>CM057452.1:943960000-946460000 GCA_016271365.2 Neoceratodus forsteri
TGCACCATGGCACAAACAGAGTTGTGCAATGGTGCAAAATGAATTGTGCCATGGCACACACAGAGTTGCGCTATGGTGCAAAAAGAGATGCTCCAGCACAACTATTGGAGCAAAGCAGCAGAGAAACAGAGGTGGGCACAGCACAGAGTACTGACCTAGGGACAGAGCCAGGGAAGCACAGTGACAGGCCACAGGAGGCCACCACCAGCAGGGCACAGTAGGGCACCCACAGACACCCATACACCTGACTCCATAAAACAACAATGGCAGAGAAAGCAGGCAACAGGAGGTGCCAATGGTCAATGGAGGTCCACCAAGGGAGCCCCCCCATCGGTCCCCCACCCAGACCATAGCAGGCCACACCCTGGACCATGCAGCCAAGCACACACACATGCCACACAGGAAGCCCCACAGTAGGCATGGAACACACCAGGTGGCAGGTAGCATGGCAGACCACATGGGACAGGCCACACAATGCCAAGCAGGGGCCCCAAAACAGTGTGCAGATGGCACCTGACCAAGGACCATGGCTATGTGCCACCACCACACTTGCAACCACCAAACACCCCAACAGCCAACCCAAGGGCACCCCAAGGCACAGCCACCGACCCAGGGGATGGACACCATCACAGTGGGATACACCACAGCACACAACAGTGAACCACGGAAGTGCAACACGCACCCCTGCACATGCACACCACACAGACAGACAACAGGCCACTGCAGCATGGCTTCTCATGCCACCTGCAAAGCAGACACAGATTCAGGCAGGTAAGTCAGAAAATATGTATTTAAAGGAACTATTTACAAGAACTAGGGGCTGGGAAAGGGTAGGTAAGGCAAGGGAAGGGGACAGGGAGCAGGGACTGTACAGTGAGAGGGGGAACTGAAGGGGGAGGTACAGCATGGGACACAGGGGTAAACAGGGGCTGAACTAATGGTGGTTCCATCCAGCCACCCTGGCATAGTGCCACTGCCTCCTCTCTGCCAATAGCATCTGCCTGACCTGGACGATCAGCTCCAGTGTCATGGAGACCACCAGAAGGGTCTGGTGCAGCAGTCTCTACAACATTGATCAAGGTGGTCTTCACCACCGGACACCTATAGCAAGGGACAGGACAGGTGATCAGTGCAATGCCCCAAGAAACCATGCCTACCCACTGCACGCAATGGGCAGTGGGAACACACACCCCTGGAGGGCCCGTAACGGCCACCCACAGGAGGGTGGGCCAATGCCAGCCAGCAACTCGGTGCACCATGACATTGCAGAGGTGGTCCCTGCCTCACAATGGCCACACGACTGCACAATGACAGTCACATGGCTCAGTGCACCAGCAGCACCACAGCAAACAACAGTGGCAGCCGGGCGCATGCCCACCCCACCAACTGCCGGCACACGTGTCCAATGGATGCACCACAGTAGCATGCACCTTGCACAGTGCAACACACACAGCTGCCATGGCACATGGCACAGGGGGCCATGCCCGCACCCACTCCCCCGCCACCCCCCATGCACAGCGCGAAGGGCCATGACAGTGTCTGTCTGCCCTCTGTGGCCCTGCTGGTGCCAGTACCACTCCAGCATTTCCTGCTATGGCCTGCTGTGCTGCTGCAGCCTGGGCCCTTCCAACCGTCCTCAGGGCCTGGGAATGGAAAGAAGACAGGTGCACATCAGGGACTGACTACAGCAGCTGCTGCCACCCCCACCCCTGTGCACAGGGTGTGCCCCTGCCTGACACATCCCACATGGCTGCACGGCTGCATCGCAACATAAGTGGAAGCTGGCAATGCCACCCCGCGATGTGCACGAAGACAGTGTACCCCTCTTCAGGGCATGGTAGGCAGCCAAGCCAAAACCACAGTACAGCACCAGGGCAGACATGCAACATGGGATGACTTACTTGGCTGTGGCACGGCCCCTCACCTGGCACATGCCTGTAGCCTCCTCAGGTGCTCCTGGCCCCACCGCATGAGGTCCCTATAATGGTGGTGACACTGTTTCCTAGTTCTGGGCACCCCTATCCTGTGCTTCAGGCTTGTAGTGATGTTCTACCACATGGTGCCCCTGGCCCACTGCAGCGGCACATACCCAAAGAGCTGGGGGCATGGGGCTCCATGCAGGCCACTAGCTTGGCCAACTTGACAGGTGACCAGTTCTGGGCCCTCCTCCGTCTTGCCTGTGCCATGTTGTGCTGAACGCATTTGGTGGCAACAATGGTGGCAGGAGGTGCATGTGTCCAAACCATGAACTCACGATGAGATGTGCAGGAGCATGTGCAGTGCACACACATCGCACAGTGTCAGTGATATGTGGAATGGGCATGGCTACATGGGGTCATAGGGTCAGAGGTCCGACCTAGGAGTCAATGGTCGACCGGCATTGCACACGTGCATGATAGGGCACAGTACCCTATGAGTGGCCATGTGCATAACTGGCCCAGCACAACATGCGCAATGCCACTGCATCACGCTGTCTGTGCATGGTGAGCGATTAGCACCATGATGCCATGACATGCATGGCACTGTAGGCCTGTGCACTGCGCATGCGTGCACATTGCGCCGTCTTGACTTGCTCCATCGCAATCCCATTGCACACAGCGCAATATCGCAATATTCAGACACCACATGCAAATGAGCTTATCAGCCAATGCATGGCACAGTGGGTGCATTAGCATGTCATTACTATTGCACCCAACCTCATTTGCATGCATTGTGCCTTGCATGCATTTGGCTTCATTGGGGACTGGGGTTCCACCTGGAGGGACACCAGCCTATACTGGCAGGATGGTCTGCATCTGTCCTGGAAGGGAACAAGTCTTTTGAGCAATCGGTTTAAATGCTTCATTGGCAAGCTTTTAAACTAGTCAAGGGGGGAGGCACTGATAAGCAGCAGGAAAATCCCAGCCTCCCCCTACAAAGCAGGGTACTAAATGAGAAAAAGACCAAGGTAGAAAGGTCAGTGGGGATGTGCAACAGAAGGTAAAGCCATCAAAAATGGAGAGCAATGAGTACCAATGCCCGTAGTCTGAGCAATAAGCTTCCTGAATTAGTGGCCTTGATGGAGGAGGAACATCTGGATATCATGGCAGTCACAGAAACATGGTACACATAATAAACCATGACTGGATGTAAACATACCAGGATACACTATCTACAGGAGGGACAGGGAGGGTAAAGAGGAGGAGGAGTAGCTCTTTACATAAGGGAAGGAATCAAAGCAACAGAACAAAAGGGTAAACAGGAGGAGAAGAAGCACTGTGGGTAAATTTGGAGACCGGCAATGGCACCACAATACGCACAGGGGTTGTATACAGACCCCCTTCTCAGGGGGAGGAAATGGACAAGGAAATGATAGAAAGTACACTTAGAATGGCAGAAAAAGGGGAGATATTGCTGATGGGTGATCTGAATATGCCAGATGTTAACTGGAGTGCAGTTGCAGCAGCCACTTCTAAGAGTGGGGTTATTCTAGATGCCCTACAGGGGGTATGTCTAAGACAACTAGTATTGGAGCCCACTCGAGAGGGAGCAATCTTAGACCTGGTTCTCTCAAATGGAGATGAAGAGAGGATCACAGATGTAGAAGTGGGTAGCCATCTGGGAACTAGCGACCATCGAACAGTATGGTTCACAATAAACACAGCAATAGAGTCAAGCCATACAAAGACAAAGGTACTGGATTTTAGGAGGGCTGACTTTGTCAAAATGGGTGAGTGCCTAAGGAATGCACTAGCAAATGGGCAGGAAGGAGGGGTGGAAGAACAATGGGGAATAATAAAAACTGCCATCACAGAGGTATCAAGTCTTTGTGTAAAGCAAATAAACAAAACGAAACGAGGTAAGAAACCACTATGGTTCTCAAAGGAAGTGGCAGTGAAGGTTCAAGAGAAAAAGAAAGCATTCAGGAAGTACAAGGAATCACAGAAGGAACAGGACAGAGAACTATATCAGTTAAAGCAAAAGGAAGCTGGGAAGGCAGTCAGATCAGCAAAGGCCCAAACTGAGGAAAGGATAGCCAACTCAGTTAAGAAGGGGATAAACCTTTATAGGTACATCAGGGAGTGAAGGAAGACCAAGGAGGGATAGTGAGGCTTAATAAAGGGGAGGGAGGGTGGGCAAGGGTGACTGTGAAAGGCAGAGATACTAAACAAATATTTTTGCTCAGTATTTACAAATGAAGAGGGGAGGTACCTAAAACAAACAGTAGAAACACTCTGGATACAGAAGTTGATACCAGCCCATTTACAGAAGAAAGGGTTCTGAAAGAACTCTTAAAACTGATGGTGGACAAAGCAATGGGGCCTGATGGGATTCATCCCAGAATTCTAAAAGAACTAAGGGTAGAACTAGTGACACCACTGACTACCCTCTTTAACAAATCATGGGAGGATGGGGTGGTACCCGAGGACTGGAGGAGGGCAGATGTGATTCCCTTCACAAAAGTGGGAGCAAGGCAGAAGCAGGAAACTACAGACCTGTTAGTTTAACCTCAGTGGTAGAAAATGATGGAATCACTTCTGAAGGAAAGAATTGTTAAATATCTAGAGGCCAGAGGGCACAGGACCCAAGGCAGCATGGATTCACAGCGGAAGGTCATGTCAGACAAATCTGATAGATTTCTTTGACTGGGTGACCAAAGTAGTTGATCAGGGAGGAGCTGTGACATGGTCTACCTAGACTTTAGCAAGGCATTTGACACAGTCCCATACAAAGATTAATATACAAGTTAGCCAGCCTGGGTGGGTCCCAAGATGACAGCCTGGGTAAAGAATTGGCTGGAGAATAGGACACAGAGAGTAATAGTAAATGGAGTCCACTCTGAAAAAAGGGGTTAGTAGTGGGGTACCGGGTTCAGTATTAGAACCAGTCCTCTTCAATGTCTTTATATGTGACATTGCAGAGGGACTGGAAGGAAAGTATGCTCTTTGCAGATGACACAAAGATCTGCAACAGAGCTGATGCACAGGGTGGGGTGGAAAGGATGAGAAGGGACTTGGCAAGGTTAGAGGAATGGTCAAATGTATGGCAGCTTAGATTCAATGCTAAGAAGTGCAAGGTAATGCACCTGGGAAACAAAAACCCAAGGGAAGAATACACAATGGGAGGTGAGATACTAACAACAACAAAAATGGAAAGGGACCTGGGGGTGGTCATATCAGATGACCTAAAGGTGGGCAAGCAATGTGAGAAGGCAGCAAGGAGGGCTGGGGGGATACTGGGATGCATAGGGAGGGCATCACCTGTGAAAACAGGAAATTATTATCCTCTGTACAGACAGCTAGTGAGACCCCATCTGGAGTACTGCGGCAGTTCTGGAGACCCAATCTCCAAAGACATAGACAGGATGGAAGCTGTCCAGACGAGGGCAACTAAATGGTGTAGGGTCTGCACCGAATACATATGAAGAGAGACTTAAGGAGCTTACTATGTATAGCCTCGAGGAAAGGAGAGAGGGGGACATGATAGAAACTTTCAGTACCTCAAGGAATCAACAAAGTCCAAGAGGGTAGCATCTTTCAAAAAAAGAGTGCAACAGGCACAATTTGAAGATAGAAGGGGGGCGGCTCAGAGGTAATTTAAGGAGCATTTTTCACAGAGAGGGTGGTGGATGTATTGAACGGCCTTCCTGAGGAGGTTGTGGAGTCACAAACAGTGGTGGAATTCAAGCATGCATGGGACAGTCATAAGGCAATTATAGGGGGTTGGGGTAGGAAGAAGTAGGCTGCTAGTTAACTAGGATCTGCAGCTTATCCATCAGGTAGGGAAATGGGCAGACTGGGTGGGCCAAGCGGTCCTTATCTGCCATCAAATTCTATGTTTCTATCTGCCGTATAAGTGCCACAAAACAGCACAGGTCATGGACTAGTATTGCAACCTTGATAGATAAGTTGTGCATGCCACTGCAGCTCACTGTGAGCCAACAGCATTGCATGATGGGAGGGACTAGGGAGATGCTGCCACTGTCACACTGTGCTGTCCATGTCCACAGGCAGCAACATCTCGACACATGAGGAGGGCGAGGAGCAGGGGCTTGCACGGAATCACAGACCCAACTTCACAAAGGCCGAGACTAATGCCCTGTCTGAGGCCTACCTGGACAGGGAGCCCCTGTTTAGTGGTGCCACGGGAACACCACAGACCAGGGCTGGTGCGTGGGAGGAGGTGGCAGCCTACATCAGCCAGCATGGCAGCCACCAGCGGTTGGTGCAGGAGTGCTAGAAGAAGGTGGGAACGGACAAGTGATAGATAAAGGAGAAGGTGGCAGCCATCTGGGCATCCTGTACCACCACTGGAGAAGGGCCTGTGGATGCACCCACACTGACACCACAGGAGAAGTTGGTGGCAGCCACCATGCACCGTACCATGGTGGAGGGTGTGCCTGGAGGAAGATTCCAGATGGGGGGCAGCCCATTACTGCAGGGTAAGTCTGTCTGCCATGCACAACGAGTGGTATGGAGGGTGTGTACACAGGCATGCTGGCGTGCATGTGGCCTGCGTGCATGACGTGCATGTGTGCACACCCATGTGCATGCCATGCAGCAGGACACATGCAGTAGCAGTGTATGGGGGGGGGCACATGTGGGCATCGCATAACTGACATGTCTTTCTTTCTCTTGTAGCACCAGCACACCTCCGTGCAGATGATAAGGTGCTGGCAGTGGCAGCAGCCATGGACACTGGTATGGCCCTGGAGGTCCAGCCATCCACCTCCACCGGCATCCGGCTGCAGCTCACCACCACAGTGCAGACAGATGTCCTGGATCCGGGGTTGTATGAGGCTCTGGATGTGTTTCTGCAGGATGCCAGCCTTGGTGTCCTATGCACAGAGACACAGATCGGGGCTGGGTCCAATTCCAAAGATGACATCGCACATATCCTGGACAGCATGGGCAACATTGAGGGTGAGACACCCTTGCTGGCCTCTGACACAGGCAGCATGCCCAGTGCTGTGCCAGCGGCAGAACAGCTGCCTACCACCACTGCAGGTGCAGCAGTGTGCGTTGCCTTGGCCATGCCCTGCGGTGATGGTGGTGCAGCCGCGCAGGCACTGGGTAGCATACAGCAGCTGGACGGGTGATAGCAGTAGGCTGCAGGTGCCACCAGACACAGGGTCCACCGCTGGTGTGCCTGCTGTGCCCGCTGTGCCCATTCCCCCTGCATAGCCCACTGTGCAGCATCCACCAGAGAGGGGGGCTGTGCAGCATAGCTGGTTACCACATAAGGATTGGTGTCCCACCCAGGAGCCCCAGGATGCCGACCGGCTAGCTGAGCACACTTGGGTGCTCGCACTGTGTGCGGAGGTGCTTCAGTTAGCTGAGCAGCAGGAGAGGGGCATTGTGCAGATCCTGGCGGGGATGCAGCACATGCTGGAGGCCATGACTGCATCCTTGGATTGCATTGCCACTGCAGTCACGGATGACTGCATTGCTGGCTGCCACAAGGCATGGCCGTGCATAGGTGACCCCCGCAGTGCACTGTCCACCCCATTATCCTGGAATTGGGTGATCCCACCACAGTCGATGCTGGGCTCTTATGTAGGCATTCCAGGCACATCTGGGGCTGGCCTGTTTGGGCACCTGTACACCCCCACACAGACATGGTCACGGTCCCACCCCTGTGGGGCTGTTACAAACCCCCCATGGCTGATGCACAGCCTGTGACTGCTTATTGGCCCCCACAGCTGCCCCTATGGCTGTGCTGGCCATGGTTCCATGCAGCAGTCCTGATGTGTGGGCCACCCTGACCGCTGTCTGCTGCTGCTGCCCTGTGCACACATGGGTGGTGTGTGTGTCCCTTCTACTGGTGTCATGTGTGTGTGTCATGCCACACACTGCTTGTGTAAGTGCTTACCTGGCCACTGGACTGTGTGTCATGGGCATGATGAGGGCAGGCAAGCACCGGTTGTGCCTGTGCACCAGTGCAATACATCTCAGCCACGCCACATACCAATGCCTAGGTGTGTGGGTGCGTGTGGGTGGGTGTGTGGGTGTGTGTGTGTGTGTGTGTGTGTGTTGCTGTGTGTGCTTGTGTGCCACTGACTCCCCTACTCCTGCCTCCCGCTCATTGCCATACATGCCCCTGCATGTGTGCTGCACTTGTTTGTGTGGCCCATGCATGTACACCGCACCACCTACCTGTGTGCTCCATCGTGCTCCTGTGCAATGGTGTCCTGGTGGCGTCGCACCTGCTGGGGCTGCCGGGGGTCCCTCCACCCAGGGGGTGGCTGTCCACCACCCTCCAGCCCATTGTCTACATCGTCCCTACTACTGTCGCCCTCATCAGCCTTGACAGCTATCCCATAGTCAATGACCATGTTGTGCAGTATGTAGCAGGCCAGGAACAGGCCACAGACTTTCGAGGGGCTGTACTGTAGGGCACTGCCTGACCTGTCTAGGCAATGGAACTGAGTTTTCAGAATGCCAAAGACATGCTTGATGATGTCGCGGGTGCTGGCGTGTGCCTCATTGTACCGTTCCTCTTCTGGAGACGACGGGTGCTGGTAAGGGGTGAGCAGCCAGGGCCTCAGCAGGTACGCGCTGTCACCTGTGTGGAGATTGACATGGTTAACCCTCTGCTATTCTATGCTGTGCCCCTTGCCTGTCCCTGGGGCCCATGACGCCCTACACACCCTACCCACCCCCATCCCCAGGTCTGCTCTGCCCATCACCCCTTGCTTGTGCCATACTCACCCACTAGATGGCCCGTGGGGATATCACCATGTTCAAACCTGTGGCACAGTGCAGAGCTGTGCCAGATGAACATGGCATGTGCACTCCCAGTGTGTGTGGCACAGACACTGGTGATGCACCCCATGGTTTCGCACACCAACTGGCAGTTGACACTTGGGCTCCCCTTCCGATTGATGTATGCCACACCCTCAGGGCCAAGTGGCATGCAGATGGCCATGTGGGTGCAGTCAATGGCCCCAATCATACCAGGCATACGTGCCACTCTGTAGAAGTCCTGTATGGTTGTTGTATGCTCCGCTTGTGTGCTGCTGAAATGGATGAATTCTGAAGCATGTCGCAGCAGGGCGTTGAGGAACTGTGTGAGGAGGCAGGACGTGGCTGACTGGGTGATGCCTGTGGTGTCCCCTGTTGGTCTCTGGAAGGTGCCCATGGTGAGTAGGGACATGACGGCGGTCACCTTCATCTCCACGGACATGGCATGGCTCCGTCTGGTGGGTGCCTGCATCTCCTCACTGCACAGCTTGCACAGCTTCCTCAGAATGGCCCTATTCAGGTGGTGCTGGCCCACGATCTCAGTGTCACTGTAGTTCTTAAAGGTGATGCAGGCATGGTACCACCTGTATTGGGCATACCACTGATGGGCCCTTCCTCGACCACATTGCTGTTCCTCCTGCCCCCTCATACCCCTCATTTTAAGGCCTCCATCATGAAGGGCACACTGTCCATGGCCCTTGCTGTCCACAGTCCCCCTGGGCAGATGGCTGCTGGCTGTGTGCCACCCTGGTGCACTGCTTCTCTGTGTGTGTGTGCCTCTCTCTCTCTCTCTCTGGCTCTCTGTCCCACTCCAACGCTGCCTCTGTACCTCTCCCTCTGTGTGTGGCCTTTGCTCTGTCTGTCTGTGTGTGTCTCTCTCTCTCTCTCTCTCTCTCTCACTCACTCCTTCTCACTCACACCCCTGGTGCAAGTGCTCTCTGTGTGTTTGCGCCCTGTATTTATAGGCACAAGTCTGCTCGGAGCAACTTCCATTTGCTCCATGCTTGCGCCATGGATTCACGGTTGAATATGCCACTGCGATGGATATTCATGGGCAAGCCCCCTGCTCTTGTGCATGCATTCATTATAGCTGCACATTGGTGCAACTGATTTTGCGCTGTGCACTGGCTCCTGCTGAATATGGCTCCTTGGTGCAATACCGCACATGTGCCGGTGCAACTGCTCTGAATATCTGAGCCAATAAGTAAAAGCATTATGCAACCTCACACTAGTTTCTTTGATGATTTGACCATGATTCTATGCAAGCAAGGGACAGTTCTCTCAGTTGTTGCACTACAGCGTGAAGTAATCTGGCCTGTAATTTCCAGAATTGCAAAGCATTACTTAGTCCAGTATTATACCTTGCATTCCTATTTTGCTAGTCTCATTTATTAAGGAGGTTCAGCAATTGTGCAAATTTACTTGACTGTCTTGTATTATTTGCAAATAATCAAAGCAACTAGATACAAACTACAGAATTGCTGTCATTGTTTAAACCAATATCCATTAGATAAAAATATAGTGCACAGTGAAGGGTCCGCAGCAGCGTTTATGAATTTTGGACAGTGCAATACAAAGAAGTACAATATCCAAAAGTGCAATGAGAACATTACCCAGTATATTATTCTGACTAAATATTTGAACATGTAAGCACCTGTATGGCTAACTATTCATGTGAAAAATAAAGCAAATAATTCCTCAACCTTTGCATATTTAAAAAAAGCAACTGAGCATTCAATAACATACAGTACCTGTTTTGTTGTGCACCCCTCAAAACTTAGATTTTTATCTATTTTCTCTCCCTATTAAAAAGCAAGCATGAGTCACTTATGTGGGAGCTCTGCAGTCACAGCAGAAACATTCTTCAGTGTACCATTTCCTATTAAAAAAAATAAGAAGGGGAGTTGGCCTGCATTTTGGCCAAGTTGGACACTTGTTGCCAGAGCTCAGTGATTTTTTGTTTTCCATTTGGGTTAATTTATTATGATTGTGAATGACTTTTTTCTGCTTAGCTCTGCCATGGTTTGAATTGAAGGGAAGAATTGTGTGGTCAGTATGGTTAAACCAGAGTCAGTCAGAGGTGATGGGGATGGAGAGAAGCAGAAAAATGGTGCATCTCAGAAGAAGGGCTTCTGGCCATCAAGTGTAGAGGGAGGTCCATGGGCTGATGCACAACTGGGTTTTCAAGTGTACATTTTAAAATTAAACTTTGCAGATTGGCACGCTTTCTGCATCACTAAAAATCTTAACAATTTTTCTTATGGCCTGCTAACTGTTGAGTATAAGGTGGATGGAGTGCAGTCTGAGGTAAGGAATGTTTCAGCAGTTGCTCTAGCAGGAAAACTATTTGACAGATGAAGATATAGGCATGATTGACTGTAATGTTTACAAGTTTAGGTTTCATGTCTCAACCCCAGCGCTTTGGTGAATGCTCTTCCAGTGTACACTTCGATGAAGGCATTCACAAAGCACTGGGGTTTGGGACCTAGAGCCCAAATAAACTTGTAGCATTTTTTGCAGTAAATTCATGCCTTTGTGTGCTCTGTTCATGGAAATAGTTTGAGCTTGGGGTAGCTACCCTTCTCAGAGTACCAACCTGATGTGAGCTTGCAGCAGCTTTGCTTTGTGGATGGACCTGGAGCAGGAAAACAAAGTGCTGTGAAATTAATAGAAGAATGTGGTCAACTGCATACTTGACCAGAGATTTTTGCAAACCAGACATGTTCCTGCAGTGTGTAGCTGGTGGGCTTCCCAAAGGATATGAGAGGGATTCCCTTTATTTATTCATTTTCTACTGGTATCCAGAGGTTCCAGGAGACTGCTGTGATGGAGAGACAATTGGAATTGTAAAGACCAATTGGACAATCCCAGAGAAGAATGTGGCAGAGACCCCTGGCTCAAGGACTGTACTAGTGGTTACATCAGGTTTTCATATCTGTGATCATCTTCCACAGTTTACAAGAATAAAGAGAGACAGTATGGTGAAAGGTGCCAGGTTTCAAACTTTTCCTGACATGAGTTCCGCAACACACCAGGGGTATAAACTATTTGATGTAATTCAAGTGATTTTGAGGAAAAAGAATATAATACATATTTTGTTGCAGCCTACTAGACTGGATAATTCATCAGGAGCAAGTTTTTGTATATACAAACCCTAAAGATGCAGGATGCTAGATACAACAACTGGAAAAGAGGAACTCTTACTATAACCAGCAGAGAACATGTCTGCAGACCACAGTAAATTGACAGTGGGTATTTCATTTTTATTATTTGATCAGGGATTGGAAATTCAACTGTGGTCCACAAGTTAAGGGTGTGTGATGACACTAAGTTTTATTCCCCCCTTCAGCCAGTAGTTTAATTAGATTTTTTAATATACTGTTTTAACATTTTTACGTTCGCTATGCATGCTCAAGGACGCTTTTGGGAGAGTAGCACACTTAGAGGTATGCTCTCCCACCAAAATGCACTGCTCCCCTTGAGCAGGCATGGCGGTCCTGCACCAATGGGTGCAGCAGCTTAGTATGACAGCGTGTTCTCTGCTTCAAAGAAAAACACGCTGCCATACTGACGCCGCCCCTCCTAGCATCACGCGCTACCCCCGTGTACACGTCCGGCAGGGCGCCCCCAAAGCTGCGTCATGCTGGGATCCCACCCAGCATGGCAAACATTGTTTGCTGGATGGGGTGCCTAACTCTATCGGCTCCATAGCCCCACCAAAGCCATCCTGCTGCCACACTGGGAGCCCACCCCAGCGTGGCAAGCGTTTGCTTTATTTTGCCGATGGGGGTGCCCAGTCCCCTGCACTCCCAGGTTCCTGCCGGTGAGTGTCTGCGTGACTTTGGGGAACGACTGGAGTTTGGATTTATGTTGTGGGAAAAGCTGTGCTGCGATGGAGTTCTGCTTTAATGTTAATGCACCGATGTGGTGCTGCCCCCAGTGATTTTGTCAATCTGACCCTTTTGGGAGACTGGTTGTGGCGCGACATCAAAAAGGAGGATTTATTGCCTTGCTGCCTGAATTAGGTTGTGCAGCCAGGAACTGGTCAAGCTCTCTATTTTGGCTGTTCCTGTGGAAGTGTCGAGTGCAGCACTTAAGGAACCAGCCTGAGTGTTCCTAGGGTGGGTTCGGGGTGCTGCTGTTTGTACCTGGGGGGGCTGCGAGCATCTACTGGAGGGTTGATGCTTTCTGGGGCTCCGGGGGATGCTGGTATAGCCTGGCAGAGGCCGGGCTGTGTCTGGCAGCCCATATAGGGGAGACAGCATTCTCCCCGCACCCTCCTGCAGTCTAACCAGGCTTTCATTAGTTGCAGAGTGCTCTTTCCCTGGCAGTTCTCGCCAGGCATAGGAAGATATTGACTTTTAAACAGGATGGACTTTGCTACATGGGGCGTATGATTTGACTCTATTAAGCTTACGGACCTTTTAGCTAGGGTCCAAATCGTGTTTATATGTGGATTTTATGATTATACAGGGAAGTGTTAATATTTTTGCGTAGAAGAGTTTTATATTTTTCGTTTCTGTGTGTTTTATTTTATTTTATAAGTATTTGACCATGTATGGGTCTTGATTTGATTTTATGATTTTATTCTATTCTATTTTTATCTAAGATAGGTTGTTTTGCCATCAATAATGTGTTTGATGGGGTTTAAGACGGTCAGGCGCTATTCTCCCGCTCTGCTCCGGGACCTTCGTCCCTTTTATTGTCCTCGATTACCCGATATTGCCTTCAACAACTGCCGGAGAGCTGGGATATTGAGAAGGAATTTAGGGAATCGATGGACTGGGCAGAGTGGGAGAATGGTGACGAGTGGGCAGATAGGGATAGTTGGGACAAGGAGACGCCCTGGGGTGAAATGGAGTCAGGAGAGGGGCCCTCCTTGCCTGATTTCCATACCCAAGGGCTCCACAGACTGTGGGCAGGTACTGCGATCCTCTCGAAACTCATCCAACTCGAACGGTAGTATGTAATGCCAGGTCGATTAGGAACAAGACTGCTATCATTGCAGATCTTGTTGCAACATCTGACCTGGCATGTATCGAGACTTGGATGGACGAAAATACAGGTCTGTCATAGACTCTGCAGCTCCAGCTGGGTTCTCGGTAATGCACCGTCCGAGATTGGATCATAGGGGCCGGGGAGTGGCCATATTTTTTAGACCAGAGCTGAATCTTGTGGAGGTGCCAGTGGGGAGCGCAGGATCTTTTGAATGTATCCTGGCAGCAGGTGCAGAGCTCAGGATTCTCCTCATTTACTGTCCACCCGGTGATGGTGGTGAATTCCTGAAGGAGTTTGCGGACTTCATCGTTGACATGGCACTGGAGTCGCCTAGATGGTTAATTCTGGGTGATTTTAATGCCTGGGTCGACGATGAACTCTCGCACTTTGGAAAGAACCTCCTCCAACTTATGTCTATGTTGGGCCTGTCACAGGTAGTTACTTCTGCTACCCATATAGGTGGACACTCATTGGACCTGGTGTTCCTACTGGATTTGGATGTCTCGCATTTGGAGGTGGAACCAAATGCATGGACAGACCATCACACCATAAGATTCAGTTTTGGGGCTCCCCCTAATAGGCCTATCCCTACGGAGATGGTCCAGTATCGCCCTTTAAGGGGAGTAAATACAGAAGGCCTAATGGCGATACTGGACCTATCGGGCATTTCCGATGAGAGCATGGATCCAGGGGACATGGTTGTTGCCTATAACAAGGCAGTGACCGGGGCCCTGGATCGAATTGCTCCTGTTCGGGTTCGCCCACTCACTCAGCGCCCAAAGACTCCCTGGTTTGATGAGTCTTTAAAGGAGCTGAAGACAGTGGGGCAAAGGCTAGAGAGAGCATGGCGGAAATCCTGCCTGCATGCCGACAAACTTAGATTGATGGATCATTATGTTATCTATCAATCAGCAATATCCGTAGAAGTCAGAATTCCTGTCCAGGAGATTGCTGCTGCAAGAAATCGACCGGCTCAACTCTTTCGGACTGTTGACAGATTGTGCAATCCACTCTGTCTACAGTCCAGAAGAGACTTTCACAAATAAAGTGTGATGAGCTTGCTCGATTTTTTGCTGATAAGATTGCCGGCATTAGGGCGGATCTCAGCCGTGTTCAATCTATAAGGGCTTGCAGTGATCGGTGAGGGGAAGCAAACACCTGTGTCACCTGGTCTGACTTTGGTAGGCTGGAATTCATGGACATTATGAGGATTGTCCAGACTGTACGTCCAACTAGCTGTATTTTGGATCCGGGCCCTATGCCACTTTTATTAGGTTGCGTAGATATTATCTGCCCGATCATTGCTGAAATTGTCTGGAAGTCCTTGAAGCAGGGGATCTTTCCTGAACCCCTAAAGGAGGGGTGTTCGTCCACTCCTAAAAAAACCTTCACTGAATCCGGACTGCCCAGCTAACTACAGACCTATCTCTAACCTCCCATTTTGGGTAAGGTTATTGAAAAGGTAGTTGCACTGCAACTGGACGACCATCTTACAAATCATAATGTCTATGATACTCTTCAATCAGGATTCAGGAAAAGACATAGTACTGAGACTGCTCTTGTCCGGTTCTAAATGATCTCCTGATAGCAAGGGATCAAAAGGCTTGTACTATTCTAGTCCTTCTTGATCTCTCCGAGGCCTTTGACACTGTGGACCATGGTGTGCTTTTGGAATGCCTGCGGCTCCATTGTGGACTGTCTGGTACGGTCCTAAAATGGTTTCAATCTTTTCTCACAGGGCGGAGACATAGGGTTATCACTGGAACTTATTCCTCTGATGCCGTCTCCCTGCCTTGTGGGGTCCCGCAGGGTTCCATTTTGGCACCCATGTTGTTCGCTGTCTATATGCTGCCATTAGGAGACATTATTAGGCATTATGGCTTGGGTTTTCACTGCTATGCAGATGACACCCAGCTATATTTGTCCTTTAGTTCCGGGCAAGTAGATGCGGTCTCTAGACTTAACAACTGTCTATCTGAGATCAGTGATTGGATGAGTGCCAGCTGGCTAAGGTTAAACCTGGATAAGACTGAGGTGTTGGTGGTGAACCCAGGTCGTCGAGAGGTGGGCTGTAGGGCTGGTCTTCCTTCGGGCATATGGATCGATGGAACCCAGCTCTCGACCTCAGACCGGGTGCGTAACCTGGGTGTTATCATTGACGATAGTTTGACGCTAAAATTTCAGGTGTCATCTGCCGTCAAATCCTCTTTTTACCATCTGAGGAATATCACTCAGGTGAAACACCTTGTTCCTCCGGCTGACCTCCCGACATTAGTCCACGCCTTTGTTACTTCTCGCCTTGATTACTGCAATGCCCTGTACCTAGGGTTGCCGGGGGTTGATATCCGCCACTTGTAGCTGGTGCAGAACGCTGCAGCCAGGCTTTTGATGGGGACATCAATTAGGAATCATATTACGCCTGTGCTGCGCAAACTGCCCTGGCTGCCGATTCAGTGGCGGATCACCTTTAAGGTCGGTTTACTGACCTATAAAGCCCTACACGAACAGGGACCACAATATCTGCAAGATCTACTTGTTCCCTACCGTCCCTCCCGCTCACTCAGATCCACCGATGAGGGATTGCTAGAGGTTCCCAGGGTTCATTTAAAAACATCTGGGGCACGAGCATTTTCTTATGCTGCCCCGACCCTGTGGAATTCTCTACCTTGTCGGATACGAAGTTGCCTGACCGTCGAAAGCTTTAAATCAGAGTTAAAAACATATTTATTCCAAAAGGCCTATGGGGAGTAGTTATTGCACTGACATGAAATTGGAACTGTATTTTATTGTTGTTTGTTATGTTACATGTATGTCTTATGATTTAATTACTTGTACAGCGCTTTGACTTTGAAAAGCGCTTAAAAATAAATTTTTACTTACTTACTTACTTCAAAGGTGACCGCGAACTGAGGAAATGCCAGTAAGCTGTATAATGGGCTAGATGGGGGGGGGGTCAACTTTATTTCATATCTCAGTCATTTTTTGGAATTTGTGCACCAAATTTTCAACATGGGGTTTTTGGGACCCCTTCTCATGAATGATGTCACTATCATGGTGTTATTCAGGCCTGAAGGGTGATTTTTCAGGCACTGCGCAGTCACTGCACGAAATCACCCTTTGGCCTTGAATAATGCCATGACAGTGACATCATTCATGAAAAGGGGTCCCAAAAACCCCATGTTGAAAATTTGGTGCAAAATTCCAAATGACTGTTTTACGAGCATGCGTTGCGCAGTTCCTACACAGGCTCGTAAGTTTGCGAATTTTCAATATTTGCACTCCAGATTTTCAACATTGCCATTTTACAACACCTCCTCATGAGCAGTACAGCTGTCATTTGTCACATCCTGCCCAAAATGTGTTTCCGACCATGTAGAGCACAATGGCGCAGTCAGTGTGCAAACTCAATGTATGGGACACATTAAGAAAATCACAGTGACACTGATCATGAGCAGGGGGTCTTAAAATGGCTGTACTGAAAATTTGGTGAAAAAATTCCTAAATATGACTGTTTTATGAGTCTGCGTTGCGCAGTTCCTACGCACGGTCGTAAGTTTGTGAATTTTCAATATTTTCACTCCAGATTTTCAACATTGCCATTTTACCACACCTCCTTATGAGCACTGCAGCTGTCATTTTTCACATCTTGCCCAAAACGTGCTTCCGCCTATGTAGCGCACAATGGCACAGTCGGTGTGCAAACTCAGTGTATGGGACACATTAAGAAAATCACAGTGTCACTGTTCATTAGCAGAGGTTTTAATCTGCCAGTGTTGACAATTTGGTGAAAAAATTCCTAACAATCACTGTTTTACCAGCGTGCATTGCACAGTTCCCACGCACACTCCTAGGTTTGCGAATTTTCAATATTTCCACTCCAGATTTTCAACATTGCCATTTTACCACACTTCCTTATGAGCAGTACAGCTGTCATTTTTCACATCCTGCCCAAAACGTGTTTCCGCCTATGTAGCGCACAATGGGGGTAACAAAAAGGTCATGCTGACAATTTATTGTGCAAATACCAGCAATCGCACAGGGCATTAGGATAAAGCACCATACATGCCAAACACCACTGCAAACACCTGCAAGCGAACGTTCGGCATTGACAAATGCTTGTTTCAGTTAGACTGGCTAGGAGTTGAGTATCAAGGTCTTTTTGTTGATATTCATGATGGAACTTTGATTTGGATTTATTTTATGTACTTGATTTGCAATGGGACAATTGTAGCAAATGCCTCACTGCTGTGTCATCTATTAATTTTTCCTTAACCTCAAATTTTATTTTAATACCTGTGCCATTGCAAAATAAGGGCATATGGCTTTCTTACCACAGTTTGATTGTAATAGTGTATTGTGTAATGATCAAACTTTATTCAAAATAATACATAATTTATAGCCATTCCAATTTGGGTCAGGATTTTGTACAAGTTATTGTGCAGGAAGGAGATGGAGAAGTTCAGCTTTGTTTAAACTCAACTGTTCATTGGACTATTTTCTGAATATTGGGATCTCCAGTTAACACTGCTAGCAAATTGATCAATGATGTTTGTTTATTGTGGACCACACCATCTAATAGTAGACTGGAGTCATATTATAAAGGTATGGTTTTGCAAAAAAGCTCCCTGCAACTAGGCGCAGCTAGGTCACAGATGTGAACATGTGGTAGGAGACTAAATGCAAAAAATCTATTTTAATGCAGACATTAGGGTTAAAGACCTCAAAGCACACAAAGTAGGGGAATGAAAAATATTAGGGTTTTGGGTCTCTGGAGTATTTGTGAATCAGTGGTGGGGTCTTCTTTGGGGTTGTCAACCATAATACCCCCCCACCAGCCTGTAGCCTTCTGTCTGAAGCACAAGGGATAGCTCCAAGCCGGTGCCTCATAGTGATACACTCCTGAAAGGTAGAGAAGTATAGCTTCCACATGTTGCCAACAGAATCTGCCTCAGCTTTCTTCACACAGAGCTCTGTGGGCCCTGCATGAAGAAAAGAGATCGCGTCTGACTTCATTTGCTCAGGGGAGGGGATGGGTATTAGGGTTGACATGCCCAAGGAAGACTCCACCACTGATTCGCCAATACTATAGAGACCCAAAACCCTAATGTTTTTGATTTCTCTATTTTTATTTATTTATTTATTTATTTATTTATTTATTTATTAGAGGTATCAGAATTACAAACCTTTGAGTCAGAGACTCATTTACAAAGGCTCCATGTCACATTACAAACAGTACAAAATAGTGTTCAGAGATACAATACAGAGGCAGTGATGGAACAGGAATTACACGTATATGAAACAACTATACATTAGCAAGCTGTAAGAAAATACAGATATTCAGAAGTTGGGGGAAGAAAACAGTAAAAGTGCAACAATCAGAGGGTTAGCAGGATAGAGATCCTTTGTTGTAGCTCAAGAGCAGTCAAGGACTTAAGTTAAAGGCCCAGGTTCATGCCATAAGGGGAGTGAGAGGGGGAAGGGGAACTGAGGGGGAAACAGTGGGGTGGAAAGAGGCAAGCCTGGAGAAGTCATACCTTCTGTGGTTGGATGGAGCACCAGGGGGTGGGCTAGTAGCAGTTGCAGATGCTCGAGGAATGGAGGTGTTCCCTGAGGGTGGTTTTAAAGTGGCCAATTTTATTTTCAGAGGAAATAGCACTGTGCAGGGTGTTCATCCAGAGGGGGAGCTCTACAGCAGAAAGATCTCTGGCCTTGAGTAGTTCGACAGTGGGGAATCAGGAGGGAGGGTTTGGTGGAGCTGCGAGTAGGTATCACCAAGGGTGCAGGTTGTAGCAGGTTGGTGAGGCCAGGGGGGGACTAGACCAATGGTGATCTTTTTGGCTAGGAGACATGTCTGGTACCTAAGTCTCCCATCAAGGTCAAGCCAATTGGTGAGACTGTTCA
Organism: Neoceratodus forsteri; assembly: GCA_016271365.2. Classification (NCBI taxonomy): domain Eukaryota; kingdom Metazoa; phylum Chordata; order Ceratodontiformes; family Ceratodontidae; genus Neoceratodus; species Neoceratodus forsteri. The sequence goes on from CM057452.1 coordinate 943,979,623, forward strand.
GAGCGTAAGTGTGTGTCAAATCAGAGCAGCCCATAGCAAGGTGACAGACTTTGTTTAGGGAAACATGGATTCTGCAGAGGGCAGAGGTATTGGCCAAACCATAAACCAGGATTCCATAATCGATAAGGGACAAGATGGATGATGAGACTGCTAGTCGGAGGGCTTCTGGAGGGAGGCAATGTTTAAGCCAGTGAAGCAGACCAATTCTGACATTGACAGTGGAGCTAATGTGGTGTATATGTTTGTGGAAGTTGAGTGCCTAGCCAAGGGTGACCCCCAGGTATTTAAAGTTGTTGATCCTGCATACCCTCTATTTCACCCCTGCCAGGCTCTACAGGATGGGTAAGCGTGCATCTCCAACTTGCTCCCCTTGTGGTGTAGTGGAGGGTCACTTGATGCATGTTCTCTGGGACTGCCCGAGGGTGCGTCCCTTCTGGAAGTCTTTCCCTAAACCCACTTCTGGGGTTGGAATCTTATCGGCCTTTTCTCGGAGGAGCTTTTTGGTCCCCATCGAGCCTGTATGTCCTTGATTTCCATAAGGGCAAAGTTAATCATCTGTCTGTACTGGCTGCATGATACCATCCTGTCCTTTAGAGAATGGCACCTTGAGATCCTGTTGGCTCTTGAGATGGAAAAACAGATAGCATGTAGGCAAAATCGGCCTTCCTCTGTTCACTGTCATTGGGATCCGCTTTATTTATTCATTTATTTTTTGAAATAATAGACTTTATTGATAATTTTGCAAGTACTAAACTACAGACAGGGTACAAAACAACACAAACTACACACTACTCTTCTACACATTACACAGCATGCTGTGTTTGTAAGCCATGCCTAGTCTCCGTCAATATTCTGGAGTTGCCTACACCAGGACACCTAACAGACTGACATTTCTTTTGGAGCAGGAGTTGCCACAGGGGTAAGACAAATTCCTGAAGGGGGGGTGAGACCTGGGGAGTATATCTGCCCCCCACATCTGGTTTTTGTTTTTTTACTTTCCCCAGGGAAGGTGCCAGCAGAGTCACCACTATTGCTGTATGGATAATCACAGGGGTTGTGGGCTGAGTATGAGCACTTTGAAAGGGCTCTGTCTTCTCAGGTAAGAGTACGGGGTATGGTGTAAGTGACTGATCATTTTCTCCATGCGGAGGGCATCAAACACTGTTGCTAGCCTTGCTTGTAGAGCAGAAAGCAGCTAACTAAAAAAGCTACATTTTCTTATTAATTTAAAACTTATATCTCAGCAGGAGTCAGTGTCTGCTGAGATTAAGTAAACAGATACTTTATTAGAAGTAGAAGGGTCTTATTTAGGGTTAAAAAAGAAAGAAAAGAAAGAAAGTCAGTGTGTATTCTGTGCTGGGAAGGGTATTGTATCAGCTGACTTTGCTAAACCAGTAGGAGGAGAGAGAGCTTAATTAGGGGTGTGGCTTAGACACTATAAAAGCAGGTGACTCAAATTACAACTTCCTGTTGCTAGCTTTGCTTGTAGAGCAGAAAGCAGCTAACTAAAAAAGCTACATTTTCTTATTAATTTAAAACTTATATCTCAGCAGGAGTCAGTGTCTGCTGAGATTAATTAAACAGATACTTTATTAGAAGTAGAAGGGGTCTTATTTAGGGTTAAAAAAAGAAAGAAAAGATAGAAAGTCAGTGTGTGTTCTGTGCTGGGAAGGGTATTGTATCAGCTGACTTTGCTAAACCAGTAGGAGGAGATAGAGCTTAATTGGGGGTGTGGCTTAGACACTATAAAAGCAGGTGACTCAAATTACAACTTCCTGTTGCTAGCCTTGCTTGTAGAGCAGAAAGCAGCTAACTAAAAAAGCTACATTTTCTTATTAATTTAAAACTTATATCTCAGCAAGAGTCAGTGTCTGTTGAGATTAAGTAAACAGATACTTTATTAGAAGTAGAAGGGGTCTTATTTAGGGTTAAAAAAAGAAAGAAAAGAAAGAAAGTCAGTGTGTGTTCTGTGCTGTGAAAGGAATTGTATCAGCTGACTTTGCTAAACCAGTAGGAGGAGAGAGAGAGCTTAATTTGGGGTGTGACTTAGACACTATAAAAGCAGGTGACTCAAATTACAACTTCCTGTTGCTAGCCTTGCTTGTAGAGCAGAAAGCAGCTAACTAAAAAAGCTACATTTTCTTATTAATTTAAAACTTATATCTCAGCAGGAGTCAGTGTCTGTTGAGATTAAGTAAACATATACTTTATTAGAAGAAGAAGGGGTCTTATTTAGGGTTAAAAAAAGAAAGTCAGTGTGTGTTCTGTGCTGGGAAAGGTATTGTATCAGCTGACTTTGCTAAACCAGTAGGAGGAAAGAGAGCTTAATTTGGGGTGTGGCTTAGACACTATAAAAGCAGGTGACTCAAATGACAACTTCCTGTTGCTAGCCTTTTTCTACATTGCCCTCCATCCCACCCACCCTAAGCCAGTTCTACTTTTATAGCCACTGGATCTGACTGTCAACAGGAACTTCCTGTTTGGCAGTAGGAAGGGAAGGATCATAGAGAAACATTGGTTTTGTCAACCCTAAAGGAAAAAGAAGCCACTCTCCCCAATGCTGCTGGTGGTCTGACATTGAGCAAGGAAGAAGGATGCTACTGAAGAAGATAGGAAGTTGCTGTCCCGGAATAGGAAGGGTGAGAGTTGTAAGGAGAAGAGAGATTAAGCATACAGAGAAATAGAAGTGGGGACACAAAATAAGGCATGATAGGAGTGGTGCAGTGCAATGGCTGTGGTGCAGTGCAATGGCTGTGGGGCGGCAGTATTCTGGGAGACATTCTGGAGGCTGCGATGCTGCCCTATTTGCAGGCACCTCTCTAGTCTGAGAGAGAAGGTTGCCCATCTCCAGGCTGACCTGTCTAGGATTCGTGAAACCTCCTTCCCCACCCAGGGACCACCAGGGCCAATGCCACTACCTCAGAGGTTGCCAAGAAAGAGAAGAGGCTGGACCAGGGTGGGCTCAGGGAGGGAGAGGGTGGTGGAACAGAGTTGCATACCTCCAGCTGTACCTCTCCACAATTCATTCGCTCTTCTGGTGGATAGTGGTTCCTCTATGGAGGCACCTGCAGTGAAGACCAAGGAGGATGCTGGGAATCTTCACAAAGGAGACCCACAGAAGGGTGGCATGGGACCCCACAGGGGAAGGAAACAACTCCTGGTGGGGGACTCAATCATTGGGCGGTAGAAATGGGGGAGGAAGGGGAGAGGGAGGTAAGGTGCCTTCCTGGTGCCACTGCTTGGAGGGACAGGAAGCAAATCCTCAGGATCGTGGGAGGAGCTGCACAAGGGAGGGAGCTGGATGTCATTGTCCACCTAGGGACAAATGACCTGGCTAGGAATGGGATCAGAGCAGTGCAAGAGGAGTTTGTAGAGTTGGGGAGGAGCCTTAGACAAGTAGTGCATACGGTAACTTTCTCGGAGGTGCTGCCTGTCTATGGCAAGGGTGATGCTAGGGCACTCCTCACCAGGGAATTCAATGAGTGGTTGAAAAGCTGGTGTGGAGCTCAGGGTTATGGCTTCATTGGGGACTGGGGAGCCACCTGGAAGGATGCAGACCTATACTGGTGCAATGGTCTGCATCTGTCTAGGGGGGAACCAGGATCCTTGGTGAGAGGTTTAAATGCTTCATTGGCAAGCATTTAAACTAGCCAAGAGGGTGGGCACTGAAAAGGAGCAGGGAAATCCCAGCCTCCCCCCACAAAACATGGTAATTAGTGAAGTAAACACCAAGATAGAGAAGTTATTAGGGAGCAGGACAGAGGTAAATGTAAAAAAAGGCAAAGGCAGTAAGGACAGGAATGGGGTTAAAAGGGGTAAGGCTATCAAAAAGTGGAGGGTGATGAGTACCAATGCCCGTAGTCTGTGTAACAAGCTCTCTGAACTAGTGGCCTTGATGGAAAAGGGTTGCCTGGATATCGTGGCAGTCATGGAGAAACATGGTAACAGAGAACTGACTGGGATGTCTACATACCAGGATACACAATCTACAGGAGGGACAGGGAGGGTAAAAAGAGAGGAGGAGGGAGTAGCTCTCACGTAAAAGGAAGGATCAAAGCAACTGAACTAAAGAGTAAACAGGGAGCAGATGAGGCACCTGGGTCACCCTGGAGACAGGAAATGGCACCACAATCACACGGGGGTTGTATACAGACCCACAACAGAGGGGGAGGGAATGGACAAGGAAATGATAGAAGGCTTCCTTAGAATGGCAGAAAAAGAGGAGATATTGTTGATGGGGGACCTGAATATGCCAGATGTTAACTGGAGCACCTTTGCTGCAGGCACATCCAAGAGCAGGGTCATTCTTGATGCCCTACAGGGGGCACGCCTCAGACAGCTAGTATTGGAACCCACTCGGGAGGGAGCAATCTTAGACCTGGTACTCTCAAATGGGGACGGAGAAAGAATCTCAGATTTAGAGGTGGGTAGCCATCTGGGAACAAGCGAGCACCAAACAGTGTGGTTCACGATAAACACAGCCATACAATCAAGCCATACAAAGCAAGAGTATTGGACTTTAGGAGGGCTGACTTTGGGAAAATGAGAGAGTGCCTTAGAAAGCACTTTTATGAACAGGCAAGAAGGAGGGTGCAGGAACAATGGGGAGTAATCAAAACAGCCATCACAGAGGCAACAAGCCTTTGTGTAAAGCAAATCAATAAAACACAACGAAGGAAAAAAAACGCTATGGTTCTCAAAAGAGGTGGCAGGGAAGGTTAAGGAGAAAAGGATAGCATTCAGGAAATATAAGGAAACACAGAAGGAGCAGGACAGAGAACTTTATCAGTCAAAGCAGAAAGAGGTTGGGAAGGCAGTCAGAATAGCAAAGGCCCAAACCGAGGAAAGGATAGCCAATACTGTTAAGAAGGGGGATAAGACCTTTTATAGGTACATTAGTGAGTAAAGAAAGACCAAAGGAGGGATATTGAGGCTTAATAAAGGGGAGGGAATGTGGGTAGAGGGGGACAGTGAAAAAGCAGGGATACTGAACAAATATTTCTGCTCAGTATTCACAAAGGAAGAGAAGGGGGAGGTACCTAAACCAAACAAGAGAAACACCCTGAAGATGGGGGTTGATACCAGTCCATTTACAGAAGAAAGGGTTCTGAAAGAACTAATAAAATTGAAGGTGGACAAAGCAATGGGACCTTATGGGATTCACCCAAGAATTCTAAAAGAACTAAGGGTAGAACTAATGACACCACTGACTACTCTCTTTAACAAATCATGGGAGGATGGGGTGGTACCTGAGGACTGGAGGAGGGCAGATGTGATTCCTCTTCACAAGAGTGGGGGCAGGACGGAGGCAGGAAACTACAGACCAGTCAGTTTGACCTCAGTGGTAGGGAAAATGATGGAATCACTTCTGAAGGAAAGAATTGTTGAGTACCTAGAGGCCAGTGGGGGCTGGAGCCATGGCAGCATGGATTCATGATGGGAAGGTCATGTCAGACGAATCTAATAGATTTTTTTGACTGGGTGACCAAAGTAGTAGACCAGGGAGGGGCTATGGACATGGCCTACCTAGATTTTAGCAAGGCATTTGATACAGTCCCACACAAAAGATTAATACACAAGTTAGCCAGCCTTGGAGTGGGCCCCAAGGTGGTAGCCTGGATAAAAAATTGGTTAGACAACAGAACGCAAAGGGTAGTAGTAAATGGAGTACACAGTGAAGAAAGGAGGGTTACTAGCAGGGTACCACAGGGTTCTGTACTGGGACTGGTCCCTTTTAATGTCTTTATAAGTGACATTGCAGAGGAACTGGAAGGAAAAGTATGTCTCTTTGCAGACAACACAAAGATCTTCAACAAGGTTGATACACAAGATGGAGTGGAAAGGATGAGAAGGGACTTGGCAAGGTTGGAGGAATGGTCAAATGTATGGCAGCTCAGATTCAATGCAAAGAAGTGCAAGGTAATGCACATGGAAGCAAAACCCAGGGAAGAGTACACAATGGGGGTGAGATACTGACAACAGTAAAAATGGAAAGGGACCTGGGGGTAATTATATCAGATGACCTAAAGGTGGGCAAGCAATGTGAGAAGGCAGTAAGGAAGGCTGGGGGGATACTGGGATGCATAGGAAGAGGCATCAATAGTAGAGAACAGGAAGTTGTTATCCCTCTGTACAGACAGTTGGTGAGACCCCATCTGGAGTACTGTGTGCAGTTCTGGAGACCCCATCTCCACAAAGACATAGACAGAGTGGAGGCTGTCCAGAGGAAGGCAACCAAAATGGTGCTGGGTCTGCACCAGAAGACATACAAAGAAAGACTAAAGGAGTTTAATATGTATACCCTTGAGGAAAGAAGGGAGAGAGGGGACATGATAGAAACTTTCAAGTACCTCAAGGGAATCAACACAGTCCAAGAGGGTAGCATCTTTCAGAAAAAGAGATGTGCAAGAACAAGGGGGCACAATTCAAAGATAGAGGGGGGATGGCTCAGAGGTAATGTGAGGAAGTATTTTTTCACAGAGAGGGTTGTGGATGCATGGAACAGACTCCTGAGGAGGTCGTGGAGTCAAGAACAGTGGGGGGAATTCAAGAATGCATGGGACAGACATAAGGCAGTCCTAGTGGGGGTAGGAGGAAGTAAGCTGTTGGTTAACTAGGATCTGCAGCTTATCTGTTAGGTAGGAAAATGGGCTGACTAGGTGGGCCAAGCGGTCCTTATCTGCCATCAAATTCTATGTTTCTATGTTTCTATGTTCTGTGCCACTCTTGGTAGGATGGGATGGTTTCATCTGTCCAGTGTCTGAGGATCATTTTTTTGCTACTGCCGTGATAAGGGTTATATGGTACTTACTGATCCCAACCACACCTTCCATATTGCACCCCAGCAGGCAAGTTTGTGGGGTGAAGGCATTATCCAGGCCTGGTAGTGGGTCTAATCTTGCCTGAATCCCCTCCCAGAGTGGTCTTACTTTTGAGCAACCCCACAGGATGTGTTTGTGGGTGCCTCTGCCCCCCCTGCAGAGAGTGCAGCTGTCGGAGTCCAGTTTGCCATCTTGAAAAGCTTGGTTGGGGTATGGTACATATGGTTAATTTGGTATTGCATGAGTTTGAGGCTGTCAAATTTTAGTAAGGTGTGTGCGTGTGTTTTTCCATAGGGCTTTTATGACCTCTGTGGACTCTGATTCTGAAAATTCCATTTGCCAATATCGACATCGGGGGTTACTTGTGTCAGTTGTGACATGTAGTAAATATTTATAAATCCAGGAGATGGCATAACTCTGGTTTTCCTGGGAGCAGAGATCATCCCATTTGCTAAATGTGTTATCCTTCCATGGCTTGGGTCCCAGTGTTGACGCTATCACATGCTGAAGCTGCATGAATTGGAAGGCCAGGGTTTTTATAGGGGCATTTAGTGCTTGAAAATCCTGGTATGAGATCAGGGACTCCCCGATTATTAGTGAGTCCGGGGTCTGGGCTTTCACTGATCCTAGGATGTCCTCTGGGATTGTCTTATTCTGTGTCTTGAAATTGGGGTTCCCTGTCAGGGGTTGGGCTGGGTAACATATGGGTGTTGTACCAAGCAGGTCATGTAGTTGTTTGCTGACCCAGACTGAGACTCCCAAGGGGGAACCTTTCAGTGGTGCTGGAAGGGCCTTGTGTGGTGTGCTGGTCAGGGCCTGAATTCTAATCTTGGCTGCTCTGCACAGGTCTCTTTCCATTCTTTGCCATTGAGGGGTGTACTGTCTAGACTCTGCAAGTGACCCATGGTTTCTCTACCAGAGGAACTGCGCAGCGAGCACTGCAATATAGTATAGCCGCATGTCTGGACGTTGCAGTCTTCCCAATCTCTTTAGTTAGAGTGAGTTTTCTGTAGGCCCTGCGAGGTGGCTTGCCAACCCAGAATAAGGTAGAAATCATGGTTTGCAGAGCTCTGAATCATGTAGTTGGGAGGAAGCAGCCTGTCATGCTGGTCATTGAGGTTCTGGCTCTGTTGTAGTCTGTTGTTTAGAGTGACTATGATCCTGCAATACCTAAGTTGCTCAGGGCACCATGTTCCTCCCCAGAGCACCACATGTGTGCAAAATGTGTACCGGTTGAAGGAAATTATGCAGAATTTGTCCCTGTTGAGTTTGTAGCCTGCCACCCTTCCAAATTCCTCCAGGATTGCCATGGTCAGGGGGATCGACCGACTTCGGTCTGTGATATGTAACAGCACATCGTCAGCATAAGTGGATATTTTGTAGCTATGGCCTCCCAACTTGATCCCCTTGATGCTGTCCTTCACTAGGGATCCTCCTGGTTAGGGGTTCAATTTAGAGGATGAATAGGTAGGGTGACAGTGAGCATCCCTGTCTGGTGCCCGACCGCAGTTGAAAGTGTGAGGAGAGTACACCATTGTATAGCACCCTGGACTTCAGGTCAGAGTAGAGCAGCTTGACCCATTTTATGAAGTCCTGTGGCAGCCCAAACTCCTTCAATGTCTCGAATAGGAACCTCCAGGATGCCATGTTGAAAGTTTTTTCTGCATCCAGAAAGGGTAAGGCTGCTGGGGCGGTCCCTCCCTGGTTGCCGCTAGTATGTATCCCAGTTTCCTCAAATGGTCTGTTGCAAGCATTCCCTTCATGAATCCCATCTGCTGGGAACCAATGAGGTGGTATATTACAGCACTTAGCCTAGTGGCCAAGATCTTGGCCAAGATTTTTAGGTCAACATTCAAGACGGAGATAGGCCTGTAGCTACCCATATTCATGGGATCTTTGTGTGGCTTGTGGAGGAGAGTGATGATGGCCTCCTGCATTTCAGGCAGCAAGACTGCCTGCTCTTTGGCTTCATTAAAGAGTTTCACCAGTGGGTCCAATAGGGCACTCCCCAATGTCTTGTAGAAGTTGGGGGTGAAGCCATCTGGGCCTGGTGCTTTGTCCAGTTTCAGGGATGTCACCATTTCCTTTACCTCCTCTTTTGAAACTGGAGCAGCCAGCATCTCCAGAGACTCCTGAGGGCTTTTGGCAGGTTGGCTTTGTGAAGGAAGTTTTTAATGTCTTCTGCGGTGGCAGGTGCATCACCTGCGTATAACCCAGAATAGCAGTCTTCAAAGGCGTGTGCAATTTGCCTTGGGTTGGAGACGGGGGTGCCCACTGCTGACTGAACTGTATGTATGGCACGTCTCGCTTCTTGTTGTTTTAGTCTGAGGGCCAGGAGCTTCCTGGCCTTTTCACCCTGGTCTACATACCGGGTCTTTGCTCTGAATATGGTTGCCTCCATCTGTTCTCTTAGGAGCTCTTTGTATCTAGCTCTAACTGCATTGATCTCTGTTGTGGCACATGGGTTAGTGGGTCCTACCCTCCTCCCTTCCAGATCTCTCATCTGGCAGAGAAGCCCTGTGCATTCAAGCTCCTTCTTTTTCTTTCTGGCCATAGCTAGTTGCAAAAGTTCTCCTCTCAGGGTGCACTTGAATGCCCCCAATGGGAGGACTGTCTCTCGACGGTCCCGGTATTTATCTCAAAGAACTGAGTGACGCAGTTCTTGATCTTGGTCAGGCATGTTTGGTCCTTCAAAATGGCATTATTTACTCTCCATATTCTGTCTCAGACCAGGAGGTCTTGGGACAAGACTGACATAGTTACTGGAGAGTGGTCCAACAGAATCATGGTCTGTATTTCACATGTTGTGATGAGCCATAGCAGTGGCTGGTTGATTAGAAATTAGTCCAGCCTAGAGCAAGATGTATGTGGGGCAGACCAGAATGTATACTCCTTGAATTGTTGGTGGAAGACCCTCCATATGTCTATGAGGCCGAGTGAGTCTTGAAGTTCAGACTGGGCTCTCTGGGCTGGAGACAGGCCCAGTCTCCTGGTTCTGGTTCTGTCCAGGCTGTTGTTGCTTACCAGATTCCAATTGCTGACCATAATGGTCAAGCAGTTTGGTAAGGTGGACATGGTCACCATCAGGGTGTTGAAGAACCTGGGGTTGTCCACTTTAGGGTCGTATACTGAGGCAAGTATTATCTCCTGTCTGCCCAGTTCCCCACGGACTATTATGTATTTCCCTATTGGGTCCCCTATCTGTTCTATGAGGTGAAATGGGACATTCCTATGGATTAGAATGGCTACTCCGGCTTTTCTGTTGTTACCTCCATCCGCAAACACCTGACCCACCCATTCCCTTCTCGAGAGAATGCCATGCTGGTTGAGTGTGTGTGTTTCCTACAAAAATGCGATCTGGGTTTTGAGGTCTTTAAGGTGCCTTAGTATTGTGTAACGCTTCTTCTTTGTTTGGTCCTCCTTCACATTCCACGTGGTGAGATTATATGGTAGGCATGTCATTTGTGGGGTTGGAGTGGTGCCTGTTTGGTAGAATCTGGATGTTCTGGTCAGTGTAAGACCCCCAACATGGTGGGTGGTGTTGGCTGACTAGGGGTTTCTACATGTCTCCCTTGTCCCCTGTGCCAGGTCCTGTCCTCGGGGTCCACGCCTCCCCTCAGCAATTCCAAAAGTGCAAGTTACAGTGCAGGCATGTGATTGTGCATGCAATATACAAGCCATTACTACCAAACACTACATAATAAACTGCTACAAACTTCACTATATCATACAATATTTACAGTATTGAAACATGAGGAGAGACCTAACTCCCTCCATCCCCCAGACCTCTGAGCATCCCGGTTTCTCCAGAGTGAGATGGGCCCTTCCCCGACCTTTGGTCCATGGAAGACTCCCATGAGTGCCGCTCGCCTTGGTATGTGGTCTATGGTTCTGGATGTTACCAAGGAAGTGGGTACAAATTTTTAAATTTTCCCTCTGTTTGCCTCATCTCCTATGTTGGACATCTGATTCCCCTCACCATGTGCCTTACCCATGGTGCCCCTTATTTGGTTTATTGCCCATTGTTCCGGCACACCCCCTCCCCTTCCCTTCCTCCTGCAGTCCAGGTTAAGGTTACATGGGTATTGCCTACTTTCTGCTGCCCCTAACCCCCTGCCCTCCCTTCCTTGCCGCACTCCTACTAGAGAGCCCCTTCCTGGCACCCACTCCATATGGCCTGGTACTTCGGTCTCGCCAGAGGGGTGAATACCTTCATTGTCTTCTGCTACTGGTATTGCAGTCCCCAGGTGTCTTCCTCTGATTCCCCTTTTTTAGCTATATCTGTGTGCATTTGGCCCCGGTGCTTATAAGCCCCCCCCCGTGGGGCTGTGGGGGATGGGGAAATCCTCCCTCTATGCAGTAGGTCAGTGTGTTGGACTACTTTATCATGGTCTTATAAGCTACCATAACTACTGTCATGTACCCTGTTGCCGGCGTTCCTTGTGTGCTGATGACTTTTCAGCAATCTTCCATGTCCAGTCTGTACCCTGTCCACCTGGGGGGGTGGCAATGGCACCCTCGTGCATGTGACCCAAACCAGGCGCAGGGCCAACCTCGGGGCATTCGTGAGCACCTGTGATTGCTGGTTCATGGGTCTGCTGATTCCTAAAGGAAACCATACACTTTGTGGTTAAAATACACTGGGTAACACCTGGCTCATTACCTTCCATTCCCACACCATCCCTTTCACTGTACTCGGTAGGTGCGTAGTCAGTGTTTGCTTTTGTAGGGAGCCTCCCCCCTCTCCTTCCAGGCATTTACTACTAATAGGTTCCATGGTTATCTGGGGCAAAGGTGAGGGGGTCTCATTTTGCATACACTGCAGGATGCCTGGTGTGTCTGACAGCTCCCCTGTGCTCATTTCTCTGTATCCCCGTTTCCCTCCCTACTGTTGCTGAGTCTGTCCAGGGTTTAGCGTGCCATGTGGGGGAGTCTGTCTTTGTCACTGCCCGTTGTGTCTTCCCTGAGCACCTGTGATTTAACCAGGACATTTATTTCTCCCACAGTTTCACCATCCCCACCCTCCCACTCATACTGCCTTAAAAAGTAAAAGGAAAGTTCCCTCATCTCACAGTTCTCCGTTCTGCAGTCTCTCCATACCTCTTTTGACAGTCTCTCACCTCTGCTACCTTTGAGGGGACTGAGGTGTCGTGCGTTCTCTGTACAGGTTTTGTGTCATGCCCTTTGCAGGATTCAGTGCTACACCTTTCTGTTCACCTCTCCAGTTCATGTGAGGTGCCGCTTGATGGGCATCATTGGGATCCGGGAACAGTACGATCTAGCTGTCTGACTAGGCTGTTGTCTCTTCTTGGAATGGGGGAAAGTTGGTTGCTACTCTTGGGTCCTCTTTTGATGAGTCGGGGATGTTGTCTGGTCGTCGATTTCATGATATGGAGTACTTGCGGGGGTGGGGCATGGCTCTGGTATTTCCAAGGGCCCCCTTACTCCCAGCTGTTTTCACGGGAACTTCCTTTAAGATTGGAGAAGGGGTGTGGCTGTTCAGGGTCAATCTGTCATGCCATGTTCAGATTTATGGATGGGCCATGGATTAGTGTGCAAAGGGCCATAAAAGATCCAGAGGGAAAGATGTTCTCTGGGGAAGGAGAAGAGGGGTAAGATCAAGGCATAAGTTTTGTCAGCCATTTTTCTAGTGTACTGTTCCAGAATTTCACCATCCCCTACCCCTGTCCCCGGCTTTAGGAACACTCATTGTCTGGGGGGAATAGCTGTCTGTTTATCTTTTTCAGTGGCATACCTGGTTTTGTCAGCATCTGTATGCACTTCTACTGCTGGAATAAATGTCTCTGCTGGGGGTTAGTTCTCCTGGTCTTTGGTAGCCCGTGATGGGCTAAAGTAGGGGCAAACACTTTTGGGAACTGTTTGGTTAGTTCACTATGTGCCACCTCCACATTTGGGAATTCCAGTGGACCTGTGTCAGTCATAATGACAAGCCTGGCTAGGTGTACATTCGGAAAGGAATGCAGACTTTATGTAGGGAGCTTTTGATGTCTTGATATGCCCTTTGTTTATTCCTGACTGCTGGAGTCACATCGCTGAAAATATGGAAACGGTGCACTTTCCAAGTTAGTGTTCCCTTTTCCCTTGCTCTTGCTTGGATGTGGTTTTTATCTTGCTGGGTGGTACACTGTGATATGATCACTCGTGGCTTGTCAGTCTGCCTGGTTTGTGCCCGGTAAGATCTATGGGCAAATTCTAGCTGGCATATGGGACCGGAAGTTGGCAGTAACTAGTACTTGACTAGCCACTGTGCACCCTCCCCCCTCGGGCACTTACTTTCAGTCCCTTTTTTCCTGTTCAAACCTGTTATGCATACTCAATCCCACCCTGTATGTACCTTTACCACATTGATAATGTCCCATATAGTTCTTAGGTACTGTCAAGCAACCTAATGTTGTCCCTATGAAGCCTGTTTATTCTCTGTAAGCTTTCCTAGAATTCCTTACTGCTCAAATCCTCCCTGTATGTACCTTTACTGCAATGTTTTTGTGCCATTTAGTTCTCAAATACTGTTAACAACCTAATGACCCTGTGTGTACCATTACTGTATTGTTCTTGTGCCATTCAGTTATCAAATACCATTAACTATCTGATGTAATCCCCGTGATGCCTGTTATTCTCTGTATGCTACATTGACTTCCTTATTGTACTTGTACTCACTTGACCTGTAACCCTCCTGGGTCGCACCTGAAAATAGGCACTTGGCTGTCTAGTGTGCTTACCTGGTTAACAAAAGCAAATAAATAAATAAATAAATACATCTTGCAGTACTTTTTGTACAAAGCCCACCAGGTTGGCTCCTTCAAATTGTTCTGGCAGCCCCACCAGAGTGATATTATTTCTCCTTAGTCTGTTCTCTTAATCCTCCAGCCTATCTTCTAGTTTCTCCATTTTTTGCATATCTCTAGAGTTGTTTTCTCCTCTTTAGCCTGCTTATCCTCCATGGAGCTAATTCTCACTTCGGCGTTTGTGACCCTGGTGGAAAGTGATTCCATTGTGTTTTTGAGTGTTCTTACATCTAGTGCCATGGTGATGTGGCGAACTTAACTGAAGCTAGTTCAGAGAAGAAATGATCCAGCTTATTGGTAAGTATTTCCAGTGGGTTAGCTGCTAGGGATTGTTCCCCTGGAGAGTCTGTTTTTTGCCTTTTTGCTGGTATGCTCATCAGCTGGGGATGGGCACTCTGGGATGTGTCCATATTCCGCATTTCTTCATGTTCTGAGCGAGTTAGTTCCATCATCGTTCGTTTGACAATGTATTCAGCTAACAAATTCCTCTTTTATAGTTTCTTTGACCAGGAAAAATAGCTTAATAGCTGTGATTTTTCTGTTCTGACCATGGAGCTCTGTGGCTAGCTGTTGCTCAAGCTGAATCCATCATGTGACTCCTCGGGATCCACTCTATGCCCTGGTATCCATCTCCAGTGGTCCACAGGATCCCCAACTTGCTGCATCCTTTTAAGGTTTTGCCTGCATGTTTCCATCCAGGTACCCTGTAAACAGATACAGTATTGGTTTTGTATACTAATAGGTCACTGATTATTTCAGGTGAGCTCAGGGAAGGGGGTTGTGGTGGTCTTCTACCGGGGGGGATTGATTACTCCTGTTCTTCTCTTACTCATCCTACCTACCGTTGTATTGCTGGGTTTGTGTATATTGTGAACCTTGTTGTTGTACTGTTGAAAATCAATAAAGTCTAGTAAATTGCAAAAAAGTTGTTGAACTGCTCAAGGGGTAATAGTTGAGAGTTGTGAATAATTAGTGGGTAGACTTTGTGTCGGCTCTGGTTGTGAGCGAACATTATGACTTTGTTTTTTTTGTGGCTTAGAACCAGGTGGTGTCAGTGAACCAGGATTTGTCATCTGTGAAGGACTTCTGGAGGGATAGTTGTAGAGAGTGTGGATCGGGGTGGGTTAAGAAGAGAACTTCACCGTTGGCATATAGGAGTAATTGCCCAGAGCAGTCCTTAGGAAAGGTGTTCAGAAACAGACTAAAGAGGAGGTAGCCCAGGATGGAACCCTGATGCACCCCTGACTTAACTGGGAGGCAGAAGGAGTGTGTGTCATTAATTTTAATTTGTTGTGACCTACCAGCTAGGTAGTCAGCATACCATTTGGTGGCATCCTAGGAGAGACCTGTGTGGGAAAGAGCAGATAAAAGAAGGGAGTGGTTCACAGTGTCAAAGGCTTTTGACAAATCCACAAAGACCGAGCGAACCAGACACCCTCTGTCCAGGACAGTATGGATAGTGCTGGAGAACTCCAGCAGGGTAGTAGTGGTGCTGTGCCATTTGCGAAATCCATGTTGTTCTCAGCAGAGTAGGTCATATTTGGTGAGGTGGTCTGTGAGTTGATCAGAGATGGAGGATGGGAGGAGTGGGGAGGGAAGGCAGGGACATTAGCTCAAGCTGTGGACCCTGCAATATGAGCAGACTTGATAGACCAAATGGCCTTCTTCCGCTGGCTTCTTCATATGTTCATAGGATTTTTTCAAGGGCCTTTGGTGGGGGAGAATGGAGATGGGGCCGTAGTTCCTGGTGGAAGTGCAGTTGCCATTTTTGTGGATGGGGGTAATGACAGCATTTTTCCATTATGAGGAGAATTCACCATGGCAGAGAGATCAATTAAGAATCTTGGTTAGCAGGGTGAGGGTCATGTGGAGGAGTTTATGGTCCAGTGAATCACTACTGTGAGTTTCGTGTTCTTCAATCTTAATGTCTATCTTAATGTAGTTTTTTTTGTAATTAATTTCTCTTCTGTTTCTGATAGTAGAATCATAGCTTCATTTGCTCAGGTCACTTTGGGACTTGTGCAAAATGAAATAAATACAATACTGGAGAAAGTCCTGACCCAGTGCATGGGTTCATCAGGCATAAACTTGCATGTCAATACCTTATTAGGAAAAGGCAATTTGGACCACCACAATGTGTCATGTGTTCACCAAACACTGCTCCATCCTTCCCCAGTCTGGGGTTGCTGTTGCATGCTGCAGTACCTTCACCATCAGCCTTGGCCAATTAAACAGGCTGTCTGAGCTCACACCTGAACTCAGGTCACTGTCTTGGGAAAGCAATGTGGTCCACACTGGGCCAACGGACATCCCTGCAAACAATGTTACTTCATATTTTTGTGGCTTTTTGACCCCAAAATTTCAACAGTATTTTTTATGACCCCTCTTGAACATGACAGTTGTATTTGAGAAACAGCGGTTGTCACATTCATGAGGTGGTGTGACTAAATGACTATCTTGCAAATTTGGGGTTTAATTACTGAAAATTACCAAAGTTATGAGCACACAGAGAAAAATTACAACACATCTTAATAACTTTTTTGTCTCTTAATATTGTGACCCTAAATGTTCAACATAGTATTCCTATGAGCCCCGTCTCATAAATTTGGTAATTGAAAATGTTCAAATCCTAGAAGAAACATCATTTCGCATCACTTTGGTAATTTTAAATATCTTGACCCCAAATTTTCAGCATAGCCATTTTTTCACACCACCTCATGAACAACTGGCATTTCTGAAATCCTGGCCAAAATGTGTTTTCGCATCTGTGGTGTAGAATGACACTTTGGCAGGGATCTGAACATTTTCACCTACCAGGTTCATGGGATGGGATAATGTGAATGCTATACTGAAACTGTGAGGTCAAAATATTTGAAATTACTAAAGTTATGAGCAAGGGCAGAAAAGTTTTAATGTATGCTTGTAGCTTTATCATTTTTACATATTTTGACCCCAAATTTTCAACATAGCCATTTTTCTACACCACCTCATGAACATGACAAGTGTCATGCTTTAAATCCTGGATGAGGCATGTCTTCGCACTTCTGGTATGAAATGACATTTCAGCCCATATACTATAAATGCTACATGTCACATTTTTAAGGGAAGTCATAAAACGACTATCTTTGAAAATTTGGAGTAACTATATATATATATATATATATATATAATATATATAATATATATATATATATATATTATGGTAGCACGGTAGTGCTACCATAGTTAGGGTCGAGGAGCCATTTCTATGTTAAACCCCAAAACTTTGCACCTTAATAACTTTGCAACCGTTTGATAGATGTGGCTAAAATTTGGAATACATGATCAAAAACCATAGGCCTTGGGATCTGCCAAGTTTTGTAGTGGTCGGATATACAGTTGTGGAGTCATTAAGAATGATCTGCGCGTGTTTACGCTTTTTCTGGAATTCTATGGTCGTGCCTACAGGTCGTATGGTTTACGTGACCCGGTCCGAAATCTTCAGGAACATGCGTGGGTCCCTGATGTGCCTTCGAGATTTCGTGAAAAAATATTAAACGGTTCAAAAGTTATTCAAAAAACAGTTTCCCATTATAAGTCAATGGGAAAAGTTAACAAAAAGTTCAGTGGGTGAGACCCCATTGGAGTACTGTGTGCAGTTCTGGAGACCCCATCTCCGCAAAGACATAGACAGAGTGGAGGCTGTCCAGAGGAGGGCAACCAAAATGGTGCAGGGTCTGCACCAGAAGACATATGAAGAAAGACTAAAGGAGCTTAATATGTATACCCTTGAGGAAAGAAGGGAGAGAGGGGACATGATAGAAACTTTCAAGTACCTCAAGGGAATTAACAAAGTCCAAGAGGGTAGCATCTTCCAGAAAAAGAGATGTGCAAGAACAAGGGGGCACAATTTGAAGATAGAAGGGGGATGGCTCAGAGGTAATGTGAGGAAGTATTTTTTCACTGAGAGGGTTGTGGATGCATGGAACAGCCTCCCTGAAGAGGTCGTGGGGTCAAGAACAGTGGGTGACTTCAAGAATGCATGGGACAGGCATAGGGCAGTCCTAGTGGGGGATAGGAGGAATTAAGCTGTTGGTTAACTAGGATCTGCAGCTTATCTGTTAGGTAGGAAAATAGGCAGACTAGGTGGGCCAAGCAGTCCTTATCTGCCGTCAAATTCTATGTTTCTATGTTCAACACTTTCGCAAATGCATTTTTACTTTCGCAAATGGGCCTGTTACTTTCGCAAATCGGCCATTTTGTTTTCAGTTGGTGATCAGAAAAATGGTTGGCATTTAAATTTGGGACCCTCTAGCAACCTAATTATTTTTGTATTCACCTAGTCGGACCCTGAGGATGCTTGCCATGTCTTTATTTTGTTGTAAAACACCCAGAAATATGTTTTTCAAATTTCTGGAAAAGTACTCATAAGTACTTTCGTGCTCACGAAAGTGTCGAACTTTAGAAAGCTTTCGAAAATTGCGACAGTTATTTTCCATCTGTGGGACAGTGACAGCGATTCTTTGGCACTGCGCTGCAAAAGAACCGTTGGGAGTTTTGGGCTGAAATTTGGAGGGAACGGAGCTGACATCTCACAGATGTGCCTTTCAGTGTTGTATTGAAAAAATATTACATGGCGGAAAAATTATGGCACTCCAAAGTTGATGTTTTTTCCCATAGGATAACATTACGGCGCCCGACGCATTACAGAAATCCTTTGGCACCCTGCTGCAAAATAATGGTTTGGTCTTTTTTCCTGAAATTTGGAGGGAAGACAGCCAACAGCCCACAGATGTGCCTTTCAGTAGTTTGGTGAAAAAATATCACACGGCGGCAAAGTTACGGCACTCCAAAGTTGATGGTTTTTCCCATAGGATAACATTACGGCGCCCAATGCATTACACAAATCCTTTGGATCCCTGCTGCAAAATAACGGTTTGGTCTTTTTCCTGAAATTAGGAGGGAGGACAGCCAACAGCCCACAGATGTGCCTTTCAGTGGTTTGGTGAAAACACATTACAGGGAGACAAAGTTATGGTGCTCCGAACTTTTCTTTTTTTCCCATAGGATAACATTACGGCGTTCGCCGCGCCTTTCAGGGCCCGTATCTCGGAAACGGTGCGAGATACGGACTTTTCGTCAGAAAACTTCTTAGCCCCATGATGGGGCTAAGATTTAAATCAGCAAGGACAGTTGTAAATAATAGGACTTTTAAATTTTTTTTCTGCGTCGTACGGTTCCTGAGATATAATGTATTTAGTATTCCAAGATCTCATTTTCTGCACCGATACTCATTATTATGCATACATCATTTGTACTCACTGTCTTTCTCTATGCAGGTTTTGGGGAAAACCAGCCTCTGTGCTTACATTACTGTTACTGTTGCCCTTTCCACTTGCGGTTCCGTACCCGTTTCACTTACCGTTGACGTCTGCGCCACCATGTGCGTTATCCTTTGCATTTTCATTTGCGCTTGTGTTTCTGTTATTTTTTGCCATTTCTGTCTACAGTACTGTTTATCTTTCTGTTTCACTTTACGTCACCTTGCCCATTGACATTTCTGATTGCTGGCACCATGTTACTATGTGACAAGACATCACGTGGCAGACCATTCCCGTCTACGCCACCATGTGCGTTACCCTTTCTGTTCTCATTCACGCTTGTGTTACCATGTGCGCCACTGTTAGCATTTCTGTTTGCATTGCTGTCCCTGTTAGTATGCCACAAGACATCATGTGGTGGGAGCGCGGGGCCCCCTGCCGCTACATTACATTCACTATTTCTCGTTATCATTCTCAAAAAGAAGGAAAATTAGAGGCAAAAAACTCCATTTAATGCATTAGTTAGGGTTGTTCCACAGCGACAAAAGTGAGAAATTACTGTTAGGGTTGAAAACCCCTTGCACCCCCACCCACCCCCCAACTGGCATTGGGGTGTGCATTGGGATCGTGGGTCCTAACTCTCACCCCATTTTCCTATACTTCTGCTGCTTTACACATGTCATGGGGTGAGAGTTAGGGCTGATGATCCCAATGCACACCCCAATGCCACCACGCATGCATCCTTTATGCTTTCATTTGCGCTATGCTTCTGTTAATTTTTGCCATTTGTGTGTACCGTACTGTTTCTCTTTCTGTTTCACTTTGTGTCACCATGCCCATTGACATATCCATTTACAGGCACCATGTTACTATGTGACAAGACATCACGTGGCACACCGTTCCCGTCTGTGCCACCGTGTGAGTTACCCTTTCTGTTCTCATTCGCGCTTGTATTACCATGTGTGCCACTGTTAGCATTTCTGTTTGCGTTGCTGCTCCTGTTACTATGCCACAAGACATCATGTGGCGGGAGCGCGGGGCCCAAGCCACTGCATTACATTCACTATTTCTCATTATCATTCTCAAAAAGAAGGGAAATTAGAGGCAAAAAACTCTGTTTAATGCATTAGTTAGGGTTGTTCCACAGTGACAAAAGTGAGGAAATTCGCTGTTAGGTTGAAAACCCTAACTCCGAATTCACCCCCACCACACACACACAGACACACACACACACATTCAAGTATGGGGGAGGACCAA
This sequence comes from Neoceratodus forsteri, assembly GCA_016271365.2. Taxonomy (NCBI): domain Eukaryota; kingdom Metazoa; phylum Chordata; order Ceratodontiformes; family Ceratodontidae; genus Neoceratodus; species Neoceratodus forsteri. The sequence continues at coordinate 943,999,807 of CM057452.1, forward strand.
GTCAACACAACCAATGACAGACATCCAGCAGCAGATGACAGAAATAGCAAACAATTGTCTAAATGTACTACGAGACATCCCCACCCACCTGACCAGGTACTGCATGCTCAATGGAGATCAACAACAAAACTGAGGCCATGTACACCAAACGTACACATCCCTGATTGCAGCTGCACACAACATACCACACTTAGTAGTTGCATGGCCTTACCTACCGATACCCCACACCAGACCACACCACTTGTGGTGGGCCACCTGAGCAATAGAGTTCAGCAAAACCAAGGAGTTGTACAGGTATAATATCTCTGATTATAACAAGGGTTTGAGAAATGCAGCGTTCTAATTGAGTGTAAACATTGTAACAGCCTTATGTTTAGTTTTTATTAACATACATGTAGAGCCTAACCATATGATGAACATGGTTTAATGTTGTTTAAAAAACAGTTTTATTATGCTAGCAATGAGCCACTCCCAGGTATTATGTTAATGGTCAGTTTATCACTGTCTAGCGACATGTGGCACTCGGCTATGCCTCATTCAACATTAAACCCCTACAGGGTGATTAACAGGCCATTTAACATAACTGTTGGTCATGCCTTATTGCTTAATTGTCTTTATGAGTAGATAATCTCCCTCTGCTAGGCACTGCAGCAGCTTTGCAACACAGTGTCCCAGCCAGTTACACTATACACTGTCTAGTTACTGGAGAATGGCTGTGAATATGAACTCATGAAGATGAACAGTGTAACTTGATCATTACAGTCATCGAAACCCTAGTGTGATTATAACTGACAGAGTCAGTGATAGAGGATAACCCCTGCTGTCCTAGTACACTTACCCCATTGTGAGTTAAATCAATACTAAAAGACATTCTGTTTATATCTACACCATACCTACTTGATTCCTGTTGTACCACAATTAACATAGTTATCACTTTGACAGCATCAGTGACAGAAGTGTGGCAAACCCAAACAGTAGGCATACAGCCTGAGTATGAAACAACTGTTAAAAAAAATCACACTGTGTCCATAAGTGGCATAGATCACTCATTGCAACAATAGTAAATGTATTACTATTTGAATAAGTTAGTCATCACAGATGCAATGAGATTGTGTTTATCAGGTACAACATACTCAGTAAGTGCCTACAGGAAAATCTATCCTATATACATCTCCGATATAGGTACATCATTGTTGGCTCAGTAGTGCTATGATATTTAGAAGTTGCTTGGCCTGATCCATTTAATTACAATGTTTCTTACAGAGAATACTTACTGCATCTTTAGTATTGAAACACACTGAAGGTCTATGTATGTACATCAGCAGTACACCTTCATCAGTAAGAATGCATGTCATACTGGCAGTACGAATTTCACAGTGTTGAACAGGCTATGCTTTTCCATATGTTTGCATCAGCCTCTCTATGTTGAATAAACCATTGCAGTAAATGTACTACTATGTAAATCACCTACTAAATGTATCACTACTTTTATCTTGAGCATGCTAGTGTCTTGTAGTTAATTTATGTGCTTCTCTTAATTAATGTATACTCACTAGCGTTAAAACCTTTATACAACTGTCATCATGCACCTTCAGCATTTATATTGACTAATGGCACAGTACCAGTTGTGGTGTGGTGTGGGGCATCGGTAGGTAAGGCCATGCAACTACTAAGTGTGGTACGTTGTGTGCAGCTGCAATCAGGGATGTGTACGTTTGGTGTACCTGGCCTCAGTTTTGCTGCTGATCTCCACTGAGCATGCAGTACCTGGTCAGGTGGGTAGGGATGTCTTGTAGTACATTTAGACAATTGCTTGTTATTTCTGTCACCTGCTGCTGGATGTCTGTCATTGGTTGTGTTGACTTGGTCCTCCCCCATACTTGCATGTGTGTGTGTGTCTGTGTGTGTGTGGTGCTGGGGGGGGTGAATTCGGAGTTAGGGTTTTCAACCCTAACAGCGAATTTCCTCACTTTTGTCACTGTGGAACAACCCTAACTAATGCATTAAATGGAGTTTTTTGCCTCTAATATATATATATATATATATATATATATATATATATAAAATTGCTAAGAAACTTTATATATAGTGCCAGTCTTGGCCCAAGTTGATATGCTTTGTGATCCCATGCCAGTGAGCTGAGTTCAGAGGCGAGCTCAGTGAACCAGCTGCATGGGAAGAGAGTGGAGGGGTGGTGCTGTTTTGTGACACCACCCCAGCCAGGGAATGATAACTGCAGGGTTGCCTGCTTAGGCCCAGGTACTATATAGTGAAGGCAGCTCTTACCTTGGCATATAGCCCTGCATGTCTGCATCCATGTGTGGGAGAGGGCCATGTGCATTGGCTGACAGAGGGACTCTTTGCACTGTACCTCTGTTTCTCCAGCCACAGGTAAGTACAGGGATCAGAGAACCCTGTGCTTCTGCAGCCCGCCAGACAGCCCCTGAATTCTTCAAATCCATCGCTGCATGGGATCATAGTCTTTCCTTGGGGTGGGGACCTGCACGAATGAGGATACAATTCCACTATCTCAAAAAGAAAGTAAACGTTTTGCAAAAACTTTGTAAATGCAGCAGTTAGGGTTCAATTAATGCCACAGAAGTAATGAAATATGGCATTAGGATTTCCAGCCTTAACTCCCAATCCACCTCCCCAAACAGCAAAAGGAAAAAATAAATTAGGGTTTTGGGTGTCCAGCCTCTTGGTGAATCAGTGGTGATGTTTTCTGTGGGGTTGTCAAACCAAATGCCCACCCTGTTTTCTGAATAAACAATGTCAGACATGATTGCCTTTCTTCATGCAAAGCCCACAAGACCATGTAAGAAAAAAGCAACAGATTGTGTTGGCAGTATGTGGTGAGACATACTTCTCTACCTTTGAAGATTGTATCACTATGAGGCATCGACTTGGAGCTTACCTTGTGCTTCAGACCGGAGTCTAGCAGCTGGGTGGGAGTGTTATTAGGGTTGACAACCCCACCCCATCACTGATTTGCCAATACTCCAGAGACCCAAAATCCTAATGTTTTTCATTTCCCTATTTTGTGCACTTTGCAGTCTTCAACCATAATTTCTGCATTAATGTAGTGCTTTGCAATTAATATCCACATACATGTTTACATCTGTGATCTATCTGCACCTGATTGCTGGGACCATTGCTACAAAAGCATACCTTTATAATTTAACTCCAGCCTACAATTAGATGGTGTGGTCCCTACTAAACAAACATAATTGACCTATTTGCTAGCAATGTTAACTGGAGTTCCCAGTATTCAGAAAATATTTCAGTGAACAGTTGAGCTTAAAAACATGTTTTTCCTTTTGCTGCTTGGGAGGTGGGTGTGGAGGATTAAGGCTGGAAACCTGAACACCACATTTATGTACTTTTGTGGCATTAAGTTAAACCCTAACTGGTGCAGTAACACCTTTTTTTGCAAATAATATAATACATGCATGAACCCAATGTTGAATATGTACAGGTAGGGAATGATAATATTCTAGATTAATGCTGATTTTTTTTGTAGCCTAGTATATTATTTTTAGTAGAAACATAGAAGTTTTCAGCAGATGCAAACCTCTTGGCCCAGCTATTCTGCTCTAAATTCTCTACCTATAGTGCCACCAGAGACCCTACTTGGACTCTTGCTTCTAAGATTCTCTTCTGTCTATCCCATGCATTCTTTAATCCTGTGACCATTTTAGTCCCCACCACTTCTTCTGGGAGTCTACTCCAAGTGTCCACCATCCTCTCTATGAAGAAGTACTTCCTCATGTTTCCTCTTAGTCCCCCCCCCCACCAGCTTCATATTGTGACCCTTTGTCTTTGAGCATCTTTTTCTTTGGAAAATGCTCCTTTCCTGTATCTTGTTTATTCCTGTGAGTTATTTGAATGTCTCTGTCATATCCCCTTGTTCCCTCCTGTCTTCCAGGGAGTACGTATTTAAATCCTTAAGTCTTTCTTCATAGAGTTTCTAATGAAGGCCCTACACCATTTTGGCTGTTGTCCTTTGCACCGCCTCTACCCTATGTCCTTTCAGAGATGTGGCTTCCAGATTAGTTTACGGTACACCAGTACAGTGCAAATCCACTTAATAGGTATGTGTGCAGTACTTTGAGAAGGTACTGTATGTGTTTTGTTTTATTTGTAATTCATTAAACAAAAAGTTTTCAAACTAATATAAGAGCTCATTTACTACCTTAAATGGAACTGAGGACTGCTTACAAAGTTTGAATAATGACAGATATTACAAGATGAGTGCAGAGATTAAACTGCAGTTTGCAGCAATGTATTTTTTATGAGAACTAAATATTACATGCATATGTTACTTGGCTAAGTGACAACTATATTGTAATGATTTGTTTAGAGCCTTTGTTTTAAACCCTGAAATGGATTAAGAAGGAGGATGGAAATCAATTTTCATTTTCACAATTGTTTAGAGAATAGGACTAAGAAGGAAATAAAATCCCAGTATAAGATGTGAAAAGTTATAAGGACAGCTGGCAATTAGTAGGAGATGCCCATGGCTGGTATTATGTGAAGTGAATAAGCCTGGAGCTGGTGTAAGAGAAAAATAATTATTAGAAAGTTCAGTGACTGGAAGGCTGCTAAAGGGCAAGGGGCTCCTGATTCTGCCTGGTGAGGCATGTAATGTATACAATTACAGGGCTAAGGTAAACTCACAGTTGTGAACTGCAGGAAACTATCTGTTGGAATATATATACAGTACTTATTTTATTACCTCTGAGTGAACTGCACAAAAGTGCAATGTTTAAAACAATAAACTAAAATGTAATTTGTATGATAATTTAATCTATTTCCATTTTTCTGGCAGGTATGTAAATAACTCTCCAGCAGATTTAAGGAGCTCCTGATGCAGTTGAGGCAACTTTGAAAAAATGTAATATTCAGGCATCAATGTAGCTTACATTTTGTATCTTATTCTGTAATTCTCACATATATCCCCTTATTACTAAGAGTATTTGCATGAATATAGTATCTCTGCCCTTCTAGCTCTGTCTGCCTGTCTACATTTGACATCATAATACTGTTTATAACATCAAAATATGTTGCTGTGGAGATAAGTATGATGTCATAAACGGGGGATTGTGATGTCATGTGTAGAGAAGCTGCCAGGGTAGCTATAGTGCAGGGGGCAGGGATCTTGATTTCATGCAACTGTTTTCAGTAATAAAGAAAATGGGATACCGATTATTAAAAATATATATATTTTTTATTTATTTATTAAATTCTCGGATTACAAATACCTTTAAGCAGAAACTGCTCGTTTACAAAGGTTCCACGTCAAAGGATGAGGGTCAATATACATGCAGAGGCAGTAAAAGAATGCACAATAAACAACCAAAACAACTAAAAGAAAAAATAAAGATACTCAGTTATACATACTTTGAGATAATATTCATATAACGAGCAGCTTGAGTAGGCAGCTGGCTGCGGTAACAATAAGAGATAGAGGGCACCATAGGCAGTTAGTATTGCAGGTGTGCGACCGGGAGAGGAAGTTGGCAGGCTAATGGGCCACTGTCCGATGGTGGTGGAAAATGTCTTGTACCAGTAGAGATGCGAGGCAGGAAAGGAGTCACAAGGAAGGCCCGGTGCCAGAGGGAATGAGACTGGGAAAGGGCGGGCTGTGAGACATGATATGAATGACATGACATGATATGAAGTAATAAAGAAAATGGGATAGTGTTGAATATAAATATCACTTTTTTCAGAGTTTTCCTAATGGCGACAGGGGCTCTTTAAAGAAAACGTCTAGCAGCATGAGGCCTTAGAAACTCAGATATATAGAATAGCCCAAATTTATGCAAAGCTTTCCGTATATGCACATTTTTTTCTATTCTTTGGTAGCTGGGCAAGGTCTACTGTACACAAACTCATTTTCAGGAATGATCCAGGAGCACTGGGAATGTTAAGTGACTTCACACAGTATTCAAGTGAACATTCACCATAATCAGACTCTGGTCTGCTGAATGAACGAAGCTCATTTATAGCTGGTTGCTCTAACCTATAGGCTATACTGCCAGCCCATGAGCTTAAAGTATTGTAGCTCTAGTGTTCAGTTAGTAGCCATTGCAGCTCAATCAAAACTGGACATAGTTATAGCAAAACAACTACCATATGTTCAAGTATCAGTATGTGTTAAAGCACAAAGCCCAAAAAGAAGGAACTGCTATGTTAAGGTGAAAAAAAATGGCCTGACCATTTGTGAATGTGAGGTGAAGTGTTCCTCGGAGTCTGAGCGATTGTTCTATGCAGTGCTGGTGTTACCCTAATCTTGGCACTGTCCATCAAGTCACCAAAATTTACTCTCAAAAAAATACTTTGACAGTGTGCAAAAGTTAGGGTAAAATCAACACTGTATTCAGCAATCATTTTGACAATGGCTAGCAGAGGAGGTGAGAGGAGGGTCTGTGCCATATACCAGCTTGGGGTGGTTAAAGTATTTAATGGCACTAGGAATGGGTTAGAGATGGCAATAAGATGAGCTGTGGAAGAAAGGAGGTTTAAAATGGTTTTTTTTTTGTTAAACAGTAACATTATGAAAGCAGGGATGGGCTGCCCTGTAACACTATTTTTAGTTAATCTTTTTATTTAAGTTTTTACCCTCAGAGAAATCATGTTCATCAGGCTAGTAATACATTTGGTGTACATGGAGCCTTATAGCATGTTACCAAGCACAACATCCACTTACAAATGGATCAGTGCATGTTCTACCTAGTACTGCGAGAATATAACAAAGACTAAAAGTTATTTCTAAGTACATACTGAAAGTAATTAGGTGGTAGAACTCAACATCATTACATATCAGGTCATAAAATTAGTTCCATAGGGTAACTGAGGCCTCAGGAGGTTGTAATCCCTTCCATGAGGATAATATATTATGTTTGTATTAACCCTATGTGCAACAGTACACACTTTACACTAGAACAAACAGTAATCTATAAGCTGATGTAGGGTGTGGTACTAAAAGGGTACACCTACAGTGGTGTCCCCCAAGACGAAACACATTTTTAACGCTCTGCAGTATGCTGTGGCAGATCTACAGATTAAAGCAATGTAATTTCAATGGCAAATAGTCCCCTTTGCCATGCAGGAAACTGTGGCACTCACTTCATCCTGGCAGTGTCACATTTTCCTGAATGACTAAGTGGACTAATTACCATTGAAATTGCAGTGCTTAATTCAGTAGGTCTTCTGCAGCATTCTGTAGAGTGCTGTAAAAGGCGACAAAATGCATTTCATCCTGGGGAACACCACTGTATGACTCCTGCAGCTAACCATTTTGGTTTTCAGAAGAGACATGCCATCAGTTCAGGTATCAAGTTGCTCCTGGAACCAAATGGCTGGGTGCAGGTGTGCTTGTGTGGGAACCATGTAGAAATGGGAGATGGACTATCATTTAACCAATTCCAGTATAGAGCAGGTAGTAATCTTGTATTTGAGGATATTTGAGAATTGTTGAGAATATCAAAGTGTTTCAGAAATTATTCCCAAGTTTCATAATATCTAACTATTGTGTTGTTAGTGAAGTGTAACAGATGCCCAGACTTTGCTAATTTCACCTGCATAGATGGGACCTCTGTTGTTCACCACCAGTGCAGCAGAAGGCACTTAGTTTACACTGAGGGGCTTTGCAAGAGAAATGGATGGTAGCATTAGCAGAAGCCAGTATTAGAAGATCTGGACATAGCAGAACCAGCCTTGCAAGTAACTGAGCAAGAAAACCTGTCACTTCCAACCAGAAATTCTGCAGATTAGAACAGTGCCAATATGTATCTCCTCCTGTCCTGCCACACCTCCAGCAGTTTGTACTAGGGAAGAGATGAGCAGCATGCAGGACTGTCAGAATATAGCATCAAATGTACAACACGTTATCTGCACCTGCCATGATCTAATGATTTTAAGAGCAATGTGTGCCATTTTCCAGCATTGAGCACATTTATAGGCCCATTTGTGGCATGCTGCTATGGTCTGATCTGGAATGCTGTCCATGAGATGATGCTAAACGTTGTCCTCCCTACCTTTGGGATGGGATACCAGTGTCATGGTGGGTGCACCTGGAGGTTTTTGTTGTGCTCATTAATATGGTTCAGGATGGAGGAAACAGCACTGTAGAGCTGGAAGCAGTACCAGAAATCAGCCTTATCCAGGTGATACCTGTCTTGTAGGGCCTGGAATGACTCCGTAATGAGTGAACTGGGCATGAGAAGGTCTTTCACAGGTAGGATACCCTTCCTTTCGAATGCAGAAAGTATGAGCTCAGGCATCACTGCAGAAATGAAAAGAACCCCCACACCTGGGTGTCTGATTCAAAAGTCAAGTATTTATTGTTAAAAACTGGCGTTGCACTACCACCACTAATGCCAAATATTTCCGAGCACCTCTCCTGTTCTATTTCTAATGCTGTGCATATTTCCTTTAGGAGTGGATTTAAGTTACTGTATGTCACAGAGTTTGGAAGTCAAGCTGGATATGTTGATTCCTAGATAGGTAATTTGGTTCAGGGAAAGCTTAAGCCTAGGACTTTCAACTGGTGAGCTTTGCAATGCTGGCTTAGAGGCAGTATTTCTGTTATAGATGTTAATTCTGAGCCCGGAGAGCTGCATGAAGGACATTAGAAGTGCTAGGAGCTAGGCAATATATTCTGGGACATCCTCTGTTACCACTAGTGGTGGGGAAGTGGGTTCAATCCGCTCCGAGAAGTGATTCACGGAGTAAAGGCAGATTCGCGGAATGCTCCACAATGCGAAGCGGAGTACTTCTCGTTATACTAACTACCCTTAAAAATCTTGGCTTCTCATCTCCTGTAATGAACTGGTTCAGAAGCTACCTAACTGACAGGACACAAGCTGTCAAACTCAACTCTGCAATCTCTGACAGCACCACTATCAATATTGGAGTACCTCAGGGCTCAATACTAGGCCCTCTCCTATTCTCACTGTTCACAAATAATCTTCCCAGCAGTATAGTATCTGGTGCCTTGCTACTCTACGCAGATGACCTGGTCATCTATGCTCGTTCAGGTAGTATTGACCATCTAAGCGCCACTCTGACATTTGCTTTCCACTCTGCTCAACACTGGCTAAGCGATCATCGCCTTATCCTTAACGCCAGCAAAACAAAAGCCATGTTACTGGGTACGACCCATAAACTAAGATCCTGCTCATCTCTCCTAAATGTGCTCGAACTTGAAGGAACCCCTCTTGAGGTTGTTAGCACGTTACGCTATCTGGACATACTGCTCAACCAATCCCTGGACCTGAACCTGCATATCCAAGAAACCTGCAAAACTGTTAACTGCAAACTGGGGGCTGCCTACAGAACCATCTACATGCTCACACCCACTGCCAAACTGGCCATTGCCAGGGGAATCCTCCTTCCAACTCTAACCTACTGTGCCCCCATCCTGACTTTGGTGCACAAAACAACACTGCAAAAATGGGACATCACCTACAACAATGTTTGCCGATATGCCCCAAAGGCCCCCCCCCCCCGTCTCAAGCATCACTGCCAACTTTACAAACACTTAGGCTGGCTCTCCCCCTCTGCCACCAGACTGTACTACCTATGCTGCCTCTCAGACTCCATCATCAGAGTGGTTAGACCTGCTTCACTATCAGAACTGTTTCAGCCTATTATCCCTTCTTGTGATCTGAGATCATCTGACAAGTCTCTCCTGAAAGTTCCCCACTGCCGCACCACTAAGGGCTCAGGTGCGTTTGGGCATGCTGCCCCACAAATGTGGAACTTACTACCACTTGACTTAAGACAAGCTTCCTCACACTACATTTTCAAATGAAGACTACGGAACCACCTTATTTCTATGGACCAATGTGCCTGTTATGATCCTACCTGAAGCTTTTCCTTCATGCCCACTTTTTCTAAACCTCCCCCTGTCTACTTTCACCTTCTTATCCCTTGTATATGCTTAACGTCTACATCTCCCCTAGTTGTCTTATATGTCAGTTGGACTACTTGCACTTTTTATGTTGAGGCTAAAAATTTATATGGCTCAACTGTCTTTTGCCTTTCCAATGCCTATGTGTATGACAAATGCCTCTAGCCACCTTACTGTTTTTGCCTGTTTCTCAACTTGCTGTTTGCACAATCTGTGATGTAATTTTTTGTATTAGGTACTGGTTCTTCCTAAATCTCTTAGCCTCACCTGTTTCCCCCCTCCCCCCTACATCGACTAGCCCAGACATATTCGCCGGCTTTCAGTTCCACGAGACCGGGCCTCTTCCGCACCTTTTCGCGTTAAAGCCGCCTCTTGCTGTACTTTTACCTCGGAGACCGAGTCCTCTCACCCACCCCGCCGGAGTATGGTTCCATGAGCCCGGACGCAGATTGTAGCAATCTGCCGCTCTTGCCGTAAAGTCCCACTTTCACCCCACCCTGTTTCCGCGGCTCCTGTTATTAAATTTTATTCGCAGTAGTTAGGGCTTCGTCCCTGTTGCTGTTTAAACCCCCTAACTCCGCTGGGACCTCATCTGGCTTAACCCATTAAATGTCAACCTGACCATGTTTTTTGCCGCCCCCATTGACTTCACAATACCTAGCACTGTGTCTAGCCTGCTGCCGTGCTATAAATCAGGCTTCCTAAGCCACCTGTCTGCCTCACCTCCCCCCCGTCGACCTCCTCGCTGGTTCCTTACCCGTGAAAGAAACCATGAGGCTGGGTACTCTTCGCACACCCAGGTCACCAAAACTGTCTCTTTATAACACCCTCCAGCCAGTTCATGGTGCCATGAGCCCGGCCACAGCCCCCTGCCTCCATCCGGCTCACGGTTCCACGAGCCCGGTCACAGCCCCCTGCTTTTTCTGCTAAAGCCGTAATTTCGCTCGTTGTTGCCAAACTCTAGCTCAACTCCCACAGTGGCTCTACCCCCATGCCCGGTCACAGAACCAGTGGCCCGGACACTTTTTCCCTGCCTTCCACTATTGCCGGTTAGCCTCTTACCATCTTCTACCCTGTTCCCCCTCCTCCCGTTTCTTCAAGCTGTGAATCAGTTCCATGAGCCCAGCTACAGGCTCTGGCCTCCTGCCACTAATGCTGTAACTTTTTCTCGTCCCACCCTACCGTTGCCTACCACCTCGCCTGGCCTGGACACTCTCCCTCCAACAGTCACTGATGCCATATGTCCCTTTCCCCCAACAGTTCCAATAGCTGGTAGGGCTACCCTTACCTTGGTCTCTAGCCCTGCCACCTCCCACCGAACATAGCTGTGCACTTACCCTCTCCCTGATCATGTCCCCCCTTTGCTTCTCCAATACTCTGAAGTCTATCCTATCGCTAGTACCCACTGTTTGCACTACCTACTTGTAATAGTTGTCCACTTACTTCAAAGTACCTTACCATGTACTGTATAAATTGCACTGTACTATTTGTATTGTAATTGTACCTCCCGGGTCGTGCCTGAAAATAGTCACTTGCTGGCTAGTGCACCTACCCGGTTAACAAAAACTAAATAAATAAATAAAAATAATGAGTAATGCGAAGTCCATCAAAAACAATGACTTTGCATTATTTTGCCTTCCCAGACCACTACGCCACCAAATTTTAAGGCGAAGTGCATTGAAAGCAATGACTTCGCCTCACTTTGCCTTGTTTTTAAGCTCCGAATGTGAATTTTGCATTGATTCATGGGATTTCAGTCACATGGGCTCTATATTGATCTGCACAGGCTCAGTTCGGGGTAGTGTGTGTAGGAAGCTGTAGGAGACAGTGTGCTCTGAGAGCTGTCTGTGATTGAAACCTTCTAAAAGCTGTCAAAAAAATGTAATGAATATTTTTTTTTGCTCAAACTTTAGTTCATCGATGGTAGGAAACCCTCCTGTACTCATATCATCGAGCGTTTTTGTTTGTGTGTTGTTTTTTGAATGTTAATTTAGAACAGTCAGTCTGTGTACTGTGAAGTGTGATTCAGGGGAGGGGTGTATCTGTGGTGTAGGTAGATTTAAGTTGGAGAAATAGGGATTTCTTAGTTTTTTGGTTATATTTTTGTTATATAACTGACTGTGTTAATGTAGACACAGTAATATTGTCAGTAATTGTTGAAATTTTCTTGCTGATTCTGTGATGTGTGGATCTGGTGCAGCAGTTCATCATTTCAGGTTGTTTACAATACGTGGCCTATTACTGAACTTTTCAATTTGCTACGCATTGCTCGTTCACCATTGTAGACAAACTGTTCTGTGTGTATGTCTGAGTATGTGTGTGGTGTTGCATGACATCAAATAATACACCTTTTATTGTGCCACAGCGTAATTGCAGGCACAGCAGTGTGATTTGTGAACCTGCTATCTACTGTAGCTGCCTGATTTTGTACTGCAATCATGGTATCTGTTCTTTGTTTTGCTGCTTGTACTGCCGTAAAAATCTGCAGTCAGTGCTCCCTCCACCCCCACCAGCAAAAGGAATTTTTACCAGATTGTATTGTGACCTCATCACCACTGGTTACTGAAGGTGTTTTCACTTGTGAATTTGCTTGACCATCTCTATCTGTTGCTGAATCCACAGTTGTTTTTTTTTTGGCTTCACATCCAGCGTCCCTCCAATCAGAGCGTGAACATACCAAAATCTAAATCTGTTTATAATATTGTTGTTGATCCCCCAAAATGCCCGCAAGGAGACGTGCAAGCAAATCTGGTTCTCGCCATGGCACAGCTGCCAGTAAGATAGTCTGTTGGTGTGGTGGTATGCAGACGTAGAAGTGCATTGCTGATGGGAGGAAAGGTATTTCTCCTGCAATGTTTTTTACAGCCCAATAAGTAGCTTCACTCACAGTTGGAGGAGATTATCTTTTCCCAGCCTGAGGTGTTAGTGCAGTTGCTGGTGGTGGTAGTATGAGTATTGCTGCCTCAAGTTAAAATTCTGACCAGTGTACCATATCCAAAAATATAGTGGAGTGTGAAGCAGTGCAAGTGAGTGGCAGTGTAGATGATGTCATACTTCCCAGTAACTGAACCTGAGGATTCTGATAATCATGTCAACAATAGCATACAATATGATATTTCATCCACTGTGGCAGTTCATGTCACGCATTTTGCATACAGTCATTCACAGTGTGGTGAAAAAATATCAGATGGTGGTGTAGATGATGATGATGATGATGATGAAGTTGCTGTGGTTGCAACATGCAGTCCACATGTCAGCATCTAAACAGAAGATGTGGATGTGTGTGATGTTGATGAATATGATGATGATGTAATTGACCCCAGTTGGGAACTAGAGAAAAAGAAATTCAAGGTGGCTCTGCCTGAGTCTGTTTGCAGTAATCCCCCTGTGTAAAACTTGTGATTTCCCAGTTTTAGTTGATGATGATGACCCAGTAATAATGATAGGTAGTCATGGTGGTCACTTGCAGTCCAGGTGTTCAGTGCCCGAAACATCACATAGCCACCCCCCACTTCAGTGCCTAAAAGAATGGAGTTAAAAAAGCAGCATCATGGACATGTTAAAAGCAGAGCATCACGATGCCTTGTTTGGGATTTTTTTGTTCAAGATTCAAATGATGAGTCAGTTGCAATCTGCCAGGTTTGCCACGCATGTGTGAGTTGAAGTAAAAAGGGGAGCCATCTGGGCACAGGAGGACAGCATACACATCTTAAGAATAGGCACATGGCACTGTGGACCCAGCACAAGATGGCAGCTAATACCACAGTGGGGCATTCACCCTCATCAGCAACCATAATGAGCATGTTATCCCCTTCCTTGAGTATGAAGTCTAGTAGGAAATTAAATGTGTGCAGTAGTGAGGTAATAAGAGCAGAGGATTACTACAGGCATGATGAGGTGGAGGAGCATAATGACTTTGAAATGTTGTCCAGTGCTGGTGAGAGTAGCAGTTTTGGTGGTGGTGGTGGTGGTGGTGAATGCAGTATGTCTAGTGCAAGTGGTACATCAACCCCGGTTGGCAAATCTGGCAAAATAACTGCATTTCTGGGTTTGTCATCATCACCTGTGCAACTGTCTTCATCAAAAGTCCATATGCCACCCACTGCCAATGCCATTCATCACAGAAGAGAACCGTTTGTCATGACACCCCGTGTAAAACGTTTAAGTCAGCCCATGTTACAGAGTGTTTTTGCACATAAGCTGAAGTACCCCCCCAATCATACAGTGTCACGTGAACTTAATGCTGCTGTAGCTGAAATGCTGGCAATTGATCTTTTTCTCTTCTCCTTTGTGGAGAATTCTGGGCTCTGACGGTTTGCTGCACTTACCTGTCCAAAATGGAAAGTCCCATCCAGGACATATTTTCTACCCGTGCTGTCCCCGAGTTGTCCCATACTGTGTCCAACTCAAGAAGACATACCCTTCAACATTCCTCCTCTCCATTCATCCATTTAAGTATGGATATGTGGACAAGTGGCAAAAGAGCGGGGAGTTCTTATTTGAGAATAACTGCACACTGGGTGCAGGTGCCAGGGGTTGTTTGTGATGTTGATAGTGTGAATAATCAGTGCAGTAAGGTGGATTGTCATGGTAGCAATCTTCCAGGAATTTGACAGCATGCAATGATTGCTATGCACAATGTAACCTGTTCTTACACTGGTGAAAACATGTTGGACGTAGTACTGACTGGAATGGAGAAGTGGCTGAACCTCCTGTTCCTGACAGCTGGGTTCATAGCAAGTGACAATGGGTCAAATATGGTGAAATGCATCACAAATGGTGTTTTTTTCATGTTCCATGCATGGCCCATTGTTTAAATATTGTGGTGCAGGAGTTTCTACAGCACCCTGATGTAAAGGAAATGCTGACCGTTGCACGCCATATCTGCTCTCACTTTTCACAATCTGGAAAGGATTGTGACCAACTGTGGCAGTTGCAGATGCAAAACAACCTGCCTCAGCAGCACTTGAAGCTGGAAGTTGTCACCCGATGGAACTCCACTTTATACATGGCAGAGAGGTTGTATGAACAATACAAAGCCATCTCAGAATATCTTGTGATGCACACTAGCCGTGACAATTCTGGGGCCTCCATGTCTATGACGACTGAACAGTGGCACCTCATGGACTCTGTAGTAACAATTTTGCGGTCTTTTGAACATACCACACAGGCAGTGAGTGGCGAGTCTGCAATTCCACTGGCAGACATTGGTGAATGCACAGCATGGCCTTGATGTTGCCAGAGACAGTGCTAGCCATATGTTGCTGCAACACATGCTGACAGTATTCGTCCAAAATCATCACATTGTGAGCATTCAGCGTGGTGACAACTTTGCCATAGCAACAATGCTGGACCCACTTTACAAACATGGAATTGCATCAGTACTGGAGGGAGGGCCTGAACAGGAAAAACATTTCAGTGGTCAACCGGTGCACTTGGTTCATGGGGCACAGAAGTCATGTGCCAAGGTCAGCAAACCTCAGCAGCATAATCCAGCTGAAGGTGTACCTGGAGGAACATCAAGCCTATCCTGCAAGGGGAAGGGGACTGCATTTCCAGGTAGTCTGTCGTCCAAAGTGGTTGGTGTCAACCTGCTTTAGAAGGCTCTGACCCAAGTGGGAATTTGTGAAATCAATGATTCGGGAGAAAAGGATGATGCATCAAACACTGGACTTAGTGCGGCACAGAGAATGGCCTAGTCATATTTGTCTGAAAATAGGCATCTAACAATAACTGATGATCCTCTTTTGTACTGGATTGGAAAGATCAGTGAATGGTCAGAGCTGACTGCAGTGGCACTGAAGTACCTCACATGACCACCCTCAAGTGTAAGTGTTGAGAGGGTATTCAGCTCAGCGGGTGTAACAGTCAGGGATCGTCAGACAAACCTGTCTCCTGCAAATGTTAGTTAAAATGAATGAGAGACACATACCAGCACAGACTGCAACATCAGTATTCATGCCCTGGCCTAGTCATGGTGGTTTTGGTGATGTGGAAATGGACTATCCTGGTGGCACTGGCAGTGGAAGCATGAAACGGCTCACCACCGATGTGGATGATGACACAATGGAGAAAGAATTTCCCAGTGGTCAGACTTCAGTCATAGATGACTGTGAGGGCAGATTTCTTTATGAGGATGATGATGTGGTTAATGTTGGCAGGTTTTAACTTGTGAAAAGGAGTTGTGCCCTCCCCAGACCACCACAACCACCAGGACTGATGTTAGTCACTGCCACCACTGAGCATGAGTCTGTCCACCCCCTTGACCACCGCCAGCCAGACCAATGTTAGCCACTGACACCACTGAGCATGAGTCTGTCTGCCCCATGGACCACCACCACTGGGACCGATATTAGCCACTGCCACCACCAAGCATGAGTCTGTCTGCCCCCGGACCACAACCGCTGGGACTGATGTTAGCTACTGCCACCACAAAGCATGAGTCTGTCTGCCCCTAGACCACCACCACCGGGACCAATGTTAGCCACTCACCTAAAAAATACACAATATCTACATATTTCAACTCACCAAGGCTACTATTAGTGTACAGACAAAGGGCACCCTTCCATCCAGTTGAGATGATCACATTGTACCACCAGGACTGATGTTAACCACTGCCACGACCGAGCATGAGTCTGTCCACCCCCGGACCACCACCACTGGGACTGATGTTAGCCACTGCCACCACCGAGCATGAGTCTGTCTGCCCCCGGACCACCACCACCGGGACTGATGTCAGCCACTGCCACCACCACCAGATACAGGAAGATATAACATAGAATGTCATCATGTGCTGCTGCTATCACCACCAGCACCCACCCTCCAGTGTCATTCAGACAACATTTCCCCATTCCATTTACATTTACCATGCCAAGGTAGAGAGAATCAAACAGGAGACTACATCCATCAGCCACAGACACAAAGCTTCTTAATATTTAAACCACAAAGTGAGTATGTGTACTAATGTTTGTTATGTTATTTAACTTCCTTTAGTTGTATGTATTGTTTTCTGTGGCTTTTCAGAACCGCAATGGTCAAACACATATGGTACACTTATTTTGTTTTTTTTACCGGTTAACAAAAAACTCTCCTTCGCTGAAACTTGGTATGAATGGTACTGCCGCTGTACTGTATGGAGGAACCTATGGAATATCCATTTGAAATCCATTCTGGTAAGTAAGAAGATTTTATTTCATCCATTTCATTGTTTTGGAAATACTGCAGCAAATGCAACTGAGTACAATTCATAAACTAGCAGACGTGTACGTCACCAAAACTATTTCTGTAAAATATTCATGCACTGTATTCTGAACTTGCAGCTGTGCAGCCCTGACCATGACAGTGTTGAAAAAGTTGCACACAGGTTGTGTTACTTGACAAGATGTGGTTTTGAAATGTAACTTAGAAACATAGATACATAGAAACAGAAACATAGAAACATAGAATTTGATGGCAGATAAGGACCGCTTGGCCCACCCAGTCTGCCCATTTCCCTACCTAATGGATAAGCTGCAGATCCTAGTTAACCAGCAGCCTACTTCTTCCTAGCCCCACCCCCTAGAATTGCCTTATGACTGTCCCATGCATGCTTGAATTCCACCACTGTTTTTGACTCCACAACCTCCTCCGGAAGGCCGTTCCATGCATCCACACAATCTTCCTGTGAAAAAAACTTCCTTAAATTACTTCTGAGCTGCCCTCCTCTATCTTCAAATTGTGCCCCTTGTTCTTGCACACCTTTTTGAAAGATGCTACCCTCTTGGACTTTGTTGAGTCCCTTGAGGTACTTGAAAGTTTCTATCATGCCCCCCGTCCTCCTTTCCTCGAGGCTGTACATATTAAGCTCCTTAGTCTCTCTTCATATGTCTTCCAGTGCAGGCCCTGCACCATTTTAGTTGCCCTCCTCTGGACAGCTTCCATCCTGTCTATGTCTTTGCGGAGATTGGGTCTCTAGAACTGCACGCAGTACTCCAGATGGGGTCTCACCAGCTGTCTGTACAGAGGGATAATAACTTCCTGTTTTGTAGTGGTGATACCTCTCCCTATGCATCCCAGTATCCCCCCAGCCCTCCTTGCTGCCCTCTCACATTGCTTGCCCACCTTTAGGTCATCTGATATGACTAACCCCAGGTCCCTTTCCATTTTTGTTGTTGTTAGTATCTCACCCCATTGTGTACTCTTCCCCTGGGTTTTTGTTCCCCAGGTGCATTTCCTTGCACTTCTTAACATTGAATCTAAGCTGCCATACATTTGACCATTCCTCTAACCTTGCCAAGACCCTTCTCATCCTTTCCACCCCACCTTGTGCATCAACTCTGTTGCAGATCTTTGTGGCATCTGCAAAGAGACATACTTTTCCTTCCAGTCCCTCTGCAATGTCACTTGTAAAGACATTGAAGAGGACCGGTCCTAATACTGAACCCAGCGATACCCCACTAGTAACCCCCTTTTCTTCAAAGTGGACTCCATTCTCTATTACTCTCTGTGTCCTATTCTCCAGCCAATTCTTTACCCAGGCTATCATCTTGGGACCCACTCCCAGGCTGGCAAACTTGTGTATTAATCTTTTGTGTGGGACTGTGTCAAATGCCTTGCTAAAGTCTAGGTAGGCCATGTCCACAGCCCCTCCCTGATCTACTACTTTGGTAACCCAATCAAAGAAATCTATCAGATTTGTCTGGCATGACCTTCCTGCTGTGAATCCATGCTGCCTTGGGTCCTGTGCCCCTCTGGCCTCTAGATACTCAACCATTCTTTCCTTCAGAAGTGATTCCATCATTTTCCCTATCACTGAGGTTAAACTAATAGGTCTGTAGTTTCCTGCTTCTGCCTTGCTCCCACTTTTGTGAAGGGAATCACATCTGCCCTCTTCCACTCCTTAGGTACCACCCCATCCTCCCATGATTTGTTAAAGAAGGTAGTCAGTGGTGTCACTAGTTCTACCCTTAGTTCTTTTAGAATTCTGGGATGAATCCCATCAGGCCCCATTGCTTTGTCCACCTTCAGTTTTAAGAGTTCTTTCAGAACCCTTTCTTCTGTAAATGGGCTGGTATCAACTTCTGTATCCAGAATGTTTCTACTGTTTGTTTTAGGTACCTCCCCCTCTTCATTTGTAAATACTGAGCAAAAATATTTGTTTAGTATCTCTGCCTTTTCACATTCACCCTTTGCCCACCCTCCTTCCCATTTATTAAGGATCACTATCCCTCCCTTCCTTGGTCTTCCTTCACTCCCTGATGTACCTATAAAATGTTTTATCCCCCTTCTTAACTGAGTTGGCTATCTTTTCGTTGGTTTGGGCCTTTGCTGTTCTGACTGCCTTCCTTGAGATTGAGAACCAGGGGCAAATTACAATCAAGTTGTAAGTAGTCATTAATTTCTTTTTTTAGGAAACATCCAGATGCTTTGTTGTTGTGTCAAAGTGGCCTTATCCAAAGAAGTTCTTCAACATCAGCCCCCCCCCGGGCTGGGGCACACATGTAATATACAGAAGTCATTCATTAGATGACCATGACCATCATTAACAACCAGACTCGAGAAGGATGCAGATGAAATCTGTGAAGAAGTAACCAAATAAGAAACCATTAGAGACAAACCTGCAAATATGATCCCCCAACCCCCAACAAAAAATACTTACCTTCATTTGCTTGAGAGTTATCCATGTCAAAATTCAATGCAAAAAGTTCTCATTGAGCACTGGAATGTGCACACTAGCAGTATCTGTGACCTGTGATACAGAACGAAACAATGAGTATATGTCCATGTCAACCCCCCTCACCTACAAAATAGACAAATATATATCTATGTATATATCAACTCACCAAGGCTACTGTTAGTGTACAGACAAAGGGCAGCCTTCCATCCAGTTGAGATGATCACATTGCATTTGCTGGAATCGCAGCACACATTGGACCAGCAACAGTTCACTCACAGTCATCATTTCATTCTGGGGGACTTTGTATGTGCTAAAATGCTCTCATTTCACTTTGTTACCACTTTTCAATTTTCTGGACACAAGGCAGATGCATTTTGGGCATGCAGAAAAATCTGGGGACTCTGTGCCACCACTGCGTGCATGACTGGGTGCTCCATTAATTCTGGGGGACTTTGTATCTGCTGAAACAATCCCATTTCACTTTGTTACCACATGTCAATTTTCTGGACACAAGGCAGATGCATTTTCTGTGTTGTGTGATTGTGAGCTCATGATGTCATACTAACATTATCAATTAAAGCAGCATTGCAAAAATGTGGTGACAATTTTGAAGTGTACTTTTTTATGCTACTTTACATTGCCAGCCACTAGTTACCTCCGAGTCATGACTTGAATGAGACACTTCTTTTCAAAATTTCTTTCTGCTTTACTAACTTGGCTGCTTTTTGTCATGTATGAAAAAAAATTGAGCACACCTTTCAATACTATTATGACCAGGTTTGTATTTCTTTTCAATAAATATTCTTCTGTGGGGTCATAAAACACTGCCTGCTGCATAACTGTTAATTTACAACAGAAGTGATATATAACAACTAACTGATGTGATGGAGAAAAGCAGCAGAACATACTGACAAAGACCTGGTTAGCACCATATTAAAAGGAATGTTCCTTTCATTGTTTTACACATGGAAAAAACGTAATACAGCAGACTCAAATACTGGAAATTATAGTATCATACGAGTTAGGATGTAAGTAAAGGAATTTGTAACATAGCATTAAAAAATATAGGTCAGAGTTCTCAACAGATTGTTGCACTGCTGCTTTACAGAGATTCATAACGTTAAATAGTTATGGTTTTGCACCTAATACATGGGTGCCTTACTTCCAAGGGAATCTTTCTCGCTCCTCATGTCCTTACATAGTGCAATACATTTCTTGAAAAACGCCCGTAATTTCATTACAGTGTGTCACATCACAGAGGAATTCCCATTCAGGAAAGCTCACCAAATTCTGCCCCTCTTTCTCAGTAACATTAGGACGTGATGCCAGGGGGAGTGCGGGTGCGTGCTCCACTACAGTGAATGTCCGTCAGCTATCTGAATATTTCTTTATGTTATAATGTTCAGTTTGTGGTGAAATTTGGGCATATTTCCACTGACAAGGCTCTTGTTACTGGAAACGTGCCCACACATTTCACCACAAACTGACCATTATAACATAAAGAAAAATTCGGAAAGCTGCCGGACAATCGGATATTCACTGTAATGGAGCTCGCACTAGTGTTTTCCCTGGCATCATATCCTAATGTTGCTGAGAAAGGGGGGCAGAATTTGGGCAGCTTTTCTGAATGGGAATTCCTCTTGACATGACACAGTGTAATAAAATTTCAGGTGGTTTTCACAGAAATGTATTGCACTATGTAAGGCCATGTGGCGCAAGAAAGATTCCCCTGGAAGTAAGGCATCCATATATTGGGTGCAATGCGGTAAGTTGGTGAGTCTCTTTCATGTCTGTTTCACAAATAAAATAGTTATAGAGCCTCAGTAATGTTTACTTTCTGTCGGGACTCATGAATTGGATTTTAAGTGTTTCGCAAACAGCATGTAGATTGAGCAATGCGAGTATGTTGTGCTAAACTGCATGTGTGCCGTCAGTGTTCTTTCCTGTATGTGCATACATTGTCCAGTTTCACACAAATATATATATGGTAAGACTTGTTGCAGTATCAAGAATAAAGATAACAAAGAATATCTAATGTATATTTTATTGGTACCATCAGCACCAGCGGACTAAGTGATATGGTATTTTTTCAGAGGTATCTGGTCACTGTGCACCTCAGTCACTTACAGTCCACACATGACTTTGCAGAGATCATAGCACAAAAAAACACATGCTCTCCTAAAAGTTATGTGTGCAGTATATAATGTGACTAAGGTGCACTCTGGCCAGACACCTCTGAAAAAGTATTGTATAACTTAGTCCACTGATGATGATGGTAACAATAAAAAATACATTATTCTGCTCACTATTCTTTATAGCATAAACACTGCAACAAGTCAGCAACAGCAATATATGTTTGCAACATGCTGCACAATGTCTGAAGTCACACACACTTACACAAAGGAAACAACACTGACTGCACACATGCAATTTTGCACATCATACTTGCACTGCTCACAGCAGCTTGTCCACAAGCACTCCACAACACAAAATCAACATTACTGAGGCACTGCAACAACAGAAGAGCAAATGTCTATTATTAAACAACAAAAAAAACACACACAAAAACAGTACAGCACAGTGGGGGAGGGGGGGTGCTGCTGGAGCCCCTGAAGCTGTGACTGGTGGTGGTGGTAGTGGCAGACTAGGTGGATGCACAGTGCTGCTGCTGCTTCCACAGGGGGGGAAGCAACATCCAAGAGTCAGGAGCGGTCCAGTAACACCAGACAGACCCCACGTGTGCACACTCCTCTCCTCTCCTGCCCATGCCCATGGGCCACAGACTCTCCTTGTCCCGGGTCCATCGCACACAAGTCCCCGACTATCACCAACTCCTCAATAATACGACTTTCATCCGCACTCACTCTCACACTCTCAGACATGCACACACACACACAAAACAAAACTTGTAAAAAAAAATTCAGTAGCAAAAAGAAATGACAAATACAGTACAAAAACAAAATAAAGATGCGGCTTTTAAAAAAACTGTTTTTTTGTGCTCAAAATCACAACAATCCAACTAGGAAACAAACTGCTCTTCTCTCTCACCAAAAAGGTTTCCTCCTTGTACAACTGCAAAGGAGAAAGTGAAAGTAACTACTTTTCTGACTCATTTCTTTCCTGCCTGGTGAAAACATGTGACTTACAGTACTGTAAGCCATGTGATGTGTGGGGAGGCTGCCTATATTGTTGTCACTTCGCCTTACTTCTCGTTAAGGTGGAATCACAACATGAAGTCATAATAAGAAGGCAAAGTGAGCACTTCATGGTGGTCACTTCGTGCTGTGCTCCACCAATGTGAAATGGCCACATCGCGTCCACTTCACCAGCAGATTTAAAATTCGCTGCATCACTAGTTACCAGTAGCTGATCATCTGCATATAGCAGAGTTTTGAAGTGGTATTTGCCAACTTCAGTTCCTCAGATACAGGGGTTGCCATATATAGCCATTGCTAGTTGTTCTATAGAGAGCACAAACACAAGGGGGGGGGAGAGGGACCAACCCTGACCTGTACATTTTGATAGGGGGAGTGGCGTGGAGATAGTTAACTTAGTGAGCACTGTAGACATTGGTGCAGAACAGATAGTCTGAATGTTGCAGAGGAATTGAGGAGTAAAGCCCGTGTGGTTCAGCACCCTGTACAAGTATCCCCATTCCACTGAGTCAAATGTCTTCTCAAAATTCATGGTCACTGCTGCAGATGGAGTGGGGAATGTATGTGCAAGCTGCATTAGGTCCAGGAGTGTTCTGAGTTGGTCAGAGCTTAGATGCCCCTTCATGAAATACACCCAATGTGGATGTATTAGAGATAGCAGAAGGGTTTCCATCCTCAGAGCCAAGGCTATGGCAAAAATCTTTCTGTCCACTGAGGTAAGAGAGATCAGTCAGAAGTTGCCAGGATGGTGGAATCCTTGCCCTTTCTGAGCAGGACCATGATAGTTGCCATGCTTAGGGTTTGGGGGAACATCTAATTTTCCTCAGGTTCCCTGTAAAGGTGGTGGAGAACTGGGCATACTGTAGATGACATGAGTTGCAGGAGTTCTTCAGGTATTTCACCTTACCCAGGTGCTTTGTTAAGGTTCAGGGCTGCACGTGCTGCTGTAATTGAGGCACAGGCCAGGAAGCATAGAAAAACCCAGGAACAGTTGTAAAATTCACCAAGACTATTTGTACTAGCAGTAACAAAAAAATAAACTTGTTCTTTACAACTATTTACAAAGGTAGAATAAAATAGTGAAGCTCCATCAGAGTTTTCCTTCAATCTCTGTGTGTCCATCTTGCAAGCAATTGCGGCTCAGCTCCCTTGTAAGTCCTTCCAATCCCCATTCTTAACAAGCATCCTGTTTCTTCTAAAATGTCCTTCTATGTTTCAGGCACATGCTGCAAGAACACAGTGTGCCTGAGCTGAGGCACCTTTTCCACAGCTCTTCTGCAAAAGGCTTACAAATTGCAGTAAGGTAACCTCTTGATTTTGCAATAGTTTTTTGCAATCATCTCAAACTATAATTATATACATTTCAAAAATTAACACTATAGCATTTCTAATCAAAGGGATCCCAATATTAATTGCATTTCCACATAATGATTTGCATAAATTTTTATATCAGCAGATATGCAAGGGAGGAAAAGACAAACAACAAGGGATAGTGAGAGGCAAATAATTGCAAGACTGTCAGGGTGATCAGATCCTAGGTCTCACAGGAAAATTTGGTTGTGCAACCAGACAGAAAAGGAGAGAATAGAACAGATCCCTGCATTCAAACTATTTCCAGAACAACTGGGTCAGGGTCCTATTCCATCTGTCTTAGCTGCTTCTATCTTGGTAAAAGAGAGAATACTGTCCAGGGATTGTGCCTGATTACCTGTTTCCTTGGGAAAGCAACGAGTCTCCAGGAAGTCATTTATCCATCAAGCCTTAGGGGGGTCAGGGAGCTATGGAGGGTGCTGTAGAAATCCCTTATTACTGCACTGATGTGGGATGCTTGAGTACAGAGTTCTCCCT
This sequence comes from Neoceratodus forsteri, assembly GCA_016271365.2. Taxonomy (NCBI): domain Eukaryota; kingdom Metazoa; phylum Chordata; order Ceratodontiformes; family Ceratodontidae; genus Neoceratodus; species Neoceratodus forsteri. The sequence goes on from CM057452.1 coordinate 944,024,384, forward strand.
GCCTGTTTTGGAGGGCAGGGATGTGATTGTCTGCTTGTTACGTTCTTAGATGGTAAGCCAGGATCTTGCTGCTCCTGTGTCTGCCCTCCTAATATTTATGCTTAAGGTGCCATGGGTGCTACATGATCAGTTCAGACTTTCTTATCAATAAGGATACATGAAAATACAAAATCACACATGCCCCCACAATGCAAAGCATCATGGGCTACATATGCAAATCATAACAGAATGTTATGCTGGTCCAACTTTAAGCAGAATTGCATGGTGCCGAAAGGCCTCTCACACAGTTTGCAAAGAGTGCTAACAGAAGACATAGACACGTGTTTCATCCTACCAGGACTCATCAGTATGTCTCATCTGTTTGACACCCCAGTGGAATGGACCAGCTACCCTATAGGCAGTGTGCCTCGGATATATTGTGGTGAACCCATTAAAATAAAAAACTATTTAAAAGACAAAGAACCTCTGTGCACAAACACTGAGGCAAGGGTTACCCCAAAGGGCATTTGGCTGGGAAGCCAAGTTTCAAGAAAATACAAAATCACACATGCCCCCACAATGTAAAGCATCATGGGCTGCATATGCAAATCACCACAGAATGTTATGCTGGTCCAACTTTAAGCAGAATTGCATGGTGCCGAAAGGCCTCTCACACAGTTTGCAAAGGGTGCTAACAGAAGACATAGACACGTGTTTCGTCCTACCAGGACTCATCAGTATGCCTCATCTGTTTGACACCCCAGTGGAATGGACCAGCTACCCTAAGGCAGTGTGCCTTGGATATATTGTGGTGAACCCATTAAAATAAAAAACTATTTAAAAGACAAAGAACCTCAGTGTTTGTGCACAGAGGTTCTTTGTCTTTTAAATAGTTTTTTATTTTAATGGGTTCACCACAATATATCCGAGGCACACTGCCTATAGGGTAGCTGGTCCAACCCACTGGGGTGTCAAACAGATGAGGCATACTGATGAGTCCTGGTAGGACGAAACATGTGTCTATGTCTTCTGTTAGCACACTTTGCAAACTGTGTGAGAGGCCTTGCACCATGCAATTCTGCTTAAAGTTGGACCAGCATAACATTCTGTGGTGATTTATATGCAGCCCATAATGCTTTGCATTGTGGGGGTATGTGTGATTTTGTATTTTCTTGAAACTTGGCTTCCCAGCCAAATGCCCTTTAGGGTAACCCTTGCCTCAGTGTTTGTGCACAGAGGTTCTTTGTCTTTTAAATAGTTTTTTTTATTTTAATGGATTCACCACAATTTATCCGAGGCACACTGCCTATAGGGTAGCTGGTCCACTCCCACTGGGGTGTCAAACAGATGAGGCATACTGATGAGTCCTGGTAGGATGAAGCACGTGTCTATGTCTTCTGTTAGCACCCTTTGCAAACTGTGTGAGAGGCCTTTCGGCATCATGCAATTCTGCTTAAAGTTGGACCAGCATAACATTATGTGGTGATTTGCATATGCAGCCCATGATGCTTTGCATTGTGGGGGCATGTGTGATTTTGTATTTTCTTGAAACTTGGCTTCCCAGCCAAATGCCCTTTAGGGTAACCCTTGCCTCAGTGTTTGTGCACAGAGGTTCTTTGTCTTTTAAATAAGGATACATGTTGCTAGCTTAATGCTGATGCATAAGGGGAATGTGCTCCCTGTCTGTCCTTTGTCTGGCAATATAGACATTAATAAGTCCCCTAAGAGTAGCCTTAAAGGCATTCCAGAGAGTTCCAGCCATTGTTTCACTTGTATCATTGATCCTGAAGAAGGTCTCTGCCACTTCCTTGATTCAGTTCTTAAACCATGGGTCATGAAGTTCAAGTGGGTCTAGGTACCAAAATGGGGACTTCAGGGAAATGGGGCCCCATAACAGTTCTTACTGTACAAGGGTGTGATCTGAGGTCAGCAGGGATTATATGGTGATGGATGTGACCACTGGAATCTCCTGCTGTGAGGCAAGCCTGAGGTCCAGCCTACTGTACATTTTATGTGCAGCCTCCAGAGATCCACAAGTACCTGATCTTGCAGCCAGAGTGTCACAGCTTGTACAGGTCTAATCTGTGTTGCTGTCCCCTGGCTGCAGTCCAGAAGATGATTGAGGGTGAGATTAAAATATCCTCCTATTAGCACAAGGGTCTGGTGCCCATTAAACTGCAAGAGTTTTTCAGCTAGTTTATGAAAGGAGGGGGAGTCTTCATTCAGGGCATAGACATTATAGATTATGAGTGGGTCACAGTTTGTGTCAAACATGCCTATGACCCATCTGCCATGAAGCTCTCATGCCTCCTTTCAGATCTTCCTGTGCAAGTATTTATAAATAAGTGTTGATACTACCCTTTTCTTAGCTGCTGCTGAACTATTTATTTCCAGCCTCACTCATCCATGTTGAAGTTTTTGCACATCTGTTGTGAAGAATTTCATGTCCCGTAATAGGGCCACCAAGGTATGGAGGCATTTGAGGTGCCTTATCTCTTACTTCCTCTTCACATGGGAGTTCATCCCCTTCATACTCCATCTATGTAATCTCAGGTCTGCCATCATCTTGCTGGTCAGAAAAACATTGAGTTAGACATCTGCCCTGTGTGAATGAAGCAGTGACAGACTTACACCTCTTGAGCCTCAAGGGAGGCTAAGCAGTTCTATCTACAGTTGTAGTGACATATTCCCCTACAAATTGGGCAAAGAATAAATCATATGTAACACTAGCTGTGAATTTTAGATATCTATCAGATTTCGTCTGCCAAACATTATATAACAGTAAAGCAGTTCTGTACAAATTAACAATATTGAAACACAAGAAACAACTCAGCACATAGACAGAGTTGTCCAAAGCAGTAGGAATATCACCAGTCCTCCAAATGGTATCCCAAAGCTGCCTATTTGCTCCCAAGAGCAATGAGCTAATACACAGTTAAGTAAAGGTTGATAAAGTTCTCATTCTAGCTCCCCTGAAACTCCGAAGTATGCAAGTCTCCTGCAGATTTGCAAGAGTAACTCAGAAGGAGGTGGGGGGGGCAACCACTATTCCTTTGTGCTGCATATTTAACTGGCTGAGATAGGGCAAGAAACATAGAATGTTACGGCAGATAAGGACCACTTGGCCCACCTAGTCTGCCCATTTTCCTACCTAACAGATAAGCTGCAGATCCTAGTTAACCAACAGTCTACTTCCTCCTACCCCCCTACTAGGACTGCCTTATGTCTGTCCCATGCATTCTTGAATTCCCCCACTGTTCTTGACTCCACAACCTCCTCAGGAAGGCTGTTCCATGCATCCAAAACACTCTCCATGAAAAAATACTTTCTCATGTTATCTCTGAGCCATCCCCCCTCTATCTTCAAATTGTGCCCCCTTGTTCTTGCACATCTCTTTTTCTGAAAGATACTACCCTGTTGAACTTTGTTGATTCCCTTGAGGTACTTGAAAGTTTCTATCATGTCCCTCCTCTCCCCTTCTTTCCTCAAGGGTATACATATTAAGCTCCATTAGTCTCTCTTCATCATCTGATATGATTACTCCCAGGTCCCTTTCCATTTTTGTTGCTGGCCCATCTTTAGGTCATCTGATATGACTACCCCCAGGTCCCATTCCGTTTTTGTTATTGTCTGTATCTCACTCCCCATTGTGTACTCTTTCCCTGGGTTTTTGTTTCCCAGGTGCATTACATTGCACTTCTTTGTGTTGAATCTAAGCTGCCTTACATTTGACCATTCCTTCAACCTTGCCAAGTACCTTTTCATCCTTTCCACCCTACCTTGCATATCAACCCTGTTGCAGATCTTTGTGTCATCCGAAAAGAGACATACTTTTCCTTCCAGTCCTTCTGCAGTGTCACTTATAAAGATATTAAAAAGGACTGGCCCCAGTACTGAATGCTGCGGTACCCCACTAGTAACCCCCCTTTCTTCACTGTGGACTCCATTTACTATTACCCGGTGTTTTCTGTTGTCCAGCCAGTGTTTTACCCAGGCCACCACCCTGGGACCCACTCCCAGGCTGGCAAATATGTTTATTAATCTTTTGTGTGGGACTGTGTCAAATGCCTTGCTAAAGTCTAGGTAGGCCATGTCCACAGCCCCTCCTTGGTCTACTACATTGATCACCCAGTTAAAGAAATCAATTAGATTTGTCTGACATGACCTTCCTGCTGTGAATCCACGCTGTCTTTGGTCCTGTGCCCCACTAGCCTCTAGGTACTCAACAATTCTTTCCTTCAGAAGTGATTCCATCATTTCCCCTACCACTGAGGTCAAACTGACAGGTCTGTAGTTTTCTGCCTCTGTTTTGCTCCCACTTTTGTGAGGGGGAATCACATCTGCTGCTCTGGTAAGTGTGCAGCAACATGAGTCCCAGGGCAGGTTTGTGCTGCTAGTGGTTAAGAAGGCTGAATGTGAAGATAAAGTGGGGACAGCTAAGGTTCAATGTGAGGAAGTATTGTTTCACATAGAGGGTGGTGGATGCATGGAATGGCCTTCTAGAGGAGGTAGTGAGGTCAAAACAGTGGGTGAATTCAAAAATGCATGGAACAGACATAAGGCAATTCTAGTGGGGGTAGGATGAAGTAGGCTGTTGGTCAACTAGGATCTGCAGCTTATCCAAAAGGTAGAGAAATGGGAAGACTGGGAGGACCAAGTGATCTTTATCTGTGGTCAAAGTCCATGTTTCTATGTTTCTATGTTCATGCTGCTTGGTCTGCAGTGGAAGTAGCCACTGGTCATTGTCTGGTCCCTGTGGTTGGGAGGTTGGGGATGTTGCCTGGGGGGGGTGTCTTACATATCTGGAGCAGTGCTCCTGTGTAATTGTGGCTCTTGTGTTGGGTGCAATGGGCTATATGGTCCCCTTCTACCATCAACTTCTGTGTTTCTATGTTGATGAGGGGATCCATGGGGCTCTGTGGGGCACAGCTGGAGAGGGAGTCCATGGCAGCATCTAGTGAATTAAAGAAGACAGGGATCGCATTGTGAACAATGTTCAGTGTTGCAAAATATCACAGAGTAAAAGGGATCACCAGCAAGTGGAGCTAATGTCTGGCATTGGTAAATGCCCTCCTTTTGTTAGTAAGCTCTCTGAAGAAGTCTTGAAATATTGTTATAGGGTGCCCCTTCCATTCCAAATGTCAAAGTTCTCTTTCCCTTAGAATTATGTCCTTCTTCACTTGATGACTCAGGAATTGTGCTAGTAATGGACAGTGCCTTTCTCCCAATTTTGGAATGGGAGCTAAGGAGTGGTAGGCACAGTCAGTGTCAAATCCTGGATCCCAGGAAGGTTGTTTACTGCTGGTAATACATGGCAGAGAAAGTCGATAGAGTCCTGCAATTTAGCTTTCTATGGGAGCCCAACAAAACACAAATTGTGGTGTCTCCTTTGGTTTTCTAAATCATCCACCTCTTCATGCAGCTGATGGGTGATTTTCTTCTACTCCCATTATTGTGCCTGGATCTCTTGGTTGGTGCTTTCATTTGTGAGGTTTCACTTCTCTATAACATTAAGCTGGTGGTTGACGAAGGGATGCTGCCATGATGACTCTGTGCTGTTGTAAGCTGCTGTGGCTGAGGAAACCTTCGTTGATAAAGGCAACCCATAATATTATCCTATATATGCCATTGTTTGCTTATACTCTTTTCTTCTATAGTTTGTTTCTGTATATGTATAGATTACGTTATATTAATACTTATACTAATAAATTGTGCAATCATATTTTGGGATGTGTTATGTCTATTGCTACTTCTTAGCACTGTAGATGTTTCTTTTTGTTGATATATGGTACTAATTGATATGTTTAAGGATACTGTCAAATTTTTACTGTGAAAATCTAGCCAGCCATATTATGAGTCATGATCTGCAGTTGCTTCATCTCTACATATTCAGACTGCCATGCTGCTGAAAATCTCATTGTGACATGAGCCATAATCTGCAGTTGCTCCACTGTCATCTTTTCAATGCTGCACTGCTACAGAAAATCTAGTGGTAAAAAACCACATGAGCCATTTTGTGCACTGTGATCTCTGTTACAAACGCACTTCGCAGGTCAGGCCCTCTGCTCCCACAGTGCCAAATCTCGAAGTGCAATTTGTGAACAGGAGACAAACAAGGTAACCCTCCTGTCTGTTTTGGGTACAAATCACCTACTAGCCTCAAGTCCTGTGGCAAAATACAAACCCTTTTTCACTAGCACGCCCAGTTAACAGAATCAGATATCACACCCTCTTCGGGGAATTGCAGTACAATATTTTACCCAGTGGGCACCAAGCCTGATTCACAGTTCTGCCCTTTTTGACTCAGTTTGAGACCGAGGTAATTTTTTAACTTAGCAAAACAGTAACACACTTAAGCCCTTAACAGTTGTCATAATTATCTAATGCTGTCTCAGTATTTACATGCAAAAGAAAAGACTCAAGCAGGATTAAGGAAACCATTGTTTACTAGGATTTAAAAAATTAGTAATTACATACAAAACATATAACATATAACATAAATACTTACTATCAAAAGAATTTGGAAATGACAAAAACAAAAAAAGCCTGGTACTTGAATTTCTAGTTCTAGCTCAGTTTCTAGCTTGATTTTACCTATTTTGCCAGAAGTGCCTTTTTTATTCAGAACACACTGTGTGTGTGTGTTCTCTTAGAACTCCAGAGATAAATGTGTCCACTCCTTTCAGCCACAGTGATAATAAGCCAAAATTGTCCCTCCTATCATGTGAGATCACAGCTCATGAGGTCACTGTTAGTCCTGTAATTAATTTTGTAACCTGACCAAGTATATCCAAGGGTGTCATTTTACTGCTTACTTGAAATCTGCAAAGATAGCAATATTTATTTTAACAGTCTTTTCTTGCTCAGAGCACTCCCTTTGATGTTCAGAAACATCATAGACTCCAAAGTAATTGAAGTTTTATAAGCTAACAGAAATCAGTTAAAATGGTCTTTTCCTCAGCAGTCATAAAATGCATACTTTGTCCCTGTAGTTCAAAGTAAAGGGATAGTTTACAATGTGTGATAACCTGGCCTTTGAAGGATGCTCTTAATTAGAGTTTGCACTGGGTCACTTTCACGGCAGCCAGCTGTTTTTAGCAAGCCAGAGCCTTTGGGATCAAAACGTTAGGTCCCTTTAAAAGCTACTAGCTGCCATTTCCCTAAGCAGACATTCAAATAAACATATATTTATCACAAATATAATATAATATAATAACAAGCAGATGCTATCCATCACACCCCTCTCTTCTAGACTGAATTTGTGGGATCTATTCCTAGGTATGGGATGAGTTCCCCAAAGTCATTTCATTGCTCAAACTGTTGTGATAGCCCATCTGCATTTTTGTTTGCTGCCCCGGACCTGTGTGAGACAGTCATGTCATAACCATGCAAGGCAAGGCTCCTCCTTAACAGCCTACCATTTGTTTTACCCATTTGTGCCAGCCAAACCAGGGAGTTGTGATCTGTTTGTACCTCAAAATGCCACCCGTATAGGTATGGCTCTAATTTCTTTAGGGCCCACACCATGGCAAGATATTCTTTTTCCACTGTAGAATAAGCCTGCACCCTGGGAAGCAACTTCTCACTGAGGTACACTATTGGGTGATCTTTCCCTAGGTTAGACGTTTGTCTAAGCACTGCCCCAATATCCACATCTGAGGCATCAGTCTGGAGTACAAAAGGTTTACTACTGTCTGGACTGGCTAATTCAGGAGCACTGCACAGTGCCTCCTTTAGCCATGTAAAAGCTTTTTCACAGGCTGGTTCCCAGTTAATCCTTTTTGGCATCCTTTTTGTTTAGCAGGCCAGATAGGGGAGATGCAAGGGCACTATAGTTTGGTACAAATTTCCTGTAGTACCCTGCGGTCCCTAGAAAACTTTAAACCTGCTTCTGTGTTTCAGGTCTGGGTCATGCCTTGACTGCCTCAATTTTTGCTTGGTTAGGATGAAGCTGTCCCAGGTCTACTATATGCCCAAGGTATGCCAAATCAACAATGGCCACCTGGCACTTTTCAGCTTTTACAGAGAGCCCAGCCCTCTGTATCCTGCCCAGCACTTCCCTAAGGTGGGACAGGTTTACCTCCCAGCTGGTACTAAAGATGGCAGTTTCATCCAGGTATGCAACGGCTTACTCCTCAGCACCATTTAACACCTGGTTCACTAACCTTTGGAAGAAGGCAGGGGATTTCTTCATTCCAAAAGGCATTACTTTAAACTCAAATAACCCTATCGGAGTGATGAAGGCTGACCTTTCCCTACCTCTGGCAGTTAACTCTACCTGCCAATACCCTTTCGTCAGGTTAATAGTGGTAAGGTATGTCATCCTTCCCAGTTTGTCCAGGAGTTTGTCCAACTGTGGCATTGGTTGGGCATATGACTTTGTGACTGCATTGATTCCATGACAGTCCACAAAAAAATTAGTAGAGCCATCTGGCTTGGGAACAAGGACTATGGGTGAGGCCCACGGGCTGTGGGATTTCTGGATTACCCCTAAATCCAGCATTTCCTCCACCTCCCTCCTAATGTCTTTTTTGATGGCCTCTGACACCTGATTTGCTGTTTGCTGTATGGGCAGTTGCATCCCCATCTCCACACTGTGCATCGCTAAGGGGGTTATTCCAAGCTTGGTTCTAAACAATGGGGCAAAGTCTGCTAAAGCCTTCCTTACTTCCTGGATCTGGTCTGGAGTCAACTGGGGTGACATTTTAATTGCCTCCGCTGAGGACTCCCTCTTGCTTTCTTCCAGCAAGTCTGGAAGGGGGTCTTCTTCATCCATCCCCTCCCCAGGACTACACACTGCATTGACCATGTCAGCCCTATTAGCATACGGCTTCATCATGTTGACATGGTACATTCTTTGGGTATGTCTCCTGTCAGGTAGTTCTATAATGTAATTTACATCATTCACCTGTCTGACTACCTTGAACGGTCCTGTCCACTCAGTCTACAGCTTATCTTTCTAGACTTGGATTAGGATCATGACCTTCTGACTCACAGTGTATGAGCGAGCTCTGGCTCTGCAGTCATACTATACCTTATGTTTTTGCTGGACAGCTGCCAGGTTGCTTGATTACTTTAAACTCAAATAACCCTATTGGAGTGATGAAGACTGACCTCTTCCTAGCTCTGGCAGTTAACTCTACCTGCCAATACTCTTTCATCAGGTCAATAGTGGTAAGGTATTTCACCCCTCCCAACTTGTCCAGGAGTATGTCCACCCATGCTATTGGATTGGCATCTGACTTCGTGACTGCATTGAGTCCATGATAGTCCACACAACAAGTAGAGCCATCTGGCTTGTGAACAAGGACTATGGATGAGGCCCAGGGGTGGAGGGATTTCTGGATTACCCCTAAATCCAGCATTTCCTCCACCTCCCTCCTAATGTCCTTTTGGACAGCCTCTGACACCTGATATGCTGTTTGCTGTGTGGGTGCTTGCATCCCCGTCTCCACATCGTGCATTGCTAAGGTGGTTAGTCCAGACTTGGTGCTAAACAATGAGGCAAAGTCTGCTAAAGCCTCCCTTACTTCCTGGAACTGGTCAGAGGTTAACTGAGGTGACATATTAATTGCCTCCACAGAGCACTCCCACTTTCTTTCTTCCAGCAAGTCCAGAAGGGGGTCCCCCTCATCAGTTCCCTCCCCAGGACTACACACTGTGAAGACCATGTCAGCACTATTGGCATATGGCTTCATCATGTTGACATGGTATATTCTTTGGGTATGTCTCCTGTCAGGTAGTTCTATAATGTAGTTTACATCATTCATCTGCCAGACTACCTTGTATGGTCCTGCCCACTCGGTCTGCAGCTTATCTTTCCAAACCGGGATTAGGACCATGATCTCCTTACCCACAGTGTACGAGCGAGCTCTGGCTCTGCTGTCATACCATACCTTTTGTTTTTGTTGGCAGCTGCCAGGTTGCTCTGGGCTGTTCCCATAAGCTCCTTCAGCGTGTCCCTAAACTTAAGGACATAATCCACTATGGGAGTTCCCTGGGTGATGTGCTTGCTTTCCCAGTCTTCCCGGATCACATCTAGGGGCCCAGGTACACTGCATCCATATAAGAGCTTGAAGGGGAAAACCCTGTTGACTCTTGGGGCACCTCCCTGTTTGCAAACAACAGGTTTGGAAGGTATTTCTCCCAGTTGTTCCCATGCTGTTCTGCAAATGCTTGGAGCATCAATTTAAGGGTACCATTGAATCTTTCCACAAGCCCATTGGTTTGCAGGTGATAAGGTGTCATGCATCTCTGCACCACCCCACAATTCTCCCACTAACATTTCATCAGGTCTGACATGGAGTAACCACCGCTATCGGTGATAACCTCCTCCGGAAATCCAACGCAGGAGAAAATCCCTAGTAAGACATCTTCCACTTTGTCTGTCCTCAGTGAGGATAAGGCGACTGCCACTGGGTGCTGGGTGGCATAATCCACCACTGTTAGGATAAACCTCTTCCTGGAGGAGCTGGGGGTATTCAAGGGCCCCACAATATCCATTCCTACACTCTGGAATGGCTCCATCACTATGGCAAGGGAATTAGGGTGGCTTGGGTTTTCCTACCCACCTTCCCTATTTCTTGGCAGCGGTGACAAGACCTGCAATACTCCTTCACCTGCTGGATGAAGCTGGGCCAATAAAAATTCTGGGCCAATCGCTGCATGGTGCATGTGATTCCCAGATGGTCAGACATGGGAATATCATAAGCAATCTTGAGCAACCACTCACAGTACCCCTTGGGAACGACAAGCTGCTTGTCCATCACCCCTCCCTCTGTCCTTATGTCCTGCATATACCTCAGTCAATTGTCCCAGTAAACTCTGTGTCTCCTGTCACTTCCCAGTGCTCTGTTAGAGTCTGACTGAGCCGTCATCCTTTCTAAACTTGAGTAATGTTTCTGAGCAGCTGCAAAATCCTTACACATTCCCAAAGCATGGGACAGGTCCAATGCAGTTTCTAAATTAGGGTCCCTAACTGTAGCATCAGGGCATTCAGTGCCACTGCAATCCCTAGTACTTTGAGTACTGGCTACACCTCCTTCCTCAGGGTGACCTTCTGTTGCGGTTCTGTTAACTGCTGCCTGAGGAATTTCTATCCCCCTTTCACTATTCTGCCTATCAGGAGACATAGGAAGGGGAACCAGCCTCCCAGTGGTTTCCACAGGGGCTTCTGTGGGGTCCAGGGAACTACAATTTACCTTTTCTGTTTTATTGTGGGTAACAGCACACAGCATCCCTTTTGGAGATCGTTCCCAATAATTACATAGAGAACAAGATTCTCTGCTACTGCAACTTTTTGCATAGTCTCCCCTGTCTCACCCCAGTCCAGGAGGACACCAGCAAGAGGAAGCATTTTCTCCTCACCAGTGAATCCCTGTACAGTCACAAATTGATTGGGTATAAGCTGTTCAGGCTCAACCAAATCCGATTTTACCAAAGTCAGGGATGCCCCTGTGTCCCTTAATTCATGGGTATGTATCCCATTTATCGAAACTAGGTGTATAAGCTCCTCATGTTTACTGGCATGCTTTCAGGGATACACAAACAACCCACTTATTTCCTAGCACCACTTTGAACACTGTCTGTCCTTTTTAGACACTGTCTGGCAAGATGCCCAGGTTGTCTGGAAACCTAACATTCATTTCTTTTATCAGGCAAATCTTTTCTTTGTAACCTGGGGCTGCCTGGTTTTGGTGGAGGCAGGGAGGGTTTTAGCTGCCCTGAAGGTGTGCTTTTCCTTTTATGTGCTGCCATGCCCAATCTATTCCCGCTTTGAGTAGGTTTGCTCCCAGCATAATGGTCCAAGAGCTCGCCAGCCTCCTGCACATTTTTTTGATCTCAGTCCTCTAGCCAGGTTTTCAGCTCTGCCCAAAGAAACTGCTCTAACAGTACAACATTTTCAGTTTCTTCTACAACATCTGCTTCAATCCCTTCCCACCAACATTTTAAAAACTGATGATGTTTAGTGGCTAGCTCCTCGTAGCTCATGTCAGGGCTTCTCCTGAGCTTATGGAATTTAACTCTGTATGTCTCTGCTGTTCAATCATATTTCTTTAACAAAGCAGCTTTTAGTTTACCATACTCATTACTGTCCAGATTTTCCATTTGACCCAATGCATCATGAGCTTTGTAAGTAGCGGGGATAGCTGGAAGCTCCCGGACTCGCTGGGAATTTTTGCCTGAATGCATACTTTTTCAAATGAATTTAAAAATGCATCCATAACTTCTCCCTCTTTTAATTCAGCTATAAATTTAGAATTTAATTTGTAACCAAGTCCTGTAGTCACAGAGTCACCCATGCCACTTACCTGCCCTGGCACTGGTTTTTGGAGCTGTAGCTTCTCCAGTTCAAATCTCCTCTGATACTCTCTGTCCTTTCACTTGGCCTCTCTATGAAGCTGTTGCTTTTTTTCCTCTGCTTCTCTCTACCATTGGTTTCTTTTTCTCCAGCCTCTCTCTGAAGCTGTCATTCTTTTTCCTCTGCCTCATTCTGAAGCTGCTCTTGCTTCTCCTCTCTTTCCATCCCCAGCTTCCTCTGTTCAAGCTCCCTTCACTGCTGGGCTTCAGACCTTTTCTGTTCGTACTCCAGCTCCATCCTTCCCAACTCCATTTGCAGCCTGATCCCTTCTAGCTCCAGAATGGTGGTGACCCTCCTCTGCTGCTGTGCCTCTTGGGTTGCACAGTCCTGCTGTCCTCCTCTCTGGGTCTGGACACTGCGTTGGACACTGGCCCCTCCACACCCAAGGTTTGATCCTTTCCAGTCACTGACTGTGACTCATTGTCTTGGGCATGAGCTGCCAAAAGAGCATCCATGAGGTTCTGCTTTTTTTTCTCACCCCTCGTGCTGGACTCCTCTCTCTTGGCACAACTGCCTAAGGTAGTCTGCAGTGTACTCACTGTAGTTGGAATCAATCTTCTTTCCTAGTCTATGGCTACACTAGCTTACATCCGAAAAAAATAAAACAGGTAGGGAACTTAGACTAGAAATACAATGATATAGTTCTCTTAGAAGTCCAGAGATAGATGTGTCCACTCCCTTCAGCCAGAGTGATAATAAGCCAAAATTGTTCCTCCTATCCTGTGAGGTCACAGTTCATGAGGTCACTGTTAGTCCTGCAATTAGTTTTGTAACCTGACCAAGTATATCCAAGGGTGTCATTTTACTGCTTACTAGAAATCAGGAAAGAGAGCAATATTTAATTTAACAGTCTTTTCCTGATCAGAAATTTCCCTTAGATGTTCAGAAACTTCCTGGACTCCAAAGTAGTTGAAGTTTTACAAGCTAACAGAAATCAGTTAAAATGGCCTTATCTTCAGCAGTCATAAAATGCATACTTTGTCCCTGTAGTTCAAAGTAAAAGGATAGTTTACAATGTGTGATAACCTGGCCTTTGAAGGAAGCTCTTAATTAGAGTTTGCACTGGGTCACTTTCATGGCAGCCAGCTGTTTTTAGCAAGCCAGGGCCTTTGGGGTCAAAATGTCAGGTCCCTTTAAATGCTACTAGTTACCATTTCCCTAAGTAGACATTCAAATAAACATATATTTATCACAAATATGATACAATATAATAATAATAATAATAAGCAGATGCTATCAGTCACACCCCTTCCTTGTAGACTGAATTTGGGGGGATGTATTCCTAAGCAAGGGATTGAGTTCCCCAAAGTCACTTCATTTCTCAAACTGACATGATAGCCCATCTGCATTTTTGTTTGCTGCCCCTGCCCTGTGCAAGACAGTCATGTCATAACCATGCAAGACAAGGCTCCACCTTAGCAGCCTACCATGTTTTACCCATTTGTGCCAGCCAAACCAGGGGGTTGTGATCTGTTTGTAGCTAAAAATGCCACCCGTATAGGTATGGCTGTAACTTCTTTAGGGCCCACACCATGGCAAGACATTCTTTTTCCACTATAGAATAAGCCTTCTCCCTAGGAAGCAACTTCTTACTGAGGTGCACTATTGGGTGATCTTTCCCTAGGTTAGATGTTTAACTAAGCACTTCCCCAATACCCACATCTGAGACATCAGTCTGGACTACAATGGATTTACTATAGTATAGACTGGCTAATACAGGAGCACTGCACAGTGCCTCCTTTAGCTGTGTAAAGGCTTGTTTACAGGTTGGTTCACAGTTAATCCTTTTTGGCATCCTTTTCTTTAACTGGCCTGATATGATAACTGCCAGGGCACTGTAGTTTGGTACTAATTTCCTATAGTGTCCTGCGGTCACTAGAAAACTCCAAACCTGCTTCTGTGTTTCAGATCTGGGCCATGCCCTGACTGCCTCAATTTTTGCTTGGTTAGGATGAAGTTGTCCCTGGTCTACTATATGCCAAAGGTATGCTACCTCAGCAATGGCCACCTGGAACTTTTCAGCTTTTACAGTGAGCCCGGCCCTCTGTATCCAGCCCAGCACTTCCCTAAAGTGGGACAGGTTTACCTCCCAGATGGTACTAAAGATGGAAATTTCATCCAGGTATGCAACGGCTTACTCCTCAGCACCATTTAACACCTGGTTCACTAGCCTTTGGAAGGTGGCAGCAGATTTCTTCATTCAAAAAGGCATTACTTTAAACTCAAATAACCCTATCAGAGTGATGAAGGCTGACCTTTCCCTACCTCTGACAGTTAACTCTACCTGCCAATACCCTTTCATCAGGTTAATAGTGGTAAGGTATGTCACCCCTCCCAGTTTGTCCAGGAGTTTGTCCAACTGTGGCATTGGTTGGGCATCTGACTTTGTGTCTGCATTGATTCCATGACAGTCCACACAAAATGGGTAGAGCCATCTGGCTTGGGAACAAGGACTATGGGTGAGGCCCATGGGCTGTGGGATTTCTGGATTACCCCTAAATCCAGCATTTCCTCCACCTCCCTCCTAATGTCTTTTTTGATGGCCTCTGACACCCAATTTGCTGTTTGCTGTGTGGGCAGTTGCATCCCCATCTCCACACTGTGCATCGCTAAGGGGGTTATTCCAGGCTTGGTGCTTAACAATGGGACAAAGTCTGCTAAAGCCTCCCTTACTTCCTGGATCTGGTCTGGAGTCAACTGGGGTGACATTTTAATTGCATCCGCAGAGGACTCCCTCTTGCCTTCTTCCAACAAGTCCAGAAGGGGGTCTCCTTCATCCATCCCCTTCCCAGGACTACACACTGCATTGACCATGTCAGCCCTATTAGCATATGGCTACATCATGTTGACATGGTACATTCTTTGGGTATGTCTCCTGTCAGGTAGTTCTATAATGTAATTTACATCATTCACCTGTCTGACTACCGTGAGCAGTCCTGCCCACTTGGCCTACAACTTATCTTTCTAGACTGGGATTAGGGCCATGACCTCCTGATTCACAGTGTATGAGTGAGCTCTGGCTCTGCGGTCATAGCATACCTTATGTTTTTGCTGGGCAGCTACCAGGTTGCTCTGGGCTGTTCCCATCCGCTCCTTCAGCTTTTCCCTAAATTTAAGGACATAATCCACTACAGGAGTTCCCTGGGTGTCGTGCTTGCCTTCCCAGTCCTCCCAGATGAAGTCTAGGGGTCCATTTACACTGCGTCCATATAAGAGCTTGAAGGGGAAAACCCTGTTGACTCTTGGGGCACCTCCCTGTATGCAAACAACAGGTGGGGAAGGCATCTGTCCCAGTCCCTTCCTTTCTGTTCCCTAAATGCTTGGAGCATCAATTTAATGTTAGCATTGAAACTTTCCACAAGCCCTTTGGCTTGCAGGTGATAAGGTGTCATGCAACTCTGCACCACCCCACACTTCTCCCACAAACATTTCATCAGGACTGACATGAAGGAACATTCTTGATCAGTGATAACCTTCTGTGCAATCCCAACATTTGAGAAAATACTTAGCAAGGCATCTGCCACTTTGTCTGTCCTCAGTGAGGATAAAGCGACTGCCTCTGGGTACCAGGTGGCATAATCCACCTCTGTTAGGATAAACCTCTTCCTGGATGAGCTGGTGGTATTCAGAGGCCCCACAATATCCATTCCTACACTCTGGAATGGCTTCTCCACTATGGGCAAGGGAATTAGGGTGGCTTGGGTTTGCCTACCCACCTTCCCTATTTCTTGGCACCGGTGACAAGGCCTGTAATACTCCTTCACCTACTGGGTGAAGCTGGGCCAATAGAAATTCTGGGCCAATCATTGCTTATTGCACGTGATTCCCAGATGATCTGACATGGAAATATCTTGAGCAATCTTGAGCAACCACTCACAGTACCCCAGGGGAATGACAAGCTGCCTGTCCATCATCCCTCCCTCGGTCCTTAAATCCTGCATAAACATTAGTCCATTGTTCCAGTAAACTCAGTGTCTCCTGTCACCTCCCAGTGTTCCATCAGAGTCTGCCCAAGCCCTCAGCCTCTGTAAACTAGGGTAATTTTTCTGAGCAGCATGCAAAATCCTTACACATTCCCGAGGCATGGGACATGTCCCCTCCAGTTTCTAAATTAGGTTCCTGAGCTCTAGTGTCAGGGCATTAAGTGCCACTGCAATCCCTAACCCTTTGACTACTAGCTATGCCTCCTTCCTCAGGGTGACCTTCTGTAGCGGTTCTGTTATCTGCTACCTGGGAAATTTCTATCCCCCTTCACTATTCTCCCTATCAGGAGATACAGGCTGGGGGAACAGCCTCCCAATGGTTTCCGCAGGGGCTTCTATGGGGTCCAGGGAACTACAATTTACCTTTTGCTGCTTGACTGTGGATTGTTGCACACATCATCCTCTTTTGGAGATTGTTCCCAATAATTACGTTGAGAGCAAGATTCTCTGCTACTGCAACTTTTTGCATAGTCTCCCCTTTCTCACGTAAGTCCAGGAGGACACCAGCAAGTGGCAGCATTTTCTCCTCCCCAGTGAATCCCCATACAGTCACAAATTTATTGGGTATAACCTGTTCAGATTCAACCAAATCCAATTTTACCAAAGTCAGGGATGCCGCCGTGTCCCTTAGTCCATGGGTCTGTACCCCGTTCATCTTAACTGGGTGTATGAGCTCCCTCATGTTTACTGGCATGCTTTCATGGACACACAAGCAACCCACTTCCTTCCTTCCTTGCACCACTTTGTGCACCGTCTGCCCTTTTTGGACACTGTCTGGCAAGATGCCCTGGTTGTCTGCAAACCCAACATTCATTTCTTTTATCAGGCAGATCTTTTCTTTGTAACCAGGGGCTGCCTGGTTTTGGAGGAGGCAGGGAGGGTTTTAGCTGCCCTGAAGGCATGCTTTTCCCCTTTCTGCACTGCCACATCCATCCCATTCCCTCTCAGAGAAGGTCTGCTCCTGGCATAGCGGTTTGAGAGGTCAGCAGCCTCCTGCACATTTTTCTGGATCTCAGTCCTCTAGCCTGGTTTACTGCTCTGCTGGGCATGCCCAAAAAAACTGCCCTAAGAGTACAACATTTTAAATTTTTTCTACAAGGTCTGCTTCAATCTCTTCCCACCAACATTTTAAAAACTGACGTTGTTTAGTGACTAGCTCCTTGAAGCTCATTTCAGGGCTTCTCCTGAGCTTTTGAAATTTAACTCTAGATGCCTCTGCTGTTAAATCATATTTCTTTAACAAATCAGCTTTTAGTTTGCCATAACTATTACTGCCCTGATTGTCCATTTGATACAATGCATCATGAGCTTTCCCAATAAGTAGCGGGGATAGCTGGAAGCGCCAGGACTCTCTGGGAATTTTTGCCTGAATATATACTTTATCAAATCAATTTAAGAAATGCATCAATATCTTCCCCCTCTTAAATTCAGTTATCAATTTAGAATTTAATTTGTAACCCAGTTTTGTAGTCCCAGATTCACCCATGCCACTTACCTGCTCTGGCATTGGTCTTTGGAGCTGTAGCTTCTCCAGTACAAATCTCCTCTGATGCTCTCTCTCTCTCCTCTCGCATAGCCTCTCTCTGAAGCTGTAGTTCTTTTTCCTCTGCCTCTCTCTGCAATTGGTTTTCTTTTTCCTTAGCCTCTCTCTGAAGCTGTTGTTCTTTTTCCTCTGCCTCTCTCAGAAGGTGCTCTCACTTCTCCTCTCTTTCCATCTCCAGCTTCCTCTGTTCAAACTCCTCTCACTTCTGAGCTTTGAACCTTTTCTGTTCAAACTCCAGCTCCATCCTCCCCAACTCCATCTGCAGCCTGAACCCTTCTGCTCCAGAATGGTGGTGACCTTCTCCTGCTGCTGTGGCTCTTTGCTTGCACTGGCCCTGCTGTCCTCCTTTTTGGGACTGGACACTGCATTGGACCCTGGCCCCTCCATGCCCAAGGTTTGTTTTTTTCTAGTCACCGACTGTGACTCGGGGTCTTGGGCATCAGCTGCCACAAAAGCTCCATGAGGTTTTGCTTTTTGGCTGGCCCCTCATGCTGGACATCTCTGTCTTTTCACAACTGCCTCAGGTAGTCTTCAGTGTTCTCGTTGTAGTTGAAAGTCATCTTCTTTCCTAGTCTACGGCTACACTAGCTTACACCAGAAAAAAAATACAACAGGTAGGGAACTTAGACTGTAAGCACAATGATATAGTGCTATATATTTAAATCACTGCCATATTTTACATGTGAGCTGTTACAGTTTGTCAAACTGACCCACTGAACGGTTAATGCTTGCGTTATCAAATACTTTTAAATCACACTGCTGCCAACCAGATCTTTCACAAATGCACTCTGCAGATCAGGCCCTCTGGTCCCACAGTGCCAAACCTCAAAGTTCAATATGTGAACAGGAGACAAACAGGGTAAGCCTCCTGTCTGTTTTGGGTCCGAATTACCTACTAGCCTCAAGTCCTGAGGCAAAATATGAACTTTTTTTCACTAGCACACCCAGTTAACAGGATCAGATATCACAAACTCTTCGGGAAAATGCAGTGCAATACTTCACCCAGTGGGCACCCAGCCTGGTTCGCAGTTCTACCCTTTTTGACTCAGTTTTGAGACCTAGGTAATTTCTTAACTTAGCAAGACAGTAACACACGTAAGCCCTTAACAGTTGTCAGAATTATCCATTTCTGTCTCAGCGTTCACATGCAAAAGAAAAGACATTAAGAAAATCAAACTGTTTACTAGAATTAAAAAAAAATAGTAAGTACATACAAAACATAGAACATATAACATAAATACTTACAGTCAAAGGAATTTGGAAATTACAAAAACCAAGAAAAGCCTGGTACTTGAATTTCTAGTTCTAACTCAGTTTCTAGTTTGATGTTACCTATTTTGACAGAAGTGCCTTTTATATTCAGAACACACTGTGTGTGTGTTCGCTTAGAGGTCCAGAGACAAATGTGTCCACTCCTTTCAGCCAGAGTGATAATAAGCTCAAATTGTTCCTCCTATCCTGTGAAGTCACAGCTCATGAGGTCACTGTTAGTCCTGTAATTAATTTTGTTACCCGACCAAGTATATCCAAATGTGTCATTTTACTGCTTACTTGAAATCTGCAAAGATAGCAATATTTAATTTAACAGTCTTTTCCTGCTCAGAGCATTCCATTTGATGTTCAGAAACTTCCTGCACTCCAAAGTAATTGAAGTTTTACAAGCTAACTGAAATCAGTTAAAATGGCCATTTCTTCAGAGGTCATAAAATGCATACTTTGTCCCTGTAATTCAAAGTAAAGGGATAGTTTACAATGTATAATAACCTGGCCTTTGAAGAAGCTCTTAATTCGAGTTTCCACTGGGTCAGTTTTATGACAGTCAGCTGTTTTTAGCAAGCCAAGGCGTTTGAGGTCAAAAGGTCAGGTCCTTTTAAAGGCTACCAGCTGCCATTTCCCTAAGCAGACATTCAAATAAACTTATTTATTACAAATATGATACAATATAATAACAAGCAGATGCTATCCATCACACCCTCCAGTTGCTCCACCACCATCTGTTCAAGGCTGCTGCTGAAATCCCACTGTGAAAATGTTGTCAATCATCTTGTGAGTTACAATCTGCAGTTGCTCAACCACCATCTGATTCAAGGCATTTTGGAAACTAAATACAACACTAACAGTGTGGTATTTTTTTAAAATACTTAATTAAAAGAATATCACAGTAAAGTAATTGTCTCTTTTCTTCCATCAAAAATCCAATTAATGGCCAACCCAGCCCTACCCAGCATGCTCGCCCAAGTTTCTCAATTGACCCTTTGCTCTCCTGAAAATAAATACAAATTAGGGCCAACCTGTCTCATCCCCTAGACTTCCCCCAAATACAAAAAAGGACCATCTTGTCCTTCCCCGGCCCACCTCCAAGTTTCTCAGTTGTTGCTTCCTTCCACTAAAACATACAGATTAGGCACAGTCTGGCCACTACCCTTCAAATCTGTCAATTTCACTTTCTATCCACTGCAAAATATGAAGGCATCCCAAAATACTGTAACTACCCTGCCCCCAAAACAAATGCAAATGCAAATAAATCCAAGCTGGTACTCCCCCACAGGAAAAACAACAATACAATACACATCAAACTTAAATGTTTTTTTGGCTGGCTCCATGGTGCTAGGTGATAGCAGATTGCCTGGCCCTCTGGAGACCCTGGTTCGAGCCTGAGCCAGGATAGTCAGGAGCGGAGGCAGGCAGGGAGGACTCAAAAGCATCCTTTGGATGCTCTCCTCCTGGGGGTAGGGTTGTGGAGGCATTGCCCTTTAGTGGCTCCTTGTGGACGGATTTGGCCTTGCCCTTTGTGGTGTGGGTGACCGCAAGCTGCATGCACAGGATACGAGGATGCAGAGGCACGCTTCCCCAGGGGGTGGGGTAACCGGAACACGGAAAATGACCACCTGTGCCAGCTGAATGACAGCATCCCACCTTCCCTGGCCATGAAGCCAGGAAGCCCCCAAGTTGACTCATGCTGCCCACCCAAGATGCAAGGGGTGCCAAAGGGCACCACAATCTCCCTTTCGGGATGCCTCCCACTGGCAGGCCTCCCCAGACAAAGGGATATATCTGGACAGGTGGGCAGTGGGCAGTCAGATGGCAGATTGGGAGAGCAGAGGAGGGTGAGGACTTAGCTGCCTGAAGGAGAGGGTGGCCGGGTAGGATGGAAAGGGGGCATAAACAGAGCATACAATAAAAAATAAAAGTTTTAAAATTGTTTTTACTGACACAGTGGGATAGATAATCCACCAACTATGTATATTTTTGGCCTGTCCTCCAGGGTCCTAATTATCTTACTTCCTCCAAGCTATGCTGGCAACAATGTGTTAGCATCTCTGCCACCTTGTACCGTCAGCCAAATCTCTGGGGCATCTCTTCTTTCTGCTGAAATGTCAGAAATGGTGTGAGTACAGTACTGCTGTGTAAATTCTATACTAAAAAACAAACTCTGACTATGTCACTCTGTGCACTGTGCACTGTGCACTGTATGAGCAAAAGGAGGCAGTATAGCACAGTGGTTTAAGACTCTGAGCTGCAAACTTGGAGACCTGGGTTTGAATCGCACAGCTCCCACTTGCATACTGTGTGACCCTGAGCAAGTCACTTAACTTCCTTGTGCTCTCAGGTTGCACCTATAAATAAGCTTTCAGCTTAGTGTATCGCTCCTGGTAAAAGAAGGGTTAAAAAAAAGCAATTCCCAAAGACTCCTGGTTTCTCCCAGATAGGAATGAGGGAGATGTAGTGTTGGTTTCTGATGGGCCAGATGGACCCTGAAAAGAAAAGGAAATGAGTTTACATTTTATATTTATATATTCCATATATTAAATGCATTGACTTCTACAGTGGGGTTTAGAAATGGAAGGACATTGACAAACCTCTTTGGTCTAAAGACAACACCAGACCATTCATTAATCCCAAGTAAATGCATGGTTCATATCTACCCTATCCTGATCTACATAGCAACAGCCATTTAACCTTGAAAAATCAGCATGTATCTCCACAGCACAACTTCTTTCTCTTTTAAAAGTACTGTACATGAAACTCACTCTCCACCATTCTAAGCAGCACCACCCTTCCCAAGAAGCACTTCAAAGTGATTGAAATCCACATAGCAATATTACATTCCTTTCATAGACAGAGATACACATTTGGCTATGTTGAAAAACACCATTATGGTGCAGGGACACTCTTCCAGAGAAACTGACAGAGCAGTAGAATGTGCAACACAGGAACTTCGAGAGCAACTACTTCAGTATAAGGAAAGGACCACTACCAACAGAATACTCTTAGTAGTCATGTATCATCCAGACCTTGAACTTCTACATAAAATTATTAAGGACCTCCACCTTATATTTAGTGAGGATAAGACCCCAAATTGCATTTTTCAAGAACTACCATTACTATCTTTTAAACAACCACCTAATTTAGCCAGCCTGATTGTTAGGAGTAAACTTACTTACTAACATACTAATTGCCAGCAGATTAGGCCTTACAGCCTATTGAGTCTGCTGGAACCTTAGATCCCTAGTTGGGTGCTGAGGCCCTCCCCCCTTGTGTTCCAGAACCCCCTATCATCCATCCCCACCCCCCAGGGCAAGGCTATCATCTGATACATCCGCTTTCTGTGTCTGTCCCACCCTCTCTTGAAACCCTCCACTGTGGATCTCTGAACCAGCTTGCCAGGCAGTGGATTCCAAGGGTCCACCACCCTCTCAGTGAAAAACCTCCTCCTCTTTTCCCACCTCACCCTTCCACCTTCCAACTTCAAACCATGCCCTCTGGTGATACCTTCCTGCTTTAGTCTAAAGATCCCCTCCATGTTTACCCTATTTATTCCTATGAGGTACTTGAAGACCTCAATCATGTCCCCCCATCTCTCCTCTCCTCCAATGAAAACAGGCAGAGCTCCTCAAGTCTGTCCTCATCATCAAACCCTAGACCTCGTGATCATCTTAGTTGCCCTCCTCTATACCCTCTGCAGGAGCTGTATGTCCCTCTTCAAGTGTGGTCTCCAGTACTGTACACAGTACTCAAGGTGTGATCTAACCAGTCCATTGTACAGTGGCAGAATCACTTCCCTACTCCTAGAGGTGATTTCCCTTACGATGCATCCCAACATCCTGTTTGCCTTGCTAGCCACTCTTCTGCACTGCTCAGAGTTATTCATTCATGCATCCACCATGACCCCTAGGTCTTTTTCCCCTGTTGAGGCCTCCAGCACCTCCCTCCCAGGGTGTACCTGTGTTTAGGTTTCCCCACCCAAGATGTAACACTTTGCACTTGGTGATATTGAAATTTAATTTCCATGTGTGAGCCCAGCTTTCCAAGGTGTGCAGGTCCCCTTGCAGTGCCAACCTCTCCTCTTCCCCCTCAACTACTGCTCCCATCTTGGAGTCATTAGCGAAGAGACTCATTTCACACCCTATACCCTCCCTGATGTCCGATATGTATGCATTAAACAGGATCGAACCCAGGACCAAGCCCTGCAGTACTCCACTACCGACCTCTCCAGGGTTCGAGAGCTCCTCACCGACCACTACTCTCTGGGTGTATCCAGCTAGCCAGTTTTCAATCTATCTGACCATCAAAGGTCCTACTCCCAACCCTATCAGTTTCTCCACCAGACCATTGTGGGGGCAGAGTCAAACGCCTTGCTGAAGTCCAAGAATAATACATCCACAGGCTTTCCCCAGTCCAGTTCTGATGTTACCCATTCATAGAACTCCACAAGATTGGTTTGACATGATCTACCTGGCACAAATCCATGTTGCTGACTATCCAGACCTCCCACCTCCTCCATGTACACCCCCAATCGTTCCATTAGTATACTCTCCATTAATTTTCCCACCACCGAGGTCAAACTGATGGGTCTATAGTTACCTGGTACTTCCCTTGACCCCTCTTTATGGATTGGCACCACATGTGGCTCTCACCAATCCCTAGGTACCCTCCCTGTCTCAAATGACCTGTTGAAGTGCTCTGACAGGGATGCAGCCAGTATGTCCGCCAATTCCCACAGTACTCTTGGATGAATGCCATCCGGCCCAGGAGATTTATCTTTCTTTAGGGTCTTGTGGGCTAACCACACCCTTTCAGTGGAGATAGCATCATCATGTCCCCTCCACCTTACTGGCCTTTTTATCCTTATCCTGATGTGACACCCCTGGGGTACCTCTCCCTCCCTCTTGCTCCATTTCTGTTGCTCCCCAGATCCCACTCACTACCGCTTCTATCCCCATTGTGCCTTGCTTTATAGATATCCCATCCCCCTCTCTAGTGAACACAGAGGTGAAGTACTCATTTAATACCTCTGTCTGGTCCCTCGCCTCTTCCACCCACCCTTCTTCTGATCTCAATCTGCCGAGATGGCCATTAGTTTTTCTCCGCTCCCCAATGTACCAGAAGAACCCCCTTTCACCTCCCTGTATCCCCTGTGCCAGCCGCTGCTCTTTACTGGACTTTGCCCCCCTCACCATCAGGGTGACTTTTCTAGATACAAGATGGTACATTTCCTTTTCCCTATCCCCTCTTGTTGCTTTATATTTTTTGTAGGCCGCCTTCTTTTCCCTGACTGCTACCTGAACCTCACTGGACCACCAGCATGGTTTATGTGACCTTGCTCCCTTACGTTTCACCTTAGCGCAGGTCCTGACTGCCTCATGAAGTCCCCATTTTATGACCTCCCATCTCTTTTCCACGTTTGTCATTGATGTAATCCCCTTCAAGTTATCCATGAGAATATTTCTGATGCCCGCAATGCCTTCCCCCCTGAAGTCCACTGCCAGTGTCCTAGAGCTCTCCCCCTCCCCCCATGCTTATTTGAAACCAGAAAGTATTGTGGTCACTCCCAGTCAGAGGATCCTCTACAACGACGTCCCTTACCAGATCCCCATCTGCCAGAACCATGTCCAGGACATGCCCCTCCCTTGTGAGCTCCATCACATGCTGTGTTAAGAACACATCCTGGAAGCCGTCCAGCAGCCTTTGCTCCTTGGCCACCTTAGAGGATATGGTTCTCCAGTTTGTATCTGGCATATTAAGGTCCCCCATAAACACCACTCCTTCCCCTTTTGGTCCACACTGGACAATGATGTCATCCAGCAAACCATCCTCCAGAACATCACCCATCCCGGGGGGCCTATATACTACACCTAGCTTGACTTTACCTCCTGCTGGGGTTCGTAAGGTAAGGTGACCCATAAGGCCTCCATGTTTCCCTCTGCCACTTCTACCCTAGCAATTTCTATGTCATCTCTAATCAACATAGCCACTGCACTCCCTCTGCCCTCCTTTCTATCCTTCCTAAGCATAGTGTACCCCAGCATGTTTAGGTCCCAGTCATGGTTTTTATTGGACCATGTTTCCATGACCACGGCCACATCCACCCCCCCCAACAGCATGGCCTGGAACTCTGGCAACTTGTTTCTCAAGCTCCTGGCATTTACTAATACCAACCCCACCCCTGACCCCTGATCCCCTTTGTCGAACCCCACCCAGGTTCCTAATACTTCCATCCTCCCTCTGCTCCTCCTGAAACCTCTTCCCCCAGTCTGTTTCCACCTGCTCCCTTGGGTTTAAAGGCTACTCCTCTCATCTGGAGGAGAGGGCTTCTGGTCAGCCCCTCCTTTATCCCTCCCCCCTCACAAGCTTAAACCCCACCTTTCTTGAATGTAGTCAGTTACCCCCTGTTTAAGGACTTCCTTCTCTAACGGGGCAAGACAAAGCCTGTCCTTGGCATACAGTCCCTTATCCTCCCAAAGTCCTTTCCAGTTCCCTAACACCCCCAACTCACTCTCTTCACCCCACTTCCTGAGCCAGTCATTAACCTCTGTGATCTTCATTTTTTTCTCCACTGAGGTCTTTGGTACTGGCAGTATCTCCAAAAAGGAAAGATTGCATCCATTATCCTGACAGACTCTGGCAAGTTCTTGGAACCTAGCTTGGATTTCCAAATCGCTATTTCCCTCTAGATCGTTAGTTCCCAAATGCACCAGGAAGTCCGGTTTCCCTCCACTATCCCTAACCAGTTCGTACACCATGAACTTTGCTCTGTACACTGTCTGTCCAGAGATACTCACTACCTTCACCTGCCATGTCAACCTTTGTAAACCTTGAGAGCAAAGTTTGAGATGTTTATGGTGGTTATGGCAACTGTGAGAGATGTTTACACCTTGGTAATCAACCGACCTCCAGGCATTGTCTTTCATAGTGCATGGGGTCACACAGCATTCATTTCTCCAATAAACTCTACCTCTGTAATAGGATGGCAGACAAAGTGCACAACTGTAATAAACATATTTTTTAAAATACGCCAATAAACCCAAGCCACTTAACCTTACCGCTCAAATGCTAAAAGTTCAAATGTGAAGGATGTGGTTGTCCAAGCATGATCATATGATCGCTGCCTTCTTCTTCTTTGTTACCGCGCACTGAGGCTTTGTGGGATACACAGACAGGAATTGAAGGAGTGAGGAGTGCAATTCTGGTGAAGTACCTAACAAATGGGGAAAAGGCAGACCTTGGTGCTTGCCATTTTTAATGCCAGTATGATTTTATTTAACTGCCACATTTTTGGAAAGGAGTGCAAGCTGCTGTGAATGGCATTCTGGAAAAAGAATTTGAAAATCAGCTAGCATTCTTTCTTGTAATATACTGTTCTCTCTTCCGGTGATGTCATCAGTGGTATGGCAGCTTAGTCGAGTGGCTCCCCTCCTCTCAGATCAATTTAATTGTTTCCACACAGTTTATCTGACTAGATTTAATGAAAAATGCAAAGGAATACTGGTGAAAACTCAGCCAGGAAAAGATCCCGCTCCAACAACTGGAAAAAGAAGACAGATGGCAGAGGATTGAACCCAGCTAGCTCAATAAACAGTGGCAGAGAGTCGCCTTCAAGTATGGCGGGAGGGGATACTGAAACAGAGCTCGATACACTCTCTCGCTCCAGGTTTGAAACTCTTTTGTCTGAAATTAAACAATTTCACTCCGAAACAAAGCAGGAATTTGTTAAACTGCACTCTGATTTAAAGGGGCTAGATAAAAGAGTGACTGCCACGGAAGAGCGTGTTTCAACTGCAGAAGATGATCTTATCCAAATCTCTCGAGCGATGGAATTTATAATAGCCCAACAAGACCAGATGGCTGCTAAATGTACAGATCTCAAGGCTCGCTCCCGAAGAGATAATCTAAGAATTTATAGATTGCCAGAGGCATCGGAGGTTGGAGAGATGCACGAATTTCTGGAGGATTTACTGCGACATATTTTAGACCTCCCACCGTCCTTCCACTTCAGAATTGATAGGGCACACAGAGCGTTGGTACCCAAACCAAACTCCCCGAATGCCAGACCCAGGTCGATCGTGGTGAAATTTGCAAGCTTCAGAGAGAAAGAACAGATTTTGCAAACAGCCTGGAAGCAGAGAAAAGTGGAATATAATGGCGCACGTCTCTCTTTCGATCAGGACTACCCCCCTCGATTCTGCAACAGCGTATGGCCTACTCCCTGATACTATGCAAACTTAAAGCTTTAAATATAAAATTTCAAACTCCCTACCCCTCTCGCCTACAAGTGTGGTGGGACTCGGGCACAGAACTATACCAATCCTCTGAGGAAGCTCTTTGGGCATTAAAGGACAAAGGACATGAGATTGCTGAGGCCTCTCTTCATAAAATACACCAGCCTATCTATCAGCCTCCTTGGCAATCGTTTAAACCTCAGCATTTCAATCGACCAGGAGGGCGTGCAGCAGCAACCGTAATTCAGGAAATTAAAGAAGCATTACACAGACTTTCACATCCTCAACCCTCAGAGGGACAACAAGTGGAGAGTTTGGAGAATACCTGAAAGAGGGAGGTGGACGTTTGGATACAGGCAAATACCTACGATGTTTCTACCTTACCTAGGCTCATCGCTGCGAATGGAAAAGAACACTAACATGTTGGACATTAGTTTTCTGATTTGATGGGACATTTTGAACACTTTTAAGTAGATATAAGAAGAAGGTCGTGGTTAGCTAAATGCTGAGGAATGGGGGGGCAGTAAAGTGACCGGTAACTGCTGAGAAGGTGGGTCTGCTTGGGGGCTTTACAGGCCAAGTGATCATATTGTCAGGCCCACAAGCATAATATAGCCTCTCCATAAGACAGGGGGAGAAAGCAAGACAACCCGAAGATGGGAGTTCATGAATAATTAAATTGCTTGGAATGGAGGGGGAACAGCTGGATGGATGCTTCCAAGGTGGCTTTATTTGGGTAAATAGATATGTTGGTATCATACAAATTGGCTCAGGGAGCCACCTGGGAGCTTTATGTCATGGTGATCTCTCTCCCAATTAAAAGGGAGTGGGAGATGTCGATGGGCACGGTGGATCAAGAGGAGGGGACTCCGCAGATCCCAAGGAGACTTCTAGCAAAAATGGACTGGGTGGGGACAGCTAATATCCCCTCGATATCTTTTAGATCAGAAAAGGTATTACAAAGCTGAAACTATTGGGGAAGGGTTATACGCTCCTGAGTAATGAGTAGTGCTACCGATGATATGTCTCAGTATTGGTGGACTCACCCTAGCCATTAAGAAAGGGAAGAAGGATAGATATACTTGGAGACTCCGTAAGGGGTAAAGTTGTTAGCTATCTGACCAGAGATCTAACTTGGGTACCTTATACTCCCAGATGGTCCAATTAATGAAAAGGGGGGAAAGCTTAAGGGTGTTCAAGCAGCAGTACTGAGATGCCACTAATTTAGAACTGATCTGGGAGGGAGGGCGCAATATCTGCAGAAGTTTTAATACTAGTAGGAAATTGGGACCACAACTCTGAATCATAATAGGGAGATGGGGGGGACTCCCTGATGCCAGTCACTTACTCGAACTGAATTGGGTGGGAGCCTGGATGTCGGGGGTTCGCTCAATGATGCTGGGTATGCTGCAGATGATACTTTGCCCAGACATCGGGCTAGGACCTTTGGATCTCAAGGTTCAGGGGGAACGTAATCCATTTGGAGCACCTCTACCTCCTACCTGGGTTGAGTCAACTCGGAATGATAGAGAGCAGAAAATTCTGTTCTCCTGCCTTGGGAGCACTTATGTAAATAGTTATGACCCAAGGTGGAGGACTGCCCAGTTGGCAGCTGCACCTGGGGAGGGAAATGTTAATGTTAATGTTTATGTTGGTTTTGTCTATGTTAGGTGCAAGGTTCTGACTGTAATTAGACTGCATCACTGGCATTTTGTAATGATAAAATATGGCAATAAGTGGAATATATTACAGTGCCTGGGGGATGGGGAGGGGGGGAATGTTATATAGAAGAGAGGGGAGGTGGAGAGCAGGTTTACCAACAGAAGGAATTATATTCCTGGTTATTAAATGGTTGATAACATCAGCTTGAGAATTCTTTCTCACAATGTTAATGGACTAAACAACCCTGTGAAAAGATATAAAACTCTATCTATGATTAAAAGACAAAAGCCCTCAATCGTGTTCCTACAAAAAACCCACTTAAACAAATCTGAACACCAGAAGTTAGGGAAACTTGGGTTTGGACAGGTAATAGCTGCATCATATGGGAAAGGGAAAAGAAGAGGGGTTGCAGTAATGATCCCCAGGAGGGTGCAGTTTCAAAAGTTAACTAGTTACGCAGACCCAGAGGGGCGATTGGTCATTGTTAATGGGAAATTAGAGGGTATCCCAATCACCCTGGCATATCACTTTGCTCCCCCAGGCTCCACCAAAGAAACCATACGCCTTCTATTACAAAAGATAACCGAATACCAAAGAGGCTTGTTAATAATAGGAGTTGATCTAAATCAAGTGTGGGATCAGAGGGACACATCTAATGTAAAAGCAGTTCATCTGAGCCCGACTAGTCAATTTATTAAAAATCATTTGAGGGTACTTTTTTGGTGGATTCCTGGAGAGTGCTTAATAAGAATAAAAGGGAGTATACTCATTATTCTCACCCACATGGCTCCTTTGCTAGAATAGATTACATACTGATATCCGGAGAACATCAAGATCAGGCTGTTGAATGTAGACACATTCCCTCGGTACTTTCTGATCACTCTCAGGTAATGCTGTGACTGAACTGGAGAGTGGAAAAGGGACAGTCTCTCTGGAAGTTTAATAATTACTTTTTAAATTTAAAAGAGTTTACAGATATGGCCAAAAAGAGGTTAATACAAATACAGCAGAACAATAGGACTCCTCAGGTGTCGTGTAGTATATTTTGGGACACAGTGAAGGCTGTATTCAGAGGGGATTGTATTAAGTTTGTTGCACAATTTAGAAAACAACAAAATCAGCAGATGGCAGAGCTTCAGAGTCAGCTATTAAAGTTACAAGGGAGATCAGCAGAGGGAGACTTATCTATCTCTCCGGACATCCAGGTGGTTAAACAGAGAATCCAGAGGCTAGTAGATATTAAGACAGAGCTGGCCCTACAGTGTTTGAGACAAAAGTATTTTGAAACAGGCCCCAGAGCGTCTCGCCTTTTAGCACATCGCCTGAGACAACATACTGCTAAATTGATGATCACTCGAATTAGAGACCCTGTCTCAGGTCAACTGTTAAAAACCCTGGAAAAAATTCTGAATGGATTTAGGGAGTTCTACATGAGGCTATATGCCTCGGAGCAAAACCCAGATAAAGAGCAAATTAACACCTGTTTGTCCAAATTAAACTTGTCGACCTTAACAAGGGAAATAAGAGAGGCTCTTGACTCCCCTATATCCACTTCAGAACTATCCTCTGCGATTAAAAAAACTGAAAACAAAAAAATCTCCTGGTCCAGACGGATACACTCCTGAGTTCTTTAAATTCTTTAGCCAGGAAATTAAGGAGCCCTTGCTGGAGACATGCAGGGTAGTACATTCGTGGGAAATAATCCCGGAATCATGGAATTATGCGGTCATTTCAAGTGTCCCTAAACCTGGGAAAGATACTACACATTGTAGTGCCTTTCACCCTATCTCAGTCGTAAACATCGATTATAAATTCTTTACCTCAATATTGGCGAGATGCCCGGAAGGGGTTTTACCTAAACTGATCGGTGGGGACCAGACTGGGTTTATTCCTGGCAGACAGACCCAAGACAATATTAAAAAGTCACTACAGATTCTATACCATGCCACTCGGTCGGGGGCCCCCAGCCTGATTCTCAGTCTAGATGCGGAGAAGACCTTCGACCGGGTGGCGTGGAAATTCCTGGGGTTGACTCTTGGGGCCTTTGGGTTCTCTGAGTCATTCATCGGAATTATACAGAACATATATACCAAGCCGAAAGCATACATAAAAATTAATGGAAGAGTCTCCCCTCCAATGGACCTGCATCGGGGGACGAGACAAGGTTGTCCCCTCTCCCCTTTGCTTTTTGTGTTATACTTGGAGCCTTTGGCCCAAGCCTTGAGGAATGACGAATTGGTGAAGGGATGGGACTTGGGAGGGGGAACACATAAATTGGCGTTA
Source organism: Neoceratodus forsteri (assembly GCA_016271365.2). Taxonomy (NCBI): domain Eukaryota; kingdom Metazoa; phylum Chordata; order Ceratodontiformes; family Ceratodontidae; genus Neoceratodus; species Neoceratodus forsteri. Next base: position 944,055,695 of record CM057452.1, read on the forward strand.
TACGCTGATGACTTACTGATTTATCTTAAGGACCCCGAGTCTACATTAGAACCCTTATGGGCAAGATTATTGGAGTTTAGTCTCCAGGCAGGCTATAACATCAATATATCTAAAACAGAGGTTCTAAAATCACACTGCGATCCCTCGGAAAGAAACCGAAAGATATTCACTTTTAGATGGGACACTTCCTGGATCAAATACTTGGGGGTGTATCTGAGTGATCAGGCAGACCAGTTGTATTCCCTTAATTTTGTCCCACTATTGAGGAAAATTAAGTTAGAATTAGACAGATGGGCACCTGTTGCTATACCAATGATTCAGAAAGTGGAAGGAATAAAAATGATAATACTTCCTCAATTTTCATATCTGGCCCAGACTCTTCCTGTGGCAGTCCCGGAGACATTTTTTTGTTCTTTGAACAGGACAGTATCACGCTTTATTTGGGGTGAAAATAGACCTAGGATCCGACTCTCGGTACTCCAGATCCCAAAAACGGAGGGAGGTCTAGCATTACCAAATTTTAAATTATACTACTGTGCAGCTCAGTTGCGTACTGTCATCTACTGGTTAGATCAAATGTACACTGCCAGGTGGAAAGATTTGCAACTAGGGGAGATCACCCCATTTAAAAACATAAATGATATGCTACTAAGGCAGAGAGGGAGAATAAATGTAAATTGAGAGGGGAATCCCTATACAGCTGTCACTGTGAGGGTGTGGTACGGGGTCTTAGGGGATAGAGGTGCCAAGAGTTGGAGCTGTTTGTTGACCTCAGTCCTGTATCTGAACTCCTTCCCACCTAATAAATGGGATAGTGGTTTTTAAGAGACGGGAGGAAAGGGGTTTACACTTGATTTGGGATTTCCTGGATGGAAATACGGTCCTGTCTTTTGACTCGTTGGTTGAAAAATATGGAATCAGCTGGAGGGACAGATTCTGGTATTTTCAAATAAGAAATTATATAAGCAATATAGTAGTACAGTTTAAGCTAGAGAGCTCCTCGCCTCCACAAATTGCATACCTACTCAAAAAGGTAATAGAAAAAGACCCTGTTAGGTCCCATATAGTCTCTAAACTTTATCAGGCACTTTTAGCCTGGAAAGGTGATTCCTCTGCACACATTAAAAAAGCCTGGGAGAAGGATCTGGGAGAGTGCTGATCCCAGAAGATTTCTGGGTATGGACTCAAAGAAGAGTTCATTGGGGTGTTTCATAAGGGAGCTGGTGAGAGTTTTCATGGAAGATCCTAACTCGTTACTTTAGATCCCCAGCTATTCAGACCAGATTTCATACTTCTATTTCCACAAAGTGCTGGAGGAATTGTGGATATACACCTGCATCTTTAGCCCATTTATTATGGGAATGCCCTGAGTTGACACCTTTTAAACAAAATCTTTGGCAGGCTTTAAAAGAAATAATAGATCCCAAATTAGAGGTGTCTCCCCTGTGTTATTTTTTTTAGACCTGTCTAGGAAATTTCGAGACCACCTGACAGTTAGATTTCTGAAAATTGCTTTTCTGGTGGCTCAAAAAATAATTACCAGTAATTGGTTATCCCCTAAGAGGATAACTCTGAACATGTGGCAGGATCGTATGATAGACGTGTATAGAATGGAATCAGTAACAGCTAAGCTTAATAAGAGACTTTCGTCCTTTGAGATATTATGGAGGCGATGGGTCCTTTATATGGGAGTGGAAAGGCCTGAGTTTGTTCCCTGAAGATGGGCAAGAGTGAGCCCAAATTGGGGTGTAACAAAGCAGAATTTGAGAAAAACAGTGGGACTTGTGGTATGCACATTGTCGGGCACCTGCTCTTTGTTCTCCGTCCTCCCCCTTCCCTCACCCCAGGGACTCTCTTTATCAGATGAAGAGCATTCTATGAGATGCAGATGGGGAATGTGTGATGAAGATGCTATGAGATGCATTCAGATGAACATTATAGATTTCTTAAGAAGTCAAGGCATAGATTTACTTTATGTACAACCGCTTCACTTTAAGACCTTCTCTGCCAGTGATTGTAATAGATGTGAATCAACTTGTATAACTGTTACATGTGCATTGTCTGTGTATGTCATATGGGCCTCAGCCCTACAAATTACATTAAATAAAGAACGTTTAAAAAAAATATATACTGTTCTGACATACTTAAGCAGGGTTTATCAACAGAATGTCAGAGCAGTGAGATTACAAGAAAATAATCTTGCTGCTTTTCAGTGGTAAAAAGGTCACCCCTACATTATATGTTGGTTTCTCACCAAATATACATGTGTGTGGGGGTGGGTGTGAAGGTGTGGGTATAAGGATGACACTGGAGTTTAGAATAAGTCCAGCAATAGATCATTATTTACAAAAATAAGAAGCAAACTGAACGACAAAAAAAAAAAACAGAAAAAAATAAAATAATTCCAAATGACAAAATAACAATACACTAGAAAACAGCTAGTGCAATTCCATCAATGGGATAGCAGAGCACTAGTCCCTTCGAGATCTGATCACAGAATGAGAAATGACTCTTTTTATACATACAAGTCATGTGATATTTGGAAGCTCCACCCCTTTTCTAGAAGCTAACTCTTAAACACAGCCAAATAAACATTATATTTGCTTTTTACAACATAAATCCCCTTTAAGGCTTAATTAAAATATTATATTGGTAACCACACAAAATAAAATCCTGCCTAGAGTTATAAAGTAACAATACATAACTATCTAGACTCCACCCCCTATTTACAAACTATAAATAATGAAACAGAAAGGCTGGCTGTCTTATAGGAAGAAAGGCAAATAAACATGCTTTCCCTAGAGCTACACCCTGGGTTTGGTAGGCACTTTAAACTTAGCTTTTCTTAAAATTTAATTTACCTTAATGTTATCAAGTATACCTTTTTTTTAATGAAGAAACACACAGGAAGAAAGCAGAAGAAATAAACATAACTGTAGAATATATATGTCTGTGTTTTTAGACCCTTTAGTTATATCAGCTTTAAGATTCAGAACTATAGAATTCAGCTTTACTAGATAGAGCTTATAACACTGTCATACTTCTGTAATCTAGCATTACAGCTTTCATCAAACAAAATGAATAAATCCTCCTTCTGTGATTTAGTGCTTTCAACAGTTTTTACGTAAGGTTTTAAAGAGTTTTATTTAGAGCTTCCACCAGTTTTTATTTAGGGCTTTCACTACTTGTATGCAATTAATTACAGCTTCCTTCTGTGGAAAGGGAAGAAAAAAAAAACATAAGTATCTGGAGTTATCTCCAGCAGGAATAGTGTCTGCAGAAGAAATCTCTAGCTGTTCGCTTCAGCAGCACAGCAAACCCAAGGTAATCCTTCTCGCTGGGGCTGGTGGTTACAAAACAAAACAAGCACTGCTTCTACTTTATATTTTAAACAGTTCCCAAAGAGGTTGGAGGGCAAGAAAGGTGGAAATAAATGCATTTTATCAAGGCAATACATAAACTTTATGTATTTTAGTACATTACACCGATATATGCATAGATGGCCAGTCTACACATATACCTTAAAGGGACAGTGTACCTAAATACATAATGTCTTAACAAAATAAAATAAGAGACATGCTGTTGCAACAGACTGATCTAAACATATAAAGCAAAATAAAATAAGGCAAACAAATGTAGAAAAGGGGAGGTAAAAAAATATGGATGCCCCTATAAAACAGATATTACCACACTCTTCCCTGCCTAAGAAGAAAATTGTTTTCACTGAATTACTGTTTTCTGTATGCCTACACAGATCCCTCTTCTTTGAGGGATGGAACTTCAGCCCACCCTCTCCCAAAGCTCCACCCCGGGGTCGCTTTACGTAAACTACAAAAAATGTTCTTAACTCCAGTAGAGATCCCAATCAATCTCTACTCCTATACATTCTTCACCCCGGGTCTGTGTAGGTTGATGAATCATGTCCAAAACGGGACATGAAATCTGCATTTAGATGTTTCTTACCAGAATGATGTTCTACACAGAAACGTTAAGGCTGAAGTGCAAGGTACCACCGCATTATGTGGGGGTTCTTGTCCTTCATCACATTATTCCAACAAAGGGGGTTATGATCCATTATAATTTTAAATTCTCTCCCCCATAAATAGAATTTTAAAGCTTATATTGCCCAGTGAATAGCCAGACACTCTTTCTCTATAGGCGAATATTTGGACTCCCATTCATGCAATTTGAGACTGACATATATGTATATATATATATATATATATATATATTAGAACAAACTCCATTAATATTACATTAGTTAGGGTTGTTTTCGCAGTGACAAAAGTGAGGAAATTGTCGTTAGGTTGGACCCCCGCCACCCCCAACCGCATTGGGTGTGCATTGGGCCGCTAGCCTTAATCTCACCTCATCACATGTGTAAAACAGCAGAAGTATAGGAGAATGGTGAGAGTTAGGACCGATGGCCCCAATGCACACCCCATTGCCGGTTGGGGGTGGGCAGGGGGTCCAAGGGGGGTTTTCAACCCTAACACTGAATTTCCTCACTTTTGTCACTATGGAACAACCCTAACTAATGCATTAAATGGAGTATTTTGCCTCTAATTTCCCTTCTTTTTGAGAATGATAACGAGAAATAGTGAGGGCCCCGCGCTCCCGCCACGTGATGTCTTGTAAGTATAGTAACAGGAAACAGCTACGGAAACAGAAGCGCTAACAGTGGTGCACATGGTAACTTGCTGAATGAGAACAGAAAGGGTAACTCTATTATGGTGGCGAGATGGGAAACGGTCTGCCGTGATGTGTTGTCACATAGTAACATGGTGCCTGCAAATGAAATGTCAATGGGCATGGTGACACAAAGTGAAACAGAAAGAGAAACAGTACTGTAGACACAAATGGCAAAAAATAGAAAAACGCAAAGGTCAAATGAAAACGCAAACTATAACTCACATGGTGGCGACATCAACGGTAAGTGAAATGTGGGTACTGAAATCCCAAGCGAAAAGGCACCTGTAACAGTAATGTAAGAACACAGGCTGGTTTTCCCCAAAACCCAAATAGAGAAAAGACAGTTAATACAAAGAATGTATGCATAATAATAGGTATCGAGCCGAAAATGAGGACTTGGAATACTAAATAGATTATATCTCCGGGAACCCGTCTATGTGAAAAAAAATTAAAAGTCATATTATTTTATGACTGTCCTGGCTAGTTTTGTACTTAGCCCCTCATAAGGGGCTAAGTATTAGTCCAACAAAAGTGGTGTATCTCGCTTTGCGTTCAAGATACAGGACCTGGAAAGGCGGGAGAAATCGCCGTAATGTTATCCTAAGGGGAATAAAAGAGAAGTTCGAGCACCATAACTTTGCCTCCTGTAATATTTTTTCACCAAACCACAGAAAGGCACATCTGTGAGCTGTTGGCTGTCTTCCCTCCAAATTTCAGGAAAAAAGACCAAACCTTTATTTTGCAGCAGGGTGCCAAATGATTCCTGTAATGCGTCGGGCACCGTAATGTTATCCTATGGGAAAAACCGTCAAATTTGGAGTGCCGTAACTTTGCCGCTGTGTAATATTTTTTCAACACAATACTGAAAGGCACATCCGTGAAATGTTGGCTGCGTTACCTCCAAATTATAGCCCAAAACTCCCAACCGTTCTTTTGCAGAGCAGTGCCAAAGAATTGCTGTCATTTTCCCACAGACTAGAAACTACTGTCGCAATTTGCGAAAGCTTTCGCAAAAATTTGTGACACTTTCGAGAGCATGAAAGTACTTTGTTAAAGTACTTTTTCCAGAAATTTGAAAAACTTTTCTGGGGTGTTTCACCTCAAAATAAAAGACATGGCTAACATCCTCAGGGTCCGACTAGGTGAATACAAAAAGAATTAGGTTGCTAGAGGGTCCCAAATTTAAATGCCAAGCATTTTTCTGATCACTAACAGAAGCAAAATGGTGGTTGCGAAAGTAACAGTGCCATTGAAAATAAAAATGCATTTACTGAAAGTGTTGAACTTCATTTTCCCATTGACTTGTAATGGAAATTGTTTTTTGAATAACTTTTTTTGAACTGTTTAATATTTTTCACCAAATTCTAAAGGCACATCAAGGACTCTGGCCGCATGTTCCCTGAAGACTTCGGGCTGATCGAGCAAACCATGCGACCTGTAGGCGTGACCGTAGAATTCCAGAAAAAGCTAAACATGCATGCAGATCATGGTTAATAAGCTCCGCAGCCATATATCCAACTGGTACAAAACTTGGCAGATCCCAAGGCCTATGGTTCTTGATCATGTATTCCAAATTTCAAGAAAATCCGTCAAACGGTTGCAAAGTTATTAAGGTGCAAATATTTGGGTTTAACATAGAAATGGCTCCTCAACTCTAACTATGGAAGCACTACAGTGCTACCATAATATATCACAGGATGTTCTTCAACACCATCGCTTTGAGAAAGGACAGCACCAATACCATTGTTGGAAGCATCCGTTTGTACAATAAAAGGACAAGAAAAATCAGGACTATGCAGTGCCGGATACAAACAGAGTTTCACTTTTAAGGTACAAAAGGCTTCCTCACATTTTGCTGTCCAATGTACTTTCTGTCAGATTTTACCTTTGCATGTTAGTTCTGTTAGTGAACTAGTACTCTGAGAAATTTTGGGATAAATCTCCTTATAATATCCCCTACAAGTCCTAAGAAGGCCCTGACATGTTTCTTCGTTTGGGGTCTTCTGCCATTTGGAATAGCAGATGTTTTAGATGATTCGGGCTTTACCATCCCATTACCTATAAAGAATCCTAAATATCTTGTTTCTTGCATAGCCAAGAAACACTTAACAGGATTGATAGATCCACTTTAGTTATAGTTGTAAGCACTTGTTGTAAATGTGTGAGATGGGCATCCCAAGATTGACTGAATATAATAATGTCATCAAGGTAGGCTGCAGCATATGAAGTATGGGGCCGTAAAATCTGATCCATGTATCATTGGAATGTTGCCGGGGCCCCATGAAGGCCAAAAGGCATGGTAATAAACTGAAATAGTCCAAGAGGAGTAGTGAATGCCATTTTTTCTTGTGATTCCTCATCTAGAGAGAGGTATTTGCCAATATCCTTTGACAGATCCAGGGTGCTTATATATTGTGCTTGACCCACTCTGTCCAATAATGATATCATCGATGCAGGCAGACAGATATGGCATTTAATTTTATGGACGATCAGGACAGACGCTTACTCCTCCTTTCTTCTTTCTTATTTTACTACTCCCATGGGGAAACTCAAGGCTTCTTTTAGATGGCTTTATAATCCCCATTTGTTGCTTTATTATTTCTTGTATCACCTCCTCTTACACTTGGCAAATGTATGGTTTTGCCGTTGGGATTTACCTGTGTTACTCAGTATGGTGTTTTATCTCTTTGCCCAGCCAGGAGGACTGTAAAGTAGGGCTGAAAAACTTTGAGTACTGTATCTATCTCTTCTCTTTGATCAGGATGTAGTGTAGGATTTATGATAATGTCCTTAAATGATCTTTTACCAACTAGTTTTTTATAGGCCAACTCCATTTCATTCTCCTCACATTCAGGAAGGACATACATGCTAGGTTGACTTCTATCATACCATTTTTTAATAAGTTAACATGATATATTTTCTTTTTGTGTCTTTTATCCGGTAATGCTGTCTCATAATTAGCATTTCCCAGGTTTTTATTATATGCATATGGTCCTTGCCATTTCATTAATAACTTGTTGTCCAAACAGGGTAGTAAGAGCAAAACCCTTTCCTCGGGTTGAAAGGATTTATTACCTACTCCCTGGTCGTACTTCTCTTTTTGGTAGTGTTGGTGTTTTAATGCCTGTTGATGTGCTGTATTCACATATCTAATCAGTTTGCTTCTAAGGTTAGTGATGTACTGTACCGCTGTTAAGGTTTCTGCCTCTGGATGTTCATCTTCCCATGCCTCCATCACTATATCTAACATACCTCTGGGTTTTTTTCCATATAACATCTCAAAAGGGGAAAATCCAGTAGAGGCCTGTGGTACCTCTCTATATGCAAACATTAGAAATGGCAGATATTGATCACAGTACTTTCCTTCCTCTTATGCGTAACTTTCTTTGAGCATGTGTTTTAAAGTTTGATTGAATCTTCACCAAAACCATCGGTTTGTGGATGATATGGTGATGTGCGATAACATGAATCCTTAATGCTTGGTATATAGGCATTTTATATTTGAGAACAGAAATTACTTCCTGGTCGGTAAGAATTTCATAGGAATGCCTACCTGGAAAAAAACATTTTTACCAGTTCATCTGAATTTCTTTTTGTGCAGTTATGGTACATATATAGTTTGGATATTTTATAATTGTAATTGCAGATTACCAGAATAAAATGATTCCCTTGTTGTTTTTTGGTAATGGGCCTACTATATCCATAGCTACACACTGAAAAGGTCTCAGTAACTAAAGGCAGGGGCTGTAGGGTACTCTTTATCCTTTCTACTAATAGGACACTTTTTGGCAGTATTCACAAGTTTTACAGTACTCCTTTACTTGCTTATGGATACCTGGCCAGAAAAAATGATATAATAGTCTATTCAAAGTCCTTTCTGCCCCCTGATGTCCTGCTAATGGTATATCATGTGCCTTTATAGTAAATGCTGTCTATAGCTCTCTGGGACCATTAACTGGGAAACTATCTCCCCATTCTTAGGGTTAGCACATTCTCTATATAGTAACCCCTTTAGTAATACCCATTTTTGGTCCTTCCCACATCTTTTCCCTACCTGTAGAAAAAAATGGTTTCCAGAGTTAGGTCATGCATTTTACTCAGTTCCAAAGATTTTAAAGAAATATATTTTCCACTATCACTATTCATCTTTTGGTATTTGTAAGTTCCTTTTGTATAAGTGTCCATCTATTCTTATCCAGTCTTCATTCTCTTCTGACTTACAAGACTTTCCTGGTTCTGTACACAGTTCATTTTCGAATGGAAAGATATTATTTAACTCCACAGTCTAGCTAAGTTCTGCGACCTGAGTAGTAAAGGCTTCCATCTGTGTGGCCTCAGACAACAAGGTATCAAACTAGGATGGTTGATTCCGATATGTGGACTGGCACAGGCAAATGTGGTACTAGCCCAACTGGCATTTGCTGGAGAGTTCCTGTATTTCAAGATTAAGGTTTTCACTGGGTAAAGATAGGCATCTCCATGAATACAAGTGACCTATTCAGTTCTCAGGTTCTGTGGTGCAGGGTACTAAATTAGCCTTTATCAAAGTTTGTCGACTGCCAGAGTCTAGAAGACGAGCTACTGTTTGGCCGTTTACAGTGACTGATGTTAAATACTGTCTCCAGTTGGCCAAAGCTAAATGTATAGGTGAAGTCTTTTTCTTAGGTCAAAATCTGGTGATATGCCCTTTCGCTTGACAGATGTGGCATATAATATTAGTATTATATGGTCTCTCAGGTCTTACTGGTCTTACACCCCCAACTGTATTATTTGATGTAGAAGAAACATAGAAACATAGAATCTGACAGCAGATAAGACTGCTTGGCCCACCCAGTCTGCCCATTTCCCTACCTACTGGATAAATCCGCAAGATCCTAGTTAACAAAGCAGCGCATTTCCTTCTTATCCTCACTCTGTAGAATTGCCTTATGACTGTCCCATGAATGCTTGAATTCCAATTACTGATTTTGATTCCACAACCTTCTCCGGAAGGCTGTCCATGCATCCACAACCCTCTCTGTGAAAAAATACTTCCTTAAATTACCTCTGAGCCGCCCCCATCTTCAAATTGTGCCTCTTGTTCTTGCACACCTCTTTTGAAAGATTACCTCTTGGACTTTGTTGATCTCTTTGAGGTACTTTGAAAGTTTCTATCATGTCCCCCTCTCCCTCCTTTCCTCGAGGCTATACATATAAGCTCCTTAAGTCTCTCTTCTTATAGTCTTCTGTGCAGACCCTGCACCATTTTGGTTGCCCTCCTCTGGACAGCTTCCATCCTGTCTATGTCTTTGTGGAGATTGGGTCTCCAGAACTGTACACAGTAATTCAGATGGGGTCTCAATTGGCTGTCTGTACAGAGGGGATAATAACTTCGTTTTCTACTGGTGATGCCTCCCTAGCATCCCAGTATCCCCCAGCCCTCCTTGCTGCCCTCTCACATTGCTTGCCCACCTTTAGGTCATCTGATATGACTACCCCCAGGTCCCTTTCCATTTTTGTTGTTGTTAGTATCTCACCCCCCATTGTGTACTCTTCCCCTGGGTTTTTGTTTCCCAGGTGCATTACCTTGCACTTCTTAGCATTGAATCTAAGCTGCCATACATTTGACCATTCCTCTAACCTTGCCAAGTCCCTTCTCATCCTTTCCACCCCACCCTGTGCATCAACTCTGTTTCAGATCTTAGTGTCATCTGCAAAGAGACATACTTTTCCTTCCAGTCCTTCCACAATGTCATTTATAAAGAAATTGAAGAGGACCGGTCCTAATACTGAACCCTGCGGTACCCCACTAGTAACCCTCCTTTCTTCTGGGTGGACTCCATTTACTATTACTCTCTGTGTCCTATTCTCCAGCAATTCTTTACCCAGGCTGTCTTCTTGGGACCCACTCCCAGGCTGGCTAAACTTGATATTAATCTTTTGAGTGGGACTGTGTCAAATGCCTTACTGAAGTCTAGGTGGCCATGTCCACAGCCCCTCCCCTGATCTACTACTTGGTCACCCAGTCAAAGAAATCTATCAGATTTGTCTGGCATGATCTTCCCACTGTGAATCCATGCTGCCTAGGGTCCCCGTGCCCCTCTGGCCTCCTGGATACTCGACAATTCTTTCCTTCTGAAGTGATTCCATCATTTTCCCTATCACTGAGTAAGTTAAACCAACAGGTCCTCGTAGTTTCTCGCTTCTGCCTTGCTCCCACTTTTGTGAAGGGAATCACATCTGCCCTCCTCCAGTCCTCGGGTACCACCCCATCCTCCCATGATTTGTTAAAAGGGTAGTCAGTGGTGTCACTAGTCTCTACCCTTAGCTCTTTTAGAATTCTGGGATGAATCCCATCAGGCCCCATTGCCTTTTCCACCTTCAGTTTTAAGAGTTCTTTCAGAACCCTTTCTTCTGTAAATGGGCTGGTATCAACTTCTGTATCCAGAGTGTTACTACTGTTTGTTGCATGTATCTCCCTCTTCATTTGTAAATACTGAGCAAAAATATTTGTTTAGTGTTCTGCCTTTTCTGATCTCCCTCTGCCCACCCACCTTCCCCTTTATTAAGCCTCACTATCCTCCCTTGGTCTTCCTTTGCCCTTGATGTACCTATGAAAGGTTTTATCCCCCTTCTTAACTGTCAGTCATTGAGTTGGCTATCTTTCCTCGTTTGACCTTTGCTGTTCTGACTGCCTTCCAGCCTCCTTTTGTTTTTAACTGATACAGTTCTTTGTCCTGTTCCTTCTGTCATTCCTTGTACTTCCTGAATGCTTTTTTTTCTCTTGAACCTTCATGCACTTCCTTTTGAGAACCATAGTGTTTGTTACATCGCCTTGTTTTGTTTATTTGCTTCACATAAGGCTGGAATTACTGGCTGTGATGGCAGTTTTATTATTCCCTCCTTCCTGCCTATTTGCTAATTGCATTCTTAGGCACTCACCTATTTTGATAAAGTCAGCCCTCCTAAAGTCCAGTACTTATGTCTTTGTATGGCTTGACTCTATTGCTGTGTTTATTGTGAACCATACTGTTCGATGGTCGCTAGTTCCCAGATGGGTACTCCATTCTACATCTGTAATCCTTTCTCCATCTCCATTTGAGAGAATCCAGTCTACTATTGTCTCTCCTGTGGGCTCCAGTACTAGTTGTCTATATTGCCATGTTCTGTAGGGCATCTTGAATAACTGCACTCTTCAAGTGTGGCTGCAACTGCACTCCAGTTAACATCTGGCATATTCAGATCACCCATCAGCAACATTCCCTTTTGCATTCTAAGTACTTTTCTATCATTTCCTGTCCATTTCCTCCCTGAGAAGGGGTCTGTATGTAACCCCTTGCATATTGTGGTGCTCCTGTCTCCAAGTTTACCCACAGTGCTTTCTCCTCCTGTTTACCTTTTTTCTGTTGCTTTATTCCTTCCCTTATGTAAGACTACCCTCCTCATGGTTACACAAGCTCCGCAGCCATATATCCAACTGGTACAAAACTTGGCAGATCCCAAGGCCTATGGTTCTGATCATGTATTCCAAATTTCAAGAAAATCAAACGGTTGCAAAGTTATTAAAATTGCAAATATTTGGGTTTAACATAAAATAAAACTCCTCAACCCCTAACTATGGAGCTTACTACAGTGCTACCATAATATATCACAGGATGTTCTTCAACACCATCGCTTTGAGAAAGGACAGCACCAATACCATTGTTGGAAGCATCCGTTTGTACAATAAAAGGACAAGAAAAATCAGGACTATGCAGTGCCGGATACAAACAGAGTTTCACTTTTAAGGTACAAAAGGCTTCCTCACATTTTGCTGTCCAATGTACTTTGTCAGATTTTACCTTACATGTTAGTTCTGTTAGTGAACTAGCAATTTCTGAGAAATTTGGGATAAATCTCCTATAATATCCTACAAGTCCTAAGAAGGCCCTGACATGTTTCTTCGTTTGGGGTCTTCTGCCATTTGGAATAGCAGATGTTTTAGATGATTCGGGCTTTACCATCCCATTACCTATAAAGAATCCTAAATATCTTGTTTCTTGCATAGCCAAGAAACACTTAACAGGATTGATAGATCCACCTTTAGTTATAGTTGCTACCCTTGTTGTAAATGTGTGAGATGGGCATCCCAAGATTGACTGAATATAATAATGTCATCAAAGTAGGCTGCAGCATATGGAAGTATAAATGTAGAAATCTGATCCATGTATCATTGAATGTTCAGAAGGGCCCCATGAAGGCCAAAAGGCATGGTAATAAACTGAAATAGTCCAAGAGGAGTAGTGAATGCCATTTTTTCTTGTGATTCCTCATCTAGAGGTATTTGCCAATATCCTTTTGACAGATCCAGGGTGCTTATATATTGTGCTTGACCCACTCTGTCAATGATATCATCGATGCGAGGCAGACAGATATGGCATTTAATTTGCGAAGATCAGGACAGACGCCTACTCCTCCTTCTTTCTTATTTACTACTCCCATGGGGAAACTCCAAGGGCTTTTAGATGGCTTTATAATCCCCATTTGTTGCATTTTTATTATTTCTTGTATCACCTCCTCTCTTACACTCTCAGGCAAACGGTATGGTTTTTGTCAGTTGGGATTTACCTGTGTTACTTCAGTATGGTGTTTTATCTCTTTTGCCCAGCCAGGAGTGACTGTAAAGTAAGGCTGAAAAACTTTGAGTACTGTATCTATCTCTTCTCTTTGATCAGGATGTAGTGTAGGATTTATGTTAATGTCCTTAAATGATCTTTTACCAACTAGTTTTTTATAGGCCAACTCCATTTCATTCTCCTCACATTCAGGAAAGGACATACATGCTAGGTTGACTTCTATCATACCATTTTTAATCAAGTTAACATGATATATTTTCTTTTGTGTGTCTTTTATCCGCAATGCTGTCTCATAATTAACATTTCCACAGGTTTTATTATGGTATATGGTCCTTGCTATTTCATTAATAACTTGTTGTCCAAACAGGGTAGAAGAGTAAAACCTTCCTCGGGTTGAAAGGATTTATTACCTACTTCCCTGGTCGCATTTCTCTTTGGTAGTGTTGGATGTTTTAATGCCTGTTGATGTGCTGTATTCACATATCTAATCAGTTTGCTTCTAAGGTTAGTGATGTACTGTACCGCTGTTAAGGTTTCTGCCTCTGATGTTCATCTTCCCATGCCTCCATCACTATATCTAACATACCTCTGGGTTTTTTTCCATATAACATCTCAAAAGGGGAAAATCCAGTAGAGGCCTGTGGTACCTCTCTATATGCAAACATTAGAAATGGCAGATATTGATCACAGTACTTTCCTTCCTCTTGCGTAAACTTCTTTAGCATGTGTTTTAAAGTTTGATTGAATCTTTCCACCAAACCATCGGTTTGTGGATGATATGGTGATGTGCGTATAACATGAATCCCTAATGCATTGGTATAGGCATTTTAATGCGAACAGAAATTACTTCCTGGTGGGGTAAAATTTCCGTAGAATGCCTACCCTGGAAAACATTTTACCAGTTCATCTAATTTTTTGCAGTTATGAATGATGGTATAGTTCGGATATTTTATACTGTAATTGCAGATTACCAGAATAAAATGATTCCCCTTTGTTGTTTTTGGTAATGGGCCTACTATATCCATAGCTACACACTGAAAAGGTTCAGTAACTAAAGGCAGGGGTTGTAGGGGTACCTTATCCTTTCTACTAATAGGACACACTTTTTGGCAGTATTCACAAGTTTTACAGTACTCCTTTACTTGCTTATGGATACCTGGCCAGAAAAAATGATATAATAGTCTATTCAAAGTCCTTTCTGCCCCCTGATGTCCTGCTAATGGTATATCATGTGCCTTTATAGTAAATGCTGTCTATAGCTCTCTGGGACCATTAACTGGGAAACTATCTCCCCATTCTTAGGGTTAGCACATTCCCTATATAGTAACCCCTTTAGTAATACCATTTTTGGTCCTTCCCTAGCATCTTTCCCTACCTGTAGAAAAAATGGTTTCAGAGTTAGGTCATGCATTTGCTCAGTTCCAAAAGATTTTAAAGAAATATATTTTCCACTATCACTATTCATCTTTTTGGTATTTGTAAGTTCCTTTTGTATAAGTGTCCATCTATTCTTATCCAGTCTTCATTCTCTCTGGACTTAGCAAGACTTTCCTGTTCTGTACACAGTTCATTTTCGAATGGAAAGATATTATTTAACTCACAGTCTGCTAAGATCATGACCTGGTGATAAAGTGCTCCCATCTGTGTGGCCTCAGACAACAGGTATCAAAACTAGGATGGTTGAGTCCGAGCAATGACTGGCACAGGCAAATGTGGTACTAGCCCAACTGGCATTTGCTGGAGAGCCCCCTGTATTTCAAGAAGTAAGGTTTTCAACTGGGTAAAGATGGGCATCTCCATGAATACAAGTGACCCAGTTACGCTCTCAGGTTCTGTGGTGCAGGGTACTAAATTAGCCTCTTATCAAAGTTTGTCGACTGCCAGAGTCTCAGAAGACGGCGCTACTGTTTGGCCAGCATAGTGACTGATGTTAAATACTGTCTCCAGTTGGCCAAAGCTAAATGTATAGGTGAAGTCTTTTTTCTTAGGTCAAAATCTGGTGATATGCCCTTTCGCTTGACAGATGTGGCATATAATATTAGTATTATATGGTCTCTCAGGTCTTACTGGTCTTACACCCCCAACTGTATTATTTGATGTAGAAGAAACATAGAAACATAGAATCTGACAGCAGATAAGGACTGCTTGGCCCACCCAGTCTGCCCATTTCCCTACCTACTGGATAAACTGCAGATCCTAGTTAACCAGCAGCGTACTTCTTCATATCCTCACCCCCCAGAATTGCCTTATGACTGTCCCATGAATGCTTGAATTCCACCTACTGATTTTGATTCCACAACCTTCTCCGGAAGGCCGCTCCATGCATCCACAACCTCTCTGTGAAAAATACTCTTAAATTCACCTCTGAGCCTCCATCTTCAAATTGTGCCTCTTGTTCTTGCACAACTCTTTTTTGAAAGATACTACCTCTTGGACTTTGTTGATTCCCGCAAGGTACTTGAAAGTTTTCTATCATGTCCCCCTCCCTCCTTTTCTCGAGGCTATACATATTAAGCTCCTTAAGTCTCTCTTCATGTCTTCCGTGCAGACCCTGCACCATTTTGGTTGCCCTCCTCTGGACAGCTTCCATCCTGTCTATGTCTTTCTGGAGATTGGGTCTCCAGAACTGCACACAGTACTCCAGATGGGGTCTCACCAGCTGTCTGTACAGAGGGATAATAACTTCCTGTTTTCTACTGGTGATGCCTCTCCCTATGCATCCCAGTATCCCCACCCCCTCCTTGCTGCCCTCTCACATTGCTTGCCCACCTTTAGGTCATCTGATATGACTACCCCCAGGTCCCTTTCCATTTTTGTTGTTGTTAGTATCTCACCCCCCATTGTGTACTCTTCCCCTGGGTTTTTGTTTCCCAGGTGCATTACCTTGCACTTCTTAGCATTGAATCTAAGCTGCCATACATTTGACCATTCCTCTAACCTTGCCAAGTCCTTCTCATCCTTTCCACCCCACCCTGTGCATCAACTCTGTTTCAGATCTTAGTGTCATCTGTGCAAAGAGACATACTTTTCCTTCCAGTCCTTCCACAATGTCATTTATAAAGAAATTGAAGAGGACCGGTCCTAATATCTGAACCCTGCGGTACCCCACTAGTAACCCTCCTTTCTTCTGAGTGGACTCCATTTACTATTACTTCTGTGTCCTATTCTCCCGCCAATTCTTTGCCCAGGCTGTCTTCTTGGGACCCACTCCCAGGCTGGCTAACTTGTATATTAATCTTTTGAAGTGGGACTGTGTCAAATGCCCTGCTAAAGTCTGGTAGGCCATGTCCACAGCCCTCCCTGATCTACTCACTTTGGTCACCCAGTCAAAGAAATCTATCAGATTTGTTCTGGCATGATCTTCCCACTGTGAATCCATGCTGCCCAGGGTCCTGTGCCCCTCTGGCCTCTAGATACTGACAATTCTTTCCTTCAGAAGTGATTCCATCATTTTCCCTATCACTGAGGTTAAACTAACAGGTCTGTAGTTTCCTGCTTCTGCCTTGCTCCCACTTTTGTGAAGGGAATCACATCTGCCCTCCTCCAGTCCCTCGGGTACCACCTCATCCTCCCATGATTTGTTAAAAGGGTAGTCAGTGGTGTCACTAGTTCTACCCTTAGCTCTTTTAGAATTCTGGGATGAATCCCATCAGGCCCCATTGCCTTTTCCACCTTCAGTTTTAAGAGTTCTTTCAGAACCCTTTCTTCTGTAAATGGGCTGGTATCAACTTCTGTATCCAGAGTGTTACTACTGTTTGTTGCATGTATCTCCCCCTCTTCATTTGTAAATACTGAGCAAAAATATTTGTTTAGTATCTCTGCCTTTTCACAGTCTCCCTCTGCCCACCCACCTTCCCCTTTATTAAGCCTCACTATCCCTCCCTTGGTCTTCCTTTGATCCCTGATGTACCTATGAAAGGTTTTATCCCCCTTCTTAACTGAGTTGGCTATCTTTTCCTCGGTTTGGACCTTGCTGTTCTGACTGCCTTCCCAGCCTCCTTTTGCTTTAATGATACAGTTCTCTGTCCTGCTCCTTCTGCTATTCCTTGTACTTCCTGAATGCTTTCTTTTTCTCTTGAACCTTCACTGTCACTTCCTTTGAGAACCATAGTGGTTTCTTACATCGTCTTGTTTTGTTTATTTGCTTCACACAAAGGCTCGTTACCGCTGTGATGGCAGTTTTTATTATTCCCCTCCTTCCTGCCCATTTGCTAGTGCATTCCTTAGGCACTCACCCATTTTGACAAAGTCAGCCCTCCTAAAGTCCAGTACTTATGTCTTTGTATGGCTTGACTCTATTGCTGTGTTTATTGTGAACCATACTGTTCGATGGTCGCTAGTTCCCAGATGGCTACCCACTTCTACATCTGTAATCCTTTCTCCATCTCCATTTGAGAGAATCAAGTCTAATATTGCTCCCTCTCGGGTGTAGGGCTCCAGTACTAGTTGTCAAGGCATGCCCCTAGGGCATCTAGAATAACTGCACTCTTGAAGTGGCAGCTGCAACTGCACTCAGTTAACATCTGGCATATTCAGATCACCCATCAGCAATATCTCCCCTTTTTCTGCCATTCTAAGTATACTTTCTATCATTTCCCTGTCCATTTCCTCCCCCTGAGAAGGGGGTCTGTATACAACCCCTGTGCATATTGTGGTGCCATTGCCTGTCTCCAAATTTACCCACAGTGCTTCTTCTCCTCCCTGTTTACCTTTTTGTTCTGTTGCTTTTATTCCTTCCCTTATGTAAAGAACTACTCCTCCTCCTCTTTTACCCTCCCTGTCCCTCCTGTAGACAGTGTATCCTAGTACGCTTATGTCCCAGTCATGGTTTTATGTGTACCATGTTTCTGTGACTGCCACAATATCCAGATGTTCCTCCTCCATCAAGGGCCACTAATTCAGGAAGCTTGTTACCCAGACTACAGCATTGGTACTCATTGCTATCCATTTTTTCATGCTTTACCTTCTGTTGCAGCATCCCCACTGACCGTTCTACCTTGGTCTTTTTCTCATTTAGTACCCTGTTTTGTAGGTAGAGGCTGGATTTTCCTGCTGCTTGTCAGTGCTCTCCTTTGACTAGTTAAAAGCTTGCAAATGAAGCATTTAAACCGATGGCTAAAAGACTTGTTCCCTTCCTGGACAGATGCAGACCATCCTGCCAGTATAGGCTGGTGTCCCTCCAGGTGGTACCCCAGTCCCCAATGAAACCAAACCCCTGTGCTCCACACCATTTTTTCAACCATTCATTAAACTGCATGATGCCAATCACCCTCACCTCCCCATGCCTTTGACAGGCAGCACCTCTGAGAAGGATACTGTGTGTGCTACTTGTCTTAGGTCCCTCCCGACTCTGCAATGTCCTCCTGCACTGCTCTAATCTCATGATGAGCCAAGTCATTTGTCCCTAGGTGGACATCACGCCCAGCTCAGAATCCCTTTGCAGCTGTTCTCGTGATCCTGAGGATGCGCCCTGTCCCTCCAAGCCATGGCACCGAGGCAGGCACCTTACTTCAGTTTTCCAAGCTCCCCCAGTTCTATACCCCAATATTGAGTCCCCACCAGGAGCTGCTTCCTTTCCGTGGTGTCCTCTGCCTCCTTCCTGTGGGCCTCCCTTGTGACAGTTGTCATCAGTCTTCTCTGCAGGTGTGATCCATAGGGAGCTATGCTCCCAGAATGGTGTATGGATTGTGGAGGAACAATTGACTGGGTGTGCTCTGTTCCACCCTCCTCACCCTCCCTGAGCCCACTGTGTTCCAACTGCTGTGCTTCTTCACAACCTCTGAGGTAGTGGTGGTGGCACTAGTGCTCCCTGGATGGGGGAGGTTCCCTTCTTACTGTCCAGTGTGGCCTGGGGGAAGGTTTCCTTACTACTGTCCAGTGCGTCCTGAAGACGGGCAACTTCCTCCCTCAGAGCAGATAGTTGTCTGCAAATAGGGCAGCATCTCGGCCTCCAGAAAGACTCCAGGAAGACTGCTGCCCCACAGCCATTACATTGCACTACTCCCCACATGTTTATCTAGTTTTTTTTGTATGTGTGTGTGTGTGCGTAGCGTGTGTGATTTGTTATATAGAAATATATATATTATACAATGTGTATGCTTATATTGTCAGTGCAGTGCTAGAGAGGATATGACAGTGAAATGCACCTTGCACTGAGGAAATGATGTCAGAACCTCGTCGCAAAAGGAACTATTTCCAGGGTGGGTGGGGTGAGGGTGGAAGGTTGGGCTTAAACTGTGCCCTCACAAAACAATCAGCTAAAAGCTCTCACCCATCGCATGCATGAGTGTCTTCCTGTCAGCAAGATACCCTACACAACAATTTGACAGAGAAAGTTCCCTGCTAATCAAACAGAGAAAAATCCAGACATCCAAGTCAGACACAAGTAAACCTCTCCAGTCCCAAAACAGCCTTGTGGTTTGTTAGCCACAAAGGAAAATCAAATATGCAGTTATTTCAGCCCTTCTGAGGATGCTGACAAGATAAGCAGTTTTAAAAAAACCCTTCCTGAATTAAAAACTAAAACAAACACAAGAAAAACAAAAAAAAAGAAAACAAGAAAAAGTCCTTACTGTAGGAGCTGGTGTGTTAGTAGAAAAGTGTCCTTTTTGTCTATGGGGTCTTGCTGCCGAGTAATCTTCTACCAGACATACAGCTTTTGCAGCAGTCTCAGGTCGATGTTCTCTAACGCATACTTGCTCATCTTGCAGTAGAATCCTCACAAATTGTTCCAATACGATAGCCTCTAGCATCTGTTCCTTAGTATTAGTCCCTGGGCACAGCCATTTGGTACACAAGTCCTTCAATAGCATATATGCCTCCTGTGGGGTGTCAGTAGTTTGGAATTTTAAAGCTTTGAATCGCTGTCTGTAGGTTTCCAGGAATATATCACAACGTTTCAATATGTCCTCCTTTACAGCATTGTAGTTGTCACTCATGCCACTGTCTATATGCCCATAAGCCAAATGAGCTCTTCCGGTCAAATATGGGGCAAGTCTAATGACCCATTGTTCTCTGGGCCAATTACATGCACGGGCGATGCATTCAAAAGTAGTCATGAATGTTTCTAGGTCATCAGTTTCTGTAAGTTTTCTCAATTTAATATCCTTAGGGCCATCCACTGGTGCAGGAGGATGACCTGTTCCTAAGGCTTGGATGGCTCTTAAGGTGTTCATCCACCTATCCTCATTGCGCTGATTGTCCCTCTCTGTTTTTCTAAGGCTATCTGCTGCATACATAGCCATTGTAACAGTTCCTGAGAGTCACCCACAGGTGGACTTACCATTTTCTCTTCTTCCTGTATGATGTCTTCTGCCATCTCTCCTCCAATGGCACCTTCCTCCTCCATCTTGGGCATTTTGTGTCTCACATCCCCCAATCCAGGTAACAAGGTTGCTCCAGACTTTGCTGCCATGGTTCTAGTGTAAACACCACTAGTCGGCTCTCCTTCCAGCTTCCAATCCTTCACTTTATACTTTGTCAGTATCTCTCAGTCTGAAATATCAAAGCTTATCCCACTTCTGCACCATATGTGAAGGTGTGGGTATAAGGATGACACTGGAGTTTAGAATAAGTCCAGCAATAAGTCTTTATTTATAAAAATAAGAAGCAAACTGAATGACCAATAAAAAAAAAATAACAGAATAAAAATAAAATAATTCCAAATGACAAAATAACAACACACTAGAAAACTACTAGTGTAATTCCATCAATGGGATAGCAAAGCACTAGTCCCTTCGAGATCTGATCACAGAATGAGAAATGACTCTTTTTATACATACAGGTCATGTGATATTTGGAAGCTCCACTCCTTTTCTAGAAGCTAACTCTTAAACACAGCCAAATAAATATTATATTTGTTTTTTACAACATAATTCCCCTTTTAGGCTTAATTAAAATATTATATTGGTAACCACACAAGATAAAATCTTGCCTAGAGTTATACAGTAACATTACATAACTATCTAGACCCGCCCCCTTATTTACAAACTATAAATAATGAAACAGAAAAGCCGACTGGCTCTATAGGAAGAAAGGCAAAACAAACATGGCTTCCCCTAGAGCTACACCCTGGGTTTGGTAAGCACTTTTAAACTTAGCTTTTCTCTTAAAACTTAATCTAACTTAATGTTATCAAGTATACCTTTCTTTTAATGAAGAAACACACAAGAAGAAAGCAGAAGCAATAAACATAACTGTAGAATATATATGTCTGTGTTTTTAGACCCTTTAGTTATATCAGCTTTAAGATTCAGAATTATAGAATTCAGCTTTGCTAGATAGAGCTTATAACACTGTTATACATCTGTAATCTAGCATTACAGCTTTCATCAAACAAAATGAATAAATCCTCCTTCTGGGATTTAGTGCTTTCAACAGTTTTTACTTAAGGTTTTAAACAGTTTTTTTTTTAAAACTTCCACCAGTTTTTATTTAGGGCGCTCACTACTTGAATGCAAGTAATTACAGCTTCCGTCTGTGGAAAGGGAAGAAAGAAATCATAAGTATCTGGAGTTATCTCTAGCTGGAATAATGTCTCCAGAAGAAATCTCTAGCTGCTCGCTTCAGCAGCACAGCAAACCCAAGATAATCCTTCTTGCTGGGGGGGAAGGGGTTACAAAACAAAACGAGCACTGCTTCTACTTTATATTTTAAACAGTTCCCAAAGAGGCTGGAGAGCAAGAAAGGTGGAAATAAATGAATTTTATCAGGGCACTACATAAACTTTATGTATTTTAGTACATTACACTGATATATGCATAGATGGCCAGTCTACACACATACCTTAAAGGGGCAGTGTACCTAAATACATAATGTCTTGAAATAAAATAAGAGACATGGGGCCAGATATTCAAAGCTTTGCGCCGGGCAAAAAATGTTTGTGTGGGTTTAGCGTGGGATTAGCGCGGGTCTACTATATTCAAAATGCTGAATAGTGCAGGCAAACTGCATTAGCGCAAGGCAAACAATAATTATATGCAAGGGGCAAAGTGAACATGAATACATGTGCAATGAGATATTCAGTGACTAGCGCCATGCTAAGTTGTTTAGCATGACTTAGCATGACCCATAGCACGGTACAAATTACCGCCCAGGAAAAGCTGGTCTTAACCCTGGGCAAACAGCTTTGCGCGGTGCTATCTCATCATTAGCGTGGCTTGCGCGGCCGTAACATATCAGTATGACACTTAGAAACTGCCAGACATGAGGACACATGCTGTCACTGATGGCACCACCATGATGCCATCAGCTGCCACCAGTCCGAGCCAAGCACAGACAGTGATGGGTGATCTGACCCACAGGGGACAGCATGGTAGTGTGGCCATACAGCACACACCTGCAGACCATACGTCTGTGGTGTGTAACAGATGCCAGCACACACATGCAGCACTGTGGGCATGGTGGCCAGTGAGGGGAGGGTGTATGGGTGGCCAGACCTCACCACAGCCCACTTGTGGCCACAAGGCTGGGACACATCACTCAGTGCACATGGGCCAGTAGTGGGATTACGCCACCACCTGTGTGCCTGTCGGATCCCACATGCCCCCCAAGCCACCTACCACACATCTGTACAGATGTCACAGCACACACTGCCAGCCATGTACATGACACTGTGTGCATCCCATGTCACAGGTGCAGCATCTGTTGATCACACAACAGCGTGATAGTACTGTCCACTGTCAGTAATTACCTGCAAGCTGTGCCTGTCACTGTGTACAGTGCAGTGGTCATCACTGCCATACATACCATAGGCAGTGTCGTGTCCCTCACACTACCAGCCCTCTTGCTACTGTAGTGTCTGCTGTGCACTGTAGCATGACCTACAGTGTGAAGGTTGCATGCAGCACTACCACCACCTTTGCCTATGCTGTGTTGTCCCCTGGGATACGATATGTTATGCTATGCTGTACTGTTTACATGAAGCCTGCAGCTATCATCATGCACTGCCTGACTGACCTACAGGTGGAGCTGCAGTTGGACCTGGCCAGCCCCTGTACCTCCAGACTGACCTACAGGTGGAGCTGTGGGACCCTGCAGTAACGCTGTGCAAACTACATGCAAATCAGGGCATGATGAGATGCTAATGTGGCTGTTTGCCCACAGACTATCTAAGTAGGCTCATTTGCATGTCACTTTTGAATATGGCAAAGTTTAGCATGGGGCTAACATGTTTGCACTGGGCAAACCGCTTAGCTCCGCGCTAAGGCAGCGCTAACGTGTTAGCGCAGCGCTAACGGTTTGGGGAATATTATACAGTTTTGATCACTGTTTTTTCACGTGAGCTGCTGCCTGCAGCTGTACTGGGTCCCTGCATTTGCCAGAACACACATTGGCCACATAGTTCTTCTCTACCTACCCTCACATCTCTGTGCACTGTGTTGTTGTTGTGGTTTGCACTTCCTGGTTGCTGTATTCAGTGCTGTCTTATTCCAGGGCTACGTTTGCCCTGCACTCCCAGCCCAGTTTGCACGGCCTCATTCCCATGCTATATTCAGAAACTGTTTGCCCTGGGCTATTCCTTTTGAATATAGCTTGCTTTATGCTCCAGGCTAAGTTTGCCCACCGGGCAGTGCTAATTTAGCCCAGGGCCAAACCTTTGAATATCTTGCCCCCGCTGTTGCAACAGACTGATCTAAACATATAAAACAAAATAAAATAAGGCAAAAAAATATAGAAAAAGGGGGGTAAAAAATAAAATAAAATATGGATGCCAATATAAAACAGATATTACCACATTTTGATCAGTTTTTGGGGGAGGTTGGGTTGTCTTGGGTGAGTGTGTATGGCAGGTGTTTAGTGTATGTATGTAGGGGTAACTTTGTGTGTATTTTTGGGGGGTTATATGATGGTGTTTTTTTTATAGGGAGGGTGTGTGTGGGGGAGTTGGGTTTTGCTAACATATTTAGGTAGGCTTATATTCAGGTACATGTCACAATTATGCTACAGGGTGTTAGGATTCTTGGCTCTTATACATAGTGAATATATACTTCTTTTCTAGTTATCATTTTTGGGAGGGTAATTTTCTCTAGTTATCTTTCTTTTGGGAGGAGGTAATTCTATTGGGGTTTATTCTGATTCTTAAGACTGTTTCAGTTCATATAGTTAATTGATTATATACTGACTCATTAGTGAACTTTGAACATTTTAAGATGTATGAGCTCATTTTCTAGGTGGTCCCTTAAAGATTTATTTGTTTTTTTGCAGTAATACTGACAATAGATATTATCTTGTAAAAAATATTGTTACAGCACTGTAGGTTTTAATGTTTATACAGTGTGTTAACTGGTTGAGAGTATAGTTTAGAAAATATCTCCAGGCAGGTTTAATTCTGTATGAATGTTTAAACAGTTTCTCATACAAAGTACTTTTTTTTTATTCTCTCTTATTTCCATACATAAATTTCTGTTGTACAGTTTTTTATCATACAATTTTATCAAGTTTTAACTTGAACATTTGTAGTATTAAATCTAAAGGGCTTGCTTTTAATTTTGAATGTGTTCTTATAACACACTCATTCATTAATAATTTTGGTCAGAGGTTTTGTCTACCTGAGTGTTCAGCTTATCTGCTGTGGATGTTATTTGACCTTAAAAAGATTCTTAGTAGTAGCAAGTTAATGGAATGCTGTTCATTCCATTTAAATCTGTGATTTTTTGAAATAGGTTCTTTAAACCAATAAGAATTGTTTCTGTTTTTGGTTTTTTATGTATGATCTGGGTGGAATATGACTATCTGAACAACTATCATAAGTCTCCAAAGAAGGACTTGTTCAGTCTGAAATCTTAGAAATTGTTTTCTTTCTGTAATATCTATGTTGGTCCAATAAAAGGTATCAAACTATTTGCTTCTGGATCTGTTCTTACAAGGACTAATATGGCAACTAATATATGCCTGTATGTTTCTTTCCTTGGAAACCCAATGTTGCACAATGCTCCTCATTCAGTCAGTAGTATTAATATACCCAAATACTGATTTCTTATACCAGTAGCATTTTGCAATTTTTGATCAAATCATTACCGGGATGAGAAACCAGAATTTAGGTATAGTAATATTACCAACTAGATGAGAATCCTCATGCAACAATGGGATTCCAAGGACAGTTACTTAATATTGCTATATGGTTTTCAAAGACTGTAAGGCACTGGATAGGAAGGATGGTAATGCTTAGAGAAGCAGAAGTTGGTTTTATTTTTTATATAAGACAAAACAAGTACTGCTACTAGAAGGTGGGAGAGAGAGAGAGAGAGAGAGATAAAAGGGGGCGGGGTAAATCAGTCTGGCAATGCCTTGGAGTGTTTCATACAGTAGTATGGTCCAATAGGTGGGGTGGTAACTTATGGGATGGGTTTTACATTGCATAAAAACAGCAGCTGGCAATGTAATGGGGTGGCAGTAGTATCCCAGATACCTGTAACTATTTTATCTGGCAGAAGAAATCTCTATACTCCAATAGGGCTTGGTGAAATTTATCTTCCACTGGCAGAATTCTGGTGATTGTCCAATTTTGCTTGCATGAAATTTCATGACATTTCCTTAAATATTTTTTGTGACATTTTTACTAAAATTGTAACTTCAGTTACATCAGTCTAATTTCAACAGTATTCATCCAAAGTGCACCTAGTTTGTTATGATCAAGTTTACACATTCTGATAAAGTAGTGTTCCAAGTCTCATATTTCTGTCTTTAAAGGCGACTGAGTTATAAGCCTCCACATGTTTGGAAATTTTAAAACTATATTTCAGAAGTATGTAAACTGCAGACTTTTAAGCCCCTAAAACTTTAAAATAACAGAATGGAATATTACCAGTTTTGTTAGGCTTTGTGTGTCAGCTCTCTAATCTATTGCTCAAAGACTTATCAAGTTATAATCAGCCAAAGACAGACAAAGAACATTAGCAATTAATGATGCATTTCATAAGTGTGTATGAAGATTGTAGAATTTTGTGATACTTTGGTTAAATCCATACTTTCATTTTGCCCAGCCATACACTAGCACTACCATTGTGAAGGAAACACCCTGATGAAGAAGATATAAATCCTCAATGTGCTTGAGCTTGCTAGTCTGACCACTGGAGCTTTTTTACTTTTATATCTTTATGACCCAAGACTAAAATGATTATTGGCAAAAGACCTGCGGGGGTGTCTTCCACTTTATTCCTGTGCTGATATTTTAAGAGCACCCAGCCCCAACTGGAGTGCACATCCACTCTGCTATCAGACTAGAGGAAGGAAAAAGCTGGGTAGAATGTCATTAAGGCAGCATTCATAGGTAGAGATGTGGTGCAGTTTAAATTCACTGGTGAAGTTCATGCAAAATGTCAAAACTTTGCACTTGGTGGAGCTTCGCAAAGTTTTCCTAGACCTGAAAAACTTTGGCTTCACTTGAAGTGTGAAGTTTTTGCTGCAAAGTGTGGAATTTTGCCACTAAGTATAGACTTTTGCACGTGAAATTCCACACTTTGCAGTGAAACTTCACACTTTGCAGATCAATTCCCACTCTGCAATTTGCATAACATTTGCAAATTGTGCAAAACTTACAAATTAATTTGTGGAGTGAAGTTTGCTGACTTAGCCCTTCTCTATTCATAGGAGACTAAATAGTAAAAGAATAGTGGTGCCACACATCATGTAAGCATTTTGAATGAAGGACTATGAAGTACAGTTATAAAAAATGACTGTGCACTAGCCTGTCTTCTTGCAGTATTCCAGCTAAGTACTAGTGATTACTGACTAAATGACTTTTGGAAGCGCATGCATGTGCAGAATTGTTTTTATACAAAGCCACCTGCTAACTCTAACAACTCTGTGCAAAGCCACCTGCTGACTCTAACAACTCTGTAGTGAACTGTTTTAGAGAGGGTCTACATCTTTCTAGTAATGGCTCCACAGTCCTAATGAAATGTTTAAATGCTAAATGGATGAGCATTTAAACAAGTAAGGGGAGTAGGCAGTGAAACCAAAAGGGTTCAAATGTGTCCCCCCCAGATGGCAAAGGATTAGGGTGGAAAGTGCTAGGAAGTGAATATCTGTAGTAAAGACGACTGGCTGAGTGCAGATTAAAAGAGGCAGTGAAAGAGAAGAAAACATGGGAATATGAAGCAGGGAATGGAGGATATATGATTAATAGGATCCAGAGACTGAGCAAGAAATAGAGGAATGGGTGAGTTAAGGCATAAGTCCGGGAACATAGAAGTGAGAAGGAGGGGTGCAACTATTAGGAAGTGATGTATTCTAATGCAAAAAGCCTCAGTAATAAAATAAAACACTTTAGCAATGCCTGTAACCTATTCACTCCTTTCACAAAAAAAAAAGTTATAACTCTCTGTAACCCTTGGCTAGCTGGTGACCTCCTAAAAAAGCTAAAATCCAGGGACCAGCTATGGGAACTGGCTAGATCCACCAGGAAGCTTGCTGACATCCAAAATTATAAACAAGCTCGAAGTGACTGAAAAAAAACCATTCAGAAACAGAAATATAATTACTACAAGAAAGCGCTCACTGACACTTGGGGTAATGGCAGAGATTTCTGGAATAATTTAAAAGAAATCACTGGGAAGCAGTCCAAATTCCCACCGGCCATGCTCAAGGTAAATGGGAATACCACACTTGACCCAAAAATCATTGCTGGCACCTTCAACACTGCTTTCACTGCCCTCAGAAGTGTTCTCCCCTCCGATTTCTTCACTAATGATGATGATGCCCCCTCAACCCTCAACTCCACTACACCTGCCAGTCACCCTCCCTTCCACTTTAAAGCGGTAAATAAGAATGATGTTCGCAAGTACGTCACCAAAGCCATAAGCAAATCCAGATCAAGCAATGACACACCTGACCTCAAGCTTCTGTCCCTCACACTAGAAGAGGTTCTGGGGCCTCTTACCAGGATTTTTAACCTCTCCTTCACACTTAGCCAGTTCCTAGAAAAATGGAAGTCAGCCACTGTTACCGTGATCTACAAAAGTGGAGACAAGACCGCTCACGGGAACTATCGCCCAATCTCAATCCTGCCACCCCTCTCAAAGAACCTGGAACACATAGTATCAGACCAGCTCACCAAATACCTGGACAAGCACAATATCCTCTGCAGGCAGCAACATGGTTTCAGAAAGGCCATAGCACTGCTTCCACATTACTTGAATTCACCGGTGCAATCCACAACTCTCTGGACAGAGGGCAACTCACTGGCACAATCTACATCGATCTGACTAAGGCCTTTGACACTGTTCACAACTGCCTGCTACTTGGCCAGCTTCAAAATCCTGTGCTCTCCTCTGAATCTATCACAAGGTTTAAAAGGTACCTTGAGAACAGGTCACAATGTGTGAAAATTGTGGATGTGCTCTCCGAAGCCAAATCTGTTTGCTCTGGTGTGTGTGAAAATTGTGGATGTGCTCTCCGAAGCCAAATCTGTTTTCTCTGGTGTTCCACAGGGCTCCATCCTGAGCCCACTCCTCTTCAGCCTGTTCTTCAACACACTACCAGACTCCTGTTCTGCCCAAATCATACTCTACACTGATGATGCGATAATCCTAACCTCACACCAGGATCCAAACCCACCTGTTGCAAGACAACCTCCAACAAAGTTTCTCCTCAGTTGAGAACTGGTTCATAAAACATAAACTGATCCTTAACCAGAAAAAAAAAAAAAAACAAGTCCATGATCTTCAGTAGCTCCCACAATAAATATAAGCACCACCTATATAAGCACCACCACCTTTCCATTAATACCAGGCACGGTGGCCTACTGGAACAGGTCCTAACTTTCAAATTCCTTGGGGTCACCCTCAACTCACACCTCTCCTACACTGCCCACATAAATAATGTTGCCAAAGTTGCCAACTCCAGACTAGGCCTGCTGTTCCACCGCAGGAGACACCTTACCCCTGAAGTCCTGGAAGCTGCCGTCCAGAGCTCCATCATTGCCACCACTGACTATGGCCTTATCATTTATGGCTTTGCTACTGTCACCATGCTGGAACATATAGCCACCTACCTCAACAAGGCTTGTTGCCTCATTACTGGCTCTCAGCATCTTACACACAACTGTGACCTCTACTCTCAAACCAGCTGGTTGCAACTCAATAAACGTATACAATATCAAACCTCTGTGGTTGCAAAGAAAATACAGATGGGTCTTTCCCTTGCTGGAGTCACTGCCCTCCTACAACCTAAAAACAGCAGCTGCAACACCAGGGGGTCTAAGCCACAGCAGTTCCAAATCCCCTGCTGTCATACAAATCAATGACAAAGAGCTTTTGCCTACCAGGCCACTAGTTGGCTAAATGGACTCTCTAGTGACATCACCACCACCACCACGCTCGGCACCTTCAAAACCAGGCTCGCCACTCACTCATTGCCTCCAGCACCTGTGACTGTAATGTCTAATAACAGACCATCCACCTAGGACTACCCAATAACAAATGGATCCTTTACTCTGAGGCTCCCTCGGTTTGTTGGATACTTGAGGGTCACCACCTCTTAGCACTCCCCCCCACCTTACCCAACTCATGCAATTCCTTTCTCTGACAATGCCTCCTGGCTGCAGCCCCCTCCTGCTCCCTTTCCACACACCCAGCCCCTCTACCCTTCCCTCCGACCCCACCCACCTTACCTTGACCATTCCACGCTCCCCTTACTTTTTGTCTCTGTTCACCCCCCTTCCTCATTCCTTTTTGTGGCAGAATAAGATAATAATTCAGAACGCAGTCCTATATTTCTTTTTCACTCTGTGCTCATTCTATTTTCTTTTCTGACTCTCCTAATATTTCATGAAAGGGTGGCCAACCTGTCATCTTACTTACACTGTGCTATCCATTTAAAAACCTAACAAACAACAGCTATAAGAAGTTTTAATTTCTTCTGCCCTGACATTCCCTTTCCCAGGAGTTTTTGTTCCCTTTACAGAAAAAGAGCTTTAATAATGATTAAAGTTGAATGTATATAATACTGCTGCCCATACTAGTTACTCCCCTAGAGCTGTTCCCTTTTAATATTCAGCCTTCCTTCCTGTATATTTAGCGCTTTTGTTTTAACAGTCACTCGCTATTAGGAGGTGTGCACATGATCGCACATTCATGCAGGTACAGGGCACTCATGCGAGTGAATGAATTAAGAAGTAGAGCAGTAGAGTTGTTAGAAATGGACTGCTTGCTAGAAGTAAAGCCGGGAAGCAAGTGTGGTCCTAAAATGGGAGCAGCAAGAAACGAGTTGGCTGTTGCTAGGGAAACAGTAAACTCTCCCTCCAGCCGCTCGCTCTTGCCAAAAGATAAAACAAGAAAATAGTTTTTTTTATTTGCCAGTACTTAGGGGATAGGTTGGAAGCTGCTAAAGAGGCTTGTGAGAAGCTAGTTATTAGTGCCAAAAAGCTTGTTATTGGAGGAAACAGCCTTATTAGAAAATGAAAGGAAAAGCCGATGGCTGAAAGAAAAGCCGACAGGTGGAATTTAAAAGTGAAAACAGTTTGCAAACAGTATTAAAAGAATAAAAGGATTGATATAAGTATTACGTTTGGTAAATCTGTTGTGTAAATGAACATTGTTTGGAGAAATAAAGCAGACTTGTTTGTGAGAAAAATAAAATGTTTTTAATAATAATATTAAAACTTTCCTACTTATCAGGGTAAATAGATGGGGAAGCACACCCCCAGTCTGTTTATATCTGAAAAGTCTGGAGATTTTCTACATTTTCTAAAATATAATATCTGTGTATTTTATTTACCTGAATTAACCCTGAGAATTGTGGGGGAGGTCCTCCAATAGGTAAGGCAGTCCAAAAAATGACTGCCTTTATAGAAAGAGATAAGTGATGTCTCAAATAAGGGAGGAGCTTAAAGGACCCATTATGAGGTCATATAACTAATTAAGATTATTCTTATTGAAAGACAATGTCTTACTGTATTAATCCTTTTCTGTTATACAAAAATGTGGGTGAAATATGACAGACTATGGAGAGACCCATTTCGGGGTGAACCTCTTCTAGATGCTAAATTAAAACATTTAAACTAAATTAGTTGGTCACATGGTGATGAGGTCATCAGATTCTTATTATAAAATCCTTTCCACTAGAGGGCTTCAGGTTGAGGAGAGTTGGAAGATGGCCAGTATCTCCTGACCATCAAGGAGTGAGGAGGTGTGAGAGCTTACACATCTGGTATGCTGAAGCAATGATATTGTATATACAGAGAAGATAGAGGAAGTCAAGAAAAAGACTTTCCCAGTTTATGAACTGTCTATTTTCATTGGTGTGAAGGATTTAACACCTGAGTATTTTTCTGTTATGTAAATATCTGGACTTTTCTATCATTGGAGAAAATAAAATGATAAATGCTGAAGTAATCATTTTTAAGCACTATAATCTTGCCTGTTCTCTGTTATTAGAACCCACACATCCACACTTTTCTCTTTTTTAAAAATTATACCAAGCTCTATATCACTAATGCTCTCTCTATGTACCTCCTTAAATGTTCTTAATGCCATTTATGTTTTGTCTTGCTGTATCTCATAACATGGAATCTTTGTAAAAGAGCCTTGGCTCAAAGGTATTTGGAATCCTAGACCTAAATAAATAAAATAACAAAAAATAAAGTCACCATGTCGAAATCTGATTTAGATTTGGTGGCTATAAAAGAGTTATGGTATACAGAGAACTGTAAATGGGAAATGAGTATACCAGGATATATTGTGTTCAGGAGGGACAGAAAATGGAAGAAAGGAGGAGGAATTACATTATATGTGAAGGAGAGTATCAATGCCACAATGTTACAAGGGCATAAGGAGGACAATAAAGGGCTGGCGTTGCTATGGATCAATCCAGAAACAGGCCCCTGGTACACTATCCAAGCTGTAGTAGTGTACTGACCCCCAGTAAAGAATGAGGCAATGGATAAGGCACTAGGAGAAGTCATAATCAAAATGACAAGTAAGAGAGAAGTGCTGATTGTTGGCAACTTCAATCTACCAGATGTGGAGCAGAGTCTACTTCTGGTGGCTTTGAGAAGGAGCAGGGCCATCCCTGACTCCCTGCAGGGGCCTTTTCTTAGACAGGTGGTCAGCTAAACAACTAGGAAAGGTGTGTTGTTGATCAGATGCTTACAAACAGGGACATCACTGAGAAAGTCACAGTGGGCAGTCCCACTGCTAAAAGTGGTCACTGTACAGTGTGGTTCAACATAAAGACAGGAACACTGTGGAACCACACAGGCATGAGAGTTCTGAACTTTAACAGGGCTCATTTTAGAGAAATGGAAAACTGCCTCAGATGCTCCCTAAGAGGGGTGGAAGAATGCCAGGGAGGGGAAGAGGCACAGTGGGAAAAAGTACTGGAAGGGATAACTAAACCAACCAAACTGCATAAAAAAAGTAAGCCAAAACAGAAGAAAAGGAGACCATTATTATTTGCCAAGGAAGTGACAAAGGATGGTAATAAAAGACAAAAGGGTTGTGTGTTCAAAGGATACAAGGGAACACAGCAAAAGGAGGACAGGGAGGTATACATAGAAAAAAAGCAGAAGAAAGCAGGTAAGACTGTTAGAGGGGCAACAACACAGACAGAAGAGAGAATTGCCAAGAGATCATTTCAGGAGATCAGACCTTCTTCAGGTAAATAAGTGATAAAAGAAAAACAAGGGGTGGGATAATAAGAATACAAAGGATGGAAGGATAGGACTGTAGAAAGGGTAACCAGAAAACAAGGCATTTTAAACAACTGCTTCTGCTCAGTTTTTACATTGGGGAGTGGAGGGGACAGATCAGCATGGAAAAACAGTGATAGGGAAGGAAGGGGGTGCATTCAGAAGAAAGAATGCTGAAAGGGCTGGATAAGGCTATGGGACCAGATGGGATTCACCCTGGGGTACTTAAAGAACTGAATGTGATTCTTTTTGCTCCACTGACATCCTTGTTCAATAACTCATTGAAAACAGGAGCAGCTCCAGTGGGCTGGAGAAGGACAGATGTTGTCGCTCTACACAAGAACGACAGCAGGGAGGAGGCTGGCAATTATGGGCTGATTAGTCTCATTTACTGTACGTGGTATGGAAATTGATGCTAACACTACTAAGGGTAGGTTAATAGAATATCTTGCTGTTAATGGGCTACAAGACCATAAACATCATGGATTCACAGCTAGAAGTAGGCAAAGTCCACAAAATTCACTCCGCAAATTAATTTGCGAAGTTTGTGGAATTCATGAAGTGTGAATTCATGAAATTCTCAGATCATGAAGTGCAGAAATTTGCTATGAAATGTGGACTGTTGCATGTGAATTCTGTACCTCATGGTGAAATTCCACAATTTGTAGCAAAAACTTCATGATTTCAGGCAAAGTTGAAGTTTCCCAGATGTGGGGAAGCTTTGTGAAGCTCTGCAAAGTGCACATTTTCAGCACTTTGCTCAAAGTTCACCAGCAAAGTTTTACTTCACAACATCTCTATTCACGGGGGGTTGGGGAAGTGATTGTACCAAATGAGTATAACAGACTTCTTTAACTGGGTGATCAGAGAAATTGATGATAGTAGTGTAGTGGATATGCCCTATTTGAAGTTCCATAAACCCTTTGACACAGTACCACATATAGGGATGATTATGAAATTGACCAACAAATGTGTAGGCTCAGAAGAGGTAAATTGGGTTAGAAACTGGTTAAAGAATAGGAGACAGAGAGTGGTAGTTAATTTCACTAATTCTAAAGAGAGGAGTGTGACAAGAGGGTACCACAAGGTTCAGTACTGGTACCAGTCCTCTTCAATATATCTATAGCAGACACTGCAGAAGAACTGGAAGGGAAGGTGTGTCTTTTTGCAGATATTACTAAAACCTGCAATAGAATGGACACTTTGGAATAGTTAGAAAACATGCAAAGGAACCTTGAAAAACTTGAGAAATGGTCAAAAGCATAGCAGTTGAGATTCAATGCCAAAAAGTGCAAGGTAATGCATCTAGGACATAAAGAACAAACTACAGCCAGAGTCAGTAGGGCTCTGAAGAGCTACCAAGGGATAAAAGTTACATATGTGCATAGGAATTGTTCAATGCCCGGGTGTAACTTGACCATTTTTTAGAAGTGTTGCACTAAATTTCAACATGGCCTTTTTGGGAACCCTCCTCATGAAGAGTGCCAGTATCATTTTGTTCACTTGTCCTGAAAGATGATTTAGCACAGTGAACATGCTATTCTGTGTTACAGGTGCAAAAACACATTTTGGGCAGGTTGTGGAGAATGACAGATGTACTGTTTTGAAGGAGGTGTGCAAACATGGCAATGTTGAAATTGTGGAGTGAAAATATTAAAAACTGGTGAAGATAGGAGTGTGCATAGAAACTGCGCACTGCACACTCGTAACACAGTCATTTTTTTTAAATGTTTCATCAAATTGGCAACATGGGCTTTTTGGAACCCCACCTCATGAACAGTGGGACTGTCATTTCATGAATCAGTCCCAAAAGGTGATTCCATGCATTGATTGTGAAATCACCTTTTTGCGACCTAGTAACAAAATGACAGTGACAGTTTTTATGAGGTGGGGTCCCAAGAACCCCAGGTTGAAAATTTGAGGCAGAATTTCAAACAAATGGCTGATTCATCAGCATAAGTTGTAAACCCCATTTAGTGGCATTTTAGCATATTTACTTTAGATTCTTCAGTTTGTGGTTCAGCTTTGAAGAGTGCAGATGAGTCCCGGTCCAGAGATGATGGTGCTGCCCTCCAGAGGTAAGTATGGGGTAGAGGGTGTGTGGGAAGGTGTGTGCTCAGTGGGAGGGTGGGAATGGGGGAGGGACTGGAGAGAGAATGAGGGGCTGTTTCTTTTTCGGGAAAAAACACAGTGGAGCAACGATGAGGACCTTTTTTACAGGAAACAGAAAAATAAAACATTTGGACACACTGGGGTGGACTCCCAGTATGCCACATTATGGGGGGAAGGGTTTCATAGGATGCCTACCTGAGAATTGAGCACCCTGATATCAGGAACATCTTTGGGCACACTGGGGTGGGCTCCCAGTGTGCCACTTGAGTTTGTGGGGGGGCCAGAATGCCACAGAGCTGGCAGCAGTGATGCAACTGCACATGTGTGGCACTTACACATGCACAGTTGCGGTGAATGGCATTTTGCCATTCGCAACATGATGGCACCGGCAGAACTGCGCATGCATATGAGTCACACGCATGCACAGTTCATGCACCAGAATGCAGAAGTAACAACTGAAATAGTGTGGCTGTTTTTCCACAGCAGCCGATTGTGGCTGAGAGGTTCAAGCTCCATTGGGCTTTCGGAAGGATACTTCCAAAAGTCCAATGCAAGGTTCCACAATCGGCCATTTTTAGAGCTACTGAGTGATCCCAGAATGGCTGTAGGCTCTGCTCACTGCCCTAAAAACAGTGCTGAGTATAAAATGGGGATCACCAACTCCTTTGAATGTATCCTTGGTAAGGGTGTATGGTGCAGGAGTCTTCTCATCTACCGTCCACCAGGAGATGGGAAAGCTTTCCTGCAGGAAGTTGCGGACTTCATAGTCGAACTGGCATTGGATTCCCCAGATCGCTGATCCTGGGGGATTTCAATGCCTGGGTTGATGATGAACTTTCACAGTTTGGTCAAGACTTCCTCTAGTTAATGAGTTCTCTGAGCCTTACACAAGTTATTACTTCCTCAACCCATATTGGAGGTCATTCATTGTACATGGTATTCCTCCTGGGGATGGAGATATCAAATTTGGTGGTGGAGCCATTTGAGTAGTCTGACCATCACACCATCGAGTTCAGTTTTGTGGCTCCCCTGAGTAGGCTGGCCCCTATGGAGATGACATGGTATCATCCTTTAAGAGGTGTTACCCCAGATATCCTAATGAGGGTACTGGATCTATTTGGTGTACCGAGTGAATGTAGGGATCCAGGTAACCTAGTACTTGCTTATAACAAGGCAGTGGTGGCAGCCCTGGATTCCATAGCACCTGTTCATGTTTGCCACCTCACCCTCTGCCCAAGGTCTCCCTGGTTTGATGAGATCTTGAAGGAGTTGAGCAGAGTGGGGTGAAGGTTAGAGAAGAACTGGTGGAAATCAGGCCTGGAATGTGACAGACTTAGGTTGATGAACTATTATGTGGTCTATCAATTAGCAATCACCCATAAGAAGGCAGAATTCCTGTCCAGGGAGATTGCTGCTGCACAGAACTGACCAGCTCAGCCTTTCCAGATGGTGTACAGATTGTGCAATCCAATCTGTCTCCAGTCTGGAGGAGCCTTGTCACAAGAATGGTGTGAGGAGTTTACTCGTTTTTTTGCAGATAAGGTTCCCACAATCAGGTCTGGTATCTGTCTGGCTCACTCTAATAGAAGATGTGGTGGCTGGCAGGAGATGTTGGGTCCTCAGTTTACCTGGTCTGACTTTAGCCAACCTGCAGTCACTGACATAGTGATGATCATCAAGATACTGTGACCAACCAGCTGTAGTTTGGATCGAGGCCCCTCATGCCTCCTGGTAGGTTGCTAGATGAGATTAGCCCAGTTCTAACTGAGATAGT
The DNA here is from genome assembly GCA_016271365.2 of Neoceratodus forsteri. Lineage (NCBI taxonomy): Eukaryota > Metazoa > Chordata > Ceratodontiformes > Ceratodontidae > Neoceratodus > Neoceratodus forsteri. Next base: position 944,092,497 of record CM057452.1, read on the forward strand.
CTGGAGGTATTTGGAGAGGGGGATCTTTCCAGAATCCCTGAAGGAGGCTGTTGTCCGGCACCTCCTTGAAAAGCCCTCCCTTGACCCAGACTGCTTGGCGAACTACAGACCTGTCTCTAAACTACCCTTCATGGGTAAGGTTATTGAGAAGTTGGTTGCTTCACAATTGGATGATCATTTGACCAGCCACAATGTATATGATTCTCTCCCATCGGGATTTAGGAAGAGGCATAGTACCGAGATGGCCCTTGTCCGGGTGCTAAATGACCTCCTAATAGCGTGAGATTGGAAGACTTGTTCCATCTTGGTCCTTGTTGATCTCTCTATGCAGCGTTTGACACTGTGGACCATGGAGTGCTGTTGGAGCACCTGTGGCTCATCTGTGGACTGTCTGGTACAGCCCTCAGATGGTTTAAATCTTTCCTGAAGGGTAGGACTCAGAGATTGGTGTCTGGGATTAATTCCTCTGCCCCTTTCCCCCTATCCTGCTGGGTGCCGCAGGGCTCCATCTTATCACCCATGTTGTTTGTAGTGTATATGCTACCGTTAGGAGAAATTATTGCATGGTATGGTCTGAGTTTTCCCTGCTATACAGATGACACTAAGCTATACATGTCCTTTGCACCTGGCCAAGCTGTGTTCCTCTCGGTATTTAATAACTGTCTCGCCGAGATCCCTTGACTGGATGAGTGCGAGCTAGCTGTGGTTGAACCCGGCTAAAACCGAGATGCTGGTCGTGGACCCTGATCATCAGGAGGCGGGTTTGTCAGCAGGCTCACCCTTGGGACTATGTCTTGGGGATGTTGCACTGACTACCTCAGACTGGGTGCAGAACCTGGGTGTTATTGTTGATGACAACTTGACCCTGAAATCTCAGGTGTCAGCAGTCATCAAGACCTCTTTTTACCATCGGAGGAATATAGCCCAGGTGAAACACCTGGTTCCTCCCAATGATCTTCCAACATTGGTCCACGCCTTCATTACCTCTCTCCGTAATTACTGCAATGCCCTTCACCTAGGGCTTCTGGGGGTTGATGTCTGCCGCCTTCAGCTAATGCAGAATGCGGTAGCTAGGTTGTTGACTGGTACATCCAGAACTAGTCACATAATGCCTATGCTCTATGGACTGCACTGGCTTCCAATGCAGTGGAGAATCACCTTCAAGGTTGGTTTGCTGACCTATAAAGCCCTACATGACCAGGGACCCAGTTACTTGAAAGATTGCCTTCATCCTTACTGTCCCCTTTGCCCTCTCCAATTCACTGATGAGGGATTGCTAGAGATTCCCAGAGTCCATTTAAAGCCAAATGGGGCCCTGTTTTTTATCTTTGTGGCCCCAACCCTGTGGAATTCTCCACTTCATCAGGTGCGAGATTGCCTGACCATCCAGGAGTTTAAAACTGCACTAAAAACTTATTTATTTAAACTGGCATCTTCTGGTTTTTAAGGGTAATATTATAATTGTTAGTGTTTTAAATTATCAGATTTTATTGATTATTGTTGGAATTATTTATTATAGCTGTTTATTATGTACAGGTGCCTTGGTTGTAAGAAAGGTGCTTTCTATAAATAAAATATGATATGATATGATATTATATGCAAAGATTGAATATGTAGGGAACATCGAGGCAGACTAGGTGGATTAAGCAGTCCTTTCCTATTGTCATATTATGTGTATCTATGTATAACAATGTATATTTTTAGCATTTGAAAACAGTAGCATTGAGTGACGCCAAGCATTACAACTAGTTGCAACTGAGATCATTGTGATGGAAGTATATGGATATCTTTAGCCATGATGTGGCATGATGTTGGGTATCATTGCCACAGGGGTGATGGAGGAAAACTGCAGGGCCATGATGCTAGTGCTGGTAAGGTGATTTGCTTGCCTTAGTACAATGAATGTGATCAACAGGCAACCCATAATGATATCCTATACATGCCTTTGTGGGTTCCAGTAGTTGAAGGAAAATCCAAACAAAAACATTGACACACCACAAACCAGTTCAGCTTCTTCACTTGGTTTATTTAAGTTCAAACCCACTAAATAGGAGTCCTAATGTTTCTCCCCTTAGGGCTTCGTCAGTGGATGGTGGCACCTTTTAAAAAAATATATACACATACTAGTTAGAGAACACAGCTTCATAGTCAAATTAAAAAATGTATAATTAACAAGTTTAAAATTGATATTGACACTGGAGCAATTATCTCAGCTTACAAGTTTCCCCAAAATGTTGTTATTAAGTCCAGACTTTGGTATGAACACTCAGTAGTTACTTTACAACTGTAAATTAATAATTACAGGGAACTTCCTGTAACATATGTAAATGCATCAGAAATCTGTATATCTATTGCTAATTTGAAACCAGAAGTGCCCAAACATGCAAACATGCGTTTTTTTTAAAGAACACCATGTGTTACCCTTTAAAATCAGCAAACATTTTGTATACATCCTAGTGCGAGTAATGTATGTTTTGCATAATATCATGACATGGTTTATACAGTATACATTAAACACCAAAATACCTCTGCAGCATGGTAAAAAACACTACTGAACTGTAAGTATACTACAGTAGCTCCATCTGCTAGGTAGTCTCACCATTAATTTCTGTTTGGTTAAATTACACAGAACAAAATAAATTTTTCCAGGGTGTTCATTCACAATAACATATTTGTTTCTTTATCTTTTCCTTATAAATTCTGTCATGTACGCATTCACCATACTAGGGATCTCACAGAGACTGCAAGTCATGCTAATTACTCAGCCATTATAATTTATGTGTTTACTACCATGCTGCTTTCATCGATTCACTATTCCAGTGAGCAAGCTAACTTATCTGTTCTACTGCTACTGTAAATAAACACCCTCATTTCATTTTCATAAACATTGCTGATGCAGTTACTGAATAGCATACTTTACGCACCATAAGTGACGTCTATGGCAGGCTGCTGTTTGACTGTCAGTGAATGAGATGAGTGCAGTCTCACAGTCACTCACTGACAGTCAGATGGTAGCTAGCCATAGAGGTGTGTGTGGGAGGGCAGTGCTGGTTGCCATTGTTTGTTAGCTACTGGTCAATGTCCAGAGTGAGGAAGGTGTGGGGTGGTGGGACCTGAGCAAGTGGATCAGGTGGCTGGTTCAGCAACCATTTGGGGAGGAGGTTCCACTAGACTACCAGGGAAAATCTTTTCATATACCTACATGGGTGATTGGAAAGGTGAGTTCCACTAGATGCCAGATTCATTAAATTATATGCCTACACTGGTGATTGGGGGGGAGAGCACTAGACACCAGGGAATAACTGTATTACTAAGCCCAGCATAGGCACTAAGGGGCTACACAATGCACCCACAATGGGCATGCAAAGGGGCCCTTAGCACTTTGCCTTCCCAATGGGCTCATTAGCTTGATAGGGCTGAAAATGGCCCACAGGAGCCCTGGCACAATCTCCAGCTAATTTTATTCAGCCCTGCATGTTCATCAGCAAGCATTATTCAGCCCTGGGTTGTGTCAGTGCAGTGCATAGTCACTATATATTGCTCTGACATTACTCCATATTCAGACAGCATAATCCATAGAGGCTGGCTCTGAATATCAGGGTCCACTTGCTATTTTATACAGCTCAGGCTTATTACAAATGATAAAGCTTCATACTTAACTATCCCAGGCTGACTGGCTGAGAATGTATTGATTTAAAATTTGGTGACCAGAAAGACACACTGAGCCAAAGCTTCATTTCAGGTGTGTCCTGGGGAGTGGGAACAGAGGAGGTTACAAAAGTTACAATCATCTACAATAACAACAAACATTTTACAAGCTGCAGTTATGTATAATGGCATAGTGTGATGAATAAAACATCATAAAACAAGAAACAAATAGAAACTCACTACAATTAAATCCACAAAACACAAAGTGCAATTTTGCCATAGGAAGTGTGCAGTATTGCACAGGATACAACACAGTACCTTGCAGAACTACTGCAAAATACTGCAATGTGCAGCAGAGAACAGTGTCATTCAATGACAATTAAGCCCTTTTGCCATACAGTATGTTGTGACATTTGTGACATCTCATTTACTGCAAGTGATTGTGTTCCATCCTGGCTGACTCCACTGTGAATGTACAGCACACTGCAGCTTCACAAAGTGCAATATATTTGCTCACAAAACCTGGAACAACATATGTCTAAAAAGACAGCCATTGAGTGCTGCAGGAAACATAATTGATGATATAGCCATAACCTATACTCTGGGGAAGAGAATTTAGGGACAGAAGCAAGAATGGACTATGCAAGCCCTGAGCAGGAGTTTTAGAGAGAAAAGGGAGGAGACCATCTAAAGTGAAAGTGGGAAGTTGTTCCACAAAAGAGGGAAATCTGTAGGAAAAAGAGGTATGTCCAGCAGATGTATCAAAGAAAGGGAGACTGAAGGAATAAGTCAGAGTTCCTGATGGAGTAGGACAGGAGAGGAGCAGGGGAAAGGTGAAAGGAGGGATAGAAGGGGAGCACAGAGAATGGGAACTTAGCTATGAGGGTAGCAGAGTAACAGAGGTGTCAGCCTGCAAGGGAAGAAAATGAAAGTTGCAAATAAAGAGGAAAGTGATGGAGACAATGGGGACAGCCCAGGAAAAAAAACACCAGAAATAATGGAAAAGAGGGTTCAGTCAGGATAGGATGGATTTGGGGGTGACACCATGTATTACATCACCATAAGTGTGGAACTTTCAGAGTCATTATCAGAACTGTTTAGTGAGTCTCTGAGCGCAGGAGAGGTCCCAGAAGACTGGAGAAAGGCTCACATGATCCAACTCCACAAGATCGGTAGCAGGGAGGGGGCAGGGAACTAAAGACAAGTCAGTCATACCTCAGTAGTGGGCAAGATTATGGAGGCACTCCTTAAGGAAAGGATAGTGCAACACCTGGAATCCATAGGAGCACAGGATCCAAGACAGCATGGGTTTACAACAGGGAGGTCCTGTCAAACTAATCTCATAGATTTCTTTGACTGGGTAACCAGAGTGGTGGACCAAGGGGGAGCAGTTGATGTCACCTATCTTGACTTCAGCAAAGCTTTTGATACTGTTCCACGTAGAAGATTGGGTGGCAAACTGGTTGACGGGCAGAAAACAGAGATTGGTGGTAAACGGTATACAGTCAGAAGAGATGCAAGTCACAAGTGGAGTACCTCAGGAATCAGTCCTGGAGCCAGTTCTCTTTTCATCAGTGGCATTGCAGATCGACTGGAGGGTAAGGTTTGTCTGTTTGCAGATGACACGAAGATCTGCAACAGAGTAGATGATCCAGATGGGATGGGTAGAATGAGACAAGATCGGGCTAAAATGGCAAAATGGTCAGACAAATGGTAACTGGGGTTTAATGCAAAGAAGTGCAAGATCATGCACATAGGGAAGAGAAACCCTGATGCCACCTATAGGCTGGGAGAGGAGTTGCTGGCAGTCACAAGGGAAGAAAGAGACTTGGGCATCATCATCACAGATGACCTGAAATCATCCAAGCAGACCTCTGAAGCAGTAGATAAGGCTAGAGGGAGGTTGGGGTGTATTAGTAGGGGTATCACAAGTCATAAGAGGGAGGTAATAATCCCTCTTTACAAGACACTGGTTATGCCCCATCTGGAGTGCTGCATGCAGTACTGGAGGCCACGCCTTCACAAGGACATTAACCGAATTGAGGCAGTCCAGAGAAAGGCAACCAAAATGGTGCAGGGACTGCATGAGAAAATATGAGGAAAGAGTAACAGAGCTCAATATGTATACCCTAGAGCAAAGGAGGGAAAGAGGTGATATGATCATAACATTCAAACACCTTAAGGGCATTAACAAGGTGAAAGAGTCTAACATGTTTCAATATAAGAAAAATAGCAGGACAAGAGGACACATCATGAGATTAGAGGGAGGCCAATTAAGAGATAATGCAAGGAAGTTCTTTTTCACAGAAAGGGTGGTGGATGCATGGAACAGCCTACCTCAGGAAGTGGTGGATATGAATACAGTGCAGGGCTTCAAACACGCATGGGATAGGCATAAGGGAGCAATATAGATGAGTATGAATAAATAGGCCATTGACAGAGCAAAGGCTGATCATCACTGATGACCTAAAATCATCCAAGCAGACCTCTAAAGCAGTAGGTAAGGCTAGGGGGGGTGTTAGGGTGTATTAGTAGGGGTATCACAAGTCGTAAGAGGGAGAAAACACTAGGAGAAAACACCGATGTCCTAGTACACATAGGGACTAATGATCTCGCCAGCCGGTCAGTTGTGGAGACCAAGGAACACCTGACTAGGCTGGGTGACAAACTATCATCTATTTCGTCCGGCATCTCCTTCTCTGAGATCCTGCCAGTCTGGGAGAGGGGACCAGATGGACGGAAGGTCAGAGAAGGGGAGATAGGGGAGCTAAACACGTGGCTCAAGGACTGGTGCCAGGAAAAAGGACACAGATTTGTAGGGAACTGGCAACAGTTCTGGGAGCGAAAGTTCTTTAAATTTGATGGACTGCATCTGACTAAAGAGGAGTCAGTGCATTGGGGCAGAAGTTTGACGCTTTGCAGAATATTTAAACTAGCAATGGGGAGAGGGGCAGCACCCCATACGTCGAATGAGAAGAACACCCTCCCCTCAGCTAGTGGTCAAAAGGAATTCAGTGTTTGCTGCTCATTTGCATCACCAGGTAAGAAAAAGGTTTGTCTCCCCACACGATGCAACAGGGTAATGCCAAACTTCACCCAACAACTAACACACCAAAATCTGGCCAATGGAAAATCATGTACACAAATGCTCACAGCCCGGGAAATAAGATCCCAGACCTGCAGGCAATAAATGTCAGAGGCTAAACTGGACATAGTAGCACTAGTGAGACGGGTTTACCAGTAACCACACTTGGGAGACTTCAGTACCTGGCTATGTATTGTTCAGAAGAGACCGAGAGTGCAGGGGGAGGAGGGCCCTGTATGTTAATGAAAATATCAAAGCTACAGAAATTCAGAATACACATAAGGAGCCAGAAGAACTGTGGGTCACCCTGAAACAGGAAATGGGACAGCCATAAGAACTGGGGTTGTCTACAGGCCCCCAGACCAGAGGAGGACATAGACACATTACTGTTAGAAGATATACAAAACATGACAGCTAAAGGGAGGTTCTGATAATGGGAGACTTCACATGCCAGATACAGATTGGTCAATACCAGCAGGAACATCTGACAGAACTAGACTCATAGTGGATTCCCTCAGGGAGGGCCTCAAACAACTGGTGCAGCAACCCCACAAGAGACAGGGCTATCCTAGATCTAGTACTGACTAACAAAGAAGGGATCACAGATCTCAGGTAGAAGGTCACCTGGGGCCAGTGACCATCACATGGTATGGTTCAATTTGGCTACTACATCTAAATCATCCCATTCCAAGGCAAAAATATGGGACTTCAGAGGAGCTGACTTTGATAAGATGGCCAACAGAGTTAAGAATAGCCCTGGCAAAAAGAAACACAGGTGAGGGGGTACAGGCAAAGTGGGCAAGCATTAAGGATGCAATACTTGAAGCAACATCCCATTGTGTTAGACGAAAAGCAAGTGCAAAAGAAGAAGGAAACCACTTGGTTCTCAAATACAGTAGCAGAAAAGGTCAGAGCCAAAAGGCTGGCCTTCAGGAAATATAAGGGAACACAGTGGGATGAAGATAGGGAGGCATACCAAACTGCCCTAAGGGAAGCAGGTAAGGCAGTAAGGCAGGCAAGTCCCAAACTGAGGAAACACTAGCACAAACAGTAAAAGAAGGTGACAAGACTTTCTATAGATACATTAGTGAAAGGAGAAAGTCCAGAGGGGGTACTAGTTTAATGGAGAAAAGGGAGCATGTGAGGAGGAGGACCCTGTAAAGGCATCTATCCTAAATAGATACTTTTGCTCAGTATTTACTGAAGAGAAGGTAGGGCAGGGCCCACAGCTCAGCATCATGGACACAGGGGGGAGGGAGGTGAGCACTACTCCCTTCACAAAAGAAAGGGTCCTACAAGAGCTTGCTAAGCTCAGAGTGGATAAGGCAATGGGACCTGATGGCATACATCCCAGGGTACTTAAGGAGCTAAAGGAGGAACTAGCAGAGCCATTTGCAGAATTGTTTAGTGAGTCTCTGAGCACAGGAGAGGTCCCAGAAGACTGGAGAAGGGCTCATGTGATCCCGCTCCACAAGAGTGGTAGCAGGGAGGAGGTGGGGAACTACAGACCAGTCAGTCTTACCTCAGTAGTGGGCAAGATTATGGAGGCACTCTTAAGGAAAGGATAGTGCAACACCTGAATCCATAGGGCACAGGATCCAAGACAGCATGGGTTTACAAAGGAAGGTCCTGTCAAACTAATCTCATAGATTTCTTTGACTGGGTAACCAGAGTGGTGGACCAAGGGGAGCAGTTGATGTCGCCTACCTTGACTTCAGCAAAGCTTTTGACACTGTTCCACATAGAAGATTGATAAATAAGCTGGGTAGGCTGGGTGGGCCAGAAGTTGGTCAACTGGTTGGCAAACTGGTTGACGGGCAGAAAACAGAGAGTGGTGGTAAATGGTATACAGTCAGAAGAGATGCAAGTCACAAGTGGGGTACCTGAGGATCAGTCCTGGGGCCAGTCCTATTCAACATCTTCATTAGTGACCTTGCAGATGGACTAGAGGGTATAGCTTGTCTGTTTGCAGATGACACCAAGATCTGCAACAGAGTAGATGAGCCAGATGGGGTGGGCAGAATGAGAAGAGATCTAGATAAACTAGCAGAATGGTCAGAAGAGTGGCAACTGGGATTTAATGCAAAGAAGTGCAAAATCATGCACATAGGGAAGAGAAACCCTGAAGCCACTTATAGGCTGGAGGAGATGCTAGCAGTCACAAAGGAAGAAAGAGACTTGGGCATCATCATCACTGATGACCTAAAATCATCCAAGCAGACCTCTCAAAGCAGTAGGTAAGGCTAGGGGGTGTTAGGGTGTATTAGTAGGGGTATCACAAGTCGTAAGAGGGAGGTAACAACCCTCTGTACAAGACATTGGTTAGGCCCCATCTGGAGTACTCGTGGCAGTATTGGAGGCACACCTTCACAAGGACATTAACCAAATTGAGGCAGTCCAGAGAAGGGCAACCAAAATGGTGCAGGACCGCATCAGAAGATATATGAGGACAGATTAACGGAGCTCAATATGTATACCCTTGAGCAAAGGAGGAGAGAGGTGATATGATCGAGGCATTCAAACACCTTAAGGGCATAAACAAGGTGAAAGAGTCTAACATGTTTAAATATAAGAAAAATAGCAGGACAAGAGGACACAGCATGAGATTAGAGGGAGGCCGATTAAGGGGAATGTGAGGAAATTCTTTTCACAGAAAGGGTGGTGGATGCATGGAATGGCTTACCACAAGAAGTGGTGGCTATGAATACAGTGCAGGGCTTCAAACAGGCATGGGATAGGCATAAGGGAGCAATACAAATGACTATGAATAGATAGGTCACTGACAGAGCAAAGGCCGATGGCACATTTATAAGGTAGAAAAAGAAATGGGCAGACTGGATGGGCCTTGTGGTCCTTATCTGCCGTCAACTTCTATGTTTCTATGTTTCTATGATGGCACATTCATAAGGTAGAAAAAAAATGGGCAGACTGGATGGGTCTTGTGGTCCTTATCTGGTGTCAACTTCTATGTTTTTATGTTCTATATGGACATTGTTGGGAGGACTATTTTGAGAACAATCTTACAATTAACTGGGAATTGATACAGTATTTGTTCATGTACAGTACTCCCAATTTCTGGTGGAGTATGGAGTATATGGCATTAATGTGTCTGGTGAATCAAAGGTGAGTATCTTGCCAGCTACATGGGTACTTGAAGGAATGGACCATCTCCAGTAGACAGCCACCCAGATTCTTGTACCCCAAAATGAATTTGACACTTACAAGCTTTACTTGTCTTCCCAAGGTCATTGTAACTGTGTTCTTTGCATTCAGGTTGAGCTAATTAAATCAATATCAGTTTTGGACTTTGTTTAATCTTCACTGGAGATCCTTGTTCAGCTCTGTGGTTGAAGGAACACTGAAGAAGATCACTGTGTGATCAGCTGACATGTGGATGTGTGCAGATGAACAGGTTTGTGGGAGGTCATTTAATAATGGAGAATAGTAGGGAGAACAGCAGTCATGTGGGACATCAGAGGTTACTTGGAGGGGTGGAGAGAGAGAAAGATAATTGTGATTGGTTGGCATCTCATGGCACTCCAGACATTACCTCATGGGTTACAGCCCACCCGATAGGCTAATGATGCACATGACCCAGATCAGATTTCCAGTATATCCAGGTCCCAGGAACCCCTGCTCTCCAGTTATAATTTGTGCATCTGAATAGGCAAGAAGCATCCAGAGAACCCTGTCTGCTCTTATCTTCTAAGGTAGGAAATGTGTTTATCCTTAGCCTTTGCAGGTGCTGGTAATCATTGGTTTATTGAATAAAATTTCGATCCTTGTTTTAAGAAAGGAGCTTCTGAGCTCCAGAAATATCAGCATTGTTTAAGCATTATTATTCGTGTTGTGGTTATACCTGGAGCGTTCTCCCTTTTTTATATGTTTAACTATAACCCTGGAGGCCTCTCGAGGCGTTCTTACGTTGGTTTGAGGAAATTCCTCGCGTTTCTGGCCAGCAGCCCTGCCCCTACAGGCCTAGGCAGCGTGCTGCCTGCTCCATAAGCCACGCGGTCTCGCGGGCTTCCCCTAGCAGGCCCTTGCCTCGAGAAACACTCCATGGTCGCCTCTGCTCCACGTGACTCAGCGGTCCTGCTGCGGCCTAGCTCCTTAGAGGCCTTCCTTCTCGAATCAGCCCCTCGCGACTCTGGCGGCCGCCAGACCTCATCGTCTTTGTGTGCCACGCGCACCATCCCTCTGGGGCCCTGGCCCATCTTTCTGCGTCCCTCTGGCCTCGCCCACGCGGCTGCTAACCCAGCTCGCAGGCCTCGGCCGGCCTATGTACTCCGCGAGTCGCCTCTGCTCCCCGCGACTCCGGGGACTCTCTGCGGCATTCCCCGCCTCCTGGCCGCTAATCCAACGCGCAGGTCTCGGCCTGCCTTGTACTCCGCGAGTCGCCTCTGCTCCCCGTGACTCCGCGGACTCTCTGCAGCATTCCCCGCCTCCTGGCCGCTACCAGCGCGCAGGCCTCGGCATGCCCATGCGCTCGCGAGTCGCCTCTGCTCCCCGCGACTCCACGGAATCTCGGCAGCGTTTCACGCCTCCCGGCGCCTCCCTAGGCCCCCCATGGGCCTACCGTGACCATCGCGGCGTTCTCTGTCTCTGGGGCCCGCGCCCAGGCACCACCCGGCCTGCCCCTACACGGAGGGGCGCACCCTCACGGGAAACCGCCAGCCCTCCCTCCTCTCAGGCATCTGGCCCTAGCGAGGCCCGGGGATGCGCTTCAGGGGCGGACTGCCTCCTCCCTTCATCCATGGCGCGGAGGTCCTCCTCCGTCTCCTTCCTCCTTCTGCTCCTAGGAGGGTGTCGTTTGCGGCGTGGTCGGACCGACGAACGAGGTCAACCCATCCGCCAAGGAGGTAGTGTAGCGCACTGGTCTAAGGCTCTGAGCTGCAATCTGGTGTCATCCAGCAGACCAGACCTGGGTTTGAATCCCACGGCTTCCACTTGCATACTGTGTGACCCTCAGAGGGTCACTTACCCTTGTGCTCCCAGGTCGGCCCTTGCTATACCTGATTAAACAAAAAAAAAAAACTTAGCCTAAGAAGGGGGATAAAGGACAAATTGGGAGACTTCCTTGTTCCCTCGGGTCCCTCTCATAGCAATCCAGTAGGAAACCAAGAGACTACTGCCGGTCCCTCACACAGCGACCCAGGTAGGCCCATAGCAACTCCATCCCCATCTCTCGGTGCTCATGCCCCTCCCACAGCGGGCCCGTCTTCCGAGTAGGATTTGCCAGTCTGGGGATAGGTACTTGAAGGTTTTGGAAAGAAGTTCTCGCCCCCATTCCAGGTCTGTCAAGGGCCTCACACAGCCCCTATCACAGCAACCCCTGTCCCCTTCCCCACACCTTCTAATGGGGCATAGGGGCAAGCGCCGAGTCTCCTCTCTGGCCAGACCTCTCTTTATCTTACAGATGGTTAAAGCAAAGAAATGCACCGCATGCAGCGCCACCCTCCTCCCTCAAACCCCAGGCCCTCTCTGCACAGCCTGCCTCATGGACGACGAGCTGTCTTCAATGGAGAGAACTTCCCCCCTAGCTCCATCTCTCCCCGGCCCCAGCAACCCGACATGGGTGGACCCGGGCTCCCTGCTGATTCAGAACCAACAAGCGGCGGTGGCCATGATGGAGAGTCAGCAGAACTTCATGCTGAAGATCATGGAGAAGCTGGAGGCCCTTACCCAAAGCAGGGCGAGACCACCCAGCACGGAATCCCCGCGTCAGGAAGACCCTCCAGAGGAGTCACCGGCCCCAGAGGACCCGCTCCCCAGCATTCCCCAGGATGGCAACACTGAGGAAAGAGAGAAAGAGGACGAGTTCGACGAGGGGGAGGAGGAGGAGGAACACGGCATGGATTCGGACATAGAGGATCTCGAGCCAACTCCGTCCCTGACCTCAAAACTGTGCGCATTTGAGACTATTCCTGGTCTCATGAAGATCATCAAGGCCACCATGGGCCTCTGCACTGGAGGAACAAGGAGGGAGAAGACTGAATCAAGCTAGACCCTATGATCCAGCTAAGGACCATCACCCTAGAGACCTTCCCAGTCTGCCCGGCCATTGAAGAACTGATTCACACGAATGGCAATCCACAGATCCGGGCAGAATGTCGAACAGAAGGAACTTACTCAGAATGTACCGATTCAGGCGACAAGTCCAACGCCTGGTGCAAGGCCCCTCCATCGACCCCAAGTGGCAGCCTTGAGCAAGAAGACCGTGCTGCTGTAGGGACCATAGCACTCAAGGACCCTACCGACAAGAAGATTGAGAACATGCTTAAAAGACTTTCAAAAGGAATCATGGCTCAAGGCAATGACAGCGGTGATCTATACCTCGAGGGCCCAGATCCGCTGGTTGGAGGAACTGCAGGAGCAGGGAAGTCAGAAGTCGAGGGAGGCTGAACTTTTAGACTGCACCCTCGATGCAGCCAAATACCTTGCCGACATGGCAGTGGATTCCTTGCGCCTCCAGGCCAGGGCGTCCGCCATCATAAATTGGGCCCGCAGAGCACTATGGCTAAAACTCTGGGACGCCGATTCAGAATCTAAGACTTTGCTTCAAACTTTACCCCTTAAGGGGGTTCATGTATTTGGGGAAGGCCTACAGACTTATCTGAAACAGAGGGAAGAGGGTAGGGACCTCTTAAGGAATAGATCAAGACCCTCACATCTACCAGCTGTTAGATGAAGGTTCCGGCCCGGGGCCAAGAACCAAGGCCGCAGGGAACCCTACTCACAGAACCATTCCTTTCGGAGTCGGGTCCCCACATCCTTCTCACGTACTCCTGCCTTCAACAGCTACAAGTCCCCTTCCTCCTTCAGACCTAGAGGTCAAAGCTCAGGAGGCCGTGGAAGAGGATTCAGGGGAAAACAGTGACTCCGCCTCCCCGAGAACCCCTCGGTACCCCCCGGTCGGACAGCGGTTGGCTCTGTTCGCCCACCGCTGGGAGATCACCACATCTGACAGTTGGGTCCGGGACGTGGTCTCCAGGGGATACACCATAGAGCTGACTCACCAGTCCATACCCCAATGGTTCGTCTCATCCCCCATCTCCAGAAGGAGGGCCTCGCCACACCAGGTACAGAGTATCCTGGCAGATCTGATCCAGAACAGGGCCATTCAACCAGTCCCAGTTCAGGAGCAAGGGGAAGGCATGTACTCCATCTTCTTCCTAGTGCCCAAAAAGTCGGGGGAGCTCAGACCCATCCTGGACCTAAAGCGTCTGAACAAATACGTGCTCCCGCGTCGGTTCAAGATGGAGACGGTCCGGTCCATCCTACGGGGGATCAGAGTAGGTGATTTCCTAACCTCCATCGATCTAAAGGACGCCTACCTACATATCCCCATCATCAAGAGCCACAGAAGGTTTCTACGCTTCCACGTCCTGGGTCAACACTTCCAGTACCGGGCACTCCCATTCGGCCTGTCCTCAGCCCCAGGGTCTTCACCAAGGTCTCCATCACCTTGGTGGCCAGGCTCAGGGAACAAGGGCTGGACATAGTTCCGTACCTAGGCGACTGGCTCATCACGGCCTTGCGTCCAGAGCTCAGGCGCCGCTCATACACAGCTCGCCATATGGGCACTCAAGGACCACGGTTGGGTGGTGAACAAGGAGAAGAGCCAGCTCCATCCAACCCAACAGATCGAGCATCTGGGGCCATCATCAACTCAGCAGACGGCTGGGCAAAGCGACCCCAGTCCGGATCCCTGATCTCCGAAAACTGGCCGGGCAGTTAAGGTCGCACTCGCACCACAGTGGCAGAGGTCGCAAAACTCCTGGGCTGCATGGCCTCCTGCATCGACCTCGTCCCATGGGCCAGGTGGCACATGCGTCCCGCTCACATTTCATCTGGCAAATGGGCGCTAAGCGAGTTCAACCTGCACCGCACGGTACAGCTACCTCGGAAGTGAGATCTTCCCTGAGGTGGTGGGTCACCCCGGGAAATCTGTCCAGAGGAGTCCCACTGGAACCACCTCCCCCGATTCCAATCGAGACAGACGCGAGCCTCTCCGGTTGGGGAGCCTGCCTGGGGGGCGAGTCGGCGCAGGGCACCTGGTCCCAAACGGAGGCCCTACTTTCAATAAACGTTCTGGAGATGAGAGCGGTGTTCCACGCGCTAAGGGCCTTCCAGCACATCATACAGGGGCAGTCGGTCCTGATCAAATCAGACAACTGCGTAACGGTGGCATACATAGCAAAACAGGGGGGTACCAGAAGCAAGGCCATGTCATGGGAAACTGCCAGAGTAATGAACTGGGCTCAAACTCACCTATCCCACCTAGGGGCGGTCCACTTAGCCGGGAAACTGAACATAAGGGCGGATTGGCTCAGCCGCCAACAGATTCATCCCGGAGAATGGCGTCTTCACCCAGACCTGTTTCATCTAATCCAGACAGCGTGGGGCCCCATGTCCATAGACCTAATGGCATCAAGGGACAACACCCAGGTGGACAGGTACTTGTCCAGGTTCAAGGACGTGCACTCCCAGGGCACAGACGCCCTGTCTCAGGAGTGGCCTCGGCATGGCACATATGTGTTTCCCCCGCTGCCCCTCATTCCTCAAGTCATGGACAAAATTCGGAGATCCAGAACCACTGTCATCCTGGTGGCCCCATACTGGCCCCGAAGATCGTGGTTCACAGCGATCACAGAGATTGCCTTGGCCAGCTTCCGATTCCCGACCAGGCCAGATATGCTGTCGCAGGGTCCCGTGATGCACCCATCCCCTCGAACTCTGAAACTCACGGCTTGGCTCCTGAGAGGGACCGACTATCGGCCTCTGGGTACCACGAGTCGGTCATAGGCACGCTCCTCCGGTCGCGGCATGCCTCCACCACCTCTACATACGAGAAGCAATGGGCCGTCTTCTCACAATGGTGCCAACGCCGAGGCTCGGTACCGGAACAAGCCGATCTCCCCACTATCCTGTTGTTCCTGCAGCAAGGGGTGGACAAAGGACTGGCACCCTCCTCATTGAGGGTGCAGCTGGCAGCCATAGGGGCGGCCAGAGGTCTGGTCGAGGGGCACCCACCAGGAGCCCACCCAGATGCAGTCCGGTTCATAAGGGCCGTGGACCTCATGCGACCCAGGACCAGACCCGGGGTTGCACCCTGGGACCTACCTCTAGTAATGGACTCCCTAAGGGCACCACCATATGAACCCCTCACCGAAGCAGACCTCTTCTGGGTAGGCTGAAGACCGTTTTCCCTCGTGGCCATCTGCTCGGCCAGGAGAATTAGGGAACCTGTGCGCTATCCTCGCACCGCCTCTACACCACCTTCAGCCCGAGGAGTACGGCTTCGGACTGTCCCGGCATTCCAACCGAAGATCCCCACGAAGTTCCATAGGGAACAAACAATAGACCTACCCACCCTGACCTGCCCTAATCCACAGGACGGGAGCAGTTCCACGGACCCTCTGGACGTCGGGTCAGCCCTCTCGGTCTACCTGGCCAAGTCTCAACCCATCCGCAAGACGGAGAGACTCTTCATCATCTCGAAGGGTCAATGACAGGGGCTAGCGGCATCCAAAACCACCATCGCGGGCTGGATCAAATGGGTCGTGCTCCGCACCTATACGGAAAAGCGTCTGACCCCGCCACAGGGGATCAGAGCTCCTCCCACAAGGGCAGTCGCCCTCCTGGGCGGAACGAAGCACTGGTATCTCCTGAGGATATCTGTAGGGCTGCTACTTGGAGCTCCCTACACACCTTCACGAGGCACTACAGGCTAGAGCAACTCCAGGCCTTCAGGCCGGCCTTCGCCTCCCACGTCCTTGCAGCGGCCACCTCTCTCGGTCCCTCCGATCCATCCGAATCCCACCCAGAGGCTTAAACTGCTTCTTATCTCCCATGAGGTAATGTTTGGAGTGCCATGAGATGCCAACCAATCACAATGGGTGTTTACTCACCTGGTAAAAGGTGATTGTGTTAGTTGGCATCCATATCAGCTCAAACCCTCCCTCGGGTATGATCGGAGCGTACCACATGAAGAGGAAGGAAGAATTCAGGAGGTCCCTACTCCTTCAGACTTATTCTGCTGCAACAGAGTTCAAGTCGAACCATGGTTCGAGGTAGTGTGTACACAATAGGCAATAAATTCAGGCCTCTGGCCCCACTATTGTACCCTGTCATTGCATATCTCATCCTTAAATTGTCATTATTGTGTGTATTGCTTGCTTGTGTTATATTCTCTTATTTCAGCTATGGAAAAATCAAACTGGAGAGCAGGGGTTCCTGGGACCTGGATATACTGGAAATCTGATCTGGGTCATGTGCATCATTAGCCTATCAGGTGGGCTGTAACCCATGAGGTAATGTCTGGAGTGCCATGGATGCCAACCAACACAATCACCTTTACCAGGTGAGTAAACACCCATTACTGCATACTGATGGTCTGGATTTTGTTAGATGCATAGGAGTGGAACCAGGTGACAGCATAGTCAGAGAGGCATGCTACAGTTAACCTGGACAGAGTTATGGGGTGGCCACAGTGCTGAAGAATTTTCTAGGTCAACAAAGTTTACAGAGGTCAGAAGCCCCTAATCCATCCCCTTTAGTATATGATCAGTAAGTATGAGGAGGTAGGAGATAGCTGGGTGGGTTTTCCTAATACCCTACTTAAAGGAGAACTGTGCTGAATCTATAAGATATTTTTCCCAGTAGAAGCTATTTTTTAAATGTGGGTTAAAATTCTGTTATTGTTTTAGCTTTCCAGGCTTTTCAGCTATCCTAGTGGGTGTTTCTGATTTACATGCTGCTGGTAAACACCATTTTAGAACTGTATGATGTAGTTTATGTCCCTGTTCTACTCTTCTATTCTGTACTTGATGTGGAGCCTTTGGGAATGAGTCCATGACTCAAAGGGTTGTAATTCTGATGAAATAAATAAAT
This sequence comes from Neoceratodus forsteri, assembly GCA_016271365.2. Lineage (NCBI taxonomy): Eukaryota > Metazoa > Chordata > Ceratodontiformes > Ceratodontidae > Neoceratodus > Neoceratodus forsteri. Next base: position 944,110,123 of record CM057452.1, read on the forward strand.
AAATAAATTGTTGTCACAATGTAATCGTGTTCTATTACATACCTCTGTGGTTGAAAGGAACATAAACTACATCATATAGTTCTAAAATGGCACTTAACACTGGAGTGTAAAGCAGAATAATCCACTAAGGTTACTAAAAGGCCTGTATAGATGAACTAATAATAGAAATTTAACCAAGACTTAACATTTTTTTTTTTTAATTTTATTTTTAACCTCCTCCCCTCCCTATGCTCCGCTTCTTCGGGAGTCCCCAGTGGAGTCTTGTCCCCACTTCTGCCACCTACCTGTGTCATCTGAGAACTCCCATGTAGCCTCAGTTTACCCCCCTTGGGGACAAGGTGGGGCCCTTAAACCCCAAGCTTTACCTGTTTCATCAGGCTCTGGGACTGGCCAGGCAGGCAGGAGCCATGAGGGGTCTGCTCCAGGGCTCCATCTACCCAGAGCCTGGAGAGTGTTTTTCCTCCTCTGTGTTTCTGTGGGCATCATGTGAACCCTGACATCAAGGCGCATAGTGCCAACATCCACGAAATACTCCCCTTGCTGCATTTCGGCACATGCTGTCTTGAACCGGGATGTCAACCCCCCCTCCCTCCCTGGAGAAGGTGAGCTGTCCTGAGGACACTCAAGCCTCCTTCCTGCCATCTCAAGCTCCTGGGCTCATTCCTGAACCCAGGTTGCTGGCTTGAAAGCTAACCAACTGTGTCAGTAGCCTGTTTATACTTAGCAGTTTCTATTGGGAAAAAATACTTACAGGTTCAGCACCATTCTCCTTTAAAGAGGCTAAGAAATGAGGTAGAATTTCAGAAGGACCCGAGCTGGGAAAGTATTTGTTTCTCCTGAAACTTGGATAGGGTAGGGAAGTGAAACTGGGCAGCATTTGCCTAGAGATGTAAGATCACCAACATTTTGGAGAGAGAGAACTCTAGCATTTCTCCACATCGTGGGGACCTGCCAAGAAGAGAAATATAGGTTTAGGAGGTTGGATGTAGAAGCTGTAACAGTGGGAGCAGTAAATCTGAAAAGATTAGTGTCCAAGTCATTAACGCTGTTCTGGTTGAGTTGTCAGCAATAAAAGCAGCTTGTGCAGCAGCTGGTGAAATAGTCAAGGATGAGAAAAAGGGGGTTGTGCACCAGGCTGAAGTGACTTTTTGGTGGAAATATGTGACAGTTTCATCCACAGCAGTGTTAGATGAGATAGGTGACCAATCAAGAGTGTTCAGTCATCCTGGAGGGATTATGAAATTGAGGGAATGCTGAAAAGATAATCTTAGAGAGAGCATTAGGGTAGTAAATTTTATACACACTAAATGTTCAACCCCCAAATGATGGCTGGCTGCTGCTGATGAAATGTATCTCATTTGAATGGATGGTTCAGTCAAGCCCTAATTTCTCTTAACTCTGTTACCAGCATGTTTGTATTATCCCTGGCAACCAAACATAACAAAATCTGGTCAGAGCTGATATGGCTGTGGAGAGCTTTTGGGATGCTTTTAGTCATTATTTCTAATTAATTTGCACGATGCAGATCTGTGGAGAGGCAGTTTCAATGTGGTCCTCATTTTACACATTTTTACAATGTGTTTTCCTAAAATAAGCCTGATGATTGCTATATATTTAGTCTGGATAGTTCACAGAAGAAATGGTATCTTATTTTCAGTTGAACTTCACATCTACATGATATTATGCTGCATTGTATAAAATCAGAATGCACTAAAAACAATATTTTACATTTGAGGGATATATTAAGTGTTGGATCGATGCATGAGCAGAGAGCTGCATGGCACAGAGAGGGTGCACTGGTCATCACTGATGCCACATTCAAAGACAATGCACCACTGGTATAGGGTGTGCATAGAGAGAAGCCCACCAAGATGAAGTGCAGCATTGCAGAATTCTGCTGTTGAGTTACTGCAACAAATAATACAATTTCAAAGGGAGTTAATCCCTTTGTCATGCAGTAAACCTGTAACACTGCTTTTCATCCTGACGGGCTTCGTCATTCCTGTTGAAAGTGTGACCCTGGATGGGAGTCACAGTGCAGGTGGCCACCAAGTCAGGTGCATCCAGGGTGACCCCGACTGAATAGCTTCCAGGGGGAATATGTGGCACATACCAGTGTGCACCACAGCCCCCATGGCCAATATTCAGCCCAATAATGCAAATGAAGTAATTGAGCTTACATGGTACAAAGGGGCCTTATGCATGATAATTACCAGCCCATTTGCATGTTGGCATGGGGATGAATGCACTGGAGCAGCTCTCACCCCCAAGCCCTGACCCCGATCACTCCCACATGAGACAGGCCCAGCAGTTTCTGGTGGTATAGTGGCACCCCCCCCACACCTTTTTCACCGGATCGTACCGGAGTCCAGGATCTATCAGTTCCATATTGTAGGGATCCCAATGCCATCCCTAATTGCACCTGAATACACTCACAGTCCATGTCCATAGTGTAGTGGCCTCTGTTCCCCCTCAATGGTGCACAGACAGCCCCCTCTCTGCACCCCCAGCCCATCCCATTGCAATGACTGGCTCTGTAATGGGATCATACCACTCTATCAGCAGGTGGTAGAGTTCTCGCAGTACAATGCTGGAATGTGTTATATGTAGGCATGAGCTGTGTGTGGGTGATAACACCCAGTGGCCATACTCCTTAGGCACTCACATGTGGATCCATCATCCTGGTGCCATTGCACTGCCCAGTGTGGGTGATGGCCAATGCTGTACCCACTCACACAGGTCCCAAAACAGGCATGTTACAGCCAATCTCCCATTCATTTGTACAATTGGGGGACTGAGGATGAACAATCTATAGTCTGAAGCGTACACTGCAAATGGCATTACAAGATATCACACCCCATGGCACCTGGGATACTTCAGATGTCCAGAGGGTGGCATGTTACACAGGGGTACAGGGGAGAGTGTGGACTTGCAGTGGTGTATGACAGCAGAAAGATACAGCATTGACAAGGCATGCATTGGAGGTATGTAAATTCCCTCTTCAGTTTGCCAGGGATGTACACACAGCTGCATACACTGGTGAATCCACAGCTGGCATGGTGCCCCAATGCACAGTACAGACAGTTGGGTCATTCCAAGTACAGGTTCCCAGTCTGGGTTCAGTGCAGTCAATGGCTGGCCATGGCAGGGTGGGAGGGCAGTGTCAGTCTTTGCAACAGTTTTGGTATGGGGGAGTGAGGGTGTCTGTGTACAGGGGTGGTGGATGAAAGTCCTCTAGACTATGGATATGGCCCAAGGTTTTCTCTGTTGCAGTCAGGTCTGGGGTGGAGGCCCTATACTATGGAGCTCTTTAGGGATGGAGTTGGCTAGATTGGGGATGGAAAGGAGGTACCTCTAGTCTACCAGGGCTGCCAGGCTGCTGTGCACCTGGGTGCACATCTGCAGCCTGCCTGTGGGTGGCTGGCCAGGTTAGGCTAGCTATTCATGGCCTAACTGTGGGCTGCAGTGCTCTGGACTGTGAGGGGAACATTCCCACTAAATATATTGCAGCACAGCATATGCATGGGATTGCCCCCTCGACTTAAATGGCATACCATTTGTATGTGCCCTGGCCCATTCCCTTGTGACCGGCACATCCCACACGTTTGAATATATCACTGTTATGCATTTTTGGAGTTGTGCGGCACATCTCCCTTTTCACTGGGATGTACTGCATATCTCATTTGAATATGGGGGCCCTGGCCTAGGTAGCCTGAATACATTATAAAAATGGTAAAATCATGAGCCCACTGAAAACAAGATATTGCATCTAATCTGGGACAACCTGAGTAAATACAGTGCAAAAATGTGTAAATGAACATCCTTGAGACAATAAGATGTAGCATTTCCCCTGCCTTAACCAGGATACAAAATATAGGACAAGAAATACTCAGTGCTCCCTGATCCAAATAACCATTACTCTGTAAGAAGCCTTCATTTTCCCTGTATTTTCCCCACAAAGGTAGAATCAAATCCCAGTATAAATCCCTGTAAAATTTTCCATAAGCCACTGGTTCTTTATTTATGACTTTGTTCTTTATTTATTATATTATCAGCCTTTTATTGGGAAAAGAGCTTGGATTTGCTGCTCAGTATTAATAGTTTATGTGATGATGGCCTTGGAATGATTTGGATTTATATGCTATGCATAAGGCAAAATGGGGGACTGTATGAAACAATAAATGTCAAGCTCATTATTTCATGAACTATACTCAGAATTAGTAATCAAAAGTCAGACAATCTTTCAGAAGATACTAGTAATGTCTGTAAACACATTTATTGCAAATAGAGACATTTCCATATATATATATATATATATATATATATATATATATATATATATACACACACACACACACACACACACACAAATGCCATTTTTGCATCTTATAGTTGTTAGCTTTTAGACAAATTCTCATAGACTTTTTTTCTTTCCACCTGATGGAATCTTGAATAGGTGAAGTAAATGACATTTTATCAAGGCCTTGATCCAGCAACTCAGTAAATACACACTCAGTATATCATATTATAAAATGACAAAAAAAAGTATTCTGTTTGCAGCTGTTTGATCAAGAATTTTATAAATGGTATAAGTTGTTTAAGTGGGTTTGCTCACTTTAAGGCCCTACACAGCCTGGGCCCCTGGCTACCTGCAGGATCTTCTTGCACCTGCTGTCTCAGTCGGCTCCCTCCGCTTCTCCTCTAGTGGTCTCCTTGCAATTCCCAGGATGAGGTTAAAAACTGATGGTGACACAGCATTTAGTGTCGCCACTCCCATCCTGTGGAATTTGTTTTCTTTAGCCATCAGGGATGCCCATACTGTGGAAGTATTTAAGGCCCGCCTCAAGGCCTTCTTGTATGATCAGGCCTTCCTGGACTATGTTTCATTGTCCCTACCTGTCTTTTAGAAATGGATGTTTAATTTAGTCTCTACCTATTCTGAATTTAGTTGCTGTCAAGGGTAGTAAAGTCTGTTTTAACTGTTTGGAATATTGTCTATAAATGTTTATTATAATGTTGTTATGTATTTATTTTGATTGTTGTACGGTGCCCAGGGCCTCCGTGATGGGTGTATCTTAAATAAAACTTGCCTTGCCTTTATGTCACATCTATATTGGTCCAATAAAAGGTATCAAATTATTTGCTTTTGTATCACTCATGGTTTGCCAGCAATTAATTCATTAGATGAGGTCTCCCTTGTCTAGAGTTTGACTGTTTCTCTATCCCTCCACCAAACAAACACACACACACACACACACACTATACCTCTCAACTGCTATGAATTTTGCATAGCTCTATGATTTTCACACTCAAATTTACCCTTGCTCAGCATAGGTTTTCTGATGTTATTCATAACGTTAGAGCTATTTCTGGACACACAAACTATTAAATCATTAAACTAAGTTGATAGAAACATTCCTTATCACTAACTATATGGGGACCACTATTTGTAGACATTTTATTCTTCAAAATAAGATAGTGCTCCACATTCTTGCCAAGTGCTATGATGTTTGAAGGCCATTGCTATGATTTTTAATGCTGAGAGTTTGAGAGGTATCACACACAGACACACACACTTACTATAAGAGATCTCAGTAGCTCTTATCTATTATGTTTGGGAAGCAGGCCATAGCCATTTTCTGTAAAAAAGAAATTTATGTATTTAGTATGGTTAGTTCACTGAAGACCTGGCATTTTATCAGATATGTCTTGAGAAGTTAAAAACAGTGTAAATCTTTACAAAATTTGCTGGGAAAGGGTAACATTTATGAGGTATGAATCTTTCTTGAAAGGTATTCATCCCCAACTCAATTAGTAGCAAACAATGTTTAAATGCTAATCATTTAAATGTGCAACCTGTTGCATTTTGAAGGGGATAAACAAATCTCCAGTTTAATAGGCAACCAATATTTAACAAGCTGTTTCATTTTCCTAATGGCCTCAGATAAGCAGCTTGGAGTTATGTCTCCAACATTCTAAATAGAAAGAAGGGATTATTTTATTTTAGTTGTCATAGTGATTTTTACAGTAGATGAGGAAATATACATTAAAATGTTCAAAAAATGAGTTCCACGAAACTCCATTTTCAAGTTACAGATAGCAAAATGGCTGTAGGCTCGACCCACAGCCATAAAAATGAACCAGCATGCTCTTCACATAGACAGAGAAGATAGTGATATCCCAGCTTACATTGCCAGGTTACAAATTAAAACAGTATGTCTAGTATTTTAATCTATAAAAAGGGAACTCAGGCACACTGGATGGACCAGTGATCTCTTTCTACCATCATTGTTTATGTTTCTATATTTCTGTAAGGGAGGGGTCTCCTCTTTGATGGTCAGGCGTATTTGTAACTCAGTCAATTTATGAAACCAAGACCACCTTTTAAAATTATGGAATGAAGAAAGAAAATTAGTAAAAAAATGTAAAGAAAAATCTTTTACATTATTTTCTGGGTACCCTGAGAGTAGGTGGTGCCTTTCACACTGTCTGCTCTTGACATTGGCCACACACCAGAAGCACCCCTAAAATAATAAAGAAATGTATATGCAATGTGATTTTAACTCAGTACATGGGACAGGGTTAAGCTTACTATGTCCTTATTTAGCAAATGCTCAGGAGTGGTGCAGTCCTCTCCTATTTACCATGTGCCCTACTGATACCTGTGAGGCCCTTATGGTCCTGCACTCTATATAAACAAGAGTTGTCAAAAGTCAATATTGTTTGCTTCAGTGATGCAGAAATAAGTTTAGAAGGAGAACATTTTTGTTGAAGAGTTATAAATGAGGGGGATCAGTAGGTAATATTGATTTTATTGGATGGTATGTGGGTGACAGTTAATGTGTTTGGGTGAACAGTCAGTGAGAGCACATATGCGGTCTGAGGGGACAATGTATATGTGCGGAGGGTCTGTGAGTGTGTGGTGGGTCTGTAGGTGACAGTACAAGTATACTGCGGTCTTTGGAAGACAGTAAAAGTGTGTGGGGGTCTGAGGGTAACAGTGCATGTGTTTGTGTGGTTTTTGACTGTGAATGCTTCTGTTTTGGGATTTTGGGGTGATTGAACCAGAGCCTGTAGGGTTTGTGGAAGACAACATGAGACAAGGGGTTTGGTGGTGATAGGGCATGTGTGGGAAGTCATAATGGTGACACAGTATTTGAGTGTGTCAGAGCAGCAGCACAAATGTGAGGCAGTCTATGCTGGCAGTGCATGTGTTGTGTGGGTAGTGACGTTGCATGTGTGTAGGGAGGAGTGAGTGACATTGCATATGCATGGGAGTGTGATGAGGTTGTTGCATTCATGTAGGGGGTGAGGGTAGTAGAGCAGGAAAGCATGCTAGAGCCCGGTAACTCCAGGTTCGGCCTACTGTGTGCATTCAACTAATCTGCAGCAGTAGTATATGAGAACGATTTCCCCCACTCTGAACCTCAGGTGTTGCTGGTCAAGAGCAAGCATTGCTCTGTCACTAGAAAAGAAAAGATTCAGCATTCTGAAGAATTGTTTGAAGATAATGCTTTTAGTGGCTTTTCAAAATAAATTACACCAAACCAGTACAAACTCCCCAACATTTCAGTCTTTTATAACTATTGTTTCTGCTCCTCTGCTGGCATAGTGGATATACTGGCATTGGGCTGGATTTACCATCCATCAAGTATTTTTCCCATGGCATACAACTTCCTTCCAACATGGGGATGCTGCTATGGGGACCGAGGTCCCAGCAGGAGCGTTCTGATAAACGCTCCACCCAAATGCATCTCAATACCCCCCTTTCTGTCTCTCACCAGCTGCTCTGCCACCTGCACACCTACAGGTGGCAGTAGCACTGCAAAGCACTCAGCCCTCCCTCCCTCCCTCCCTAGAGGGCTTCCACTGGCATGCTGGATATGCCTCCCCATGGCTGGCACTCCATGACTCAGGCTCATTCCTGAACGTGGTTTGCCAGCATCATGGGCAGTAGCTCTACTGCTGTGCAGTGAGTGGTAGCACTACCACTGTATCAACTGGCTGGCTACACCACAACATTTTAACATTTACTCCTAATACAGGGCTTCTGGGTGGATACTTGTGGTACTGTAGCTCTCTTCATGTATTCAAATTAAGGTGAGGCACCTTATATTTGGCATTTAGAGCAGATATCCCAAAAACACTTATCTCATTATTTTTCAAAGTTTTGCAATTTTACAATTCTTTAATATCTAGAACGGACCTTCACAAAAAAGAAAAAAAAAGCCAACAAAAATGGTATTTCCAACATATAAGATCCCAAGAAAATACATCTTTTATTAGTTTTTGCAATTTTTGCAATTTTGTAATTTACTGATAGCTAGGCTAGACCTACAAGTTCAGCAAACCATATCAACAGATGGTAAAAAGTGAACAATTGTTTCTTTAATGCAGCTCACCCAAAATACATATTTTATTTTCTATAATTTTGTGTAATTTTTCAATTTATTGATATCTAGAACAGATTTATAAGTTCCCACATTATGATAACAGGTAGAAAAAAGTAAAATATTATATTTAAAATAGTTCTCTAAAAACGCATATTTCTTTCATTTCTTTTATTTATTTATTTAGAAAATTGCTACCAGGGAAAAAGCACTGAGACGATGCTTGCTTTCATGTACAAGCTGGGGGAGGAGGGGTGAGAGGAGTACAGAGAGAATAAAATCACAAAACATCAGAGTGTGGTTACAGAGACAAAATTACAGGTGTAAGAACAATGTAATGAACAAGTTGGTAAACAGCAGCAGCAGCATGATACATTGCGCTCATATGTGGACAAATGTGCAAAAATACAATGAAGTGCACAGTACCTGTAGGGGAAGGTGACAGTACTGTGAGCTATAGAATCAGACCTAAGGTCAGAAGAAAGGGGAAGAAGAGTCAAAAGGGGATTGACAGGGACAGCAGGGAGCAGGAACATACCTTAGATGGCACCTGAGGGCTGGAGGGAAGGAAAGAGGCAGAAAGGAGAGGGGAGCATGTTTCAGAGAGACAGGAGACAGTAAGAGAAGACAGCTTGCCCAGCAGAAGAGTGTGGGTGGAGAATGGAGAAGGTACAGGAATTCCTGTAGTGAAGAAAGTAAAAAGAAGAGGAGGTGACGGGGGAAAGGAGTGAGGTGAGGTTAGAGGTGAAGTATCCAAACCACTATTTAGCAATGTAGGAGGTAGAGTGGGACCAGCAACATGAAAACAGCTGAGGAATGGAGAGGATTAGAGAGAGGAGTGATGAGTGTAGGGGGAAGAGTTGGTAGTGAAATGACAGAAGGCATTGCAGAGGGTATCCAGACTGGCAAGAGAAGAAAAAAGGGTGGTGCCATAGACCACAACTGCATAGTCAAAGACCAGGAGAACCATTTTGGTGACAAGCTCCTCACAGACCTGTAGGGAAAGGCAGACTTTGTTGCAGTACAGGGCACTGAGTTTTGGGTGAAGTTTGGCATGGATGGCATTGATGTGGGAAAAGAAGTCAAGCTTTTACTGTCAAACCACACACCAAGGTACTTGAAGGGAGGGACAACCTCCAGAGGGATGCCATCCAGCATGGAGAAGACAGGGGAGGGTGAGAGGTCTGGCCAGTTTCTGACTGGTGCCAAAGCTCATGGACACAGTCTTCTTGGTGTTAATCCTGAGGTGGTTGTTGTGGAACCAGTGAAGTAAACTGTGGAAATAATGCTGGAGTGGACCTTTCACAGCTGAAGCCAATGGGCCAAAGGTGTAAATGACCATGTCATACATATGGATATGTGAAGAGACACAAGCAGAGGACAGGTCATTTAGGAAAATTGAGAATAGGATAGGATCCAGGATGTAGCCCTGTAGGACCACTGCTAAGATAGTATTAACATAACCTGTCAACAGCTGGAGCTGAGAGGCCAGCAGAGCTCAATTTGTCTTTAAGGAGTGGGCGAGATTCCAAGTTCAAGGCTTTGTAAAGTAATGAATATAGCTGTGGTGATGTGTCCCTGATCCATCCCAGTGAGGACAGAGTCAGTGATTCTCAGAAAGGAGGAGACAGTGGAGTGCTGCTTCCTAAAACCAGACTGAAAGGGGGAAGAGTGAGAACATCCAGAAGTTGCCAGGGCAGGAGGAGTCAGTATCTTTATGCAGAAGCAGAACCTTCACAACCTTCCAGGCCTGAGGGATAGCACTAAGGGAGAAGGAGAGGTTCAGAAGGTGAGAGAGTGGAGAGGCAATGGCTGGAGCCAAGATACATAGAAGTTCAGGGTCCAGTCACTTAGGGCTAGACTTAGAAGAGTTAAGTGAAGTAAGAACAAGAATGGGCAGACTGGATGGGCCTTGCGGTCCTTATCTGCCATTAACTTCTATGTTTCTATATGTTGCGGAGGCAGTATAGTGCAGTGGTCTAAGGCTCTGAGCTGCAAATCTGGTGACATCCACCAGACCAGACCTGGGTTTGAATCCCACAGCTTCCACTTGCATACCGTGAGACCCTGAGCAAGTCACTTAACCTCCTTGTGCTCCCAGGTCACACCTGTAAAAAAGCTTTCAGCTTAGTGTGCTATACCTGGTTAAAAACAACTAAATAAAAATACTTCCTGTGGGGAAACAGGAGGGAATTGGAAGCCTTCAGGTGAGTGGGACAGGGAAGAGAAAGCAGAGGACAGATGGATACAGTGACTAGGAGATGGAGGAGAGGGGATGCGCAGATGGTGAATAATTTATTAAAATGAGCAGCAATTGAGTGAGGGATGGAGAATGGTGAGCCATTTACCAGGAGGACGGGGGAAAGAACTGGACTGAGGATCAAAGAGGGAGTGGATATCCTTCCATAATTTTGATGGGAAGCTAAGGTTTGACCAGAGGTTTGATTTGAAGTAGTGGGCCATACAGTGCAGACAGCCTTTGTGCAAGAGTACAGGAGTTCATAAGTGACCTGTAGGATAAGCGGTCAGACAGAGATCGGGAGGGTTTGAAATGTGCCCAAGCTATTTTATTAGTTTTCACAATGTTTGCAATTTAACAATTCAGTGAATGGAACTTATCAACTAGTTTACCAAATCATAACAGGTGGAAATGGTATTTGAAGTAGATTTTTGAAACACGCAACTCTCATAATTGCATGCAATTTTATAATTCACTTATATCTTCAATGGACCTACATGTTCACCAGACCATTATACTAGGCAGTAAAAAGTGACTAAGCAAAAAAACAAGATGGTATTAAAAATTAATGTAAATCTCCAAGCAATGTAACATTGATTATTTTATAATTCATTGATATCTAGAATTTAAAAAAAAGTTCGCCAAACCACTACACTAGGCAGCAAAAAGTGATTAAGCAAAAAAAAAATGCATTGAAATTAAGGTAGATCTGCAAGAAATGCAACATTGACAATTTTATAATTCATTGATATCTAGAATGAAATAAACAATAAATAATAAAAGAAAAAAGGAAAAAATTTAAACAAGAAGGGAGAGAGACATGTGGGGAATGGCGCAATGCACTGAGTGTGGGTCGGCAGTCTTCTGGGAGACATTGTGGAGGCTGCAATGCTGCCCTATTTGCAGGCACCTCTCTGGTCTGAGAGAAGAGGTTGCCTGTCTCCAGGCTGACCTGGCGAGGATTTGGGAAACCTCCTTCCCCACCCAGGGATCACCAGGGCAACCCTTGCTGCCTCAGAGGTTGCCAAGAAAGAGGAGCAGTTGGACCAGGGTGGGCTCAGGAAGGGTGAAAATGGTGGAACAGAGGTGCATCACTCCAGTTGTACCTCTCCACAATTCATACTTCGTTTTGGCGGAACATGGTTTCTCTATGGGGTCACCAACAGTTGAGATCAAGGAGGATACTGGGAACCTCCACAAAGTAGACTCACAGGAGGGTAGCACAGGACCCCACAGTGGAAGGAAACAACTCCTAGTGGGGAACTCAATCATTGGGGGTAGAACTGGGGGAGGGAGGAGAGAGGGTGGTAGGTGCTTGCTCAATGCCATGGCTTAGAGGGACAGTAAGTGAATCCTTAGGATCATAAAAGCAGCAGCATGGCAGAGGGAGCTGGATGTCATTGTCCACCTAACCTAGGGACAAATGACCTAGCTGGGAATGGGATCAGAGCAGTGCAGGAAGAGTTTGTGGAGTTGGAGAGGGGCCTTAGACAAGTAGCATGATGGTATCTTTCTCAGAGGTGATGCCTGTCTATGGCATGGGGGAGGCTAGGGTACTCCACACCATGGTGTTCAATGAATGGTTGAAAAAACTGCTGCAGAGCTCAGGATTTTGGCTTCACTGGGGGCTGGGGGTCCACCTAGAGGGATAAAAGCCTATACTGGTGCAATGGTCAGCATCTGTCCAGGAGGGGAACCAGAATCCTAGATGATAGGTTTAAATGCCTCATTGACAAGAATTTAAACTAGTCAGAGGGGCAGGCACTGAAAAGGACCATGGAAATCTCAGCCCCCCTTCCCCACAAAGCAGAGTAGTTAACAAGGTAAACACCAAGATGGAGAAGTCGATAGGGATCAGGACAGGGGTAAATGGAGAAAAAGGCAAAGGCTGCAAGGACAGGGATGGGGCTAAAATAGGTAAAACCTTAAAAAAATGGTGTGTGATGAGTACCAATGCATGTAGTCTGGGTAACAAGCTCCCTGAAGTAGTGGCCTTGATAGAAGAAGGATGCCTGGATATCATGGCAGTCACAGAAACATGGTACACAGAAAACCATGACTGTGATGTCAACATACCAGGGTACACAATCTACAGGATGGACATGGAGGGTAAAAAAGGAGGAGGAGTAGCTCTCTACATAAAGGAGGGGATCAAAGCAACAGAAATAAAGGGTATACAGGGAGGAGAGGAGGCACTGTGAGTCACCCTGGAGACAGGAAATGGCACCACAATCTGCACAGAGGTTGTATACAGACCCCCATCTCAGGGGGAGGAAATGGATAAGGAAATGATAGAAGGCATCCTTAGAATGGCAGAAAAAGGGGAGATATTGTTGATGGGGGACCTTAATATGCCAGATGTTAATGGGAGTACTGTACTTTTGCTGCAGCCACATCCAAGAGCAGGGTCATTCTCAATGCCCTACAGGGGGCATGCTTCTGACAGCTAGTGTTGGAACCCACTTAGGAGGGAGCAATCTTAGTACTCTCAAATGGGGATGGAGAGAGGGTCTTAGATTTAGAAGTGGGTCACCATCTGGGAACAAATGACCACTAAACAGCGTGGTTCAAGATAAACACAGCCATAGAGTCAAGCCATACAATAGTGAGGGTATTGGACTTTAGAAGGGCTGACTTTGGCAAAATGAGAGAGTGCCTCAGAAAAGCACTAGCAAATGAGCAAGAAGGAGGGGTGGAGGAACAATGGGGAAAAATCAAAACTGCCATCACAGAGACAACAAGCCTTTGTGTGAAGCAAATAAACAAAATAAAATGAAGGAAAAAAACATTATGGCTCTCAAAAGAGGTGGCAGGGAAGGTTAGGGAGAAAAATATAGCATTCAGAAAGTATAAAGAAACACAGAAGGGGCAGGAGAGAGAACTGTACCAGTTAAAACAGAAGGAAGTGGGGAAGGCAGTCAGAATAGCAAAGGCCCAAACTGAGGAAATGATAGCCAACTATGTTAAGAAGGGGGTTAAGACCTTTTATAAGTACATTAGGCAGCGAAAAAAGATCAAGTGAGAAATAGTGAAGTTTAATAAAGGGGAGGAGGGTGGACAGATGGTGACAGTGAAAAAGCAGGGATACTGAATGAATGCTTCTGTTCAGTATTCACAAAAGAAGACGAGGGGGAGGTACCCAAACCAAACATTAGAAGCACTCTGGTTGGGGGGGGTCGATACCAGTCCATTCACAGAAGAAAGGGTCAAGAAAGAACTTCTAGAACTGAAGGTACACAGAGCAATGGAGCCTGATGGGATTCACCCCAGAATTCTAAAAGAACTAAGGGGAGAACTAGTGACACCACTGACTAACCTTTTTAACAAATCATGGGAGGACAGTGTGGTACCTGAGGACGGGAGGAGGGTGGATGTGATTTCCCTTCACAAACGTTTGAGCAAGGCAGAGGCAGAAAACTACATACTTGTTAGTTTGACCTCAATGGTAGTGAAAATTATGGAATCATTTCTGAAAGAAAGAATTGTTAAGTACCTAGAGGCCAGCAGGGCACAGGACCCAAGGCAGCATGGATTCACAGTGGGAAGGTCATTTCAGATGAATCTAATAGATTTATTTGGCTGGGTGACCAAAGTAGTATACCAGGGAGGAGCTGTGGACTTGGCCTACCTAGACCTTAGCAAGGCATTTGACACAGTCCCACACAAAAGATTAATAAACAAATTAGCCAGCCTGGGAGTGGGTGTCAGGGTCTTAGCCTGCATAAAAAATTGGCTGGACAACAGGATGCAGAGGATAATAGTAAACAGAGTCCACTCCAAAGAAATTGGAGTTACTAGCAGAGTACCACAGGGTTCAGTACTAGGGCCGGTCCTTTTTAATGTCTTTATAGGTGACATTGTAGAGGGACTGAAAGGAAAAGTATGCCTCTTTGCAGACAACACAAAGATCTGTAACAGGGTTGATACCCATGGGGGTGTGTGGAAAGGATGAGAAGGAACTTCAGGTTTGAGGAATGGTCAAAAGTATGGTAGCTTAGATTCAATGCAATGAAGGGCAAGTAATGCACCTGGGAAACAAAAACCCAGGGGAAGAGTACACAAGGGGGGGATGTACTAACAGAAACAAAAATGGAAAGGAACATGGGGCAGTCATATCAGATGGCCTAAAGGTAGGCAAGCAATGTGAGAAGGCAGTAAGGAGGGCTGTGGGGATACTGGGATTCATAGGGAGAGGCATCACCAGTAGAAAACAATAAGTTGTTATGCCTCTATGTAGACAGTTGGTGAGACCCCATCTGGAGTACTGCATGCAGTTCTGGAGACCCCATCTCCACAAGGACATAGACAGGATAGAGGCAGTCCAGAGGAGGCCAACTAAAATGGTGCAGGGTTTGCACCAGAAGCCATTCGAAGAGAGATTAAAGGAGCTTAACATGTATACCCACTAGGAAAGGAGGGAGATGGGGGACAAAAGAAACTTTCAAGTACCTCAAGGGAATCAACAAAGTCCAATAGGGTAGCATCTTTCAGAAAAAGAGATGTGCAAGAACAAGGGGGCACAATTTGAAGATAGAGGGAGGATGCCTCAGGGGTAATGTGAGGAAGTATTTTTTCATGGAGAGGTGGTGAATCGGAATGGCCTTCCTGAGGAGGTTGTGGGGTCAAAAACAATGAGGGGAATTCAAGAATGCATGGGACAAACATAAGGCAATTCTAGTGGGGGGGGTAGGAGAAAGTAGGCTGTTGGTTAACTAGAATCTGCAGCTTATCCAATAGTTACGGAAATGGGCAGACTGGGTGGGCCAAGCTGTCTATATCTGCTGTCAAAGTCTATGTTTCTATGAACCTACAAGTTTACCAAGCCATATGAACAGTTGGAAAAGAATACAAAAAATGTAGCAATAACGTGTCTGAAACTCATATAAAGAAACAGAAAAAGAGAAAAGTGAAGAGGAATTTGCTAAGAAAAATTATCTGTGATTTGTTTGAAGGGACAAGTGGTCTACACAAAGATAATGGGTGCAAATAAATACACTCCTAAATAAATGTTTACTGGTTAATAACTTTTTTCTATCTGTTGAAAATTAATTTAGGTTTATTTTAGTAATTACCAAGAAGATGGCCAGGATGCCCAGTCTCCTATAGGACAGATGAATGTCCTTATGGAAGTGCTCATATCATGTGACAGAATTCAATAGTGAGCATGAGGAAAGATAAAACTCAGTCTCCTTAGTGATGCTTTTTCAGTTCATTCTGTATATTTTTTGCAGCTACTGCTATTTATGTCCCTACAGCTTTGATTGACCCTCTGCATTTTGGCTGCCCCAGCCCCATCATCTTGGCATCCCCCAGGACTTACCCTCACCTTCAAAATTCCCCAAGGGCTTAACCTCTTCTGGTGAGGGTGGCAGAGACTGCCCCAAACTCTGCCACAGAAAGGATCTGTCTATTGGAGATGGTGCCTGGGTAACCAACTGCAGGGCCTGCAACCAGTCACCATCATCCTGCTGGCCAGGGTTTTTCTAGTTTTTACTGCCTGCCCCTAAGACATTGACTGCAATGATGCACAAGCATGCATGCATGCAAACATGTGCATTGCAGCCCCAATCAATATATGTTCGCTGACAAGCTTCTCCTGACTGCTTTGCCACCTGTGGTCACCCAGGTGGCAGTAATGCAGCAGAGCTGGCTGTCCTCCCTCCCCGTAGGAGGAGATACTCTCCTGGGATGCTTGATCCTCCTCCCTCCTGCTGGCCCCTGCTGACCCCAGCTCATTTAAAAAATCAGGTCATGGGCATCATGAGTGGTAGTGCTACTGCTGCACTGATGGGCTGGCCTTTAGTTTATTCTTTAGGTTATTAATGGCCACTGTAGTCCCAACCGTTTCTGCCTAGTCATGGTTATTGATCATATTACTCAAATTTCTAAATCCTGCTCAAGGTCTACTTGTTGTGTATCTATTTATCAGACCTCTTAGCTCTTTAAATGTTTATACCTCATTCAAGAGAGCATGGTGAGGCTAACTAGTATCCTGGCATCTGACACATTTTCTCTGTTAATCTATAGTGGCCATTTATAAACAAAAGAATAAACTGAACAATCATCACTACAGAGATTCAGTTTCATGTTTAATTGTGTTTACTTTAGTACTTACACAAATGGAGATATGAGAAAATAAAGCACACAAAACTGAAAAGATGTACAGTCCCAAAATGTGTGATAACCAGAGGAGCTGGAAAGGAAAAAGGGAGAGGGAGGAGAAGGTTACCTAATGTAAATGGTGTATTTCTTCACATATGTGCTTTGAAGCCAGAATACACATGAACATTATTTGAAAAGCAGTGTTGGGGGTGGGGGCTCATCATAGACCTCACCAACATCTGTTGCAACAAGTGTGTATTCAAAATATCCCTCTTGAGTACTGACCATCTCACTCTCTTCTCCAACAGATCAGGTAAGGGTCAAGGGTCAAACTCATGGACTCTGTTTTGAAAACCCTCAGAGGAACAGGAAGTGAACTGGCCATGATGGAAGTATGAGAAAAATGTCAGGAAAAAAAAAAAGACTCATAATTTTGTTGGGGGGGGGTTCCCTTATGGTTCTTGCCCAAGTTTATCCTTACTGTATCCTACAATAAAGAAACTTGTTTTCCTCCCAGAATGCAGCACCTAAGGGACAGAAAGGCAGCTTGGAACATTTATTATTTAATGTTAAAAGAGATTTGAGTAGAAAAAGGTATGATGTTACTGCTCCACTCCTCTCTTGTGATCATGCACCCACTCTCTCATTCCACTGGACAGAAGTATTGTATAACAATACACATAAGGCAGCAGACAGTGCAGGCTGGGTAAAGTAACACAGTTGTATGGGGGCTGACTGACTGGTCTGGTATTGGTTTCCACTAGTTCCATGCACAAATAATAAAAGGTAGTCAAGTTGGAGTGGAAGGGGGGATAAAATGTGAATTTAAAATTTGGAAGAACAGGGGAAATCAGATTAGTGTGGGGATGCAGTAGAAAGGAGGATGGCAGTTTGAAAACTTGATCTATTTTCAGTCTCTATGGTACAGGGAGAGTGGGTGGTGGGTTGGAAAAGATTGGAGTGGGATGGTGGCCAGGAGATTAGCCCTTGCCACTGGGTTAGAGGATAGGGTTATTTCTGTTTTTTCATCTCCCCAAACCAAAGCAAAACACCACAGTAATGAATACTGAATACTGGTACCCAGATATTTGAGGCTTTGAATATAATATTCAACCCAAATATGTGGGAAAAGGTATTCCTGCAGCACTATTCTCTATAAAGTTTCAGTACCTGATTGTATCTGACCTGTTCTTCAGATGAATCTCACCGTTTGTGCCTTAAATTTCTTTCACTTTTCCCTTACCAGTTCTGTGATAGACCCATTCAACAAGATAGGATATTTCCTTGTTTTTATTCCCATGTTGCACAAGAGTACCACGTGTTCCACTGCATTTGTTATCATCCCCCTAGAAAATGGGTTATGAAATTCCTGAAACCTGATTGGCTGACAGCATTCCTATGCCATATGTTTATAGGGCAACAGAGCCCTCTAAAAATGACCTTGTACTAGAGTTTCCACATTACCAACAATATCCATAAGCTAGTCATGGAATCTTCATATGTCAACTGGATGTCAGTTTTTCCCTCTGATTAGATTTACTAGGTAAATCAATACGTTTACTATGTGTGGTCACTTGAAGTCACTAATACAAAATGTTTCTTCCAGTCCCTCCTACAGACACACCCCTTCAGACATCTTGGTTTACTTCCAAGACCACCTCTGCCTTGCTACCACCATTTCTGCTCCTATCTCAGCTCCACTGCTGTCAGTCATGATAGATTTGCCCGCCACATTGAGAGTGTCTCCTGATTATACCTCAACCTTTGTGTTCCCAACCATGCCGCTACTTGATGAAATAAATAGGGCATTGTAAATGGAAATGCTTTGCTATAGAGAAAAAGGAAAACATGAAAAAAAATTGGGTCTCAGCCAACCATTTAAATAATACTGCTTTTTTCTGCTGACACCATCACCATCTTCTGGCAACCTACCATTGAATCCATAACTCTCCTTTTTCAGTCTTTTTTAAAGATTGTCTTTATTTTGTTAAATATGTTGCACAAAAAACAATCATCAAAAAGAAATAGGACATTATCGGATATGGGGTGTTGGGGGATACCCACACATCTAGTGGCAATAAGGCCCTCTGCCTGAGGATTGAAAAGAAGGGGTAGAGAAATTGTGAAAAACTAAGAGATGGCATAACTAAGGCAACCATCCCCTGCATGAAGAAGTGGAGCAAAATGAAAGGTAAAAAAAGTACTCTAAGGAAGTGGACACGGTGGTGAAGAAAATAAGTGTGGCATTCAGGAAGTGCAAAGAAACACAGCAGGATGAAGAAAGAGTGGTGTAAAACAGAGGGACGCATGTATGGCAGTAAGAAGAGCAAAGGTGCAGACAGAGAAAAGGATAGTCAAAAGGATAGCTAAAAGGGATAGACTTTCTTCAGGTACATAAACAAGAAGAGGAAACAAAGTGAGGGACAGTAAGGATTAGGAGGATGGCTAAGGGAGACTGCACAGAAAAGGATCAGGAAAAAGAAGACAGCCTGAACAGGTACTTCTGCTCAGACATCACAGTAGAAGGAGGGGGCAAAGGATGTCCATGGGGCAGCAGGAAAAGTGTGTGTGTGTTTTGGGAGGACATGAGTCCATTTTCAAAGAAAAGAATCCTGAAGGGACTTATAAATGTGAAAGCGGACAATGCCAAGGAACTGGATGGGATACACCCAAGGGTACTAAAGGAACTCAGGGAGGTCTTGCTGCTCCACTGCCAGCCCTGTTCAGCAGCTTAAGGGAAACGGGCATGGTTCTGGAGGGCTGGAGAAGAGCAGACATTGTCCCGTTTCATAACAGTAGCAGCAGGAGAGGGAGGAAGCAAACAATTATTGGCTGGTCAGTTTCACATCAGTTGTGGAGAAACTAATGGAAACCCTGTTAATGGGGAGGTTAGTAGAGTATCTTAAATCTAATGGACTACAAGAAAAAGGGCAACACAGATTCACGTGGGGGGTGGGGCATGCCAGTTGAATCTGATTGATTTCTTCACCTGGGATACCATGGAAATAAATCAGGGGAGGGCAGTGGACGTGGCTTATTTGGACTTCAGCAAGACTGTAGACACTGTGCCACACAGCAGACTGATAATGAAACTGAGCAGTCTATGGATGGATTCCTAGGTTGTAAATTGGGTAAGTAATTGGTTAATGGATGGGCAACAGAGGGTGTTGAGAAATGACACTCACCCTAGGGAACGGGGTGTGACCTGCAGGGTGTCACAGGTCTCAATACTGGGTCCAGTCCTCTTCAGTGTCTCCATTAGTGACATTTACAGAAGTACTAAAATGGAAATTATGACTTTTTCGCAGATGACACAAAATCTTTTATAGGGTGGTTACTCAGGAGGGGTGGAGAGAATGCATTAGGACCATGGGAAACTTGTGGAGTGGTCAAAGAAATCGCAGCTGGGATTCAATGCCAACATTTCCAAAATCATGCACCCAGGGCACAGAAACCCAGGTTCTCAGTATAGGATGGGGGGAGGTACTGATAGTCATTAAGCATTAATGGGACCTTGGGGTAATCGGTATCCCATTAGGAGGGCAACATAAATTTGTCGCTGCAATTACAGCGACTCCTGATTGCAGACACTGAGAGAGGTGACCGTGATTTCTAGTCTCCCACTCTCAGTGTTGCCTTTTACCCCACAGTTATATTCCCACCCCACAGAGTTAAATATTTAAAGTCTGTGGGGTGTGGAGGGCGCGAGACCCCCTCAGAAAACAATTGTTTCTCGGGAGAGAGCTTTGGCACTGTACCTCCTGGGAAAAAAATGCCTGGTGCTATAATGCCAGACAGCATGTTGCTAGCACCATAATCAATGCTGGCAAAATGTTTTGGGTAGTCATATCTGATGACCTTCAAGTGGCTGGGAAGTGTGACAAAGTAGTGGGTAGGGCCAGTGGGATGCTAGGATGCACAGGGAGAGGTATAACAAGCAGGAAGGAGGTGGTGCTCCCACTGTACTGGTCACTGGTGAGACCCCACTTGGAGTATTGCATCCAGTACTGGAGGCCACACCTCAGAAAGGACATAGACAGGGTGGAGTCAGTCCAGAGGAGGGCACCTAAAATGGTGTAGGGGTTGTATCAAAAGCCCACGAGGAGAGACTGAGGGATCTAAACATGTACACATTGAAAGAGTGGTGAGCGAGAGGGAACATACTGGAGACCTACAAATACCTCATGGGGTGAACACAGGTGCAGAAAGGGCATCTCTTTCAAATGAGAAAGATTACCAGGATGAGAGGTCATGCAGAGAAGCTGGGGGGGGTTAGAAGGGATGAGAGGAAGGACATCTTCATTGGAGGAGCAGTAGATACATGGAACAAACTGTCAGCAGAAGTTGTGGAGGCAAAAACAATGGTGGACTTCAAGCATGCATGGGAGAAGGGAACATTAGTAAATGGTATTTCCTCACCTAGGTAAAGGTGATAATCCCTGCAACCTTTCTAGTGCTCATCCATTCCTCACAAGTGAGTTATCCTCCGTCATCCTATTGGCTGATGCACGATCATAAATTTTGTACTGTCAGGGGCCAAGCCCCTGGCCATCATAGTCAGTCTCCAGTGATAAAATTCCATAGCAGAAAAAAACTAGGAAAAATACAAGCACACAGAAAAAAACAACAAACAGCATAACAGAAAAAAAGACTCAACTATACAGTACTGCACTGTAAATAGTCTTTACTTTAACAGCAATGAACAGAAACCTTGCGATACAATGGTATCTATGGCATGTAAAGCTGCTAGTCAAGTCAGAGTAAGAAAATGACTAAGATAACAGCATAGATAAAAAAATATACAACAAATATATGTGTGTATATATATATATATATATATATATATATATATATATATATATAGATAGATATATACAGTAGATATGTGTATGATTATATAGGCATATCATAATACTGTATGTCTGCAGAAACCACCATACCAATGTACTGTTAAATGGCACCAATGGTTCTGGCTGCTCCGGTTCCTTACCCATGCATAACCCAGAGGGAGTATGAGCACTAGAAAGGTTGCAAGAATAATCACCTTTACCAAGGTGAGTAAATACCATTATCCCCTGCAACCTTTCTAGTGCTCATCCATTCCTCTCAAGTGGGATTTTTGTAGCAGTACTGAAAGTAAAATCTCCCTGGGTGGGTCCAATTAAACTGAACCTAAAGCACAGCTCTTCTGAATGTAGCCCTACTTGCAGTAGCTATGCCCAATCTGTAATGCCATACAAATGTATTGACAGAGGACCAGGTGGCCACAGCACTGCACTGAGGCCCATCCTTTCTCTGCCCAAGATGTCGACATCACCCTGGTAGATTGTGCTCTCATGCCGAATGGGGTTACAGGCCCCCACCCTGATATACGGCTATTATTGTCACTCTTATCCTTCTAGTAATGGTGTCTTTAGAGGCTGACTGACCCTCCTTCTTTCCTGAAAAGAAAAACAGTCTGTCTGACTTACGGAAATTCTCTGACATCTTCAAGTAAGTCTGTATGATGGAAACCATGTCATGCAGACGATGGGTGCTGTTAGCACTTCTTCGGTCCACAGGCATGGCTGGCAGGTGAACTTCCTGTTCCAGGTGGAATGGAACAGCAGCTTTGGGACAAAGGATAGAACTGTTCTAAGAGACACCCTGTCACTTTGGAACATAAGGAATGGCTCGTGGCAGGACAGCACCTGCAATTCACTCACCATCCTAGCTGAACACATAGCTGTAAGAAAAATCATTTTAATGGTAGTCCAATAGGGAGATACATAGAGTGTTCTGAGTTTGTTAAGTACTTCTGCAATCATCAGAGTTGGTGGAAAGATGTAGGTTTTGTGAAACCTCCACTGTGCCACCATTGTGTCAGTTTCCTCCACTTCACTGTTGGAAAGTGAGAGTGGAAGCCAGGTAGTTGAGTGTTCTGGCGAGACACCATCTGATCCAGTTGAAATGAGCCCTATTTTTTGTTGAGTATCTGGAACACCTGGGGGTGCAGACACCATTCTGCCTGGTCAAGATTCACTCAACTGAGCCAATCCTCCAGTGAGTTCAGCTTGCTGGCCAGGTAGGTGGCCGAAATTGAGGAAAGATCCAGCTCCACCCATTTCAATACTTTTAATGCTTCTCTTAGTTCTGCTCTGCTTTGAGTTCCCTCTTGTCTGCTTATATGTGCCATGGTGACCTGCTTATCAGTTCTGATGAGCACAATCTGCCCTGTGACTTGATGAGTAAAGAATAACAGAGCCCTGTTCACTGTTATCATTTCCAGCACATTGATGGATAGCCGAGCTTCCTATTGGGACCATTTACCCTGGATTACATGATGGTCGAGTATGGGTTCCCAGCTGAGGAGGCTTGCATCTGTTGTAATCATGGCCATCAGTGATGCTAACAATGGCTTGCACTTAAGCAGGTTCAGCATGACTGCCCAACACCTGAGGCTGTGCAGAATCTCCATGCCTAAACTGATCTTGTATTTGACATTTTGGGTTGACTGATCCCATGCATCCAGTAAAAACCTCTGGAGAGGATGCATATGTTGATGGGCCCAGGGAACTATGGTTATCATGGATGCCATGAGCCCCAACAACTGCAGGTATGTGCACCCTGGCCTGTTGGGCTGAGTTTGTATCATGGTGATGAGTCGAATCATATTGCTGACTTTCTCTTCTGTGAGGGTCACCAGTCCCAAGGTCATGTTGATCCATGTGCCGAGGTGTGTTATAACCTGGGTGGGACTTAGTTGGCTCTTATCCCAATATTTAGCCCAGCTGTTCTGTTGGAGGCACCAAGTCACCGATTCCGTGTCCCTCTGAGACTGGGTTGGGCATAGTGCTCATATGAGCCAGTCATCTAGGTATGGAATGACATGCACCTCAGACTTGCAGAGAAGTGCATCAGTCACTACCAGAGTCTTTGTGAACACCCTTGGGGCCGAGGCCAGTCCAAATGGGAGACAGGGGTACTGAAAATGTTGGCCACTTGGGGTTGAGTCTGAGAAACCTCTGGTGGCTGGGGTTGATTGGAATGTGTAAATAGCCATCTTTTAAGTCTAGGAAGTTGCCCAGCTGGATCACCAACAAGGTGGACTTGAGGGTCTACATATTGACTTGAGGGTCTCCATATTGAATTGAATTTCTTGTGTACCATGAACTTATTAAGGAATTAGAGGTCCAATACTGGGCAGAGACAGCCAGACCTTTTGGGGACCATGAAGAATGTAGAGTACACCCCCTTGTCCATCTTGGGGAGTGGTACTGGAACTGTGGCTCTGTTTCTGGACAGGTTGAGCATGGCCTGCCAGATAGCTTCTATTTTGTCGCTTTGCTGGGGCATCGGGGACATCATTGGTCTATATGGAATTATCTTTTGTGTAAGCTCTATAGGGTAGTCCTGCATCACAAGTTCTCTGACCCAGCAGTCCATTGAGGTCTAGCCCTATTGAATGGTGAACAGTTGGAGTTGACTCCACCTAGGCCCACCTCAATTCATTGGTTCTTGCAATTGGACCCTCCTCTATTGCCTGTACAGGCTTTCTTGTTTGAATTGCCATGAGCCCCAACAACTGCAGGTACGTGCACCCTGGCCTGTTGGGCTGAGTTTGTATCATGGTGATGAGTCGAATCATATTGCTGACTTTCTCTTCCGTGAGGGTCACAGAAGTGAGGATATAGCATGCACCAAGCAGGAAAGGGATCTTGGGGTTGTCATCTCTGATGACCTCAAGGTAGGGAAACAGTGTGACAAGGCATCAGGTAAAGCAAACAGGATGCTGGGATGTATAGGCAGGGGCATCACCAGCAGGAAAAGGGAGGTCATAATTCCGCTATACAAGACACTAGTGAGGCCCCACCTGGAGTACAGTGTACAGTTCTGGAGACCATACCTACGTAAGGACATAGACAGGGTAGAGAAGGTTCAGAGGAGGGCAACAAAGATGGTGCATGGGTTGCATCACAAGTCCTATGAAGACAGGTTGAAAGAACTGAACATGTACTCCCTGGAGGAGAGGAGGGAGAGGGATATGATAGAGACATACAAGTATCTTACAGGGAGGAACAGGTGCAGGAAAACACTATTTTTAAGCGAAAAGATGTTTCAGGACTTGAGGGCATGGGATGAAGTTGGAGGGAGGACGATTCAGAGGAAACATGAGAAAGAATTTCTTCACAGAACGGGTGGTGGACAAGTGGAACACCCTGCCAGAGGAAGTGGTGGGGGCTGAAACAATCACGGGATTTAAGAATGCATGGGATAGACATAAAGGAATTCTAGAGGGCAGGGGTAAGGGGAAACAGACTTCTAGGAAAACAAACTGAACTTACAAGCTCAAATGGGCAGACTGGGTGGGCCATAGGCCCTTATCTGCCGACACTGTCTATGTATCTATGTATCTATGTATCTATGTAATTACCTTGGGTTTTGAATTGTGTCATTTGAGCTTGAGACCAGCTCGGGACCAGGACTTATAGACTCTGTCTCTGGGTGACTGATTCTTGTATGACCTGGATTAGCCTCATGAGCCCTTAAATTTGGGATGAAAGTCCTTTCTGAAGGCAAGTATAGGTCCTTCCTTTCTGCCATTTGTTTTGTGCCAGCACAGTCTCTTAGGAAAGGTGTGAGTGAGTCCCCAAATAGATGTTGGCCTTTAAATGGTAGTTTGTGGATCTTGGACCTGGACTCCCAATCTATCTGCCACAGCTTTAACCACAGGACCCACCTAGCAAGATTGGAGAACAACGTGGCTCAGGTTCTGAACCTCATGATGTCGATCAAGTGTCCACTATATAGTGTGCGGCCTGCAGTGCACAGTCTGTGGTGCCCATCTGTGGAGAGGAATCAGGAATGGTACCTATGATGGACTCCACCACAGCAGTGCTCTACTGGTGTACCACACGGCCATGCCCGCTGCTAGTACCATCCCTGCAATCTCATGTTTGTCCATTGGGTCTTTCAGGGTGGCTGCACTCTCAACTGGAATGACCATTTGTCTTGAGAGGGCTAACACCAGGGTATCTATTTTGGAAACTGTAGACTGTTCTAACTTGAGAGGCTTTCAAATTGGTAAGTCAGTTGCATGACTCTTTTCACCAGGAGTCTGGCTGGTTCCACTGCCTCTAGCCTTTCAGCACAGATGCTATCCAGGGCTGGGCAAGTGGGAAAAAATTACTTGGATGGGCTCCAAGATGCTGAAGGAATTGCTCCATCAGGGCTTGCAGCATTTCTGACTCTTCTGGAATCTGGAGAGCCTCTCTTATCATCTTTATCAACTCAGCTATGTCATCTCTGGTGCACAAGTGTACTGGGGAAGACTCAAAGTCTTGTTCTGGCTCTTCATCCTCAGAAGGTTCTATTGCCTCATCCACCTGCTTGAGCCTCTTCCTAGGAATGGGAGATGATGGATCCTCCGTGCGCTTGTCGATGGAACCTGGGAGGGAGCCTTGTGGGTGTTGGGATTGCAGTTTTTCTAGCCACTGGAATAGGAGGCCCACCTGTGTGGCATTGAGTGTAATCGGTACCTTGGGAGATGCATGGGGCCCCTAAGTGGAAATCAAGTCAAGGCTGGGGTCCTTTGAAGTTCCAGCCTCCAAGAAGTGCACACGGCACACAATGCCTCTGCCCCAAGAGTCTCTGGCAGCTGTGTCCCATATTTGATGCAGGCAAGCATGGCAGGTAGTCTCAGTTCACTGGCAAATCTAAGGGAAACAGAGAGAAAAAACTGGGTTAGAAACATGTCGTCCCCTTAGCATGGCAGTGTAATAATGCAGCTGAGGACTTGCATGGAAGCCTGATAGCGCATAGCCTATGTGGATTCATAATATAATAAAAACAAGTGTGGTGACCCTCTCAAAATGGTATCCCAGTGCAAACCTATGCTCTGCCACACACAAGATGGCCAACAGTGGAGTTTGTTTTGAAATCCCAATTCTCGTGGGATTTAGACATTGGGATCTTCCCAAAATGGCCTCCATCCTGAAACAGCACCACAATAGTGGCCCTTCCCACAAAATTATGCAGGAAAATTGAGGACAAAATGGCAGTGATCTTGCGAGATCGTTTGTCCCATAATTTGATACCCAAGTAGCTGAATAATCCTGCCTCTGCCTCTGTATTCACCACCGCATGGTGCTGGGTAAACAACACGGGACATCAGAGCTCCATTCTCATGAGATCTGCTATTTTGAACAAGATTTCAGCCATAGCAAGAAGTGTGCAGAGCTGAGGATCCCAGACTGTGAGGGAGTGAACAGGAATCAAGAGGATATTTCTTCTAATGGTGCGGTCCTGCTTCCAGCACAGGAAGGCACAAAAATGGTGGATGCCTGCTCCCTTCCACACAGACCTCTAACATAGAAACATAGAAACATAGAATTTGATGGCAGATAAGGACCACTTGGCCCACCCAGTCTGCCCATTTCCCTACCTAATGGATAAGCTGCAGATCCTAGTTAACCAGCAGCCTACTTCTTCCTACCCCCCACCCCCTAGAATTGCCTTATGACTGCCCCATGCATGCCTGAATTCCACCACTGTTTTTGACTCCACAACCTCCTCCGGAAGGCCGTTCCATGCATCCACAACCATCTCTGTGAAAAAAATACTTCCTTAAATTACTTCTGAGCTGCCCCCATCTTCAAATTCTGCCCCTTGTTCTTTCACTCTTCTTTTTTTGAAAGATGCTACCCTCTTGGACTTAGTTGATTCCCTTGAGGTACTTGAAAGTTTCTATCATGTCTCCCCCTTCCTCCTTTCCTCGAGGCTATACATATTAAGATCCTTAAGTCTCTCTTCATATGTCTTCTGGTGCAGACCCTGCATCATTTTAGTTGCCCTCCTCTGGACAGCTTTCATCCTGTCTATGTCTTTGCGGAGATTGGGTCTCCAGAACTGCACGCAGTACTCCAGATGCAGTCCGACCAGCTGTCTGTACAGAGGGATAATAACTTCCTGTTTTCTACTGGTGATGCCTCTCCCTATGCATCCCAGTATCCCCCAGCCCTCCTTGCTGCCCGCTCACATAGCTTGCCCACCTTTAGGTCATCTGATATGACTACCCCCAGGTCCCTTTCCATTTTGTTGTTGTTAGTATCTCACCCCCATTGTGTACTCTTCCCCTGGGTTTTTGTTTCCCAGGTGCATTACCTGCACCTCTTAGCACTGAATCTAAGCTGCCATACATTTGACCATTCCTCTAACCTTGCCAAGTCCCTTCTCATCCTTTCCACCCCACCTTGTGCATCAACTCTGTTGCAGATCTTTGTGTCATCTGCAAAGAGACGTACTTTTCCTTCCAGTCCCTCTGCAATGTCGCTTATAAAGACATTGAAGAGGACCGGTCCTAATACTGAACCCTGCGGTAACTCACTAGTAACCCCTCTTTCTTCAAAGTAGACTCCATTTACTATT
Organism: Neoceratodus forsteri; assembly: GCA_016271365.2. Taxonomy (NCBI): domain Eukaryota; kingdom Metazoa; phylum Chordata; order Ceratodontiformes; family Ceratodontidae; genus Neoceratodus; species Neoceratodus forsteri. The sequence continues at coordinate 944,138,260 of CM057452.1, forward strand.
ACTCTCTGTGTCCTATTCTCCAGCCAATTCTTTACTCAGGCTGTCATCTTGGGACCCACTCCCAGGCTGGCTAACTTGTATATTAATCTTTTGTGTGGGACTGTGTCAAATGCCTTGTTAAAGTCTAGGTAGGCCATGTCCACAGCCCTCCTGATCTACTACTTTGGTAACCCAGTCAAAGAAATCTATCAGATTCGTCTGGCATGACCTTCCCGCTATGAATCCATGCTGCCTTGGGTCCTGTGCCCCTCTGGCCTCTAGATACTTGACAATTCTTTCCTTCAGAAGTGATTCCATAATTTTCCCTATCACTGAGGTAAAACTAACAGGTCTATAGTTTCCTGCTTCTGCTTTGCTCCCACTTTTGTGAAGGGGAATCACATCTGCCCTCCTCCAGTCCTCGGGTACCACCCCATCCTCCCATAGTTTGTTAAAGAGGGTAGTCAGTGGTGTCACTAGTTTTACCCTTAGGTCTTTTAGAATTCTGGGATGAATCCCATCAGGCCCCATTGCTTTGTCCACCTTCAGTTTTAAGAGTTCTTTCAGGACCCTTTCTTTTGTAAATGGACAGGTATCAACTTCTGTATCCAGAGTGTTTCTACTGTTTGTTTTAGGTACCTCCCCCTCTTCATTTGTAAATACTGAGCAAAAATATTTGTTAAGTATCTCTGCCTTTTCACAGTGACTCTCTCCACCCTCCCTCCCTTTATTGAGCCTCACTATCCCCTCCTTGGTCTTCCTTCACTCCCTGATGTACCTATAAAAGGTTTTATCCCCCTTCTTAGCTGAGTTGGCTATCCTTTCCTTGGTTTGGGCCTTTGCTGTTCTGACTGCCTTCCCAGCTTCCTTTCTCTTTAACTGATACAGTTCTCTGTCCTGCTCCTTCTGTGATTCCTTGTACTTCCTGAATGCTTTCTTTTTCTCTTGAACCTTCACTGCCACTTCCTTTGAGAACCATAGTGGTTTCTTACATCATTTCATTTTGTTTATTTGCTTCACACAAAGGCTTTTTACCTCTGTGATTGCAGTTTTTATTATTCCCCATTGTTCTTCCACCCCTCCTTCCTGCCCATTTGCTAGTGCATTCCTTAGGCACTCACCCATTTTGGCAAAGTCAGCCCTCCTAAAGTCCAGTACTTTTGCCTTTGTATGGCTTGACTCAATTGCTGTGTTTATTGTAAACCATACTGTTTGATGGTCACTAGTTCCCAGACGGCTACCCACTTCTACATCTGTGATCCTCTCTCCATCTCCATTTGAGAGAACCAGGTCTAAGATTGCTTCCTCTGGAGTAGGCTCCAATACTAGTTGTCTAAGGCATGCCTCCTGTAGGGCATCTAGAATAACCCCACTCTTTGAAGTGGCTGCTGCAACTGCACTCCAGTTAACATCTGGCATATTCAGATCACCCATTAGCAATATCTCCCCTTTTTCTGCCATTCTAAGTATACTTTCTATCATTTCCTTGTCCATTTCCTCCCCCTGAGAAGGGGGTCTGTATACAACCACTGTGCGGACTGTGGTGCCATTGCCTGTCTCCAAATTTACCCACAGTGCTTCTTCTCCTCCCTGTTTACCCTTTTGTTCTGTTGCTTTGATTTCTTCCCTTTTGTAAAGAGCTACTCCTCCTCCTCTTTTACCCTCCCTGTCCCTCCTGCAGATAATGTATCCTGGTATGTTTATGTCCCAGTCATGGTTTTGTGTGTACCATGTTTCTGTGACTGCCATGATATCCAGATGTTCCTCCTCCATCAAGGCCACTAATTCAGGAAGCTTGTTACTCAGACTACGGGCATTGGTACTCATTGCTCTCCATTTTTTGATGGCTTTACCTTCTGTTGCAGCATCCCCCACTGACCTTTCTACCTCGGTCTTTTTCTCATTTAGTACCCTGCTTTGTAGGGGAAGGCTGGGATTTTCTGGCTGCTTATCAGTGCCTCCCCCCTTGACTAGTTTAAAAGCTTGCCAATAAAGCATTTAAACTGATTGCTCAAAAGACTTGTTCCCTTCCTGGACAGATACAGACCATCCTGCCAGTGTAGGCTGGTGTCCCTCCAGGTGGAACGCCAGTCCCCAGTGAAGCCAAACCCCTGTGCTCCACACCATTTTTTCAACCATTCATTAAACTGCATGGTGCAAAGTACCCTCGCCTCACCCATGCCATTGACAGACAGCACCTCTGAGAAGGATACTGTGTGTGCTACTTGTCTTAGGCCCCTCCCCAACTCTACAAAGTCCTCCTGCACTGCTCTAATCTCATTATGAGCCAAATCATTTGTCCCTAGGTGGACAATGACATCCAGCTCAGACTCCCGTGCAGCTGTTCTCGTGATCCTGAGGATGCGCTTCCTGTCCCTCCAAGCCATGGCACCAGGCAGGCACCTTACTTCAGTTTTCTCTGGATTGCCCAAGACATCCATGAGGAGGAGAAATCAGGCACTGGGATGCACAGAGCCTCCATGGACCCTTCAGGCACCAAGAACAGGTTAGCAGTGCTTAAAACTTTGGACAGGCTGCCTTGATTTTTGCTTGTGGGTCTGTGTGGAAAGTGCCTCAGAGTGAGGTGGAGGCATCCCCCCTTCAGCTGCCAAATGCCTGTGGGCTCCAAACTGATTCCCTGGGGCTAACTGCTTCCCTGGGTCAAAGTGCCTTGAGCAGATGGCTCCTGGAATATGCTGCCTGATTTTGGATCAGACGCAATGTGAGGATCTGTCCTCAGGGAGCTGCTGATGGGGATGCTACATGTGGGTTCCAACCTGCACAGGGGTGTGAGGCAGGATGATACCAGAGGGTCCAGCTCCATCTACTCACTTGCTCCTTTCCTCTCTCTGTGGTCTACTAAGCATTGTATCTCCTTATTATCATTCATAATTTGTTTTTGTGAGCCAACAAATGCATGCAAAAGGTTATGACAATCCTAAAGGTTAACACATGTTCTGAAATGTTGAAGTGTTGGTTTAAAGGATAGAACAAGGAGTAAAGGCATTATTAGACTAACAATACCTGAAAGTTTGGGAGTGATCGAAGATTGTGACCTGCCTCTAGGGATGCACAAAGTAAACTGAAGACTATAATGGATACGGGCATCTGGCAGTCCAAAATTTGTGATCATGCATCAGCCAATAGGATGACAGAGGATAACCCATTTGTGAGTAATGGATGAGCACTAGAAAGGTTATAGTGGATAATAAGCAAGGAAGAGGGATAGTTGCCACAGAACAGGTTGGGTCTGTGGAGAGAGATTAGATAGGGACTATCTGGGCAGACTGGGTGGGCCAAGATGTGCTTATCTGCTACAAATTCTATGTTTCTATATTCTGCTTCTATGTTTCTAAATAAATCAAAAGTGCTTAAATATTATATTCATACTGTAGATTATGTTGGCAGATAGAGACTCTGTCTATCTAGGATGCCCACTGCTTACATAACTCCATGTCTGCAATGATACTGGAGTTGCTGGACCTCTTATCCTTCCAGTGCTCTGGCGCCCCTTTCCCAGGGCTACCCACTTAGATCTTACTTTCCCCATATTCCTATCCCATCCATGTTTATAACAAGTTATTGATTTGGCTTTAACCACCAGCATTGGTAGACTACTCCAAGAGTTCACCACCCTCTTTATTATAAAGTACTTACTTTTGTTTTAAATTCCCACTCAGCAACCTCCACCAATGCTACCTGGTTACTATGTTTTTAGTCTTCATGATAAATCCCTTCAGTCTACCCTTTTGAGACTCCTCAAGAACTTTTAGGCTTCAGTCATGTCCTCCTCTCCATTCTGGACTCAACAGTATATGTTTAAGTTCTCCAGCTCCTCCTGATATGTCTACTCCTGCTGTACCTGTATTAATATTTTAGTCCTCCTCTGAACTGTCTCCAAGCACTCCCTGTCCTTCCTGAGGTTGGGCCTCCAAAACCAGACACTGTATTCCAGTTGCAGTCTCATCACAGATCTGTAGAAATGCAGTATCACCTCATTCCTTCTGTTGGTGAATGCCCTACCTTTATACCCAATCATTCTGCCTGCCTTCTCATATGCCTTGTTGCACTGAGCAAAGGACATAAGGTTGTTAGTGACAATGAATCCCAAGTCCATTTTCTACTGTCTTACCTCACTCACCACATAAAATAATAAGTTCTAGGGTTGTTAATATAAATATGTATAATTTTACATTTCCTTGCATTGAATTTGCACATTAGAACACTTCTCCAGCCATTCTAGATCACTTTTCATATCCCTATGCTTACTCCCTCCTCTCGTGCCATCTTTCCGCAGATCTTGGTGTCATCAGCAGAAAGACCTTACTCTATATACCCTCCTATGTGTCACAAATGAAGATATTGAAGAACACCAGCTCTAGGATTGATCACAGTGGCACTCCACTGCTACTTCCCATGGCCCCAGAAAATGCCCCATTAACTATTATATCACCCACTCATTTCTCCTCACAACCCATTCTCTATTCAGCTGGTGAGTTTGCTCCCCACCCCAGATCCTCCTGTTTTCTTATTCAGCCTTCTGTGTTGTACAGAGACAAAAACTTGCTTAAGTCCAAGAACAGCACATCAACGTCTTGTCCCCACCCACTGCCTTTATAATCTAACCAAAAACAAGCTGCCCAGATTAATCTGGCATACCCTGCCTGCCAGAAACCTATGCTGCCTTTTGTCCTACAGTCTGTTAGTCTCCAGGAATTCCACCAGGTACTCTTTTATGATGATTTGCAGTAGCTTCCCTACAATCAAGGTAAGGCTTACTGATTTACAGGTCATCTCTGGCCCCACTCTTATGAACTGGCACCAACCTTAGCTACTGTCCAATTCACTGGCAGGACTACTATTTTCAGGAAGCAGATAAACAGACTACCCAGTGATGCTGCCAGTGCCTTATTCACCTGTCTCAACACCCTAGTGACTGATTCACTTTCAGGGCCCTAAATCTCTTGAGCACTCTTTATTCTGATACCAGTCCTACCACAGGTCTACTTCCTTGCACTCTTTGGACCCTGATCCCACAATCAGGAAGTGGCCCACCTTTTTCCACTATAAATACTGAACACAAATACTTGTTCAAGACATCTGACTTTTGCCTGTCATCCACAACCCATCCACCCCGCTCTTGTGTGAAGTTAATTTGTTTATTGAAACAAATAAACATTTTTCCAACTATATGCATATACAGTACAGACCAGAAGAAATGAGAAACAATGTGACAATGCGTTAAACCATGAAATAACATTACATAGGCTAGTGTGGATCATACTGTACATTCTTCAGTCAAGCAGGATTAGCAGGATAATCTGAACTGTATATCAGGATAAACTAGTTACTAGAGTAACAATAAAACAAAACAAACCATATACTGAGGAGAGATGCATTAATTATATTAAACAGAATCATTGCATGTAGAATAAAATAGCATGGAGAGTCTGAGGATACCTTCCCATTATTTAGATTGTCAAAAAGTTGAAGTAATCCTGCCAGCAAAGTTTAAATTCATTCATTCAGTCTAGGGCCAGGTATGAGAGGCACGCCAGGGATACAGTATGAGTTAAATTATTAAAAATATCTGCAAGTATGGGTGTTATTTGGGATTTCCAGTGGATCAAAATTAATTGTTCAACCTGCATAAATAGAATATGTAGCCATCTATGTTGATATTTTGACAGTTTAATGTCTTTGTTCACGATGCCCAATATACAATATTTGGCGTCAAAGGAAACATCACCCTTTGTAATTGTAGGGGCCAGGTTATGGAGAGATCACCATAACTTAGAGATTGGTTCATAAAGCCAAAGTATATGTAGCAAATCTCCCCCAGTGCATTACAGCACTAACAGTAATCATTAGCTAGTAGTCCCATTCTGTGAAGAAGAGATGGAGTTTCTATACCAAAGGTGGAGAATTTTATATTGAATAAGCATGCTGCAAACATCTTTAAAGATACTGTGGCAGATGGTCCAACATTTATTCCATTGAGAATCTGTTATATTGTCATAGGTTCATAGGAGAGTTACGTGATCGAGGGACTAGCCCATTATAATCTCTCCACCTACCATAGGTGGAATTCAAATTTTGATTAATTCATACAAGAGTCTAGATTTTGTTTAAACTGAATTAAATTGGTACTATGGACAACATCAAAAGGAAAAGAGTTCCATGCTGAGATAACTCTCTGAGTAAAGAAGTTGTTTCTTTTTGTGGTCTTAATAATAACCCTTAATTTCAGGTCATGAGATCTGGTTATACACACAGAATGGTGCCATTCCAAACACAGGGACTCAAATATCAGAATATCTTGAGTAGCCTTATATACTAAACATAAATCTCCTCTCAAGGAACGATACTCAAGTGAGTGGAGGTTTATTTTTTTTAATCTGTCTTTATACGAAAGACAGCTTATATTCTTCATATGTTTAGTAAACCTTTGTTGTAACTTTTCCCTAGATTGTTTGTCTTGCATTAATGTGGGGGAACAAAAAGATGAACAATAGTCAAAATTAGTTCTCACTATGCTGCAGTACAGTGGAATTAATACCTCAGACTCTCCAATTTTTATATTTCTCAAAATACAATTAATCAGACGATTACATTTTTTTACTCTATGATTTGTGTGATCAAAGAATTTTAGATCGTTGGTGATGAAAATACCTAAATCCTTCTCTGAACTTACTTCGTTCAAAGAGTTATCATTAATGAGATAAGTAAAGCAGTTGTTATTTTTCCTAAAATGCATAACTTTGCATTTGGGATAATTAAATGCTAATTCGTATTCATTAGCCCAATTAGAGACTAAATTCAAGTTTGTCTGTAATATTTGAGCATATTGGGTATCATTAACAATACCTCCCATTTTAACATCATCAGCATATTTACTTAGCCATATTCCATCCATGGTATTCATACTACTAATCAAGATGTTAAATAGGATTGGGCTGAGAAATGAACTCTGTGGCACTCCACTAGTAATTTTAGTCAAGGGAGATTTATAACCTCTGACGACAACCTGTAGAACTAGGTTTCATTTGGCTTTGGCTGGGAGAGACTGATTTGATAAGGAGTCTCAGAATAGCTTGTAAATTTTGCTAACTAGGCCAGATGAGGTATTTATCCATGAAGTAACATAAGAAAAAGTAGGAGTTAGTATATTAGCTTGTTGCAGTACAGGGAGTATAGCAGATCGAACTTGCAAATATTTCCAGAACCCTATTTTAGGTATATTCTATGTAGCTTGTAGATTAGCAAAGGAGTTTAATGTATTGCTATTGTTGATTAAAATATCTTCCATGAGTTGCAGAATAATGGTTCACTGTCAAGGGTTATATTCCAGTTCCATCAAATAGGAGTATATGGCACAGGAGTAGGATTAGTTTTGAGCCATTTGTGTAGTTTAAACCAGTAAGGTACTGATGGGGCTATAATAGAGTGTCTCCTTAGATTCTTAGTCAGTATATTGAATATAAAACAGGCAGGAATTTTACCTACAGTCAGGGAAGTTTCCATATCTTGCCACAAAGGAGAATAGCTATTAGGTTTACAGAACCATTTAATAGTTTGTGATGCTTGAAATGCCCACAGATATGCTAAGAACCAAGGGAGACCAAATCCACCCTGGGACAAGTAAGCACATAATTTGGTTCAATTGAACCTTGGGATATGGCCTTCCCAAATAAAGCCACCTATTATTTTATCAATTTTGGAGAGAAAGAAGGGTGGTAACTTTAATGGGATGTTTGAAAATAAATAAAGTATCTTTGGAGTTATAGTCATTTTTATGGCAGCAATGTTGCCAGCTAGAGATAAATTAAGGGTCATCCATCTGTCCAAGATTGTCTTTAGGTTAGTATATAAGGGGGAAAGATTTACATCCCAGATTTTATCGAAATTAGGTAAAATCTAAATCCCTGGATAGGAGATGCCTTGAGAGGCCCATCAGAATCCAAGAGGGTTATTCATAAAGGGTTTGCAAAGCTTGTTTAAAGGTAATACCTCATTTTTACTATAGTTAACTGTCAACCCAAATATACTAGTAAATGTTTTTAATAATTGAGTGAGTGGGTGGGCAGCAGATTCTAAGTCATCAAGTAAAATTAACCGATCATCTGCATAAGACAGTGATGTATATTCCGTGTTACCAATGGAAATGCCTTTGATTTCATTAGTTTGGTGGAGGGCAGTTGCCAAAGGTTGAAGAGCTAAAATTAAAAGAGATGGGGATAAGGGACATCTTTGCCTGGTGCCTCTGGCTAGATTAAAGGGTTGAGCTAAAGTAGAGTTTGTAAGGACTCTGGTGAAGGGGGAGGTATAAAGTATTTTAATCCAAGAGCAAAAACAATCATTCATACCCAGGTGGGCTAATACAAGGTAGAGGAAATTCCAGTTTAAAGAATCAAAAGCTTTTTCAAAGTCAACAGCTAATGCGGCTGCAGGGGACTTGAAAGATCTGGCTTTATACATAAGATTGAATAGTGAGCAAAGGTGGTCAGAGCCTGCCTTCCCCTTGTTGAAGCCCACCTGGGATCTATGAACTAATTTAGGAATAAGAGGGTCTAGGCACATAGCTAGAAGTTTTGCAAATATTTTACCATCTGTATTAAGTAGTGATATAGGGCTATAACTGGATGGAAGGGTAGTATCTTTGTCTTTCTTTGGGAGCACTGTAATAATCACATTTGTCATTGTTTGGGGTAACTTGCCTGTATTAGTGGATTAGTGGAACACTTTACACACAAAGGGCAAAGTTGGTCAGCCAAGGGCTTGTAAAATTCTATAGGGAATCTATCACAACCAGGGGCCTGCCCAGACTTGAGGGATCAAAGAGCTAGGTGAACTTCCTCTGTAGAGAAGGGTTTGTCTAGAGAGTTTGCCACATCAGCAGAAAGACAGAGAAGAGCTAGCTTATCCAGAAAGTTATTAATATGTGGGGATGATGATGATGAGGAAGCAGAGTATAAATTGTTTTAGAAGGACATCATGATTTTGTTGATGGAAGAATTATCGGTATGTGTTTTGCCCAGAGGGTCTTTTAAACCAGAGATGTGTCTTTCCATTTGTTGTGATCTGAGCCAGTAACATAATAATTTATTACCTTTTTCACCTCCCTCCCAATATTTGTGTTTAATTTTTAATAGTGCTATTTCAGTTTTACAGGAGATTAAGTTGTTAATTTCATACATAATTGAAGAATTGCATAATGTAGGTGGGAGATAGAATCCAGATGCGGAGTAGCAAAGTACTGTGATTCTTTGGTTTTAATTAAATTTCCAAGGTTTTTAAGCTGTTGTTCCCTCATTCTTCTCCTGGGTGCAGAGAAGCTAATGATTTTGCCACAAAGTGTGGCTTTAAGAGCTTCCTAGGTTGTGTTTATAGGGGCATCCTCAGGGTCATTATGAGAAATAAAATCTTGTATTTGTGTTCTGATCCAAGGTAACAATTCAGGATCTTTAAGTAATAGTGGATGTAAGCACCAAGAAGGAGATTTTAGGGGAGGAGAATCCCAGATCAGGTGGAGTTTAACTGGAGAATGGTCTGAAATAAGAAGAGGTAGAATGTTAGAATCTATTGTATTTGCAGTGACCGTAGGGGATGTTAACCAGTAGTCTATACTGCTGTACTTTATGATTTGTGGAGGGTGGAATAAAACATATATTCTTTAACCCTGGGGTGGAAGAGCCTCCATGTATATGACAGTCCAAAATCTTTCATAAAAAGTGAAAGGACAGCTATGCTCCTTGGATGGGCATCAGGGGAGGAGTTACTTCTGTCTTAATATGAATCCAATGTAAGGTTAAAGTTACCTACAATCAAAATAGGGGAGTTTTCAAAATTTAGGGAGATTATCTGATGTGTCAAATTATGAAAGAATTGAGGGTTGTCAGAATTTGGGGCATAGATGTTAACCAAAGTTAGTTGCCCAGTGGCAGTATCAAAGGTGGTAATCAGCCATCTATCTTCTGGGTCTTTTGAATATTGGAAAGCTTCCATTTTAAGATTTTGTGAATTTAAATTGTGACACCTTGTCTTTTAGAGGTAGCTGATGCTGCATAAACTTGACCAACCCAGTCACATTTTAATCTGTCGTTATCTGTAGATAATAACTTGGTTTCTTGTAAAAAAGCTTTTTGCGCTTTGTCTTTTAAGATAGTTCAAAATTTGTTTACGCTTGCCAGGCACATTGAGTCCCTTGACATTCCATGTATATAAGATTAGCCATAAAGATCTAAATCTAATGAGCATGTAGTGGGTAAAAATAAAATTGTCAGGGACCCAGATTGCCAGGCAATAAAAGCAAGAAAAGTACAGGTTAAAATGACAGAGTTAATGGTCATAGGTTGTCTGTAGGTAGTAATAAAGGGGATTATGATAGAAGGAGAAGACAGGAGGGCTCTCATTCTCCATTTACAATATCTCTCCATATCTAGTATAACTATTGTCAACCTTAACATCCAAAATATTAAACAGAATAAATCGGAAGCCATCTATGATGAGTAGAGAGGTATTGGCCAGTTAGTATATAAAACAGAAAAAGGTAACCAAGACCTCTTCTCTGTTCTCTAGGGCATAGATCCGGAAGGTAAACAGGTTGGATGTAACTTAAAGGATCCAGAACTCCTTAAGTTATACAGTAGCTGGTTAAGAGCTTGTATAGTGAAATTTTAGTAGCTTGATAATTTTGTTAACATTAAGTAAGAGAAAGAGAAAAACATATTTAATAAAAGGGACATTGCTATTATCCAGTGTACCAACATGAGGCTGAATCCACCACTGCGACATCCAGCACAAGTGAGTCACTGTGCTGGACATAGCAGAAACCAGTGGTGCAGCTCCCGGTGTTGCGCCTTCAGCCGGTCCAACTCCGACTCGGAGTTAGATATCTAGAGACTGGAGGGTGTGGGGAGTGGATCCACACACGTGGGGGTTTGGGGGCACAGCCCCCAGATTGAATCACACTGCATCCCCGACAGTACAATGCCAACACTCGGCATTGTGTCTGTTGCTCTCGGGAATGTTGGAAGTGCAGCGCAATAGTGAAACCCTATTATCTCTATGTAATATAAAGACTGATTGTGTCTAACACACTTTGTGTGGCTTATATAAAATTGTTAACCAATACCACATATTTTCCATCATCCATTGCATCTAGAAAGAGATAATATTCTGAATGCCAAAACCACAGTGAGATGGAAAGTACTAAAAACAAAAAAAAATTTCAGTTTAAAAGACAGAGGAAACATAATATACATTGATCTATACTAATGAGCTAAACATGCCATAAATACAAAGAACATATAAAGTTGGTGTAACTATGAATATTAACTGTTATACCCTTAAAATTGACACTATCTGAACAACTATGTACAGGTTTGTTGTAATAATGGATATGTTTCTATACTTCTGCCTGTATATGTATTTGTAAATTGCATTCATGGGTTTGACATAAAAGCCTAAGGTAATAGTGAATGGATGTTTTCAGATAGTGAAACGAGGATATAGGTGTTACAGGATGAGATTACACACTGTTGCCAGGCTTCGGACAACATTGGGGCACTATAACCATAAAGTATGAGTTAGGAAGATATAATGAGCCCCAAGCAAATTATGAATATCAGTTGTGCAAATATTACCTGCTCAGGAGTGTTTGTAATAGTCATATATCTAGCAGGACTAGTATTGCTGGAGTATGATCGCACCACTTAGATAAGGTGAGAGGCTACCTTAAGTTTAAAATTATCTGTGGTGCACATATTATGTTATATAGTAGAAAAGTATGAACTACAACTATATAGCTGGTAGGCAAGAGAGTAAGTGGCAATTTTAGAACAGCGTACCCTTGCTTAATAGGCTATCAGCTGAAAGATAAAATATTTTGGTAACTTTATGGAGTTAATGTAAACTCCTCTAAAATAATCAGGTACCATAGAGAAATAACAATAGTCTTCAGGCAGGTTTCAATGATGTAGGGTCTGATTTAGATTTCCCCTTGCTGTGGCGCTTTTTCTTGGGAGGTTCTAAGAACTTCTCCGGTGAACTTGCCACAATATCTGCCCATGAGGTGTCAGCTGAAGTGCACTCCATTTCGGGTATACTAGAGGAGTTGCTTTTATGGATAGGCAATCATTGCATGCAGAATCTTGTAGGGAGACTTGGAAGTCCTGGAGAGGAGCATATTTATTATACAAGGGAATGTGTGAAATGTCCTTACTCACCGCACCCGCCTTCACGTCATGACTTGGTGTAGATTCTGGGATTCAGCATCAAGGTTTGCTGTGCAATAAACTAGCGAAAGCTTTCACTTGTAAATGGCTGGAGTGTCTTGTAGGTAAATCTGCAGTGGACCCAGCAATACCCGACTCAGATGTAGTAGTAGTGGTGGATTTGGTGTGCACACCATCACTGGATACTGGAACAGCTGAGGGGGAAGGCATTGGAGTTTTGATATTAGCTTCATTGTCCTTCAGAAGGAGTAAGTTGGAGTTATTTAAAAAAGTCATTAGGGAATCAGGAGTACTGAAGTCTTTAATGGTATTTCCAACAAGTACTAGCATCGTCGCTGGGTATCGTAACGAGAACCATAGGCCAATCTGAAGCATAAGCTGTCCGGCAGGGGTAAAAGCTTTCCTTTTAGCAGATACTTCCTTGGAGAAGTCATGATAGATGTAAATACGGTGTTCCTGCCAGGTGAGGTGGCCAATTTCTCTGGCCCTTTGTAGGATGAGTTCTGTGTGGGCAAAATTAAGAAATTTGGCCACTATCAGTCTGGGTCTTTGCTCTGGTGGGATTTGTGGTCCAACAAGTGATAAGAGTGCTCTATAGTTAGGCTATGGTCTGCAGGCAGTTTCAGAACTTGAGGTAAAACATGTAGTAGAAATGCAGATGTGTTTTTCAGTTGTACATCCTCCAGAAAACTGAACAGGCAGAAATTGTTTCTGCAACTATGGTTTTTGATGTCATAAATTTTAGATTGAAGGTCTTTAATAGTGTTGTTTTGTTCCCTAATCATAGCCTTAAATTCCTGTACCTATGCCTCATTTTGTAGAGCTTTATTTTCTGTAGTAGCCAGCCGAGAGTCTATGAATTTTAATGTGGTTGTATTTTGTTGCGTTGCAGTCTTCAAGTCATTCATGTCTGTTAGCATTTTGTGGAACATAGCTTCCACCTTATCGAGAGGAGCTGGATGATTCATAGTTTTGGCCATACTGCAAGGCCTGCAGTCTGTATTCCCAGGAGGATTTCAGATTTAAGTATACACCAAATAACTAAATTTAGGAAAGAGAAAGTTCTATAAAAAAACTGTGGTAGGTCACCTTAAGCTGAAATCTGTGCGTTAGTCCTCTATGTCAGGCTTAGATGGATGAGGATGAAGCTAGACTGTTTATGAATTACAGAACTCAGGAATCAGACATGCATGCTGTTCAGTGCTGGGCCACCCCCACCCCCCACCCCACTCTTAAACCTCTCAATTCCTTTTCATGTTGCTCTTTTAACATAAAAGAAGGCGTTCTCTCACTCTTCAACCTTGTGTACAATTATTTGCTCTGTATCTGCCTTCCTGACTGTCCTGTTGGTCTCCTTTATCTTTTCTAAATTTTGTCCCCTATTGCTCTCATTCTGCCCTTGTAAGGTACTTCCAGAATGTTGTCCACTTAATTATAACTGCCTCCCTGTCTCCTCTACCACTTTGGTAAACCATGTAGTGTACAGTATGTTTTCTTTTCTTCCTATTCTTACCCACCTGCATTATGCTAGTACTGTATTGATCATTTCAATTATTCCTCTTTTGGCATATCCCATTTGACCCCACCCTTCCCTGCCTCTGCCAATCTTTCCTTGAGCAGCTCACTTATTTTCCTGAAATCAGCAATTTTAATGTTTAGGACCTTTGTTTTTGAGTTGCAGTGATGGGACTCCAGGTCAGTTTAAATTCACACTGAACTGAGGTTAATGGGCCCTAGTAGCTCCATCACCATGACAGAAACAGAGCCAGGATAGCCCCTTCCCTAGTAGGTTCCTTGGCCCACTATACTGTACAAGGCAACAAACTGCAGCATGTCTACCAGTGCTGTGCTTCTGACATTTTGGCCACCAGGATCACCCAGTCTACATTTAGTAGATGCAGTTCTCCTATCGGTACTACATCTCCCCTTTTCTGAAGATTTCCTTAATTTGTCCCTCAGTGACCTGTCCGTGTCATCCCTTTGACAAGGCAGTCTATGCAGTATGCCTACTCCAATTTTCTCCCCTCTTGAAGTAAGCTGTACCCAGACCACTCTTCATCTCCCCTGTCTCCTACTGATGTGTCCACAGTGGTCTCCATGCTCCGGTGCGTACATCCAGTAGGAAACATTGCACATGGGTCCTTTGTAGAAGAGGAAAACACATTGTCATTGGTTAATTACACACTTGGATTGGACTGGTGCAAATAGAAACACATTACATTTGATTGAGATATAACAGTTATAGATCACAGAATCATACATAAGTTAAATTAATTGCAAAAAAACATTGTTAATGCACTAGTTAGGGTTAAAGAAACAAAATTAGGGAAATGTGAAGTCAGGGTTTCCAATCCTAACACCCCACCCCCATCCTGCAGGCAACAACAGGAAAAACCATTATGGTTTCACCTCTCTTGTGTCTTTGCAAATTAGGTATGGGGTGTGCCTTGGGGTCATCAACTCTAATGGTCACCCCATTCTATCAGTAAATAAACTGAGATGTGTTCAATATATGATAATGGAATGAGTGTTAAGGTTCACAACTCCAAGGCACACCCCACACCTGATTTAAAAAAATGTATGAGAAGCAAAATTGTAATGTTTTTTCCTGTTACTGCCTGCAGGGTGGGAGTGGGGTGTTAGTGTTGTAAACCGTAACACCAGATTTCCCTGCTTTTGTCACTTTAATCCTAACTATTGCACTAACAATGTTTTTTTGCAATTAATTTCCTTACTTTTTGAGATACTGTAGTATATTTGTATCCTCATTTGACTGTGGGAACACAGGGCCCTCTGTGCCCTGTTCTTTCATCCCTCCATAGATGCATACATTTATGTTACTGAGAAAGTGCAGGGATCTTTGTTCCCTGCACTTCCATTTCTACCAAAACAGCAATTTCTTTCTTTTGTTGTATGGCTTGTTAAAGTTTCAGTGTTATCCTATGGGAATTTGCATTTTTTCATTTTGTATGCTTTTTTTATATTGCTGCTAAATGTTTATGTGGAAATATATGTTATTCTTGTAGTACTTATTAAGACCTTTGTTTTGATATATATATTGTCTCATAAGTCAAAATATTGAGGGAGTTATAGCTTCTTGAAGTTTCAATGTTATCCTATAGGAATTTGCATTTTTCAGTGTTATGTTTTTTTTGTGTTGACCCTACATTTTGTGTGTGTATGTGTGTGGTATATATTATTCTTCTACTACTCATTAATACCTTTCTTTTGATATATATATATATATATATATATATATATATATATATATATATATACACACACACACACACACACACACACACACACATTCTCCCTTAAGTCTAATATTGAGGGACCTATGGCTTCTTGAAGTTGAAATGTGGAGAAATAAAACTAAGTACTAAATCTCTTTTCATATGACAGAGTCCTTTTTTTGTAAGAAATGAAAAACCCATACAAAATAGGATGTCTTCATATGAAAAAAGGATCGGGAAAATACTGTCCAAATTCTTTTTTCATACAAGGGCATTTTTTTTCATACAGTATAAATGGAAAAAAGTATACAAACAAGGATTCCTTCATATGGAAAAATAATGTGGAAGAAAACTAAGTCCAAATTATTTTTTCGTGTGAGGGCATTCTTTTTTGTATGAACGAAAAATGCACATGAAAGAGGATTCTTCCATATGAAAAAAGAATGTGAAAAAACTATGTCCAAAGTCTTTTTCACATGAAAGCAAAAAACATATGAAAAGGGATGCTTTCAAATGAAAAAAGAATTTGGACTTTGTTTTTTTTTCCCATTCTTTTTTTTTTGTATGAAGGCATCCTTTTTCATATGCTTTTTTTGTTCATACCAAAAAAGAATTCGTTCATTTGAAAAAAAAAGAACTGAAAAAAGTACAGTAAGTCTAAATTATTTTTTCATACAAAGCCATCCTTTTTCATATGGACCAATTCTTTTTTCATGTGGCCATACAAAAAAACAGAAGCTAGTCATGAAAACGGATTTTAAATGTGGAAAAAAAATGTCTGGGTAATTTTTCCAGAAATGAAGTGCAGAATCTACCTAACAGGGTCCCGATGACCAAGATACATGTGTTGGTGTCTGTCTAGGATGTCATTTGTGTGGGTTTAGATTTTTTTTATGAAAACAAGATGGTGTCCATATGAAAAAAGATTTTTTCCTTACAAAAAAAGATTACCTCATATGAAAAAGGATCCATTTTTATATTGACTAAATTCTTTTTTTGTTCCAAGCAGCTTTCCAAAAGACTGCACTGAGCATGCTCAAAACTGACATTTTTTAATTTAATAACTTTGGAACTGATTCATGTTTCTTTTACCAAACCAGTGAAAAGCACATCTGTGGGCCAAGCCCTTTCTACCCTGAACATTTGAGATACAAATTCAAAACTGCCTGGGTGCTAGGTGATAACAAAAAACAACGAAAAACAGTGATCTTTTTAACCGTTTTTTCACAGTCTGGATCTCAGAAGCCACACATCTGACTGAAACAAGACTTAACACATCAAGAGATCTATCCCGAGACTGTGCATGTAAAATTTCAAACAAATCCATTGAACAATTGTGAAGATATTAAAGTGCAAAGTTTGAGGTTTAGCATAGAAGCCCCCGCTCAACAATAACTATAGTGGCACTACCTCATCACTGTAATACATCATGTTTTCCAGGCTTCTGGTGTTCTGACAAACAGCTTTCTGTGACTCCCATTTGCCTTTCACATCCAGCCTTCCTGATCCCCCATGTAATTTCCTGTATGACCTGCTGTCCCTTCTTTCATTGCCACCACACCATATGCATCCTCCCTCCTGGCTGATCTGCCTGCTATGATTTTTGCTCCCTGGCATAACACCCTGCAATATAAGCTGACTCTGGATAGATAAACAGAGAGAGAGAGAGAGATTAGATAGATAGATAGATAGATAGATAGATAGATAGATAGATAGGATAGATAGATAGATAGATAATGTAGACATAAAGCTAGATAGATAGATACATATATAGTTAGATAGACAGACAGACAGATAGATAGATAGATAGATAGATAGATAGATAGATAGATAGATAGATAAAAAAACTCAAAGCTCAAGACACTTAAAAAATGGAAATGTGAATACAGAACAATACATAAATATTAACAGAATATCAAAATAGTTTGCAGCAAAAGTAATCAGTCAATCAGACTAACAAAGTCAGCTGAAACAACTTGATTTTTTCTTGGTTTTAAAGTGATTTACTGTGGGGTACATTAGACTGTACATTGAGAAAGCATTCTAAAGACTATTGAAATCCACAGCAAAGGTGCAGTCATGATCAGATTTCAGCCATGAGCTAGGGACCTTAAGCAAATCCTCATTTATGAAATGCAGCTACCTAGTGACAGAACTAGAGCTTGCACTAATGATGGAACAAGTTGACATCAGATAGTGCAGGTATACTGTGGGCCTGGTCTATTATGGGCCTTGTAGGTTAACAAAAGGACCTTAAATTCTGTCTGCAAACTAATGAGCAAACAGTGCATCTCCTGCAATGCCAGGGTGGTATGACCTTTTCTACTAACACCGGTTAAAGGGACAAGCTGCTGCATTTTATACTAGCTGAATGCGACAGATAAGAACAGCTAGAAGGATTTGGTAGAGTGCATTACAGTAGTCAAGATGCAACATGATTAAAGTATGTAATTATTTTATCACATCACCCTAAAAGAGATAGGAACACAACTTACAGTTGTAGCAAAAGATATGATCAGATATTTCCCAATATTTTTTTTGTATTTATATTTTACCGGGGGTGGGGGGGGTCCTCCGGTTTTCTCCCTACTGTCCCAGGACCCCAGCACATAGCCTCGCATGCATGTGGAGGCACACATGTGCTCTGTGGAATTGGTTCCAGCCCCTTCTGTCCCTCCCCTGGCAATTGCTGGGCTCCCTATAACCTGACACTACCATATGTTCTCCACTGGGTGGCAGCCAAGAGCCAGGAAAACCCCTCATCCCTCCCTGGGAGAGGAGAGCTACCTCATGACAGCTCAATCCTGCTCCTTGCCTCCTCCCACTGCTGACCACTGACAACCCAGGCTTATTCTTTTTTTTTTCTTTTGAACACATCTTTATTCATTTTCCACTTATCAATCAGACAAACATACAAACAAACATAAACCCGGTTACCCCGAGGTACACAATCCAAAACTGACTGTGGAACTATGTACACCTTAAATATTTACATGCACAGAGGAAGCATCACCCCTCTCAACCTACTCAACATTTGATACCTCCACACCTTAAGTTAAGATCCCCCCGCTGCTTATAAATTGGCCTCTTCCCCCTTACTCCTTGCAGTTATCTGCAGCCTAATGGGAGCTCCCCAACCTGCTTTCATGCTTAGTTCCCATCTTGCTAAGGGTGGCACCCCTCTGCGTCCCCTGGAAAGAGAGAGAGTCCCCGTCCCCCCAATTTATCTAGCAGACCCCTAATTATTATTCACATTCTAAGTCCCAACCACTTCCCATACCATCTTCCATCACCACTTCCACCCTTTGCCAGAATTTCTAGTACTCTTAAGAAATTCTCTCCCTGAGTCCTCCAGCTAATCACAGCCCAACAGACAGACCTGCATCCAAGCATCTTACTCCTGCAGGGACTATAACGCCTCTAATACCCCCCATCTTTTAGCATATAACCCTTTCCTCCCCTCTGAATGTAAGTGCCTCTTAATTCTATCTAAAGCCCCAATAAGGTCCCTTACCCACTGTTTATACCCATAAAGCTGACCATCTTTCCAATGTTGGACCACATGTGACTTGACTGTTGCTGCCATCAAAGATATATGATACTTAGGTGTAGTCCCAACAATTTGTGACAGGTCCCCTAAAACACATATCCCCGGTTTTATAAATTCCGAATAGTCCAGTAATGGGTCCATTCGTCTCTTAATATCACCCCACATGGGTGATATTTTACTGCAGTTCCACAGCACATGTAGCAAATCTCCTCTCTCCATGCCACACCTAAAACACAGGTCTGTCTGTTTTAGGCCTCTATCACACAGTTTCACAGGGGTATAGTATAGATTTGAGACAATAAAAAATTGCAAGTTTCTGAATTTGGGTATTATAATAAATTTGCTACTTTTCCATACGTTAGCCCAATTAATATTTCCCGGCACCAACTTTTTGTCCCTGTATGGTACTGCTATAGGAGAGCTCGGACCAAAAAAATCAAGAAGAATTTTATAAACCTGTGATAAAGCCCTAGATTTCTGATCTATCTCCCTCAGCTCATCCCATTCAAATGAGCAGTCTGTCAGGCCTCCTAACCTCCTTAACTCCCCCTCCAGCATTTGCACAAGCTGAATCCTATGAAAAAAGGGCATTCCATTACATTGTACTGGGAGGGCCACCTAGTTGTTCTGAATAACATCCTCCAACCTCAAACCTAGGACCCATCTAGACCATTTCCCCTTAAGTATCTGGTTCCCTATAGCTAAGTTAGGGTTACCCAATACTGGTGTCCTCGAGCCTTCATTTGGTCCTTCCTCTGGGCCCAGGTCAAAAACTACCACCACACTTCCACCACCTTCACGATCGGGTCTCCCATCCCTTGTTTAAACCATTTAGCTATATTAGCATACAAGGGCGCCTCCAAAGAGAGGCCTACCTCCTTCATCATTTGGGTCTCCAGGTGCAACCATTCTGGGATATAAACTTCTCCCTCCTGACTTCTTCCCCATCGTGACACCAGTCCCAACTGCCCCGCAACATAGTATAAATGGAGATCCGGTAACTTAATCCCTCCATATAAGAAAGGCAGACGTAGATCATTGTACTATTTCCTAGGGGGTTTACAATTCCGTAAGAAATCTGAGAGTAGCTTTTTAATCCTAATAAATCACTTTTTATGAATGCTATATGGTGCTAAGTACACTGGGTATATCAGCCTTGGCAACAGGTTCATCTTTATAAGCCCAAGTCTAGCCATAAAATTCAAAGGTAACTTATCCCATCTTATTAAATCACCCCTAATAGCTGACAGGGTCCCTTCCATGTTTGTATCTGCCCCAATCTCAAAGTTCCCCATAATCCAGATGCCCAAATATTTAATCTTATCAGTCACCCACTGGATCCGCAACTGATCAAAATCTGCCTTGTATACATGAGGCGTCAGGGGGAGAATTTGGGTTTTGGTCAAATTGAGTTTATAGTTAGAGACTCTAGCGAAACACCCAATCAGCTCTCTGGTCCTCTCAAACCCAGCCACCAGATCCCACAAGTGCTAGAGGACATTGTCTGCAAAAACTGATAACTTTAACTCTCATCCCATTATCTCAACCCCCCTCCTTATGTTTTCATTGCTATAGATAACTCTCAACAGGGGCTCTTGGTAAATATTGAACAGTATCGGGGAAAGGGGGCATCCTTGATGAGTCCCATTTTCTAGCTTTATTTCCTGTGAAATATAGCCATTACATAAGACTCTCGCCGTCGGAGCTACATACAAGTTTTTGATGCCTCTAATCAGGCCCTCAGGGAAACCCATCTTCTCCATTGTGGCAAAAAGAAAGGGATGAGAAAACCTGTCAAAGGCCTTCTCAGCATCTAATGATATCAAGGCTAAGGGAAATTGGGAGTCTGTTGCATAGTTTAGGATATGGTGTAGCTTCCTCAGAGCGTCCTATGTCCCCCTCCCAGGCATAAATCCCACTTGCTCCTGACTTATTACCACCGGTGCTATCCGCCAAATTCTATTGGCAAGAATCTTAGTAAAAATCTTAATATCCTGATTCAATAATGTTATAGGCCTATAATTACCTGGTAAATCCTTAGGCTTATCCAGTTTGGGAATTAATGTAATATATGCCTGATATGGGGGGATGCACCACTCCCTCCTGCATTATAGTATTAAAGAACTCCTGAAGCATAGGCAAAAGAATATGGATAAAAGTCTGATAGAACTTTGCCATGAGGCCATCCGGCCCCGGCGTTTTGCCCAACGGTAAGGACTTGACAACCTCCACAATCTCTGCAGCGCCAATAGGAGCCACTAAATCATTAGCCTGAGTAGAGTCAAGCACAGGTAGCAGCACTCCGTCCAAGAAAGTTTTGATTTCTTCCTCCCCCCACCAAGTTCCCAATCTGGTACAACTCTTTAAAGTACCGTGCAAAAGCATCTGCTAGTTCCTGAGGGTCCGTTACCAGCTTCCCTTCGTGCCAGATAGATGTCACCATTCTGTTTGCCTCCCATTACCTAACTCTAGCAGCCAGCAAGCATCCCGGGACATCTCCCATCAAAAGATATTTAGCTCTGATCTTATCTAGCCAAAAATCCACTTTACCATAGACAATACCCTCTAATTCCTATCTCCAGCTTCTTAATTCCCTATCTATTTCTTCTGAAGTCCCCTCCAGTGGAGCCAGCGAATTGATGGCCCCTATGATGAATTCTTCTTTCGCCCTCCTCAGATTATTTTTTCTGAGCTGCCAGCTCCTGTGCCACTCCCACAAAGAGCACTGCCATGCCAACCTCCTATCAAGCAGCTTAGGTAGTTGGTGCTGTACAATTTCTAAGAGGACTCCCTCAAGCTTACCCTTGGATGCCGTTTCGGACAATAGGGAATCATTTAGTCTCCAGCGGGGTGGTCTAGGTGGGCCTGGTTTCGGTTCCCAAACTAATATAATCGGAGAGTGATCAGAAAAAGTTCTGCTGTCTGTTATCAAACCCCTAATTCCTGTAAGTACCTCCCTACACCTAGAGTTTCTGTAGCTGGGGATCAGCTCACTGTGCGATGATCTAGCAGCTCTCTGAAAATCAAGCCACATATCTTTTTCTGTAACTGTACCAATGTTCCTTAGATGATAATGGCTGCTCTGCACCAGTGCCAACAACTGTTTTCTTTCTTTTTACTTAGCCTGGTGCTCCCCCATTACTCCTCCTGCCTTATGGCAACAGGGGAGACATGGTATTTATATTTTCTCCCCTTGTTCCTGGAACTCCGGAATGTGGTTGTGCATGCATGTGGAGGTGTGCACATGCCCCGCTGCTCCAGTGAAGGTCCCATCCACCCTCCCAGCCTAGCACCTATGTACCCACCAGCCTGGTACTGCCACCTAGCCTCCACTGGATGGCAGCCAAGAGTTGGGGAAACCTCATGTCCCTCCCCAAAGAAGAAAGCTGCCTGGCAGCTGCTCAATCCTGGCTTGTCACCCTTACCACCCCAGGCATGAGGTGTGGCATCCAGTGCCTCAACTCTCAGTGCCACTGGGTCAGCTAACACCTGTTTTCTTAAGAGTGAGTTCATCATCCAGGAACACACTCAGGATGCATACCACCTGCTTAACCTCCAGCTGCAATCAATTCCTGGAGGGTAGTCTAAGTTTAATTAAATAAAGTGAACTTAGGCAATCCAGACCATCCAGCAATAACTCAGTATTACCCAGATTAAACTTCAGTCCATAAAAGAGCCATCCATCACCTGATCTTTGCAAGACCATCTTCCAGCACATCTACTGAGCTGACATGGTCAGATTTACATACTGCAAAAGCTACAGCTGCGTATCACCAGCATAGCAATAAAAGCTCAAGTCATGCTTTCAGGTCACTTCTCAGAGTGGAAGCTTAAACACTGCAAAGGGGTCAAAATTGGTTCCAGAGCACTCCACAGTCGATGGCCAGAGCAGGTGATCTATTAATCCCCAGGACTACCAAAAGACAGCATCCCTTGAGGAAGGAGCAGAGTAATTGTAAAGTGATTCCTGATACACTAAGTTTCTTCTGCAAGTACTGCACTATGACCCCAAGCTCAACAGTGTCAAATGCTGAGGACAGAACAAGGAGAAATAGGATGGAGAGTTCTACTGTGTCCATCACCATGAGCAGATAATTCAGTACCCTCACCTGGGCTGTCTCAGTGCTATGTAAGGCCCTAAATCCTCACTGCAACTACTCAGAGCTGCCATTTCCCTCCAGCTGTGTTCCAAGACATGCCACTACACAAACTTCTCAATAACCTTGCATGAATCAGGTATGTTAGAGATTGATCAGCTGTTTGAGAAATCATCAGGATCTAAAAATGCTTTCTTTAGGGCCAGCCATATCACCTTCTCTTTTAAAGCAGACAGCAGAACTCTCTCTCTAGGAGAGAATTTGATGACTCTATGAACACAGAAGCCAATACGGTGTCAGTGTCTCAGCAGGTTGCACGCTCACCTCTGAGGCAGGAAGATTGAATGGTTTGGGGTTCTTATTGTTTTTTTCCTTTTTTCATAAGTAGTTTTTGCTCCTCATTTTCTGGCTGTTGGTTGGCAGCTCCCCCCATTTCGAGCCACATCACTAACCCGTCCAATGGCTTCTTTGGTTATCTACCCAGTGGGTGGCCTGCCACATAGGAAAACTGAGTGGCTAGTGATTTTTCCTCCTGCTTGGTGCTTCCCATGGGATGTCTATGACAAATACCAAGTTACATCTGCTGACATCCCCCCAAACATTTCTGCTTCCACTGGTGCTGCCATCCTTCCTCTGTCAGGTGACAGTCATGTGGTGGAATGCAGGCTCTTCCTTCCCCAAGGGAAGAGAGTAGTCCCTAG
Source organism: Neoceratodus forsteri (assembly GCA_016271365.2). Taxonomy (NCBI): domain Eukaryota; kingdom Metazoa; phylum Chordata; order Ceratodontiformes; family Ceratodontidae; genus Neoceratodus; species Neoceratodus forsteri. The sequence goes on from CM057452.1 coordinate 944,162,059, forward strand.
GATGCTCAATCTTCCCTCACCTGGCTGACCCCTGAGTAACCCTGGCCCATTCCCGAATCTGGGTCACTGGCATGTGGGGAGGTGTGTCATCCAGGGCCTCAGCCCTTCTTGCCTCTGGGTCAGCTATGGATGTGGGTTCTTGATGCACAACAGGAACTTGGAGTTAATCTCAATACTGACACTAGTTCAGCATGGGGAGGGGGGTGCTGTACTCCATGGATGATGACTTTTGTATGAGATGATAAATATAGATCCCATTCTGTGTTTTCTGGTCTTTGTTCAGGTACATATTAAAGATCCTGTGGCACTTCTTGAAAGAGTAAGGAAATGTCCCCACTGTCCTGTCCAAATTTTCCTCATTCACAAAAAAGAAATGAACAGCTTAACCTGATTCAATATGTCAATTCCCATCTGTATCTCTCAATCCCCACTGCCCCAGGAGGAGGCTGAGACAGGCAGAATTTACTAGCCCTCCTTTCCCAGTCAACAAAAAATAAATAAACACCCCGTACTCAGCTTTAACCAGGTGTTTTCCAGCCCTTAGGTGTTTGGATGAAGCTCATTATGCACTCAGGGGATCCTAACATTATCAGTGGACCTAAAGCTATCCCAGGAACACAGAGGTTTTGCCACAGCAGCTTCCCGATCACCATTACTGTTGGAACCATCAGTGAAATATGTCTCTACCCTGATACCAGCAATCTTGCTGGAGATAACAATTTCAGAGGTCTCACATCTGAGAGTTTTCCTCTATTCTATGAATACTTCTACTAGTTGAGGAAGTGTTTGCTAAGTCCCCATCTCCTGAAAACATCTCAAGGACACTCTTAACCATAGTCTTCCCCCCTGCTGGTTTAAAAGCTCAGAAATATATGACTGAAACTTCTGTCACTTTGACCTTGTCCTCTCCCCACCATGTGGATAAAGACCATGTGGTTTGAATAAACTTTTATCACTGTAAGAAACACCCCAGTCTTCCAGGAAGTGAAAACCTTCTTCAGCACACTACGCTTTCAACAAACTGTTCAACTTACAGATTTTCAGCTTTCTTGCTTCACCTGTCTATTCACTGGGAGGCTGTCCCAGAAGGTTACACTATTGTACCAGCCAATCTTTTCACCCTAGAACCCAGCTCTCTACATCTAGCCTTCAGTTCTCATAATAAACTCCCTTTCAGGTCATTCATCACTGCAATAGATGGACAATAATATCTGGCTTTCCACCTATTTTCTTAACCAACCCTTTCACCCTGGGGAGTACCCTGTCAACTAATGCACCTGGGAACAGCGCTTCACCATTCCCTCCTGGTATAAGGCACAAACCATGCTCTCCTCACTGTATCCATCATTATGGATTCCACTAAGATGAGCACCTTTTCAAGCAGCACTCCCTTGCTGCCTGCTGTCTGCCTTCCCTTGTAAGAATCACTGCTATAGATGCATTGTGGGATCTAGTTTCAACAGGGTACTCCCCCCTGAGTGGGGGAGTAGAATGAAGTGCATCACTTAATTTTAAGTGTTGGTTACATGCTTCAAAACCAGGAACTGTTCCCTGTCCCAGTCATTGCCACCCATAGCCCCTTTCCTGCACACTCGCTTCCATTCCCCATTCAAATCCTTTGAGGCTGCTGAGGAAAAAGAGCTGCAGTAGGTAGCCTTGGCCACCATACTGACCTGCAGCTAGCATATTTCAGCTTAGACTGAACCTACTGTAGCTCTAATTGGAGTTTGAACAGATTCCTGCACACTGGGCAGCCTCCACACCTTCAAAGTGTATCCCGGAAGAGTGTGGCACCGAAGAGCGGAAGCTAACTAAATCCCACCAAAGCTCTCTGTACCTGCCTACTATACATGACTGTTTATCTCCTGCCATCCTCCCTTCAGCACTGTATTACTCTAGAATCCCCAGACAGGGATTCACCATGGACCTATAACTAACTTCAATACTCTAACTTGATGGTACTGTACTCCATTTAGGGGTTCCATACACTCCTAAAAAGCCCACTGCACTATCATGAGTGTGAAGTACCCCAGATAGTGATTTGTCATAGTCCTACACCCCAACACAATACTGTATATGCAAGGCCACTGACTTGTGGTGGCTTAAATAATAAAATTCAGTTTTCTGGATGTCAAATTCCAAGATTTGCACATGATTCTATAGTCATCTTTTTGTATGTGTATCAAATAATCAAAATAAAATAAGGCTTACTATACAGAATATTAAATAAAGCAAACTGAAAATGCATTAGTATAGGAAGCAAGTATAAGAAAAATGCAAGTTCTGTAGATTTACCGATCTGATATAAAATGCCCAAATCCATGAAATTCTTTGTTTTTACCAGTGAGCAAACAGTCCAAATTCTAGAATTTCACTGGGGTTTCCAGTAAAAACTGAGAATTAGTGGACTTATTTATATGTCAGTGTAACCCAAGTAGTGTTTTATTGATTCCTCTCTTACCCACAATGCAAGTGTGCCCCTAGAGAAAATACTAACACAATTTCAGTAGTATAATGAAACAACCATCAATGATAATCTCTTAGTGGGTAAAACCAGGTGGCTCTTATTATAGAGGAAGAGGCAAATGGGCAGAATTTCCTGTAGATCTGGTAATTCCCTGTGGGGCCCCTCATGGATAGGGGTCATTTGGACCTTTGGGATTTAAATTCTGGACTGCTAGCTCCCAATTGGGTCCTAGCTGTCACTTGACAACCAGCTCCTCATTGGCATTGCTATTCATATTTATCGGCTTCAGTTCCTGCAGACTTCCTCCCTAGTCCCCTCTATTGCCAGCTCCTATGACTGCTTCATAACCTGCTGGACCATTAGGCGACATCTAACTCTTGAGGAAGTAGCTACAGTAATAGGCTATGAAAATAAAGATCTTTTCAATTATAACTTGGTGTTCAACAGCAAAAATAGAGTATTAAACTTTGCAAGCATGTTGTGGGGCAGGATTATAGGATTTATTTGTATTTTCCTGTATAGATTTGTATTCTCGGTCAGTCTCATCATCAGCTCTTTGGGACTGGCAACCACAAAGCCCCATCAACATCTAACCTGACTACATGTGCTGCTTTCTCTCACAGCTTTGCAATCATGGCAGAGCTCATGGGTAAGGACAAACTGAGCCTGATGAGTCCTCTGTATCCTTTTGGCAGGCACTCAGCAGGATCCATGATGTGGGTCCGGAGTGTACCAGTTGTTGTCATTCAGGTAGAAACTGCTGTCTCCTCCCCATTTGTCGCATCCTTCCCTTCACTATTGAATGTTTGCCATCCTGGAGGGCATGTCCTAACATGCCATGACAAATATCACATGCATCCCCAAAATGCAGATTACTCTGAAGAGGTAAGGGTGGGATCAGTGCTGCCAATATATTTGAAAGAAAAGATCACTGTACTGAACACTTTAGAATGTGCATAAACGATTTGCAATACTGTATTTCCTCATCATGTAGCCACAGCTTGTATTTTAATTTTTTCTATGGTGTGAATATTACGGGGACTAATCCAGGAGGGGAAACTTGACCATAGGCTTTATTCTACACCAGGCACATATGGTGAGGGAACAGCTCATATGCTTCCAGGCTTTGTGGTGTGTGGGGACTGGCCACTGTAATCCAGTTGGCCAAGTGGGGATTTTTTGGTTTCTCCCCATCTCACCTACCACTCACATATTGGGTCAGCCACAGTGGCATCCAGGGGGTGGGGATGTTCAGCAACATGTTGAGGCTTTACACCTCCAAGAATGTCAACCACAAACCTCCACCATGGGCACTAACAGCGGTCCAAGACCCTTCTACCCCCCAGGAGGGATGCGTCTGAGGGATGCTCTGAACTCCCTCACTGCTGGACTCTGCTCCTGAGATCTGGGCTTGGGGTTTGAACTCTGATCACCAGCAGGCCAAGTGAATACCCATTGCTTGGTGTCACAGAGCAAGCAAGAACAAATAAAACATTTGGCAAACATAGTGCCTATCTACATCTGAGACACTACCCACATACTGCAAATACTGGAAGACATTTATGTTGAACCTGACTGGTGGCTTGTCACACTTGATGTGATAACCCTCTATCCTAACATTCCTCACAATCAGGGTCTTGAGGTGCTGAGGTAGTCCCTGTATGCTCACAACAACTACAGCCAGGGCCACTTTGAGTGTGCACTAACTCTGGCAGAATATGTGCTTAAGCGTAATGTCTTTGTTTGCTAATGATTGTTTCTTGCTGATACCTGTAAAAGGTACGGCAATGGGTGCACCTTTTGTGCCCACATATGCAAACATCTATCTGGCCAATTGTGGAAAACACACAGCCTGCCACAGTTCAAAACAGGCCTCAAACAGCACCTAAAATATAGCTCACAATGCACCTGTTTCTCAGGCCATACTTGAAAGACTAACCTACACCACTGGTAATACCCAGCACGGATACCTAGAAAAACTTGCCCTCTTCCTAGCCTAGCCAGGAGCACTAGTAAGCATTAATCCTCTTTACCACTCTGTGTACTGCCCCCCAACCCCCACCCACTTTCTCAACCATAGTCTGTCAATGGATTTTGGTGGTCTCCAGGGCTGAGCTACCCAGAGTATCATCCTAGACATAGCCTGAATCCTCTTACAATCGCTTTGTTTTCCACTGATTGTCTATAATTCTCATGTACTGCTCTTTAATTGCCTAATGTGCTGAACCCTGAAACTACTGTATATGTGCTGAACCTTGTAACTACTGTATTTGTGTCTTGTATTATTTGTCCACCCTGACGTGGAACCTTTCTAAAAGAGCTCACACTCAAAGGTCTTCCGTTATTACAAATAAATAAATAAAAATCTAAGGTATGATGCAGAACAAAACCCTTATTTTGACAAGCGCAACCTATATAGACATTACATTGATGATTTGATAGTGGTATGGAAGGGAAGTAGACAGGAACTTGATGATTGTGTAGGGTATTTAGAGTCCACTAATGTTAAACCTGAAAGTTTATGTTGCAGCCAGTCAGCACACAATTGATTTCCTTGATCTGCACATCACCAAAGATGGGACATCCAAAATAGGTGTCACAACTGACCTCTATCACAAAGAAATGGGCAGGAATGCATTGATTCACTTCAATAGTTGTCACCCAAGGCAATGGTGGAAAATATCCCTTTAAGTCAGCTTATAAGACTGGAAAGATACTGTTCCAGTAGTCAGAGATTTAAAACAGGCACTGAAATGATGACCAAAAGATTTAGAGACTGGGGGTTCAGCAATGCTTGTATTAATATAGCTATGTTGAAACCAACAGAAATGCCTAGGAATGACCTGCTATATGCAAGTAATGACAATAGGAATAGAAATACACCTCCTGTTTTCAAACATCATTGGCATGTGCTTCAAACAAGCCGATGTTATGAGAATGGACTGTGAAAAAAACAAGAGTGGTGTACAAAAGAGATTGCAACATAGCAGATCACATTATAAGAAGTCAGTATATGCCTGATCAGGGTACAAAATGATAATTCACTACCGTGTGGTAATTTCAAATGTAGTGACTGTATTTTTTGCAAGCATATTGCTACTGGGGTCACTTATGAAGTCATACAAAGGCACAACATACCCAATTGAGGCATTTATAAACTGTAACATGAAGAATGTGATATATAAGGTCACATGTGTCTGTAAATGTTTTGATATTGGCAAGACATCAATAAAATTTAAATTAAGGATAGGTGAGTTCCTCAGAGCAATAGAAAAAGTGTGATAACAATGCCCTAGCAGCTCACAATATGGAGAAGGAACCCCAGCATTTTTCATATTTCAAGGTATTGAGAGAGTGTAGCCCCCATTGAGAGGTGGTAATGTTGACAATATATTATGCAGACGCTATATATGCCAGGGGCCATATATAATAATGGCTTGAATGAAAAGTTTCAGCTTGACCCTTTCCTTAAGAAGTCATGGAAAGCCACATGTAGGTTGGTAATGGTTGTGCAGAACTTCACTTAGACCATTGTGATGACTTAGTTATAAATATTTCAGGTCTCATACTCGTGTTTGATTCTATTTTTTGTTTCATGAAGATTTTGAATAAAATCAGATTTAGCACTGCTTTACTATTTTTACAACAGTTTGCAATTTTACCCTCCCACCCCCATACTACCAGTGTGTTCCATCCCTCACCCATACCCTTCTAACTTTGCTAACTACTGCACATTTAATATCCCTCCTTTCTCCCTTCACACCCTTTCCCCATCACCTCAACTCTCCTATTTTTCCAGCATGGGATTTTGCACATATCATTATCAGTGTCTGAGATCTGTGTTTTATGGTATGCAACAGTTTGAATGTTTATGTGATCTTTTCTGTATTCTTTTTGTATGTTATGTTTATATGGTTCTTTAGTGGGAGATGGTTGTATGGCACTTGAATTGAATTGTAATTTTTCTGTTATCAAAAATGTGTACGTACCTTTAAGGGCTCATTGCATAAGTGCAGACCTCCCCACCACTAATTTACACCTTGAGAAAGAGCACAACAGGTGTTCTTGAAAATGGTTAGCATTTCCAGTGGTCATGCTGCACCAGCAGTTTTAATCAATAAACATGGTTGTTGAATCTGACACCCAAATGTGTGGTTCTTTTGCCTCCTGACAATGTTGCCTTAGCACAAATTCCTGTTGTAAAGTTTAAGTTTAACACTTGGAGCTTGGCAACCATCTAGCTGCTGCCTACACCAGTTCCGATGACTTAAATGTGGTGGTACATTAGAAGAAAAAAAAAAGAAAAAAAACCTTCATCTCACACACACTCTCCCTCCTGACTACCTCACAATTCAATACATGGGGCCCGATTCCAGGAGGGCATATGCCGGCATAAGACAAGATACACCAAACCCCATGGTGTATTTCGATACTTATGCCAGTCAATACACCAGCCCCTATTCCAAGACACATGTTGTACCTTAGTGTTTACGGGCTGTGACAAACACAGTTTACACCAACACTTATGACACAGCCTGCAATGCCTGGAGCAACTGTGGGTTACAACAGCAACCTAGCCCAATTCCAGTAGGGTGACTGTCATAACCCACAAGTGCAATTCCAAAAGCCACAGTGGCGTGACTAAGTAAGAACAGCTCTGAGCTGCTCTAAGAGGCAACTGACAGTGCCATTTGTCAGCTGCCTGCCTCATAGCACCACGAAAATAGGATAGATGTGTCCCATGTATCCCCTATTGTATACCCATGCCCCCACCCCCAAATAGCAGGGACTCCCAGAGGTCCATTCTCTGGTGCATCCCCTGACACCTGTGTCACCTTTCCTGCCCCTCCATGCCCCCTGGTGTGGCTGGTGGTGTTCTGGGATGGGGGGTGCTTTGGGAGGCCACCTGGCATTCGTCATGAGTTGCGACTTGTGACAGATATATGTCATGTGTGGGCTACCACCACATGCATGGCATGTATTACAGGTTGCAATTGCCAGGACCCTGCCACTTCTGGAATGAGGCGTAGGGTCCCTGAGGTAGAGGCAACCAGCCTAACTCACAACTGTGTGCGAGTCATGCTGGCCATCTTGGAATTGGTCCCACTGTCTCAAAATCCCTAGGCCAGATTTTCAAAAGGGTGAGAATGCCGCATGCCCAGGTGCGCTGAAGATAAAGTGCACCACACTGCAACATTCTGCTGGCCAGCAGTCAGGATTTTCTATCCCATGCATCAATTGCCACAAGTTAGACCACATTTTTTGTGGTCTAGCTTGTGACAATTCTAGGGGCATTTTTTACTGAGCTTGTGCCAGATATATGATGCAAGCTGCCATGAATCATGAAAATTGTTGCAACTGTACCCAAAATTTTAAAATCAGGCACAGGTGTGACAATGGGGTGCAGCGCTCCATTAGAACCTAAGCATTGTGGTGCAAGGCTTGGTGCAAACACTGAACCACACTTTGAAAATCTGGCCCCCTATGTCTAGGCTCACCTCATGTCAGGCCATTTTCCAGCTTCATCCCCCACTAGCCTGAGAAGATGCAGCTCATGCCTTATTTTTCCCAGGAGTAAACACCCATGTACATGCTTCTATTACAGTGAAGAACCCTAAACCACATAATAGAAGGAGGCTGGTATCGGTGCTTTCCTCTTTAGTAAATATTGATATACCTACTCTGAGTCCTTATACCTCTTCCATTCCTTGTCCCTCTTCATCAGAGTTCAACTCCTCCCTTACCTGCTCAGTACTGTGCCATGATCTCCACAGATCCAAGAATGTCCCTGTTTCTAAGTGGAGCTCACTGGGGATCCTTTCCATTTGTTCTATATCTTTTATCCTGAAGCAACACTGGTCCAATGTAGGTGGATGTATTGACAACCAGTTGAAGGTAATGCATTTCAACATTGACACTCTCAAGATCTGGCCTAGTTTCATGACAGATCTGTCCATAGAGAAGAGAGCAGGGAACCCCAGCACTAGCTCAGTGAGTGTCAATGGAAATTTTTTTATCTACAATTCTCTGTATTTCTTGATGTACTGCTGTACAAAATAAAGTTAACTTTGGACAGACCCAAAATATATGATAATGTGTTCCCCTGCCCCCCCCCACCACCACATTGTCTCCAACAGGCATAAGTACTGTATCTGGAATACTGTGTGCAGTTTTGGAGATCTCATCTACGCAAGGACGCCGACAGGATGGAAGCAGTCCAGAGGAGGGCAACTAAATGGTGCAGGGTCTGCAGCAGAAACCATATGAAGAGAGACTGACAGAGCTTAATATGTATACTCTTGATGAAAGGAGGGATGGGGGGACATGATAGAAATGTTCAAGTACCTCAATGTAATCAACAAAGTCCAGGAGGGTAGCATCTTTCAGAAAAAGAGATGTGTAAGAACAAGGGGGCACAATTTAAAGATGGGGGGGCCTGCCTAGGGTAATGTGAGACATTTTTTTCATGGAGAGAGTGGTGGATACATGGAACAGCCTTCCTGAGGAGGTTGTTGGGTCTAAAACAGTGGGGGAATTCAAACATGCATGGGACAGACACAAGGCAATTATAATGGGGGGTTGCAGGAAGTAGGCTGCTGGTTAACTAGAATCTGCAGCTTATCCAGTAGGTAGGGACATGAGCAGACTGGGTGGGCCAAGTGGTCCTTATCTGCCGTCAAAGTCTATGTTTCTATGTTTCATGTAAGTATAACTGGTATTGAAATGTTTTGTAACTGTGGGTAATCTGAAGAATCTTACTAGTACTTTCCAGGTCAACTCTCTCCAAGTGGGGGAGGCCATTACTTTCCATCCCTTCTGAATGCATCTAACCCACTGTTTTGAAGCTGTAAGGGCTCCACTGTCCCATTCCCAGCTATTTCAATTTTTTTTTGTAATTTATTGTACTTTATTGCAAAAAGTTTAAAAGAACAATTTGCAAAAACACAATAATATAACAGCAATTTAGTGCAGAGAAACAATAAATAAAAATAAAATACAGAGATAAAGAAGAATAAATAATGGAATGGGAAAAAACAAAACATAATAAAAAATTTAAGAGTATCTGACACCTTCAGGAGAATTTTAGCAAAACATAGTATTAAACACACTTCCACTTGTATTTCTCATGAGTTCTATATTCCTCTTCCCAATTATTTTTTACTGAGGTCATTTGCATGAAAACAGGATATTTACCCCTGAAGAGTTCATCTATTCCTGTTGCTTCCTTTCTATCTGAGGTCATATTGCACTGCTTGTGACATCACAGTTACTCTCATGGCAACAGATTGTGATGTCATAACAGAGGATTATGACTTAAAGTAGGGATTAAGCTATAGAAGCAGATGAACACTACAGCAACTTTAAGCTATAAAGATAATATATTCATGCAAATTTCCTTAGTAATAAATAATGAGAAGGAGACATATACAGTACATAAATGGAATGCAAAGAGAATTGTACCTAATTATTACATTTTTGAAAGTCTTCTTTGAGGCACCAGTAGCTCTTTAACATGCAATAAACAGTAATGAATTAAAACAAACCCTATTACATCCACCATCCCCCATCCCTGTAAGCTCATGCTGGAAAAGTCAGATCGGCTCAAGTGGTAGAGATGAAAAGCAATGTATATAAACTTTCTAGCCTAGATTGATAAATTTGTAGAGATTTGAACACACACACACACTATAAATGTTTCAACATTTAAAGATGACAATGTTTCAGCAAGCCATTCTGACCAAGCTGGAAGGGCCAAGTCAGTCCAGTGCATCAGAAGGATCAATTTAGCAACAACTGAAATTAAAGCCATTTGGACTTTATGAGAGCTCCCAGTAAGGGAACTAAAATCACCTAAAGTACAAGTTTTGAGAGTGAAAGCATCTTGAAGACCAAGTATCAGATCAAGTGTAGTTTGTATAAGTTAACAAAATGAGGTAACCTAGGGAGGAGACCAAAACATCTCATTTTGTACACTGCAGTAGAAGTAAGATATAGGGTATGAAGTATATTACATTGTTGCAATCTGAATCTGTCCTGTTTTACATATTTGTGTATATAGAAACATAGAAACATTGAACTTGTCAGCAGATATGGACCGCTCGGCCCATCCAGTCTGCCCGTTGGCCCTATATATTGTATGTGGCCACTGACCCTATGTGACCAATGACTTTTCATCACTCCCTCTCCTCTCAGACTTCCCTGATTCTCTGTATTTCTTGGTGTACTGCTGTACAAAATAAAGTTAAATTTGGACAGACCCAAAATATATGACAATGTGTTCTCCTCTCCACCCACTACCATCACATTGTCTCCAACAGGCATAAGTATAACTGGTATTGAAATGTCAAGCCACATACTAAACAAAAACTTATTATCACTGTTCATACATAAGGCATTGCTCTAGTAGTAGGCAGTTGGAGATGTAGAGTCCCATATCACTCGACTAATAGCATTGTAGAGTTGAGATATTGGTTGGTCTTCGTATACCAAGGTTGGCGATGTCAAAAGTAAAGATTCAACAACACTAGGCCATGGAAGAGACCCTAGGAAGCTAATAATACAATTACATAATTGGCAGAACTAAAATAATCATTAACCAGGAGCATTGAGTTTAGTACAGAATCATTCAAAGGAGATAAAAACTTCATTATTCATTAAATCACTAGGAGTCAATGTCTTCAGATGTGACTGATATATTCCTCTTAGTGGCAAGTTGCCCACAGTAATATTAAGATTATTAAAAAGAGGTTGGGTGGAATCTTTAACATAAGGTTATTTCAAATGTTTACAGACATGTATGTGAGCTTGAAGAGACCAATGTAATGGGGTAGATTTAAGACTATGGGGTAGCTTGTGAGGAGGTAAATATAGTAGGGATTTCATATGTAGTTGGTATTGAAGGCAAAGATCATGTTCAATGAGAAGCCAAGAAAGAGAGTAATTAGCCAATACTGAAAATCTGATAATCACCAATAAAAATATTTGGAGCCATGCAGGGCAAAGTAGTACCTTAAGAAGTGAGGGAACTGTAGCCCACAATCTTTCTTAGGCCATACTAATTTGTCATATGAGAAGCATGGCGGTTTGTTCACCCAGAGAAATTTTGAAATTGTACCGTGTAAACCTTTGAACCACTTAAGGGGTAGTACAAAATTTAACATACCTAGTGGGTATAAAAGTATGTGTAAGCCATTCATTTTTATAATGTTGGTTCTTCCCAGAAAGTAAGCATTAGGGATTTCCATCTGTCCTGATCTTGAATTATCTGTTTCACTAATGGATCTAAGTTAAAAGTTTTTAGTGAGGAAGAAATTGGGGAGATGTTAATACCCAGATAAGTTTCATTTTTAGTTTTCCATTTTAGTCCAAATTGAACAAATTCAAATTTGAAAATGTGTGAGGAAAGAGGAAAAACAACTGTTTTATTTAAATTTAAATTATAGCCTGAGAATTCACAGAATTGTTGAATATAGTCAGGGGTCCCTGAAGAGAGGTAACGGGGCTAGTAAGGTGGAGTAAGATGTCATCTATGCAAGTCAAAATTGTAAATTCTTGAGTGCCCATAGAGATAAGCAACATTTCAGGAAGGGAGTTAATGTTACTGTATGTGTTAAGGGCTCAAGATATAAATTAAGAGAAAAGAGTAGAGTAGGTAGCCTTAATAGGTGCCACAAGAAATAATAAAGGACTTGGAAAGAACTCCATTACACATTACTCTGGCACTGGGGTGAGAGTATTAGATCTGTATCCAGTGAATGGAAGTATCTGGGAAGCCATACTGCTGTAAAATCCAAAATAAATAGGGCCATGTAACTCTATCAAAGGCTTTTTCTATGTCCAGGAAGACCAACACTGCATCTAGTTCAGTCTCCCTTGAGGCAGAAAATAAATAAAACAGCTTACAAAAATGGTCACTGGAGAGTCGTCCCTTCATAAACCCTACTTGTACAGGACCAATAAGAATGTTCTAAACCCGATTAAGATGACAGGCCAAAATGTTTGATAATGTTTCTACGTCTACATTTAGTAGCGAGATAGGCCTGCAATTTGTTTTTTAATTTAGTATACTTTATTGAAATTCAGATGAGTAATGGATACATCAAATATGACTTGTTAAGCCTGTAACATATAAATGTGGTCCACAGTACAAATTATATCATGAACATTTCACAAACAATGTTAAAAGACCAAACACTACCCATTCCCTCCTCTACCTTATCTCCCATCCCCCCACCCTTTGTTCCCACCGGAGACATACTGGAAAGACTACAAGAGGGTGTGTTAATTTTAGCTTAAAATAAGGAAAAAGCCCAATTGTTGGTTAAGCTTAGAATATTCTGTGATTTGTGCTGTCACCGTAGAAAGTAGTGACTTGTGGTGGTCCCCACTGACCTACTGCACTGACAGGAGGATGTATAGAGGATCCCAGATATGCTTATACCATGACCTATTATTGGATATATTCTATTTAATTTGTTCTGCCTGTAGGGAAAACATTCTTTCCTTGTACCATTCAACATAGGTCTGGGCTGTCTGGTTCTTCCTGTGTCAAAGTATAATATTTTTAGCACATGCTGATATCAGAGCCATGTGCTGTCTCTGATTACCCACTAATTGTTCTGCATACTCACCTATGATACAAGCCATGGGTTAAAATTTCAGAGAAAGGCCCAAAAAAGAGTCTAGTCTGTTTTGTGTAGTGGACCAAAAAAGGCAAACTGACTCACATGACCTTAGCATGTGCAACAGCATACCAGTTTCTTTGCCACATTTCATGCAAAGGTCTGTTGGTAGGCAGTCCATCTTGTACAGTTTAGAGGGAGTATAGTACAAGTCATGATTGATTTGGAATTGCATGAGACAGTAGCGGTCCCAGAGTATTATCTAATACAAGTGCTTCCATATACCTGACCGTTTCCTACTTGGAGAGGTGGGGGGAGGGAGCTGTCCCACCAATTAAATCTTGATATAACACTAGGGTGGAGTAATGACAGTAAATAGTGACATGAGAATGCTATCAGGTGAGCTTTAGGAACTAAGGTCAGATAGGGGGAGAGTACATTATGGAGGGGCGAACCCCATGGACCCTTACTCAATACAGCGTATAACAAATGAGTACATTTGAAAATATTTGAAAACAGAGGCAGTGCTCCAGCCATAAGTAGCCTGAGCTTCCAGAAATTACATCAGTTTGTGGTGAATTGTCAAGTCTCCCGCTTTATCTACATTCATGTTAGGCCAACATTTGTTTCTGGAAAGAATTTGGCCAGAAATCCTAAAATTAGGATTTCAAAATAGTGGTTGAGAAATGTCTTTCTTTGGGTTTATGTTTAGCAATTTACTAAGCTGTACTTGGAACATTAAATAATTGCCTAGGGAGGTATCTTGTAGTGGAGTAGGCAAGTCTTTCTTCAAGAGAAAGGGTAGTGCTGGTTGTTAATTCCATGGATGGAGCATAAGGTATCTTCAATTTCCACCCACAAGGGGGTGTTGGGATTTACCAGAGCTACCTGGGAATGCATGTACCAATGTAAGGACCTGCTAAATGGATAGCAAGATAATACAGGCATAGATTGGGGGCTTGTAATCCCCCATCATACTTGTGGCACGTTAGTTTTGTAAATGCCCTTCTAGCTTTCTTGTGTTGCCAGAGGAAGAAAATTAAAATTTTATTAATTTGGGAAAACCAGCTTTGAGGTAAAAACCTGTTAAACATCTGAAAAGGATATAAAATACGGTGTAAAATATTCATTTTAATGATCCCAAGCCTTCCCCATAATGTTAGGGGTAACTGTTTCCAATGGTTCATGTCCTCCTTGATACTGGTCACCACCTTGTCCAGATTATTCTGTCTGAGTTTCTGGAATGAGGTACTGGGGACTATCCCTAAGTATTTCAAATTGTCCTTTACCCAGGGGAAACCGAAGTGCCGTAAATCCAGTTGAATGGTATATTTATTGAGTGGCCTAATCTCAGTTTTGTGTAAGTTTAACTTGTAGTTAGAAATCTCACTAAACTGTGATATGAGCCTTAGGGCATCAGGAAGTGGAGTGGTGGGGGAAGAAATATGCAGTAAAATGTCATCTGCATAGACAAACAGTTTATATTCCTTCTCACTGATTGCAATCCCAGTAATTTGAGGTAACCTATTGAGTTAACGAATGAGAGGTTGTAGAAACAGATTAAATAAAAATGGGAAAAATGGACACCCTTGCCTAGTACCCTGGTGTAAGGAAAAAGAGGAGGAAAGGGAGCCATTACAAGAAACCCTTACTGTTGGAGAGGAGTAGAGTACTCTTATCCAGTGAATAAATGTTTGGGTAATATAAAATTTGGGCAAGATAGAAAACAGATAATCCCATGAAAGTCAGTGTAATTCTTTCTCTGCATCTAGGGACATCAAAGCTGCAGCTACCGGGGAGTTCCTGGACGCAGAGAAAAGGTAGGAGAGTTTCCTAAAATGATCTGCTGAGAGTCTACCTCTCACAAACTTGACTTGTTCTCTGCTAATCAATGAGTCCCAGACCCCATTTAATCTGTTGGCCAGGATTTTGACTAAGATCTTGATATCTATATTGATCAGTGAGATTGGTCTGTAGTTTGATACACTAAGGGGGTCCCAACCTGGTTTGGGAAGTATCACAACAGTTGCAGTGGTCAAGGAAGGATCCAATAGCCCCTCTGCAAAAATATAACTGAAGTTATTTAACAGTATTTGGGAGAGTTGATCTTTAAACTCTTCATAGAAATTAGATGTGAAACTGTCTGGGCTGGGAGATTTATCTAATGGTAGTCTCTGTATGGTGTTAAAACGTTCCAGAATTGTTAAAGGAGCCACAAAGAGCTACACCTGAAGGTCAGTAAGTTGGGGAAAGTCGACATCTTGAAGAAAAGAGACAATTATGCAGCTGAAAAGGGGGTTTGGGGTGGGGCATATAGGGCCTGATAGAAGTTTTTAAAAACTTCCACTATTTCCTGTGGGGAGGTGCAGAGATGCTCTTCATCAGTGAGAATGGAAGGGACTATTCTGTCCATTTCTAGTGAGGGCATTATCAAGGCTAGCAGTTTCCTTGCCGGTTCCCCCTGATCAAAATAAGAATTCTAGAATGAAGTAATAGGTGCTCTGCTTTCTCCCAAATTAATTTGTTGTCTTGGGCCCTAAAGGATTCTAATAATTCCCAGTCTTCTAAGGGCAAGGTAGGGGATGAACATAAATCCCCATCTTGAATATATTCTAGTAGGGAGGAGACAGAGGCCTCCATCTGTGTTTTATGCTTTGTGGTGCACGTAATAATTTCCCTTCTGAGACTACATTTTAGGGATCCCCATAGAAAGTATAATTTGGCCATGTAGGGTGCATTGTTGTCCATGAACTCTGTAATAAGGGTTTTGAGGTGCTCTTGGAATTCTTTAGATTTAAGGAGTTGACTATTGAATTTCCAAGTCCTGTCTCTGACTAGGGAGTATGCTAGATTAAGCCTAATTAGTACTGGATGGTGGTCTGAGATGACCAATGGTGAGTAAGAACAATAGCCTATTCCTTGAAGGTGCCTCACTCCAATCAAAAAATAGTCTATCTTGGAGTGTGTATGGTGGGGTGTGGAGCAAAAAGAGTATGCCCTACCCTCTGGCTTTAGGATTCTCCAGGGTTCGACTAGCCCTAGTGAATGCATTAGGTCCACCAATGCCTTTTGACCTGGGGATGGGGCTGGCATAGAGCAACTAGTCCTGTCAGGTTGATTATTTTACACTATGTTCCAATCACCCCCAAAACCATAGGGAGAAAGGACCAGGATGAGAGTGTTGTCATTATGGTAGAGAAGAAGGAAGGGTCATCGCTATTCGGCCCATATATAGAACCTAGTACTATTTCTAGATGTCCCAGAAGCACTCTAAGTAGAATATATCTACCATATGGGTCTACAGTTTGTTGAAGTAAATGAAATGGTAACCGTCTTGCAATTATAAAGGCCACCCCTCTTTTCTGTGTGTCTATTCCAGACCTGAAAACCTGCCCCACCCAGACACTTCTTAACTGAAGAATCTGGGATGGGGGGAGGTGGGTCTCTTGCAGGAAGGTGATATCCATATGCTCTTTTTGTAGATGTAACAACACTCTCATCCTTTTATTAGGTGACTGCACTCCCTTGATGTTCCATGAGCAGAAGTTATATGTGGCCATTACCACAGTGGACTATTAGAAATACTTTCAATGGAATCCTTGCATGTTTAAGCTTGAGACAATATGGACGAAGTAAGGTAGAAACAAATAGTCTGACCTCATGCCCGTGGAACACCCTCCCCTACCCATTCCCCTGCTATCACTTGAGCAACCCTGAACCTACCTCTCCACCCTGACACTTTGAATCCCATACAGTTCTTAACCATAACTTTTAACACACACCCCGCCAGGGACCACATAAATGGAGATAGTGTTGTTATAGCAGTATGACTTGTAAGGACTATGTCCCTGCTGAGGTCCTGAGATCAAAAACTGATGCATGATCACTTCTCACCAGTAGGCCATTATGCCCCCCTCCCTTCCCCACCCAGCTGATTATCCAATCTAATTAACTGCACATACTGTAATATAGACAAACAAACTTTTAACTACAACCGAAAGTCTATCAACTCTCAAATGTGTGCTTTAAATTGTTCAAGTCCAAATCACCACATGTGAAGTAAGCTAGATGAGAACATTTGTAAACTATGTTGTTGTCAGTAAATCAGAATGAAAACGGGCTGGAACTCCAGGAATTCATGCTGGTGAAAATTACCCTGTTCCCTGAACATGTACCTAAATCTCTGTTCTCCTCTAGTTGCAAACACCTGCTAAGGATAACTAAAAATAAAAAGTTGTTTAGGTATATCTCTTTTGCCAAATGAAAACTATAGATATTTTAGGCCATGGCATGCCCGATGAACTTTTTAGCTTAGCTTTGTATTTTAAAAAAGAAAACCAAGCACTATTCTTCAGCCCCAGAGCTTATACTGTGGGCCTCTACTACTGTGTATTTAACAGATATGTGTCAGGGCATGCGTGCCCGATTTACACTGCAACTCCAAATATTAAGACCACAACCATCTAAAATTGTCTCATCCAGTTTTGTACCGAATGGTATTCAGGACTATTTTAGACTACATATATTAATTAAATAAGAAAAAGAGAATGAAATATAAGTGTTCATCACTCCTACTACTGGTCGTGTGTTCCTCTTGAACCTTGCAAAATCCAAAGCGTAGGAGAAAAGAAAAAAACTAAAACAACAGGTTTTACTATCAAGCAGGCTCCCCTTCTAACCATAGGGAACTTAGGGGGCGTATTGCTACCGCCCGAAGTCTGATCATGGCAGCCTTGAAAAGGGGAGTCTATATGAAAGAACTTCTGGTTCCCTATCGCCCTGATCGATCTCTCAGCTCAGCCGATGAGGGGTTGCTAGAGGTTTCAAGGGTGAATTTGAAATATTCTGGCACTTGGGCTTTCTTGTATGTTGTCCCCACCCTTTGGAACTCTCTACCCCATCGGGTGCGGGAGTGCACTTCTGTGGAGGGTTTTAAGAGGGGTCTGAAGACCTTTCTGTGGGAAACTGCATTTTCAGAATATTGATTGTTTTAATTGTTAGGTCTGGTTGTATTTTTAATTATGTTAACTGTCTTAACTGTTATTATGTATGGTGCCTTGACATTTGAAAGGTGTCTTATCAATAAAAAATTTTTTATTATTATTATTCCAGAGCCAGTAAGTGTGCACACCTTTGCGAGGGTGGAGTAAACTCGCACGATCGTGCAGGTGTGATAGAGTACATGATCGTTAACAGAAGGATCAGCTTAGAGTCAGGTCAGTTAGGAGAGCCAGCAGAGAGGAAATATATATGAGAGATCCACATCATCTCAATTTGATTCAGTGAAGCAGATGTCCCGAAAAGATCCTGCAAGAGCCCAGTACAGATATGAACAGGTAATTTCTTGCTCAGCACATTCTTTTGACCTTCTCCCATACTGATACTTGAATGTGACTGCCAGCCTTTTTGTAACATGTATCAGCTAACTTCAATGAGCATGAAAAGGTCAGGGAAGTAAGTAGGGAGCTCCTTAGCTGCTTGATCAGCGATCTCAAAGGTTTTACAGATTCCACTGTGAATAACTGACAGCTGAGCTGGATATAACATGCAGAACCGTATACCTGCAGGTATTAACTTTGTTATTGAAGTATAAGCCTCTCTTTTCTGGCGTACTGCAGTGGGAAGGTCTTGGGTTATCCTAAGTATAGAGTTTCCCCATTGAATGGTCTGGAGCTCTTTAATTTTGATCAAAATGTGTTGCCTGTCCAAGTAGTTCAACAGGCAGAGAATAAAGGGCCTTGGCTGAGCTCCAGGCAGTGGTTTAGGCCTCAATGACCTATGAGCTTTCTCCACTATGTAGCTCGGTGAATGGATTTGGGTCCTGCTACTTTAGTGAGTACCTTCTGGGCAAGTAAAATGGGTGTAGAGAGCCCTCCTAGCCTTCTGGAAGGCTGGAGATTATCAGATTATTGCATCTGCTTCGGGCCTTCCAAATCTTCAAATTTCAATTCCATTTTGGAGATTTTGTGCCATAGTGAAGTTAATTCAGGGTCTACTCAGGACTGCCAAGTCTCCAGGGATTTTGTACAGGCTGAGATGTCTGCTAGCTGATTATTTGTCTCCTTCAGATTGGCCTTAATTACTTTTAAGTCTGACGAGAAGTCCAGAAATGCAGCCTTGAGTGACAAAGCACCCTGGTTCTTGAGATGCTTGGAGGATTTATCCGGTGTCTGAGGTGACATATGCATCAGGGGGGCCTGCTTCAATTTGGCCTCTATTTAGGATGATCGCCATCTGGAACTGCTTGTAAATAGCAATCGAATGTTTTACCTTAGCAGCACAGATACTGGTAATCGACTCTTGAGCAATTTTACAACAAAATCAGCAAGATTATATTATAGTTATATTTCTGAAGTTGAGGCAGGAGTGAAGGTAGCATGCATCTATCTAGCTAGAAGGCATCATGTGATCCCCCTAGGCTTGTAATTTTAAAGCAGGGTCTCATCTCTGCCAGGCTTGGGCAAGACAACTATTCAAGACTCCAGAAAAAAATTGGTCCAGTAAATCTGTCGATTGCAAGTAATTATATAGGGCCATTCAGTATAGGGCAAGCTTACCTTTAAATAATTTACAGAAGTTCAAAGCAAAGCCATAACATAGAAATATAGAATTTGATGGCAGATAAGGACCACTTGGCCCATCTAGTCTGCCCATTTCCCTACCTGATGGATAAGCTGCAGATTCTAGTTAATCAACAGCTTACTTCCTCCTACCCCCCACTACAATTGCCTTATGCCTGTCCCATGCATTTTTGAATTCTCCCACTGTTCCTGACTCCACAACTTCCTCAGGAAGGCTGTTCCATTCATCCACAACCCTCTCTGTGAAAAAATGGTTTCTAACATTGCCTCTGAGCCTTCTCTCCTGTATCTTCAGATTGTGCCCCTTTGTTCTTGCACATCTCTTCTTCCTCAAGATACTACCCTCTTGTACTTTGTTTATTCCCTTGAGATACTTGAAAGTTTCTATCATGTCCCCCCTCTTTCTCCTTTCCTCAAGGGTATACATATTAAGCTGCTTTAGTCTCTTCTTGTATGTGTTCTGGTGCAGACCCTATACCATTTTGGTTGCCCTCGTCTGGACAGCCTCCATCCTGTCTATGTCCTTGCAGAGATTGGGTCTCCAGAACTGAGCGCAGTACTCCAGATGGAGTCTCACCAGCTATCTGTACAGAGGGATAACAACTTCCTGTTTTCTACTGGTGATGCCTCTCCCTGTGCATCCCAGTATCCCCCAGCCTTCTTTACTGCCTTCTCACATTGCTTGCCCACCTTTAGGTCATCTGATATGACTACCCCCAGGTCCCTTTCCATTTTTGCTGTTGTTAGTATCTGACCCCCTCCATTGTGTACTCTTCCCTTGGGTTTTTGTTTCCCAGGTGAATTACTTTGCTCTTCTTTGTATTGTATCTAAGCTGCCATATTTTTGACCATTTCTCCAATCTTGCCAAGTCCCATCTCATCCTTTCCACTCCACCTTGTGTATCAACCCTGTTGCAGATCTTTGTGTTGTCTGCAAACAGACATACTTTTCCTTCCAGTCCATCTGCAATGTCACTTATAAAGACATTGAAGAGGACCAGTTCTAGAACTGAACCTTGTGTTACACCACTAGTGACCCCCCTTTCTTCAGAGTGGACTCAGTTTATTATTACCTTCTGTGCCCTGTTCTACAGCAAATTTTTTACCCAGGCTGCCATCTTGGGACCCACTCCAAGGCTGGCTAACTTACATATTAATTCTTTGTGTGGGACTATGTCAAATGCCTTGCTAAAGCCTAGGTAAGCCATGTCCAATGTCCCTCCCTGATCTACTACTTTGGTCACACAGTCAAATAAATCTATTAGATTCATCTGACATGACCTTCCCGCTGTTAATCCATGCTGCTTTGGGTTCGGTACACCTCTGGCCTCTTGGTAGTCAACAATTCTTTCCTTCAGAAGTGATTCCATTGTTTTCATTATAACTGAGGTCAAACTACCTGGTCTGTAGTTTCCTGCCTCTGCCCTGCTCCCACTTTTGTACAGAGGAATAACATCTGCCCTCCTCCAATCCTCAGGTACCACCCCATCCTACCATGATTTGTAGTCAGTGGTGTCACTTGTTCTACCCTTAGTTCTTTTAAAATTCTGGGATGAGTCCTATCAGGCCCCATCGCTTTATCCACCTTCAGTTTTAAGAGTTCTTTCAGAGCTCTTTCTTCTGTGAATGAGCTGGTATCAACCCCCTATCCAGAGTGTTTCTATTGTTTGGTTTAGGTACCTCCCCTTCTTCATTTGTGAGTACTGAGCAAAAATAATTGTTTAGTATCTCTGCCTTTTCACAGTCACCCTCTGCCCACTCCCCTTCCCTTTATTAAGCATCACTATCCTTCCCTTGATCTTCTTTCCCTCCCTGATGTACCTATAAAATGTTTTATCTCCCTTCTTAACTGAGTTGGCTATCTTTTCCTCAGTTTAGGCCTTTGTTTTTCTAACTGCCTTCCCCACTCCCTTCTGCTTTAACTGATATAGTTCTCTGCTCCTTCTGTGATTCATTGTACCTCCTGAATGCTATCTTTTTCTCTGTAACCTTCCCTGCCACCTCCTTTGAGAACCATAGTGGTATTTTACATCATTTTGTTTTGTTTATCTGCTTCACACAAAGTTGCCTCAGTGATGGCAGTTTTCATTATTCCACATTGTTTTTTCACCCCTCCTTCCTGCCCATTTGCTAGTGCATTCCTTAGACACTCACCCATTTTGGCAAAGTCAGCCCTCCTAAAGTCCAGGACCTTTGCCTTTGTATGGCTTGACTCTACTACTGTGTTTATCGTGAACCATACTGTTCGATGGTCACTAGTTCAAAGATGGCTATCCAATTCTACATCTGTGATCCTCTCTCCATCTCCATCTCCATCTCCATTTAAGAGTGCCAGGTCTAAGACTGCTGCCTCCTGAGTGGGTTCCAATATTAATTGTCTAAGGCATGCCCCCTGCCAGGTAATCTAGAATGACCCTGCTCTTGGATGTGGCTGCAACAAATGCACTCCATTTAACTGCTGGCATATTCAGATCCTCCATCAACAATATCTCCCCTTTTTCTGCCATTCTAAGAATACCTTCTATCATTTTATTGTCTATTTTCTTCCCCTCAGGTGGGGGTCTGTATACAACCCCTGTGCAGATTGAGGTGCCATTGCCTGTCTCCAAATTGACCCACAGTGCTTCCTCTCCTCCCTGATTACCCTTTTGTTCTGTTGCTTTGATTCCTTCCCTTAAGTAGAGAGCTACTCCTCCACCTCTTTTACCCTCCATGTCCCACCTGTAGATTGTGTACCCTGGTATGTCTACATCCCAGCCATGGTTCTGTGTGTACCATGTTTCTGTGATTGCTATGATATCCAGATGTTCCTCTTCAATCAAGGCCACTACTTCAGGAAGCTTGTTGCCCAAACTATGGGCATTGGTACTCATTACTCTCCATTTTTTGATGGCTTTATCTCTTGTAGCCCATCCCTGCCCTTACTGACTTTACTTTCTCCTTACTGACTTTACTTTCTCCATTTACCTCAGTCCTGCTCCCTAATGACCTTTCTTCCTTCCTTGGTCTTTACCTCATTTAGTACCCTGTTTTGTAGGGGGAGGCTGGGAATTCTCTACTGCTTATCAGTGCCTCCCCCCTTTGCTAGTTTAAAAGCTTGCCAATGAAGCATTTAAACTGATTACACAGGAGACTGGTTCTCTTCACGGATAGATGCAGACCATCATGCCAGTATACGTGAGTATCTCTCCAGGTGGAATCACAGTCCCCAATGAAGCCAAAACCCTACATTCTACACCAGTTTTTCAACCATTCATTGAATTGCATGGTGCGGAGTACCCTCGCCTCACCTATGCCATAGACAGGCAGCACCTCCGAGAAGGATACTGTATGAGCTACTTTTCTAAGGCCCCTCCCAAACTCCACAAACTCCTCCTGCACTACTCTAATACCATACATGGCCAAGTCATTTGTCCCTAGGTGGGCAATGATATCCAGCACCATCTCCCATGCAATAGAAAAGACCCAATGGAGCTTACCCTGGGAGTCTCTACTCTTGAGCTAGCATCATGTGACCTTGACGCTATTTTGAATTTTATCAAGGAAGGATGTTCTGAGTGAGATAGGAGTGTACATAATTCTGAAACATATCTGATTTTCACTCTGAGCATTGCTGCTTTGAAAAGGAAGGATTCCAACTTTTTTTGTTCTCTCCAATGCTTCGGAAAAACACCAGGAGACAGGAATAATTTGTTTCTGATCAGCAATAATTTTGTCCTACCCTGTCTTTAAGGCCACAATTTTTTTTTTACATTTTATGAAAATGGCTCTCCTCTGCGAAACTCTCCATTTTGCCTGCTATGGAATGCGGTCTGGATGACCCCTCAGTTTGTTCCTGCCCCCGATCCTTGGCATCAATCCTGGCCTAGAATGTCTTTTGTAGTTGCACAAGCTATCTGCATGACAGGGTGCTGAAGTCCTTGAGTTCCTTCTGTATGCTTCTGTCACTGTAAGCAAAGGAAAAATAGGATGTTATAAACTCCACTGAATGAAAGCATCATATTTTGGCATTCACTATGGTCACCTCAGTGTCTTTCATGCAATGTTCCCTCGTTCTACCTCAATATGCAACATAACATCATTTACATGCTGTATCACATTTTCAATAATGATAATGGTGACATATGCATATGTGTATAGAACAGCAGGGTTTGTAAAGGCACAATTAGAAAGTGGATCAATTTTGTTTTACCCTTCACTTCAAATGGTGGTCACTCAGAAAAGAAAATCTCAATGTGAGACATTGGTTGAAGTCAGTAATTTTATAGTACATTACCTTACAAAATACATTTTCTGATAAAGATACATGCTCAAACTTTTCAATACACAGTGGCACCAACCAGGATGTAACATAGCTCTGAAATAGTATGTTGCAAAATGCTGTAGTATGCTGCAGGGAAAAAGTGTAATACAATAGCAATTAAGTCATTTTTTACCGCATTATTTTGTGACTTGCCATTTACTGCAAGTTATTGCCTTGCATCGTGGCTGGCTCTGCAGTAAATTGTCACCACTTATACACCTTTTTTCACAATGGGGGATTACCCACGAGGGAGTGAAAAGGGATGATGAGTCCCGGGTGTGGCAGGTGACAGGTGGCAGGCCTGGGCAGTGCAGTAGACTGAAAGAGGGCCTTTTGAGTTAAAGAGGTAAGAAGCATACTAAATAAAAAAAATCAACATAAAAAAGGCTAACATATTAATAGTGCACCATCTACACCATCATGCTGCACTGCAGTGTCAGGTATTGGTATTACCCTAAGTAGCAAGTACATAATGTGGGCCAAGAACACATGACCTTATGATGTCCCACCCCAAGAGGCAAGTGTGCTAGCAAGTCAGGTATCACTGCATAAAACATCATCATAATCTCATACCAGGTCCAGCTTGTCCCTCTAAAGTTTCTTTATCACCTAATGACTTTTTTTTGGTTGACAAATAGATGATATATATATATATATATATATATATATATACACACACACACAAACATACATACATATATATATATATATATGAGGAAATAAGCAGTTGGTTAACTAGGATCTGCAGCTTATCTTTTAGATAGGAAAATGGGCAGACTAGGTGGGCCAAGTGGTCCTTATCTGCCGACAAATTCTATGTTTCTATGTTTCCCCAGTCTTTCCCTGTAATTTATTTCCTTAGTGTAGTGGTCCCTTCCCCTCTCCCCAGTCACCGATCCAGTTTTCCAAAGTGTAGTGTCCCTCCCTGCTGCTTGAATACCAATCCCACATAAAATATAATTTTTCCATAGTGTAGTGGTCCCTCCCTCCCCCCCTCTCCCAGTCACTGATCCAGTTTCCCTAGTGTAGTGATCCCTTCCCCCTCCCTGGTCAGCAATCCCATATGTTATTTTTTTCTGTAGCGTAGTGGTACCTCCCTCCATCTTCCAATTTCTGTTCTCCATTTTCCTGGTGTCTAGTGGCACCCCCACCCACTGATTGCCATTTCATTTCCCTGGTGTCTAGTGTCATTCCCCACCCACCCACCCATCACCATCCCATTATAACATTTTATAATCCTTGATGTCTAGTGACGCCGCCCCACCTGCTGATCACAATCCCCATTGTCAAATCATAGAATACCTGGTGTCTAGTGAAAGCTCCCCCACCCTCCCATCAAAATCTGTCAGAAAAGAAAATGGTCCCTTCCTGATCAGCCCCCCACTCCCCCCCTCACACTCAGCACCACCACCCCACACACACCCTGAACACCCTCACACACCATCAATCACCTGAACAGGTCCCAGGTTAAAGTTTCATTTTCCTGATTCAAGACACATTTTGTTGCTGGAACCAGCGACTGCACTAAGAAAAAGTAAGGTAAATGCAGTTCAGTGGGGGTTTCATCTTTCATAAATAACTTCTCCATTTTTTTAGATTTGGACTCCAAATTTTCAACATGGCCTTTTGTGGACCCAGCTCATGAACAATAAGACTGTTGTTATACAACTCCCACCAGAAAAGTGATTATGTGGTCTCTTGGTGTATTCCTCTTTTGGGTGAGATTTGGAATTTTTTTCTGCTCTTGTTCGTGAGGTGGGTCATAAGAAGGCTATGTTGAAAATCTGGGTCCAAAATATGAAAAAAATGCCAAAGATGTGTCCATTTCTTGCAATTTTGCAATGCACACTTGTAACTTTGGGAATTTTAAATATTTTGACCACAGATTTTCAACATAGACTTCTTACCCCACCTCATATGCTCACAGCTGTCATTTTTCAAATCCTGCCCAAAGTCTGTTTTCACACCTTGGCATGGCATGGCATTGCAATTGCACAGGATTATGTTTTGGAGTGGGTTTGAAAATTTGCTGTTCCAGGTACATGAGTTGGAGTAATAAGATGACTATGTTGACAATTTGGTCACTTTTATACTATAAATAGAAACACATGGCCCAGAGGGCCCTGTGCTTCCAGAGCTACATACATATATGCATCTTTGAAGGGATGGGAGTGCAGGGTCCAAAGGACCCTTCGCTCCCATAGTAAAATAAATATACTATTATACTATCTCAAAAGTAAGGGAATACATTGCAAAAAACTTTGTTGATGCTCCAGTTATGGTCAAAGTGACAAAAGTAGGAAAATGAGGTGTTAGGGTTTCAACCCCTAATGCCCCACCCTCTTTAACCAGGCAGGAAAGCAGGTGTGGGCTTTGTCTTGGGCTTCTAAAGCCTAACGCTCACCCCATTCTCATAAAGTATGCTCATCTGACCTTATTCACAGATGGAATGTGGTGAGTGTTAGACCTGAGAAGTCCAATGCACACCCCATACCTGCTCTCCTGCCTTGTTTGGGAGGGTGGGGTGTTAGGGTTAGAAACCCTAACACGTCATGTCCCTACTTTTGTCACTTTGACCCTAACTGGAGCATTAACAACTTTTTTTTGCAGATATAGATATAGATATAGATATAGATATAGATATAGATATAGATATAGATATAGATATAGATATAGATAAACACTGTATATCACTTACTAAATCAACATGAGCACTTTTAATTATTGTTATTTATTTTTCAGCATACCAAATGAAAGCCATAAGCTGTGCCCAGGTCCTCAAAGAAATCCACCTGCAGCATAGTGGGCATTGGGTGCACTGCACAGAAAGTGGATTACAGTCCAACAATCAAATGCTTCAGTCATTGTGTATGATGTAAGTGTGAATCAATTTTGAAAACCAGTGGTCATCACCCATTCACATGCCTAGGGAAGTGATCCATGGAGTACCAATGTGTGACTGGGTCATGCATTACCTGAAGGATTCAGGCCCCTACCATGTGCATAATGAAAATGTAACTGGTAGAAATTAATTTTTTCTTTTGCTTATACTGTTGACACCTTGCTTATGCCTCAAACCCATTGCTTTCCATATCTCATCCCCCACCCCCAAAAAAGAAAGACAAAAAATGTAACAGCAGAACTGGACCCTTATAAACTACATACATAATTCTATAGTAAACAAATTACCAAAGAAACTAAAAGTTAAGTGCACAAGGTCTTTGCTGTTACTTATGCTCTCACTGAAACTGCGGTAGAGACCCCACATACTGACTTGTTAGTTTACAGTCATCACACTGAAACAGCTACATTTTGCTCAAACAGCTGCTACTTAAAAAAAAGAGTTCTGTATTGGCATGGACACAGGATCATAGCTCAAGCAGGGGTGAGGGAGGGATAAAATACAACATGGATTGCTACTCATGAAGGTGAATGAATAAAAAAAAATTGCAGCATGGAGGCAGAAAAACACAGCAGTGCCCAAGCAGTCAAATAAATATCTCTTAAAAGAGCAACATTTAATGGCAACTGTACCATTAGATGGACTAATTTACAAGAATACATTTTTCTTACTTGTTTTCAGGGATTTTTAATATTGAATGATTAGCTGACGGGGTGGTGGAAGAAAAAGGTGAGGCAGAAACTGCCCCCCTCCCACAAGTAGAGATAGATTGTAGGAAGATCCAGAGAGGGGAGAGAATCCCACCATGGTGCAAGTTAATCAAGGACATAGGGGGTTAAGAAAAGAGGAAGAGGGGAGGAAGTAGTTAGAAGGGAAGAGGGAGGAAGTAGAAACAAAAGGAATAAACCTTGGCCACAGCGGATAGGACTGTAGGTGAAGAATTTAGGGTATTTTTTTGATATTTTTACACCAAATTTTCAACATAGTATTCTTATGACCCTGCCTCAGGAAGAAGGGCAGAGAAAATGTTCGACTTCTGGCCTAAATGTGATGTCACGCAGTGACAGTGAAATCAACTTTTGGGGTGCAAAAACACATTTTTGGCAGAAGTTGAAAAATGACAGCTGTCACATTCATGAGGTGCTATAATGAAATGGCTATGTTGAAAATTTTGGATAAAAATATTAAACATTACTAAAGTTATGAGACTGCATTTGTAAAATTCAGCATAGCCTCATAAGTGTTTTTAAAAATATTTTTACAGTAGAGATTTAATATACCCTTCTTATGACTCTGCCTCATGAATAAGGGCAGTGAAAATGTTCAACTCCTGTATAAAAGGTGATTTCATGCACAGACTATGAAATCATCTTTCAGGATGCAAAAAAAAATATATATTTTGGACATGAATTTGAAAAATGACAGCTATCACATTCATGAGGTGCTGTTAAGATATGGCTATGTTGTAAATTGGGGGTAAAAATATAGAAAATTATCAAAGTTACGAGCCTGCATTAGCAAAATTCAACACAGGCTCTTAACTTTGTCATTTTTTAGTATTTTTTACACCAAATTTTCAGCATAGCCTTCTTATGACCCCACTTCGTGAACAAGGGAAGAGAAAATTGTCAACTCCTGTCCTGAAGGTGATTTCATGCAGAGACTGCAAAATCACCTTTCAGGATATATAAAAAAAAGTTTGTCTAGGATTTGAAAAATGACAGCTGTCACATTCATAAGATCTTGTAAAGATTTGACTATATTGCACATTAGTGGTAAAAATATTTAAAATTACCAAAGTTATGAGCCTGTGTACACAAAATTCAATTCATGCTTATAACCATTGTTTTTTAATTTTTTACACCATATTTTTTAACATAGCCTTCTTATGACCCCACCTCATGAACAAGGGCAGAGAAAATTTTCAGCTCATGCCCAAAAGGTGATTTCACTCAGGGACCACAAAATTACTTTTCAGGACAGATTTGCCCAATGACACTGCCATTATTCATGAGGTGGGGTCCCAAAAAAAGGCATGTTGAAAATGTGGGCCAAAAATATGCAAAAATGCCCAAACAATGCCAGTAAGTTCAAAACACCATTGAAAAACATAGAACTGCATACCTGTTGCTTCATTTCAAGGTCCAGCTTTGAAGAGTGAAGACATTTCTGTGATCCAGAGAGGTTTATCTCATTGGATCCCTGATGGGGAAGTAAGGGCTTGGACTGGTGCAGAGTGGTGGGTGCTGAGTGGGAGGGTTGGGTGGAGGGGACAGCAGCAGATGTGAAAAACACTGATGGATGGTTTTCTTTTTTCAAGGTAGGAAACAAAAGAGGAACAAAGAGTCCAGATCACAGCACTGGGGGATTGGGCACCCCCAGTGTCACTGTTAGGTTTTTGGAGGGGTGTGGGGTGGTGGATGCTATGAGGGAGGGTCAGGTGGGGGAGAAAAATATATTAAAAAATGGCAAGAACAAGATCATGACACTGGGGATTGGCCACCCCAGTGTCACTGTATGTTCGGGGGTGCTGAGAGGGAGGGTTGGGTGGGAGGTGGGAATATACAGTATATAATAAAAAAATTTAAAAGGAGAAAAAGAGGTAACAGCAGAAAATGGTAGTCTGCCATGTCCAAGATGGCCGCTGGTAGATGTGCAATAGTTTGGTGGCCAACTTGGATATAGCAGGCCATGCCATCTTCCACTGTGACCTCCAAAAAACTAGTGCTGTGCCACTGTTAATGCACAGTGCAGAGTGCTTCACGGACATGGAGTGCAACTCCAGAATTTTGTTCGGTCGGAAAAGTCTCCCTTTTCTAATCAATCGCAGGAGGTCTGCAGGGCTCCTCCCACAGCAGCCCTGAAAAGGGGGAAGTGACAAGCAAAAAGTTAATAAAATATGGAAGCCAAGTGTACTAATGCTGGAAGGCTGAGAAATAAGATATTAGACCTGGAGGCCCCAACAGTGAATGCCTACCTAGAAATTGTGGCCATTACTGAATCATGGTGTACTGACAGCCATAATTGGGACATGGTCATATCAGGCTATACGATGTTCAGAAGGGACACAGTAGGAAGGAAAGAATGGGGAGAGGTGCTTTATGTGAATAAAAGCAAAAAGCAACAGAAATGCGGGGAGTTAAGGGGGACAGAGCTCCAGGAAAAAGAGGCACTAATCATACAGGTGTAGTCTACAGGCCTCCAGCACAGGGGGAGGACTTAGACAAGGAAATACTAGAAGCAATTAGCAAAATGGTTGAAAAGGGGGAGTTGTTGCTGGTGGGGGACTTCAATCTGCCAGATGTGGACTGGAACTTTCCAGCAGTGGCTTCAGCCAGAAGCAGGGTCATACTGGACTCCCTGCAGGGGGCATTCCTCAGGAAACTATTCAGTGAACCAACACATGATGGGGCAACATGGGACCTGGTGCTTAGTAACAGGGACAGTATTGTGCATGTCAAGGTGGGAAGCCATCTAGGGATCAGTGATCATCAAGCAGTGTGGTTCAGCAAAGGAACAGCTGTTGAATCCAACCAGACAATGGAGAGTGTCATGGACTTCAGAAGGGCTGATTTTACATAGATGGGTGAACATCTCAGTAAATGACCTGGCAGGGGGAGATAACCTGGGGAATGGAGGAAAAATGGGACAAACTAAAAGAGGGCATTGTGAAAGGAACAAACCTCTGTGTCAAGGAAGTAAGCAAAAGTAAAATGAAGGCAGATTGCCTATGAGCTGTGGATCTGTGGCACGTAGCCAATCCACACTAATCGTGCCCCCACATGGGATGCCTGAAATGGGGTGCACAGCCCCTATGCTTCTGATCCCCTGGTGACGAGGACAGCAATGTGCCTGGGGTGGGCTGGGGGCATGCCAGGGGTGTGCCAGCACTACACATCATGCACCAAGGTGAATAGTGCTGCACACTGGGGTGGATTGGCAGGCCCCCAATTACACCAGGAAGAACCCTGCCATAACTTTCCTATATGCCCTTGCCCTGCACACACTGGACCAAAGAACAGACCTGTGGCAGGCTGGCATCCCTCACACACACAACATGGGCCAGTACCGACCCTCTACCCCTAAGGCAGACACCCACACACACAGTGCTGCCCATTCCCCCAATGCAGCACCCTCCAACCCAGGGCTGCACCACCATACCCATGCAACCAACCACCTGACATGGTGCCAGCAAGGCTCCGGGATGGGCTCAGTACACTCCCCTTCCTGGCAGCAATCATCCTCAGTCCACACCCCCCAAAGGCTCCTGTGTAGAGTAGTACAAGCCCCCCTCACAGGGATGTGCCCATTGAACCCTGACCCCAATCCAAACCCCGGTCACCAGTGTTCCTCCCACACACAAGTGGCAATGACAACCCCTGCAGACAGGTCCGTTGATTCCGCGGCTCGGGGTGGCAAGTGGCACAGCCTCCACACACTTCGTGGCCGCCAGCCATCTGATCTATGCAGGTGCACATCTGCTCGCCTGTCCTTGCATATGTCAGATGGCTGGCAGTTGCAAAAGGTGTGCAGAGGGCTGTACCACTGGCTGCCCTGGCTTTCGCTGGTGCACTGACGGACCTGTTGGGGAGTGGTGTTGTCAGTGCTGGGTGTGTTGGGGGGGACCACTGGCCACTAGGGATCAAGCTAGGGTACTGGGTACAGATGTTGGGAGGCAGACCACTGGCATGTGACTGGAGAATTGGACAGGGATGTGGGGAGAGCACACTGCCATGCCTACCAGGGCCGGTCCTCTTGGGGGGGAGTTCCCATACATGTATGTGGGGACAGGGGCCACTGTGTGGCTGGATGTGGGGGGATTGCAGCTAACATGAAGATGGGGTTGGGGCACTGCTGACTGTTGGGTGGGGTCCCTGGTATCTACGGGGGGAATGGGTGGCCACTGGAGGGGGTCTTCTGGCCACAGGGGCTGGTATCATGCTGCGAGTGCCGCTAGACTATGGGGTACAGCTGCAAGGGTTTGGGTGCCCGTGGTACTATTCATGCACCCAGAGCCATTGTTCACTGTGCAAATGAACCACTCCAGGTCCTAGGATGGGCATCTGATTGGTTGCCCACCTTGGACCATAACTCCACCCCTGACTGCCCTGCAGAGTCCTATGTGCCATGGGGGGAAGCCATGGATGGGTGGCCACTGGATGTGAACACTAGCATATGTGCACCTATCTGTGGGTGTGGTGCTATGCTGGTGGGGTATGCACCCATGGTGTGTAGTTCCCGCTCATTCATGCATAGGGACCAAGGTTCTCAGAAGAAGTAGCAGAAAAGGAAAGGGCTGAAAAAGTAGCATTAAGAAGGTATAAGGAGACCCACAGAGAGGAGGATAAGGAAGTGCATCAGGGAAAACAGAGGAAGGCAGAAAAAGTAGTAAAGGGTGCAAAGGCACACATTGAGGAAAGAATAGGTCAGAAAGTATGAAAAGGAGACAAGACATTTTCTAGGTATATTAGCAAAAAAAGGAAGACAAAGGGAGGGATTGTACAGTTATGGGGGGGGGTTGTACTAAGGGGATCAAGAAAATGCAGATATCTGGAACAAATACTTCTGCTCAGTGTCCACAGTAGAAGGGGACAGGGAGGGACCATGAAAAGGCACCAGGAGCTTTGATTGGCGGGAAGTGGACACTAGTCTTTTTTATGAAGAGAGAGTCTAGAAAGCACTCACTAACCTGAAGGTGGACAAAGCTATGTAGCCAGATGGGGTACATCCAAGGGTGCTGAAGGAGCTCAGGTAGGTACTAGCGACACTTCTGACAGACATATTTAACAGATCACTGAAGCAAGGCATGGTCTTGGAGCACTGGAGAAGAGCAGACGTAGTTCCTCTTCATAAAAAGTGGTAACAAGGAAGAGGCAGGCAATTATAGGATTGTCAACCTGACATTCAGTGGTGGGTAAGTTAATGGAAACACTACTAAAGGAAAAGATTGTGGAATACTTTGTATCCAAAAGATTACAGGATCCAAGGCAGCATGGTTTCACATGGGGAAGGTGATCCCAAATAAATCCAATTGATTTATTTGACTGAGAGGCCAAGGAGTTGGATCAGGGAGGTGCAATGGACATGGCCTACCAGGATTTCAGCATGGCTTTCAACACTGTTCCACATAGGAGACTAGTAAGCAAGTTGGGGAATGTGGAGGTGGGTAATTAAGGTGGTAACTAGGATAAGAAACTACTGGTTAGGGGATTGGTGACAGAGTGTTGTGGTAAATTAAGTTCTCTCTGAGGAAGGGAGGGTAACCTGTGGGGTACCTCAAAGTTCAGTGCTGGGACTAGTCTTCTTCAATGTCCATACATGTGACATAGAGAAGGAACAGGAAGGGATGACACCAATATCTGAAACAGAGTGGACACTCCTGGGGGGGGGGGCTGGAAAGGATGGATGGGGATCTGTAAAGACTGAAAGAGTAGTCAAGGGTATGGTGGCTATGTTTTCATGTCAGATGTGCCAAATAATGCATTTGGGCCATAGAAATCCAGGAGCAGAGTACAAAATTCATGGAGTGATACTGACAAAGACTACTCAGGAAAGAGACCTAGGTGTAATCATATCAGGTGACCTAAAGGTGGCCAAGCAGTGTGACAAGGCAGTCAGGAGGGCTAGTGTGATTCTGGGGTGCATAAGAAGGGGAATCACCAGCAAAAAAAGGCAGGTGATGTTGCTCCCCTGTATAGCTCACTAGTAAGATCCCACCTTGAATACAGTGTCCAGTTCTGGAGATCACATCTCAGAAAGGGCAGAGACAGACTGAGGTGGTTCATAGGAGGGCTACCAAAATGGTTAAGGGTCTGCATCAAAAGCCCTATGAGGAGAAGATAAAGCAGCTAAATACACCCTGGAGGAGAGAAAGGGTGTATGATAGAATCTTTTAAATACCTCACAGGGGTTAAAAAGCTGCAGGAGGAGGATGTTTTTCAGGGGAAAAGGCTCTCCAGGCCAAGCGGACATGCTATGAAGCTGGCCGGAGGTAAGTTCAGGAGGGATATGAGGAAGTACTTCTTCACAGAAAGGGTGGTGGATACCTGGAAAAGCCTTCAAGTAGAGGTAGTGGGGCAAAAACAGTGGTGGGGTTCAAAAGTGTCTGGGACAGGCAGAAAGGAATTGTTGGGGTAAGAAGGGTGAGGAGAGATTGTACTGTATATCAAGTAGGTCTGCAGCAAAAAATGAAGGATTAAAAAAAATGGTCAGACTGGGTGGGCCCAGCAGCCCTTATCTGTCATCACATTCTGTGTTTCTATGTTATATTTTTATGTTTGCAAGCTTCCATGTTTCTATGTATGTTTATTACAATTACCTTATTTGGTTATGTATTGCATTTTGTTAACCGAGTAGGCATGCCACTGAGACTAAATGTATGTTTTTCAGGTGTGACCAGGAATTAATAATGCAGAAGCAGAAGTACTGTACTGCAGACATTACAGAAATTAAAATGGAAAAATTCACTAAAAATAACACCAACAGCTTAATCTGGTTAATGTCAGTTGGCATCCATCTGTATCCTTCCTCCCATGGGACAAGGCTGAAAATAAGCAGAATTGCCTAGTTCTCCTTTCCCAGTCTGCAAAAACAATACATAAAAAAATAAATAAAATTTAAACGCACATTTTCTTTTCCAACTAGCCACTCCAGGTTAAATGGAAATAAACACCCTGGGGGTAGTGGTATATCCTAATTCCACCAGCAATGACATGTATATTGATTGTGTTACAGTGTTTCATTTGTTTAAAAGGA
The DNA here is from genome assembly GCA_016271365.2 of Neoceratodus forsteri. Taxonomy (NCBI): domain Eukaryota; kingdom Metazoa; phylum Chordata; order Ceratodontiformes; family Ceratodontidae; genus Neoceratodus; species Neoceratodus forsteri. The sequence goes on from CM057452.1 coordinate 944,196,689, forward strand.
GTAAAAAATGTACAGTTAAACTCACTAACAGTACTGTGATGGTGTTTTTGTGGCGCCTGTGCCAATGTCACCACACTGCCCAAATGTTGTAAAATGTGACTATTCCAGCATTGGAGATTGTCCCACTAGCACTTCAGTTCTGTGATTTTCCACTCCAGAAGCGTCCCTCCCTCCAAAACCTAGACAGCAATAGCTGCTCATATTTTCTTCCCTCGAGGGGTAGTCCAAACACATAGAACCAAAGAGGCCAGCTGCATTTTTACTAACTTCTCTTACCAGGCTCCTAGTCTCGGTTGAAAGTGGCGTTGATAGTACAGTACCTGGACATTGCTGGTGGTAGCTGTAGAACTCTTGCTAGCCATGGTTGACGCTTGGCTTGCTTGCTGATACAATAGTTTTGAATCATTCTTTAGGATTAATTTTAAGCAACTCTCCTCTCCTGTTAAAACCATGTGTTGATGTGGTAGAACCATTTAATGCAATCACATGGAATACATTAAAAATTCCACGGTTTACATTGCAAACTCTTTAAGAACCATGGACTAGCATTCAGGCGCATTAAACATTTCATCAACAATGCATGGTGGAATACTATTCTACGATTCTAATGTACTGCAGAATAATATTCCACCGAACTCAATGGGGAAATCCTGTATGATTCAAATTAGAATGCATACACTCAAGTTAACTTTATTAGCACCAGGTACTTGCCTCCAATCCATTAGGAGTCAATTCGGTGTATTTTAAGTTAAACTCACCCACTTGATTTCATGGACATTACTTTGAAGAGCATTGATTGCACATGATATGCTTACTATGTAATTTTATACAATAAAGTTGTGTTTTCATTGATGGTGTATTTCTGTGTGTCAAAATAATAATTATTGTCTCAATCAGGCATATACTGTGTTATCCTTACAAGGCTGTCTGTTTTCCCACTTCAAACAGTGGAACCAGTGTGCCACTGAGTTATCACGTTATATGTAGGCTGTCTTCCTTTTCAGTTTCTATACACACACACACACACACACACACACACACACACACATCAAAGGAAAAGGTCTTTCCCATCATTTGGATACTGACAGCTCTGACAGCATTGAGGGTGATGTAGAAAATGAGAATGAAGAACGGGATCAAATATCAGGATCACGGCATTGGTTTGTTTAATCAACTGGTGACTTTACCGTATCAGTTTGAGTTTATTCTTACAGACAGGAGTGACAATGGAAGCAATGTGTCAGAGGAAGGTGTTGAACCTGAGGTCCCTGATGAAAACCATCAATGATTTCAAAATTTACAAATGGCTGATGTCATACGATATATGTTTTTGACATGTAATGTCCTTTTTTTCTTTACACAGTTGCCACAAGTTTTGAACTGCCATTTGCTACTAATTCTGATCTAGAAGTGACTCTATTAGATTAGACTATTGTTTTATTTTGACAGTGTTGTGTTGTATATATTTTACACAGATTTTATATGTGTCAGGATGAATTCTGTTTTATCATAATGTCAATGACTACACCAATAATATAAGGCCTAGAACCCACTCCCACAGCTGACGTATGCAAAATGTAATGTAAATGAAAGTGAATCTTCTAAAATAAAAGGTGGACTCATAATGAAATAAAATTTCTGCACACAATCACAGTTCTTGTTCTCCTTTCCAGATCCCCCAAATTACTGGCACTCAGCCCAAGAAACCCAATAGCACCTAGCTCCCCCGTTCCACCTCCATGACACCTATGTAATTACAGTAGAGAATGTTGGGTTATGGCAGAGTAAGAGATGATGGTGATTCTCCTTGTATCTGTCTGGCTAGGACAGGTATATGAAAGAATGCTGACATTGTCCTTTACCCGATTGGTCAATGGTGTTATTATAGGATAATGTCAGCATTCATTAATATACCTCTCTCAGTCTGAAGATGGGTGCAAGCAGCTTCACTGGGGAACAAATTAATAAATCATTCAGTCATCTCTCACCCTGTTGTGATCCAACTTTATGTACTGTAGCTACTTTATTGACAAGGGGTGGAGGGATGATGTGTTGGGCTGTGAGTGTGTGTGGGGGGGTATCATCTTTGGCTCTTTACACCAAATCGGGGTATGTGGGGAATGGGACATGAAGCACTGTAAGAGGGCATGATTTTTTTAAAGTACAGTACTACCCTGATCTACTGAACCCTGATAATCTGGAATTCACTATCTAATGAATTTGACCCTTGTTGTCCATTTTTTCATGTGTGTATAGGCATGCCTGCTCTGTGTCCCACTCTGTCGCTGTACATATATCTGTACTGTTGCTTTAAGGAGTGTACATAGTGTTTCTGATTTTATTACAGCCACAATAAAAAGAATAACCTTGTCAATAAGTTTGCAAATAGGATTTTACACATAGGGAAGAGAAACTTACAGTCTTGATGGCCCTGTCTTTTGGTGAGCTGAAGACATGCTAGCCCATTAACTGTATTGCCACGCTTTCCCAGTCTTACATGTTCAGCAAACAAAGCACTAAAGAGGAAAAGTTCCTTAAGACAGCTTATCTGTTTTATTTAATTTTTTTTTTATTTTGATCATGGGCTACTGTACTAAAATGTAAAATAAACACTCGGGTTTCAGGGTGAGCAGTGGATGCTCTACCATGCTATGCCACATGGCCCAGGCTTTAGCAGGGAGATCGAGAGGGTGGCTGCTGTACAGAGATTGAGAGGGTGATGATATACGAGCAACATCCTTTTTTTTAATTAACTCTGCTTTAATACAGTATGGTAGTGTACTGAAATGGAAAAGCACAGTAAACTGTTAGGTTTGCAGGGTGAGCCTGGTAAGCAGTGGATTCTTTGATTTCAGTTTTGCCAGTATTTTACTACCATGGGTGCCAGAACAAAAGTAAAGACAGGGGATGCTAAATTAAAAAGGTTTACTGCAGCTTCAAAAGGGCTATACACTAAACCACCATGGATCAGCAGTGAGTCAACATTAGGCATGAGTGTTTTTCACGTTTATTGTCATTTGTGGTTTGCCAAGATAGCCAGCATCATTGGAGTGCCAAGGTGAAAACATCAATGTATGAAAGGTACAGTACAGGGATCAGAAACTGTATTGTGTTATCAAAACTGTAATCAAACCTGTGTTAAGAGTGTTATATCAGCAGCGTCCCATTGAACAGTTACATAACCTTGATCCAGCTAACTCCCAATTTTCCAAACCAATTGGACATCTCCCAAGTGGTTCAGATAATCAGGGTTCTACTGTAATAGGAGGCTTAACCCTTCTCTTGCCCTAGACCAAAATATGTTTCAGCTACCTTTACTGGTATGGAGGGTTGTGGGGGATAGATCTGTGGGAGAAACTGACAAGTTAGCATACACTAAATCAGAGAATAGAGATGCAATGGTAACGGTAACTGAAAATGCTCCTGCTGCCATTCTGCACTGTTGTAAGAAACTGGCTAAGTACTACCTATGATGTCACCAGTCTTTCAGACTGATGCTGTTTCAGAACAGTGGGAACATCAAGGTAATGATAACAGGCCTGTAGTATCTAAAAATGACAGTCATTCATAAAATGAAACATCCCTTTCTAACTAGCCTTAACACAGGGTAAGAAAGCAAAATCAGTAGACTGATGTAAATATAATTAGGTGCTCTTTAATAGTTGTAGAAAAATTATCCACAGGATAATCTGTTCTAGTGGACCACTGCTGACAGAATTCCACAGAATGAACAGGGAATTACCTATAGAAATTCGGCAGGCAGGATGGTCATTATGTGTTAATTCCGCAGGTGGGATACTGCATTCTGCTCGGCACTACTGCACAAGGACAGCACAACTGTGGCCAAAGGAAACTGAAGAGAAAAAAGGCACTGCCTTATTGATACAGTACCTATTGTGCACAAGATCTGTGCAACTGAGCCTGAAAATTACAGTAATCTCAAACAACAATAAATAATAAAAGCAAAAAAAAAAAAACAGCCCTCTCATCTTCCTTCACCTTCTGCTGCTGCACCTCCAAAAGGAAATGCTGATACTAGGCCTTAGAAAGCATTGATTTGGAGCGTCCAACTGGATGCCATCAGTCATTTTCTCCCCTGCACAATTGCATCACTTCCAGCTCTCTTCTGCCCCACTCACTCCCACAGTCCTTCACCTTTACAGTATCAGCTAATATCACGTACTCTGGAAGTGAATGACTGTGCAGATTATAAACTATAATGATACTTCCATTGCAAACAAACAAAAAAAAGAGTATTTTTATTTGGTTACAAAGCACTCAGATTCTTTCAATATTTATCATTAGGGTTAAAACACGTTTAAACTGTTTTACATTTTATATATTGAAGTTGTAGCAATGTAATATTCTGTATTGCTGTACCAACATAGCTGACTCTAAGCATTTATAAAATAAGCTTAATAGTCATAACAGTTCCAAGGCATGCCCATTTTAAAGAAATTGTCTTTCCAAAGATCCAACCTTTGAACCTTTAAAAGTGATGGGAAACAGACTTTGTACCTTTAGATTTTCTGCTGTTTTTGTTTAGTGTCTATCCAGTATTCTGATATATTATGGTGAAATCCATATAATTTCATTTTTATTGCCTAAGTAATAAAGCACTCTAACCTCAACTGCTGTACTCACTATTTTCATAATGCCTGAACATTTTATGCCAGTTTTTCTATTCTGGGTTATTCACATGAATAGCATAAAATGGTGTAACGTATGTCATGGTATGTTTTGAAAATGAAAGAGCTGAAGTTCTTGATAGGGAAGTACAATATAAATTTCAGGGCACTATAAAGCTAGACCATTAATATATCGAGCAATGGGGTTAGCATATCAAAATAGATGACTGACATAGAAAATAAATGAAGAGGGCATTTAACAGAATAACAATTGTTTGTTATCACCTTTGAGGCTAGAAACATGTTTTTAAATGAAAGTTTGGTGATAGATAAATATGAATAGCTTATATCAATGCAGTTTTCATTTATTGATGCAAGTCTGTGGTGCAGTACCTTCTGTGACCAATTATATATGCCCATAGGTTACCATGGAATAATCAGGCTAATATAATCACTGAGTGTATAACATACATAAAACAGAGCCCACCAGGATGCAATGCAGAATAGTAATGAGTATTGCAGAATTACTGCAGGAAACTGTTGCAACTAGTTAGGGCAATGGGGTTGTAATAATGGTATCAGGATTTCTTCAGCTATAGTTGACCATATGACTGAGCACCATTGTACTTACTGTGTGAATGTGAGCAAGTCATGTAACTTCCCTGTGCTTAATCCTCTCATTTTCTCTGTACCTAACTCTTTGACCTTTCAGTGCAATGGTTGCTGCCAACTCTTCATGTATCGGAAATGACTTTCAGACATAATGTGTATGGAAGGCACTACACAAAAGCAGATTCATTTCCTTCCTCAAAGCCTTTGCTTTTCACTGGAATTAGGCAGGCCTAAAGAGAAAATAATTTTAGAAGAAAACCATTTGTGCAAGAATATTGGTTCAAATGGCTGTACTGTATGTGTGATTTTTTGTTACCTTAAATAAACCTTGCATTTACTGTCTACATCCTTTTTGGAAACCTTTGCTGCATTGCTCATGCACTGAGTTTTTTTTCTTTTCTTTTTGCTTAGTAGGATTTTAAAAACCCTGTTTTTTTTTGTTCCTACACTGCTGCATCATTCTGCTCTAATACAGTATGGTTAGGGCCTGTTGGGTATGGATTTCCATACAAGCAATATTCTTGTTATGGTACAGTTCAAAGGTCAGTAAAAGTTGTTCGTGGTAAATAGGTTTCTTCTGGGCCAAACTCTGGGTGAATTGCTTGCAGGCTTGAATTGACATTGAATAGTTAGATGACACATTTGCATCGGCAGCCTACAGGAGGACCAGGGAGGCCGCATTCACGGTGAATTGGGAGATCGCCCATGGCTGCTTTGGTGGCATAAGGACTGTGTTTGGCCACATTGGATGCTGAAGAGGATGGGCCTGTGATTGGCCATGTCAACAGCAGAAGAGGACATCCAGCCAATCAGGGACAAAAGTGTGAGATCTGAGTTTGCTGCCAGGCTTTGAAACCCAAATGACCCAGCCAAAACTCACAAAAGAGTTTTCCTCCTGCCGACCCACCCCAGCCCCGACCTCTATTACATACAGGTGGAAGAAGGAGCCTGCAGCTAGGAAGACTCGTGGATTGGACCTAAGGTCTGCACTGCACATTCCCACAGGAGGGCTGATCAATTGGAACACTAGCTGGGCTGAGCAAACTGGAAAGCTTGCCTTATACTTTACTTTTCTTTAAGACAAAGTTTGATGCTAACTGCCGCTTGCTGTTCTGATCAGTCTAACTGACTAATTTTGATGCTTCTTTGCTCTGCTGCAGTGGGGTTTTGCACTGTGTTTGGGTGGGGGTAAATCTGGATTGATGCTTCTTGGGTCTGCTGTGGTGGGTTAGCAATGGTGGTTTTTGCAATGCTTTGGATGGGGTAAATCTGGATTGAATAAGGGAGATGCTTTGGGTTGGAGGATAATCTGGGCAAATTAAGGGCAATCTGAGTTGACTAGTTTTGAACCCATATCGCTCTTCCTAAAGTGGATTTGAGCTGCCTTGGTTTGGGGGGAACCTAGGCCAAATTCTGGGCAAATTGCTTGCAGGCTTGAATTGACATTGAACAGTTAGATGACAGGTTTGAAGCTGGCTAGTTATTGCATTGCTGGGTTGACTTGACCTGGTTGGGTTTGAGCTTCATCCTGCAACAGGGGAGACACTGATGATTAATTGGTACCCTTGTGGAGACCAGGGCCTCATGGCTACAGCAAACTGGGGACATGGCAAAGGAAATTGGTATTTTGGGGATGGAGGCACAGCATGTAGTGGCAGACAGGGGTAGCTGGACTGTGCTGGGTCAATACTGAATGGGGGGACTTCGGATACAGGATGGAGGGGAAGCAGACTTGTGGGTTGCAGTGGCTGTGGAGCTGCAATGGTCATGAGTACACTCTGGAGACTATGACATTGCCCTATATGCACCAGGCAAATGGGATTGAAGGCTGAGTTGTGCAGGCTCAGGCATGAACTGTACAGGTGGGTAATGGGCAGTAGTGCAGGGAATAGGAGACACATATCTACAGACAGTCAGAAGTGGAGGGTGTCTGCAAATGTGGAGTCTGAACTGGACCAGTGGGTAATGGCCAGGAGTGCAGGGGATGGGAGACACGTATCTACAGACAGTCTGAAGGGGAAGGTGTCTACAAATGTGGGGGCAGGAGGATGGAGGGTCACCAGAAATCATGGTAGGTCTGGTCAGCCCTGAGGGACAAAATGTGATGAGGAAGCAAGGAGATTGGACAGGAAGGAGGGTGTAGGATGGCAGAAAGTGGGGGCTATTGGCAGATGGGAAAAAGGTCCTCCAAGGACCACAGCAAGGGTTCTCATCTCTCAGGAAGGGAACACTGGTAAGCTACCTACAGGGGGTTCCCGGTCTCAAATAGGTACCTGCCACTGGTGGACACTGAGGCAGGAGGTGCCTCAGAAGAAGCAGGGAGTGCAGTCAGCAGAAGACGGAAGGAGAAGGAGGATGTAAGTGAGTGGGGAGGTTGGGGGCATGGGCACCAGAACTAACAGAGGATCCAGTGACAGCACGGGATGAGGAACTGTAAATCAGGAGGGCCTGGGAAGGGAGACTGAGGGGACAGTGAGAAGTGAGCAAGGATTCCAGGAGGCAAGGGATCAGCAGGGAGCAAACATAGGAGAGAGTGGTAATAAGGATGATGGGGGCATAGAAGCTAGAGCCCCAGGAGGTCAGGAAGGACCTAGAGCCCTTGGGGATCAGGAAGGAGCCTGGAGTCAGGAGGGCCTGAGAAGGGAGATTGAGGGGACAGTGAGGAGGGAGCAAGGATACCAGGGGGAAAGGGTCCAGAAGGGAGCAAGCATAGGTGACAGCAGTAAAAAGGAAGATGGGGGGTAGACGCTAGAGCCCCAGGGGGTCAGGAAGGACCACAGGCTACCATGAGTGCTGCTGGAACAGCCCTAAGTGATGAGGCAGGGGGGTGATCTGGGAAAGGAGTGGACTGAGCAATTGGACAGGGGAAGTAGTTGGAACAGGGGATTAAGGCAGCCTTTAGCAATCAAACTGATGGTGTGGTCACAAAAGACATAGAGGTAGTGGGGGTGAGAGAAGTGTGGCTGAGGAAGGGGTTAGGCTCAAGGGGAAAGAGGAGGTTAAAGTGCTTCTGCTAGGTGACTCAATAATCAGGGACATTAAATGTGATGGGAAGAGTGAGGGGCAAGGCAGTGCTGTCAGGGTCAAGAGCATATCTGGCTTGACTGTGCACAAGGACAAGCACTTGGTCTATGCTTTGGCAAAGGACTGTGGAGGATCCCCTAATAAACTCGTGCACCTAGGCACTAATGACATAGAGGGAAATAGTGTGGAGGAGATACAGGCAAGGTTCCAGGAGCTAACCAGGGTGTGTCATGCCATGGGGTGCACAGTCTTTTTCTCGGAGGTCCTCCTGGTGCCTAGGGCTAGCATGGGAAACAAGTGGAAAATCACAGAGGTTAATGAATGGCTCAGAGCATGGTGTGTGGCCAGGTGTATGGTTTGGTAGGGGACTGGGGAGCAACTGGAGAAGACAAGGGGCTGTATGCTAGGGATAGGCTTCACATAAATTTGGGGGGGGGTTGAAACTAAAACTGACCAAATTCATTAAAGCTAGGTGGGGTTTAAACTTGTGAGGGGGGCTGAGGCTTGAGGCTGCTGCTGGCAGGCACATCAAGGGAGAACTTGGCCTTCTCCCCCCAGCAGGGATGAAGGGGTGCTTAGCCAGGGCACCCAACAGTGTACAAGGGAGAGGGAGCTTGCAATTTACTGAGGGTTCTCAGATTGTGGGGATGGCAGAGGGCAAGGGGTAGGGATAAAATTGGGTTCTGATTAATGCCAGGAGCATGGGGAATAAGATGCCTAAGCTTCAGGCAATGCTAACTGAAGGAGATGGGGATGTGGCTGCAGTCACTGAAACTTGGGCTACTCCTCAGCACTATTGGGACCTAAACTTGATGGAGTACACTGTGCTCGGGAAGGACAGGGCTGTGGGCAGGGGTGGTAGGTGTGGCACTCATCATTATGAATGGCATTGATATATGCAGGGTGAAAGGGGGAAGAGGGAAATGAAGAGGCGTTATGAGTTACCTTGCAGGCACCAGTGGGAAAGAGGGTTAACCTGGGGGTGGTTTATAGCTCGCCCACATTGACTGAAGAATTTGAGGTGGGCCTGGTGATGAATCTAAGAGATCACTGTGGTCAGACAGAAGGCAGAACTGTGGTGCTGGTAGACCTGAACATGCCAGGGGTTGATATGGGCAGTATGGCATCTTCATCAACTAAGGAACGGTGCTTGCTAGGCATCTTCCAGGATGCATTCCTATCTCAGCTGGTGGCTGACCCAATGAGGGATGGTTGCATCCTGTATGTGGTCCTGTTAGATTGTGAGCTGGTTAGGAACCTAGCTGTAGGGGACCCACTGGCTGAGAGTGATCATGTCACTGTTTGGTTTACCCTTGATCTGGGGTGAGGGGAATATCACATCAAAACGGTGGTGGTTGACTTCAGGGAAGTATACTTTAAGGGTATGGAGGGGATCCTCAAGGAGCATTTAGAGGGGATCACTCTAGATATGGACACATAGAGCAGGTGGGAAGTTATTAAAAGGGGACTCCTGGAAGTGACCAAAGCCTGCATGAAGGTCCGATGCAAGTATGCTAGGGCCAGAAAGCCAAGCTGGTGGATCAGAGAGGTCCAGGAGGTGGTGAGGGAAGAAAGAGCTGCTTATAAAAGATATAAGCACTCACAAGAGGATGAGGACATGGGGGCAGTATGATAGGATATATAAGGTATATTAAGGTAACCAGGGTGGTCCGATTGGAAAAGGAGAGGATGGAGGAGAGGTTGGCACAGGGGATCTGAAAGGGGGAAGAAGGGTTCTTTAGGTGTATTGGGGAAAGGAGGAAAGTAAAGGGTCAGATTAGCAGACTGAGGTCAGGGAGTGGGTGGGCTGAGGAGGCCAAAGAGCAGGCAGAGGTACTTAATGAGTACTTTTCCTCAGTCTTAATGAGAGATGATGGAGGGACAACATCTTAAAGGAGTGGGGGCAGGCTAGATATAATTTTGAGGGGGAGCTCTCTGCTTTTGAAATTCCTGTTGGTAGGGTGAGGGAGGCTCTTAAGTCCCTGAGATTGGATAGGGCACTGGGTCCATATGGCCTCCACCCCAGGGTGCTGAAGAAGATGGTGGAAGTCCTTGCTGCACCTCTGCTGGACCTTTTTAATGCCTTCCTTCCTTCAGACGGGTTGGGTGCCCAAGGATTGGAAGATAGCTCATGTTGGGCCTATCCAGAAAAGCAGCTCATGGGAGGATCCAGGTAACTACAGACCTGTCAGTCTGACATCAGTGGTGGGAAAGATGATAGAGGCCATCTTGAAAGAGTGACTGGAGGAATTTCTGGAGTCACAGGGCCTCCTGGATGACCATCAACATGGCTTCATTTAAGGCAGATCATGTCAGACTAATCTTGTGGAGTTCCACGAGTGGGTGACAAAGGCACTGGATCAGGGAAGGTCAGTGGATGTCCTCTTCCTGGACTTCAGCAAGGTGTTTGACTCAGTGCCACATTAGGGGTTTCTGGACATGCTGGAGGGAATGCAGGTGGGGGAAAGAATAGTGAGGTTGAAAGGGAACTGACTAACTGATCAGTTTCAGAAGGTGGTAATCGGGGGGAGGTATCATCTCTCAAGAGGGTGATTAGTGGGGTCCCACAAGGGTTGGTGTTGGGCCCACTCCTGTTTAATGTTTACATCTCAGACATTAAGGACAGCATCAGGAGTGAGATGAGCCTCTTTGCAGATGACTCAATGCTGGGGGTGGTAGTGGATGGACAGGAGGGTCAGAGCCCTACAGTGGGACCTGGAGACTATGGAGAGGTGGGCTTGCACCTGGAAACTGAGATTTAATTCCAAGAAGTGCAGTGTTCTCCACTTGGGGATTAGAAACCCTGTTCATGAGTACTTCTTGGGTGGCAAGAAAATGCAGATTTCAGGGGGGAAGGGAACTTGGGGTGGCCGTGGATACCAAGATGAATAACTCCAAGCAGTGTAAGAGGGCTGCAGTTAAGGCAAATAAAATGCTCGGGTGTATATCCAGGGGGATAACCTCAAGGAGACAGAAGATTATTCTCCCTCATATAACTGCTTGGTCAGACTGCACCTGCAGTACTACATGTAGTTTTGGTGTCTGTACTTGAAAAATGACTTTGCACTTCCGAAGAGGGTCCAGAGGAGGATTACCAGGATGATACAGGGCCTAGGAGAAAGATCCTATGAGGAGAGGCTTGAGGAGCTTAACCTGTATTCCCTGGAGGAAAGGAGGAATAGGGGGACATGACTTGAGGTCTTCAAATATCTTAAGGGACTGAACAGGGTCAGCCCAAATAGGGTGTTCCAGCTGAGGGAGGAAAGGGCCACCAGGGAGTATTACATGAGGTTGGTTGGTGTGAGGCTCAGGGGGAAGACTAGGAGATGTTACTTTACAGAGGGGTTGGTAGACCCTTGGAACACAGTACTTGTGGAACTGATGTCTGTTGATACAGTGGAGGGATTCAAGAGGGTTTGGGACATGTATAAGGGTAGGGTAAAGCTGAGAAATGCCAGATCTGGAGTTCTAACCCCAATGGGGGAGAGGGTTGGGGGGGAATTGCAGGGGAGGAGGGGAGGGCACAGAGGTGTCCTGACCGGTTGCTGATTTCAAGCAAACTTAATAGACCTTTGGGCCTACTCTGCTGGCATCTATGTATGTATGTATGTATTGTTCTGACATCACATCAATACCAGAAAAAAGTGCCTTTAAACCATGTGGCTGTGGTATCACCTCAACTCACAGCCTCTGGAAACTATCTGTTAGTGATAACAGAGTGTCACTCACGGTCGCACTTGAACTGAACAATAAAAAAAAAATGATAGCCACATTTTTTTCAAAAATTCATTAGCAGCAGACAAAAATGTATTAAGCAGCAATCAAATATCTGAGCCATTCCGATAACAGCTGGGAACATAAAAATAGTAAAAAAAATTATCACAGTAAGCATGAGTTTCCAATATAGCTGCTTCTGAAAATGCAAACATGTCTCTCAGTCTTTCTTCAATACCTAAAGCATAGTGTATGAAAGCATAAACTATATTAAACAGTGTATGGGTGACCATACACAACTAAGGCTGTGTTTCCATCTCAGGAAGTGATTACTTCATAGAGACCTCTTGAGCTTCGCTCTCGCGGTCTCTATGTCATCTCACTCGATGAAAACATAGCCTTATTGTATATGGCCACCCACACACTGTTCTACAGTATGTTCATTACATGAGCTAAGAACAATAAATGATGCAGTACCTTACTTGACCAATCATAGTTACATGTATGTTAACAGGGAATATTCAGACTAGTATAATCTAAGAGTGTACAACACATACAGTAGACCCCACCAGGATGCAATGCAGAAAACTGCAGAATTTTTAGAGTTACTACAGGAAATAGTGAACATTACATGGTAGTTAATCCCCTTTGTCATGCAGGAATTTTTGACACTGTGTTGCATTCCTGTGGAGTCTACTGTACACGGACAAACACACACACACACATACGCGCGCGTGCAAGTGCATCATGGGGAGTAGGAAGACCATTGGTTCATCAGTTTCCTCTCTTTGAGCAGCCCAGTGGAATACCATGTTGCCTTTTTCTTCAAAGTACTTATTAGGTCTATTACTTCTGTTAACCACTCAGTCTGTGTAGTAGTTCTTCCTTGACTTGTCCTCCTTTCAATGACATTACGTGTAATCTTGCCCAGTCATCCATGTACACCTTGGTCCAGTGGTGCTATCCCTCTAAGATACTTGAATTCTGTAATTATGCTTCAACTGGGAATTCTCTTTTCCATGGAAAACACTTTGAGTTCTGTGGTCCTGTAAGTCCATGTTTTCCAAATCATAAACCATCTTTGCCACTCTCCTCTCTACTTTTTCTATTATGTCATATAGCTACTGAAATATAGGCATTAGAGCTGGATGAAAGTTGCGAGCATCATTTTTCATGGAACTTTCACAAAATTCTGTAAATTTTGTGAAATTTTCTGAACTTCCGCGTTTGGTGAAATCAGAATCTTTCAAATGTGTTTGATGAATTTTCACCCTTTTGTGCAGAATTTCTGGCTGAACTACTGAATAATACACATGAGCTGTGGAATGACAGTTCTGAGAAATGTTATTCTGCAGTTTAATGGATCATTCCACAAAACATGTAATCATTCTGCAGTTCAGTGGTCAATTCTGTGGAATTTATTTCTAGAGTTTAATACATTAATGTGCAATTCATACATTCATTCCACTGTTCTAAGTCAGAATTTCCACAAAAATTGCCAAAGTGCATTCTGAAATTTTGAGAAGTAAAATCCAACTTTTACCACAATTCTGCCAGTGGTAGTTTAATTTTGCATGGCCCAAATGGGGTTCACAACTTCACACTTTATTCAAGATGGTGCCTGGCCAAGCATCTGTATAAGGGAACTGTTATTTCTCTTGACATTCATTAAGTATCTTTTAAAGCACACCATGAGTTTGATTACTTTAGTAGTTGCTGTCTTACACGTGTGCCTCCATTTCAAGAAGTTGCTGATCAGTACTTCAGATATGTTTTCTTTTTGATTTAATTCTTCTCCCATTCTGACAGTGTTGGGTAAGTTACTTTTTCTATTACTTTCTATTACTTTTGGAAACTTGTTCCAGAAATCTCTGTGCAGTCACTAGCAAGGATGGAGGAGTACTGGAACAAGTAATACACCTTACAGTTACAATTACTTATGTTTTTTTACACAAAAATAATACTTAACTGTAACTAATCACATTTATCTAAAAGTAACTAGCAACTAACATATTTCTTTCACATAAATGTCATCTGTTATAATTTTTTATTATATTTGTATTGTTTTTGTATGAAAAGAAATAAGTAGCTATAACTGTCAGGTGTATTACTTTTTCTAGTATACATCTCCATCCTTGCTAGTGGCTGCACAGAGCTTCCTGGATAAACAAAATTGAAAGTACTAGAAAAAGTAATTACCCAACACTGAATTCTGATTGTATTTTGCATTTATTTTATTTTTTCCCTAGATGAATCACCTTTCAAGTTTCAACACAGAAGTCCATCTGACATTTTGCCACCCATTTCCCAAACTTGCCCAAATCTTTTTGTATTTCCTACAGTATCTCTCCTTTTGCAATAAAACTACTTTTCCCATCTTGGTTGCATAACATACTTGATGATTCAGTAGGTGGCATCCACCTCCAGGCAACATATAAATATAGAAGATAATGGATGGGGATCTTGTAACAACAAGGCTGTATTCTCTTTGAGAGGTTGCCATGATATTGATGTAAACCTCGAGAGCAAAGCTCTAGAGGTTTTCCGTTGTAATGGAAAATTTGAGAAGTGAATAAAGCCCTGTTTATACCTGATGCCGATCCGTTATCTTGTATAGTGTATGGGCAACAGGTAACATCAATCTCTACCTGCCATTTTGACTTCACAAATGATTTCCATTTGCTTCTCCTCAGCACTGCTTCTGCTCAGAATTCTGCTTCTCCTCAGTACTGTGCAGCTGTTTCAGACCCCCCAATCAAGCATTGCTCACTTCTGACTCACAAAGATTGCAATTATGTTATAAAGTGGTTCCATGTGATAACAGCAAGGGAAATGCAGTGATTGCTCTAACAATGATGGCATTTTGGTGAATGTAAGAATGGTGATGGTAAATTTTGGTACAGATATTAATGGTGACAATTGCTTTTCTGCTTTTCTGTGGGGGCTTTTCCCCTTGCACCCCCCACTGCAGGGGGCTTTGCCCCCCACACCCCTCTTACTAATATAATCAACTCCGAGGTCATAGCACCTCAGTGAGGGGGGGAGCAATTGTCACCATTAATGTCTGCACCATAATTTACCGTTGCCATTCTTACAGTCGCCAAAATGTTGTCTCCATTAGTGCAGTCACTGTATTTCCCTTGCCATTACTATCTGCTCACGTATAAAATAAGGACACCAGAACATCAACAGAATTTAAGGCAACTAGTCCCTTGTTGATATTTAAATCAATACAATGAGGAGTGTTGGCCATGATTTCCTATTACAGAAACCATTCAGAGGTTTTCATTTTAGCCTTGGGTTTGGAAATGGAGAAGCAACATTTTGTGGTCTAAAGCCAGATAATATGCAGTATGCCTTAATCTACAAACAGAAAGATGGCATATTAAAGTATATGAGTACTATTTTGGTTCTAACTGTAAGTAATTCTAGAAATCTTTTAAGAACTTAGACACATATAAACTTCAAGTGATGAAAAGAAAAACAGGAAACTCTTATCTAGCAGACATCTTAGCTATAGGGGGTGGAATGAAATTATACTTAATGGTGCGTGTAGGTGGCTTAATTGGATTTTTTATAGAACATTTAGAATGGCAGATAAATTTACCCTTTATTGAATATAATATTAAGGGCAAGAGCATAATCAAGTTAACTAGATTTTATTGTACAATATGTACATTAATTAGAAGTTAAAGTTGTAGTCATTCTGTGTAAATTGAGCTCCAAGAAAAGATCATTTTATTAGCACATACTGGCAAAATCTGTTGTTGGCTTGGAAATGTCTGTTACCTGATGAAAAGTATACATTTCTAGATAACATTGTACATGGTCTAACATGAATAGTAATATGTATTTCCTTTGTAGTTTCAAAAGCTAACTATAAATCACTGAACTGTATATAGCAGTATTTGTCTTGGACATGGTTTAGTTAATAAGATAAGAAGAGAAACAAAGCATTATGTCTCCTCATCATTTATTTCTACAGTGTTTACTTTCTCCTTCTTCACCTGGCTTTTCCCATCAGTATTTGGCAACCTCGTCCCTTATTATATCATGATTATGATGATATTAGCAAGGCATTCAACTCATTGCCACACAGAGAATGCTGAAAAAGATGGGGGATTTTAAAACATCAAAGAAAATAGGAAGGTGGGTAGGGAGTTGATTAGGGGTAGGCAGCAGAGACTTCCGGTGAATGGGGTCAGATCAGTGAAAAGAAAAGTCACCAGTGGGGCACCAGAGGTATCTGTCCTGGGCCCAGTCCTATTCAATATGATCATCAGTGACACAGGAGAGAAAATCCAGCATGGGCTATGCCTATAAGCAGATGACACTACACTCTACTGTATAGATGACATTTTGGAGGGTGGAGGCTGGAAAACTTGTCTACAGTACAATGACTGAAATTCAATGCCAAGAAGTTCAAAGTAATGCACTTAGTAAATATAAATCCCAGCATAGATTATCATCAGTAACTCCTTCAAACAAACCAGCCAATACAACAAAGCCTTCAACAAGGCTAATTTAATTTTAGGGTGCTTTGTAAAGAGGGGGAGGTTCAACAGTAGGAACCAGGAGATACCTCTGTACAGGAGTAAGGTGGGGCCACACCTGGTGACTGTGCTCAGATCTTGGGTCCTCACCTGAAAAAGGACAGGGATGGAATAGATACAGTGCAATGTTGAGTGATCAATCAAGATGATTCAGCACCAGGATGGCAGATCCTATGAGGATCAGGTGAAACCAGTGAACACGTATTAACTCAAAACCAGATTTTGGGGTAGGGGCATGATTAGAGACCTTCAAGTTCCTGAAGGGAATAAAAAAAGGTAAACTTTGCAGAGCTATTTACCAGGAATAGAGAAGCTAGGACACAGATCATGAGTGGAGGTTTCTGAGGGGAAAGTTTAAAAAGGATTTAAAGAAGAATTATTTTACAGGATGAGTGGATGAGCCATGGAATGGTCCACCAGCAGATGTAGTGGATGCCAAAGCCTTAAACCACTTCAAACATGGCTAGGACAAAGCCAGTGGTATAGTAGCTACTCAGAGAGAAGAAGGATGTGGAAACATGTTGAACAATAGGGAGACCTGAGTAAGTGAAGACCCTATGGCAACAATAGGTCCCGGGGTATGATCAGAGCAGACTGGATGGATGTACTGTCTATATTTTTCTGTCATCATTTGTGGTAGTTTAGTCTCCCCCCCTCAAGAGAATGTGGAGCTCACACCTGGACATCCCTTCTTAACTGCCTCTGTCTTTACAGTCTACTGCAGCAGCACCTTTTTTCTCTAGGTGTCTCTTGACCTTTCCTTCACCTTTCTACTCTGAGGGGATGGCCTCCCCATCAGAGTATCTCTTTATATTCTGTCCCATTTTGTCTCTCTTTTCCGTCCATGGTGGTGATGCGATAGGGGCTATGATATGCTTCCTGGCATAAGAAAACATGGCACTAGGGCTAGTGGGTAACGTAAGAAATGTTTTGATTCTACTATGCCTTGAAAAAGTGGTTCAAGTATGAATATCCAAGGTCTGCCCTAGAAATACAGAAACAGAGGGCCAGATATGATAGTGGTGAAGCCTAGTAGCCCTGTATGTATCTTGTGCATATTAATAGTTACAGGGACGCCTGTAAATGTATATGCCAGGTAAAATAATTTATTAGTGCCCTTCTGCAGCTATGGGTAGTGCCTAAAAATTAAAAAGGAGGCACCCCATAGTATTATGCAGTATGCGGTAATTATTATGCTGTAAAAGTGATAGCTGTTGGTGCAGAGAACCTGCTACCACTTTATGCAGCTAAAAAGGATTTGCAGATGTTTCCCCTGCTCTTCCTGTGGCATGGGAAAGGTTGCCACAGAGGAAAGTGGGCAAGAAGCTTGTATTCCCCACGTCTCCGAGGCCAGCCATAAAGGGAGACCGAGGAATAAAAACACCCAATTTAGGTTTGCACATTTGCGCCTAAGAGAATGACAAGAACCACAGAGAAATGTATTGGAGTGGGAATTTCAAGCTTCTATACAAGAATAGGCTCTGACTGCTCAGGCTGAAATCCTCCTAATGTACTGAGTGCACAATGTAGCGCTCGGCATTTAAAAAAGCCATTGCACAAGCCAAACACTAAAGGGTCTCCCTTCTCCTTATAAATAAAGTAATGTAGGGGAATGGAGGCCAAATGAAATGTGAGGGCTAAGGAAAGTCCTAAAGGAAGGACAGGGCCCAAATGAAAAGTAACCCGTTGGCTGGCGATTTCAGCCGACAGGACATTCTTTCCCCTGTGTGACAAAGGGGTTTTCTTTCATCCCTTTTATTTCCCTAACCTCCTGTCAAATAAGGGAGGAAATGCTGGTAGAAAACAATGTTTCTAATTATCTTACTTAAAGGAGAGTTGGGGGTTACAGAAGTAAACTTTTCTGAGCGCATGCAGCTTCATATGTTCTGTTGCTACTGTATATAATCAAATGTTTACAATTACTTCACATAAACAGGGCAGGAACAGTGCAAAATAAGCTAAACAAGCATTTGTCAATGCCGAATGTTGATTGCGTTGGTCTGTTGAACTTGATCAGTGGCCCTCTGTCACTGGCTCAGTCTGTTTGTCCTGGTGCTGCAGGCTGCTCTTTTGTACTGGGCTGCTGCCTGCATTGGCACCTTGTTCTGCTGAGGAAGAAACCTACAGCTGTCCCGACAGAGCTCCGTTGAGGTCACTCAGTCCTCCTGTCTCACTTACTCATTCTGGTTCTTCTGGCGCTGCAGGCTGTCCTTTTGTACTGGGCTCCTGTCTCTGTTGGCGCATTTTTCTGCCCACAAAGAAATCTGCCGCAGTCCTGACAAAGCTCGCTCACTCCCCTTCTCTTACTCGGTCATTCTGTTTCTGCCGGCATTGCAGGCTTCCCTTTTCTATTGGTCTCCTGCCTGCGTTGCTGCCTTCTTATGCCCACAAAGAAATTTGCTGCAGTTACAATACAGCTCCATTGAGCTCACTCACTAGCTCATTCTGGTTTTCCTGCCACTGCAGGCTGCCCTTTTGTACTGGGCCCCTGTGTGCATTGCTGCCTTTTTCTGCCCACAAACATATCTGCAGCAGTCCCAACAGAGCTCCGTTGAGCTCACTGACTCCCCCTCCCTCACTCGCTCATTCTGTGTCTCCTGGTGCTGCAGGCTGCCCTTTTGTACTGGGCTCCTGCCTGCCTTGATGCCTTTTTCTGCCCACAAAGAAATCTGCAGCAGTCACAATAGAGCTTCGTTGAGCTCACTCACTACCGCTCCATCACTCGCTCATTCTGTTTCTCTTGGCGCTGCAGACTGCACTTTTATATGGGGCTTCTGGTTGCATTGGCACCTTTGTCTGTCCACAAAGAAATCCGCAGCTGTCCTGACAGAGCTCCTTTGAGGTTGCTCAGTCTCCCTCTCTCATGCGCTCATTCTGTTTGTCCTGGCTCTGCAAGCTGCCCTTTTGTACGTGGTTCCTGCCTGCATTGGTGCCCTTTTCTGCCCACAAAGAAATCCGCAGCAGTCCTGATTGAACTCCGTTGAGCTCACTAAGTCCCCCTGTCTCACTCGCTCGTACTGTTTCTCCCACCGCTGCTGGCTGGCCTTTTGTACTGGGCCCCTGCCTGCATTGACACCTTTTTCTGCCCACAAAGAAATCTGCAGCAGTCCTGACAGTGCTTTGGTGAGTTCGCTCACTCCCCCTCCCTCACTCGCTCTCTCTTGTTCTGTTTCTCCCAGTGCTGCAGGCTGCCCTTTTGTACTGGGCTGTTGAGTTGGCGCCTTTGTCTGCCCACAGACAAATCTGCAGCAGTCCCGACAGAGCTCAGTTGAGCTTGGTTACTCCCCCTCTCACTCGTCCGATCTTAATCTGTGCCCAGAAACACTGATTTCCCGGTGAGCTGTGCTCTTCTCCGGCAGGAGTGCAAGCCTGTTACGGCCAGGTGTGAAAAATTCCACTGTTGAATATGTGGCATGACAATATTGCAATTTGCGAGGTTACAAGGGTGAGAGAAACAGTTCAACACACGCCAGACACAGTTCATGTTATGGAGTTTCGACACCAAATTTTCAACATAGGGATTTTAGGACCTCTGCTCATGAACAGTGTCACTGTCATTTTCTTAATCTGTCCCGAATACTGATTTCCCACAGTGACCACGTTATTCTTCGCCAGAACGGTGAAAACACATTTCGGTCAGGATGAGAAAAATGACAGCTGTACTGCTTATAAGGAGGTGTGAAAAAAATGCCACTGTTGAAAATCTGGTGTGACAATATTGCAAAACTGAGAAGTTACAAGGCTGCATGAAAAGTGCGCAATGCACACTCGTAACACAGTCATTTTATGGATTTTTTCCACCAAATTTGCAACATAGGCTTTTTGAGAGCCCACTTCATGAACACTGGCACTGTCATTTTGTTAATCGGCCCCGCAGGGTGATTCCACGCAGTGACCGTGAAACCACTTTTTGGGGCCAATTAATGCCATGACAGTTCAAGAATTCATGAGGAGGGGTTCCAAAAGCCCCATGTTGAAAATTTGGTGAAAAGTTTCCCAAAAATGCCTGAGATATGCACTACAGTTGAAAAAACCCTATTTATTACATTATACAGCTTACCGGCATTTCCTCAGTTTGCGGTCGGCTTTGAAGAGTGCAGACGTGTTCCCAGTCCACTGAAGATCATCGCGCTGAGCTCTGGAGGTAAGTATGGGGTGAGGGGGGTGTGTGGGGAGGCAGGGTGCGCAGTGGGTGGGTGCGGGTTGTGGGATGGGGGCAGGAAGACTACAAGAGTCCATTTCCTTTTTATCAGGTAAAAAAAAAAAACATAAGCGGGACTGTTTTTTACTTTACAGGGGCATGTGGCACGCTGGGGTGGGCTCCCAGCATGCCACCGGAGTCTTGCTTTGGGAGGGCAGCCGTAGCCGATGGGAGATTGGGCACCCCCATCAGCAAACAACAAAAGGATGGGGAATTCCTTTCTGTCGACGGTGATTGGGCACCCCGTCAGCAGACAATAACACCAGGAAGGTCACATTATGCCGACGCGGAGTGGGCTCCCCATCAGCAAATAAACATGGTGGGGGTGTGAATATTGTTGGTGAATATGGGCCATATGTTCACATGCAATATCAGGGATCCTACACCCCGCCCTGCAATGATGGGGCACTCCCTCATTGCAGTGGATGGCTGATGCTGCAATGATGAGGTGGCCCCTGATTTCAGTGGCTGATTTTTGAGAAGGTTGTGGCAAGCTGGCAGAACTACTGTCAGCAGCAGCATGCCACAGCATTGGGGGACAAGCCTTTGCAGGTTGTGGAGGCATTAGGCACAACGGTGCTGTGCCTCCACAACCTGATTGTGGAGAAAGCTGCCACAGCATGTTTCTTGTGCATGCAAGCAATCAACATAAAAATTGGGGAAGAAAACCCCTATACCCTTACCTGTTCTTATTTTGGCTGATGTATTCTGGTGTGTTCTTAGAAGCCAGTGGCCCCAAACTAGACAAAATTTATAGGGCACTGCCAATCTCAGACATCACTCACAGGGAGGGGCTAAACTCTTAAGTGGCCCTTATGTATTATTCTTGAATATCTGGGGCTACTATTTTCAATAATGTTTCAGTAGAATGATATTAACATGCTAACATACTAATTGCCAGCAGATTAGGTCTTATGGTCTATTGAGTCTGCTCAAACCTCAGATCCCTAGATGGGTGCTGAGGCACTCCCACCTTTGTGTTCCAGAAACCCCTATCATCCATCTCCACCTCCTTGGGCCAGGCCATCATCTGATACATCCGCTTTCTGTGTCTGTCCCACCCTCTCTTGAACCCCTCCACTGTGGATCTCTGAATCAGCTCACCAGGCAGCACATTCCAAGGGTCCACCACCCTCTCGGTGAAAAACCTCCTCCTCTTCCCCCCCCTCACCCTTCCACCTTCCAACTTCAAACCATGCCCACTGGTGATACCTCCCTGCTTTAGTCTAAAGATCCCTCCATGTTTACCCTATTTATTCCCTTGAGGTACTTGAAGACCTCAATCATGTTCCCCTGTCTCTCCTCTCCTCCTCCTCCTCTCCTCTCCTCTCCTCTCCTCTCCTCTCCTCTCCTCCAATGAAAACAGGCAGAGCTCCTCAGGTCTGTCCTCATACATCAAATCCCTAGTCCTCATATCATCTTAGTTGCCCTCCTCTGTACCCTCTCCAGAAGGTGTATGTCCCTCTTCAAGTGTGGTCTCCAGTACTGTACACAGTACTCAAGGTGGGGTCTAACCAGCCCATTGTACAGCGGCAGAATCACCTCCCTGCTCCTAGAGGTGATCCTCCTTATGATGCATCCCAACATCCTGTTTGCTTTGCTAGCTGCTCTCCTGCACTGCTCCGAGCTATTCATACATGCATCCACCATGACCCCTAGGTCTTTTTCCCCTGTTTAGGCCTCCGGTGCCTCCCCTCCCAGTGTTTACCGGTGTTTAGGGATTCCCAGCCCAAGATGTAACACCTTGCACTTGGTGATATTGAATTTTAATTTCCATGTGTGAGCCCAGCTTTCCAGGGTGTCCAGGTCCCCTTGCAGGGCCAACCTCCCCTCTTCTCCCCTCAACTACTGATCCCATCTTGGAGTCATCAGCAAAGAGACTCATTTCACACCCTATACCCTCCCTGATGTCTGATATGTATGCATTAAACAGGATCAGACCCAAGACCAAGCCCTGCGGTAACCCACTACTCACCTATCTAGGGCTCGAAAGCTCCCCAACGACCACTACTCTCTGGGTGTGTCCAGCTAGCCAGTTTTCAATTCACCTGATCATCAAAGGGCCTACTCCCAACCCCACCAGTTTCTCCACCAGACCATTGTGGGGAAAGAGTCAAACACCTTGCTGAAGTCCAAGAATAATACATCCACAGGCTTTCCCCTGTCCAGTTCTGATGTTACCCATTCGTAGAACTCCACAAGATTGGTTTGACATGATCTACCTGGCACAAACCCATGTTGCCAACTATCCAGACCTCCCACCCCCTCCAAGTACACCCCCAATTGTTTCTTTAGTATACTCTCCATTAATTTTCCCACCACCGAGATCAAACCGAGGGTCTATCCCTCGACCCCCCTTTATGGACTGGCACCACATGTGCCTCTCGCCAATCCCTAGGTACCATCCCTGTCTCAAGCAACCTGTAGAAGAGCTCCATCAGGGATGCAGCCAGTATGTCCACCAATTCCCATAGTACTCTCGGATGAATGTCATCCGGCCCAGGAAATTTATCTTTCTTTAGGGCCTTGAGGGCTAATCACACCCTTTCAGGGGAGATAGCATCATCCATCCCCTCCACGTTACTGGCCTTTTTATCCTTATCCTGATGTGACACTCCTGGGGTACCTCTCCCTTCCTCTTGCTCCATTTCTGTTGCTCCTCTGATCCACTCACTACTGCTTCTATCCCCATCATGCCTTGCTTTGTAGATATCCGATCCCCCTCCCTAGTGAGCACAGAGACCAAGTACTCATTTAATACCTCTGCCTGGTCCTTCACCTCTTCCACCCACCCTCCTTCTAATCTCAATCTGCCGAGATGGCCCTTAGTTTTTCTCTGCTCCCAAATGTACTGGAAGAACCCCTTTTTCCCTCCATGTATCCCCTGTGCCAGCCATTGCTCTTTACTGGACTTTGTCCCCTTTACCATCCGGGTGACTTTTCTAGATACAAGATGGTACATTTCCTTTTCCCTATCCCCTCTTGTTGTTTTATATTTTTTGTAGGTCCCTTCTTTTCTCTGACCGCTACCTGAACCTCACTGGACCACCAGCATGGTTTATGTGACCTCGCACCCTTACGTTTCACCTTAGCGCAGGTCCTGACTGCCTCATGAAGTCCCCATTTTATGACCTCCATCTCTTTTCCACATTTGTCATTGATGTAATCCCCTTCAAGTGATCCTTGAGAATATTTCCCATGCCCAAAAAGTCTGTCCCTGAAGTCCACTGCCAGTGTCCTAGATCTTTCCCCCCTCCCCCCATGCTTATTTGAAACTAGAGAGTATTGTGGTCGCTCCCAGTCTGGGGATCCTCTACAACCAGGTCCCTTACCAGATCCCCATCTACCAGAACCACATCAAGAACATGCCCCTCCCTTGTGGGCTCCATCTCATGCTGTGCTAAGAACACATCCTGGAAGCCATGCAGCAGCCTCTGCTCCTTGGCCACCTTAGAGGACATGGTTCCCCAGTTTGTACCTGGCATATTAAGGTCCCCCATCAACACCACTCCTTCCCCTTTTGGTACACACTGGGCAATGATGTTGTCCAGCAAACCATCCTCCAGAACATCACCCATCCCTGGGGGCCTATATACTACACCCAGCTTGACCTTACCTCCTGCTGGGGTTCATAAAGTGACCCATAAAGCCTCCATGTTTCCCTCTGTCTCTTCTACCCTAGCAATTTCTATGTCATCTCTAATGAACATTGCCACTCCACCCCCTCTGCCCTCCTTTCTATCCTTCCTAAGCATAGTGTACCCCCGAACATTTAGGTCCCAGTCATGGTTTTTGTTGGCCCACATTTCCGTGACCGCCACCACATCCACCCCCCTTGAACAGCATGGCCTGGAACTCTGGCAACTTGTTTCCCAAGCTTCTGGCATTTACTATCACCACCCCCCACCCCTTATCCCTGATCCTCTTTGTCAAACCCCATCCAGGTTCCTTATACTTCCATCCTTCCTCTGCTCCTCCTGAAACCTCCTCCCCCAGTCTGTTTCACCCTCCTCCCTTGGGTTTGAAATACTCCCTCATCTGGAGGGCTGGTCAGCCCTCCCTTATCCCCCTCACAAGTTTAAACTCCACCTTTCTTGAATGTAATCAGCCACCCCTGTTTAAGGACTTCCTTCCCTAATGGGACAAGATGAAGCCTGTCCTTAGCATACAGTCCCTTATCCTCCCAAACTCCTTTCCAGTTCCCTAACACCCCCAACCCACTCTCTTCACCCCACTTCCTGATCCAGTCATTAACCTCTGTGATCTTCATTTTTTTCTCCACTGAAGCCTTTGGTACTGGCAATATCTCTGAAAAGGAAATGTTGCATCCATTATCCTGACAGACTCTGGCAAGTTCTTGGAACCTTGCTTGGATTTCCAAAATGCTATTTGCCTCTAGATTATTAGTTCCCAAATGCACCAGGAAATACGGTTTCCCTCCACAAACCCTAACCAGTTCATACACCATGAACTTTGCTCTGTGCACTGTCAGCCCAGAGATACTCACTACCTTCACCTGGCTATGGCATACACCCCCTGTTCCTCCCACTGGATACACCTAATCATCGAGTCTCCCAATAACAGAACCTTAACACCACCATCATCCTTATGGTTACCTCCACTATGCACTATCAACCTCCCACCCCCCTTTATTCATGATCTCAATTCCGTGGGAGTCTTCCTGCCATATTAGAAATCTCCTTGTCACCCTCCTTTTTCTGCCTCCCTTGTTATTTTGCCCACTTAACTCAGACCCCCCCGACTAGGTGTCCCCTTTAACCCTCTCTTATCTGAACCATTTATTCTGGCCCTGATGGTTTCCACTCCCCTCCACTTGTAATAGTACCCCTACCTCCAGAGGCCCTCTGGGGGTCCCCTTTACCTAGGGCCCCATCCTTGGTACAGCCCCCCCTGCTGAAGGGGAGTCCCTCTCCTGCCTCCTTGTGTCCCAGTTTCTCTCCAGCTGTGCTCTCTTCCCTCATGTCTGCAATATGTTGCATCTCCCCCATCTGCTTAACATTTATGTTTCCCCTTCTCCCTCTGGGACTATTTCTTTCCTTTCCATTGCTGGTCTGTGATGCCCTATGGGATCCGACTCCTCCCAGCCTCTGTATCAGTTTCCTCATTCCACCAATCCCTTCCTCCCCTCTAGGTTGCTTAGTAGCTCAAATTTTGTAACACTCTATGCCAGCCTCCATCAAGTAACCTGAGTTTCCGACTGCCCCTCTAAACTGCCCCTCTTCCTCCCCTTTTGTCCAGTTCTTCTTAGGAGCTCCCTTCCCACAGTCTGCTCTTTTAGGCTTCCCCACAACAGCCCCACCCTTCTCACTGTCTGCTCTTCTAGGCTTCCCCACAATAGCCCCTCCTGACTCTTCCCCTCCACTCTCTTTATATTCGGAATGTTTACCCCATACGTTTTCCCCTTAGTGTCAACATCCCTATCTAAGGGTTCTCTGTCCCTAATATCCCCTCTCCTGCTTGCTGTAACATAATGTCCTGTAATTTCTGAGCATTGCCCCAGCCTCCCCTCAGCCCCACCCTTCTGCCACCCATATCCACATCCCTTATCCTTGGACACCCCCCAACTCCCCCAGCTTACTCCTTAACCAATATACTTCACTCCTGATACAAGATTGCTGTCTACAGAGTGGGCAGCCTCCCTCTCTCCAGGTCCAATTGAGAATTAGTGCCATCCCACAGCCTGTGCAGCCTACAACCCTTCTGAAAATGCCTGCCATGTTGGAATGTGGCCACCCTGTTTGTCCCTCTCTGTTCATAATGGCACACACCCCTTTTCTCAGTCCCTTCCCCCTGGAACACAGTCTTTCTCTATACTGATTGCAGTTATTTATGAACCCAATTTCAACCCCACCAATAAAGTTCCCAAGTCTCACAAACACATACAGTCCAGTGTGTGTCCAGTCCCACTAACAGTGTGTGTATGCAGGTATAGTATGATGTCACAGGCCCACCAGTTCCTGTTGTTTCAAATTTCAGTCACAAACAGAAATGCACAGCCCTTCAATCCCAACCCCCAGTGGCTTTTCAGTATTTAAGAAAGCCTACAAAACAGGGTGGGTGGGATGGCTGTACCACCACCAGGCAAACAACACATTTAAATTTCACTCTAATTATCACTGCCAAACAAGTGTTCCCACACCCAGCACACAAGCCCCAGTAGTTACAGTATTACAGCCCAAGTAACAGTTCTAACTCAAAGTAGTAATTTTTAACAAACAGAACTAATTTCAAGTACAAAACTATTCAAATATTTCAGTTAAAACAGAAGATAAAACCAAACCTCTTACCTGAATAACCTCCTACTTCTGTTCCCAGGTGAACAATGAAAGACAAGATGATTCTTGTAATTACCCCTTCCCCTAACACCAGGCAAACATCGCATTTAAATTTCACTCTAATTATCACTACCAAACAAGTGTTCCCACACCCAGCACACAAGCCCCAATAGTTACAATATCACAGCCCAAGTAACAGTTCTAACTCAAAGTAGTAATTTTTTAATACACAGAACTAATTTTAAGTACAAAACTATTCAAATATTTCAGTTAAAACAGAAGATAAAACCAAACCTCTTTCCTGAACAACCTCCTACTTCTGTTCTCATGTAGATATTGTTTAGATAATACATATTTAAGGGGCTATGGTTATGCTGATTCCCCAAAAATGTATGTACTAGTGCAGAATTTCTTGTATTAGAGAGTGGGAAGAATAACTGACCTGAAGATGTCACAAGCTGTTGCTATAGAAAGTCCTCCTGGACTTATATAGTCAGTCAAGCCTTAAGCATGGTACAGTGAGGAAATACAGGTAGACTCAAACACAGAAGAGTGTAGAAATAAATGCTGTAACTAGCTTTCTACTCTGTGGCAGCATCTGTTAAGACAGACTAGTGCTGGAACTCAGATCTGAAGTGTGTTCAAGATCTGTTTTGGCTTATTATTTTTATTTGGAGTTAAATTTATTTTTCATGAATTTTGTGAAGTAATAAAATTCACACAAAGCCAACCGTATGTTTTAAAGTGAATCCATTGTGTCAACGTTGTCAATTCCCACACCCTTCCACGTCATTGCCTTTGTTTCTATGTTTCTGTCATCTGATTTTGGGTAGAGACCTGGCTAATAATATGTGAAGTAATTGAGGACTGATTACTTCATTTATATGGTCCATGAGCCTCCATCACAAACAAAGGAGTCAACCCTCAAAACCTTATGTACCCATATACAATGCAGGTATGTACAGTAGTGTGGCACCCCCCAAACTATAGAAGTGCCTCTCTACACATCCACGGTGAGCAATTTCACTCTCACAGACAGAAGTCCCAACCTGATCAATGGAGTTGTGCAAAGGGTTGGGGTTCTACCCATTGACAGCACCAGCATTAGTGTGCCTGGTCATCAGGGCACCATGTCATGATTTCGCCGACCCCTGTTTTTGTGGGAGGCTTTGCCCCTGCACCCCCTCACCCCCTTTCTTAGGATTCTAACTCTGAGGGGGGCAGGCCTTGGGGAGGTGGTGCAAATCCCAAAATCTGTGCTCTGATTTGCTGGCACACAAATGCCAGTGCTCTAATGGCCAGAAGGGGGGGCTGGATGAGGGGCCACATGGGTGCATGTTTGGTTACATTCTTTGGGAATCTCAGCATGAGATCCATGTTGAGCAGGCAAGCCAGCAGGGCCAGAGGTTATTTTAGTGGTCCCCATGTTAAGCTATATATAATCCCCTTCCACCATGGTAGTTCTGGGTAGTCTGAGCATTGAACAGGCCATCAAACAATTGCTTTCAGTCCTCCAAAGCAGTGTGGTGATCTTGAAACTACAGGGCTTCATTTGTTTTTTCTTAAAACTAATTTCCTGTATTGGGATACAACATTTCTTAAAGATTGCTATATGACACACTCCCCTGCCCTCACAGAGTAGAAGATCTACCCTATGCAAGATCAAGGCTTCCTTTTGGACCTCCAATCTCTAGCCCAGCTTAGCACCCCTGACTAACCCTGTCTTTGAATGAAGATCCACACCTGCAAATGGGTAACCAATAATTGTTGATGCCATCTACCCTGGCATGGCATCAAGTTGCACAGGCCAGAGCCCTCCCTCAAAAAACAGTCGTGATTTTGATTTCAGCTGCAGCAGGTCACCAAGTAGGAAGTACACCAGGAGATAGATGCAGCCCCCTACACCTCTGCTGCTGTCACAGCATCCAGGTGTCCCCCCAATCAGTTGGACTTTTGATGCAGTCACCAACGGCTGACATTTAGAAGGTGCATTTGGAATCAGTCTTCAGCTCCCTACTGCTACACTGATGACAAATCAGTACTTTGAGTAGATTTTGCCTCAGACATTATTTTAAGGCCTGTAAACCATTAAGACTCTGTACTAGCAGATGCAGAAGGCACTTACTCTTTACAAAATATCAGCTGGGACTCAGGGTTTCTTTTTTCATTCTGTGGCTGGCAGATTTCATGTCATTAGTATGATCAGGCCTCAGCTGGTCAAAAGACCCTTGTCCAGTGCACCAACTATAACCTTGACCATTCTTTGATAGAGTCAGTCTGGCTCTAGTTCAGGCTAATGCCACAGGAGGGATTAACAGAGAGCTGGGCAGGATCTTCATCCAAAGGCCAGTTGTGATATTCATTTCAGCACTTTGGAGTTACATCAAGAATCAGGATGGAGCCCCAACACCCATGCAGTTGTAAAAGCATCCAGGAGTTCCTCCCACCACCAGCTCAGACTTTAAAGCAACCTTCACTGGTCACAACTCAGAACATGCATCTGAAATAATGCTTACCCCCCCATTTCTGTGAAAATTGTGCTTAACCCCCCCCCCACTTCAGTGACCACAAATAATGTATGGAGCAGCCTTTGCCTCAGCTATTATTTTAAGGTACCTAAACATTGCAAAGTAACCATCAGGACTCTCAAACTCTGTGCCAGCACATGCAGAAGGTACTTACTGCTTAGCAAATAGCAGTTGGGACTCTGGGTTTCTCTGTTGGTTTCTCTGTTAGTACATGTTGCACCTTTAGTGCAAGTGGAGTCATAGCTGGTCATGAGACCTTGGCCATGACATCAGACATAGCCTGTGACCCTTCCCTGTTTGAGCAAGTCAAGATTTGTTTCTATATGACACCACTGGAGGGATCAACTGTGAGCTAGGCGGGAGCCCTTCCCCAAAGGCCAGTGAGGATTTTCTTTTCATTTACCATGGGTCACCAAGTGGGAGGTACAGCAGGAGTCAGGCTGGAGTCTCCCATTCCCGTGCCCTACAGCTATAACTGGTCTGGTCCCACTCCCACCAGTCTGGCCATTGATATAGCCACTGATGGTCATGACTCAGGAGGTGTACCTGAAGTAGATCTTGAGTCTCCTACTTCTCTGATTTTTACTTCCACAAAAGTGCAGAAATCAAATTAGTGACTTTTGCAGAAATTCTGAATTAGAATGTTGGAATAAATGTATAAATTGTGAATTATTGTATTAAATTGTGGAGGAAAAAAGTCAGCAGAACTGATTACCAAACTGTGGAATAATTAAATGTACTGAGGATAATTCATTAAACTGTGGAATAAAAATTCCTCAGAACTATTATTCCACAGTTCATGTGTGTTACTCTGGAGTTTAGCCAAAAAATTCTGTAGAACAGGATAAAAATCCACCAAACAGATTTGGAAGTTTCCAATCTTACCAATGGTGGAAGTTTTGAAAATTCCGTGAAAGTTCTGAATTTTTGCGAAAGTTCCACAAATGCAGAATTTGCAACTTTCGCTCACCTCTGTCTCTGATGCCAAATTAACTTCAGAAGCAGCTTTTGCCTGAGCTAATATTTGAAGGCACTTAAGCCTTATTGGGTAACTATTGGTGCTCTGGGACTCTGTGTCTCACATGTGGAAGGTACTTACTGCATAGTAAATAGCAGCCAGGACTCTGGGTTTCTCCTTTTGTTTCTTGGGTTGTGAATGTCATGCCTTTAGCATGATCAGGTCTCTGCTGGTCACAAGACTTTGGCTAGTCAGTTAGGCTGTGCCAAGACACCACCTTTACTGTAGTTATTGTTTCTGATAATCAGTGGGCCTCTGTGCAGTTGGCTAGAGTGCAAGAGCAGAAGCTTATGGGTGTCACACTGGGGGGTTGTAGTATGGGGCAGAAGTCAGCAGAAGACTCTGTCTCAATGAATCCTTAGTTCTGAGATGCTTCATATTACTGCTGTTGTACTGGATCTGTATTCCTGGCAAAGTGTCAGTTTTCAAGACAAGAAGCGCTGAAGAATCCTCCTGCAGTGCTCTGTTCTACATTTTGACTTCAATAGATTTATGAAAAAATTAACTTTCCAGGAGTGCACCTGTTGTATGTTTCTGTAATCACATATCACCTGCTAAGTATTGTATATTCTTCCTCTCTACTTTTCTTAAGGGCTTTCTATTACAGATGTTGCGAAGTTAAACTTTGACCACGAATTTCACGTGAAGTGCCGAACATTCGCACTTTGTGGAATTTGCAGAGTTTTGAAAAAACTTCAGAACTTTGATTTGCGTGATTTGCACAAACGTGTTGCTGAAATTCAAGTTTTTTTACATTAATGCATGAATTTTGTGGGTGGAATTTCACATTTTGTGGTGTAATTCGCATAACCCATAGCTGCAAATTTCATGAAATCTCTCCACATATTCCACAAAATCCATAAATTACCTTGTGGAGTTAATTTCCCAGACTTCTACATCTCTACTCTTTATACTTCACAGGTAACTGTTCCTTATTACTGCACCATGTTTCTGCTATTACATATCCTGGTCCTAATAATTTCAATATGTTACTGCTACTGATCAGACACTGTACTCAAGAAAACCCCCTATCCTGCAGCTTTGCCCTAATTAAAAAGCAGGACATTAATATCTGCCATTACCTGCATCCTTATCTTCCCAGGCATGATACATAGATATTATTTCTGGCATTTGGACACATGTAACACTCTTTACCCTAGCAAGCACTGCAAAAACTAATCCTTTGCCAAGGCCCTCCTCCTTTATCTTGCAGAGACCCAATCTGGCACACATATAATGGCCACAGTACAGTACACCTTGCTAAAGGTAGCCTTATCTCTAAACTTACAGAATTTGAAGCCTGGGTAAATCTGTAGAACAAACACAAAGGAAGGGCATTCCACTGGAAAAAAGTAAATACAAACTCGTAGTTGCAATTAAACTCCAGTGTTTTATATTACAGTGTGGCGAGGAACCCCAGGGATTTGGGTTTGATGTGACCCTTCCTCAGGGGGTGTGGCGAGAACAATGCAAACCCACTAGCCTTTATAGTTTTATTGTTAAAGTGACATGACTGTAAAATGTGGCTAAGAAGAGTAAATAGCCCCAACAGAAAAAAAAAAAGGAAAAAACACATGACATTAAAGTTCATAACAAAGAAACAAAAAAAAACCAAAAAAATGTACAGTAAAAAGGGTAAAAATAAAGAGGGTTGCCCAACTTAAAGGGGCAGGCCCCATTGTCCCATGGCCCAGGCCAGAAAGTGGGAAGCTCAGAGGTAGAAGAGGGAGGGGGAGGGGTGGAGATGAGGGCAGGATTCTGAATGGGGGAGGCCCAGTAACATCACAAAGGAGGCAAGGCAGAGGACAAGAGAGCGATGAGGTGGCAGCAGAGGAATGGACAGGGAAACTAATGGGGGCGGGAAAAGGAGGCAGTTAAAAGGGGCTGCACAGCAGTGGAAAGCTCACAATTTTGCTCCAGAGGGAATTTCCTTTTGGATGCACATCAGTCGTTGGCAGTTACAGAGCCATTGGGCATTGATTTTGTTTTTTATGAGTTAATTTGGTGAAATAAAGTGAATAAATATAAAAAATCATTGAAAAATAACAGTGAGTGAACAACAGTAATCCTGAGGTAAGGTAATTTTATGGTTATAAGGTACAGGCAGACAGCCTGCAGAGTGAAAAAGAAAGCAGGAAGCAATGAGGTAAAAATTAAAGTGCAAGCTTTGTGGCATAGTGGAAAGAGGGGGACAGTTGATCCCACACAACATCCTCTGGGCTTAAAGAAAAGAGATAACTGGTGGACTTGCTAGCATTTGAGCAGGGAAAAAGAGACCCCAATTCTATGTTTGGTTTGGCCTGACTGGTTTTCCTAGTTTGGGATCATTTCTGGCAGCATTTAGTGAGAGGCAGCTGCCAGCAGCATTGTTTGCTTGTTCTGCTTAGCAGGGCTTCAGCGAGAACCCGAGAGGAAAGGGGGGCTTGGAAGATGTTAGCTTATGGGAGTAGCGAGGCTGTGCTCAAATTTGTAGCCACTGAGGTGCAGGATGTGCAAGCGTGGACTGAGTGTTTGTCATTTGGGGGCACTCGGGATCGAAGGGCCATCGGGAGGCAGCCTTGGGGTTAGTAAGTAACTCGGGAGGTAGCCGGCAGCAGCATGGGGAAGTAATTTGATTATTCCTCATTTTTGCAGCAGGAGAATGGTTTAGATTGAGAGAATATCATCTATACAGAGGCATTTGGTCAGGCTGGTTGAGAGGGTCCTTTTCTCACCCTGGGGGGTTTGTTTCTCCATGGCAGATAGGCTACCAACAAAAGTGTGTGTGGGGGGTAATTGCATTGAGAAGGTACACCAGGGAAGAACGAAAAAAAGAATAGCTGCCCTCCATGAGCTACCAGTGGTGCCAGATCTTTACCATGTTCTCTCGCAGGCAAAGGCTAGGTCGCATGAAAAGGGGAAAGAATGGAGAGAGAGAGACTGCAAGGGCTGACCACGTGGTAATGGCGTGTGACGTCATCGCCATGCAGGTTGGAAGGGGAAATGGAACAAGCGCATGGGGGGAATTTAAATGAAGAAGATAGCATGCCTGTAATGTTGGGCATTGTGGGAAAAGTGTTTTCCTTCATTTTTGGGTGTTTGCTGGATATTGGTTAAATTTGTCTTTCTGTTCCCTGTATCAAGAAAAGGGAGGGGGGGAGTGGAGAGAGAGACTGCAAGAGCCGACTGTGTGGCAATGGCGTGTGACATCATTGCCATGCGGGTCAGAAAGGGAGCCCGAACAAGCGTTAGGGTGGAGCACAAAGGAGAAAAACTGCATGAATGTATTGTGGGCATGGGGGAAAAAGTGTTCTTTCATTGTTATTTTGGATGGGCATTCGCTAGTTCCCGGGAAATGGGGAACACAAGATGCAAGGATCTCAGCAGGAGGAATTGAGCAGGACAAGGAAAGAAGGCAGGATGCCTGTAATTGTTTTTGGGATATGCAAGGATGGTTTTTTGACAGCTGTACTGGAATCTGGAGGGATTGAGAATGGGCTCTTTTGAAGGGCCGAAAAGAGTAGGGGGGAGGGGGTGCAGTGAGCTGGGTCAACAGCTGGTTATTCAGGAACTGGCTCTGATGCAGATAATGGGGGAGTCCTCTGCTGGCGATTGCCCGTTGTTTGCCCAGCACAGGGAGGCAGGTGATAAGGAGCAAGGGTCTGGGGTTTTTGGTCAAAGGATGTTGTGGCAATATAGGAAAACGGGGCATGCGCAGTAAAAAAAATAAAAATAAAAAAACAAAACAAAGGTAGAGAGGTTTTTGTTTCGGTGTGATGAGTCCCAGTTGATGAGAGCTTTAGCGGAGCCATCAGTCCCTGTGTCAGAACAAGAGAAGCTACATCGGGGAATGGATGGGTTTACATCCTGGGGCCCCCCCAAAAAAGGAAGGGCAACATGGGGAATGCAGTGGTTTTAACAAATATGTTGTGTCATTTTAAATACAGACCGAGGATGGCACCAAGAAAAACAAAGCCCAACAAGGAGGAATGCTTCAAGGTGATGATGGAATTTGTGGAGAAGGCAAATCGGTTGCTGGAGGTGGCAGAGCCTGAGGGTGTGGGGTAGGGTACAAAATGGGAAGAGAAGATGCGGAAGGGTAAGGAGACAAGCAAAAGGGTCCCAACTAGGATCAATGTACCAGAGCACAGTGTGGTGATACCAGTACCTGAACCAGGAACCCCTCAGAATCTAACCCCGGATATCCCTGTACCCGAACCGTGCCTGGACCACACCCCGGGCCAGAGGTAGTACCAGATCCAGAAGTGCCAATGTGCCAGCCTACCCTACCAGTACCAGCCCTTGTTCTATCACTGCCGCAATTAAATTTTCCCCAAGTACCTAGAATACCGACAGCGGGGACAGGACCCTCTCAGACACCCACACCAGGTAATCAAGGGGTGACCATGGAGAGCAGTATGAAAGAGTATATAGCGCAAATGTTGAAAGGTATGGGTGAGAATGGAATTGGCCAGCTAGAAAAGGCATTGGGTGAGTCGAAAGGAGGTGGTGATGAAAAAGTGGGGGACTGGAGGAACTCAGGGAGTAAGAAAGGAATTGGGGCACCTGGGGTGCACTTAGCAGATCATGTCCCCACAGCAATGAAAGAGAAGATATGGAAAGGGGAATACATTGATATTTTCACATTAGCAAATGTAGACAGCATGGAAAAATATGAGGAAAAAGATAGATACGAGAAGAAAGACATGGCAGCGGCAGTAGTGCTGCTCAGAAAGGAAGATGAGGACAAAACATGGAAGGGGAAAATGTGGGATAACTGGTCCACAGGTTTCATGTATTTTACGGCCATTGTGATTGAGAAGCGGCTGGACTTAGCTATCCCCCTTCTAACCTACTCCCTCATTATAAAAAATGCATATAAGAAGGGAGGGCATGCTGGCTACGGTATGAAGAAAAATTTAGGAAGAGAATAGTGCATTTTAGGGATGTTCAATAGGACGCCAGGCAAATAGATTTGTGGTTGAAAATTTATATGGGCCCCTCAGACAAAGAAACAGAAGGAGAGACAAGGGCAGTGGCAACAACAAAGGCATGCTGGGGATGTAATAGGGCTGCCTGTTCTTGGCCGAACTGCCATTTCTGGCACGTTTGTTAGAAGTGTGGGGGGCAACACCCAGCATCCAAGTGTAGGTACAACTGAGAGAAATGGACCAACAGCCAGGATAGCTCCTACCAACCACCTTTTTGGAATGGGCAGAATTCCTCTGGAGGGCAGCACTGAGGGAGGGGGAACAGGGGTAGAGGAACGGGGGGGGAAGGGGCAGGCCTATCAGCCCTGACATCAGGATACATAGAAGCCAAGACAGGGCGATTTCCATCTGGCTCGGACACCTATAAACATAGCAAAGATGGACAAATGGTTGGGGGGGTATCCAGACAGGGGTGCGGCAGAAATATTGGGGGAGGGTTTTCAATATGGTTTTAGCTTGCAGTTTAAAGGGTGCAGGAAGAAGACGGCAGCAAAGAACCTAAAATCTGTGCAAGAGAAGGAGGAGATTTTGACACAAAAGATTCAGAAGGAGGTAATGGCTGGTATGGAGGAAGGCCCGTTCATAACCCCACCACTTACCAATCTGAGGGTCTCCTCCTTGGGTTTGGTTCCCAAGAAACAAGAGGGTGAGTACTGGGTAATACATGACCTGTCTTACCCAGAGAGGGACTCGGTCAATGATTCCATAGAGAAGGAGGACAGCAGGGTCACCCACGCCACACTGGATGATGCAGCAAGACTGATTAGAACAAAGCGAGAGGCATGGGTGGCAAAAACAGACATAGAGTCAGCTTTTCACCTCTTACTGGTCAGGTCAGAAGACTGGGACTTGTTGGGATTTTGGGTGGGGAAAAAGTATTATTTCAATAAAGCCATGCCAATGGGGTGTTCAATAGCATGTGCGACATTTGAGATGTTTAGTACCTGGCTACAATGGGCTTTCCAGACCAGGCTCAGCTACCAGACGGTAGTGCACTACCTTGATGACTTTCTGTTCATTGGGGAAGGGAAAATAGAGACCCAGAACATGCTTAGGAATTTCCAGAGGCTATGCCAGGAGGTGGGAGTTCCATTGGCAGAAGACAAGACTGAGGGACTGAGTCATATAATTGAGTTCCTGGGCCTAGAACTGGACATGACTCGGACTGTTCCAGTTGCCCGAACAGAAGATTAAGAAGCTTAAGGAACTATTGAAGGTGATAGGAAGATGCAGGAGGGTGCAGCTGCAGCAGGTGCAGTGACTGCTGGGTCATTTGAATTTTGCATGTCGAGCAATCACACCAGGGCATACGTTTACATGGCATTTAGCCTGGGCTATGCGAGGGGCCACATGGCCTCACCACTGGGTAGATCTTAATAAGATGACCAGGGATGACATGGTGGCATGGGAGCATTTTCTGCAAGAATATAATGGACGCACATTCTGGCAGGATGACTGGGTCTATAACACAGGTCTATAGCTATATACAGATGCTGCGGGGGGTATAAGTATGGGAGGGTACCTCTGGGGAAAATGGTTCGCAGAACCTTGGCCGGTGGTTTTGAAGCAGGTGGGGGCGATGAAAGACATCACCTTTTTGGAGCTGTTTCCCATATGGGTGGCTATGGTAGTATGGGGAGAGGAACTTAGGAACAAGCAGATCACATTCTGGAGTGACAATAGGGCAGTCGTGGAGGTACTGAACAAGAAAAGGACAAAGTCAGAGAGAGTTATGAGAGTATTGTCAGAATGGTATGGTTGGGCTTGTCCATGAACATGTCTTTCAGGGCAAAACACATCAATGGAGTTGACAACATGATAGCCAATTGCCTCTCCAGATTGCAGATGGACAAATTTAGGACCGTTGCACCCAGAGCAGAGAAAAAACATACCACCATTCTGGATCATGTATGGACGACTGGATTGGGGGAGCTGAGGCATTGTTCTGCAACTCCTGGGCCCCTCAGACCCTGAGAGCATATGAAACCTCCTGGAGGGCTTTTCAAAAATTTCAGGAGGAGTTCTGCAGGCAGGTAAGTGGTTCAGCAACAGGGGAACAGGTGGTGCAGTTTATAGTCAGGGGTTGGAATCAGAACATAGCACACTCGACCATGGAGGTACATTTAGCAGCAATAGGTTAAATCTGCATATGAAGGGGCTGGGAGGACCCTACAAAAACTAACCTTATCAGGAGAATGATGCAGGGCTGGATGAGGGGGAACAGGGAAGAGACACGATAACAGAAAGTCGATATCGGAAGGGCTGATGATAAGTTTACTAGGGGCCTTATAGCATATCTGCAGTTCTTCCAGGGAGACGGTGTTATTTCAGGAACTGTACGCCACCATGTACAGTGAGGCCTTTAGGCTGAGAGAAATAGTGGGCCACAACAAAAAGACAAGGGGGGGGGGCTACGATGGGAGGACATGGAATGGAAAAGTGAAGCCATAACAGTTATTTTACGGCAGTCCAAAACCGACCAGCAAGGACAAGGGAGGAGGGTTTTGTTGTGGAAACACCAAAATAAAACCATTTGCCCGGTGATGGCGCTACACATGTACACGGCAGACTGATGAAACCAGTGGAATGGAATGATGTTTATACATGGGGATGGCAGGCCAGTCTCGGGGTACCAGGTGACTGCTTTATTGAACAAGATACTCCAGTTTGTGGGGGAACCAGTGGAGGGATATTCCTCGCATTCATTCAAAATTGGGGCAGTGACAACAATGTCTGCTCAGGGCAAGGGATCCAAAGAGATCAAAGAGAGAGGAAGATGGGCACCAGGGTGTTATAAGAAATACATATGGAAATTCCAATAATAGAGCTGTTTGTTCTTCTATCTCATAGCAGGTGCATAAAGAAGGGGAGGGATGGGGAGGGCAATGAACAGGTATTCATTGTTTGTGTTTTGATCAATCAAGTGCAACCAAGAGGCTCGAGGCGTGGATTTGTGGGCACTTTTTTGTGCATTGGACGGAAAAATGGGTGGCCTGGAAACAAGGGGGAAAGCAACTGTACCTGGACAATGACACAATAAGGCTGGTGTGGAAAAGCCGACGGGGCATGAAATGGGCGCAGCTGCTGCCAGATCTCAGGGAAATCAGGAGGAATCATAAGTGACCAGACCTGATTGCGGTGCATTTTGGGGGCAACGATTTGGGAACAAGGCCATGGTTGGACATTTTTTATCAGATAGAAAATGATATTAAAATAATAAAGAAATGGTGGCCAGAGGTTACTTTGGCATGGTCAGAAATCATTCCTTGGACAGTGTGGAGGCAGGCGGAGAGCCATAAAAGTATGGACAGGGCCAGAAAATGCATGAATGTGGGAGTAGGGTGACTGTTCCAGGGTATTGGGGGAATGGTTATTAAACATGGGATCCTGGAGTGGATAGATGAGTATTACAGAGGGGATGGAGTGCATTTGTCGGGTCTCAGCCTGGCCATGTTCAACACTGAGATTTTGAACGCCATTGAGGCATGGCTGGCATGGAAATAAGGGTTGAAGGGACAAAAAGGATGGGGGGGAGAGAGAGAGAGATTAAAAAGAGGGGAAGGTCCACCGTCCATTGCAAGCTGGAGGTGGACTAGTGGAAAAAGGGGGAAGGAAAGAAAATAGAAAAGGACATAGGCCGAAAAATAAGAAGCAGGGGCATGGTGTGTATGCTCATGCCCCCCGTGCAGGACATAATAACAAGAGGTCATGATACCCCCCCATGATGTACGCCTGGGGGGCAGAAGAGATGGAGAGATCTGGTTATTAATTAAGAGAACAAGAGGCAAAATTATATAATGTATGCACATAATGTAAATATAATGTATGTATATATTATGAAAAAGGAGTGCACAGTGAAATATGAAGATAAAATGTACCACTGTGAACAATTTTGTGGATTATCATAAATATCAAATCAGTAAAATTATTGCCAAGACTGAACAACCACATATTACTGGTCCGTGTATTTATTGGTTGAGTTCTGGGGACAAAGAGGGTTGCCCAACTTAAAGAGGCAGGCCCCATTGTCCCATGGCCCAGGCCAAGAAAGTGGGAAGCTCAGAGGTAGAGAATAGAGGGGAAGGGGGAGGGGCGGAGATGAAGGCAGGATTCTGAAAGGGGGGAGGCCCAGTGACATCACAAAGGAGGCAAGGCAGAGGACAAGAGAGTGATGAGGTGGCAGCAGAGGAATGGACAGGGAGCTAAGGGGGTGGGAAAAGGAGGCAGCTTAAAGGGGCTGCACAGCAGTGGAGATCTCACATCTTGCTCCAGAGGGAATTTCCCACCCTCCCACCCAGAAGACGGGACAGTAGGGCACTGTGGAAGGTGGAGCACAGTGTGCCACTGTGAAAGGTGGATCACAGTGGCTGGCTGTTGAGTTATTGCTGAAGGTGGATGGCAAGAGGAGAAAAGAAGGAAGAGGGGAAAAGGGGGGGAGGGAAAGAAAATAGAAAAGGACACAGGCTGAAAAATAAGAAGCAGGGGCACGGTGTGTATGCTTGTGCCTCCCGTGCAGGACATAATAACAAGAGGCCAGGATACCCCCCATGATGTACGTCTGGGGGGGCAGAAGAGATAGCGAGATCTGGTTATTAATTAAGAGACAAACAAGAACCAAATGATATAATGTATGCACATAATATAAATATAATGTATGTATATATGATGAAAAAGGAGTGCACAGTGAAATATGTAGATGAAATGTACCACTGTGAACAATTTTGTGGATTATCATAAATATCAAATCAGTAAAATTATTGCCAAGACTGAGCAACCACACATTACTCATCCGTGTATTTATTGGTTGGGTTCTGGGGACAATGCAGTAAGCTATCAAAACATTATAAGCAGTATAATTTACTACTATAGAAAAATGTCATTGATATGGGCTATCTAAT
The DNA here is from genome assembly GCA_016271365.2 of Neoceratodus forsteri. NCBI lineage: Eukaryota > Metazoa > Chordata > Ceratodontiformes > Ceratodontidae > Neoceratodus > Neoceratodus forsteri. Next base: position 944,237,131 of record CM057452.1, read on the forward strand.
AAACTGTTTACTTTCATGTTTATAAATATACTAAGAGTTCATATTGGAAACACAGGGTAACCACTGGACTATGAGCACTGGTACTTGTCTTCTTTTCCTTGGGTGAATGTCTATTGACCTGGGATAATTGGTATCATAAACATAAGAACATTGTAAACATGTATGGAACCAGGCTAAAGAAAGCTCTTTGGGTCTGTCCACCATAATCAGTGGATATAGCCATGTATTCCTTCAAAAGTCCCTGTATCTCTTCCAAATCTAAATAGGTGTCTAGTCTCCTTTACAAAGTCTAGACTATTGGCCACAGATTCAGGTAGGTTGTTCCACACGGAGACCATGCTCTGACTAAAGAAACGTCCTTAGTTCAGTTCTTAAAAGTTTCCTCATTAGTTGGACCTTGTCACTTCTTGTGTTTATTTTTTTTTAATTTTTTTTACATTAAACCGAGGTCTCATCTGCCTGGATTGGTGGTAGTTCAGGTGGATGTTAAAGATCCCATGGCACTTATTGAAAAGAGTAGGGGAATTTCCCTGGTGTCCTGGCCAAATTTCCCTCATTCACTGAAAATACCACCAACAGCTTAATCTGGTTCAAGGTCAGTTGGCATTCATCTGTATCCCCCTCCCTCGGGTCATGCCTGAAAATAGGCAGGATTTGTCTAGTGCACTTACCCGGTCAACAAATACTAAAAAAAAAATAAAAAAAAAATCAGGCATTCAGAAATCTGCTTTGTCAGATATCCTGAATATCATGATTAGGTTGTCAGTAAATCCTCTCCTCTTTAAAGAAAACATGGTTAAGTCCATTCTCATAGCACCTATCCCCATTCCTCTCACCAACTTTATAGTCCTCACCTGCAGGCATGCCATCTTTACTGTATGACCCTACAAGTACCACAAGTAATTGCAGTGCAGTACTCCATAAGGGTCTGATGACTGAGCTATGCAGAGGCATGATTACCTCCTGTTCGCTATTAATGAAAATGAGCTCTGCTCAACTGAGTATCCCATTAATTCATACTTTGATGATGAATTAAAGATTGATTGATTGACTGAATGTATCTCATTTTCTTAAAGTCAGGTTACAATATTCCATCACTTTAAGTTTTTCAGCAATACAAACTACATGAAGCTAAAACATATGCCCCACACCATACCTGCTCTCTGCAAGATTATATTAATATAGAAAATGTCAGCAGAAAAAGACCATTGGTCTATCCAGTCTGCCCAGTTTTTCCCTACTCTATCCTGTGATCTATTGTCTAGATGGGATTTTCACCACTCCCTCTCCCCCAACACCCCCTGTCTTGCTGCTACCCCCTGAGTAACTATGAAGCCCTTGGCTTTGTCCCAGCCATGCCTGAATCCATTAAAGCTTTCTGTGCCCACAACCCCTGCCATTAGGCTGTTCCATGGCTCAACCACTTCCTCCACAAAGTAAATCTTTCTAACATTGCTTCTAAATCTCCCCCACTAGATTACATTCATTATTCTGTACATTTATAATTTTCATATTACAGATATTACAGAGAAATACAGTTTTTTTTATGAAGGGTCATTAGCATGGAATAATATCCCACATACTAAGACAATACTGACAGGGAACAAAAGATGGAAAGAGATGAAAGGTTGGTTGGCTAGGAAGGCAATAGAGTGTCGATTATGTTGTACACTATAACAATCTGATTATGTGTAATCTCAAGTGCTGTGATGTTTAATGTGCCATGGAAACCTTGTGCTGTAAAGTACAAATCTATTGTGTGCTATGTACTGTTTTAGATAATATAGAATGTAATATGATAAGGTTTTGCTCTGTGAGACCTTGCTGTAAATTAGCTTTGGCTCAATCGAGTAAATCCTGGTTCATAAAATTTATGAATAAAACATTTTACTACTACTACATTTATAAGCAGGTACAGAGGAAGTTCCAAAAGTAATGGGGATTTCTTCTATACTTTAACGAGTCTGGACAAAAATGCTGCATTGTAGAATTAGAATCAGCATATACTGAATAAGCCTCATATCACAAAAAAATAAATAAATAGAAATAGATCTCTGAGTTACTTCATTTAAAAGTTACAAGCAATTTTGTAACCCTGATTTCATACCCTGCTCAAAAAGACCAGTTTCAGTGAAGAGTTACTGCTGATATCATAACCAGAACTCATAGCTTAGTCCCTACTGTCAGCAACCTTATGAGATCTATTTCTCCAGTGTTGCAGACACTGTAGTTGTAATTATTTGAAAAAGAAAAAAACTTACACAGATTTGGGTATAGTTCATGTGCTCCCAGAATGTTCAGATGCATGGTACTGTAATTTAGTATGTGGCAGGAGGTGGTTGTGGAAGGCAGTGCTGTACAAATCTATGGAATGTTATGGTGATGCACAATTTCAGAATATTCGGAAACATACAATCTCAGAATGTGGCAGGGATGTGTAATCTCAAAATTTTGGGGCAACACAATCTTGGAATGTAATAGAGATACACATCTAGGGATTTGGCAGGGACTTCATAATTTTGGCATATAGAGTGGATGCACATTGTAAGAATTTGACAAGACATGCCACTTTATTCTGAAACTGCTTGTCCCTGCTGCAATCCAGAATTGCATGTCCAAGCCACATTCTAAAACTGTGCATCACCATCAAAAATCTGAAAATGCTCCTCCTCACCACATTCCAAGACTATGCATTTCCACTATATTTTGGAATTGCATTTCATAGCCACATTCCAAAACTGGGCATGCTCATCACATTCTAAAATTGTGTGTTCCCGCCACATTGTTAAACTGCACTTACTGCCAGATTCCAAAATTGTGGGTCACTGCCACATTTCAAAATTGCCCATCTTTTTCACATTCAGAAAATGTGCATTCGTACCATATTACAAAATTGCACATCCCCAACAATATATTCTGCAACTGAATGCCCCTGCCCCATTTCAAAATTGCTTGTCCAAGCCAAATTCTAAAATTATGCATCCCTGCCAAATTAAAAAATTATACTTCTATGTCACATTCCAAAATTGTGTGTACCTGTCAAATTCTAAAAACACACTTCCCTTCCATGCTCTAAAATTATGCATCCCACCACATCACGAAAATGTGTATCCTTGCATCATTCTGAAATTGAAAATAACCACTACATTCTGAAACTGTGTCCATGCCACATTGAGAAATTGTATGTCATCACGACAGTCTAAAATGCAGTATTTCCACCACTTTCTGAAACTGTTCATCACCACCACATGCCAAAATGACACATACGCCACATTCTGAAACTGTACATCACCACCACATAGCAAAATAACACATCCATGATACAGTACAAAATTGCATATCCCCACAACATCTGTAAAAGTCTCAAGGACTGAATTAAAAAAAAAACATCACCACCGGCTATCAGCATTTTCATTTTAAATGAACTTTTGGGAAGTCATTCCAAGCTAACTAAGTCTAGCATCTGAGTCTGACAAACTCTGTGATGCTGGGTCCTGCACTGAATCTACATTTTCATCTGACCTGCTTCTAAAGGAACTGTACTTGTCTCTGAGGGCTATTCAACATCTACTCTAAAGAACAGAGGAAATCTGCAGACAAGAGGGTCATGCACTGCATGAACATTTTTATCTGACCTGCTCCTAAAGGAACTGTATTTGTCTCAGAGGGCTATTCAACAACCACTTTGAAGAACAAAGGAAATATGCAGACAAAAGGTTTTCACATCTTGCATATGCCCAGTTCACAGTTGATCACCTTAAGGAATGTAAATGGACCTCAACAGCTCACCAATTCCTCTAGCTCTGACCTTTTCTTTCATTCTTTGACTCTTATGTCAGCCAGTGGAGGCAGCCGGCTCAAACATGCTGTCCTACCCCTGCTGACTACAGTGTTGTAAAACCTCAACCAGGGTAACAAGAACTGGTACATGGACATGTTGCTTGCTTTGTCATTTGTCATATCATCAGACAGAATCTATAGTTCTCTGTTCAACTTCATAATTACTGTGTCTCCGGCCCTGTTTAATGGGGTGTAGTCTATGCTATGTGTTATCAGATAGAATCTGCAGACCTTTGTCATCTATGTTTCTATGTTTATAAGAATTTCTACTAGCTGTTTAATGGGTCAAATACTATCATGCTGTATGTCATCAGTTTGAATCCATAGACTTGAACTGACCTCATGTTAACTTCAAAGTCTAGTGCTGTTACATTTCAAAGTCTTCTCATTATTGTAGCAGCTGATCAGTAATTGCTGGATATTGTTACTCTTCCTCATTGCTGTATGTTGGCACAGTACCATAGCCTACAAAGTAATCTGCTCTGGCCTCTGTTATGCGGTCTATTCCTGTTACTCGATGCCTTGTTTTGTGGAATAATTACTCACCCAGAGAATAGTCGTGACAGTAGTGCCTCCTACTATAATTCACCCCCACAACAAAACTATCCTAGCACTGGGATCCTCTGCAAAAAACATATCCATGCCCTGGGCTATTGTTCCAGGACACCAGTTACACTAAGCTTATTCAGATATGTTCTCCTCTGCCTCCCATTATCCAGTATCATTATGTTACAAGCTGGTGATATAGAGACCTACCCTGGCCCCGCTAAAAAAAGTCTGTGCACCTCATTGGAACTGGGCTGGTAACAAAGATCTGTGACTTGTGCACCTTAATGTTAGAAGCGATGCCCCCCAAACTTCCTGAAATAGAAACTTTTGCTTCATCCCACAAGTCACACATCCTGGCATTATTAGGAGCTTGCTCACCTCTAGGGTCAAGTACTCTGAAGTTGCACTTCCTAATTACAATATAGTTTGCTGTGATAGGTGTAACAAAAGATGGGATGGAATTCTGATCTACATAAACTCTGATCTCTCTGCAGAAGTATGCAATAGCTCCTATGTACCCAGCACCACTTGTGAGTGGTTGACAATTAAAGTTAATCAGGGCCCAAAAAACTTAATGATTTGCTGTGTGCACAACCTACCCAAGGCAGGGCTTGAAGGCCTACTAGATTTCATACAAATGCTCAGTTGTTACTCACACATCAAGTTGATCGTACTAGGAGACTTCAAGTTAAACTGGCTGCCAAATGAATCACAATACAAAGGCATATTCAATACCTGCCAACTTAACCAAATCATTACAACATCAACTAGGCTGAACCCTCAGTCTGGCAACCATTCCTTACTTGACTGGATTTTGGTAAAAAAAGTAGAAAGAATTTTACTCTCGGGAACCTTAAGTGACTCAGTCCGTGGTCATTTAGCCACATATTGCCTCTGGCACAAAAGTGCACCTTAAAACTCTCCACCTAGGCTGATTACCTACAGGAACTGCACCAGCTTCAACAAGGCATCTTTTCTATTTGACTTGTCACTAATTGACTGGACCTACAATACACAACACAAAACTCAAATTCCACTTTTGATTTTTTCATCACAAAATTTACCACAATATTGGATAAACTTGCCCCCTTGTGCACATGCAGGGTAAAGCACAAAAATTCTGACTGGCTCACGTGATATTTTCACTCTCATTCACAAAAGAGATAACTCCAGAGACAAGTACAAGCAAACCAAGCTTGTATTGGATTTGAACACATACAGACATCTAAGAAACAGATACAAACAGGCAATACACCAGGTGAAAAGTCAGTATTTAAAAAAACAGCAAACTGCAAACTGGATGATTCCAAAACATTTTGGCATACCATAAACTCTTTGTTGAACACCAAAACACAATCTTTAACTATTTCAATTGATCTGGATGGAGACATCTGTGCTGAACCTCCTAAAACAGCGCACCTCTTCAATGATTTCTTCTGTGATCTGAATAAAAACAGACTCCCTGGACACCCTGAACTTAAATCTACTAAGGAAGTGGAGAACCTGAATTGGCCCAAGTTCCATCTCAAAAGGATCACATGTTCTGAAATTGATAAATTAATTGCCTCCTTAAAAATAGACAAATCAGACCAATCAGATGGTTTGCTCCCAAAGTTCCTCAAGCTTGCTGCCCCTCAGATAGCCACCCCATAGCCCAGATCTTCAACCTATCTTTCATGACCCACACCATACCAGACTGCTGGAAAATAACTATAGTTGTCCTCCTACACAAGAAAGGGAAGAAGATACTACTGGAAAACTACCGCCCTATTTCTATTTTGTCAGCTATAGCTAAACTGCAAGAGAAAATACTGCACACACAACGGAATATCTTGAACAACACAATCTAATCTGCAAGGAAAAATATGGTTTCAGGAGGTGTCATGGCACTGACACAGCCCTGGTTGAATTCACAGATGCAATCTATCGCGAAACAGATAAGGGATTGTTGATGGGAGCTGTGTTCGTGGATCTGACCAAGGCTTTGTCTTAGTTGACCATGATATATTAACTAACAAATTACTCAAACTTGGCTTCAGATATTATGCTCTGGCTTGGTTCAGTGATTATCTGAACCACAGAAATGGAGGGTGAAAATTGGCAACTCGGTCTCAAGTACCATTGTAATTCATAGTAGGGTCCCTCAAGGCTCCATACTGGGGCCTCTTCTGTTTTCAGTCTTCATCAACAATTTGCCAACAATATGCAAACCTGTACATACTCTTCTCTAAGCAGACAATGCAGTTCTATACACGCATAGCAAAGACATCAATGAAATCAACCATGTACCGCTTCACAAGCCTGCAGGAATGGTTTGTTCTAGAAAAAATGGCCATAAACCTACCAAAAACCCAATCAATGTTGTTTGGTTCTAACTACAATATGAAAAATGCAGTCCCCAAGTCCTGCATCAATGCAAATAATGGGAACTGCCTGGAAAATGTCAGCTGTTTTAAATATCTAGGAGTGCACTTAGGCTCTACCATTACTTTCAATACCCACATTCTAAACAATACCAACCTGCTTCACCAAAGACTTGACCCTCTGTACAGAATCCACAAGTACCTAATGCCCGAATCCAGACATAGAATAGCACAGGCAAATTTGCTCCCTATACTGGACTATGGCTTCTTGGTCGCTGATGCTGCTAATAAAACTATGCTATAGAAGAAGCACACTCTCTATCACAAGATTGCTAGATTTTCAACAGGTAGTGATAGAAAAATGCGTCACTGCCTTTCTTTGAGCACTCTAACTGGCTTTCACCAGAGCTCAAATCCAACATAACACTCACCAGATTTATTAAAAGAACTATGGTAAAAAGCTTCCCTATCTATTTAGCTGAACAGCTCAAGTTTGTCAACTTGCTCTCCTCTCGATTCACTTCAAAAAATAACCTAAAAGTTCCCTTTTTTCAAACAATCACTGGACAACACTCCTTCAGCTACTACATATCTCACTATGGAAGACAATACCCCACCCCAACTGTCTTTGCTTTCTCAAACAATTTGAAAGAATTTTATCACTCGGTGTCTGAGACTGCATTGTGTAAATACCCCTTGTACATATCCCTATGCATCTGCTCTCAATTCACTATCTGCACTAATCAGCTGTGCTTTCTATGTGCCACTAGTATGCAAACAAGTATGTAATTTTCCATCAATGTTTGTATATTTCATTTTCTGCAACAAGCACCTAAACATTTGTATGTATGTCCGTAAATGATTGTGCAATTGCATCTGGGTCATGACTGAAAAAGGCATTTGGTGCCTGTGCAACCCAGTTATCAAAGTGAATCTAAAGAAATAAATACATAAATAAATTCCACATTGATGTGTCTCTCACATTTTGAAACTGCATATCTCTGCCACATTCTAAAACTTTATGCCACTGCTACATTCTGAATTTCAGCCTCCCTGCCACATTCCAAAATGTTCTGTCCTATCTACTTTCTGAGATTGTGTCATTGCTGCATTCCACAGTTGCAATCTAGTCGCATTCTAAAAGTGCATTCTGGCAGTATTCTAAACATTTCACTCAACTTTGGCATTCTAAAGCCATGACTGCTGCTGCTGCATTCTACCCCATCATGTTCTTAAGTACCTTGCATCTGCACATCGTGGAAATGCATGTTCTTTATCAAACCACTGACAGCTTTCCGTTTTCAAATATTTACAACTGCAGTTTAATAGTACAAGGGAGAAATAAGTCCTATGAGGTAGCTTGCTATCTCAAGATTGATACAGTTGTTTGGTCCAATCACTACACAGTAAAGTTCTCACTCTGGGCCTCCAGTTAGTCCTTCCCCTCTTGAGATTGTCTGCTACCACCCTTTGAAGGGGTTGTCCCCAGAGGGACTGATAGCAGTACTGAACATTTTTGATGTGAGTGCTGCTTGTGTGACAGGCACATGTGAGGCATTGGCAGTCTATAATAGTGCTGTCTCCAAGGGCTTAACTCTGTTTACAATTCAGACCTTCTCAGTTTTGATCTCCATGGTTCAATGGGGCTTTCAAGGAGATGAAGACCAGGGGTCAGAGGTTGGAGCATTGTTGGTGGAGGTCTCGGTCTGAGGAGGACAAACTGGCTTTAAGTATTCACTATGGTGAATATCAAAGGGCAATCAACTATAAGAAGGCAATGTTCCTTTTCAGGTAGATTGCTGCAATGAGAAACAGACCAGCTCTGCTTTTTCGGACTGTGGACAGGCCTGTCTGCAGGCAAAAAGAACAGTTTCAGTCGCTCTGTGTAAAGACTTCTCTCTTTTCTTTGCTGACAGGGTGTCCTCCATCAGGGCTGAGATCTCTCCAATGGGACAGATGCAGCCCTGCAGTGGTGAGTCATGAGTTTCTACAGGCACTCCTACTGTCTGGGGTGAGATAAGGCCAGTGGAGATGGCAGAGGTATGCAAGATGATTTTGAAGCTGCAGCCCACATTCTGTGAACTGGACCTGGGCCTGACCTGCCTCTTAATGGAATGTGTTGAGTCTCTTGGTCCAGTGTTTGCTGAGATTGTCCAGTGTTCACTTTTGGAGGGACTTTTTTCCAGTGACCTGAAAGAGGTGCTGGTGAAGCCCCTGCTAAAGAAACCATCTCATGACCCTGACATCTTGATGAATTATGGACCAATTTCTAACCTCCCATTTTTGGGTAAGGTTATTGAGACAATAGTGGCTCTGCAGCTCGAGGCACACCTTGCTGCCTATGATATCTATGATCCATTCCAGGTTGAGTCTAGGTCCAGGCATAGCTCTGAAATGGCATTTGTCAGGGTGCAGAATGATCTCCTCAAGACGAGAGTTAGAGGGGATCGGTTGATACTCATTCCCCTCAATCTCTCCTCAGCATTTGACACTGTGGACCATGTAGTGTTGCTGGATCACCTTAGGGAGCTCTGTGGACTCATCGGTACTGTCATCAACTGGCATGAGTCCTTTCTCACAGGCATGGCACAGAAGGTAGGGATGGTGAATTTATCCTCCGGCTCGAAGCCCCTGCCTTGTAGAGTTCCTCAGGGTTCGATTCTGTTGCCTATGTTGATCACAGTCTACATGCTTCCTCTGGGTGAAATCATTAGATAATACAGCTTGTGTGTTCACTGTTATGCAAATGACACCCAGCTGTATATGTTATTTGTTTCCAGGATGAATGATGCCATGGAGGTGCTTAATAAATGTCTGGCCAAGATCCAGGACTGGATATCCTCTAGCTGGCTGAGGCTCAGTCCTGACAAGACAGTAGTGCTAGTTATTGGGCGTGGTCATCAACTGGATGTGGATGCTGCTGGGATGGGAACAGGGTAATTCCTTGGCCCTAGTCCTTTGGCTGCAATCTGGGCATCACCCTTGATGATGGATTGACACTTGAGGCTCAGGTGTCATCCATCATCTGGACTGATTTTTACCACCTTAGGAATATTGCCTGGATCAAAACCTTACTTGCATCTAGTGATTTGTCCTCACTGGTGCATGCTTTTGTAATGTCTAGACTCAACTACTGTAATAGTCTTTACATCGGGGTCAGTGGAGGGGTTCTCCATCACCTGCAGCTAGTGCCGAATGCCTCAGCCAGGTTGCTGATGGGCCTTTCAAGGTCTTGTCACATGACCCTGGTCCTGCATGACCTGCACTGGTTGCTGGTGAGATGGAGAATCTTCTTCAAGGTGGGCTTGCTCACCTATGTAGCCATATATGGATTGGGCCCTGACTACCTGAGTTACCTCCTGACTCCTGTCTGCCCTGTGCACTTACTAAGCTCCTCCACTGAAGGCTACCACTTTCCCAGGGCCCACTGAAAATCTCTGGAGATCAATCTTTTGAGGTGGTGGGTCCAGCCCTGTGGAATGTGCTCCCAGGATCCCTGAGGGAGGTCCTAGCAGTGGAAGTGTTTAAGTGGGATCTGAAGGCGCATCTTTTTAGAGAGGAATTTTCAAACTGCCTATCAGATTTAGAAAATAGTAAACTGCTGAATTATTTTAAATAAGGATTCTATATAAGTCTCACTTTTTCTCATTGTGGTTGTTCTAATATATCTTATTCTATTAATGGGTTTTACTACAATTCCACGAAAACAAAGTCACTGCAGTTGTTAAGCACATAGGCAAAATGCCAAGACAAAAAAATGCACTTCACAAATGGAGCACAAAGAAGTCATAGCATGACTAGAAGTGTGTGAAAGTAGCCAGTTCTGCCTTGTTGGAACTTTCATGGAAACCTGGCAATTTTCACTGAAGTTTCTGAGTTTCTGCCTGTGGCAGATTGGAAAATTTCCGAATGCTTGGGAGTGAAATTTCACCCTGTTCCACCCCCCAACACTGTAATACCCCCTCCCAGTGTCTAGCAGTCCATTTCCCTGACTCTATTACCCATTGTCGGATCTGTTTTTAAAAAAATAAATAACCCTGGTGGCTAGCGGTCCCCCCCCACACCCGATCACCTGCGTCCCAATGTGTTAAAACAAATTAATAACCCTGGTGGCAAGTGGTCCCTCCCCGACACGATCATCACTCACCCTGCCAATGTCCATTAAAAAAAAACTGTCCCTGGTGGCTAGCAGTCCCACTTCCCACCTGATCACCAGAGTGCAGTGCTGCCCAGATCCCCTTTATCAAAAAAAATGTAATTCCCTGGTAGTCTAGTCAACCCCATCCCTCCTCCCTATCCCCCAATCCAAAGTACATATTTAATTGTTTTTTGTACTTATTCCCTGGTGGTCTAGTGGCCCCCCCACCTCGGCAGGTAGTGTCCCACCCGACTGCCCCATCCATCCTAAAACAGAGCAGGCCACCGGCACAGTCCTCCACTCTCCTCCACGGCCGGCAGCCCACTGAAATGTGAATGAATGAGCATGTGCACACTGTGCATGCGAGCCAGAAGACCCCCAGGGAATAAGTAAAACAAAAATCCATTGGATCAGGGGATAAAGAGGAGGGATAGGGTTCACTACATCACCAGGGATTTATTTTTTTTTTACTATAAGGGGGATCTGAGCAGTACTGGTCTCAGGTGATCAGGTGGGGGAAGGGACTGCTAGACACCAGGGACAGGGTTGTTTTTTTTTTAATAGACATTGGCAGGCAGGTGATGATCAGGTGGGGGAGGGACCACTAGCCACCTGGGTTATTACTTTGTTTTAACACAGTGGGTGGGCAGGTGATTGGATGTATGTGTGGTGGATAGGGGGACTGCTAGCCACCAGGGTTATTTATTTTTTTTAAATCACATCAGGTGATAGGTGATGGGGTTGGGGGGGTGTACCAATGTAAGGGTGAAACCCTGTTGGAGAAATCCCCCACAGTGACATTTTTCTCCAAGATTCCAAAATGTCACTTTGAGGGACCACTGGTGAATTTCACCCTTTTGACATGTTTCAGCCCCCCCTTTATATTAACTCTGACTTGGAGTTATCAATATTTAGAATGGGGCACGGGGGGGGGCACACCACTCTGCATGGGGGGTTGGGGGTGCAGCCCCCCAGTAGAAAAACAGACTGATGTCTGATAGGTGAAATTTCACCTGTCGACATTGGGGATGTCTCTATGCTGAATGTTGACAACAATGTAGTTGCATCTGCATTGGTAAACCATTTGGGGGGAGGGGCCACTAGCCACCAGGGATTCATTTTGTGTATGGGGAGTGCAGGTAGAATTTCCGCAAAAGTTTGGAAATGGATTTCCAAACTTTTGCAGAAGCGAAAGCCAGACTTTCACTTACATTCCGCCTGCGGAAGTTTTTTTTCACACACCACTAAGCATGACCTGGTTCTGGGGGTGACAGTCGAGGGGTACTATTTACTATTACAACTCAAGGGGATGTGACAGTTGGGTGTGCAATTTGCTATTACAACTCGTGGGTGACAGCTGGGAGGTGTGACGGTCAGCAGAGGTGCAATTTAGTATTACAACTCTAGGGAGTGACAGTTCGGGAGGTGCAATTTTCTATTAGAACTCCGGGGGAGGGTGACAGTCAGTGGGGCATTATTCACAAAAAAAAAAGAAACATTTCAATCAATCAAATGCAAAAAGGGTTCTGAGAATCAAACTGAGGTCTGCTTGGTGTAACATGCGCAGTCATAGCTTGTGACTCTAATCACTACGCTACATTGCCAGCACCCAGATACATCACCCACCTGAGGACTTAAGCAGAACTCCACATTCTCAGTCAAGTTGGGAATGTGCTATAACTGGACGTGCTATTTTGTGCACAGCGCAATTCTGACTCACGCTATAATTCTGACATGAATTTGCCTATGCATGTATTCTGACACCCTTTTGACAGTATACCATATTGATGTATGTTATTTATTTCAAAATTTTACTCGTCAGTACAGCGACCAGTGCCTGTCAGATGGTGTGCTTTATACATCAGTTTTTACTTACTTACTTACTTGCAGGGAGGACTGAGGTGTATGTTCTGGTTATCACATCATTAGTAGCTTTTCAGTAAAAGTAGCTATTTTGAACAGGCAGTGAACTTTTTGTTACAAAATGACTTGTAACATGCAAACAAAGTAACTTAGAGATCTCATGTTTGGCATCAGGCTGATTGGGGATATGCTGACCCAAATTCTGAATTTATTAATGCTAGAATGTGTGGCCAGACTCCCTTTTTCAAGAACATCTAATGCAAATCTCCAACACCCTATCCAGAGGGTCTCCTTGTGACTGGCTTACAATGGAATGGGTTCAAGGATTTTATGAAAATCTGTACCTCTGCTGGCCCTACAACTCACTCCCCCCAAGGCCACACCTCTGGCCCAACCTTACCCAAATTATTCATAGCGTTGGCAGTTGCCTTCCCTAGACAGACAATCTAATTCTGAAAGACTTCAACATCAATTTTAATAAGACTAATTAAATTGCTGGTAATATGATTCTTGTTAATCTGAACCTTAGCCAGCTCATAGTCACTCCTACCCATCTGAATATATAAAGTTATATTCATACTATGTCATATTGGATTTTGACAAACCAGATGAACAGAATTAAGGTGGTTGGTGTCCTTACTGATTCAGTTAGTGACCACCACCCCCCCACATAATGAGTTTGGTTCTGAAAACCTCAGCAGCCACACCCAAAATAATGACCTATCGCTCCTTCTTCATTACTGATACTAACCCTAGTTTATCTGAAATTTGCTCCACTGACTGGCCTAGCATTAGACTGTTCTCTGATATCAACTCTGAGCTGTATTTTTTGGTACAAAGCCAAGTGCTATTTGGAGTAAATATGTCCACACATCAACCAATGTGAATGCGGTATTAATAACAGAAGGCTAATGAAAGAGTTTCATGCCAAAAAGAAATTCAGAGATCAAATTTTTGGTTTCACTTTAAACTCCCTCCTTTCCCTTAACACTGGTCAGTTTACAGGCTTGTATTAAATCAATGGAAGCAGGACATAAAGAGACTTGAATCTAATTACCTCAAGTTGTAACAGACTCAGAATCTTGATAATTCTCCCTGAAATTCTAGTCTGTTATAAATTCCCCAGCAGATCCAGGTTCCATGCTAAAAACGTTTAGCCTCTTTCACGATGGTAACTTATCTCTGACTCCAACATTGTAGTATTGTAAACCTATTAAATGAGAACTTTGAATGGCTGACCCAGTAGTGAGGAGGGCTGAGGTACTGGCACCATACCTTCTGCCACACCAGTGACCCGAGTTTGTGAACAGACTTATGTCACTTGGGGGTCGGCTGGAGGAGGGAGGATTGAGCATCCAGAGGACAGCTCTCCTCCCTTTTGGAAGTGGGGTTACTGTGACCCACTACAACACTGCCACCTGGAAATGTCCTGGTGGCAGTGCAGGTCTGTGTGCATCAGGAAAAAGGGCCATGGCTAGACATGTTAGGATGTCTCCACAGAAGTGTACCTCGCCTGCCAAATGTTTTGCACAGTTCCAGCCCTAGGGGAACTGATAAAACCAAGGTTTAAAACCTCTTTGGCCACAGGATGAAGTTCAGTCCTTCCCAGGCCTCAAACCAGTGACTGGGCACCTCTTCACAGTTCAGAGACCGGGATGTTGCTGGTAAGGTAAGTCTCAGAGAAGCCTGGTGACAGGGCTGGGAGGACTGGATTTAAAGGGGCATGCCAAGGGCAAACAGGGGCATAAAATGTATAAGGAAAAACAATGAGAACTTTAAACACCTGTCAAACTACATGTCTTAACTTTCTCCAGGTGACCAGGGCAGTCCCAGTCTTAATACTCCAACTTGGTATGCTGGCCGTTCAATAACCTTAAAGCCCTTCTGCTTCAAGACAATCTTCTGCTAGGGCTGGATGGTAGTTTGACTGGTACGGGTTATGCCTGGGTAGATAGGAGGAGAAACAGTACACTAAAATCATAGCATCCTTGCATGCTTGGTGGGGTGGATATGAAAAAAGACAAATAGCCTTAGACTATAAGACACAGCCTTTTAATAAAACAATAAATCATTTAATTACAAAAGACATGAGGATAAAAAAAACCTGAAAAATCTATGAGTAAGGACTTGTTTGTACATTTTTAAATGGGATGCCATATCCCAGGGTGTGTGGTCATACACGTCTCAGGTGTTTGAAGGGACTTGGCTATGCCTTATGCCACAAAACCTACTAATGGGATACTGGACTACATTCACACACTGTGTGACATCTCTTGCTTATTTCACTGATTTGTTAAAACAGTCGGATGTGCTAACCTGTTGTTTTAGGTATTACTACAGGACAACAGCTATTTAATATTACATTCTGCAATTTATTTGAAAAGCGACTTCTTCAACTTATTTTGTGTTTTTAGCCCCATGCACACTTACAGTTTTGTGGCACAAAGTTGTTGCAAGGGCTGCTTTGCACCACAATTCAACCTTGCACCCCATTGTGTTATACATAGCAGGATTGATATACTATTCCTGCACCATCACAATAGAGGTCACTCCGGAACAGGGAAAGGGGCTTCAGGTAAATGCACATGCCAACATGATAATGAGCTGCTGAGCAATGTTTAGCAGCTTGCTGGCACCCACAACTCCCAGTCACAAGGCACAATGCCCCTAATCATGGTAAAACTATTAAAAGCAGAGGAGTACTGACTTGTAACATAGAACAACAGTTCTAGTGAGGGAGGGAGTTAGGCAGCATGCTGCACTAATTTTCTGCATGGTGCAAGACAGGGCTAGGCAGGAGGGATCCACTGTTCACCAGGGACTACAAGATGATTGGGGGGGGGGGGGGTGCACTAGTCCACCAGGGTGGACCAGGTATGTGCCTGGTTTATACAGTACAATGAAGAATGCCCACAAGTTTAATCTCAACAAAATGGATTTGTTACAGGTGGATCCTCTTCACCTGAGGTTGAGATTTTTAAATAGCCTTGGCCTGCTCACAATTGATAGAATGGTGCTTGAGGCTATGCAGATGATGCACAACTGGGGGGGGGCACTCTGGATGGTCACCTGACCCTTGTCCATCAGGTGTCATTGATCATACAGAGTGACCCTGAAAAACATTGCCAGGCTGCACCCTTTCCTTGACCAGGGCAATTTGAAAACATTGGTACATGCTTTTATCACTTCCAGACTAGACAATTGCAATGCACTCCACCAGGGCCTGTCTGTAACTCAGATGTACTGTCTGCAATTGGTGCAAAATACAGCTGTGCAGCTTCTCACATCAAAAAGTACATCAAAATGTATCCCCCCTTTTAAAAGTGTATTGTCCTCCAGTAGGATGGTGGGTCAAGTTAAAGGTTTTATTATTAACTTAGAATGCCCTGACTGGATAGGGTACCCTCATCTCATAGATTTTCTGTTGGCATGCTCTGTTGTTTGGAAGATGTGGAATCCAAGACTTGTCAAGTAGCAATGTATGTTGGTCTCCAAGTTAAGATTAAAATCTAGGTTGTGCTTGAAAATAGGCAGGTCCTTGCCTAGTGCACTTACCCAGTAACGAAAAGCTAATAAATGAATAAAATCTGCTGGGGTCTGAACTTTCTCTGTAGCACCCCCATGTTGTTGTATCTCCCCAGTGACATTCATATTACACTTACTGTCTCCTCATTTAAAAGAAAACTGAAGACCTTTTTTTTTTATTTTGCAAGTCTTTTCTCCTTGGTGCCCTGCCTTCCATACCTTTCAACAGTTTCATCTAAATGTATAAGCTATATTATATAATATCAGTGGTGTATAGTTTGATAGTGTTTATTTTGATTTTATTTGTTTATGCATTGACCAGGTACAGTAAGTACACTGATCAAAGGGACCTTTTAAGGAACAGCCCAGATCTAGATTATCAAGGAATATGGCTGATAAAAGATACAAGATGAGAAACACTAATGAGTGGCAGAATGACATGACAGAAACAATTGGATCTTGTAAAACTGTTTAAGTTTTTAAGTTTTTGTCAGTTGTTTTTTGCCATAGAACCTGACTGTTTACAAAGGCATACTAAATCAATATCTTTCTATTTAGAAACAGGTTGAAGGTATGGAGTGAAGTGGTGGGGGATGACTTCAGTGGCTGTGTCATTGACATAGTGCTCAGTTCATGGGGTATACCATTATATGTGTGCTGCAATTATGGTGATGCAACCAGTTCGCCCATTGTGCATGTGAACTGGACTTTGCGGTGCTTAGCAGGGACGGTGCCATCTGGGTGCTGTGCCCCTGCCTCATACACCTCCAACCAGGAGGTGATTATTTTTAAGTATGGGGCTGCAGGGGCACAGACCCCTTCCCTGCAAACAGACAGAATGTGCCTTGGGGTGTTGGGTGCACTGGGGGTTGGGCGATACAATTGCTGGGCATGATGTTTGCCATTGGCATTGTGCTTCTGCCCCAATGACGATCGCAGTTTTTCCTGTTACCATGACATGGCTGAACCGTTCATGGCTCAGTGCCATGTGACTGGTGTTATGCCATACACAGACCCCTGTACTCATCATAGTCCACTGCATCAGGATTTGTACAACCAAACATTTGGATTTGTCAATATGCATAATGATTACTGGTGACACTGCTGCACCACCTGTTGGCAGCACACTTGCATTGTGTATGCAAGAAAATTGGTTGCATAACAGGGAGCTTTTTGCATCCTGATACTGTTCCACCACACTTTTTACTGTGTATGGGGCATTTTTTTTTTATTTTGGTAATGCAATAACACTAATTAAATCACTTGGAATAATTCTCAATAATTGTTGTAGTATTTGTTCACTGCAGTGTTCCTCAACTGAAATTTACGTGGATGTACACTTTAGTTGACACCACACAATTAAACATTTAAGAGTCAATCAAAATTAACATTAGGTGGCACTTATTCTCCCAGAGTGTGGTAAACCTGTTGAAGAGCCCACCATAAGTAGAAGGGGAGATTAAGACTGTGCTGGACCTTATGGTAACCCAGAAAAATGTTCTGCTTACCAAGAAACTCACTAAGTACCCTGGGTAGTAGACTGAATAAGGAATGTCTATAAATTGGTATGGGTTCATATAGCATAATTATTTCCTCCCTGCTTATGAATTCAGGGGCAGGTGGACAGGTGGACATGATGGACCAAGAGTCTTTGCAACTCTGAAGCATTTTTCCTGTATCCAGAAAAACATTATAAAATCTAATATTCATACATAATCATGTTTATATTTCATTACTTTCCTGTATTTATATTACTCCTAAATCTTTATAACCAAGACCATTCTCATGAAAACAGGAGCTTTGTCTCTCATACTTTATCTAATCCTGCAGCTACTCCCCCACTGTGGTCATAGTTCTGTTTATGCAAGAAGTAGTAAGTCCTGCCCAGCTCAATCACAAACCTGTAGTTGTATTTCTTATAGATAAACTCATTTTCAAGGGGTACTTCTGGTGTGTGACCAAATCAAGTAAACTAAACAGAATCCAGTGCTGACCACAACACTGCTGCTCAAACTACCTACAGTTCTTAAAATCTTTTACATACAGTATCTTACTTGTGTTATTAATTCTTGGAAATTAAAATGGGGTTTCTTTGTTAGACTTCTGAGGTAAAATGTACTAAGCCCAGTCACCAAACTTCAAGGTGAAACCTTTGGCTGAGTCCTATACTAACATTTTATTTTAATCTCACTTATCAGAGTAGAAATGTCTTCTCACTTTTTCTTGTGTAAAAAGACACACAAGCTTCCAATGTTAATCTTTATAAAATATAGAGTACCCACCCAGTGGCAGGTAGTCAGTGGGGAGAGTGCCAAAAAGGAGGGCCAATGCTTCACAGTCAGAAAGAGAATGCATGTAGTAGCAAGTCCTGCCATGCTCAATCACAAAGTTGTAATTTTATAGATAAATATTAGTGTAGGACCCAGCCAGGGGGATCACCATGCTTTTTGATGACTGAGATAAGACACATTTCTACTGAAAAGTGTAACAAAGAAAAAACATTTTATGTGAAGAATTGATAACACAGAAAATAGGTTAGACAATACATTTTAAGAACTGCAGCCATGAGTAGAAAGTGTGCGTGTGGGGGGGGGGGAGACAAAAGTGCCTTCTGTTTAATTTGCTTGGCTAAAGCCAGCCAATTGTGCAGCTGTAGTTACTTTGATAACACATTCTGGTCAGAGCTGATATGGCCGTGGAGAGCTTTTAGGAGTGGCAAGAGCATTAAAAAGAATATGCAGTGCTTTCGCTGCACCAGAGTCAGCCATAAGTAATACTGCAGCAACTACAGGTACTAAGCATGCATGCATGATACTCACACATGTGCAGTTTGCCCCAGAGTCTGCCATGCACAATATGGTGGTGCTGACATAACTACATATGACTGATACTCATGCATGCGCAGTTTAAGTCAGTGCCACCATGCTGCACATGGCGGCTGTGACTTCTGTAGTTGTGAAAAGGAAAAGTAGTGTGCCAGGACATGAGTATCTTTATACAGCACACAGAGGTGAAGGGCTGCATAAACAGAATCACTGGAAACTATGCTACAGCACTGTGGCAGCACATCAGACAGAGGTCCATTTATGTGCTTCCACAGTGCTCGTATACAAATCTGATGATGACATAACATCTGTGAAGTTTGGCCCATGCAGCCATAAAAATCAGGCTCAGGAGGAGTCTATTAACAAACTAAAGATCTGGTCTGGGACTTGCTCATCATCAGAGTCAATTTTTCATTCTTTTCTGAGCAGTAATTTCTGGTAAATGTACCTTAACCATAGTGATCTAAGTGCTGGTAGACTACTTCTGGTTTTCCTCTGATTGTATTAGGAGCTGATAGTAGCAGTCTTGAAGTGGTGGCTGCTAGTGGTGGCATGCTTTGAAAAAAGTGGTCCCCATGCTCATCTGCGTATTTTAGAAATGATCCCTTTCCTTGTTTTTGCTGTACAAAAATTCTCCCTTTTATCACAAAAACAAGGAGTCAGTTATGGTCTCCATCACCCCTTTTCACTTTAAGTGAAGAACAGTATTATGGGTTTCCATCAGTTGAACATTGGTAGCCATAGATGCATAATATTGCTTAACAGTTCTCAACTGTATGTAAAAGCTTTGTTTTTATTTTGAATGTGTGCTTTCTTAATGTTATCAGTACCACTCCACCCATTTTGTAATCTGCCCCTGGATTTCTGTGCCCCAGGTGCATTGTTTTACATTTTTGTGTTCAGGACAAAAAGGCCTTTCAAATGAGGGTAGTCACTAATCTAATTTCTTTATTCTTTTTTTTTAATAGCCATCAGAAATGTAAATTTTGTAAAAACCAAAAAGGAAATACAGGCAATAAGATGAACATATTTTACAAAATATAAGGAGTTCAGATAAGTGACTACCCTCATTTGAAAGGGCTTTTTTGTCTGAACAGCTTTCAGGCTGGTTGTTTTTGTGCACCTGAAGTGACATAGTCAAATTTCCAAATTCTTGGTTCCAGGAAAGGAACTGCACAGAATGTTGCCCACTCAAAGAAAACAATACAAAACACAACTGAAAGCTTCAGCTTTTATTCAGGCACAGTTAAATATGGATCCTTTAGAAGTATAAATATCGTTTATGAAAATAGAGACATTTCAAACAGCTGCACATAAGTAAACAATTCCTCCTCACTTTAAATTAGGCATGACAAGAGATAAACAAGGTGGTCTTGTCTAGTATTTCATTTAACTGGCATAGTGGTTTGCAAAATTGAGGTTGTTTAGAAGTGCAACAGGAGTTATGCCAAACAAATGTAGATATCTCTAAAAGTATATGGGTTACATATAAAAAAAACTGTATGAAAGTTATTCAGGACAAAACAGCCTTTCAATTGATTAAGCTGCAATAATTATCTTTTTTTTAAACTATGGCCATCTGATTACATGAATTTTCATTTTTCATAGGAGTTATGCCAAACAAATGTAACTATCTCTAAAAGTATATGAGTTACACATAAACAACCAGCATGAAAGTTGTTCAGGAAAAAAAATACTTTTCCAATGAGCCTATTTATTAAGCTGCACTAATTATATTTTTTATACTATGGCCATCTGATTACCTGAATTTTCATTTTTCTTCATGATTTTCACCTTTCAGATGGCTATATGTAAAAAGTATAATTAATTCAGATTAGTGACAACCCTCATTTGAAAGATCATTGTGTCCCAAACAACTTTCATGTTGGTTGTGTATTGGTAACTTGTATACATCCAATATATATATAAACATTTGTTTGGCATGACTCCTGCAATGTTTACTCAGCGAGAAAAAAAATTAGGCTGTTTGGAGGATCATATTTTACAAAGTATAAACAATTCAGATTACTGACTACCCTCATGTGAAAGGTCTTTTTATCCTGAACAACTTTCATGCTGGTTATTTTTGTGCACCTTGAAAAGTTTTAAAGATATTTAGATTTGTTTGCAATGTGTGCACATTTGCTCTCAGAGAAAAGCAGCTTGGAGTTCTGTGTCCATCATTCTAAACAGAAAGAAGTGAGTATTTCTTTAACTGTCATAGTGATTTGCAGTTATGGAAGGATACACCGAAAAGTCCAAAAATGTGTTCCACGGTAATCCCATTTTTCTAGCTAAAGCAAGATGGCTGTAGGCTCCGCCCACAGCCATAAAAAGTTGTTTATGCTGTGTGGGACATTCTTTTTGCAGGATTGGTGGATTAGCAGTGACACCAACTGAGTAAGTACTGCAAAGAAGTGCATTCCTTGTTCTGAGATGTTTGGGGCTGTGTTTTCTTTCTCTGAGATCAGGAGAAATGTAAATGTTTTAAACACTGCCTTTCTGCTGGGACTAAGAGAGGGGACAGAGGAAGACTTTGTAAGGGTGGACTGTGGAAGGCTCTAAAAATTCCAGGCTTGCCCCATTTCTTCTCAGAAATAGTGTTTCTGAACCTTAAACTGAGAGAGTCTGTCAATTCCATGACCAGTGTCACAATTCAAAGAATAAAGAATGAGACTCCGTCTCGATATCTATACTCTGTTTCATTTAACAGGTCTCTGTGCTACATTATGCTGACACTACAGCTTAATCATGCATGGTCTTCTCTGTCAGTCATGGGTACTCAGCTTGATATACATCTAATAATGAGCTTCTGTTAAACTTTACAGAAATTCCAGCTTCTTAGCCCAGCTTGTAGTGTCAGATCACACATTCCATAATAACGATTCAGGAGACATTAATACTGAAAACAAATAAAATATAACCTTAATTCTGCCTGAATATTCTATTTTAAAATATTCTCCTGGCTACTGCTAAAGCTTTGTACACTATTACATTATGTCGCTATGTTACAAAAATTCTTAAAATAAATGTTAACAGCTGGCCTCCACAATTTTTTTACTTCAAAAGTTTCACCAGTAAAGATATGCTGAGCTGCCTATAGCTAATTTGCAGATGTGTCCTGGGGTGAGGGGAAGTGGACATAGATCAAGAGGTAGAAAAACTAAATAGTATTAGTAACATTATAAAAGCAGAAGCATATGCAGTAATACAGTACCTCAGAGGAGCATAATCATAAACACTGAAGGAAAATCAGTGCAGCATATACAAGCAGTAGATAAAACTGAACTTTGATAGGCAGGGGAAATAACTCATACAGGTATAGTCTGAGGATAAGGGGAGCAAAGTGGTCAGGGCAATACTAGTAGGGGTGGAGAAAGAAAGTCTAGAGATAGAGGGTCATGGACAATTGCAGGTCGGAGTAAGAAAGTCACGAAAAAGAGACTTAAGGGAGAAAACAGAAGAAGCAGAGTGCACTGATGATGGAAGGAAGGACCTGAGTTTAGGAAATCAATATGAGAAAACAGATTGGCCAACAGCATATTTACTGAAAGGAATAGAGAAGGAATGGGACATATTGGTGTGGAGAGGATAAGATGAAGAAGGGGAAGATGATAGTAAGGATGTAAAGTATGAGGGAAGGGTATCAAATCAGAAACTGGATATAAAGGAAGCACAACGGGAAGGGTGGCTGGCATCATGAGAGTGGAGTGAAAGGGTACAGTAAAGTGAGAAGTGGTGGGTACGAAGGGAACAGTCTATGGCAAATTGATAAAAAGAGTGAAAGAGTGGATCCAGTCTGGCAAGGGAGGATTTATGAGCTCCTCTATAGGAAATATCACCATAGTCAAAAATAGGGAGAATCATCTTATAACAATCTCTCTCAGTGGGCAGGAAATGGGATAATCCATTTGTTCCTTAACAGTGCACCAGGCTTGGTGTGGACAGATAGTTTTACTTCATGTCATTCCAGAGACGTCACAGTTGAGCTGCTTTCAACTCACTGCATCTGAACTCAGAATAGTATTAAAAAAACCTCCTAGGAATCAGTTAATTCATGTGATACAACAGACGTTAATTTCAACACTAACTACAAGCCTCCCCTCTTCCATAACTCCAGGAATAAAGAGGTAATTTTCTGCCACAGACCTTTCTTCTGTGTTAAAATCATGGAAACATTATATAATATTTCCCTTACTAAGGGAGGAACAGTTAGCTCAGTGTGTGGATTTTCTTTAAAACCCTTTAAATTTGTTATGTATATTTATTTATTTGAAATTTGGTAACTGGGAGAGGCACACCGAGCTGAGGCTCATTACCAGGTGCATTATATATAAAATATAATACAAAATAATTGTAACAATGGCAGGGGACAGAAGAGAAGAGAACGAAGTTCCATTATGTGATGTTGGAAAGGCTAACAAATTAGTGCATTTGTCAGCCTTTGTAGTTCTAAAAAACAATGCATTCATTTTCATATATTACTCAGTACTATTATCCCAGTATGCTGTCTAACACATTACCTGTCTAATCTTTCCTTGTCCTGTTTGTTGACATGTCAAAATTATCACACAAACAGATGTGAGGAGTGCTTATAGACTTCTCTGGTGAAATAAAAATATCAAATGACAAATTGTCATGATTGTTTTTGTCACACAACATCCAATAAGTTATGGTTCTAATGTCTTGATAACACTAGGGGCCCGATATTCAAATATGCACTTAATGCAGTGCAATTATTTGTGCTGCACCTTGCTCTTGCCTGGGTGCCTGAAGATGCTATATTCAGGGGAATAGTGCATCAGCACTATTTGACTTGAATATAGGGCATGCTACCTAGCGCTACCCCAGCAGGATTCCCGAAGTACACCACCAGAAAGATAGCACTGAAGCACTATTTACAATATTCAAATGGCCCATATAAATTAGCCAACTGGACATGCAAGGCACTAAGGGATCCTTTACATGCCCAATATGGGCTCATTTGCATAGGTAGTAAGGCAGGTTAGAGTGGTGTCACCCCCCCAATTGCTCTGTCCCAGCCATGTATACATATCCCTGGTGCTAGTGGTACCCAATCCTAGCCAATTGCCAGCCAGTTCTTTACTTTAAAAGGCTCCCTGGTGCTAGTGGAACCCCCTGTAGACAATTGCTAGCCCATTCTTTTATTAAATATTATCCCTGGTGCTAGTGGTGACTCCACCATCCTCTGATCCCATCCCCAGCTTTGTAAATGTTATTCCTGGTGCTAGTGCTAACCCCCCTTCCTCTGATCCCATCCGCAGCTTCCAGAATTTTATCCCTAGTGCTAGTGGTGACCCCCTCCAATCCCAGCCCTGGCTTCCGTAATATTATCCCTGGTGGTAGTGGTTCCCTCCCCCCAATCCCAGCCCTGACTTACAAACACTCCTCCCAGGTGTCCAGTGATTTCCCTCCATGGCACTGAGTACCCCCCACTCACCATATTCTCAGTGGTGGTACCACAGGTGCATACAGCAAACAGTAGAGCCTTCCTAACACCTCCTTGGCTGGCTGCCACATTTACAGCAAGAAAGCATACCTCTTATTTATAGAACAGCCCTGTCCTATCAATAAGAGGCTGTACATATGGTGGCCAGCCAAATAGGTGTGAAGAGGGCTGTGCCAGTTGCCATATGCACCCATAGCACCACTGCTGAGAATATGGTGAGTAGGGGGTGCCCGGTGCCATGGGAGAAACAACTGTACACCAGGGAGGGGTGTTTGTAAATCAGGGCTGACAATCGGGGAAGATTGCACCACTACCACCAGGGATAATATTCTGGAAGCCAGGGCTGGGATCAGTGGGGGGGAAGGCACCACTAGCTCCAGGGATAATATTCTGGAAGCCAGGGATGGGACTGGGAGGATGGAGGTTACCACTAGCACCAGTGATAATATTCTGGAAGCTGGGGATGGGATCAGAGGGAAGGGTTACCACTAGCACCAGGGATAATATTTAGTAAAAGAACAGGCTGGTGATCAGTTGAGGGGGGGTCCACTAGAACCAGGGAACCATTTAAAATAATAAATGGGCTGGTGATTGGCTGGGAGGACACCACTAGTACCAGGGAGCCTTTCAATTTAAAGAATGGTCCGACTGTCAGTCAGAGGGTAGTTTCCACTAGCATTAAGAAGCCATTAAAAGTAAATAATGGGCCACTGATTGGCAGGGGGGTACCACTAGAGCCAGGGAGCCTTTTAATTTAAAGAATGGGCCAGCAAATGATTGGTGGGATTGCTAGAGACCACAGGGCATGGGTATGCTCCCCCATCAGCCAACCGGTTAGGTGCCTGCATTACCTCCGGCAGCCTCTGTTGAATATGGGGATCCAGTGCAAACCTCGGTTAGCACTAGCAAAGACTTAACCCCCGCGCAAACTTTTAAATACTGGGCCCAAGAAGTGCATAGTTCATTGATACTACAGCTTTAATAAGCTCTTGATTTCAAAAAATGCAACTTGTTTTTTAAAAACTGTTTTTCCTCCATCCTCAGTCATGTCCTTTAGTACAGTTCAGAAATCTTTTCTAATGTCAGTAGAGCTTGTCTTTTACTGTACCTTTCAGGATGATTTACAATTAGCAATATAATGAAGTAGAAGTTACTTGATCACTGTAGGATCATGTTCTGTAAAAGCAACAGAGATCTGAATCTTCAAAAACTTTCAGGGGGCCTATACCAAGGTAGTGCATTTAGAAGATTTTATAAAAAAAATATGAATCGGTTCCAGAGTTATAAACATTTAAAGTTTTTCTTCTGAGCATGCTCGGTAGGGTTCTAGGATAACTCTCTGATATCAAACTAACATTTTGCTTTCACAAGTGATTTCCATTCATATAATTAGTGTTTTTAGGGTCATGAGAAAACCTTTCAGGGTTGTGATAGCTGCCATCCTGTTTTTTTTTAACAAAAAAACATGGAAAATACAAAAAGAAAAGTATGATTTTTTGAAACAACAGATACCTGTGCTTAGGTAAATAGGATGCGTTTAGTAGAATTTGTGTATGTTTTTTCAAATTTGGCCCAGAAATACCTTTTCTGGGCAGGTGCCTAGTTTAGTGAGAGGAACCATTTTTAAGGTTGTGGGCTAAAAATTTCTTGTTGTACATAAAGTGTTGTGACTGGGAATTTTCAGCTTGCATCCAAAACATTGCTAGGCACATATTATATTGGCCTTCCCCTACCAGCTCAGCCAGTCCTTCCCAATGATCCTTCCTATAATTTCACTCTATACTCTCTCCCTCCCCCTCCCAGGTCAGACAGCCCTCCATCATTCTTCTTGATGCTTAGTTAACTGTTTTGTTAAAGCAGACCAGGTACCCACCCTAGTACCACTCACAACTTTCCTCTCCTCCACATCACCAACCCCCTCAAACGTACAGGTGGTGACATTGGGGTTACCACCCCTGGTGCTGCCTAACAATATATGTGGACATTGGGGTGCCCAGTTCCCAGTGTCAGTCCAGTCCCTGCAAAAAAGAAAACTGTCCCTGGCTGATCATTTTTATGTTAACCTGGAAAGGAAGAAAACCATCTCTCATCAATCTCTGAACCCCCAACACCTCCCACCACCCCACCACGATTTCCCACTCAGCACCCACCACTCCACACCTCCTGCACATCCCCACTCACCTAAGGAGAGTTCAACAGGGACCTATGCTTTTGAAGACAAAAGCACTGTTTGAATTAGGGTATCATGGATTTCTGTATGTAGCTACAGAATGCAGGCCCCCACTGGGACCTGTGCTTCTGCAGACAGATGTTGGTGTATATATTTTATGCCTGCAGCTGCAGAGGAACAGGCTCCTCAGGGGCTTGTGCTTCAGCAGACATAAGTAGTGTTGCTATTTGGGTATCATGGATTTCATGGGGCCTGCACTTCTGCAGCCAGAGGTCAGTGTGCATGCCTTACATCTGCAGTTGTAGAATCACATGCCCCTTAGGATGTGACTGTGGCTTTACTGAGCATGCACACTAGTTAAAACAAGCATTCTAACAGTAGTTGGATTTTCACAAAAGTGGTGTGACTGAAAGTGATTTCAAACTGCTTTTGACATACATTTGACATGTTTGGTCTCCGTCCCCAAGGTCCCCAGTAGACTGAGTGGGCAGGTAGCTGGGGGCCAGCAGCATCTGCCAATCCCCTTTGGGTCATGCTGTGCAATGCCTGGTTGATGAGGAACAAGACTGCAATTATGGCAGACTTGGTTTGCTTGGTTGACCTGGCTTGCATCACTGAGACATGGCTGGGTGATAATGCCAGGCCAGTTCTGGAGGTGCCTGTTGACTCTGGGTATTCCGTAGTGCACTGCCTGAGGAGGGAATGCAGGGGCAGGGTTGTGGCCATCTGTTTTAGATCCAGCTTGGGCTTCACCATGCACCCAGTGGGATTAGCCAGGTCTTCTGAGTGTGTGGCAGTGCGTGGGGGTCCAGGTGCAGGTTGCAGGAATCTCCTCATTTACTGCCCTCCAAGGTGAAGAGGAGATTTCCTGCAGGAGTTCACAGACCTCATCATCGATGAGGTGTTCAAGTTCCCCAGATGTTTGATTCTGGGATAGTTCAATGCGGACTTCAATGCCTGGGTTGACAACGAATCCTCCCAGTTTGGTTCTGAACTCCTCCAGTCGATGATACAAACAGAGTTCCAAAATACATATGAATGCTGTAGGTTGCCACTCATATTTATCCAGAAAGACTGATAAACAGTCAAAAGTCATGAAGTAGAAAATGACTTTATTGCAATAAAAAAGTTAAAATTCAAAACATATCTAGCTTCATTTTTTGACAAGCCTATGGTGATGGTAAGAATGTTATGTTCTGAATGTTAAGTTTTTTAGTGCAATAAAGCCATTTTCTACTTCAAGACTTTTGACTGTTGGTCAGTCTTTTTGGATAGTTATGAGTGCCAACCTACAGCGTTCATATGTGTTTTGGAACTCTGTTTGTATTGTTGGAATACGCCTCTCCTAGGTTTGTGTACCCGATATGGTTTGTTATGTGAGACACTCTTCAGTCTTCTGACTTCCCTTTTTCCTGCTCCAGTCAATGTCATTACTGGGCCTGACACAAGTAGTCACTTCTGTGACCCATCACCATGGCCACATGCTGAACCTGGTATTCTCATTGGGGCTTGAGGTAACAAACCTCAAGCCTGATCAGGTCATTTGCTCTGATCATTGCACATTGAAGTTCCTGTTTGGGGCCTTCCCTGAAACTCCCTTCCCTGTTGAGATGGTTACCTATCACCCTTTGAGGGGATTGTCCCCAGAGGGACTGCTGGCATTAGCTCACTTACCTAGAGCAGACGCTGCATGTGTGGTTGGTGCAGGCAAAGTGGTGGTTGGCTATAATAAGGTGGTTTCTGAAGGACTTGGTGCCATTGCACCAGTCCGTATATGACCCAGATCTTCTCATCTGAGATCCCTTTGGTTTGTTAGGGATCTCAAGGTGATAAAGATCAGGGGTTAGAAGTCAGAGTGTTGCTGGTGGTGGACACAGTCAGTGGAGGACAAAATGGCCTTGTGTGCTCATTTTCATGAGTACCAAGGGTCAATCAACTGTAAGAATGCAGAGTTCCTGTCCAGGGAGATTGCTGCAGGGAAGAACAGACCATCTCAGCTATTTCAGACTGTGGACAGACTTTTACATCCAGTCTCTCTACAGCTGAAAAAAGTCTTTTCAATCATTTTGTGTGAGGATTTTGCTCTGTTCTTCTCTGACAGAGTGTCCTCCATCCGGTCAGGGATCCCGTCCACAAGGCAAGTTTTGCCTCCCGGTAATAGGCATGAGGTGAGTAGAGGTGCTCCATCTGTCTGAGATGAGTTTAAACCAGTGAAGGTGCCAAGGTCATTGAGGTGATCTCAGAGCTCTAGCACACTTACTGCGAACTGGACCTGGCCTGATTAGTTTCTTGACGAGATGTGTCGAGACTGTAGGCCTGTTGTTCACTGGGATTGTCCAGTGTTCAACGATGGAGGGAGTCTTTCCAGATGCCATGAAAGAGGCTCTGGTGAAATCCCTCTTAAAGAAGCCATCTCTCGACCCTGACATCCTGGTGAATTACCATTCAATCTCCAACCTGCCTTTTTTGGGCAAGGTTTTTGAGAAAATACTGGCGCAACCGCTCGAAGAACACCTCATGTCCTTTGACATCTATGAGCCATTCCAGTCAGGTTTCAGGGCCAGGCACAGCACTGAAACAGCATTAGCTTAGGTGTATTATGATCTCCTCAGGGCTACAGCTAGAGGAGACAGGTCACTTTTTGTTCTCCTTGATCTCTGATCAGCCTTTGATATTGTGGATCACATTGTGCTTCTGGATCACCTTCAAGAGCATTGTGGACTTGCCAGTATTGTCATAAACTGATTTGAGTCCTACCTCTGTGGCAGGGAGCAGCCGGTGGTGATGGGACTTTCTTCTCCTCCCCTAGCCCCTGTCATGTGGAGTGTCTCAGGGTTCGATCTTGTTCCGATGTTATTTGTGGTATACATGAATAGTTTCAAGTCATACACAACATTTCCACCGTTCCAGCTGCAAATGCCCCAGCACCCAGCACTTACAATCAGTCTTTGCACCCTAGCACCTTACCTGTCATATTCCCTAGACAAGGCCCCCTGACTGCACTGTCTCCCACCCTCGCCCACCTCCCCCCATATCTCCACTCCTGCCCCACCCCAACCACCTCCCATACTCCCCTTACCCTGCCTCCTCCTCCCCTCGATCTACTACCCTCACTTCCCCTCCACCCACCCACCCTTCCCTTGTCTTGCTCATAGCTCAAGTCTTTGTACTGGTTATTACATGTCTGTAAGTCAATGACTATATGTTTGTATCTAAAAATGATGACTGTTGCACACGCTGACATGGAACCTTTGTAAAAAAGCCTCGGCTCAAAGGTATTGTAATCCTAGATTGAAATAAATAAATAAATAAAAATCAGTGAGAGAGTTCATTCAACAATACAATGTGGGTTTTCACTGCTATGCAGATGATACCCAACTGTACTTGTCCTTTGCCCATGGAACACATGATACCATGGAGGTAATTAACAACTGCCTGGGTGAGATCAATGACTGGATGTTCACCAGCTGGTTGTGACTGAACCCAGACAAGACAGAGGTACTGATGATTGAGCCAGGCTGTGAGATTGATGGGAGTGCCTCTGGAGTGGGTACAAGATTGTTTCTGGGATCTGCTCTATTGATGGCTTCCCCTAGGTTGCAGGATCTTGGCATTGTCCTGGATAACAGAATGACACTTGAAGCTCAGGAGTCAACTGTGGTCAAAAGTGATTTTTATCACTTGAGGAATATCACCAGGATTAAACCCCTAGTTCTGCACAAAGATCTGCATGACTGGTACATGTCTTTTTTACATTAAGGCTTGATTACTGTAATGCTGTATACTTTGGGGTCACTGGAGGGACCCTCTGATGGCTACAGCTGGTGCAGAACACAGCGGCTCACTTGCTGACGGGCCTGGCTAGGTCCAGTCATGTGACCCCAGTCCTGCAGGCTCTGCATTGGTTGCATGTTAGGTGGAGGATCATCTTCAAGGTGGGCTTGCTCACCTATAAGGCCCTATATGGGCTGGTCCCTGGCTATCTCACTGATCTCCTTACACCTGCCACCTCAGTCCACTCCCTCCGCTCCTTGACTAGGGGCTTCCTAGCTGTTCCCAGGGTCAGATAAAAAATATCAGGTGACCATGCCTTTAGTGTCACTTGGCCTGCCCTATGGATCACTTTTCCAGCTGCTGTTAGGGAGGACCTGACAGTCGGGTCCTTTAAAAGGGCCTGAAGGCTCATTTATTTGGTTTGGCTTTCCCTGTTGAAAGCGAGTGACCAGTATTGGTGACATCAGTATTTTAATTATCCTGAGATATATTTATTGTTTTACAGTATATATTTATTGACTTGTGTATAGTATTTATAGTTTGTGTGTGCTGTATTTCTTGTTCGACCTTACTTGTTTTTATGTAAAGTGCCCAGAGCCCCAGGGATTGGGTGCCGTATAAATAAAATTGCCTTGCTTTGATGAAAGCAATGTGAAAGAAATCACTTGTGGCCACATTGCTTTAGCTATTTTTAGAACACTGGCAGTAGCTGCTTTCTCTCCTGCCATCTGTATCCTTTCTCTCCAGTCCCACATTAAAGTATACTGCAACTGGATGGCAGATGCCCAGTCCCACCACCAATATCTCCCCTCCCTTCCAACTCTCTTAAATTTAAAAACAGATGGCAAGTGCCCTATCCCACCACCATTATATAGTCTATTTCTGTGACTGTGAGGTGTCTAGTCCCAGTTCCCATCAACATTCTCACCCGTTGCATACTGATCAGCTCCATGATGCCACTTCTGGTGCTGGTAAGATGCCCCCACCTTTTCAAATCACAATAAGTGGACTGGGTACCCACCATTTGTACCACTGTAGATGAGGCCACCCTCCCCTCCAGTTCAGTCAGCTCCTCCTCCAATAGTTGTCACCAAACAGCCTATCAATTCTGAAATAAAGCAAACTGTACCTCATGCATTTTTCCATTTTTTAAGTAAACATGATAAGAAGAAAACAATCCCATCAGTCTTTCTGACCCAACCCCACCCACACACCCCCACACACCTCAACCCTCCACTCAACATGCACAACCCTACACCCATCCCTCTCCAAAAAGTGGCCATAGCCATAGATCCACTCTGCAAAGGAACACATGTCCTGATCCTTCATAAGAGAGCTGAAAGAAGCGAGTTATCTGGGGTCTATGTATTTTCAGTGCATTTTGAACATTTACTCATACTGTAACTTAATAATTGTTTGGTATTTTTTCACCAAATTTTCAGTATGGCCTTTTTTTTAATCCTACCTCATGAACAAGGTACATGACATTTTTAAAATCCATCTTGAAAGGTGATTTCACAGCTGATCCTCAAAATCACCTTTCAGTCAAGATTTGAGAAAAACATTACCTACCAGGAGCATGAAATGGGGTCATATAAAGACTATGTTGAAAATCTGGGGTAAAAATCTTTAAAAATAACACAGTTGTGAAGGTATATTTAAAATGTTCAAGATTCACTCATAACTGTTGTAATTTTCAATATTTTGATCCCACATTTTCAACAAAGCCTTTTTTTGACACCTCCTCATAAATGTAAGTAAGTAAAATGTATTTATTTATACAGTATATCAACATTAGGACAATTTACACCCTATTTACAAGGTGTACCTGTGCAGTAATCAAATAAATACAAATTTCCACACATTACAATAACACTGACATTATATATTTAGTTATACAATCAATAATTTAAACACACAACACTTAACAAATAACACACATGTAAAGCTAAAATGCTGTCTAGCCTTTATTTTAAAACTAGATTTGGAAAGGTCCAAATTTCTTAAATCTGGGGGCAATGCATTCCAGGTGCTGGCTACACCAAATTCAAAGGTCATCTTACCAAATTTATTAAAGGTTTTAGGCTGTATCAAATCTCTAGCCATGTATTTCCTTAAATTTAAACAGTGTTTAGGTCTTTGAATTTTCACTACTAGATATTGTGGTGATTTATTTCTAAACATACTCAAGAAAAAAATTACCCAGCTATTTCTACACTTTAACTAAAGTGGTTGCCAACCCAGATTTGTATACATAATACAATGGTGAGTGGTATAACAACACTTCAAGACAAATCTTGCCAGTCTGTTGTAGAGGTGATCCAGTTTTCACAGTTGCTGCTGACTTGAGTATTTATAAATGTGATTTCCATAATCAACAATCAGAATGATTAATTGGTTAGCTATCTTAAGATGTACAATTTTAGTTGTACTTAATGAAAACCTTGTTGCCGCCCCATACGGCTATTTACTCTTTTTACTAAATCTGTAATATGACACTCAAAACTTGCATTCTGATCAAAATAAATTCCTAAGTATTTGTAAGTGTCAGTTTGAGTGAGACATTTCCCTTCCAAAGTCTTTATATGCAAACACAGGTAATTCAGTCTCGATTCCCTGGATCCAAATAACATTGTTTGTGTTTTTTTGTTATTAATGATCAAATCCAGTGAAGTGAAGCATTCTTGTACTGCTAACAAGTCCTGTTGCAGTTTAGTTTCCACTTCACTGGGGCTGCCCCCCTCAGCCACCAGGACAGTGTCATCCGCATATAAGTGGATAGAAGAGTGCCTCACAAAATCAGGGAGATCATTGATATAAACAATGAACAACAGTGGCCCCAGGATCGAGCCCTGGGGCACCCCACAGGTTTCTGGCAAAATGTCAGACTGGGATCCATTTATAGTTACTACCTGGGTTCTTTGATTTAAATACAAACTAAACCACTGGCAAGATTCATTTATTAAACCAATATTTCTTAGTTTATTTATCAAGACACTGTGGTCCACCAAATCAAATGCTTTTAACAGGTCCACATACACCGCGCCAGCGGAACTTGCCATCCAACTCAAAATGTGTTTTAAGACTTGTGGTGCAAAATGATGTTTTGCCTAGTATTTTATAGATGACATCTGTCATTTTCAGAAAAAGGATCATAAAACAGTATGGAAAATTATAGAAGGGGACCATAAAACATTATGGTAAAATATGGGTTAAAAAATGACAAGAAAACTTCTGAAAAAGATTGTGTTCAGGGCCGGCTGTTGGTTCAATGGGTAGAGCATTGAAATCTGCTGTTTAGCTGAGTTCAGTGGTGTGCTCAGTAAGCCTGCTGGATGGTCCAAGGCTAGGGGGGCAGTGCTGCCATATGGCACCACTCCAATCCTGGGGAGGGACAGTGCAATGTTGGCCACATGGGAAAAAAGAAAGCATATGGTAAACAGAACACTTCTCTTGGCATACTGTCCAGAAGGCCCTGTGCCTCTGCATTTGTAGCTGCATGGAAATGTTGGGTCTGCAGAACCCTGTGCTTCACCAGCCAAATGGACTCTTGGCCCTGTGTGTCTGCATCTGTAGCCATATGGAAACACAGGGATCAAAGGGTTCTGTGCTTCCGCAGCCCCCCTCAGACAGCCCCATGGATTATTTTCATCCATAGCTATACAGATGTGCAGGGCCTAGAGGGCCCTGTGCTTCCACAAGCAGGCAAACTCTTCCCTTGACATCTGCATTTGTTAACACAGGTCATGAGGGGACCCATGTAAATGAATATACAGTTCCACTACCACAAAAAGAAAGGCAATTCATTACAAAAATCAATTTTAATATAGACAGTAGGATTGAAGAATGCAAAGCAGACAAAGTAAGGAAATGTGAAACATTAGGGTCTGGAGTCTCAGGATTCTTGGAAAACTGGTTATGTGGTGTTCCTTAGGGTTGTCAAACCTAATACACACCCCATCCCAGAGCAAACAAGGTTATACAAGTTCTCTTGCTTCATAAAGGGCCCTGTGCAGGCACTGGCTTGGAGCTGTACTTGTGCTTCAGACATAAGGCTGTGGGCAGAGGAGTGAGGGTGGACATCAGGGCTGATAACCTCAAAGTACACCACACCACTGATTTGGCAGAAGTACTAAGACTCCAAACCTTAATGTTTTTCATTTCCTTGCTTTGTCTGCTTTGCATTATTAAACTCTTATGACTGAATTAATGTAGTTTTTTTGCAGTGAATTATAATGGCGTAGTCGCTCCGCTATAGTTAGGGTTGAGTAAGCTGTTTAATGTTAAGCCCCACTTTTTGCACTTTAACAACTTTACATTCATTCAAGGGATTTGCACATTGCCATTATAAATCCAAGGACTCTTGATATGCCAAGCTTCATTTCAATTGGATATGCAGATTCCAAGATCCAAAAAGTGCAAAACATGTGAAAACTGTGTTTTTTTTTTGCTTGTTCCCTAGTGTCCAGATTTTATTTTATATTTTATTTTTTTGGTAACCAGGTAAGGGCCACTAGGCACAAGTACCTGTTTTCAGGAGTGACCCAGGAGCACTGGGATGGTTAAGTGACTTGCTCATTGTCACACAGTATGCAAATTGGGGATGTGGGAATCAAACCCAGGTCTGCTGGGTATACCAAGCTCATTCACAGCTCATTACTCTAACCTCTAGACTATACTGCCAGCACAGATGGTTTGGCATTTTGTTCTGAAAATTTCTGGGTAGGTAGAATGTGCTTCATCGAGAGTACTATCTTTCACTGGTTTGGTGAAAAAATAATCATCCTTTCCGAGTTATAAGGATTTGAAATTTTGGTTCTGAGCATGCTCAGTAGGCACTTAGGATATAGTAGATGTCTGAAATGAAAAAAAATGTTGCCATATGAAAAAGGATCCTTTCTCATACAGGACAAATCCTTTTTCATGAGGAAAAAATCATTTTTGGTATGGCCACCATTGTCTTTTTATTGTTTAAACTTACAAACATATAAAGTACATAAAAATGTTGTTTTATAAACAAACACTTGAACCTAGCTAAGTGGGAAACATTTAGCTAGACTTTGGTGTTTGTTTTGTTTTTTAAACTTGGCAGAAATACATTTTCTGGGCACCCAAAATCCACAATGCCTAGCTTACCAACAGGAGCTGTAAACCTGAGTTCTATGTACGACAACAGTGGGACTTTCTTGACTTCTGCAGTTGCAGCTGGAACTGGTGCTGAGGGCTGCAGTGAGAGCAGTGAGCCACTGTTTCCCTGGTTCCTAGTGGCACCCCCCCATTACTGTCCTTTAATGTATATAATGTTGCCCTGGCGTGGGATATTCAGACATGCACCAGAGGCAGGCGCAGGAGCGGCGCAGCACAAGTCCACTCTGCCATGGCACACTGAATGTGATATTCAAAGGTTGTACATGATGGTAAGTGCCAGTGCAACATGGTTGAATATCACAGGGATGTGCCATAGTACAACCAGGGCTGCACCAAGCAGCAAACCAACATATGCCATAGTGCAACCAGAGCTGCTCAAGGGGCAGAGGTGCATGTGACAGGACACAGGACAACAGGAACAGCAAGGAGCATTCCACCAGGGCAGGATAGACCACCACCAGGGTGCAGAGGATGCCAGGAGGGAGACATGGCAGGCACACTGCAGCAGGCCCCCGACCATGCACACCACATTGGTGCAGGGTGGCACCAATGGCCACTGGCAAACAGCCACTGGCAACCCCCACAGGAAGGCACGTGAAATGCCACCTTGACCACAGCTGGCAACACACAGGCCAACAGCATACAACCCACATGCCACACAACACGAACAGAGAGCCCAGACCACCCCAGGGCACAGCCACCAGCCAATGGGCAGAGACCACCAAGCACAACCCCCAGTCCACCCCAGACATACCACTCAGCCACCATGCACACCATTGCAGCATGGTTCCACATGCCAGCCACAACGCAGACACAGACAAAGATGGCTAACCATAGGAATGTGTATTAAAACAGGCATAAAACAACTATATACATATTAACAGGTAACTAGGTACAGAGAGCAAGGAATGGGGAGGCCACATACAAACTGGGAGGCTGGGGAAGGGAGGCAGGGGGACAGGGGACATGGCTAGACAAGGGTACAAGGGAGGGCAAGGGAGGGGGACAGGAAGGGAAATAGTAGCAGGCCAATGGGCCCTATGGGCATCCACACCCCACCAGTGCCTGACACCGATGTCTGCACTGTAGCCTGCACACTGTCTATTGTAGCAGCCATGCACCTGGAGCATGACAGTGATGACCCAAAGGATCCTCCTCAGGAGCCTGGTGTTGACATCAGGGTGATAGACACCTAGGAAAAAGGAGGGGACATTGTATAAGTGCATGGCCTTATGACCGTAGCCCACCCACTGTGCACAGTGGACAGTGGTGATACTCACCCGTGAGATGGCACACAGTCTCCCACAGCATGTGCGCCCACATGAGCCACCAACCCAACTATCCACAGCCATGCAGAACACTGCACACCAAAACCACCCATGTGCTGTACACCACAACCATGGAAGCCAGGTGACAGGGCTAAGTGGCAGGATGGCAGTGGCACAGCCTGAATCTGGGTGTACCCACAGCCCACCTGTGGCAATCACACACATGTGCGATAGCCACGGCATGGTGCAATGGACACCACTTGCTGTGCACAGCTGAAATGGCCATGTGCACAGGGGGCTGTGGCCCACCCCCACCCTGCACATCATACCTTGGAACAGTGCCTGCCTGCATGCTTCTGTGCACCCTGCGCCTGTCCAGCAGCACTGCCCATGCAGTCTGCATCCTGCACCCAAGCCCCTGCGGTGGCCCACCCTATCCTACCCACAGTGTCAGCCAGCCCTGCCCTCTTTCTATTCTCAGGGCCTAGTAGGGAAACATGGAGAAAGACACATCAGTACCTGGCAACACCACATGCCCCCCCCAGCACAACATGCCCCCTGGCCAACAGATCATGCAGTCCCAGCCACACCCCCCGTAGCATGGTGTGCCACCCTGCTGGCCCCCACAGAACACTGGATGGCCGTGGGCATAGTGCACTTACCTGGACATGGCACGGTGCCCTTCCGGATGCGTGCCAGTAGTGCCCCTAGCCTCTCAGGGTCCCTCCACTACAGGTCCCCATAGCGGTGGTGGCAATGCTCACTGCTGTGCTGTGACCTTGTGGCCTCCTCCAGCCCCTCAGCCACTTCCTGCCACATCTCTGTCCGTGGCTGATTCAGGGGCACCTGGCCAAACAGACTGTCTGCATGTGACTCCACAAGGGCCACAAGATTGATCAGCTCCACTTGCAACCAGTTAGGTGCCCTGGCACTGCTGTGGCATGGCATGGTTATATCAGCAGTAGCACAACCAAAATGGTGCCCAGTAGTGCATAAGCCACACGTGCTGGGGGTGTGAAACTCACTCTGTGATGCACTGCCATCACCAATCGCGCGGCCATGGGCTGCATGACACAGCTAGCGCAGCACCGGCAAGTGCCGCAGGTCACCTGGAGGGTCAAAGGGCACTCATGGGGTCAAAGGCAAGCACACGCACTGTGCATGACAGCACAATTAGGCTCACCAAGCATGGGGGTGCAATAGGGACATGTCGGCCCCACGGTCCATGGGTTAATAGTGCCCAGTCATCATAGGGTATACAGCACACAAACACCACATGCCCAATAGCGGCAGAGCACTGTACCATATATAGCACAGTGTGCATAGGCTGCACCAGTGATCTATGTGACGGCACTGCATGCATACACACTGCTGGGCCTATTTCACATGTCACAATGTTGCACCACGGCTTGTGCATGCGCAACACCAATGCGCCAAGCACAATTTTGTGATATTCAGCTGGCATATGCAGATTAGCAAATCAGCATATCTGTGGTGCATCGGATGCATTTGCATCTCATTACAGTTGCACATCCCCTCATTTGCAAGCGATGCACTATAAAGGTGCCATGGGACTGCGCAGGGTCTAGACCGGTATTGCATCCTTCAGAGGTAAGCCACCAGGCTGTGGATCTATTGGGACAGTGGAATGGGAGGGCGATGTGGGTTGTAGCCATCTCTGACCACATGTTTATTCCCACAGGACTAAGCATGATGGATCATGAGGAGGCTGAGGAGCATGGGCTTGCATGGAAGCACAGGCCCAACTTCACAAGGGCAGAGAGTAATGCCCTATTCGAGGCCTACCTGGACCAGGAGCCTCTCCTGAGTGGAACGGTAGGCACCCCACAGTCAGGTCAACAGCATGGGAGGGTGTGGTCAGGTCCATGAACCAGAATGGCATCCAGTAAAGGACTGCATAGGAGTGCAAGAAGAAAGGTCGGCACAGACTGAAGGTGGATTAAGGAGAAGGTGGCTGCCATCCAGGCTGCACGTGCTGCCATGGGCGGTGGACAGCCTTATGTGCCACAGCTGTCACTGCAGGAGGGGTTGGTAGCAGCGTCCATGTGGTGCAGTGCCATCGAGGGGGTACACGGCAGTGGGTTCCAGACAAGGGGCAGTCCATCACTGGATGGTAGGCACGGCAGTGCCTGGGGTGAGGGGGCAGGGGGGCAAGGGTGTGTGCCAGTGGCACTAATGTGACTGTGTTCCCTTTCAGCTCTGGAACACCTGCATGCAGTGACAGGGGTGTGGGTGTCCACCATGGGGGCGGTCCTGGACCTGGAGGACCATCCTTCCATCTCCACCAGTGTCCTGGGTCTGTACCACAGGCAGCCAAACTCCACTGTCCATCTGGATGCCTGTGGTGTGGTTGCGGATGAGGCCCTGGCTGTGTTTCAGCATGACGCCAGCCCTGGCATCCAGTATGCAGAGACACAGATTGGGGCAGGGTCTGGGATCGATGACAATGTGGCCATTATCCTGGATAGTGCTGTTGCTGTTCAGGGGGAGGCACCCATACCACACACCTGTCATGGCAGTGCAGACGGTGCCCTGGTGGAAGTTGTCCTCCCACTGGCCCCCACACCTGGTGTTGCTATGGGCACCATTGGTGTGGTGCAGGCTGATGGGGTGGTGGTGGTGGTGCAGCCACAATGGCACTGATTGGCACACAGTGGCAGAAGGGGCAGCAGTGGTAGCCAGACGATGTTGAAGGGGGGGCCAGGAACAGTGGCTGCCGATGGTGCATCGCAGAATGAGCACCCCCAAGAGGGCCCCACTATGCAGCCACCACCAGTGCAGGTGGCTGAGCTGTGGAGTCAAGCACCACCCATGGGTCAGTGCAATGCCCATGCCCCCCAGGGCGCTGACCCCTTGACTGAGCACACCCGTCTGCTACGGGCATCTCTGGAGCAACATGTGCTGGTCGTGGCAGGGGTACATGCACTCTGTGCAGAGCTGCACCAGGCCACAGGAAGGCATGACAGGTACTATGAACAACTCCTGGCTGAGACCACATGTATGCAGGAGGACATGACTGCAGCCCTGGATTGGCTTACCACTTTGG
This sequence comes from Neoceratodus forsteri, assembly GCA_016271365.2. Classification (NCBI taxonomy): domain Eukaryota; kingdom Metazoa; phylum Chordata; order Ceratodontiformes; family Ceratodontidae; genus Neoceratodus; species Neoceratodus forsteri. Next base: position 944,277,131 of record CM057452.1, read on the forward strand.
TCACTGCTGGCCTAGCACCACTGGCCACCCTGGTGCATGGTCATCCACTGCAGACCCTGCAGAGTGCATTCTCCACCCCTTGGTCACAGTGTAGTGCGAACCCCTCTGTGTCGATGCCAGGATCCACTGTGGGCATTCCGGGCATGCCTGGAGAGGGCATGTTTGGACACCTGCAAGGGACTGGTCACGTTTCCGCAGTGACACACATAGGGGACTGTCAGAGATACCCCCTGTGGCCATTGCATGGCCCACATCTGTGCAGTGGTCCTGAGCTGCCACCCTCCCTGTCCGTTGTCTGCTGCTGCCCTGTGTGCACATTGGTGTGGCATGTGCGTGTGCATTCCAGGGACATGGCATCCATGGTTGACACCACACACAGGCCTCATGCAAACACACCCAGCCGCTGGCCACTGTGGCATGTGCATGATGATGCCAACACAATGCCAGCCACTACTGTGCACCGGTGTTCAGCATCTGACACACGCCCGGTGGTGGCCTCAGGGCGTGCGCATATAGGTGCCCGTGTGTGCAGGTGTATGTGGGGGTGTGTGGGTGGGGTGTGCAGTACTGTACAGGGTGCTTCCATGGAGTCCAGTCCCATGCCTGTCCATGCTGCCCTCCAGCTTTTACTGTCATGGGGCCCACCCTTGCATGCCAGAATGCTTTGCCATGGTCCCTGGGATGTGCGTGTGGTCATGTCCACCTACCTGCATGCACTGTAGTGCTCCTCTACAATTGTATCCCAGAGCTGCTGGGTCATCCTGCTCAGCCATGGTTCTCTTCACCTGGGGCTGCTCACCTCCACCTGGCCCGGCAGCTGCATTGTCCCTACTGCTGTTTCCCTCTTCAACCTCAACAGCTATCCCACAGTTGGTGACCATGTTGTGTAGTATACAGCAGGCCAGGAATAGGCCACAGGCCTTTGAGGGGCTGTACTGTAGGGCACCGCCAGACCTGTCCAGGATATGGAACCGGGCCTTCATCAGCCTAAACACATGCTCGATGATGTTCCGTGTTCTGGCGTGTGCCTCATTGTATCTCTCCAGCGCTGGGGTCGATGGGCACCAGTATGGGGTGAGCAGCCAGAGCCAGAGTGGATATCCGCTGTCACCTGTGTGTTGACATGTGTGGTTAACATGGTGGTCTGTGTAGCTGCACTCCTGCTGCCTTCCTGGCAACACCCTCTGATGCCCTTGGTCTAGCATCCCCCACACCCTGCCCTGTTGTGCCAGGCTGCCCATTCCAATAGCATACTCACCTACTAGGTGGCTGGTGGGGATGTCCCCACTCTCGAACCTGTGGCACAGTGCTGACTGGTGCCAGATGAAGGCATCGTGTGCTCCACCAGGGTGTGTGACACAGACATTGATTATGTGCCCCCGTCATCGCACACCACCTGGCAGTTGATGCTGGGGTAGCCCTTCCTGTTGATGTAGGCTACCCCCTCCAGGCCAGGTGGTGTGTGGATGCCTATGTGGGTGCAGTCGATGGCCCCTAGCACACCAGGCATACGTGCCACCCTGTAGAACTCCTACATGTTCGCTGTACACTCTGCCTGTGTGCTGGGGAAATGGATGTATTCTGCAGCATGTGGCAGCAGTGCATTGAGGAACTGTGTGAGGAGCCATGACGCGGCTGACTGGGTTATGCCTGTGGTGTCCCCTGTTGGTCTCTGGAAGGTACCCGTGGTGAGCAAGCACATGACGACCATAACCTTAGTCTCCACTGACAGAGCATGGCTCCGTCTTGTGGGTGCCTGCATCTCATCAGTGCACAGCTCACAGAGCTGCCTCAGAATTTCCCAGCTCAGGCGGTACCAGCCCACAATCTCTGTATCACTGTACTGTTCAAAGGTGGTGCAGGCATGGTACCACCTGTTCCGGGCATACCACCGACGGGCCCTTCCACAGCCACACCACTCTGCCTCCTGCCTCCTCAAACCCCTCATTACTGCCTCCATCTGGAAGATGGCACTGGCCATGGCCTGGGCTGTTCTGCCCCCCCAGGTGGCTGTATCCCCAGGCACCCCCGGCTGTGTGCCACTCCTTGTGACCCTGCACTGGGTGCACACCTGTGTTCGGGGTCCCCAGTTGGTGGCCTGTTGGCTGTAGCCTCCACCTCCCACCCATCTGGGCACTTTTGCTGCCCCTCCTATGCCAAGTATCGCAGACACACACTGCTGATGTTACCCCCGCACCTGTCTCACACTCACTCTCACAGTCACTCACACACGCAGGCACAATCAGAGTCACATGCCCAATCCCACACTCTGTTGCACTTCCTGCCCTCCTCTGTCTCTGTCTTGCACCTCCCTGATGTCCTGCCTGCCCACTCACTCTCCCTCTCTATTGCTCCCCTGTGGCGCAAGCCTATGTCCCTTGCTTGCTCCATCTTTTAATAGGCTCAAGTTTGCACCACACATGTCCCAATTGCTTCGTGCTTGCGCTGTTTGCTTGATGTTGAATATCGCACTGCACCACTTATTTGTGGCTGCGCCCCCTGCACTTGCAAATACATTCATTAGGTTTGCACATTGGTGCACTGCAAATTGCATAGTGCAATGGCTTCCATTGAATATCGCTCTTTGGTGCATTTCTGCACTTGTGCAGGCACATCTCAGTTGCGCCATGCTATGAATATCCCACCTCTGGTGCCTAGTGGCACCACTCACCCTCTGATTGCCATCCCTGTCATGTATTTTTCTTTTTCTGGTGTTTAGTGGCACCCCCCACCCTCTGATTGCCATCCCCATAATGCATCTGTCTTTCCCTGGTGCCTAGTGGCACCTCCACCCTCTGATCACTGTCCCCGTAATGTATTTGTCTTTCCCTGGTGTCTAGTGGCACCTTCCACCATCCAATCATTATCTCAGTAGTGTATTTGTCATTCCCTGGTGTCTAATGGCACCTCTTACCCTCCAATCACTGTCTCCAAAATATGTTTGTCCTTCCTTTGTATCTAGTGCTACCCACCCACCCTCCGATCACTGTCCACATATTAAGTTTGCCTATTGCTGGTGTCTAGTGGCACCCAAAACTCTCCAATTGTCATCCCCATAATGTTTTTGTCTTTCTCTGGTGTCTAGTAGCACCCCCCGCCCTCTGATCACTGTCCCAGTCTGAAATAAATAAAACTGTCCCTCAATGTTTTTTCCTAAACCTGCAAATTGAAAACAGTCCCTCACTGATCTGACCCCTCACCCCCATCTCCTACTCAGCACCCTTTAGCCCACACCCCTAGTACACCTCCATACAGGGTAAAGATCAGCTTTCAATCAAAGGCACATCTTGCTGCTGGAACCTTCGACTGCAATATAAGGAATTAAAGTAAGAGTTGTTCAATGCATTTCAAAGGGGTTTTGAACTTTGAAGCATAGGTTTGTCATGTTTGCATATTTTGACTTCAAATTTTCAACATGGCTTTTTTGGGACCCCAACTCATGACCAATGCTGGGGAAATTACACAAATCAAGCCCAAAAGGTTATTTTGCAGTGGCTTGGTAAAATCACCTTTTGCATGGGATTTGAAATTTTCACCATGCTTAGTCATGAGTTGGGGTCATAAGAAGGCTGTGTTATAAATTTGGGGTCAAAATATGTGAAAATGGCAAAGTTATGTGCACACATTGAAAATTTACTACACTCAAGTATAACTTTTATAATATTAAATATTTTGACCCCAAATTTTAAACATAGCACTTTTTACACCACCTTATGAAAGTGACAGCAGTCATTTTTCAAATCCTGGCCAAAATGTTTTTTTCACATCTGTGGCGGGGAATGACATTTCAGTGAGTATTTGAAAATTTTCACTACCGGGTTCATGAGGTGGGGTAGTAAGAAGGCTATGCTGACAATTTGGTGTACAAATACAGTGAAATGCCCAGGTTATGAGTGAACATTGCATATTTCAACATTCACTCATAACTTCACTAATTTTCACTATTTTTGACTAAAACCTTTCAACATAGCCATTTTCCACACCATCTCATAAATATGACATGTTATTTTTAAATCATGGATGAGATGTGTTTTCACACTTCTGGTGCAAAATGATATTTATCCAGTATTCTGTAACTGATATATGTCATCATTATAAGGTCAATCATCAAATGGGTACAGTATCTTGAAAATTTTGGGTCAAAATTGAAGAAAACAATATGTAATTGTTAAACTTTCTGTGTAGTGCCATTCCCCATCAAGTATGCTTTGTGATCCTGTGTTGGTGAGCTGAGTTCGGTGGTGTGGTTAGTGACCCAGCAGGATGGGGTGAGGGTGGGAGGATTGTACTGTTATGCAACACCCCCCAGCCAGGGAATGATAGGTGCAGGGTTGTCCCCACAGGCCTGGGTACAATATAATGAAGACAACTGTCCTCTTGGCATAGGGCCCTGCACCTTTCCCCCATTGGGTGGCAGAGGGACCAGTGTATTGGATGACAGATGCACTTTCTGCCCTGTGGATCTGTAGCTGCGGTCACATAGAAGTGCAAGGACCACAGGGCCATGAAATTGCACAGCCCACCAGACAGCGCCATGAATTCTTCACATCTGTCATTGCACCACACTGCAGAGACCACAATTTCCATGTCCTGCACTTCTGTAGGTGGATGGAGTCTCCTCTAGGTGCAGGGCATTGGCATCTGTTCATGCAGGTCCAGAAGAGATCTGCACAAATGAGGATACAATTCAACTGTCTCAAAAGGAAAGGAAATACTTCGGAAAAAAAACTTTGTTAATGCACATGTTAGGGTTAATCCAACAAAAGTACAGTAGGGAAATGTGGCAGTAGGGTTTACAACCCTAACACCTCACCATCCAGGCAGCAACAGGAAAAACCATTACAGTTTAACCTCTCCTGCATCTTCACAAATGAAGCATGAGGTGTGCCTTGTGGTTGTCAACCATAACACTCACCCCATTCTCATATACTCTACACATCTCAGCTTCATTAATGATCAAATGGGGTGATCATTAGGGTTGGCAACTCCAAGGCACACCCCATGACTGATCTGTGAAGACGCAAGAGAGGTGAAACCATAATGGTTTTTCCTGTTGCTGCCTGGAGGGTGGGGGAAGGTTGCTAGGTTTGGAAACTGTAACACCACATTTCCCTACTTTTGCCAGTTTAACCCTAACTAGTGCGTCAATTCAGTTTTTTTCAAAGAATATATTGTATATTATATATTTATTTATTTAGCGTTTGTTAACCAGTTAAGCACACTAGACAAAACAGATGCCTGTTTTCAGGTCCAACTCGGGAGATTACAGGAACTATGGAGGCAATTACAAACAGGATAAGGATGTACAGAATTTCAGGTAAATGATATACAGACATTTCAAGATTTTACAAGGAGACAATTCAAAAATGCAAAAATACGTAACCCAAGAAACACTATGAACAGGTGTGGTTAAGCAGGCAACCAGAGCAGAGTTAGGGAAGGTGCCCAGCAAGGAAAGCCAAAAATCAAATGCAATACTTGTGGAAAAGGCCACTAGTGTCTTAAGTGCAATTGCACACCAAGGACAGCAATAAGTGATCCCAAAGGGAGTTTCGGAAACCGGTGTGGGGTGGTACGGACGTGGGCAGGAAGAGAATTCCATAGTCTCGATGCACATATAGCAAATGCTCTGTCACCCATTTGTGTGTGGGTAGATGAAACTTGAAGTGTGGCTCAGCCATGTGACCTTAGGGAATACGAGGATAAGGCAGGTTTAAGGAGCTCTGCCAGGACAGGTGGGGTAGCGGTTCTGATGACACTGTCAGTGAAATATCCTAAGACAAAGTTCCAGTGGTTGCCTGGGGGGAGCCAAGTTAGTCTGATATAAAGGTCACAATGGTGGCTGAGACAAGGGGCTGCAAGTGTGAAGTGGCATACAGTATGTTATTATAAGCCATGTCCCATTTGGAGAGGTGATATTTAGTGGCTTGTGCAAATGAGATGAGTCCATAACAGAGCATGGGGAGGAATGCACCTCTTGCTAGGGCAAGGTGAGTGGCAGGTGTGAGATTGTTTTTTACTCTGTATGCCAGCATCAATTTATTATTTACTGCCCTACATACATTATGGATATGCCAGGCAAGGTCAAGCTGAGGGTCAAGGGTAACTCCTAGATATCTGATGAAGTCAACAACCTTCATGGGGGATCCATCAAAGCCAGTAATATTCAGGGTGCAGGGGACGCTTTTATTTTTGACTGGGATGCAAAAAGCATGACACAGTTTTTTTTGAGATTGAGGATAAGCCTATTTGCCCTAAGCCAGGATTATATATTGCTAAAGTCAACACTAAGTTGATGGTTAATGACATTAATGTCAAGGGAGTGGGTAAGGATCACCAAGTCATCTGCATATAATGTAGTGCTGCTGTGAGTCAGTACGGTGGGGAGATTATTTACAAATATGGAGAAAAGGATGGGACCTTGGGCCAATCCCTGAGTGACACCAGTTTTAACTGGGGTGAGCTCCATGAAAGCCTTGTTGAATTTTGTAGGTTGCTGCACTCCTTGGAGGTAGTTGGAAAACCACCTAAGAACAGGGGGAGACAGGCCAAGGAACTGGATTTGTGTGCACAGGAGCACATGATTAACCAGGCCAAAGGCCTTGGAAAGCTCAACAAAGATAGTGCCAATGAGTTTACCTTGATCCATGACATCCCTGACCTCTGAGGTAACCTTGGTAAGGGTGAAGGAGGTGCTTTAACACTTGCAGAAGCTGTGCTGGTGACAGCAGCGCATAAGTCTGGATTTATTCAGTAAGCTGTGAAGCAACAGCCTTTATAAGAAGTTTGCCAACAGCTGATAAGATGGTTATAGGCCGGTAGTTTTCAAAGTTTTTAGGATCACCGTGTTTAAAATAGTAGCCACTGATGACAGCAACACATTTACAACAACTGTCAATACAGCGGCTACAGTGCCAGGTTGCTATATGGAAGGTCGCTGGACCAAGGCACTGTATTCAGGGATTTCACCTCCTCCCCTAATCAGCTCTGACTCAGAGTTGATTATTAAAAGTGTGAGGGGGTGCAGGGGGCATAGTCCTCTGCATGGGTGGTTTGGAGGGCAAAGCCCCCCCAAGAAAACATGTGTACAACTCAGAAACTGTTTGCTGACTGCAAATGTGGTTGACATGACGGTTTCACTGTCCTGTCATTCGACAAACTTTTTGTCGACAACCGGTCATAGATCCTTTAAAAAACGGGACAACCCTAGCCACCTTCCAGAGGTTAGGGATATATCCAGAGGTGATCAACAAGTTAAAAATGTGAGATATTCATAAGGCAATGAAAGGGGCATGAAGGCAGAAGAGTCTGGGCTCCATATTGTCATGACCAGAACTAGAATGTGGGGAGAGACCAGAGAGAAGTCTCTGCATCTCCCTGATGGACACTGCCTTGAAATAAAAGGGAGGGTGAGAGGCATAGTCAAACTGGGAGCTATGTGGCACTGCTTGTTTATCAAGAACAGGAACTGTGAATAGGGAGGTATAAGCTGAAAGGTCTGAGAAATGAGAATTAAAGGCATTAGCAACTGTGAGGGCATTATTGCAATTTGTACCATCTATAATCATGTCTGAGACATCCCCTTTTGAAGGACCACTACCTATATTTTTGATTTTACACCAGAAATTCCTAGGGTCTCTGGTTGAGGTTAACAGAGCAGATTTACAAAATTCACTCTTTGCAGACCTAATAGCTTTCTTATGCACTTTTCTGTGGTGTCTTTACTCCTGGAATATAACCATGTCATTTTAGGCCTTGCAATTAGCCCAGCATTTATCCCTAGACTTCATGAGGGTAAATAGGCTATCATAGAGCCATTTTGTAATGGTACCCCTTACCCTCCTTTTGATAAGAGGTGCATGTTTGTCTTGCAGGGCAGAAAAAATAACAAGAAAGGTGTTCAGGGCAGTAGGAATGTCAGGAGCATTTAACACTGTAGACCAATTTGTATATCCCAGGTCTGCGTGGAAGGATTCCAGGTTAAAGTTGGAAAAATCCCTCAAAATGATGATTTTGCACAGGATTTTAGGGGGGGGGAGACCTTCCAGACACAGTATATAGGGGTGTGGTCCAAGATTGAGTCAGGAAATGATCCAGAGTAGACTACTCTCTCAGGTCTATTGGACAACACCCAATCTAGGAGAGTACTTTTACCACCAGTTGTAGACAGCCTGGTAGGCTCACAGATAAGCTGAGAGATGGTGAGGCATGCCAGCAGGGGTTCATATTGTCTAGCATTGCCACCTAACCAATTTAGATTAAGGTCACCTAGAATCAGCAACTCATTTCCACAGACTTTAAGGTTAATGGAGTCAAGGAGGTAGGTAGGTTAGCCCTTGCACACCACCCGTAGGGGGATTGTATGCGCAGACTAAATGCAATTTTGTAGCGTTACCCAACAGAAGCAGTGCTTGAAGGAACTCACTTGGGGGCAAGGGAGGCTGCTGGTATGGTATGGTATGGTATGGTATGGTATGGTATGGTATGGTATGGTATGGTGGACAAGTTTAGGTGATTTTTGTAATAAAACAATAGTCCACCCCCATGATTTTTCCCAGCACATTCAAGCCTCATACGATTGAAACCAGGAAGAGCACATGCAGAGTCAGGGATAGTAGACTTCAGCCACATTTCAGTAATGCCAAGGATGTATGGTTTACAGTGAGTAACCCAGGTGGCAAGTTCAGCCAGATAGGGCATGAGGCTACGAATATTTAGGTGGGCCACTTTCAATTCCTTAGCAGATAACAAACAATAATAGAACTAACGGGTAAACAGGGAGAAGAGGAGGCACTGTGGATCAACCTGGATACTGGAAATGGCTCCACAATCTGCACAGGGATTATATACAGACCCCATTCTCAGGGGGAGGAAATGGACTAGGAAATGATAGACGGCATCCTTGGGATGGCAGAGAAAGGGGAGATATTGCTGATGGGAGACCTGAATATGCCAGATGTTAACAGGAGCACCTTTGCTGCAGCCCTATCCAAGAGCAGGGCCATTCTTGATCCCCTACAGGGGGCATGCCTCAGACAGCTAGTTTTCGAACCCACTCAGGAGGGAGCACTCTTAGACCTGGTACTCTCAAACTGGGATGGTGAGAGGATCTCCAATCTTGAAGCTGGTATCCACCTGGGAACAAGCGACCATCAAACAGTGTGGTTCACGATAAACTGAGCTGTAGAGTCAAGCCATGCAAAAGTGAAGGTACTGGACTTCAGGAGGGCTGATTTTGTCAAAATGGGAGAGTGCCTCAGAAAAGCACTAGCAAACAGGCAAGAAGGTGGGGTGGAGCAACAATGGGGAAACATCAAAATTGCCATCACAGAGGCAACACGCCTTTGTGTGAAGCAAATTAACAAATCAAAATGAAATAAAAAAACACTATGGTTCTCAAAAGAAGTGGTGGGGAAGGAAAGGTAGAAAAAGATAGCATTCAGGAAGTATAAGGAAACACAGAAGGAGCAGGACAGAAAACTGTTCCAGTTAAAGCAGAAGGAAGCGGGGAAGGCAGTCAGAATAGCAAAGGCCCAAACCAAGGAAAAGATAGCCAACTTGGTTAAAAAGGGGGACAAAACCTTTTATAAGTACATTAGGGAGCAAAGAAAGACTAAGGCAGGGATGCTGAGGGTGAATAAAGAGGAAGGTGATTGGGCAGAGAGCGGCAGTGAAAAAGCAGGAATACTAAACGAATACTTCTGCTCAGTATTTACAACAGAAAAGCAAGGGGAGATACCTAATCGAGTCAATAGAAGCACTCAGGATGGGGGGTTGATATTAGTCCTTTCACAGAAGAAAGGGTTCTGAAAGAACTCTTAAAACTGAAGGTGGATAAAGCAATTGGGCCTGATTGGATTCACCCCAGAGTTCTAAAAGAACTACGGGAAGAACTAGTAACACCACTGACTACCAGTTTCAATAAATCATGGGAGGATGGTGTGGTACCTGATGACTGGAGGAGGGTGGATATGATTTCTCTTCACAAAAGTGGGAGCAAGACAGAGGCGGAAACTACAGACCTGTCAGTTTGACTTCAGTGGTAGGGAAAATGATGGAATCACTTCTGAAGGAAAGAATTGTTGAGTACCCAGAGGCCAATGGAGCACAGGACCCAAGGCAGCATGGATTCACAGCAGGAAGGTCATGTCAGACAAATCTAATTAATTTCTTTGACTGGGTGACCAAAGTAGTAGACTGGGGAGGGGCTGTGGACATGGCCTACCTAGACTTTAGCAAGGCATTTGACACAGTCCCATGCAAAAGATTAATAAACAAATTAGCCAGCCTAGGAGTGGGTCCCAGGGTGGTAGCCTTTAAAAAACACTGGTTGGATAACAGGACACAGCGGGTAATAGTAAATGGAGTCCACAGTGAAGAAAGGGGGGTTACTAGTGGGGTACCGCAGGGTTCAGTACTGGGGCTGGTCCTTTTTAATGTCTTTATAAGTGACAATGAAAAGGGACTGGAAGGGAAAGTATGTCTTTTTGCAGATGACACAAAGATCTGCAACAGGGTTGATACACAAGGTGGGGTGGAAAGGATGAAAAGGTACTTGGCAAGGTTGGAGGAATGGTCAAATGTATGGCAGCTTAGATTCAACACAAAGAAGTGCCAAGTAATGCACCTGGGAAACAAAAACCCAGGGGATGAGTACACAATGGGGGGGGTGAGATACTGACAACAACAGAAATGGAAAGGGACCTGGGGGGTAGTCATATCAGATGACCTAAAGGTGGGCAAACAATGTGAGAAGGCAGTAAGGAGTGCTAGGGATACTGGGATGCATAGGGAGAGGCATCACCAGTAGAAAACAAAGTTGTTGGCCCTCTGTACAGATAGTTGGTAAGACCACATTTGGAGTACTGTGTAGCATTCTGGAGACCCCATCTCCAGAAAAACATAGACAGGGTGGAGGCTGTCCAAAGGAGGGCAACCAAAATGGTGCAGGGTCTGCACCAGAAGACATATGAAGAAAGACCAATGAGCTTAAGATGTATAGCCTCGAGGAAAGGAGGGAGACGGGTGACATGATAGAAATTTTAAAATATCTCAAGGGAATCAACAAAGTCCAAGAGGGTAGCATCTTTCAGAAAAAGAGATGTGCAAGAAAAAGGGGGCACAATTTGAAAATAGAGGGGGGACAGCTCAGAGGTAATGTGAGGAAGTATTTCTTCACAGAGAGGGTTGTAGATGCATGGAACAGCCTTCCTGAGGAGGTCATAGAGTCAAAAACAGTGGGGGAATTCAAGAATGCATGCGACAGACATAAGGCAATTCTACTGGGGGGGTAGGAGGAAGTAGGCTGTTGGTTAACTAGGATCTGCAGCTTATCCATTAGGTAGGGAAATGGGCAGAATAGGTGGGCCAAGCGGTCCTTATCTGCCATCAAATTCTATGTTTCTATGTAACCAGCTAGGGGAGTGGAAAAGTTGGAGAAGGCATGAGGAGATGTAGGGACAGGGTTTAGCTTGATGTCTCCTACCAGGATGATAAGTAACACTGGGAGCCATACAAGGCACATCAAGGAGTGGCGATTCCTGGGGGGGGTCTTGTTTTATTCAGGAAGCATTTGATCAATTTAGTGGAGAACATTACAAACTTGAAATTCATTCACCAGGGACTTCCGGCGATGCGTCGTGCAGGATAGCAGCTTCCTCTCGCAGCTCTGGCCCCCTGATTATTAAAAGTCTCTATATTACCTTACAGTTACTCGCCTGCTCCTGTTACCGACATCTAAGCCTATGGGACCACCTCGGGAAGTACGGCAAGTTAAAACCGTGCAGACACATGGACGCAGAGTGCAAGAAAATGCAGCCGAAATGCACTCTGCCAGTGACACCCAAAAAGGCCCCGAAGAAACCTAGGGCCTCAGATACTAGCCAAAGCTCAAGCACCTCTGTTTCAGCCAGAGACCATGAACCACTGACTTTGCAGAGATTTTTGGATGAATTCAGGCCATTCCGGGAGGATCTCCACAGTCTTGCTTCAGACCTCGCCACTTTAACGGCACAGCTTAAAGAGGTCTCTCAAAAGGCCTCAGACAACTCCACCCGCATTGCCTCATTGGAGAAGAGACAAGATAGGATTGACCCTGATCTGGGTGCCTGCAGACAGCATTTAGCCAAATTGGAACTCAAGGTGGAAGACTTTGAAGGGCGTAGTCGCCGGAATAACGTTGAGATAATTGGGCCCCCAGAAGGGGAAGAAGGGCATGATACTATATCGTTTGTCCAGAAACTGCTGTATAAATTAGCGGGTCCTTCACCTTTCAGTGATAAATATATTATAGAGAGGGCACATTGGGCCCTCCGTGCCAAGCCAGCACCAGGTACCCCACCGCGCTCGCTAATATTCCGGTTTTTGAACTTCTTAGAAAAGCAACACCTCCTTCAAAAATGCAAGGAACTTCAAGAGATCAAGTGGGAGGGCAAAAATCTTAGAATAACTCAGGATTTGCCTGCATCTGTCTGATTGAAAAGAGCAGCTTTCCATTCAATGGTGGTGAAGCTGATTGCGGCAAGTATCAAGTTCAGAATGACCTACCCGGCCAGATTACAGGTCTTAATTGCAGAAACTTGGTCTTCTTTAGATGATCCTGAAACTGCATCCTCACAGCTCCAGCTTGCCTTCCCTGACCTCTTCAAGAGCCCCTGAGGGGTCACAGTGAAGATCTCCATCTGCAACGTAGCCCGTTAAACGTGAGGCTGTTCTACTTAGGTGGGAATTTCCCTGTGAAGGTCGTGAGCCACATCTTTGGCGTTTCCAAAAGGTGTTTCAATAGCCCATTGGTGTTCCCAGAGAGTGCCTTCCTATCGCACCGCAACGCCACCACAGGAGGGCGCTCCAGTACAGTGGATGGACATCATCACAACTTATAGGCTTTTCGGCTGCTCGAGTACCGATCTGGGACTTTTCTCTGTTATGACTTTTATTTTGTTTCTCTCTCCCGCAGATGGATACTTGGTGCAGGGCTAGTCTTTCGGGCTCGGGGTTTCTCGGACAGCTTCCCTTGTGGTAAAAGAGACTGGGAGGGACAAATCTGGAATACGGGGCACTTTCAATTTTGATGCTGTTAGTTTCCAAATCATGCTGATGGGTCTTAATTGTTGGTTATTACTGCCCCCTTGGCTGGGCTTCTTCTCCTCTGGTTCTTTATAATTGGAAAGGAGTTTTCAAAGTTATTCATAAGGGGGAGCAGTGTTTAATTAATGATAGTTGAGTATATATGTAACTGTAAGGGTAGATGGGTGTTATAATTACCATTAATAATTGTTTCGTGTAGTAGTCCAGGGAAGTAGTTAGTAGTCCCAGAATATTAATAAGATTTTACTGGATTGAAGTTCATGGTTTTAAGTCACTTACGATGGATAGGACATGTTCTAAAGGTTGGATACTTTACTTAGGCTAAGGTTTTCTTGGTTATAACAATGGTATAAGGCACCATTTGTGTGTGATCACATTTAGCCTACTTGGGACTGTTTTTTTCCTAATTGTATTAGAGATAAAGGGGGGCTGGCGGGAGGGGGATGGTTGCAGTGGCATGAGGCGTAGAGCATTGAATGAACAAAAGGGTGGGGGGTGGGCTTATTGGTCAATGCTCGTCTTCATGCACGGATATAATAGGGGACTTGTTTGGTTTTGGGGATAGAGGGGGAGGACTTCTTCACACAGGTTCGGTTTCCAGGGGGATTCACCAGATAGTGTTCTCACATGTTCATTTTTGTGCATTCTGACATGACAGGAACGGTGAGTATCCTCACATGGAATGTCAGGGGGGCTAGGCACAAAATTAAACAGTATCAACTACTCAAGCATTTCTGCTTACTGGCAGCGGATATAATTATGGTCCAGGAGTCACACTTATTAAATTCAGAGGCGAACAAGTTGCGTAAGCAACAAATAAGTCAATGTTTCTCAGCCGAGGGGAATACTCAAAGTAGGTGGGTGATGATCCTAATTCATAGAACTATACCATTTACCCCCGACCTAATTATTCCCAATCCAGAGGGGCGTTGCGTCATTGTGAAGGGGAAGTTGTATACTAGAGACATTTTATTGGCTAGTGTATATGGTCCTAACATTGACTCCCCCCCGTTTCTTTGTGCAACTACTCAATATCCTCTCACCCCATTTAAATATTCCCCTAATCCTAGGAGGGGATCTAAACCTGGTTGTTGACCCACAACTAGACCACTCCAATAGATCTCAGAAAGGGCTTTCTCCAGCTCAGGCACTCCGGGAGCTGTTAGACAGTGCAGGGCTGGTTGACATATGGCGGGTCCTTCATCTGACAGTCAGAGATTTCACATTTACTTCACAGGTCCACCATATTCTCGCATATCGACTACATATTGATCTCCCAAAGCTTGATCACCGGGTATCAGAAGGAACATACATCCAGGCCTCTTTCCGATCATTCACCAGTATCATGCCTGATTTCCTTAGTATCTCTTCCTACGTGAGGCGGGCGCTGGAAGGTCAACAATCAATTGCTCAAAGTTCCAGAAAATATTAAATACATAGCAGAACACATCTCAATTTTCTCTGAAATCAATACCAACTCAACAAAGAGACCAGATATAGAATGGTGCGCTCTAAAAGCTTATCTGCGGGGCCAACTGATTGGCCTGGCATCTAATAGGAAAAGGATGCATGAGGAGAAACTTAAATCTCTATTGCACCAAATTCGCTAGTTGGAGCGCACTTTATCATCCCAGTCCTCTGACTCAGAAAGACAGAACCTGGCTAGGTTAAACGATGCTTATCTGAACTTGCTGAGACAGAGGGCTAAATTCACTATCCTCAAAACCAAAGCAATCTACTTGGACCAGGGAGAAAAAGCAGGGCTTCTCCTGGCTCTCAAACTTAAACAACTTGAGTCAGACAGGTTCATTGCTTCAATCCGCTCCATGGAGGATAATACCTTGAAAATGGCTCCACCTGATATAGCCTCTGAATTCAGAACTTATTACATTAAGTTGTATAGCCCGATGGAGGAGCCCCTGTCGTTGGCAAAATTGTCCCTGTTTTTCTCTCTCCTTTCCTTGCCCACCATCACCAATGAGCATAAAGCTGCACTCATTGCCCCCATTACACTAGAGGAGATAATTAAGGTTATCAAGGACCTGCCATCGGATAAAACATCAGGGCCTGATGGCTTCTCCGCCAATTTTTACAAAGTGTATGCTTCCCAATTGGCCCCACCCTTGATGGCGCTGTTCTGCCATATATTGTCAGGACAGGAAGTAGACAAGTCCTTATTCGAGGCTTTAATTACTCTAATACCAAAAAAGGGTAAACCTCCTGATAGAGTGCACAGTTATAGACCGATTTCCCTCTTGAAACAGGACTTCAAGATCCTTACTAAACTTCTTGCAGACTGGTTAGGCCCGATCTTGGCAGATATAATAGGTCCAGAACAGGTGGGATTCATGAAGGCTAGATCCTCCGTAGACCATCTCAGGACCCTGTAACATGTCTTTTCAGCCACCAGGGATGACGACTATCCAGCGGTGCTTGTTTCCCTGGACGCCGAGAAGGTATTCGACAGTGTCGACTGGAATTTTTTACTGTATTCCCTCCAGGCCTTTGGATTCCCTTCACTGTTTTTGGACTGGATCAAGGCGTTATACAAATATCCAACTGCACGTGTGCTCTGCAATGGGTTAACGTCTGATCCTTTTACATTTTCTGCCGGAACTAGGCAGGGTTGCCCGCTATTGCCCTTACTGTTTAACATCTATTTAGAGCCTCTTATTCATAGGATCACAATGGATCCGGACATACAGGGTATTACGGTGCAACAACAGACTGTGAAAGTCCTGGCCTACGCAGACAACCTGCTTTTACAATTGGCCCATCCCAAAACGTCTATCCCAGCTGTTGTGTCAGTCTTGGAAGAGTTTAGTTCCTTGTCCAATTATAAGTTGAACAAGGACAAGACTGTTGTCTTTCCCTTAAATTACAAGGTGACAAAGATAGATGCATCGGTGGTGGGGTTTTCCTGGCAGATTAAGTTCTTAAAATATTTGGGAGTTAACCTATCAAGAGATCCCGGCAGATTCATAAAACTGAATTTAGACCCCTTGGTTGTGGCAATCAGGAAAGATCTTGTAAGGTGGGCCTTGCTTCCCCTTTCTCTTTGGGGGAAAATCAACATAATCAAAATAAACATTTTTCCCCAATTATTTTATTTAATTCATCGCTCAAACGCCTGGATTCCCTTGACTTGGTTCAAGAGGTTACATAGGATGATTTCGGACTTTGTCTGGTCTGCAAGGAAGGCCTGGGTAAGTTATAATAAGTTATCAGCTCCCAAGGAAAAAGGAGGACTTCGTCTCCCACACATGGCATTATATTATTGGGCTAGTCATGCGAACAACTACTTGAGGGGGCTTACACCAGAGCCCCCAGATATATCATATCCCTTCACCCCTATATGGCTGAATATTGAACGTTCCCTGATAAAGGTTAATGGGCTATCTCCGCGGGCACTTTTACACACTAGGTTAAAATCCTTACCCCCCTCGCTTAAAAGTAACCCGGTGGCAGTCTCGGTAAGAGTTCACTCACAGTTATGCGCTTTTCTGAAATACGAGCATACAGTGGATCCTGCTCAGCCATGGTGGGGAAACCCTAACTTCACTGTGGAGGGCAAACCACTCCAGTTGAAGTGGATCCCCCAACTGGGAGACTGTCCGCTCAGTTTTTTCATATGAGAGGATCACTCATGGCTAAATTCCTCTGAGATTATCCATAAAGCCCAAATCCCGAGTTTAGTTGTGTTCAAAATATTACAGTTACGGCACCTATTGGTGAAATCTCTCTGCCCTGTCCCCCCAAATTCTCCTAACTACTACTACTGGACAGAGCTGATTTCCGTGGCTGGCCTTCCCCATGCTGTATCCAAGATGTACGGTATACTGCAAAGTTGGAATTGGCCAGATTGTTTTGGCCCAACCCAATTTTGAGCTTCACTTTTTCCCCACCAAACGTTTAACTGGTCCTCTCTGTGGGTGGACTGTCACAAGTACATCAGGCATGATAAGCTTCGGCTCATGCAGTTTAAAATTTTGCATAATTACTATTATTCTCCTCATAAGTTGGCTAGACTGGGACTCCTGTCATCCAGTACGTGCACTAGTTGTCATCAGGATGAGGGGAATCTCCTACATATATTCTGGGAGTGTCCTAAGGTAGCCACCCGTGGCAAGCGATTCGATCAAGGGTAGATCCATTACTAGGATTAAATGACTTCTTTACTCCCAAAATCTGCATTTTGGGAGATTTCTCCTCTGTTACAACAAACATTAGGAAATTTCATATTGCTCTGATAGCCATGTCAGTGAAAAATCTGGTGCTGCGTCATTGGAAGGACGCGACCGACATTGCTTATAGTGAATGGTTGCAAGAGCTGTTGGCAAATTTGCACCTAGAGAATATGATAGCTAACTTACATGATCAGTCCCAGAAGTTTTAGAGGATATGGGGCCCTATACTGACATTGTACTCTTTACAGGTCTCATAGAGGTTTGCCCCCATTCGGTTGGCCCGCTGGAAGTTGCACCTGTGTGAAGAAATGGGAAAGGGAGGGGGGAGGGGGAGAGTTGATCTAATTTCTGTATCTTGGACCTGTATCAATCACATGCATGTTTATTGGATCTTCTCTTTGAAATTGTATAAAATTGAATAAAGTTTGAATTGAAAAAAAAAAAAGAAATTCATGCACCTGATAGGCCAGAGATATACTGTATACTGCCACTGAGTTAAAAAAATCAACAGTACATGTATTTATTTTCATGGGTAGGGCTCAGAGAACAATGGATATTTTCACTCTAGCTCCTCAATGTTCTGAGCAGAATCATCTGTTGTACCTAGCATTCTGTCCAGACCTGGCAGCACTGTATTATACTCCCCAGTCACATTTGTCTGTCTACTTGGCATTGTATAAATAGCACATTCCATAGGCTGCATGAAAATAAATTATTTATTTTGAATGGGTGGTGTAACCTCTGTAGACCTCACTGATGGCTTCACCACTCATGAGGTTAATAGAAGTCATAATCATCCATTCAAAACAGATAATCTATTTTCATGCATCCCATGGCGTATCCTAATATACAGTAATAGATGCTTAAAGGGGACAGTGCTGTGGAAACCCATTCATCCCATTTAAGTGGCAATTCCAATTAACAGAAGTGGCATTTTGTGTGTAGGGTATTGGGTTAATATTGGCAAATATCGGATTAACAGTGTAGTGTGTAGTGTGGGTGCGAGTGTTTTCTGAATTACAGCACCTTTGGTGATTCTGTGTTTTGTTTGTCTTCAGTTTGATCTTCAAGCTTTATTGTGAGTAAATGTATTGAATTTAAAATTACTGTAGCATCACAAACATCAGCTCATAACTTATCTGGAGTGTTGAAGTAGTCTATGATCTTCTGTCTCACCTCATCAGTTATTTTTCTCAGTATCATATTCTCCAGATCAAACAGGCTCAAATTCTGGGATTCTCCAATGCTGTGTGTAATAGTCTTGTAGCATAAAAATGCAAGCTTAAGCTTCCTTACTTGTGACAGTTTTGGGTTGGGGCTCGTCAATGCCATTGCCAAATAACGCAGTTTCTACCATGGCTCATTTTTAACTACAGTGCATATCTCCTCCAGAGAAAGTTCACCCTCACTCACCTCATTAGCACCAGTTGACAAATTCTTCAAACTTGCCTGTAGTCATGTTTGGTGGCTATTCCACATCAGCAAGAAAGTCACGACCATGTGGAAGCACTTCTGTGACATCTGTGGTATCTTCAACTGTAAAGCCAGCCTTGCAAAAAACTTTCCCAATCGTATTTTCCTTTTATGCCTGCCCATGCCCAGTGCATCATAAAAACTGCATCAAAAGTGTTGACAGTTTGGACAATTTCAGATGCCAGGGACACAGACACACTGTCAATAATGTCTACGATGTAGGCCCAAATTAGAGTATGTTAGTGTCCCTTAAAGTTTTTTATAACTCCCATATTAAGTGATTTAATCAAACTCATGGTGTTGTGAGCAAGGAAAACAATTCTGATCAGGCTGAATTTATCAGCCAGATGATCAGCATAGGCACTGCAATTGTTCACAAAAAGAAGAACTTTTCATCTACATCACTTAAGCTGTCTGTTCCATATAGATAGCCACTCTGAGAAAATTGTGCCAGTCATCCACACATTTGCAGAGTGCATGTAGGTGATAGGGAGGCTAGTGAGATCTTTAGGTAGGTACCATCAAGATCTCTTACTCTTGCCTATGACAAGCAAAAGAAATTGTTCTGTTCCAAGGAGATTGATACAACAGAGGAGGGAGACCTTATCCTTTGCTAATGTTTCTGCCGATAAGATCAGAATCCAGTGCACTTTCATCTGTATTCCAAAGGTAAATGGGGGTATACTCAGACAACAACAAAGGCAGTACAGTTTGTAGCCATGCAGAAGAGGAAAGAGCATCAGTGTTAAGCCTCTCCCCATGCTTCTTCTTACAGACAATGTTGTTTCTCACTTTCCAGTGAGACAGCCAATCACGAGTGGCTTCAAAGGGGCTGTCTTCCAGATGATTTGCTAGTTCATTAGCTTTTTTTTTTTTAGAACTTGTCCCAAAATACATGCCCTCTTACGGCATGCAAGAACCAGGTATGCAGTGCATCCTCCACAACAGTGTCTTTCCCCTCACATTTTTTTTATGGCTCAGATTAACATTTTCCTGCCAGTCTCTTAAACGCTTATCCTTGTTGAGGCAATGCAAGGCACATTTTATTTGAGAAAACGCCCATCCCAGAGGCTCTGGGTACTGAACATATTAAAATTTCATACTACAAATCATAATAAACACATAAACAACATGCTATTGAACATAAATATACAATATTCCAGTAATTAAAACAATATTTTGTATAAATACTACATCAACAGCAGCAGCTAAACTCAAACTAGCCAAAGGCTAATGTAAGCATAAAATTATGAAAACAGGTAAGGGCTATAAAACAATCCATGAAGGCCTGATTATACAGGAAGGCCTTGAGGCAGGCTTTAAATCTGACCCACCTGGCTTTTGGGGATCCCAGATTTTCTAGACAGAAATGTTAAAAAGGTGTTAGGCTCCTGCAAGGATTCTTTGTTTTTTTTTTTTTCATTAAATATACTTTATTTATTTTTTCTTTTTGTTTTCCCCTTTCAGTGTAAAGCAGTCATACATACAATTTTAGTGGCTAAAACAGTACAAAAGGACTGCACACTGTTGTACAAAAAGGAATGAGTTACAGACAGATTAACACAAAGGACATACAACAATTATACATACATACCACACTCCCCTCCCTCCCTCCCTATATCCACCATACCCAGCATGTCCTTGCACAATTAATAGCAGCTGTACATTGGTATCCAATACTAAATCATAAGTGAACTTAGAATGTAAAAGCCTGCAATTAACTAAATAGGATAATAGATGGATTATGGTTTCTGTATGGAAAGTAAGACTTCTTACAGTCTCCAAATATTCTGGTAGTTCGTAAGCCTATCTTTCATACATACAATGTGCTTTTCCAGTTGTAGAGCCAAAAATACTTCTCTGTACCATTCAGTAATTGTAGGAAGAAAATCTTCCTTCCAGTACTTCATAATTAATAGTTTGGCAGTAGCAGTTACCAAGGCAAGGTGAGCCTTCCTAGTTTAGGCGTTCAAAGGGGAAAAGAGTATATGAAGCAGCATTCAGGGGTGAACAAGGTGTCCAGACTCAGTAAGGGATCTAAAAGACCTCTAATGGATTGCCAAAAGACTTGTACCTTAGAACAGGTCCACAACATATGGAGTAATAACTTTAATAATAACTTTATTTATTTAGAGCCTTTCAGATACCAAGGCACTGTACAAATAAATCATAAAATCAAAATATACAAATAAAATCGACAATTCAAAACAGCATCAATCAGTAAAAGCCTTATTCCATAAAAAAAGTCTTAAAATCCCGCTTAAAGGCTTCCACGGTCGCGCATTCTCTAAGCCAGCATGGCAGAGAGTTCCAGAGGGTAGGGGCCATGAAACCAAAGGCCCTAGCCCCAGAGGACTTCAATATAACCCTTGGAACCTCTAGCAACCCCTTGTCGGCTGAACGGAGCTGTCGCAAGGGGCTGTAAGGAACCAGAAGCTCTTTCAAGTAGTCAGGGCTGAGTCAGTGCAGGGCTTTGAAGGTCAAAAGACCTACTTTAAAGGTGATCCGCCACTGTATAGGCAGCCAGTGCAGATCATGCAGCACAGGGGTGAGATGTGTCCTTCTAGTCACCCCCGTCATTAACCTTTCAGCAGCGCTCTGCACTAGCTGCAAGCGGCGGATATCAACCCCAGGAAGCCCCAAGTAAAGGGAGTTGCAATAGTCAAGGCGAGATGTCACGAAGGCATGGACCAACACGGGTGAATCGCTGGACAGAACAAGGTGTTTCACCCTGGCAATATTCCTAAGATGGTAAAATGCAGACTTAACGACTGCTGACACCTGATGACGAAGGGTAAGCCCATCGTCAAGTACCACACGCAGGTTATGCACCTGTTCAGAGGAAAGGATCAGATCCCCTCCCAGCAATACGCCAGAGGGCTGACCGGACCCGAACCCACCTGTCCCACGCCCCGGATCCACGACCAAAACCTCAGTCTTACCGGCGTTCAACTTTAACCAGCTCGCATTCGTCCAGTCCTGGATTTCAGCGAGGCAGCTATTAAATACCGAGAGAGCACTAACCTGGTCAGGGGCAAAAGAAAGGTAGAGCTGGGTATCATAGGCATAGCAGTGAAACCTCAGCCCATACATTCTTACAATGTCTCCGAGGGGCAGCATATACACTGCAAACAACATGGGGGAGAGCACCGAACCCTGGGGGACACCACAATGCAGAGGGAAAGGGTCAGAAGAAAAAAATCCCCGACACAACTCTCTGCGTTCTCTCAGATAGAAAAGATGAAAACCATCTGAGCACTGTACAAGACAGGCCACAGATGGACTCCAGACATTCGAGCAAAACCCCATGGTCTACAGTGTCAAAGGCTGAAGAGAGATCAAGGAGGACCAAGATAGAACGGTTCCTCTGATCTCTCGCCATCAGGAGATCATTGAGCACCCGAACCAGAACAGTCTCGGTACTATGCCTCTTACGAAAACCAGACTGGAGAGGTTCATAGATATTATGGATGGTCAAATGGTCCTCCAGCTGGTTTGCCACTACCTTCTCAATAACCTTCCCAATAAAGGGAAGGTTTGAGATCGGTCTGTAGTTGGAAAAAACATCTGGGTCCAAAGAAGCCTTCTTCAAAAGGGGAGTCACCACAGCTTCCTTTAGGAGCTAGGAACTCACCCAATTCTAGGAGCACCAGATTATTTTGAACCAGAAATGGCCAACGATCTCAATACAACCCAAAATTAGGAGGTAGGGCCCGGATCTAAAACTACAGCACGAGGCGCATCCCCTGGATGATCCAGCATAATATCACTGAATGTCGGCAGGTCAAAGGAACACCAGGAGACAGAGGGTTTCGTGACCGAACGCTGACCAAAAGCTTCCCCTTTAGAGTGTGTTGGATGGATCTCGGATCTGATGTCGGCAACCTTATTCGCAAAGAATTGAGCAATCTCATCACACTCCTTCTGTGAAAAGGCTCGACGGAGCTGGAGACAGGCTGGGTTGCACATCCTGTCCACAGTTCTGAAGAGCTGAGCCGGTCGATTCTGAGCGACAGAGATCTCCCTTGACAGGAATTCTGCCTTCTTATGGGAGATCTCTGATTGGTAGAGCTGATAATGCTCCTCCAAACTAAGGCGGTTGGCATCCAGAGCAGATTTCCTCCAACAACGCTCTAACCGTCGACCCACACGTCACAACTCCCTCAAGGACCCATCAAACCATGGGGCCCGAGGGTGAAGAGAGAGGGGATGAACATGGACAGAAGCAATTGTGTCCAGGGCCAAGGAAATGGCCTGATTATAAGCTTAGACCATAGCCTCTGGACCCATGCTGGCAGTCGGAAACTCTGAGAGGGACAACAACGCCATCAGGTCTTCAGGGCACACAACCCGTAATGGGCGGTATCGAACCATCTCCACAGGGGCAGACCTATGAAGGGGAGCAAAAAAGTTGAAGCTCACGGTGTAATGATCGGACCAACTGAGAGGTTCCACCACCAAATCAGAGGCCTCAATCCCCAGGAGAAAAACTAAATCCAAGGAGTGACCGTGATTATGCGTAGCTGAGGAAACAATCTGTGTAAGGCCCAGTGATGACATCAACTGGAGGAAGTACTGACCATCATCCATTTTACACCATGCACATATTGGAGATGGGCAAAGACCCATCCTATTTAGTTTCACCAGAGTGAAATATATATTGTGCATGATGTTAAATTGAACTTGATGGAGTCTGTCTTGTTTAACACACTTATACATATTCTGCAAAAGCCTTTTCCACATACCAGGATCAGAAGGTACTTCTAGTGCCTGTGTCCAGTAATAACAGACACCTGTGTGGAGAGCAGGATCTAATTCCTGCAGCTTTTTATATACTAACAAAACTACATGTGGTTATCTTGCTATTTGCAAAATCGGGGATAATTCAATGATATGAGGAATTAAACATACATTACCAATGAAGGAATGAATAGCTTTTTTAACTGGAATAAACTTGAATCTAGAAACATCTGACACCTCATGCCTAGACTGGTAGTCACTAAAAGGAACCAGTTTTCCATCTTTGATGTAATCCGCTAGTTTAGAATATTTAATCACTGGCCAAAAAGAGGGTGGAATTGGTTTATTATCTATTCTAAAGTGGGGATTATATGCAAGGGGCTGTTCTAATGACTTATGCCAGTTTCAAGAAAGGTGGTTCTGTACTTGGTGCAAGGCTTTAATAGACCATGCTATCGGAGTGCTTTTGAGTGGTTTTGGTAAGTTAGAGGGAGTAACATATTAAAGAGCGAACAATGAACATGAATATTGTGAGACTAGACATTTCTCTAACTCAAGCCATAATGGAGAAAAGTTTGGCATAGTGGAGGAATTTGCATCCTGGGTTCAATAAGCTAATTTGCTGATATGGAATGCTCCATAATATGTAAAGAAAGAAGGAGCTGCCTGGCCATCCCGATTTTTAGGTGTCGTGAGTTTGAAGTAGGCCCTGTAAACTCCTTTCCCCTTCCATATAAAATCATTTATTGATTTCTGGAGTTTAACAAACCAGTTTTTGGGCAGGAAACATCCCAACATATCCATTGGACAGAGTATACGATAGAGTATATTCATCTTAATTGAGTTGAGTCTTCCCCAGAAGGAGAGTGGAAGGTAACCCCACCTATCCATATCTGAATAGAGAATTTTTAATAATTTGGAAAGATTTTCTTTTATCATTGTAGACATATCCTGTGTTACCACAATACCCAAATATGTAAGAGATTTTGCTTCACATGAGAGATGGTGGGCTACGCCACTATTCAGGGGGAAACTTTGGTCTTGGATCTATTTAACCTATAGTAGAATACTTTAGAGAATGCTTCAATTTCCATTAATAAAGCTGAGATGGAGGTTTGGGGATTTTCTACATGCAACAACAAATCGTCTGCATAAGCAGAGAGAGTATACCTTTGGTGTCCAATTTTAATACCTGTTATTTCTTGAGAAGATAATATTTTACAGATAAGTGGTTCCAAATAAAAATTAAAAAGTAGGGGGGATAACAGGCATCCTTGTCTGGTGCTATGAAGCAATAGTATTGGGTTTGATAGTATCCCATTGCACCAAACATGAGCTGATGGGGAGTCATATAACAGTTGTAACCATTGGATAAACTTATCAGGTAACCCAAACCAAGCCAGGGTAGCAAAAAGGAAATCCCAGGAGACACGGTCAAATGCCTTCTTGGTGTCCAGGGACACAAGCGCACCTGGTGTGCCTGAGTCCCTGGATGCCGAGATGAGGCATAACAACTTTCTCATATGATCTCCAGAGGACCTTCCCACCATGAACCCCACTTGTTCTGAACTTATAAGGTCTCCCATAGCAGGAGCAATCCTGTTAGCCAAAATCTTAGCCAAAATTTTGATGTCTGAGTTTAATAAGGAGAAGGGACAGTAGTTTTCTAAAAATAACGAGTCCTTCCCTGGTTTTGGTATTAGCGTTATGAGAGCTTCCTGGAAACCAGAGTCAGAAAACCCATTTGCATACTAATAGTTAAAGACCTCCTCAAGTATTGGGATGAGAAAGGCAGGCATTTTTTATACAGGTTGTTAAATAGGCCATCAGGGCCCAGAGATTTGTCTGATGGTAGTTGCTCAATGGCCTATCGTATTTCCGCTATTGTAATGCAGGCTCCTAAAGAAGCTGCTTCATCTGGGGAGTTTAGGGAGGGTGACTGATTCAAGATAGTGTTCTATGTCTTCACTGGATGGCTGCATGGAGGGGTCAACATTGTAATGTTTTTGGTAATATTCCTTGAAAGCTTCAGCTATTTCTTGGGGGATGGTACATACTGGGCTTTCCTTTGTAATACAAATACCCAGAATAAATCGTGAGGCTTCAGCTTGCTTGAGTCTAAGTGCAAGCTATTTGCCTGCTCTTTCACCTGAATCTAAATATTTAAGTTTGGTATTGTGCAAAGATAAATGAACTTTTTGAGCCATTAATTCAGCATTCTGTGCCTGGAGTTGATATAATTGAACCCATTCAGTGTTCAGGGAATGCCGTGTGAGGCGCAGTTCTAGGGAATGGATGAAATCAAGTACAGCCATCAGGTGTGCCTTGTCTTGCCATGAGTTATTTGTAGCCATTCGGATACATTCACCCCTTAAAGAACACTTTAAGGCTGCCCAAACAATATCCACTTTGCTGACTGACCCCTTATTTACTTCTAGGAAATGAGATATAAACTCTTTAATGTGCTAAGGAGTCTGGTTTTTGAAGCAATTAATTGTTTATGCACCATAAAGAGTCACGTTTAAACCCAGGGCTTAATAGGTATGTGAGGCTGATGGGGAAGTGATCAGATAAAACCCTGGGATGTACGGACAAATTCAATACATCAGGAAGGGCAAAAGAGCTTATTAAAAAATAATCTATATGGGAATAGGAACCATGGGGAGGGGAATAGAAAGTAAATTGTTTTTCCTTAGGGTTTAAAATTCTCCAGACATCTAAGAGACCAATACCACTGAGAAGATCCTTTAGAGCCCTTTGGGCTGGGGATAGGCCATACCTTCTCCTATCTGATCTATCTAGATCCAGTTGGGGGTTAATATTCCAATCACCACCAAGTATTGTTAATTTGGAGGGGTTAGTAATAAGTAGATTCATTAAGTGGGTGAAAAACTGGGGGGAATCTACATTTGTGCCATAAATTGATCTCAACAATAATGGGTAGGACTCAGGCATTCCATGAAGCAGAATATAACGTCCATTAGGATCCCAAATTTCTTGGATTAGTTTGAATGGGACTGTTTTCACCAACAGTATTGCAACCCCACCCCGACTTGTGGGTACCCCTGCACCATAAGCCTGTCTGACCCATATTTTTTGCATTAGGAAGATATCTTCTCTCCGAAGGTGTGTTTCTTCTATGCACACTATCCCAGCCTGAAGGTGTGAAAGATGTCTCAATATCATTTGTCTTTTACACCTATCCTGCACCCCTTTCACATTTCAGCTCATAAACATATACGGTCCCCTCATATGAGAAAGGAATCTGGTTCTGCAGGACACTCTTACATTTCACTGAAAGTAAATAAAGATCATGCTTGGTAACACCCCCCTCCTCCCCCAAAAAAATTATTGCTTCAACATGTGTGCTACATTATTAAAAGAAAAGCTTACTTTCCCCCAACCTTTCAGAATAAGGCAACCTGTAAGGCTTAGGTCCCTCATCTTTTAACAATTACCCCAGTTCTAGACAACAGCACTACTGGTCTAATACCACCAGGTGATGTTGTAGCGAATCCGATAACAGCAAGCAATCCCCACTACTTCCCCACCCCACCCTTGCAAACAAATTGCATCAAAAACTTTTATACCTTAACTTTAAACAATTATTCTATAGTTATTGAATTTCTCTTTCAAGGTAGCAGATGATGTATTTCTAGCCACCTTACTCTTACACCAGAAAGCATTTTTCTAGCTCTAAAAGTTAAGAAAACTAGGAAGTCCTGATCATGAACAGGAACCTCCATGAAGCCAGCACATTCTAATTTAAAATAAAAGTCAAATTATATTTACCTTATGGGTCACAGTTAGTCTTGCATCAGTCTGGCAAGGGAATTCAGCAAATCCCTGGTTATTCGCTGGCCACACAGTCAGAAAGAGGGAACTCCCAAGGGTAGCAGTTCTGCCTTTGATCTAGTCCAGGCATGTATTAGCTCAGTTGGTAGTCACTAATAAAGAACCAGGATTGCTCCCAGCTTCTTTGCTAACCCAGGCTGTAACATGTGAGACGAGAGGTAAGGCCTAATTCCTGTATTTCCATTTATCATGTGTCAAATGAGATAATAGGCAAAACACTAAATATCTTCTCTCCTTAACATTTATAATCAGAAACCCTGAAGGTCAGCACATTTGTGAGAGACCTATCAGCTCAAAGTAAATGTCTGCCTTGAGGAAAGCAGAAAGTCAGACCTGTTCAGGCCCATCCCATCTCATCGCGATCCCTCATATTCATAAAAAATAAGCCAAACCTGAATTTCTTCATTCACTTGAACAGTTCAGGAAGTAGGATTTTCAGTTCTTGCAGCACTTGTTCAGGAGTTTCAAAGGACAGCCATTGATCCCAATGTTTTATTTGCAAAATTGCTGGGTACCTGACTCGAAAAACTTTATCAGCTGCAATAAGCTTGGAAACTATCAAGTGGAGCTCTTGCCTCCTAACACGCACAGTATGTGGCAGATCTTGAGTGATATGAATCTTCCTACCTTCCCACTGAACCTCTTGGAGCTATTTGATTTTCCTCAAGATGTATTGTTTATCCTGGAAGTTCAGCAATTTAAAAATGAGAGGGTGTGGGGGGGCCTACTGATGGAGGAGGGCGGAGGGCACGGTGTGCTCTTTCAATGATATATGCCCCTCCATTAGGCGAAGGCCCTGCTATTTTTTCACATAACTTTTGCAGAAACATAATTGGGGATGCTCCTTCTTTCTCTGGTATACCAATTATAATCAAGTTATTTCACCTACTTCACCCTTCTAGATCTTCTAACTTTTCCTCAAGCTTCTTTTGTCGCCTATTTACTTATGTAGCCCCTTGTTCGGTTTTCTCTTGTTTTTTCTCCAATGATATGGTTTTCACCTCCTGATCCCCCATTCTTGTGTTTAATGTTGCCACAGCAGATTTAATTTGCTGCATGTCTTCGGATATAGTAGAGGTCGAGGCCTTCAATGGGTGCATTATCTCCAAGAACCTTTATTCCGAGAAAGCAGTCTGGTGGGTGGAGGACATGGGTAAGCTGGCGGCCTGCTGCTTTGGTTGTTTTGCAACCCTGTCTTTTTCTGGTGAAGGAGACAGTGTATGCCGCGAGGGGGGGCTTTTCTCATATATACCTCCATTCTTCCCTTTCAAATCAGTGTCTAGGGTTTCTTCTGTAGTAGTCGATCACCTTAGTGAGATAAAATGAGCCTGAAGTGCTGGTTTTGGTGCAATTATCTGCGAGTGGCGAGCGGAGCCGAGGAAGGTTGCTGCCACCTTTTAGACCGCCATAGAAACATAGATCTGACGGCAGATAAGAACCGCAAGGCCCATCCAGTCTGCCCATTTATTTTTCTGCCTTATAAATGTGCCATCGGCCTTTGCTCTGTCAATGGCCTATCTAGTCATACTCATCTGTATTGCTCCCTTATGCCTTTCCCATGCCTGTTTGAAGCCCTGCACTGTATTCATATCCACCACTTCCTGAGGTAGGCCGTTCCATGCATACACCACCCTTTCTGTGAAAAAAGAACTTCCTCACATTACCCTTTAAACAGCCTCCCTCTAATCCCATGCTGTGTCCTCTTGTCCTGCTATTTTTCTTATATTGAAACATGGTAGACTCTTTCACCTTGTTAATGCCCTTAAGGTGTTTGAATGTTTTGATCATATCACCTATCTCCCTCCTTTGCATAGGGTATACATATTGAGCTCCATTAATCTGTCCTCATATGTTTTCTGATGCAGTCCCTGCACCATTTTGGTTACCCTTTTCTGGACTACCTCAGTTTGGTTAATGTCCTTGTGAAGGTGTGGCCTCCAGTACTGCACACAGTACTACAGATGGGGCCTAACCAGTGTCTTGTAAAGAGGGATTATTACCTCCCTTTTATGACTTGTGATACCCCTACTAATACACCCCAACATCCCCCTACCCTTACCTACTGCTTTAGTGATCTGCTTGGATGATTTCAGATCATTGGTGATGATGATGCCCAAGTCTCTTTCCCCCCTTGTGACTGCCAGCAGCTCCCCTCCCAGCCTATAGGTGGCTTCAGGGTTTCTCTTCCCTATGTGCATGATCTTGTACTTCTTTGCATTAAACCCAGTTGCCACTCTTCCGACCATTTTGCTAGTTTATCCAGATCTCTTCTCATTCTGCCCACCCCATCTGGATCATCTACTGTGTTGCAGCTCTTGGTGTCATCTGCAAACAGACAAACCTTACCCTCCAGTCCATCTGCAATGTCACTGATGAAGATATTGAAGAGGACTGGCCCCAGGACTGATCCCTGAGGTAGTCTACTTGTAACTTGCATCTCTTCTGACTGTATACCATTTACCACCACTCCCTGTTTTCTGCCCATCAAGCAGTTTGCCACCCTGTTGATTAACTTCTGACCCACCCCGAGCCTACTCATCACTTGACCTCAGGATTCTTTGTTTTTAATGATTATACTTTATTGAATTTCATTCTGAAACATACATAAGAGAGCAATACAGTGACATTAACATACAAAAATAAACTCTCCTCTCCACAGAGACTGGACACAGATTTTCTCATTTAGCTTTTGTTGACTGGGTAAGCACACTAGACAAAAATACCTATTTTCAGGTGCAACTCAGAAGGTTACAATAGGATATACAGACAATGTAATAGGGAAAAATATACAGAGTAGAAGGGCATTTACAAAAGATGAGACTTCAGTATATAGGCTATGTGTCTGACAATACATACATTGTATTGTTACACATAGCCTGCATGTCAATAGTGTCTTATATGACAATTTGCTCTCTGGTTTGTTTTGTCATACATTGGTGCAGTCTGCAATGATCAAGAAGGCTTCTAGGTTTTATCACCTCTTTTTAAATGAGTTATATCTACAGTATGCCTTATAGAAGCAAGCATATTTTCCAAATGTAGGATTTGCATGGCCTCCTGCTGCCTTTCAACCAGTGATGTCACTTCAGTACCTAGCCAGAGTCGGTATATGATTTTCATAGTGATTGCCACGCTCAAAAAGCAACTAAACCTCCACCCACCCCCCACCCCACCTGCAACTGCCCCACCTCAAGGCAATAGGAAGGGCTGGGGGTATACTGGGATGTATAGGGAGAGGCATCACCAGCAGAAAATAAACGTTGTTATGCCTCTGTACAGAAGTTGGTGAGACCCCATCTGGAGTACTGCATCCAGTTCTGGAGACCCCATCTCTGCAAGGACATAGACAGGATAGAGGCAGTCCAGAGGAGAGCAACTAAAATGGTGCAGCATCTGCAAGAGAAGCCGTATGAGGAGAGACTAAAGGAGCTTAATATGTATACCCTTGAGGAAAGGAGGGAGAGGGGGAACATGATAGAAACTTTAAAGTACCTCAGTGGAATCAACAAAGTCCAAGAGGGTAGCATCTTTCAGAAAAAGAGACAAGCAAGAACAAGGGGACACAATTTAAAGAAAGAGGGAGCAGTTCAGGGGCAATGTGAGGAAGTATTTTTTCACAGAGAGGGTAGTGGATACATGGAACAGCCTTCCTGAGGAGGTTGTGGGGTCTAAAACTGTGGGAGAATTCAAGAATGCATGGGACAGACATAAGGCAATTCTTGTGGGAGATAGGAGGAAATAGGCTGTTGGTTAACCAGGATCTGTGGCCTATCCTGTATGTAGGGAAATGGGCAGACTAGGTGGGCCAAGCGGTCCTTATCTGCAGTCAAAGTCTATGTTTCTATATTTCCTCCCAATCCTGACCACTCCCTCTTATCCCTAATGCAAGTTAGTCTGCCTATGTATATATGTATAAAATCAACTGCAAATGCTAAATTGTTTATGTTGCTTATAATGTATAATACTGCCTGTTTATAGTGAATAATTCTGCCCATCGCACATTTTGCACCTGAAATTCTATATAAACCTATGCCATACCAGGTATATACCTGTATAATACTGTGATGATTTTGCTATTCTGACTACTGTAATTCCCATTACCATCTCCCCGGGGCACACGTGAAAATGAGCCTTGGCTCAGTGTACCTTTCCTGGTTATCAAATTTTAAGCAAATAAAAAAAAGGATAGGAGGTACTTGCATTGTCTCATGAGTGTAAGGATATCCAATCCTATTACATATCTTTCCCTGGTTAATGTCCCCTCTAGTCCTAAGTGTGGATCATGTTTGTCTTGGACAGCTTGCCAGAGGGGCTTTGCTTTATTGCATTCCCATAATATGCAATAATATGCCATCTTCTAACCCACACCTAGTATATAAGTGAGTGTCCTGTAGTCCCGATTTTGTGGAATTTCTGAGGAGTGGGGAACATGTTCTGTAGAATTTTGTATTGCATGAGGTAGTAGCTGTTCAGTTTTATGCACTTGTGTGTGTTTGTTCAGATATTTTCCCATTGTTGCTGTGTAGCATTCCAGTCTAGTGCTTGGAGCCAGTAGTCGGACTTCTTGCCATATCGGTGTGGCATGGATTTCTTAATAGCCGAGAAAATCAGTGATATGGCACATGGTTGTTAGGACAGGACATTAAATTCCTGCAAGGAATGTGGTGAAGGTTGTTGATTTGAGGGGGTTAGCCCAGTGTTTCAACAAGATGTTCTGCACTTGTATGAAAGTGAAGATATCTTTGATGGTAAAGTCAAAGTTTATCTGCATTTGGTTGAATTTTGCCCAGCCATTTAGGTGCATAAAATGTTATACTTTTAGGATGCTTTTGTCCCACCTAGATGTTTTACAGACTGTTTTCCCAGGTATTTTAAATTTGGGATTTTGCAATATCAGCTGTTCCCGGGGCTCTCATAAGGAGAATGTAAAAATTCTACACAGCTGATAAAATATATTAATTGAGGTGCATATAGGTGTATCGGTTAATGATCTGGGCAGTTTAACCCAGGTAATGTGGAAGAGAGTGTCTAGACTCCCCCCTTGTGTCTGGCATAGGTACTGCTCAGTTTTGAGCCACTGTGTGGTATACTAGCGATTGAGGGGGTGTTATGACCTGTGCCACCTAAAGTATTATGCCTCTTGTGCTATATAAAAGTAGGTTAAAAGTCTGGTAGGAACAGGCCCTGTAAAGACTTGATAAAGTATAAATAAAGTGTAAATGCTCCTTTACAGCATAGAAATATTAGACATGAATAACCTGTCAAAAAAAAACTAGTGCTATTCTGAACTCTAATCTTTTTCATGATTACAAAAAACTTTAGTTACCATGTGTCCTTGTACTGTTATGCATTAGAATAGTTTTTAAATAAAAATTCAGTCTGTTTCATTACAAGTAAAATTGCACCCTGTCACCTTAAAGATCATTATCTCATGTTTTCACTGGCTTGCTACAAATTCAGTGATCCTCTAGGGGTTTATATACTATGACAAAGCCCCAGATTAGGATGAAATGTTGGGAGTGTTCTCACTGCCCACTGGTGCTGTTCCTATCTGTGCATTCCGAGCTGTGGGGTATTTTCTATAATAAACATGAAAACTTTTTTCAAAAGGACAGTTGGTATCTGGATTCCTTCCTGCAGATAGTGTGGTGAGTGCCCGGATTCTTTTTTCTCTCACAGACTGTTTTCTTTCTGGGGGCACCTCACTGAGAAGAGCAGTCTTCCAGTTCTTCCCCCTTAGTTCTGTCAGCTGCCCTTTTAAATGTGCTCTATGTGGTGTTTTCCTTGCCAGAGAAAAGTGGAGATCATTTTATGCAGCTTTTCAAACCACAATAATGGTCGTGCCAGTCAGCACATTAAATGGATTTAGGAGCCTTGGCAATACAGTATATTCATTTCAACTGTTCTTATACTGCCCCAGAACAATAATGGCAGCCCTTTCCATCTCTTTAAGTCCTGTTTAAGTACTGGTATCATGTCCATCAGATTCTCTTTAACCATGCATGTCATGAATGTGGAGACTTTTGCACCCAAATATTAAAGATTTTTATTAGGCCATTTCAGACCTAAGCATTCAAGATTTTGTCACCTGATATTGTGGTTGAGAGTTAATAGCGTAGCTTTTCCTGTACTAAGTTTATAAAGGGACAGGGAATATCATTTCTCTAATCTCTATCTCCTTAAGGGCTGCAGGGAATAGAGACTAGATGCTGGTGTATGTGCAGGATGATGTCATCTGCATCCAAGCACAGTTTATACTGTTTCTATCCAAATGTTACTCCTGGAATATTAAGATTGTGGTTGATTTTGAGTGCCAGAGGTTCCAAATAGAGATGAAATAAAAATGGGGCTAGTGGACAGGCCTGGTAGATGCGATTCCTCAACAACAACCCAGATGACAAGACCAAGTTACACCTTACTTCTGTCGTAAGATGTGAATACAGCAGTTGGACCCATCTTACTTATTCCTCAAGTATATGGTACCTTGCCATCACTATGAATGGATATGTAGTAGTAGTTGTAGTAGTAAAATATTTTTATTTAATGAATTTTGTATGAATAAAGGATAAACTCGATTGAGCAAAGCTCATTTTCAATGAGGTCCCAAGCAAGATCTTTGCAATTTGTTACATAAATACATTACAGTGAGTCAGATAAAAATTTATAACAAAGCCCCTCTATAGTATATAGATTTTCATCCAATTTCCAAATTACAGTTTGGTAATTCCAAGCTTGGTACTTGACAACATCTTAATGAAACCAAATTATTTTTAATATCAATGTATTTTTAACATAACCCAGATATTTACCCATCAAACCTTTATAAATGAATTACAATACATGTTCATGAGTACACTCAAATAAAGTGGGCCATCCCAACTGATCATATAATTGGCAACACAGAATAAACACAGTGCTCGCATGTCAAATTAAATAAAAAAAACACAACCAAATAAGTGGTTTTCAACTGCCAGAGCCCGCAGCTACAACCCAGCGCTTCGAGTCCAAGGTGTGACTCTTCGTCAGGTGGGGTATGTCCTGAATGTTGGCCCAGTGGTATTTATTCACAAAACATTTAATTTGACTTGTGAGTGCTGTTTTTATTCTGTGTTGCGTACTATGTCTGTCTCAAAACAGCACAGACCCTTTGACCTGTGACGCTCCATACACTTGTGTTTTGTTTGATAGTATAATTGGCATTTATGTGTTAATCTAGGAGCCCCCAAAATAAATCTGGCAAAATTATTATAACAGATTTCTATTTTTTTTTGTTTTCTCCCACAAGAATAAAATATGTCCCCATATTCAATCATAGGGATAATCATTACATTTACTACCCTTTTCTTTATTTCATTGGTCATTGCTGATCTGACCCTATAAAGGGCCCCTATCCTCTTATTCACATTTTTAACCAGGTTATTAATATGGATATCCTTGTTCAGCAAACTATTGATCCAAAGGCCCAGATACTTATATGCATATGCCTGTTGGATCGGGGTGCCCCCAAGAGGAAACCAATCCCAGGGCCGCACCATCCAGCCTGTCTCTTTTACAATGGAAAACCATGGTCTGCGTTTTCTTTACATTCAAGACCAGTCTGCTATTTACATATATGTTAAACAGCAGGGGCCCCAGAATGGAGCCCTGTGGGACCCCCGATCAACAGGCACAAAACATGATTCCTACCTGCCCAAACAAACTTTCTGACTCCTATTATTCAAATATGAAATAAGCCACTTTCCACTCTGGCCCACCATTCCAAGTGATGCCGCCCTGAACAGGAGGACACCATGGTCCAATGAATCAAAGGCCTTTGATAAATCCACAGAACTGGCCCCACAGGTGTCCTCCTGTCCAGGACTGACTGAATATCTCCCACCACCTTAGGAAGTGCAGAAGTTGTACTATGTGACCTCTGGAAACCCGACTGCATACAATTGAATAAGCTGAAAGAATCCAAGTGCTCTCTCAATTGAACAGCAACTATTTTTTCTAATAATTTTGATATTTAAGGTGTAAAGGAAATTGGCCTATAATTATTCATCACCATCCTACTACCACCTTTAAATATAGGTATAACCTTAGATTGTTTCCAGGCTAACGGAGTTGATCCTGTTTTTAGTGAGGTATTAAACAGATATGTCAAGGGACAAGCTATAATTGGGGCAGCATATCTAAGCAGTTTTGATGGAATATTATCCAGTCCTGTGACTTTCGAGATATTTAAATCCAATATTTCTCTCATAACTGTCTGTACTTTGATTTCCCTGAAAACAAGAGGTTCAATATGATCATACTCTCTCAACTGAGATGGTTGACATAATCCCCTGGTACTAGATGAATCCGGATATGGCCAGTTAACTCTAGCAAAACTTTTTTCCACAACTGGTGACACCAGCACCTCCTGGGTGGGGGCATTCCTGGCCATGGAAATGATGTTAACTAGATTTCTCAGATGGTCAGAAGATACCCTTCCTCCCATGACACCTACCTGTTCTGCTGTTATCAGTTGTCCTCATACTTTCTGCAATCTCAATGCGAAAGCTTTGATTAGTAGAGGTCAATATTCAATAAAGATATTAATCTATAGTTAGATATAATACTTATTGCTCAGCTTTCCTATACTTCACAAATACAGTACCAATATTATTGTTTTTTGCATTGTATGTTCCATGTCCTCTTGGTTATAGGCTTCTTGATACAGCTCCCTAAGTTGTTTGAGCAGTACCCTCTTCAATGCTTTATAGAAATTAATTGAGTCCAGTACCACTTCTAGTTCTTTCACTGTGAGAGGTTGTCTTTGCTTTCCTCCTGCAGGGATTCTAAAACCTTGACTTTTTCTGAGAGATGCAGAGTAACCCACTTAGAAGCCACTGTGTGCATTGTCTGCTAATTGTAGGCTGTGCTCTTACAGTCAGGAGCAAGCATGAACGGCCTGCTAATTAATGTCAAGGCAAGGCAAATTTTATTTTTCCAGGTGCCCAATCCCGGAGGCTCTGGGCCCTGTACAATAAAAACACACTATCAATACAAACAAATGAACACTGAAGAAATAACAATAACAGCATTAAGATAAATAGGGTCTCTGACAACACAGAATCCTATTAAAACAGGTGCTCAGAGGGAAAATGTGTGGGGGATCCCAAGGAGGACTAATATATAAGGTCTGGGAAGGCCTGACTAAACAGAAAGGCCTTGAGGTGGGCCTTAAAAACCTCAACTGAACGGGTCTCCTGAATAGATGGAGGGAGGAAGCAAATTCCACAGAAGGGGGCCGGTGGCACTAAATGCTCTGTCGCTGGCAGTTTTAAGCCTCATCGTGGGAATCACCAGAAGACCCACAGAGGAGGACTAGAGGGAGTGGACTGAGATAATGGGTGTAAGAAGGTCCAACAGATAGCCAGGAACAGCCCACATAGGGTCTTAAAGGTGAGCAAACCCACACCAAAAGGGATCCTCCACCTCACTGGCAGCCGGTGCAGATCATGCAGTGCAGAGGTGATGTGACAGAATTTTGATGGCCCAGTTAGCAACCTGGCAGCTGTGTTCTGCACTAGCTGCAGCTGGCATAGGTCACCTCCTGAGATCCCAAGGCAGAGTGCATTACAGTGATTGAGTCTGGACACCATAAAGGCATGCACTAAGGTGGGGAGGTCCATGGATGGAACTAGGGGCTTAACCATGGTGATATTCCTAAGATGGTAGAAGCTGGTCAGGACAACAGATGACACCTCAGAATCAAATGACAATCTGCTGTCAAAGGTCACGCCAATATTTCGCACCCTAGAGAAGGCCTTTAATGGCATAGATCCCAGAAACAAACCAGTTTCAGTGCTAGAAGCCATTCTGTTCCACCCTCTGTTTGACTCCACCACCAGTACCTCTGTCTTGTCGGGGTTCAGTCACAACCAGCTGGAGGCCATCAAAGTATTGATCTCTGCAAGGCAACTATTTAGTACTTCCACCACACTGGATGTTCCAGGGGCAAAGGAAAAATACAGCTGGGGATCATCGGCATAACAATCACAACCCAGACCTTATTTCCTAATGAGCCCACCCAGGAGCAGCATGTACACAGCAAACAACATTAGTGACAAGACTGACCCCTGATGTACTCCACACAACAGGAGGCTAGAGGAGGATAAATTCTCTACCACTACCCATTGCCTCCTATTAGTGAGGTAGGACTAAAACCAGTAGATGACAGAACTGGTGATTCCACAAACTTCCCTCAGGTGGCAAGCAACACATAATGGTCTACCATGTCAAAAACTGAAGAGAGATTGAGGAGGATGAGAATTGTCCCCTTCCTCAAATCTCTAGTCCTGAGGAGGTCATTGTGCACCCGAACTAGTGCAGTTTCTGTACACACATGAAATCCAGACTGGAATGGCTCATAGAGATCAAAAGCCATGAGGTGCTCCTCAAGTTGCTGCACCATAACCTTTTAGACAACCTTTTCTAAAAATGGGAGGTTGGGAGATCGGACAGTAATTCGCCTTGACATCAGGGTCTAGCAATGGCTTTTTCTGGAAGGGATGAACCAGATCCTCCTTCAAGGCATCCAGAAAAATCCCCTCAGACAGAGACAATCAAGACAAACACTGGGCCAACAGTGTCGGCACATCTCATCAAGAAACGAGTCAGTACTGGGTCCAGTTCACAATATGTGTGCTTTAACTTGGAAACTACCCCAGTAACCTCCAACACCTCCACTGGTTTAAACTCCCCCCTAACTAATTAATGAGCTTCACCTGAGCTTCATAGTCAAACCTCCCAGTTAAATGGAATGGCAGTCCCATTTAAAGGGATAGAGATTCCATTGAAAATAATTGCATTTGCATTGGTACCCAGTGGGACATCCTGATTAGGTTTACATTCTATTTAAGTAGACTATACTGTATATACAGATATATATAACAAAACAAAATGGAGTTATGGCCCCGTGGGCTCCATTATCGTATATTTCCCAGTATACCTCCCTATTTAAAGCTGTATACTTCATAATTAATTCTGTATACCTCCACACCGACATGTATATACTGTTGGAATAAAAACATCCATTGGCCAATATGGCAGCCACGAAAACAAACATTACAACTACCAATTAAAATGTCAGAAAACACACTGAGAGTACTATTTAAGAAAAATTCCCATGCTAATTTGCACACCTAACAAGCTCCAAACTACAAAAACATCCATAGCAGAATAATATAGTATCTGACACCTATAAAAAAACACCTGCCTCATAACAAACCGTACCCAAACCCCAAAACCTAACACAAAGACAGTACTGGAACAGTAAGAAAACACAGCCTTCATAACAAAAATACTGTATTTTAACCCTACTGACAAAGCCCAAACTTACATGAAATAGCTTAGAGAAACATAGAAACATAGAATTTAATGGCAGATAAGGATCACTTGGCCCACCTAGTCTGCCCATTTCCCTACCTAACGTATAAGCTGCAGATCCTAGTTAATCAACAGCCTACTTCCTCCTATCCCCCACTAGAATTGCCTTATGTCTGTCCCATGCATTCTTGAATTCCCCCACTGTTTTTGACTCTACAACCTTCTCAGGAAGGCAGTTCCATGTATCTACAACCCTCTATGTGAAGAAATATTTCCTCACATTACCTCTGAGCCATCCCTCCCATCTTCAAATTGTGCCCCTTTGTTTTTGCACATCTCTTTTTCTGAAAGATGCTACCCTCTTGGATTTTGTTGATTCCCTTGAGGTATTTGAAAGTTTCTATCATGTCCCCCCTCTCCCTCCTTTCCTTGATGCTATACATCTTTAGTTCCTTTAGTCTTTCTTCATATGTCCACTGCTCCATTCTCTCATCAAACAGCATTTTCCCTCAATGTTTGATAGCACTCAGCAGATGCCATGCCCTCCATGATGCAGCAGTCAGTCCCTTCTTTGTCCAGGCACAATTTCTGCAAAGCAATTATTACTGTACTATTCCCAAATGCTGACTCCCCTCAACCAATTCCACACTCAAGGGAACTGATGAGTAGAATACCTGTTTCGGTGTCTGTGCAAGGAACCATTTGGCTGAGTTATGTAACAGTTTTATTTGAAAAACTGAAAACAATATGGCAGCTCACAAATAATGGCTGGCCCTTCAAGAATAGGAATCCTTTTTTGTGAGAGCAAATTCCTTTGTTGATCCAGGAACCTATCCTGGAGAGTGAAATCCCCTTTGAAAATAATAGAACTTAAAAACTAAATGACTTTAAAATGGATTAATATTTTTTCACCAAACAAGGGAAAGGTGTTTCTGTGACCCAAGTCTTTCTAATATATAATATACTAAAATTCACAATTATCTGGGTGCAAGGCAATGACAAAAAGTTGCAAAAGGGGAATTTTAAGGTTTTTGCACTATCTGGATCACGGAATTCACACATCTGACCAGAACAATACTTGGCATGTCAAGAGATCTTCCCCATGAGATAGCACATGCTATAATTTGTGCAAATTTATTGAATGGCTGCAAAGTTATTAAAGTGCAAAATTTGAGGTTTAACATAGAAACCCCAACTCAACCCTAACTACAGGGGGCGCTACTGTGGCCCTATAATATATGTATCATAGGGGCATGGTTGTGCCCCTATTGTTAGGGTTGAGTAGCCTGTTTAGTGTTAAACCTCAAATTTTGCACTTTAATAACTTTGGTATGAGCTGTCCTATGGGGTAGCTCTCTTGCTATGCCAAGTTCCGTTCCAGTTGAATGTGCGGATTCTGAGATCTGGACAGTGTGAAAAAGTTAAAAATCACTGCTTTTTGCAGTTTATTCTTCATCACTTTGAACCTAGATGGAGTGGAATTTTGATGTGGTTTGTTTATGGTAGAAAGAACGTGGGTGACAGGACTGCCGATGTTTGGTGCAAAAATATTAACCTTTTTTAAGTTCCCATTATTTCCTTTGGGAAGTTCATTTTTCAGGATAGAGGTAAAATATTAGACAAAGGATTTGATCTCATGAAAAAGGATTCATTTTCATTAGAGCCATTCCTTTTCATGAGGAAAAAAATCCTTTTTCACAAGCCATCAATTTGTTTTCTGTTTGCCCCCCCCCAAAAAAAAAAAATTAAAAAGCCACAAAAATGACATCCTGGAGAGAGCCCAGAACATCTGCTTGGCTCATAAGGACCCACTTAGGTGTAATCTGCACTTCACAGTTGCAGACATGCACTACAAATTAGTTTTTTTTTACTATTAAGAATCCTTTTTAGTAACCGCGTGATATGAAAAAAGAATCCTTTTTTGTATCACAAGTCATGAAAAATTATTCTTTTTCGTGAGAGCAGAATCTTTCAACATGATTCTGATTGCCCTCCCTGGTACTGTTATGTATTTTTTTGGTGTCTACTGGCCACCCCACCCCCAATGTCCATCTCCATAGTTTTAAATATAATCCCTGATGTCTAGTGGCACTCCCCACCATCCAATCACCTTCCCCATGGTTTCTGACAGTTTCCCTGGTGTCTAGTGGCACCCCCTCCGATCACTGTCACCATGATTTTATAATAATCACTAGTGTCTAGTGGCACCCCCACCCTCCAATCACCATCCCCATTGTTTTTTTTCATGATCCCAGGTGTTCTAGTGGCATTCCCACCCTCCACTCACTATCCCCATTGTATTTTTTTAAGTGAGACCTGGTGTCTTGTGGCAACCCCCTCTCTGATCCCCATCCCCATGATTTTATAATAATCCCTGGTGTCTTGTGGCACCCGCCACTCTCTGATCACCACCCCCATTGTTTTTGTCATGATCCCTGGTGACTAGTAGCACCCCCCCGATCACCATCCATATAATTCTTATTTATTGTCCCTGCCCCACCTGCAGCCAGTTATTTTATTAAACTCTAGATGACATCGGGGGCCCAATGTCAGCATTTAAAGATCTCCCACAGCAGTGTGGGACACTGAGGAGCCTACCCCCTATGTCATGATATGTTTATATGTTTATTGCTACCTGCAAAAAAAAACCATCCCCCAACATAATTTTTCTTTTTTTTTTACCTGAAATAAGAGGACCCACCTCCCCACACCCCACACCCTTGCTCTATACTTACTAGCTGATGCTGAATTCTGTTATCTTCTGTGGTCTGAGACTGGTTTGCAGTCTTCAAAGCAGAACCGCAAACTAGGGAATAAAAGTAAGTGCCATATAATTTATTTCAATGGAGTTTTGAACTTATGTTCATAACTTTGCCATTTGTTTGGAATTATTTCACCAAATTCTCAACTTGGCCTTTTTGGGAGCCCACCAGTGAAAGGGTCTGAGACTCTGGAGACTGTTTCATTTTCCCCCTTTTTTCAAGTCTGTTGCAACAGCACTTACACTTCCTATTGTTGTATCTACTGTTTTGTCTGTTTCTTTCTCTATAATGTTTTCCCCATCTGCAGGCAGATCTTGCTTTCCCTACCTGAATATCTTCTCTGGGCTGTGTTGGCTCCCAAAATAACAAAAACCTCCCTGGGTTTACGGACCTTCTGCTCAAATGTGTGCACACTCACCTGCATGATCATGCGCATGTCCGCCTGAACGAATGTGCGACTGTTCGCCAGAAAGTTAGCAATCCAAATCACAGTCTTCATGCTGGAAAAAGAATTTGCAGAGTAATGTAATTTTCAGGCTTGTAAGCATTCCCCCCATGTTCCTGCATTGAGATCCTGTACTGTCACTGTGTTTGGACTGCTGAACTGAAAATAATGTAAAGCTGGAATACGCTGTTTGAATACTCACATCCAGTGCTGTCCTTTCTTGCCTTTTGATGCCTTTGTGCATCACTACCTTGTTAGGTTTTCTGTCTCAAATCTTCTACAAATACTCTTCTAAAAACAGAGCCCTGGGGCAGAAAGAAAAGACAAAAATGAGGGAAGCATGTAAGAGCTAGGGGCAGCATTTAACATAGTTGTTCAGCGCTGCAGCTCTGTATCACACCCTCACTCTGTCAACAAGCCCAAAATAGGGTTACCACCTTTTAAGATGCCCAAAGTGGGACATTTCCTCCTGAAACATGATTTTTTGCAGTACAAGATAAAACCTTGACCAATGCAACAGACTTGTTTTCTCAAAATAATCAGAATTGAGACTAGATGTTGTAGATTTTTCGTTGTTTCTGTTGTTTCTTATCATTTAAAGGTATTTTAGTTAAGGTATTATAGTTTTTTACAATATTAAGAGGAAACTAGAAAATATTTTTTCCACTATAAGAAGTCAGGACATGCAGTATTTTTCATTTTTTTTCACAGACACAGCTGCCCAAATCAGGACTGTCCTGCAAAAATCAGGACAGGTGGTAACCCTAGCCCAAAAAGATGTTGAAATAGATTTAACACGGAAATTGAGGAAGACATCCTAATGTACAGTATGTTGCTGCTACAGAAAACTTAAGTATATTGTTTTTGCTGGCTGTTCTTGATTTTTTCCAAGGCTTACCTTTTTCTGAGTTGAATTAAATTCTTTTTGAAGTGTTTTTTCAGGGGTTCATCGGGCACATTTTCCTCTCCTCACAAGCCTTTGCACTGTTGCTATAGTGCCAGCCGGCCCATTACTTCTCTTAGATATAGGGCAGAGGACTTGTGGGAGGGGCCTGTTTGCTGAGGTACTGCCCAGATCAGAGAATTTCTCTAATGCTGTATTTAAAATATGTTATGGTATTATTTTCTTGTTTTTTGTGTTATCTATTTATCTCCCTGTGGCCCTCACCTACCTCTCCTTCAGGCCAATTGCCAAGGACACTCACCTCTCGCTCATCTCTGAAATGGACCCCGACCCCACATTGCAGCCACCTCAGGGTAACCCTACATAATCCTTGCATTGGGTGGGTCCTCCTCTTCCGAGGAGAAACGTCCTATCAGCCCAGGCATTGGTCCTTGGGTGCTGCTGCAGCCTGGTCAGCTGTTGCGGAGCTCAAGGGGGCACTGGTCTGGGTTGTTATCATCCAGTATGAGGAGATGCAATTTTCAGTTTTTTCTCCGATTTCCCATAGTTGCGCTGCCTCTGAGCTTCCCCTGGTCTCCACCAGGAGCTGCTACAGAGTGACACTGATCCCCAACCTACCCCAGGAGAAGAGAGTAGTCTTCCAGATGTTCAATCCTACTCCTTCCCCTGCTGACCCTCCGACACCCAGTCCGTTCCCAAACCTGGTTCACCGGTGTGGTGTAAGGTAAGGTGCCAGCACCTCAGCCCTCTGTGCCACCTGGCAGGCAGGTATTATTTTCTAAATATCTTGATCAAGAGGAATGGAATGATGTCATTTTAAATGAAATTAAAGGCTGAATTATGACCTTTCTACAATCTAGAGAAAAGGGGTGGAGCTTAGCTCAACCACCTAACCTCTCTTCAGTATATAAAGAGCTCTTTTCTGTAGGTTAGTCAGTCAGCTGTAAGGCTTAGTGAGGGGCTGACCCAGAATGCACCCTAGCCTCTTCTAGTAGTTAAACATAGGTTATTGCATTGCTAAATGCCCTCTTTTATTTTTTTGTCCTCTACACTTCGTATTATTTTTCCTTTGTTCCACTGAATGAAGCTACTTTAAGTTCTGCTATCCTGGTGTCTGTGTCCATCTATTAATACAAGTCTCTTACACCACCTCATGAACACTGCACTGCAACTGTTGTTTTGTTAAATGTTCCCGGAAGGTGATTTTGCAGTCACTGTGAGAAATCACCTTTTGGGACTGCGTGATGAAGGTTCACCACCTGTGTTAATGAGGTGGGGTCACAAAAAGTCCATGTTGAAAATGTGGTGAAAAAATTCCTGAGAATGGCCAGGTTGTAGCTGCTTCATTGACATTTTTCTATACATGTGCGTAACTTTGGTAATTTTCAATATTTTGACTTCAAATTTCCACATAGCCATTTTCTCACACCACTTCATGATTTGTACAGCAGTAATTTTCCATATCCTGTCTGAAACATTGTTTTGCATCTGTGACATGGAATGGCATTTTACCACAGATTTGAACATTTTAACCAATGGGATTTATGAGGTGGGGTCGTAAGAAGACGATGTTGAAAATTTTGGGTCAAAATACGAAAATATGGCATAGTCTTGACAATTCATTGCAATTTCACTACGCCCGCTCGTAACTTTGGAAATGATAACTATTTTTACCCGATTTTCAACATAGCCTTCTTATTACCCCACCCCATGTATGTCATTGCTGTCATTTTTCAAATCCTGGCCAAAATGTGTTTTCGTACCTGTGGCATGGAATGGTGTTGCAATTGCACAGAATTATGTTTTGGCAGGGATTCAAAAATATTCTGCTCCGGGTACATGAGGTGGGGTAATAAGATGGTTATGCTGACAGTTTGGTCACTTTTGTCTTATAAATGGAAGCACAAGGCCAGGAGGGCCCTGTGCTTCCAAAACTACATACATGTATGCATCTACAGAAATTGGGAGCACCGGGTTCAAAAGACCCTGTGCTCCCCCAGTAAAATAAGGACACTAATATACTATCTTAAAAAGTAAGGAAATATGTTGCAAAAAAGTTTCTTTAATGCTCCAGTAAGGGTTAAAGCAACAAAAGTTGGGAATGAGGCATTAGGATTTCCCTTACACCCCACTCTCCCAAACCAGGCAGGAGAGCAGGTATGG
The DNA here is from genome assembly GCA_016271365.2 of Neoceratodus forsteri. Taxonomy (NCBI): domain Eukaryota; kingdom Metazoa; phylum Chordata; order Ceratodontiformes; family Ceratodontidae; genus Neoceratodus; species Neoceratodus forsteri. Next base: position 944,322,101 of record CM057452.1, read on the forward strand.
GTGTGCCACGGGCTTCTCAAGTCTAACGCTCAACCCATTCTCATAAAGTCTACACATCTGACTATATTTACAGATGGAATGTGGTGAGTGTTAGGCTTGAGAAGCCCGAGAAACACCCCACACCTGCTCTCCTGCCTGGCTGGGGAGGGTGTGATGTTAGGGAAACCCTAACGTCTCATTTTCCAACTTTTCTCACTTTGACCCTATCTGGAGCATTAACAGAGTTTTTTGCAATATATATATATATATATATATATATATATATATATATACAGTACATATATATATATGTATATATATTGCAAAAACTGTTAATGCTCTTGTTAGGGTTACAGCAACAAAAGTAGGGAAATGTGATGTTAGGGTTTCCAAATCTAACACCCCACCCCACACAGCACATACCAACAGGCATCAGGGGTGTACCTTGGGGTCATCAGCCCTAACACTTACCCCTATTCCATAAGTAAATAGGCTGAGATGGGTAAAGTATAGGAGAATGGGGTGAGCATTAGGGCTAACAACACCAAGGTACACTCCTGATGCCTGTTGGTGTGTGCAGCATGGGGTGGGGTGTTAGTTTTGGAAACCCTAACATCACATTTCCCTACTTTTGTGTCTGTAACCCTAACTAGAGCATTAACACAGTCTTTTGCAATTTATTTCCTTACTTTTTGAGATAGTATAATCATATCTTTATTTGTCTGTAGGAATGCGGGGTCCATCCTTCCATAGATTCATATATGTATGTAGCTGTGAAAGCTCAGGGCCCTAGGTTCCCAGTGATAGGACAGCAATAACCAAATTATCAGCATAGCCATCATATTACCCCATCTCATGTACTGTACCTTGTACAGAAATTTTTTGAATCCCAGCCAAAATGTAATTCTGCACAACTGCAACGTCATTCATTGCCGCAGGTATGTAAACTCATTTTGGCCAAGATTTGAAAAATGACAGCTGTGACATACAAGAGATGGGGTAATAAGAAGGCTATGGTGAAAATATGGGGTAAAAATATTAAAAATGTCCAAAGTTATGGGTGTGCATAGCGAAATTGCAACGAATGGACAGCACATTCTACCAATCCCACAATGAATCTGCCCTTAATTGACACACAGAACGCAAACATCATATACACAGAACATACAATGGGCTGTGTTCACATATGCCATTTATTTACATGCATGAGGGGTCAGGATCATACTTTGCAAGTGGCAAAGCCACAAATGAGTTATGAAAGTCCTCCCACCTCACAAATGGAAATTAATGGCACTGTTTATCTTTCACTTGGGGCAGAGTTTGGGAAACTAATGCATTTATTTAAGCAGTGGAATCCCTATGTACATTGTATAGATATATATTTGTTTATTTAGATTTTGTTGACCGAGTAAGTGCACTAGACAAATCCTGCCTATTTTCAGGCACAACCTGGGGGAAGGGGATACAAATGAATGCCAACTGACCTTCAACCAGATTAAGCTGTTGGTGGTATTTTTAGTGAATATATATGGATATACAGACATATTTCATTATTTTCTAAATTTAACCAGCAGGCATTCAAACATCCAACTGCCGTTAGAGCCAGTAAGTCTTCTTAATGCTGTAGAATGGACCTGTGGTAAAGGCTGACATGTCTCAGTCCACTGAGTACTTTATTCTTTTGTGTAGCAACTAACTTGTATACAGATTTCCCTAATACTATAAATAAATTATCATTCAGTGATGTACCAAGGTAATAAACAGAACATGATATATAGAGTAATACATAGGGTGGTATCTTTAATGAGATTTTACACACACCCAAGATGTTGGACACTACATAAACCCAGAGAACAAAGCCTGAGGGGTTTATTTTAAGCATTCAACACCGAGGGGGTGTGTAAAATCTCAAGTTAAACACACCACCTATGTTTTATTTTATATAATTGCTGGGGAGACTTTTCTCACAACAGAAATTACATAAAACAGCCATGTTCCAGTCACTGGAATGAAGCACTGTCTGCAGCCAGTACTGCTGAGTAGCTGCTGATACCTTTTTTTTTCTAAAGTTTTACCATGGCTTGCTTGACAAACTGAACTGCTGAGGCATTTGTTTTAATCCTTGCCTTACTGCCAAGTTGAGAGAGCAAGTCGAGTGAGGTGGCCAGCTTTTCTGCATTATGAAGGGGGAGAACAGTGGCAGGTGCATGCGTGGAGCAAGGGCAACCTGGCACATGTTTGTTGTTATCACCCGTGGGTTATAATCAAGGCCACTGTTTTTCGGTTTTTACCGGAAAATCCGGTAAAATTCCGGAATTAGGGCTGCCTGAAAACCGGTTAAAATGAAGATTTCATGGAATCTGGCATTTTCAATGAGATCGGTAAATCTATAAAAAAGTGTGTTTTTCTTTTAATTCCTTCCTGTACTATTTTCAGTTTGCTTTATTTAATGCTCTGTATATTAAGCCTTCTTTAATTCTGATTATTTATGCACATACTAAAAGAATGATAACAGAATCCCAGCAAAATCCGGAAATTAGAGTAGCAATCACCGGTGAAATTCCGGAATCTTAAGTCTTGAAAATGGAATTTAATTGTTTTAATCACCGTAAATCAGTGGCCTTGGTTATAATGGTGAATTATAACTGGGTTTCCCTATGGGAGAAAAGGCTTCCCAGTTATTATAATGTTAATAAGATTTTTTTTCTGCTAATGTTTTATTCAGGTAAAAGATTGCCACTGTACAACATTCTATTTTTTTAAGATTTTTTTTTTCTGTGTATGAATTTAATCCTTATGAGAGTTGTTGGGTTGACAGCATTGGAACCTGAAGCCCTCTATTTATCCATGGCAGGTACAGCATGGTTGATCACAGTGCAAGCTTCCCCACACTGCCCTTTCAAAATACTTCAACCCTGGTCGGGAGTCACATGATGCGGTGTGCTGTGTAGGATGCCTCTCTGTTTGCTCCAACCTTCCGCCTGTTAAATCTCTTTAAAACCCTGTTTTACAGCATTATTTACCGCAGACCACTTGATTTTCACCTTCTTAAATGTTCGTGCCCCCGTTATAAGAAGTCGATGGATGAGGAGATGCGGAAAATTGCTTCCAAACATATGCCTCCTGCTATACCCGAGAAGGCCTCTAAAAAAGCCAGGGCATCCTCTTTGCAATCCTCACTGCCTGTCACTACTGAGAGCCCTGATGTGGATCTCCTTACCCTCTCAAAGCTTTTAGAGGAGTTTCAGCCTTATAAGGCTGAAATGCAGAATATGGCAGGAGAAATAAAAGACATCTCAAGCACCCTGGAGGAGCTCTCCAAGAAAACAGCTGATAATAAAGCATGTATATGCTCTGTCGAAAGGAAACAGAATAAAGCTGAACTGGAGTTAGTGGCCTTGAGGCAAAGGCTAGTGAAGATGGAGAATAAAGTGGAAGATCTGGAGGGGTGCAGTCGCCGCAACAATGTGGTAATCATAGGTTTGCCCAAAAGTGAAGAGGTCTCAGACCCCATCAAGTTCATTAAGAAGTTCGTGGAGAAGGTGGCAGGCCCTTCTCCCTTTGGAGCAAGCTATATCATAGAAATAGCTCATCATGCACTATGCCCTCCCTCCCCCGGATGGAGCCCCCCAGGTCATTCATATTTCGCTTTTTAAATTTCCAGGAGTGAAAGCATTTCTTATATAAAGTTAAGGAAGTACAAGATTTGCAATGGGAAGGTAAAAAGCTGAGGGTGGCGCAAGATCTGCCTTTATCTGTGCATCAGAAACGAGCCACATTTCACAAATTGGTCCTCAAGCTGATTGCTGCAGGAATCAAGTTTCGAATGGACTTTCCTGCAAGGCTTCAAGTTTGCCTGAACGGCTCCTGGGTGACCTACGAGGAAGTGGAGTTGACAACTGCAGGGCTCAAAGAAGCGCTTCCTGACCTATTTAAGTCTGCATGAGAATCGACCTGGTGCAGTGTGCTATGCTGAGTTTTCCATTGGTGGTGTTGTCTAGCTGCTGATAATCTACAATTCTCAATAAACTCTCTGGGGCTATGCCAGTGACAAATTGTACATCTGGTTATCTAACTCTACACTGCAACTCTCATGAAGGGTCTCCTTTCTGATCTAAAAATGGACATTTTGCTCCCGATCCATTTCTCACTCCCAGGACTGCCTAATATTTTGTTGACTCTCTTGTTTTAGCTTTGGCTAAGCCCAGCCTCATCTTTGGGTTTACAAGCTAGGTGTTAATGGGCTCCTGTGTTTTTCCTCTGGATCTAAATAATGGATATCTGAGTGGGGTCATTGTGTTCAAGTCAAGTCTCACTCTGACAGAATTGGCAGTTCGTTTCCTTAGGGGTGATGTCCCGATTTTATGGCAATGGGGGGGGCAATGCTCAGCTCTCTCGGAGCTCATAATGAGACCCTGTCTGCAACCGCGGTCCCTTCCTGGTCCTTGTAGCAAGGTCTGTTTTTTTCTAGGCTTCCACTCCTTTCACTCCCTAATGCCACTAGACATTAAATATGGTTAGCCTGAACATCAGACGGGGATCCCGCAATTGCAGACAAGCAGAGATATCAGGGTTCCTGTACACCTTAATTAGGCATTTGTCTGCCCCTTTCTTATAACCCTGTTAGAGTGCTGTTGTTGTAGGACTCCTTTTTTTTTCAAATTTTCTCTATAAGAGTGAGGTAGTCACTGCTTCTGGTCCAAGCAATGTGGTCTGGACAGTGACCCTGGAGATCACAGACTCTTCCTTATTTCAAAGAAGACATTTATGGCCTGCTCACTCTCGGTGTCGTAAGCCTGTTGTTCGCAGGCTGCACCGCAAGACGGCGTCTAAGATTATTATTTCCACATATGATGCAAGTGTTTTACACACTTCACGCTCTGCGGGCCATGTCGATATATAGCTCATGGGGTTTCAGCAGGGAGGGCTACTTTCTCTAAGGGGCTAGTGCAGCTAATTCCCCTGTATTATTAAGGGGTGATGTTAAGCAGTAAGAATTGGGGATAGGTTATTCTCTATGGAGTGTTCTGGATATAAAGGGGTATTCTTGTTCTTGTTTCTTGGTTCATGAGGGCAGGAAGGTTGGAGGGAGAGGGACTTTTCAGACTGCCATTCATCATGTACCACACAGAAGAGGGGTGGGTGTGGGAGGAGGGGGGCTAGGGTTTATGGGGTGTTTTGGGCGGAGGGTTTCAGGGGATGGTCGGGGGAATGGACTCAGTACTGGCAGGGTTGGGGGGAGGGTAGAACAACCCAGCACATACCATGTTTGGAGTAGTACTGATGTGAAATATAAACACAAGCTGTGCTTCAGAAGATTTTGACTGGCAACACGGGTGATGGCTAGAAGCATTCAATTTATTAGTTGGAATGTTAAAGGGGTGAGGCATAAAACTAAAGCAATATAAAATCCTGAAACATTTGAACCATCTGAAGGCAGAAATTATGTTTTTGCAGGAGACGCACCTGCTCAAGAAGAAGGCGAACAAAATGAGACGGCAACAGATTGGGCAGATGTTTGCGGTGGAGGGCACGACCCACAGTAGAGGGGTCATGATCCTTCTGCATAAGTCGGTTCCGTTCAAACCTCTCCAAGTTATATCTGATCCTTTGGGCAGATTCCTGTTTGTAAAAGGCAGACTGCATACCCTGGACATTATCTTGGGCACTATCTATGGCCCTAATGTAGACTCCCCTAGTTTTTTTGTTCAGATGATAGAAGCCTTAACTCCATTTTTGGATACCCCCATGGTCATAGGGGGTGACTTTAATCTTGTTTTTGATCAGGCTCTAGACAGATCAGGTCAATCCCATCAAGGTCTCTCTCTCCAGCACAAAGAGCTTTTAGGGATCTGATGGACTCTGCAGGTCTTTGTGATATCTGGCGTGTATTACATCCCAATACAAGGGAGTACACTTTTGTTTCCCCGGTGCATGCAACTTCCTTGAGGATTGATTATATCCTCATTTCTCAAACTGTTTTACCAGGGGTTATAAGCTCTAGTATTGTCTCAGGACCCCCGTCAGATCACTCCGTGGTCACCTGCCTAATAGCCCTAGCTTCCTTGCCAAATAAAGGGAGCAGGTGGAAGTTGAATAACCAAATTTTGAAGGAGCCAAAGACGGTTCAATATATAATATCCCAAATAGAGCAGTTTACTGTTACCAATTCTAACTCTATAGGGAAGCCTGATATGGTATGGGGTGCTTGTAAAGCATATTTAAGGGGATTATAATTGGCCTAACGTTGAAAAGGAAAAGAGAGAGAGAGCATCTCAGATTTCTGATCTTCTCTCTCAGATTAGGGGTATGGAGCCTGCTCTCTCTCCATCTTCCTCAGAGACATTTAAACAAGACTTAACGAAATTGAGAGAAGCCTACCTGACGGAGCAAGTCAAATTTACAATTTTGAAAACAAAAGCTGTATATACTGATCAGGGTGAGAAGGCGGGCAGAATGTTAGCGCTGTGTATTAAACAACAGGAATCCACCAGATTCATTCCTGCAGTCCACTCTCCCAAAGACAACTCCCTTAGGGTCTTACCCTCGGAGACAGCAGAGGAGTTTACAAATTATTTCAAGGATTTATATGGCCCTATGGCTAACCCCCATCTAAGGACAGACTCTATGAATATCTGAGTGATTTACAATTGCCTTCTCTTACACAATCCCAGCAGAAAGTTTTGGAGTCTCCTATCTCTGAGGGCGAGATTGAAAGGGTAGTTAACTCTCTTCCACCTGATAAATCTCTGGGCCCTGATGGGTTTACCTCCAACTTTTACAAAGTTTTTTTCTAAGCAATTGATTCCCATTCTGTTACCACTTTTTCAGGCTATCCTCTCCGGTCAAGTATCCGATCCCTTCCTTTTCGAGGCATTGATTGTTCTGCTGCCCAAGCCAGACAGACTGTCTGACCAGGTCTCAAGTTATAGGCCGATCTCCCTTCTCAACCATGATATCAAAATTCTGGCAAGATTATTAGCCGACCATCTGGAGGCAGTACTTCCCTTTCTAATAGGGGAAGAACAGGTTGGTTTTATGAAAGGGAGATCATCGGTTGATCATCTGAGGACCCTGTCTCATGTCTTCCAGGTATCCAAGGATGCTTCTCATCCAATGGTCCTGATTTCATCGGATGCCGAGAAGGCGTTTGACAGAGTCCACTGGGACTATTTGTTTGTTACGATGGAGGTTTTTGGTTTCCCCATGAAATTCCGGAATTGGGTTAGCTCATTATACAAGTTCCCTTCTGCCAGAATCTCATGTAATGGGGTTGTCTCTAGTCCCTTAAAACTGCATGTGGGGACCAGACAAGGATGCCCCCATCTCCCCTTCTCTTTAATATTTACTTAGAGCCTCTTATTAGGATGTTATCAGGTGCCCAGGGCATTTTGGGTATTTCTCTAGGTGAGCAGGTGGTTAAAGGCCTACGCAGATGATCTTCTGCTGCAAGTAACATACCCACTCACATCTATTCTCTCGATTCTGAAGTTAATAGATGACTTCAGCAAGGTCTCAAACTATAAACTTAATGTAGGAAAGACTGTAGTTTTTCCTCTTAATCATAGGGTATACAAACAAGACATTATCGCGTTTGGGCTCACTTGGAAGTCTGACTATATTAAATACCTGGGGCTCCTTTTAACTTGGAATGCAGCTCGGCTCAGACAACTAAATATTGACGCACTGGTACATAAGATAGACCTAGACCTTCGCAGATGGACCCTACTTCCCCTTTCTCTTTGGGGCAGAATTAATTTAATCAAAATGAACATATTCCCTCATTTGTTCTACCCCCTCAACATGCTAAACATATGGCTCCCCCTGTCCTGGGTCAAAAAAGTGCACAGTATGATCTCCACTATTATATGGGGTGATAAGAAGGCTAGGATGGCATTCCATAAATTAGCTGCCCTGAAAGCTAAAGGAGGATTAAGGCTTCCCCATATTGGGCTATACTATTGGGTCAGCCAGGCCAACAAGTATCTCAGATGGCTGACCACAGATCAATTGTCCACGGCAGCCACATACACCCCGACCTGGTTAGCCATCGAGTTCGCTTCCATAAAAAAACACGCCTTTCCCCTGCAGCGCTGTTATACACCAAGGTTAGTTCCCTACCTGAATCTCTACGCAGATCCCCTATAGCTGTTTCAATCAGGGTTCATACTCAATTGTGTGCATTTCTGAGATATAAAAATCTCAAGGATTTATTTCAACCCTTGATAGGTAACCCTAATTTTTTACTAGATGGTAAGCCTCTCCCAGCTAGCTGGCTCCCTCAGATAGGGAGATTGCCATCTAGATGAGCTTATAACACCCAACAGTCAATGGTGTTCTTCAGCTGACATTATGCTCAAGTTTATGATACTTTGCATAAGTATTTTCAAGATTTTCCAGCTTCGTCATCTCCTGGTTAAGGTAATGGGTTCAACTCCCCCCGGTTACCCATATCAGCTTCCAAGCTACCTTAACAGAGTTGGCGGGTTCACCCCATGCTGTATCCAAAATATATAGTGCTCTATTTACCTGGGTCTATCCTGATAACTACACTCCCGTCACCTTTTGGGCCTCTCTCTTCCAGGACAGAGACCTGGACTGGCCTCTCCTGTGGCAAAGTTGTCATAAGTTCCTCGAGCAGGACAGACTTAGATTAATGTAATTCAATATTTTGCACAATATTTACTATTCTCCGCAGAGGCTTGCCAGACTGGGTTTGGTGTCCTCTCCTCTTTGCACAAGATGTCAGTCGCAAGAAGGAGATTTTCTTCATATTTTCTGGAGCTGTTCTAAAGTTGTCCCACTCTGGACTATGATTAAACAGTGTGCTGAACCTCTTTTAGGGCTCTCAGACTTGTTCACCCCCGGAATATGTCTTCTTGGGGATTTCTCCTCCATTTCGGTGGTGAACAGGAAGTATTACATAGCTTTAATGTTGTTGTCTGTTAAAAAATTGGTGTTAAGACACTGGAAAGATACGGAGGTACCAACATATGTTGAATGGCTTCAGGAGTTACTTGCAAATCCCAGAACAGAAAGGACTATTGCCAGTCTATACAACAAAATTAAGAAGTTTGATAGGATTTGGGGCCCATTACAAACTCTCTATGCATTACAGGTTTAAGCATCATTAGGCCATATACATAGGTACCATGCTAAATGTATAAGGAGGTGCTGGGTTGTTTGGTGTAGGTGCTGGGCAGGGTGGGAGGGGGGAAGGGGAGAACGAATCATCCTGTACTTTGTATGTGATGTATGGGGTTCATGTTCTATACTGTTATGATTCGTTTTCTGTATTGGAAACTTTAAAAAAATTTGAATTGAAAAAAAAAATGCCTCAACTCTGCCATGGAGGGACTACCACATAAGTGAGAGGTTAGTTTATACTCCATGCCCATTCAGTCTTTGGCCTTTTTTTGTGACACTTCCACCAAGGGAACCAAGTAGTGTTAGTTGTGTTGATGATTTTGTGATGTGGACACCTGCTTACTGGGAACTGGACTAAGACCACCACCAAACATTTTGCATAGGCCAGTGAACAGACTGCAGGTGATAATAACTTTCAACTACTACCAACCTGTGCTGCATTTGAACCTAAGACCAAGAGGTAAAAGGCTCCTTAATCTGCTATGAATCCACTAAGCTATCCGGTTCCCTGCATAGCATTCTAATTCTAATGCTAGAAATATTTTGTGCTGCTATGCTACAACAAGGGATGCTGTATGATCATAGATAACATCCTTACTAATGTTAGTAAGAGTTTTTTGCTATGTAATGATATTTAAGGATAACAATCATGTGACATAGTTCTACATATTGTACTGATGCTATAAAGACAGTGTTCCACTGTAATGTAGTAAGGATCAGGAATCCTAGATATATTACTGCACACTAATGCTGGAATGATTTTGTTCTGCCATGTTATGCCAATATTGAACACTGCTAGAAAATACAACTTGCTACTAGAAATATTTTATTCTGCTATTAAATTCAAAGGGCATGTCATACAGTGCATGCTCATTGTATTCTGATACGGATTAAGTATTACTAGATAAAAGGCTAAGGATCATGGATATATACACTAAAGTTAGATTGTGTTCTGTTACATACAGTACAGTATAGGAAGGTTAAAATGTCTACATACTAATGCTAGAAATATTTGTTTTCATTATGTACTGTTATACTAATGTTTATTATGTATACTGTAGTACTACTTTATTACTCATGCTAAAAAGATTTTGTTCTGCTATTTATAGGGATGAGTAGTTCTAGTAGAATGATTTTCTTCTGCTATAGCATTGCAAAACATCAGTAGCAAGTACTAAACAGAAACTTTCTGTTCTACCACAAGATCAATGATCATAAATTTACTTTACCCAGATACCTCTTTTAAAAGAGATCTTTGTTTCAGTGGGACACTGACTAGTAAAATAGTTTAAATAAATACATGTGGTAATATTATAATGCATGCAGAGAATGAGTGCATTCTGCTATGGGTTAAGATCATTGGATAATGTTAGAAAGAAGTTATTCTGTGTGAGAAAGAGGATAATACATGATTATGCTAAAAAGACTTTGTTCCACTATGCCGTAATTAAAAGTAATAGATAATACCTGCCTACTGTGCAGTACTGTTTGTTCTGTTCTGTTCCGAACGTTAATGCACCTACTGAACAGTACCTAATGCAGTACATACTAAATCTAGAAAGATTGCTCTAACACTTGCTTACACGTACAGTACTGTAACATAGAAGAAAAAAATCCTTTACTGCTTAACTACTTTATGATGTATAAAAAATGACAAAACATTTTTTCAAGGTAAGTTCTCAAACTTAATGTTCATACTTTGATTTCCATGGATTAATATCCATAGCTACCAAGTCAGTTCCTCCCCATACTAAAGCAGAATGAGCTTCATGCTAAGTCAATTCTAACAACTGCCTCATGGATACTATCCAAGATTGTGTACCAAGTGGTTACATCACACTGCAGTGAATTTAGCAACCCAGCTTTAAATTCCACCAGTGTCACCTATTAATTTTCCTTCCTGAGCAAGTCACTCAGTTCATACCCATACTCACATTTTGCTTTCACTGCCCACCTATCACCCCCAGCAATCCCACTTAGTCTCATCTTTTCTTGACTAACTCAGCTTTGTGTGATCTCCTAATAGCTGCTGTCATCTGTTTCTGGATTGTAACGCATTTTGGTGAACAGTAATAAAAGGCTGTACAGTATATAAAACCAAATTATTAAATACATTTCCTTCTGTCTTTTAACAGTTCATGAATGATACTCATTGAGGGATACTATTCTGAAACAGTTCCCCCCCTTGGGCTACTATTATACATGTCAGTCATATTTAGCAGGAGGTCCCATGTGCTTTATATTGTTCCAAAGAATTGTGCCCTTTCACATTGCCGTCTGTTTGTATAGTCTGTTATATTGTAATGTAATGCATTGTAATGTAATTATGTTTCCCTATGTTTTTATGTACCCAGGACCACCTTGTAAATGAGTTCGCCCAATGGTGTTTTCTCCTGGTGAAATAAAGACTGAATGATTGATTGATTGAGTGATTACTTGATTAAAGCATTGTATTACATACCTCTCAACTGTCCTTAATTTTCTGGGACATTGATTTTGACCATAACATTCCCACTGTCCCTTTTACAACTGACAATCTTGTGAGTCAGTAGGTCAGCACTCCAATAACAGTCTTCATTCAGAAAATACATTTTTTCACTTTATTTTATTTTGTGTACAGTTATTATTTTTATTGAGCTTACAGTATTTTCAAAGAAAACATTTAAAACAGTCAAAGTGTGATATCCGACATCTATCTAAAGATTACAAACTATAGGGATTTCTAAAGTTCAGCACAACAGAAAAGCAAATACAAATTACAGCATAGGTTACATGCTATAAAATACAACAAAAAATGCAAGAATGTCCAGGAACAGATAATAATGGCTGAAGGAGTAATGGGGAAGGGGTAACGAGAATGACGATCAGTGGAGAGGTGGTGCCACTAGACACCAGAGCAACAATAACACATTGCCAGTGATGGCAATGGAGTGTGTGGGGAGGGGGCACCACCAAACACCAGGGAAATGGTAGCTCACAGCTCACTTTGCAGCTGGCAGCACGAGTTCAGCTGTGGCTGCAGAAGTGAAGAAATTCTTACTGTTCTCAAGCAGAGAATGCAGGAGAAGTGCTCCTCTGACTAAACAGGGCACCTGTGACTTTAGATGCCCAGAAAAATTATTTCTGGCCATAATCTTAATAAACAAATATCAGAATCTAGCTAAACAGCTCCAGTTTATCTAGGTTCTAATGTCTGTTTTTAAAAATCCCAACACTTTTATATATTTTCTGTTTCTCATTTCATGGTAAAAATGAACAAAATGGCTATTGGCATGGCACGAAAAGTATTTGGTGCCCTGCCAAACAAGTGGTACAAAACCAAAAACCAGTATTTGCAGCATCACATTTTTACTTTTGTCACAGAACGTTATCTGAAAAACCCTACTGCGCATGTACAGGTCAGAAAATATTAAAATTTAAAGTCTAGTAACTCTGGAACCCTTTGATATTTTTTCACCATACCTATCAAAGACATTACTTTGGGACATGACACATGTTCTCTACAAGTTTGGGGCAAAAACTCCTTTCCACGTAGGCTATAGGTAAGAGCAAAAAAAAAAAAAAGAAACAATTTAAGTACAGGAAAAAAGTTGATTTAAAAAAAAATGACACATGAAAATCTGGGAAACTGCACAGGCTGCCATTACACAAATGTCCACTCATCAAGACCTTGCCTCCTAGACAACACATACTGTACAACATTTCAATTAATTTTGTCAATGAGAGCCAAATATATTAATGTTATACCTGCACTAATCAAATCATCTACAGCTATATACCTGTAATTATCAATAAATTGTAGCTATATGCCTGCACTAATTAAAGCTATGTACTGTATTTACGTGAATCAAACAATTAAAAGTATATACCTGCACTAATTAAAAGTACACAGCTGCCCTACATCAAACCCTAAGGATAACACTAATAGTGGTTGCTTGTGAGGTCTTGTCCTTTTGCTGCTTGGGGGGTGGGGGTGGGGAGTTAGGGTTGCAAACCCTAACATTAAATTTCCCAGCTTTTGATGCTTTAATACCAACCCTAACTGATGCATTAACTTTATTTTCTGTGAATTAATCTCCTTACTTTTTGAGACAGTGTAATTACAGCCTTGTTTTTCTGTGGGAGCACAGGACCCAACCATATATAGTTTTTGAGATAGAGTAATTGTATAATTATTTTCCTGACCCCCATACCTCCATAAATGAATATATGTATATAGCTGTGGAAGGGCTCTGCACTTCCATTTATAGGACAACATTGACCAAATTGCCAGCATAAAGATCTTATTATCCCAGCTCATATACCCAGTGTGCCATTGGGGTCATGTGGCCCAACTTTCACCCAATTCCATGTGTAAGCAGGTTGACATGCAACAGTAAAGGAGAATGGGATGAGATTTAGGCCTCACGGCCCTAATGACACACCCCAGTGTCTATCAGTCTGTGGAGGATGGGGGTGCGGGGTGTGTGGGGGGGTTAAGGGCTCAACCCTAATGTCCCATTTCCTGTCTTTTTTGCTTTAACCCTAAATGATGCATTAACACAGTTTTTTGCATTGAATTTCCTTACTTTTTGAAAAAGTGTAACATAAGTAACAAAGAAAATGTATTGGTGGGAGTGCGGGACCCTTCAGGCCCCATGATCCAACCACGTTGTCCATTTCTGCATAACAATATACATCTGGCATAGCTATGCAGCATCCCTATACAGCAACAAACTCTTAGAACACAAATGTAATGATATCTCATGAATCGTGCAACCTAGTAAACAAATTCCACTGCAGGCTTACTGTGTGGTTTAAAAGATTGTTCTAGTGGCACAGGTCACTTAAAAGTGACCTGTGCCACCATTAGCAAAAAGTCTGTATGTCGCATCATTTTCGAAGTAACAGTGCTGAAAGTTGTGACACAGACCACAATGTAATCTTAAGGGAAAAATGTCAACTATGTCATTGAATATCTCTGAAACCAATTAATTCCCCAAAACCTTGGAGGTAGAAGATTTGGTTTGCTAGCCAAGGCACCTAGCTTCACCTGAGCTCTTTCCTTCTTAGATTGCTTGAAAGGACAGAGCAGAGAACCTTACCAGAGCAAGGGAAAAGGATTAAGACTTCTTTTGGCTAAGCAGATTTACTGTGTGTTGTTATTTTTATTTTGTACTCACAGGGATTGCTTCTGTTTGTTGCTAACATTTCATTGCTTTATTTTCCTCCAGTTCAAATTGTTGTTGCTGGTATACCTTCTTCTACATTATTACAAAGTGTGCCTACAGGTGTGTACTAACAGAGTACTGCTGTAATCTTCTGATTCAAATAGTCTTTTGCAATGTATATCTTCTGATACTGCTTTATTTTCCTCTGTAGCAAAGTATTTCTTACAGGGTATATCTTCTCTGAAATTATTACAGGTGGTGCTTTACAAGTTTTACAGTTTTATCTAACATTAGGATAAGCTTTCAGGGTTACTGCATTTGTTGTTGACTGATTGTTTCTGCTTTTACCTCATTGTTCTTTCATCCCTGGTTCTTCTTTTTTGGCAGGGGAAGGGCCCAGCCACCCACCCCATCCCCAACCACCCCACACTACACTACACTCCTTTTATAGGGTACCACAGTTGTGACATTTCCTGTGACAAAGCAGGAAGGGCGGATCAGTGGGGCATCCACAAGGTGAGCTCATTTACTGAGGCACTAGTAATTTAACTTGTTATAACAAGTTATACAAAAACCAAACACAAAATCAAACCATTACTTGCATTTTCTTCCTTCTAATTACTCTGACCAGGTTATAAACCCAGCAACTTATCTGGAATGGATATCATTAACTGCAGGTACTGTGGGACACTTTTCAGAAGGACAGCCATACAGGATTTAGGAGACTGTCCTACATGCTGGGCCATTGGAGATCTTAGGGTTCAGCTCTGGGCAACATGGGCAGAGATTGCGTGCCTCAAATTTCATATTCAAGAGGAAATACATTATAAGAACCACCTGCCATTTCCCCAACATCCAACAGAAGAACCTCGACCACAGAGGTTAGTTGGTCCAGGAGGTTGGCAGGTGGTTAGGAAGGGAAAATCAGGTGCCCCATCACTCTGTGCTCACCAACATATTACCTCCAAAAACCATATAAACACTACAAACAGGTATCTGCCTCTATCTCTGAAATCAAACAAAGGGGCAGAGGACACTGCAGAGTAGGGCACTGCAGCACAGGAGCTAGTACAACAAAACTCGCCCAAATCAGGAACCAAAACAAAAAAAGCAAAATGGAAATCCAAAAAACTTCTGATCATAGGAGACTCCATGATTCAGGGAATTGATACCCATATTCAGCCAGGGGTAATGGTCAGATGTCTCCCAGGTACATCAGCATGGAGAGACACTGACCGCATTGCTAAAACTGTTCACAAAGCAGGAGAAAACATTGTCATCCTGGTACACATAGGGACTAATGATCTCGCCAGCCGGTCAGTTGTGGAGACCAAGGAACACCTAACCAGGCTGGGTGACAAACTATCATCCATTTCATCCAGCATCTCCTTCTCTGAGATCCTGCCAGTCTGGAAGAGGGGGGCAGATAGATGAAAGGTCAGAGAAGGGGAGATAGGGGAGCTAAACATGTGGCTCAAGGGCTGGTGCCAGAAAAAATGACACAGATTTGTAGGGAACTGGCAACAGTTCAGGGAGTGAAAGTTCTTTAAATTTGATAGACTGCATCTGACTAAGGAGGGAGTCAGTGCATTGAGGCAGAAGTTTGATGTCTTTGCAGAATATTTAAACTAGCAAATGGGGAGAGGAGTGCAGCACCCCATACATTGAATGGGAAGAACGCCCCTCCCCCCTCAGCTAGTGGTCAAACAGGGATTCAGCATGTTTGCAGTTCATTTGCATCACCAGGTAAGAAAAAAGGTCCATCTCCCCATATGATGCACAGGGGAAATGCCAAACCTCACCCAACAACTAACACACCAAAATCTGGCCAATGGAAAATCATGTACACAAATGCTCACAGCCTGGGAAATAAGATCCCAGACCTGCAGATGATAATGTCAGAGGCTAAACTGGACATAGTAGCAATTAGTGAGATGTGGTTTACCAGTAAACACACTTGGGAGACTTCAGTACCTGCCTATGTACTGTTCAGAAGAGACTGAGGTGCAAAAGGTGGGGTGGAGTGGCCCTGTATGTCAATGAAAATATAAAAGTTACTGAAATTCAGAATACACATAAGGAGTCAGAAGAACTGTGGGTCACCCTGGAAACAGGAAATGGGACAGCCATAAGAACTGGGGTTGTCTACAGGCCCCCAGACCAGGGAGAAGATACAGACACATTACTGTTAGAAGATACATAAAACATGACAGCTAAAGGAGAGGTTCTGATAATGGGAGACTTCAACATGTCGGATACAGATTGGTCAATACCAGCAGGAACATCTGCCAGAACTAGACACATGGTGGATTCCCTGCAGGTGGAGGGCCTCAAACAACTGATACAACAACCCACAAGAGACAGGGCTATCCTAGATCTATTACTGACTAACAGGGAACGGATCACAGATCTCCAGGTAGAAGGTCACCTGGGGGGCCAGTGACCATCACATGGTATGGTTCAATTTGGCCACTACATCTAAATCATCCCATTCCAAGGCAAACATATGGGACTTCAGAGGAGCTGACTTTGATAAGATGGCCAATAGAGTTAAGCTAGCCCTGGCAAAAAGAAACACAGGTGAGGGGGTACAGGCAAAATGGGCAAGCACTAAGGATGCAATACTTGAAGCAACATCCCATTGTATTAGACAGAAAAGGAAGTGCAAAAGAAGAAGGAAACCACTTTGGTTATCAAAAACAGTAGCAGAAAAGTTCAGAGCTGAAAGGCTGGCCTTCAGGAAATATAAAGGAACACAGTGGGATGAAGATAGGGAGGCATACCAAACTGCCCTAAGAGAAGCACGGAAGGCAGTAAGGTAGGCAAAGTCCCAAACTGAGGAAATACTAGCACGAACAGTAAAAGAAGGTGACAAGACTTTCTATAGATACATTAGTGAAAGGAGAAAGTCCAGAGGGGGTATTGCTAAGCTCAAAGAAGAAAAGGGGGCATGTGAGGAGGAGGACCCTGTAAAAGCATCTATCCTAAATAGATACTTTTGCTCAGTATTTACTGAAGAGAAGTTAGGGCAGAGCTCACAGCTCAGCACCATGGACACAGGGGAGGGGGAGGTGAGCACTACTCCTTTCACAAAAGAAAGGGTCCTACAAGAGCTCACTAAGCTCAGGGTGGACAAGGCAATGGGACCTGATGGCATACATCCCTGGGTACTTAAGGAG
This sequence comes from Neoceratodus forsteri, assembly GCA_016271365.2. Lineage (NCBI taxonomy): Eukaryota > Metazoa > Chordata > Ceratodontiformes > Ceratodontidae > Neoceratodus > Neoceratodus forsteri. The sequence continues at coordinate 944,339,556 of CM057452.1, forward strand.
CTAAGGATGGAACTAGCAGAGCTATTAGCAGAACTGTTTAGTGAGTCTCTGAGCACAGAAGAGGTCCCAGAAGACTGGAGATGGGCTCATGTGATCCCACTTCGCAAGAGTGGTAGCAGGGAGGAGGCAGGGAACTACAGACCAGTCAGTCTTACCTCAGTAGTGGGCAAGATTATGGAGATACTCCTTAAGGAAAGGATAGTGCAACACCTGGAATCCATAGGGGCCCAGGATCCAAGACAGCATGGGTTTACCAAAGGAAGGTCCTGTCAAACTGATCTCATAGATTTCTTTGACTGGGTAACCAGAGTGGTGGACCAAGGGGGAGCAGTTGATGTCACCTACCTTAATTTCGGCAAAGCTTTCAACACTGTCCCATATAGTAGATTGATAAATAAGCTGGGTAGGCTCAGGGTGGGTCAGAAGTTGGTCAACTGGGTGGCAAACTGGTTGACAGGCAGAAAACAGAGAGTGGTGGTCAATGGTATACAGTCAGAAGAGATGCAAGTTACAAGTGGGGTACCTCAGAGATCAGTCCTGGGGCCAGTCCTCTTCAATATCTTCATTAGTGACACTGCAGATGGACTAGAGGGTAAGGCTTGTCTGTTTGCAGATGACACCAAGATCTGCAACAGAGTAGATGATCCAGATGGGGTGGGCAGAATGAGAAGAGATCTGAATAAACTAGCAAAATGGTCAGAAGAGTGGCAACTGGGATTTGATGCAAAGAAGTGCAAGATCATGCACATAGGGAAGAGAAAACCTGAAGCCACCTCTAGGCTGGGAGGGGAAAGAGACTTGGGCATCATCATCATCACCGATGACCTGAAATCATCCAAGCAGACCTCTAAAGCAGTAGGTAAGGCTAGGCAGATGTTAGAGTGTATTAGTAGGGGTATCACAAGTCATAAGAGGGAGGTAATAATCCCTCTTTACAAGACACTGGTTAGGCCCCATCTGGAGTACTGCATGCAGTACTGGAGGCCACACCTTCACAAGGACATTAACCAAATTGAGGCAGTCCAGAGAAGGGCAACCAAAATGTTGCAGGGACTGCATCAGGACATATGAGGACAGATTAACGGAGCTCAATATGTATACCCTTGAGCAAAGGAGGGCGAGAGGTGATATGATCGAGACATTCAAATACCTTAAAGGCATTAACAAGGTGAAAGAGCCTAACATGTTTAAATATAAGAAAAACAGTAGGACAAGAGGACACAGCATGAGATTAGAGGGAGGCCGATTAAGGGGGAATGTGAGGAAATTATTTTTCAGAGAAAGGGTGGTGGATGCATGGAATGGCCTACCTCAGGAAGTGGTGGCAATGAATACAGTGCAGGGCTTCAAACACGCATGGGATAGGCATAAGGGAGCAATACAGATGAGTATGAATAGATAGGCCACTGACAGAGCAAAGGTCAATGGCACATTTATGAGGTAGAAAGAGAAATGGGCAGACTGGATTGGCTTTGTGGTCCTTATCTGCCATCAGCTTCTATGTTTCTATGTAAACAGTACAATTCACATGCCAATGACATCCCCTCAACACCCTGCAGATTTCAAGTAAAAAGACCAAACCGTTATTGAGATATGCAATTTTAAAGTTTTTATACCTTTTAAAATGTTTCAGTAATGAGACAGCTAATTTATCAGCCATGAGAAAATCTTCAATCGCCAGCTAACAAAATCTTTGGCTGTGAGCAGCCATCTGGTCACACCAGTTTGGGCTATCTAGTCTTCCCCATGGACACCTGGTGGTGAAAATCTGGCTATCTGGTCGTCCCCTCTCCAACGAAGCTCACGGCAGAAAAAATCTCAGGACGAAGATTTTGCAGGCTCATGACGGAAGAGTCTTAGAGAGTCACGAACAAAGAATTTAAAATGGTAAAACTCTATTTTTTGACTAAACCGAGCCAAACCAAACGCATTGCTTGATAGAGGGGTCTCCCTGAACAAAACCCATGCCTCATTTGCCCCAAAAGTAACCTGTGGAGAAAACTACAACATTTTTTCAGTCAGAAAACTGAAAACAAGATGGCAGCTCTCACGAATGAAAAATTTCTCATGGAGGAAGATTTTTCCACAGTGAGCATGCAAAATCTTCGGCCATGAGGGGAAGACCAGATAGCCAGACTGTCATTCTTCTCTTGTAAAATATACATATAAATTGTCCCATAGGATATAATGAGAATTTCAAACTTTAATAACTTTTGAACAGATTAATATTTGTTCACCAAACAAAAAGTAGCATGTTCCTTGACCCAAGTGCATTCAATGTCCCAAGATTTGGAGCAATAGACCACACAGTGGCCGTGCAGCACCATGGGCAAAAAACACGCAAAAGTGGGGGAAAGTGCATTATTTTGCAGTTAGCCATGCAAAAACCGTGTCTCTGACTGAAACTCAACTTAGCAGATCAAGAGAGCTATGATACAAAACTGTGTATTCAAAATGTGCAAATCCATTGAATGGTTTCAAAGTTATTAATGCACAAAATTTGAAGTTTAACAATAAATTGGCTACTCAACCCTAAACACACAGTGCAGCCACAGACGTTGTCAGCTATTTCCTGAAATTTCTGTGATATTTCTGGATAAATTGCCTGCTTTCTGCATTCCACAGTAGGGGCAGCAGAGAGAAACTCTTTAGAAATTTTGCAAAATATCTGGAAATATCTGGCAATGTCTGTGGCTACTATTGTGAGGTGCTACAGTGCCCTATATATATATATATATATATATATATATATATATATATATATATATATATATATATATATATATATATATATACTGTATATACAGATATGTCAAGCCAAGATGAAGCACATAAATGCTGCATAATATCACAGAATAGTACAATTTACTTCTGGGGACATTGTAAGTCAATGTCAATTAAGTCCTTTTGTCATGTAGGATTTTGTGACATTTTATTAGTACAAGTCACTGCACTTCATCATGGCTAACACTACACACACACACACACACACACACACACACATATATATATATATACATATACACACATACATATTCATTGCAAAAAAAACTCAGTTAATGCATCAGTTAGGGTTTCTATTAGTAGCAAAGGCTGAAATTTGTTAGGTTACTAACCCACTCCCCACCCTCTACACACCAACAGGGATCATCAGGGTGTGCCTCAGGGTCATCGGGCCTCTCATTCTTGGGGTTCTTAATCATTATATTCACCCTACTGCAGTAACAAAAAAGCTGAGATGTGATGGAAACAGGTGTGTTTTTCATGAGTGTATGGAATGGGGTCAACATTTGGATTGACAACCCCAAGGAAGACTCCACTCTTATTTGCTTCAGTGGTGGGCCCGGGATGTTATGGTTTGAAACTCTAACATCAGAATTCCCTACATTTTTTGGTTTAATCTGAATGCTAACTGTTGCATTAAAGCAGTTTTTGACAAAGAATTTCCTTACTTTTTGAGACAGTAGAATCATATCCTCATTTGCATGCACTCCCATCAATCCATAGATGAACCTGTGCTTGCAATTGTGCTAAAACAGCAACCAATTGTCATCATATCCTTCTTATTACCCCACCTCATGTCTCCAGTAGAGAACATTTTCAAATCCCCACTGAAACATCATTCTGTGGCATAGAAATATCATTGCACACCAGAGGCGCAAAAACACATTTTTGCCAGGATTTGAAAAATGACAGCTGTCTCGTTCATGAGGTGGTGCAAACAATGGCTATGTTGAAAATGTGGTGTCAAAATATTTAAAATTACCAAAATTATATGTGAGAATATTAAAGTTTTCAATATACGCACATAACTTTGAAATTTTTAAATTTTTTGACCACAAATATTCAATATAGCCTTCTTATATCCCCACCTCGTGAACAAGGGTGGTGAAAATTTTCAAATCTGCTCGAAACGTGATTTTTCCAAGTGACCACAAAATGACTTTTCAGGCATGATTTGCATAATTCCACCACCACTGGTCATGATGTGGGGTCCAAAAAAGGCCATGTTGAATATTTAAAGTCAAAATATGCAAATATGACAAAGTTATGCATCTTAGTTCAAAACCTCATTGATTAGAATGGATTAGAATATATACAGAAAGAGTTTGAAGAAATAAAAACTGAGGCAGAGAAAATAAAATGTAAAATATTTTTCTCAAAAATACTGCCAGTACAAAAAGAATTGGGAATAGACAACATTAAGATAAGAAAATTAAATAATTGGCTTAGGCAGTGGACATTATATAGCAAATTAGGTTGTATCAAACATTGGAAGGAGTACATCTGTGAACCATCTTACTTTTATAGAGATGGATTACATCTAAGTAAGAAAGGCAGCAGAAAATTAGGGATGGACTTCATATTGGTGGTGGATAGTAATTTAAACTACAGGATAAGGGGAGGTGGGAAACAAGTGTATTGGGGATAAAGAAAAAAGATAAAATGAAACAACAAATCAAAAGTAAAAAGGAAGACATGTCAATATGTTTGCTTAATGCAAGAAGTTTAAATAGTGAAAAGAAAGCAGAATTGGAAGTCATGCTGAGTCAAGAAAATATAGACATGTGTATGACAACTGAAACTTGGTGGGACCCTGAAGTACATTGGAATAGGGATATTGAGGGATATAAATTGTATTCTAGATCCAGGATGAATAGAAAAGGGGGAGGAGTGGCTGTTTATATTAAAGAGGAAATAAATAGTAGTTTATATACAGAAAGTGAAAATGAGAGTATAGAATCATTATGGATTCAAGTATTGAGAGGGTTGGATAAAAAGATTCTTTTTGGAATTTATTACAGGCAACCAAATTGTAACAGGGAAATAGATGAAATAATAAATGATGAAACTGGATATGTAGCAATGGAAGAAGATGTTATTGTAGTAGGAGATTTTAACTATCCAGATATCTGCTGGGAGACTGGTAGTAGTAAGAGTGTAAATAATGGAAATTGTATTGAACTGTTAGAAACAATAGGGTTGGAACAGTTAATATATAAACCAACTAGCAGAGGAAATATCTTGGATTTATTGTTAACAAATAGAACAGGTATTATTAAAGGAATAAAGATAAGAGAACATTTAGGAAATAGCGATCATGCTATCGTGGCCTTTAAAATTAAAAATAAAATCACATATATAAAAGGGAAAACAGTTGCAAAAAAAAATTATAATTAAGCAGATTTTAAAAGAATTAATGAACATTTAAAGAGATGGAATTGGGACCATAGTTTAGGAAAGAAAAATGTAGGACAAATGTGGGAAGAATTGAAAAATAAGTTATTAAATCTGGAAAAATATAACCCAACAAGACTTAGACATACTCATTACAAAGGAAGAAGTGGAAAGAATAATAAGTAAGGTAAAAATACATAAATCTGCAGGACCGGATATGTTATATCCAAGGTATATTATAGGAGTGTTACCATTAATATCAGAAATTGTGATGTGTATATTTAACGATTCCTTTATGACAGGAGAGGTGCCGGAGGATTGGAGACGGGCTTTTGTGGTGCCCTTATTTAAAAAGGGAAAGAGATCGGCGGTGTCGAATTATAGACCAATGAGTCTGATTTCAATCTTGGGGAAAGTAGTTGAGAGTATATTAAAATTAAAAATAGAGGAAAGTTTGAACTTATTGGGTTATGCAGATAAAAAACAGCATGGATTTAAAAAAAATAGAGCATGTGGTACTAACCATTTATGCTTCTATGAAAAGATTAAGGAGGAACTGATTAATAATTCCCCAGTGGATATAATATCCTTGGACATCCGAAAGGCATTTGATAAGGTACCCCATGATAATTTGATTATGAAATTTAATAAAATGGGATTGGATAATCGAATTGTATTATGGATAAGGAATTGGTTGAGTGATAGGACTCAAAATGTAAGAATATTAGGGGAATTATCTGGGTCAATTAATGTGAGGAGTAAGGTCCCGCAGAGATCAATTTTGGGGTCTATATTCTTTTCTTTATATATTAGTGACTCACATCAGGGAATTACTAATCAAGTGGTACTCCTACTGTTCCATGCAAAATATAAATACCAAGTATAAATAAATAAATACAATGAACAACACTTATCTTAGTTTATCATATTGCATTTGACAGTTCCAGCAGTAAGACATGTCTTCAGTCGGAGAGTGGATCTTCACCCTATGAACTGTTCAGGTGAGTGGGTGGCGGGTGCTAAGTAGGAGGTGGGGGAAGGGGATCAGTTCAGTGAGAGACCATTTTCCTTTTTTACAGGTTTAAAAGAAAAAAAAAGAAAACAATTTGAAGGTTGGTTTTCACTATTTCAGGCCAGGACAGTGATCGGAGGGTGAGGGTTGCCACTTGACACCAGTGAAAAACTAAAGCATTATTGGGATGGGGATCAGAGGGTGGGAAGTGCCACTAGACACCAGGAAAGACTCAGATAATACAGGGATTGTGATCAGAGGATGGAGGTTCCACTAGACACCAGGGAAGGACTCAAACTTTACAGGGATGGCAATTAGAGAGTGGGTGGTGCCACTATGCACCAAGGAAAGACTCAAGCATTATGAGAGTGATGATCAGAAGGAGATGGGGTGCCACTAGCACCAGGAAAAGACTCAAACATTATAGGGATGGTGATCAGAGGGTGGTGGTGCCACTAGACAGCACGGAAAGACTCAGACATTGCAGCAATGGTGATCGGAGGGTGGAGGTGATACTAGACAACAGAGAAAGAATTAGACATTATAAGGATGGCCATCAGAGGGTAGGGGTGCCACTAGACACCAGGAAAAAGACTTAAACATTATGGGGACAGTTATCAGAGAGTGGAGGCTGCCTCTAGATAACAGGGAAGGACTCAAGCATTATAGGGATGGTGCTTAGAGGTTGGGGGCTGCCACTAGACATCAGAAAAAGACTCAAACAATACTGGGTGGTGATTTGAGGGTGGGGGTTGGCACTAGACACACAGAGAAAGACTCAGACATTATGGAGATGGTGATCAGAGGGTGTGGGGCGTCATTAGACACCTGGGAAGGCTCAGACATATCAGGGATGGTGATTGGAGGGTGGGGGGTACCACTAGACTCCAAGGAAAGACTCAGACATTATGAAGATGATGATCAGAGGATGGGGTGCCACTAGGCACCAAGGAAAGACTCAAACATTACTGGGACAGTGATCAGAAGGTGGGGGGCATTAGACACCAGGGAAAGACTCAGACATTGCATGGATGTCATTCAGAGGGTGGGGGGAATAACACTAGACACCATGGAGTGAATCAAATATTATAGGAATGGCCATATGAGGTTGAGGGATGCCGTTAGACAGTTTGGAAAGACTCAAACATTTTGGAGATGGCAATCAGAGGGTGGGGGGGTGCCACTGGATACAGGGAAAGACTCAAACATTATTGGGATGGTGATCGGATGGTGAGGGGTGTCACTAGACACCAGGGAATTAATAAAAAATAAATAAATACTAAATGTACACTCAATAAATATGGGGATGATGATCAGAGATTGGGGGGTGCCATTAGACACAAGGACAACATTACACACATACAGGGATGGCATGGGGGGACAACACTAGACACCAGGCAAACACTGGTTCACTGCTCTCACTGCAGCCCACAGCACACAGTTCAGCAGTGGCTGCAAAAGTCAAGAAAGTTTCGCTGTTCTCATACAGAGAACATGGGTTAATGACTTCTCTCACTAAGTTGGGCAACCTGGATTTTAAGTGCCCAGAAAACATATTTCTGGCAACTTTAGAAAAAAAACCAGCAGAATCTAGCTAAATTGGTCCCATTTAGCTAGGTTCAGGTTTTTTTATATACATAATTTGTATGTACTTCTTGCCTGTAAGTTTGAATGACTTTTACTGGTTCACAGACTAGAATTAGTAGTTCTAACCATGTTTCCTGGTTTGTGAACCAGAAATGTTTTTGTTCAAACCAAGCAAAGTAGTTTGCACACAAAGTTGCTCGGGAGAGACTGTGATTGTTTGATACATAAACTTTTGGCAAATTTACCTATAAACTGGGTATAAAATCTTTCTTAGTGAAAACGTTGTCTGTCAGGGATGTTTTAGTTTTGTTAAAACAATTCTTTTACAATTGTACTCCAGCTTCAGTAGTATCACAGTTACAAACACAACATGGTGGCTGCCATGAACCAAAAAGAAAATGGTTAGTGAGACCCATTTTGGGTTCTTGATACATTAAATGCGCGAACAAAACAACACTCTTGTGAACCAGAAATTTCTGGTTCATATGAGTATTTAATTTTTAAATCCTTATAATTCAGAAACTATTTAATATTTTTTCACCAAGCCTTCAAAAGGCACTACCTTGGCACAGAGCACATGTACCTTAAATGTTTTGTGCAGAAGTTTAGTACCATGTAGCCTGTACATGAGAGCAAAATGATGCATAAACCCTATGTTATGTACAGAGATACAATTTTATAAAATAAGGGCTATCAAAGTCTCGGAAACTGCACAACGTGCCTTCATGAAACTCTCTACATCTTGAGACTCTGACAGCCTAATTGAGCATGCCAAATGTTTGGGATATTTTGTCAAATGACACAAAAGTTATTAAGGTGTGAATTTTGGGGCTTAACATTAAACAGCCTACTCAACAATAACTATAGGGGTGCCACATCCCTATAAAATATATATATGTGTATATATACAGTATATATATATATATATATATATATATATATATGGGCAGGGTAGCACCCCTATAGTAAGGGTTGATTTGGCATTTCAATGTTAAATCCCAATTTTTGTACCTCAATAACTTTGCAGTTGTTTAATAAATTAGCACAGTATTTTGCATGCAAGATCAGGCTGTCAGAGTCTCAAGATATGAACAGATTTGTGATGATATTTTGTACAGTTTTTGAGATATGGAGGATCAAATAATTGCAAAAAAAAATCTACATTTGTCCCCCTATATTTAACATTGGGTATTTTTATTCTCACCTACAGCCTAGAAATTATGGAATTTCTACATGAAATTGTCAGGGATGATAGGCCTTCTGCTTGGGTGTGCCCTCGAATGGTTTGGTGAAAAAATACTACACAGTTTTTGAATGATATCTATTTATAGGATAATGTTCAAGTTTGATTGATAAAAAAAAAGTCTGATTGAAAAAAAAAGTTTGCAAGTGTTAACAGGTCATAATTTACTGTTCATGTGCAGAGAAATGCCAATCAGGACAGACAAAAAACAAATAGCAAGTGGTTATTTGTATGATTTAATTGTTGTGGGGGGAAAAGCACTTGAGTTGGACGCCATTTTCTTTTTTTTGTTTTAAACTTACAAACTGTAAAAGTACAATCAAATTATGGGTGATTCTGAGATAGGAGGAGGAAGAGTAATGTGAGTTTGAACAGATTCTCAAATGCAGTCAGAGAAAAGCAGGAAGCAGAAGGCTTTGTGTGGCAATGCCACTGGTTTTAAATGTGGCATACTGAATAATTTTCTGTTTGTCTCAAATACTCTGCTACTATTTGAAGAAGCTAACTGAAAGGAACAAACAAGCAGTCAGAAACTGTCAGTACTTTACAAACAAATGTTTGTCAAATTGTTAAAATTATAGTTATAGAGTTACCTGAAGTGACTGGTAACTGCATACACGCTTGCTTCTAAGAAATTGAAACTACAGATCCACACTACAACAAAGGCAAACTTGAAAGTCTTTCAATATGAAGAATTTGTTTCTGAATGCAGTAAGCAAAGCTAAGAAGCAAGCAGTAAGCATCTGTTTGGTTTAAGAAAAACCTACAACTAATCGGGTAAGCTCTGCAAGAATATCTGAGTCTTTCGTACTGCAATTTCATTGGGAGTGTTGTTAAATAAAGGCTACAAGAAAAAATACTTCAAGAAAATTTAAATTTACAGGAAGCAGTGGACCAAAAAGCCTTAGAGAAAAAAAAATGTTTAATGAAAACAGTAGAAGCAAAAATCATAAGACATAAAAACAAACTTTACTACTATGCAGACAAATCAGGTAAACTATTACCCTATGCATTAAAAAAAAGAACATAATACAATCACTAGCATTAAAAACTTGTTACATCAGGTCTTAACAAAAGATGAGGAAATAGCAGAGGTCTTTATCGAATACTATGTAATTTTTTACAATAATCCAACTAATAAAAGCATTGAGGATATGAAAAATTATGTAATAGAGGCTAAAGTATCTGCCTTAGAGATGTCAGTAAATAAATTTAATAGACAGGATGTAATAGATGTTCTTAATTCTATGAGAAGAAAATCGCTCCCGGTTCAGACAGGTACACTGTGGAATTCTTTCAGGCTTTCAAAGAAGAATTAACACCCTGGATACAGAAATTGGCAGAGGAGATGGCAGGAGTGCATATCTACCAGTCTCATCATCAGAAACAGATATTATTCTATTACCAAAAGAACACAAATATAAACTTCAAGCAGAAAATTACAGACCAATCACACTTCTAAACAGCGATTATAAGATAATGGCAAATTAATAGTCCACAAAATACAAGATGAAATACCAGTAATTACACACCCAGATCAAAAAGATTTAGTAAAACTGCTATTTCTTTGAAGGACCAGGGGATATGCAGGCTTCCAAATAACTAACTCAGATACAATAGACATAGCTTTGGATGCAAACAAAGCTTCTGATTTAGTAAATTGAAACTTTATGTTCACAACATTAGAACAATGGTGTTTTCCAGAGTAAATTATTAGGTCTATTAGAGCATTATACAAAAACCAAAAAGCTTAATTTAAAATAGATCAATTTAAATCTGATCCAATGGTAATGTATAATAGGGTTTGACAGGGATGTCCACTATCTCCAACTCTCTTTACAAAAACATTAGAACCACTTTTGAACCATAGATGAAGAAACAAATAAATAACAGACACACAGAATGCGGTCAATCATTTCAAATTATATGATTATGTGAACATTTTATTAATCATAACAAATCCAAAGATAACATATCCTACATTAATGCAACAATTTGACCAGTTTTCTGGATAATCAGGATACAAACTGAAAAAATCGAAATCAATGATCTTAGTAATAAATAAAATGGGTATGAAAATCAAAGAAACTATAAAGAAATGAAAATTCAAGATACAATAAAATATTTAGGAACACAATTATCTAATACAGTACGGAAAACCTTAGAGAAAAACTTATCAATGTATATGGAACATATCACAAGTCATTTGGGAGCTTGGCAAGACAGAGCATTATCTTTATGGAGTAAAACGGAAACTATAAAGATGTTGATAATGCCATATTTAATGTTTTATATCAAGAGACATAGGGAGAAATCCAGTTATCTTGGCTTGAAAAAATGCACAAAAATTTTAAGAAATTTATGTGGTGTGGCAGAGTTCCAAGAATAGCCTGGGAAAAATTAGTTGTCTCACATAAAGAGAGGGGTATGCGTCTCTGGATCCTGTATATTACTATTGGGTGGCAAAAATGAAACAATTATTTGGATCGACTCCCTGAAGCACACAATAGATACTGAGGGTTCCTACCAGTCCCAAATACAATATTTCATAAATAGGGAATATTCCTCTCTAAAATTCAAGATATGTTAGCATTTCCTCAGTTTTTTTACATATTAAGAATCCAATAATTAATCCAATATATAAAATATGTTCAAAAATGAATCCGATTTTTCTAGATAAACATTTTAAACTAACTTCAAGAATAAGAGGCCATCCCAAGATTTGGAAAAATCAAAATGATACATTGATTAAAAAAGAAGAACTTAGGAAACTAAAACTAATAAATTGAATTGACTTTATGGAAAAGGGCAAAACTGTTGATTGGGAAGAATTTGAAAATAAATGTTAACATTATTAAATACAAAATGCTTTGCTAAAATATTTGTTAATTAAAAACAAAATGTACAAGAATATCATAAAACCTGGTAATATGGAAACCAGTAAAATATTAGATATAACACAAATACTCCAAAAATCAACGGAAATAAGAAATTAAATGTGATGTCATTTTTCTATGAAGCTTTTCTGAGCATTAAAACTTTAAAAGCAGATAAAACCACCCAAAAATATAAAATAAAATGGAAAAATGAATTAAACATTAAATGGGATGAAAGCAAATGGAAGACAGTCCTTATACAAGCAAATAAGATATATGCTAATACGAAAAACAAATCCATTCAATTTAAAATAATAGATCGAGCCTATATTACTCCTAACAAGCTAACAAATGTTGATTCTGTATTTATTTCAACATGTTGGCACAATTGTACAGCCAATAAAAGAATAGACTATTTCCACTTATTTATGGACTGTAAGGAACTATTCAATTGGTGGTATCAAGTTCACTAGGAAATCAAGAAAATTATCATAAAGGACACACCTTTCACACCAGAATTATATATATTCAATGATTTTGAGGATTTTGCATTACAAATAAAGGGAAAGAAAGTTATAGCATTAACCACAATGACAACTAAAACACTGATCTGGAAAAATTGGAACTCTGCCAAACTACCAGATTTTGAGCAAAATAAATGGAGTAATAATTTCAAAAACACATTGGGTGGGATATTCAAAAATGCACCAGAGGCAGGCGCAAGAGGGGTGCAGTGCAAGTCCTCTGCACCATGGCACAATGGGAGCGATATTTAAAGGATGTGCATGACCAGATGTGCCTGCGCAACGCAGCTGAATATCTCACAGATGTGCCATAGCACAGCCAGGGATGCACAGGGGAGCAAGCCAAGAAGCACAATAGCAGCAACCAGTGATGTGCAAGGTGCAGTGGTGCATGCGCCAGGACACACATGGAATGGCAACAGGCACAGCAGGTTGCAAGCCACAGGGGGGTGGGAGTACCCACCACTAGGGCACAGAGTGTGCCAGGTGAGAGGCATGGTAGGCACATGAAGGCACACTGCCCAGTGAGCATGAGGCAGCAGTAGGCCCCTGACCATGCGCACCATGGTGGCGCATGGAGGCAGGGTGGCAACAACAGCCTCTGCCGCACAGGCACTGGCAACCCCTACAGGGACGCTCAGGACATGCCACCTGGACCACAGCCAGCAACACATAGGTGAACAGCACACAAGGCACACCCCACATGACCAGAAAAGACAGGCCACAGCCACTCCATCCATCCAGTGGAGGAACACCACCAGGTACAACCCCCTGGTCCACCACAGTCATTCCACACATCAGCCATGCACACCACTGCAACATGACTCCACACGCCAGCTGCAAAGCAGACATGGACACAGATGGTTAACCATCCATCCAATGGAGGAACACCACCAGGTACAGCCCCTGGTCCACCACAGTCATTCCACACAGTAGCCATGCACACCACTGCAGCAAGGCTCCATACACCAGCTGCAAAGCAGACATGGACACGGATGGTTAACCATAAAATAATGTATTGCAACAGGAAAACCAACTATATATATATATATATATATATATATATATATATGGAACAGGGTAATGGAACAGGGAATGGTGAGACCACTTACAAACAGGCAGGTCAGGGAAGGGAGGCAGGGGAACAAGGGTAATGGCAACAGAAGGGGACAAGGGAGGATGAGAGAGGGGGCTCAGGGAAGGGGAAGTGATGCAGGCCAGTGGGCCCTATGGACGTCCATGCCCCACTGGAGGCCAACACTGGTGTCAGTGCTGCCGTCTGCACTGTGACACTTCTAGAAGCTGTACCACCTGCAGCATGGCAGTGGTCACCCACAGGATCTGCTGCAGGAGCCTCGCATGGACATCAGGGAGATGGACACCTAGAACAAAGGAGTGAACACAGTATGAGTGCATGTCCAGAACACTGCAGCCCACCCACCGTGCGCAGCAAGCATCGGAGACATAAGCCCCTGGACTGGCAACCAGCCACCCACAGTGAGTGCGCCCACACGAGCTGGCTACCCGGGGACCCACAGCCATGCAGAACACTGCACACCATCACCAAGGCCACCGTTTCTCCATAATTCCATAAATACATCCGGAATCACAGAATCCTGATTGGCCCGTGGATTTTTAAATCTCCCGCGGCAAGTCACGGAACTCACGCTGCTTGCGTGAGCATTCGTGAACTGGGATACTTTAAAAAGCTCTGTGTAGCCAGCTGCAGTCACCTATTCATCAATCTCCTGGAACAAAGCACCACAGGAGAGACCACAAGACCATGAGGACACTGAGGACACCGCTGGAGTTCTTGAGAGATCTGCTTGACCCTCTCCGTGGGGTACGTTGTCATGCAGTGCAAACGGGGCACTCAGCTCTTTTTTAAAAACAAGCATTGGAAACTAAACTAGAATCCACTGAGCATCAGGCAAGAAAGCAAAACCAGAATCCTCCCAACCGAACTTGTCTAGCGGACTTCACGAACACTTCAGGTAAATAGTCGAAGCAGCACACTACAGCGGGGGGGGGTGACATCAAAGTTACTCCAAGAAAGAAAAGTACAAGCACACCAGTGGTTTTTAAGCTAAATTATCATATTTATTCATGCCAGAATATCCATGGGAGGTTGAAGGCTAGTTAGCTGAAGTGCAGGGATCCTGGCCATGGATATTCTGGCACGAATATGCTAATTTAGCTTAAAAACCACTGGTGGGCTCATACTTTCATTCTTGTTGCACTACACTGAATGAAAATATGGAGCACATATCTGCTATGAGGTTGCTGGCAGTGCTCAAAAGCAGGCAGAGCATAATTCAGAGCTCTGAATGAGTGAGGTACTCACAGAACAGGGACCCTCCACTCTCTGTGCTTTTATTTTTTCAGTCCTATTTCTGTATTCTGTGTGAACTCTCTACTTTTGCTCTAGTTCTTGCCTTGTTACAGTCCATGTTTGTTTTGAGGCTGCCCTCCAACACTGCTGTTGTAGTTCAGCACTGAAAACGTGCACAATTTTACAGTAGCCTGTGAGTACCTCTCCTCTTCACTTTTGCCCAGGTGTTTGTTGTGGAGTAAAATGAGAGCCAGTCACTGTTGTTTTCCCAATTGCCCTCCAACATATTTTGAGTGTTCACTTCAGTGAGACGGGTTTCTAAACACTCTATTGTTAGAGTGCTGATCTGTTAATGAAATGTTTAATGCTTCTAATATGCGTAACCTTCTTAGAGGGTTAGAGCTGGCAGTGCTGCTTCTGAAGAAGTCTGGAGTGGCTGTTTTGGTTTCTGTGGGCCCCAGAACAAATTTGGTGAGGGGGTGTTACTGTTACAGACTGATACACATGTTTTAAGCTGAAGCTCTTGCCTGCAAAATTGCTCTGAGGCAAACAGAAATCCACATAGTGCTTCAGACTTTGCAGGTGTTGAGGCAAGTTTAAGGTGCCTGAGCTGCTTTTTGGTCTTGTGTGTAACACCAGAGCAATGTTGGGGGGTGCAAGGGTCCTTGAGCTTGCACTGTGACACAGTAAGGGGTGAGGGATGGGGGAGTGCTGCTTCTGAGCACTTCTGAAGGGGCTGTGTTGGTTTCTGTGCGAGGCTCCTCAAGCTTGCTTTGTGCCAGAGGGTGGGTGTTAAACACACAAACATGGGCACCTTGGGGGGGGCAGAGCTGGCAGTGCTGCATCTGAGGACGTCCGAAGGGGCTGTGTTGGTTTCTTTGTGCCCCATGACCATTTATTTTCACTGACTGCATTGATCTGAAAAGAGAATATTTTAATAATTATACCACTTTGGCCAATGGAGTTCCACGATCATTAGCCTTGATAGCTGGTAGATGCACAACTTGGATAGCTAATATAACATACAATATGAGATTAAATGTTCTTGTTTTCTGCTGATGTGACTTAAATCTGCATAAAAACATAATAAAACACTGACAGACAAATTTATTACTTAAAATGAGTGAATAATATAAAGTTTAGGATTACCTGAAAAGTCCCTGAAATTGGATTCCCAAACACCGATAAAATCCCAGAATCCAGGATAGTCAAAATGGAATTTGCTTTCTCCAAGCACTGAAAAACAGTGGCCTTGACCATCACCACTCATGTGCAACACACCATTGCCATGGCTGGCAGGTGACATGGCTAAGTAGCAGGATGGCACCCACAGCCCACCTGCAGCAGCCACCCACATGTGTGATAGCCACAGCACAGTGCAACGGACACCACAGGCAGTGAACAGCTGGAGGGGCCATGTGCACAGAAGGCCATGTCCCACCCCCACTGCCTACCCTGCACAACAATGTAGCATGTAACTGTGCCTACCTGCATGCTGTGGTGCACCTTGTGGCTGTCCAGCAGCACCGCCCATGCAGCCTGCATCTTGAGCACTGCTCCCTGTTGTGGCCCACCCTGGCCTGGCTGCAGCACCAGTGAGATGAGCCTGCCTCCAATCTTCAGGGCCTAGGAGGGAAATATGGATAAAGACACATCAGTACCTGGCAACACCAAAGGCTCCCACAGCACAGTGTGACACCCTGCCCAGTGTGTCAGTGGTGCTGTGGTACAGAGCACCCATGGTGTGCCACCATGGCCAACAGGATGCGCAGCCCCAGCCCTCCCCGGCAGCATGGTGTCCCGACGTCACTGCACCACGGACCACTGGATGGGAATGGGAATGGGTGATGTGCACTTATCTGGCCAGGGCATGGCACCGCTCCAGACATGTGCCTGTAGAGTCCAGAGCTGCTAAGGGTATCTCTGCTGCAGGTCCCCATAGCAGTGCCTGCATTGTTCACAACTGCACTGAGCACGCATGGCCTCCTACAGACCATCAGCCACCTCTTGCCACACCTCTGTCCATGGCCTGTTTAGGGCACCTGCCCAATACAAGGAACCAGCATGGGCTCCATGAGGGCCACAAGATTTACAAGCTCCACTTGGGTCCAGTTAGGAGCCCTGGCACTGGTACAGAGCGGCATGGCTGTAGCTAGGTTGGCAAACCAAAATGGTGCCCATTAGCATACGTGCCACTCATGCCAGGGATGTGCACCCTTGCATGGAGATGCGCTGCCAATGCCTATCGCACAGGCACAGAAATGCACAACATGGTCAGTGCAGCACTGCCACATGCTGCAGGGCACCCAGAAGGGCAAAGGGCAACCATGGGGTCAAGGGTCAGACCATGTACCCTGCACCACGGCCCCATTTGAGCACACCATGCATGGTGCATGGTAGGGGCATATGGGAGCCATGGTGCATGGCCTAACAGCACATGGGTGCCATGGCACCCATAGTGCAGGGGCACCATCAGCATCATGGTGCCACAGCGCCATTGGCACTATGACACTCGGGCACCATAGGCCATTCAGTGCACGTGTGCCACATGTGCAATAGCGGATGGGCACTGTACTGCCTACTATGCAGTGTGAGAGTATGCTGCACCACTGGAGTATATGATGGCAGTGCACACATGCATGCCTCAGAGCTGTTGCGCATGAAACAAAGTTGCGCCATGACTTGAGCATGTGCAAGTCCATTGCGCAATGTGCAACCACATGATGTTCAGCCTGAATATGCAAATCAGCCTATTAGCATATCCATTGTACATCCGCTGCATCTGCATCTCATTTGTTGCGCAACCCCTCATTTGCATGCGATGCGCTTTAAAGTTGCCATGGAACTGCACAGGGTACGGACCGGTATTGCATCCTTCAGATGTAAGAAGCACGCTAGGAGCTGTTGGGACAGTGGAATGGGAGGATGGTGAGGGACTTACCAGACTGTAGTAACACATGTCTATCTCCACAGGAACAAGCATGACCAATCGAGAGGAGGGTGAGGAGGGTGAGGAGTGTGGGCCCGCATGCAAGCACAGGCCCAACTTCATCAGGATGGAGTCAGACACCCTATTTGAGGCTTACCTAGACCAGGAGCCTCTCCTGAGTGGCATGACAGGCACTCCACTGACCCAGGCAACAGCATAGGAGGGTGTGGTCCATGCTGTGAAACAGCAGGGCAGCCCTCAATGGTCTGTGCAGGAGTGCAAAAAGAAGGTTGGCACAGACCAGAGGAGGATCAAGAAGAAGGTGGCAGCCATCCAGGCAGTGCGTGCCACCACAGGTGAGGGTCAACCTGCCATGCTCCAACTGATGCTGCAGGAGGAGATGGTGGTGGCCACCATGCTGCACAGCGCCCTTGAGGGCTTGCCCGGCTGAGGCTTTCAGACAGGTGGCAGCCCATCACTGCATGGTAGGAATGGTGATGATGGTGGCAGGGTGGCTGGGAGAAGGGGGGTGACAGCACCACTAATGCAACTGTGTTCCCTTTCTGCTCCTGAGTGCCTGCATGCAGTGGCAGGGGTGGGGTGTCCACCGTGAGGGTGGCCCTGGACCTGGAGGACCATCCATTCACCTCCACTGGACTCCAGGGGATGGAACGAATGCAGCCCAGTACCTCTGTCTGTCCGGATGCCTGTGGTGTGGTTGCAGACAAGGCCCTGGCTGTGTTCCAGCATGACGCAAGGCATGGCATGCTGTGTGCCGAGACACAGATCGGGGTGGGGTCTGGGACGGATGATGACGAGACCTTCATCCTGGACAGCATTGTTGTGGGTGCAGAGGATGCACCCATATCACATACCCACCACGGCAGTGTAGATGGTGACCTGGTGGTGGTTGCCTGCCCACCGGCCACTGTAGCTGGCATAGCTGAGGCCGCCACTGGTATGGCACCAGCTGGTGGTGGTGGTGGTGCTGGTACAGCCATACCAGCATTACCCTGCACACAGTGGCTGGAGGGGCAGCAGCAGTGGCTGGACAGCGTCGAAGGGGGGTCTGTGGCAGTGCCCATAAATGGTGCACCGCAGGATGACCAGCCGCAGGAGGACACTGCTGTGCAGCACCCACCTTTGCAGGGGGCTGGGCCGCAGGGTCAGGCTACACCTGTGGGTTGGCATATTGCCCTAGCATCCAAGGGCATCGACCCCTTGGATGAGAACACTGATCTGCTATGGGTCTCCATTGAGCAGCAGGTGCTGGTCGTGGCAGCAGTGCGTGTGCTCCGCACAGAGCTGAGCCAGGCAACAGAGCGGTGTGACAGGGACTTTGATATGCTCCTGGCAGAGAACACGCAAATGTGGGTGGACGCGACCGCAGCCATGGATCGACTCACCACTCCGGTCACAACCGGCCTGGCACCACTGACCTCCCTGGTGCGTGGCCGTCTGCCACATACCCTGCAGAGGGCATTCTCCACCCACAGTCACAGTGTCCTGCGACCCCCACTGTGTCAATGCCGGGATCTGCTCTGGGCATTCCAAGCATGCCTGGAGCAGGCATGTTTGGGAACCTGCAGACACCTGAGAGAAGTCGGTCATGTTCCTGCAGTGTCACCCCTTGGGGACCGTCTGTGACATCTCATGAGGCCAATGCTCAGCCTGTGTCCACTGGGCAGTCTAGGTGAGGCTGTCCTCATGTCCATGGTGGCCATGCTACCTTGCGGCAGTCCTGAACCACCCACCTCCATGTCTGCTGTATGCTGCTGCCCAGTGTGCACATTGGTGTGGTGTGTGCATCCCATGGACATGGTATCCATGGTCTATGCTGCACACAGGCCTTGTGATCACATTCCTGGCTGCTGGCCACTATGATGTGTGCATGATGATGACAGCATAGCACTGACTGCCACTCTGCACAGGTGCTCAGCGTCTGACACACGGCCGGTGCCCGCCACTGGGCGGGGGCATGATGGGTCCTGTGTGCATGTGCATGTGTTTGTGAGGGGTTGTGTGGTGGTGTATGAGTGGGGTGTGCGGGGATGTGCTGCATGCTGCCATGGTGTCCAGACCCACGCTGTCCATGCTCCCCTCCAGCAGATCCTGGCACAGGGCCCGGCCATGCATGCCTGTCCATTGTACCATAGGTCCTGGGCCATGCATGTGGCCATGTTCACCTACCTGTGCACTCCATAGTGCTCCTCTGTGATTGTGTCCCAGTGTTGCTGAGTCATCCTGGTCAGCCGGCGATCCCTTCACCCAGGGGGGCTGCCCACCACCTCCAGGCCCGGTGGTTGCATCGTCCCCACTGCTTTCCCCCTCTTTGACCTCGACAGCTATCCCACAGTCGGTGGCCATATTGTATAGTACACAGCAGACCAGGAATAGGCCTCAGACCTTTGAGGGGCTGTACTGTAGGGCTCCACCAGACCTGTCCAGGCAATGGAACTGAGCCTTCAGCAGCCCAGGCACCCTCTCGATGATGTTGTGTGTGCTGGTGTGTGCCTCATTGTATTGCTCCTGCACTGGGGTCAATGGGCACTGGTATGGGGTGAGCAGCCAGGGCCAGAGTGGGTAGCCACTGTCACCTGTGTGTTGAGATGTCTGGTTAGCATGGTGGACTGTATCACTGC
The DNA here is from genome assembly GCA_016271365.2 of Neoceratodus forsteri. Classification (NCBI taxonomy): domain Eukaryota; kingdom Metazoa; phylum Chordata; order Ceratodontiformes; family Ceratodontidae; genus Neoceratodus; species Neoceratodus forsteri. Next base: position 944,359,879 of record CM057452.1, read on the forward strand.
ACCCGCTGGCCATCCTGGCCACTCCCCCTGGTACCCCTGTCCTGATGTCCCCCACACCCTGCCCTTCTGTTCCCAGCTTCCCGCTTCTACAGCATACTCACTGACTAGGTGGCCGGTGGGGATGTCCCCACTCTCAAACCTGTGGCACAGTGCTGACTGGTGCCAGATGAAGACATTGTGTGCTCCTCCAGGGTGTGTGGCACAGACATTGATAATGTGCCCCCTGGCATTGCACACCACCTAGCAGTTGACACTTGGATAGCCCTTCCTGTTTTTGTACACTACCCCCTCTGGGCCAGGTGGTGCATGGATGCCGACATGGGTGCAGTCGATGGCCCCTAGCACACCAGGAAAAAGTGCCACCCTGTGGAACTCCTGCATGTTCGCTGTGTGCTCTGCCTGTGTGCTGGGGCAATGGATTTACTCTGCAGCATGTGGCAGCAGTGCACTGAGGAACTGTGTGAGGAGCCGTGATGCAGCCAACTGGGTTATGCCTGTGGTGTCCCCTGTTTGTCTCTGGAAGGTACCCATGGTGAGCAGGCACATGGCGGCCATGACCTTTGTCTCCACCGACAGGGCATGGCTCCATCTTGTGGGTGCCTGCATCTCCTCACTGCACAACTCACAGAGCCACTTGAGAATTGCCCGGTTCAGGTGGTACTGACCCATGATCTCTGTATCAATGAACTGTTTGAAGGTGGTGCGGGCACAGTACCACCTGTTCCGGGCATACCACCAATGGGCCCTTCCACTGCCATGCTGGTCTGCAAGCTGCCTCCTCACACCCCTCATTACTGCCTCCATCTGGAAGATGGCACTGGCCATGGCCTTGGTTGTTCTTCACCCCCCCGGGCGGCTCTCTTCCCAGGCCCCCCCCGGCTGCATGCTGCTGTCTTTGCCTCTGCACTGGGCACACCCCTGTGTCTTGGCTGCCTGGTCAGTGGTCTGTGGGCTGTGGCCTCTGCCTCCCACCAGTCTGGGCCCCTTTGCAGACCCTCCTGTGCTGGGTGTCACTAACACTTGCTGCGTGTTGCCTTGGACCCTTTCTTTCACACACACACACACACACACACACACACACACACACACACATATGCTCCCTCTCACTGACTCTGGCAGTCTCACACTCCCTGGTCCATGCTCTGCCTCTCCCAGCCTGCCTCCTTCTCTCTGTGGCCCTGTTCCTGCTGTTCAGCCTGCCCGCTCGCTCTCTATCTATGTGGCTCCCCTCTGGAGCAAGCCTCCTTCCCTCACTTGCTCCCTCTTTTTATGGGCTCAAGTCTGCTCTGCACAGGTCCCGTTTGCTCCGTGCTTACACCATTTGCCTGCCGTTGAATATTGCACTGTGATGCATATTCATGACTACGCCCCCTGCACTTGTGCATGCATTTATTGCCATTGCGCATTGGCGCATTGGAACTTGTGCTGCGCATCTGCTGCCACTGAATATCGCTCTCCAGCACATTGGCACAATATGCCAGCGCAGCCCTGTTGTGCATTGCACAACTGCTTTGAATATCTCGGCCATTATGTTATAAAGGGATTAACCCAAGACCGGGTATGGGTTTACTGTGCATTAATCCACTCTGGGGTGGGGGTTGGAGTCACGGGGTGAAGTTGAGTGACTTCAACCATCTAGGCATGGATTAATGCTCAGTAAACCCATACCCTGGAGTGGGTTAATCCTCTTATAACATGGCAATGTCATGTTAGAGGTTTACCTAAAGAAATAGTAAAATAAAACCCTGTGAATATGCAACTGTGGGTATTTTAGGGATTAATCAATGGTCAGGTGACCTGTTTGGATGAATCAGAAGACAGTATTTTTGGGAACCCATGTTATAAGAAAGATTAATGGACCATGTTAATGATGAATCTGATATTTTTGATGACTCGTGGAATGAAATTCTAAATATCTTATCTCCTTTACTTAAAATATAAAAACTGTACAATATACTGTTTTAGTATTTAGAAGACAGTCACCATATTAAAGGTTTAAAATTAGCAGCTAGGGTGGAATAATTGGGGAGGGTGAGGTGGGTGGGGCATTAATCAGGTATATATTACTGTAAAGAAAGATGTTTCTATTTCATTTGTATAATTGTGTAAGTCTGATGTGAAAAAATATGCATTTGCACAAACTGAACATACATGAAATGGATTTTACATATACCTTTAAAATTAATAAAAATATGATTAAAAAAGTGTACAATCAAATTATGTATGTTTAAAAAACAAACACCTGAATCTAGCTAAATGGGACCCATTAAACCAGATTCTGGTGTTTGTGTTTGAACTTGCCAGGAATACCTTTTCTAGGCACCCAAACTCTTGGGTGCCCAGATTACCGAGAGGAACCCTTCACCCACTTTCTTTGTATGAGAACAGCGGGACTTTCTTGAATGCTGAAGCTGCAGCTGGAAGTCATGCAGCCATCTTCAATTCTCAGTCAGTGCAGAGTAGTACTATACCTGCATTTATTTCTGTTGTCCCCTGCCACAGCATTAAAGAGCTAATGTAATTAATAGCAACTTTCTAGTTAATGTCTCATGCTGATGTTTTATCACAGGGCACAGTAACAGCTCAGTGTGGTTGATTCAGACTCAGTAATGTTGTCTGTCTTATTTTTCACCTTTTTGTTATTTCAATACTTGTAAGCATTTCTGTTTCAGAGTGTAGCTCGTGGCATATGAGTGACCTGCAGGGGAAACACTGTCAATCACCCACTCTCCTCTCCAGCTGAGCTGCTATCAGACTTGCGCTGAAGGAGAAATTATTTTTATTCTTTCTATTTCCCCTCCTTTTTTTGTCTGAGTGATAAATGGAGTGGAAAGCATGATAACTGTGTTATTACTATTTAACAATTAAATTTTTGAGTTGCATATGATCAGCCCTTCCTGATTACATTTAGCCATGATTTTCATATTTGGTACAGACCAATGACAACCACAAGGCAGCACAGATTTGTGATTAGAAAAAAAGGATAACTGCATAATGTACACACATTCTTCTTACATGGATACACTGAAATGAAAGAGAGAAAAGACTATACACTAATAATGTCAGCAGTACCCTCATCAGTAAAGCATGCTTTGTGGATGGACCAAAGGCACATTTCAATCAAGGTAGATCACCACTAAATAGGATGCCAGTACATGATTTCTATATGTAGACTTGGGCTATGAAAAAGAAAAATTTCATAATAGCCACACATCAGTGCAAGACAAGATATTTAGTTTTTACGATACATTTCCACCACCCCTTTCCATTACCTCTTCAGTGTTGGTCCAGCCAGCAAGCCTGTATGCATGGTGGCACCAGAATCCAACCGCCCCACACACACATACATGTACACTCCCTCCATGAGTAAGCACAAATCTAGTAAATTCCAACATCTTGGAAACCTAGAAATCTGTAACAGTGTTCCAGCTAGAGATCTAGAAAATATCATTGGGTTACCCACTCTATATTTAGTACAGTTTCAGCAGGAGCCACTGTCTGGACCAGCTTTTACCATCTCAGGAATATTGCCAGGATTAAGCCCCTTGTTCCATCTCTGGACCTCCCCACATTAGTACATGCCTTCATATCAACCAGGCTGAACTACTGTAATGTGCTCTACCTCAGGGTCTCTGAGGGATGCCTCCACTGGCTGCAGTTAGTGCAGAACACAGCAGCCAGGTTGTTGATGGGGCAGTCTAAATTCTGCCACATTACTCCGGTACTGTGTGAACTGCATTGGCTACCAGTCCAGTAGAGGATCCTCTTTAAGGTGGAGCTTCTCACCTTTAAGGCCCTACACAGTTTGAGCCCTTGTTATCTGTCTAACCTCCTGTCACCTGCTGTATCAACCCACTCCCTCTGCTCCTCCACAAGGGACCTCCTAGCAATTCCCAGGATGAGGCTGAAAATGGCAGGTGACAGGACATTTAGTGTCGCTGGCCCCATCATGTGGAATTCACTTCCATCAGCTATACTGCAGGCCCCTTCAGCGACGGTCTTTAAGACCTGCCTCAAGGCCTATCTATTTAGTCAAGCATTTGTTGATTCCCTAGACTAAGGTGTAGAGGACCCCCCCCTTTTCCCCTTTGTGGTTTTAATAATTTTAACACATGAAAGTGATAATTGTAGATTGGAAAATGTTTGTGTTTTATGTGATTTCTATAGTAGATTTGTTACTACTGTACAGCGCCCAGAGCCTCCGGGATTGGGTGCCTGAGAAATAACATTTGTCTTGCCTAATACTGAACTATGATGCAGTTTCTCCTGTTAGGGTGCATATTATAAACATGCCCAACTGGGAAAATGAAAGACATGACAACACAAATAATAAGCACAGACACTGGCAGCTACAAGTTCACACATGTCCAGGAACAAACACACTGTAGATACTATAGACTATCATGGTGACAGCCCCTTTTGGACTGGACATGCAAGTTATTGGGCATTTTGGGTGCATATTTCCAATGCAGTCATAGGTGACTGCACACCTCAAGCTGATGCAATAATTACCCCCCCCACACACACACACACACTCACTGTTATATAAATTACTGCTTGCCCTTCTATAAACAGTGACAGTGCCATGTTCATTATGTACAGCTTTGAGGTGAAACCCAGCACTGTTCTTTTTTCTTCCCAGCATGTAAGCTACTCAACAGTCTCCTAACCTTCACATCATCCCTCCCATACTTTTCTTCATTGACAATACTGCACATGCAAAATGCAAAAGCATGCTACAGCAACCATACAGTGTCAAGATAACCAATGAGAAGTTAGCAAAACAAATAATTTTGAAAATATTATATAGATTACTGATGTGATGTGTGTCAAAACTAATAAATGAAAAAGTGCAATATTGTCTTGAGATGTACGAATGAAATTATCAAGACACATGTACAAAAAAAGAATATTGACACTAATGACAGTTATGGAACTTTATTTCCACATAGTAACAGTGTGTGTTCATGTGGTCTAATTTGAGCTCCAGAATGCTTTGTTGCTGTAATTCACATTATAATATGTTCACAATACATACCCTAATCATTGCATATCTGTAGAGTCAGATTTCATGACAGGATAGCAAATGCACCTGTCAAACTGTATCAAGTCAGGGGTATCAATTAGGCATAGCCAGAGGTTATAATTGAGACTCCTATGATTTCTTTGCAATCCCTAGGATTTCCATTGCAACCCCTAGAAACTCCCAAAACCTGTTTTCCCCTACCATTTATTTTTGGAAATTGTAGTGGGTGGAGGAGCTTTGCAACACCTATTATTCTGCTGAAATGATGCTACTGCATCAAGACACTTTCAGATCACTGTAATTATTTTTAACAGTTAGCCCGTTTAGCATTTTGTTTCAGAACATTTCAGTATTAGTTTTCTTAAATGTCAACTCAAATGGTATATACACATTGTTCCACTGGTCGCTATTCAGTATGTTCCATCCCTGCATGACACAGCACCATCAGTAAGGCAATACAGATACAAAATACTGACATTGTAATGGTTAAAAAAATCAATATAGCATTTTCTTCTAAATTTTTATTTTATATAATACAATAGATTTTTTACTAAGTTTGGCTCATAATGTAAAAAAAAATTATACTGTGATACTTCCAAAAAGTAATGCATTATATCATACAAGTTGCATACTGCTTAACATGTAATGACCTTCATCATGGATGAGATTTTTAAGCCTGTAGACAATTCAAAATCCTCTTTATAGAAGTGTGCACTGCAGAGTGCAGCATACTTAGACCAGGGGAAGTTCACCCAGCTTTGGTTTACATAGTCAGTCCATAATTTTTGAATAACTTTGCCTGATGGAAAATAATGCAGGAACACATGCACTTGATTAGCTGAAGTGTTGCTGCATCCACATACAACACACTGTTTTAGCATGGCTCCCTGACACAAAGATTTAAAATATTACTTGTAATTTAATGTTGGTATGGTAAAATTAAATAATATTTCAAAGTAAAAAAATCCTTACAAATAGAGAAATACAACCACAAACTAAGATGGACAGAAGCTGATCTGATAATTTCTTCTTTCCCTGGTGCCTTGTGGTACCCACCACCCTCTGATCACTGTCCTCTTATTTATTTTTGTCTTTTCCTGGTGTCTAGTGGCACCCGCCCTTCGATCGATGTCCCTATTTCAAATAAAGAAGACAGTTCTTCAATATTTTTTCCCTTCTAAAAAAATGCAAAACAAAAAAACCTCAGCAATCTGAACCCACCCCACCCACACCTCCCACTCAGCATCGACAGCCCCACACCCACAATACACCCCAACACACCCTCACTCACCTGAAGAAGTAACAGGGTGAAGATCCACTATCTGTTCATGTATTGCTGCTGGAACTGCCGACTGAAATATGAGAAACTAAGGTACAGTAAGTGCGGTTAAATGTATTTTAATGGAGTTTTCAACGTTGCCATTTTTGCTTATTTTGAGCCCAAATGTTATGCATTGTCTTTTTGAGACCCCATCTCATGAACAAGGATGGTGGAATTATGCCAATGCAGTCCAAAAGGTGATTTTGTGGTTACTTGGTGAAATCACCTAACAGGCGGGATTAGAACATTTTCACCACCCTTGTTCATGAGGTAGGGTAATAAGAAGGCAACAGTATGTTGAAAATTTGGGGGTCAAAATATGTAAAAATGGAAATGTTATGTGCATACATTGAAATTTTACTATGCTAGCTCAAAACTTTGGTAATTTTAAATATTTTGACCCCAAATTTTCAACATAGCCATTTTTTATACCACCTCATGAATGTGACAGGTGTCACTTTTCAAATCATGGCCAAAATGTGTTTTCCCACCTGTGGTGCAGAATGACATTTCAGTGCTGCAGTATGAAGTTTCAGAGGGGATTTGAAAATTTACACTACCAGGTTCATGAGGTGGGGGTACTATGAAGGCTATGCGCACAATTTGGTGTACAAATATAGTAAAATGCCTAGGTTATGAGTGAACATTGTAATACTTAAGTGTTCACTCGTTTACTATTTTGAGTCCAAACTTTCAACATAGCCATTTTTACACTACCCCATGAACATGACAGCTGCCATTTTTCAAATCCTTGTCAAAATGTGTTTTTGTACCTGTGATGTGGACTGATGTTTCGATGCCACGAAATTACATTTCAGTGGGGATTTGAAAAGTGTCACAACTGGGTTCATGAACTGGGGTAATAGTAATGTTCGTACTACATATGTATCAAGAGCAATAGACAAAGGCTCATAGTGTTCTCCTTTCTCAGTACCCATAATATTCCATCTTTACTGCTGCCATAATCAAATTGTCCAACCTAGCTTTAAACGATTGTATGTTTTTACTGCTAACAATCTCAGCTGAAAGTGAGTTCCAACAATTAACTATCCTTTGAGCAAATGAGCATTTTCTTATATCAGTGCTAAAATATTTCCCTTTGATCTGCAAGATGTGCCCTCTCTTAGTAATTGTACATTGCTTAAGTTCAAACCCCATTCTATTCATAAAATATGGGTCTTGCACAACTTCCCTCATCAACAACAGATCTCCTCTTAAACACTTCTGCTCTAGTGACATCAGCTTCAAATACGATAATCTTTCAGGGTAAGTAAGATTCTGTAATCATGTCATTTGTTTAGTAATGTTTTTGTGCTCTTTCTATTTGGAACATATCCTTCTTCTTAAATGGACACCAGCATTGTGAGCCATGATCCAAATGGGGCCAGACATATGCATTATACAGTGGATCTAACATTGCAGAATCCATAGATTTTATATTTCTCCCGATTGACCATATTACTCTATTGACTTTTTTGATGGCTTCATTAATGTGCTTCTTTGTGTATGGATCACTGCTAACCAATATCCTTACATCCCTTTCAAGATCTGTCTCTGAAAGTTGCCTACCACACAAAAAATACAATAGGATGTTCGGGGCATATACTTTTTCCAATGTAATCAGCTCTAGCTGCAATAATCCTTTTGCAATTATCAGTCTTCCTTCAGTATGACATACCTGATTGTGTATACCAAGCTGGAGCCCCTTTCAGCAGAGGATTGTAACTCTCCTCTGCTTTGAAGAGTCCACACTGAAGTACACAACCCCTACCCAAGAGCAGTTTGGGTGGAGCACAACCCCTGCAGAAAAGTGTGTCTTCTGTAAAAAGGCCACATCACACCAAATGTCCTTAACCTTAAATAGTACTTTCCTATATCTAATCAAGGCCCTTAATATTCCAGGAAAATGTTTTGAGAAAATCATATGAAGCCATGCTCAAATTAATAAAGACCACTGTTACAATACTGGACACCCCAGTCCCCCTGCCTCCCAAGCTGCCTTCTCGAAACCCCCTCAACCCCCACTTTCCCAGAGCAATCACCCAGAAACACTGAAATAACATGAAGAAATGCTGGAACTTGTGCAAAGAAAAATAAACAGACAAAACCCCTAGATTGAAAAACTATGGGCAACTATTTACAATATTGTTCAGTAAACAGAAAATAGAAACACAAAATAAGCTATGCAATAGTGAGCCCAACCAGTTGAGTCACACTAGTTGTTATCATTAGTTGAGGCTTTAAGCCCTTGCTTGCCTGGAACCTGGGTACTAGGCAAATAGAAGCACAAGCCCCACTCTCCCATCCTCTAATCCTAGCCCTACTATGACAAGGTATATGGCTGTGCTGCCAGATATTGTGCAGCTAGAACACCAGTAAGGTTGGGGTAGGAGAGGAGTGGAAATGTTGTACCTCCAAGTTCCCCTTCAAAGGAAGACCATGTGACTTATTGGAAAGTAGCCTAAATGACTGCTAGAATGGCAGAACATTCTCTCAAAGTAATGTTTTTTTTACTTAGCCTGGTGCTCCCCTGTTACCCCTCCTGCCTTACTGGAAATGGGGGAGGCATGGTATTTATGTTTTCTCCCCTTGTTCCTGGGGCCCCTGATCACAGTTGCACATGCATGTAGAGGTGCTCATGTGCTCCCCAACTCCAGTGATGCCCCTTCCTCCCTCCTGGCCTAGTGCAAGGTTCCCCCTGCTTTGGCACTGCCACCTAGCCTCCAACGGGTCACAGCCAAGAGTCAGAGAACCCTCATGACCCTCCCTAAAGAGAAGAGCCACCTGTTGGCTGCTCAATCTGGCTCCTCACCCTCATCCCAATGCCGACCCCTGGTGGCAGGAGTTCACTCCCGAACCTGGATCACTGGCATTGTGGTAGGTGCGGCATCCAGTGCCTCAACCCTCAGCACCACTGGGCCAGCTCTCTCAAAGTAATTTTTAGAAAGCAGGAGTAAATGGTGCCTCCATGTTTTCATTTTGCAGCAGTTAGATATTATTTTCCCTCTCTCAGTATTAAAACAGAGTCCTTTTCTGTGACACAGTTCCATACTGACAGCTGCACAGGGGAAGGATTCTGCTCTTCCAAAGTTCACTAAGAAGTGTATTAGTAGTACAGTAAATTGGGCTAAGGCATGATAACCTTACTCAAATGGTGGGAGGTCGACGTTGGGGTAGTACTGTGAAAGGCCACAGCAGGCTGAAGGAGGCCCACTCATATGCTGCTAAAATAGACTGTATGAAGGACCAATCCTTGAAATAGGAGGCATAAAGGCTCTCCTCACATAAGAGGAGACCACTGCACAGTAAAGCACCACAACATACATTGTAAGTCTTTAATTTCTACTGCAAACAATCTAAGTATATTTCTTCCACCTGGGGCTGCAATATTCCAAAAGGTCTCTAAGTGTCCCACTTCTGTGTCCCTGGTAGCTTCCAATGGTCAGAAATAGCAGCAAGGTAAATTAAGTCAGGTGCCTGGGATGGGGTGGGTAATGAAGCCCATGTAGCACATACTTCTGAAACAAGGCTAGTGATATTGACATTGTTCAAACTAGCTCAGTCCCTCTGTGGCCATTGTATTCATGTCAATCAGCTCATGAAAAGTTGGTGAGAATCAAGGATATGTCTCTGACTGAATGGTTAGGGGTACCAGATGAAGCTCTGCTGCTGCATACCCCCCCCACACACAGACAAAGAGGTTATAATTTCATGTTTGCTCACAGTTAGCCCAACAGTTATGGTTCAGCTTTGATTGGTTGGGGGAGGCTGTTGTCTATGCTTCCCTCTGGTCTTCAGTGTCTTCCCTGGTGGTTGCAGTTGGTTGGGGGCTCCCTGCATGTCCTAACTGAGCTTGAAAAAATGTATTAGCTTCCTCTGGGGTCTGAAACGTGAGCTTGTGACCTTGGTAATGGACAGACAGGGTAGCAGGATACAAGAAGGAGAACTTGAGACTTCTATTTTTAAGGCCCTGTAGAACCATATTATACACTTGCCTGTATTGCTGACCACTAAAAATCAGAATAAAATCATGCTTCTGGACCGAGGCAGCGAGCCCAGAACAAGCATACAGTAAGTTCACAAAACATCACTCAAGCAGAAAAGATATCCTCCACCACATTTTCAACATAACGTTCTTATCACCTCACCTCATCAACCCAGTAGGTGAACATTTTGAAACTTTGCCAGAAATATGATTTTCCACAGTGACTGCAAAATCACTAAAAAATTTCAACTGCCTTGACCATGAGGTGGGATCACAAAAAGGCAATGTTGAACGTTTTGTGTAAAATATTGAAAATTAGTGAAATTATGAGTGAATGTTGAAATATTTCAATACTCTTTCATAACTTGATCATTTTTTTTTTAGTCAGTAGTTTTTCTCCCCTCCTGTCTTCCCAATGGTACCCCGTCAATCCTGGTCCCTGATTTTATCATGGACTTCCTGGTTATCCACCAGTTGCTCAGAACCTTTGTGCGTGGGTGGTTCACCATGTTGGTCATGTAAGAACCTGCTGTGGTCCCAACCATGGGCAGTCTGGCATCTTTTTCCTCCATTTTTGCCCTCTGGGCTGTAGTGTTGGGTGTGTATAATAAGCACATCATGCTAGAGATCTGCTCCTCATACATTCTCAACGTGCTGCTACCTTGCCTCCACAAGGTGGTAGTTTATGCAGCCGGACCATGTGTCACCATCCCTGAAAAAGAAGATCTTCTTTTGGGTGCTTGATCCTCCCGCATCCTGCTGGCCCACCCAACAACCCTTTTCCATTCTCAAACGTCTCACACATTCCCACTGTGCTTCTGCCTGGCCTTTGCCAGGTGGAGCAGTCTATGCAGCAGGTCCAGGTGTCACCACCCCTGAGAAAGGAGAGCTGCTTTCCAGTGCTTGATCTTCACACATCCTGCTAACCCACTGAGTGACCCTTGTATATTCCCAAACTTCTTGTGCATTCCCACTGTGCTGCATCTGAGCCTCCACCAGGTGGCAGTCTATGCAGCAGGACCAGGTTTTGCTACCCCTGAGAAAGGAAAGCTGCTACAAGGTGTTTGATCCTACTTCGCCTCTCTGGCCCACAGAGCAACCATTGTCCATTATCAAACACAAGTCACCAGTGTGGAGAGAGTAAGTGCATCTGCTCCTCCACTGGGCTAGCTTAACTTGATAATTTAATATTTTCACACCAAATTTATAGCCTTCTTATGACCTAACCTCATGAATCAGGTAGGTGAGACTGTTCAAATCCCACCTGAAAAGTAATTTTGCACAGTGACTACAAAAGTGCATTTCAGCTGGGATTTGAAAGATTTCACTGTCCTTGTTCCTGAAGTGGGTCCAAAAAAGGCACTGTAGAAAACTGGGCACAAAAATATTCAAAAAATTACAAAGTTAGGACTGAAAGTTCAAACACTATTAAAAAACACATTAAACACAGCTTGTCTTATTATCTCATACTGTACTGAGATCGCCAGTTCCAGCAGCAAGGCATGTCTCCAATTGGAGAGTGGATCGACACAGTGGAACATGTTCAGGTGAGTGAGGGAGTGTGGGAGGTGTGGGATGATGGGTGCTGAGGGCTGGTTGGGGTGAGATGGGTGGGTGTGTGGGCTAGCTGGGTCAGATTGGCCAGGGACTAATATCTTTTTTCAGGTTAGTTTAAAATAATAAAGACATTGAGGGGTTGTTTTCTTTTTTGTAGGTTTAAAATGTAATTCAGTACAGGATCTGAGATTGGAAATTTGGGAACCCAGTATCAGCTTAATTCTACAGTGGCACCAGAATGTGGGCACCCCAGTGTCACATCTATATATTGGGGGAGTGGGCAACTTGGAATGGAAGGGATTGGCAAGTGGTACTGGGGCACCCCATCTGCTTTTCTCTAGAAAATTATTTGCTGGGGAAACAAAAGGGAGGGTGGCTGAGCTGGGAGGGGAGAGAGATAGATAGATAGATAGATAGATAGATAGATAGATAGATAGATAGATAGATAGATAGATAGCAATTGCCAACTCACTATTCAAACTGAAGCTGGCGGCACAAATCCAGCCACAGCTTCAGTCAAGAAAGTTCCATTCTTCTCATTTAGAGAACGTAGGTGTTTGGCTCCTCTCACTAAGCTGGGTACCCTATATTTTGAGGTGTTCAAAAGAGATATTTCTGGAGTTTTTATTTTTAAAAAACAAACACCAGAATCTAGCTAAGCAGACATCTGTAGCTAGCTTCAAGTGTTATTTTTGAGTTTTTTTTGAACAAATACACATTTTTTATGTATTGTCTATGTTTTTTTAGTTCAGGGGAAAAAAACAAGATGTGATGTGAGAAGCAAGTGGTGAGAAACCAAAAACAGTCTGACAACACAGAATTTTTAGTGTTGTATTGGAGGGTTATTCCAAAAAAACTACTGAACATGCTCAGAACAGCTAAGAAACAAAGCTTAAATCCTTATAACTCTGGAACCATGTATTATTTGTTCATGAAACATTCAAAAGGCACTGCCTTGGCACAGGTTGCTTCTACCTTCAAAGTTGTGGAAAAATATTTTGTTCCATCTAGGCTGTAGGTGAAAGATAAACAAAAAAATTTTAACTATAGGGAAAAAATTAGCCCTATACAGAAAAAAACGACATCTCAGAAACTGCACCAGCTGCCATCCCAAAACTTTCCACATATTTAGATCTTGCCTCATGGACAATTCATGCCAAATTTAAGTCAATTGTAATGAATGGTACCAAAGCTATTAAGGTGTAAAGTCAGAGGTTTAACATAGAACCTGCTGGGCAACCCTAATGATATTGGTGCTATGTGCCTCTATAAAATATAAATATTTTGGTTGAAACTTCAGGTTTTGATGCAGGGGTTATGCAGTTTTGCTCATACTTAGCCTAGCTCATAATTAAGTAATATAGCCCCTAAAATTTCCATCTAACATTTACTTATGCCACTTTTTGAAGGAAGCAATGCTAGTGAAGTTGATTATTTCACTTGGAAGAGTTTTCCACAGTTGTACCTCCCTTTGTGTAAAAAATAATTTTTATCAATTGTTCTTCACTGTATTAGTCTTAATTGCTTGTTATATAGTCTTAAAGCATGTATTTCAGTCTCCTTGTGAAATTTAGTTCCTTCAATAGTTTCTAATCCTCATACAGTATAATGTGAACAATAATAAGTCTCCCATATTGCGCCTCTGTTCCAAACTGAGTAAACCCTAAGTGGCTCAGTCTTTCTTTGTATGTCTTGTTCTCCAGTATCTTAATTATTTTTCTTGCTCTATGCTGTAACATTTCTATTTTTACATCATCGCCCATTATCAACCCACCCCATATTTGTGACTCATACTCCATTAGTGGTCTGACAAAACTACAATATAGTGGCAATATCACTTCTTTTGTACTATATGAGAAATATCTTCTAATAGTGTTCAACAAGTGATTTGCTTTTTTTTAATGCTGTGCAGACCTGTTTTTTATTATGCAAATAATTTGTGATATATACAGTAGGCCTAAATCATTCTCACTTTCCATACCCTTAATTTTTTTCCGTTTATATAGGAAGTGTGTTCTACATTATTTCTTCCTAAATGCATTACTGTACATTTATCACAGTTGTATTTCATGTTCCACTCCTTAGTCAACTCTACCACTCTATCATTTTGTTCAGATCTTGTTGCAGGGTTTTCACCTCTGCTAGTCTGTTAACTCTTTCTTCAAGCATAGACAGATAGATAGATAGATAGATAGATAGATAGATAGATAGATAGATAGATAGATAGATGGCTAGATGGCTAGATGGATGGATAGATAGATAGATAGATAGATAGACAGACAGACAGACAGATAGACAGTTGGACAGACAGACATATACAGACAGACAGAGATAAATACAACAGGTGCAATAGCACCTGCATATCAGGGTTGAGTATGCACTTTAATGTTAAACTGTATTTTTTTTACACCTTAAGAAATCTGCTCCATTCAACCAGTTTGCCTGAAATTTGATAGGTGTGGAGTCAATGACAAGATCTCTGGATCCTGAAAATATTATGATAAGCATTTGGGGTGGCAAAGTTATAGAGGTACAAAAAACATAAACATACAAAATGGGGATATGGGAGGGAACATGAGCAAGGGTGGAAGGGGAAGGAGGTGCTGTTTGAATATTCAAGATGGGGAGGCTGGAAAAGGCCTGGACACTGCTGGATGAGGAAGGAGACTATGACAAATGAATGGAGGGGAGGCAGACTAGTGGGATGCTATGGATGTGGGGTGGCAATAGCCATGAATACACTGTGGAGGCTAGGATGCTGTCCAATATGTGCCAGGTTAGTGAAATTAGAGGCTGAGATACACCGCATCAGGAATGAAATAGACAGGTGGATGAAGGGCAAGGGTACAGGGGTAGGAAGGCACATCTATAAAGATAGCTGGAGAGGAAGGAGTCTGCTAGTGTAGCAGAAGGGTGGGGGCACAGCTGGGGACATGGGAGAATGGGCCAGACTTGGGGGCAACAAAGGGAAGAGGTTTGAGACAGGACAGAGAGGTAAGTGATGGCTGGCAGAGAGTGGGAACTGCTGGTAGTATTAGAAGAGGGTTTCCAAGGACCCAGGAAAGGGAAAACACCTTACTAGTAGGGGATGCTAGATCACAACATGCTGGGGGTTCCAGGTATCCAACAAATGTTCGCCGCTGGCAGACATCATGGCATAAGGAGTATCAGAGAAAACAGGGGGAGCAGCGGGCACGGGCCAGAAGGAGAGGGAGGACAAAATGGGGGTGGGTGGGGAGGGGTACCAGGACTAATGAAGGCACAAGACAAAATAAGGGGTGAGATGATGTGAGTGGGGAACGCTTGACGAGGAAGGAAGGGGGAAGAGATGCACAAGGATGAGAACCTGGTGGCATGGGGCCATCAGGGAGTCAGGGTAGGGGAGCAAAGGAAGCCAGACACAAGACAGAGAAAGGAGAGGGAACACGGAGGGAAGCAGGAGACTCAGGGTGGAACTGGATTAGATGACCACACCAAAACAGGGCTACCTGCTCATCAAGATTATCTGAAGAATCACTGGCAGGAAACAGGCTTTTGGAGGGGCAGGAGATCAGAGAGCTAGGGGCTAGGGAAATAGAGGTAGGGGCAAATGCCAATAAGGGAGATGACAGAGAAGTCACAGAGGTTGAGTGGGACAGGGTTCAAGGCAAGGATTCAGGGGAGATGGTATTGCATGACAGAAAGGCAGAACAAACACCATTAACTCGAAGAAGAACTGCAATGTAGGGAAATCAGAAAGAAAAAGGTGCAGGGTGATACTGATTGGTGACTCAATCATAAAAGGTGACAAGTGGGGGGCAGAAAAGGTGCAGTTTGGTGAGGTGCATGCCAGGCATGGACACTGCTGGAGGTGATGCACCACATACCATTGTGGGGGAAGGAAAAGGATGGGAAATCATATGTGGTGTTCCATTTGGGGACAAATGACTTTGAGGGGAATAGTCTCCTGGAGGTACAGGTAAGGTTTATAGCACTGGCTAGGTGTTGCAGTGGTCTATGCTTCTGATCTTCAGCCTTTTCAGAGGTATTACCTGTGCCCATAACTAGTACAGAAAGAAGACATAGGATAAAGGAGTTCAATAGTTGGGTATGGAGATGGTGTTGGCAGATGGGGTATGGACTAGTGGTGGAAAGGGGAGTGATGTGGGATGATGACAGTCTCCTTGCCCCTGACAGGCTGCACCTTAACAGAGATGGGGCAGCTGTACTAAAATGTAGACTGGGGGATTTCATTCAAAAAGCATATAATTTAAACTAAATAAGAGGGTGGGTATAAAACCACACCAAACAATGGCTGAGATGGGAGGCCCTGAGCCCCCCTCTCAGGGTAGGGATGAACTGACAGGTTCTGGCATGGCCTTGGGAAAGGGGTAGGGGGGACAATGGTAGAAGGGTTAAGTGGCAAATGCTAGGAGCTTAACAAACAAGATGGAGGACTTGACAGCTGGCATTGTGCATGAAGGACTGGACATAACTGTGATCATGGAAACTTAGTTGATGGAACACCACACATAGGAGACAGCTATCCCTGGCTACAGATTGTTCAGGAAGAACAGGAGTGACAAGAAGGGGGGGGTCTATACATCAAGGAGGACATAAAGGCTACGGAGGGGCAGGAGAGGATGGGGAAACTGAACTCCTTTGGATGACACTGAGAAGAAGGACAGGGGAATCCTTGAGACTAGGGTTAATTTACAGACCAGCTACACAAGGGGAAGAACAGGACAGGTTGATGACACTGGCAATTGCAAGGATAACTCTCAAGGGAGAAACACTTCTGGTGGGGGATCTAAACCTCCTAGATGTGGATTGGACCATCCCAAATGCTGCTTTGGCTAGAAGCAGGGGGATTCTAGAGGCACTTAATCTAGAGGTGCTGAAGGGGGTGTTCCTTCAGTGGTTGGTTAAGGAACCTACTAGGGGAAACAATCTGCTGGACATGGTATTAATGAATGGGGAGAATGTGGAGGAGGTTGAGGTGGGTGACATGCTAGGGAACAGTGACCACAGGATGGTCAGATTTAAGGTGAGAGCTGGGAAGGAGGGAATCCGTACCAAGACAACAGTGCTAGACTTCAGGGGTGCAGACTTCGACAAGCTGAGAAGAACAGTGATGGTGGGGATGGTAGGCATGGAGCTGGTAAACAACGTGGAGGAGTTATGGGGAGCAATTAGGGACCAGGCGAGCAAGGCCACACAATTGTGTATTAGTAGGGTTAGAAAGGGTACGAGATGCAGGAGACCACTCTGGTTCACTAGGGAAGTGGTGAGAGTGGTCAGAGGCAGAAGGAGGGCTTTCAAGGAATACAAGAGAACACAGAAGGAAGTGGACAGGGAGGCTTATAGGGGGATGAGGAAGCTAGCGAGGAAGGTGATAAGGAGATCAAAGGCCAGCACTGAGGAAAGAATAGCTAAACAGGTAAGGAGAAGAGACAAAACATTCTTTAGATGTGTGGGAGGAAGGAGGAAGACTGGACAGGGTATCACAAGGCTGAGGGGCGAGGGAGAGAAGCCATTGAAAAGGGACTGGGATAAAGCAGAGGAACTAAATAGGTACTTTTGCTCAGTATTTTTGAGGGAGGGGGAGAGCAGGGGGCCAGAGTTAAGGAGGAGAAGATGGGGCACAGGGGAGGATCAGAGTCCTTTCAGTGTAGGGCGGGATAGGGATGAGCTAGGTAGGTTGAAGGTGGATAAGGCTATGGGACTGGATGGGTTGCATCTGAGAGTG
Source organism: Neoceratodus forsteri (assembly GCA_016271365.2). Lineage (NCBI taxonomy): Eukaryota > Metazoa > Chordata > Ceratodontiformes > Ceratodontidae > Neoceratodus > Neoceratodus forsteri. Next base: position 944,377,496 of record CM057452.1, read on the forward strand.
ATCCGGGAACAGAGAGAGAAGAAGAAGAAGAAGAAGAAGAAGAAGAAGAAGAATCAGCATTTATATAGCACTTTTCATACATCCAAAGCACTTTACAAGCAATGCTAGACTGGTAGTGAAGTGACTGAATGTGTGGTGGCAGCCATATCGCACATCATCATCCACACACAGCCTGGATAATTGCTTGAACCAGTTTTATGGGAAGGGGAGTGTTGGCCAGGACACCGAGAATGTTCCCTACTCTTTGCAAAGAGTGCCCTTGGTTCTTTTACTTCCACCTGGACACCCACCAGGATGGGCAGAAGGGACCTCTGTTTAACATCTCATCTGAAGAACAGCACACCCCAGCAGTACAGCACCCCCCAATACTGCACTCAGGTGCCAGTGATTTTTAGGTGCAAGTCCAATCCCGGTGTGGGACGAGAACCCACAGCCTTCTGGTCCAGAGGCAGATGTGCTACCAACTGAGTCATGCTCAGAGAGATGTTGACTGCTCCACTGGTGAGGCTGTTCAACCTCACTCTGTACTCAAAAATGGTGTCAGAGGACTAGAGGAGGGCTACTGTGGTACCGATACACAAAGAGGGAAGCAGAGAGTTGAAGGAAAACTACTGCCCCAGTCAACCTCACCGCAGTGGTGGGGAAGGTCCTGGAGGCACTTCTTAGGGGAGAGGGTGGTAGACTATCTGGAGGAGAATGGGCTGCTGGATGACAGACAACATGGGTTTACAAAAGGAAAGACATGCCAGTAAAATTGAATTGAGTTCTTTAACTGGGTGATGCAGGTAATTGACCAGAGAAGGTGGTGGACATGGCCTATCTGGATTTCAGCAAGGCCTTCGACACCGTAGATCACAGAAGGCTAGTCATCATCATCATCATCATCATCATCAAATCTTTATTTATTCAGGCGAACATCATTGAGCAAGGCTCATTTACAAGATGGACCTGATAAGGTCAAGATTCAATAGTTGATACACAACAGATACATCATACAGTTATATAAGACAGTTATACATACAGGCAGGGGGAAATAACGTTTATAAACACAGTGATGTACAGTAAATTCACATGATAAAAAACGGTTACAGGAAAGTTAAGCTAATATTTACAGTATGTACAGTATATACATATCCCAGTGGGGGGGCATGGCAGACACTCAACATAATGTAATACTAGGATGGTGAAGGTATTACTGGGTGCCATAAGATGGGGTGTCTGTCTGGAAGGAATATTGTTTGTTTGTTTGTTTAAAATTTATTTTTATACAGGTTAATCTGATTGGGGGAAATCCCCATTTACAACAGATACCTGTGGCATTTGCAATAGACAAACAATACAAAAAATAGAACAAAATACAAAATCACATTTACCTAAAAACAATTACAACAAACATTTAAATAATTATACAATTCCAGTTTAAAAATACGCAGATCAGAAATTTCAGTCATATATCGAGGTAACTTATTCCATATCCCCTAAACTATTTTGTAACACCATACCCCATACGATTCCATAATTTGTATCTTAGGCAACTTTTTAGTAGTCCTCCTAAAATATCTGAATATTTAGAATCAGAATTCTGACATATCAAATTTCGTAAGGATGCACTTTTAAGTATATCAAATCATGACATATAGTGTATTATATCATTCTCTTCGTGCTATTGGATCTAACCAGCCAAGTTCCTGATAAATTACACAATGATGGACTCGAGGTCCATTATTTAGGATATATTTCCCAATCTGTAATAGAGCTGGTCCAATTTGTGTAAGCATTTTTTATGAGAATGGATATATAATGATAAACCATAGTCTAGTACAGGCAACAACAATTGTTTTACCAATCTGGTCTTAACATCCCTAGTCAAACATCCTGACACTCTTCTTAATGCCCCAATCTTTGATTGACTTTTTATTTGTGACAAAATATGATCTGAAAAGAAAACGATAATCAATCAAAACTCCCAGATATTTATAAGTATAACCTCTTGTACCTTTTTCCCATCCGAAAACTAATTTTGAAATCAGTTACTTCATTATTAGGTTTAGGCCCACAGAAAAAATCATACTCTGAGTCTTCCCAGTACTTATCAAAAGTCCGAATTTCTTATCCAAGTTTCAATATTAGAGAAGTCTGTCTGGAGTCACTGCTTCAGTTCCCAGGATCTTTAGCAGATGCTACTAATACTATCATCTGCATAAAGTCTAACATCAGAACCAACTACATAATCAGGAGATCATTAATGTAGAGATTAAACAACATAGGGCCAAATTGACCCTGGGGTACACCACGTTCAAATCCAGGAGATCCAAGCAGCGACCCCGCAGACCATACTTTGTTTTCGATTAGTTAAATAGGATCTAAACCACTGTAATGAGTTATGGTATATCCTTAAGTTATGCAATCTAAACAATAATGTTTCATGATGAACTAGGTCAAAGTTTTACTTAGGTCCACGAACACTGCCCCAGTTTGGTTTCCCTGGTTCAATGATGTTGCCACCAGGTTACCAAAATCAAGTAGGCAGTATTCGTGGACCTACCCTCTAAATCCATGCTGGCATTTTGTTAGCAACTCAATGGTCAAGGTACTGCACAAGCTGATTATTTATCAGCTTCTCCAGCACCTTAGACAAAATCGGAAGCAAAGTGATTGGTCTGTAATTGAAGGCTGTGATGTCACCACCTTTAAAATAGGAATAATTTCACCCACTTTCCAACAATCAGGAACCACTGAAGACTGTATACTCCAATTATAAAAGTAAGTAACTATAGGAGCTATAACATCTGCCCCCAGTTTCAAAAATTTGGGATCAATATTATCTATTCCAGCATGTTTTGATATTCTTAGAATCCTCAATTCTCTGACTACATCCTGTGTCCTATATTCTTCAAATTAAAGCCCTCATACTCAAGGAGAAAGTATCGAATGTATACCCTCCTGGGCAACACTCTCTAAATTAGGTATCTTTAAATCTGGCAAGTTCTTAAAATAGTGGTTCAACAAATTAGCCACTTCTAAAGGATTATCAACCAAACTATCTCCCACTGTTAAATTAATTATAGTCTGAGATTTCACAGGAGTTCTTAAATTAGAAATAACCTTCCAGAATTTATTTGGATCATGCAAGTTATCAAAAGAACTCTGGAAGTATTCTTTTTTTGCCAGTTTTACTTTATGTTTACATTTGTTTCTCCATTTTTTAAAAAGATCCCAGTCCCTCCGATTTAGATTTTCTGGCTTTTCCAAATTCTATTTTAATACATAAAGGGTTTTCAATTTGTCATTAAGCTATAATGGATTTTGATGTTATTAATCTTTTTTATTTTAGGGCATGAATTTGGATTATATAAAGAAAGGAATCGTGAATTTTGAATAGCTAAATCCAAATCAGGAATCAAAAATATCCTTGACCAGTCAAACTTTCTAAGACTGTCCCTAAATGATGACTCATTAAAGTGCCTAAAATCACGAATCCAAAACTCATAATCATCATTACACCTAACTTTTTGATTTAATAAGTGACACTGAATAGGGTTATGATCCCCCATATTCAATGGTAACACCTTACAGCTCTCAACCTTCAGATCATCTGAAACAAAAAACAAGTCTAATATAGTACCAACAGTTCTATTATTTAAACTTCTAGTTGGATGTTGTATCAATTGTTGTAAACCTAATATATCAAAACTAGATCTGAGTTTATTACCTCTTGTTTGTCCCCAGGCTGCATTAAAATCTCCAGTTAGAACTACACTTTGGTCTTTCAAAATTTCTAAAAGAAAATCAGCTAGAATGTCAAAATTACTTAATTTAGTTTTGGGGTGCATAAATACTCCAATTGTTAACTTCAATTTTATCACCTAACTACCAAACTATCAATCCTTCCACATTTTCCCAAATAATATTTGATATGGACCCAAAGAATTCCTTAAATAAAACAATACACCCCCAACCCTTTTACCCCTATCTTGCCTTACCAGATTATACCCTACCAATGCCACTTCCTCATCAAAAATATACGGTTTGGAAGGGAGATTTGTGAGATGACAATGCTAGCTCTAGTGGTAGCAATTGCATTTCTCTTTGAAGAAGACTGTACAATGCTGTTTAAAGGATGCAAATGGAATGATATTGGACAGTTTTAGGGATTTTTGTAGGGTGTTCCATGCCATAGCTAGAGAATAGCTGATTGCTGCCCTCCCTAGCCTGGTGTTGAATTTGGGCAATTTGAGCAGGATGCTGTTGTTGCTTCTTAGGGCATAGGAGCTAGAAGAGGTCTGGGTGAAGCAGTCCAGGATATAGTTTGGAAGTTTTTTTGACAACACTCTGTAAATCCATAGTGCTGCATTTCTGTTCCTTCTGAGGTGAAGGGAAACCCACCCAACTGCAGCATAAAGAGAGCAATGATGAGTATTAGATGGCAGACCTGTAATGAACCTTATTGCTCTATGATATAAGGTATCCAATTTGTGATGGTAGGAGATGGGGCAGTGACTATAAAGGAAGTCTGCATAGTCAACAACTGATAGAAAAATGGCCTGGACTAACCTCATCTTTGAGTCTCTGTTTAGGAAGTGTTTTAATCTATAGAGAAGGCCAAGCCTTTGGCGAAGCTTTTTTAACAGTTCTTCTAAATGATGAGTGAAGTCAAGTCTGTTGTCAATCCACACACCTAGGTATTTGAAGTTTTCTACATACTCCAGATTTTCTCCAAGCATAGTGCATAGCTGGGGGAGAATGATTGGAGAGGATGTGCTGGTGGAGCTTTGATTTGTGAACATCATTGCTTTAGTTTTCTTTGCATTTAACAGAAGCTTTTTCTCGAGTAGCTGATATTGTAGCAAGGAGAATTCTGTTTGTAGGATTTCACGAGCAGCTGTATATAAGGGTTGCTGACATACAGAACAGTGTCATCAGCAAAGAGGTGTACAGAGGAATTGGTAAGGGTTGAATCAATGTTATTTATATAAATGGCAAAAAGGATAGGACCCAGAATAGAACCTTGGGGGACTCCTCTTGACAGTGGTTTTAATGGGGATAGGTCACCTTCAGCTTTTACCTGCTGTGACCTACCGGTGAGATAGCATCTGAACCACTTAAGGGAGGATGGATCTAGGCCAATGGAGTACAGGGATAAAAGTAGTAGCTCGTGGTCCACAGTATCGAATGCTTTGCTCAGGTCCAGGAATACTGCACAGACATTATTCTTTTTATCTAATTCGGATTGCCAGTCATTTGTGACCTTGGCTAGTGCAGTGATAGTGCTATGCTTGGCCCTGAATCCAGATTGAGCTGGGTTTAGGAGGTTAGCATTGTCAAGATACTCCCTTAACTGATTACTCACTAATTTCTCCAGCATCTTGGATAGCACTGGTAGTATGGAAATGGGCCTGTAATTATTAAGATCCATAGGGTCCCCTGATTTTAGAAGGGGAACCACTTGGGCTGTCTTCCACAGTGTGGGAATAGAGCCAGAGTTTAGGGATAGGTTAAAGAGGTGTGTTAGGGGGACTGCAAGTACATGGCATTCAATCTTTAGAAAGTAGGGGTCCAAAGAGTCTGCCCCTGCACTTTTTTTGGTATCCAGTTGCCATAATAGATCCTCTACTTGTTTCAATAGTATAGATTTGAAGCTGAAGGAAGAGTCAACTCTTTGATCACCAGTGTAATGGGAGCTTAATTGTTCCCTCAGCAGGTTAGCTGGAGAGGTGTCAAAGGCAAGGCCAGCCGTTGTGAAGTGGTTATTGAAGGCATCCAGAATTTCCATTTTGCCAGTGACAGGGCCATAACTGTTGTGTAATTGAGTTGGAAGGGGGGTGTTAGCATCCTGCCCCACCATACCCTTGATGGTGCCCCAAAACCTAGCAGGATTATGGTAGGAAGAGTCGAGTTCGGCCAAGTAGAAGGCAGCCTTTGCATCCCTAACTTTCTTGATGCATCTATTCCTGGCTTTCCTAAAGATCATCCAGTCATTTGCATTCTTGGTTTTTCTTGCCATTTTCAGAGTTTGTCTGTCTCCAGCAGTGCAGCTTTGAGGTCAGCTGTAAACCAACAACAGGATTTGTTTTTTATTCGGATACTAGAGATTGGGGCATGGGTGTTAAGGGCATTTATTATAATGTTATTTAACACCTGCTGAGCTTTTTCAACAGAATGGGCAAGATAAAACTCTTGCCAGTGTGGAGAGTAAGCTAGATCATGCAAATATCCTTCAATATTGATGTTTTTCTTGGAGCTCCTCATGAGGAATTTTGCAGGGCTTGTTGTTATGCTGGTGGATCTTACTCCTGCAATGGGGCAGTGATCATTTATATTGCAGAGAAGCACTCCAGTGTGTGTGAATAGATGTGGTTTATTCACTCGCATGATATCAAGTAGTGTGCTGTTATTACTATTCATTGCATTAATTCTTGTTGGTTCATTAATTAGCTGTGTGAACCCATATGTATCACAGAATGATACCAGAGGTGCAGCTGAAACCTAGTCAACAAGCTAGAAAGTATGGGTGTGGGATACAAAATAGCTAGGTGACTAGGAAACTGGTTGGTAGACAGAAGCCAGAGAGTGGTAATGAATGGGGTGCACTCCAGAATAGGGCAGATAATGAGTGCGGTACCCCAGGGGTCAGTGCTGGAACCCCTTCTTTTCAATAGCTGCATCAGCGATATAGTGGAGGTGATGAAGGGTTGGGTGGCCCTCTTTGCAGTTGATAGGAAAATCTGCAATAGGGTAGACTCCACATGGGGTGTTGAGGACATGGGGCAGGATCTGAGATCACTGTAAGGGTGGGCAGAGACCAGGCAACTACAATTCAATATGAAAAAGCATAAGGTCATAAACCTGGGGCACAGGAAACTGAAGGCAGTGTTACAGAGCAGGAGAGGAATCTGGGAATAATATTGTCTAGTGAACTCAAGGTGGGTAATCAGTGTATAAGGGCAGTGGGAAGAGCAGAGAGAGACCACACCTCAAGTATGGAGTCCAGTTTTGGAGCCCATACCTGCATAAAGACATAGATTGAAATGGTTCAGAGAAGAGCTACCAAGATGATGCAGGGTATGAAGGACAAACCATATGAACAGAGATGCCAAAAACTGGGGCTATACACATTGCAGACTATAAGAGAAAGAGGAAACATGGTAGAGACCTTTAAATATAACAAAGGGATAAACAAAACATGCTCAGCGGGTCTGTTTCACAAGAAGGAAGGTACTAAAACTGAAGGCATGGCTTGACACTGCAGGGAGGAAACTACAGAGGCAATGTGAGGGGACAGTTCTTCACTGAGAGGGTGGTGGAAGCATGGAACAGTATTTCAGAGGAGGTGGTTGGGACCAAAACAGTGTCAGGTTTCAAGACAGCATGGGATAGGCACATGGTGTTGCAGGGGGTGGGATGGGTGCTTTCGCTGGGAGGAGGGAGGAATAAAGGGGGCAGACTGAATGGGCCAAGGAGTCCTTTTCTGCCGACAAGTTCTACGATTCTATGATTCTATGATATCTTTGGGAAAATCATTATCAACAACCTTAAACAGGCTACACAGTGTAGAAATATCACAGCCAAGGGCAGAATGCTGGGCTGCATTGCTAGAAGGTTCATGAGCCGAAGGAATGAGCTTATCCTGCCAATGTACAGTAACAGATCCCTGATGTGACCACATCTGGTGAACGATGTGAAATACTGGAGTCCCTACCTGAGGAAGGATATCAACCAGCTTGAGGCTGGTAGGAGGAGGGTGGCAAAGGTGGTTCAGGAACAGCATGACAGGGCATATGAGGACAGACTGAGAACTCATGTACTTGCTTGAGGGGAGAAGGAAGAGGGGATATGATTGAAACCTTCAGTAGTCTGAAAGTTATAAACTAGATGGATATCAAGGGCCTTTCTGTCTTAGCAAAAACAAGTCCACAATGGGAACTGCTACAAGCTGGCAGTAGAAGGATTCATAAAGGTGGTCAGGAGATGCTTCTTTACAGAACAGGTGGTGTCAGGGTGGAATGAGCTCCTTTTTGATGTAGTCAATCAGAAGACAGTTAGTAGGGGTTCAAGAAGGGATGGGACAGAGTGAAGAGGAGGGTTGAGGTTTGCAGGGAGGGGTTGGGACCACCGTAATCTCTAGAACAGGGCTCTGCAATTGTACAAATTCTATAAATCAAAAGGACTTCTTCTGCAGGCTAATTCATATATTCAAATGTTCATAAAATTCACCAAAATTAAGACCATTTATTTGCTTACCTATAACTCAAAAATGGTTTCTCTTTGATACATAAAACTGAAGGATTTAATAGAGTTTGTACAAAGGTACATTCTTTTGTAGCTGGAACGTTTTTAACTTATTTTGTTTAATGAAATATAAGATGCAACTCACTAAAGCAGTGTGAAGGAAATTATGTCCAATAGCACTAACCCAAAATCCAGCAATCTTTAGAACCCCTCCCTCCTGAACCATGTTTCAATGTAACGAGATGGTGGGTGTCTATTCCCAACACCGATATCCCCCCCAGTCCACATTTCACTATAGCCAGATGGCGGGTGCCCAATCCCACTTTCCAGTATCCCCCTTCTTACTGACCTGTGTTATAGTTAAATTGACTTGTGGATGCCCTATCCTGCCACTTTTATATTGTCATCTGCTTCCCCCAACACACATCTCTATTTATGTTTTAAAATTGGCAGTGTGCTCAATCCTAATGCCAGTATCCCCCTCCAGCCTGACCCTGTTTAATATAATGAAACACTGACAGCAGGTGCTCAAGCCACAGTTAGCATTAGAAAATCACAGAGTACATTTGATTTGTTTGTTTCTTGACACCGGGGAGCCCAACTTCTGGTGCCAGTATTCTGCCCCCATTTTGGCAGGGGTGCCCAACTCACAGTGCCATTACTTAACGCAGCACAATGATTTTGAATCTCCCCCTTCCCAATTGTGAATATTGCCCCCTCAGTGTTTATGCACCCCCATACACCAATGAGACCACCTCATGTGCCGGAAAGACCACACTGACACATGCTGCCCAATCCCAAGTGTCAGTACCTGGAAAACAAACACTGTCCATTGTAGTCTTTAGTTTTTGTTTTACCTGTAATAAAGAAAACCACTGGTGTCTTTTGTGGTGGCAACCCACTCCTCCCCTATCCACCCCATCCCACACTCCCCACTTACCTAGTCTTGGTCCAATGAAGAAATCCAGTCATGATGAAGAGAGGTCCTGCTGCTGCCAAGACAAACAGGAAATTAACTGAATACAAGGTAAGTGCAGTTAATGTGCTTTATTTTAGTGTGGGCCTGGTGGCGCTGAGGGTTGAGGCACTGGACACCATACCTCATGCCATACCAGTGATCTGGGTTCAGCAATGAGACTGGGTCATCAGGGGTCAGCTGGGGGAGAGGGTGGGAGCTGGACTGAGCAGCCATGAGGCAGCTGTTCTCTGCCGGGGAAGGACCTTGCCACTCCTGTTGCATGGCTGCCCCCAGGTGGAAGCCTGTGGGCAGTGCAGTATGGAGAGTGGCAGGAAGGGAGGGCATTGTGGGAAAGCAGTGTGCACAAGCCTCCACACTTGAACATGTAGCTGCAACAGGAAAGGACGAAAAACAGAGCTGGCAGGCTCCATGATGGTCACTGGTGGCATTCCAGCTGATGATGACATCAGCCTCAAATGGATGCGAGTCCCCCTCCCGAGAGGGGACAGGAGCCTGCCTGCCAGCTCCACAAAAACCTGGGGATAAAAACTTAAATAAAAAAATTATTTTTCCTGCTGCCCAGACATGGTCAGCCCTCCTTCCCGCTGGTCCTCTTAGACCCATCATCCCAGCTTCCCATCAGGGCTTACCTCTCCTATAGTCCCCAATGGCTTGCCCTCCATGGCAGGGTGGTAGGGAGTCCCTTGACCCACCAGGACAAACTCTAGTGAATGACTTCAAATGGGAGCTGAAAACATTCTTATTTAGAGAAGTTTTTCCCCAAATTGAGGTAGGGATTTAAGAAATAGAAGTTATTTGCTGTATTTTATGTAATGTAACTGTTTATACAAATTTGCTCACTTGTACAGTACCTTGACTCACAATGAAATAGAATGCTTCATCAAATAAATATACTGAACAGATTTCAGGATGCTCCTGAGTTGTCAGGTCTGTTTTCTTCTCTGGGAGATGTGGCATGTACTGATGTCATGGTGCATGCGCCATTGTCTGCCAAGTCTGCCAAGTCTCCCCCCTTTCTTGGCTTGGACTTCCTCTCCACTGGCTTCTGCCAAGGGCCAGTTGAGCACCGAGCTCCTCCCCACCAGAGGAGGAGAGAGGTTTTTCGAATGCATAATCCCTCTCCCCCCAGCCAGCCCTCTGACACCTCAGGCTGACTTTCAAACCCAGGTCATCAGTGTCGCAAGCAGTAATGCTACTGCTGTACCAGTGAGCCAGCCCCAGTTAATGTATTTTCAATGCATTTTGAACTTTTGTTTTTAACTAGGTCTTTTCTTTTTATTTTTGGACCCCAACTCGTAAACAACGTATGTGAAGTTTTTCAGATCTGGACCCAAAGGTTATTTTGCAGTCACTCTGTAAAATCACCTTTTTGATTGGATTTGAAAAATTTTCCTTACCAGGTTCATCCAGTAGGGTCATAGAAAGACTATGTGTAAAATTTGGGGTTAAACTATTAAAAGGAAAACAACAAAGTTATGAAGGTGCAGTACACTGAATTTTTTTTTAATGTTCACTCATAACTTTGGCAGTCTTCAATATTTTGACCCCAAATTTTCAACATAGCCATTTTTTCATACCATGTCACTAAATTAATAGGTGTAATTTTTTCAAATCCTGTCCAAAATGTGTATTGATGCTTCTGTTGCAAAATGGCCTTTTGGCCAATATTTTATAAATGACAACTGTCAAGTTCAAAAGGGGGACATAAAAATATTATGCTGAAAAAATGTCAAAAAAGTTATGAAGAAACATCATGTTCCTTGTCAGCTGTTGGCCCAGTGATCAGCATGCTGTGATCCTGTGTTGATGACTCAAGTTCAGAGTCAAGCTGAGGGATCCAAATGGGCAGAAGAAGGATGGGGGACACTGTGTTGTGCACCACCCCTCCTAGCCTGGGAAAGGATTGTACAGTGTTCTGCCACAGTGGCAACACCTTGTAATGGGCCAGGTAGTCTTCCCTCACAAGGGGTTGATGTGCATGTCAAGGCTTCACAGGTCTTTGAGAGAAGTGGGTTGGCATGGAAAAGGGGCTTGAATTATCTAAACTATTCTTTCCGTCCCATTTTGCACAGATCTTGAAGGGACGATTCCACCATAACAAAAAGAAGGGAAATTCATTGCAAACACTACATTAATGCAATCAGTAGGGCTGAAAAACTCAAAGTGCACAAAGTACAGATGTGAAAACATAGAGTTTTGGAGTCTCAAGCATAATGCCCACCCCCTCCCCAAAGCAAGCAAACATGATCTCATGTTTGATGCAGGGCCTACAGGGCCCTGCATGAAAAAAAGCTATATCTAATTCTGTTGGGCACATGTAGCAAACTATACTGCACTTATCTACCTCCATAGAGCATGTGCCTGAGAGACACTGACTTGGAGATGTACTTTGTGCTTCATACAGAAGGCTATGGGCTGGGGAAAGGGGCAGACATTAGGGTTGACAAACCCAAGGAACACCACATCTTCCATTCATAAAGACTACTGACTCTCCCAACCATCAAGTTTTCATTTCTTTACTTTGTGTGCTTTTCATTTTTTTTAATCCTAATTTCTGCATTAAAGTAGTATACATATGTATGTATATATTATAGGGGTATGGTCACGCCCCTATAGTTAGGTTTGAGTAGGCAAAATAAATTTAAACTCCAATTTTTGCACTTTAATAACTTCGCAACCATTAAACTGATTTACGCAAAAATTTGCATGAGCGGTTTTGTGAGGGTAGATCTCCGGATGTGCCAAATTTTTTTCTGGTTTGATTTGTGGATTCTGAGTTCTAGTGCAAAAAGTAAATTTTTGTAATTTTTTCCCCATCAGTTTTAATGTGTTTTCTTCTGACACCAGTAGCACCCAGATGGTTTGGAATTTTCATCTGAAGTTTTGTGGCTAGAAAGGGGCTGTCCCACATACATGCCTTTTGCTGGTTTGGTGAAAACATATTAATCCATTTCAAAGTTATTTAATTTAACAATTTTGATAAATTAATTCTGAGCATGCTCAGTAAGCAGCTTAAGATAGCTGCATGAAATAAAAAAAGAATCTTTCACTTCTAAAGTCATCCTTTTTTGTGAGTGAAAAGTCCTTGTTCATTTTGCTGCCATCTTGTTTCCCATTTTCCCCTAAGTAATCAAATTTGAAAATGAATAATAATCACATTCTGGGGATTGACCAATACATGCACTTTGCTTATCGGGACTCCCTTAGCTGGATTCTGAACTTCACTGTTCGAGAAATGCCTTTAAAATGTCTTTTTTTGTAAGATTATAAATCTTTTTTCATATCGCATCATACGAAAAAATATTATTTTTTTCATATCATGAGTGATGAAAAATTATCCTTTTTCATGAGGAAAAAAAGTGCTTTTTTTGTTTGCCACCATCTTTTCCCTGGTTTCTAGTGGCACCCACCCACCCTCTGATGGCTGTCCCCATAATAACACCCCTTTTCCCTGGAGTCTAGTGGCTCCCCCAATGTCTGATCACTGCTCCCATAACTATTTGTCAGCTCCCTGGTGCCCCCTTTGATTACTTATTTATTTTCCTGGTGTCCAGCGGCACCCCCACCCTCAGATAGCTGCACTTGTAATATTTTGTTTTCTCCCTGGTGTCCAGTGGCACCCCCTTCACCCTCCAATCCCCTCTCCTGTTCGTATATGCTATAAATAATGAAAACAGTCCCTCAATATCTTTTCTATGTTAAGCTGTAAAAAAACAACAACAGTTCCTTGCTGATCTGCCCAATCCCCCACCCTGACCTCCCACTGTGCACCCACCACCTCGCACCCCACACCCCCCATACACACTCACTCACCTGAACAAGACCCATGGTGAAGATCCACTCTCTGACTGAAGACACATCTTGCTGCTTGAACAACCAACTACAATATGAGAAACTAAGGTAAATGCAGTTCAATGTATTTCAACGGGGTTTTTAACTTGGATTCATAACTTGGCCATTTTTGCAATATTTTGGCACCACATTGTCAACACAGCATTTTTGGGACCACACCTCATAAACAATGCCATTGGAATTCCCCACATCTGGCCTGAAAAGCAGTTCTGCAGTCGCTTGGTGAAATCACTTTTTAGGCAGGATTTGAACATTTTCACTGCCCTTGTTCAGTATGTGAGGTCATAGGAAGGCTATTTTGAACATTTGGGGTCAAAATATATAAAAATGGCAAAGTTATGAGCATGCATTGAAATTTTGCCACTGTCACTCAGAACTGATCGTTTTAAATATTGTGACACCAAATTTTGAGCAAAAACATATTTTTACTCCACCTCATCAATGCGACAGCTGTCATTTTCAAATCCTGGCCAAATTGTCTTTTCACACCCGTAGCGTGTAGCACTAGGCAGTGAAACAATCTGCTCCATAGTGTTTATGAGCAAGGCAGATTCATAGAGTGCTCCACAACACAGTGGAGTACTTTGTGTTATAATGAGAACGCGAAGTCCATTAGAAGCACTAACTTCACATTACTCCGCCTCCGTTGGGCCACTACTCTTCCAATCTTAAGGCAAAGTGCATAGGTGGCAGTTCACTTTGCCTTGTTTTTGAGCTCCAAAGGTGAATTTTGCAGTGATTCATGGGATTTCAGGTCACATGGGCTCTATATTGATCTGCACAGCCTCAGTTCAGGGTAGTATGAGTAGAAAGCGGTAGGAGACAGTGTGTTCTGATAGCTGTCTGTAATAGGAATCTTGTAAAAGCTGTTCAAAAAGCATTTTTGCTTTTTTTGGGGTGATCCAACTTTAGTTCATCGGTTGCAGGAAACCCTCCTGTGCTCATATCATCGAGCATTTTTGTTTGTGTGTGGAATTTGAATGTTAATTGACAACATTGACCGTGTGTGGTGAAAGACAGTGAAAGTGTGCTGGTGGGGAGGGGCGTATCAGTGGTGTAGGTAGATTCAAGTTGGAAAACTAGTGATTTCTTTATTTTTTGGTTATATTTTTGTTATATAACTGACTGTGTTAATATACTTTTTGTACACATAGTAATGTAGTAGAAATTGTCTTGCTGTTTGTTGTGTGGATGTGGTGCAGCATTTCATAAGGTCAGGTTGTTTAAATTAGAAATTTACATTAATGTGGCATAGTACACTAAACTTTTGCATTTGCGTCGCATTCCTCATTCAGCATTGTACACAAACTGTTCTGTGTTGTGTCTGAGTGTGAGTGCAGTGTTGTGTGCATCAAATAATATACCTTTTATTGTGATACAGACTAGTGTAAGTTCAACTAAGCTCAGCAGCGTGAACCTGCTATCCACTGCAGCTGCCAGATTTTGTACTGTGATCATGTTCTCTGTTCTTAGTTTTGCTTCTTGTAATGCCATAAAAATCAGCACTGTCTGTATTCAGTGCCCCCAATGTACAAAAGGCATTTTTTACCAGACTGGGTTTATTTTGTGGCACCATCAGCATCGCTGGTTACTGAAGTTGTTTTAATTCCATGACACTCTCAAAGTAGTCTTTTATCTGTTGCTGAAGCCACAGTTGTTTAATTTGCTTCACATCCAGCCAGCATCCCTCCAGTCAGAAAGTGAACCTATCAAAATCTGAATTTGGTAATCATATTTGTGGTTGATTACCTAAATGCCTGCAAAGAGATGTGCAAGCAAAGGTGTTTCTTGCCATGGCAATGTTGGCAGTAAGATAGTCTGTGGGCGTGGTAGTAGTACACAGATGCAGAAGTGCATTGCTGATGTGAGGAAAGGTATTTCTCCTACAATGTTTTTTACAGTCAAATCAGCAGCTTCACTCATGGTTGGGGGAAATTATGGTTTCCCAGCCTGTAGTGCTAGTGTTACTAGTGTTAGTGGAGGTGGAGGTGGAGGTAGTATTAGTATTGTTGCGTCAAGTTCTAATTCTAACCAGTGTACCATACATAACATCCAAACACACTGACCGTGAAGCAGTGCAAGTCAGTGGCAGTGTAGATGATGTCATACTTCCCAGTAACATCCCAGTAACTGAACCTGAGGATTCTGATGATCACATCAACGATAGTGTACAATGTGATATTCTGTCCACCGTGGCACTTAATGTCACGCATGTTCCATGCAGTGATTCACAGTGTGGTAAAAAAATATCAGGTGGTGGTAGTGTAGATACTGATGATGAATGTGATGATGATGATGTTGCTGTTGTTGCAACATGCAGTCCACATACTAGCATCCAAGCAGAAGATGTGGATGTGTGTGACAGTGACATTGATGAATATGATGATGATGTAATTGACCCCAGCTGGGAACCAGAGAAAAAGAAATTAAAAGTGGCTGTGCCTGAGTCTGTTTGCAGGAATCCCCCCCCCCATAAAAACTTGTGCTCTACCGCTTTTAGTTGATGATGACGATGATGAAGACCCAGTAATCAATATGATAGGTAGTCGTGGTGGTCAGTTGCAGTCCAGGTGTGCAGTGCAAGAGACATCACTTGCACATCCTCTTCAGTGCTTAAAATAATAGACTTAAATAAGCCACATCAATATGGACATGTTAAAAGCAGAGCATCACAGTCCCTTGTTTGTTTTGTTTTTGTTCAAGATGCAAATGATGATTCAGTTGCAATCTGCCAGGTTTGCCATGTGCGTGTGAGTCGAGGTAAAACAGGAGCCATCTGGGGACAGGAGGACAGCATACGCATCTTAAGAATAGGCACTTGGCTCTGTGGACTCAGCACAAGCTGGCAGCTAATACCACAGTGGGGCATTCACCCATGTCACTGGCAACCATAGCCAGCATATTATCCCCTTCCATGACTGTTAAGCCTAGTAGAAAATTAAACATGTGCAATAGTGCGGTAATAAGAGCAGAGGATTACTACAGGCATGATGAGGTGGAGGACCATAATGACATTGAAATGTTGGCCAGTGCTGGTGAGAGTAGCAGTTTTGTGGTGGTGGTGGTGGTGGTGAATGCAGTATGTCTAGTGCAAGTGGTGCATCAACCCCGGTTGGCAAAATAACATCATTTCTGGGTTTGCCATCATAACCTGTGCAACCGTCTTCATCAAATGTCCACACTCCACCCCCTGCCAATGTCATTCGTCACAGAGCACAACCATTTGTACCAACAACACACCATGTGTAAAATGTTTAAGTCAGCCCACGTTACAGAGTGTTTTTGCGCAGTAGCTGAAGTAACGCCCCCAATCATACAGTGTCACGTGAACTTAATGTTGCTGTAGCGGAAATGCTGGCAATTGTTCTTTTGCCCTTCTCCTTTGTTGAGAATTCTGGGTTCCAGCAGTTTGCTGCACGTGCCCGTCCAAAATGGAAAGTCCCATCCAGGACATACTTTTCTACCCGTGCTGTCCCCAAGTTGTTCTGCACTGTGTCCGACTCAGTAAGACATGCCCTTCAACATTCCTCCTCTCCATTCATCCATTTAAGTATGGCTATGTGGACAAGTAGCAAAACAGCAGGGAGTTCATATCTGTGTATAACTGCACACTGGGCACAGGTGCCGGGGGTTGTTTGTGATGTTGGTAGTATGAATAATCATGCGTAAGGTGGATTGTCATGGTAGCAATCTTCCTGGAATTCGCCAGCATGCAACAATTGCTATGCACAGTGTGACTTGTTCACACACTGGTGAGAACATGGTGGACATGGTACTGACTGAAATTGACAGATGGCTAAACCATCTGTCCCTGAGAGCTGGGTTCATAGCAAG
Organism: Neoceratodus forsteri; assembly: GCA_016271365.2. NCBI lineage: Eukaryota > Metazoa > Chordata > Ceratodontiformes > Ceratodontidae > Neoceratodus > Neoceratodus forsteri. The sequence continues at coordinate 944,394,390 of CM057452.1, forward strand.
TGACAATGGGTCAAATGTGGTGAAATGCATCACTAATGGTGTTTTTTTTTTCATATTCCATGCATGGCCCACTGTTTAAATCTTATGGTTCAGGAGTTTCTGCAGCACCCTGATATAAAGGAAATGCTGACAGTTGCACGACTTATCTGCTCTCACTTTTCAAGGTCTGGAAAGGCCCGTGACCAACTGCGGCAGTTGCAAATACAAAACAGCCTGCCTCAGCACTGCTTGAAGCTGGAAGTTGTCACCCGATGGAACTCCACATTATACATGGCAGAGAGGTTGCATGAACAATACAAAGCCATCTCAGAATATTTTGCTATGCACACTAGCCGTGACAGTTTCGGGGCCTCCATGTCCATGACAACTGAACAGTGGCACCTCATGGACTCTGTAATAACAATTTTGTGGCCTTTTGAACATGCCACATAGGCAGTGAGTGGTGAGTCTGCCTCCATTAGCCAATCAATTCCACTGCTGCAGATGCTGAGGTAGACATTGGTGAATGTACAGCATAGCCTTGATGTTGCTGGAGACAGTGGTAGCAGTATGTTGCTGCAACACCTGTTGACAGTATTTGATCACAATTGTCACGTTGAGAGCATTCAGCGTAGTGACAACTTTGCCATAGCAACAATGCTGCACCCCCGATACAAATGTGGAATTGCATCAGTACTGCAGGGAGGGACTGAACAGGTAAAAAATATCAGTGGTCAATTGGTGCACTTGGTTCCTGGGGCACAGAAGTCACATGCCAAGGTCAGCAAACCTCAGCAGCATAATCCGGCTGAAGGTGTACCTGGAGTACCATTAAGCATATCCTGCAAGGGGAAGGGGACTGTAGTTCCAGGAGGTTTGTCTTCCAAAGTGGGTGGAATCAACCTGCTTTGGGTGGCTTTGTCCCAAGTAGGTATTTATGAAATAAATGATTTAGGAGAATAGGATGATGCATCAACAACTGGACTTACTGCGGCACAGAGAATGGTTGAGTTATATTTGTCTGAAAACAGGCATCTGACAATAAGTAAAGATCCTCTCATGTACTGGAGTGGAAAGATCAGTGAATGGCCATAGCTGACTGCAGTGGCACTGAAGTACCTCACATGCCGACCCTCCAGTGTAAGTGTTGAGAGGGCATTCAGCTCTGCAGGTGCAATGGTCAGGGATCATCATACAAACCTGTCTCCTGCAAATGTTAGTTTGCTAACATTCATTAAAATGAATGAGGAGGCACATACCAGCACAGACTGGAACCTCAGTATTCATACCCTTGCCTAGTCATGGTGGTCTTGCTGATGTGGAAATGGAGCATCCTGGTGGCACTGACAGTGGCTCCTTGAAACAGCCCATCACTGACATAGATGATGACACAATGGAGAAAGAATTTCCCAGTGGTCAGACTTCAGACACTGATGACTGTGAGGGCAGTTTTCTTTATGAGGATGCTGATGTGGTTATTGTTGGCAGGTTTTAACTGCAGTATTTAATAGGCGGTGTGCCCCCCGGACCACCACCACTGGGACTGATGTTATCCACTGCCACCATGAGTCTGTCTGCCCCCCACAGACCACCACCACCACCAGGACTGATGTTATCCAAGTCTGCCACCATGAGTCTGTCTGCCCCCCATGGACCACCACCACCACTACCGGAACTGATGTTATCCAAGTTTGCCACCATGAGTCTGTCTGCCCCCATGGACCACCACCACCACCGGAACTGATGTTATCCAAGTCTGCCACCATGAGTCTGTCTGTCCCCCATGGACCACCACCACTGGAACTGATGTTATCCAAGTCTGCCATCATGAGTCTGTCTGCCCCCCTTGGACCACCACCACCACCAGGACTGATGTTATCCAGGTCTGCCACCATGAGTCTGTCTGCCCCCCATGGACCACCACCACCACCACCGGGACTGATGTTATCCAAGTCTGCCACCATGAGTCTGTCTGCCTCCCATGGACCACCACCACCACCAGCTTCTTAATATTTAAACTATAAAGTGAGTATGTGTACTCATGTTTGTTATGCTGCCTAACTTCCTTTAGTTGTATGTTTTGTTTTCTGTAGCTTTTCAGAACCACAATGGTAAAACACATATAGTACACTTCTTTTGCTTCTTTTACAGGGTAACAAAAAAAAGGCTCCATCGCTAAAACTCGTTGGGAATTATGCTGTAGCTGTACCGTACATAGAGAAACCAATGGAATATCCATGTGAAATCCATTCTGGTAAGTATGAAGATTTTATTTCATCTCTTTCATTGTTTTGTAAAGACTGCAGCAAATATTGCACACAACAGGTTGTGTTAGTTGACAAGATGTGTCTTTGAAATGCAACTTGACTTTAGGGAATGAGATTTGAGAAGCAGGGAAGGATACATAACAATTAAGTTGTAAGAAGTCATTCATTTCTTTTTTTAAGAAACTTCCAGATGCTTTGTTGTTCTGACAAGGTGGCCTTATCCAAACAAGTTTTCCCACATCAGCGCCCCGGCTGGGGCGCACATGCAACATGCAGAAGTCTTTTTATAGATGACCATGACCAACACACCAGACTCGAAAAGGATGCAAATGAAATCTGTGAAGAAGTAAGAAAATAAGTAACCATTACAGACAAACCTGCAAATATGCTTCCCCTCCCCCCCAAAAAAATACTTACCTTCATGTGCTTGACAGTTATCCATTGTAAATTTCTATGCATAAAGTTCTAATCGAGCACTGGAATGTGCACACCAACAGTATCTGTAACCTGTGATACAGAACAATACCATGAGTACATGTCCATGTCAACACCCCTCACCTACAAACTATTGAAATATATATCTCTATATATCAACTCACCAAGGCTACTATTAGTGTACAGACAAAGGGCACCCTTCCATCCAGTTGAGATAATCATATTGCATTTGCTCGCATCGCAGCACACATTGGACCAGCAACAGTTCTCTCGCAGTCATCATTTTAGGAGCACTGCGTGCATGAGTGACTGTGGAATAAATTCTGGGGGACTGTGTATGTGCTGCAACAGTCTCATTTCACTTCATTGCCACTTGTCAATTTTATGCCCACAAGGAGGATGCATTCTGGGCCTGCAGAAAAAATCTGGGGACTCTGTGCCACTGTTATGCACATGACTGAGTGCACCATTAATTCTGGGGGACTTTGTATATGCTGAAACAGTCTCATTTTACTTCAGTAACACTTGTCAATGTTCTGCACACAAGGAGGATGCATTCTGGGCCTGCAGAAAAAATCTGGGAACTCTGTGCCACTGTTATGTGCATGACTGAGTGCGCCATTAATTCTAGGGGACTTTGTATGTGCTGAAACAGTCCCATTTCACTTCATTAACACTTGTCAATGTTCTGCACACAAGGAGGATGCATTCTGGGCCTGAAGAAAAAATCTGGGGACTCTGTGCCACTTTTGTGTGTTCTGTGATTGTTGCTGTGAGCTCATGATGTCAGACTGACTTTTTTACAATTAAAGCAGCATTGCAAGAATGTCCTCACAGTTCTGAACTGTATTTTTTATGGTACTTCACATTGCCATAGCCACTACTACTTACCTCCGAGTCGTGAGTGACTTGAATGATACGATTCTTCTCACAATTTATGTTTGCTTTACTTACTTGACTACTTTTGTTCATGTATGAAAAAAAAATTAGCACGTCTTCCAATACTGTTCAGACCAGCTTTGTATTTATTTGCAGATGTTTTTCAATACTATTGTTCCATGGTGTCATAAAACACTGCCTGATGCATAACTGTTAATTAACAACAGAAGTGATATATGACAGCTACTTGATATGATGGAGTAAAGCAGAGGAAATAATGACAAAGACCTGGTCATCACCAATTTGAAAGGAATGCTCCTTTCATTATTTCACACATGAAAAAAGGTAGTACAGCAGACTCAACTACTGCAGATTATCGTATCATTCCTGTCAGTCAGGATGTAAGTAAAGGTAGTTGTAACATATCGTTAAAAAATATTGGTCAGAGTTTTGAACAAATTGTTGCGCTGCTGCTTTACAGACATTCACCACATTATGTAGTTATGGTGATGCACATAAACTAATATGTGGGGTCAATTCTACCACTGGAATATTTCTTGCTCCACAGAGTGCAATATATTTCTGTGAAACCCACCCATAATTTCACTACAGAGAGTCACGTGATGGAGGAATTACCAATCAGAAAAGCCACCCACATTCTGCCACCCTTTCTCAGCAATGTTAGGACGTGATGTCAGGGGGAGTGCAGGTGCATGCTCCGCTATAGTGAATGTCCAGCAGCTATCCCAACCAATGTTTCCTTATGTTATAAAGTTCACTTTGTGGTGAAATGTGGGATGTTTCCACTAACGAAGCTGTTCTTACTGGAAACGTGGCCACTCATTTCTCTACAAACGGACCATTATAACATAAAGAAACATTCAGAAACCTGCCAGACAATCGGATATTCACTGTAAGGAGCATGGACACATGCTTTCCCTGCCATCACGTCCTAACATTGCTGAGAAGGGAGGCAGAATGTGGGCAGATTTTCAGAATGGGAATTCCTCTGTCACGTGACACACTGTAATGAAATTACGCCTGGTTTTCACAAAAATGTATTGCACTATATGGTGCAAGAAAGATTCCCCTGGAAGGGAAAATGTGTATGATTAAACAATAACAAACAAAAAACACACAAAAAAGTACAACACAGTAGTGGGGTGAGGTCAGAGGTGGGGATGGGTGTGAGGGGCAGAAAACAATCCACTGACTTACTATGGCCGTGAGATGCCGTGGTGGTCCAGCAGCAAGTTCAGCATTGAAATGATTTGCTGCTGCTGTGCTTCCACTCTGTTAACCTGTTGCTTCAAAGCACTGAAACACGCATTGTTTTTCTCGAGTGCTGCCCACACCAGGCCGAGGTCAGACTGGTTTGCAGGAACTGTGGTGGGGTCCACTGCAGCAGGTCATCCAGGTAGTGGGGCTGGTGGTGGACAGGGTGGTGCTGGTGGCTGTGGTGGCAGTGGTGGTGGTGGAGCAGCTGATGTAGTAGCCCTCCTCCTCTGGCTGCAGCGGTGACTGCTGTGAGGCACATCTCCCACCCCAGCAGCACCCTCGGCCACTGCCATGGAAAGGCCAGCAGGTGGACTCCTGGCCCCTTCCATGGCAACCTGCCACTCTGCCCTGTAGTGGTTCAGCATGTGGGTGTGCTGGCCACTGGTCCCCAAATTTGTCCCGGGGGACCACGGTGCACTAGTACACCACACACATGGCACTCCACCACTGTGCTGTCTCCCCCCACACAATAAAAAACTTCCACACTTGGGAGCTGCGGGTGGACCAGACACAGTCCGCACACATGGGGCATGAGTCCCACCACCACCTACAATTGCTGGGGCCACCTCTTGTGACTGTGGAGGTGGTGCGGCTAGAGCCCTAACAGCTGCTGCTAGTGGTGGTGGTAGTGTTAGAAGTGGCGGAGAAGGTGGATGTGCAACAGCCTCCGGTGGCACTGGTGCTGCTGCTCCTGTTGCTTCTGCAGAGGAAGCAACACTGGCTAGGGGTTTGGAGTGGTCCAACATCACAAGACTGCCCCGGCCCCACGGGTCCACACTCCTCCCCTCCTAATGCACCCACGGGCCAGTGATTCACCTTCTTCAACATGACCCTCCATCCTCCTGAGTCTACAGGATGACACACACACACACACACACACAGACAGTAGACAAACACACACACTCACACAAAACAAAAACAAAACTTATACAAAAAAATTCACTAACAAAAAAAAACACTAAGACAATACAAAAACTAAATAAAATAGCTTTTAAAAAAGCTGTGTGTTCTGGTTCTGGCAGTAAAAAGAAATGAAAGCCAAGCAAACTCCTCTCCTCTCACAATTTTGCTTTCTCCCTCTACAAATGCAAAGGAAAAAGTGAAACTGCTTCTCTGACTCACTTCCTTTCTGCCTGGCTAAAGCATGTGACTTACAGTACTGCAAGCCATGTGATGTGCCTATTTTCTTCTCACTTCGCCTTACTTCATGTTAAGGCACAATGAGAACATGAAGTGGAATCAATAATGCGAAGTGAGCACTTTACAGGGTCCACTTTGCATTATGCTCTGAGGACATGAAGTGCCCACTTTGCGTCTACTTCGCAGGTGGATTAATAATTCACTGTATCTCTAGTGGCGTGGAATTAAGTTGTAGTAGCATGGAATCACATTTAGATGGGGATTTGTACATTTTCAGTACTGGATTCATGAGGTGTGGTATTTAGAAGCTTATGGTAATAATTTGCTTACAGTTTAGCAACATACATATACACATCTATGGAGGTATGGGAGTGTAGGGTCCTGAGGGCCTTGTGATACCAAAGGCAAATAAGGATATTATTACACTATCTCAAAAAGTATCAATGGATAGGGATGCAATTATTCTATCTCAAAAAGTATGGAAATTCATTGTAAAAGACTTCATTAATGCTCTAGTTAGGGTAAAAGCAATGAAAGCAGGGAAATGGGGTATTAGGGTTTCCAGCTCTAACACCCCACACCTACCCTATCCTATAGGCAGCAAAAAGTGTGAGGTGTGCATTGGGGTTGTCAACTCTAATGCTCACACCATTCTCATATACTGTACTCATCTCAGCTTATTTACTCATGGAATGTAGTGAGTATTTTGGCTAACAACCACAAGACATACCCCACACCTGTTGCTGACTGTAGTTTAGGGTTAGGGTGTTAGGGCTGGAAACCCGGACACACATTTCCCTACTTTTTTTGCTTTTAGCTTAACTAGTGCATTAGTGAAGTTTTTTGCAATGAATATCTATCTATCTATCTATCTATCTATCTATCTATCTATCTATCTATCTATCTATCTATCTATCTATCTATCTATCTATCTATCTATCTATCTATCTAGTTTGTGGCTGCTCGGGGGACTGGGCTGTGGTTTGGCCAGGTAGCTGACCAAGCAGACTGATAGTTCCCTTAGGTTCTCCTGGGGGCCCTCCAGTGGGCTGGCACTAGTGGAGAACTGAGGTGGCAGATGCAAGCATTTTTAGGCTGCTGTCCCTTGGATGGGATTTTTCAAGCCTCCGTTTCTGCACTAAATGGACCTGAAAAGAGGATTTCTTCTATAAGAACATATCACCTGCACATGGTCAGTCCTCTAATCCATTATTACTTTATGATTTACATTTAATTTTTTTGGTTCAGGCAGTGAGAGTGCCTGTGTTTCTGTTAGATCCCCCAGGGAGTGAGAAGATTCTGGGGGTCTGAAGACATCCATTATCCTTCCTCTACTTGATGTTTGCACCTCAGTGAGAGGAGTGCATTCAGAACGTGTTTGTGCATACTCTGGTTTAAGTCACAGCCTAAAGAAGATATTTTATTTATTTTGTGACTGGAATGTTTTCAAGCTGATCTACCTCTGTCCAGGACTCTGGGGACTAAACTTTCTGAGTGGCCATCCATATTTTTAAATTTATTTTAGTATATTGTATGTATGAGCGGTGGGTGTTGAGGGTTATTTATTGAATGCTTGATTGAGTATTTCTATCTGAAACTCTCATCCCTCAGTGAGACAGAGAGGGGGAGTTTCTGAAGGGGATTTTATTAAGTTAAATGAGTTATTTTTTTAGTTGTTAGTCTAATTGGCTTTGTTTGTTTTTTATTTTGACCCTTATTCAGATGAGAGTTGTGGAAGTTTTTAACTTTTGATTTGTTTTATTTATTTTGGATTTTGTTTTGACTTTTATTTGTGGGGTGTTTTTCTACTTTTTTGACTTCATTTGTTGGTTTTTTTTTTTTGGCTGGGCTTAATTTACTCTGATTTGGATACACAATATGTGATGGAGGCCTGCCCCCATGGCTGTGCGCTATTCATCCTCTACCCTTCACACCCTCTTCCTTTATTTCTCCCCCCATTTACAGTTTTCAACCTACCAGTGCTGTGAAGCATTGGGTATTGTCTGTCGGGGGGATGGGATGGGGTGTGTGAATGGTGGAGGATGAATGAGTGGGGCTCTAGCATTGGGGTTGATAGGTCCAGAAGACACCCTGGGGTGAAATGGATCCAGGAACATGGTCCTCCATGCCTGGTTTCTATACTCAAGGGTACTACCATTATTGGTGGGCAGGCAGCCTGGGTGGCCCTGGAAGCCCATCCAACCCGAGCGGTGCTATGCAATGCCAGCTATAGTAAAAACAAGATTGCAATTATTGCAGATCTTGTTAGGACAACTGATCAGGCATCACCAAGACCTGGCTGGATTAAAATGCTGGCCCCACAATGGAGGCTACGATTCTGGCTGGGTACTCGGTGATACACCACTTGAGATTGGACCATAGGGGGGCTTCAGTCTGTTTTATGACAGAACCAGGCCTCACAAGTGTACCAGTTGAGGAGGCTGGGTCATTGAATAGACTGCAGTGGCAGGTGTAGGCTGTACGATCACCCTCATCTACCATCCACCCAGGTATGAGAAGTGATTCCTTCAGGAAGTAACAGACTTTGTGATTGACATGGCATTTGAATCACCCAGGCTGATGGTCCTGGGTGACTTCAATGTCTGGGTCGATGATGAACTTTCACAGTTTGGACACCACTTCCTCTAGTCATCACTGGATCATACACAGATTGTTGCCTCTGCCACTCATAAACACGGTCATTCTCTTGACCTGGTCTTCCTCCTGGGGATTGAAGCCTTCGACCTGGGGGTGGAACCTGTCAGATGGTCCTATCACTACACTGTGGAGTTCAGTTTTCATGCCCCCCTTTGTAGGCCTACCCCTGTGAAGATGGTCAGGTACCACCCTTTATGAGATGTGAGCCCTGATGGCCTGGTGGTGGTACTTGACCTATCAGAGCTTCCTGAGGTAAGTGGGAGCCCAGAGACCTTGGTTCTGGCTTATAATAAGGCCATTTCTATAGCTCTGGACTCTATTGCTCCTGTCCTTGTTTGTCCTCTCCTCCTTCACCCGCAGTGCTCTTGGTTTGATGGAACTCTGAAGAATATGCGGTGACTAGGATGAAGGTTGGAGCATTGTTGGTGGAAATCTGCCCTGGAGGCCAACCATCTTAGATTGATGGAACACTATCAAATCTATCAATCTACACTCTCCTGTAAGAAGACAGAGTACCTGTCCAGGGAGATTGAGACTGCCCAGAACCGACTAGCTCAGCTCTTTTGAAGGGTCTAGTATGGTTGCCTTGCATAAGTTTTCCTGACTCTGTTTTGCCCACAATCTATTTCCCACAATGCAATCTGCCGATGCATTGTTTTCCCAACTATTGTTTGCTCGACTGCCAGATTTCTTAATATGTACTGGAATGGGCTCTTGTATCATGCAGCAAAATCACTTTTTTCCCATTAAAAAACAAACCTCATTTCCTGCGAGGTGGTGGTGACTGGTAAGCAAATATAGTGAGAAAAATGTAGTCATTAGTTTAAAATAAAAAATAAGAAACATTGAAAATGAACACGAGTATAGTCAATCGTTGTATTTTCATTTTTGTGGCAGCTGGCATCAGTCTAGGAGTCTTTGAGAATTAAGCCCACAGAATTACTAATACTAAAAAAGTGACGAGACAAACTCTTTTCAACTTCACTTTTTGAGACCATCTTATCCCTCATTTACTATAACTCACAGAGTCCCAGAATATCGCAGTCCCTCCTAACTATCTGAAGCAATCAGTTGTCATGATCCTACTGTTTGTTGACAGCATTCCACTCTCCAATAATATTGATACTGATAGCTCGAGCCTTACCTCTGTGTTCAGCCAACTTGCCCTAGTCAAACCCATCACTGTTTCCCATAACACTAGGTCCCCTTGGAACAAGCATAAACTGTGATTTCACAAGGCTTAAGGTCACTGACTTGAACGACACACTTTTGAACAGCTGTTAACAGCTTCAGCAAATAGCAAAATATTTTCTGTCATGTGGAGTGACTTCTTTAATGACAAAGTAAATCCAATTGCCATACTGAACACACAATTTCTTGTCAGTGGATTAGAATCCTGTTGCAATACTGAACACAGAATTTCTTGTCAGTGGTTTAGAATCTGACCGAGTTGCGCAAAGAATCCCTGATTAACATGAAAAAAGGAAGCTGGACATTGAGATAAGGTTTATAAGTAGATGGAATAAAAGGAGTAGTGAAGGACTAAAGCTGATTTTATTTACTTTTTTAAGAAGAAGAAAGCTACACTAATGTCTGTTATTTCAGCCTCATATTTGCTGAGTTTCACTTTATGTGTTTGCCAGTTTCAGTTTTCTTAATTGCTGCACAGTAATGTCTGTTATTTCAGCCTAATGTCAGAGAAATGCCAAGCGGGATTTTATTTAGCGGTGAAAGTCTATGACGGGAAACTGGTGTTGGTATACTGTTTGTAGGGCAACGTCATGCCGGGCAACCGTACGGATCCCCTTTTGAACTGTAGACAGACTGTGCAACCCGGCCTGCCTGCAGTCTCAAAGAGCTTTTTCACAATTGGAGTGTGATGCGTTCACTTGATTCTTTGCAGATAAGGTGTCCAGCATCAGGGCGAGATCCAACTAGCACACTCTATGGGGGAAGCTACTGATCGATGCTTGGTCACTTCTCCCACTTTTCCTGGAGTACCTTCAACCAGCTGGAGTTCATCAATGTCATGCGGATAGTCCAGGGCATGCACTCTACATGCTGTAGTTTAGATCCAGGCCCAACTTCCCTGATTATGTGCTGTTGTGACATTATTGGCCCAGTCTTGGCATGGACAGTCTAGTGCTCCTTAGAGTCAGGCAAGTTTCCTAGCTCCCTGAAGGAGGTGGTGGTGACAACCCACCTGAAGAAAGCTTCTCTGGACCTAGACTGTCCTGCTAACTACAGACCTATCTCTAACCTCCCCTTTGTGGGGAAGGTGATTGAGAAAGTAGTGGCTCTTCAACTTGAGAACCATTTGACCATTCATGACATCTACAAACCACTCCAATCTAGTTTTTGAAAGAGGCATAGTACTGAGACTGCACTGGTTCGGGTGCTCAATGATCTCCTGATGGTGAGACATCAGAAAAAACATTCCATCCTGGTTCTTCTTGATCTCTCCTCAGCGTTTGACACCATGGACCATGGGGTACTGCTTGAATGCCTGAGGTTCATCTGTGGCCTGTTGGGTACAGTCCTCAAATGGTTTAAGTCCTTCCTCACTGGCAGAACTCAGAGGGTGGTGTCAGAGATCTACTCCTCTGACCTGATCTCTCTGTCATGTGGGGGCCCTCAGGGTTTGGGGTTGTCCCCATGCTGTTTGCAGTGTACATGCTGCCCATCAGATACATTGTAAGACGGTATGAAATAAAGTTTCACTGCTATGCTGATGATACCCATCTCTACCTGTCTTTTTCACCTGACCAGGATAGAGCACTCCGGGTATTTAACAACTGCCTCGCTGAAATCCAGGACTGGATGAATTCCAGCTGGTTGAAGTTGAACTTGGGAAAGACTGAGGTGATGGTAGTGGGCCTGGGTCACCAGATAGAGGGGTCGGGGGCTGGTTTGCCTATGACACTTTTCCTGGGGTGACTCCCAGCTTCTTAACTCTGAATGGGTGCAAGACCTGGGGGTGGTTCTTGACAATGGGATGACACTCTGATCTCAGGCGTCAGCAGGTGTCATGTCTTCCTTTTGCCATCTGAGGAACATCTCCAGAGTCGAGCATCTAGTTCTGTCTGGTGATCTCCCAACACTGGTCCATGCCTTTGTGAACTTGTGCCTTGATTATTGCAACTCCCTTTATCTAGGGCTACTGGGGGTTGATATCTGCCACTTGCAGCTGGTGCAGAACGCAGCAGCCCAGTTGTTCATGGGAACCCCTCAGATGTGTCATCTCTCCCTGGTGCTCTGCAAACTGCACTGGCTGCTGATCCAGTGGCAGATCACATTCAAAGTGGGACTTCTGACTTACAAAGTCCTACACTGACTGGAACTGGACTACCTGAAAGAGCTTCTGGTTCCCTACTGCCCTGGGTGATCACTCTGCTTGGCTGATGAGGGGTTGCTAGAGATTCAAAGGGTTTCTTTAAAATCATCGGGGACCTGTGCCTTCATGTTTGCTGCCCCATTCCTTTGGAATTCTCTACCCCATCAGCTTCAGGAGCATACGACCTGGGGGGGGGGTTAAACAAGCCTTTAAAACCTATCAATGGTGCCAAGCCTATTCTGTTTGATTTTACTTAACTCATGGAATTTTATCATTATTGTATTTAATTGTGTTTTTACTGTATCTTGTTTTATTCTCATATTGTTAAAGTGCCTTGATATTTTGAAAGGCGCTGTACAAACAAAGTTACTATTATTATTATTATCTATCTATCCACATCTATGAATATGTATATGTATATGTATATGTATATGTATATGTATATGTATATGTATATGTATATGTATATTACATGGATGGGGACTTTTCCCCATAGAAAAGGCCATCATTTATTTTCCTGTATACCTGTGACTAATCTAGCAATTAAAGCTATATACCAACACTGATCAATCAATTACAGCTGTATACCTGCACTAATCAAAATAGTACTGCTATATAAAATACCTATACTAATTAAAGTTATATACCTATACTAATCAATCAATTAGAAGTATCTACCTGCACTAATAAAAACTGCATCCTTGCAATACATTAAACCCTTTGGGATATCACTAGAGATGGCTGAAGTCATCAAAATTGACTCTGTGAATTAATCTGCAAATGTTGCACAATTTGTGGAGCATAAATCGATCTACAAAGTGAAAAGTTCCATCATGAAGTGTGAAGTTCTGTCTCTGAAGTGCAGAATTCTGCACACAAATAGCAGAAAGTCACCATTCTCCGGCAAAATTCTTCCATTTGTGGGCAAACACTTTGTGATTTTGGTCAAAGTTCCTGAGGGTCAGGACAACTTCGAAAAGCTCCACAAAGTACAAATTTCAGCCACTTCATTACAACTTCACCCTCAAAGATTAACTTCACCCATCTCTAGACACCACTAACAGCACAATTAACACAGCATTAGGAAACTAAACAAATCAGTTAACAAGCTAAAAAAGAACCTGGAAAAAAGACACTTACACAACTCTCTCAAACCCAGAAAGCTCCCACTGAATTCACTACACGCCATTCTCTCCTTGCTGCAAGAGGCCATCAGGCACCATAATGTGACAGCAAATGATATATCCATAACAATAACCATCCTAATGTATTATATTGAAAAAATAATGGATAAGGATGGTACACTCAGAAGTGTACCCATCTGGAGGGCTAATTAGGCCAATTAAGCCACTCTTCCTTCAGGCTTGTGGCCTTATAGCACTAAATAGCCCCCTCGATGGGTATATATCCTTGTATACCACCCTTATCCATTATTTATTCTATATATAGGGCACAACAAATTGTGGTGACAACCAATGGTGACACAAACGTCTCTTCCTTTGAAGAGTATATCATCATGAGGCAGTGACTTGGAGCTGTACCTTGTGCTTTAGATTGGAGGCAACAGACTGGGGGAAGGGGGGAGCATTAGGCTAGACAACCCCCAAGGAAGACCCCACCACTGATTTGCCAAGACTATCGAGATCCAAAACCTTAATGTTTTTTTTCTTTTGCTGCTTGGGTGTGGGGGGTGGGGTGTTAACCCTAATGCCACATTTCCCTACTTTTGTGGTGTTAAGTTACAGTACAAATCACATTAAACTATCCCACCAATGAGTTGGTTTAGCATTGTTTTTTACAGTTGGCAATGCACTGGCAACTTATATTGCATAGTTATTCTTCAATGCTTAACGAACTCAAGAGCAATGTTTGTAAAATGTTTTTGCAACTCAGTTGGAATGCATCTCCAGTCCAGTCACAGTGCAATACAAAACTGCATTTTAACAGTTAAGAAACAGTTTTTGCAGGGCTATTTGCTATACCCAGCAACACTTTTACAGCTCAGTTAGAAACGCTCAAACAACTCACTGGAGGAACAGTTTACTTTGATTTGTACTGTACAGGGCTCTCTAGGCTCTGTGCTCATAGCCTCCAATATATATGTACATGTATGTTGATGTGGAAGTACAGGGTCCAAATCAGTAAGCAAATTGTCACCATAGCCTTCTTATTACCTGAAAGCAGGAACCCAGTACTGAGAATTTTCAAATTCCCACCAAAACATCATTTTGCGGTATTGAAATGTCATTCCATGCCACAGGCATGAAAAAACACAGTTTGGTCAAGATTTTAAAAATTACAGCTGTCCCGTTCATGATGTGGTATAAAAAAAAAGCTATGCTGAAAATTTAGGATCAAAATATTTAAAATTACCAAAGTTATGAGCGAGCATGTTAAAACTTCAACCTATGCACATAACATTTGCATTTTTGCATATTCTGATCCCAAATATTCAACATAGTCTTCTTATGACCCTACCTCATAAACAAGGCTGGTGAAAATTTTCAAATCCTGCTGGAAAGGTGATTTCACCAAGCAACCATGAAAATGCCTTTTGGCCTGGAATTTTGTAATTTCACTGCCATAATTCATGAGGTGGGGTCCCAAACTGGCCATGTTGAAAAATTGGGCTCAAAACATGCAAAAACAGCAAAGTCATGCAACAAAGTTGAAAACTCCATTGATATACTGGACATTAAATCACACTTATCTTAGTTTTTTATATTGCAGTTGGCAGTTACAGCAGTCAGATGTGCCTTCTATTGAAGAAGTGGATCTTTCCCTGTGATCTGTTTAGGTGAGTTAGGGTGTGTGGGCGAGTGTGGTGATGACTACTGAGTGGGAGGTGGGGGTTGGGGGAGTCAGATTGGCAAGGGACTATTTTCTTTTTCCAGGTTAAAAAAAAGAAAAGGGGATGGTTTTATTTATTTGACAGTGGGATGGTGATCAGAGGGTTGGGGAGTGCCACTAAACACCAGGGAGACAACAAATATTATGGGGACAGTGATCGGAGGTTGAAGGGTGCTACTAGATACCAGGGAAATACAAAAACATCATGGGGACAGTTATCAAAGGATGGGGGTGCCACAAGACAGCAGAGAGACAATGAACATTATGGGGAGGATGATCAGAGGGTGGGGGTGCCACTAGACACAAGGAAAATATAAAACCATCAAGGGAATAGCAAACAGAGGGTTGTTGGGTGACACTAGACACCAGGGAGGCAACAAACATTATGGGGGCAGCAATCAGAGAGTTGGGGGGTGCCACTAGGCACCAGGGAAATACAAAAACATTACATGGATGGCAACTGGACGGTGGGGGGTGCCACTAGACACCAGGGAGACAACAAACATGACAGGGACAGTGATTGGAGGGTTGGGAGTGCCTCTAGACAGCAGGGAGAGAGACAAAAACATCAGGCAGATAGCAATTGGAGGGTGATGCATGCTACTAGACACCAGGGAGACAACAAACATTATGGGGTTGGCAATTGGAGAGTGGGGGCTGCCACTAGACACCTGGGAAATACAAAAGTATTACAGGGATTGCAATCAGAGGGTGGGGTTGTCAATAGACACCAGGGATACGGAAATCAATGATGGGGACATCAATATGAGGGTGGGTGGTGAAACAAGACACAATGGAAATACAAATATATTAGAGGGATGGCAATCAGAGGATGAGGGTGCTGCTAGACACCAGAGGAAAAAAAAGACATTATGGGGATGACAATATGAGGATGGGGTGCCACTAGAAAACGGGGTAACATTAAATAAATTTGAGTTACATACATAAAGGGATGACCATGGGTGGTACAACTAGATACCAGGGAAACAGTGGCTCACTGCTCTCATTGAAGCCTGCAGCATGAGTTCCAGCTGCAGCAGTCAAGAAAGTCCCACTCTTCTCACACAGATAACATGAGGAATGGCTCTTCTCACTAAACTGGGTACCCTAGATTTTGTATGCCCAGAAAAGGTATTTCTGGCAACTTTAACGAAAAACAAACACCAGAATTTAGCTAAATGGGTCATGTTTAGCTAGGTTCAGGTGTTTGTTTTTTAAAAAAAATACATAATTTACATGTACTTTTACTGTTTGTAAGTTTGAACCACTTTTTCTGGTTCGTGGACCAGAAATTTTTTAGTTCAAAACAAAAAAAGTGGTTTGAACCAGAAATCACTTGGAAGAGACTGTGAATGTGTGAAATACAAAATTTAGCCAAATTTCACCATAAACAGAGTATGAACTCTTGTTTGGGGAAAACACTGTACATCAGGGATGTTTTAGTTTTGCTAAAACTATCCCTTTACAAGTGTTTTCCAACTTCTGTGACAACAGAAACAAAGAAACAAAATTGTGGCTGTCACAAACCCCAAAAAAAGAAAGTGGTTCATGAGACCCATTTTTGGTTCATGATACATCAAATTTGTGAACCGAAAAACACTCATGAACCAGAGATTTCTGGTTAAAGTTAGTGCCTATTTTGCAAATCCTTATAACTCAGGAACCATTTAATATTTTTTCACCAAACCTTCCAATGGCACTACTTCAGCACAGACCACGTGTACCATGGCAAAGTTTATATCTTTTTTGAAATTGATCAGATCTCTTCTTTTTGTATGGTCAGTATGAAAAAAAAGGTGAAAAAATGCAATCTCCAACTCAGTCTGAGAAAGAAATGTCTAGCATTGCTGCCAAAACGGAAAAGCTTTAAGTACTAGTTATTATTAGCTCTGTTCAATAGCTGATTTTTATGTTTGCTTGCATGCATGTGCAAGAAACGTAGTGCCTTCATCTGAGATTTCAGAGGTGTGTCACCTCCTCCTCCAATTCAGGCACTGTGCTGGCAGGCACGGCCCCTGTAAGCCAATGCATTTTGGAGCTGTCTATGACACGCTCCAAAATGCAGTGGCATACAGTTGAAAGGGGGAGCTACGCGAGTGAGCAGTGATAAGAAGCTGCTCACGGCAGCTCCCCAGCTGCTGGCGTGCGTGCCCCTGCACGCAGCGTGTAGCCGACGGGGTGCCCAATCCCCGTTGGCTGAACTGCGTCTGTCTCCTCCCCCTCCCCTCCCAATAGTTGATGCCACGCTGGGAGCCCACCCCAGAGTGGCAATCCGTCATGTTGCCGACGGGGGTGCCCAATCCCCCATCGGCTGAACGCGCCCCCCTCCCCAAAGTCCTTGTGCCGCACTGAGAGCCCACCCCAGCGTGGCAAATGGTCCTGCGTTTTTAAAAAATTTTTGCCGGCCAAGGGTGCCCAATCCCCGTCGGCTGAACACCCCCAAAGTCCTTGTGCCATGCTGGGCCCACCCCAGTGTGGCAAGTGATCCGACATCTTTTTTGTTTTAACCTGTAAAACAAAAGCGGTCCCTGAGCGCATCTCCCGAACCCCCTCCCACAACCGCACCCACCACTGCACACCCAGCCTCCCCACACCCCTCACCCCATACTTACCTCCGGACTCTGGCACGACGATCTTCGGTGGACCGGGAACACGTCTGCACTCTTCAAAGCCGACTGCGAACTGAGGAAATGCCGGTAAGCTGTATAATGGGCTAGATAGGAGGGGTTCAACTTTATTGCATATCTCGGGCGTTTTGGAATTTTTGCACCAAATTTTCAACATGGGGTTCTTGGGACCCCTTCTCATGAATGATGTCACTGTCATGGTGTTATTCAGGCTCGAAGGGTGATTTCGCAGTGACAGCGAAATCACCCTTTGGGACCAAATACCACCATGACAGTGACATCATTCATGAGAAGGGGGCCCAAAACCCCCATGTTGAAAATTTGGTGCCAAAATTCCAAAAAATGACTGTTTAACGAATGTGCGTTGCGCAGTTCCTATGCAGGCTCGTAAGTTCACAAAATTTCAAAATTTTCACTCCAGATTTTCAACATTGCCATTTCACCACACCGTCTTATGAGCAGTATAGCTGTCATTTTTCACATCTCACCCAAAATGTGTTTCCACCCTTGTAGCGCAGAATGGTGCAGTTGGTGGGCGAAATCAATGTACGGGACAAATTAAGAAAATCACAGTGACACTGTTCATGAGCAGAGGTCTTGAAATGGCTATGTTGAAAATTTGGTGAAAAAATTCCTAAAAATGACTGTTTTACGAGCGTGCGTTGCGCAGTTCCTACACACGCTCATAGGTTTGCAAATTTTCAATATTTCCACTCCAGATTTTCAACATTGCCATTTTTTCACACCTTCTTATGAGCAGTACAGCTGTCATTTTTCACATCTGACCCAAAACATGTTTCCGCCCATGTAGCGCACAATGGCGCAGTCGTTGTGTGAACTCAGTGTATGGGACACATTAAGAAAATCACAGTGTCACTGTTCATGAGCAGAGATCTTAAAATGGCAATGTTGAAAATTTGTGGCAGAATTCTAAAATGACTGTTTTACGAGTGTCGTGCACAGTTCCCACACACGTCGTAGGTTTGCAAATTTTCAATATTTCCACTCCAGATTTCCAACATTGCCATTTTCCACACCTCCTTATGAACAGTACAGCTGTCATTTTCACATCCTGCTCAAGCGATGTTTCCGCCATATAGCGCACAATGGGCGCGGTCGGTGTGCAAACTCAATGTATGGGACACATTAACAAAACCACAGTGACACTGTTCATGAGCAGAGGTCTTAAAATGGTTATGTTGAAAACTTGGTGAAAAAATGCCTAAAAATGACTTTTACGAGCGTGCGTTGCACAGTTCCTATGCATGCTCGTAAGTTTGCAAATTTAATATTTTCACTCTAGATGTTCAACATGTCCATTTTATTAAACTTCCTTATGAACAGTACAGCTGCAATTTTTCATGTCACCCAAAATGTGTTATCGCACATGTAGCACACAATGGTGCTGTTGGTGTGCGAAAGCAATGTTTAGGACAGATTAAGAAAATCACAGTTACACTGTTCATGAGCAGAGGTCTTAAAATGGCTATGTTGAAAATTTGGTGACAAAAGTCCATAAAATGACTGTGTTACAGTGAGCATTGTGCAGTTTCCACGCATCCTCGTTAGTTCATGACTTTGTAATATTTTCAGTCCAGATTTTCACTAGTGGCATTTTCAAAACTTCCTTATGAACAGTACAAGCTGCCATTTTTCACAACATGGCGAAGTGTGTTTTCACACTTTCAGTGCAGAGATGCATGGTCGCTGGGAAACCATTGTTCGGCACAGATAAAGAAAATCACAGTGACACTGTTCATGATCGAGGCACCAAAATGCCTGAGTTGACAATCTGGTATAAAATATCCCCAACCTACTTATATAACTGGTGCATTGCACAGTTTCTATGTACGCGTGACTTCACCATTTTTAAATATTTTTACTACACATTTGCAACATAGCCATTTTTACACCTCCCCATGAAAGAGTACAGCTGTCATTTTTTACAGCCTGTTCGGAATATTTTTGCACCTGTGGTGCTAAAGCCCGTAGTCACTGTGCATAAGCAGCTTTCGGCTACCAAACTGATATCCCCCCTGTTCATGAGGTGGGGTCACAAAACAAGCATGTTGAAGATTTGGAGTTAAAATACCAACGAATGCCTGAGGTATTAGGCTTTTCAACTAAATCACCCAACCCTATAGAGAATGACAGGAATCAGGGGTGTGACTTGGGATTCTTGCCTGTGATGCTCATACCATTCCACACCCTGCAGTCACTGAGAGGCATCGAGGTATGCCTTGGACTCTTGACCCCAAACTTCACCCCATTCTCTATATTGCACCCATCTCACCGTATTTCCTAATGAAATGGTGTGCATAAGGCCAAAGACCCCAAGGAACACGCACACTTGTCAGTCTCTGCAGAGTGGGGTGTGGTGAAATGGCGTGGCCATTATGCCTGATGACCCAAATGCACACCCCAATGCCTGTCACTCTCTGCAGGGTGGTGGTGGGGTTGGCTTCAGTTCAATACTTCACTGCCATTCCTATTACGCAGCTCTGTAACTTCTACACTACCACTGCCAATGCCAGTAAGCAAACATTCGGCATTGACAAATGCTTGTTTGATTTAAATACTGTATCATAAATACCCTGTATTTTGTTTGCAACTAGTTCCATTTCTCTTTCATTTTTAAGCTAAATATGAAATAGACACTGTTCCTTATACTGTGCAATATTACTATAGTCCATGATTAAAGTTGACAAGTTGACAGAAGATTAGCTAAAAAAAAAAGGAAAGAAAATGAATATAGAAAAAATGTGTTTATTGGCCCTTAGGCTTGAATGCCTAAGTACCACATAAAGGCAGTATGTAGGCATTACTATGACCAAATGCCACACTGGGGTGAGCTGTGCACCCCCCACAGCATTCATTATTGGCATGCTAGTGTCCAGTATGCCAGATCCTCCTGCCAGCCATGAGGTGCCACACCAGGGTTGGGATGGAGGCATGCTGGGGGTGTGCACCAATGCCATGCAAATGCACACTTGTGTGCTGCACTGGTATGGATATTCTACATGAGGGAGGACCCTGCCATTAGTCACTACACCCCCCCAAAGGATGATGGCAGGGAGCAGCAGCAATAGGATACCCCTACACAGTGCTGCCACAGCCCACTAGGCTACCTCTCAGGGCAAACACCCATTGTCCATACAAGGTTGGCTGTGCATTGGTCCCAGATTCACAGCCCCATCATGTATGGAATCCACACAGGGGAACTGGGATGGGCATCACCTGTGGCCTGCACCCCCCCGCACCACCACATTCTACTGCCATGTGGCTGTATACTGAGGGGTGTGGGCATGTTTTTGCAGTTGGCAATTGGGCATGCCAGCATGCACCCACCTGGATGCAGATGTGGAGCAGCACCCATGGGATTCACATGGTTTGTGATTATGTCCCCCTATTAGTTCATAGGCCCCCTCAGAGGATATTTCAGATGCTTTATTTTGATGTTAATATTTAAATTATCTACCTGTCAAATTTAATGGTTTCAATTAGGAAAGGATTAACTAGTATGTTGTTCATAGCCTTTGACTTTATATCTTATATAAAATAACTTAGAGCAATCCTACAGTAGGCAATGTTGATTATTCTTTTTTTCCTTTTCCTTCTGTTCTTCTTTCTTTCCAAGCTATGGATTAGATTTATTTAAGAGATAGATGTACTTGGTGTATCTATTTAAAAAATTAATTTAAAGTATAAAATACAGAGAGTATTAGTAAATGGCACTTTGTCTGTGGAGGGGAGGGTGACTAGCGGGGTCGCACAGGGCCAATCCTCTTCAACGTATTCATCAGTGACATTGCAGATCAGCTGGAGGGAAAGGTGTGCCTGTTTGCAGATGACACCAACATCAGCAATGGGGTAGACACAACAGAGGGACAGCAAAGCATTGAAGTTGATTTCCAAAAACTGGAGGAGTGGTCCAAGACATGGCATTGAAATTCAGTGCCAAAAAATGCAAGGTCGTGCACCTGAGAAAGCGCAACCCAGAGAAACTGTACTCAATGGATGGGGAGCAGCTGGTGGCTACCAGGCTGGAGTGGGACCTAGGGGATATCATATCAGATGGCCTCAAAGTCAGCAGGCAATGTGAAAAGGCAGCACTAAAGGCTAGTAGTATCCTAGGATGCATAGGGAGGGGCATCATGAGCAGAAGGCATGAAATAATCATGCCCCTGTATTGATCCCTGGTCAGACCTTACCTGGAGTACTGTGTCCAATTCTGTAGGCCACTCCTTAGGAAGGACATAGATAGGCTGGAGATGGTACAGAGAAGAGCAACAAAGATGGTGCAGGGCTTGCATCAGAAACCGTATGAGGCAAGACTGGATGACCTCAAATTATACTCCCTAGAACAACGCAGGAATCATGGGAACATGATTGAAACATTCAAATACCTTAAAGGCAACAACTGGGTGAATGTGCAGAACCTCTTTCAGGTAAAGGACTACAGCAGGACTAGAGGGGTGCAACCTTCGACTTAAGGGAAGAAAGCTCAGAAGCAATACGAGGAAATTCTTCTTCACAGAGCACATTGAGGTACCCTGGAATAGACTGCTGGAGGGGGTGGTGAGAGCCAAGACAGTGGGAGAATTCAAACAAGCATGGTACAGACACTGTGGGAAGCACAAATAGACAGTTAAGTGGGGGGGGGGCGGAGGTAGGATGCCAAGGGCAGACTTGATGGATCTTATGGTCCCCATCTGCCGACAACTTCTATGTTTTTATGTTTCTAAAAAAAAACCTCAGGAACCATTTAATATTTTTTTCACCAAACCTTCAAACAGCATTACTTCAGCACAGACCCCATGTATCCTGAATGTTTTGTGCAGAAATTCAGTACCATGTAGCATGCATATGAAAACAAAAAAATGCAAAAAAGATTAAATACAGGAAAAAATGGGAAATGTAATAAATAAGAGGTATCCAGAGCTCAGAAACAGCACAAGACTCCATCATGAAACTCCTATGTTTTCACAACATAGCACATCAATGAAAAATGCAAAAAATATGGACTATTTTTATAAACCCCACCAAAGTTATTGAACTGCAAAGTTATTAGATTAATACTGAGCACCCTACTCAACTCTAACTATAGGGGTGCTATCTCATTCCTATACTACATGCAAATTATAGTGGAATGGCAGTGCCACTATAGTTAGAGTTGAGCAACACTTTCTATATTAATCCCCAAAATTTGCACATTTTGTAATGGAGTTGCACAAAATGTTGCATGTGCAGTCTCATGGGGTAGATCTCTTGACTTGCCAAGTTTTGTTTTGGTTAGATATGCAGATGCCAAGATGCAGATAATGAAAAAACTCAAAAGAATTGCTGATTTTGCAGTTTTTGTGCCATCATGTAGTGCCCAGAAGATTTGGAATTTTGGTCTGAAATTGTCAGGGTAGAAAGGACTTGCATCAGAAGGATTTTATTTCTTTTTTTTTTTGTATAATTAAAAAAATAGAAATCCATTCTAAAGTTATTAAATTTTAAAATTTAGAGTTCTGAGTATGCTCAGATGCTCAGTCATCTTAAAAAAGGAGCTGTATGAAGTTTTGTATGGGGAATCCTTTTCATGAGGTTTTTGCATATCCTGACATCTTCTTTTTCATTTTCATCCTAAAAAAATAAAAACACAGAAAATAGCATGGTGGGGGAGACCAGCACATGTATGCTGGTCATCGGGACTCTGTTAGGTGGATTCTGCAGTTAACTGTTGGAAAAAGGATCCCCAAAGTAGTTTTGTTTTGCTTTTTAAATCATTTTTTGTGACTCGCTTGGGGGGGGGTTCATATTCCATGGTATAAAAAATGTCTGCTTAACAGTGTTTTGTGGCTGTTTTTTGCCATCATCTTACAGCAAGATGGTTTGGAATTTTGGTGAGAAATTTTCAGGGTAGAAAGGGCTTGGCACACAAATGTTTGTGTTGCTGGTTTGGTGTAAAAGTGAAAAAAAATATGAATCCATTCTAAAGTTATTTACTTTTAAACTTTCTGGTTTTGGTTTTGAATTCCTTTTTCATGACTGCTTCCAGGTTTTTTGTATTTCGTGATCATACACACAACCCAAAATTTCAAAAACTAAGTAACTTTAGAACAGTTTAATACTTTTTTGCCTAACCAGCAAAGGAAACATGTGTGGGCCAAGCTCTTTCTACAGTGAAAATTTCAGAGTAAAATTCCAAACCGTCTGGCTGCATGCCAATGACAAAAAACAGCAACAAAACACTGACCTCTATGGTACAAACTTCTCATAGACAGCAGGGAGCAGCAGTCTAAATGAATGGTCTCACTTGACCCTTAGAACAGCCACCAGAATTAACTGAATTGTCATATCAAAGAAACAAATACTTCTTGAGAGCAAACCTGTGCTCTACCACAACATGTTTGGCAGCAGCTTGGCTGCATGCAGCATGAACGAGGAACAGATTGAGAGGTAACCTCATCTGTGTGATTACCCAAAGTGGGAGAGCCCAGACTGGAAATGCTTGGCTGGTTTAGTATAGATCTGCATGTGTGAGCCTGTGGCATGGCCACTGATGAGTTCCCACAGTACTGAAGTCATAGAAAGGCGGACAGTCATTTAACTTTACTTACTTATTAATTCTGACTGTTGACAGCGATACTTCCCAGAGTTGTGTGTACTGACTGATGGCAAATGTACAGCCCTGGATGCTTGTATATTTTTTACACTCCTCTGGCAGCAACCTTTCCAGTTTTCTTAATAGTTTTGGGGTGATGGTATTTGGAGAAATGGGGATCCATTGAGCTTGTTCTCATAAAATTACCTAATACCTGCATGTAATGTATTTGTGGCATTCAGGACTCATTAGCCAAGCTCCTTAGGTACATAGAAAATGTATTTTGCACATAGATCACATTTGATTTTAAAATGAGGTCACTTCTGCCCATCTCTGGTGGCTGCCCTAAAGGATGTTAAAGATTCTGTGGCATTTGTAATATTGGAGGATTTTCCTTTTTTACTCACTTACATTCCCCCGATAATAAAACAGGTCCATGTAGCCTGTCCCCCAGGATGCTCCCAGGAAACAAGTGACCTCAGCCCTGAGTGCCTTTCCTGGTCAAAATGTACAAATAAATAAAAATGCAGATCAGGATTATCTGAATTCTTCCTTCCAGCATCCCTCTTAGATTGCTATCTTTCCCTGATATCGAGTGGCACCCCCCCACCCCATCCTCATATTCTGTAATATTTTTCTGGTGTCTAGGGCCCCCCCTTCCAATTGCCATCCCCATGTTTTCCAGTGTTTTCCTAGTGTCTAGCAGCATATCCCATCCCCACACACCCTCACTCACCTGAACAGGTAGCTTGGTGAAGATCCAGTCTCCAATCAAACTGTCTTGTTGCTGGAACCACCAATTGCTAAATGAGAAACTAAGGCAAATATAGTTCAACATATTTTAATGGGGTTTTCAACTTTTCCACATTACTTTGCTATGTTTGCATATTTTAAGCCCACATTTTCAACACAGCCTTTTTGGAACCCTACCTCATGAATAATGATGGTTGAGTTAGAGATTAGACAAATCTGGCCCAAAAGGTGATTTCATGGTCACCTGGCAAAATTACCTTTTGGGTGAGAATTGAAATTTTTCACCACCCTTGTTCAATAGGTGGGGTCATAAAATAGCTATATTGAAAATGTGGGACTCAGAATATGTATAAATGGAAAACGTATGCCTATCTGGTGAAATTCTGCTATGTTCACCCATAACTTTGGTATTTTTAAATATTTTTACCCCAAATTTTCAACATAGCCATTTTTTAGACCACCTCGTGGTCTAAAAAAATGCCATTTTTTAAATCCTAGACAAACTGTGTTTTTGCACCTGTGTCATGGAATAAAGCTGCAGTGGCTTGCATATCACATTTTGGTAGGGATTTCAAAATTTACTGTAACAGGTACTGAGGAGAGGTAATAAGAATGCTATTCTGACAACTTGGTGGCTGTTGTCCTACAAATGAAATCTCAGGGTCTAAAAGCCCTGCTCTTCCACAGCAATGCACATCTATGCATCTATGGAGGAGTGGGAATGGTCACACAGGCAAATAAGGATATGATTGCACTGTCTTAAAACTGTGGATGGATCAGATCACAGGTCCCTCTGGGCAGTGTGGTCTCATAGGCAAATAAGGATACAATTATATGATCACAAAAGTAAGGACATTCATTGCAAAAAACTTTGTTAATACAGTAGATTGGGTTAAAGTGACAAAAATAGGGAAATGAGGTGTTAGGATTTCCAACCCTAACACCCCACCCCCAACCTACAGGCAGCAACAGGCATGGGGTGTGCCTTGGGGTTGTCAAACCTAATTTTCACCCTATTCTAATATACTATACCCATCTCAGCTTATTTACTCATGGAATGGGGTAAGCATTAGGGATGACAACCGCAAGACACAGTCCACACCTGTTGCTGTCTGAAGGGTGGTATTGCAGTTTTAGGGTTGGAATCTCTTACACTACATTTCTCTACTTTTGTTGCTTTAATTCTAGTGCATTAAGGAAGTTCTTTGCAAAGAACATTATACAGGCATGATAGTGCCTGTATATTACAGTTGAGTAAGCACTTCTATGTTAAACTAAAATGTTTGCACCTTAATAACTTTGCCCTCTTTCAACTGATTTACATGAAATTTGCAAAGCACAGTCTCTGTGCCAGGAACTCTTGATCCTCTAAATGTCATGTAGATCAGTTTGGTGCCATGCAATAACACTGCCAGCATAATGGCACTGAACACAACAGCTACTGCACATCACCAAAAAGCAAAACTGTAGAATAGTGCCAACACGAAGAGCTACAGTAGCTTGCAGTTGCCCAAACATACACACATTCTTTTTATTGCTTATATAGGGGCTATGCCACCTGCACCCCCCTTTATGGGGCTTGCCCACCCACCCACATTTTGGCAGTGTATTTATTTATTTATTTTTATTATTTATTATTCTTAGCTGACACCGGGATGTCCACCTCCTGGAGTCAGATGTTTCCCTCTATGTGCAGTCTGTTGTTTAATTAACACTGCAGAAATTGGGGGGGGGGGGGCAATCCATGTGTCAGTATTTACACCCCCACAGCAGTGTGGGAAACTGGGGAGCCCACCCCCAGTGTCCCAAAATAGTGTTATTAAGTTTCCTGAAAAGAAAAAAATGCCCTGCAACATCTTTTTTTGAACCTGAAAAAAGACAATGGTCTTTGTTATCTGCCACCATCTCCCTATCCAAACCTGACCCTCCCACTGAGCACCGCCTACCCCCATTATCCTATACTTACCACTGGAGTTTGAGACACATACAACACAGCAAGTACTATGCAACACAGCAGTTTTTAATAAACAACAGCTGTGTCAAATGGTACAAGTACTATACAACACAGCTGTCTAATAAATGACAGCTGTGTCATATAGTGCAAGTACTATATGACACAGCTGTAATTTATTAAAGACAGCTGTGTCATATAGTGCAAGTACAGGGAAGACAATCTCTCCTTGTGGCAAATGAATAACAAGCAGGCAAGGCAGGAAGACAGACTATGTGTTGCAAAGAGCCATATGTGGGGCAGGGGGAGCACTGATCAAAAGTACATGATTGACTGAGGTACAAGAAAACACAAAGAAAGGAGGAAAGGCAAGAATACTTGGAAAAACAAAGGGAAGCGAACAAGGCAGTAAGGGCAACAAAAGCCAAAACCGAGGAAACACTAGCTAAATCAGTGAAGGAAGGTGGTAAGGAATTCTTTAGGTATTTTAGCAAGAGGAGGAAGATGAGGGGGATTGTGAAACTTAGGGAAGAGGGAGGCAGGGTAGTGGAGAAAGACATTGACAAAGTGACCATCTTCAACAAATACTTCTGCTCCATATTCCTGGAAGAAGACAATGGGGATGGTCCCCCATTAATTGAGAAGGGCAAACAGGGAGATGGGGTGGACGTTAGATCTTTTTTCAGAGGACAGAGTAAAAAGAGCACTAGAACAGCTTAGGGTGGATACAGCTTTGGGGCCCGATGGGATACACCTGAGGATCCAAAAGGAGCTCCAGGAGGAACTGGCTAAACCTCTGACTAAGCTGTTCAGTGGATCACTGGAAACAGGTGTAGTTTTGGAGAAGTAGAGAAGGGCACAAGTGATACCCCTGCACAAAAGTGGTAGCAAGGAGGAGGCAGAAAACTACTGCCCGGTCAGTTTGACCTCGATAGTAGGTAAAGTGATTGAAATCCTGCTTAAGGAAAGACTGGTGGACTACCTAGAGACAAGGGGGCTGCTGGACCCAAGGCAACATGGATTCATGGCAGGGAGGTCATGCCAGACCAACTTGATTAATTTCTTTGAGTGGGTGACAAAGGAAAAAGACCAGGGCAGAGCAGTAGATGTGGCCTATCTGGACTTCAGGAAGGTCTTCAAGACAATCCCACAAAGGAGACTAATTCACAAGCTGGAAAATCAGGGGGGTGGGGACGGAGGTGGTCACGTGGGTTAGAAACTGTCTGACTAACAGAACACAAAGAATAGTGGTAAATGGGGTGAGCTCACAGAAAGGATGGGTAACAAGTGGCATACCCCAAGGATCAGTTCTGGGACCAGTGCTCTTCATTGTTTTTATAAGCGATAATACAGAGGCTCTAGAAGGGAGGGATAGCCTGTTTGTGGATGATTTAAAGCTATGTAACAGGGTAGATACATAAGAAGGTATAGAAAAAATGAGAAGAGATCTCAAGAGGCTAGAAAACTGGTCCAATGAATAGCATTTGGGTTTCAATGCAAAAACTTGCAAGATTATGCACCTATGGAGAGGGAATCGTAAGGTCGAGTATGAACTAGATTGGATAACACTGGAGGCCACCACAGAGGGAAGGGATCTAGGGATAGTCATAGAAGACAACCTCAAAGTGACTAAACAATACAACAAAGCCATCAGAAAAGGCTAACAAAATATTAGGGTGCATAGGGAGGGATATAACAAGTAGAATGGGGGAAGTGGTGGTACCATTGTACAACTGCCTAGTAAGGCCTCATCTGGAGTACTTTGTTCAGTTCAGGAGGCCCCATCTCCAAGAAGACATAGACAGGATGGAGACAGTATAGAGGAGGGTGACAAAAATGGTGCCTGGGATGCAGCATAAGTCATATCTGGAGAGACTCAGAGCTCTCAATATGTACTCCCTGGAGGAAAGGAGAGAGACAGGGACATGATAGAGACCTTTAAGTATCTAAAGGGAATAAACAGGGTACAAGAGGGGAGCATCTTTCACATGAAGGGAAATAGCAGAACAAGGTGGCACAGCATGAGTCTAAAAGGGTGAAAACTTAAAAGGAACTTGAGGAGATTTTACTTCACTGAAAGGGTGGTGGAGAGATGGAACCGTTTCCCCCAAGAAGTGGAGGGGGCAGCCACGGTTCAGGGATTCAAGAATGCATGGGATAGGCACATGGGAATTATCAAGCTAGGGCAAAAGGAGGGGAGGGACTTGTAGCATCTAGGGTACCTTAAGCATTAGAAAGAGGGATAGGGCAGACTGGAAGGGCCACAAGGCCATTATCTGCTGACAACATCTATGTATCTATGATGGAATACCTGGTAACCTGACCTGTGTCAATGAGGTGCTGTTTTTCTTAATTAAAAAAAAGATGTTCTGTTGTCTGTGGCAAAGCAAAAACAAGCAGGCAAGGCAGGGGGACAGACTGCATGTTGCAAAAAGCCATGTAAGAGGCAGGAGGAGCACTGATCAGAAGTACATGATCGACAGAATACATGGTAACTCAACCTGTGTCAATGAGGTGCCATTAATCTTATTTAAAAAAAAAATGTACTGTTCTCTATGGCAAAGGAATAACAAGCAGGCAAGGCAGGGGGACAGGCGGGTGTTGCAGACAGCCATGTGTTGGGCAAGGGGAGCACCAACCAGAAGTACATGATCAGCGGAATAACTGGTAACCCGACTTGTGTCAATGAGCTGCCATTTTTTTAATTAAAAAACAAAGATGTACTGTTGTCTGTGGCAAAGGAATAATGAGCAGGCAAGGCTGGGGGACAGACTTAGTGTTGCAGAGGATCATGTATAGGGCAGAGGGAGCACTGATCAGAAGACAACACTGTACTATAGCCATATTTCAGCATGGCAGTGTATTTTTTTATTTATTTAATTTTATTTGTTATTATAATTTATATTCTTATCCAACACCGGGATGCCCAGCCCTGGTTTTGGATTCTTCTCCCCTTTGCAGCCCCTTAATTTGTGAACACTGCTGACACTGGGGAGCCCAATCCCCATGTTGGTGTTTGCACCACCACCCCAGCAGTGTGGGACACTGGGAATAAGGATGGATAATATAGGCAATAAGAAACAACAAGCCCTCTTCTGGATGTTACGCTTAGCTGCCAAGAAGGAAATAAAAGTGAAATGGCTGCAGCAAAACTCCCGACAACAAAATTCTGGATATCTTGAGTGACTAACATTAAAAGAATGGAGGAAATAGTTTTAGTTCTTTAATCCATCCTCAAAACAAAAAAAACATGCTGCAACGTCCTTTTTTTACTTGGAAAAAAGAAAACAGTCCCTCATTGTTGCCGTTTCCCTACCACCAACCCGACCCTCCCAGTGAGCACCCACCACCCACCCCACCCACAACTTACCTATACTTACCTCCAAGGTCAGCTGATACCATCTTCTGTGGACCAGGACATGTCTGCACTCCTCAGAGCCAAAACATGAACTAAGGAATACAGGTAAATGCTGTATAAAGCATTTCTTTTTTTTTTTTAAGACTGTCTTTTTGCACCCCCTACCTTTGCCCCACTGAACTCTCTTCGGCAACCTCCAATCTCCACTATCTCTACCTCCTTGCATGGCTCGGTAGTCCCCTCAGCTCCTCTCTGGCACTGGGCATCCCTCTGGTACACTCTCCGGGGAATGGCCACCCCCACCCAGGGTGCTCTTTCTCAAAGTATTGAGACACCGAGCCAGAGAAGGGAGAGGAGAGCAGAGGGGACCAAGCCCAACTACAGGAGTGTGGACCATGGGAGGAGGCGCCATCACCTATCAGCTGGAGGAGGGGGGTTTATATACTTGGATTCCCTCTAGAGCCAGGCTTGTCATGGCAATGTGCTGCTGTGGCTCCACCCCAGGCTTACATCATGCTGCTGCTTTTGGCAACCCCTAGCCACCGCCAGAAGCCACTCCTCGAGCAAGCGTTGTGCCCTAACCCTCCCTAGGAAGAGAGAGCAGTCCTCCAGATGCTCAATCTCTTCCCTCCCCTGCTGACCCCCTATGACCCAGGCTCATTCCCGAACCAGGGTCGACGGCGTGGCACAAGGTGTGGCATCCAGTGCTTCAACCCTCAGCGCCTCCGGGCTGGCATTCTATAATGCATTTCCAAAGGCATTTTGAACTTATGTTGCTATCTTTGTCATTTTTTGAATTTTTTCACCAAATCTTTCAACATGGCCTTTTTGGAACCCCACCTAATGAACACTGTCACGGTCATTTGATTATTCAGGCCTGGAAGGTGATTTCGCAGTCGCTACGTGGAATCATCTTTCAGGACTTGAATAATGAAATTACAGTGCCAGTGTTTATGAGGTGGGGTCCCAAAAAGGCCATGCTGAAAATTTGGTGAAAAAATTTCTACAAATGGCTGAGTTATGAGTGTGCATTGAAAATTTTCTATGCAGGTGCATAACTTTGTTAATTTACATTATTTTGACTGCAGATTTTCAACGTGCTCATTTTTCACACCACCTCATGAGCAGTAAAGCTGTGATTTTTCACATCTTGTCTGAAATGTGTTTTTGCACTGTGGTGCAGAATGGCGTTTCAGCATGGATTTGAAAAGTTTCACCTACAAGGTTTTCTGAATGAGATGGGGTCACAAGAATACTATATTCAAAGTTTGGGGTCAAAATGTTAAAAAACAAAGAATATATTAAGTAACATTGTTTGCAAGGATGTCCGTTGCACCCCTGGTGAACAAGCTGCCTTACTGTGCCAGTTAGCTGACTTTAGGTGTGAATTCAGTGAGCCGGTTTACTGGGATGAGGCTGATGGGACAGGTGCTGCAGCATGCAGCACCAGTCACAGCCTGGGTAGGGATGGAGCAGTGTTTTGGTGCAGATACCACACCCTGTGGTGGGTCAGGGAACCTCACCCACGATGTATCAATATGTGTGCCAGGGTCTGCTGGGCCCATACACTGCATCATGACTGTCTCCAATATTGTATTTATCTCATTTTTGCAGATCCCTTTGATGATACAGTTCACCTATCACAAAAAAAAAGGAAATTCTTTGCAAAAAACTACATTAATACAGACATTATGGTTGTAAAAACGCAAAGCGTACAAAGACAGCAAATGAAAAAACATTAAGGATTTGGTTCTCCGGAGTAATGGCGAATCAGTGGTGCGATCTTACTTGGTGTTGTCAACCCTAATTCCCGCCTCTACCCTGGATCAGATGAGGTCAAATGTGATGTCTTCACACAGGGCCCATAGAAAGCTCTGACAGATTATGTCATTGATGCCCCCTCTGGTAGTAACCCTCCTGCAACTACTCCTCTCCTACACCCTGCCCCACAATTCTACTTCAAGGAGATCCCAGTACATGAAGCCAGAACCTACATTTGGAAGGCCATTCACAATGCAGGCTACAGCGGTGACTCCCTTGACCTGAAGTTGTTAGCACTTGTCCTTGAAGAAGTCCTTGACCCCTTGACAAAGGTCATCAATCTATCACTAAGGATGTCCCAGTTCCCATCTCGCTGGAAACAGGCAACCATCACACCGGTACAAAAAAGTGGAGACAAATCACTGCACTCCAACTACAGACCTATCTCCATCCTCCCCCCATTATTTAAGGCCCTGGAGCGCATTGCCTCAGACCAATTAGTCAAGTACCTGGAAAAATACGACATCCAGTGTCCTGAGCAACATGGTTTCCGAATAGGGCACAGTACCACCACTGCACTATTAGAATTCACGGGCTTCATCCATACCACACTTGATCAAGGAAACTGTGTAGGGGCAGTATGCATCGACCTTATGAAAGCCTTTGACACTATGAACCACCCACTCCTACTCAAGCAATTATCAAACATTGGGCTCTCCAATGAAGCACTGCTCTGGTTTTCAAGCTACCTTGGGTAGAGGGTCCAGCAGGTTAGGATTGCTGGTGTCACCTCGGAAGAAAAGCCAGTCCTTTCAGGGGTCCCACAGGGGTTCATCCTGGGGCCACTACTCTTTAGCCTCTTCCTCAACGACCTTCCCAGTGTCTGCCACCAGAAATTACTGCTCTACACCGACGACGCAGTCATGTTCACCAACCACCAAAACGCAGAGCTTCTCGAGAAACAATTACAGCTTGAATGCATGAGCATAGAAGAATGGTTCAAGTCACACAAACTGGTCATGAACTACAGCAAAACAAAGGTTATGACCTTCTACAATGCCAGTAGCAAGTACAAATCCCGTGACCTCACCATCATTAACCAAGCAGGGACCCTACTTGAACACGTTCCTGATTTTAAATACCTAGGTGTCACATTGGACAGATCACTGTCCTACCATCGACACATAGATTCTGTTGCCAAAGCCACCAACATTCATATAGGCCTGCTCTACAGGCACAAACACTGCATGACTCCTGACACTCTCCAGTTGGCTATCAACAGCTCTGTCACCTCCATCATCGATTATGGGCTAGCAATTTATGGCTCTGCCTCTGCCCTCCGCAGAATTACAGTTGCACTCAACAAAGCATGCAGGCTGCTAACTGGGGCTGATCGACTTACACACACTAGTGACCTGTACACTCGGGTAGAATGGCTACCTCTCATCAGCCGGACACAGTATCAAACCTGCCTCTTAGCCAAAAGAGTCCTCCTCAGGGTCATGCCTCCGGGCATTGAAAAGCTACTCATTGACCACCATAGCACCCAGAGAACTAGAAGTTCACAACAACAAACCTTCCTTGTCCCCAGATGCTTGACTACCATGGGCCAGAGGACCTTTGCCCACAGAGCACCACAGTTGTACAATACTCTCAATAAAAAAACTCTTACTGCTGCTGTTCTTGGCCCTTTTAAGAGACAACTCTGACTTCAACTCATTTCAATTAGTCGTTGAGACTGCCTCGTCTAATCAGGGGCCCACCGTTCACTGCCCTCCACTTCAGTCTTCACAGCTATCTCTCCCCACCTTGCCCCTTCTACCTGCCTACCCCCTTGCCCCCTCTCCCTTTCCTCCCCTGGGGCATTTCCTGACTTTTATCCCTCTTCTCCCTCCCCTTTAGAGCTCTTACCCTCACCCTCTACCCTCCGACAATGGCCTTCCTGCCTGCATACCCCCTTCCCTCTCACCTGCAGTGCTTATTTCCAAGATTGCCCTTGGCTGGCATGTCATGCTACCTAACATTTGGCACATTTTGAATTACTGGAATTTCCTAAGCCTCAGTCTCTTACTTCTTGTTATTGTGTAACTATGTATTATTACGTTGACCTTTGTATGTATGTATACCCCCAATTCCTTCAATGTGGAACCTTTGTAAATGAGCAGTTCCTGCTCAAAGGTATTTGTAATTTTAGATTTCAATAAAATAAAAAAAAAATTAATAAAAATGTTGGCCATACTGTATCAATATGAGGCACTAGGTTGGAACTGTATCTCAGCTTCAGACAGGAGGCTATGGTCTGGGGGTATTGTTGTTGATGTCCCCAACCTCACCATTGATTTGCCAATACTCCGGACACCCAAATCCTTAATGTTTTTCATTTCCAGTCTTTGTACGCTTTGTGTTTTTACAACCCTAATGTCTGCATTAACAAAGTTTTTTACAAAGGGAAAAAAAAAAAATATATATATACACACACACACACACACACAAACAATGCGATGGGAGCTCCAAGCTGATGATAAATCCTGTTATTTTTACTGCAGTATGATAAATGGTAATGACATCAGCAGAGTTAAAATACATGCTGTTTATACATACTCTGCTGATGTAACCACTCACTCATTAACTACAGCCTGCATTCTAAATGAAACTGCTTCACAAGAATTTGTTTGTTTCTCACTGCTACCTACAACTTACTCAATTAGCACTGCAAAGGACACTCACCTGTGTCCCATAGTGTTTCTGAGACGCCCAGCCCATTCAGAAAAACTCACACCACATACAGAAAGAGCAGAAAGCACACAGAAAATGGAAAAGAACACAGGAAAACAACAATATTTCTGGAGCTCTCACCTGCATTGTATAAATAGCACTCATGATGTGCAGATCATGTGCTATGGAAAATATTCTAACTCTTGCAGAGTGAGCTCCTGATAATCTCACTCGTGCCTTCGGCACTCGTGGGTATCCAGAGCTCACACTGCAGGAGTAAGAATATTTTCCATATCACACTCCTGCCCATCATATATATGTGTGTGTTTGTATATATATATATATATATACCTTAAATCTCTAGATCTGGTAAGTTTCGTTCCTGTTGGATGTGTGGTTGTGGAGCTGCAGAGAGCCAAAAAATGGTTAAAAACCCAATTTGGGGGCTATTTCTTTGCTTCAGGCTGCAGCCCAAACAGTTTGTCTGTCTGATCTGAAAGTTTCAGAGAATATGCTGTCTGAGTCACTGATATGCCTTTTGAAGATTTGGGAAAAAATATTAGTCTGTTCTAAAGTTATTGAAATTTAAAATTTCCCATAATAGTCAGTGGGAAAAAATATATGTGCCTCAAGAAAGCTTGCAGAAGTACATTTTACTGTTTCAAAAGCCCTTAGTAGTGTTATGCCACTGCCATTTTGTTCTCAGTTAGTGGTGGAGAAAAACAGCCAGAATTCAAAAGTTACTTCCCCTAGGTAAACACTGACATTTGTGTTTACTTAATTGGGGCACGAGGAGCACAATGCTGGCATCAGAATTTTAAAATTTCCCCCTAAATATGTTTTTAAACATTGGACCCTTGGTACTGTCACAAATTGCAAAAGAATGGATGTGACACTTTCACAATTTGCAACACTTTCGCACCCGTTCTTTTGCAAATTTTGCAAAAGTGTCGCAATTTATGACAGTACTGCACCAAAAAACACCATGTCTTTGTCACCACACTGCAAATAAATGGTTTGGGCTCTTGGGCTGAAATTTACAGGGTGGCAAGCGTTTGCCCCACAGATGTGCTTTTTGCTGGTTTGGTGAAACAATTTCTACTGGTTCCATAGTTACAGCATTCCAAAGTTGAGAAATGTCCCATAGGATAACATTGAAGTGCCTTTTGGCACCCGTATCTTGAAAATGATTTGTGATACAGATTCTTGGTCTGGGTAGCTTAAGCATACATGGAGGTTTCCAAGTCTTGATTACAACTGCAGTGGAATTTTTTCATAGTTGTGATGGTTACTGAGATATTGCCAATTCAGTGTTACATGGGTTCCTTTTCATGACTCTAAGGCTGCAGTACTGTATGTCCCCATACTTATGTGTAAGTGGGAGCACAGGACCCAGAGGGCCCGAGCTCCCACATATGTATACCATTATGCAAAAATGAGCAGCATGAAGGTGAGCCCTGCACTCCCACAACCACATACCAGTTATTATTTACATTACACTTTCTTAAAATGAAGGGAAATTCATTGCAAAAAAACTCAGTTAATGAATCAGTTAGGGTTGATAGTACAGTGACAAAAGTTTAGAAATTTCATGTTAGGGTTTCCACCCCTATGGGTGTACCATGAGGTCATCAGGCCTAATCCTCACCCTATTCTCCTGTACTGTACCATGTCAGCTTGTTTACACATGGAATGGGGTGAGAGTTAGGCCTGATGACCCCATGGCACACACCATTGCCTGTTGGTGTGTGGAGGGTGGGGGGTGGGGTGATGGATCAGGGACTAACATTGAATTTCCAGACTTTTGTTGCTGCACTATCAACCCTAACTAATGCATTAATGGACTTTTTTGTAATGAATATATATATATATTTTCTTTACTAAAACTTTTGTTAATGCACTAGTTAGGGTTAAAGTGATAAAAGTAGAGAAATGTGGCATTAGGGTTTCCAACCCTAAATCCACAACACCACACTCCAGGCACCAACAGGAAAAACTATTACAGTTTCTCCTCTCCTGCATCTTTGCAAATCAGTGTCCCTCAGTGTTGTCAGCCCTACTGCTCACCCCATTTGATCATGGAAGAAGCTGAGACGTGTAGAGTATATGACAACTGGGAGAATGTTCGATTTGACAATGCCAAGGAACACCTGATGCCTGATTTGTGAAGATGCAGGAGAGGCAAAACTATATTGGCTTTTCCTGTTGGTGCCTGGAAGGTGGGGGTTGGGATTTGAAACATTACAGCTGTAATATTCATGAGGTGGTGTGAAAAGTGGTAATGTTGAAAATGTGCAGTGAAAACATGAAAGACTGGCTATTTCACCAACATGCGTAGAAACTACACAACACACACTCCTAAGTCTGTCATTTTTTGGGAATTTTTCACCAGATTATCAACATGTCTTTCTTGGGACCTCCCCTCATGAACAGTTGCACTGTGATTTTGTTAATCCATCCAGAAATTTTTTTTTTTTACTTATTATGCCATTCTTCTTCTTCTGGTAGCCAACCTCCTTCAGACACCCTTTTGCTGCTGCAGTCAAGCCAGGAGTCACCCACATGCAGTGCCCCTGGATTACCTCCAAGGGTGGAGCCATCAGAGCCTCCCCCCACAACCCCAAAGTTGCTCTGTCACAGATGTGCCAGGGACCCCTTCACATCTGCTGCAGCTGGAAAGGCATCATCCTGTGCACCAGGAGATGTTTTTCTTGCTTTGGAAAGTGGGGGGGTGTCACATTGAGCACTGCAGTGAAGCCATATCATGCATTGTAACACCCCCCCTAGGAGCAGTGCTCAGGTGCTCTGGTAACGGTGTGAACTGTGGTCACCTGGGAGCCCAGACCAGAGGCATTTACCTCCTCCTCTTCCGCAGAGTTGAAGAGCATGCAATGGTGGCTCAATTCACCCCTGCCAGCCCTCGAGTGTCCTGAGTCCAGTCCTGAACCGAGGTCACGTGAGGCATAGCAGTAAATACTCCCACTGCACCGGGCGGCCAGTGCATCCATGCCAAAAGTTGATTTTGCACAGGGACTGCACCAATCTGTGGCACAGGTGCAGAAACACATTTCAGGCAGGAAAATGACAGCTGTACTGTTCATGAGGAGGTGTGAAAAATGGCAATGTTGAAAATCAGGATTGAAAATATGAAAAATTGGTGAAGTTACGAGCATGCATAGAAACTGTGAAATGCACGCTTGTAACTCAATCATTTGTTAGTGGGTTTTACCGTATTTTCAACATGGGCTTTTTAGTATATTCCGTCATGAACAGTGGCACTATGATTTTGTTAATTCATCCCAAAAATTGATTTTGCATAGCAACCACGCCATTCTGCGACACAGGTGCGAAAACATGTTTCAGGCCGGATGTGAAAAATGACAGCTATAATGTTCATAACAAAGTGTGAAAAAATGGCAATGTTGAAAATCTGGAGTGAAAATATGAAAAAGTGGTGAAGTTACAATCGTGTGTAGAACTTGTGCATTGTACGCTCGTAACACAGTCATTTTTTTGAATATTTGCACCAAATTTTCAAAACAGTCTTTTTTGGACATAACCTCATGAAAAGTGGCACTGTCATTTCATTAATCTGTCATGAAAGGTGATTCTGTGCAGTGACAACAAAATCTCCTTTTGTGTCTGATTAACAAGATGACAGTGACAGTGTTCATGAGGTGGGGTCCCAAGGACTCCATGTTGAAAATTTGGAAAACAATTCCTAAAAATGGCTTAGATAGCAACCTAATTTGAAACTCCCATTAAGGGCTTTATACAGCGCTAACAATGATTCCTCAGTTCGCAGTTCAGCTTTGTAGAGCGCAGAGGTGTCTTGGGCCAGAGAAAGCAGGTGCTCCCAACCTCTGGAGGTAACTAAGGGTAAGGGGGTGAGGGAGGTGGATGCTCAGTGGGAGGTGGGGATGGGGAGGGAGATTAGGGAGATGACGAGGACCTTTTCTTATTTTCAGTAAAAAATAGTAAAATGAAGTTGGGACAGTTTTTCCATTTAAGAACAAGTAACTATATATATATATATATATATATATATATATGTATATATACATATACACACTTTTGAGCACACTGGGGTGGGCACCCAGAGTGTCACTTGAGTTTGGGGGGATATGCTGCTGACATGGGGATTGGCACCCCCATCAGCAAAGAAAGTGGGCTTGGAAGGACATCTGACACCGGGATGTGGGCATCCTGGTGTCAGTAACAGAATAATAATTTAAAAATATCTGGGCACACTGGGGAGGGCTCCCAGTGTGCCACATAACTGTGTGTGTAGGGTGAAAGGTATACCAACATGGGATTGGCCACTCTAATGTCGGTGAGGAATTTGGGTGTGAGGCAGACCACAATAATTTAATGCCAGATCCTGCATCAGAAAGTTTGATGCAGGATTCTGCAAGATGTTGGGCCCTTTTTGTATTTAACAGGTACTTTAAAAAACATTTGGGCTCACTGGGTGGGCTCTGAGTGTGCCACATTTGTTGTGCTTGTGGTGGAGATGGGGGGTTCCTACCACCAACATGTGTATTAGGCCCCCCGATGTCGACAAGGCAATAAATAGGGCACAATGCCTTCAATGGCACTTCAATGCAGGATTCTGCATCTATGATAGTTGAAAATGCCTGATATCCTGCATTGTGCCTGATATATAATTTTTTCCCCATCGGAAATATGGGGGAATATCTAATGCAATAACTTTGGAACAGATTATTATTTTTGCACCAAATCTTCAAAAGGCACATTTGTGACACCAAGGCTTTGTAGCCTGAAATTTTCAGCCACTAATGTTAACCCATTTTTGAGATGCAGGTGAGCAAAAAAACTACCAAAAGAGTAAAACCCACTGTTTTTTCAACATTCTGTATCTCAAAAACTGCAAAAGGGAATGACACAACATTTGGCACATCAAGAGACCTTTCCCAAGCCACATAGCATGCTAAACAGTGTGCAAATCCCTTGAATGGTTCCAAAGTTATTAAAGTACAAAGTTTGAGGTTTAACATTAAACACCCCTATCAACCCTCACTATACTGGTACCACCACACCAGTATGATTTTATATATATTATGGTAGAGGAGCCATTTCTATGTTAAACCCCAAAACTTTGCACCTTAATAACTTTGCAACTGTTTGATGGATTTGCCTGAAATTTGGAATTTATGATCAAGAACCATAGGCCTTGGGATCTGCCAAGTTTCATACTGGTCAGATATACAGCTGTGGAGTTATTAAGTGTGATCTGTGCGCGCGTTTACGCTTTTCTGGAATTCTGTGGTCGCGCCTACAGGTCGTCACGGTTTAGTGTGACCAGCCCAAAATCTTCAGGGAATGTGCAGCCAGGGTCCCTGATGTGCCTTTCAAAGATTTCGTGAAAAAATATTAAGCGGTTCAAAAGTTATTCAAAAACAGTTTCCCATTATAAGTCAATGGGAAAAGTTAACAAAAAGTTCAACACTTTATGAAATGCATTTTACTTTCACAAATGGGCCTGTTACTTTCGCAAATTGGCCATTTTGTTTTCAGTTGGTGATCAGAGAAATGGTTGGCATTTAAATTTGTGACCCTCTAGCAACCTAATTTTTTTTGTATTCACCTAGTCGGGCCCTGAGGATGCTTGCCATGTCTTTATTTTGTGGTAAAACACCCCAGAAATATGTTTTTCAAATTTCTGGAAAAAGTACTTTCTCAAATTACTTTCGTGCTCACGAAAGTGTCGCAAATTTTTGTGAAAGCTTTCGCAAATTGCCACAGTAATTTTCTAGTCTGTGGGAAAATGACAGCAATTCTTTGGCACTGCATTGCAAAATAACCGTTGGGAGTTTTGGGCTGAAATTTGGAGGGAACGCAGCCAACATCTCACAGATGTGCCTTTCAGTGTTGTATTGAAAAAATATTACATGGCAGCAAAGTTATGGCACTCCAAAGTTGACAGTTTTTCCCATAGGATAACATTACCGCGCCCGAAGCATTACAGGAATCCTTTGGCACCCTGCTGCAAAATAACGGTTTGGTCTTTTTTCCTGAAATTTGGAGGGAAGACAGCCAATAGGACACAGATGTGCCTTTCAGTAGTTTGGTGAAAAAATATCACATGGCGGCAAAGTTACGGCACTCCAAAATCGAAATTTTTTCCCATAGGATAACATTACGGCGCCCGACACTTAACAGAAATCATTTGGAGCCCTACTGCAAAATAACGGTTTGGTCTTTTTTCCTGAAATTTGGAGGGAAGACAGCCAACAGACCACAGATGTGCCTTTCAGTAGTTTGGTGAAAAGCATTACAGGAAGAAAAGTTATGGCTCAGACTTTTCTTTTTCCCATAGGATAACATTAGCCGTCAGCGCTTTTCAGGGCCCATATCTCGAAACGGGTGCGAGACTGGACTTTTCATTGGAAAAATTCTAGCAGGACAGTTGTAAATAATATGACTTTAAAATTTTTTTCTATGATACGGTTCCTGAGATATAATGTATTTAGTATTCCAAGATCTCATTTTCTGCGCCGATACTCATTATTTTGCATACATTATTTGTACTCACTGTCTTTCTCAATGCAGGTTTTGGGGAAAACCAGCCTGTGTGCTTACATTACTGTTACTGTTGCCCTTTCCGCTTGCGGATCCGTACCCGTTTCACTTACCATTGATGTCTGCGCCACCATGTGCGTTATCCTTTGCGTTTTCAATTGCGCTTGCATTTCTGTTATTTTTTGCCATTTCTGTCTACAGTACTGTTTATCTTACTGTTTCACTTTACATCACCTTGCCCATTGACATTTCTGTTTGCAGGCACCATGTTACTATGTGACAACACATCACGTGGCAGACCATTC
Organism: Neoceratodus forsteri; assembly: GCA_016271365.2. Classification (NCBI taxonomy): domain Eukaryota; kingdom Metazoa; phylum Chordata; order Ceratodontiformes; family Ceratodontidae; genus Neoceratodus; species Neoceratodus forsteri. The sequence goes on from CM057452.1 coordinate 944,435,815, forward strand.
CCATCTACGCCACCATGTGCATTACCCTTTCTGCTCTCATTCGTGCTTGTGTTACCATGTGTGCCACTGTTAGCATTTCTGTTTGCGTTGCTGTCCCTGTTAGTATGCCACAACACATCATGTTGGAGCAGGGCCCGCTGCATTACATTCACTATTTCTCGTTATCATTCTCAAAAGAAAATTAGAGGCAAAAACTCTGTTTAATGCATTAGTTAGGGTTGTTCCCCAGCGACAAAAGTGAGGAAATTCACTGTTGGGTTGAAAACCCCTTGGACCCCCGCCCACCCCCAACTGGCATTGGGTGCGCATTGGGATCGTGGGTCTAACTCTACCCATCTCCTATACTTCTGCTGCTTTACACATGTCATGGGGTGAAGTTGGGGCTGACAGTCCCAATCTTTTCTTCTGGGTGAGGCGAGATCTCAACTCTTCAGTATTTCTCACCCTCTGTCGCTGTAACCTAACTAATCGGTAAGTGAATTTTGCCTCTATATATATATATATATATATATATATATGGTAACACGGTAGTGCTACCGTGAGTTAGGTTGAGGAGCCATTTCTATGTTAAACCCAAAACTTTGCACCTTAATAACTTTGCAACTGTTTGATGGATTTGCCTGACATTTGGAATTTATGATCAAGAATCATAGGCCTTGGGATCTGCCAAGTTTCGTACTGGTCGGCTATACGGCTGGAGTTATTAATGTGATCTGTGCGCCACGCTTTTCTGGAATTCTATGGTCGCTGCCACAGGTCGGACGGTTTGTAGCATCGCCCAAACTCTTCAGGGAACGTGCGGCCAGGGTCCCTTATGTGCCTTTTGAAGATTTCATGGAAAAATATTAAACGGTTCAAAAGTTATTCAAAAAACAGTTTCCCATTATAAGTCAATGGGAAAAGTTAACAAAAAGTTCGACACTTTCGCAAATGCATTTTTACTTTCCCAAATGGGCCTGTTACTTTCGCAAATCGGCCATTTTTTTTTCAGTTGGTGATCAGCAAAATGGTTGGCATTTAAATTTGGGACCGTCTAGCAACCTAATTTTTTTTGTATTCACCTAGTCGGGGCCCTGAGGATGCTTGCCATGTCTTTATTTTGTGGTTAAACACCCCAGAAATATGTTTTTCAAATTTCTGGAAAAAATACTTTCACAAATTACTTTCATGCTCACGAAAGTGTCGCAAATTTTTGCCAAAGCTTTCGCAAATTGCGACAGTAGTTTTCTAGTCTGTGGGAAAATGACAGCAATTCTTTGGCACTGCGCTGCAAAAGAACCGTTCTGAGTTTTGAGCTGAAATTTGGAGGGAATGGGACCGACATCTCACAGATGTGCCTTTCAGTGTTGTATTGAAAAAATATTACATGTCGGCAAAGTTACAGCACTCCAAAGTTGACAGTTTTTCCCATAGGATAACATTACGGCGTCCGACGCATTACAGAAATCCTTTGGATCCCTGCTGCAAAATAACGGTTTGGTCTTTTTTCCTGAAATTTGAGGGAAGACAGCCAACAGCTCACAGATGTGCCTTTCAGTGGTTTGGTGAAAAATATTACAGGGAGGCAAAGTTATGGTGCTCGAACTTCTCTTTTCCCATAGGATAACATTACGGCTCGCCGCGCCTTTCAGGGCCCGTATCTAAACGGTGCGAGATCATGGAGTTTTCGCGGAAAATTTTAGCCCCTACTGGGGCTAAATGCAAACAAGCCAGGACAGTCATAAATCATACGACTTTCAAATTTTTTTTCTACGTCATACGGTTCCTGAGATATAACTTATTTAGTATTCCAAGTCCTCATTTTCTGCTCCGATACCCATTATTATGCATACATTCTTTGTACTCACTGTCTTTCTCTATTCAGCTTTTTGGGAAAACCAGCCTGTGCGCTTACATTACTGTTACCATTGCCCTTTCTGCTTGCGGTTCCATGCCCGTTTCACTTACCTTTGATGTCTGCGCCACCACGTGCGTCATCCTTTGCGTTTTCATTTGCGCTTTGCTTCTGTTACTTTTGCCATTTGTGTGTACCGATTGCTTCTCTTTCTGTTTCACTTTGCGCTACCATGCCCATTGCCATTTCGATTTACAGGCACCATGTTACTATGTGACAAGACATCACGTGGCACACCGTTCCCGTCCTATGCCACCGTGTGTTACCCTTTCTGTTCTCATTCGCGCTTGTGTTTACCATGTGTGCCACTGTTAGCATTTCTGTTTGCATTGCTGCTCCTGTTACTATGCCACAAGACATTATGTGGCGGCGGGCCCAAAGGCCCCACTTCCCCACCGCTGCATCATATTCACTATTTCTCGTTACCATTCTCAAAAGAAGGGAAATTAGAGGCAAAAAACTCCGTTTAATGCATTAGTTAAGGTTGTTCCACAGCGACAAAAGTGAGGAAATTCGCTGTTAGGGTTGAAAACCCTAACTCCGAATTCACCCCCCCCAGCACCACACGCACACACAGACACACACACACACACATTCAAGTATGGGGGAGGACCAAGTCAACACAACCAATGACAGACATCCAGCAGCAGGTGACAGAAATAACAAACAATTGTCTAAATGTACTATGAGACATCCCCACCCACCTGACCAGGTACTGCATGCTCAGTGATCAACAGCAAAACTGAGGCCATGTACACCAAATGTACACATCCCTGATTGCAGCTGCACACAACGTACCACACTTAGTAGTTGCATGGCCTTACCTACTGATGCTCCACACCAGACCAGGCCACATGTGGTGGGCTACCTGAGCAATAGAGTTCAGCAAACCAAGGAGTTGTACATGTATAATATCTCTGATTATAACAAGGGTTTGAGAAATGCAGTTTCTAATTGACTGTAAACATTGTAACAGCCTTATGTTTACTTTTTATTAATACATGTAGAGCCTAATCATATGATGAACATGGTTTAATGTTGTTTAAAAACAGTTTTATTATGATAGCAGTAAGCCACCCCAGGTATTATGTTAATGGTCAGTTTATCACTGTCTAGCGACATGTGGCAGTCGGCTATGCCTCATTCAAAATAAACCCCACAGGGTGATTAACAGACCATTTAACACAACTATTGGTCATGCCTTATTGCTTAATTGTCTTTATGAGTAGATAGTCTCCCTCTGCTAGGCACTGTAGCAGCTTTGCAACACAGTGTCCCACCCAGTTACACCATACACTGTCTAGTTACTGGAGAATGGCTGTGAATATGAACTCATGAAGATGAACAGTGTAACTTGATCATTACAGTCATCGAAACCTTAGTGTGATTATAACTGACAGAGTCAGTGATAGAGAATAACCCCTGCTGTCCTAGTACACTTACCCCATTGTGAGTTAAATCAATACTAAAAGACATTCTGTTTATATCTACACCATACCTACTTGATTCCTGTTGTACCACAATTAACATAGTTATCACTTTGATAGCATCAGTGACAGAAGTGTGACAAACCCAAACACTAGGCATACAGCCTGAGTATGAAACAACTGTTAAAAAAAATTACACTGTGTCCACAAGTGGCATAAATCACTCATTGCAACAATAGTAAATGTATTACTATTTGAATAAGTTAGTCATCACCGATGCAATGAGATTGTCTTTATCAGGTACAACATACTCAGTAAGTGCCTACAGGAAAATCTATCCATTATACATCTCCGATACAGGTACGTCATTGTTGGCTCAGTAGTGCTATGATATTTAGAAGTTGCTTGGTCTGATCCATGCAATTACAATGTTTCTTACAAAGAATACTTACTGCATCTTTAGTATTGAAACACACTGAAGGTTTATGTATGTACATGAACAGTACACCTTCATCAGTAAGAATGCATCTGATACTGGCAGTACGAATTTCAGAGCATTGAACAGGCAATGCTTTTCCATACTCTTACATCAGCCTCTCTATCTTGAGTAAACCATTGCAGTAAATGTACTACTATGTAAATCACCTACTAAATGTAACACTACTTTTATCTTGAGCATGCTAGTGTCTTGTGGTTAATTTATGTACTTCTCTTAATTAATGTATACTCATTAGTGTTAAAACCTTTCTACAACTGTCATCATGCACCTTCAGCATTTATATTGACTAATTGCACAGTACCAGTTGTGGTGTGGTGTGGGGCATCGGTAGGTAAGGCCATACAACTACTAAGTGTGGTACGTTGTGTGCAGCTGCAATCAGGGATGTGTCGTTGGTGTACATGGCCTCAGTTTTGCTGTTGATCTTCACTGAGCATGCAGTACCTGGTCAGGTGGGTGGGGATGTCTCGGAGTACATTTAGACAATTGTTTGTTATTTCTGTCACCTGCTGCTGGATGTCTGTCATTGGTTGTGTTGACTTGGTCCTCCCATACTTGAATGTATGTGTGTGTGTGTGGTGCTGGGGGGTGACGGAGTTAGGGTTTCAACCCTAACAGCGAATTTCTCACTTTTGTCACTGTGGAACAACCCTAACTAATGCATTAAACTGAGTGTTTTGCTTATATATATATATATATATATATATATATATATATATATATATATATATAGGATATACAATGGTGAGCTGTCAGGTAAATGATTTATCTACACAAGTGCTGTCTGACCTGGATAATCTCACAAGTGGCATAAGCCACAAGTGAGGTGTCCGAGGTCAAACAGCACAAGTATAGATAAATCATTTATCTGACAGCTCACCTTTGTATATTTCATTTATGCAATAGGGATGCTTTCTATCAGTGCAGGACCATTTGGTTTTGACTGTTTATCTTTATTTTAAATGATTATTTCTGGGAGTTTTGGTTAACTTTCCTAGAGTATGTCTGCCTAGCATAGTGGTTGCTATTAAATGAAACACCACTCATTTTGTAGAAAACTTTTTGCTGAACAAATGTCATGTTCACAGTACTATGCTACCTTTTTTAATTTTAAAGTTATTCACATTTGTTTTTCAAAAAAGGGAAAATAAAATTTAATTTTATGCTGTTTTTTTGCTAATTATAAAAAAAACTAAAAGGTATCAATAAATGAAACACCACTCATTTTGTAGATAGTTTTATGCTGAACATTTTTCATGCTCACAGTACTATGCTATCATTTTTTGTTTTAAAGTTATTCACATTTGTTTGTCAAAAAAGTGAACAAAAAATCAAATGTTCTTTTTTTGCTAATTGTAAAAAATCTATAAGGTATTTACAAATGAAACACCACTCATTTTGTAGATAATTTTGTGCTGAACAATTTTCATGCTCACAGTGCCATGCTATCTTTTTCCTTTTAAAGTAATTCCCATTTGAACATGGTTATTACTGCTTCTGAGGCCGAACTTTCTAAATGAATTCCAAAGAGATTTGTGACATAGTAACTGTGTGTATAAATGGTCACTGTATGTATAAATTTATTTATACATACAGAGACTCAGATAAGTGGGTTTATTTAACTACATATATGGCCACCCCATTGCATAAATATATATATATATAGATATATATATATAGATATATATATATATATATATATATATATATACATATATACTGTATATATACACACACACACATATACATATACATATTGTGGCACTATAGTTAGGTTTGCATAGCTACGTCTATGTTAAACCCAAATGTTTGCACTTGAATAACTTTGCAACCATCTGTTTGCATGTACCATCTGGTACCATAGATCTCTGGATCTGTCAAGTTTCATTCTGGTTGAATGTGTGGTTGCAGAGCTGTGCCGTGACAAAAAGTGTGAAACAACTTAATGTTTTGGCAAATTCTTTGCTCAGGGATACAGCAGAAATGGTGTGTGGTTCTGGTCTGCAATTATCAGGGTATATGGGGTCTGGGTCACTGATTTGTCTTTTGAAAATTCGGTGAAAAAATATTAAGGCATTCAAAAGTTATTAAAGTTTAAATTTTCCCATTATGGCCTACAGGAAAAAATATCTGTCCAGCAAGAAAGCTTTTGCTAAAACACTTTTTACTGCTGCAAATGGGTTTTGTACTTTTGTGCTGCCTCCATCTTGTTTTCAGTTAGCGAAAGCTACAAAATCCCTGTAATTCAGAAACTACTGCCCCTTGGTACCAGCTGTGTTTACCAAGTCTGGGCCCTAGGAACACTATCTTGACATTAGTTTTTCAAAATAATGCCTGGAAATATGTTTTCTCAATTTTTCCATTGGAACTTTCACAAATCTGCGAAAGTATGTTCACGAAATTGTGAAAGCTTTCATGAAACTTTGCAAAATGTTTGCGAAATTTTTGCAAACTTGCAAAAAGTGTCCCCCCAATAAAACAGTTTCTTTGCCACTTCATAGCAAAACAACGGTTAGGACTTTTTGTCTGAAATTTACAGGGTAGGAAGGGCTTGTAACACAGATGTGCCTTTTGCTGGCTTGGTGAAAAAATTTACATCGGTTCCATAGATATAGCATTACGATGTTTGATAGTCTCTCATACGATAACATTGTGGAGGCTGCACTACCTTTCAGTGCCTATATCTCTAAAACAGTTAGAGATACGGAGTTTTCACTAAGCACAGCTTAGTACACCTGTACTAAGCATGGGTGCAGGTTGCCTGGTCATGGTTACAACTGCAGTGGAATTTTTTCTAAAGTTCCTAAGGTTACTGAGATATTGCCACATATACAGCACAAAGAGTACTTGGAATGTATTTAGGCCTACACTATGTCTCTATACTTGTGGGCAGATGGGAGTGCAGGTCCCAGAGAGCCTTGCACTCCCACATATGGATACCATTATGTAATAATGGGGACTGCAGAGCCCTCCATTATACAGTACTGGGTCCAGAGGGCCATGCACTACCAGAGGAAGATGAGACTTCATTACAATAGCTCTACAGTTATGTATAGATGGGCCCTGCACTCCCTCATGAAAATCAGAGACAATTATTTATGTATGCATACTGGAAGCATACGGGTAACATTAAACTTTCTCAAAAAGAAGGGAAATTCATCGTAAAAAAACTGTTACTGTATCAGTTAGGGTTTCTATTACAGTGACCAAAGATTGGAAATTTAGTGTTAGAATTACCAACCCTACCACCCCCCAACCCCACTCTCCACACACCAATGGCATCACGGTGTGCCTTGGGGCTATCTAGCCTAACTCTCACCCCATTCCCCTATACTGTACCATCTCAGCTTCTTACCAAATGGAATGGGGTGAGAGTTAGGCTCAATGACCCCAAGGCACACCCCAATGCCTGTTGGTGTGTGGAGAGTTGGGGTGGGGGTGGGGTGATAGGGTTGGTAACCCTAACATCAAATTTCCAGTCTTTTGTTGCTGTAATAGAAACACTAGCTGATGTATTAACTGAGTTTTTGTAATATATATATATATATATATATATATATAGTGTCCCTTCTTTACCCACCCCACTTTTATCCATCACCCTCACTTACTATCACCGTGAGCTCCTGTCTCATTTTCCAGAAATGTTATCTCCCCTTTAACCCCCACCCTCTTTTCTCTGCCACAATTTAGGATGTACAGAGGTTGGCATATAAAAGAGGAAGCAGTGTGTATATGTGTGTGTGTGTGTGTGCATGTGTGTGTGTTTGTGCACATGTGTAGACAGATAGAGTCTTTGCAAAAAGCTGTGTTAGTGCACCAGTTAGGGTTCAAGCTAATGCCATAAAGTTGGTAAATGTGGTGTAAGAGTTTTCTACCCTAACCCCCCTCTCTACCCCCAAGCAGCAAAAGGAAAACACATTATGGTTTTGGGGGTTTGGAATCTTGGCAAATCAGTTGTGGTGTCTTCCTTGGGGTTGACAGTATTAATAACCACCTCATCCCCTGAGCAAACAAGTTTGCATATGATCACTTTTTTTTACACAGTGCCTTATGTGAAGAAAGCTACAACAGATTTCGTTGGCAAAATGTGTGAGATATACTTCTCTACCTTTAAAGAGTGTATTACTATGATGCACTGGCTTGGAGGTGTACCTTGTGCTTCAGACAGGATGATACAGGCTAGGGGAAGGGTGAGCATTAGGGTTGGAAACCCCAAGGGAGACCCCACCAATGATTTGCCAAGACTCCAGGGCCCAAAACCATATTTTTTTTTCTGCTTGGGAGGTTGAGGTGGGGAATTAGGGTTGGAAACCCTAATGCTTCATTGCCTTAGTTTTGTGACATTAAGTTGAACCCTACTTGGTACATTAATGCAGTTTTTCTGTAGATAATTTTTCTTTTTGAGATACTGGAATTGTATCCTCATTCACATAGGTCCCAGAAGGGGCCTGTGCGAACAGATGCAAATGCACAGGACCCTCTGGGCCCTGGGCTAAGGGAAGACTCAATCCACCTTCAGAAATTCAGCAACATGCGTCAAGAATTCAGGGGTCTGTGTGATGGACTGTGGAAGTGCTGTGCACTCAGTGCCCTGTGAGCCATGTGGCCACAGATACATATGCACAAGGCAAAAAGTCCATTTTTTAGCCAAAGCATATGGCTTCTAGCACACATGGGTGAAGAGATGCTGGGCCCTATGCCAAGAGAAGTAATTTCTTCACTATATATTACTTAGGCCAATCCAAGCAAGCTTGCAACTTCCCATCCATGGAAGGGGAGGTATCACATGACAGTACTGTCCCCTCGGCCTCAATGCATCCAGCCAACTCACTGAGCTTGCCCCTAAACTCACCTCACTGGAATGGGATCACAAAGCACTACCCACTGGGTAAAGACTGGCACTACACAGAACATTTTTTAAGAATTTGTTTTTGATAATTTGATCCCAAATTTTCAAAAGAGTAATTTTATGAATCCCTCTTATAATCATGACGTGTCATTTATAGAATACTGGCTGAAATGTCATTAAGCACCAAAACTGTGAAATCATATTTTTTATTTTATTTTATTCTTTTGGTAACCGGGTAAGGCCCACTAGTCACAAGTCTGTTTTCAGGGGCTCCCTGGAGCACTGGGGTGGTTAAGTGACTTGCTCACAGTCATACAGTATGCAAGTGGAGGCTGTAGGACTCAAACCTCATCTGCTAGATGTACCAAGCTGTTTCACAGCTCGTTACTCTAACATCTAGGCTATGCAGCCAGCTTATCTCATCCAGGATTTGAAAAACAACACCTGTTACATTTATGGTGTGTGTGAAAAATGGTTGTATTGAATGTTTGGCATCAAAATACTGAAATTTTGTGAAGTTATGAATGAACATTGAAAAATTTTAATGTTCACTCATAATTTGGTTGGTTTATCATATTTTTACAGCAAGTTTCCAACACAGTCTTCTCATGACCCCTCCTCGTGAACATGGTAGGTGAAAATGTTCACATTCCACACGAAATGTGATTTGCACAGTGATTGCAGAATCAACATTCATCACATATTTGAAAAATTTAAACTGACTTCTTTATGTGGTTGGGTTGCAAAAAGGCCATGTTGAGAGTTTTGTGGAAAAATATTGAAAATTATTGAAGTTATGAGTGAACGTTGAAATATTTCAACACTCACTCACAACTTGGTCATTTTTTTTTTTTAGTGTTTTTGTTGACCGGGTAAGTGCACTAGACAAATCCTGCCTATTTTCATACTTTCATTTCGACCTGCGGGAGGGGGATACAGATGAATGCCAACTAACCTTGAACCAGATTAAGCTGTTGGTGGTATTTTTAGTGAATGAGGGAAATTTGGCCAGGACACTGGGGAAATTCCCATACTCTTGCTTTCTGTGAGCAGGGGGAACCTTTTTCCTGTGGGACCAAGATGGCAGACAACAGTCCTGGAGTGCAAGCGGTTGTTATGAAGGATGGTATACAAGTCCATGTTACAGCTCAGAAAATGAATAAACCACATGGTGATGCCTGTCCTAAGTTGCTTGGATGTGATAAACAGCCAAAAGCCAGACACCATCCAAAGTGCAATGCTGATGATGGCTTATGAAATGATAGTATAGTGCAGTAGTCTAAGGCTCTGAGCTGCAAATCTGGTGATATCCAGCAGACCAGACCTGGGTTTGAATCCCACAGCTTCCACTTACATACTGTGTGACCCTGAGCAAGTCGCTTAACCTTCTTGTGCTCCCAGGTCGCTCCTGTAAAAAAGCTTTCAGTTTAGTGTGCTATACCTGGTTAAACAACTAAATAATAAAAATAATAAATAATAGTAGCATGCTACAACTGGAAGAGCCTGGAACTCACTGCAATAGTCGTTTAGACACAATGCCTGATTTGGATGGTTTTCCTTCTGTAGCCTCTTCTATTACTACTGTGTTCCTGAATTCTGACCAGCTTCATTCAGCCTGCCCTCCTGCTCCTGAGGCCTCAGTTACAACCCTGATACTGTCGCAGCTGCAATCCTTCTATTTGCACCACCACTCTGTTTTGTGGGACTTTGCTAAGGAAGACAACGCTTTTACTGACTTGCCACCCTCTACGGTTCAGTCACCGGTAGTCGCTGCCTTTCCTGCCTTGCTGGTTCAGCCTGTGCTCTCATCTGGAAAGGTTTTACCTGATTCTGCTCCTCAGCTGGGTGTTTCGGCACTTCCTCCTAACGATACTTCCTCTACCGACCAGGCCTGGTCTCCAGCTTCTGCTCTTTGAGCCGCGGGATGGCCACAACAGTGTCCCAGTGCCCCGTGGACCTCTCCACAGGCTGTCAGTGCCCAAGACATTATACTGCACACCTCGCCCTCTAGTGTGCCTATTTTGGATACTCCTCCACTTGTTTGTTGCCCCCAGAAGGTCTCTCCCCAAGATGATTCAGCTCCTCCACAGATTTCCTGTCTGGACATTCCTCCGGTGCATCTTCCTTCTGTTTCCCTCCTCCAGGCTTCCTCTTCTGCATTGCGACTTTCTGCTACAGTGCACTCCTCTTTGGACGGGGACTCCCAGCATCATTTGGACAATTCTCTCTTGCCTTCTTTGCCTGAAGGTGAGCCGTTGGAGACGCCTCAGTTTTGCCTTAGCAATTTGTTTCAAAACTTGGGTGCACCTGCTCAGCGTAGAAACACTGTTCGCCTGAAATACTTTGGGGATCTTTCCACTGTTCCTGATAGGAGGACTGTGTTGCATTCTGTGCTTAGGGACTCTTTGGGTATTACTGTGAGTGAACTGTTTGCATTCAGACACGTTAAGGGGGAATCAATTTATGATATTAGCTTTAAAAATGTTTACACTCTGGAAAGATTTTTGTCTAAGTATGAATTGGTGAAATCTCAGTCATTGTGGGCCCCCTTTAGGCTCATTCCCCTTGCTAAGCCTACCATAAAAGTTATTACCCTGCTTTTTTGCAATGAGGGAGTGAGCATAGTAGATGTCCAGTACTGGCTTAAGCAGTGCTGTGATATTCTCAAGGCTCCTTGACCTATTTTGGATGAGGACCTCGTCTGGACAGGGGGTTGGAAAGTAAAAGTACAACTGTGGCAGACTGATCAGGGCATAACATATTTACCTGGCAGCTTCTATATTGGTCATGACAGGGGTTTGTGTTTTTACCCTGGTCAGCCCCGCACTTGCCATAAATGTGATGCTCAAACACACCTTAGCCATACTTGTGACAAGCCATGATGCTCTATTTGCTTGGCCTATGGTCATGTCAGTCTTGGTTGCCCTAAACCCCTGAGATGTAACCTCTGTCATGAATCTGGTCATATCTATCAGCAGTGTCTGTGGGTGGACCACAACAGGTTGGATTGCTCCCCTCAAGGCCAGATGGCTCTTATATCTAACGCCCAATCTCAGGTCCTTCGCCACCGTGAAAATCTGCACCAGGAGGTGGTACCCCACCCATTGATGTTGTCCTGACTTCTCCTCCTGAGTCTTTGGTATGTACTCCTAGCTTGCAGACTCCTGCTCCTCCTTGTGGGGACCCAGCTTCAGAGGTCATCATGCCCTCCAACCCCTATGCCCTCCCAGACCTGGATCCCGTTGTGGAGGTTTCTCAGGGTAAGCAGGGTAAGTCTAAGGGCAAGCGGAAGGCTCCCGGCCCTCCCCCTCGACAGTCCATTCTGACTAGAAATTGTTAACAGGCTCTGACCAAACAGAAGCAGTGGAGTGACATAATGGATGAAGAAAATGATTCTGACTTCTCTCTAGCCTCATCTCTCCTTTATGGATTACTCCTCTGATTCCCAGCTGAATCCTTCTTCCTTTAGATCTGCACCCGAGCAACGTTCTGCAGTTACTTAACTGCTTAGCTTTTTTCTTTTTTTTTTCCCCTGATTTCTTGTCACCTACTCTGCTTTTCCTATGGCTGGGAGTTTAAGCCTTCGTTGCCTTACACTTAATGTGTGCAGCATGAAGTTCCATAGGAAACTTCTTATCTCTTTACAGTATCTGATGGATCTCCCTCATGATTTTTACCTGATTCAGGATACTAGACTGAAAACCCATTTTGAGCTATCCCGGGCTTCTGCCAGTTGGACCAAGGGCCTTTTCTTCTGGTCTTCTGGTGAGGATAAATGTGATAGCTTAGGCATTCTGTTTTCCGGTTTTGATTATGCTGTTACCAGGCTAGTTGATATTGATCACAGGCCGTGCATTGTTGCTTGATTGCACGTTCCATTGTCTATGACTCAGGATTCTAAATGTTTATGTGCCCTAAAGTATAGCGGTCTTGTTTCGGCTCTTACAACCTTATTTACATACCTCCCACCATCTTTACCTGGGGGGGATTTCAACTGCGGCCTCACCCTGGCTGATAGAGGAGGCTCCACTCAGAAACGTTTCAGGGACTCTACTGCTTTACGTTCTATTCTTCAGACTGCATCTCTTCAGGATGGCTACTGTGCAGTGCATCCCAAGGGAGCTAAAACCTACTATAGGGGTTCCCTAGCCACTCATATTGATTTTTTTCTTTCTTTCTCATAATACTCGGGTTCACCAAGCTAAGGTTATTCCTTGTGAATCCTCGGATCACATGGCCATTTCCTTGCTTTGTTCTCCCTCCTCAGCGTCCCATCCTCTGATTGTTTCTTCTTATTGGAAGTTGAATAGTTTCTTGTTGTCAGATGGTTGCATTGTTAGAGATTGCCGAGAATTATTGTTGGCCTGCATTTCGGTGTTGGATGACTATGCCTCCCCTTACCTTGATGGGAGGACACCAAATCAGATCTTAAACATTTCTTTCTTCAGCAGGGTAGGAGAAAGTCAGCTTCCTCTTATCGACATATTTACTTTTATGGTGACATTTGCAGGACACCATTTCCAGGGCGTATGAGTCTGGACAGGATTACTCCCCTCTTATTGCTTCTCTGAAGACTCGGATGGAGGCATACTAGTATGATAGAGCTCGTTCCTTGCGTCTTGAGGCCTCTTGTGGCACCCGCTCTTCTAAGGCCTCTTTTGACATTTATAAGCATTGTTCTGACAGGGTGATGGCCATGCATCTTGAACGTCTTGTGGACCCGGACTCCTTGGTGGTTTCTGACACTATGACCTCTCTTCAGCACAAGGTCTTTTCCTATCTGAATGGCATCTTTGGCTCTCCTTCTCTGACCTCGTCTGCTGCTGCTCCTTTTCTTGATTTCCAGCTTCCATCTCCTTCTTATGATCTCTGTACTCAGCTGACTCTTCCGATTTCTTCGTTGGAGGTACAGGCAACAATCAAGAAGCAGAAACAGTGTACTTCTCCTGGGCTGGATGGCCTAACCGTGGAAATTTATCACACATTTTCCGATCTCTTTTCTCTGATTCTTACCCTGCTGTTTAATACCATTATCACTACCCATTCTGTCTCCCAACATTTCTCAGATGTGATTATGTTCCTCCTCTTTAAAAAGGGTGACAGGACAGATATTCGGAATTGGAGATCATTGAACCTCCTGAACGTGGATTACAAGATTTTTGCATCAGTCCTGCTCAGTCACCTTCTTCCTCATGCATCTCAGGTTATCTCAGAGGTTCAGACTTGTGCTATCCCCCACCACTCTATTGTTTCAAATCTTTCTCTCCTGAGAGATATTTCTGTTTTCAGTTCTTCTTCTTCTCCCTCACTACTATTTTCTCTTGATCAGGAGGAAGCATTTGACAGGGTAAATCATGCCTCTCTCTTTCACATCCTCTCTCATTATGGTGTTCCACACCGCTTTATCCAGTGGATACAACTACTATAGTCTACTGCTTGGATCCACCCTTATGTAAATGGTTTCCCTTGTCCCCCCTTTTTAAGTCACACCGGTGTCCATCAAGGCTGCCCTTTGAGTCCTCTTCTCTATGTTTTTCGTATTGACCCTTTGCTTCGCTAGCTTTTGCATCATCCTACTATTCCCCATCTTTCCTTTTCTTCTCTGTCCCCTATCCTTACGGTGTTGGCATATGCAGATGACCTTTGTGTTATCACTACTCCTCAACTTCAAGAGTCAGACTTGCTTCATCTCCTTATGGATTTCGAGAGGGTATCTGGTTCTAGGTTGAATTACAGTAAGAGCTCTGCTGTACACCTCCCAATGTTGCCACCCCCTGATTCTCCTCGTTGTATTACTGGGGTGCCTTTGTTCTCCTTTCCAATCAAAATCTTGGGATTGACTTTTGGTGCTGCTGATGATGCCCTCACCAACTGGGCTACCATTCTTGAAAAGGCTTTACACATAGTTGCTTCCTGGAAGGGATTTACTATAGCTAAGCAGAAGTGGGTTTTACTGTTAAAAACCTTCATTCTTCCTTTGTTTCTGCATGTGGCTTCAGTTTTTCCTGTTCCCCTTTCCTTGGAAGCTCATTTGTATAATGTTTTTTCCAGGGTTTTTGGGGCAGTCGCTTAAACCCAATCAAACGGAATTATACCTATCCTGATTATTGCCATGGCAGTGTTCAGATGTTGAATCCTTTGGTCATTTTTCACTGTTTGTTTCTCAAATCTACCTTTCCTTCTTTATTGCATGACCAGTAGGTCTTTTGGTTGTTTCTTCTCCATCATCGAGTTGCCCCATTATGCACGGTGTGGACTCTACCTCCTTTGGAGATTCCTCAGAACTTTTGAAAGTACAATCTTCCCTATTATATTCTCTCCTCCTTTTTAAAAATTCGCCAGTGGTCTTTGACTCCTAAAATGATTCTTTCTTCCTCACGAAGGCATTTATATCAGTCTGTTTTGGGGTCTTACTTTCTGGATCTACCTGTGTTATGCAACTCCCTTGGTGCTATTCTGGACTCCTCTTGTGTTTTTTTGTCAATTGGTTGACCCTCGTATTCCTCAGTGGGTTTGGGATATTACTTGGTTGTCCTGTCACGGCAAGCTTGGTGTCTGTGATAACTTGAAGCAAAAAGCACAGAAGGAAAGGACTTGTCCTCATGGCTCATGTCCTTCCATCCCTGAAACCATGTTCCATTTTTTTATAGATTGGCCCTTTACTCGAACTGTTTGGACCCTCTTCCTTCATAAGTGGAAGGAAAAGGCCCTTCCCACTCTCACTTATGATATTTTGATTTATGGCATCTATCCTCCCGGACTGAATTCATACCTTCCCAGTACTGTCCATTTGATTTTCGCTTTTTGCAGCTACTATTATCTAGCAGGCCAGATGTGAATTTTTGCTGCAACAGAAACTGTGTGACCCTACCCATATTATTGCTCAGATTTTGCAAGGTCTACACACTGTTTATTGCACTGAGAAAGCCTCATTGCCCCCAGAGTTTTTTTAGAGATATTGGAATCTCTGCTCCTGGATTTTCTCTGACAATTAGTTTATGTTACCCTTCTTCCCCTACTCTCTTAGTGGGGTTGGGATGCAGGTTGTGTACCTATGCATTTTCATTTCTGTTTGTAGTTGACATATACTGTGACTTCTTTATTATGTTTTTTTTAATGCTTTTGTGTGCTATACTTCCATTTCATATATATTTTCTTCTGAGTTTTATATTAACACTTTTCCCTACTCTTTTAGTAGGGATGGGATGGGGATTCCATGCATGTCCGGATTATTCCTGATTTCAAGTTCATGTATGTTATCATACATGTTTTCTGTTTTTTGTTTCTTGCTCTTTGATTTTGTATGCTGTAATACACTTCTGTATATTGTGTGTTCAGTTTTTGAAAATTCCCCTACTTTTTTAGTGGGGCTGGGAAGGGGGTTATGTACTTATGTGCAATATTTTTCATTTGACATTTATGTATGCTGCACTACTTTTTTCTGTCTCCTTTAATTATAATTTTGTATGATGCACTACAAATTTTGTATGTTTTGAATAAAAAATTTCCCTACTCTTTTTGATAAGTGCCATGAGATCTTTAACATCCACCTGAACTACCACCAATCCAGGCAGAAGGGACCTTGGTTTAACATCTTATCTGAAAGACGGCACCTCAGAAGTGCAGCACCCCTCTCATGCTGCACTACAGTGTCAGTACTGGGATATTAACCCAAGTGCCAGATGTGGGAACTGAACCCACAGCCCTCTGATCTCCCAGCCTCAGAGGCGAGTGTGCTACCTACTGAGCCACTGAAACTGTTGTCATTTTACTATATTTATACACAAACATAGCCTTCTTTTGATGCCACCTTACTCCAAGTAGATGGAAATGTTAAAATCCCATCCAGAAGGTTATGATGTGCAGTAACCATGAAATCACATTTTGGGACAGATTCGAAAAGTTTCAACAACCTTGTTTGTGATGTGGTGTCCCAGAAAGGCCATGTTGAAAATTCCATCTAAACACATTGAAAACTGACAAAATTGTGAGTAAAGGTTCAAAACCTATTGAAACAGAATGAATGGTCTTACCTTGTTTTCGCATATGGCAGTCAACAGTTTCAGCAGCAAAATGTGTTTTAGACTGGAGAGAGGATCTGTGCTGTGAGACACTTTTAACTGAGTGAGGGTATGTGCATGTGGGCAGAATGGAGGTGTGGGTGCCAAATAGGAAGTCAGGGTGGTGTGGGTGCCAAATAGGAAGTGTGAGAATAAGGGACCATTTTCTTTGCTACGGGGAAGGGTCACTTTGTCAACAATTGTGATTGGGTGCTCCGGTGTAGGGATACTGGTTGGTGGCACCAGGAGTGGGCACCAGTGTGCTGCCATGTATATTTTGGGAAGG
The DNA here is from genome assembly GCA_016271365.2 of Neoceratodus forsteri. Taxonomy (NCBI): domain Eukaryota; kingdom Metazoa; phylum Chordata; order Ceratodontiformes; family Ceratodontidae; genus Neoceratodus; species Neoceratodus forsteri. The sequence continues at coordinate 944,452,830 of CM057452.1, forward strand.
CCAACCTGGATTGGGTGATGGCAGACAGAAACAGTAGCGGGGGCTGCACCCCAGTACCCTTAATACATTAAATATTTAAAGATAGATAGATAGATAGATAGATAGATAGATAGATAGACAGACAGACAGACAGACAGACAGACAGACAGGGAGATAGGATGATAGATGGATGCGAGACTAAGATAGATAGAGAGACAGAGAGAGAGAGTTGGAGACTGACATCTTGCTGCTTACACACAAGCTGGCCAGTAGCATGCTTTGATCTGCAGTTGCAGATGTCAAGAAGGTCCTGCTGCTCTCATACTGAAAACACAAGTGAAAAACTATTCTTGATGAGCTGAGCACCCTGGATTTTGGGGTGGCCAGAGAAAGTATTTCTGCCTCTTTAAAAACCAAAAAAAAGCACCAGCATCTAACTAAACAGATTCTGTTTATCTATGTTCAGGTGTTTGTGTTCTTAAAGCACATCATTTTTAGGTATTTTCAGTGTTTTGATTTGAAAAAACAAAATGGCAACCACAATGAACTGATACTAAAATTCAATTTGTGAGAGCTATTTTGTTTTTTGAGAACTTGGTGATGCGAACTGAAAATGTTTTCACAAACACTGTAGAAACATTTTGGATTAGAGGGTTATCAAACCATCCTTCTGAACATGCTCAGAACAATTCAGTAGAAAACTTAAAATTCTTATAACTTCTGAAGTGTTTATTTTTTCATTAGTTCTTCAAGAGGCACTACTTCAGCACATACCTCTTCTACCCTGAAAGTTTTGTGAAAAAATTCTGTACCATTTAGGCTGTGCATGACAGCAAATAAAAAAAACAAAACATAGTATAGGGAAAAACTCACTTTTCCAAAATAAGGGATAGCCAGATCTTGGCAACCACACAAGGGGCTGTCATGAGACTTTTAACTTCTCGATATTCTGTGAGCCTTCCAGTGCATGCAACCTTTTGGGCAATTCCATCAAATGCCACCAAAGTTATTAATGTGCAAAGACTGGGTTTAACACTGAGCACTCCACTCAACCCTAATTATACTGGTAATACTGTGCCAGTATAATCTGTGAAATATATGTGTGTGTGTGTGTGTGTGTGTGTGTGTGTGTGTCTATACACATGCATATGCATAGGAGCACAGTAGTTCCATATTATTAGGGTTGCAACTGATTGTCTATGTTAAGGTCCTATTTTTGGCACCCTTAATAATTTGGCAGTCTCTAGATGGAATAGCAATGATAATTAAGTTTGGCAAGCATGTTCTCAATGCCAGGATCTCTGGATCCTAAAATTTTGGTAATGATCAGTTCAGAAGTATAAAAGTTCTAAAAGTTTGAACCTACATACAAACATATTATATAAGACTCTGCCCCCTCAATAGCTCAAGAATAGCTACCACCAGTTGAAATTAAAAACTTTCACATTTGTTGCAGTATGTCCCAAGAAGGTAGCTTTTTCAGGTGGTCTTACTAAAAATGTGTCATTTTTAAAATATAAAAGAACAATCCTATTTTCACACATGTGCTGATCTTTTTAAGCATGTTATTCATAAGGTGTCTTTCACCACAACAGCAGCTTCCATTCTCGTGACTCAAAATATGTGTACTTTAGCATTTTTTGTGAGTCTTAGTTATCACTGATAATCGCCCTTGCTGTTCATGGCTTATGTCTGTGGTGGCCAACCCTTCCATTGGCATCTCTCATTCCACCCAGCTGATTTGTACAGAAACTGGTGGGGGATGCCAAACCCCTCAGCCAGAACCACCCTACCAGTCTGTAAACAGACCATCAAAGGCTGCCCAATCCCACCACCAGTACCCCATTTGTCATCCAATCCATAAACACATCACTGATGACTGCTCAAACCCATTGCCTGCTCCCCAATCCCACCCAACCCATCTGTAAACAGACATTCAGTTTGTGCCCAATCCCACCACCTGTGCACCCCTTCCTCTTGTCTAATCTATAAACACACTGGTGGAGGTTGGCCAACCCCACTGCTGTTACCAACCATCCTTTGCAAGATCTGTAAAGACACCAGTGGCTAGGGCCCAACCCTACTGCTGGTACATGTTCTTGCCTGCTAGACATGTAAACACAATGCTGACAGATGCCTAATCATGCCACCCCTCTCCTGCTAGCTCAATCTGCAATCGCAATGGCTGCAGGTGCACAGCCCCACTGTAGGTACCCTTCTCCCACCCTCCCAATTTTTAATATCTGTGATGAATGCTCAATACCACTACTGGTGCCCTTCCATCTGCCAGATCCTTCAACACAGTGGAAACAGGTACACAACCCCATTGCTGGTACCCCCCCCTTTGGCCTGCCCAATGTATAAACACACCAGAGGTGAATGCTCAACCTTTCCACTTATACAGTACTCCAGACCACCAGAATATTAAACACAGAGTCAGTTAGTACCCCATTCTCCTGCCAATGCTCCTTCAGCTAGTTTCCAAAACTGCAAACACACTGGCTATGGATGCCCAGCCCCATTGCTGGTACCTCCTTACACCTGTCAGACAATTAAACACACCAGAAGTGTGTGCCCAATCCCACCACAGGATCATCCATCCTTCCCACCAGATTTTTAAATTCAGCAGTGCTGGATACCCAAATCAGTTCACCATTCTGCCAATGTGTAAGCACATCAGCCACAGCAGATGCCCAACCCTTCTGATGCTACCACATTCCATCCACCAGATCTTTAAACACACTGGTGAAAGGTGGCTAATCCCACTGCCAGTACCCCTCCCACCCAGCATGTATAAAAAAATACTTACCCTCACCCACCCTCTAGCACCCATGCTACCATCCTCCCCTTCACTGATGCTCAATGTCCCATATCACAAATTCTCATTGTCCTACATCCCAGTTCTATAATGTCTCTCAACAAGCTCCTCTACCTTCAAGTAAGAAAAATGAAAAACAGATCATGCAAATCTATTCCAAAAACATGACTAAGGCTCTTTTAGGGAAAAAAGGTGAGTCTGAAACAGAAGTTAGGAACACATTTGAAATGATCTAATTTGGTGTAGACACAAAGCCATGAGTAGTGTGCAGGAGGTCAAACTGCATAACTGTAGATAAAACAGTTATCACAGAGTTGTCCCCATTGCATATTCCATTCATGCTATTGGTAGGACCTGAAGAGTGTTGCTTTTGTTTGTAGCAGTACTGTGATTTTATTTTTAAAGTAAAAACTGCCTGGACTTTTTTTCTGGGAAGTTTTAGCACAGACAGTTGAGGTTTTTAGAGTGGTAATCAAGGACACCACGTGCCAACATATACTACTGATTGGCTGATACAGTTTATGGTTGTGGCTTAGCCATGTGCTCTGTCATTGAGTACAGGGTGGGGAGAAGCAATGGCCACAATTTGCAAGACATTCAGATGTGGTAGGTGGCATTGAAGAGTGAGCATTGGTGAGAATGTGATTAAGGACATTGTTTGTTTACTAAAGATGGTGAGCGGCATGGGGGAGTCAGCATTATTAATCATCTGGCTACAGTTTTTAAAGTGACGGATGCCACAGAGATGGTTAGTGATTTTGTATGTGGGAGTGCAGGGTTATTATTGTTCAAGCTGGAACTGGGAACTGGGTGGAATCGGGCAGCAAACATGGGAGTCAAAGAATCAAGGGACACACGCAAGAAGCAGTGAGAAAAAAACTTGTTTTTAAATTTTTTTCAAGCTGAGTTATCGGGTTTAGGAAGTCTGGGGCAGAAGTTGTGTGATCTGCATGAAATAGTACCAGTTGCATCAGTGTGTGATGATGTGTCCACTACTATATACACTGTAGAGGACACATTTTTAGCTGGGTCAAAATTTTCACTTTATTCGCTTTATGTTACTTTTCAGTGAAATTTATGTCTCAGTGAAATATATGTCTGACAATGGTTTGTTTCAGTACAGAAAATATGCAGAGGATCACTTACTTACTGTACTTTGTTAAATCAATGAGGAGACTTAGTCATTTTTTAATGCTTGACAAACTGACATTTATTGTTGTTCAGCAAAAGAAAACAGTAAATTAACACTTTTTTTAGGCTAGTTCCACAATCCTTATCGTCATCATCCTTGTCCGAATCAGGGAGTGTTGGTTTGACGTCTGACGTCTCCACCTCTTTCAACTCGTCCTGTAATTACAAACAAATGGAAAAAATGAAGGAGCTGACATTGAGAGAAGGGCCAGACACAATTCAAAAGGAAGTAATTAAGCTTACCCAATTCAAGCTGTTATAGTGTGCATACTGGAAACCGGCCTCAGCAAACCCCCTACAGCAGTCAACTGCTCTAGTTGAAAGCTCCATGAAACTCTGCACTAGCCAAGCCACATATAGAAACATAGAAACATAGAATTTGATGGCAGATAAGGACCGCTTGGCCCACCCAGTCTGCACATTTCCCTACCTAGTGGATAAGCTGTAGATCCTAGTTAACCAGCAGCCTACTTCTTCCTACCCCCATCCCTAGAATTGCCTTATGACTGTCCCATGCATGTTGAATTCCACCACTGTTTTGACTCTACAACCTCCTCGAGGCCATTCCATGCATCCACAACCCTCTCTGTAGAAAAATACTTCCTAATTACCTCTGAGCGCCCCCATCTTCAACATCAGCCCCTTGTTCTTGCACACCCTTTTTTGAAAGATGCCACCCTCTTGGACTTTGTTGATTCTCTTGAGGTACTTGAAAGTTTCTATCATGTCCCCCCTCTCCCTCCTTTCCTCAAGGCTCCTTAAGTCTCTCTTCATATGTCTTCTGGTTCAGACCCTGCACCATTTTAGTTGCCCTCCTCTGGACAGCTTCCATCCTGTCTATGTCTTTGCAGAGACTGGGTCTCCAGAACTGCACACAGTACTCCAGATGGGGTCTCACCAGCTGTTTATACAGAGGAATAATAACTTCCAGTTTTCTACTGGTGATGCCTCTCCCTATGCATCCCAGTATCCCCCCCAGCCCTCCTTGCTGCCCTCTCACATTGCTTGTCCACCTTTAGGTCATCTGATATGACTACCCCCAGGTCCCTTTCCATTTTTGTTGTTGTTAGTATCTCACCCCCCATTGTGTACTCTTCCCCTGGGTTTTGTTTCCCAGGTGCATTACCTGCACTTCTTAGCATTGAATCTAAGCTGCCATACATTTGACCATTCCTCTAACCTTTCCAAGTCCCTTCTCATCCTTTCCACCCACCTTGTGCATCAACTCTGTTGCAGATCTTTTGTCATCTGCAAAGAGACATATTTTCCTTCCAGTACCTCTGCAATGTTGCTTATAAGACATTGAAGAGGACTGGTCCTAATACTGAACCCTGCGGTACCCCACTAGTAACCCCCCTTTCTTCAGAGTGGACTCCATTTACTATTACTCTCTGTGTCCTATTCTCCAGCCAATTCTTTACCCAGGCTGTCATCTTGGGACTCACTCCCAGGCTGGCTAACTTGTATATTAATCTTTTGTGTGGGACTGTGTCAAATGCCTTGCTAAAGTCTAGGTAGGCCATGTCCACAGCCCTTCCCTGATCTACTACTTTGGTCACCCAGTCAAAGAAATCTATCAGATTTGTCTGGCATGACCTTCCCACTGTGAATCCATGCTGCCTTGGGTCCTGTGCCCTCTGACCTCTAGATACTCAACAATTCTTTCCTTTAGAAGTGATTCCATCATTTTCCCTATCACTGAAGTTAAACTAACAGGTCTGTAGTTTCCTGCTTCTGCCTTGCTTCCACTTTTGTGAAGGGGAATCACATCTGCCCTCCTCCAATCCTCAGGTACCACCCCATTCTCCCATGATTTGTTAAAGAGGGTAGTCAGTGGTGTCACTAGTTCTACCCTTAGTTCTTTTAGAATTCTGGGATGGATCCCATCAGCCCCCATTGCTTTGTCCACCTTCAGTTTTAAGAGTTCTTTCAGAACCCTTTCTTCTGTAAATGGGCTGGTATCAACTTCTGTATCCAGAGTGTTTCTACTGTTTATTTTAGGTACCTCCCCCTCTTCCTTTGTAAATACTGAGCAAAAATATTTGTTTAGTATCTCTGCCATTTCACAGTCACCCTCTGTCCACCCTCCCTCCCCTTTATTAAGCCTCACTATCCCTCCCTTGGTCTTCCTTCACTCCCTGATGTACCTATAAAAGGTTTTATCCCCCTTCTTAACTGAGTTGGCAATCTTTTCTCAGTTTGGGCCTTTGCTGTTCTGACTGCCTTCCCAGCTTCCTTTTGCTTTAACTGATATAGTTCTCTGTCCTGCTCCTTCTGTGATTCCTTGTACTTCCTGAATGCTTTCTTTTCTCTTGAACCTTCACTGCCACTTCCTTTGAAAGCATAGTGGTTTCTTACATTGTTTCATTTGTTTATTTGCTTCACACAAGGCTTGTTACCTCTGTGATGGCAGTTTTATTATTCCCCATTGTTCTTCCACCTCCTTCCTGCCCATTTGCTAGTGCATTCCTTAGGCACTCACCCATTTGGCAAAGTCAGCCCTCCTAAAGTCCAGTACTTTTGCCTTTGTATGGCTTGACTGTATTGCTGTGTTTATTGTGAACCATATTGTTCGATGGTTGCTAGTTCCCAGATGGCTACCCACTTCTTCATCTGTGATCCTCTCTTCATCTCCCTTTGAGAGAACCAGGTCTAAGATTGCTCCCTCTTGAGTGGGCTCCAATACTAGTTGTCTAAGGCATGCCCCCTGTAGGGAATCTAGAATAACTCCACTCTTCGAAGTGGCTGCTGCAACTGCACTCCAGTTAACATCTGGCATATTCAGATGACCCATCAGCAATAGCTCCCCCTTTTCTGCCATTCTAAGCATACATTCTATCATTTCCTTGTCCATTTCCTCCCCCTGAGAAGGGAGTCTGTATACAACCCCTGTGCGGACATGCCGTTCTTTAAGCTGGTGTAGTTTAAAGTCAGTCTTGAACTCTTGGCTCCCCTGGGCAACATTTTCTGCCACAATACCAGCATACTGTACCAGTTTGTAAAACAGAGTCATAGAAACATAGAAGTTGATGGCAGATAAGGACGGCGAGGCCCATCTAGTCTGCCCACTTATTTTTCTACCTTATAAATGTGCCATTGGCCTTTGCTCTGTCAGTAGCCTATCTATTCATACTCATCTGTTTTGCTCCCTTATGCCTACCCCATGCCTGTTTGAAGCCCTGCATTGTATTCATAGCCACCACTTCCTGAGGTAGACCGTTCCATGCATCCACCACCCTTTCTTTGAAAAAGAATTTCCTCACATTCCCCCTTAATCAGCCTCCTCTAATCTCATGCTGTGTCCTCTTGTCCTGCTATTTTTCTTATATTAAAACATGTTAGACTCTTTTACCTTGTTAATGCCCTTAAGGTGTTTGAATGTTTCAATCATATCACCTCTCTCCCTCCTTTGCTCAAGGGTATACATATTGAGCTCGGTTAATCTGTCCTCATATGTCTTCTGTTGCAGTCCCTGCACCACTTTGGTTGCCTTTCTCTGGACTGCCTAATTTGGTTAATGTCCTTGTGAAGATGTGGCCTCCAGTACTGCGTGCAGTACTCAAGATGGGGCCTAACCAGTGTCTTGTAAAGAGGAATTATTACCTCCCTCTTATGACTTGTGATACCCCTACTAATACACCCTAGTATTGCCCTAGCCTTACCTACTGCTTTAGAGGTCTGCTTGGATGATTTCAGGTCATCGGTGATGATGATGCCCAAGTCTCTTTCTTCCTTTGTGACTGCCAGCAACTCCCCTCCCAGCCTATAGGTGGCTTCATGGTTTCTCTTCCCTATGTGCATGATCTTGCACTTCTTTGCATTAAATCCCAGTTGTCACTCTTCTGACCATTTTGCTAGTTTATCCAGATCTCTTCTCATTCTGCCCACCCTATCTGGATCATCTACTCTGTTGCAGATCTTGGTGTCATCTGCAAACAGACAAGCCTTACCCTCTAGTCCATCTTCAATGTCACTAATGAAGATATTGAAGAGGACTGGCCCCAGGACTGATATCTGAGGTACCCCACTTGTGACTTGCATCTCTTCTGACTGCATACCATTTACCACCACTCTCTGTTTTCTGCCCGTCAACCAGTTTGCCACCCTTGAACAGTTTGTTTATAGAAATGTCAAGGGGTTGGAGAAGGTCAGTGCATGATGGGGGTATAAAAATCAGCATTATGATAGCCTTCTCTAGGCAGCTCACAACAACTTGTGTGGTATTGGCTCGGAAAAGATCTATAATGAGAATTACCTTTTGTTCAGATGGAAGATCACATTTTACTTTAATTTTATCACAATATGGTATTATCACTTCCTCAATGTACAGCATTATTGTTGACTGATTTGCCCAGTGGTTTTCATGATGTGCTATGCATCAGCCATTGGGGAATTTGTATTTCAGGTGGCAAGTGATGGTTTTTCCCTTTATAGATTACCATGTACAAATAGCTGGTGACATTTCTACTATGTGCATAAATGTTAGTCTGAACATTTATACACATATTAGCGCTTAAAAAATCACACTGCTTGTGTGTCCAGACCCACTGCATAGATAGACAGACAGACGTAGATAAATGGAGACAGACAAACAGACAAATAAATAGATGTATAGACAGACAGACAGATATTCCAAACAACTATAGGTATTGGTCAGGGTAAAAAACACAAAGCCTCAAAAATAGGGAAATGTGACGTTAGGGTACAGTAAAATAGAATTCTGAAGAAAGAAGTTACTGTATACGCACTCTTTTTGTGTGTGCAAAAAAATAGCTTTAATGATGCAAATCTCAGTGAAGAAACAGCAGTTGCAAATTTTCAGTATCACACAGGAGCCCCTTTCTGGTGACCAGAAGAAGGCTCCTTTGTGATGCTGTGTGTTGACAGCTGCAGTTTCATCACTGAAATTTGCACCATTTAAACCTTGTTTAGCACAAGGAACTGTGAACATAACTCTCTTCTTGGGAAAGTGCGTGTGCCTGATTCCTGATTTCTGGTCTTTTTGCTGTTTCCTGCAATTGTGTGACCACAGTACCAGGTGCCCCTGTAAGCACTTTCTGCTGCTGCTTGTAGAACAAACTTCTTTGGACCCTTGGTGAATCTGTGATGTGGTGTTCCTCGGGGATTAAGTGATCTCTTAGCACAGCGTTGGCATTTCTTTAACTTCAGCACAGTCTTTAATGGCACATAAATTTAATCACACATCAACACTTAGAGAAATGGTGCTAAAGTCAGGGTAACTGTCCATAATGCTGCATTGAGAGATAATTCAAACCCCAAGGAGTTCCAAGGTACAAAGTCATCAAGCTTCAGGGGACTTCATTTCTACCATAATATTTCCTTGCTTTTGAAACTTGTCGCTTTACCGTAACCAATGACTAAATTCAGTTTTGTTTTGCTATGAATGTAATTATCTTATTAAAAGGAAATTAAACAGACAAACATGTATTTGTATTGAAAATGCCACCTTTTCACAGACATTGCCAACACTTTTAATGGCAAGTTATACTTGGTGTCCAGCGCCACCAACCAACCTCAGCCCACCCTTGTGACAACAAGCAGTCCTGGCATCCTGCAGCCTCACCCTGCCACAAACTACTGGTCCATGGCATTCAGTGGTACAAACCTCCCTGATTATACACATATGCCGAACAATCCCTGTTGCTCAATAGAGCCACCCTCACCCCACTCTGTGACAAGTAATCCCTGCCATCCAGTGTTACTTGCTTCCACCTTTAGTGTCAATGCACTCATTGGTGTTCAGGGACTGCACCCCCTTATCCTGACCCATGTCAAAGCATCCTCTGGCATTCAGTGGCACCACCTTATAATGCCACATACTGTAGCTAGCATATCCTGGCATCCATTGACAACTCTTCCCTCTTCTCTTCCCTCCACAATGCCCAAGCTATCCTGGCATCCTGTGGCAACCAGTTATTTACTGTGACTCATGTCTATCACTCACCATATAGGGGCTCCCTACCACAACTTGTCCACTACTTCTACCAGAGCTTGTGGAAAAAAAACTTCTGTTCCTCCCATCAGCCAGCAACTTTCAGACTAAAGTAAACTGCAATACCAATGTACCAGCAGGTATATTAGCAATAAAGTAGTTGTGAGGCATCTCCTTGAAAATCATATATTCTACATCCATGTACCTTTTTAATTGAGATATATTGCAACTACTGTATTGATATACTCACTGTTATTTTGATATGGTACTGTAGTTTGCTTTACACAGACAGCAGTTAGTCACAGGGGTAAGAAGAAGATATGTACTGGCTTCCATATGGTAGCTAATTTGTTGGTGCTCTGTGGCAACAGGAGAAGGCTCCTGGTGCCACCAACAAGATGTTACTATAGGTGGGGTGTGGGATGAGTCCATGTTCCATAAAAAATTATGCTGGGGGCAGGCTCCCGGTGTCAGGGAAAATATATATAAAAAGAGATGAACGCCAACACCAGGGATGGACACCTGAAGTTGGGGAAAAATAAAAACGGAAGAAAGCAAACACCTGGGAAGGGCTCCCGTGTTCTCAAACATGAAAAAAAAGGACAAAGTCATTAGTAAAGGTAGGATCCAAGTAACAATATCAGAAAATGAAAACTATTTTTGCAGATAGGTGCAAACACATTGTGCACCTTGGTTTGACTTGCTATCACAATTTTAGTTGTGGCATGAAATGCGGCTCATGAAAACCTCCTATGAAAAAAGATGTAGTGCCAGATTCTCAAAGCCTATGAAAATCCTACAGCTGCAGGAAAAACTCGATACAGGGGGGTTGCCACTTGTGAAACTGCAGTTTCTCTTGCAGCTACAATATGGTATTCTTAAAAGGGGAGACAGCTTATGACCAGCTCCACCATTTATGGCAGCTTGCAGGTGCTTTTTCCCTGCAGTTGTGGAAAATGTTATGGCTGGTGGGAAAAGGCACAGCATCTCCCATAGCGGCGGTGGACTGAGAATACCGATCTCTGTAGCTGTGAAGATTTTGGTCTGCAACTGGAGTTGTGGTGTGGGACTTAGTCCCAAATCATTTTGAGAATCCTGCCTGTAATTTTTTGGTTTGTGCATGCAAGGCAGCACTTTATTTTGCTTAAAACTTCATTTTTTTTGTTTGCTTGAACATGCATAATAAACATATTGTTACAGTAGCCGGCTTTAGAGGTATGTCACTGTCATAACTAATGCAGCTCCAACTGCAGAAGTCTAGACAGTGGCAGCCCAATGATCAGCAAGCAAACCGAAGGTTTCTGATGACACACCATGGGACAATTGCAGCACCAAAAAATCAAACAAACAAAGCAAGAGGTTCACAAAGTGAATATTCCAATTCAAGTAGGTAAATGCTGAGAGCATGGTTTTAATGAAGTGTAAAATAAGGACTAAATGAAGAGAACAAGCCCCAGCAGATCGAGTCTCATGCAGGCTCTTCATCAGGGGCACTCAGCATTTACCTATTCGACTCGGAGTAATCACTTTGCTCACCTTTTGCTTTGTTTCAATTATCAGCTATTCTACTGGTGATGGGTGCAAACTTTGAGTAGTTGATAGGAGACAGCCATGTCTATCAAGAAGCTGCTGCTTGCTTTCATCTACAACCCTTGCCTGGCAGCCAGATGAGCACCATCACTATCAACATGTTGCTCATCCTCCCCCTGCTGCTCATTCTCACCCCAAACCTGATGGTTTCCCCAGTGCTCCCTCTGTAAAACAATCCCATCCTCTGCACTTTAGCCTGCCCAGCTCACAATCACTTCCCCAGTGCCCTGTTTGTAAAAACAAACTTCACCCAACAACTAACACCAAAATCTGGCCAATGGAAAATCATGTACACAAATGCTCACAGCCTGGGAAATAAGATCCCAGACCTGCAGGCAATAATGTCAGAGGCTAAACTGGACATAGTAGCAATTAGTGAGATGTGGTTTACCAGTAACCACACTTAGGAGACTTCAGTACCTGGCTATATGTACTGTTCAGAAGAGACTGAGGTGCAAAAGGGGGGAGAATGGCCTGTATGTTAATGAAAATATCAAAGCTACAGAAATTCAGAATACACATAAGGAGCCAGAAGAACTGTGGGTCACCCTGGAAACAGAAAATGGGACAGCCATAAGAACTGGGGTTGTCTACAGGCCCCCAGACCAGAGGGAGGACATAGACACATTACTGTTAGAAGATATACAAAACATGACAGCTAAAGGGGAGGTTCTGATAATGGGAGACTTCAACATGCCAGATACAGATTGGTCAATACCAGCAGGAACATCTGCCAGAATTAGACTCATAGTGGATTCCCTGCAGGAGGAGGGCCTCAAACAACTGGTACAGCAACCCACAAGAGACAGGGCTATCCTAGATCTAGTACTGACTAACAAAGAAGGGATCACAGATCTCCAGGTAGAAGGTCACCTGGGGGCCAGTGACCATCACATGGTATGGTTCAATTCTACACTACATCTAAATCATCCCATTCCAAGGCAAAAAATATGGGACTTCAGAGGAGCTGACTTTGATAAGATGGCCAACAGAGTTAAGCTAGCCCTGGCAAAAAGAAACACAGGTGAGGGGTACAGGCAAAGTGGGCAAGCATTATGATGCACATTGAAGCAACATCCCATTGTGTTAGACAGAAAAGGAAGTGCAAAAGAAGAAGGAAACCACTTTGGTTCTCAAATACAGTAGCAGAAAAGGTCAGAGCCAAAAGGCTGGCCTTCAGGAAATATAAGGAAACACAGTGGATGAAGATAGATAGACAACAAACTTCCCTAAGGGAAGCAGGAAGGCAGTAAGGCAGGCAAAGTCCCAAACTGAGGAAACACTAGCACGAACAGTAAAAGAAGGTGTCAAGACTTTCTATAGATACATTAGTGAAAGGAGAAAGTCCAGAGGGGTAGTGCTTAGCTAATGGAAAAAGGGAGCATGTGAGGAGGAGGACCCTGTAAAGGCATCTATCCTAAATAGATACTTTTGTTCAGTATTTACTGAAGAGAAGGTAGGGCAGGGCCCACAGCTCAGCATCATGGACACAGGGGAGGGAGGTGAGAAGAGCTGCTAAGCTCAGGGTGGATAAGGCAATGGGACCTGATGGCATACATCCCAGGGTACTTAAGGAGCTAAAGGAGGAACTAGCAGAGCCATTAGCAGAATTGCTTAGTGAGTCTCTGAGCACAGGAGAGGTCCCAGAAGACTGGAGAAGGGCTCATGTGATCTCGCCTCCACAAGAGTGGTAGCAGGGAGGAGGCGGAACTACAGACCCGGTCAGTCTTACCTTAGTAGTGGCAAGATTATGGAGGCACTCCTTAAGGAAAGGATAGTGCAACACCTGGAACCATAGTGGCACAGGATCCAAGACAGCATGGGTTTACAAAGTAAGGTCCTGTCAAACTAATCTCATAGATTTCTTTGACTGGGTAACCAGAGTGGTGGACCAAGGGGAGCAGTTGATGTCGCCTACCTTGACTTCAGCAAAGCTTTGACACTGTTCCACATAGAAGATTGATAAATAAGCTGGGTAGGCTCGGTGGTCAGAAGTTGGTCAACTGGGTGGCAAACTGGTTGACGGGCAGAAAACAGAGAGTGGTGGTAAATGGTATACAGTCAGAAGAGATGCAAGTCACAAGTGGGTACCTCAGGGATCAGTCCTGGGGCCAGTCCTCTTCAACATCTTCATTAGTGACCTTGCAGATGGACTAGAGGGTAAGGCTTGTCTGTTTGCAGATGACACCAAGATCTGCAACAGAGTGGATGATCCAGATGGGGTGGGCAGAATGAGAAGAGATCTGGATAAACTAGCAGAATGGTCAGAAGAGTGGCAACTGGGATTTAATGCAAAGAAGTGCAAAATCATGCACATAGGGAAGAGAAACCCTGAAGCCACCAATAGGCTGGGAGAGTTGCTAGCAGTCACAAAGGAAGAAAGAGACTTGGGCATCATCATCACTGATGACCTAAAATCATCCAAGCAGACCTCTAAAGCAGTAGGTAAGGCTAGGGGGTGTTAGGGTGTATTAGTAGGGGTATCACAAGTCAGAAGAGGGAGGTAATAATCCCTCTGTACAAGACACTGGTTAGACCCCATCTGGAGTACTGCATGCAGTATTGGAGGCCACACCTTCACAAGGACATTAACCAAATTGAGGCAGTCCAGAGAAGGGCAACCAAAATGGTGCAGGGACTGCATCAGAAGACATATGAGGACAGATTAACAGAGCTCAATATGTATACCCTTGAGCAAAGGAGGAGAGAGGTGATATGATCGAGGCATTCAAACACCTTAAGGGCATAAACAAGGTGAAAGAGTCTAACATGTTTAAATATAAGAAAAATAGCAGGACAAGAGGACACAGCATGAGATTAGAGGGGGGCCGATTAAGGGGGAATGTGAGGAAATTCTTTTTCACAGAAAGGGTGGTGGATGCATGGAATGGCTTACCACAAGAAGTGGTGGCTATGAATACAGTGCAGGGCTTCAAACAGGCATGGGATAGGCATAAGGGAGCAATACAAATGACTATGAATAGATAGGCCACTGACAGAGCAAAGGCCGATGGCACATTTATAAGGTAGAAAAAGAAATGGGCAGACTGGATGGGCCTTGCGGTCCTTATCTGCCGTCAACTTCTATGTTTCTATATGTTTCATAGTCCCACCCACTGCCAATTATCCCAACACCTTCAAATCATTCCCACATGCCCTGTTGATAAAAATAAGCTTTTACCCACTGCCAGTTATACTACCCACCTCCTGCCCACTTCCACAATGCCCTTTTTGTAAAAATAAACTACCACTCACTTTCAATTATACCACCCACCTCCTGATTGCTTTCCCCCATGCCTTGTTTGTAAACATAAACTCTCACCCATTGCCAAGTATCCTACCCATCACCTGCTCACTTCCTCAGTGCCCCTTCTATAAAAGTAAACTCCCACCCACTGTCAATTATCCCACCACCTCTCAATCATTTCCCCAGTGCCCCATATCTACAAACCAAGAAAACTGCCCAGTGGTTACTTCTGGCCCCTTGCACTCTCCACCCCAAACCCATCTCAGCTACCACCACTCTACTCCACCACTGCACCCCCCTCACTTACCTATGTGGCACACCTGTATGTCCTGCTGCTTTTACTGACATGTCCTGCTTCTTCCAGTGCTGACCACTAATGACTGAACACAAGGTAAGTTTGGTTAATGGATTTTAATGCATTTTTAACTTTTACTCATAACTTTGTCACTTATTAATATTGTCTGCTGAATTTTCAACATAGGCTATTTTGTATCTCACCTCATGAACAAGGTAGGTGACATTTTTCAAATCAAATTTGAATTGTGATTTCAAATTCACTGCCCAAAATCACCTTTCAGGTGGTTTTTGATTTTTTTCCTACAGGGTTCATGAAGTGGGGTCATACAAAGGGTTCTATGTGATTTGGGCAAAAATAAAATGGCAAGGAACACAAAAATGAAAACAAAAGGGCAAACACAAATACTGCCCAGAGCAAACACAGCTAGTCTGAAAACAGCGAGTTCCCAAAGTTAAACAAGCATTTGTCAATGCCGAATGTTTGCTTGCTGGCATTAGCAGTGGAAGTGCAGGAGTTAGACAGATGCAGTATAGGAATGGCATTGAAGTACTGAACTGACGCCAATTCCACCCTCACTCTGCAGAGATGGACAGGCATTAGGGTGTGCCTTTGGGTTGTCACCCATGACGGTCATGACATTTCACCTCACCCTACCATTTAGACACTGACAAGTGTTGAGGTGTGCCTTGGGGTGTTTCACCTTTGCATTCACCTCATTCCATAAGGAAATATGCTGAAGTGGGCGCAGTATAGGAGAATAGGATGAACTCTGGAGGCAAAGGGTCCAAGGCACACCTTGATGCCTGTCAGTGGTGGCAGGATGGGGGTTGGGATTAAATGGCATGAGCATTACTGTCGACAATCCCAAGTCACCCCCCTGACGCCTGTCAGTCCCTACAAGGTAGGGAGTTATGGTCAAAAACCCTAATGTCCTGGGAGTTTCTTGGTATTTTTATTCCAAGTTTTCCAAATGGGTTTTTGTGACCCCACCACATGAATAGTGACAATATCAGTTTGTTACTGAAAGGTGATTTTGCAGAGCGGCTGCGCCATTTGCCAACACAGGTGCAAAAACACAATTTGAACAGGATGTGAAAAGTGACAGATGTACTGTTCATAAGGAAGTGTAAAAATGGCATTGTTGAAATTCTGGATTGAAAATATACAAAAACTGGTGAAGTCATGAGAGTTCGTAGAAGCTGCACAACGTATGCCCATAATGCGAATAGTTTGGGGATTTTTTACAGCAGATTTTCAACATAGTCATTTTTCTACCTCTGCTCATGAACAGTGTCACTGTGATTTTTGTAATCTATCCCGAACACTAAATTCCCACAGTGACCGCGCTATTCTGCGCCGGAAGTGCAAAAACACATTTCGGCCAGGGTGTGAAAAATTACAGCTGTATTATTCATAAGGAGGTGTTGAAAATGTCAATGTTGAAAATTTGGATGGAAAATATTACAAATTTGTGAACTTACTAGGGTTTGTGGAAACTGTGCAGTGCATGCTCGTGACAAAGTCATTTAATGGGCTTTTGTCATCAAATTTTCAGCACAGCCATTTTACCACTTCTGCTCATGACCAGTGTCATTATGATTTTCTTAATGTGTCCCGAACATTGATTTCTCACACTGACCACGCTAATGTGCACTACATGTGCGAAAACACATTTGGGGCATGATATGAAAAGTGACAGCTATACTGTTCATAAGGAGGTGTGGTAAAATGCCAGTGTTGAAAATCTGGACTGAAAATATAAAAAATTCTCAGAATTATGAGCATGCATAAGAACTGTGCAACGCACCCTCATTAAACAGTCATTTTGGGGAATTTTTTCACCAAATTTTCAGCATAGGGTTTTTGGGGGCCTACCTCATGAACTGTGACACTCTTGTTTTGTTACTCAGTTCCAAAAGGTGGTTCCGCGCAATGACTTCAAAGTCATTTTTCAGAACTGAATCACAAAATGATAGTGAATGAATTCATGAGGTGTGTCCCCAAGAACCCCATGTTGAAAATTTGGTGAAAAAATTCCCTTAAATGGCCAAGATATGCATCAAAGTTGAAAAAAAAAACATTTATTGCATTATATAGCTTACAAACATTTCTTAAGTTCATGGTCAGCTTTGAAGTGTGCAGACATGTTCCCGGTCCACTGAAGATCGTTGCACTGGCCTCCAGAGGTAAATATGTGGTGGGGTCTGTGGGGAGGTGGGTGCACAGAGGGTGGGTGCAGGTTGGGAGAGGGGGTGAGACAGTCAATGAGGGACAGTTTTTTTGGACAGTAGTTCTTTTTTACAGGTGTTTTTTTAGACTACGTGGGACTTTTGCCACGCTGGGGTGGGCTCCCAGCATGGCAGCTGGAAGATTTTGGGGGGGGGCCAGTGGAGCTGATGGAGGATTGGGCACCCCCATCAGCCATATGGATTTCTGCCAAGCTGGGGTGGGCTCCCAGTGTGGCACGTGGAACTCTGGGTTTGGGGGGAACATACAGTGGAGCAGACGGGGGATTGGGCACCCCCAGTTGGCCATACAGACTTTTGCCATACTGAGGTTGGCTCCCAGCATTTATTTATTTATTAGCTTTTGGTAACCGGGTAAGTGCGCTAGGCAACAGACCTGCCTATTTTCAGGCACGACCCGGGAGAGCACAGGACATTGGTTACAATATGCAGAAATGCACAGACATAATATAGGTGTACAGGAGCAAAACAAGATATACATTGGGTAGCACAGTAATAGTTACATAAGGGTACATTTTAGGCATAGATCATAATAAGGATGTAAATAAAGCAATTAGGGTAACCATAAGACAGCTGAGGACAGTAAAGACATCAAGGTTCATAGCCACCTAGACAAACGTATTGCATGGGAGAACATTAGTGTAGTACTCAGGGTCAGACCCAATAGCCTGCAGTGGGACAAAGCAAATTAAGAGCATTTGCATTGGCCAGAGGCTAGGAGGTGGATGAACAGTGAGTTTTTGAATTCTCGATGGGAGGCTGAAGTTTTCACCATAAGGGGGATTGAGTTCCAGAATTAGGGAGCAAATGGGCAAATGCCTGTTCACCCATTTTGTCATGCAAGGTCTAGTGGAGAGCATGGGGACAGAGGAAGACCTGAGGGTACGGTGTGTGAGGCAGGAGTCAGGAGGTTGGCAAGATAGACAGGGCAGAAAGGTCCTAGACAGGGGAGTCGATAAAGCAGCCCAGGGAGTAGGCTCAGAATATCCTTAGGTGACAGCCAATTTAAGCCAAGCGTAAAGGAGACAATGATGGGTAAGACGTGGGGCAGTTAGAGGCGACTCCACAGATGTTGTTGTAGACAGTATCCCATTTGTGGAGTGTAGCAGAGTTTGCAGCAAAAGAGGAGGGGCAGAGCATATTGGAGCTGGGGTAAGAGAATACCTCTCACAACAGCAAGTCTAGCAGAAGGAGTGAGGGAGTGGCGCACATGATAAGCTCCACCAATTTTAGCATTGACAGCACGGCACACCGTATTGACATGTTGAGACAGGTCAAGTGTGGGATCCAAAGTGACCCCAAGGTACTTGAAGGACTCAGTGTTTGAGATGAGGGAGCCATCAAGGCATTGAACCCGGAGCCTGTTCACAGGGGCAGACAGTTTCTTAGAGGATCCGAATAGCACAGCACAGGTTTTTTCTAGGTTCAGGACTTGGTGGTTGCTAGAGAGCCAGGTCTGCAGGAATTGGAAGTCATTAGTGAGAGTGGAGTTGATGGCAGCAACCTATTTTGACCCAGAGTAGAGAACAAGGTCATCTGCATACATAAGAGTGCAGCTATGCCAGGACATGGTTGGAATATCATTTAGGAAGAGGGAGAAGAGTAGAGGCCCAAGAGTGGATCCCTGGGGAACTCCACGGGAGATGTTTAGGGGGGAGGAAAGGGCCTTGTGAAATGCTACCGCCTGAGTCCAATTGTCAAGATAGCTATGGAACCAGAAGAGGGCTTGGTCAGTTGCTCCAATGGATTGTAGCTTCTTTAGCATGAGAGGATGGTGTACCATGTCGAAGGCTTTAGACAGGTCGATAAAGACAGCCCCAGTGAGTAGGCCACGGTCCATATTATTTCTGATGTCATTTGTAAGTTGTGTAAGTGCAGAGGTGGTACTGTGACCTGGCCAGAAACCATGTTGGCACGGGGTTTGAAGATTAAACATGTCAAGGTGAGCAGCAAGCTGGCGGTGGACTATTTTTTTAAGCAGCTTACTGAGAGTGGGCAGAAGAGATATAGGGCGGTAGTTGGACATGAGTTTGACATCGCCCTTTTTGTGTATAGGGATGGTTCTGGCAGTTTTCCAGGTGGATGGGACAGTAGACGTATGAATCAAGAGGTTAAAAAGCCAGGTGATAGGACTGGTCAGCCAAGGTGCATACTGCTTAAGTATGCAAGGATGGATGCCCTCAGGCCCTTGACCCTGCGTGCGGAAGGGAGTTAAGTAGCTTGCGAACTTCAAGGTATGTGGTTGGAGCCAGAATGAAGGGGAGGTGGAGGGTGAGGGAGGAGAAGAGGGACAGTCAGGTTGTGGGCTAGTTAGAGAAGCGACTGGTGGAGAAGAAAAAGGAATTGAAGGCATTGGCAATGGTGTCATGGTTGGTGCAGTGAACACCTTGAATGTTCATGTCAGCTGGATTCTGTTGCTTGTCGTTGCCGAGAATGTCCTTAATTTTGGACCAGTACCTGCGTGGATTTGTAGAGGATGTTATTAGCTGGTTCCTATAGTAGGTGCTTTTGGCAATACGAATTTGTCTTTTGCAGTTGTTACGTAATGCACGATAGTCTTCAAAAGTACCATGGCACCAGAAGTCTGTTGGTGGGGCAGTGCAGCTGATGGGGGGATTGGGCACCCCCATCGGCCATATGGTGTGCTGGGGGGGTGCATGAGCATGCTGGGGTGGGTTCCCAGCATGCTACTTGGGGGAGAATTAGACCAAAATGGTGCTGTCTATGACAGCTATTCAGATGCAGGGCAGGGTGTAGGCACTTTGCATACTGCTGATGGCAGTATGTAAATTACCTGCCAATGGCAGTATGCAAATTTCCTACACATTATCACCACTGACAGCAGTATTTTTTTTTCAACTGTACACCACTGCATCTGAAGGACTGTCATAGACAGCTCCAACATTCATTGACGTGGTGCAACTGCACTTGCAAAAGGGAGCAGGGCAGTGGAAGTGGGGGAGGCACACTTTCGAAAACCCATATGGTGGCACTGTGTTTCTTTCACATGTGTGCAGGCAAACATAAAACACTGCATGCAATATCAGCAGACTTCACAACTTGAGGGGGGCTTCGCACCCACCCCCCCTTAATATATATAACGTACTTCAAGACTGCACAGTTTTTCCCAAGGTACCATACAGTACCCATATTGTGGAGTTCACACAAGCTGCTTGGTGACTGTCACTATTTTTCCACATAGGCTGCTTTCTCCTACCAGGTTAGAATCACACTTCCTGAACAGTGCTGTCTAAACTGCACTGCAGGTGCTGCATAATGCCTGTATAGTGACATGGGGTACAATTAGTAAATATCACCTACTGCTACCCCTGTAGCTAATCCAGGCATTGGTGGGAGTAGTTAAGTGAGAAAAAAATGCAGAAGCTGGCCAAGCTGCTCCTGTGGCAGAGAGGGCTACATCAGATGTAATGTCCAGCAGAGCTATGGAGACCAGGGTTCTGTTCCTGGTCTCCTGAGGTATCCTATTTTTTATCCACTCCCTACCCCAAGTGTGTAGTTTTATTTTGGCTCCCTCCCCAATGTTCTGATTTTCCCCATGATCTGTACTCCCTTGCAGTTAGTTATTAAAATTTTGGGGGGCATATCCCCCATGTCAGGGGGGTGTTGGGGCAGAGCCCCCAACAAAAATAAAGTATATGGGTTATTGTTTTTCAATGGTAGTGGTCATTGTTGTGGTTTCCAGCCACTACCACTGACACCCTTTTGATTTTCAGCATTTGTATTTGACACTGCTCTTGACAGCACTGTTTCAACTGTACTATTATTGACAGCAATGTTCTTGTAGGCGCATTTGTAACCTACTACTCTGTTTTCTTGCTATCACTGTTTTTGCAGGCATTCAAATTGAGTAGCTCTTATTGAGTCACTCAATCTGAGTTGCCCATATCATGGGATACCCATAAGAAGACTATAGTGAAAATCTGGTGAAAAAATATTGCAAAATGATCAAATGGGGCTTGCAGTATAGCCTAGATGTTAGATAATGAGTTGTGAATGAGCTTGGTACGTCCAGCAGACCTGGGTTTGACTGCCACAACCTCCACATGCATACGTTTTGACTCTGAGCATGTAAACTAACCTCCCTCGTGCTCCTGAATGGCCCCTGAAAACAAGCACTCATGCCTAATGGGCCTTACCTGGTTACCCAAAAAAAAAGTTTTGAGTGGATATTGAAATATTTCAATGTTCATTTATAACTTTGCTGTTTTCTAATATATTTCCTTTAAACCTTCAACATGGTCTTTTCAAGACCCAACCTCATGAACAAGGTATGTGAAATTTTTCAAATCTGGCCCAAAAGGTAGTTTTACTGTCGTTCCACCAAATCATTTTGGCAGGATTTATGAACATACAGTACAAGTCACATTAAACTGTTCCCTCAACTCACTGGTGTAGCATTGTTCAATGAGTTTCCTAATCTGTGCAGTGTTTAATTCAATGAATTATTAAAAGTTTAGTATTGGTTTGCAACTAGCTGT
This sequence comes from Neoceratodus forsteri, assembly GCA_016271365.2. Lineage (NCBI taxonomy): Eukaryota > Metazoa > Chordata > Ceratodontiformes > Ceratodontidae > Neoceratodus > Neoceratodus forsteri. The sequence continues at coordinate 944,474,651 of CM057452.1, forward strand.
TAGGACTATAAAGCTTTATTTTCAGCTGAGTGCTAATGAGTTTCATTTCGGAAGGCAGACTAAACAACTCTTAAGGAATGCTGTGATATTTATACACAATGCTCTTAAGGAATGCTATGAGATTTATAAACAATGCCATGAAAATGCATTGCATAAACACTCCAAAACAGCTACTGCCATATCACTTAACAGGTACAAGTGAGTTGAATAGGCAGTGAAGAATGGTTGGAAAAGAATTAAAAGCTTCAACAATTCAAGCTGCCAGTACAGTAGAATCACAAAAAAATGCTACACCAGTGAGTTGATGGAACAGTTTAACGTGACTTGTACTGTACATGCCCATATTAACATGCCAGTAGAAAATGTCCTGGGGCTTGATTTTCAAAGCCCTGAGAATGCTGCAAGATCTTGGTGTGCCAGTCAATTGGCGCATGGGGCTTATGGCATTCTTCTTTCCGGTAGTCAGAATTTTCAATCCCAAGCACCAAATGATGCAAGTTAGACTAACTTTTCCCTGGTTTAACTTCCACCTTTTGGGGGAATCTGTTCACAGGGTTTGCATCAAAACTTTGGTGCAGGCTGCAGTAAAATAAGGAAACTTTTGCAGCTGCTGCCAATATACTAAAATTGGGTGCAGTTGCATCAATGCAGCTTGGTACAGCTGTGGCAGAAAACAGGTTTTGATGCACAGCTTGATGCAAGCCTTGCATCCCACTTTGAACATCGGGCTCACAATGTTCTATCTTGTCTGTTCATTTGTGCAGCTCCCTATGTTTTACAAATGGAGTTGCCCCACTTTTTGACCTCCCTTTACTTCTATTTATCTCCCCCTACTCACTCCATGTCTACCTGCAATTTTTCCCCTCACTCTGTCACAACCTATCTTGAAGCTTTCCACCATTTTTAGGGATGCCATTTCCTCTGGAAGCTCACTCCACTCAGCTACCACCCTCTCAGTGTAAAATTGCCTCCTCATCTTCCTCCTGAGCTTTCCCCTACCTGATTTAGGCTGTGACCCTTGTTGCTGCTAAAGCTGAAGTGGACCTTAGTACTCACCCTCTTAATACCCTTAAGGTACCTGAAGGTCTCATTCATGTCTCCCCTCTCACTTCTTTCCTCAAGAAAATACATGTTAAGGTCCCAGAGTCTCTCATCATAGGTATTGACCCGCTGGTCCTCAATCATCTAGGTTGCACTTCTCTGGGACAATCTCCAGTATGCTGACATCCTTCTTAAAATACAAGGTTCCATATGATAACAGCGAAAGCATAATAGTGCCAAACATGGGCAAAGACAAAACAGTGAAGACATTTGCAGCCCACACCAACAACAGCTCACATCACAAAAGTGACTTCCATACACACACAAAAAAAAACACACCAATGAAAACTATTTTATGAGGGGGGATTTGCTCTCCATACCCAAACTTCCTTTATAAATATAACTAACTCTGAGACTGCACTATAAGTGACAATACATGCAACACTACCCAGCACACTTCACTGTCACTGCACAACTTCACACTCTCTGCTTCCACTGTTCTATAGCAGTAGCCCTTTTTACATGTGCTCAATTTGAGTAGCTCATATTGAATCATTAAAATTCATTCACCCATATAATGGGATACCCCCTCTGCCTTCTTGGTGGCAGTTCCCGTAGCTATGCAGCTTAACATCTAAATTTGCTTTGGCTGCTGCTCTGTTGTAGTGAGCATAGTGTTTTTGGTCACTTGTGTTTATTACTCTCAGGTGCTTTTCTTTTTCTAACCTGGTTACCTGCACTCCAATTGACCAGTATTTGATCCCAAGTTTCACTGCCCCCAAGAACATAACTCTGCACTTTTTAACATTGAACCCAAGCTGCCAAATGCAGACCACCTTTCTTGCTAGCCAATCATCCCTGAGTTTCTGTCCTCACTCCTCCATGTCCACCCTTCCACAGAGCTTGGTGTCATCCATGAACAGGCAGATTTTAGCATTTATCCCATCCATCCATGCTGTCACTTATAAAGATGTTAAATAACATGGAGCCAAGCACTGAGCCTTATGACACTCCACTGGTCAAAGTCATAGCTTCAGAGAATTTTCCCATAACTAACCCCCTCTGGCTTCTATCATGTAATCAACTTCTGACCCATCCCACGAGCTTGGCCCCTACTCCCAGATCCTCTAGCTTCCACATCAGTCTCTTATGAGACATCAAGTCAAAGCCTTGCTGAAGTCCAGATACAGGATATCAACTGCCTGGCCGTTGTCCACTATCCTAGTGACCAAGTCAAAGAAGTCAATTAGGTTAATCTGGCAGGAGCAGGACCTCCCCAACACAAACCCATGCTGCCTCTCATCCTGGAGCCAATTTTCCTCCAGAAAGCTGATCAGTTTCTCTTTCAGGATGGTCTCCATCAGCTTATCTCCTATTGAGGTCAGGCTGACTGATCTGTAAGTCCCCAGTCTTTCCCTCTGTTCACTCTTATGGAGAAGCAAAACATGTGCTGTTCTCCAGTTCTGGAGTACACTTCTAGACTCCAAATAGGCATTAAACAGGTCTGCCAGGGGGCCCACCAGAACCTCCCTCAGTTCCCAAAGGACCCTTTCATGCATTCCATCTGGCCCTGCTGATTTGTCTACCTTTATGGCCCTTAGGCCCTTGCACACTCTGTCTATTTGAATTTCACCAGCTGTGATGTCACCATCCCAGTCCCACCCCCTACTCCCTTGTGGTATGGATCTATCCTCCTCCTGACTAAAGACTGAACAGAAGCACTCGTTAAGCACATCCACTGTTTCCTCATCCTCCTCTGCTCAACCCCCTTCCTTTTATAGACTTACAGTCTTGTCCTTTATTAACAATGTGTGAAGTCAGCAAAATTCTCTCTTTGAATTATTTTGCATGTGGTGCTAAATGCGCGAAGCACAATTTGTGAAATTTGCCCATTCACGGAACATGGGCCAACAGCAAAGTGTAGAACTTCACAGGTGAAATTCCACACTTCTTGCAAAAATTTCCCCCAGTGCCTAATAGTAGCCCCCCCCAAAAAAATGATCACAGTCCACAGTGTAAAAATTTAAATCCCTGGTGTCTAGAGGTCTCCTCCTAACCCCCACCCTCCTGTCGATCACTGGCCACAGTGTAAAAAATATTTTTATTTAAATTCTTGGTGTCTAGTGGCCCCCCAATTATTACTGGCCACAGTGTAAACAAATATATTTATTGAAATCCCTGGTGTCTAGTGCCACTCCCAACGATTGGCAGCCATTGTGTAAACAAAATAAAATTAGCAATTTAATTAAATCCCTAATTGTAGTGGATAACCACCAACCCCATTGGGCAGTGCCCCCTACCCTGAGCCTGAACAGGCAACATCAAGCATAGTTTAATACTCACCATGCGGTTGGCTGCCTGACTGACCTCGAATGAATGAGCATACTTGTACAAGTATGCCATCATTACAGGTGAGTTGGGCACCCAATCATGGTGGAGAGTGGTGGGCTGTGCTTGTCACCCACTTGGGCTTGGGGTGGGGGGAGCAGGGTGGGCACTGCCTGACAGGGAGGGGGTCTACTAGACACCAGGGATTTAATTAAATTGTGAATTGTTTTACACTGTGGCCAGTGATTGGGGGGGACCCTAGACACCAGGGATTTAAATAAACATATCTCTTTACACTGTAGATGTTGATCGGTTGGGAGACACCAGGAATTTAAATAAATATGGCCAGCCTGATAGCTTAGTAGTTGGATTTCTGCTTGTGATGACAATGACCTGGGATCAGAAATGGACTCGGGGAACCAGAGGAGCCAGGGAGAGAAGGATTGAGCATCTTATGGACTGCTCTCCTTCTCTGGGGGGATGGTGGGGCAAGTGCCCAATGCATGAGAGACTCCTGGCCAAGGCCAGGAAAACCTTGGGGGATCGATGCTTAGACATAGGAGGGGTGGGGCAGATGCAGGACATCATTGCATGTACCCGCCCCTGGGGGTTAAAACAAAGAAAATAACGCAACCGGGCACCATCAATAAAGTCTACACCCAGCTTCAATTAGCTTCCAGGCTGGTTCCCCTCAGACTAGTTACATGGATTGCGGCACTATGGGCTGGGGCCACAACCCCACCTCCTGGGGGGCAAGCCAGGGGTGCCAGTGGAACACAGACCAATTTTAAAGTGGAAGCGTGGGGGTCCATGACCAAGCAGATGCACTGGTGGCCAGGAGCAGCAAAATAAAAAAGGGGCACATTTTAAAAAAATCAATACATGTTTTTACACTGTGGCCAGTGACTGGTGGGTGGGGATACCACTAAACTCCAGGGGTTTAAATGAACATATTTTTTTACACTGTGGCCAACAATTGGCAGGGGGAGGGGGAACCACTAGACAACAATGTTTTTAAACTGTGGTGAGCAATCAGTGGGATGGGGGGCACTAGACACCAGGGTTTGGGGGGATTTGCCATTTGCTAACTTCTTTTTGCATTTTTATTTAAGTACAACTTCCACTTAAAAAAGGCAAAGCAAGCAAAGCTTCAAATGGTGAATTTTCATTAAATGGGATAGCTTTGCGAATTGATCCGTGGATGCAGATTTGGTGACTTCACCAAAAATTTGCCTCTGAAGTAAAATGTTGTTGCATTTCTACCCTTTATGTTTCTTTTCTCCCTTCTATACCTGAAAAAGGTCTTCTCACCTGCTTTTATCCTCTGGACTAGCTGTACCTGTCTTGTGACATTTGCCTCCCTTTCTGCCCCTCTTGCTTCCCTTGACTTAATAATAATAATAATAATAATAATAATAATAATAATTACTTCATTTTTAAAATGCCTTTCTGCAACCAAGGCACAGTACAGCTTTAAGAACAGATAAAATCAAAAAAAAAAAAGACTTAGCAGCATAGTCCACCCTATCCTTCTCCTTAGTATGCTTTTGCTTCCTTAAGGTTGCCCTCTTGTCCACCACCACTTTTGCCACCTCCATGTTGATCCTTCTGTTTTTTTTTGGCCTTAGCATTCTTACTTTTGATTTTGGCACACTCACTAGTGGCCCCTATCAATCTCTTCTTTATTATGGCCCATTTATGATCAAAAATCCATCCTCCCTCTCATCCCAGCAAGGTGTCCTTGCAGAACTTCTCCTATCCTACCAAAGTCAGCCCTCCAAAAGTCCAAGTCCCTTGTCTTGATCCTGACCATCCCTCTGAGCATGTCCATGTGAAGTCACACCATGTGGTGGTCACTTCCTGCTAATGAGACATCCACCTTTACATCCTAAACATGTTCACAGTTGAACAGAACCAGATCCAGGACAGTCCTCTCTCTAGTAGGTTTCATGACACCTTTGGTCAGGAAGGCACTCTGGAAAACATTCAGGAGTGCCTGTTCCCTAGTGCAGGAGGTAGCAGGGATTTTCTAATCCATCCTGACTAGATTGAAGTCCCCTATCCTTGCAACTTCCTCCCTGCTGGACATGTCTATGATCTGGAACCCCGGTACCCTATCTAATTCCTCATCCTGGGAATGCAGCCTGAAAACCATCATTCTTTGCATCCTCCCTTTCATGACTTGGATCTTTACCCACAAAATATCAGGCTTGTCCTCTGCATCTTACTCTCTGTTGCAAATTATCCCCTCCTTCACTTGCAATCCCACACTCCCCCATCCCATCACCCTATCCTTTCTGTGCATTTTATACACCAGAACTTCTAGATATCAGTCAAGCTTTTATGTGGCCTAAGTAATCTGTAATGGCCACTATGTACACCTCTCCCTCAACCAACAATGACTGCAATGCTACCTGACATTAAGTGACACCACCCTTCACCATTACGCTGAACCCACCTTGCTCCTTACCTGCCCCATTCTATCCTCCACTTCCTTTAGAAAATCCCTTCTTCCACCACCTCTCTCATGCCTCATCTCCTTCTTCTATTCTGCTTGTGGGGAAGCCTATTGGCCTCCACCACCATTTGACTCAGTGTGCTGTGCACACTGCTGCTCCCCCGCCAGTTTAAATTTAGATTATTAATTATGAGGTCATTCAGCTTTTCCCTTCAGGACACTTGTGTCCTCCCTACTTAAATGTAACTTGTCTGGTGCATACAGGTTCTTATTATCCCATGCCCCCTCCCAACCACCAATGTACCCGTAACCCTCTGCCTCACACCACCCTCAAAGCTATTCATTACATTTAGCAATCTTTAACTTCCTTGACTTACTAGCCCTTGGGACCAGTAGCAGTTTGAAGAAGTCTACTGACTTCCCTGCCACCCTGAAGATTTCCTCCACCTCCTTGAACCTGTCTAGCGCTATATCCACCTCACACCCTGCAAGGTCATTCATACCCAGGTGTACTATCATGTGAGGTTTCCCCTGTCCAAGAACTGTGCTTCTAGAGTTTCCACCCTCCCTGCCATCATCCCTGACATGCATTCTACCCTCCTATGATTTTGCCCTTTCCCCATCTCACCCCCTTCATAACTGAATCCCCCTAGATCACAGCCATTCCCCCATCTCAGGCCCTCCCTCCATTTTGTCCATACTGCTGCTCAATCCCACCCACTTTCACCTTTCTCTCATGTCCCTCCTGCTCTTCCTCCTTTTCTTCTCCACCTTCTATTCCCTTCCCTCCTCTTGAGCCTCCTCACTCTGGCACCCTCCCAACCCTACCATCTGTCCCACCCAGCCCATCCCCTACCCTTCCCTTCTGTCCCTCTTGTCTGTCCAGTCATTCTGTCATACCCACAGCCCCTTCCCTGCACCATCTACCCTCCCCCGCTCACCTGAACTCACACCAACAAACCCTTCTCCCTACTTTTCTTGGCTTACAGCCACCACCTGCAACCTTTCCCTTCTTGCTGGCTGTTCCTTTGGTATTTGTTCCCCATCCCCCAGCCCAGTGAAAGGAATCTGTTCCTCACCAGTAGTCCTGGAAATGCTCCTACACAAAACCCTCCCATTCCTGCCTTACCTTTCCTTTTACTGTTATCCACTCCCCCTTCCTGGGCCTCTTCTCTTGTTCCCTCCTTTACCCCCACTAAGACCCCCTCCTTTTCTTGGTTCCATTCTTGCCCATCTCCCCTTACCTGTTTCCAACCCCTGTGGCTCCTCTGCCCCTCCCATTGTAACCCTATGATTCTCCCCACCACCAGTGCACCTATCTCTTGCCTCAGCTTCCAAACTTCCACTTTCAGTTCCCTAATATGGCAACAAACCAGGCAATCCCAACCTCCCATAGAATTCCCAGAAACACTCTTGTCCCACACACCCTGCACACCACCCCTCTATCTGCTTCACCTTAACCCCACTTCATGCTCTCTCGCCACGTATTAACTTTTCAATCCTTCTCTATTACCCAGAAGGAAAAATTTCACCTACCAGGTTCATGAAGTGGGTTCATGAAAAGATAAGCTTGAAAATGTGGGGTGCAAATTTAAAAAAATACCAGAGCTATAAAGATACTGTAGATTACATTGTTTTCAACTTTCTCTCACAACTGTAGTAATTTTCAATATTTTGACCCTGCATTTTCAGCACAGCCAATTTTTCACACCACCCCATGAATGTGACAGGTGTCATTTTTTACATCCTGCTTAAAACATGTTTTTAGCACTTGAGACACAAAATAATGTTTCAGTAAGTATTTTATAAATGACACTTGTTATGCTCAGAATGGGGGTGTCAAAAATACTATGTTAAGAATTTGGAGCCAAAATGTAAAAAAAAAAAGGAGTTATGAAGAAACATTGCATGCTGGGCCAGCTGTTGGCCCAGTGGTTAGGGCATTGTGTCCCCATGCTGGTGATTCAAGTTCAGGGATGAGCTAGAGGAGCAAGCAGGGCAGCACAAGGGTGGGAGCCACCACTGTTGCACACCACAGCTCTGAGCCTGGAAACATATTGTGCAGTGTTCTATCACACAGGTGACACCTTTGATGGGCTGGACAGCCTTCCCTCTCAAGTGGTTGCTGTATGTTTCATGGTCTTCCTTTGTAATTACTTACTCATGTCATTAAACATTATCAGCAGTCACAATTTCTAAAAAATCTCTTCCACTGAACCAAACTGTTCATTCATATATGCGAATGTCATACTCTGGTTGTAGCAGACTGATGTTATATATTTGTAATGATAACTATACAGCACTGTAGCAATATTTTTCATTTTTACGTCATGCCCATAGCAGAAGACTGGGAACTTTTATAAAACCTTCAAAATCCTGTATCTTGCTTCAGAAATGAAAATACCTGACAAACATTATTACTTGCTGACTCCATTGTAAACTATCTCTGATTACAATGCCACTGTGGTACCCTGCCTTCACCCTTCTCTTAAACACAACCTAAACCTACTGCAGCTGACACAACATGCAAGGAAACATTGGGCATTGGCAAATGTGTGTTAAAAGAATGGTACCTAAACCACATAACACCATCATTGTACTAGGCTCTAGTAAACCCCAAATGTCTCTTTCTGTTTGTTTTTTTTTTTCTCTAGTTATTGATGATTAAAAATAATCAATATTGTCATATTTTCACAACTTTAACTTTTAAACTACAGAACAAAAATGTCATAAACTTAGTTGGTTCAGGGATCCTTCACAAAGAGTATGCCTTCCAATTTTCAGGTTCCTAAACCAAAAGACTATCAGGTTACAAGCTGCTGATAATTGGGATTTAACATGAAAGTGCTAAAGCAGCCCATAAAGTGTCAGTAGCCTGTAAGCAAAGTATTCTTTGCATTTGTATTATTAGTATGTCAACAATGTAGGTTTACAGGTATTCCAGCTACCCTATACTACTGTTCCATGAAGCATTGGCCTCTATCTATCTCTGTTGAGGTATATGAGTTTATGGATAGCCCCTGAAAATGGGCACTTGCGGCTCAAATGTCCCCAGGAGACTAATCAATGTATGACATTGACGTTAGTGTTCAAAGCCAGCCTCTTATCGTTTTCTGTACAGTGCATGGGGCAGAAATATACTTTTTGTTCAGTTAAGAAACAGTAAGACCTTTTAAATAGAAATCTCAACTACTGCAGCCCATCTCTGTCAACTTCAGATGCATTACTAGGCAACTGACTATTGCTGATGCACTGTGTTTGCATATTGTACAATATGCCTAAACGACCTGCCTTCTAGATCAGGCACAAGTCTTAAGAAATCAGTGACAAAGGAACAAAACCAAGTACACATCTTAAATGAATTGTCAATACCCTCTTAGGAAGCAGGTAGAATAAGGGGATTAGTATAAACTGCATTATCGGAAAAACAAGTCTGCAACGTTAAGGTTTGGCATCCTTTTTTGCTTACAATCCACTCGGTTCAATTGCTTAAACACACATTTTGTGACAGCCAAGGGAAAATACGGAGGCAAACATCAGGAATGATCCTGAAAATGAGGATTACTTGAGAAGTACATTATGAATGCATGCTTTAGCCCCGGTGTCCTTGCTTTGTACAGTACTTCCACAAACCAGTGAAAGTGCTGACTTGCTGAGCTCGTATCTTTCCTACCCCCGACCCCAAATCAACCCAATTACTTACAGTAGAACCTGTGCTACTTACATCCAACTTTTTATCTGATCGTCAAAAATCAACTGTTACACGTTCATTCTCAGAATAACACTTCTTTATTGTTTAAATGAGCTAGAATGGTATTGTTCTAATAGTGGTGCGGCATAGTAAAAGCAGTTGTTTAATAGACAAACTTTCTGACCTCACACAGACATATCGTATTGTATTCTGGTGTTTCCTTTCATTGTTTTGCTTGAATCTGTGCACCCAACATGTGAGATAGGGTTGTGGGGATAGTTCTGGCTTAATGTAAACCATTAGGGGTAAAATGTGTGCTTTCGTCCAAGGAGATGTCTGCGCTGCAGTCGAGGTCACATATAGAATCGGTTACGATTTCGTGGTTTTGGGAAGACTGGGATATTTGGGACATCCTGTCGAAGGTGTCCTCCATGTCTTCTATACAGTCGACCACGTTGGGGATCATGTTTACATAAGCGGTGACGATCTCCTTATGGAAGGCAGTGTCCTGGTTATAAGATACAAGCTCGTTGCTGATGTTGACCGTCTCTATCGGGGTGCTAGAGCAGAGGTGGCCACAGCCCATGAGGGTGGAGAACGCCTTGCGGAAATCAGCGTTAAAGGCGTAGATGATGGGGTTTAGCGAGGAGTTGACCCAGCCAAACCAGACAAAGATGTTGAAGGTGGTCTCGCTGACACATGGGAGTCCGGCTTCAGGGTCGTCAGGGGAATGATCACAGAAAGGAACCATGCAGTTCAGGATGAAAAAGGGCAGCCAGCAGCAAACAAAGACGCCCATGATCACCGATAAAGTTTTCAGGACTTTCGTCTCCTTCTTGATGGACGTTTTGAGGGTGGCGTGGTGCTGGCAGTCTATCCTGGTGCTCCTGCAGCTGGTAGCGTGTTCAGCTGCCCTCTCCAAGGACGAGATCCTCCTGATCTGGATCTGAGCGATCCGGTAGATCCTGGTGTAAGTCACGATCATTATGGCAACTGGGATGTAAAAGCTGATCAACGAAGACGAAATTGCGTAAGTCCGATTCAGACTCGAGTCACAGTTATCGGACTCCTCTAGGTTTGTTCCGTTGCCTGTAGATTCTAGAGTGCCAGCGCTGGTTTTGTGCCAGTTCAGCTGCACTGGAATGAAAGATATCAACAGTGATAAGGTCCAAGTCACCCCGATCATGACAATTGCAAGTTTCTGGGTCATCTTCCTTTCGTATCTAAAGGGGCTGGAGATAGCCCAGTACCTGTCAACACTAATAACGCAGAGGTTTAGGATAGATGCTGTGGAGCACATAATGTCAAAAGCCACCCAGATGTTGCAGAAGGCACCGAATGGCCAGTATCCAGCCACCTCTGCTACAGCCTTCCATGGCATTACTAGGAGGGCAACAAAAAGATCAGAGATCGCCAATGAAACAATGAAAATATTGGTGACTTTTGATCGGAGGTGTCGGAATCGAATCACAGCAGTGCATACTACAACATTTCCAAATAGCGTCCATAGTATTAGCAAGGAGAGCAAACTTCCGGTTACTATTCGAATAATAAGCCCCTTGTTCACGTCCGACGACTCCTCAGATGTGGTTCCATTCGGCATTATCTCCTTTGGGAAAGTGGCATTGAGGTCAAATGCCAAGTAAATGAAGTAGTTTGCATGAGAGCCCATGTGTGGCTCATCACATGGAAATAGTCGGCACATCAAGAATGAGAGGTTGTAATAATTTTTAAAAGTACCAAACAATGCAAACAGCAGCCTGCATTTATCGGCTTACAATTACTAAGAGTTTTGCCACATAATTCATCCATGGCATAAAAGAGCCTCGCTTATTTCCACATCCTGATATAATAATTCACTTACTAATGAAACGTTTCCCTTATAGTTTGTACCTTGTGCCCCAGCTCAGGCTACAGTACAGCAAATCTTGTCTGGATGTTGCATGATGGCATCATCGTCACCGGTGGGTCAAAGCATATTTTAACAGGCAGCTATGTACATCAAGTCACACATACACCGTTTCCAGAGCCACAGCCAAAATGTGTATTTTGAGAAGAAACCCCTCGACTGTTGAAGTGCTGAGAACCAATAGCTGACATCTCTTCCATGTCTTCCAAGACTGACTCACAAGCAGGCACTTTGACTCACGCGTCACGTCTTTACCTAGGAATTCGTTTCACTTTTAAAGGAATGACAGGCACATGCTCATGTCTTACACATTCCTCTTTCTTGTCTGATGGCTAGGAAGCGGTATTTCAGGTCGTAATCCTCGAACTCCGCACTTACATTCAGTCTTTGGTTTCGTTGAGCAATTAGTATTGATCAGCGTTGCATTCCTCTAGGACCACAGAGCAAAAGGATGCATTTGACTTTGCTATTTTTAGCAGCTAATGTCACCCGTTACAGTTCACCTCTACAGCAGATGAGTGGCTATAGGTCACTGCAAATAAGTCGACTATAGACAGTAGCAGTCCGAACGGAAGGTGGTGGTGGTGTGTGTTTTTGGGTTGGTGGGGGTGGGGGGACAACCAAGAACAAAAAAACAAATAAAAAATAATATATTATAGTTTGCTTACTATTTGTAGTACCGTCCTGTTGCAGGTATGCAGGTTAGTGGCTCTATAGAGGACATCTGGAAATATAACATATGATTAACACACTGCCCAAATATTATATTAAACAAATTGATATGGACCCACAACGTGGTATTAATTTAGAAACACGCGTATATTATATATACATACATATAGACATTTTTAGTGTTACCGGTATTTATTAGGCATTTCTGATTTTTTTCAAATGCATTTTCTATGTGTGGGGGAGGGAGGGGCTTCTAAATGTGTAATATGTAACTACGGTGTGGTGTCAAGGTTTTACACCCTATACCGTTTCATAATCACGGAATGTTTTGATATAATGACTTTTTTGTTCAAAACGTTCTTGGACTTTTTTGCTAATCGCTACCATATGAATTTGAGTGTAATGATTGCTAGCAGCCTTCACATTCTAAAAGTTTCAAGTTCTTTTGAGATATAGTCGTGTTACAGTCAGATGAACTTCACAGTAGCATATATGGGAAGCAGCATAAAAGAAGAGCAGTGTGTAGAGTCTCTTCAAGTTCTGTAGTGTTATTTCATTTTTCTCATCTGGTGCATCTCAAGTTCTGTTTGTAACACTTTAAATTAAAACTTAAAACTCCAGTTTAAAGAAATCATGCTCTGTGATTTATAAGATACGGTAAGCATGTACTGTATGGGTGTTAATGGGTTATTTGATTCAGTATGCATGTCTCACCCCCGACCGTCGGGTACCAGAACAGCATGGATTTGCCTTACAGTACAGTTATCTCGCAAAGGTGAACTCACATAAAACACTTTTACAATCATACTTGGCCCAGCAACTGAGCATATAACAAATAATCCAGTATTTAAAGTGCAAAATCAAAGAAACTTAATTTGCAGTTGGTATATACCTATAAGGTTAAGAACAGAAACAAGAGTCTGGGTACAAGGCTTCTGTTGTGCATGTATTTACCAGTGGCATCTTGGCCCGCTGAAATGGTTATTTTCCCCACCTGGCAAAAATGAGAACTCCAGTATCATCTACAATATTTTCGGAATACATGCAACGTTTCCTGTTTCAATATGTGAATACACAATGTAAATACTAAAAGACTAATGCACCAGATTAAATTGGGTTGCGTATATGAGCGTGCTAACACTTGGCCACGGTTCCAATATTGAAGGTTGGACCCATACGCTAGTCAGACCCTTGGAAAGTATTATTGCTAGTGTATAATTTATTCTAATTTTGAGTTTATCGGTTTTTATTTTCTTCCCTTTATTTTAGTGTAGCTTCCATGAAGCCCCTCTATGCATGTTTACTGGTGGCTTGCGGGAACACTGTAAGTTTCCCAAATTGTAATAGCCATTTGAGAGATGCAGTGTCTTATACAGTGTATCATGAAATAGCGCTTTTGCCTCGTTTTATAGCAAGTTGTTGAGAGAGTTGTGTCAACTGCTTCCCGTACTGGGATATGAACTGAAATCTACTGGGGCACTATCTTATTCTCTAACCATTGAGACACACTACTCTTCAGTTATGCCCCTGTAATTCTTTTATTTTTTTTATTTTAGTCTTTGGTAACCGAGTAAGGCCAACTAGGCACAAGTGCCTGTTTTCAGGGGCGACCTGGGAGCACTGGGTGGTCAAGTGACTTGCTTAGAGCCACACAATATGCAAGTGGAGATTGTGAATATCAAACTCGGGTCTGGCCTGCTAGATGTATCAAGCTCCTTCACAACTCGTTACTCTAACCTCTAACCTCTAAGCTATACTGCTAGCCCTAGTTGGTATTCAGGTGTGTGGGTGACAACTCGATGCTTAGGTTGTATATATCCTAATTATCCAACTTTTTAACTTCATTCTCGGTTCAGAGACAAGGAGTGAAACATTTCAACATTTCACTTGTTGCAACCGAGGCCCCCACTACACTCGTTCATTTTGATGATGTGAACATCTACAGAATGCTATAAAGATCATGTACGCTTTCTGCAGTTCCTGAATTCCGACTGGGCATCACAGGCACACAAGGTAAAGTAGTAAGGGCCGTCACACACAACAGCCAATATACACGGTATATATATATATATATATATATATATATATATAGAGAGAGAGAGAGAGAGAGAGAGAGAGAGAGAGAGAGAGAGAGATATGAACATGCACACAAAAAAAGAAAAACACTCTGGCATGGAATGAAGTCTCAGTTTCAGGAGACCAACAAACCCAACCCATGAAGTAGTAGTATCTCCCAAAATTTCAACACCGTTCCTTGCCTGAGTACTTTTCTATTTCTTGCAGTGGTAAATGGGTAAATACCTGCTAACCACTTCTATTACAAACATTCCCATGTTGTTTGTGTGTGTGCCTGTGTGTATGCACAGTAGAGATATGTACAGTAATATACTTTTTTCAGCAGAAACATGAATTATTTTCACAGGCGTTCCAAGAAGAAATCAATCACCAGTGGTGGAGCCACTAAGGAGTAAACTGGTCTTGCAAATGAAAGAAAATAAATTATGTACAAGCTGTGAAAAGACATGTGTATTTGGTTTACAACTCACTTAAAAATAGATATATTTTTCAGCACTTGACATGAGATAAGAAGTGGGGAAATTACACATTATTTCCACACTTCCTTAAAATACTGTATTTTATTTAGTACAAAGTATAAAGCACACCCATCCATTAAATTAAAGTCTGCACAGTTTGATATGGGAAAATTTATATTTTGATAGAATACTGTTAATTTTCTTCTTTGTGTAATATACCAATGTACCTTTCAGTTGGGGAGCATTATAAGCAGAACTCCCAGCCCTGCTACACCTTCTGATGAAGTGCCTAGTACCATGAAGTGTTGGAGTAGCGAGCAGTAAGCAATCTGCATCTTCATGATGTTAGTTTTTTTTTTTTGCAATAAACTTCAATTTTGTATCATGATTTCCTTGTGTGCACTTTAATATGCAACTTTGATTTTCTTGCAGGCTCTAACCCATGCAGAAGTGACAGTTCCCTGTTCTATGCACATTCCTAACTTTTTGGTATGTGTGATATTTAAAAACTACACAAACCTGCAGGCACCGTGTGGAAGCAGTTTTAATAGTTGCTGAACTAGGCATTTTCCCCAGATTTTATGTGGCAGTATATCCCCCTCCCATTCATTACGTGAGAGGTAAGTTATTTTACAATTGTATTACTTTTTTTTGACCAGGAAGAAACACTACGCAAAACTTGTTTCCAGTTACATCCTGTGAGCACAGGGATGTTTAGTGGCTTGCTCTTGGACACACAGTATGCAGTTGGTGGCTATGAGAGTCACATCCAGTTCTCCAGGTTTTCAGGTCAGTGTTCTTACCATTAACTTATACTGCCTCCTCTGAGTAAGAAGCCAGCATTTCCTGAATAGATGAAATCTCTTTAAAACCACTCTGGAACCTGGAAACTACACTGTCCTGAGAGTTCTAAAGCACTATAGAAATAGAAACAGAAAATGTGGCAGAAAAAGGCCAAGCAGCTTTGCCAGTCTACCGTTTCCTGCCTATCTAACAGACTGAGCCTCTTTCAGTCTCCGTCCTCTCAATACCACTACCCCTACTATAGCCAACCGGATCATTCACATATGCCTGTCCCATCACCTCTCAATGTAGAAACTCCCACTGCCTTTGCACATGACTTCATCTGAAAGTTTGCTCTGGTCTGCCACCACCCTTTCAGTATAAAGTACTTTCTGACACCTTTATTGACCCTCCATCAATAGCTTAACAAAGTTAGTTCTGGGGCCCGGGGTAGTATTACTGCTTATTGACCACTATGTATTATAGTGTGGATTGCCTATGTGCCATAGATCCATGACATGTAGGCAACCCAAAGACAGAATGCCACACATTGGATGTCTGGCAACCCCTACATTCAGTCATGGAAGGTACGAGCATCACTTCTGCACTGGATCTCCTGGCCATTCATGTACCTATGTGTGTGGACAGGATGGGGGCATGTCTGAGGGTATGCCCACACTCTGCACTATTGATGAAGGCGTGGAGTGCTGGGTGATGGGGCACAGGATATTTTATTTATTTAAAATGTTGGTAACTGAGATAGGCACACTGAGCTGAAGCTCATTTCCAGGTGGGACCTGGGGAGGGGTTACAGTACATCAGGGAGCAGGTAAACAGACAGGAGGATGATACAAAATTCAAGACACCTTATGGGAATAGCATTACAAAAAAATGTTTGATTACACAAGCTGCATTACAGCGGAACAAAAAAAAATGAACATGCCAGCAGGCAAGTTAAGTGCAGCATCTGTAAGCAAGCAGCTGATAACCAGAGAGGAAGGCAGAGAGTAGCCAAGGGAAGGGGATGGAGTGGGTTAGGATAAGGAAGGGGAGGTAGTGAGGCAGGAGCAAGAGGGGGGAGGAAGGAAGGATGGGGGTGTAAGTGATCTAAATCTCACTTTCAGGTTCTTGGCAATATTGGAGTTGCAAATAATCACAGACAAGTTGCATTCGAGTAATAAACAAGTTTATTACTACAAAATAGGGGTAAATCACAGTTGCCCTAAGCAGTTCTTACCAATACGAACCGGGAGCCAATGCTAAGCATTCCCTACACCTCGAGGTTTCTTTATTGTCTCTTGGGGTCTCTCGGGTCTCCAGGTGTAAAGCCTGTGATAACATTATATACCCTATGATAATTACTATGGTTACTGAAAGATAGAAACATTTCTAGTTACAGAGATGAGCCCTATTGGCTAAATTAGAGGTGGCTCCATGGTATAAGATAACATTATATAAAGTTGTAAAGTCATCAGTTTTAGAACAAAGACCTTCTTATACAAAGTCTTACATAACAAGGTGAAGTGGTGTCCATCACCAAAAGATGGCAATGTTGCCTTACACATCATAATCACTTCAAGGACAGGTGTCTTGGCATCTGACAAGTAAGAAATAGACAGAAGTACATAATATAATGTGTTTGCATTAGCAAGCAAAGTGAGTTACAATAATATGTATTCAAATCCTAACATCTACTCTTGTACAGTAGATGCCCTATGCCCTATGTATTAGTATAGCCTATGCCTAAACATTAGCTGTCTACGGTGTGCCCCTGAGGGTATCAATTAGGGTGCAGGGACCTCGTGTAACAATTCCCCCCCTTGTTGCCCTCAAAGGGCAACACAGGCTAAATTTAAGGAGTGGTTAGGAGCAGTGGTTCTTTACAATCCAGAGGCGAGCCTGTAAAGAAATTCAAGCTGCTCACGGTGTTGGCGCTGGCACGTCAGAGGCAGTGTGCCATAATAATCAAAGTGAATATCAAAAATGCTTGTATTATAACAAAACCTTTAAAAGTATTCTCTAACCAAGTGTTAGTCAAAGCATTATTCATATCTCCGTCATTCATCAAATCAAGAATAGCTTCGTTGGCTTTGGTTATATTATTGCTGATGTGGATGAGGTGTGTATCCTTTCTATCTAAAAGTGATTTCAGTATGAGTGTCAATGGATCTATGTGTACGTTAAAGTATGGTAGGTATTCTTCTAAGGTAAGTAAATAATCTGGATTCCCATCAATGATGTCTGCTTCTACAAGGGGAACGGGGGTTATGACAGTATGTCCAATAACAGTTTTCTGATGGGGGACAAAACAGAAGTTGGGGTAATCAATTTGACAAGTAACAGAACCATAGGAGTACGTTTTAATATTTGTGACAATACAGTACTCCCCTTCAGAGTTATACTGAGAGCGCACAGTAGGTAGTCTCCATTTTTGCAACTGGACAGGGCATGTGTAGGTCGACTTCGAGATCCGTGTTGACAGGCGATGAGCTTCTTCATGATAGGACTGATAGAATTGATCCGGTGACTGTGTTGGTGCAAAAGCGTCAGTGCCATTTTCAGTGATGTCAGCATCCATAGTGAAAGTCCAATCGATGCTGTCTGGTGAATAACCACATACAGGGCGTATAACATCAAACACATCACATCGGCACAAGTAGATGTACTGCTTCTTCGCACAACAGTCTGTGTGCGGTGCCACCCAGGCGTCCAAGAAGGAATGGTAGACCAGTAGAGGAGGTAGATCCAGGCGTTCTCGGTAGATGTCTTCGTCCAAATGCCCAATAGAGTGTGCCAATGCAAGCTTGTCGAACAAAGCTGTAGTAGGGTCAAAGCGTGGTAAGGAGACAGTAAAAGAGACAAACATGGTATCTTTTATAGAACATTTCTGTACAGAAAAACAAGGACCAGTGTTTGGATGTCTGGTCACAAACCTCAAGTTGCAAGCTGTGGAAAGAGGAATAGACAAAGTTTGTTGCATACACAATTCAATACATGATTGAGATTTACATCTGGGACAATACCATTTAGAGAGGCGTCTGTCATGTATTATGTCGGAATCCTTCCATTTCTAAATCTCTAAAAGGTTGTTGATGGTAGTGATTATGTATGATCCATATGCAGAGCAAAGTATTTCTCTGCCAATGTATTGTTTCTCAGCTTCTCTATTGTTCTGTTGTATGAGTGCATTAATCTTATCCTTGGAATCAGTGAATGCCTTTGCAATGTCGTGCATGTTATATACAGTGTATCTTTCTTCCTGACTAAGACCATCCACACCATGCAATAACGGTGGTAAAACGTCATTTACCAAGCCAGCGGAGAATTTCGCTGAGTGACTCTTGATAGCAGCAATGTCTGCTTTGTTCCAAATGGACATAGCAGTACCAAAAAATACCTGTAACTGTGCCAGTGGCACCTGTAACATCAGAACTATCTACTTCACGTTTAGTACGTTTATTAGTATGTGTGCTAGGAAGAGGAGGTTTCCTCCTAAAGTTCCCTCTATGTTCAGTTGAGTATACACCAGTAAAGGGGTCTTTAGTACGTATTTGAAATGCAGCTAAACTGTCAAGCAACAAGGTACTGAAAAAGGCAGATGTGTTAGTATTATGACACATACCAAATTCCTTCATGTTCCAATAAGTAAGATTAAACAAAACTGGTACATGCATAAATTGTAAATTATTAATCAGAGAACCTGGAAGGGCAGTGGCAGTGAGACCACTACGAGGGCCAGGATTATGTTTCGGACATTCCAAAAGCTGTCTCTCAGTGGGGGGGGTAGAACAGATAAATACATGGCAGCTGAGGCCATATGGTGAATAGCACAAAATTTTCGGGCAGCATCCTGAGAAAGAGAATTACAATAGGAAGGGTCAATTAAAGCAGTAATGTTATATAACCCAGAGTGTCTTAATGCAGTTTGTAACAAGGACAGAGTACCATTTGGGGACAATTTAGCGTTGGGCCAACCTTGGAAAGTTCCCTTAGAAAGTTTGGCCACTGGAAGAATTTGTTCTTGGGATGTGGTTTGCCATTCAATCTGGAGGGTAGATTTATCAGGAGCAACAACTGAGGCAGTGAGGTATGCATCGGAATCTTCCTGTACAGTGACCATGGTGTCTGGAATTTTGATGGAAACTCCCTCTGGAGGAGGTGGTGGATGATCAAGGTGGCAAAGGAGGTCCGGTACCGTGCCCGTGAGTGTTGGGGAGTACTCCTGCAAGGAGTACTGAGAGGAAAAAGATAACCATCTTGTCAATGCATCTGAAAAGGAAAATAAAAGATTAGTATATTAGTACAGTTCCGCCCATTGGGGTTAGGAAAAGTAAGTTTAAACTCCTTTGTACAGTTTCAATTGGTTTGCATGTAACCATTTGTCAGTTGGTTTGTTGTTGTGGAGGAGTCTAACTTGATAGACTGCCGGACTGAGCTTGTTGACAATAGGGTAAGAGGCCTTCCCACTTGTTGGAGAAGGAGTGGGTGGGATGTGCAAATCGAAGTACCATTACTTGATCTCCAACCTGCCAATCCACTTCTTGTGCGTGTTTGTCAAATTGTATCTTGGATTGTTGCTGGGCCTTGCCCATGCAATTTGCAGCATACAAATGTGTGTGTATGAGGTCTTGTTTGAGTTTTTCCACATACTGATCTACAGACACTCGGTCCGCAGTAGGGGTGTGTAGGTCAAAGAGCAAATGTTCAGGTAACCTCATCTGTCTGCCAGTCATCACCTCAAAGGGTGTGAGCTGGGTAGTGGCTGAGGGTGTACCCCTAATTGCCATAAGGAGTAAAGGCAGTAGGGAATCCCAGGTCTTGGGGTTGTCCTCAATGAATTTGGAAAGCATTTGCTTAATCCATCTGTTAGCTCTTTCTACTTGACCTGAGGATTGAGGGTGATAAGGTAGTGGAACTTTTGCTGGACCCCGAGGAGTTCGAGGACTCTTTCATCAACTCACCTGTAAAACTGGTTCCTTGTCGGAGTCTACTTTGAGAGGCAGACCCCACCTGGAGAAAATTTGTTCCACCAGGATTTTGGCAGTTGATTTTCAGTACAGGTCTTAGTGGGAAAGCTTCTACCCACTTAGAGAATAAATCTGTTACTACAACTGCGTGCATTGTTGTTTCTGCTGGTATTGAATAAGGGCCAATAAAATCAATTTGGATGGCATGCCAAGGTCCAGTATGTCGTTGTGGTAAAGTTTGGCATTCCGTTTGTAGGTATGGGATTGTTCTGTGCACAAACAAGGCAATTGTCAATGTACTGTTTAACATCTTTGGTGATTCCAGGCCACCAAGCAGTAGTTTTGAGTCTTTGGAGTGTGTTTTCAGCCCCCTGGTGTCCCCCAGTGGGGGTATCATGTACCTGATGCAAGAATTCAGATCTCAAGTGTCTGGGGACTACCCATAATTTGATGTTGGTATCCTCTGGTTGGAACCAAATGAGTTTATCATCGGGAGATAAATGTAGTCTGCTCTCATGTCTATGGTAGGGGTTATGTGTGGGAAGTCTCTCTTCAGTACCTTTGTCCAAGAATCTGAACACTTCTTTGAGTTCAGTGTCCAAGTTCTGGGCTGCTGCGAGGTCTAAGGGGGTAAAGGATTCAGATTTCCTTTTAAGAGCTGCAATTTGAACAGCTGCATTGGCCTCTGGATGTTCCATCTCCCAAACATCCCCCCCTCGGGCCCCTTCCTTGGCAAGGGTGTCTGCTGTGTCATTAAATGCATGATAGGGATCATGTAAGGAATGAGCTTTAACCTTGTGCACATAAAGTTTGTGTGGGTATTTCTCACCTAACGCATGTATGTAAATTACCAACTCTTTGTATTTCACCGGACTGCCATCGGAAGAGAGGAAGGAGTTCTTCTTCCAGAAAGGGAGAAATTCTGTAAAGGAGCAACAAACCCAATTAGAATCAGTAAAGATGATAGTATCCTGAGTTCCATGTTGGATAAACTCTAATGCACAGGCCACTGCTGCTAGCTCTGCATACTGTGATGAAGCTACAGTACAACGTTTAGATATCTTGACAGTGTTTCCATAAGGATATGCTACCATGATACCCAGCCCTGCAATTTGTTCACCTTGATAGTAGGAGGCTGAACCATCGGTGAAAGCGACATAAGGAGGTGTTTTCTAGCACCGAGGGTGGCAGGGAAAATGGACCTGGGTCTGGAAGGTCAGGTGATTGCAGGCGCAGTCGTGGGTTCTCCCTGAAAAAGGAGACCGTGTGCCAATAGAGATGGAACTTTGGTTTGGTGGACCTGTATGTCCCTGTCCTGGAGGAGAAGTGACCAATGTGTCAGTCTGGTGTTAGAGACTGACCCATCCTTCACTCGGTCCGAAAGTAAGAATGTGGTGGGAGTGTGATTGGTGTTAAGAATAAGTGGAGAGTACCCAATGATATACAGGAAGTGCTTAACAGCCCAATAGGTAGCCAGAAGGTTCCTTTCACAAAGGCCATACTTCTGTTCTACGGGAGTCAAGAGCTGTGATGCATATGCAATTGGTCTCAAGGAGCCATGTACCTTCTGGGCCAATACTGCCGACATAGCAATGTCAGAGGTGGTACACTCTAGGTGAAATGGTAATGTTGGATTGGGGTTCACCAGTGCTGGGGCGGAGGCCAGGGCCTGCTTCAGTAACGTCACAGCCTGGGTATGGACAGGGCCCCAATTCCATGGAACGTCCTTTTTGAGCAAATCGTACAGTGGAGCGGCTTTCTGTGCAAAGTCACAAATGAAATCCCTGGAATAGTTTACCATACCTAAAAACCTTCTAAGAGTTGCCACACTGGTAGGTAATGGCAAGTCCTGCAGCCCTTGAATTTTCTTCCAATTAGGGCTCCGACCCTGATCTGTTATCTTCAAACCTAGAAAGAGTACTTCTTTCTGACACAATTGTGCTTTTGCAGGATTACACTTCAAGCCTGCTCTCTGAATAAGAGTCAATAGTTCATCCAAGAGATCAGATGTTGATCCTGTGTGGCAGTTTCCAGCAACAGGTCGTCTACATACTGCAAGAGACATTGGGGTTGAGAAACCTTGTAGGCATCCATCATATGGAGATGGAAGAGGATGGCTATTATGGAATCCCTGTGGCAAGCAAGTCCACGTATGTTGTCTTCCTTCAAAGGTGAAGGCAAATTTGTATTGACTCTTGAGGGCCAATGGTAATGACCAAAACCATTGGAGATATCCAGAGCTGAACCATTTCTGGTCTGGTGTCAGTAATCGAAGCACGTCTGGTGCTGATGCTACAGTTGAGGAACAACTAGGGTGACTTGATTTAGTTTCCTGTAGTCAATGGTAAGTCTCCAGGTACCTGTAGGTTTTCTTACCGGCCAAACAGGAGAATTGGTAGTGGAGACACAAGTTCTGATTACTCCTTGTTTAAGGAGTGACTTAATCGTTTCTCTCAAAGAGGGTAAGGCTTCAGGGGGAAACGGGTATTGTCTTTGTCTTTCATGTGTCGGGCCTGGCACTTCAATGACAGTATGCATTCTGCCACAATCATGTTTGTTAACTGCAAACGCTTCCAAATGTCGTTGCAGAATGGGCAGGAGTTTGGGGAAAAATTCATGATTCTTGAATAAATCTATGACGTCATATTCTTTATTGTTGATAGAGACGGTTGCCACAGCATGTGAGTCAGGAATCAAGACGGTATGGGATTGACCCTGAATTTGCATCAACAGCATATTTGCCAGATCCACCACACAGCCGTGTGGTGCCAGAAAGTCAATCCCAATAATGCTGGGATGATCGTGCAACACCATCAGCTGGAAGGTGTGGGAGGCCTTCAGATGACCTAGCTCTACCGGTAAAGGCAGGGAGCAGTATGCAGGCAGCCTAGTACCGTCGACTCCTGACATATTGATCTTCCGTCCGGTAGACCATGAAGACGTTTCAGGGTGATCGTCGTGTAACACAGATACAGCTGCACCTGTATCTAAAAGTACAATTAAGTGGCGGCCCCCGACCTCGGCCTCGGTGCAGGGCCTTCCGTTTGTATCCAAGACCAGCTTGTTTACAATGCGGACTGGGGCCTGTAATTGTCAATCCGTATCGTTGGGGGCATGCAGTGGTTGGGCCTGGCTTGCATGGATAACCTCACCGTGCTGCACTGATGCAATGTAAGGCGTTGCTTCTGGGTTCAGACTGTGGGTCTGCGCACTTCCACTTCCGGAGTCTCCATGACCGGTAGTGTCATGGATCGCTGGCTGCACTGATGCAAGTGTTTGTGCAGGAACAGCGTCCGCTACAGAACGCACTTGCCCCAGGAGCTCCCGAAATTTCCGATTTTCTTCAGCTATCTGTTTATATGAGGGACCCGGTCTTTGTAATGACTTCCCTTTTCCCTTATACTTTTTGTTCCTGTTCCAATTCCGGTTCCCACCCCACTGCTGCTGCTGTTGTTGAGGGTTTTGTTGGGCGCTAGCTGGAGGGGCCGATGGAGGTTTGGCCTGTTGTCATTGGGCCTGTCCTTCCACCGTATAGTGCGTCGTGACCTCCGGAGCGGGTTCCATGGCAGCAACCTTTTTGGAACCGAAACCCAAATCTCAGATATACAACTGGCACACCCTCTCGGTTTTCCGAAGAATATCGGCAAACCTATCCGTATTTGGGTAAGTAGTGGGCTCTACTTTATCTCTTACTGCTGGGATCATGTTTCTAAGGAATAGGGTCTTATATTCAATAAGGTCCACATCTGCAGCCTCTTGTGCCAGATGTTTTCCTGCTCGGTAAGCCATCCAGAGTCTCTGGTGGTAAGTCGCTGGGCTTTCTTTAGCATTTTGCTTCACGGGATATGCTAGCATTACTCCAACCACGCCAGGGCTGTGAGCGGAAATGAGATCAGCTGCCACTTCGTCAAGGTGGCGTTCCCATCCTGGTGAACAACAGGAGTTTGCCCATAAGCCAGGATCGATGGTTTGGGAGTATTTGGACTTGGTATTCATGGCGAGACTGAGCATCTCGCACTTGGGCGTACCTTTTCCAAATGGCAGCTGAGGTTGCAGCGGGTCATCCGACCGATACTGTCAGCAATTTGCTGAACAGAGTAGGCCATTTGTAGGGATTAGTTGGTGGTCGATCAGGCAAGGGCAGCGCATCTCGCTCACCATCCAACGCTGCACGACTGCAGCTTCAGCTGCCGATCATTAGCTTCTTCTGAGTGCCAGCCTCTTGAAAAATTTGTCGAATTTGACTTTTAATGGCTTTCATGCTTCTTTTAGGAAGAGGAATATTCCCTAGTGCCCTATCAATCATGGTTTCAATCTCTTGTCTGTCTTCCACACCAATAAACGGCTACCGGAGGCGCCGTCGGGACCAGGCTTGGGCCTGCTCCCCCCCTATCATGGGCGCCGCCATGATGGCGTCTCCCATGATGAGCATCACGACGTCGTCGACGTGTGACCTGGGGAGTAGGGGGTGGGGATCCGCCATGCTGTGGATGGCTGGGTGGGGTATCTGGGCCATAGTAGGGGCATGACTGAGCGTTGTACTGTGAAATGTCATCGTCAGATAGCTCCCCCTCTGACGACGAGTGAAAGGCGGGGGCTACGCCACCCATTGCCTTCACATGGCCAGTCAATACCTCTCGCTGATGGTGCAGTTTATCCATCTTAACCTTACATTCATCATGACTCACACTTGCAACATCCATATCAACCTGATCTTGCTTCTGTTTCTGCAAAACACGGTACACGCGGCGCTCAATTCGCGATTGTCCCTATAGGCTATCTCTAAATCATTACGTACCTGGTTGATCTCGTCCTGTAGCTCACCCATCTCATCACTCATCTGTGCATTCGCAGCACTCAACAAGTCATTCATTTGTACAGCTTGACTCTTATCCTGTCTCAAACTTTCACACTCAGTTTTCAGAGTACACATTTCTTGTTCACCTGCCTGTGCAGAATGATGCAATAGTGAATCCTTTTCATTACGCAGCATTTGTAGTTCAGTCTCCAAATTCTGCTGTATCTTAATACACTCTGTCTCCTGCAAACCCATCTGCTGTTTGAGAGATGCGATCTGCAGGTCAAGGGTTCGAAACCTCGCTTCGGATGCTTCCAAAGCAGCGTAGAGAGCAGCGCCCATCAACCCTTTAGCAGGACGCCTGTTGGTTGACTGCCGCGTCTCAGTGTACTGAGTTGAGATCCCCAGTACAGGGTTATCGGATTGACTTGCGTCCCGCGCGAAGTCAGCCCATCCTCCATGGGAGGTAAGAAAATTCGAGACATCGAGTCTCAGTTCTGCACAGATGTCTGATATGGTGGCCATTTACATGGGAGGGAACGAGAATTCAAACTGCGAAAAAGACCAGGCGTTGCGTATCGATCCACAACACAGGTACTTTTTAACACAGCCAGGCTACTGTATAAGTTGTAGGCTTGCAATTCAAAGCCGCTATGGAGTGGGTCGAGACGGCATCGACCCCACCCAAAAGAAAAATCAGCCAGACTTTGCAAGTATCCACAACTGGTGGAAAAGACGGGAGAGGTGATACGGAGATGTACACCTACAGTCCCCGTGGGAAAGGAAAACTTTTAGTAACAAGTGAAAATTCACAACAGCCAATATCGCCTGCACGTGTTGCCAATTGTAAGTGATCTAAATCTCACTTTCAGGTTCTTGGCAATATTGGAGTTGCAAATAATCACAGACAAGTTGCATTCGAGTAATAAACAAGTTTATTACTACAAAATAGGGGTAAATCACAGTTGCCCTAAGCAGTTCTTACCAATACGAACCGGGAGCCAATGCTAAGCGTTCCCTACACCTCAAGGTTTCTTTATTGTCTCTTGGGGTCTCTCGGGTCTCTGAGGTGTAAAGCCTGTGCATAACATTATATACCTATGATAATTACTATGGTTACTGAAAGATAGAAACATTTCTAGTTACAGAGATGAGCCCTATTGGCTAAATTAGAGGTGGCTCACGGTATAAGATAACATTATATAAAGTTGTAAAGTCATCAGTTTTAGAACAAAAGACCTTCTTATACAAAGTCTTACATAACAAGGTGAAGTGGTGTCCATCACCAAAAGATGGCAATGTTGCCTTACACATCATAATCACTTCAAGGACAGGTGTCTTGGCATCTGACAAGTAAGAAATAGACAGAAGTACATAATATAATGTGTTTGCATTAGCGAGCAAAGTGAGTTACAATAATATGTATTCAAATCCTAACATCTACTCTTGTATGGTAGATGCCCTATGCCCTATGTATTAGTATAGCCTATGCCTAAACATTAGCTGTCTACGGTGTGCCCCTGAGGGTATCAATTAGGGTGCAGGGACCTCGTGTAACAGGGGTGTATGTGCTGTTTGAGGGAAG
Source organism: Neoceratodus forsteri (assembly GCA_016271365.2). Lineage (NCBI taxonomy): Eukaryota > Metazoa > Chordata > Ceratodontiformes > Ceratodontidae > Neoceratodus > Neoceratodus forsteri. The sequence goes on from CM057452.1 coordinate 944,501,417, forward strand.
AATAAAAGAGAGAGGGAGAGTTGCAGAGTTGGGGGGATGGCTCTATTTTATTTATTTATTTATTCACAATTCGGATTTATAACCTTTGCGTTAAAGACTCATTTACAAATGCACCTCATCACAGGGAGGGGATACAACATATTGGTGGAGCAAGACAGTGGAGAACAATACAGGTGAGATACAAAAGAGCATACAAAGCAAGGCATTTTAGTGAACAATATAAGTGAGATACAGAAGAGCATACAAAACTAAGCAATTGCAGTGACACAGTGGAGCACACAGGTTACAGTGCTTGGTGTACAGACTACAAGAAGCTATTCTAAGTAAACTAGTACATATGTAATACCATAAGATGCTAGGAGTACTAGGTGGTGGTTACCTGGGGGGGAGGTCTATGTCTGCAGATTGGTCCAGGCGGAGCTCTCGGTAAGGCCCTGTAATGGGCATTTATAGCTCCGAGTATCAGTGAGGTGTTTGTGTAGAGTGATTTTGAAGGGGCCGATTTTGGAGATGTTAGTAATATGCGTGGGGAAGGAGTTATACCAGGAAGGTGCTCTGAAGTGGAAAGACTTTTGGGTGAGAGGGGTCCTAGATCTTGGCACCTGGAAGGTGGCTTTGGTTGTATTTTGGGTGATGAACAAATGGGGGGCTCATTGAGGGGATGTGGTGACTCCTGGGGGAAAGAGCCCAAGTAGAGTCTTTTTTGCCAGTATACAGGTGTGGTATTGCAGGCACTCTTCAAAAGTGAGTAGGTTCAAGGTGGAGTAGAGCTGGCATGTGTATGTTCTGCTGGGGGCACCAGTCAGGAGCCTGCAGGCTTTGTTGATAGAGGTCTAGACTTTGGTGAGGGCAGTGGGGTCAGCAGCTGCATAGGTAGGGAGTCCATAATCAACCAAAGACAGGATGGAGGAAGTGATAGCCAGACGTAGGGCAAACTCAGGAAGGCAGTCTTTGTAGTGGTAGAGGAGTCCAATCTGGGCATTCATGGCAGAGGACAGAGAGTTAAGATGGGCATGGAAGGAGAAAGCCAAGTTGAAGGTGATGCCCAGGTATTTGTATGTTGATACCTGTTCAAGGTGGTGTAGGGTGCTGGGGATGATGCAAAGGGGAGCATTTCTGGAGTTACTTTGGTAGTGTGCAAAAATCATAGATTTCATCTTCTTGTGGTTCAGAACCAGACGATGGTTGAGGAATCACTTTTCAGCTTGGCTGAAGGTGAGTTGCAAGGAGCTCTGAATTGTGAGTGGGTCTGGGTGGGAGGCAATGAGGACTGCATCGTCAGCGTATAGAAGCATTTTGCCCAAGCAGGAGCTAGGGAGGGTGTTTAGAAAGAGACTGAACAATATGAGGCCCAGGATGGAGCCTTGAGGGACACCAGAGTGTACAGGTAGGGTAGTTGATAGGATACCATTTATTTTGACCAGTTGAAATCTGTCACGGAGGTAGCTGGAGAACCAGGCCAGAGGGCCAAATGAGAAACCAAGCTGACGGAGGGAGTCAAGCAATAGTGTGTGACTCACAGTGTCAAAGGCCTTGGATAGGTCAAATAACACTGCCCCAGCAATCTTCCCAGCATCAAGTGCAGAGTGTATTTGGTGGGAGATCTCCAATAGGTCTGAAGTGGTGCTGTGACCAGGGCAGAAGCCATACTGTTCTGGGCATAGTATGTTGTGCTTGGATAGATAATCCATGAGTTGGGGAGATACTATTTTCTCCAGGGCTTTTGAGGGGGGGGGAGGATGGAGATAGGTCTGTAGTTGTTTGGTAATGTGCGGTCTCCATTGTTATGGATAGTGGTAATTTCAGCCAATTTCCATGTGCTCGGGAATTGGCTGAGGCATAGAGACTGGTTAAGAAGGTCAGTAATGGGGCTAACATAACATCAAGTGTTAGGCGGAGAATTCTGGAATCAAGGGGGTCACAACTAGGGTTGCGGGAGGAGAGAGCTTTTAGGAGGAGTGGTTTGGCATCATGGGAAGAGATGGTCTAGAAGAGAAATGGGGGTCAAAAAATAGCAGGGGGGGTTGGATGCATGGATAGCATCAAAGAAGTGGGCAGGAAGGACTGCACTTAGGTCAGAAAAGGTTGTGTTGAGGCAGCTGGCAACAAGTGGTAGGTCAGTATTAATTGCGCTGTTAATAACCATCTGAGAAGGGGAGGAGAGCGGGTTTTCCAATTAAGCTCCTTAATGTTATCCCAGAAAGCTCGAGCAGAGCCACAGGATGAGGCCAAAGTGGTTTGATAGTATCTGGCCTTGGCTTGCCTTATGGCCCAGGTGCATTGGTTGCGAGCGGCATTATAGGCTTGTCTGTCTACTGTCCTGCCAGACTCAACAGCAATATGCCACAGGTTATCCCGATGCTTCAGTTGCTGGATCAGGGAGGGGGAAATCCAGGCAGCATTGTGTCTCATTGAGCGAGTGTTGGTGACACGGGCAAAGATGTCACAGGCCTTGCAGAAGGCTCTGGTGATGAAGGCTAGAGCAGTATCTATATTCGTTGCAAGGGAGATTGGAGACCAGTCAAGCTGGACTAGGTACTGCTTTAGTTTATTTAGGCCCCTGGGGTGAAAGCGGTGGGGGGGGATGGCTTTGTATGTGGGATTGAGTGTGGGGGAGGACCAGAAACAGAGAATTGGGGAATGCTCGTTAAGGGAATTGGCTAGGATGTTAACAGACTTGGTTTTGTGGGGGCGGTTGGAGATTACTATATCAAGGAGGGAGCTGGACCCACTTGATTGGTTAAATCTGGTGGGACGAGTGACTAATTAAGATAGGTCACGGGCCATGAAGTTGTCCTTATTGTGTGTAGTAGTGGAGCCAAGCCAGTTCATGTTGAGGTCACCTAGTATGAGCTGTTTGGCTTTGTGTGGCATGGTAAAGAGATAGTGAGAGAGTGGATAACTAGGCTTTGTGCCCATGGGGGTATGTAAGTGGTTGCAAGGTAAAGAGGGCTATGGCCTGGGTCAGGGGAGATTTTTAGGGTGATGGCTTGGGCACCATGGTCATGCTTGGGGGTAGGTAGTGCATGACCCAGGAGGGAGTCATGCAGGTAGACTGCGCATCCGCCACCATGCTTACCCACATGATCTTCTCAAACAGGGTGAAGCCAGGGAAGGAGACAGCAGAGTCGGCAGTTAATGGGGAGAGCCAGGTCTCCACTATGGCAAGAATGTTGGGCTTGTGTTGGGAGACCCAACACTGGAGTGCAGCAGTCTTCTTTGGGAGAATGCAGATATTCATAGAGGCAATGTGGAGGCCACACCCAGTAGGGGGCGATGGGGGGGGTAGAAGGTCCAGGTCCAGGGTTAGGGTGGACATTCCCAGACAGCATGAGGAGTAAGGTGATGAGATGGAGAAAAGGACTATGGCAGTTGTGGTAGAGGTGCTTAGGCAGATGTAAGGATCTGGGGGGCGGTGCAGGGGATGGGTAAGGAGTTGACAGCAGGTATGGCTAGGACAGAGAGGGCTCACATTCCACTGTGTACAGGGGGAAGGGGGTGGACTTTGGTGGTGGGTGTGGTGCAGCGATGGGGTGGTCCAGTGTGCGAGGTGCATTAGTGGTGAGCGGAAAACAGATGGAAAGGCTAGGAGCAGTGGGGGGATTTGTGTGAGGAGGCTGAGATTCTGGCAGATGTGTGCCTACAATAGAGCTGGAGAGATTCATCGCAGGGATAGTGGGGGCAGGGACAGCACAGTGAGGAGCAAAGCAAGTATACAGAACACTACAAGGGACATACTGGTGTATGGGATAAAGGAAGAGAGATAAGTGGTGACAGGCAGGATCCCTCTAGTGGTCAGTGAATATAATCTGCAGGTGGAGATGTGGGCCGATAGGTTAAAAATGCACCGAGTCCCTATTGGCTAACTCACCCTATAAAGGTGAGTGTCGACCAAGGGCGGTGGTGGGGAAGGTGGGGAGCCGATGCATAGCTTCGGCAGGGCAGCACACTGGTTTGAACTGTGCCACCATTCTCAGGTTGCAAGCTGTGTCCATGATTTCATACCTGCACCAGTTTGGCTTCTTGGTGGGCGGAGGGCGTCTGCAACAGGCCCTTGCTACCATTGGTCCACCCGACCGGGAGTCAGGATACATTCAATGGCTGTGGAGAGGAAGAAGGTAACACTTATTTATACTGTAGAAAAAATGGGGTGGAGACTTGCACCACAACCCTTCTATAGGGACACTGCTGTGCTGCCTATTTCAGATGGCAGTAAGAGGCATCATTGTTAAGGCTTCTAAACAGATGGCTAAAGTGCTAACAGATGGCTAATTCTGAGGTAATTAGTCTGCCAGTAGTTGCTAAAGTTCTTTTTTTTTATGTTTCAATGCAGTAGTCACAGTACATGCAGTAATCACAGTTCTAGAGTTCCTTTAAGGCTTAACATTAAACTAGTTTATATGCAGTTCCTGGGCTCTTTAAGGCACAAGTAAATGCCTAACATGTAAACGTAATGGAAATTTGGCTGAAAACAAAAAACTATCTTCACTGCTATGCCGACAGGAGAGTACTGAGAGAAAAGGCACCAAAGCACACTGGTTTGAACTGCGACACCATTCTCGGGTTGCAAGCCATGTCCGCGATTTCATACTTGCACCAGTTCTAGAGGACGGTGAGTCTGTAGGAGAAGGCATATTGGCCAGTCGAGGTGTGGGGTCAAGGGGAGAAGGAGCAGGGGTCCCTGATGTGCAAATCGTAGGAGGAGGGAGCCACAGGGGACAGCATAGGAAAGAGATAGGGGGAAGCAGACCAAATCACAGTTTGGTGAGGAGGGTTAGCAATTGGCTAGAGCACCTATGTGATAGAGGCATGATGCCAAGGGAGGAGGAGAGATTGCAAAGATGATTACATGGGGGGGGTTGAAGCAAATTGACATAGTTCAGGAGGGTATCTAGCCTGGAGAGAGAGGAAGCTGTGGCTGTACCTTATATAACTTCAGCATAATCGAAGATAAAAAGGCATCTTAGACACTATCTGATGACAGACAGGGAGGGGGAGGCAGTCCTTGTTTCAACAGAGCATACCAAGTTTGGGTCAGAACTTGGTGCTGATGGCATCTCTGTGAACTGAATAATCCAGGTGGGAGTCCAACCATACCCGAGATATTTGTATGCGGGGACATTGCAGAGTGGGATACCATCAATGGTGGAGAACACTGGGGGGAGGGGGTTCTAGCTAGTTTTTGCGTGGTGCCAAAGATCATTGTAACAGTCTTAGAGGTGTTTACTTTTAGGTGGTTGGCTAGGAACCATGATAGAACCTTATTGAAGTCCTGTTGGAGAGAGGCATGGACGCTGGAGATGGTGGGCCCAAAGGCAAACAGGATGGTGTCGTCTGTATACATATGCATGCAGGAGCTGGAGCTAATAGAGGATGAAGGTCATTAATAAACACTGAAAACAGGATAGGGCCCAGGATGGATACTTGAGGTACTCTTGCTTGGATAAGTCTGGGGGGAAGGCAGAGGAGGAGTTGCCCACTTGTACTGATTGCTGCCTATCACCGAGATATGATTTGAACCAGTTGACAATGTGGAGAGCCAGTCCAGATGTTAGGAGCTTGGTGAGTAGGAGGGGGTGGGAGACAGAGTCAAATGCTTTAGCCTGACCCACGAAGATTACAGTGGTCATATGGCACTAGTCCATGGCTGAGAAAATGTGATCAGTGACATGTAGTGAGGATAAGATTGTTGAGTGGTGTTTCTGGATCCCCTGACTGGAAATGGGAGAGGAAACCAGTGCAGGATATGAAGTCAGACAGCCTGGAGTGGACGAGGGATTCTTGTAATTTGGCAAGTGCAACGAGGAGGGAGACTGCCCAGTAGTTGCCTGGTGGCTGGCAGAGACCTGCCATATCTTTTGCATGCTCCTCTAATTAAACCTGCTAGCCATGGGAACACTGGAAACCCCATCCACCATGCTTCCCCAGTCCTCTGGTCAACCAGTGAGAGCTGGGGGCAGTCATTCTGGTACTCACCCATCATTTTTAGAAATTGTGTCCTGCATCTTCCCAGAATCCCCTACTCTGTGCAGAGCAGAGGATCCAACAGGGGACCAGGACAAGCATCTGATTGAATGCTTGCCTGTGTCCTCTGTTCCACCTCCATGCATCTACACAAAGGGAGAGCGGGACCATGGACAGGCACATGGCAATGGCCAGCATTGATACATGCCAGTCATCGCACACCCATCTGGTGGTGAAGAGCTACATGGGCTGGGTACATGCAAATCATGCATACCTAGTCAGCCAGTAATGCATAGCCCCCAGTATGAACAAGTCACCAGAGTATACCCTATCGACTGTGCTGGATCTTTAAATATTTCAGTCATGTCCCCTCATTTTCTTATCATCTCCAGTGTACACATACTCAGCTCCATTCCTCATAGGTCCATTTCTGTTGTCCCTGGATCATCTTGATAGCCCTCCACTGCTTCACCTCCAGTATTTTCATAACTTTCTTTAGGTGTGTATTATAAAATTGTGCACAGTACTCCAAATGAGATCAGACCAGTGATCTGTAAAAGAGCATTAGCAGCTCTTTCCTTCTGCTAGTGATTCCATGGTAACCCATGAAGTGGGCGCATGAGGAAGGGTGCCATCCATTATGGTGACTCCTTCCCGGTGCAATCCACACAAGGCGATGGAAAGGTAGGGCGACCGGATGAGGGGGTGGGTGAACTAGGCAACAGGATGTCGCTATATGGACATGCGTGGGGGGGTGGGAGTGAACACAGTGAGGGTGAGCTGGGATGGGGTGGAGAGGCTGTAGGGGGTGGTGCTGTGGTTGCTAGTCGAGCTGCATCATGGCATCGGGGATTGGCTAGTGGCTGGGGTGGCTGAGGTACTGGGTTCGGGTCCGGGCACTGGTGCGATTTTTATCGTGCCCGGCCCAAACCTTTTCTTTCACCCCCATTGTACTCCCAGGTTGGAATCTTACGTGGGAGGTTCGCCCCTATGAGGAGGGTGTGGGGGTTACAGCCCACCCACAGAAAGCAGTAAAAATCTGTCCTGGCGCGGTTGTTCTGAGTGATGAAAATGTTTTTGGCACTCTGACTGAGCGATAATGGTGATCGCCTTTAGGCATTCGCTGTTATCACATAGACCGTGATTCCACTACCTATATATCTCAGTAGTAGTAGTAGTAAAAATGTTTATTTTTATACAGGATAGCAAACTTTAGGTCATAGACCTATTTTCAAAGATGACCTGAGTCAAGAACACAGTATCACATGTTGTTTTCCCACTGCTTAATTGAACTGTACAGATACCTTCAAATTATCCAGGATGAATACCCATAGATCCTGTACCTACACAGAGCTGTCCACTACCAAAATCATTCCCCTAATTCTGTAGTCTGATTTAAAGATTTTGGCTCCTATGTGCATAATACTGCTCTTCTCTGCATTGCATTTCAACTGCCACACATTTGATCACCCCTCCAGTTTCTTCAGATCCCTAATTATGACCCTTACCCCTCCTTGAAGTCTACTCTTCAGAAGATCTCTGTGTGATCTATGAAAAGACATGTCTTCCCTTGGACTTCCTCCCCTATGTCACAGATAAGCATATTGAGGAGAACCGGTACCAAGACCTATCCCAGGGCACCCTGATGATGACTTCTCCAACCCCTGATGTTTCTCCATTCAGTGCTGCTAGCTGAATCCTCATATTCAATCACTTTTATTACCCACCAAGTTATCCTTTCCCCAGTCCCTAAAATGCCTGATTTCTTCACCCTGTAGTACTACTTCCAAGAGTATCAGAGATAAAGGGTTTACTAAAATACAGATCCTGTACAGTATGCCTACAGCCTGACCACTGTACTCTGCTCTCATCACTCATTTGAAAAAAAGTTATCAGATACATGTGTTATAACCTCCCATTGGTAAAAACCTGTAGTCTAAGGTCTGTTTCTAGGAACCTCATAATACTCTCCTCTGTAATGGATTCTGGGCTCTTTCTTACTATAGACAACAGTCTGACTGGTCGATAGTTTACTAGCTCCTCGTAACTCCTGCTTTTATGAGCAGGGACCACAACTGCCATTCTCCAATGTTCTTGCACCTTTAACATCTCCAATGAGCAGCTGAAGTGATTCAGTTTTTGACCTGTAGGACCTCTTCCATTTCCTTAATATCCTCAGGTGCAATCCATCAGAATCCATTGATTTATCTGCATTTAGTGCCTGAAGTTCCTTCCTCTCTCATAGAAACATAGAAGTTTACCAGAAGAAGAAAGGTTTATGTTCCATCAAGTCTGCATGTTACTAAGGCCATGCACCTTACATTACATGCTGCTCCATACTCCCACAACTCCTTTTTCCTCCCATTAACTATATCCCATCCCCTTTGAAGCTATTCATGGATTTCATGTTTACCACTTCCTTGGGCAGCTTGTTCTACCCCTCCACCACTCTCACCATGAAGTAGTACCTCCTGGCATCCCTCCAGAATCTGCCCCATCAACTTTGCTGCTGTTACCCCTTATATTTATGTTGTTGCTGGTCTTAAATAATTCACTGAGGATTACACTGTTAGTAGCCTTTAGGTACATAAAGGTAGCTATCATGTCCTCCTGCTCCCTTCTATCCTTCATTAAGTACATATTCAGGTTCTCCAGCCGCTGTTCATACATGTGTCCCTGCTGCCCCTGAATCACTATGGGGCCCTTCTTTGCACTACAGTACTGTACTTCCAGATGTTTACTTCCCTTTTGTGACAGGGGTTCCTAAATTTCACACGGTACTCCAGGTGTGGCACCACCATGAATCTGTAAGACCTCATTTCTTCTGCCTTCTACACATGCAACCTAGCATCCTGTTTGCCTTCACTGTTGCTTTACTGCATTGCATACGGGACTTCAGGGTGTGGGTAACTGCAATCACTAGGTCTTTTTCCTCTGTAGACACTGCATTGGTTGCCCCGAAATGGTACTCCACATTTGGATTCTTTCTCACCCTGTGCATGATCTTGCACTTTCTGGCATGAAACCCCAGTTGTCAGATTCCAGACTATTCCCCCAACCTTTTTAGGTCCTACAAAATTTCCTAAATCCATTTATTTATGTCCACTCTCTCACAGAGCTTGATGTCATCTACAAAAAGGCACATTTTGCCTAAAATTCTATTATGAACACATTGAACACCAGCCTGCGCACTAGCCCCTGTGTTACCCATTAGTAACCTCCTAGCATTCCAGACTGTTCCCCTTGAACTACTACTCTCTGGGTTCTCCCTCCTAACCAGCTTGCCACCCTTCTAGACAAGTTGTCCCCCACTCCAAGCTCCACCTTCTTGTTCAATCTGTTATGGGTGACTGAGTCAAAGGTTAATACTTCGGTTAATACTTCAGATCTAGGACTAATGGAGACTTAATGCCCATAAATGTTGTCCCCACTTCTCAGTGGAGGTAATTAATGTTACCATCACTAATGTAATGGTCCAGTCTAGCTTAAAGCTATTCAAATCTGGTGCCTCAATCACATACACAGGTAGTTGATTCCACAGTCTAATTATCCTTGGGACATAAGCGTGCCTCGGAAGTTCGGTTTTAGCTAATTCATCTACCAACTGTTGCTTATGTCCCCTTAACTCATATTTAGGATCTTTAAAAACTAGGCCAAATTCCTGCATTAACAGATCATCCTCTAGGACCTTATACATCAGTAGCATATCTCCCCTTTTGCATCTCAACACAAGATGCCTTAATCCTAGGTCATTTAGTCTAACTTCGTATAGTTTTTCCCTACATTTAGAAACTCATTTGGTAAATGTCCTCTGAGGTTTTTTGACCATACTTGTATCTTTCTTTGAATAATTGCTCCAGCTCTGGGAGCAATAATCTAGATGTGTTCATATATATGTTTTATACAGAGGGAGAAGCACACTTTCTGTTCTGGAAAAGAAAGATTTACAAACACAATTTATAAGGTGCATTGTTTTGTTGGCAACATGTTTGCAGTGAGCATATCATTTGAGTTCAGTACTAATATAGACTCCTAGATCCCGTTTTCATGTAGTTTTTCTGAATTTCTTTCCCTTAATGTAATAATCCTGCTGAATATTAGTCCTGCCAAAGTACAATACTATGCATTTTTCCAAGCTAAACTGCATCTTATTTCTGTTAGCCCACTCAATAATGGTCTTGATGTCTTGCCCAAATCTAACTCTGTTGTCAAATGTATCTACAATACCACCCAGTTTCACGATCAACTTACTGTTCTCATTATGTTATGATCACCTATGAAGATGTTGAACAGAAGTGGGCCTAGCACAGACACTTGGCGGGCCCCACTAGTGACCCTGATATCAGTGCACAAATACCTGTTAATTCTTAATGACTGTATTTTATCCATCAGCCAGTTCATAATCCATCTGACCAATGATAGATTAATTCCAAGAATAATTAACTTGGAAATTAGAATGCTCTGTGACATCGTGTTGAATGCATTTCTAAAGTATAGCATAATTATGTCCACAGCTTTTCCTTGATCGATGTTACCTCATACATAGTTGTAAAAGCTTACTAAGTTAGTGGTACAAGACCTATTACTAGTAAATCCATGTTGTGTTGTGTCAAAGAGATCCTTTTCTACCCGAAATCTGAGAATGTCATCTGTTATTATACCTTCAGTAATATTCCCTACTATGGATGTTAAGCTAATCGAATAATAATTAGCTGTATTAGCCTTACTTCCCTTTTTGTAGATAGGTACCACTACAGCTCGATGCCAATCTGTGGGGAAATAATGTTATTTTAGTGATCTCCATCCTATGTCTGCTATAATCATGGCAAACTCACTTGCTAATTCTCTTTGAAATCATGGTTATAGGCCATCAGGTCCAGATGATTTATTAACATCAGGTGTTCTAACTTTGTTGTAGACCTTCTCTATGGTAATAAATTCATCAATGTTAAATGTGTTTCCATTGGATAATCCTATTGAAACAGCTAATTCTTCAGTACTGAAAACAGAGCTGAAATAAGTATTGAATTCTCCTGCCATGTCCTCTGGTTTATTATAGCTTGTACTATTTATGTTAAGTGGTCCTATAACTCTATCACTGCCTCTTTTGTCATTAATATATGAGTAGAACCCCTTGATGTCATTGTTTGTGTTTGCCAACCTAACCTCAGTGTTCCCTTTAGATTAATTTATCTCCTGTTTCAGTAACCGTAATATCTGCTTATAGGTATCTATGTTCTTACACATGGCTGTGGGGTTCCTTCTCATCTTCTTGAACCATACTTTTTTCTTACTAATGAGTTTCCTGATCTTTTCAGTAAACCCCAATGTTTCTTCTCTCTTTTATTGTACACTTTCTCGGATGGAACATGCTTGGATTCTAAGTCAGTTATTATCTTAATTAACAAATTCCAGCATTGCTCTACATGCAATCCCATAGTCAAAACTCTCCAGTCTAATCTGGACAATTAATCATTTATGGCAGTGTAGTTTGCCTTAGTATATATTTTATAAACAGTTTTGCCCACAGTAAATCTTCTACATTTATTTATTTCGAATTTGATTATATCATGGTCACTACCACCTTGGGGGGGGGGGGTTGTAAAGTAATATTTATGATATCCTAACTCATATTAGTTAATATAACATCCAATGTGTTCTTATCACATGTGGGTCTGTTAATACATTGGTCTACTCCTGCAGCAGTCAGGGTGATTGCATTTTATTTTCTATTGAGTTATTGGTTATTTCCTCACCCCAGGCAATACCAGGTAGATTTAAGTTCCCCATTAACAATGCATCAGAATCTTCAGCCATAGCAGCAATATGTTCTATGAAAGATTCAATATCATTGGGAGGGGCATCCTGGGGTCTATAAAAGATGGCTAGCTTCATTATTTTTTTCCTCTTAGTCCCATCATTTCCACCCATAGAACTTCTATAATGCTATGGTCATCATTTGGTTCAGAGGTTAAACATTCAATGTGATTTCTTAAAAACAGAGCTATTCCTCCACCCCTACTCCTCTCTTTATACTTGCTTATTAAATGGTACCCTGGTATATTCTTGCTTCAAATACTGTCCCCATTCCACCAAGTCTATGTAACCCCAATGATGTCTACTCTTTCCTTTGTTATTAAATATTGTAGCTCTGCCATTTTGTCTTTGTTCAAGCTTCTAGCATTGAAGTACATGACCCTAGCTGCTTTATTAGTCTTTCTCTGTGAACTAATGTGATTGTTAGATACTTCCTGCCCAGAAGCAGTAACAGATACCCTTGTCCCCCTACTATCTAGTTTAAACTGTGAATCATTTCTCTTTTTATTCTCATCCCCAATATTCTACTGCCTTTAAAACTCAGATGCAGACTATCTCTACATTAAAGATCAGGCCTGTTCTGGAACATGTCCCAGTGCCATATGAAATAGTAATTGTTTCTTTGTGGCCATCTTCTTAGCCATGAATTGACAAGGCTAATTTTCTTCTGTTTATAAACTGATGTTCTGGGTTCAGGGAGAATTTCTGAAAATATAATTTTACAATCCTTTTATTTTAACTTTTCAGTTAACCTGATAAAGTCCTTCTGCAGTGCTGCTTTCCTATTCAAATCATTTATGCCCACATGATCTACTGCCAGAGATTTGTTTTCTGCCCCCTTAAATATGTTATCTGCCATTTTCAACAAGTCCTGAATGCCTGCCCCTGAAAAAACTGCTTACCATTATATTTGCTTTATCATCCCCGCATATGTATTTGTCAGTGTATTTAATTATGGAATCACGGATTACTACAGCCTGCCTTATTTTTTGACTGTTGCCAGTGGATTGCGTAGGTGGATCGGTACTGATTACTAGAGATGCAGTGAAGTTTAACTCCGCCAGTGAAGTTGTGGTGAATTCATCCACTCTGTGTCATTGAATGCTATGTGAAGTACCCATAGAATTATATTACTTTGCCTTATAATGACTTCGCCCCATTATGACTTTGCATTATGGTGACTTCATGTTCACTTCATGTTGGTTTCTGTTGAATGCAAAATGAGTCATAATTGAAACAGCCCACATATCACATGTGTTATAGTCTGCCGGTCACATGGCTCAGCCCTGGAAACATGACATCGGGGGTCATCTTCAGGATCAAAATTATGTTCAACTACTGTGTGGATGGGGATGGGGATGGCATCAGGGGGTATGACATCAACGATACTCCAAGTTTGACTCATGGCTTTAGAATCAACAATATTTCAGAAACTGGTTACATTGTCACTAGTTGAACTTGGGGCAATACTCATGCCATCAGCAACTTCACTACCACCACCAGTGGGGACAATAGCATCTCCAACCAACATTGAAGCAACTGATTGTGCTGTGAAAAACATAGAGAAATCCCTTTACTGGCATCAACTGTGCACTTATGCTATGTACTACCATGCCCAGGGCCACTCTTGCCAGTCGCAGCAGTGCCATGGCCAGAAACATCTTTGCATCCATGTCTTTTGCAGCCATTATTTTGGATTATACAGAAAATTCACAACAAATTTAGATTCCTGAACTTTGGCATGGATGGAAAACCAAAAAACAACAAGTGTGACTTACAGATTGAGCCCTAAACAGATGCAAATGCACAGACAGATGAAGATTGCACACTCAAGAGAAGCAGCCAAACAGGCACAACAACACTGCCTTAACCAGACGTCACCCAAATCCCAAACTGGAAAAATAATACCTTTTGCGGGTTGGAGGTGGGCTCTGCAGTACCAGTCCACTACCTAGACAGAATGAAGCAGTAAAAAAATACTGCAGATGGATAACAGATTCAGAGTGTTGCAATTACTGAGTGGCACAATAAAATGTGTCTGACTTGATGGCACGCACACACACTCACACACTACAGGTAATGTGCAGAAAATGTAACAGTTCAGTAAACAATATGACCAAATCTTTTAAACAGAATGAAAATATGCACTGCACCACAACAAAGAGAAAATAATGATCAAAAATTACTTTAAGTATTACTGTGTGTACATAAACACACAAATACTAACACACACTACTAGTACAAAGCAATTAGACTGCCTTTCCCATGTGAATCTCACTCCACCACATATATGCCCCTCCCCCGAAGCACACTTCAACAGTGTCTGTCAGTACACAGACTGAATATTCTAAATTAACATTCAAAATGCACAGAAAAACAATCAACACTCGATGATCTAAGCACAGAAAGGTTTCCTACAATTGATGTACTAAATTTGAACACAAATGATGGGATCAAAAGTGATTTTTTACGGTTTTTTCGATGGTTTGATTCACAGGGCTCAGAGAGTAAAATGTTTCCAGCTTTCCACTCCACACACTACACAGAATAGAGGCTGTGCAAGACAAGAGCCCATGTGACCTGCCATCCCATGAATCGATGCACAATTCACCCCAAATAGAAATATAAAGGAGAAATAAAGTGAAGTCCATTAAAATTAATGGCACTTTGCATTAAAATTAAGGGAAGGCAGTAAAACAAGGTGAAGCAGTGTGAAGTCCATTGGTTTCAATGCACTTTGCGATAAAAAAATAAAGGTGAAGTAATACGCTTCACATTGCAGAGCACTACACGAATTGGGGATTAATACGCAAAGTGCTCCACGTAGCAAAGTGAGAGCACTTCACCCACCTCTACTGATTACATTAATTTCCATGGGATTATTCTGGATAGTTTCCTCTTGTGTTAACACTGAGAATCTATTACTGAGTGGTATGATTGATAGATGGTTCTACATCAGCATCCCTAATCCTTGTTTTACCTTGCTCTGCAGTTGAACCCTCCCCTTCTCCTCTGTTGATACCCCTACATTTGAAGTGTTTATTATATTAACTGATTCCACATTCTCTGTCTCTAATAGACCCTGTTCAACTTGTTTTAGGGGGCTCCTACCTCTTTTCTTTCTTTTTACCAATGTTACCAAACACCAGTCATTATCATTACCTGCTTCTTTCCCATTTGTCTCATTGGTTAATTGGCATTTTGCCCTGGTATGTGTTCCACCATTGTGCCCTGTATTTACCTGTTCTTTGTTAAGACTGGACTGGGTCTTTATTTTAGCAGCCATTTCTTTCTGGCTGTTTGCCAGGGACTCAAGTTTTAAACTTAACACTTGCAGCCTATGGATCAGTTCCTGGTTGTGTAAGCATTTATCACACATGTAATTATTAAAATTGGAAGTGGCATCCACTATCACATATATGCAGCAACTGCTAGACTTTATGTATAGGTCACCATCGACAGTTAAGATTGAGGAAGCCATTTTACCTCTTATGATATTCTCACCTCTGTCTATCCTGTTTTGGTACTTATTTCAGCCTTTGCCACTAAAATACCTGGCCACCTGCTCACCAGCCACCATGATGTTATGTGCCACACTTGCAGAGGGGCATGACTTTGGGTGACCTTGAAGTGGCTATCCTGGGTCAGTCACCTCACAACCCCGATAAACTGTTTAGTTTAAAACAAAATTTAAATGGGTGGTCCTAGGCTCGATAGCCAGTACACCTAGTAGGGTAATCACAATACAATAAATTAAAAATGCAGGGTACAGCGGTGTCTATAGTCCCGGGATCCAGACAGGGACTACAGAAATCTTATCACTCATCCTGCTTCCTGGTTGTTCTCGGTTGGCTCATATAAGCATTTTTATTCCCACACTGCAATATTGGTAGCTGAACAGCTAAAGCACCCCCGTACTGTCACACAGCACATATATCTGTCTCACAGTCTTGGTCGGTGATTCACACATGTTCTCATCCCACTCACAGAGGGGCCTGGCTTTGTACTGGGTGATCCAGAAGTGGCTATCCCAGGTCAGTCACCTCACAACCCTGAAAAACTTAGTTTAAAATTTAATTTAAATGGGTGGTCCTAGGCTCATTATCTGGTTCAGTTAGCAGGGTAACTACAATACAGTAAATTAAAAATGCAGGGTACAGCAGTGTCTGTAGTCCTGGGATCCAGACAGGGACTACAGAAATTTAACCACTCTTCATGCTTCCTGGTTGCTCTTGGTTGGCTCACATAAGCCCTTTTGCTCCCACACTGCAAAACTGGTGGCTGAACAGTTGAAGTGCCCCTTACTGTCACACAGCACATATGTCTGCTCACAGCCTTGTGGGTCATTCACAGCTATTCTTGCTGAAAATGAAATACAAGCACAGTATGCCTACTGCTTTCCCCCATCTCGTATCTTAGTGACTCAGGTCCAAAAAATTGATCAGGTTTGCTTAATGTGATCTCCCTGCCACAAGCCCATGCTGGCTATTGTCATGGAGCTTGTTTGCCTCAAGAAAACTCCACCAACATTTCCTTAAGAATTGTTTCAATCAGCTTGCCAATGATCAATGTCAAGCTGACTGATCTGTTGTTCTCTGGCCCATTGCTAGCTCCACTTCAAGAATATTAAAAGGTACAGTAGATTTGAGGGTTAGTCAGAAAATTATCAGAAAATATCTGTGGTTACAGATTGAGAGTACCAGAGGACAATATTCACAGAATTTATTTTTCTGTACAACATATCAGAAACAGAGAAAACAATTATCTGGGTAAATCTCTTGAATGACCGAACAGCTGAAAATGCTGCTAATTGATCCTGACTATGATCTTGTGATAAAAACTGCAGAAGTTTTAAGATATGTAAGTGTAATAAAAAAAGTGTTTATGAAATGTAAAAATAGTATAGTTTTTGTTTGTATATGATATTGGTCCAGAAGCAAATAATGTGATACCTTTTAATAGACCAACATAGATGTAACAACAAGAACAAAGTCCTTTAGCTTCCGGACCAACCAGTACTTTAGAAGTGTAACGGCAGTTATTTACAAAAAACAATACTTTTAACAGCTAGATCATGCAGAAAAAGACAGAAAAATTCCCCATTGGTTTAAAACACTCATTTAAAAAATACAGATGATGATGTCAGAGAAGTTTAACAGTTCCATGTCACCTTTATCTGGGAATGTCCCAGGGTCAAGAGTGCTTGGTGCAAAACACATACAAAGAATCCTACTGCATATAAATTTAATTGACATAGGATAACACTGCTGGAGTAGAAGGCTCATACATCAAGCTATGTGTGTCACAGTGTGTATGAGGATGTGATTACTAAAAAATAACCCCTACCCAGATGAAACACTTACTAAGATTGTCTTAGGACTACAAGAAGTTTCAATGTATGCATTATAGACAAGAAATTACCAGTAAAGCTGTCATAAAAACATCAGTGCACACTGTATGATGTGTAAAACTTAGCTGGACCTATCACCCAGCTATACTCTTCAGCTAAATGTCATGCCTCATAAACTTCAAAAACATCTAGTGTAGTGACAGGACTTTATAAGTGATAATTTAAATATAAATAAACAGTGTTAGTGTCAAACAAAAAACCCTTATTGAGGACCACCAAGGAATTAAGACCATGTAGCCTGATATGTACTGATGTCTATAAATTATCAGTGTATAACAACTTGATGTACTAGAAGTGTCTAAGGAATCTAAAAAAGAGACACAAATTTTAATTAATTTCCTTCTCTTCACACAAACAAGACACCCTACCCCACCCCACATCCCCATAATGCGGTGGGGGGGGATAAGAAGCTTTAAGGAGATACACACACACACACACACCCTCTCTCTCCTAATGAACCTTCATTCACATCAATCACTGCAATTGTTCCCCAAAGGAATTCAACTTGTAATGAAATCCCAAGTAAAAGGGATCATGCATCCTAATAACTACAGAGCAAAAATGTGACACTTTTTAGCCTTACTCCTATCTGCATAGTAATATTTCCAAGGATTCTGGATAGAACCACAATGAAATAAAACTGTCACCCTCCTCAGGGTAAGGTAACTAGAAGTAAATATTAAGTATGTGTGTAAGACCAGAGGTCTAACATACCTACATTTCCACAAATCACAACAATATTAGCCTAATGTAAAAACATCTGTCCAGGACCCCCATGCATATGAAATCTCATACTCTAATATGTTCAGAGTTAAAAAAATATGTGATAGTCTATGATAACACTCCTGCATGTAAAGTGACAGGCTAGGTAATCTGAATTTGTCTCAGAGGTGTTGCAGTCTCCTTCTCATATTGAAGACGAGGGAGTGAGAAAGCAGCCACAGCTTCCTTGAATCAAGGAGGTTATGTTCCAGACTACACTAAACTGAATTATCACCTTTTGGACCTGTGTAAGTAACTAGCATTGATTCTGTTTTTGATGTGGATTTTTCTTAGTTTTAACTTTAATTTGCCTGGGAGGAACTGTAGCTGGGAGATATTTGCAGTCAGTTGTGACTAGACCTGTTACTTAGCCTTTGTGAAATAGGTGTCTGAAAGGAAGGAAGGCACTCCCCGTGGTGGAGGGTAAGAGTTGTAGGTGATTGTTTCTAGACAGCATGGGTTCTCTACCCACTCTTCCCTCACCCCACCCACCCAAGTGCATAACTTCCTTTTATAGCAGGATCTCTGACATCACTTCCTCAAAACTGCTAACAACATACACCTGTTCATATCCTTAAAGGCAGAGAACACTGAATACGGGGTAGAGACACTCACAAGTTTGCACACACTAAAGCAAGAACAAAAAACCAAAAAGCATCTGTAACAGGAAGGGACACAGACATGTAGGGAGTGGTGCAATGCACTGGCTGTGGAGCAGCAGTCTTCCGGGAGATATTCTGGAAACTGCATTGCTGCCCTATATTCAGGCACCTCTCTGGTCTGAGGGAGGAGGTTGTTCATCTCCATGCTGACCTGGCAAGGATTCAGGAAACCTGCTCCCCCCCAGGGACCACACAAGCCACCACCACTACCTCAGAGGTTGCCAAGAAAGAGGAGTGGTTGGACCACAGTGATCTCAGGGAGGGTGAGGGTGGTGGAACAGAGGTGCATCCCTCCAGTCGTGCCTCTCCACAATTCATCTATGGAGGCACCTGCAGTGGAGACCAAGGAGGATGATGGGAACCTCCACAATGGGGACCCACAGGAGGGTGGCTCAGGACCCCACAGGGGAAGGAAACAACTCCTGGTTGGGGACTCAATTGTTAGGGGGTAGAACTGGGGGAGGGAGGGAAAGGAGGTAAGGTACCTACCCAGCACCAAGGCTTGGAGGAATGGGAAATGAATCCTCAGGATCATGGGAGCAGCAGCAAGGGAGAGGGAGCTGGATGTCATTATCCACCTAGGGAGAAATGACCTGGCTGAGAATGGGATCAGAGCAGTGCAACAGGAGTTTGTGGAGTTGGGGAAGGGCCTTAGACAAGTAGCACACCTGGTAACTTTCTCAGAAGTGCTACCTGTCTATGGCATGGATGAGGCTAGGGCACTCTGCACCATGGGATTCAATGACTGGTTGAAAAGCTGGTGCAGAGCTCAGGGATTTGTCTTCATTGGGGAATGGGGCTCCACCTGGAGGGATGCAGGCCTATACAGGCACGATGGTCTGCACCTATCCTGGAGGGGAACCAGGATGCTGGGTGATAGGTTTAAATGCTTCAGTGGCAAGTATTTAAACTAGTCAATGGGGGAGGTACAGAAGAGGAGAAGCGAAATCCTAGCCCATCCAAAAATTGGGGTAATTAGTGAGGTAAACACCAAAATAGAGCAGTTGATAGGGAGAAGGACTGAGGTTAATGGAGAAAAAGACAAAGGTAGTGGGGACAGGGATGGGGCAAAAAGAAATAAAGCCATAAAAAATGGAAGGTAATGAGTAACAATGCCCGTAGTCTAGATAAAAAGCTCCCTGAAATGGTGGCCTTGATGGAAGAGGGATGCCTGGATATTGTGGCAGTCACAGAAACATGGTAAGCAGAGAACCATGACTGTCATGTCAACATACCAGGGTACACAATCTACAGGAGGGACAGGGAGGGAAGAAGAGGAGGAGTAGTAGCTCTCTATGTAAGGTAAGGG
The DNA here is from genome assembly GCA_016271365.2 of Neoceratodus forsteri. Classification (NCBI taxonomy): domain Eukaryota; kingdom Metazoa; phylum Chordata; order Ceratodontiformes; family Ceratodontidae; genus Neoceratodus; species Neoceratodus forsteri. The sequence continues at coordinate 944,521,341 of CM057452.1, forward strand.
ATAAAAGCAACAGAACTGAAGGGTAAACAGGGAGGAGAGGAGGCACTGTGGGTTACCCTGGAGACTGGAAATGGCTCCACAATCTGCACAGGAGTTGTATACAGATCCCCATTTCAGTGGGAGGAAATGGACAAGGAAATGATAAAAGGTATCCTTGGGATGGCAGAGAAAGGGAAGATATTGCTGATGGGGGACCTGAATATGCCAGATGTTGACTGGAGCACCTTTGCTGCAGCCACATCCAAGAGTAGGACCATTCTCGATGCCCTACAGGGGGCATGCCTCAGACAGCTAGTTTTGGAACCCACTCAGGAGAGAGCAATATTAGACCTAGTAGTCTCAAATGAGGATGGAGAGAGGATCTCTGATCTTGAAGTGGGTAGCCATCTGGTAACAAGTGACCACCAAACAGTGTGGTTCATGATAAACTTAGCTGTAGAGTCAAGCCACACAAAAGTGAAGGTACTGAACTTCAGGAGGGCTGATTTTGTCAAAATGAGAGAGTGCCTCAGAAAAGCACTAGCAAACAGGCAAGAAGGTGGGGTGCAGCAACATGGTTAAACATCAAAACCACTATCACAGAGGCAACAAGCCTTTGTGTGAATCAAATAAACAAATCAAAATGAAAGAAAAAACATTATGGTTCTCAAAAGAAGTAGTGGGGAAGTTACGGGACAAAAAGATAGCATTCAGGAAGTATAAGGAAACACAGAAGGAGCAGGACAGAGAACTTTACCAGTTAAAGCAGAAGGAAGTGGGTAAGGCAGTCAAAATAGCAAAGGCCCAAACCGAGGAAAAGATAGCCAACTCAGTTAAGAAGGGGGATAAAACCTTTTATAGGTACATTAGGGAGCATAGAAAAACTAAGGCAGGGATACTGAGGCTGTACAAAGAGGAAGGTGGCTGAGCAGAGAGCAAAAGAGAAAAAGCAGGGATACTGAATCAATACTTCTGCTCAGTATTCACAATGCAAAAGCTGGGGGGGAAATACCTAATCTGGTCAATAGAATCAGTCTGGATAGGAGGGTTGATATTAATCCCTTCACAGAAGAAAGGATTCTGAAAGAACTCTTAAAACTGAAGGTGGATAAAGCAATGGGGCCTGATGGGATTCACCCCAGAATTTTAAAAGAACTAAGGGAAGAACTAGTAATACCACTGACTACCTTTTTTAATAAATCGTGGGAGGATGGGGTGGTACCTGAGGACTGGAGGAGGGGTGGATGTGATTCCCCTTCACAAAAGTGGGAGCAAGACAGAGGCAGGAAACTACAGACCTGTTATTTTGACCTCAGTGGTAGGGAAGATGATGGAATCACTTCTGAAGGAAAGAATTGTTGAGTACCTAGAGGCCAGTGGGGCACAGGACCCAAGGCAGCATGGATTCACAGAGGAAAGGTCATGTCAGACAAATCTAATTGATTTCTGTGACTGGGTGACCAAAGCAGTAGACCAGGGAAGGGCTGTGGACATGGCCTACCTAGACTTTAGCAAGGCATTTGACACAGTCCCACACAAAGGATTAATAAACAAATTAGCCAGCCTGGGAGTGGGTCCTAGGGTGGTAGCCAGGGTAAAACACTGGTTAGACAACAGACACAGCGGGTAATAGTAAATGGAGTCCGTGAGTGAAGAAAGGAGGGTTACTAGTGGGTACTGCAGGGTTCAGTACTGGGGCCAGTCCTTTTTAATGTCTTTATAAGTGACATTGCAGAGGAACTGGAAGGGAAAGTATGTCTCTTTGCAGATGACACAAAGATCTGCAACAGGGTTGATACACAAGGTGGGGTGGAAAGGATGGAAAGGGACTTGGCAAGGTTGGAGGAATGGTCAAATGTATAGCAGCTTAGATTCAATGCATAAAAGTGCAAAGTAATGCACCTGGGAAACAAAAACCCAGGGGAAGAGTACACAATGGGGGGTGAGATTCTGACAATAACAAAAATGGAAAGGGTCCCGGGGTTAGTCATATCAGATGACCTAAAGGTGGGCCAGCTATGTGAGAAGACAGTAAGGAGGGCTGGGGGGATACTGGGATGCATAAGGAGAGGCATCACCAGCAGAAAACAGGAAGTTGTTGGCCCTCTGTACAGAGAGTTGGTAAGACCACATCTGGAGTACTGTGTACAGTTCTGGAGACCCTATCTCCACAAAGACATGGACAGGGTGGAGGCTGTCTAGAGGAGGGCAACCAAAATGATGTAGGGTCTGCATCAGATGTCATATGAAGAAAGATTAAAGGAACTAAAGATGTATAGCCTTGAGGAAAGGAGGGAGAGGGGGGACATGATAGAAACTTTCAAATACCTCAAGGGAATCAACAAAGTCCAAGATGGTAGCATCTTTCAGAAAAAAGAGCTGTGCAAAAACAAGGGGGCACAATTTGAAGATAGAGGGGGGATGGCTCAGAGATAATGTGAGAAAGTATTTCTTCACAGAGAGGGTTGTGGATACATGGAACAGCCTTCTGGAGGAGGTCATAGAGTCAAAAACAGTGGGGGAATTCAGGAATGCTTGGGACAGACATAAGGCAATTCTAGATGGGGGTAGGAGGAAGTAGGCTTTGGTTAACTAGGATCTGCAGCTTATCCATTATGTAGGGAAATGGGCAGACTAGGTGGGCCAAGCGGTCCTTATCTGCCATCAAATTCTATGTTTCTATATTTCTATATGGCGCAATGGAATCAACCCCACTCCCTGATGAAGGTAAAAATTAAGGAGGAATTAATATTCATTATGTGTGTGAAGTAAGAGTAGCAATGCACTGTAACTCCATGTATTTAAATTGAAGCCTACCTCAATGTGACAGCAAGCCCCACACCTGCTATATTCACATACCTCACAACACATATCTAGCTGGAGAGTATAGCTGGGTGATAGATCCAGCTGAGTTTTACACATCATACAGTGTGTGCTGATGTTTTAAAGACAGCTTTACTGGTAAATTATTGTCTATAATGCATACATTGAAACTTCTTGGAGTCCTAAGACAATCTTAGTATGTGTTACATCTGGGTGGGGGTTGTTTTTCAGTTATCACATCCTTATACACACTGTGATGCTCATAGCTTGATTTAAGAGTCTTCCTCTCCAGCAGTGTTATCCTATGTCAATTAAATTTATTTGCAGTTGGATTCTTTGTATGTGTTTTGCACCAAGCACTTTTGACCCTGGGACAGCCCCAGACCGGTTGGTATGAAAGCTAGAGCACTTTCTTCTTTTTGTTACATCTATGTTGGTCTATTAAAAGGTATAAAATCATTTGATTCTGGATCTATTCTTGGAAGGACCAATACAGCAAATACTAAATCTATGATATTGGATAGTGTAAGGGAGAAATGCCAATCAATAAATTTTACTACTAGTAGCTTCACTCTTATGCAGAGGAACCATAGCTGCAGTTCTCCACTTGTATAGTGCCATGCCTGAGTCCAGGGAGGTATCATACAGGTCAGTCCATGGGATGTCCATTACTGATGCCAGCTTCCTCAATACACTGGGGTGCATATCATCCAGCCATAAAGATCTATTCACCTTTGGGTCATTAGTCTCTTAAGGACCCCATTGGCCATGATCAGCTCCTTGCATATATTTACAGCTCCCTCCATCTCCTTACCTATTGTTCCCTGTAATATTGGTCCATCCTTTTCTTTAGTGAATACTAAGAAGTATTCATTAAGAATGTCTGCCCTTCCTTTACTATCCTCCACCACTCTGTCCCTAGTCTCAATTTAATAGTCCCTTTCTTATGTTTCCCTTTTTCTCAGATGTACCACTTCACTCTTCCTGATGTACAATAGATTGGAGCATCTCTAAAGCCAGCAGTAGTGAAGTCTGTTACTCCTGCATGCAGTCTAGGCTGGCTTTTTAACCTAGGAAGTGAGTGAGACAAGAATGGACTGGGTTATCCTGGACTTGGTACTGACAAACTATAACTATGTCAGGGACATCAGCATAGCTGAGCCTCTATCATGTGTGATCGCCTTTTAGTGTGATTTTGGCATGATATGGGGAAGGAAACCTTAAACACTAAAACACATGTTCTTGACTTCAAAAAAGCAAACCTCACCAAAAGGGGTGTACAGCTAGGCAAGTTTCTGGCCAAGTTCGGATGTGGGGTGGGGGGTAGAAGAGAAATGCAAGAAGAACATGCACAGAAAACTCCTTTTGGTGCACAGGGTAGATAATAAATGGTTACTGATGTCTTTTTATGTTTAATTTGTAAAGTATTTGTAGCCTCAGGAATAGGGTGCTATATAAAAATAAATGCAGTGAGGAAAAAAGTTATAATTTAAAAACTTTAGTTAGTTAGTTAGCTAGTTAGTTAGTTAATTAGTAAGTTAGTTAGTTAGTTTTTGTTGCTAGGGAACCCAGTGTCACACTGAGTAGGGAAATGGGCAGACTAGATGGGATGAATGGTCCTTATCTGCCATCACGTTCTGTTTCTATGTTTCTATATTAGGAAAAAAAGGGCTATGCAATTTTTCCTGTTTTCAGCCTCATCCCAGGGGGAAGGGGATACAGGTGGAAACCAACTGAAACTGAACCACATTAAGTTGTTGGTGGTATTGTTTTAGTGAGTGAGAGAGGTTTGGCCACGATACTGGAGAAATGTCATTACTCTTTTTGAGAAGTGTCATTAACAATCACCAGATCAGGCAGACAGGGCCATGGTTTGATGTCTAATCTGAAAGATGGTACCTCTGTTGTACAGCACCCCTTCATGCTGCACTATAGTGTCAGTATTGGGTTTTTACCCCAAGTTCCTTATGTGGGGTCAGAATCCCAAACTTTCTGATCTTCCAGCCTCAGAGGTGAGAGTGCAACCTGCTGATCCACTGATACTGAAAATGCAAAGACACACAAATACTCAGAAAGAGGAGAATGGAGTGGACTATCTGGATAAACTCATATCAGCTAGCAGGGAACCCTGCCTAGTTCCTGGTCTACCTTTTTACTCTGATTTGGAGATCTGCTGACCACCCCCACCTTACTTCTCTGCACTGCCTCTCTTTGGACCTTGGCTCAGAAGCTAGACTGTGTCCACTCCACCAATAGTTTCCTCCTGGTCATAATCCCTTCTCTAACATACAGGGCCAACCCCATTCTATCCTTCATGTGGATGGTGAGCTCTGTGATGGAGATATTCCAGTTATGCATTCAGGATGCCCAGGTCTCAGTGACTGCTGCCAGATCCAGGTGACCCTGTCTTCAAGGCCTAGAGGTCATCAATTTCCTTCCCTAGATTCTTAGCAATATTTAAACCCTTCATCCATGCATAAAGCCATCTCACTTATCTCCCTTCTACTCACTACACTTTTCCTTTCCTCACTCCACTCCCCACTGTCTCCTTTATAATGGGCTTCTCACTAACACCTACTTGTGCTCCCAAGTCAGTCACCATGTTACAGGCTGGTAGAGACCCCATGTCCTTTACCATGAATATGGAACATAAATACTTATTCAGCAGATTTTCCCTGCCCTTTTTATTCTTTATATATTCCTCTTCCTTCTTCAGCATTATAACTTCTTCCTTGCTTTTGTGTTGCTCCCAAATACAATAAAATGATGTCTTATCACTTTCCCTGACCTTCTCCACCAGTCCGAGTTCTTCTGTCTTTGCCTGCCTCACTACTGTGTTAGAGTTTCTCATCATTTCCTGGAATGCCCCCTGTCCTGATCCATCTGAATTCCCTTATACTCAATGGATCCATAAGCAAATGATTTGATATATTTTAATGGATCAACATAGATGTAACAACAAGAACAAAGTGATCTAGCTTTTGGACCAGCCAGTCCTTCTTCAGAAGCCTAATTCTGAAGAAGAACTGGTTGGTCCGAAAGCTAGAGTACTTTGTTCTTGTTGGTACATCTATGTTGGTCCATTAAAAGGTATCAAATAATTTGTTTCTGTATCTGTTCTTGCAAGGACCAATATGGCAAATACTAAATCAAGATTTCTTATACTTAATGAACACTTTCCTTTTTCTCTTCACTACCTCAGTAGCACCCTTCAAGAACCATAATGGCTTATCCCTTCTATTCTTCTCTACCATTTTTGTACAGAAACCTGTTACCTCTCATACCACTTTTTGATCATTTCCCATTTTAATTCTACTCCTACCTCTCCCTATGACTGTTTTAAGTAACCCCAACACTTCCTTCATGATCCTGTATTACTACTTCTGAGACCCAGACCTTGATCCTGGATTGTACTTCCTCATCCTTAAGCACAGATACAACATTTTTTGCCTTCAAAGTTACCATAGGGGTAGCTCTGCTTCGGGGTCAGTAACTCTCCCTGGGGCAGCACAGGTGTTTCCATGGGGCAGTGCTGCCTCTGGGGCAGCAGACACAGATATGAAACCTCTACAGATACAGAGCTGACTTCACTGCTGTCCCAGCTTCAAGGTGTAGTGGAAAGGTCTATAGCCTCATAAACCATAGGTTCAGGGTTTGAATCTACACAAGGTTCCCTTATTTCTTTTTGGTCAGAATTTCATATGAGTAGTGAGTCATGGTGGTGTGGTGTTAGAATAGTAACTCAACAGGAGAAGCGACTTAGTTCTCAAAGAAGAATATGTACAAAAAACAAGATGCTGCCTTATAGGCAGCACTGACCTCCCCAGAAGTAGTTGAGGGCCGAAAACATACACAAGCACACTGTCTCTGTTTGTAAGGGCAAAGTCCACTATGGCTCCATTCTTGGTGGAATCTGCAGCCTTTTGGCATATAAATACTTCTTGCATTTTGTGCACTAGAACCTGGCTTCTTGCACTTGCTGTAACTGGGGTGCTCCAGTCAACATCCATCAGTTTTAAGTTCCCCAATACCCAAACAACCCCTAGCTCTGTAATTCTACTAACCTCTTTTCCCAACAGGTGGACTGTTTTCTCCTTCTGTGGTGAAAATCTGAAAACAACTTCTATCCTGATTACCCTCCTCCTGTAATGGATTGTACCCAGGTTATCTCAGTCCCTTCATCTCTGCCATCATCATTGATATCTAAAGCAAAGATGCCTTCACATTTAACAACACAGCATCTCCCCTCCCTTTTGTCCTATTCCTCCTGAACAATGTGTAACCTGGTACCTGCAGACCTCAGTCAATGTGCTGGATCTGTCATGTCTCCATTGCAGCCACCATGCCTAACTATGCCTCCACCATTATTGCCTGGAAGTCACAGGTTTGGTTTTGTAGGCTTCAATGTTTTGGCATTGGCAAACTTCATTCTTCATATCTGCTGTGTGCCTCCTAATAGCTGACTATGTTTCAATAGTTGTATCTACTTGCCTCTCTTGCCTTGCACGTCCTCCTCCTGTTGTGCTCCACCATCCACCCTCATATTCCTGTTGACTCTCTCATATATGAATCCTGTTTGTTCATCTATAATGTCTCTTCCCTGCCCTCACCGGTTCTGATACTCTTGCCTGCAATAGTTCTGAAGTGAGGCTGTCCTGTCTTCCCACAGCTGTGTGGATGTGCATATCCTTAACTTTACTGCCTTCTCTCTCCTATTTTAAAGTATGTTCATGGTGATACAGGAACCTATTCCCCAGCATCACTATTACTGAGGAATGCTACTGACAGGAATATGCTTTTAAAACAGAGATCATGGCTTATGTCCAACATAGGTCATCCTCACAGAGGATTTGAAAAAATATATATTTGGTAGGGTCAAGCATTTGAAATTCCAAGAATCAACTATTTTGTAGAACAGCCTTGAGTCTTACACTAAAAATAATGGAAAAGAAATTCAGTTATGGAAAGTACTAGAACAAACTGATGAAACCCAAAAAGAGCTTGCAGATTTAAAAAAAAAAACACCAAACGTTCACTAATCCTAGTTCAAAGGAGAAATTTAACAAACACAAGGCAGACATCATTGCAGGAAATAGAATAAATTTACAAGGGAGAATGAAAACAATACTTATTTGGGGCAGATATTTAATCAGGAGAGGGAAGGGATATCATTGAGTAGAGGAAGGGGTTTAAACTGCTCACAATCCAGACACAGAATGAACTGCAAAGAGAAAGAAAGATTAAGAAACTAGTCCACCATAAATGGAAAAGCAAATACAAAGATCAGGATTCAGAGACCTCTAATAGTCTCTCTTCACATTCATACTTTTAGAAGAGCAAGTACCACTAGACTAGACAAAAAACAGCACAAAATAAGACACAAAATCAACAACGCCACTGAAGAACCAGAAGATGACAGAGAGGAGGAAGGAAACAAAGAAAGACCAACATTAAAATAGTCCTTGAGGCATAAGTCAGTAAAAAGAAGTGCCTCACCTCTGCAAAATAATCTTCACTGATTTGTAAGTAGATATATTATCATGTGGGCTATCATTCTCACACCAAACATAAATCAATTTGACATACAATTGGACTTGTTTAGACTTTATTAGAAAATCAATCTTGGGAGATTCTTTGTTAAAGAAGATTAATCTAATACAACCACAAATATGTGTGGTTTTACCCTCCCCCCAACACCCAGCAAGAGAAATCGAGTGACAAACCTTGAAATGAAGGTTAATTTCTAAAATACCTTTTAAACCAGAAAGCTGAAATTTAAGTCCTCCCCTTGCTACCTGATACAGATCAGATTGGGATTCATAGACTAACTTCCTTTTTTGATCCACTGGAATCAAAAGAATACAATGAAACCATGGAAATGGCAAACAATTTCCACTCTGCTTCAGCAAGAGAGGAAACTCTGTTCACCATAAAAGACTGTGGAACATAGCTGAGACATTGAGAAGGAACAAATTAGTTAATGATTTTATGCCTGTTTTACATTCACTTATGCAAAGTATGCCCCATTGCCTATGTACTGAAGGAGCCATATATCCCAGTACTTTAATACATTTTAACTTTGTGAAGATATACTACTTTGAACTGAGTATTTATTTGAACTTTGTGAAGACATACCACTGTACCTTGAATTTAGTTAGGGAGGCAGCATAGCACAGTGGTTTCAGGCTCTGAGCTGCAAATCTGGAGACCTGGATTTGAATCCCACGGCATACTGTCTGATCCTAAGCAAGTTACTTAACTTCCTTGTGCTCCCAGGTCACATCTGTAAACAAGCATTCAGCTTAGTGTGCTACTTCTGGTTAAACAATTTAAAAAAAATTGTATTTATTTTCACAGCTAGCTTCTCTGGGGGTGTGGAATATCAACAGGCTGGATGAATGGAGATGGAGAGATAGAGAAAAGTGGAAAAAATGGAGCAAGTGGGGCAAGATGCTATGGGAACTAGGAGCAGGAAGGGAGATGGGCTGTACTTGATGGACCCTGTAACATATAAACATATAATTTGATGACAGATAATGACTGCTTGACCCACCCAGTCTGCCCTTTTTTCCCTTACCTTTAATATTACCACAGACCATATTTGGTCTACAGCTTTTTCTCCCTGCCCCATTCCTTTCTACAATGATTCTCTTGTGTCTGTCCCATGCATTCTTGAACCCCACCACCTCTGTTGGAAGGTAGTTCCAGGAATCCACCACTCTTTCTGTGAAGAAGTGCTTCCTACCATCGCTCCTGAATCTACCCCCTCCAGCTCCATAGTATGTTCCCTTGTTCTTGGGCACCTTTTTTCCTGAAAAATATTTCCCTCCTGTAACATATTTACCCCTGTGAAGTATTTAAAGGTCTCTATCATATCCCCCCACTTCCAGGGTGTACATACTGAGCTCCTTTAATCTCTCTTCATAGGGATTTTGATGCCGACCCTGCACCATTTTAATTTCCCTTCTCTGGACAGCCTCCACTCTATGCCCTTCCAGAGATATAGTTCTCCAGAACTGCACTTAATACTCTAGGTGGGGTCTTACTAGAGATCTATTCAGAGGTAACATCACCTCCTGTATACCAGAGTTGCACACTGTTGAAGATACAAGATGGAAGATGGACAAGTATATTGGTCAGGGAATTCATGTTTTCAGGGCCTTTGTATATGAATTCAGTTTTGCAATGCCTGTCTCCCTGTGTGGCCTGGCATCTTTGTACTGTGTCTCATGTACATATACTTGCAACTGCGGCTGCACTGTTTTTAATGATACCTGTGAATATGTAAATGCACTTTTTTCATCGTTCTCCTCTTTGAATGTTATGACATGGAGCCTTTCTAAAGGAGTCTCTGACTCAAAGATTTGTCATTCTGAAATATCAATAAATAAATAAATACATTTTTTGAACTAGAGAACAAGGTAGCAGAACTGACATTTTAGCTGAAACAAAGCTTAAGCCCTTAAGCAAGGAGGATTGCATATATATATATATATACAGTATATATTTTATTATCATTGCTGTCCTATTTATGTTGGTAACATTATAACCCTGATTAAAAGAATTCTCTGTCCAACAGAGTACATAGCTGTTTATGTTCACTTACTAAGAATCATATGAAAAGATTATCCTTAAAACATGCTAATTAAATTTGGTTTTGAAAACATCAATCAATCAAGCAATCATTTTATTTAACCAGGCATAAGCACCATTGAGCAGGCTCATTATAAAGGTGGTTCTGGGCATTAATACAATACAGTACACTTCATAAGATTACAATTACAGTGAACAGCGGTGCCAAAAAAAAACAACATTGTGAAGGTGCTGGTCAAATTGGGCCTATACAAACCGGTCAACATAATTAACATGCAAAGGTCAAAACATAAACAAAAACTAAATAGGGAAATTATTTTTTAAATTGTTGGATCCTTTTTGTTGACAAAACTACATAGAGAGCACTTATCAGGTGTGTAGAAATGCTGATACCAGTATCGTAGGGTATCCTGTGAGAAGGGTGACTGCTATTGAGCACTTACAAAAAGGGCAATTCAATAGCAGTGCCTGTTCTCAGGGTTAGTGAATGGGGGCAGGGCGAATGAGGGTACAATGACAGCATGTTGTTATATGTATATGCATGGCAGGGGGGAACAAGCACACTGTGTGATTGTCAGAAGGGGAAGGAAGGTTTGTGTGGTGTAGTGCAACGGTGGGTTTCTGAGCTGGCCATGTGGTGTGGTGGGTTCATGGCAGGCTATGGTTGGGATGGTGTTGGGTTCAGTGCTGGACACATCGGGAATTTTGAGCTAATCTGAGAAATGTTCTTTTTTTAATTTTCACCCCTCCAACTTGTATCCCTCTGGAGTTGAGAATCTTTAGCAGGGGGTATGGGGGATTTTGGGGGTGCAGCACCTCGCATAAGCAAAAAAAATCAAGTTCCATGTGCCCTTTTGCTGTGCGTTGGGAGCAGGGGTCAACCTTAACTTTTTTTTGCATTAGCTAGATAGACAAGTTGATTACAAATTGCACTAGCCCGCAGATGGTTGCACTAGCCCACAATAATAATGGTTAGTTTTGATTGGTTATACAGGAAAAATTCAAGCCAAGAAATACTCTGATTATTGCATATTTATCCTGCTCCCACACTGCTTCCTACCCCAGCAAAAAAAAACAACACTGCAGTCTAATCACACACACTGTGTACCCCCGTTGTTTTTTTACCATGTGCCCCTTGCTTCCTCTTTCCTCACCCTCTCCCCCCAAACCAGAGAAATTGCAAATGTGCAACCAGGCAGTTCTAGCTCTGCACACATAATAGCCAACATCATCATGCACATCACCACAGTCCCACCCTGACCTGTAGGGCAATGTACAGAATCAGGTAAAGAAAGACACTCATCCCCCACCCTGTGATTAACCAGAACTGCACTTCTGGAAGTTTTCTTACACTGTGAAGTGAGCCAGGGAAAGTTCTAGGATTTCTTTGGAGAGAGTTAAACAAACACAGGGGGCTTGGGATGTAAGAAACTTTGACATATCTGTTTATATATACCAGGCACAAAAATACTGATTTAACATGCTCTGCCCTAACAAAAACAGATTTTTCATAACAGTGTCCTTTCATCAGTCACAGGGGAGCAGTACACAGGCATGATGCTGTACCACTTCTCTTTCTAAATAGGATACTCTATGCACACCAGGAATACCTTTTTTTTTAACCTTTCAAATTATAAATTTTACTAAGGTTTTGCTTTGTATCATACATGCTCCAAAGCATTGTTTTTAGGATGAAATGACATGCTGGGTGGTACTGCACTGATGGCATTGACAGGTGTAATCCATTAAGAGGAGCTGTAAACCACTACACCAGTCAGTAATGGCAGCTATGGGTCTATGGATGCCACTTCAGAGCCTAGTCTGCAGTGGTGTCCATAGAAAGTATAGAGTGGACAGTTCATAAGGCAATTCTAGTGGGGGTTAGGAAGAAATAGGCTGTTGGTTGACTAGGATCTGTGGCTTATCCTGTAGGTAGGGAAATGGGCAGACTAGGTGGGCCAAGTGGTCCTTATCTGCCATCAAATTCTATGTTTCTATGATCACCTGGCTGGGCAGACAATGTATACATGATAGCATTCTGTCAAAGCATTCTGTCACTGCAGTGTTGGATACAGGTACTCAAAAGGTTGAGAAATAAGGCACACTGGTCTTAATATTGTGAGACAATTAAAAGACAAGTTGAGCAAACTGGAAGCTAGTGACTTAACCACTCTACCCTTGATCATAGCATTAGCACTTGTTGACTGACCTAACAATTAAATGATCATGACTCACATAGAGTATTTTGTTGGATCCTCCTCTTGAACTGCCAGATAATTGCAACTCTTAATGAGCTGCTAATCACACCAGGCCACATGGAACACTGAGGGAGACTAGCAAGGACTGCAGCCTACTAAAGTAGGGACTTTTTCAACTTCATTAACAGTCATGAAAAATCTGCACTAGTCAAGATGGACAAGTAGAGGTTTAGCTGGACTAGCCCTGGCCAATTTGCACTAGGTTCTGGGCTAGTAAAACAATGTTAAGGTCAAACCCTGGTTGGGAGTATACATTTCGCGGATGCACATTCACCCTAATGGCGATCGCCTTTCCTCATTTGCAATTATCACACAGACCCTTATCATAGTCATCAACTGAGCAGGTAACGAAACACTCTGACCATTACAGAGTGATATTTAGGAACAAATGCTGTTTTGTTAAGTTATTTAAAAACTGGACTTCTAAGGAAGAAAATGCATGATGGCAATATATGTCACAAGTAAGAACTTAAGCTTCTCTTTTAATTGTACTTGATTTTAGGTACAATCCTTAAAAATGAATGTGGAGTCTATTATAAAATAGTATAAACTTTGTAGTGAGGAATTAAAGTTATAAATGAGCATAGAAATGTGTAATTTAGTGTACTTTCTGATTACTATGTTGTGAATTTACCATAGTAGAGACCTAAAGGCACCGGACATGCAATGCTTTGCCTTCATGGAATTACCAACAAAGGGAAACACTGAACACCATTTTGAAATAGACATTGTTAACTACTGTATGCCATTTTTCCTTTGCATCTGAAAACCCTGAGGATGAGTCAAAAAGGTACTTTAGTTGACAGCACCTTTTTTATATTACAAACTGAACAAGAGCTTGTGGGTGGGTGAGATTACTCCTGTTTCTTTCTTTATGGAGATTACACATCATCTCAGCTCTTAAACAATTCACAGCTTTTGTTGCTGATTACAGTCTCATCAGAATAGATAGTACACAGTAAACTGGAGTAAATCGAGAGAAGTATTACAGCAGGGAATTCTATGTAAGATGGCTAACTAAATGAGAGAAGAAACAAGAGACTTCTTGAGAACTATATAGTGCACCTTTATTATTTCTAGAGTGTTTCCTATTTTATTTATTGTTAATTTTGCTACTTTCTTTTCTTGTAGAATAAGAATAATGACTGGTTAAAAAAAACACTGTAGTAAGCAGCAATATGCTTAACACTAACACAAACAAGCATTTGTCAATGCCAAATGTTGTCTCAGTGGCATTGGCACTGGTAGTGCAGGAGTTAGAGATGCATAATAGGAGTGGCAGTGAAGTATTGAATTGATGCCAACCTCAACCCCACCCTGAAGAGACACATTTTCAACATAGGCATTTTGGGACCTCCCCCTCATGAACAGTGGCACTGTGATTTTGCTAATCTGTCCCAAAAGTTGATTTCCCACAGCGATCATGCCATTGTGTGCCACAGGTGCAAAAACACATTTTGGGCAGCATGTGAAAAATTACAGCTGAACTGTTTATAAGGAGGTGTGAAAAAATGTCAGTGTTGAAAATCTGGCATGAAAATATTGCAAATTTGTGAAGTTACAAGGATGTGTGGAAACTGCACAACACATGCTTGTAACACAGTCATTTTATGGACTTTCATCACCAAATTTTCAACATATGCATTGCTCTGAACAGTGTCACTGTCATGAACAGTGTCACTGTCATTTTCTCAAACTGTCCTGAAAACTGATTTGGCACAACGACCATGCTATTCTGCACCGGAAGTGCAAAAAAACATTTTGGCCAGGATATGTAAAATGACAGCTCTACTGTTCACAAGGAGGTGTGGAAAAATGGCAATGTTGAAAATCTGGAGTAAAAATATTACAAATTCATGAAGCTACAAGCATGTGTGGAAACTGCGCAATGCACGCTCATAAAATAGTCATTTTTAGCATTTTTTTCACCAAATTTGAAACATAGGCTTTTTTGAGAGACCACCTCATGAATAGTGGTATGGTCATTTTGTTACTCTGTCCTGAAAGGTGATTCCATGCAGTGACCGCGAAATCACCTTTCAGGACTGAATAATGCCATGACAGTGACTGAATTCAAGAAGAGGGGTCCCAATAACCCCATGTTGAAAATTTGGTGCAAAAATTCCAAAAGATTCTCTGAGATATGCACCATAGTTTAAAAAGAAATCTATTTATGTCATTATACATCTTACTGGCATTTCTTCAGTTCTCTGTCAGCTTTGAAGAGTGCAGTCGTGTTCCCAGTCCACCAAAGATCATCGCTCCAGACTCTGGAGGTAAGTATGGGGTGAGGGGGGTATGTGGAGGCAGGTACACAGAGGGTGGAGTGCAGGTTGGGGAGGGAGCAGGATAGACTGCAAGGGACTGTTTCCTTCTTTTACAGGGTGAAAAAAAACTTTGTGGGACTTTTTATTTACAGGGACATTTGACATGCTGGGTTGGGCTTCCTGCATGCCACCTAAGTGTTTGAGGGGTGGTCAATGGGGGATTGGGCACCCCCATCAGCATATACTGAAAGGAGGGGTCTAGAGCCAAGGGGGGGATAGGACACACCCCCAGCACACAACAAATGGGGGCATTATGCCGACAGGGAGTGGGCTCCTCCATCAGCACATGAACTAATTCAGGGCATGCTGACAGGGGGACTGGGCACCCTCAAAGTTGGCATTGTGTCAGGCATTGGTGGCAGTCACTGCCATCATGTTTACTAGCATGTTTCACTAGGAAAGGCATGTTGGGAGGTGCTGCTGTATGACAAGCTTGGCTCTCATTGCAGTGGACCTTTCCTTAGATGTGCTCACCACATTACGTATTCCTGGTGTGGTACCTGCATGCTGCCTTATTGGGAAATGAGGGATGCACCTACTGATGCATGCCCTGCATTCGCCCATAGTGACCGTGCCTCCAAATCTGCTACTAGTGCAATATGTTTGCCGCGCAAGCATGAGCCAACATGAGGAGGTGGTTCAGCAGGTAGCACACTCGCCTCTGAGGATGGAAGATCAGAAGGCTGTGGGTTCTATCCCCACATCAGGCACTTGGGTTAAATCCTAATACTGACACTGTAGTGCAGCATGAGAGGGGTGCTACACTCCTGAGATGCAGGAGTGTAGCCAGAAATTTCCATCAAGAGCAGGGCCATTCTTGACGCCCTACAGGTGGCAGGCATTAGACAGCTAGTTTCGGAACCCACTCATGAGTGAGCAATTTTAGACCTCATACTCTCAAACGGGGGCAGTGAGAGGATCTCAGATCTAGAAGTGGGTTGCCTTCTGGGGACAAGTGACCATCAAACAGTGTGGTTCACTTAAACTCAGCTACAGAGTCAAGCCATACAAAAGTGAGGGTACTGGACTTCAGGAGGGCTGACTTTGGCAAGATGGGAGAGTGCCTCAGAAAAGCACTAGCAAACAGGCTAGAAGGAGGTGTGGAGCAACAATGGGGAATTATCAAAACTGCCATCACAGAGGCAACAAGCCTTTGTGTGAAGCAAATAAACAAATCAAAATTAAAGAAAAAGCCACTATGGTTCTCAAGAGAGGTGGCTGTGAAAGTCAGGAAGAAAAAGATAGCATTCCGGAAGTATAAGGAAACACAGAAGGAGCAGGACAGAGAGCTGTACCACTTAAGGAAGAAAGAAGCAGGGAGGGAAGTCAGAATAGCAAAGGCCCAAACTGAGGAAAAGATAGCCAACTCAGTTAAGAAGCGGGATAAAACCTTTTATAGGTACATCAGCGAGCGTAGAAAGACAAAGGGAGGGATAGTGAGGCTGAATAGAATGAACGGTGGGTGGGCAGAGGGGGACAGTGAAAAAGCAGGAATACTGAATGAATATTTCAGCTCAGTATTCACAAAAGAGGAGGGGGAAGTGCATAATCCAATTAACAGAAGCACTCTTGATAGGGGTCGATCCCAGTCCTTTTACAGAAGAAAGGGTTCTGCAAGAACTCCTAAAACTGAAGGTGGACAAAGCAATGGGTCCTGATGGAATTCACCCCAGAATTCTAAAAGAATTAAGGAAGGAACTAGTGAAACCACTGGCTTCTCTTTTTAATAAATCATGGGAGGATGGTGTGGTACCCGAGGACTGGAGGAAGGCGGATGTGATTCCCCTTCACAAAAGTGGGACCAAGACAGAGGCAGGAAACTACAGACCTGTCAGTCTGACCTCTGTGGTAGGGAAAGTGATGGAGTCACTTCTGAAGGAAAGAATAGTTGAGTACCTAGAGGTCAGTGGAGCACAGGATCCAAGGCAGCATCTGTTCACAGCGGGAAGGTCATGTCAGATGAATCTAATAGATTTCTTTGACTGGGTGACCAAAGTAGTAGACCAGGGAGGGCTGTGGACATGGCCTACCTAGACTTTAGCAAGGCATTTGACACAGTCCCACACAAAGATTATTAGTCAAATTAACCAGCCTGGGAGTGGGTCCCAGGGTGGTAGCCTGGGTAAAACATTGGCTGGACAACAGGACACAGAAGGTAATTGTAAATGGAGTCCACTCTGAAGAAAGGGGGGTTACTAGTGGGGTACCGCAGGGTTCAGTATTGGGTCCAGTCCTTTTTAATGTCTTCATCAGTGACATTGCAGAGGGACTGGAAGGAAAAGCATGCCTTTTTGCAGATGACACAAAGATCTGCAACAGGGTTGATACACAAGGAGGCGTGGAAAGGATGAAAAGGGACTTGGCAAGGTTGGAGGAATGGTCAGATGTATGGCAGCTAGGATTCAATGCAAAAAGTGCAAAATAATGCACCTGGGAAACAAGAACCCAGGGGAAGAATACACAATGGGGGGGAGGTAGTAACAACAACAAAACAGGAAAGGGACCTGGGGGTAATCATATCAGATGACCTTAAGATTAGCAAGCAATGTGAGAAGGCAGTAGGGAGGGCCGGGGGTATACTGGGATGTATAGGGAGAGGCATCAGCAGCAGAAAACAGAAAGTTGTTATCCTCTGTACAGACAGTTGGTGAGACCCATCTGGAATACTGTGTCCAGTTCTGGAGACCCCATCTCTGCAAGGACATAGACAGGATAGAGGCAGTCCAGAGGAGGGCAACTAAAATGGTGCAGGGTCTGCAAGAGAAGCCGTATGAGGAGAGACTAAAGGAGCTTAATATGTATACCCTTGAGAAAAGAAGGAGGGGGGACATGATAGAAACTTTCAAGTACCTCAAGGGAATCAACAAAATCCAAGAGGGTAGCATCTTTCAGAAAAAGAGACTTGCAAGAACAAGGGGACACAATTTAAAGATAGAAGGAGGGCAGTTCAGGGGCAATGTGAGGAAGTATTATTTCACAGAGAGGGTAGTGGATGCATGGAACAGCCTTCCTGAGGAAGTTGTGTGATCTAAAACTGTGGGAGAATTCAAGAATGCATTGGACAGACATAAGGCAATTCTTGTGGGGGGCAGGAAGATATAGGCTGTTGGTTAACTAGGATCTGTGGTCTATCCTGTAGGTAGGGAAATGGGCAGACTAGATGGGCCTAGCGGTCCTTATCTGCCATCAAAGTCTATGTTTCTATGTTTCTAGGTACAAGATTTAGAACTTAGACTACAAACACATAAAGATATCTCCAGGTTGGAGGAATACATTAATGAGGCAGTGTGTGACTTTAGTAACAGACAATCTAAGATCTTAAATAAAACTGAGCACCAAGAATATTTAAATGGTTCAAGTGAAAATATTGATGCAACCTTTCATGACATGGATATACTGTAGTTCTACAGCTCAGTCCTCATTGAAATTAACCAACAGATTTGAGTGCCTTTAAACTGTTACACCTAATACCTTGGATGTATTATGTAATTGTGAGTTAATTGATGGCCTCCATACATCACCTAATAAACTTGTAGCACAGAATAAATGGGAACAAACACATGACCCCCCCAAAACACCTGATAATAATGAGGCAGTAAGTAAAAATATTAACATTTCCGAAATAGGATTTGAAGTACACAAGAAGCCAGGGGACTCTAACAATTTAAATGTTATTAATTTAATCAGTACCACTAGTTCTGATAATTTAGAGGCACACAGGATAATTAAACCTATGGAGAGGGACATCCTGATTATTGGAGAACTCAATAATAAAAGGAATTGATACCCAAGTATGCTTTAATCGCACAGAGCACACTGCAGTTAGCTCTCTACCTGGAGCTAAATTACAGGATATTGTGAGTCTATTGAATGGACTGTTTGAAAATACGGTTACCCCCTTGGTTCTCCTACGTGTGGGAGCAAATGATGTGGGAAAAACAAATTGGAATAATATGCAAAGGGATTATAAGTACATTGCTGAAACAGTTAGAAATTATGGAGGGGAAATCATCATATCTGGTATACTCCATATGCAGGGACATAAAGCTTATGGAAATAAACAAATAACAACAATCAATAGCAGGCTTAGACAATTCTGTGTTGAAGAAGGGATTGGCTTTATGGACAATACAAGGACATTTAACAGAATATCTTTATTTAAAAATGATGGTATCCATCTAAATCATACTGGTACAAGAGTTTTTGGTAAAAAAGTGTTGGAGGTAATTAAGTTCCATTTAAACTGGCTCAGGTGGCACAGTCAACAATAGCATAAATAGATCCTCATCTTCCCCTCAAAATACCTTGGGATGGAATACAATTCTTCTTAATGCCCACAGTTTGCAGAAAAAACATGATGAGCTCAACATATTGCATAAGAATAAAATACATATCGCTCTAATTACAGAAACATGGTGGAATGAAAATGACCAATGGGAAAAAGAAATTGAAGGGTACAAACTATTTTCCCATTATAGAAAATATAGAAAGGGTGGAGAGGTGGCAATATATGTTCAGGAAGATATTGCTTCTGAAGAAATTACATGGGATACAGGTTTACTTGAACTCTTATGGGTTAAATTGCTTCCCATTAATAGTCCCCAAAGTAGTCTGGGACTTTTATATAGGCCCCCCTCTATGTCAAAAGAAGACAATAAGGCCTTATTGTGAATTATTGGTGATCTTGAACCTACTAATAGGCTATTAATAACTGAGGATTTCAACTTACCCAATATAGATTGGGGTAAAGGTGTAGGCACATGTCCCTTTGAGAGACAATATATTGATGTTATGGACCACGGGGGACTAGAGCAGTTGGTACTAGAAAAAACTAGAGGAAATAATATTCTGGATTAAATATTCACTAATATGGGGGACACAATTAATTCAGTAGATATTAGTACTCCCATGGGGAATAGTGACCACAGTTCAGTTGTATTTAATATAAGTGAAATACAATCTTCTGAGCCCACTGGAACAACTACTAAGCTAAACTTTTGGAAAGCTGAGTTTCATAAAATGAAAAATAAATTGTGTTGTTAGGACTGGAGATCAGAATTTGTTAATAAGCCTCTACAAACTATGTGGGATTCCCTAAAAACCAAGATTGAGAACTTAACCTCTGAGTATATTCCTGTAACCATAAATTATCATAGTGCTAGGACAAAAAAAACCTGTTTGGCTTTCTGCCACAATCAAAAAATTAATCAATAAAAAAAATGGATTATATAAGAAATTAAAAGTATCCAAATCAGCAAAAACATATACTGAATATAAAGAGTGTCTCAAGAAAGTAAAAGTGAATATTAGGAAAGCCAAAGCTCAATGTGAGGTAAACATTGCCGATAGGGTACAGGACAATAAAAAAGTTTTTCTTATGTTAATAATCAGAGGAGGGTCCAAAGTAGTATTGGGCCTTTTACTACTGAGGCAGGACTTACTTCTACTAACCAACAAATGGCCAATATTCAGAATAAATATTTTTGTTCGGTAAATAATACAAATGGTGCAGATTCATACAATATTAGGAGACCTTCTGTACCTGGTACTATAATATTAAACCCTGATACTATCTATAAGCACCTAGTTGGCCTTAATGTTAACAAATGCCCCGGTCCAGATGGAATGCACCCTAGGGTTCTGAAGGAATTGGCAGATGGGTTGGTACAGCCATTAACTTATATCTTTCAAGCATCTATTAATATGGGTTTGATCCCTAATGATTGGAAATTAGCTAACATTGTGCCTATCCTAAAGAAAGGGCCCAGAACTCTACCTGAAAATTTTAGACCCATTAGTTTGACTTCAATAATAGAAAAGATAATGGAGGGACTAATTAAAGGTATCCTAGTAGAACATCTGGAGGGACGGGATATGGTTGATCCCCTACAACATGGATTCACAAAAAACAGATCGTGCCAGATCAATCTACTGGCATTTTATGAAAAAAATGAATAGTGAGATGGATGTGGGTAATTTTGTGGATGTGATTTTCCTTGATTTTGCAAAAGCATTTGATAAACTGCCACATAAGGCATTATTGTCAGTACTAGAAGGCATAAATCTGTCTAGTAATATTTGTAAATGGGTCTCGAACTGGCACCAGGATAGGATACAGAGAGAGGTCATCAATGGGGAATAATCTGCTTGGGCATCTATTACTAGTGGAGTCCCCCAGGGTTCAGTATTGGGACCTAGTCTATTCAATATATACATCGCTTCATAAAAAATTAGCTATAATAATATCTGGATGTACAAATTTGTGGATGATTGTAGGCTGGGGTTAGTAGTTAATGATGTCGAACAAAAAACTACCCTACAGCATGCCCTGGATTCAATATATGAATGGACCAACTTAAGTTAACTAGTATTAAATAAAACCAAATGCAAGGTTATGCACCTAGGTAAGAACAATAAGGAAGAAACATACCTATTGGATAATACCCTCTTGGGGGTAGTAAAAGAGGAAAGCGATTTAGGGATTACTGTTATGAACAACCTAAAATTTAGATCACATTCCAGGATTCAACTCAGGAAAGCAACCCAAAACTTAAACTGTATACTCAAACATATAGCAAGTAGAGATAGGAAGGTGTTGATTCCACTCTATGGTGCATTGGTCAGGCCTCACTTGAAGTACTGTGTTCAGATTCGGTCACCTCAAAATAGGGAAGACATTCTATTGATAGAGGGGGTCAAGAGAAAGTTAACAAAACAAATAAAAGGTTTAAAGAATAAAAGTTATCATGATAGATTAGTCAGCCTGAATCTTTATTCCTTATATTATCGCAGATTAAGGGGAGATCTGTGTTTCCTTTATAAAAACATGAAGGATGAAGTTTTACTGGAGGAATTGGGTCTTATAAGTAATTTTGGTAGAACTAGTACAAGAAAGCATAAGAAACAACTATATCAGCAAGTCTAGAATCATAATTTTCATAAACATTGGTACAGTTGTAGAGTAGTTGGAGTTTGGAACAATTTACCAACGAATCTTGTGGACAGTACTACCACGAATGAGTTTAAGAGCGGGTTGGATCATCATTTTGGAAACAACAAATTTACATTTTAAAATATGGTCAGCAAGCCTTATAGGGTAGAATTCTATCTTCTGGATTGAATATACCTATGATACCTGTGATACCATGAAAAAGAAGGGTGAAAATGATGCCAAAGAGAGTAAGAAAATGATTAACTATTTCCTTATACCACATAGTCATGTCTAAGTAGAAGTGTGTGCAGGTATTTTAGAATTTGTAATTCATGTTTACCACAGTGCTCATCCTCACCAATTAAAAATAAACAGAAGTGAACAACAGAACAATGAGCCCAATGGTCATAAACTAAAGAAGTATAAATAAACAGTAGATGAAAATGTGGAGAAAGATGATATTGAACTAGATCTGACAAAAGAAAAATTGATTTGGAAAGGGCAAATCTCATCTACTGTATACTGTATATGTATGGCCTTCCAAAATCAAATACAGAAAACAATATGTCACTTAATGTCATGATTTCTAATACTGTATGTGTAAAGAGGCAGCAGGTTACAAATTCAGCTGGGCCGCTATAAAAAAGAAGCACCAAGTGAGGTCGACAATAAACCCGTGAACCTCCCACACAGCGACGGCACAGTACCAATGCAGGTATTGTGCTGCCCAAGCCTCCAGTGTTTTCTGTGGGGGGCTATGCCACCCACACCCCCCATGTGGGGGCCTCTGCCCCTTGCACCCGCTGGATTTTAGAATTCCAACTCCAAGTTGGAGTTGGTCCAGAGAGGGGGCTGGACACTGGGGGAAGGTGAAACGCAGAAAGAGACCATTACAGCGACTGTCACTGTAGTGGTCATTTCCTGTGTTTCGCCATCGGGGTGTTGGGCAAAAGGGGGCCACCCTATAAAAACTCTATGGAAATTTAAAGCAAGACCAAGTAAGGAGTGGATTTGCCTGACAGTGGCCTCAGCAGAAGAAAGGGAAACTCTCTAAAACACACAAAAAGGGTTCAAAGTCTGGAGTTTGAGGTGCTGCCCTCTAGGTCCAGAGAGAAGTTCACTGATCACAAGGCTGAGCTGGCTAGGATGCAGAGGACCACTTCCCCTACCCAGACATTGAGTCCACTGCCATTGCCCCAGAGGTTGCCTAGGAGATGGAGGGCTGGTTGGATCATGATGTACTCTGAGAGGCTGGGGGTTACAGGTCAGGGGAACATGCCTTAGTCTGTGCCACTACAGAATTCCTTTGCCATTCTGGCAGGATGGAACTGCTGTGAGGAGGCAACTTAAGTAGTAGCAAGGGAGGATGTGGGAGTCTTCTATATGGGAGACACCAAGGTGGGAGGTAGAGGATCTCAGTGGACTAGGAAGCAGATACTTTTGGAAGACTTAGTTGTAAAAGGAATAGATTTGTGAACAGGAAAGGTGGTTGAGGAAGGGAAAGTGACTACTTTTCAACATGGCTTGGAGGGATGGGTAGCAGCTTTTAAGAATTGCTAGTGAGTAGGAAAGGGGGCCTGGATGTCATTTTCCACCTCAGAACTAATGACCTAGCAAGGGACAGGGTTGGGATTGTGTAGAGTGAGTTGAGGGGCCTAAGGCAAGTAGCATGCACAGTGGCTTTTGCCACAGTGCTGCCTGTCCATGGCTGAGGGAAGGAAAGGGTACTCTACATGGGGTGCTTCAATTTAAGGTTGAAGGAATAGTGCTGAGAAGAGGATTCAGCTACATTTGGGATTGGGGACCACACTGGAGGGATATGGGCCTATACAGAGGTGATCACCTCCATTCATCTGGGATGGGAACTGCAGTGCTCAGTGGATTAATTCAAAAAATATTGGGAGAATTCAAGAATGCGTGGGCAGGCATAAGACAATTCTAGTGGGTGGTAGGAGGAAGTAGGCTGTTGGTTAACTAAGGTCTGCATCTTATCCAATGGGTAGGGAAATGGGCAGAATGGGTGGGCCAAGTGGTCCTTATCTGCAGTCAAAGTCTATGTTTCTATGTTTCTATGTTTCTGTGTTTAATTGTTGATTTGATTAACATGTAAGCTAGCTAAAAGGATGGTGGAAAAATAAAGGGAGGCATAAACTGCCCCCCAACAGACTGAAGCAGTAGGAAAGGGGGACCCAAGGGGAGGAGAGTTCCCCAGAAATTTCAAGGTGATCAAGTTGGTGGTAGGTTTAGGAGATAAGCCATATGAGACTTGATCAAACACCCTTGGGCTGTATAGCTTGGAAAAGAGATGGTTATGGGGGGACCTCTTGCAAATGTACAAAATCATAAATGATGAAAATTTAAGGATTGAAATGGGCATTGAAATATACCAAAAGGAGTAAAGTTTAAGGTCACATCACAAACAAATAAGACTTAAAAACTACACAAAAAATGAAAGAAGATGGTTTTACATATGGAGAACAGGGAGATGGTAGAACAAATTGCCAAAGGAGATAGTCCAGGTAGATTCACCTACACAGTTCAAAACAAAATTAGACAGTTTTGGACCCGTAAGTGAGGGAGTTAGACTGCATGGACTCACAGCCTCCCTATGACCAACTACCATGTATAAGTTCAGGTATAAGATAATGGAAACAGCAGAGACATAGAGGACAAGGGGGATGGGAACACAAGTTGTTAAAAGAAAGGGGGTAATTATATGGGGCACATGGTGAAGAAGAGTGGTTGCAGGTAGAGTGGGACCAAGGTATGGAAGGCTATGTGTGCAAATGCAAGGAGTCTTGGAAATAGAATTCCAGAACTAGAGGCCATCATGGTCGAGGCAAACATTGGTATTATGGCCTTTACTGAGTCATGGTGCTCAGGCAGTCATGACTGGGACATGGCCATACCAGAGTATGCTCAGTTCTGGAAGGATAGGGTAGAGGGGAAGGGAGAAGGGGTTAATCTGTACAAAAAGAAGGGCATTAAGATGATGAAAATGCAAGGGAACCAGGGGAAAGGAGAGACTGTAGGTGCTATGGGTCACCCTGGAGACAGGAGCAGGAGCCACTGTTTGTACTGGGGTGATATACAGACCTCCAGCACAGAGGGAGAAACTGGATAAGACATCAGTGAAGCAACCAGCACAATGTCCATAAAAGGGGAGGCGCTGCTAGTGGGGGACTTCAATCTGCTGAATGTAAATTGGAGCCTCTTAGGCACAGCTTCAGTTAGAATCAAGGCCAGCATAGACTGTCTCTGTGGGGGGTGGGGCATTTCTCAGGCAACTAATCAGGGAGCCCACTCATGATAGGGCAATACTGTACCTGGTGCTCACCAACAGAGAAGTATTGCAGATGTCAAGGTGGGATATCACCTTGGGTTCAGTGACCACCATGCAGATTGGTTTAACATAAGGATGGCAGCAGAAGCAAACCACACAAGGATGAGGGTCCTGGACTTCAGGACGGCAGATTAAAAAAAATAGGTAAATGCCTCAGAGATGACCTAGATCTAGTGAAGGAAATACTTGGGTGGGGTGGAGAAACAGTGAGCTTTATTAAGAGATGGCATTCTGTAGGCAACAAACCCCTGTGCAAAAGAAGTGAACAAGAAGAGGAAGAAAAATAAATTACTATTGTTCTCAAAGGAAGTGGCTGCAAAGGTTAAGGCTAAAAGAGTAGCATTCAGGAGGTTCAAAGATATGCTGAGGGAAGAGGATCGAGAAGTATACCAAGAGAAGCAGAGGGAAGCAGGCACCAAGGAAAGGACAGCAGAAGGGGTAGCTAAATGGGAAATACCTTTTTGAGGTACATAAGTGAAAACAATAAAGCCAAGGGGAAGAATTGTGTGAATAAGAAGGGCAGGGAGAGACTATGTAGAGGAAGACCAAGAAAAAATAGAAATGCTGAACATATATTTCTGTTCAGTCTTCACAGTGGAAGCAGAAGGGATGGACCACGTAAAGCAAAAGGAACACTGGGGGTAAGGAAGTAGACATGTCCATTCACAGAGGAAATGGCTTGTGAATCTGGAAGTGAATAAAGCTATGGAGCCAGGAGCTACATTCAATGGTGCTGAGAGACCTCAGTAAGGTACTAGCTGCACCTTTGACAGTCCTATTGAATGACTCACTGGAAACAGGAATTGTTCCAGAGGACTGGAAGAGGACAGATGTAGTCCTGTTTCATAAAAGTGGAAGAAAGGAGAAGGCTAGCAAATAAAGGCAAATCAGTCTGATGTCAGTGTGAGTGGGGGGATTAATGCATGCATTTTTAAAGGAAAGGCTTGTGGAATATCTTGAATCCAGTGGGTTACAAAACCTGAGGCAGCCCAGACTCAAAGAGGGTATGTCATGTCAGATAAACCTGATCAATTTCTTTGACTGAGTGACCAGGGAATTAGGGTGGAGCAGTGGATGTGGCCTACTTAACCTTCAGCAAGGGCTTCAACACTGTGCCCCATAGGATGCTCATAATGAAACTGGGCAGTTTGGGGGAGGGTTCCAAGTTGGTAAACTGAGTACAGATTGGTTGATGGATAGGTGAGAGAAGTTGTGGTAAGTGGCACTTATTCTGGTAGGAGAGAGTGATCAGTGGTTTGTGTCAGGGCTCAGTACTGGGACCAGTCCTTTGTAATGTGTTTATAAGTGACATTGCAGAAGAGCTGGATGGAAAGGTATTAGGGCTGGACAGACTATTCCACAGGAGATCCAGACCCCTGGATCAAACCCGCAATTCATGGACCCGGATAAATATGGACTTCACCATAGAAGTCCCATTTCGGGTTCCTAGAGATGCCATTTCCTGGATTTTGTTTTTTGTTGCCATGGGGATGCTGTTGGCATGTACAGGTGGCAGAGAGCATCCAATCAGGCATCAGAAGGTCATGTGATGCACTCATGGTATATAACCATGCTGAGTGAGCCACATGGCCCAGAAGAGCGAGGAGGACTGGACGAGAGCAGGAGCAGGAGCAGGCGCTAGTCAGCAGCATAGAACTTAAAAGCATCAACTTCCAAGCTGCCAGTCCATCCTAAAAAAGTTAAAACCACCAGAAATCAAATAATAAATTGAGCTGGAGGGGAGGTAAAAACAGAATACATTAGGGAGGGGAAGAGAAACCGATCATTGGGGGTGGGTGAAGGCAGGTTGGGGCTCAGGGAGTCGGGACTGGGGAGATAGTGGTGACTGATGCAAATGCAAAATTGCAAACTAAAGTACTGTACTGTGTGACTGTGTATGAGCAAGGACAGGCTGGCAAAATCTTTGACTTGTGCCATTCCATCCAGATCCACAGGAGAGTGGGAGATACTACTGGGGGCCCATGAGAGATTACAGTTACAGAAATCCCAAATGAAAGTCTTTTTTTCTTTTCTTGGCCTCAGACAGTGTAGCTGTGTGTACATTCATGAGAAAGGTCAGGCTGGCAAAATATTTGCCTTGTGCCATTCCAGATCCAGAGGAGAGAGGGAGAGACTATTCGGGGCCCAAGAGAGATTACAGTTGCTGAAAATCCCAAATCAAAGTTTTTTTCTTCTTGGCCTCAGCTGTGTGTACATGAGAAAGGGCAGGCTGACAAAATCTTTGACTTGTGCCATTCCAGATCCAGAGGAGATAGGGAGAGACTACTGGGGGGCTCAAGAAAGATTATAGTTACAGAAAATCACACATGAAAGTGTTTTTTTTCTTTTCTTTTCTTAGCATCAGACAGTGTAGCTGTGTATATGTGAGAAAGGGCGGGCTGGCAAAATCTTTGACTTGTACCATTCCAGATCCAGAGGAGAGAGGGAGAAAATACTAGGGGCCCAAGAGAGATTACAGTTTCAGAAAATCTTAAATGAAAGCTTTTTTTTTCTTTTCTTTACCTCAGGCAGCATAGCTATGTATACATATATGAGAAAGGGCAGGCTGGCAAAATCTTTGCCTTCAGCCATTCCAGATCCACAGGAGAGAGGGAGGGAGAGACTATTGGGGGCTCAATAGAGATTACAGTTTCAGAAAATCCCAAATGAAAGTTTTTTTTCTTTTCTTGGCCACAGGTAGTGTAGCTGTGTGTACTGAGAAAGAGTGGGCTGGCAAAATCTTTGACTTGTGCCATTCCTGATCCAGAGGAGAGAGGGAGAGACTACTGTGGAACCCAAAGAATTTTTACCGTTACATAAAATCCAAATTTTTAATTTCCTGGCTTCAGTGCAGCTGTGTGTACAGGGCAAGGGCAGCAGGGTGGCAAAATAAATCTTTGTGACATCCTGAGGGGAGAGACAGAGAGAGATAGAGAGAGAGAGAGACTGCAGGGTGGTCTACAATAAATGTAACAGTCCCAGAAATCCCAAATATTTTTCCCTGACTTCAGTGCAGCTGTGTGTACAGGGCAAGGGCAGCAGGGTGGTAAAATAAATATTTGACTGTGACGTCCAGAGGGGAGAAAGATAGACTTCAGGGTGGCCCACAAAAAATATAACAGTCCCAGAAATCCTGAATATATGTTTTTTTCCTGGCTTCAGTGCAGCTGTGTGTAAAGGGCAGGGGCAGCAGAGTGGCAAAATAAATCTTTGACTTGTGCCATCCAATCATGAATCATAATCACTTACATTCATTAATGATTTCATATATTAAAGAAAAATACTGTTCAGACAAACAACATACAAGTTGATGCGCCTGCCCTATGCTGCTGGCTGTGGGTGGCCCAGGGGATAATCTGACTTTGTGACTTGTAGAAGGCTGTTTACAGCACAACACAAGTAAAATACAAATACTACACACAAGTATCATCATCATCATCACTCATTTCCCATTATTCCTTATTATCATTAGTTTTATAGCATATCGTATTACAAACTTACATTACGTATAAGCATTAACCAACCCCTAGCGTGGGACTGTGTTCCATGTGACTAATGCACCAGATGTGCCTGCATCTCCAATTCAAATTCTGAGGTGCACTTAACAGTTGCTGAATTTGGTCACTTAACAGTAACTGTATTGTAGGAGCCAGTCCAGTAATCTTGGAAGGAAGTGGTGGTGGCCTACTGTGCTTTCAGTGTGATGTGTACACTGTACTGTCATGAGTCAGAACAGTAAACTTGTCCCTGGCCTGTGGGTGGGAGTCATCAGAAGAACATCTCGTTAGAGGTATCTTTTGTTACAAAATGGATCAAAATGTTGATGAAGAACATTCTATTTCTCAGGTAGGCAGTGACACTGCAAAAGACAGCAATCAGCCTAAAAAGGGAAAACAAAATCAAACCCAGAAAAGTGATTTTTTCACGTCCAGGGTTTCATTTTCCAAGCAAATGCTTTAATCCTAAAAAGGTAAATGTCTCAGATTATCATCAGTTCCAAGTCAAAAAAAAATTATGTAGTTAAAAATGAAAGTTGTTGTGTGTACCACCTGCAGAGACACCCAAAAGTATGGAACAATTGCATACTATGCTACTGCCAGTTCCTCATCTGATTCTTCTGAGGTTGAACTCAAAGAGGGTAATACTAATAATAAAGATGAAGAGAATGATCAGGCAGCACAAGGTTTACTGGACAGGATGGAAATTGCAGATGAGGAAGAAACAGGCAGAAATGTTTTGGTTGGAGGGGGCAGTGGGAATAAACCACAAGAGGAACAGGCCCAAGAAAAATCTGGGGGGGGCTGAAAAGGTGACCGAGGTGTCATGCCTTCCTAGGAAAAAAAAAAACTAAAAAAATATCATCTTTTGTTTGGTCGTACTTCTCCATTAGTGCTTCCAATGAGTTGATAGCAACATGAGCTATTTGTAAACAGCCAATCAGCATGGGTAAAAAGAAAGAAGCACTGGGAACTTCAACACTGAAAAGGCATCTAGACAGATGTCATAACATTACTGAGAAGTTCAGTTGTAAGTCTCAAAGAGAAAGTGACAGTGATAGCTCACTACACTCAGGGGTAACACCCATAGATGAAAGCTGTGGCAGCCCTACAACACTACTGAAATACCTCCACCTCCACTTCCTGCTATTCGAAGGACTCCTCAGGCTGTTACTGAAAGTGACCATGTGTTCAAAAGCCCTCGTCCTTCAAGAAGACAGCTTACCATCTCAGAAACATATCAGCATAATGACAAATATGCCTCAACTCACTATGTTGCTGTTAAATGTCAGAAATGATAGCTGTTGATTTGCTACCATATAACATGGTTGAACATATAGGATTCAGGTGGCTGCCTGAGTACCTTGAACCTCGATATAGTATACCATCATGGAAGTACTTCTCGACAACAGGGTTTCCAGATCATTACGATATCGAATATAAAAAAATTAAGACGCATCTTGTGCAGTGCTGTTGGGAAGGTGTTGCATCTCACAACAGATATCTGGACAAGATGTCAGCCTGAACTCTTCATGTCTGTTATGGCACATTGGGCATGTTTTGATAATGCACGTGGGACTGGGGACAGTAAAGCATTGCAGTTTGCTGATCTAAGAATGTTTTATTTTCCATCTGAACATACTTCATACAATATCAATGAAGAGCTCCAAAAACCAATACAACAATGGTTCACTTCACAGGGACAGTCAGTTGGCATTATAGTTGCAGATAATGGGTCCAACATAAGGAAGGCCTTGGAGGAGGGAGGCTTTGTTCACATCCGCTGCTTTGTGCATTGCTTAAATATAATAGTTCACGGTTTTCTCAATGACAACAAGGAGATTAATGCTTTCATTAGCACTGCTAAAAGAATATGCACTCATTTCAGTCACTCAGGCCAAGCCCATCACTTGTTTGAAAAAATACAGCAGAAGCACAGTTTACCTTTGCACAGACTTATCCAACATATTTCTACTCGACAGAATTCACCCTTTTGTATGTTCCAAAGGCTGCTGGAACAAAAGAAAGCTTTCAGGCAGTACAGCTTAGAAAATAAAATTGGTGATGCAGACGTCTATATTACTCCACCACAATGAGCCATGCTGGAGTTTCTAATTTTCCTGCTCCAGCCTTTTGAGGAAATCACCAGGGGAGGTTATTGCAAACACAACAGCTCTCAGCCAGGTGATACCCCTAATAAAAATGTTAAAATTCAGATTGAATCTGATTAGGGAAAACTGAGGGAAGCAAGATAGTGCCATGATCACACAGGCTGCCAGTGGTGCTGCTGACACATGCAGGTTGCCCTCCAGAATACAAAAAGATCTAACAAGACATATGATCAAAAAAGTGGAAGATGACAAACTATGTAAAATGCTTCATTCTGAGTACTACATTAAAGCAAAAATCTTGGACCCACAATACAAATTGAATCAACTATTGAGTGATGAAGACGATGCTTGTTTTGAGATAAACAAACATGAAATAATTGGCAAGGTGTGTGCGGTGCAACACAGTACAGCATCAGGTGTCCCATCCTATACTGTTGCGGCATTTTCTCCCTCTTCCTCCTCGTTCACTGCAGCAGAATCTTCTTCTTCACCACCAGTCAAAGCATAGCACTGTCCCACAGTCACTTGGTTCAGCTTCATGTCTCTGGAGTCACTTAGAAGATGTAATTGTAACATCTTCTTCATCTGCCTCTTGTAACACAACCTCAGCACAGACCATTGTTGAAATTTACCTGGCAGAGCCCAATATCAGGTGGAATGCTGAACTTTTGAAATACTAGAAATCCAAACAAAATATGTGGCCTGTTTTAGTAAACATTGCAATGAAATACATGAATCGCCCTCCTACTAGTGTCTGCTCAGAATGATTATTTAGTTCATCTGGTAACATCATAACTGCCATACAATCTTGTTTGACACTAGAAAATGCTGAGCACCTCACATTTCTCAAAGTCAACATTCCTCACTTTAATTTTAGATAAGATACCTGAATAAAACATACACTGCCTGCTCTGAGCAGGCCCTATCCATAACACATTTTCAAGAATTCCTGCCTGTGGTGAAACTCTTTTGTGAATAGGGTCTACTACATGAGGTAGCAATTAACTGCAACAAGTCAGGTCAGGATGGACTAGGCCAGGCCACTATTACTTGAATAATCACATGAGCATCACAGAATAGAAAAAATAATAACATCAGTGGGTTCAGAGTCCAAAACAAATACAGCAAGCAACTGAATTTCATGTCACAAACTTACTTGGTGGTACCCGGTACCACTATCTGATCTGGAAGGTAGGGTACTGCTGTCTACTATTGATACTACTACTACTATCAATTTGTTTCATCATGAGTCACGACTACTACTTATCACTTTTTGTCCTTACTCCAGTCCTTACTACTACTTGTCACTTTTTTTGCCCTCAGCAACTGATACTGAGTGTACTGTTTTAATTTTTGTACAGTGCATTTGCTTAGCAGATGCCTGAAACCTAGAAACTGAATACTCTTTGTAGATTTCTTATGTACCCCCTATCTGACTGCAAATACTTCACAGAAAAAAATGCTACTACATTGAAAATTCATATAATTTATTGTTTGTGCGTGCATGGTATGCTAGCCTGGTTATATCTCACATACAATAACTGGGCTGAGATTATTACTGTATTTTATTTTTGATACTTTATTACTTGGCAGTGGCTGCCAGCAACTGTGGAACTAAGAAGGATGTAATTGTGTTGTGTTGTGTTGTGTTGTGTTGTGTTGTGTTGTGTTGTGTGTCATCAGGTCTTCAGGTGGTAGGGGCAAACTTTTTTATGACTGCACTGCACTTGACTAATGCAATGTGTGACTGGCTGCCTACCTAGGAGGTGATCACTATGTCTTTCATTTTTCTTCTTTAAGGGTTCAGCCTGTTGTTCAGATTCAGTAGCAGTAGTCGTAGTGCTAGAAAACATTACCACCTCTTGGACCAGGTAGTGTATCATATACCCCAGTACACTGGGGCATGCAAAGCAGCTGCATCATATGGGTAGTGTGGGTGGGCTCTCTTAGTGCTGCTCATTTGATCATTCATATCCATTTCTTTGGCCTGTTTGGCTCTGACTGGAATATCCATCAAAATAATACCCACACAGCACCATTAATAAAAAAAAACAATCATAGCTGCCTGGCAGTGCCTGCAGTCCTTGGTGATGCTATGGTATAGGTATTTGCATCTCTCTGTCTGTCTGCCTGTCTGTCTCTTTCTCTCTCTCTCTCTCTCTCTCAATCTCTCCCAGTACACTCATGTCACGGGCCCGAGCAGGATATGGCACCATTATAGACCAGCCATGAAGGGGGCTAGTAGTGACTGATTGCTTTTTTATTTAGCAGTTTTACTTTAATTTTTATACAAATCTATTAAATTATTTCCTTTGAGCCTCTGTGTCAAATGTGAGTGACTTTGGCCACTTTTATGACTTTTTTCACATTTTATTAAATATTGGTCAATAAATCAGAACTAATCAGAGTAAATCAGAACTTCACCATGTTCCAGTTCTTATTTAATAAGGGTCAGAACTTGACTGAGTTCTCTCAGTCCTAGAAGGCATGCCTTCTTGCAGATGACAACAACATTTTTAATAGGGTTGACACCCCAGCTTAGGTTGGGAGAAAATGTAGAGACCTAAGAAAACAAGAGGAGTGGTCAGGAGTATGGAAGCTGGATTTCAATGCAAAAAAGTGCAAAATCATGCACCAAGGGCACACAAACCCAGAGAATAAAATAGGGAAGAGCTATTGATTGTCACTAAACAGGAAAGGGACTGTGGGATAATCACATCAGATGACCTCAAGGTGATGAGCCAATGTGACAATGTAATAGGTAGGACCAATAGGATGCAGGGGTGCATAGGAAAGGGTATCACCAGCAGATGGAGAAAGGTGGTGTTACCACTGTATAAATCATTAGTGAGACCCCACCTGGAGTACAGTGTCCAGTTCTGGAAACCACATCCCAGGAAGGACATTTACAAGGTACAGACTGTCCAGAGGATGGCAAGAAAAATGGTGCAGGGGCTGCATCAAAATCTCTAGCAGGAGAGACTGAGGAATCTTGATATGTACAGTTGAACTTGAAAAAAACAACACTGCAAGTTGGTTAATGTAGGTTGCATATAAAGTACATCATTTATTGTGCAAAAATATCAAGGATTAAAGTGAAACTTATAGAAAACATGCCTGTGCCAAATGAGATGGTGTGCTGTTCTCTAATGCCTTGACTGATTTTGCACATGCACACTTCATCAGGGAGGATGGTCTGTTGTGCACATAGTGACTGCACTTGAAGTGATAGTAACATGTGAGGTGCCAACAACAGACATAAAAGATTTAAAAAACAAGAACATCTTAGCCACAGTATTAAAAAATTAAGGCAACAAGTAGGTCCTGAAGCATATTAATATATTTCCAATATAGGCTGCATTTTTAACTAGAAATTGCACATTTAAATTACTCTTAAGTTCCCATCAAGGCAAATGTATCAAAAAGTCCATACTGATACAGTATATAGTACACAGAAAGTCAAAATAAATTTCTGGAATAAATCATCACTACAGACCTATGTTAAGTGGACTGGGTGCCACGTGGACTTCGTGTGCTTAAGTGACCAGGATGTGGCCAAGATAAAGAGGATTTCATGCTGTGCTGGAAAGACGTACACTAGAAGTTGCCTATGTTATTTTTGCAGGGTGTAATAAATGATTACAAGAAGCAATAGAAGTGCTGAAAGTTGAACTAGAGAAGGAAACTGACATTACTACCTTTAAAACACATGCTGACATTTGCAAATATGAAGCCAGCTTAAAAAAGTCAGTTGCCAAGCAGGATGAAAACACAAGGGCTATCAAACCAAAGAAATTTGAACATGATTGCCAAGGCTATCTTAAAGACAAGTAGACAGATTT
Source organism: Neoceratodus forsteri (assembly GCA_016271365.2). Taxonomy (NCBI): domain Eukaryota; kingdom Metazoa; phylum Chordata; order Ceratodontiformes; family Ceratodontidae; genus Neoceratodus; species Neoceratodus forsteri. The sequence continues at coordinate 944,556,045 of CM057452.1, forward strand.
TCCTAGGGCCTATAGAGCAGTGCACACAGCAACAAACATCCTTCATGCTTCCAAGCCAGGTGCAGCAAGGTCTGTGCACCATACTTCACAACACAAGGGGTCCCTGTAGCAAAATCCCCCACACAGATGCAAGACATCCACTGTGTCAGACAAATGATGCATGGGGCAAGACTGGCAGAAGCTGTGGCAGACCAAGCAAGTGATGGAAAACCCAGGACAGTGGCACTGTAAGCCCCCAAAATGCCCTCACCTGGCCCTGCTGAGGACCTGTGCCAGTATATCCCTGTCACTACATTAGGGACCTGCTGCAGCCCAGGTATAGCCCCACAGTGCAGTACTGACAAGTACTGTAGGAGTTGGTCTCTGGCAGCAATAGGTGCTATGCATAGGACACAATACTATGTGGTCCACACTGCAGTCACTGAATGCAGTCTGCCTTGCAGTGTCACACAGGGAGGGCAGATTGCCTGCTGGGGTCTGCTTTGTATGCTCTATGGTCAGTTAGACCAGCCCAGGCAGATTTAAGCACTAGCAGTACCTGTCTGCATTGTGAATCCCCATAAAGGGATGGCATATTGTTTTAGTGACACAAGCCCCCTTTCCATTATGGCATAGCCTGTTTGTCACCACAAGCCTGACCCAGGCAGCCATGCATTTGACATAGGCTGCATTGGAAAACTGAGAGTAATGCAGGTTCTGAAAACAGTGTGCCCCTTGCGTCATGTGCATTTGACACAGGTACCCTGCATCATTCCCTGACCTTTAAAAATCCTGCCCCAGGTGTTTACCTGAAAGTGTTCACAACACAGAAGCAAGAGCAAGGGATCTGGCTGCAAGATCTAAGACCAGCTCTAACAAATTTGAGTACCTGCTCATACTTCTACCAGTGAATTTGAATTAGAATCAGGTGATGATTTTTTATGGGAGATAACACAAGGACAGCAGTACACACACAAGTGGAGAGACAGGTTGGTGAAGTTCAGCACACCAAATCAAGAACAAGAAGGGGGTCAGAGGGAGAAAACCACCCCCTTTGTGCGCCAACTTGAAATACAAACAGAAGTATCCAAAACAGGCAAGAAGTAAATACAATATTTTGTTTTCTTCTATCCCTTTGACACTCCATCAAGTATCAGTACTGAATAAAGATCTGAGCTTCACACCTACTGTGGACTCCAGATGATCTTATTTGTTTCTGCACCTTAAAAACATCAGAAAATTAACTATAAAAGCATTTTTCAATAAACTAAAAATATGTAGAGGAATATAATATTCTATTGTGCCCTCTTAGGACACTGTGAGTAAATCTCAGCGGTTATGCAGTCAAGGGGGAGGAGCTGATTTCAGAGCACCTTCTACATTTAACATCCCCCACCACATGAAAAATTGTGGGTTTTGAAAAAGTGTGTTTTAAGGACATTGAGAATTTGTTGGAGGAAGACAAACACAAACCAAATGTTAGTATTATAGCAGCAGAACTAGAGGCTTTAAAATAACTTGAAAACAATTAATACCAGTAAAACCTGCAGATAAATGTTGCTATGTAGCAGTTCTCAGCTCCAGTGACTACATAAAGGAAGCACACAGACAGCAGGATAATGAGACATACTATTCCAAGCTGAAGATGGACCTGGTTCCCAACTTCAAGAGAGATTTTAACCTGTTCTTGAATCAAGCATTCAGTGAGAATATCATTTCCCCAAATACCTTTGAATTAATGGCGGTGGGGGGTGGCAGTGGGATGACAAAGGGGAGAGGGTGGGGCAGCTGCAAACTAAGGGTGTTGGCTGCACACTCAAGCAGACTTAGATATACTGGGTGGTCTGTTTCTGCTGGCACATTCGTATGTTCATATGTTCATATGAATTCTTGACTGCTTCTCACCCAATCAGGTCCACCATGTGTGTTTTGCCCAAGATACATAAGAGACCAGACAATCAACCAGGATGTCCCATTCTTGCAGGGATTAGCTCTTTAATAGAGCCCCTGTCACAATATATGGACTCTTACATAAAAGAGACAAGTTCAGAGAAGGATGACATGCATGGTAGCAAGACTGAGATCAATGCCCTATGAAAATATATTAAACCATTTTAGATCATTTACATTGGAAGAGAGGAGGATATGGGTTGATCTAGTGCAAGTGTACATTTTAAAGGAATCAAACTATGCAAATATATGTATATTGAAATCCAGCATAAAGACATTTACCTTAAATCTCACAGTCAACAGATTAAACTGGACACACAGATCAAGAACAACAGAAGGGGTGCACTTACACAAAGGATTGGTAGATTATTGAACCACCTAACAAAGGATATTGTAGAGTCTTGTATATTACTGAAATTGAAAAACCAACTAGACAACTATATCATGAGTCAAAAGGGTGACAGACAAACCCACTAAAATGTGGGGGACAGGGTAGATAAGCAGAGTAATTTCCTCCTAACTACTTAGTTTAGCACTCACTATGTAGTAATAGCCTTGCCATCTTATATAAGAGATACCATTGGTATTTTGCAGGTCCTGGGCAGAGGTGAGCAAAATGGCTAAAATTAATTCCATGAAGCAATTCATGGAATAATGCAGAATCTGCAAAGTAATCTGCAATATCAAGTGGAGTGACTTTTAAATGTTTGGATTTTACTATTTTTAATGTTTCTGTATGGCGCCTTGGATCTGAAAGGCGCTATATAAATAAAATTGAGTTGAATTGAATTGAATTGAGTACTTCGTGTCATAATAAGGAACGCAAAGTCCATTGATAACAATGACTTTGCATTACTCTGCCTTCTCCCAACCACTTCTGCACCAACTTTAATGTGAAGTACATAGAAATCAATATACTTTGCATCACTTTCCATTGTTATTGAGTTGCAAGGTGAATTTTGCAGTGATTCATGGGATTGCAGGTCACATGGGCTCTAGATTGTTCTCCACAGCCTCAGTTTTGTGTAGTGTGTATGTGTAGTGGTAGATGTAGACAGTTTCCTCTCAGAGCTCTGGGATTCAAATCCACAAATAGCTGTTAAAAAAGCCTTGCTGAGCCATTTTGTTTCCTCAAAATTTAGTACACCGATTGTAGGAAACCCTGCTGTGCTGACATCTTTGAGTGTTTATTATTTGAGTGTGGATTTTGAATGTTAATTTAAAACAATCGGTCTTTGTACTGATAGACACTTGAAGTGTGTTTTGGGGAGGGGCGTATCTGTGGTGGAGGTAGGTTATATTTTTCTTGTATAACTGCATTAATGTACACACGGTAATATTTTCAGTCATTCTTGACATTTTTTGCTGATTGTTGTAGTGCAGCAATGCATAATTTCAGTTTGTTTAAATGATTTGGTTATAGTACTAAAGTTTTAAATTTGCTACACATTACTTGTAGTGTGTATGTGAGTGTGTGTGCCATCAAATCAAACATATTTCATTGTGCCACAGAGTAATTGCAGCAGTGTGAACCTGCTATCCACCACACCCACGTAATTTTGTACTGCTCTGTGGTAACTTGGTTTTGGACTGTTACTGCAGTGCACTGCACCCCCACCCCCTCCCAACCGGCAAAAGGTATTTTTTTCCAGATTGGATTTTGACTTCTGAGCACTGGTTAAGTGTTGTTGTGACTTTGCATCTGCATCTCATTAAGACTGCACAGTGCAGTCTTAATCTGTCTGTGCTTTAGCATCTGTTTAGTGCCCGATCTCCATCTGCAAGCCACAGTTGTTTTTTTTTGGTTTCACATCCACCGGCCCAGACTGAAAGTTCAGAAACCTAAATTTGCTTAGAATTTTCTTGGTAATCCCCCAAAATGCCTGCAAAGAGACATGCAAGCAAAGCTGTTTCTGGCCATGGCACTGCTGCCAGTGGCAAGATTGTCTGTAAGTGTGGTAGTACACAGAAGTGGCTACATGTGAAAATCACGACTGCAATATAAAAGAAGTCAAAATCGCAAGTGTGCTATTCGTGATGAAGCATATTAGTGCATACACTATAGTGCTACAGTCAAAATAGCTCTGTTATTGTAATGGTTACTGACTTCACTGACTTACTGACCCACAATATGCCTTTGTCCCTTGTTTCCAGTACAGCAACCGCTGATGTTACACTAAGTATTTCCTGGTACCTGCCAGTCTGAGAACAACTTACAGAGCCATGCAGCAAAGATGCAGGGTCTCTTCCCTCTCTGATTTCTTACAAAATGTTGATACAGTACACTAAAATGAATCAATAAATCGAGGGAACACAATAATTGCTCATGAATGAAGGCATTGCATGCCAGTTGTAGCTTAAGAATTTGTGTCCAGAATTTTTCTTTTAACATCTTATAACTTCTTTTCAACTAGTTTTGATACTTATTTAATTCAGCCATCAATTATATATAGCACTCAGGCAAGTGGGATACATTTAAAACTGCTGCTGTTAGTGGGTGGCAGAGAGTACCTACTGTACATGCCTGATTTCATTCTGGAGGCTTGGTACAGATTTCAGGAGAACAACAGTAAACTGTAAAATAGGAGCTGTGTTTTTCACCAGTGGGCCAGCTAATGCCAGTGGGAATCTAGTTGATAGCAAACAGGATTGTGTTGAATAGTTTGGTGGTTTGCTCCACTGTTTTTGGATAAAAGGTTTCCAAATCTGAATTCTATGCACCAGATGTGCTGCATGCTTCATCAGCAAATAAAAGGAATAAGTGCTGAATGTTAGAATATGTGCGAATTGAGCTCATAGTCGCTGTTATTGAGATGTCGCTTATTTTGCTCACACCGTGGCAGTTTTTTTCACTTTAACTGTACTGTCTCATTTCTGCTGTGTCACTGATTTGGGGGTAGCCATTGTATAGTTGCTAATTTGAGAGTCTCACTTTTGAAGTCGCGATTATCACGGGATACCCGCAGAAGTGCATAGCTGATGTCAGTAAAGCGATTTCTCCATCAATGTTTTTTACAGTGCAATCTGTAGCTTCTTTCATATTTGGAGGAGATGATGCTGTCTCATCTGGTAGTGTTAGTGTAGTTTCTGCTGGCATGACTATTGCTGCCTCAAGTTCCACTTCTGATCAGTTTACCATTTCAAAAATATAGTTGAGTATAAAGCTGTGACTGACAGTGTAGTTGATGTCATACTCCCCATGGTAGCTGAATACGATTCTGATCCTGGCAATGATAACTCACAATGTCACATTTCTTCTAGTGCTGTTGAGGTCATGCCTTTGCAATCCAATGATTCAAAGTGTAGCACAAAAATATTGGGTGATGATGATGATGATGCTGTGATTGGAACATGTTCTCCACATGACAGCATCCAAGCTGAAAATATGGATGTGGATGATGTTGATGAATATGATGATGATGTCAGTGACCCCATTGAGAACCAAAGAAAAAGAAAGTCAAGGTGGCTGTGTCTGGGTCTGTTGGTGTTAAATCCCTCCCCCTCAAAAAAGTTGTGATTTAGCGGTTTCTGTTGATAATGATGATGACCCAGTAATAATCATTGGTAGCCATGGTGGTCAGTTGGAGTCCAAGTGTTTCCAGCATGAAAAATCATGTAGCACCCCCTCCTCCCCATTTCAGAGGTTATAAAACTGGAGTCCAATAAGCAGCATTAGGGATATGTTGAAAGTAGGGGATAACAATCCCTTGCTTGGGATTTCTTTGTCTAAGATGCAAATGATGAGTCAGTTGCAATCTGCCAGCTTTGCCATGTGTGTGTCAGTCAAGGTAAAAAGGGGAGTCATCTGGTCATGGGAGGCCAGCATACACATCTTAAGAACAGGCACATGGCACTGTGGATCCAGCACCGGATGGCAGCTAATGCCATAGTGGGGCATTCACCCTCATCATCAGCCTTACTGAGCATGTTATCCCCTTCAATGAGTGTAAGACCAAGTAGGAATGTCTGCAGTAGTGATAAAATAACACAAGAAGATTACTACAGGCATGAAGAGGGGGAGGATTAAGATTTAGAAATCTTGTTAAGTGGTGGTCAGAGTAGCAGTGGTGGTGGTCAATGCAGTATGTCTAGTGCAAGTGGTACATCAACCCCTGTATGTAAAACTGGGAAAATAAGTTAATTTGTGGAGTTGTCACCTGTGCATTCCTCTTCATCACACGTCCATACTCAACTCCCAGCCATTTGCATAGCTGAGCCATTTGTCACACCTCATGCAAAATGTATAAGTCAGCCCATGTTGGAGAGTGGTTTTGCCCATAACCTCCTGCCTGCCTGCCCTGAAGCAAGTGACTTACACTGTGTAAGCCATGTGATGTGTGTGGGCTGACTGAATTCTCATGCTGCCTTAAAGTGGAATAAGGTAGAGTGCACAACACAAAGTCATAATTACTATGCAAAGTGGTGAAGTGAGGGTTTAAAATGGGCACTCTGTGTAGTGGAACACTAACGTGAAGTGGCCACTTCGCAACCACTTCACAGACAGAATTTCGCTTCACTGCATCTCTAATCCTAGGGGATGTCCAGCTTGATTCTAATTGGCTTATGGTTCCCATGGACATAGAATCTTTACAGCATATACAAACATACTTCACGAGGGTGGTCTAGAGGCACTGCATTCATGGTATGGGGGAGGAATTTAAAGAGTTTTTGGTATGACTATCTGGATTTGTAACTCTTTTGTTTTCCAAGGGCAATATTATCTCCAGATTAAGGGCACATCAAAGGGGGCCACTTCTGCCTCCAATTATGCAAACCTTTATCTGGGACACCGGGAAAAAGAAGTAATCCATGCATAAGACAAAACCCCTTTTTCTCATCATATAGACTTATGAAGGTGCTTTATAGGTGATGTGCAAATGAACTGAACCCCTGGTAAGGCTATTTAATATTTGAATTCAGACAGAGGTAGTTCCAAAAGACTGGGGGATAGCAGACATAATACTGTTCCATGGTGGGGGGGGAGGAGACAAGGAGCAACTGGTAAATGAAGACCTGTTAGTCTTACCTCTATTGTGCAAAAACTGATGTAGGCACTAGTCAAAGAGAACTTCATGAACTACCTGGACAGTGGTGGACTCATGGATACTAAACATTCCAAGTTTATTGCAGGGAAGTCTTGTCAGAGCAAACTGATAGTATTCTTTGGGTAACAAAGGCAGTAGATAAGAGCTGTGCTGTGGATTTACCTTACTTAAATTCAAGGAAAGCTTTCAACTTAGTGCCTCACAGAAGGTTTCTAAATAAGCAAAGGATCTAGGTACAACAGAGGACAGTTAGATCAGTGAGAAACTGGTTGGAAAGGAGACAACAGAGGGTTGTGGTTAATGGAGTCAAATCAGAAGAGATGGAGGTCACCAGTGGGGTGCCACAAGGATTCCTCCTGGGTCCAGTCCTTTTTAATATGTTTATTAGTGACATGGGACAAGGGATCCAGAGTAACTTGTGTCTATTTGCAGATGACACTAAGCTCTGTAGCAGGGTAGACAACGAGGAGGTTGTGAGGGAGTTGCGGAGAGACTTTCAAAGGCAAGACAGGTAGTCAAAGGTTTGGAAGTTGAAATTAAATGCCATAAAGTGCAAGGTGGTGCACACAGAAAACAAGAACCCAAGGACATAGTATTGGATTGGGGGGATGGTTAAAGCTTGGAATGACCTCTGAGGAAAGAGATCTTGGGGTCATCATCAGCGACTCCCTAAAACAATCAAACAAGTTTAACATGGTCTACAGTCAGGCAACCAGGATACTAGGGTGTATAGGAAGGAATATCGACAGCAGAAGGAAGGAGGCATTACTTCCTCTCTTTAGATCACTGGTGAGGACTTACCTGGATTACTGTGCCCAGGCTGGAGTTCTCACCTAAAGAAAGATAAGGACAAGCTTGACACAGTACAAAGTAGGGTGAACAAAATGATTCAGGGCCAACAGAATAGATCTTATGAGGGTTGACTCAAGTCACAGAATATGTTCTCACTGGAGGCCAGATGTGAGAACAGAGATAAGATACAGCCTTCAAGTTCCTGAAAGGAATGAACATAGTAAACAGTAAGGAACTATTTAGCATAAATAGTGGATCAAGAACACTCAGACATAAGTGAAAACTTATAGTGGAGCTTTCAGAGGAAAATGAGAACGTTTTACTTTACAGAGAGGGTGGTGGAGCCATGGGACAATCTCCCAGCTAATGTGGTGGGTGCCAAAACTATCATTACTTTCAAACATGGCAGAGACAAAGTGAAGGACTTGGTGGTTGCTCAGGGTGGTATTAGAAGGCCAGAGAGCACGGGGGTGAATAGTGTGGGTTAGAACCCTGTATGAACAATAGGTCCTGGGTTTCTTAGGGTACATGGGCAGACTGGATGGACAAATGGTGTTTTTCTGCTGTCATTGTCTGTTTCTATGTGCCAATGGTATGGCATGAGAGTTGAGATGAGCAGGATAAATTTGTGGCATACTTACAAAACTCAGATGCAAACTTACATTTTTAGTGGAATGCAAATAGAATCAAATCAATGTCTTGAATTTAAACATTTTGAAAAATGAGGATGGGAAAGTGAGTACAGATTTATATTGTAAACCAACTCACCACAGTTGCATACTTCATGCTTCCAGCTGCCACCCACACCACAACACTACCAAAAACATAAAAAAAATCACAGTTTCTCAGGTTGAAGTGAAATTGTAGCCTTGAGTCTGATTTTGAGAGACAGGCAAGAGAAATGGAAGAACGATTTATTGCATGTGATTATAACAGGGTTGTAGTTAGGGCAGCTAGAGAGTCTTCAGCAGTTACTTCTACATGTGACATTGCAGTATAGGGTACATTATAATGAGGAAAGGGAATCCCTTAATTTCATTACAATCTACACAATATAGTCAAACAAGATTAAGCAAACAGTAACCAACCATTGGGACATTTTGGCCACAGAATTGCTCCTGGAAAGAGATTTGTCACAAACAGTTTACAGGAGGGGTCAAAGTCTATCAGACAAGCTTGTACATAGCCTCTAACCAGCTCATTGAGGTAATCAAAATTGGCTGCCAGAATCTCCAAGAAGGGGATCCAATGTGGTCACCAAAAATTTTGTCCACAGATTGAAAAACATGCAGTGTTCCAGAGGAAAAAAATAGTGGCGAGCAATATGAGATTAGAAATGTAATTAATTGCTCACCATTATATACTTGGCTACCTGTCCATGTAAGACATTCTACATAGGGGAAAGAAAATGGGCTTTTAATGTAAGGGTGGGAGAGCACTTAAGTGAGACCAGAAATAAGGATAAGTATGATGTTTTGTATAAATTATGTATACATTTATAAAAAATTGCCTTCTGTAGTATATAAAAGGTGTCTATGGGTTGACAAGGTGGTAGGAGGACCCTGAAACAAAAATTCTGTAGAGGAAATCCTTGTGGACCTATACTTTGGGGGCTATGGCTACACCAGGTTAGAATGAATCTTTTGATGTTTCATTTCTGAGGTAAGGATAAGATTAAAATATGAATACAGGGAATATTATTGTATCTCAATGTGATTTCTATAACTAGTTCATTTAGGCCATCTCAGAGCACTAGTATCCACCATTTTCTCCTCCATTTACTATGTATATGCTAAGGCATATAATGCCCATCACACACTTATGCCTGTTCGTTCTGTCTTCCCTATCAATAACATTAAGCCCCCCACACACCAACACACACACTTTCTGAGATGCTGTCTTAATGCAGCAAATATTGGGTCTGCTGAAAGGTTTCTTTTAATACACTGCTATGCTTCATCACATGCATTTCTCTCTTAGAATGGCCACATACCTACAGTAGCTAGATTTTTTGGTTTGTAACAGATATAAAATTGAAGATACAGCATGGTCACTGCTCTCAAGATAATGAAAGGACTGAGATTTCAAGCTGTACTTTTAAGAGGATGTCTTCCTGAAATCACTATGCCAAAAATGAACTCTGGACTTCTGTTTTTTTGTGTAAAATACAGTGCTGATATGTACTTTCTGATACATTTGCCTTGATGGGATCTTAAAAATGATTCAAAAGGGCAATGTCTGTTTTTGGAACCTCACATGTTAATAGCACTTTAAGCACTGTCACTATTTCAATAGCATGAACACGACAGACCAGCCTCTCCAAGAAAGCAAATATGTGTAAAACTGGTTGTGGCAGTTAGAGGGCAGCTTGGTGACTCATTTGGCATAGGCATCTGAAACAGGGTTGATACAAAAGGAGGGGTGGAAAGGATTAAAAGGGACTTGGCAAGATTGGAGGAATGGTCAAATATATGGCAGCTTAGATTCAATGCAAATAAGTGCAAAGTAATGCACCTGGGAAACAAAAATCCTGGAGAAGAGTACACAATGGGAGGGTGAGATAATAATAACAACAGAAATGGAAAGGGACCTGGGGTAGTCATATCAGTTGACCTTATGGTGGGCAAACAATGTGAGAAGGCACTAAGGAGGGCTGGTGGGATACTGGAATGCCTAGGGCGAGGCATCACCAGTAGAAAACATGAAGTTGTTATCCCTCTGTACAGACAGTTGGTGAGACCCCATCTTGAGTCTTGCATCCAGTTCTGGAGACCCCATCTCTGCAAGGACATAGACAGGATGGAGGCTGTACAGAGGAGGGTAACTAAAGTGGTGCAGGGTCTGAAGACATAGGAAGAGAGATCAAAGAAGCTTAATATGTATACACTCGAGGAGAGGAGGGAGAGGGAAGACATGATAGAAACGTTCAAGTACATCAAGCGAATCAACAGAGTCCAAGATGGTAGCATCTTTCAGAAAAAGAGATGTGCAAGAACAAGGGGGCAAAATTTGAAGATAGAGGGTGACTGACTCAAAGGTAATGTGAGGAACTATTTTTTCATGGAGAGGGTTGTGGATACATGAAACAGCCTTTCTGAAGAGGTAGTGGACTCAAAAACAGTGGGGGAATTCAAGAATGCATGGTACAGACATAAGACAATTCTAGTGGGGGGTAGGAGGAAGTAGGCTGTTGGTTAACTAGAGTCTGAGGCCTATGAATTAGGTAAGGAAATGGGCAGACTAGGTGGGCCAAGCGGTCCTTATCTGCTATCAAATTCTATGTTTCTATGGCATGTCTTCAGCAAGTTGTATTTTATTTCTTCCTATTTTTGCACAATAAATAATGCATTTGTATGCAACTTACTTTAACCAACTGTCAGTACCGTTCTTTTTGCTGTTATACTGCATTCGTGATTAAACAGAATATGCAGTGCAGATGGACTGGCTTTTGTTGTTTTCTGATCTCAAGATGTTCACCATGGAAGCAAGGAAGGAGATGAGCTCATGATAGAGACCTATAAATACCTCATGGGGGTGAAAAAGGCAAAGGAGGGGATTATTTTTTAGAGGAGAAGGTGCACAATCAAGGGGCCATGCAATGAAGCTGGAAATTTAGGAGGAATGTGAGGAAGTATTTCTTCATGGAAAGAGTGGTGGATGCCTGGAACAGTCTTCCAGTAGAGGTTGTGGGGGCAAACACAGTGGTGGGGTTCAGGCATGCATGTGATAGGCACAAAGGAATCTTATTAGGAAAGCAGGGGGGAGTAAGTCAAAGATCAGTTAGAACCTATGGTGACAGTATAGGCAGGGGAAAATAAGTAGACTGGGTGAGCCAAGCAACCCACATCAGCTGACAAATTCTATGTTTCTGTGTTAAAGACCTAGGGGAGAATCTGTGCATTTCCTTGTGAAGTTCAAAACAAAAAATAATGAATATAATAGATTAAAAAAAAAGTTAAGGCTGTAACAATGAAAGCAAAAACCAAAGGGAAAGAAAAATTAGATCACAATAAAAGATCACTAATTACTCAAAACCAACAGAGTACATTAACTCCTTTGACTGTGATGAAGAATCCTCAGCTATATGACTAATAAGATTCAGGACAAAGGAAGGAAACAGAATAACCACAAGAGTGATATGAAATAAAGGTATTGACAGCTATGATGAAACAATCAGTTCAGAAAGTTCCATTTATTAAATTGACTTAGAAACCAGAGAAGATACATTAACTGATACAGATAAGGAATGTTCAGACTGACCTCAATATACCAAGCAAAAAAAAAAATGGATTAAAATTCTCTGCTGAAAGTGGCAGGGCTTGAAATAGCAAATATTGTCAGGAATGGCAGGAGAAAGTTAAACAGTGTGACACTGTGTTATTTCAAGTGATTTGGTTGCTGAACAGTGCAGGGTTTTAACTGAAAGATTATTAACTATGAGATGTTATAAGGACAAAAGTAAAAACAAAAATAGTAGAGTCTCTGGTGGTATCTCACTCTGATTTTATCAGTCTTAAATCTATATGCTGCATATAGGTTTTCTATTATTTTTATTACGTTTGCTTGCGCACGCAGTGCACAAGAAACATATTGACGTAGTAGAGCATTGCAGAGGTGTGGCAGAGTTGTGGCCAATCCAGCAAATGCTTTAATGGGTGCATCCATCAGCAACCAATCAATGTTGAAGCTGCCAATGACAGCAGTTTCAGAGCAAGCACCGCACTTGAAAGAAATTTACCTCTACAATCTGGGTCAGTTTTGCCATTGCAGCAGCTGTCCCCCCCTCCCTTCCAACCAGTCACACAGCAGGACAACAAATTAGCTCCCTCCCACTGCTGCTGTGCACCCCACACACTCCATGAAGTCTGCCACTGCAATCAGGGCAGTTTCATCATTGCAGTGGTAGTTCCCTCCTCCCTCCCAACAAGTCACACAGCAGGACAGCAAATGAACTCCCACCCACTGCTGCTGCTCACCCCGCACTCTCCATTCTCCATCCACTGCCAACATTGGGGTGCTCAATCCCCGTGTCTGCATGTATTCCCCCCCCCAGTGTGCCATAAAATACTTCTTCGATGTTTTTGACACTGGGATACCCACTCCTGGTGTCAGATGTGTAGCCCCCATGCCTCTATGTTTTCAGTCAACCTTGGGGTGCCTAATCCCTGGGTCAGCATTGATCCTCCCCTTTCAGCACTCTGGCACACTGTGCGCCCACCCCAGTGTGCCAAAATCTGGTTTGTAATATTTCACCTGTAAAAAAGAAAACAATCCAACAATGTATTTTTTTTAAACCCGAAGAAAAAGAAAACAGTCCTTCATCATTCCTGCCAGCTCCCCTCTCCCAACTCGCATCCTTCCTCTGTATCTCACACCCCCTTATGAACAGTACAGCTGTCATTTCAGAATGGCACAGTTGCTGTGCAAAATCAACTTTCAGGACACAGTAACAAAATTCCAGTACCATTCTTCATAAGGGGAGGTCACAAAAAGGTCATGTTGAAAATTTGGTGAAAATATTCCAAACAATGACTGCATTATGCGTGTGCATTGCAGTTTCTATGTACACTCATAACTTCACAACTTTTTTCATATTTTCACTCCAGATTTTCAACATTGCCATTTTGTCACACCTCCTCATGAACAGTATAGCTGTTGTTTTTCACATCCTGCTCAAAATGTGTTTTCGCACCTGTGGTGCCCAATGGCACACTTGCTGTGTGAAATCACCTTTTGGGATTGAGTAATGAAATGATACTGCCCCTGTTCATGAGGTGGGGTCTCAAAACATTCATGTTGAAAATTTGGAGCAAAAATACCAACAAATGCCAGGGGCATAAGGGTTTCCAACCATAATGCCCACCCAGTACAGACTGACAGGCGTCCGGGGTGTGACTTGGGGTCATCAGCCCTAACGCTCATCCCATTCCACCTGACCCCCCCCCCACAGCCACTTACAGACACTGAGGCATGCCTTGGGATCTTCAGTCCTAACGTTCACCCTATTCTCCTATACTGCACCCATCTCAGCTTATTTCCTTATGGAATGGGGTGAGCATAAAAGGCCGAAGACCTCAAGGTACACTGCGACACCTGCTGGTGTCTTCAAGGTGAGGTGAGGTGGAATGGCATGAGTGTTATGGCTGATGACCCAAAGGCACACCCCCAAACTAGTCAAAGGGGGAGGCACTGACAAGCAGCAGGAAAATCCCAGCCTCTCCCTACAAAACAGGGTACTAAATGAGAAAAAGACCCAGGTAGAATGGTCAGTGGGGGATGCTGCAACAGAAGGTAAAGCCATCAAAAAATGGAGAGCAATGAGTACCAATGCCCGTAGTCGGGTAACAAGCTTCCTGAATTAGTGGCCTTGATGGAGGAGGAACATCTGGATATCATGGCAGTCACAGAAACATGGTACACAAAACCATGACTGGGACATAAACATACCAGGATACACTGTCTACAGGAGGGACAGGGAGGGTAAAAGAGGAGGGGAGAAGTTATTTACATAAGGGAAGGAATAAAAGCAACAGAACAAAAGGGCAAACAGGGAGGAGGAGAAGAAGCACTGTGGGTAAATTTGGAGACAGGCAATGGCACCACAATATGCACAGGGGTTGTATACAGACCTCCTTCTCAGGGGGAGGAAATGGACAGGGAAATGATAGAAAGTATGCTTAGAATGGCAGAAAAAGGGGAGATATTGCTGATGGGTGATCTGAATATGCCAGATATTAACTGGAATGCAGTTGCAGCTGCCACTTTGAAGAGTGCAATTATTCTAGATGACCTACAGGGGGCATGCCTTAGACAACTAGTACTGGAGCCCACTCGAGAGGGAGCAATATTAGACTTGATTCTCTCAAATGGAGATGGAGAGAGGATCACAGATGTAGAAGTGGGTAGCCATCTGGGAACTAGCGACCATCGAACAGTATGGTTCACAATAAACACAGCAATAGAGTCAAGCCATACAAAGACAAAAAGTACTGGACTTTAGGAGGGCTGACTTTGTACAAATGGGTGAGTGCCTATGAATGCGCTTAGCAAATGTATGGAAGGAGGGTGGAAGAACAATGGGGAATAATAAAACTGCCATCACAGAGGTAACAAGCCTTTGTGTGAAGCAAATGAACAAAACAAGACGATGTAAGAAACCACTATGGTTCTCAAAGGAAGTGGCAGTGAAGGTTCAAGAGAAAAAGAAAGCACTCAGGAAGTACAAGGAATCGCAGAAGGAGCAGGACAGAGAACTGTATCAGTTAAAGCAAAAGGAGGCTGGGAAGGCAGTCAGAACAGCAAAAGCTCAAACCGAGGAAAAGATAGCCAACTCAGTGAAGAAGGGGGATAAAACCTTTTATAGGTACATCAGGAGCAAAGGAAGACCAAGGGAGGGATTGTGAGGCTTAATAAAGGGAGGGAGGGTGGGCAGAGGAGACTGTGAAAAGGCAGAGATAAAAACAAATCACAGGTTTTATTGTAATAAATCTGTATATCCCACCTGCGTCTTCAATAGCCCAGATTAAAAAGGCATCTGATATTTTAAAGTAAGTCATTGACTTTATACAGGATAATTACCCAGTGTTTGATTTTCAAAGGGTGGTGCAGGGCATGCATCAAGCCTTGCATCAACTGTGCTTTGACACAGCTACAAAAATCCCCTTTGCTGCAACTGTACCCGATGTTGGTAGGCTAGACAGAGTTGCAAGAGTTTACCTGATTGTCAACAGCTTGTGCCAACTCTTTGGCACTAGCACAGTAAAAGGGATGCCCAGGACTGCCACATGCTAGACCAGAAAAAGTTGGTCTAACTTGTAGAGATTGCTGCACGGGATCAAAAATACAGCTCACCAGCCAAGAGATTGCTGCAAGCCCTATGTACCATATCTTTGATGCACCTGGGACTTGCAGTAATCTTGAGGTTTTGAAAATAGAGGCCCCAGGTTTTACTGTCATTATTGCTGTGGATGGTAAATCCAGCATGGAGAATAAACAAGAATGTATCTGTAAAAGTGGACATTGGACAATGCATTTGGTAGTTTTGTAATGCAATCAATGGATACTACATGCAATCAAAAATGATTTACATTATTCAGTGTCACAGAGGAGTACAATTTATGACTCCTAAATGGTAGAGCCAGACAGGACAGGTAAGGTGAAATCGCATTCCCATATATTAAATGTGGGGGCGTGATAGACATATGTTTTGTGTCACAGACTTGTTCACTCTCAGAACTCAGTTTGTGGCTTTTAACAGTTTTTTTACAACACCTCAGGAGTCTAAAAGGGTTACTTTGGTATGCTGCAACCACTCACTTCAGGCTCATTTGAGATATCTCTAGATCTGAATCTCACTAGAGCCACTGCTCACACATAGTATCATTCTCCTTATGAAAGGGCAAATGACCCACCCCTGTATTACAGGTGAGAACATTTTTGCATTACATATGGAAACTGTAGCATGCCTTCCTGGAAACTGATCAAAGGCTTGCCATTTTTTTTTTGCAATTAAATGTGCTTTGTTATAATGTATAACAATGATATAAAACAAAACACATGAAACTTCTCAGCAAACAAAACATAAAACATAACTCTTATGTAGAATCATATCATCCCAAGCTAAACAATTCTGAAAATAGAGAAAACAAAATGTTTCACGAGAAACAATAAAATAAAACTAACTCAAAAAAAAACCCAACATCCCCAGCCCTCTAACTACCTCTCTACCCCTCACAGCCATGTATAAAGAGAGACATACAGTTAAAAAATTGTTAATGCTACCATCCTTGTCCGGGGGAATAAAAAAGACTAAAGTTAACTCTAGTATTAAAAAAAAAGGGAACATTTGCTAAAACAATTAAAAAAAAAGACCCAATGAAGAAAAATATATTCTCACTGCTCCTCACTCTGAAGGAAAAGAGAAAAGGGAAGCCAGCAAGCCTGGAGTAGGTGTCCCACATTATTTGCCGATGCTATAGCTCTTTCTGCATTTAATGCATTATAAAATTCTTGAATCCATTCCACACCCGAGGGTTCCCAATTGCCTTTACAATCCCACAAAATAAGCAATTTCATGACAGCTAGAAACTGCTGTATTAACATCCAAAAGAACAACAGACAACTTTCTCAGTGCAGTAAAGCCACTGTGAGACAATTTTAGGTCATGATGGAAATGTAAAAGAAAAAGTGTGACAAAGTCCCAGTGGGAGTTACACTTCTTTCACATTTCTATAATCATCCAAAAGGACTAAATTTGTGGACAGGTCCAAATGACATACAGGATTGTATCCTCTTTCTTGTAGCAATATATACAGATTAGGGTTGATGACTAGTCCATTTTAAACAGCCTGGATGGGGTGTAGTATAAATTATGCAGCATATTAAACTGTAATAATCTCAAATGATGCTGTTTAGCAAATTTATATACCATAGGTCTGACCAAACCCAAGTCCAATAATCAAAGATGCTGTTCAGCTAGCGAGCAGTTTCTTAATAAAAGACAGTAGGGACTGTTTTATTTCAGACTTACTGATTGATTTCCTGGTATATATGAGAGGTAGGTCTTGATTGCACTGAAAGAGAAGACGATTTAACAAAGAGCATCCCAGCAGAAGTATACTATGGAGGGGCACCTAGAAAGTGCTGCAAAGAATGTTTAAATTGAGCATGCTGCAAAAAAGAATATGAAGGGTTACACCCTCTACAGTGTTCGATTACACCTCTCTCTCCCCTAGCCCCACTACTCCCATCCCATCCTTACTTCTCTTTCCTGCCCTTCCAAACTAATACCCTATCATTCTCAGTACCTTGTAATAATGCCACCGCTCAATTTGATTTCTTCTCTATGTACCTCATATCCTTGCTATTACTATGTTAATCCACACGTGTGCACTTATCTACAATTGTTTAATTGTAAACCTATTATGCCTTGTATCATTATTTTGTCCTAAAATTGTCTCACCTTATGCTTGAGATGTATTGTATGGCTCATGACCCTGTATTCTATGTAAATGTCATCTCTCTATGTTGTTCTGACCCCCAGGTCTGCCCGAAATGTATTACGCAGCTCCTGACACTGTACTCTATGTAATCTGTTATCTCCCTTTGTTGTTGACCTCCCGGGTTGTGCCTGAAAATAAAAAAAAGCTGTGCTCTGAACTCACAAAAGGAAAGGACAGTATATAGTTAACTAGCTCCCCTATTGCGTTAATATTCCCACCTTTCCAATCAGACATCATGACAAGTTTCTTGTCAATGAGTATGTTCCCATTATAAAAGAATGGCTGACCACGGTCCTTCAGGTAAGGTATTGGAAGTGTTGTACAAAGTTGGGAGTGAGCTCTCAATGACCAGCCTATGGGTGTACATCTAAGGTTTTTCAGCAAACCAGTCAATGGGGTTTACAATAATGAGTGTAAAGATAAATGATTCGCTTCCACCATATTTGTTTCAATACTTTGTCAAGTAGGCAAATAAGGTCTCTCAGTTAAAGGATAACTCCATTGGAAATATTTTCCCCATGCAAAGCAAAATAATAGCCTAATAAATAAGGAGCTTCTACATGTGGGTGGTGGGAAAAGGAGGTTTGTGCTTAATGCTTCTTTGGCCACCCTCTCTTAGAGGCTGAATATGAAAAAATGGTATGGTGGGGGGCCTTTAAAAAAGTGACACTCTTCAAGTATTTTAGTTGACAATATTTCTTTATTTTATTCTTCTCCCCTATGTTTCACTCTATTAAAGAGCTTGTTCACATGGTTTTTTTTATTTCATTTTTTTCTTTCTTGTTCTTGTTCCGGAAATATATAATGGTCATAGTCTTAGTTTAATACAGTCTCTTAAATTTATATACATTTATACACAAAGAGTATCCATTCACAGTATATGTCATATCTTGTACCTTACACTGCTTTCTTTTTAGTCTCTTAATTTTCTTTTTGTTTTAAACAGGCATGGTACTTCTCATTGCTGCAGTTTAATATGTTCTGAAATGACATAACAAGTGCATACTGCTCATTTGTTTGTGCTATCACTGTGCACATATGCTGTTGTCTTTTAACTGCTGCCAATTAATGGCCTGACCTCCTCCATGACTGAGACAGTGGCTTATCTTCATTCATTATTTGTTTTCTTTGAGCTTCTGCTGCAAAATATAATGTAAAGTATTGCGTTTTAGGAATAAGTTCTTCCTCAATGTATGTATTTACTTTTTTAGCCAATGATATGCTAATTTTAGGTATTTCTATGCTTACCTCCTGCTGCGAGTAATTTATTTTAGCCAAGTGTGTGCTGCGTGTGCTCAAATGACCACTTGAGTTACTGCTGCTGCTGCCACTGTCTCTGCATTGGAAAACTCCTGCAGTGTGATGTCATGACAACATATCTGTGTACTGGCATGAAATGTGAGTATGGTTGCTATGCAACCATAAACAAACCCCTCTCTCAGAAGGATTCAGGTGTTTTTCCAAGGCAAACTCCTAGAACAGCGTATTAGCTCAACTATTTAGCACATGTTCATCTTAATACTGATGCTTAATATTTTATTAAGGAAAGACTATTATATTAACATGAGCAGCCTAATTACTGGGGCTGGGGTGGTTGGTACAGTGCGATAGTGTGGAAGGTCAACTCATGTCAGATCTGCAGCACTCATATGCTCATACGTTTTTAAAAACATGTGTGGTGTCACCTCATTATTTTTATATTATGCCAGTTATTATGAATTTGTTTTTATATTATTTATACCCTTAACACCAATGTTATCAGGTTATTTTGCTAACTGGCACATCACAGGTATAACATGCCTCAGACATTTCACTTACTCTGTACTGTTTTTTGTTAAGTTTAATTTGTATCCAGAAAACTGAGCAAATTGGTAGAACAACTGTAAAGCTGCTGGTAACAAGGTCTGCCAGTCTCTATATGTAATAATATATCATCAGCAAAGGTAGATAATTTATGTCTCAAGTTATCAGCAACTATGCCTTAGTAAATGGGGAAGATTTAATTGTTCTGGTTAAAGGCTCAATATATAAATTAAAAAGAAGGGGACAGAGGGCAGCCATGTCTATTACCCTGAGCTAGGAAAAATAAATTTGAGAGTTAGTTGTTACAAATAACTTGGGCTGAGGGTTTAGTGTATAGTATATGTATCCACTGAACAAATTCTTGGGGAATAACATATATAGATAAAACTGTAAATAAGTATGGTCAAACACTTTCTCTTTTTTTTTTTTTTTTGAAATTGCTATTTTTTCTCCCTCCACTGAGCCGAACCCCTCGGGAGCACCCATGAAGCCCTACCCCTGCCAGCACCCTCGTTCCCCAGTCCCATCATTGCACAATGGAATACCCCGAGTGGCGGGGTCAGAGGCCGAATCTTAGGTACTTATCTGGTCCTGGGTTTGCGGTGGGTGCTGGCACATTAGGGCCCTCAGCTCGGTGCTCCTTCATCTAGGCTCTGTGGAGGTACATTTTCCTCCCATATTCCCCCATGGTATGTTGCATGCCTAAGCATCAGGGCATCCTCTGGTGTCCACAACGTCACTCCCCCTCCTTCCGCGAAGGAGCTGCCTCTGGGGTTGATTGGCTGCCGGCTTCCGCCTGTAGCCAATTATACCCCCTGAGACTTGGCTTGCCATTGCTCTCCCCAGTCTCCACCAGGGGTCACCACTTGCTGGTATAGAGATCCCTCCCTCCCTCCCCCCGGAGAAGGCAAGCTGTCTCGGACACTCCAGCCTGTCTCCCCGGCCAACCCCGACGACCCAAACACTTTCTCTGCATCCAGAGAAATCAGCACAACATTGTTGTCCACATCCCTGGTTGCAGACAACAGATGGAAAAGCTTCCTGAAGTGGCGGCATGAATGTCTGCCAGTGACAAAACCAACTTGCTCTGGCCCTATAGGGTTGGACCAAACTATACATACTGTAAATGTGAGGCTAAAACTTTGGCAAACATTTTAATATCTACATTTAATAAAGAAACAGGGTGATAATTTTCCGTACAGGTGGGATCTTTCCCAGGTTTGGGAATTAGAACTATTCTCGCCTCAAAAAGGGATGTCTCATGTATATCAGAGTCATATAAGTAATTATTTAAACCTAAATGTGGAAACAGTTAATCTTTAAACAGTTTACAAAACATAGGGGAGAACTCATCAGATCCCAGGGCTTTGTTGAGTGAAAAGGAAACTTTGGCAATTTCTAGTGACAAGAATTTCTTGCTGGGTTTTGGAAGGACAGGTAACTCTATATATTTTAAAAAATCATCAAGTGCTAAGGGTAATGTAGGTTCTAGGACTTCAGCCAAATATAAGAAAGAAAAGGGAAAGGGAACATTGTTTAACCAAGAGTAGCACACAAAGCCAAAGCTTGTTTTCAGATGTGGCCTGGGAGCACAAGGAAGTTAAGTGACTTGCAGATGCTGAGGGTTGAAGCACTGGGTGCCACACCTGGCACCACACCAGTGACCCTGGTTTGGGAATGGACTCAGACCATCGGGAGTCATCAGGTAAAGGAGAGGATCAAGCATCGGGAGGACTGCTCTCCTCTTCTGGGAGGGAAGGGGGGATAGTTCCGCACTGTTAGCAGCACCTGGTGGAGACTGAGGTGTACTGTGGTTGCTGGGACCATGCAGAGAACCCAATGGGTGACCACCTTCTGTACATGAGCAGAAATAATCACATAATGGGCTGGGTGGTATTGCATGTCTCACTTGGGGGGGAGCAGAAAAAACCCTCACACCGTTGGTAGGTGATAGCAGGGCCAGAGGTCATGACCCCATGTTGCTGCCGGGCATCGCGGTCACTTCATCCAGCCCTCTCAAGACTGGCAGTTCTCAACATTGTAGACAGAGTGCCAGAGGAGCAAGCAGCCTCTCCCTTGGGGATTCAGATCTGGGGGGTCAGGCTAGCCAGCCTGGGAGGGGGGTTGCCACTGGAGAAAGTGCCCAGGGCTTCAGGCAGATAGGAGAAGTCACAACACCAAGATTCTACACTGGAGAGAGGACATCGGAGGTGAGGTAAGAAAGAAAGTTAGAAACAAAAGTGACTTTATCAGGATCACACAATATGCACCTGGATGGCTGTGGGATTCAAACACAGGTCTCCAGATCTGCAGCTCAGAGCCTTAACCCACTGTGCTATACTGCCTCCCTAAGACCTGATCATTTGATTTAAAAATATCTGCCATCCATTTTGCCTCAGATATGGCCACTTGGGAATGTGGGTCTATTAGGATTGATACCCACCGGGAGGCACTCCGCTGTTTTAAATGTAAGTCTAACAATTTGCCCACCTTAACACCTTGACCAGTGTAAGTGGCCTTCATATTACAGGAAACTTGTTCCACCTTCTGTAAGAGGTGTACTGAATATTGAGCTCATAAACAGATCAGTTGCAGATGAACCTCATCCGGTGAATGGGGGGAAAGGTTTTTTTCCAGGTCACAAATCTCCCACAACCATTCTGTGACTTGAGTAGTTAACTTCTTTTTCTGAACTGTGGCTAAATGGATCAGCTCTCCCCACCACTGCACATTTGAGAACCCCCTCCCATAGGACATACTGCTTAGAAATGAAACCCTCATTATCTTTTATAGACTGCACTGCAAAATTTTTAAATTGAGCCACTAAATAGGCATCTTTAAGCAATTGTGTGTTCAAAGATCAAGTATGAGTATGAACCTTCACAAGAGGTGCTGACAGGCACAGCAACACTGGGGAGTGACCTGAAATGACATGCACTTCCACTTGGCAATCTTGAACAAGGGAAGGAAGCTTAGAACTAATAAAGAAATAGTCGAAATGAGAGTAGACATTGTGCAGGGTAGAAAAAAATGTAAAAACATTTTCTCCCAGATGGAGTGCCCTCCAATGGTCTATCAAGCCCAAATGGTCAGCCAGCTCCCTAAATGCTCTTTGTGCAGGAGATAATCCGCCTTTTGTTCTGTTCATTTTATCAAGATCATTAGAAAACACTAAATTCCAGTCTCCTCTTAGCAAAAGGGGTAGATGAACATAGGGGACCAAAGCTGTAGCTAACTTGGGAAATAATTATGGGGTATCCTGATTGGGGCAGTAGATTGAGCCTAATTTGCCATGGACCAAAATATAGTTCCTTTCCAGGTTCTGTATTTCATTTAGAAAGGCAAAGGGAAATGACTTAGCAATCAAAATAGCAACCGCCGTCTTGCGAGAGGTATTGCCCACACCATATACTTGCCCGACTCAACTCTTACATAAATCTTTCACTCTGTGAGTAGGCAAATGTGTTTTTTGCAGAAAAGCAAACTTAGGAAAAAAGGTATTATGGTAAGGTGATGAGGAATACAATATTTTTTAGAATTGTACCTCCTCCCTTTAATATTCCAAGTAATGGTCTTCAGTACATTAGTCAAAATATACAATATATTGGGACTTAATCAGACTATACTACCCCCGGACAAAAGTGTCTTCGTGCATTAGGTGACCCACCCACACCACTTTTTTCTCCAGAACAACATAACTAAAATATACTCACCAAAAATAAACTATTATGAATGGAAATAAGAAGTGAAAATAAAAACTGATCTACCTAGTCCTAGTGCCCACTCCTATCCATGTGGTCTGTGATAAGCCAGTTGGAAGACAGCCTTCTTCTGTACCCACCTGATATATACGTCTCAAAGTACAACTGCCTACCCCACTGAAAAAGCAAGAACACCCTTTAAAGTCCCACAAACAAATAAATTAACAATATCATGTTAATAATAATCAAATATCAGTACAGTGTCTATAAATTTGCTTGGTATATAAACCATATTTAGCTAAGAAAAACATCAGGTAAGATCTAAATAACTGCAGGACACATCAACTGCACAAACAAATGAAGAATTAACTGAAGCTCCCTCTCTTAGAAAATAACATCTCCAACATGAAAGACAGCTAGGTCCTTTCAGAGTAGGGGTGCTAATGTAAGCTAGTAATTAATCTGATGGCCATAAAAAAGTAAAGTAAGGTAAGTAAGAAAAATGTGTATTGTCCACAAAGCCCTGCCTATTTTTCCACAGTAACAACAAAAAGGAATTGCATCTAAGTATATCATGCAACCCACATCCTGAAAAATAATAAGATTAACAGGGTTGCCCACTATGACCACACTTGCTGCTGTAAACTTTGCAGTAGCCATAAACTTGTTAAATATTTATGTCTTAAGTTTCAAAAAAGGAATCAAAGAAAAATTTTAGTATTTCTGAGAACTTTCTCCCACTAAACCATCATTAATGAGGGAAGCAAAACTCTAACACCATAATACAAGTTTATCTATTGGACTTTATGAAAGAGTACAGTCTGCAGATTGTCCGTGAGTCTACTAGTGAAGAAAGGCAAAACTGAATAGGCCTGATTTTCAAAGGCCAGAGAATGACGAAGGGTGCTTATGTCAAAAACAACTGATGCAAGGAGCAGGATGTGTCAAACCTTGCACCAATTCTGATTTTCAAATGGTGCTTGTGTCAAAAACAGATCTGCATGAGCCAGAGTGGCTTGCCCCATACTTGCACCAAAACAATGCCTGTGCCATGTCGGAAGGGATGCCTGCATCACCAAAATGATGCACCATCCCCTTATTTGAGATTTTCAAAGAATGCCAGTCCTGTCTTTGTGCCTATAATGCACGTCACTGTTAGACCAGCCAAAGCTGGTCAAAGGGACACTAGAGCATATAAAGAGACCCACTGTAGATTGACAGACCTGACTATGCTACTATTACTGGCCAGTATTCTCCTGCAGGACTAGTTCAGAACATTATGGGGGCTTAGTCTTGGTCATTTCATCTGCTGTTTTATTTTACTCAGCTTGCATCATTCTTGGTTTTTGCAGTCATTTTTTTACTCAACTTGCACCCTTTTCTTGACTCAGCTTCCACCATTTTGTACACTGTTTGCACCATTTTTATAGTCAGTTTGCATCATTTTCTTTTTTGTAAATTTTTTGACTCAGCTTGCACCATTTTTGACTCAACTTGAACCATTTATTTTGGTGCAGCTTAGGTCACTCTCATCCCTTACACCATTTTGTTGATGGAGTGGACCTCTTGTGTCAGTTTGGGGGACTTTGTCACAGAGAATGCTTTTCTTGCAAAATATGGTGCACAGTATTTGATGCACCTAAATCTGACTCAGGTTGGTTGGTTGTTTGATGCAGCTTGCATGGACATAAGGGCCCTTTGAAAATCTGGCCCAATGTCTTTAAGTTTGGTACTAGATATGAACAGGCTCAGTATGGTTGGCTGTAAACCAATATGAAGCTCTATAACATATAATACATCTTTGTATTGCCAGAAATAATAATAACTCTGTCCAACAGAAGACAGCTGGCTTAAAACATGGTAGTAGGATGCTCAAAAGCACTGTCTGAATTGGTTGCATAGTCAACAAACAGGTCCCATAATATACCTCAAACTTTATCTGCTCTTCTCAAAAAAGGTCCATTAGAAATTGAGACAGTTCCATTGCAGCCTGTGTAACGTTGTCAAAATGCTGGATTCCCTTAGCTGTGTGAACCTCTAGATGGGCCAGGTAGAGCATACAGTGACGGATATGTGCTGCCCAGAATTTACTCTGGATTGGTTGATACTCAGCCCTTTCCTGGTGGACCTTAAAAGTAAGATTTAAGGGACACTGGTTTACCATGATTGAAAAAGGGCAAAATCCATTTTGCTGAATGGGAAAACTGGCATTGTTATTGGTGTCTGCAAAGCCAAAATCTGTTTTTACTGGTGTTTGTTTTGGGAGCTTTGTTTTAACATTTTTTTTCTTGAGCTATCATGCATTTTAATACTTTTGTTGTCTAGTATTGTGCATCAGTCCTTGAAGTTATTAAAAATAATAAACTCAATGATAGTCCCCTCACTATTATTAATGCCTTTTGTCCAAATGATCTGAGTGTGCAGATCTTGGAGGTGTATGTGTCTGTATAGCTGACATCATGTTTGACATCTCAAGTTGATCGCCCTCATATGTGACAGCAGCAGCACTATGACCCCCATTTATGGTCCCATTCCTCAGGAGTGATGGCAGCAGCAGAAGCACTTTGACCCTTATCTCTGAGGGTGACAGTGGCAGCAGCAGGAGCAGCACTACAGCTCCTATGGAGGCAGTATAGCGCAGTGGTTTAAGGCTCTGAGCTACAAACCTGGAGACCAGGGTTTGAATCCCACAGCCCCCACTTGCATACTGTGTGACCCTAAGAAAGTCACTTAACTTCCTTGTGCTCCCAGGTCGCACCTAGAAACAAGCTTTGGCTTAGTGTGCATTTCCTGGTTAAACAATTTCCCCTTTCCTGTCCCTTAGGTGTAACAGCAACAATGTTATGACCTTCATCCTTCAGGATTGATGGCAGTAACACTGTGGCCCCCATCCCTCAGTGGTAAGAGCAGCAGCACTATGGCCCCCATCCCTTGGGGTGAGAACAGCAGCACTGAGGCCTCAGTCCCTTAAGTGTGATGGCAGCAGCAGCTATATTGCACCCCCATCCCTCAGTGGTAATGGCAAAAGCACTACGGACCCCATCCCTCAGGTGTAATGGCAGTAGAAACAATGCAGTCCACATCCCTCAGGGGTGATGGCAAAAGTGACAGCACTATGATCCCATTCCTTCAACACCCACACCCCACATGACCAAGTTACAAATTACTGCATCTCATTGCTTGTCAGAACTTAGATGTGAATTCATATGAACCCCCACTACCTACCCCTTGGGGGGGACACCTTTGGTTTTCCTATCTATTATTTAACAACCTGAATTGGCTTCTTTGAAATAAACAGTCTTCACCTAAAAAATTCACAAGTGATTCGTGAAGGACCTTCTAATGAAAAATCATACACCTACTTGGTCTCCATGAAAAGGGGGTCCCTCAGTTTTCATGTCTGAGCTCAGATGTGAATTGAGCACCTTTTTCCCATCAGCATCATACAGTCCCTGAGGTCTTAACTTCAGTGTGCCCTTGAGTGTGCTTTCTGTCTTGGGTGTGGTTGCAGCAGCCCACTCACCCCTAATTGCATTATACAGTGGCAGGTAGAGTGGCAACAGTAATTGGGCCATATAGGAAATTCAAGGCTGTACAGATGCTAAGGACCCCCAACTCATTTATGGAAAACTAGAAGTAAACAGTTGCAGCCGCACTCTGCCCATGCTGACGTGGTTTACAATGCAGCTCCTCCTTCAGCTCTCTCCAAGTTAGACCCTTTTTTCATGCCTTCTGCTGCTTCGCCACCAGTGTCCCCTACCACACTCACCACTGTCTCCTCTATCAAGCTGCAGCTCTTCATCCACTCATCAACTGACACCTTGCACACTGTGCCTCCCTTTCACCAATTACTGGCACAACACCCTTCCCTCTTAACTCTTCTCTGTTATCTCCCCTGCCCCTAATCCAGGTTACTCAAAGTGCTACCATGATCACCACTCCTTTGCACTACCCCAACCTCACTCACTCTCTGGAAAACTTGCCTTTGCCTATCATCTCTAAAGAGGTACTTTAGACTTCTCCCCCCTTGCATCTGCTCTCCCTCCCCCCACCTGAAACTCCTCAGACCACTCGCACAAACCCACTCCCACTATCTTGGGTACCTCAACTTCTACAATATTGCTTCCTGAAGTGCTGCACTATCATCAATGTTGTAATTTTGGAATTTAAATTGTATTTATCCCATATATTGATTTTTATTTTTGTGAACACCTGTATAATGTAATTGTGCAAATGCCTGTATATTGTAATTGTTTTGTAATCTCCTTAATGATTTTACCATACTTATCCCTCTTCCCTGCCCTGGGTCACACCTGGAAATGAGCTGTGGCTCTGTGTGCCTTTCCCAGTTATCAACTTTAAATGAAGAAATAAATAATTGCACAGTATCTTCCAATTGTTTAAACAGGAAAGAGACACAATGCTTAAAGCTTATTTACAGGTGTGACCTAGGAGCACAGGGATGTTAAGTGACTTGCTCAGGGTCACACATTATGCACGCGAGGACTGTGGCATTCAAACCCAGGACTCTAGGTTTGAAGCTCAGAGCCTTAAAGCACTGCACTATACTGCCTCCCTAAGTATCAGTATCTGGCATCTTCCTTTCTGTGCTCCTCTGAGTGAGCAGTCTGTCTTGAGTGCTGTTGCAGCACCCCACCCTCTCATGCAGGTATAAGGCTGTGGCAGGTAGGGAGACAACAGCACCCAGTCATGTAGCAATTCAGGGCTACTCAGAAGCTAAGCCCCCTCACTCAGGGGCACACAACTAACAACAGCATAGAGAACTGCCAACTCTTACACAATCAGCAGCCCAGCTCACCCACCCACCCAGCTTAAAAAGAACATTCCCCAAATTAAAAGAAAATAGTGGCATAGGCTTGTGGTTTGCAACACTAGGAAGTGGGAGATCTGGGTTTGTGAGCTGAGCTGATCCAGACTCCCCTGCCCTGGGCTGGTGGGGTTTAGAGTGTGATGCAGAGGGACTGCATGCTGATCTGAGTGGGGCATACTTCAGCAGGTAGTGGGGGCCGCCTAATGTGGATGACCACACAGTGTTGTAAGACCCCGCCAGATTGGTTGATCTCACACAGACACCCAGATCAGCAAGCAGTAATACAAACAGTTCAACTTCCCCGAGACACACATTTAACTAAATGCAGTTAAGGATGCCCGCCTGCCCCACCCCCTTTCTCCAAGTATGCTGATGCTAAGTTTTTGGGGAATTTTAATCATACAATGTAAAAATAGCTTTGGCACATACTTTTTACTACACCAAAAACTGTACTGTCTGGATGGAGAACAGTTGAATCAGCTGATTAAAGGGTTAGATGAAGAGCAGTTAAACATTAAACATGACACGCCTGCCCATACTGTCCTGCCCAATTAGACTTAGCTTTTTTGTTGTTGTTTTAAATCATCTAGTGTTTTACACATACACTTTTTCTTTTTTTTTTATTTAAAAGCTTTATTAATATTTCATCACCAGGTAAACAATATCGAGTAAACTCATACATCTGAGAGCATCAGGCGCATATTTTATATTAAAGAAAAAGAAAAGGAAAAAGA
The DNA here is from genome assembly GCA_016271365.2 of Neoceratodus forsteri. Classification (NCBI taxonomy): domain Eukaryota; kingdom Metazoa; phylum Chordata; order Ceratodontiformes; family Ceratodontidae; genus Neoceratodus; species Neoceratodus forsteri. Next base: position 944,584,881 of record CM057452.1, read on the forward strand.
AAAAGAAAACCCACCTACCACCATCCCACCCCCCAGACTACGCACTATTACTACCATTAGATCCACAAATATACTGTGGCACCTTTTCGTTAGGATTTCCATATCGTCAGGATAGCCTCTAAGCTTCCCCAGTGAGGTAAAAGTTTTGCCTTTATTTCGTACAAGAGCTATATGTCTTTCCAACTGTAAGGCCAAAACACATTCCCTAAACCATTCCGATATTAGAGGTGGATTTTCATCCATCCAGTGCCTCATTATTGTTAACTTGGCAGTCGCTGTGACAAGAATCATATGCGCTTTCCTGCTTTTTGGAATATCCACTGGGAAATAATTTATTAGACAAACTTCGGGCATAAACAGTTCCCTCAAGCCAAGGATAGGGTCTAAAGAGTTATTAATGGATTGCCAAAATGTCTTAATATGTGGACACACCCATAACATATGATAAAGGGACCCTATATCCACCTTGCACCTGTTACATGTTGGTGCGTATAAGGATCCAAATCTACAGAGTTTGGCTGGTGTCAAGTACATATTGTGCATAATATTGTAGTGTACTAGTCTGAGTCTATCTTGCTTGATAAACGTATACACTGATATCCAAAGTTTCTTCCACACATTAACATCCTCAGGGAGGCCTAATTCCCTTACCCAATAAAAGCAAACTCCCGAGGGTAGTCTATGGTCCCAATCCTGAAGAGTTTTGTACAGATTTGACACTTTATGTGGCTGGGAAGCAACCTGGAGAACTGCAATAGGATCTTTTTCCCCTATATCTATTAATGGGGAAAGCCTAGAGAATGTGGATAGGGCCTTGCTGACTAGGAGGTGTTTAAAGGAATCCTTACTAACAGCACCAGCAGAGACACATAATTGAACCGGGGTGACTACTTTTCCACCCCTCCATATCTCTGAGACTTTACATTGATTCAACCAGTGCCAAAAGGCACAAGGTATCAGTACACCACCAATTTTGAAGTGTGGGTTATCAACAATTGGTTGATCAGAGGACTGGCTCCACTTAACTTCAAGGTATATTTGGGCCTGATGAGAGGCTTTCATCAACCAGCCCATAGGATTGTTTCTGATGGACTTGGGAATATGGGATGGAGAGGCATATAGTAAGGCACGCGCGAGCATCTTTCATGAGATGCTAGGTGTTTTTCAATAGGTAACCACAAAGGAGAGTATGCTGTATGATCCACCTCTTTCTGCCAATAAAATAGTTTACCTAGATGTTGTGCAATGTAATATAAGAAGAAAGAGGGGGCTGCAAGGCCTTCCCTCATTTTTGACGCTGTCAATTTGAAATAAGACCTACGAACCTTCTTTTTGTTCCACAGGAAGGAGCTTAGCATGCCTCGCAACCTGGAAAACCAAATTTTGGGAAGGTATGCACCCAACATTCCCAAGGGGTACAATATTCTAGGCAATAGATTCATTTTGATTATATTTAGTCTACCCCATAATGAAATAGGAAGTAACCGCCATCTCTCAAGGTCTTTGGATATTATTTTAATGAGATTGACTATATTGTTTCTTAAAATGGTGCTGAAATCCCTAAAGATCTTGATTCCTAGGTAAACTATAGACTTCGTCTCCCAGGTAAGGCCTAGGGGGGGTCAATTCCACTTTATTAACTTTGTGATTCAGGGGGATCTCCTTCGTTTTCTCCCAGTTAAGTTTATAATAGGATATCTTAGAAAACTCCTCGATTTCCTCTAGCACAGTGGGAATTGAGGTACTCAGGTTCTCTAAATGTAATAAGACATCATCAGCATACACCGAGAATGCATATCTAACGCTTCCCACAGGAATTCCCATAATATTGGCATTAGCCGCCATTCTAAGAAGTAAGGGTTCTAGGTATATGTTGAATAGTAGCAGGGATAGAGAACACCCCTGTCTTGTGCCCCGAGCTAGTTTAAATGAAGAAGACAACAATCCATTGCATTTTACTTTGGCTGAGGGACAGGAATATAGTACTTTGATCCATTTGACAAAGTCTCCCGGAACACCAAAAGATGTTAAAGTGGCAAAGAGAAAATCCCAGGAAACTCTGTCAAATGCCTTTTCAGCATCCAGTTAAATCAGCACCATAGGTACATTAGAATCTCTGGCCGCCACAATAAGATGCAACAATTTTCTCATATGATCTTGGGATGACCTTCCAGCCATGAATCCGACCTGCTCGTACCCTATTAGGTTATCTATGGTTTTAGTAAGTCTGTTAGCCAGTACTTTGGCCAAAATTTTTATATCAGTTTTTAATAACGAAATGGGTTGGTAACTATTGAGATTTTGGGGGTCCTTCCCAGGTTTTAAGATTAGGGATATCACAGCCTCTAAAAAACTGGACTCTGACATCCCCTTATTAAACCAGTAGCTAAAGAGATCCTTAAGTACAGGTGCTATCATAGTTTGATAGGTTTTGTAAAAGTTACTGGGTAACCCATCTGGACCGGGGGGACTTGTCTAAGGGTAACTGCTAGATGGCCTCCTGTATTTCCCCTAAAGTGATTGGAGCACCCAAAAGGGCAGCGTCAGCGGCTGAGAATTTTGGTAGAGTCATAGAACTAAGATAAGTATTTAAATCTAATTCAGCAAGTGATGAGGACGGGGCCACTGAGTACAGGTCTTTATAAAAGGAACCAAACATTTCCACCATTTTTTGAGGGTCAGTACAGACTTTGCAATCTTTCTTGGAATAAATTCCAGCAATGAATTGCGAAGCCTCTACTTGACGGATACACATTGCTAGTTGCCTGCTTGCTTTCTCTCCAACATCCAAATATTGTAGCTTGGTTCTGTGTAAAGATAACTCAGCCCTCTACGCTTGTAAACCTGCATATTGGGCCTGCATCTGATATAATCTGGTCCATATCTCTGCTGGAGAGGTACGGGATAGGGTACTTTCTATATTTTTAATACTAGTTAGGAGCCCATCCAGCTGAACCCTTTGACGCTTGGCCCTATTAGAAGACATTTTAATACATTCACCTCTCAAGGAGCATTTTAGAGCTGCCCAAACTAAATCGTACTTATAAACCGTCCCTAGGTTACAAGTAAGGAAAATGGTAATATGCTCCATGATATGTTCATAAGAAGCTGGATCTTTTAATAATTGGCTATTCAAACACCACTGCGGAGAGCACCTGCCCCCTGCCCCTAAACAGAACTCCATGTTGACCGGTGCGTGGTCAGATAAAACCCTAGCTGTGATTCCTGCATGTGTGACCCCTGAGATTGCATGTGAGCTTATGAGTAAATAATCAATTCGAGAATATGTTTTGTGTACTGCAGAAAAAAAGTGCATTGTCTTTCGGAGGGGTTAAGAACTCGCCATATGTCCACTAATGCAGCAGTACCTATAAGTTCTTTCAATGCTCTTTGCACTGGAGATAAGCCCCGCCGTGTTCGATCAGATCTATCAATATCCGTCTGGGGAACTAAATTCCAATCCCCACCCAGTATCATAAGTTTTGGTGGATTCGTTACTACGGTATTTAATAAGTTTACAAAAAATGAGGGAGAGTCACTATTTGGGCCATGTACCGAACCAAGGAGAACCGGACAGGATTCCAGGAATCCATGTACAATTATATATCTACCCTCGGGGTCCCATATTTCCTGAGTCAGCTTAAATGGTACATTCCTGGCCAATAAAATCACTACCCCTCCTTTGTTTGTGGACGCTCCCCCGAACACCTGACCAACCCATAATTTTCTGAAAAAGAGCACGTCCTCTCTTTTAAGGTGTGTTTCCTGCAAGAAAACTATTTGTGCTCGCAGTAGCTGCAAGTGCTTTAATATGACCTGTCTTTTGACCCTGTCCTTGGCACCTTTGACGTTCCAGCTCACAAAACAATAGTTATTGCTTATGTCTTAATCAATAATTGAAAAGGTACTCGAGAATAATAGGCAAACACGCCTTTTTGAGAATGTCCTCCAGATTCTATACTCCAAATCTCTGAGAAGCATACAAAATCCGAATGATATCACCAGCTAAAACAACAGAACTTAAGTATGAGCCCTGCGTAGTCTTTCCCCCTCCCCATCCAAAGCCATCTACACCCCCTAATCTACATCTATTATCTTTTTGCATTAGAACAGCTTGTGTAATATAACAACCCCAGTTCCAACACACTGCACTCCCAAACATTATATGCCACATGATTTTACCAAAGCAGACCTAGGTCAAACAATGTCCCGAGCCCCTCACCAAGCCCAAGTATTATATCTGACAACCAAATACAACCTGTATCTACACTATATGCTTAAAAAAATAAACTTAACACTTGTGCAACCAGTTTTAGGTCAAAATAACTATAGCATCAAAGTGTGGGTAGCAGTATACATTTACTACCCTGAAAATTACTGTTAGTACAGCTATTCTATTATATACTAAAGCGTTATACCCTTGATGGCTTACTGTGATTAGTGCCATTTTAAAAATAAGTAAAATATCAAAAGTATGATTGTTCTACATTTCACACTGTACAGGCAAACTACAGCCCATTAATTATCATATGTCTGGTATAGACGTCGCACGGAATGAGTGAACATCGCAAACCTCTAATTAGTACAAGTTTGAATTTCGTAGAATCAAACTAAACACATTTAACCAGGCAGTTTGGTTCGGCAATGAAACTATATTGAAGTCTGAGTCCAAGCACAAAAGTGAAACATCCAATTCGCGTTGGTCTTGATGAGAAAAAAAAATGGCAACCTGGTAAACTGCTTCACTTAGCAAGGAACAAGCGGAGCAACTACCATTCAAAGTGCAATTCTGGCAAGGTTCCTTTCTTATCCACTGTATAATTCACATTTCCCACCACAAAGTCGGGTAGATGTAATGAAATATATACTGTATTTGTGGAAAACAAACTATGCAATGTACCTAAATATTTGTACTGAGCGGTACAGGTCACGCGCTTCAAAGCTCACCAACATTAACAGCACCGCTATAATCCCATTAAGACCGAGGTGCAATCTCAAAGAGATACATGAGATTCTGCACAATTCTACCAGAAGTGGTCGTCGCTCGGTTTAGACTGCGTTTTTTTCATTTAAATAAGTCCAGGAAAAGCTCCTTCAATCCTAGTAGCGCTTGCAATGGGGAATCATAAGAGACCCATTTATCCTCATTTTTCATCATTAAAATTGCAGGGTATTTCACTCTGAACTGCTTCGATGCGGCGATTAATTTAGACACTAAGGGATGAAGCTCTTGCCTCCTCAGCCTCACTGAATGTGGAAGATCTTGCACGATCCGCACTTTCTTGCCCTCCCATGTTACTTCATGAGCTTCCTTTGCTTTCGATAAGATGTGTTGCCTGTCCATATAATTCAGTAATTTGAATATTAGTGGTCTAGGAGACTGACCCAGAGCTGGGGGTGGGCGTAAGGCTCGGTGAGCCTTTTCGATAACAAATTCTCCTCCATTTGGGGGGGAGGGCCTGGCTATCTTAGCACAGAACCTCTGCATAAATAAAATCGGTGTATTTCCCTCTTCTTTCTCGGGGACTCCAATAACAACCAAATTATTCCGTCTACTACGCCCCTTCAAATCCTCTATCTTTTCCTCTAGTTTCTTCATCCTGCGTCCCATTACAGCTGACCCCAAATCCGTCTTGTCTTGCCTTTTTTCCAGTGACACCAGTCTCGCCTCCGAGTCCCCAGCTCTCCGTGTTAAAGATTCTACGGAATTTTTAATCCCTGTAAATCTTCTGTAATGGTAGAGATTGCCACTTGAAGCAGTTGCATGATTTCAAGAGATTTTTCCTCCAAGAGCGCGGTCGGTGCTGTTGCCATTTTCAACGAGGTCGGAGCTTGTTGTCTGGGCCGTTTTGCGGCCTTCTCCTTCTCCGGGGTGAGTGGCGGAGATCGTCTCGGTGGTGCTTTTTTCATATAGATCTCCAGCCGAGACTCAGTTTACTGCTGCTGTTGCAATGTTTGGCTTTTTGTCAAGGTGAATTTAGCATCTGAGTACTGTATTTAGCTTGAATTAGCGGGCTGGGAACAGAGCTCCCATAGAACTGCTGCCACTCACTAGGCTGCCATCACAAGACCCCACATACACTTTTTCTACATAAAACTTTTCTTTCAGGTTGGCAAGCATTCACATCAGCTGAGGGAATGATGGGTTAGATGCAGGAACAGTTAAACTGTAAACTAGACACCACCACCCCTGCTGCCTAGTTCAATTCCTCATGTGCAGGGCCACTGGAAAACTGCATCCACAATTTTTTGTGGAATCCGCAATTTTTACCATTCTCTGCAAAAACTGCCATGTTTCATAATTTCTTCAATTTTTGAGTTTTTACTAGGGGTTGGCGAAAAAAATATTCCACGGTGGAATTCATGAGAAAGTCTGACTTTTACTTCCACAAAAGTTAGGAAACTGATTTTTGAACTTCTGTGGAAATTCTGCCTGTGATCACTGCTCAGTTTCAAGTGCTAGTTTGCCCCCCCAAAAAGCCCTGGTGGATAGTGGCCCCTCCCCTCCACCCGGTAAACCAACCCGCCCAGACAGGTACAGTAACCCCCCCCCCACGCATCCCAATATCCACTTCTCTAGTTTAAAAACAAATCTTTGGTGGCCAAGGTTTTTGTTTTAAATTTTCACCCTCCATCCCCAATCCCAAGTTCAAAATCCCTGGTAGTCTAGTGCCCCCCACAGCCTCCCCAGCAGGTGTCCCACCACCTGGCTCCCACCACCATCATAACCCTGGCAGTTGGTGGACCGGCACAGCCTTCCTCTCTCCTCCATGGCTGGCCTGCCCACTCAGCTGTCAATGAATGAGTGCATACGCGCTCATTCATTGACAGCTCATTGGGCAGGCCAGCCAAGGGGGAGAGAGGAGGGCTGTGCCAGTCTGCCCGCAGCTGGGGTTTATGCGATGGGGATGGGAGCTGGTTGGTGGGACACCGGGCTATTGGTGAGGCAGGGTGGGGGGCACTGGACCACAAGGGATTTAAGACTGGGAATCAGGGATGGGTTTCAAATGTAAATACAAAAACCCTAGACCACCAGAGATTTGTTTTTTTAAACTACAGAATTAGATTTAGGGATGCGGGGGGGGGGTTACTGTACATGTCGGGGTGAGCGGGTTTCTGGGCAGATGGGAGGGACCTCTAGCCACCAGGGATATTTTTCATATGTGGGAAAAGTGGGAGAAGGGACTACTAGCCACCAGGGCTCCTTATTTAGTACTACCAGGTGAAATTTTGCCCAGTAACTTTCATGGAAGTTTTCCGCTCTGCCACAGGTGGATGTTTGGAAACTTTTGCGAAAGTTCCTTGATTTCGGCGGAAGTTTCATGGTGTAGAAAATGGCAGTTTTGCTCACCCCTAGTTTTTACTTTGAACTGTGAAAAAAGTGTTAACATTTTCAATACAATACTCTGAAATATACTGACAATTTTGCATGCAGACTTGAGTTTGGCTGAAACAATGCAGTGCAAGGTCGGGGAATGGTTTTATGTTACCCTGCTCTCTTTTTAATCCTTGTCTGGTTTGGTTTCAAAATCCACTGGCCAATCATAAGTACACTTAAACACTTAACAATTGCTTTGTGTTGAAGGTGTCTTTCAAAAACCTTTTTGTTGCCACAGCTGAAACAGCAGGTGGGAGAAAAGGTGCACATTGTCCCATTTACCTAACTGGGGTGCAAATTACTAAAGCTGCTGAATCTTGTTGCAATATTGCCTGTAACTCCAGTATTTGTCTTGTATGTATCGCAGTTTTTGTATTATCTTGTATATACTCCTGTACCCCCCTCACCCGGGTCGCATCAGGAAACAAGCCTTGGCTCAGCATGCCTATACCGGTCAACAAACAGGTCGCATCTGGAATCGAGCAACACTGATCACTGTGCCTTCCTGGTTAAACTCATAAATAAATAAATAAATAAATAAAATACATTTTTGTAAGTGGTTGGGTGGGGTTTTCCTTGTGAACATGTTTTCATTCAGATTAGTTTTCATTCAGACAGCTGAGTATTTTGGAGGGTCCTGCTGATGATAAACTTGAATAAGCTAGTTGGTGACACTGATCCTGTGTTTAGCAATCTAAAACCTAGATGATCCCACGCAAAGAATACGATGAAAACCTGACTAAAGTCTAAAAACAAACTTATAAAACACATACAATGTATGTGAACATTTATCTTTACATTAACAAAAGCACTGCTGCCCAAGTAAAACTCGAACTGATCACAGGGTACCCCAACTACTGTATGATGCAGTAAAAATATACTGATATTTTTTAATATTTGTTGTAAACTAGGTAAGGCCCACTAGGCAGCAGTGCCTGTTCTCAGGGGTGACTCGGGAGTACTGGGAAGGTTAAATGACTTGCTCAGAGTCACACATCATACAAGTGAATGCTGTGAGACTCAAGCCCAAGTCTGCATGATTTAACAGTTCATTCATTGTTTGTTACTCTAACCTCTAGGCTACACTGCCAAACACAATAACCCCAAGGGATTAATGTTTTAAGAAGTGATTTTAATAATAGTGTACAGTACCTATAGTGCAGTGCAAATTATGAACATTAAACACTTTATAACAATTTACTAAAACTGAATTGTTTGCCACTCTATCTGCTTATTTCTTGCACCAAAGTGGGTAGTAGTGACAGAGCACTGTAAATAGCTGTTGATCACGCTGTATTATTTTACATCCAGAAACAGACAATATTGGTGGATTCTGTATTTATTTAATATTGATTTGCTGTGGCTCACTAAACAGAATCTATTTAGCACTGCATGAGGCAGATGTTTTTCAATTTTAGAAGAGAGGCAACACATCTTATCCATTTATTATCCATTTTAGGAACGTAAGTGTTGCTTCGTGTTTAAAACATATTCAAGTGACTGTGGATTCATTTAGCAGTTTACTTTTATTTATTTATTTATGTATGTAAAGGTTGATAACCGGGAAAAGCACCGTGAGCCGAGGCTCATTTCAAGGAGCGACCCGGGGGAAAGGGAAGGTGGGAGAAATAGACACAGTCAGCGTAAAATCACATAATCACAGACAACAGGCCAAGGTTACAAAATCCGGCACAAATGTAAAAATAGCAGTATAAGACAATTATTACAATTGCTTTCAGTGCAATACACAGGTCAGTGTACATAAGATAACAACGCTCTGGTGAGTGTTAGGATATACAGCCCTCAAAAAGACAAAACTCAGAAGGTTAAAGTAAAGAAAAATCAGCAAATCTATTGGCGGCACCAACAGAGTGAACAAACAGAATTATGGTAGTAGGAGTTGAGGACATTGAGAGCACGGTTGTTGGGGAAGGAGGCTGATGAGCCTTTTGAGTGAGAGAAGGGAGGAACTGACTTATATATAGAAACATAGAAACATAGAAGTTGACGGCAGATAAGGACCACAAGGCCCATCCAGTCTGCCCATTTCTTTTTCTACCTTATGAATGTGCCATTAGCATTTGCTCTGTCAATGGCCTATCTAGTCATACTCATCTGTATTGCTCTCTTATGCCTATCCCATGCATGTCTGAAGCACTGCACTGTATTCATAGCCACAACTTCCTGCAGTAGGCCATTCCATGCAGCCACCCCCTTTCTGTGAAAAAGAACTTCCTCACATTACCCCTGAATTGGTCTCACCTCTAATCTTATGCTGTGTCCTCTTGTCCTGCTATTTTTCTTATATTGAAACATGTTAGACTCTTTCACCTTGTTAATGCCCTTAAGGTATTTGAATGTTTCAATCATATCACCTCTCTCCCTCCTCTGCTCCAGGTTATACATATTGAGTTCCATTAATCTGTCCTCATATGTTTTCTAATGCAGTCCCTGCACCTTGTTGGTTGCCCTTCTCTGGACTGCCTCAATTTGGTTAATGCACTGGTGAAGGTGTGACCTCTAGTACTGCATGCAGTACTCCAGATAGGGCCTAACCAGTGTCTTGTAAAGAGGGATTATTGCCTCCCTCTTACGACTTGTGATACCCCTACTAATACACCCCAACATCCCCCTAGCCTTAACTACTGCCTTAGTAGTCTGCTTGTGTGATTTCAGGTCATCTGTGATGATGATGCCCAAATCTCTTTCTTCCCTTGTGACTGCCAGTAACTCCCCTCCCAACCTATAGTTGGTTTCAGGGTTTCTCTTCCCTATGTGCATGATCTTGCACTTCTTTGCATTAAACCCCAGTTGCCACTCTACTGACCATTTTGCTAGTTTATCCAGATTTCTTTTCATTCTGCCCACCACATTTGGATCATCTACTCTGTTGCAGATCTTGGTGTCATCTGCAAGCACACAAACCTTACCCTCCAGTCCATCTGCAATGTCACTGATGAAGATATTGAAGAGGACTGGCCCCAGAACTGATCCCTGAGGTACCCCACATGTGACTTGCATCTCTTCTGACTATATACCATTTACCACCTTCTCTATTTTCTGTTCATCAGCCAGTTTGCCACCCAGTTGACCAACCTCTGACCACTCTGAGCCTACCCAGCTTATTTATCAATCTTCTATGTGGAACAGTACTGAAAGCTTTGCTGAAGTTAAGGTAGGCAACGTCAACTGCTCCCTCTTGGTCCACTACTTTGGTTACCCAGTTAAAGAAATCTGTGAGATTAGTTTGAGAGGACCTTCCTGTTGTTAATCCATGCTGTCTTGGATCCTGTGCTCCCATGGATTCCAGGTGTTGCACTATTCTTTCCTTAAGGAGTGCCTCCATAATCCTGCCCACTACTGAGGTAAGACTGACTGGTCTGTAGTTCCCTGCCTCCTCCCTGCTACCACTCTCGTGGAGTGGGATCACTTGAGCCCTTCTCCAGTCTTCTGGGACCACTCCTGTGCTCAGAGACTCACTAAATAGTTTTGAAAATGGCTCTGCTAGTTCCACCCTTAGCTCCCTTAGTAGCCTGGGATGTATGCTATCATGTTCCATTGCTTTGTCCACCCTGAGCTTAATGAGCTCTTGTAGGACCCTTTCATTTGTGATGGGACTAGTGCACACCTCTCTTCCCCCTTGTGTCCATGGTACTGAGCTGTGGGCCCTGCCCTACCTTCTCCTCAGTAAATACTGAGCAGAAGTATCTATTTAGGATAGATGCTTTTACAAGGTCTCCCTCCTCACATGCCCCCTTATCCCCTTTGATCTTAGCAATACCCCCTCTGGACTTTCTCCTTTCACTAATGTATCTACAGAAAGTCTTGTCACCTTATTTTACTGTTTGTGCTAGTGTTTCCTCTGTTTGGGCCTTTGCCTGACTTATTGCCTTCCCTGCTTACCTTAGAGAAGTTTGGTATGCCTCCCTATCATCATCCCGCTGCATTCCCTAATATTTCCTGAAGGCCAGCCTTTTGGCTCTGACCTTTTCTGGTACTGTTTTTGAGAAACACAGTGGTTTCCTTCTTCTTTTGTGCTGCCTTTTCTCTCTAATGCAATGGAATGTTGCTTCAAGTATTGCATCCTCAATACTTGCCCACTTTGCCTGTACCCCCTCACCTGTATATTCTTCTTGCCAGAGCTATCTTAACTCTGTTGGCCATCTTATCAAAGTCAGCTCCTCTGATGTCCCATATTTTTACCTTGGAATAGGATGATTTAGTTCTAGTGGCCAAATTGAACCATATCATGTGATGGTCATTGGCTCCCAGGTGACCTTCTACCTGGAGATCTGTGATCCTGTCCCTGTTAGTCAGTACTAGATCTAGGATAGCCCTGTCTCTTGTGGGTTGTTGTACCAGTCGTTTGAGGCCCTCCCCCAGCAGGGAATCCACTATGTGTCTAGTTCTGGCAGATGTTCCTGCATCTGGCATGTTGAAGTCTCCCATTATCAGAATCTCCCCCTTAGATGTCATGTTTTATATATCCTCTAACAGTAATGTGTCTATGTCCTCTCCCTGGTCTGGAGGCATAGGGGCCTGTAGAAAACCCCAGTTCATATGGATGTCCCATTTCCTGTTTCCAGGGTGACCCACAGTTCTTCTGGCTCCTTATGTGTATTCTGAATTTCTGTAGCTTTGATATTTCCATTGACATAAAGGGCCACTCCAACCCCCCCTTTTGCAACTTGGTCTCTTCTGAACAGTACATAGCTGGGTACTGAAGTCTCCCAAGTGTGGTTACTGGTTAATCATGTCTTGCTAATGGCTACTATGTCCAGTTTAGCCTCTGTCATTAATACCTGCAGGCCTGGGATCTTGTTTCCCAGACTGCTAGCATTTGTGTACATGATTTTCCACTGGCCAGATTTTGGTGTGTTGGTTGTTGGGCGAGGTCTGGCATTTCTCCTGTGCATCGTATGGGGAGCCAGACCTTTTTCCTTACCTGGTGATGCAAATTAACTACAAACATGCTGAACTTCTGTTTGATCACTAGCTGAGTGGGGAGTGGTGTTCTTCCCATTCGATGTATCGGGTACTGCACCCCTCTCCCCATTTGCTAGTTTAAATATCCTGCAAAGACATCAAACTTCTGCCCCAATGCACTGACTCCCTCCTTAATCAGATGCAGTCCATCAAATTTAAAGAACTTTCGCTCTCACAACTTTTGCCAGTTACCTATAAATTTTTGTCCTTTTCCCTGGCACCAGTCCTTGAGTCACATGTTTAGCACCCCTATTTCAGCTTCTCTGACCTTCTGTTCATATGCTGCAGAAAACAGTAAAAGATTTATTGTGAAGCCCTTAGGGTCTATAGTAGAACTCTTGCAATTTCCCTGCAATAACTGCAAAAAAATCTCTTCAGTTTTGGGTAACTTTTTGCACAATTTTTTGCGCTGCCCATGTGTGCTGATACTTGTATTTTTTAGTGTGTTTTGTATAATCAACTGTAATAAATAAATAATAAAAGACATTTAGGAGCCTAGTAAATGAAAATTGTGCTTTCAGGAAAGAAAGAAAGAAAGAAGGTCTCAGGTAATGGAAAGGCTGAAGGGAAGTATGGGTGGTTAAACTTGAATCTTGGCTGGTTATAACAATGCAGTGTGGGTGGTTTCCTAACTGAGTCTATATGCAGCAAGGCAGAAAGAATGCACAGCAGAGCAGCATTCACTTTTTAAGATGCTGAAATCTTGGGGATTCTGTGCAGTGACATACAATTTCCATGAGGCACTGGTACAAGAAGTCAAAATCTGTAAACAAGCAGGATTACATGATTTTTACTGGTGTTACTGGTAAAAAACAGAAAACCAGGGTTTGTCTTGCACCAGCCTTAACTTTTAGTCCACTCATTGCAAAACTTCTAGATTGTGGACTTCTTGCAAAATAAAATTACTGTCCAAATAATTCAACAGCTTACATATAGGGGACAGGGTTGCTCACCAGCGGCTAGTTTAGGGTCGAATGTCCTTTGCACTCTTTCAGTCTCATATGTTGGGCCATTGCGCGAAGGACCTACAATCTTTGTGCAGAATGTCTGAAGAAATCTGATGACATTCTGGCCCTCCTAACTCTCTGGTAATCCCAAGAGAACTAAATTGTTCTGTTGACTGGGTCCCTCTAAATCATTAACTTTAGCTTCTAGCTTGGCTACATTTGTGCACAGCACAGTCACGTATGGTTTCATGCGAGCCTGTCAGTCCTCTGTCAAAGAAATCCTGGCTTCTGAGTGAGTTATTCTATGTGCTAATTCTTGAACCGCAGGTTTAAGTTCTTTGAAATTAGCGATTAGAGAAAATATAGCTCCTTGATAGTAGGTAACTCAGCATAAAATTGCTCTGCAGTGATTGTTGCAGGAGAGTTTAAAACAGGAGAAGGTGGTGAAATACTTCTGTGGGGCCTTTTTGGTTCAAGTTCTAAGGCCAGAAATCCATCAGTGTCAACAGTGGGGGTCAAAACAATGTTGCTGGGCATCTGATGATCCATCTACTCTGGCTCCATAGTGTTTCAAAAGGGAAGATTATGTAGCAAAGTCTCAATAGGGGTGAGATAAACAGCAGGGAGACAGATATTTGTAACTTAAATTGCCGGTCTCAATGGAGCTCCAAACAAATGCTGCTACCCCAAACTTGCATCATGTGACTCCCAGACTTGTCAATTTACCCCTTGTTATCTATGTAAGCAATAATACCTGACAGGGTGGGTGGTATTGGGCAATACCGGACTGCCCAGGGCGTAATGTTATAGCCCCTGGAAGGTCTGGTATTGCAGATATTACCCTCCCTAGAGGGTATTATTGTACTTAGAAAATGGCAAACTGTGGCATTTCTTTTAGATGGGATTTAAGAAAATGTAACAAACATTTTAAAATTTTAGAGTATGATTGTTTATGCCTCTGTGTTGTAAAGCAGTCCGTTCATTTTGTGCTGTTCCATCTTATGTTGCTCCCCCTCACACACAAAACCATTCTGTTCAAGTTATCCCCCCTATCACCACCCTCCATTCCCAACACCATTACATTCAAAACATAGCTGTTGGTTATGAAACAAATTCAGACCTTTGAAGTTTACCGCAAAACAGACACCTTTTACCTAAGAAGTGGGACAGTCTTTGATGTTTTAGTAGAACAGAAGTACTGTTTACAGGACAGAATGAGTAACTGCACCCACTGAACCTTGGTCCACCCATGACAGTGCACAGGCAATGTGGGCAAGGTAACTTAGGGAACAAGGATTATGTCATCCGGCATTAGCAGGGGTGACATTGCACCACAAACATCTTACAGCACCTAAGGACCATCCAGTAAAAAAGGAAGTTTAGCTGGGGACTTCACCCCCCGATGCAAGGAGCTTTGTCCTCTGCACCCTCAAACATAAATATAACATCCTCCAGGTTGGGCATGCCATGACAGGCAGCAGAGCTAGGGTGACATCCAACACGGCATGAGTGTGGGATGTTCTGAAATCCAGAATGTCCCTGTCACTCACGATTTGTTGTGGTGCCCATATTACAGTGCGCCCTAACAACAGCATATACCAAATCTCTGTGAGAATCCAGAAGTGTAATTTTCAAGTCACACCAGACCTCCTCTCCCCCACACCAGCTGAAATACCTACAGTGGCCTGGCTGATAATGAAACAAATCAAGCATTTGTCAATGCCGAATGTTTGCATGCTGGCATTGGCATTGGTAGTGTAGGAGTTACAGAGCTGCACACTAGGAATGGCAGTGAAGTATTGAACTGAAGCCAAGCCCGTCACCACCCTGCAGATAGTGACAGGCATTGGGGTGTGCCTTTGGGTCGTCAGGCATAACGGCCACACCATTTCACCACACCACACCCTACCCTGCAGACACCGACAAGTGTCACAGTGTGCCTTGGGATCTTTGGCCCTTATGTGCACCCCATTCCATCAGGAAATATGGTGAGATGGATGAGGTATAGGAGAATGGGGTGAACTTTGGGCCGAAGAGTCCAAGGCACACCTTGATGCCTCTCACTGGCTGAAGGGTGTGGGTGGGGGTGGGGTGGAATGGTATGAGCATTGCAGGCAACAGTCCCAAGTCACAGCCCTGATGCCTGTCATTCTGTACAGGGTGGTGTGTTATGGTTGGAAACCCTAACGCCTCAGGCATTCATTGGTATTTTCACTCCAAATTTTCAACATGGTTTTTTTGTGATCCCCACCTCATGAACAGTGGCAATATCAGTTTGTTAGCTGAAAGCTGCTTTTGCACAGTGACTACGGCATTTGGCACCACAGGTGCAAAAACACATTCCAAACAGGATGTGAAAAATGACAGTGGTACTGTTTATGGGGAGGTGTAGAAAATAGCAATGTTGAAAATCTGCTGTGAAAATATTAAAAAAACTGGTGAAGTCACGAGCATGTGTAGAAACTGTGCCATACACACTCGTAATGTAAATAGTTTGGGGATTTTTTAAAGCAGATTGTTAACACAGGCATTTTGGGACCTCAGATCATGAACAGTGTCAGTGTGATTTTCTTTATCTGTCCCGAACAATGATTTCTCACAGCGACCATGCATTTCTGCACTGAAAGTGTGAAAACACATTTCAGCCATGTTGTGAAAAATGATAGCTGAACTCTTCATAAGGAGGTGTGGAAAAATGCCACTAGTGAAACTCTGGACTGAAAATATTACAAATTCATGAACTTACGAGGGTGTGTGGAAACTGCACTATGTTCACTCGTAACACAGTCATTTTATGGAGTTTTGTCACCAAATTCTCAACATAGCCATTTTAAGACCTCTGCTCATGACCAGTGTCACTGTGATTTTCTTAATCTGTCCCAAACATTGTTTTCACACACTGACTGCACCATTGTGTACTAGATGTGCGGAAACATATTTTGGACGAGATATGAAAAATGGCAGCTGTACTGCTCATAAGGAAGTGTGGTAAAATGGCAATGTAGAAAATCTGGAGTGCAAATATTAAAAATTTGCAAACTTATGAGCGTATGAGAAGTGCGAAACGCAAGCTCGTAGAACAGTCATTTTTAGGAATTTTTTCACCAAATTTTCAACATAGCCATTTTAAGACCTCTGCTCATGAACACTGTCACTGTGATTTTCTTAATGTGTCCCATTCATTGATTTCACACACCGACTGTGCCATTGTGCGCTATATGCGCGGAAACACATTTTGGGCGAGATGTGAAAAATGACAGCTGTACTGCTCATAAGAAGATGTGTTAAAATGGTAATGTTGAAAATCCAGAGTGCGAATATTAAATATTCGTGAACTTATGAGCATGCGTAGGAACTGCTCAACGCACGCTCGTAAAACAGTCATTTTTAGTAATTTTTTCACCAAATTTCAACATTGTTATTTTGAGAGCCCACCTCATGAACACTGACACTGTCATTCCATTAATCAGCCCCAAAAGGTGATTCCATGCAGTGACCATGAAATCACCCTTCGGGCCCGATTAATGCCATGGCAGTGACAGAATTCATGAGGAGAGGGGCCCAAAAATCCCATGTTGAAAATTTGGTGCAAAAATTCCAAAAAATGCCTGAGATATGCAGCAAAGTTGAAAAAAACCCTATCTATTACATTATACAGCTTACTGGCATTTCCTCAGCTCGTGGTCAGCTTTGAAGAGTGCAGATATGTTCCCGGTCCACCGAAGATCATAGACATAGAATTTGATGGCAGATAAGGACCGCTTGGCCCACCCAGTCTGCCCATTTCCTTACCTGATGGACAAGCTGCAGATCCTAGTTAACCAGCAGCCTACTTCTTCCTACCCCCACCCCCTAGAATTGCCTTATGACTGTCCCATGCATGCTTGAATTCCACCACTGTTTTTGACTCCACAACCTCCTCTGGAAGGCCGTTCCATACATCCACAACCCTCTCTGTGAAAAAATACTTCCTTAAATTACCTCTGAGCCGCCGCCTTCTATCTTCAAATTGTGCCCCCTTGTTCTTGCACACCTCTTTTTTTGAAAGATGCTATCCTCTTGGACTTTGTTGATTCCCTTGAGGTACTTGAAAGTTTCTATCATGTCCCCCCTCTCCCTTCTTTCCTCGAGGCTATACATATTAAGCTTCTTAAGTTTCTCTTCATATGTCTTCTGGTGCAGACCCTGCACCATTTTAGTTGCCCTCCTCTGGACAGCTTCCATCCTGTCTATATCTTTGCAGAGATTGGGTCTCCAGAACTGCACACAGTACTCCAGATGTGGTCTCACCAGCTGTCTGTACAGAGGGATAATAACTTCTTGTTTTCTATTGGTGATGCCTCTCCCTATGCATCCCAGTATCCCCCCAGCCCTCCTTGCTGCCCTCTCACATTGCTTGCCCATCTTTAGGTCATCTAATATGACTACCCCCAGGTCCCTTTCCATTTTTGTTGTTGTTAGTATCTCACCCCCCATTGTGTACTCTTCCCTTGGGTTTTTGTTTCCAAGGTGCATTACCTTGCACTTCTTAGCATTGAATCTAAGCTGCCATACATTTGACCATTCCTCTAACCTTGCCAAGTCCCTTCTCATCCTCTCCACCCCACCCTGTGCATCAACTCTGTTGCAGATCTTAGTGTCATCTGCAAAGAGACATTCCTTTCCTTCCAGTCCTTCTGCAATGTCGTTTATAAAGACATTAGAGGACCGATCCTAATCTGAACCCTACGGTTGCCCATTAGTAACCCCTTTCTTCAGAGTGGGCTCCATTTACTATTACTCTCTGTGTCCTATTCTCCAGCCAATTCTTTACCCAGGCTGTCATCTTGGGACCCACTCCCAGGCTGGATAACTTGTATATTAATCTTTGTGGGACTGTGTCAAATGCCTTGCTAAAGTCTAGGTAGGCCATGTCCACAGCCCCTCCTGATCAACTACTTTGGTCACCCAGTCAAAGAAATCTATCAGATTTGTCTGGCATGACCTTCCCGCTGTGAATCCATGCTGCCTTGGGTCCTGTGCCCTCTGGCCTCTAGATACTCAACAATTCTTTCCTTCAGAAGTGATTCCATCATTTTCCCTACCACTGAGGTTAAACTAACAGGTCTGTAGTTTTCTGCTTCTGCCTTGCTCCCATTTTTGTGAAGGGGAATCACATCTGCCCTCCTCCAGTCCTCAGGTACCACCCCATCCTCCCATGATTTGTTAAAGAGGGTAGTCAGTGGTGTCACTAGTTCTACCCTTAGTTCCTTTAGAATTCTGGGATGAATCCCATCAGGCCCCATTGCTTTGTCCACCTTCAGTTTTAAGAGCTCTTCAGAACCCTTTCTTCTGTAAATGGGCTGGTATCAACTTCTATATCCAGAGTGTTTCTACTGTTTGTTTTAGTACCTCCCTCTTCCTTTGTAAATACTGAGCAAAATATTTTTAGTATCTCTGCCTTTCACAGTCACCCTCTGCCCACCCTCCTCCCTTTATTAAGCCTCACTATCCCTCCCTTGGTCTTCCTTTGCTCCTGATGTACCTATAAAGGTTTTATCCCCTTCTTAACTGAGTTGGCTATCTTTTCCTCGGTTTGGGCCTTTGTTGTTCTAACTGCCTTTCCAGCTTCCTTTGCTTTAACTGATACAGTTCTCTGTCCTGTTCCTTCTGTGATTCCTTGTACTTCCTGAATGCTTTCTTTTCTCTTGAACCTTCACTGCCACTTCCTTTGAGAACCATAGTGGTTTCTTACCTCATTTGTTTTGTTTATTTGTTTTATACAAAGGCTTGTTACCTCTGTGATGGCAGTTTTTATTATTCCCATTGTTCTTCCACCCTCCTTCCTGCCCATTTGCTAGTGCATTCCTTGGGCACTCACCCATTTGGCAAAGTCAGCCTCCTAAAATCCAGTACCTTTGTCTTTGTATGGCTTGACTCTATTGCTGTGTTTATTGTGAACCATACTGTTCGATGGTCGCTAGTTCCCAGATGGCTACCCACTTCTACATCTGTGATCCTCTCTTCATCTCCAATTTGAGAGAACCAGGTCTAAGATTGCTCCCTCTTGAGTGGGCTCCAACACTAGTTGTCTAAGGCATGCCCCTGTAGGGCATCTAGAATAAGCCCACTTAGAAGTGAGCTGCAACTGCACTCCAGTTAACATCTGGCATATTCAGATCACCCATCAGCAATATCTCCCTTTATCTGCCATTCTAAGTATACTTTCATCATTTCCTTGCCCATTTTCTCCCCCTGAGAGGGGGGTCTGTACACAACCCCTGTGCAGATTGTGGTGCCATTGCCTGCCTCCAAATTGACCCACAGCGCTTCTTCTCCTCCCTGTTTACCCTTTGTTCTGTTGCTTTGATTTCTTTTCTTTTGTAGAGAGCTACTCGGGAGCTGCTGCCAAGATGGGCTCGCCCCCCCCAACAGCTCAGTTAAAGCTGCCGACCGCGGCAGCAAGCAGATCACCGTTGGCTCCTATCTGGAGCGTCTTTCAGTTCTCAGGAGCTGCTGCCAAGGTAAAGCCATCTCCTGAAGTGTCTCTTACCATCAGGATTCCGACAGACTCGTGGCTCTGCTTCCCAGCTGCTGATTGTTTTCCGCGGACTCGGCTGTTAGGGTGCTAGCCCGACGACGCTTCATGTCGCTCTGCCCCACCCACCCCAACCACCCACCCACCCAGGGACGGCTGTGTGTTTCTAGGCTCGGGCTGTGTGCATTACTCTGTGCCATCATGTCCTGTTGTGCCAGAACCTAAGTCCCTACTTTCTCATTAGCAGGTTACACCTGCTGACCACCAGGGGCACTGGTCCCCAACCAACCACCCTCGGCCAGGCTAACCTCCCTGATCCCAAGTAGGCTCTCCTCTGTATCACCTCTCACCCACCAACTGTAATTATTCTCACTACTCCCCTAGCCGTGTAAAAAAAATGCCCAACACTCTGCATCCCGCGCTTACTCCCCTCCTTCTTATAACTTTGCCTCCCTTTGGGTACTATAGCCCACTAGCATCCTGTCCCTATGCCCCTAATGATCTGCCTACAACCCACCCCTCTTCCCTGTGTCACCTCCTCCTGCTGCTTACACTCACCCCTGCATCTGCCCCAACCTATCTCCCTACATACTGCCACCATCTCTCTTACCCCCACTGCTCCCCCATGCATCTCATCGTGCTTGCCTCTCCTATCTGTTATACTCTGCCTATTCCCTGCACTATCTCAGCCCCTCATCACCCCCTCTCCAATCGTCGAAAACTATCCCACTATCGTGCACTCCCAAGAGCAGCCCTCCTCCTCCTGCTCCTGTCAGGCAATGTCCACCCCAATCCTGGGCCTGGCAGCACTGGTGCTCCCCTGAAATCTTCTGGGCTGTGTATTGCATCTATGAACATCTGTAGCCTCCTGAAAAAACTGGACTCGCTACACTGCTGGGTGATGCTTCATAAACCTGATGTTGTTGCCCTGGTTGAAACCTGGCTGTCTCACTCCACTCCTAACTCTCATGTCTCTCTCCCCGGCTACACTCTCCACCGGTTGGACCGTGTCGGAAGGAGAGGTGGGGGTTGTGTCTTCTATTTGAAGGATTTTCTCATGGGTCTACCCTCCCCGCCTGACCTCAACTATAAGGCCCAGGCACTTACTCTAAAGCTGTCCCCCGACCCTGCTAGAGGCCCAATATTCCTAACCACAGCCTACATACCCCCAAAAAACCAATCCCAGGCCCTGGGCCCACTAATTGACTACCTTACCTCCCTACCCAACCCCTCGGACCAAATCTTGGTGGGCAACTTGAATATAAACTGGCTTTGCCCCGTCCTCCTCCCACCGTGAGGCCTTCGATTCAATTGACCTAACTCAACTGGTCACGCAGCCTACTAGAATAAACCCCAGCAGGGCGACAAGCACCCTCCTGGATGTGGTCCTCTCCAACAGGCCAAGCCACATCCATAACATCCAAATCCTCCCTGACTGCCTCAGTGACCACTCCCCTGTTCTCTTCAACTGTGAAACCCCTCAGCCCTCATTCTCAGTCAAAACCACCTCTCGGAGGTGGCTTAGACCCGGGGGACTCAAAGGCCTTAAGCGCTTCCTTGCCCATACTGATTGGTCCCCTCTGATGAGCACAACTAACATTGACTTGGCCCTGGCCTTCTTTGTAAACACCTTCAACTCTGCCTGCAACATCTTTGCTCCCATAACTGCTAGGAGGTCCAAAGTGAGACATGCCCCTTGGATCACCCCTGCCCTACTGTAGATAGTGTATCCTGGTATGTTTACGTCCCAGTACCTGGATGAGCGACTCATGTATCAGACCTGCCAGCTCACCTTTAAAGCCCTGCATGGCCTATCCCCCATAGGCCTATCCAACGCAATTCGCTGAACTGCACCAACCCTGATCACTCACAGCTCATCAAGAACAACCCTAGTCATTCCGAGAGCCAGGACATCTCAAGGGCAGAGGGCGTTCCCCTACCGTGCACCCCACTGGTATAACTCCCTTCCTGCTGGTGTCTCAAACTCACCAACCTTAGCTTGCTTTAAGACCAGGCTCATAAACTTCCTGCTTACCTCACGCAAATGCAACTGCCACTAACCTATAAAAAAAACCAAAACACTGTTGACAATGCTCACTGAGCAGCTCCGCCCACCCCCCCTTTCCTTCCCTACTAATTCCTCCTCCCCTGTCACTCTCGCCCTTCTACCCCTACCTGCTCACCCCTACCCCAAGTTTTTGCACCCTATGTTATTTTTATTTCATGGGGATTGAATTCTACTGTAACAAAATAGTAATTGAATTGTAACTTTTGTCTCTGTAACTACTGTGTCCCTTGTACTATTGTTCTTATGTCCTCTTTGTGACGAGGTACCTTTGTAAATGAGCCTCTGGCTCAAAGGTTTCAAAACTGATGTTTAACTAAATAACTAAATAAATAAATAACTCCTCCTCCTCTTTTACCCTCCCTGTCCCTCCTGTAGATAGTGTATCCTGGTATGTTTACGTCCCAGTCATGGTTCTGTGTGTACCATGTTTCTGTGACTGCCACGATATCCAGATCTTCCTCCTCCATCAAGGCCAGTAATTCAGGAAGCTTGTTACCCAGACTACGGGCATTGGTACTCATTGCTCTCCATTTAATGATGGCTTTACCTTCTGTAGTGGCATCCCCCACTGACCTTTCTACCTTGGTCTTTTTCTCATTTAGTACCCTGTTTTGTAGGGGGAGGCTGGGATTTTCCTGTTGCTTATCAGTGCCTCCCCCCTTGACTAGTTTAAAGGCTTGCCAATAAAGCATTTAAACTGATTGCCCAAAATACTTGTTCCCTTCCTGGACAGATGCAGACCATCCTGCCAGTATAGGCTGGTGTCCCTCCAGGTGGAACCCCAGTCCCCAATGAAGCCAAACCCCTGTGCTCCACACCATTTATTCAACCATTTGTTAAACTGCATGGTGCAAAGTACCCTCGCCTCACCCATGCCACTGACAGGCAGCACCTCTGAGAAGGATACTGTGTGTGCTACTTGTCTTAAGCCCCTCCCCAACTCTACAAAGTCCTTCTGCACTGCTCTAATCTCATGATGAGCTAAGTCATTTGTCCCTAGGTGGACAATGACGTCCAGCTCAGACTCCCGTGCAACTGTTCTCGTGATCCTAAGAATGCGCTTCCTGTCCCTCCAAGCCATAGCACCAGGCAGGCACCTTACTTCAGTTTTCCCTGCTCCCCCCAGTTCTATCCCCCTAATAATTGAGTCCCCCACCAGGAGCTGCTTTCTTTCCCTGTGGTGCCCCCTGCCTCCTTCCTGAGGGCCTCCCTTGTGGCAGTTGTCTGCACCCTCCTTAGTCTCCTCTGCGGGTGCATCCATAGGGGAACTATGCTCCCCCAGAATGGTGTATGGATTGTGGAGTGGAACAACTGACTTGATGTGCCTCTGTTCCACCACCCTTACCCTCCCTGAGCCGACTGTGGTCCAACTGCTGTGCTTTCTTCGCAACCTCTGAGGTAGTGGTGGTGGCTCTGGTGCTCCCTGGATGGGGGAGGTTCCCTTGCCACTTTCCAGTGTGGCCTGAAGACAGGCAACTTCCTCCCTCCGGGCAGATAGTTGTCTGCAAACAGGGCAGCATCTCAGCCTCCAGAAAGACTCCTGGAAGACTGCTGCCCCACAGCCATTACATTGTACTACTTCCCACATAACTGTCTACTTCTTTTTTGTGTGTGTGTGATTGGTGCGTTATATAGAAATATGTGTATTTATATAATGTGTATGCTTATATTGTCAGTGCAGTGTGCTAGACAGGATATGACAGTGATATGTACCTTTTCCTCTTGAGGAAATGATGTCAGAACCCCAGGTATAAATGAATTATTTCCGGGGTGGGTGGGGTGAGAGGTGGGAAGGGTTGGGCCTAAACTGTGCCCTCACGAAACAATCAGCTAAATGCTCTGACCTACCGATGCGATGAGTGCCTTCCTGTCAGCAAGATGCCATACACGACAATTTGTAATACTGCTTCAAACCAATTTGACAGAGAAAATACCCTGATAATCAACCAGAGAAAAATCCAAACATCCAAGTCAGACACAGGTAAACCTCCCCAGCCCCAAAAGAGCCTGGTGACTTGTGCTCTGAAAACAGTCAGACCCAAAACACGTCAACTGTGCAGAAGGGCAGACACAGAAAACAGTATTCAGCCTATGTGGGTTTAAACTCTTCCTGCACTGAAAACCTTACTTGTAACAAAAGTAAAGCAAACTCCACCTCCCTCTGTTGATTGAAAGACTGCCTTTTCTGATAATTCTAAGTTCCTTATTTCACCCTTCAGTTAGAAGTATCCTCCACCTGAAGAATATTAACTTTCCTAAGGAATCTGCTTCAAACCAAAGACAATTGTAAATTGTAAGGTTCACCTCCCTCTGTTGTGAGCACTACTCACTTTCTTGCAAATCTTAAGTCCAGTGTTGCAGCTTGCAGCCAGAGGTAGCTTCACCTGAAGACTATGAGGTTATCTGATGAGCCTGCTAAAATTTGTACTTTTATCAAGGTCTGTAAGATTCTTCCAGAGCTATTGGCTGTTAAGTAGCTGTGATGTAAGCACTTCCTGACACAGTCTGGCTTAGCCTTATAAGGCAGACTGAGGTAAACAAAAGAAAAAACAGTTTCCACCCCCTAGGCACTGTCTGGGTCCAATACACAGACTGTAACCTGCTCTCAATTCAGGGCTTATGACAAATTCTTAGCCCAGTGAATACTCACAGTATTACAAATATTGCAATGCAAACAGTCAATCACTAACTCCAATCAAGTCAGAAGGGCAGAAACACAGAAAACAGTAAAATCTTAACAATTGTAACAAGTAAAGCAAACTCCACCTCCTCTGTTGATTGAAGACTGCCTTTTCTGATAATCATCATGCCAGAGTCCGGAGGTAAGTATGGGGTGAGGGGGGATGTTGGGAGG
Source organism: Neoceratodus forsteri (assembly GCA_016271365.2). Lineage (NCBI taxonomy): Eukaryota > Metazoa > Chordata > Ceratodontiformes > Ceratodontidae > Neoceratodus > Neoceratodus forsteri. Next base: position 944,609,631 of record CM057452.1, read on the forward strand.
CAGGGAGTGCAGTGGGTGGGCACGGTGGGGAAGGAGGCCAACGAGACCGTGAGGGACCATTTTTTTCTTTCAGGGATTTTTTTTTAAAGGAGGATGATGCGGGACATTTGTCACACTGGGTTGGGCTCCCAGCGTGGCATTGGGAAGGCTGCTTGAGGGGCTGGAGACGAAGGTGAATTGGGCACCCCTGTCAGCCATAACAGTTTCTGCCACGCTGGGGTGGGCTCCCAGCGTAGCACCTAGAAATGTTTTGGGGAGGCCTGGAGACGTGGAGCCAATGGGGATTTGGCACCCCCATCGGCCATTACATTGTTTACCATGTTGGGGTGGACTCCCAGCGTGGCAGTGGGAAGCTTGTTTTTTTTGGGGGGGCCCTGGAGCTGATGGGGATTGGGCACCTACAGTGTGTGTGTCAGAGGGAGCACGCATGAGCACAAGCACACAAAATGCAGTGCTTGTGTGCCTGTGTGCGTGGGGGAGAAGAGCTCTGCTCACTAAAGTGGAGCTCTCCCTTTCAACTGTATTCCGCTGCATCTAGTATCTCAGATGATGGCACTATGTTTCTTGCACATGCGTGCAAGCAAACATCAAAATTACAAAAAAAAATACACACATGCACAATAAAATGCACAGTAAGTTGTTACAGTTTAGTTTACATTTTTTGCTATAACTATTTGTAAAATATGTCTGTGTTGGAATGGTGGGAGAGTAATCACTTCCCAATAATTTTAACATTAACATTACAGGATAACAAGAAGGAAGCTATATATATGGAAAGGCATGGCATAGATGATAAGATGGTTTATATAAATACAGTGAGAATGATATTTTCAGTCTCAGTTAGTAAAAGACTACGGAAAGTCACTGAATCAGAAGAGGTGTAGAATCAGGAACATATTTACCTCATGTAAATTTGAGCCAGATAAGGTCATGGATGTGTTTGAAAAATTACAGAACATATAAAACATACTTTACTGGGAAAAATCAACCCTCAAAAATAACCAGAAAGAAAAACAGGATGCCCTCTGGTTTGGTAAAGAATGTGCCACAGCATAGAACATGACCTATAAATTAGGAAACAGGGCAAGGAAAACATTACAGTTGGAAGACAGGAAGGCCTATTTTGGACTAAAAATGAACATAAGTAGATAATAAAAGTTAAAAAAGAACAAAAGGGCATATGTGCAATGGTGCAGGATGCCTGTGCTCCATGAATCTGTGGCATGTAAGCAACCCTACATCAGTGAGCCTTGAATTAGGGGGACCATACAGATAGGATACACATAACTTCTGCACCCAACATGCAAGCAGCCAGTCTGGGGGCTTGCCTGGAGGCATGCACTCACACCATGCCATTCATGAAGGAGCAGAGTTTGAGGCCAGTGGGATGCAGGATATGGCAGCGGGGACCTGACTGTATCTCTTAGTGCCCCCACAATAACACCTGACAACTGTGGCTTGACAGGACATCACTCCACCAAGCTGCCCCAGCCCACTGCACTAACAGAGAGGGCTGAGCGCAGCCATTTGGCCCTTGCCATAGATTGAAGAAAAAACAGTCCCATGATGTCCCAGAATCCTCTGCTTATGTGGAGCAGGGGATCCACTTTGGGACCCAGGATGGGCTTCTGATTGGAGGCCCAGCTGTGTCCCACAAATAGCTCTCCACGTAACTGCACACTGGGGGAGGGGCCACAGATAGGTACCCTGTGGGTATACGCAGTCATCCATACCCTGCAGCCTGCACATGTCCCCAGGTGAGTAACTACATGGGCTGGGTTTCATAGTTTCATAGTGTTTTACAAGTCTATTTGCCTTAGCCTTAGTGACTTGCCATAGATAGAAAGACAGACAGACAGATAGATATTTTATTTATATAGCACCACACTCCGGGGACTCTGAGTGCTTTACAATACAATTTAAAACACAATAAAACATTAACAATACACAAATCTAATACAAAGCAAAACAACAAAATACAAAGAAAATTAGTTAACATATAACTTCGTAATTAAAAACCACTGAATGCCTGGAGAAATATTAAGGTTTTCAGTCACTTTTTAAAGGATTCCACGGAGTGTGCATCCTGAAGTTGTTGGGGAAGAGAGTTCCAATGGGTGGGTGGAGGCACTGAAAAAGCTCAATCACCAGAGTTCTGCAACCTCACCCTAGGAACACTGAGGAGGCAACCCTCGATGGAATGGACAGTCTAGGATGGGCAGTAGGGCATGAGTAGATCTTGCAGGTAGACTGGTCCCCTACTATGTAGGGCCTTATAGGTCAGTAATCTGACTTTAAAGACAATCCTCCATCTGACTTGCAGCCAGTGCAGTTCACAGAGGATGAGCATAACATGATCAACCCTTCATATGCCCAAAAATAGTCAAGCCCCCGCATTCTGCACCAGCTGCGGCCATCAGAGATTGCCTCTAGAAAGCCCCAGGTAAAGGGCATTGCAATATTCCTGTCTAGACATGACAAAAGCATGTACTAGTGAGGTCAGGTCCTCAGGTGGTAAAAGGTGTTGGATCTGGGCAATATTCCTCAGATAATAAAATTCACTCTTAATGATGGCCGACACCTGAGCATCAAATATCAGGCCATCATTGAGGATTATGTCCAGATCACTGACCTGCCCAAATGGGGCCAGAGATACCCCCACCAGAATAAGACTGGGGGGATACCACCATGTCCCAACCCCACCAAAATGACCCAGATCTACAGTGCCTCAAGAACCTCAGTCTTGTCTGGTTTGAGCTTTAACCAGTTTTGAGACATCCAAGCCTGGATTTCAGCTAGGCAGCTGTTAAGCACAGAATCCACCATCTGGCTGCCCAGTGCACAGGACTGGTATCGTTGAGTATCATCAGCATAGCAATGAAAGCCCAGCCCATACTGCCTGATGATGTCCCTCAATGGCAGCATGTATACAGTGAACAACAAGGGTGACAAGACTGACCCCTGTGAAACTCCACAGGTCAGGGACTTTGGGTTAGATACATACAAACACATGAATATACGAATGTGCCAGCAGAAACAGACCATCTGGTCTATCTAAGTGTGCTCGAGTGTGCACCTAGCACCCCTAATTTTCAGCTGCCACACCCCCTCCTCTTTGTCATCCTACTGCCACCCCCCACCTTCTCCACCCTCACTCTCCCCTGTTCCCTGTCCCATGCCCTTTTGAAGCTGTTCACAGATTTACAGCATATGATACCACCAATTCTGGTAGTGCGTTCCATTTTGCTACCACTTTCTCTGCGAAATAGTGTCTCCTCATTTCCCTCCTAAATCTCCCCCCCCTCTATTCTTAGCCCATGCCCCCTGGTGTCCTTCCCGCTTCTTATCTTAAAGACCCCATCTGCCTCATCCTTACTGATTCTCTTCAGATACTTGAATGTCTCTGTCATGTCCTCCCTGTCTCTTCTATCCTCCAGGGTGTACATATTCAGGTCTCCCAGCCTGCTATCATAGTCTCTCCCCTCCATTCCACATATCATCTTTGTTGCCTTCCTCTGCACCCCCTTCAGTAGCCTGATATCACTGTTTAGGTATGGCCTCCAAAACTGCACACAATACTCTGAAGTGCGGCCTTATCAGCAACCAGTAGAGGAGCAAGATCACTCTCTTCACCTGGAAGAAAATCCCTTTGCTATGCACCCCAGCATTTTGTCCACTTTTGCAGCTGCTCTCCTGCACTGGGCAGTGTTGTTCATGGTCCCTGTTATCATTACCCCTAGGTCCTTCTCCTCATCAGTGTTCCCAAGTACCCCCCCCAAGCCAGTATTCTATCCTTGGGTTCTTCTCCCCAAAGTGCATAACCTTACGCTTATTTGCATTGAACCCCAGATGCCACAACTCTGATCACTCATCTAGCTTGCTTAGGTCCCCCTGCAGCTGTTTCCATCCCTCCCCTCCATCCACCACTGCTCTGATTTTGGTGTCATCTGTGAACAGAATTACCCTGCTCACCACCCCATGTGCAATGTCTGATATGAAGAGCCCAAATAATACTGGTCTCAGAACAGAGCCCAGTGGCACCCTACTCATCACTGGCCTTGGAGTTGAGAGCTCCCCTCTCACCACCACCCATTGCAGCCTCACACTCAGCCAGCTTGTAATATAGTTCATCATTTTTGCCCCTACCCCTACACCAGTTAGCTTCTCCCCAAGCCGCCCATGTGGCACTGAATCAAAGGCCTTGCTGAAGTTCAAATAAAGAACATCCACTGCATGACCCTTATCCAGCTCACCTGTCACCCAGTCATAATATTGTATCAAGTTGGTTTGACAAGACCTCCCTGAAACGAACCCACGCTGCCTCACATCCTAGAGGCCATTGTCCTCCAGGTACGACACCAGTCTTTCCTTTAGTATAGTTTCCATGAGTTTGCACACTATGGAGGCAAGTCCCATCACCACCCTCTGCACCCTGCCTGTCAGGTATGACTGGAACCAATAAATGACTGTACCGGACATGCCACACCAAAACTGCAGCCAGTTGAGCTGCACCTCATGGTCCGCCACATCAAATGCAGCCATGAGATCCAGGATGATCAATATGGTACATTCTCTCATGTCTCTTATGATTAGGAGGTCATTCAGCATCTTCACCAAGGTGGTCTCCATGGTATGCCCAGCCCTAAACCCAGATTGAAATACCTCATAGGTGGAGGAGGAGGCAAGGCACCCCTCAAGCTGGATGGTCACTACCTTTTCTATAACATTCCCTAAAAATGGGAGGTTAGAGACCAGCCTGTAATTGCCCAGGCAGTCAGGTCCAACGAGGATTTCTTTAACAGGGGTCTAACCAAGTCCTATTTTAAAGCTAATGATAAGACCCCATTCCTCAAGGATCTTCAGATGATCTTGGCAACCACAGGTCCAGTCAGGTCCAAACATCTGACCAAAAGTCGGTTGGGCCTGGGTTGAGATCAGTGGAACTGTGTAATTTGATCAATTCTCATGTACATGTCAATCTTCTTTTCAAACAGATTCAATGTGTTGCTTAGTACTACTGAGGCAGGTAAGACATTCCAGACCCTTATGGTTAACTGACTATCATTCATCTCTCCTTTTTGTTTTTACAGTTTCACCTTTAAGCTGCAATTTATGTGGCCTAGTTAGTCTACCAGTCTCACTCCTACATAGTTCAGATGTTAGCCATATTTGTTCATTTTTGAAGGCTTTGTATACATAGCTTAGGCCTCCTTGCATCTTTCTGTATTCTATAGAATAGAGCCTCAAGGCTTCTAGTCTTTCCCTGTAGGTTTTAGTTTTAATTGTTTTTATTCTTTTTGTCAATTTTCTTTGCACCCTTTCCATTAGTTTCATGCTCCTTTTGTTTTGTACTGTAACAAAGGGTACACAGTATTCTATGTGGAGCTTAAAGAAGTGTAGTGTACAGTGGGATGATCACCTCAGCCTTCCTACTTTTAATGTTTCTCATGATGCACCCAATAATCTTGTTGCATTTTTTGACCATTTCCCTGATGTGACAATCAAAAGTAGTTTGTGACTGACATAAATGCCCCAATGTTTTTTAACCTCTGTTATTCCTAACAACCTGTTATTTAAAGTATACTGAGACATAATATTAATATGTCCAAAATGCATTACTTTGCATTTATCAACATTATGCTCTATATCTGGCCCAGTCTTCTAGCTTATCCATGTCTTTTTGAAAACTTAATGCAGCTTCTTTATTGTTTCCTATGGCTTCCACTTTCAAGTCATCAGCAGATTTACATATCCATGAGCTTTCAGACATCTGAACTGATGTTATAAGGATGTTAAAGAGCAGTGGTCCCAAGACCAACCCCTGCAGTACACCACTTGTCAATGACTTCCTTTCTGACTGATGACCTCCAATACATACACATTGGAGTCTGCTGTCCAACCATGACTCAATCCATGATACCACACAGAAGTGAAATTCTTGTTTTATTAGTTGTGTAACTATTTCCTTGTGAGTTCCTTATGTCAGACTGAATCAAAAACTTTTGAATTGTCTAGATATATTATATCTACTGGCAGTCCCTTGTCTAAATCTGAATTGACAGGCTCAAAAAAGTGAGCTTCCTTGACTGAAGCCATGTTAGGATATATCTATTTGCCCCTTTTCTTTTTTTTTTTTTTTATTTAAAGTTTATCGAAAAAGTTTTAAAATTTTTTACACCACAACATACAATGGCTGACATACCAAGTCACGGACATGATACATTAGACAAGTGATAAGCTGGTCAGCCCACCCAATTACTCCCTCCCCCACCCTCCACTGCCCTTTTCTTCTATGTGTTGTTGAATGATATACCTTCTGAAACCCTCCATTATGTTTCCTATCACAGAAGTCAAGCTAATAGGTCTAAAATTTCTAACATCACTTCTGCCTCCCTTTTTATATATTTGGGTTATGTTTGCCTTCCTCCATTCAATTAATGTAATGCCTTGCTTCAGGGATTCATTGAACAACATACACAGTGGACCTGCCATCTCCCCAGCTAATTCCCTTAGGATCCTTGGATGTACTCCGTCAAAGCTAGTGACTTATTGACCTTAAGCTGTTTTAATTTTTATATACCTCATTTACAGTTATATTTTTGATGTCTCTTTGGCTATTTGCCATATCTGATGTAATTTTATTACCCTCTTCAGTCTTAAATGTGCTAACAAAATATTAATTAAAGGCATCAGCAATTAGTTTTTCATTAGTTATTATTTGATCTCTCACTCTAATCTGTCCCATCGTATTCTGAACCCACTTTTAAGCTGCCTATATAAGTGTAAAACTGATTTTGTTATGTAATGTTGAAGTCACCATTCTAATCTCATTGTCAGCTTTAGCTTTCTTTATCAATTTTTTACAGGCCTTGTTTAAGTTTTTGTACTTATCCCATGCATTTGGTGTCTGATTTTCTTTATATTTTCTATATGCTTTCTCTTACAGTTTTTTTTTTTATTGTTAGTAAACCATCTTGGAATTCTTTTGTTTGAGTTATATTTTTGTATTTCTGGAACATAGTTCATAATACAGTAACCTATTTTACTTTTGATTTTATTCCACATTGATTCGAGGGAGTCACCCTGCAGTTCATTACTCCAATCCCATAAATGTAGCTATTCCTTCATGTTTTTATATTTTACCTTATTATAGTTTTTTAAAGTTGTTTTTCTCCCATATGATTTATTTTTTCAGCCAAGAGCTGTTTTATCATATTATGATCACTATTTGCAAGTGGTTCTATCATTTTTACCTTATCCATTTCTTCCATGATATTGGGTAATATCAAGTCCAGTATTCTATGCTTCCTAGTCAGTTCCTTGACAACTTGATCTAGATTTTTTTGCAGTTCCATATCCAGAAATTGCTTTTCTTGTGATGTTGCACCTGTATGTGTTTTCCAATCTATGCTTGGGTAGATAAAGTCCCCCACTAGCATGTAGTATACTTCAACATCTAGATTGTCAATTTGCTTAATGAATTTATTATGTTCTTCTTTGTTCTGATTTGGAGCTCTGTAACATACCCCTATTGTCACCCTTCTGTTGTTTATGTATATTTCTGCCCCAAACACTCTCATCCTGTTCTGTGTTCTTATTTGGGTTTTGTATCTCATTTGCTCTTATATTTTCAGAAACATATAAGGCCATCCTGCCTCCTCTTTTGTTCTCCCTCTCCTTGTGAAACACCTGATATCCCTCTATATTTATTCATGAGTCATCATCCTTACTGAACCAAGTTTCTGTTATAGCACAGATTTGAGATGTCCTCCTCTTTAAGGATGACTTTGAGCTCATTTTGTTTATATTTTAAACTTCTGGCATTCAATAATAATACTTCTACTGATTCCTTTCCAATTTGTATTACTTTTTCTTTGGAACCCTTAGTACACTTTTTTGTATTTCCTTGTTTTATATGTTCTGAAATATTATATTTCCCTCCTCCATTATCTAGTTTAAACATGTGTTGATGTTTCTGTTGAAGACACTTCTCAATAGCTGGCTACCACTTCAGTTTAGGTGAAGACCATCCTTTTAGAAAAATCTGTTTTTGTCTTGAAATAATTCTCAGGTTCTTAGACTTAAATTTCCATGGTGCCATTTCATCTCAGCTCAAACAAAATTGCCACGGTAAATGCCCATGTGGTCAGTTCACTGTACACAAAGGCTGTGATATTCAAAGCAGTTGCAAATGGCACAACTGAGTTGCACAGGTGCAAGTATGGAACTGTGCCAAGGAGCGGTATTCGGTGGGAGCCAATGCACAGTGCAAGTCCCATTGTGCCAATGTGCAACAATAATGAATCCATGCACAAGAGCAGGGGGCATGCCCATGAATGTGCGGCACACTGCGATATTCAAATGCAAGTCTCTGAGGCACTGAGCAGACTTGAGCACATAAATACAGGGTGCAACCACACTGACAGCAGGTGTGCCAGGGGTGAGGGGGAGAGAGAGAGAGAAAGTGAAACAGGATGGTGGAAGGAAAAGACAGAGAACAGCAAGGGAGACAGAGCCTGAAGGGGACAGGGTGACCTGCACAGGCAACCACAGGGGTGTGGGACTGAGGTGGCAGTGGAGATTGTATCAGGGACAGATTGAGTGAGAGGGAGATGCAGTCAGGGTGCCACACACTGCACCAGGGTGGCAGACAGTGCACTGCAGTCGACTGCCCAGGGGGAGACAGGACAGCAGGGGCCATGGCCAGTGCACCCTTTCTGATGGAGGCCATAATGAGGGGTGTGAGGAGGCAGCAGGAACAATGATGTGGCCGTGCAAGGACCCATCAGCGGTATGCCCGAAATAGGTGGCACTGTGCCCGCACCACCTTTGAGAACTTCAGCGATATGGAGATTGTGGGCCAGTATCGTCTGAACCAGGCTATTCTGAGGCAGTTCTGTGAGCTGTGCAGTGAGGAGATGCAGGCTTCCACTAGACAGAGCCATGCAATATCAGTGGAGATGAAGGTAACAGCTGTCATGTGCCTGCTCACCACGGGCACCTTCCAGAGACCAACAAGGGACACAACAGGCATAACCCAGTCAGCCACATCCTGGCTCCTCACATAGTACCTCAACACCCTGCTGCCATGTGCTTCGGAATATATTCACTTCCCCAGCACACAGACAGAGCGCACAACTACCATGCAGGACTTCCACAGGGTAGCATGCATGCCTTTGTGCTTGGGGCCATTGACTGTACCCACATGGGCATTCTCATGCCATCTGGCCTTGAGGGTGTGGCATACATAAACAGGAAGGGGGCCCCAGTGTCACCTGCCAAGTGGTGTGCGATACCAAGGGGTGAATCAGCAATGTCTATGCCACACACTCTGGGAGTGCACATGTGCATTCATCTGGCACAACAGGATGCTGTGCCACAGGTTTGAGCCTGGAAATATCCCCACAGGCCACTTAGTGGGTGAGTATGTGAAGGGCAAGGGTCCGGCAGAGCATGGGATGGGGGACAGCAGGGTGGATGCGGTGGTGAGGGCACCAGGGATAGGCAAGGGGCATGGCAACAGATGACACAGGGCTAACCATGGCATTATCCACACAAGTGACAGTGGCTATCCACTCAGGCCATGGCTGATCACCCCTTACCGGTGCCCATCGTCCCCAGCAGAAGACCGGTACAATGAGGTACATGCCAGCACATGGAACATCATTGAGTGTGTGTTTGGGATGCTGAAGACATGTTTCTGTTGCCTAGACAGATGTGGCAGTGACCTACAGTACAGCCCCTTGAAAGCCTGTGGCCTATTCCTGGCCTGTTGCATGCTGCACAACATGGCCATTGACTGTGGGATAGCTGTCAAGGCTGAGGAAGGGGACAGTAGTGGGCACGATGATGGCAGTGACCTGGAGGGAGGTGGGCAGCCCCCCCGGGCAGAGGGACCCCTGGCTCCAGCGCATGGCACACCAGCACAGGGACACCATCACATGGTAGCACTTTGGAGCAGGCAGGTAGGTTGCACCACACCCACACATGGGCCGCACACACAGGAATAGCACGCAGGCAGGGGCATGCATGGCAATGGGCATGCACACACAATGGTGTGGAGCAGGGGTGGGGTGACAGTGCCACGCCACACATAACTGCAAACAGCAGGGACCAGCAACACACACACACACACACACACACACACACACACACACACATGCCCAGGCACTGGCAAGTGGCTGGGATCAGATGCAGTGCACCGGTGTACAGGCGCAACTGGTGCTGTTCCACCCTCATCACGCCCACACCAGATGGGCCAGCGGCTGGGCAGGCAATCACACATACAGTGCGTGGTGCAACACACAGGTGCCACACCTGTGGTATGCACTCACACATATCGCCCATGCGCACACAGGGCAGCGGCAATAGATTTCAGGCAGGGTTGAATGCACCTCAGGTCTCCTGCAAGGAATCATGGCCACCATGGCCACAGGAGTGGCCACAGGCTGCACATCAGCCACAGGGGACATCTGCAACAGCCCCCCAGGGGTCAAACTGTGGGACCGTGACTGGGTCCATGCAGGTGTGTGTAGGCACCCAAACAGGCCTGCACCAGGTGTGCCTAGGATGCTGACAGAAGAGCTCTGCATTGACAGTAAGGGTGTCACATGACAACAGGTCTGTGGGATGGACAGTACATTATGAGCACAGCCCCGATTTTTCTGTGGCACTTCAGAGCAAAGTTCTGCGGCAGGGTTCTCATTTGCCGCAGAACTTCTGCGGCGGTGGATGGTTATTTCTGCGGCAATTCTGTGGCAGAAAACTGTCACACTACTTCCCTTATTTTTAGACTTTTTTGTTTGTTTCTTCATATTTGACAGTTTCTTTGTAGAGTCAAATGTTTATATTGTGACATTTACCCTTAACATTCATCCTTTTCAAGTTTTATTTGAATTGAGTGTTCTTCCTGGATTGAAAAAAAACATATTTTATGCTTCATGAAAAGCAAGATGGAAACATATGCCGAGTTGGCTACAGTTGCCCATATTTAATTTTGTATAATACAGTCAGTGGGTTTTACTGAATGGGTTTTACTATGTTTTAACTGCTCGCTTCTGTTGTGGCGGTTTGGGTTTCAGTGTCCGGGGAATGTGGTATTCCAGGTAAAATGTTTGCGATCGGCAGACAGATAGATAGACAGACAGACAGATATGTTTGTGTATGTTTATATTCATATGTGTGGTGTATTTTATATATATATATATATATATATATGCATAGATAGATAATGTCACTTTCCTTAAAACAGTCTTTATGATTTAACATCCTACATTTCAGGAATACAATAGATTTCTTTGGGATGAAAGCAGTATGGCTAAATCAGACTAACTTCTTTCTATACACTTTTAATATAGAAAAGGAGAATGGCATAAGAGGAGGGAAGCTGTACCTGTAGTTTGATCATACTCAAGAAATACATTCAGCTGCTAATAAATCCTTTTTATAACTACGTGTCTTCTTTGTTTTATTTGTATTGTGAAATTAAAGATGTCAGATTCACTGCATACCACCTTCTCGTATCTTTTTGAGTCATGACAACTCATGCATTGAACACCAGATAAGCCTTACACAGCAACAACATGGAATATGTTTTTTGCTGTAATTCAACATCATCGAATCAGGAATAAGAGGTAAAATGTGTGATGTACCTCATAATTTGTGCCAGTTGAAAGGTATGTCCCTCACTCCCATTTCATATTCTCTATGTACAAATGTGGGGTGAAGACTTTTGTTTTACAGTATGGGTTGCAAAGGAATCATGGTGGTGTCTCTATCTCAGCTGCAACCCATTCATGATGACACTGAACTCTCTTTCAAGTTACAGAGCAAAGCAGCATTGTGAGGCTGTGGAGAATCAGAAGGAATGAAAAGCTGTTCAGGCTGTTGTAGAATCAGGGCAGAAATTATGATCCAAAGTGGGATCCCGGCACAAAGCAGCAGTCACTTCTTTTTATTTAATTTCTGCTGCTCCTTGAAGGTTTCTCTGGTGCCTCAATTGAGAGAAAATGCCCTGATAGGATCTAGATAGAGTAAGTGAGAAGTCTAGAAACTGCCCCGCTTTGGAAACTAAATAATTATATGCTCTGAGTGAGCACTTGTAGGATGAGGGACAGTGGAGTCCTTGAAGTATTAAAATAATCACAGCATTACTGCTCCTAGGTGTTTTTCCTCCTATAAGAACTTTTATCTGCTGTGAACCATGCTGCCTTGGGTCCTGTGCCCCACTGGCCTCCAGGTACTCAACAATTCTTTCCTTCAGAAGTGATTCCATCACTTTCCCTACCACAGAGGTCAAACTAACAGGTCTATAGTTTTCTGCCTCTGTCTTGGTCCCACTATTGTGAAGGGGAATCACATTCACCTTCCTCCAGTCCTCAGGTACCACACCATCCTCCCATGATTTGTTAAAAAGGGTAGTCAGTGTTTTCACTAATTCTCCCCTTAATTCTTTTAGAATTCTAGGGTGAATTCTATCAGAACCCATTGCTTTGTCCACGTTCAGTTTTAGGAGTTCTTTCAGAACCCTTTCTTCTGTGAAAGGACTGGGATCGACCCCCCATCCAGAGTGCTTCTGTTAAATGGATTAGGCACTTCCCCTTCCTCCTCTTTTGTGAATACTGAGCAGAAATATTCGCTCAGTATGCCTGCTTTTTCACTGTCCCTCTCTGCTCTCCCACTGCCCATTCTATTCAGCCTCACTATAGCTCCCTTTGTCTTTCTACACTCCCTGATGCACCTATAAAAGGTTTTATCCCCATTCATAACCAAGTTGGCTATCTTTTCCTCAGTTTGGGCCTTTGCTCTTCTGACTTCCCTCCCTGCTTCCTTCTGCCTTAACTGGTACAACTCTCTGTCCTGCTCCTTCTTGTTTTCTTGTACTTCCTGAACGCTATATTTTCCTCCCTGACCTTCCCCGACACCTCTTTTGAGAACCATAGTGGCTTTTTCTTTCAGTTTGATTTATTTGCGTCACACAAAGGCTTATTACTTCTGTGATGGCAATTCTGATGTTTCCCCATTGTTGCTCCACCCCTCCTTCTAGCCTGTTTGGTAGTGCTTTTCTAAGGCAGTCTCCCATCTTGCCAAAGTCAGCCCTCCTGAAGTCCAGTACCCTCTCTTTTGCATGGCTTGACTCTGTAGCTGAGTTTATCATGAACCACACTGTTTGGTGGTCACTTGTTCCCAGATGGCTACCCACTTCTAGATCTGAGATCCTCTCACTGTCCCCATTTGAGAGTATGAGGTATATGATTGCTCCCTCATGAGTGGGTTCCAAAACTAGCTGTCTGAGGCATGCCACCTGTAGGACATTGAGAATGGCCCTGCTCTTGGATGTGGCTCCAGCAAATGTGTTCCAGTTAACATCTGGCATATTTTGGTCTCCCATCAATAGTATCTCACCTTTCTCTGCCATCCTAAGAATACCTTCTATCGTATCCTTGTCCATTCCCTCCCCCTGACATGGGGGTCTGAATACAACCCCTGTGCTGACTGTGGTGCCATTTCCAGTCTCTAAGGTGACCCACAGTGCCTCCTCTCCTCCCTGTTTACTCTTTTGTTCAGTTTCTTTTATCCCCTCCATTACATAGAGAGCTACTCCTTCCCCTCTTCTCCCCTTCCCTCCCTGTCTCTCCTGTAGGTTGTGTACTCTGGTATGTTAACATCCCAGTCATTTTTTTTTGTGTGCCATGTTTCTGTGACTACTACGATATCCAGGCATCCCTCTTCCATAAAATCCACCAGTTCAGGGGAGCTTGTTGCCCAGACTACAGGCATTGGTAATCATTACCCTCCATTTCCTGATGGCCTTACCCTTTTTTGCCCCATCCCTGTCTTTATTGCCTTTGTCACTTTCTCCATTTACCCCCGCTCTTCTCCCTATTGACATCTCTATCTTGGTGTTTACCTCACTTACTACCCTGATTCTTTTGGGGGGGTTGGGATATCCCTGCTCCTTTCCAATGCCTTCCCCCTTGGCTAGTTTAAATGCTTGCCAATGAAGCATTTAAACCTATCATCTAGGGTCCTGATTCCCCTCCTGCACAGATGCAGACCATCATGCCAGTATAGGCCTGCATCACTCAAGGTGGACCCCCAGTCCCCAATGAAGCCAAATCCCTGAACTCTGCACCAGTTTTTCAACCACTGATTGAATCCCATGGTGGAGCATCCTAGCCTCACCTATGCCATAGACAGACAGCACCTCCGAGAAGGTTACCGTGTGTGCTACTTGTCTAAGGCCCCTCCCCAATTCCACAAACTCTTCCTGCACTGCTCTGATCCCTTTCTTAGCTGGGTCATTTGTCCCTAGGTGGACAATGACATCCAGCTCCCTCCCCTGTGCAGCTGCTCCAGCGATCCTGAGGATTCGCTCCCTGTCCCTCCAAGCCATGGCGCCAGGCAGCCACCTTACCTTCCTCTCCCCTTCCTCCTCCAGTTCTATCTTCCTAACAATGAAGTCCCCGACCAGGAGTTGTTTCCTTCCCCTGTGGGGTCCCATGCCACCCTCCTGTGGATCTCCTTTGTGGAGGTTCCCAGCATCCTCCTTGGTCTCCACTGTGGGTGCCTCCATAGAGGAACCACACTTTGCCAGAACAGCACATGAATTGTGGAAAGGTACAACTGGAGGGATGTACCTCTGTTCCACCACCTTCACACTCCCTGAGCCCACTGTGGTCCAACCGCTCCTCTTTCTTGGCAACCTCTGAGGCAATGGCTGTGGCCCTGGTGGTCCCTGGATGGGACAGGAGGTCCCACAAATCCTGGCCAACTCAGCCTGGAGATGAGCAACCTCCTCCCTCAGCCCAGAGAGGTGCCTGCAGTTGGGACAACACTGCATCCTCCAGAATGTCTCCTGGAAGACTGCTGCTCCACAGCTACTGCACTGCACCACTCCCATCATGTCTTCTTTCTGGCCCCTTCACTGTTGTTTGGAATACTTACTCTTTCCTCAGTTTATTTTTTTTTCTCCCTACTTACTTACTGCCTCTGTGCCCTTTAAGCTCCTGATCTTCCTGTTCGAGACAAGAAGATCCTATATGTCTTAGTAGTCTCCTTACTTGCTCAGAGGCAGACCTCCAGCAGCTAGGGGGGGATGGAGAGCTACTCTTTTCCTTCTAGGATGGTGAGTCTTTGGTAGCTCTGTGATCACTCACTTCCTGCTCCCAAACAGGAAGTTTCTATTGTCAGTCAAATCCTGTGCCTATAAAAGTAGAACTGGCTTTGGGTGGGGGGTGGAAGGGAGGGAAGGAGGGCAATATAGTCCTAGTAGAGAAGTCCAGTCACAAGAGCAGCTCCTTTGTCCTGGTGTTCTCTACCAATTCGCTGGCTGAAGCTATCTAGGTCAGTGTTTAAATCCAGCTTTAATCTGGTTTCCTTCCAGCTAAGCCACTCCCCCTACTTAACAGATCTTTCTACACATAGTTAAATTGCACAAATAACAATCCCCTTCAGGCACCTGAGACTAACACCTAGACAACTGCACAGATAGCAATTCACTTCAGCCAACTCAGATGAACACACTAACTTTATTTATTTTTTTACCCTAAATTGAAGGTCGCACCCAAATGATATGGGAGGGTGTCAGTGTATGCTCAGAATGGCCTTGGTGGGAGAGATGATACAGCTTGTTAAGAAGAAAGTGTTTAACAAAAAAAAACATATAAGAGGGAAGAGGAAAATAAAAAATGAAGGGAACAAATGTTCAGATTTTTAAGCAAAAGGGTCTTAGTCTCTTTTTTTTTCCTTTGGGATAGGATGGCTTGATCAAGATGGAGCTCAGGTTCAACCTCACACACTCCCAAAGGCACATGTTGTGCCAGTGTCATCTTTGCTGTTTAACAGGGTGGGGGGGTTAATATCTCACACATAATCATGTATTTTTTGTACAGGTCATTGAGGTACTTAGAGGCACAAGGCAGAGTAGTATGATTTGGAGGATGGGGAGTAAGTAATCATAAAGGGTGGACTTCAAGTTTTTTTTCCCTCAGAACTGTGGATGTGAATTTTTATTATCTGTGAAGTTGGGGTCACTAATGTACCCCCCCACAAAAAAATACTGGAAACTTAGAATGTCCTAGCCTTGTAGTAGATAAGTTAGTAAGATCAGGAGTGGTTTCAAAAAGGTATCAGGAGATACTAGATTACAAAGGAAAGAAAGGATCTTTGCAAAGAGTGCTCCACGGAGGTCTAGCAGATATTTTTGTTTTGCTGTTATAAATAATCTCTCTTTCTCTCTCTCTCTCTCTCTCTCTCTCTATATATATATATATTGTATTCATATTCATGGCAAAAAAACTCTGTTTAATGCATCAGTTAGGGTTGTTCCACAGCAACAAAAGTGAGGACATTTGATGTTAGGGTTGAAAGCCCCCCTTGCACCCCCCACTCCGTCTCCCCAACCTGCATCAGGGTGTGCATTGGGGTTGTCTGCTAACTCACCTTTCCATGTTTAAACAAGCTGAGGTGGTGAACTATAGGAGCAGGGGTGAGAATTAGGACTAACGACCCCTAACGCACACCCTGATGCCAGTTGGGGGGGCACAGTGGGGAGGTGCATGGGGGGATTTCAACCCTAACATCGAAATTCCTCACTTTTGTCACTGTGGAACAACCCTAATTGATGCATTAAATGGAGTTTTTGCCATGAATGTCCCTTTTTGAGAATGAGGACTATAAATAGTGAATGTAATGTGGTGGTAGGAGGGTGGACCCTCACTCCCACCACATGATTTTTTTGTGACATAGTAATGGTAAGTGCAATGCAAACACAAGCACAAAGGGTTACACACATGGTGACACAAACGTAAATGGTAACGTAAATGGTAATAGAAACACAAGCGCAAAGTGACGCCAAAGCAAACAGTGATGGAAACGGAGAAACAAACTCAAGTGAGTATGGAACATAACTGGTAATGAGCATGGTCATGGTACCACAATTGGAATTGCAAATGGTTACGGTAACAGCAATAGTAACGCCAAAGAAAGAGAAACGGAAACCAAAATGCAGGCGCATACAGAAACGCAAACCATGACATGCATGGTCACAGAACTGCTATTGTAAATGCAAATGGCAATGGTAACAGCAACAATAATGGCAAAGGAAACAGAAATGCAAATGCAAGCATGTACGGAAATGCAAACCGTTACACGCTCAATCACAGTATCGCAATTGGAAATGTAAATGGTAACTGTAACAGCAGCAGTAATGCCAAAGGAGACAGAAACAGAAATGCAAATGCAAGCACATACGGAAATGCAAACTGTAATGTGCACGGTCATGGTAACGCAATTGGAAATGCCAATGGTAACGGTTACAGTGACGATGACACAAAACAAAAGACACATGCAAATGGAAGATCAAACACAAATGCAAATGGCAATGCACAGGCTGATACAAAAAAAAAACATAAACAGTAATGGAAACACAAATGGTAACAGTAACACAAACAGAAGCGCAAATGAAAATGCAAACTGTAACGCACACAGTGGCATACACGGGAACAGTGATGCGAACAGTAACGGACACTCAACTGGAAATGCTAAGTGACACAGTAACGAAGGGGCACACCCTTCTTTTCCCCAAAAACTGCATTGAAAAAGACAGTGAATACAAAGAATGTATGCATAATAATGGGCCTCGGAGCAGAAAAGGAGGACTTGGAATAGTAAATTGCTTATATCTCAGGAACCGTACAACATAGAAAGAATGAAAATTTCATACGAATTATGACATTCCCGGCTAGTTTTGCACTTATCCCCCTTTTGGAGGGCTAAGAATTTTTCTGACGAAAAGTCCATATCTCACACCGTTTCCAAGATAGAGGCCCCGAAAGGCACAACGGATGCCGTTATGTTATCCTATGGGAAAAAGTGTCAACTTCAGAGTGCCATAACTTTGCAGCCCTCCAATATTTTTTCACCAAGCCATGAAAAGGCACATTTGTGTCATGTTGGCTGTCTTCCCTTCAAATTTCAGCCCAATAGACCAAACCATTCTTTTGCAGCAGTGTGGCAAAGAATTCCTGTTATTTTGGGCATAGTGTCAAAAAATAGTGTTGCAAATTACGACACTTTCGCAAATGAAATCATGAGAGTGTCGTGAGCGCGACACTACTCTGTGATACTACTTTTTCTAGAAATTTGAAAAATATATTTCTGGGGTGTTTAACCCCAAAATAAAGACATGGCTAGCATCCTGAGGGTCCGACTAGGTGAACACATAAAGAATTGTATTCCTAGAGGGTCCCAATTTTAAATGCCAAGCATTTTTATGATCACCAACTGAAAACAAAATGGTGGATTTGTGACACTACTAGGGCCATTTGCAACACCAAAAAGTGCATTTGCGACACTGTCGAACTTTTTGTTAACTTTTCCCATTGACTTATAAGGGGAACTTGTTTTTTGAATAACTTTTGAACCGTTCAATATTTTTTCATGAAATCTTCAAAAGGCACATTGAGGACTCTGGACACATATTCCCTGAAGTTTTTGGACCAGTCATGCAAACCATGTGACCTGTAGGCGCGAGCAAAGAATTCACCAAAAACCATAAATGTATGCGTAGATCTCACTTAATAACTCCGCAGCTGTACATCCAACCACTACATAAGTTGGCAGGTCCCAGGATGTTTGGTTTTTGATTAAGCATTCCAAATTTCAGGCAAATCCATTGAACAGTGACAAAGTTATTAAAGTGCAAAGTTTGACCCATTAACCTTAAAAGGGCTACTCAACCCTAACTATGGTAGCACTACCGTGCTACCATAATATATATATATATATATATAGATCTATATATATATATATATATATATATCTATATCTATATATATATATAGATATAGATATAGATATAGATATTGATCTATATATATATATATATATATATATATATATAGATATTTATACATGGGGGTGAGTGATAAATCCTGTTATTTTCACCAGAGTGTGATAAATGTAAACGGGGCCCATTTAGCTAGATTCTGGTGTTTGTTTTAAAAGTTGGCAGACATACCTTCTCTGGGCACCCAAAATACAGGGTGCCCAGCTTAGTGACAGAAGCCATTCACCCACATTCTGTATATAAGAACAGCAGGACTTTCTTGACTTTTACAGTTACTACTGGAACTCTAGATGCGGGCTGCAGTGATGGCAGTGAGCTGCCATTTTCCTGGTGTCTAGTAGCACCCCCACCCTCTGATCACGATCCCCATAATTAACTTAGCTTTCCCTTGTGTCTAGTGGCACCCCCACCCTCTGATCACCATCCCCCTTTCTTTTTGTCTTTCCCTGGTGTCTAGTCACACCCCTCACACTTCAGTCACCATCCCTGTTATTTTATTGTCTTTCTCTGATGTTTAGTGGCACACCCCTCCCACTGATTGTCATCCCCATAATTCATTTAGCTTTGCCTGGTGTTTTGTGGCACCCCCACTCTCCAATCACCATCCCTATTATTTGTTTGTCTTTCCCTGGTGTCTAGTGGTACCCCCCACACCCTACTATTCCCTTGTCCATTATCTTTTGTCTTTCTCTGGTGTCTAGTGGCACCACACCCTCTGATCACCCTCTGATCACCATCCCTGTTATTTTGCCTCTCTTTTCCCTGGTGATCGCCATCCCATCTGAAATTATAAAAACATTCTCTCAATGTTTTTTCTGTAAACCTTCAAAATAGAAAATGGTCCTCACTGATCTGACCCCCACCACCCCCACAGCACCCACCAACACCCACACACCCCACTACACCCCCACATGCCTTCTGTCACCTGAACAGGTCACAGGGTGAAGATCCACTTTCTGATTGAAGACATATCTTGCTGCTGGAACCAATTGCAATATGAGAAACTAAGATACTATAAGTGTGGTTCAATTTATTTCAAAGGAGTCTACAACTTTGATGCATAACTTTACCATTTTTGCATATTTTGAGCCCACATTTCCAATGTCACCTTTCTGAGACCCCACCTCCTCATGAACAATTTCAGTGGAACTATGCAAATCTGACCTGAAAGGGGGTTCCATGGTTGCTTGGCAAAATCATTTTTTGGGCAGGCTTCAAAAATTTTCAATGCTCTTGTTCATGAGACGTGGTCATAAGAAGGCAATGTTCTGAATTTGGGGTCAGAATATGTAAAAATGACAAAGTTAGGTGCATACATTGAAATTTTACAATGCTCACTTGTAAATTTGGTAATTTTAAATATGTTGACCCCAAATTTTCAACATAGCCATTTTATACAACACCTTATGAATGTGACAGCTGTCATTTTTCAAATCCTGGAAAAAATGTGTTTTCATACCTGAGGCACAGAATGATGTTTCCATGTCATGGAATAACATTTTGGTGACCTGTCCAGTGGTGCTGAGGGTTGAGATGTGGGATGCCACACCTCATGCCACGCCGGCGATCTGGGTTCAGGAATGAGCCTGGGTCACTGGGGGTCAGCAGTGGAGACAGAGAGAGGATTTAGCATCCAGAGGACAGCTCTACTCTCTCTGGGTGGGATTCAGGCTTGCCTGGCACTACAGTGGCCCCCGGTGGAGACAAGAGGTACTGCTCACACCAGGGGGCAACACGTAGTGGGATGAGAGCTGTGGCAGGCAACCTGACACCATTGCACATCTGCGCTTTCAAGGGGCAGTGGGGGATTGAGGGCATTAACCAAGCTCCAGAAAAAAAACCTCCAGCTGCTTTGTAAGATGACGAGGGCTCCTGCAGCTCACTCGCATCCCAACATCGGCCCTGTGCACTTAGGGATCCCCATGGCTGACCCAGCAACAAGGTAGTTCCCTCTAATCCTGGTACCAGCCGCCAAGGGAAGGCAGACCCACCCCGTGGGGGTGATCTGGGGGGCTGAACCTGCCAAGTCATCTGGGGGGGATGTCCTGGGTAGGCAAGGGTTCAGACAGGGATTGAGAGGCACAGCCCCATGGGCACCTCCAAAGGATGCCCAGGCAGTAGGAATGAGAAATAAAGTAATAATAAAAAAAAAAGAATAACATTTTGGTGGGAATTTGAAAATTCTCAGTACCTGGTTCATGAGGTGGGGTAATACCAAGGCTATGCTGACAGCCTGGTTGCTGTTTTGGCAGAAATTCTGGCCATGCACTTCCACAGCAACATACATATACCTTTCTATGAAGAGATGGGAGCACAGGGCCTGGAGGGCCCTGCTGTCCTTCAGGCAAATGAGGATATGATTATACTATCTGGAAAAGTAAAGAAATTCTTTACAAGAAACTACATTAATGTACCAGTTAGGGTAGCTTGATGCCACAAAAGTAGAGAAATGTCATGTTAGAGTTTCCAACCCTAACCCCCCAACCCTGCCCCTCAAACAGTAAAAGGAAAAAAGCATTAGGGTTTTGGGTCTCTGGAGTCTTGGCAAATCAGTAGTGGTGGTCTTCCTTAGGGTTTGTCAACCCTAATGCTCACCCCACCCCTCAACCCCTACGTTCCAATCTGAAGCACAGGTACAGTTCGAAGCCACTGCCTCATAATGATACACTCTTCAAAGCTAAAGAAGTATTTCTCACCACAGGTTACCAACACAGTTTGCTGTACTTTTCATCATGCAAGGCTCTGTGGGCCCTGTGAGAAGAAAGGAGATCATGTGTAATGCTGTTTGCTCATGATATGGTGTGGGAATTAGGGTTGACAACCCGCTGGGAAGACCACACCACTGATGTGCCAAGACTTCAGAGAACCAAATCACTATTTTTTTTTTTTCATTTTCTGCTTCAGGGTAGGGGTGGTACATGAGGCCTGGAAACCCTAATGGCACAGTTTCCTACTGTTGTGGCATTAAGTTACCCTAAAGGGTGCATTAACACAGTTTTGTGCAAAGAAGATATATGTGTATATCTTTGCAAAAAACTGTGTTTAATACAACATTGAGGGTTCAGGCTGCAGTAACAAAAGTAGGGAAATGTGACTGTGAGCTCCCAACCCTGAAACCACATCCCCACACCTAAAACAAATCAGGTGTGGAGTCTTCCTTGGCATTGTCAACACTAAAGCTCACATCATTTTATACACTACAGAAGCATACACACCCAGCGGGTAAGCTTTAGGGTTGACAATACAAAGGTAGACTCTGCCCCTGATTTGTTTTATGAAGTATATTTAGGGTTTAACTCCAGCCAAATTTCCCTGCTTTTGTCACTGTACCATGTTTCCCATGTCAACATGGATCTTCACTCAGTGACCTGTTCAGGTAAGTGAAGGTGTGTGGGGGATCTGGGTGTGTGGGGTGGTGGGTGCTGAGTGGGAGGTCCGGGTAGAGGCTGCTGTACGATTGGCAAAGAACTATTTTTTGTACATAAAAAACATTGAGGGACCATTTCCTTTAATACAGGCAAGCATGGACACTGAAGGGGGGAGTAAAATGCCACCAGGGATACCTCACTCACTAATAGAAATGCCCATCAGAGGATGGGGGGTGCCACTAGTCACCAGGGATGAATCATACATGGGAAATGGGGACAGCACTGCTACACATAAGGTATACACATTATAATTACAGGGACAGTGCTGGAAGGGTGCGGGATGCCACTAGACACCAAGAAAAATGTGTTTAATAAATATAGAGATTGAAAAAACTATGTGGGCAACAACCAGATGGTGGAGGCACTACTAAACACCAGGGACAAATATCAAAAAATTAAAGTACAGTGTCTCAAGGGTGGGGGCTGCCACTAGACACCAGAGAAATACTACACATTTATTATGGGGGTGGCAATTGGAGGGTGGGGGATGCCACTAGACACCAGGAAAAAGATGCCAGCAGAGGGAAAAGGATTTTCATCTCATGAAAAAGGATCTTTTTGTGTGCTTCATGGTACAAAAAGAGATTTTTTTCCTATCATGAATCATGAAAAAACATTTATAATCTTAAAAAAATTTTTTAAGACCATTCTTCTAATATTTCAGCACAGAATCTAGCTAATGGGGTCCCGATAAGCAAGTTACTTGTGTTGGTCTCAGTGTTCTGTGGCATTTTTGTGCATTTTCATGTTTTTTTTCTTTTGAAAAAAAACATGTTGGCATATGAAAAACTTCACAAAAAGGTTTCTCCATATGAAAATTCGATACAGCTATTTTTAGGTGAAATGGGCATGCTCAGAACCCAAAGATTTTAAATGAATTACCCTTGATATGGATTAATATTTTTTTCACCTAACCACCAATGGCAATCCATCTGAGGCACACCCTTTCTACCCTGAAAATTTCAGACCAAAATTCCAAACCATCTGGGCGCTATGTGATTGCAAACAAAGAGTACAAAACAGCAATTTTTTGGTGTGTAGCTTGGCATCCTTACATCTCACTGGAACAAAACTTGGCATGTCAACAGATCTACCCCCATGAGACAATGCATGCAAAATGTCATGCAAATCCGTTGAATGGTTGCAAATTATTAAAGTGCAAAAGGGGTTTAACATAGAAAACCCTAAATATACTGGCACTACTGCACCCCTATAATATATAGATATAGATATTCAGGACAAATAATAATTAGATAAATTGCCTGATGTTACAGGAAACTCATTTTATGAAAAAAAATCTTAAGTATATTGCCAGCTTATTTCTAGGCTTAGGAATTCATGCGCTATATGACACCATGGCTAGAGCAGTAGCAATAATTATAAAAACATTATTGCAATCACAAATTCAGGAACAGCTAATGGATCCATCAGGATGATTTATTATATTAAAAACTAAGAATTATAATCTTGTCTTAAGCTTAAATGTGTATGCTCCTAATGAGAAAGATATAGAGTTTTATGTAAATCTGTTTTTATAAAAACTGCTCAATTTCAGACCCCCCCTTACATTGTAGGAGGGTATTTTAATATTGTTTTACATTAGGGGATTTAGACCATACACTGGGAAAGAAATGGAAGACAAAATCAGCTACTATAATTCTGGGTTTCCTGGATGAATTAGCATTGAGAGACCCTCGTTTGCATTATGTATCCATCTCTTAAGAAAAGTTCCTTCTGCTCACAAGTACATAAGTCATATTCACATATAGATTACTTTCTAATTTCCAAAATAATTTTTCATATGATTGAGACCATTTATGCGGTGCTATCAATGTTTCCGATCACACTCTTGTGTATATGATGCTGCATCCATCTTCTATTAGGAAAGACTTTTCTTGGAGGCTAGATCTGTTATTAAGAAATAACAACACAATAGATGGAATCTCCCATGAAATTCAATTATTCTTGGAAATAAATATCAAAACAGAATTTTCATTGAGTACAGTTTGGTATGCTTTAAAAGCCTAAGAGGCATTTTTATATTTATTTATTTATTTCAGTTTGGGATTAATACCTTTGAGTCAAGGACTCATTTTCAAAGGTTCCACATCAGTGATGAACAAACATTACAAAGAAAAAGGGGGTTACAGAGAAAAAAAAAGGAAAACATTGAAGCATATACACAGGCAGTAACAGTAAAATTTAAACTTATACACATCAAATTAGTACATATTAACAGATAGACTGATTAGATAAGAGGGGTTTGGGGGTCAGCCATAGGTGGCATCATCTGAGCTGGGAGAGAGGTGGAGCTTTCAACCTAGTGAGGCCATCGTCAGGTAATTGGGGGTAGGGGAGCGGGTTAGAAAAAAGTGATATATAGCAGAAAGATGTAGAGGGGGTAGGTAAATGGAAAACTGGGTGTGAAGTACTAACACATTAGTGCAGGCAGGTACAATTCATTTTAGAGCAAAGGAGAGATTTGAGCCCAGCTTTGAAGGTACTAATCTTGGTAGTTTCAGTGAGGTCAGCAGGTAGTTCATTGTACCATTTTGGTCCTTGATACAGGATGGAGTTCTGGGCAAGTTGTGTCCTTTTGAAGGGAATCACCATCTTGTTAGTAACCGCACTACAGGTAGATTTCATTGGGAAGCCAGCTTTAAGTGTCTGCCCAGTGTGAGGGATGTCATATATATCTCATGCCTCTTTTCGTAGAAACTAGAAAGGTAAAAAAAAATGGAATTATCAGAGGTAAAATTATGAGCAACAGAAACAAAACATGTATTGTTAGGTAACCAAGAGGATCTATTGCAAGTGTTCAAGTTGCAAGAACAATGTAATAAAGAGGCTGAAGCTTAGGTACAGAGGGCCATAATGAGGGCAAAATCAAAGTACAATTTTTTTAGTGATGAACCAGACAAACTCATGGCATAGCAGTTGAAATGTGAACACAATTATAATACAATCTTTTGCATAAAGGACCAGAATAATCAATGTCACTACAGTTCAGAAAGTATCTCAACAATCTTTAATGATCATTATAGAACATGAGATATCAAGTCAATGAATTAGTGCATCAGACAGTATTTAGAGTATACACAGTTTCCAAAAATAACTAAAGAAGATGCTCAATTGCTGAATACAGAAATTTCCCTAGATGAGGCAGCATAGATGACAGGCGAACCTCCCAAATGAGAAAGCTTCTGGCTCATATGGATTTAGCAATAAATTTTATAGAATTATTACATACTGTATTGCCCTTGAATTAGAGACACTTTCCCAACACATACACACTACTGAAGTATGGCCATCTTCTTTTAATGATGCTCCAATGTCACTTCTAAAATAAAAAAGCTAAGGATCCATAGTTATGCGGTTCATATCATCCTGTTACTCTTTTAAACAGTGACATAAAATCTTAGCAAAAAGACTGTTCTCAATGGTGAATAAAATTATAGATCAGGATCAATCGGGGTTTGCTCCAGGCAGGAAACTTACAGTGCAACCAATATTAGAAGAGCAGTGAGCATCATTAAGCAGGCTGCAACAGACAATACGGTACTCTTAACACTTGATGCCAAAAAAGCTTTTGACAGGGTAGATTGGCAGTATTTGAAGATAGTCTTAACCAAATTTGGCTTTTCTGGCCAATTTAATACATGGTTAGATATAATCTATAATCAACAAAATGCTAAGGTTAAGAGTAACTTTAAAATTTCAAAGTGATTTTCTCTGCAAAAGGGTAGCAGATAGAGTTTTACCCTATCATGTTGACTATATATCAATTCATGCCAGTGAGTTTGCTCCATGACAATTCATCCCGGACTATTGGTGCTGGAATCAACCAGCTCTCATGTCAGTTCGACCATGGTGAATTAACCTCCAGTGTAAATATTATAAAATGTATTTACTTATTTTAAATGTGGTAAATGGGAAAAGCCCACTGAGCCAAGGCACAATTCCAGGTGCAACCTGGGGGCAAAGGGAAAGCAAAGGGAAAGCAAATACATTCAGGTACACATGGGATACATAGAGAGAGCAAGTAGGTAGCTTTTGTTAAGACAGCTAACAGAGATACATACAGTATGAGAACAGCAAACTAGGGCCAATATAATAATGAAGCTACTTGAGTACATACAGTAGTTTGACACAGGTAGAGCCCAGCAGTGGAGGCAATATTTGCAGTAAACTTCATGGTGGCGGGGGCAAATTTTACTTGTAAATAAACTCCAAGTGGACACAATCCACCCATCAGATGAGTCAATGTACTTGAGGGTTGTAAAAGTGGAAGTCATACTGTAATTGTTGTTGGAATACAGTATAATATGTAGTGAGAGTGAATTGCCCAGGGTTGAACTAACATGGGAGCCGATTGACGCTGGAGATAATAGCCTGGGTCAAGTTGTCATGGAGCAAAATGCCTGGGATGTTTTGACATGTCCTCTGTCATCTCTGCTATTTGTGATATACATAGAACTGCTAGCTATGGCAATTAAAAATAGTGGTAATGAAGATATAGTGATTAATAATGGGGGAAATACATTAAATCACTTTAAAACAGATGATATTCTATTATATGTGAGGAATGGTACAGATTATATTCTATATCTTCTCTCATTAATTGAAGACTTTAGTAGAATTTCAGACTAGACAGTAAACAGGTCAAAATTTGATGCTCTTTCATTAGACCCCACCTCAAATTTGATCAGAATGCCCCATCCTTCCATGGTGCCATTGTATGAGAAGATACAATATCCGGGCACCTTGATTCATAAAGATGTCAATAAATTGTTTGATTTAAATGTTGGACCTTTAATACCAAAAAAAAATACAAAACTCTTAATACATGGTCTCCCCTTCCACTCTCTCTCTAATAGGTAGACTAAATATTATTAGAATGAACATTCTCCCTAGAATTATGTTTTATTTCCAGGCTTTGTTCTCGAAACATGATTATGAATTTTGAAAGGTTTTACCATTCAAAAAAAAGTTTAGTAAATTTAATGCCTTTCTTTGTGTTTTTCATTATATGCTGCTTTGTATATTTGGGAACGATTGCTGCTTAAAACATAACAGTATTTATCTGTGGCTTTGTATTTTGTGGCTGTTTCTCTTGAACAGATTTTTGCTAGTTTTTAAGATTTGGTTATTTATTAGTGGGTTCCCTATATTTCTGATGCAATAATATGGTCAGGATGGTCAAGTGAATTGATATGCATGGTATTCATCAAGCTTTTATGCCACAAGGTACAAGAAGTTTTCTGTTTTTTTTTTTCATTAGTTTTGAGTAATTGTATTGTTATTGCAAGTATTGATTTTTTTTTGGTTTTTACAACAATCTGTCTTATAAGCAAGACCTTCTGTCCATGGCCCTACTCCCTACTGTTGCAGTAGCTGCATAAAACTGCAGAGATTTGTTGCTGAATGTCAGTATCTCTATATGGTGATCCAGCAGCTTGAAAGTCACTTTGTAGATTTCATTAAAAAGCTAATTTATACATGCAAGCAATGTATCTTGTGCTTTTCTCATTGAGCCAGTGCTGCTTTTTTTTGCATTTGAGTATTTGAAACACCATGATCATGTCCCATTACAGCCTTCTTTTCTTTAAGTTTAACAATCTGAATATGTTCCATTTCCCCTTATAGCTTTTGTGCCCTGTCACTAATTAGCTTGGGGGCCCTAAACTGGACTCTCTTGGTCTCTTTAATCTCCTTCTGGTAGGGGGTCTAACCAAGACCATTTATGAGAGAGGGATCACCTGTCTTGATGATCACTTTACCCTTTACCTAATTAATCTCAACATTAAATTTTATAGCAACTGTTGCAGTACATTGGCTGCCCTACCTTAACTGACTGCCCACAATTATCCTATAGATCTTTTTCTCAGTTATGTTGTCCACTGTTACACCACACAAGGTGTATGTGTGATCCACATTCTTCACCTCTAGGTGTAGTACCTGTCACGCGCTCATGTTAAATCTGAGTCACCATTTCTCAGATTATGCTTCATGGATCCAAAGGTCCCACTGTAATGTATCACCCATCTGCTGTGTCAACTCTACTTTCTAATTTAGTATTATTAGCAAACTTCAGCAGCCTACTGCTGATTCTGTCCTTCTGATCCCTTGTAAATATGTTGAAGTACAATGGAACAAGCACAAACATCTGTGGTACTCCACTAAAAACTCCCCTCCACATTCAATGATGCGCATTCACCACCATTCTCTGCTTCATATTTGCCAATCACTTTGCTGTGCACCACTTGTACATTAAGTGAACACCATGTACATTACTTTCTGTACGAGTTTTTCTTTCTGGTTGTTTAAAATGAGTATTACAAGGGGCCTTTATGGGATTGGAAGGCTACTGCAATAAAAATCATAGCTTTTTAAAATAATTAATAGTTTTGCTTTCCATAATAAATGTAAACATTGGTGAACTATCCAATAGTCTAGAAGTGAGTGTACAGTATGTGCAATCCCCAATCCAGATTTCTACACTGAGTCCCTGATGCTGTCTGTCTACAGTGTAGCAGAGACTATATAGGGTTTCTATTTGGGGCAACTCCACCATCAGGGGTGGAGTGAGGAAAGAATGATTCTATTGCTGCACAGCTGTCTCTAGGTGGCTTGAGGGTGAAAAGCCATGCAAGCAGGATTCAGTGCTTCAAGTTGCCTTCCTCTGGTGATGTGACCTCCAGGGACCAATATATGCAAAGACATCAATGTGCAGTCAAGACTCTAAAGACAACAATTGGAAGTAGTAGGTGGGTTTAGTCTCAATCAGCCCCAAGGTCAACAGAGGACTTCATTACAAAGTGGAGAAGGATGGGCTATTAGGCAAAAATCATTGGTGTAGACTGGTTCAGAAAATTAGGTGCTGCTCATTCTCCATACCCATGAGGATTAGTCAGGCTTCCTCTCAGTTAGGTAGCTTACTCTTCCATCCCATATATGGTACAATCTAGTGTCATATAAAGTAAGACACTATTGAACTGGTTAGTGAAATCATGAATCTGATTTGATGAGCATCATGATGGTTCATTGGCAGAAATGCCAAGCCCAAGCACTGAAGGTGGTAATCCTGGTTAGAGATCTGTGAAATTTCCAAAATTTTGTTCCACCAAAATTTGCTAAATGCATTTCATGAATTTTCATTCATTTTATTTTGTTTTTTTGCCCATGACTTGAGGGCTTATTATATTTTTTAGGACAGCATTTGGTGGAAAATATTTACTTTGTTCCCACAAGGAAGGGAAAAAATAACTGCAGTTTGGGTTCTTTTCCCCACAATGTGAGGATTTTGTGCATGTCAGCAAGGCATTACATGAAATGTTTCAAGTACTTGATGACATACCAAGAATGAAATTGACAAATTTTGCATGACATTTACTTGCTGAAAACACAGTTGACACAATTTTAGTCCTTTGATGAAGCTGCAAAGAAAATATAAAGGGATAATGTAGTAATTATTAAAGGATATGTAACATTTGAGGAGCATTTTGAAATTACAATATGCACAGCAGGGTATGCTTCTTTGCAAATATTATCACACCTTTGTTGGCTGAAAACCTTGTGATTTACAGTACACATATGGATGTTGACAGTCACAGTGAAACACATTCTGTCATTTTTTTAATCATTATTGACATTATCCGTTTATATTGAGTGTGTTAAAGTCACAAAAAGAATAATGGAGTTGTCAATAGGACTTAACTCCCAAAATTTAAAGTTTCTCTTATGTTTGTGTGATCTATGTGTTAAAGCACTTTCTGTGAAACATGTTCAAATCCTAACAAGGTAGCGTAAGTAAGACACTTGTCCATGGTGTATGTTTCAGTGCCCCACTGTAAAATTTTTGAAAAGCAGTACCCCACAGAATATGAGACTTTGCATCTCATTTGGGATGCCTGTTAAACTTTCATCACTTAAAGTTGGATCCTGTCCTTCAGTATACTGGAAAACAGCAGTAAGCATGGGAAGAATGTGCTTATATACCTGTAAAATTGGGGTGAAATGATAATGCAGTGGAATACAAAAGGCATATGTCTACCCTGCAGGAATACACAATGCTGATATCTACACTGTGACGAAAGCTTACATTTACATGCACAGTGCAAAGGTCACTTGTAGCTAGCTTTCTCAGTGAGATGATCAGCATTTATTTCAACTGTGCTGTTCTCACCCAGCAGCTCTCAGATTCTGCCTCAGGCCCCATCCACACTGCACCCAACAAGGCTTAAATGGTTCCAAACCATTACAGGCTGCAAACGTAACAGCGTGTCCACGCTGCCAGGGAACAGGTGTGAAAACGGTCTGGAATCGGCACAGCCTGTCCACTTTGAGACGTGAACAGTGTGTCCACCCAACCCCTGTAATGTGGAGTGCATCCCATGGTGCACCTGAGGTAGACAGCTGTTAAGACAGAAACCCACCCGAATAAACACCCGCTGCCAGTCTACACAGGTCACACTGAGTGCTGCACAACATGCCTCAGTATCCCACAGCAATGCATGCCCAGTTGCACCCGTGGGGGACCAAGGGTGGACAGCAAGTGAAGGTGTGGAACCGTAATGAGGGGAGGCCACTACACATGGCGTGAAGGCATGCAGTGACGCACCAACACGTGCCAGGTACAGGGACCCTGCTGTGTCCCACAGACAGGCATGTGGTGCACCATCAGGAAATGGCAAACCATGCCCCCTGCCACTGGATGCAGGCTGCATGCACCAGCATACACTGTGCAGCCAGGCCACACATCCAGGACCCCCACACCAGCAACCCATGGAACAGGAAGCCCCACTGTGCCCCAGAAAGCAATGTGTGCATGCAAGCACAACACCCAAGCAAACCAGCAACACGGTATGGTGACACAAGACAGCCTTTATTCCAATGCCGCCATGACTTCTGGTGGCAATAACACAAGTAAACAATGTGCAGCGACAGCATGGCCATGCAGTGGACCATGTGCATGGCTGCATAACACCACATATCCCCAAAGGAAACAGACACTGTCATGTGAACAAACAATGCAATACACAATGCAGGGCCACCATATGGGTGGCACCGTACACCAACTTATCAAAGGAACCTATGTGTGGGCCACTGTACTGTCACCCGAACCAATGAAAATCATAACCATGCACAGGTGGTGCCCTAACCCAGGCACCAGTGTGGCCATACTGCATTGGAACCCCTGACACAGCATGTTGCAGAGACTCCATGCAACAGTGCATGCAACCCAGGAATTGCACTGTGCAACTGAGTGCCACAGTTGGCACATACCTCTGTGCCAACATGAACCAGGCACTGTTGTCACTGGGCAGATGCCAGTGGCATCTCCAAAGTAGGGGGGAATCAAATATGGAGTCCTGTGTGGCAACCGATGGGACGCACCAGTCAGCCAACCCCTGCATGATGCATGGGTTATCACAAGGTGGTCCACTGGAACCCGTCACTGTACAGGTTCTGTGTGAAGCTGAGCATGCCTGCTGCAGGATCCAAGGGAGTAGAACTGTGCAGAACAGTGGCACCATGCATCGGGGGTTGGGGTGCTGTGTGCAAGCCAGTGGTGGCTGGTGTGACACCTGTGGGGTACAGCTTGCCATGCTGGCACCAGCTGGTGTTGCCTGGGATGTGGGTGGCTGGGTGGTGGAGGCAGTGACACCACCCATGTACACTGCACCCTGTAGTGGGGTGTCATGCTTGTGGGGTGCTGGTATAGGCAGGGGATGCATCCTGGTGGTGGCTGCCTGTGCCACGCAACCTGTCTGTCCACCAGCAGTGGACAGGTGGCCGATGGCAGGGTTGGCCATGCCACTGAGGTTCTCAGTGGCCATTGGCAAAGTGGCACACCCATGGGGGAACAGGGCACAGGGGGATGGGGCTGCAGTGATGTGTGCCATGGGGGTGGCACCTGGCCATTGTGGTGCGGATGCAGGGGGTGGCTGCTGGCATTGCATGGCCAGTAACTGGACCATCTGTGTGAAGAACCACTTTGTCTGCCCTGCCTACTGTCTCTGTAACCACTCCTACAACACCTTCTCCTCCCATGCCTGCTCCTTCTCCAGGTTCATCAGCTCCCCGGGGTGCTCTTGCATCATCCTACGTGTAGGTTCCAGCACCGCCCCAAGTACTTCTGCCATCCATGCTGTCTTCGACTTTCTCTTCCTGAGGTTTACCAGGGGTGCCTGGTCACCCTGCCGCTTCATATGGCTGCCTCCTCCCACAGTGTAGCCATCACTGGAGGCTCCTGGCATCACGTCCTCCAGGGCCAAGGACACTGGGGAGGCCTCTGCTATGTAGGTGTCCACCAATGTCCCCTCACCGGGGTCTTGTCCTGGAATGGCAGAACACACCTGTCACCATTACACACATGTGTGTGCCCTACCCCCACCCACCACGGCCAACTCCAGCCCCATGTTCCTGTCCCCCACACACCTGTGTGCCTACGCACACCACGGGTGCCACATGCAAACTCCCTCGAGTGAACCTGTGCCACCACCCATGCCTAATACCATGTGATGCGTGCCCTCCACTGGCATGCCATAGAAACATAGAAACACAGAAACATAGAAACATAGACTTTGATGGCAGATAAGGACCGCTAGGCCCATCTAGTCTGCCCATTTCCCTACCTACAGGATAGGCCGCAGATCCTAGTTAACCAGCAGCCTATTTCTTCCTACCCACCACAAGAATTGCCTTATGTCTGTCCCATGCATTCTTGAATTCTCCCACAGTTTTAGACCCCACAACCTCCTCAGGAAGGCTGTTCCATGCATCCACTACCCTTTCTGTGAAATAATACTTCCTCACATTGCCCTGAACCGCCCTCCTTCTAT
Organism: Neoceratodus forsteri; assembly: GCA_016271365.2. NCBI lineage: Eukaryota > Metazoa > Chordata > Ceratodontiformes > Ceratodontidae > Neoceratodus > Neoceratodus forsteri. Next base: position 944,642,753 of record CM057452.1, read on the forward strand.
CTTTAAATTGTGTCCCCTTGTTCTTGCAAGTCTCCTTTTCTGAAAATGCTACCCTCTTGGACTTTGTTGATTCCACTGAGGTACTCAAAGTTTCTATCATGTCCCCCTCTCCCTTCTTTCCTCAAGAGTATACATATTAAGCTCCTTTAGTCTCTCCTCATCTGACTTCTCTTGCAGACCCTGCACCATTTTAGTTGCCCTCCTCTGGACTGCCTCTATCCTGTCTATGTCCTTGTGGAGATGGGGTCTCCAGAACTGGACACAGTACTCAGATGGGGTCTCACCAACTGTCTGTACAGAGGGATAACAACTTCCTGTTTTCTGCTACTGATGCCTCTCCCTATACATCCCAGTATACCCCCAGCCTCCTACTGCCTTAGCACATTGCTTTTTCTAACCTTAAGGTCATCTGATATGATTCCCCAGGTCCCTTTCCTTTTTGTTGTTGTTACTACCTCCCCACCCATTGTGTATTCTTCCCTGGTTCTTGTTTCCCAGGTGCATTATTTGCACTTCTTTGCATTGAATCCTAGCTGCCATACTTCTGACCATTCCTCCAACCTTGCCAAGTCCCTTTTCATCCTTTCCATGCCTCCTTGTGTATCAACCCTTTTTCAGATTTTTGTGTCATCTGCAAAAAGGCATACTTTTCCTTCCAGTCCCTCTGCAATGTCACTGACGAAGACATTAAAAAATGCCAGAACCCAGCATACACATTGCACAATGCACGTACCTGTGTCGGGGCCCTACCACTGCACACCATTGTCATCTTCAATTCCCAGGTGCTGGCACACATCCTCGGTGGTGTCCCCATCATTCTCCGTGTCCAGTTCAGGGCTAGCCACCTGTGAACTCTCCAGGATGAACGCTGCTTCGGTGCTAGGCCGTGTTCCCAGTATGGTAACCAATGTGTCATAGAAGAGGCACACCACATGCACCCCACCCCCGAGTGTCTGTTGCTGTCCCTGGTTTTATGGTACCGTATCTTCAGTTGCTTTATCTTCATGGCATTGCTTTGCTGTCTGTTCCACCCCATTCCCGAACAGGTAGTCCGATACCTTCTGATACATCTTCATGTTGAGCCTTGCATTGGCTAGCTCTGCCTGCACCTTCTCCTGGGTCCAGAACTCCACCAGGAGTTTTGTGGCCTCATCCGACCAGATGGCACTACGATCTGACATGGTCCTGCAGGTGGGCAGCGTGGCGTACAGCTGTGGTCACTGCTTGGCACAGGCCTATCTACCCTCCACCATTCACAGGCGGTGCTTGGGGGCTGGGGTCACTCTGCAGTGGTGCTGGTGTGGTGTGCTCTGGCACTGCTGTCCTCTGGGGGCTGGTCATGTGTTGTGGCAGCTGCTGGGGCCCCCTTCACACCTGTGGCACACAGTGCTGGCGTCTGTTGCTGCCTCCCCATGGCTTGTGCCCATTGTTTGCCCTGGGCACCAGCCCTCTTTCTTCCTCGCAGTTCGTGTACTGCTGCTGCTGGCAGTACCCCCTATTGGCACACTGTGCCTCCTGGCTGCACCTCTGTTGGATGTGTGCACCCAGCTGATCTGGCCTCCATGCCTCTGATGTTGTGCAGGTACTGCCCTGCACTGTTTCCCCCTTGCTGCAGTGGTTACAGTCCCTGCATGCCTCCCTGCCTTCCAGGCACTTCCTTCTTCATCTGCCTCCCAAGTGCCCCTCTGTGGTGCTCTGCCTACTGGTCTAGTGGATGACTGGGGGCTAAACGGTCACGCATTTAGATGTCCGGCGGTAATGTTACAGCCTTGTGACCATTTTCTACTGTAGAAACGCTCCTGACGCAGGTTTCTACAACGGTTGCGAAAACGCCTGCTGTAACGTTGCCAATGTAAATGTACGCCATTACTGATGCAGTTTGCACCCTCTGTAACATTACAGAAGGGTTTTCAGGCTGCAGTGTGGACAGGGCCTAAGTGTTTTTGCTGCTTTCATGAAGTTAATGACAAGAACGCAGCTCACCTGTCACACCTGCACCTGTATTTCCCTCTTTCACTTTCATCTTGTGCACACCATGAAAGCCCCAAAGCAAGCAAACAGCAGCCTGAGTTTCATACTGGAAAAGAATCCAGAAAAGAACAAAGCCTTCCACGTCCACAAATACTTAAACTATCAAGGAATACACCCTGCTTCATCCCAAATGCAAAGACAGTGTTTCTGCTTGTTTTAGCAGAATTTTCCTTTTTTCTCCTGTGTATTCTTTGTTTATACCACAAGATAAACTAAAATAAAACAAAAAGTTCTGGAAACCCTTATTGTATAAATCGGACACATGATGTGCAGTTTGTGCACTATAGAAAATATTTTCAATCCTGCAGAGTTACCTCAGGATACTCTCATGCGTGGCTTCACCACTCATGAGTATCCAGAGGTCACTCTGCATAAGTGAAAATATTTTCCATATCACACTCCTGCCCATCATGTATAACTATTTATATGGTGTCTTCCACATACACTCTAGGCCAAAGTTGTTTATCCACAAATTCTATGAAGAAGAGTTTAAGTGACTGACTGTGGGTCACATATTAAGAACAATAAATTGCAGTTGTAGAATTCAAATTGATGTCTGGAGGTACTCCAGATTCACAGCTCTGGAGTCTAACCACTAAGCAAAACTGTGTACTTTATTATTAATTGAGTAATGCCGATTATTAAAAATGTGTTGGTTTAAACCTTCAGTGTGCATGATGGAACACAGGGGTTGCAAGTTCAAAATGAGGGTTGCCCCTGCTAATGTTGGATACTTGTGAGATACAGAATGCAGCTGAGACCCCTTGGGTGAATGAATGGTTAACAGATTTATAAAAAAGCAGCCAGATTATTTTTTTGTAAATTCAGAAGGTGCCTCTTGTTCATCTAAACTCTAACCAGAGGAATAACTAATAGATTACCAAATTTCATGGATCAGTTAACAGGCTGTCTGTAATCCTTTTATGTGCTGTCAGTTGAGTGAGGAAAGTTTTCTTGTGGGCCTAAGTTGCCCTCTAGTGGCTAATAGGAAGTACCTTTCTTTCACATTTTAGCAAATACTAACAACTCAAAGGTAACAAACTTCATCATTTCTTATGTTATAAAAAAATGAAAAGTGCTTATGGTGCTAAGAGACATCAACAAATGTCACTTGTCTATGATTGATAAATTTCTGTCAATCAAGTACAGACTGCTCCAGATACGGTTCCAGGTATGGCTGCAGCACACAGTAAACTGAACTGCAACCAAAACAACAAACCAGGCTAAGAACAGACTCACCAAAAAAAGTCATAAACAGGTCACAAAGTAAACCATACAGATACAAGTGACTCTAGAAAATGTTCACGTATGTGTCCATACTGTGCCGAGTTTAAAGGCACTTCTTCTTCCCCTGTAACATGCCTTCCTGGTAGATGTTGTGAAGGATATATTCTCCTAAGCAGGAAATAAACAAATAACTGTCACAGATTTAGTATCTGAAGATTTAAAATGACGTGGGTTGGGGATGTACAATATCAAATTTGTGTGACAAGCATGCAAAATATATGTCACATGTGTGTTGCTGATACATTACATGTGTGTCACATGTCTATATATATATATATATATATATATATATATGAACATACGAAATTTGTCAGCAGATAAAGGCCTAGAGGTCTATCAAGTCTGCTTGAATGTGCAGCTAGCACCCCTTTTTCTGCAGCTGCCCCTCCCTCTCTTCCACCCTTCCCCTTCATTAACCCTCCCCCTTGTCCTGTCCCATCCTCATTTGAAGCAGTCCACTGTTCTACTGCATACCACTTCTGCAGGTAATGCATTCCACTCAGCCACCACCCTCTCTGTAAAAAAGTATCTCCTCATCTCCCTCCTGAACCTTCCTCGCTCCAGTCTCATATCATGGCCCATGGTGGCCCTCCCCTCCCTTACTTTGAACAGCCCCTCTGTACCCACCTTGTTTATTCCTTTCATGTATTTAAAGGTTTCAATCATGTCATCCCTGTCTCTCCTCTCCTCCAGTGAGTACATGTTCAACTCCTTCAACCTCCTCTTGTATGATAAGTTCCCCAGCCACTTGATCATCTTTGTCGCCCTGCGCTGCACCCCCTCCAGTAACTTAATGTCCCTCTTCAGATACAGATGCCAGTACTGCACGCAGTACTCCAGGTGTGATCTAACTAATGACCTATACAGTGGCAGAATCACCTCCTCCCTCCTCGAGGATATGCCCCTTGCAATACAACCCAGCATTTTGTTGGCCTTTGCAGCTGCCTTCCTACATTGTGCCAAGTTGTTCATTGACCCTGTAATGAGCACACCCAGATCCTTCTCCTCCTCTGTCTGGGATAGCTGCACTCCCCCTAACTGGAAACTCCTCCTTGGGTTCTTCATCCCAAAATGCAGCACCTTTCACTTTTTGGCATTAAACCCCAGTTGCCAGGTGTCTGACCAGGTTTCAAGCTTTGCCAGATCATCCTGCAACCCCTGCCATCCCCTAGGTCATCCACCACTGCGCCTACCTTGGTATCATCAGCAAACAGACTGATCTTGCTCTTGATGTCCCATGATATGTCTGCAATGAATATCCCAAACAACACTGGTCCCAACACCGAGCCCTGTGGAACACCGCTTGTCACTGCCCTTGGGTGTGAGAGCTCCCTACCCACCACCACCCTCTGTTGCCTTCCCTAGAGCCAGTTTCCTACCCATCTCACCAGCTTTGCACCTGCACCTGTGCCTACTAACTTCCTTACCAGCCTTCCATGTGGCACTGAGTCGAATGCCTTACTGAAGTCCAGATACAGGACATCTACTGCATGGCCCCTGTCCAGTTGCCTAGTTACCCAGTCATAGAACTTGACCAGGTTGGTTTGGCAGGATCTGCCACGTATGAAGCCATGCTGTCTGCTGTCCGGTAGTCCTTTGGCCTCTAGGAGGGCCACCAGCCTCTCCTTCAGGATATCTCCATTAGCCTACCCACGATGGATGTGAGGCTCACTGGTCTGTAGTTTCCCGGTTCATCCTTGGGGCCACTCTTGTGGAGGGGCACCACATGAGCCATCCTTCAGTCCTGAGGTACACACCCCAAATGCAGTGAAGCATTAAATAGGTATGCTAAAGGTCCTGCAAGGACCTCTGCCAGCTCCTTCAGTACCCTGGGGTGGATGCCATCTGGGCCTGGCGCCTTGTCCACCCTCAGTGCCTTCAAACCCTCTCGAACTCTGCCCTCCATGATTTCCCCATCTGTCACCACTTCCCCCCCTGCTTCTGCCATTTATTCCACCTTGGGTGTCACCACCCCTTCTCTTTAGTAAATAATGAGCAGAAGTACTCATTTAGTGCTTCCGCCTTATCGTACCCTGCTTCCAGCCAACCCCCCTCCTTCCTAATCCTTACTATGTGGTCCTTACAGCTCCTTTTCTCCCTGATGTACTTAAAGAAGTCCTTCTCCCCCTTCTTAATGCCATGTGCCAGCCTGAGTTCCATAGATGCTTTGGCTCCCCTTATTGCCCTTGTCACCTCCTTCGATTCTGTCAAGTACTCCTTTCTGTCCTCCCCCCTCCCTGTTTTCTTGTACTTCCTAAAGGCAGCTCTTTTCCTCTTTACCTTTTCCATGACCTCCTTGCTCAGCCAGCTTGGTTTCTTAGCCCTAGCCTTCTTGCTCTGGGCTTTGCAGAAGGTTTTGGTTGCCTCTACTATCCCCAGCTTTATGAGCTCCCACCTCTGGTTAGTGTCCATACTAGATTGACTTCTGGCCAGATACCCTTTTACCACTTCCCCGATCCTCCCAAAGTCGGCCCTCCTGAAGTCCATCACTCTTGTGCCAGATTCCACTCCGTCCTTGACCATATCCAATGTGAGCCATACTGAGTGGTGGTCACTCCCTGACAGCGGTTCCTCCACTGTAATTTCTCTCACAAACTCCCCATTTGCCAACACAAGGTCAAGGGTATTCCCTAACCTGGTTGGTTCACTGACCATTTGCAGCAGGAAGCTGTCCTGGAAGACATCCAGCAGTACCTGCTGCCTTCTGTTCCTGGTTGTTGGGGTGCTCCAGTCCACTCCTGGCATGTTGAAGTCCCCCACAATCACCACACTACCCTTCTTGCAGGTCCTCCTGATCTGTCCCGCTAGTTCCCTGTCTAACTCCTCCATCAGAGATGGTGGCCTGTACAGCACTCCCATTCTAAGAATCCTATTCTTGGAATCCTGGATATGCATCCAAAGTGGCTCTGTACTACCCTCCTCCCCTTCCTCCCTTACACACTTCAGTCCTTCCTTCACATATAGTGCCACCCCCCTCCTTTCCCAATCACCCTGTTCCTACGAAATAACCTGTACCCTGGTACAGACAGGTCCCAGTCATTGTATTGGGTGGCCCATGTTTCTGTGATGACTGCAATGTCCACCTCTCCCTCTGCCATGAGAACCTGTAACTCTGCAGTTTTCCTCCCAAGGCTCCTAGCATTAAGGGTAACCGCCTTCCACCCTTCCCCCCCTTCCCATCCTGCCCTCCTTTCCTAGTATCACCAATAGTATATATATATATATATATATATATACACTATAGATATATAGACCAGGGAGGGGCTGTGGATATGGCCTACCTAGACTTTAGCAAGGCATTTGACACAGTCCCACACAAAAGATTAATAGTCAAATTAACCAGCCTGGGAGTGGGACCCAGGGTGGTAGCCTGGGTAAAACATTGGCTGGACAACAGGACACAGAAGGTAATTGTAAATGGAGTCCACTCTGAAGAAAGGGGGGTTACTAGTGGGGTACCGCAGGGTTCAGTATTGGGTCCAGTCCTTTTTAATGTCTTCATCAGTGACATTGCAGAGGGACTGGAAGGAAAAGTATGCCTTTTTGCAGATGACACAAAGATCTGCAACAGGGTTGATACACAAGGAGGCATGGAAAGGATGAAAAGGGACTTGGCAAGGTTGGAGGAATGGTCAGAAGCATGGCAGCTTGGATTCAATGCAAAGAAGTGCAAAATAATGCACCTGGGAAACAAGAACCCAGGTGAAGAATACACAATGGGTGGGGAGATAGTAACAACAACAAAATAGGAAAGGGACCTGGGGGTAATCATATCAGATGACCTTAAGGTTAGCAAGCAATGTGAGAAGGCAGTAGGGAGGGCTGGGGGTATACTGGGATGTATAGGGAGAGGCATCAGTAGCAGAAAACAGGAAGTTGTTATCCCTCTGTACAGACAGTTGGTGAGACCCCATCTGGAGTACTGTGTCCAGTTCTGGAGACCCCATCTCTACAAAGACATAGACAGGATAGAGGCAGTCCAGAGGAGGGCAACTAAAATGGTGCAGGGTTTGCAAGAGAAGCGGTATGAGGAGAAACTAAAGGAGCTTAATATGTATACCCTTGAGGAAAGAAGGGAGAGGGGGGACATGATAGGAACTTTTAAGTACCTCAGTGGAATCAACAAAGTCCAAGAGGGTAGCATCTTTCAGAAAAGAGACTTGCAAGATCAAGGGACACAATTTAAAGATAGAAGGGGGCAGTTCAGGGGCAATGTGAGGAGTATTATTTCACAGAGGGTAGTGGATGCATGGAACAGCCTTCCTGAGGAGGTTGTGGGGTCTAAAACTGTGGGAGAATTCAAAAAGCATGGGACAGACATAAGGCAATTCTTGTGGGGGGGTAGGAAGAAATAGGCTGTTGGTTAACTAGGATCTGCGGCCTATCCTGTAGGTAGGGAAATAGGCAGACTAGATGGGCCTAGCGGTCCTTATCTGCCATCAAAGTCTATGTTTCTTCTATGTTTCTATATATATATATACTATATTATGGTAGCACGGTAGTGCTACCATAGTTAGGGTTGAGGAGCCATTTCTACGTTAAACCCCAAAACTTTGCACCTTAATAACTTTGCAACAGTTTTATGGATTTACCTGAAATTTGGAATACATGATCAAGAACCATAGGCCTTGGGATCTGCCAAGTTTTGTACTAGTCGGATATACAGCTATGGAGTTATTAAGCGTGATCTGTGCGCGCATTTACGCTTTTTCTGGAATTCTATGGTCGCACCTACAGGTCGTACGGTTTGTGCGACTCACCTGAAATCTTCAGGGAAGATGTGGCCGGGGTCCCCAATGTGCCTTTTGAAGATTTGGTGAAAAAATATTAAACGGTTCAAAAGTTATTCAAAAAACAGTTTCCCATTATAAGTCAATGGGAAAAGTTAACAAAAAGTTCGACAGTGTCGCAAATGCATTTTTACTTTCGCAAATGGGCCTGTTACTTTCGCAAATCCGCCATTTTGTTTTCAGTTGGTGATCAGAAAAATGGTTGGCATTTAATTTTGAGACCCTCTAGCAACGTAATTCTTTTTGTATTCACCTAGTCAGGCCCTGAGGATGCTTGCCATGTCTTTATTTTGTGGTAAAACACCCCAGAAATATGTTTTTCAAATTTCTGGAAAAAGTACTACAAAATTACTTTTAGTGCTCACGAAGTGTCGAACTTTTTTAAAAGCTTTCACAAATGCGACAGTAGTTTTCCATCTGTGGGACAGTGACAGCGATTCTTTGGCACTACGCTGCAAAAGAACCGTTGGGAGTTTTGGGCTGAAATTTGGAAGGAACGGAGCTGACATCTCACAGATGTGCCTTTCAGTGTTGTATTAAAAAAATATTACATGGCGGCAAAGTTACGGCACTCCAAATTTGACAGTTTTTCCCATAGGATAACATTACGGCGCCCAACGCATTACAGAAATCATTTGGCACCCTGCTGCAAAATAACGGTTTGGTCTTTTTTCCTGAAATTTGGAGGGAAGACAGCCAACAGGCAACAGATGTGCCTTTCAGTAGTTTGGTGAAAAAATATCACATGGCGGCAAAGTTACGGCACTCCAAAGTTGACAGTTTTTCCCATAGGATAACATTACGGCGCCCGACACATAACAGAAATCATTTGGAGCCCTGCTGCAAAATAACGGTTTGGTCTTTTTTCCTTATATTTGGAGGAAAGACAGCCAACAACCCACAGATGTGCCTTTCAGTGGTTTGGTGAAAAAACATTACAGGGAGGCAAAGTTATGGCGCTCTGAACTTTTCTTTTTTTCCCATAGGATAACATTATGGCGTTAGCCGCAACTTTCAGGGCCCGTATCTCGGAAACGGTGCGAGATACAGACTTTTCATCGGAAAATTTCTTAGCCCCCTAATAGACATAAGATTCAAATTAGCCAGGACAGTTGTAAATAATATGACTTTTAAATTTATTTTCTACGTCGTATGGTTACTGAGATATAATGTATTTAGTATTCCAAGATCTCATTTTCTGCGACGATACTCATTATTATGCGTACATTATTTGTACTCACTGTCTTTCTCTATGCAGGTTTGGGAAAACCAGCCGCAACAGCGCTTACATTACTGTTACTGTTGCCCTTTCGACTTTGATTTCATTTTCCCGTTCACTTACGTCTGACGCCTGTCCACCATGTGCTATCCTTTATGCTTTCATTTGCGCTTGTGTTTCTGTTATTTTTTGCCATTTATGTCTACAGTACTGTTTATCTTTCTTGACATTTCTGTTTGCAGGCACCATGTTACTATGTGACAACACATCACGTGGCAGACCGTTCCCGTCTACGCCACCATGTGCGTTACCCCTTCTGTTCTCATTCGCACTTGTGTTACCATGTGCGCCACTGTTAGCATTTCTGTTTGCGTTGCTGTCCCTGTTAGTATGCCACGAGACATCATGTGGCAGGGCCCCGCGCTCCCGCCGCTGCATTACATTCACTATTTCTTGTTATCATTCCCAAAAAGAAGGGAAATTAGAGGCAAAAAACTCTGTTTAATGCATTAGTTAGGGTTATTCCACAGTGACAAAAGTGAGGAAATTCTCTGTTAGGGTTGCAAACCCCCCTTGCAACCACCACGCCACCCCCAACTGGCATTGGGGTGTGCATTGGGATCATGGGTCCTAACTCTCACCCCATTCTACTTCTGCTGCTTTACACATGTCATGGGGTGAGAGTTAGGGCTGATCATCCCAATGCACACCCCAATGCCACCACGCAAGCCATCCTTTATGCTTTCTCGCCAGGTTTCTGTTACTTTTTTGCCATTTGTGTGTACTGTACTGTTTCACTTTCTGTTTCACTTTGTGTCACCATGCCCATTGACATTTCCATTTACAGGCACCACGTTACTATGTGACAAGACATCACGTGGCACACCATTCCCATCTACGCCACTGTGTGCATTACCCTTTCTGTTCTCATTCGTGCTTGTGTTACCATGTGTGCCACTGTTAGCATTTCTGTTTGCGTTGCTGCTCCTGTTACTATGCCACAATACATCATGTGGCAGGAGCGAATTACATTCACTATTTCTCAATATCATTCTCAAAAAGAAGGGAAATTAGAGGCAAAAAACTCCGTTTAATGCATTTGTTAGGGTTGTTCCACAGTGAAAAAAGTGAGGAAATTCACTGATAGGGTTGAAAACCGTAACTCCGAGTTCACCCCCCAGCACCACACACACACAGACACACACAGGGGTGTGCTGTGGCACGAGATGTGGCTGACTGACACATGTCTCTATAGGGTGATTGACCATTAACACAATTCTGGGAGTGACTTATCGCTATAATGATGAAACATGTTTTTAAACAGTTTTAAACCTTGTTCAGTATATCGTCAACCTCTTCATGCATGGTAATAAAAGATTAACATAAGGTTGTAGGATGTTTGCAGCCAATGAGAAATGTCATTTTGTCAGACTCTGAAGTACACATAGTAGTGACTGAATGGTACATGTATAGTCACAGCTGTGACCTGTTGGGTGCTGATGTGTGGCACCTTGGTATAGTAATAATGACTGCATAGGCACAAGAAAAGTAAGTACATTGCTGAGTTTTTTTACACTGTTAGGAATTATGTCAAATGTGACATGCAATGTCCCACATCGTTGCATATGCTGTGATACTGACTGTATGTCATAGGTACCAAACAAATTGATGGAGGTATAGTTGTAGCAGTATTAGTAAACATTGATTTGTATGCTTAAGTCATAGACACTTAGTTTTATGTCATAATGGTATTTAAAGTAAGGAGTCGACACAGGTGGTTATGGTTTTAAAAAATTTATTGCCAATTTGTCAAATGGAGAAAAGGTCCAATCAAGAGTGAAATTTAGTTAACAGAAGCAGTCTCACAATACAATCTTTGTATGTGTTCAATCATTGCTTGTCAAATATGTAAATGTGTAAGAATAATAATAACTGTATAATATGGATTGGAGTAAGTGTGTGATATAATAGGAAACTAATCAGATGTTGTGTGTTTCTAGTTATGTTTCAGTACTCACTACTGTTTATGTGAGGAAGTAGTTTCTGACATTCAACCTGGAATTCTAATAGTCAGGCTGAAGCTGTGGTGCTTCATTATATATTTACTATTGAATGTGAATGGAGTTTGTAAAAAATGTAACTTTTTTAAAAATGGTTGTATGTTGTAATTATGTGTAGTGCATTACTTGTGTGTTATGTTAATAAGGGAATGTCAGTCGGTTGTGAAGTGTGATTACACACATGATAGACAAGTGTTTTGTTGTAATTCTGTGACTGCTAATGTGGATGTTCCTGGGGTGGGTGAAAAACCATATGCTGACTGTCTAAGTAGTACAATTTACACAAATGTAAGTTTTGTGACATTTGATTGATATTATTTAATAATATGTCACTGACTAGGCACAAATGGAAAATTCCCACCCGACCCCTCAATTGAGGCGATCATAAATATTGTCAGGAACAGGTATGCAGTTTGTTGTGATCAGCAACAGTGCCTGATTTACAATTGTCAATATTTTTTATACGGTAGAATTACTTATGTGACAAGTTAAAAAATATAATGTTTTACATGAACAAATGACATATTATCAATTCTTACATTGGCTTCTATGTAAATTCTTAACTTGTAAATACTAAAACTGTCATGGAATGCATTTTAACAAACTTATGGTTAGTTAAATGTTGTTACTATACTGCTGAATAATATCTAAAACATTCACTTGTACTTTAGTGCTATACTGCTATTTTAGTACAAGTATCAAACTAGCTATTAACAATGTACACTTGAATACAAATGTTTCTATTATGTACAAGTAATTTTAAACACATGTAAGAGTCACTAAATTAGATTCAGCAATTGGTTATTATTTACAGTTGTGTAATTCAGCTTCTACATTATCAATAAAGGTAGTTGTTTTACATATGTACAATATAAATATTACGAATGAAAGCGTGATAGTTCTACACTGTTGCATGGTGATCGAATGATGTTCTTTATATGTCAAGACTCACTAGAGAAATTGAAGTGTTGATAGACAACTTGTGACAGAGTGGAATGTTTGCTGAATGTTATAAGGTAGCTCAGTTATTCACTATAATAATCTGAGAAGTTCTCTTTGTTTGCAAAGAGTAAGAGCTTATAAGTCATATCAATTTGTTGTTATATATGAGTTGATACATGGATTTTTAAAGAGATGTACAGAGGAGGAGAGTAGTAAGTCCTCAGTTTCTAGATGTACAATCTTTGATAGACATGTAATCATGGTTTCTCTAGTGACTGTGAATATTGTTGGCACCGATTGATGCCACTACAACAATTTTCATGTAGTCACTGATCCACACAAGATCTAACATGTCACAGTGTATGTAATGTCTGTATTAGAATTCCATTTTGTTGAAATTGTATTGTTTATTTAGAGTTGTACATTATACAACATTGTAATGAGGCATGAATTTTTTTGGACAAAGTAGTCATTTTAAAATGCTACATGTTTTGTCCTATTCTTCTGAAATATGAAGGTTGTCATAATTCTTCAATATTAGAAGATATGCATTTTTCAAGTGCCGTGGCAGTCTCTGTTTAAAAGTCGTTGTAGAGTTGTCACACTCTAACCATCCAGTTCTGCACCTTAGTAACGAGGTGTAATGCCCAGAATGCATGGATTGACCATGGTGATAGATTATACTGTGAGTGTCAGACAGTGATTGGTTGAAGACTATTCTACTAGCTGTGTAATCTGTGATAGGAGTATCAACTCTGATGCTTGAAGTCAAATCTGTAGCAACATAAGCAACAGATATTGAGATGAACCCTTAGACGTATGGACTGAGTGCATCTGCCTCCGCACCTTCCACAGGCATGACTACATTCAGCATTAGTGAATAGCTGTCGAAATTTGACACTTTTGGTTTCAGGGACAAAGAGAGTTATCCACAGCATGTCTTGTGTGGTTTCACGCGTGAATTGCCACATGAAACACATACATATTTTGTAACATATGTTACTGTGAAGTACTGCCGCATTGGGTGCCGTCTTCATCCAGGTTGTTTATGACAGCCATCATAAATTCAATCACTGTCTTGCTGTATGTCTGCAGCAAATGTACTACATCCAGCATATGTAGATAACACCTGTCATAGTGGTGTTAGTGACTGTACATTGTTAGAGTGGTCAGAAGTCATCTTGATAATCTGCTTCAAAGTGTTTGATAGGATTGTCTATGAAGCAGATATTGCCTGCACAAACGCGGCATGTGTAGAAAAACTTGCATAGCTGAGTTAGCATAGCAGTTTACTCTACTGCTGTTGTCAAAGACTGGTACAGCAGCTACACCAACTGATTTCTGATGAATTGCTGGTTGTAAATGTTTACTTGAAGTTGTGGCCTTTGCTGAACTCTTTTTTGTCGAATCACTTTTGGAAGCTTGCTGCTGTTTGTTGCTACCTCTAGCTGTGACTGAATTGTGTGAGACAGACAGATATGTAGGCAGTGGTATTAAAGACATTTGTGGCTGATGTAGAGTACGTAACCTGTTGTACTCAAGAATACATCACTTGTCAGCCTCGTATTTTCTGAGGTGCTATACTAATGATGTGCAATCCAGAAAGGCTGCGTACTGTGAATGCAATGTAGCTCATGCCATCCTTGAAATGTCTGTACTATGTCTACCATTGCTGAATCCAAACTCAACCCCTGAGATTTCGTGAATGGAGAAAGCATATGCAACACATAATGGGAACTGTTTCCTGTTTACATAGATATCCTTAAAAACCTGGAATTTTACGCAGGTTCGATCTATGTACAGAGTGTTCCATGTTGTCAAGTGCACTACAAGTGTCTCAATATATGTCTTCTGGACATTATAGACAAAGTCAGTGATGTTTCCCAGGCACCTGCTACCTATACCTTGTTCTACATCTAGATTACGTCGCAGCATGATACGTGCATTCTTACAAACTGTGAGAACAGCTTCTAGGCCAGCTGTTCGTGAAACATCTGACTTCAGTTCACTTAGTCGCTCAGTCTATCTTTGCTACTAGCTTTCGACTAAGAATAACGCATCAACTGTATCAACTGCATGCAGAGTTAGAATCTCTTGGTTTTCTCTTTGTAGCATTAGATTGTTGAATTCAGCACATTTCTTTAGTCGTGGCATAAGACACACTATGTGTCTGCAAGTAGAGCATATATCACTGAAGACATTACATGCTGTTTCTATGCATGTACTATGTACTGTGATTTTTCGATCATTTAACATACAAACATGTTCTGGTGATAGAGAACCTGTGCGAGCTTCATCTAAAAGTGATTTGTAAGCTAGATCACCACTTTGGTGCATGTTCTCAGACAACTCAACATAGGTAAATAATCCCATATGTTATAGCCTGCAATGCAACCGGGAGATATCTTAGCTTGCTTGGCAGTCAGAGTTGTAAAATACATGCCTGCATTGACTGGTGCAAGTTTGTAAAGTCTCCCAACACAAGTATATTTTTGCCACCAAATGGCACTCCATCGTCAGTACCCTAAGATCTGCTGTAGACGTTGATGAATACAGGCAAGCATGACATTGGAGACCATGCTGATTTCGTCAACAATGAGTAACTGCATCTTTGTGAACATGAGACAGAGCTGAGATGCAACCTCAAATGACAGTTATGATACTCTCCAGTTCTCCCATGTTCGACTGGTAACATAAAGAGGCGGTGTAATGTTACTCCACCAATGTTGTATGCTGCTAGTCCTGTGGGAGCAGTCACAGCAACAGACATTGAAGAGCCTGTCACACTGCATTTCTGCAGTGATGGCTTCAATCAGAAATCCTTTCCTGTGCCAGCTGAACCGCTAACAAACATTAGTAGTGGCTTGTACTGAGTGCAATCACATTGTTTTGTTTCATGTAGTATTCCATGTTGACAGCTTCAACCACTTGGGAGTGAACTGTATGCTGCAGCTGATTTAGTCTTTCTCTTAAGTCAGCTGGGTTGACCATAGAGTGTGTGCCATGTTGCATGGCTGTCTCAATTTCTGACATTAACACTCTGGGGCATTTAAGGAGCAGAGGGTCACCTAGAACACCTTGTCCTTCTGGATCAAGGTTGTCTTGTGAACTAACTGGAGTGTCTTCTAAAGTTGCTTCTCTGCCTCTCAAGCTGTTCTTTCTCAGCTTTTAGTCTTTGTATATATGTCTGTGAGTACTCAGTTTGGAAATTCTGTAAGTGAGATTGAACTGGTCTTCGAATGTGGCAGAGTCACCTTTTAATTCAGACTCACTCCCCCAGGGTCTAAATAGGAATAGGAGAGCAAAGTAGTAATGTTCTGTGCTCTCTGATGTGCCTAGATGCAGTTTGCAGTGATCTAGCCATGGCTTGTGCCTCTTCACAAGATAGCCATCTAGTCCATTGACCTTTTAAATGTGTCATGTTGAGTCAGGTGCTGCACCTGTCTTGTAGTCATACCACTTAGCCACCTCAAACAGACACATATCATTCATGTCGTTGTGTCTACGTGGGTAGTATGTGTCTATCAGGTTATTCTTCAAGATATGTTTTGAAGAAGCTGTATTGACAGCGAGCCCTCAATTTCTCGCATGAGGAATCAGTACACGCCCGTTTCTCTTTGTAGTTTACACTGAGGAAAGCATAGCCAGACTTCCCGACAGATGTGTACCCATTAACCAGTCACTGGCTTCGTAAGCTCCACATTCTCTGTGTGAAAGAGTCTTCAAACCCAATGACCACAGCTGAGATGTCAGGCTTTTGCTTGAAGTGGCAATATCTTCCCAAAGATTTTGCAAGATAGTCTGTTCATGTTTGGTTATATATGAGCGACGCATCGAACCAGGGCCAGTGAGTTGTCAGCCACAAACTGAACATCTATGTTTGCTTGCCACATTAGGAGAAGAGTTGTTGTAGTCATTGATGTACACCTTTTTCATCCCTGGAACTCAGATACCCTCTTGCTTGATTTGCCTTCAAGTGGTGTCGCATTGCTGAGAAAAGGTCATTCATGGCACCATTCTGACAAACTCGTTTAGGAAATCCAAAGCGACATCGTGTGTACCAATTAGATTTGTTCTTACTACTCCCGGCAATATTTTACGCAAATATGTCACTGGAACTTTGTACCAACTTCCAGTAGGACTGTCATACTTGGTCTGAAATGTGACAAGTGATATATTTTTGATGAATGATAGCACTTCTGCTGCTTCATGTTCACCAATCGCACATCCTTGATCCACAATAACATATGGATATGAGAGGCACCTCGTGCTTGATATTCTGTCCTCCAAAAGTAATGTTCTACAATACCTAGAGGAGGATTGTCCTTTGACAAGATGAAAGTGAGAATGTCATGGAACCGCTTGTGAAAATGTCTTGTGACAGACACAGGATCAAGTGAACACATTTCTCCGACAGTCATCGATGAGATGCCTTCGACATCGGAATTTGCCTACTTCAACAGTTCAATGAGTTCGTCCCAGGCATATTCAGCACAACTAAGTGTGACAAACCATGTGGCTGCACCATACTCCCATAGCATTGTCATCACTTCCGAGTGTCTGCGATACCAATATTCTTTGGTGCCACGTAGACTTGAAAGTATGGAAGACAGATTCACTTGCACATTTTCATCTTTCTGCTTTAATATCTCTAGAAATTGAGCAGCTGTTATTCCATCTAGTGGACTTGTTAGACGAATGGTATATGCTATAGATGCAGACAGAATGCTAAGTTCACTCTCCCAGAGCAGATGGAACAGGTACTGTATGTTACGTCTGAATTTGCCATCTTTGCTCAGGACACGGCTAGTGCGGTACTCAACACCCTGTACCCGTACTTCTCTTTCATCTAGGCGTCTGCCTGACCCTTTTGGAAATAGGTCTGGGAAACAGCGTGCTTCTAGTGTTGCCTCCCAAATGCTGACAGGCTCACCTTCCACCTGCTTCATTTATAGAGATCAATGTTGTCTCCTAATGGATCTTTGCCATGTAGTGGGTGAATTGTGTACTGTTCATACACATTGTCACTTGTCTGTGTACTGACCTTCTCAATGATTGGCTTACTTTTTTCTAATAGATCATGTTGGACAGAGAGACTGGCCTTCTGATCTATGTCAAGGTCTATATAAAAGGAATTGTTACTCTTTAAATAAGCCAGAGCAAGCTTTAACTTTTGCACATTGACAACATCTTGCCAGATGACCTTGGCCTTTGTAGGCACACCATTTACAAGAATGACCAAGCTATTTTCTGTTGAGATTGCTTGAACATTTTCCTGTAGAGGAAGTGGTAGATCATCACAGAACCCTTTAGAGATCTAACAAGCTCTTTCTGTGGAATCTTCCGTGTCTTTGTGTTCAGACGTAGAATCGCTTTGGAATGGTTTCATTGTCTGAATTAGAATACGTTCAAACATATTCAATGTTGAAATCTCACTGGTGTAACATCTGTTTCCATGTTGTTTAGCATTGACCTTGCTGCCAAGTGTTGCACTTCAGTTTTGAAAACAGTGTTTGCATAGCACAATGGTGTCTTGTGAATGAAAGCCAGATTTCAGCCAGCAAGAATGCTGCAAGCGGAACCACATGTCATTGTATGGTGACAAGATTTCTAGGTTGACTGTGACAGTTTGTTTTGTGTAGCACAAACGGTTGCATGACACACATACAGAATCAAACTTCTGAGACTTTGCAAACTCAAACTTAGCAATTTCCTTCCTGTACTGTTTCCGAATGTCATTTTCTAACACTGAAACAGATTTTTCTGTAGAAGTGTTACACTGAAAATTAGTTGTTTCTGGTACAGAAGGAATGTGTTGCAGTTTTTTTAAGAAAGTGATGGCACCCTGCATGTCACCTGACTGCAATAAGTCATTTAAATAAGTGTACTGATGTACAGCTCGCTGTACTTCATATACTCTGTAGATAAAGTTTCGCATGCCTGTTTGATGCACTGCAAGCATCCACATGTTGTGAAAAAAACTATCACAAACACCAGTATCGAGACATGCAAGTGAGTGACCCACGAGTCCAGTATGTGGCCGTATTTCACAATGGTCAATTTCTGTAAATAGTTTATGTCTCTCTTTGTGATCTGTTATTATGAATAGGTTAACAAAGTGTTCTACTTTTTGAAATGATGATTGTCTATGGTTGCAGGTAGCATCACATGACCATGTCAGGCAGTGCCGTTTATTGAAGAGTGTGGTTGGACCACAGTCATCATCACTATCCAATTGATTGTCATCAGAGATACTGAGGACATTTTTTAGTTTGCCAGACTCATCAATACTGAACGTCTGTTCTTTTGTAAAGTAATGATAAGACTCTTCCCAGAAATATGCTTCTGAGTGCTGTGTGTGCAGCCACTGTCCTGTGAAAGCATGACAGTTGTCAACAGTCAAACAAGGATACTGTTGAAGTTTTTTAATGGCATATACAAGTTTCCTGAATTGTTCAAGCACATGACACATCTTACTAATCGTTGTAGTACAAACAGTGCTCTGTTGACAAAGTTGTACTTTCAGACGTAATTCATCAGAGAAAGGTGACTCTTGCTCTTTTTGGGTGTGTCGTAGCACAGCAGCGATAAAGTCTTCGATCTTAGCTTTACTTGCTAGTGATCGGAAATACTCTTCTTTCTGAGTTGTAAGTCACTATTTTTATTTTCGGTGTTGTTTTGGCGTCTGTTGATGGTTGCACTCAAAATAGTTGTGTTTTGCGTCTCAGAGATCGACACAACATTTGTGATGCTATACATTTTGCTTTTCTGTTAAGGATTTTGTTTCTTTGTGCAGTGACTTGATGTAGGGGTCACTGTTGCAGTAAAGGTCTGTCGATGTTCATTTTTTGGTGTGCCTTTACTGTTTTGTTTGTTGCCCTTATACAACAGTGTAGTACTATTATACCACTCTCATTTTGAGACACATCTACGTCTGTATTTAGTTGGCATTTTTTGGTATAATGGTTGACAGTGACAGTAAGCAATCTTACAGAAGTATCAGGCACCTGTATGAGAGAGAAAAAAAAAGTTTTAGAATAGGCTTCAGTAAATTTCTTATAACAGTGTGTATTGATAGAATAGTACATTAAGAATGTTAACAATTTGGTAAAAACATAACTAAATGATAGTTGTTATGAATGTGCATTGAGCAGCTGCTACGTAATATCAGAAATTTGTTCATTCTCAATATTTTAGTACACATTTAAAAGATTTTTTCTTCACATGTGTTCTTATGATTAGGATAGGTGTGATTTTTTACCTGTGTACGAACATGTGTTTTCTACCATGTAGCGTGTCATGGCATAGTCAGTATGATAATTTATTATATGGTAGAGCAAAAACTTGAGAGTGATAGTGTGCATTACCAAATCTGTAACAATTAGTATGTTTACAATTAGAGGGAGGACATGCCACTATTACTGTTGTGTGAGTGTGTGTACCACAGTTGGTAAGTATGCTTGCATGTTAATGAAATTTCAATATCGTTGCTGCATATTATCAACATTGTGTTTTTTGTACTCCTGTGTATCACTATTGGAGCTGTTATTTTTCACAACATGGGAAAAATATTTTCCTGCACATGCACTGTGCAATGCTGCAGTTCATTGACAAAATAACTGTGTGGGGCACAGTCACAAAATTACCGTGGCTGTGTTTATGAACAGACAACTTAAAATGAATATGTCGAAAAATTTGTGTGAGAATTCTGAAATATTTCTGATTTACAAGCTTGCGCAGTGCAGTTCACATGTACACTTGTAAGTTTGTGTATTGTCATACTTTTCAGTTGAGAATTTACTATTTTGCTTTTAACACACAACCTTGTGAATAGTACAGATTTCATCAGTCACATCTTAACAGTAGTGTGCTTTTGCTTATGTGCTGTGTTTTGGCTCAGTTGATGTGAGAAATGACTATATGGTAGAAATGTATAAACATCAGAGTGACACTGTTATGAGCAGAGGTCTTAAAATGGATATATGAGTACATTTGAGTGTGAAAATTACAACAAATTAGTGTTTTGGCAAGTCTCGTTGCACAGTTGTTATGCACGCTTGGAACATTGTAAATCTAAAATATCTGAACTGCACTGAGTTCGAAGCAGCTATGCAGCAGATTATGTGTTTAAAATTGAAAATTGAGCTATTTTTCCATAAAATCTGAAATTGTGTCAATATATAGACAGTTTTGGAAAATTACTTTCGTGAGCATGAAAGTTTTGAAAAAAATACTTTCGTGCATTCGAAAGTGTCGCAAATTTTACTTTCGTGCATTCGACAATATGGTCAAAAGTACTGTCGAACTTCGACACTTTCTCAAATTTTACTTTCGTGCTATCGAAAGTGTTGCAAATGTACTTTTGTGCATTCGACAGTAAAGTTAATCTAACACTTGGGAGTGGCTGAAACATTCATTATCGAATCATAAAACAGTGTGTTTGAGTGACAGCTAGCTCTACCAATGTAATTTAAGATTTGTCAGGCCACTTCTGAGAACGAATCAGAGACAGACAACACTGAAGAAGAAGTAAACAGGATCCATTTTGAATATTGCTGAAAAGAGCAGTTTGAAACTGTAAGTACAGTCTATCTTCACATGATATTTTCTAGTATTAAAAAAACTTATTACAACATGTACATACTATTAATCAAAACATTTTTTCTGTTGAATCTCATAATGTTAATTGTTATTGTTTAGCAGGCTATATTCTTAAGAGAAAATAGTTTAAAGTGAGAAAGCATTTTAGTACTAACTTGTACAGATACAGCTGCAAATGGAGGGAGATAAGAAGGTGCACGTGGAGTTGTATGAGAAAATGGAACCAGTCAGACTTGTTTCTGATGTTGTAATTGTTTAAAACTGCCTATGAAAAGGATGCATTTTTCCAGTTCTCAGTGGTTTCAGATTTTTGCAGAAACATAGTCTAGTAATACTGAATGCATCAGTTACATTGGTTAATGAAGCCAGAGCAGGAGGGAATTTTTTTTTTATTTGTGTGTTTTGTCTGAACGCACTGAAGCTAGCTTGAAATAAGGAGGGAAAATATCAGTTTGATTTTCAGTACTGTCTGGTCACTGCAGGGTGAACAGTCCCTTTCTTTGTAGCTCTCTGTACAGTTCTGAGTTTAAAAACTTAGAATGGCAGAAAATAGCAGAACGATTTTGTGGATAGTTGGAAGCAGTTACATAAGACGAGCAGCTGAGTTTGCAGTTCATAGTAATTTGGGGAGGGACCTGCAGCTCCCGAATTGCTATGTAAGATGGTTTGGTAGTGGTGGCATGAGATGGGAACATCTTATGCCAATCATGCACAGACTTTTGAGAACTCACTCTCCTCCTGACATACTGCTAATACATCTTGGAGGCAATGATTTGGGCTCAAAACGCTGGGTAGATTTAGTTACAGAGGCAAAATTGGACCTTGCTTCTATTATGTCTATGTTTCCTGCCTGTATTATCATCTTTTCAGATATTACAGAGCATAGAGTCTGGCAAGCAGAGCATCATATGTATCTGATTGACAGAGCTTGCAGAAAAGTAAATGTACAGATTACTGATTTTCTACGCATGCATGGAATGCATACTATACGTCACCTCGAAATAAAATACTGTAATAATTGGCTATTCCTACCAGATGGTGTACATTTCTCGGATGCTGGCAATTGTCATTTTCTGGGAGACCTTCAAGATGGAATCCTGAAAGTCCTTTAAGATTGTGAGACTGTTTGAGGAAATATTACAGTATACACTAAGGTTCTTTCAGAACCATATTAATGTGGTCAAAAATAGATCAACTGCATGCATCACCATATATGACACATATATGGGTTTGCTATATTACAGTAGTGGGGGTGCAGCAATAGTAATTTTCCCTGCTGCTGTCAGTTCACAATTGTATGATATTGTTATGTCTCAACATTAGTAAATAGTTTGAATATGTTAAATGAGTGTACCATTTACTGTGGCCTTACAGTATTGTAGCTGTACCAACATGGTATGTGTGCAACTTCAATAAAACACAGTGGTACTGTTAAATGTATACGTTTCTTTACTGGTATGTCAGGATATAGATTTATTTTTAATGTTACAGATATGGGTAGTTATTAGTATATGGGCTACCATGAATGCACAACTGCATTATCATGCACTTTTTACTTTCAATCACTTTGTTAGCTGTCTGCTGAACATGTGGAGGTGAAGCAGGAAGCCGGCGCTAGCCCACCACATAAGTGAAATCTGTTGTTGCTATTATCTGCATGTTTGAGAAGTACCATATGGTTGTCAACATCCGTGGTGATCAATGCTCCTGTTGATAACTACACCTTGCTGTCTTACTGCATGATAGGGGGGAGTGCACTGTCTGTTGGCATACTCACTGCAAATGTTCAATTGTTTGGGGTGTGAGCAACACACCTTCATTGCTGAGGCAGTACCACTTTATTTTGTTTGTTGTGGGGGGGCGAATCACTGTTGACATTATTTACTTTATGTGTGCTGTGACCTTATAAGGGTGGCAATGCATTGATCATTGCAGATACCCAACCACCTAAAAAACACAATATGGTGGGAGGATATTGTAGTGACCTAAATGGTGTGCAATGCATAAAGTGTCCAATTATGATTTTTTAGTTTTTTTCTCAATCTACAAGTTAAAAATATGCCTTGTAGTGTTCTTGATCCCCTTTTCCCAGTTAAAGTGAATAGCTGTGCAGTGTGTCTGTCTTCAGCCTTGCCAGCCTCATACTTACCTCTACAATCCAGTGTGATGCTGTTCAGTGCACTGTCAGATATGTGTATTTTTATAAAAGGTGATCATGAACTGAGGGAATGTCGATAAAAGTAATAATACAGTTAATAATGGGACTGTTTGTGTGTCACCCTATGAATATCGCACATTTCTATATAGCACTATGGAAGTTGTCTCACCACACTTAAAATGCAGTACTATGACTACTTGCAGTGGTGCAAATTCCACTACATCATACGGTGCGTATTACTGGGTTGGGTGCTATTAAAAGAAGTTCTTGAGTAGTGAAACTGTGTTAAATATTGGGCCACATAGATCACATTGCTACATTATTCAATGATGCATGGCCTTGCGACACACAGTGTCATACCTTGAATGAGCACCTATACTTTAAAACAGTGTTTTTTATACTTTACTATATGATGCTGTGGCTGCTGTGAGAAATAACTTTTTGGGACAGTGTAGGGACATGACAGTGAGACTGTATGTGAGTAAAGGTGGTAATATGTCTATTTAAAACATTTGTTTCGAGATGAGCATTAGATGCAATCATTACAATCAGGTATTAGATATTTCCCATACACTGTAGTAGGTTTGAAAATGTTGTGTATTTATATACTAAGGGCTGGATATTCAAACTGCGCCATTCATAGGCGCAAGACCTTGTGGTGTGCAAAATAGTTGCGCAGGGGTGTGTCCAGGGTGATATTCAAAGGAGTTGTGCTATTGAGACTGCTTTGAATATCACTAACACAACCACTGTACATGGTGCAGTGGAACTTGCACCACCGCAAGTTGACAAAGTGCAGCATTCAACTTGCGGTGCATAAATCCGATATTCAAAGGTGATATGCAAATGGGGCTGTAATTCATACAAGGCAGAGGGCCATTACTCTGATTAGCCCCCATTTTACATGCCGATATGCAGGTGTGCGATCCCGAGGACTTGCGCCTGGCTCCTACCGAGCAGCAGCCGTCGGGAAGGCGCCCATGCAGGCCAATCGCAGGCAAAAGAGTCAAACCCACCCCCACTGGCCCGATCGCGGCATAGTGTAAAATACCCCCCACCAGCCCGATTGCGGGCAGCAATATGTCTCCCCAACACAGCCCTGGTGATAAGCACAATCACGGGATGAAGTAATTAAACACCCCCCACCTCCCGAATATATCCCTGGTGGTCCAGTGGACCGATAAGCCCGATTGCAGGCTGGAGTATTCAAACACCCCCCCACCTCCCGATCATATCCTGAAAATCCCGATTGCGGGATGTAGTTGGCAACCCCCCCAAAACACATGTGTGTTGGGGGGGCACACATTGCTGCCCGCGATTGGGCTGGTGAGGAGGGGACAGAGTGCATATCTCTCAACTATACCACATTAGAGAGCGTTCCTCATTTTACTTCACAAAGCTCCCTGTTTCACATTGTGAGGACTTGTAACACATTCAGTGTTACACATTTTAAGCAAAACTCTATAGTAAATGATGCTAAATATATAAATTTCATTAATAGCAGACTTTCTGAACATAAATGCAAACATTTTAACAGTGTTGTGAGCTTCTAATTTAACAATTTGATAAAGTGTTCCACGTTTTGCCCATTCTTTCCACATTTTGAGAGGCAATGTAACACATTTGGGAACAAACGGTTGAGAGGTATGAGACAGTGTGTTGAGGGCCAGCCACAGGTGGCAGCTGCTGTATTGCATCCTGCAATGCAGCAGCTCACCTGTGATGGCCCTTCAACTTTTCCTTTTCTCAAAGTTGTGCAGGCGCAGGTTGGGGTTGCACCTGCACAACTCTGCATAGCCCGGCTGAATATCTGGTATGCTTTTGGAGCGCATGTCATATTAGTGACTTAATTATTTAAAGTAGTGATGTGTGCTGAGGGCCTGAAACACGGGTAAAAAACTGTTTGGTTTCAAAGTATCATTAAACTTATCATGATTGTGTACGCATGAAAAGTATATTATTATAGTGTTACTGTCAAGGTACTTTGTTTTTCACTGCATACATGACTACACATTATAGGCAGACATGGTGAAGTAAAAATTCTCACACTTGATGAGGATGTATTTCAATTGTATGGTATAATAATGTCAATAATGCAAAAGTATGTACATACTGAATATTTATGAGTAGTGAAAGAAAATGTAAGAGTAGCATTCTAAGCCACAGCCAACTATACATTTTTATGTTGTTAGCTTATTAGATAATATAGATAGTCAAGTATGACAGAGACAGAAATAAGATACTAAATAGTTTAACATCATACTTAAAACTATTATCATAACTTTGAAATGAATGCATTTCTGATAATGCATTAGATAAGAAATATTTGAAGTGAAATATTTGAAAGTCGTAATTGTTGAATTTGTGTTGTATATTCATCATAACTTTTTAAATCTTTGTGGGAGCGGCGACTGCGAAATGCATAGCCCTGCTGCTACAGGCAGCTCGTAAGGGTGAGGTTGTCAGTCTGCGTAAAGAAAATGCTGTGATATTTGAGAGGCTGGACAAAATCCAGTCTCTTTTGGATGCACAGCAGCAGACTGTCAACCTCGTGCTAGAGCCGGTCGTAGCAGTGGGTGATGGTGCTGTGCCGAGTAGCAGTGCTTCACCTCCACGGCCACCATCTGTTCCTGCAGCTTCCCTGGGTGAAACTGGCCACCCTTCATAGCGGTCCAGTATCTCCTCCAGAGGGTGCAACAGCTTCCACTTCGTTTGGGCCTCCACATCGAATCCAGTTTCTAGCCTGGATTGCCTCAAGCAGTGCATACACCTCTTGCAAGTGTTGCACAAAATTAAAAAAAAAGACTTTTAATATATATTTTTATTTATGTTACAAAAATGTTTTTTAATAATTTATGTTTGTGTATGATGGAATACACATTTTAATTATTTTTTTCCCCTGTTCTAATATTATTTGTGTTAATATATATTTTCTTATTTTTATATGAAGAAAGATATTTTTGTTTGTAATTTTTTATATGTAATATATTTTTATAGTAAAAAAAAGTTTATTTATACTCTCTTGTGTTTGGTGTATTATTGTGTAGTCGAGATGTTTCTTGAAAATAGTTTTAACAAGATTAATACAACTGTGATTTTCTCATTTGGTGAAACTTCATAGCACACTATTGTGGTATTAGAGTTGGGATTCTCCATAGAAGTAAGTTAGATGTGTGACAATGCTTCATTACACTATTTGTGGCACACTGTTGTTGTTTCATACAACTAATGCTACAGAATGTGTGTATGTGTATGATGATGAAGATAAGTATGTACGTGCTAGTACAACAGTGAAATGTCTGTAATGCCATACTTACAACAAATTTATGTATTCAGTATGAGCAAACCTCTTCCACTGCTGTTCACATGATTGGTGGTACCACCTCAGTTGGTAGTACAAGCACTCTATCAAATCTCAAGTTACTACAGTAACATATCCATTTGTTCAGTAGATGAACTAATGGTGCCCATGTCATGTCATATTGTCTTTTAGTTATGTACATCTTTTTATTAACATATGTGCTCACAAACAAAAGGAGTAAGACACTTTTACATAAAAACTACTACATGGAATAACAATGACAAATTACAATTAATAAAGTAATTAAAACAATATGATTAACAGTTGACTACTGTTACTGTTAATAACAGTAAATGCAACCACAAGAGTTGAAGTATTTCTGATATTGGAACATTTTTTTTATGTATGTGCACTATTCTTACAACTATAAATCATGTACTATGCTGAGTAATAGTTCTGAAAAAGACAGGATATTCATGGCAAAAAACTCCGTTTAATGCATCAGTTAGGGTTGTTCCACAGCGACAAAAGTGAGAAATTCGCTGTTAGGGTTGAAACCCTAACTCAATTCAACCCCCAGCACCACACACACAAGACACACACACACATTCAAGTATGGGGAGGACCAAGTCAACACAACCAATGACAGACATCCAGCAGCAGGTGACAGAAATAACAAACAATTGTCTAAATGTACTAGAGACATCCCACCCACCTGACCAGGTACTGCATGCTCAGTGGAGATCAACAGCAAAACTGAGGCCATGTACACCAAATGTACACATCCCTGATTGCAGCTGCACACAACGTACCACACTTAGTAGTTGCATGGCCTTACCTAACGATGCCCGACACCAGACCACACCACTTGTGGTGGGCCACCTGAGCAATAGAGCTCAGCAAAACCAAGGAGTTGTACAGGTGTAATATCTCTGATTATAACAAGGGTTTGAGAAATGCAGCTTTCTAATTGACTGTAAACATTGTAACAGCCTTATGTTTAGTTTTTATTAACATACATGTAGAGCCTAACCATATGATGAACATGGTTTAATGTTGTTTAGAAAACAGTTTTATTATGATAGCAATAAGCTACTCCCAGGTATTATGTTAATGGTCAAGTTTATCACTGTCTAGCGACATGTGCTACTCGGCTATGCCTCATTCAACATTAAACCCCTACAGGGTGATTAACAGACCATTTGACATAACTGTTGGTCATGCCTTATTGCTTAATTTTCTTTATGAGTAGATACTCTCCCTCTGCTAGGCACTGCAGCAGCTTTGCAACACAGTGTCCCACCCAGTTACACCATACACTGTCTAGTTACTGGAGAATGGCTGTGAATATGAACTCATGAAGATGAACAGTGTAACTTGATCATTACAGTCATTGAAACCCTAGTGTGATTATAACTGACAGAGTCAGTGATAGAGGATAACCCTGCTGTTCTAGTACACTTACCCCATTGTAAGTTAAATCAATACTAAAAGACATTCTGTTTATATCTACACCATACCTACTTGATTCCTGTTGTACCACAATTAACATAGTTATCACTTTGATAGCATCAGTGACAGAAGTGTGGCAAACCCAAACAGTAGGCATACAGCCTGAGTATGAAACAACTGTTAAAAAAATCATACTGTGTCCATAAGTGGCATAGATCACTCATTGCAACAATAGTAAATGTATTACTATTTGAATAAGTTAGTCATCACAGATGCAATGAGATTGTCTTTATCAGGTACAACATAGTAAGTGCCTACAGGAAAATCTATCCTATATACATCTCCGATACAGGTACATCATTGTTGGCTCAGTAGTGCTATGATATTTAGAAGTTGCTTGGCCTGATCCATGCAATTACAATGTTTCTTACAAAGAATACTTCTGCATCTTTAATATTGAAACACACTGAAGGCTATGTATGTACATCAGCAGTACACCTTCATCAGCAAGAATGCATCTGATACTGGCAGTACTAATTTCAGCGTTGAACAGGCAATACTTTTCCATACGTTTACATCAGCCTCTCTATGTTGAGTAAACCATTGCAGTAAATGTACTACTATGTAAATCACCTACTAAATGTATCACTACTTTTATCTTGAGCATGCTAGTGTCTTGTAATTAATTTATGTGCTTCTCTTAATTAATGTAGACACACTAGTGTTAAAACCTTTCTACAACTGTCATCATGCACCTTCAGCATTTATATTGAATAACGGCACAGTACCAGTTGTGGTGTGGTGTAGGGCACCGGTAGGTAAGGCCATGCAACTACTAAGTGTATGCGTTGTGTGCAGCTGCAATCAGGATTGTACATTTGGTGTACATGGCCTCAGTTTTGCTGTTGATCTCCACTGAGCATGCAGTACCTGGTCAGGTGGGTGGGATGTCTCATAGTACATTTAGACAATTGTTTGTTATTTCTGTCACCTGCTGCTGGATGTCTGTCATTGGTTGTGTTGACTTGGTCCTCCCATACTTGAATGTGTGTGTGTGTCTGTGTGTGTGTGGTGCTGGGGGGGTTGAATTCCGAGTTAGGGTTTTCAACCCTAACAGCGAATTTCCTCACTTTTGTCGCTGTGGAACAACCCTAACTGATGCATTAAATGGAGTTTTTTGCCATGAATATATATATATATATATGTATTATAAATGTAAGTATATTTAGTTTATTGAATTTTATTGTATCAGGAAGACCCTTAAGCTCAAGTGCCTTTTTTTGTTTTGTTTTTCTTTGTTAATATTCAGTGGTTTGGCCCGTGGCCACTGCCTACTCCTTCACTTTATGTCCCTTCTGCTGACCCCAGACCCAGGTGCTGCTGCATCCACCATCATGACTGGTGGAGATTTACATGGGTTTAAGGACCCAAAGGGATTGCCAGTCATGACAGCCGATACACATTTTTTTCTGCTTTTTCTCCATTTTCCCGCCCACCATCCCATGATGGCAGGTGCAGTCTCTGTTGACTTTGATGACAGGAGCATGCACTGGGGTGATTCCACCCCCAGCAAGGGTGCAAGCTCCCTGGCTCACCACAAGGGGCTGCTGCAGTACGGAAGCCTAATCATCTCTCTCTTCATCTGGCTCACGCTGTCCCCAGGAGTACTTCCCAGTCTGGCTGCCTGATCCCAGCAGAAGCAGGCTCGCTTCTGAACCCAGGTTACCAGCATGGAAGCAACAAGCACTTCCCCTCAAGACCCTTTTTTCAAAGGCGTCCAAGTCAGAGGCAAGTACACAGAGATAAATACAAATGGCAAGTCAGAGACCCAGGCAACATGAAAATTCATACAAGTGCAGTTATTATGTACATTTATAGTCAAACGCCTTTAATAAAAAGCTTGATATTTGGCTTTTTAAAAGAATCCAAAAAAGTAAACTTAAGCAAACTTGAAGTTAAGGAGTAGAGGTGTTGTGAAGTTAAACTTCACCAATGAAGTTCAGTTGAAGTTCCGGAAATCCGTGCTTCAAGGAATTTGTGGAGTTTTTGGAACTCTCTGAAACTTTGATTCGAGCAATTTGCATTACATTTCAGTGAAATTTGTTTTTTTAATGTGAAGCATGAACTTTGCATGTAGAGCATAACATTTGTGGATGACATTTTGCACTCCGCAGCTAGATCTGTAAATTTCACAAAAATTGCTTTGTTAATTCCGTGAAATCCACCAAATTAACTTGTGTAGCAAATTTTCACATACTTCACACACCTCTAGTAAGGAGTTTCATACCATGACATCCCTAGCTACAAAACTTAATTTTCCAAGGATTGTTTTCCTAAAGGGCATTTGCAATCTGTTGTCACCCACAGAGCAAGTAGTGTACTGTATTTAATGTAAACCTGATTAAAAAGAGTTTGAACACCACGGCTCAGAAATGACTTTTTGCAAAAGAAGTGCTAGTTGGAAGGATACTCAGAGGTGGAAACAAAGCCAATTATTGGCAGTGTAAATGTCACACAGATGAGCATCATATTTTAAGTTAAGTGGCAATCTGCATTCACAGCTAAAGGCAACAAAGATTTTCTTCAGAACAGTTTCATTAGCAGCTGAATAAATCACAAAGCCATAATCTGTGACTTAACTTATGGGACTTGGGACCAAATGTTTCTTAACATTTTTGGCAAAATTCAGTTTTTTTCTACACAAGGTACTGGTTCACAAAATTAACCACTGAATCCATGTGTGGAGAAAAGGGCAGCATAGAATTCAGGTAAATATCCCAGATACTTAAATATCATCAACATGTTCATTAGCGACATTGGAGAAGGAATCCAAGGCACGTTGTGTATCTTCTCAGATTACACAAATCTATGTGGGAGGGTGGATAGTGATGAGGAAATAAGGGAAATGCACAGAGATCCACAAAAGCTAGAGGGATGGTCAAAGGTCTGGTAGTTAAAATTCGATACTAGAAAGAGCAAGGTAATGCAACAAGGGGAAAAGAACCCACGACAGAGTACTGAATGGGAGGACAGAGACTTAGCACTACAGCTGAGTTACAGGATCTGGGAGTTATCATTGCAACTCACTTAAGCAATCAAGTCAGTGCAACAAGGCCTATAGCAAGGTTGACAGGATGCTGGGATAGATCAGGAGGGATATTGATAGCAGAAGAAAAGAGGCAATACTTCCCCTCTACAGACCCATGGTGAGGCCTCACCTAGAGTACTGCGGCAAGTTCAGGAGTCCTCACCTCAGAATGGATAAAGATAGGCTGGAGACAGTGCAATGCAGAGCAACAAAAATTATTCCAGGCCAGCTGGGCAGATCCTATGAGGAGCATCTAAAGGCACTAAATATGTACTCACTGGAGACCAGAAAGGAGAGGGGAGATATGATACAGACCTTCAAGTTCTTTAAAGAAATTAACAAAGTGAACTGCAGGGAACATTTTACCCTGAATATCAATTTGCGGTCACATGGACATGAATGGAAATTAACAGGAGGTAGGTTCAGGAGAGATGTGAGGAAGTACTTTATGGAAAGGGTGATGGAACCTTGGAACAGTCTGTCAGAAGAAGTGGTGGGTACAAAACCAGTCAGGGGATTCAAGCAGGAGTGGGGCATATTGAAGGGAAAAGTGGTTACCAGGAGTGACAAGATCAAGGAGGAGATTTGAGAGAGGATGGGGAGGGTTAGTACACTGGAGAAACAGCACGGTCCAGGGATTATAGGGGAATTTGAGCAGACTAGATGGACCTTTGGTCTTTTTCTGCCATTATTGTCTATGTATCCATGTTTCTATGTTTCTATCAGAACTTGCACAATTGAATCTCAATTAGGTGTGGTGATGTAAAACCCAGGAATATCCTTCAGGCTGTGGTTACTTCCAACAAACACCTTTTTTTTCTTTTTTTTTTTAGTTAATGACAAGGTTATTAGTTGTAAACCAACTGCCCACATTATTAAAGTCATGTTGCTGATGTTTCTCAAGAGGTGCTAAGTCACAAAGCTTTGTAAACAGGTCTGTGCCATCTGCATATAATATTGTTTTGGAGTAGGAACAGACCTCAGATATTTTGTTAACAAATGGATTAAACAGCAGTGGTCCCAGAACAGATCCTTAAAGAGACTTCTTTTCTCTAATAGTTGTAAGCTGGAGAATATGTCACCATAACTTGACTTTTGTGTTCTATTTGCAAGGTAGTCTGAGAACCAAGCAGTTACATTGGTTGACAGGCCCAACTCTGAGTATTTTTTTATTTTATTTTTTAGCAATAGATCATAATTAACTAAATCAAAAACCTTTGATAGATCTAAAAAGTCAGCACCTACATAGTCCACTCTGTCCAAATCTACATGAAGCTCCTCAGTCAGTTCCATAAGAGAAGTTATACTGTGCAGTTTCCTGAATCCTTGTTCTGCTGTGGCCAGGAGAGTTCATGCAGATATGTAGTCCATCAGCTGATCACTAATGATTTTCACCAGATTCTGGAAAGGGGGAAGACTATAGACCATAGTTAAATACAGTCAGATGGTCCACTGATTTACAATATATATTGGAACCACATTAGCTTGTTTCCAAACATCTGAGAGGAGGCCAAATTGAAAAAAGATATTCAACAACATTTGAATTGGTAGGGCTAGCTTGTCAGTGGCATTGAACAGGTTCATATCCACTAAATCTGGGCAAGTTCTAGCTTTGACAGTGGGTTTTGGTAGATATTTTGCAACCATTTGAAGAGATAAACTTTTAAAGTAAAAACTTATGTCTAGGTACATCAGCAGTATCGGGTAGGACAAAACATTCAGAAGCATTGGGAAAAGATACTAGCTGGTAACTCCTTTCCTACATTGACAAAGAAGGAGGAGTTAAAACAATCCACTATTACCTGCTGGTCAATGATATTGGTGTCTTATCTTTAGAACAGAAGGCATGTAACACTTTTCTTGCACAGAATGCCATTAATATTTGTCCATAGCTTTTTAGGATGATTACAGGTTTCTTGTATGAGTTTTCTGAATTCTACTCCATGTGGACTATAAGTAGCTGCATCATCAATGGTCTCTGGTGTTTCCTTCTATATTAGGATCAGAACTTTTTGAACCACCCATGTAGTTCCAGTTTACAGTAATCACATTTAGCCTTTCTAATGGTAGTTTTACATTGATTCCTTAGCTTTCTGAATTTCTCCAGATGGTCGGGGGAGCCATTAGCTCTATACATACTGCCATCTATCCATGCACTTGAAGATGGTATGCAATTCAAATGTTAGGTAATGGTTGAAGTAATCTCTGACTTTTCTTTTTTTGGGGGGAGGGCATAGAGATCACATACTTCCACAAAAGTTGGGTAAAAGTAAAAACACAAGATAGTCACTCTTTTGGGGTTCTATCAGCAAACTGTAGCCACTGTAACAACTTGGCTTGAATATACTTATGGTGTTCATGTACAGTGAAGGTGCTTTGAGGGCCATGAAGGAGTTCCTTGTGTGCTGGAACAGTTTGTAACCTTGGCTTGGGAGCTGAGAGACAGAAGTTACTGCAGATGGGTCTGGTATTTTGCTAGTGTTGTGACTGTTAGGCTGTAGGAGGAAGCACAGAAATGCAGAAACATAGAATTTGACAACAGATGAGGACCACTTGGCACACCTAGTATGTCCTTTTTGTCTACCTATTATAATACCACAGACCATACTTGATCTCTGGCATTACCCTCCCTTTTCTAACCGCTAAGATTCATTTTTGCCTATCCCAACCGTTCTTGAATCCTGTTACAGTTTTCCACCCACCATCTCCACTGGGAGGCTGTTCCATGCATCCATCACTCTTTCTGTGAAGAAGTATTTCCTCATATTTCCCTTGAGTCTACCCCCCTCAGCTTCATAGCATGATTCTTGTTCTTGAACATCTTTTTTTCTTAAAAATGCTTCCCTCTTGTACCTTATTTATACCCATGAGATAAAAGTCTCTATCATATCCTCCTTCTCCCTCATTTCATCCAGGGTATACATATTGAGATCCTTTAGTCTCTCCTAATATGGCTTTTGGAGGAGACCCTCCACCATTTTAGCTGCCCTCCTCTGGACCGCCTCTACTCTGTCTATGTCCTTTCAGAGATGTGGTCTCCTGAACTGGACATAGTACTCTAGATGATGTCTCACCAGTGATTTATACAGATATGTCACCACCTCCCTTCCACTGCTGGTGACACTCCTCCCTATGCACCCTAGCATCCTATTGGTTCTCCCCATTTCTTTGTCACATTGTTTGGCCACCTTTAGGTCATCAGATATGATTACCTCTGGTCTCTTTCCTGTTTAGTGGTTGTCAGTACCACTCCACCCCTGGGTTTCTGTGCCCTAAATGAATGATTTTGCCTTTCTTCACATTGAACCTTGGTTACCCCACTGTTGACAACACCTCAAGCTTTCTTAGATCCCTATTTATTTTTTCCACACACTGCCAGAGTGTCTGCCCTACTGTAGATGTTTATGTCATCTGCAAAAAAGACATATCTTCTCTTCCAGCCTCTCTGCAATGTCAGTAATATAGACATTAAAGAGGACTGATCCCAGTACTGATTGATCCCTGTGGCATCC
Source organism: Neoceratodus forsteri (assembly GCA_016271365.2). Taxonomy (NCBI): domain Eukaryota; kingdom Metazoa; phylum Chordata; order Ceratodontiformes; family Ceratodontidae; genus Neoceratodus; species Neoceratodus forsteri. The sequence goes on from CM057452.1 coordinate 944,677,194, forward strand.
CACTGGTCACCCTCCCTGCTTCAGAGTGAACTCCATCTACCACCACCCTCTGTCACCTATCCTCCAGCTAATTTCTCACACAATCTACCACCTTTGGACCCACTCCCAGGTTGCCCAGCTTGTGTATGATTCTCTTATGTGGATCAGTGTTAAAGCCCTTACTGAAATCTAGGTAGGCCACATCCACCGCTCCACCCTGATCTAATTCCCGGGTCACCCAGTCAAATAAATCTATCAAATTTGTTTGACATGAGCTCTCTCCTCCCTCCAGTGGATTCATGCTGCTTCAGATCCTGTGAGCTGCTGGATTCAAGATACCCCACAATCCTTTCCTTCAGTAGTGATTCCATTAATTTCCCCACCACCAAAGTCAGGCTGATTGGCCTGCAGTTGCCAGCCTCCTCCCTGCTACAACTTTTGTGAAGTAGCACTACACCTGCCTTCCTCCAGTCCTCTGGAACCACCCCTGTCTCCAGTGAGTGGTTGAACATTACTGTCAGTGGTACAGCCAACACCTCTCTGAGCTCCTTCAATATCCTTAGATGTATCCCATCTGGCTGCATTGCCTTGTCCACTTTCAGATCTGCGAGTTCCTTCAGAACTCTCTCCTCTGTAAATGGACAAGTGTTCCCCTCCCTTCCTTTGATGCTCCTATCAGTTATCTGTGGCCCATCACCTTTCCCTTCGTCTGTGAACACTGAACAAAAATATTTGTTCAGGATATCTGCCTTATTTTGGTTCCCCTCCACACAAACACACACACACACACACACACACACACACACACACACACACACACACACACAACTATCCTCCTTAGCCTTACAATCCCTATCCTGGTCTTTCTCCTTTCGCTTACATAGCTAAAAAACATCTTGACCCATTTCTTTACTGTCTGGGCTATTTTCTCCTCTGTTAGCACTATTGTGCTGCTAACTGCTTTCTCTGCATTCCTCTGCTTCCCTTAATACACCTCCCAATCCTCCTCCCTCTGTCTCCTTAGACCTCCTGCATGCTAACTTTTTTTGCCTTTACCTTTCCAGCATGAGAACCATAGTTTTTCTCTAGCTTTTGCTTACTTGCCTGATGCAGATGTTTGTTGCCTTCACTATTGCCCTTTTTAGTTTTGCCCACTGTTCCTCCTCCACTCCACCTGAGTCCTCACTCCCCCTGCAGGGGCACCACTGAGAAATTCCCCCATCTTTGTAAAGTCAGCCCTCCAGAATTACAGGACCCTCTCCTTTGTGTGGTCTGATTTTGCCACAGTATGTATACTGAACCACACTGTACAGAGATCACTGGTACACAGGTGGCCACCCATCATGACATCTGCAACACTGTCCTGTTGGTGAGTAAAAGGTGCAATATTGCTCCCTCATGAGTGGGGTCTCTTACTAGTTGCCTGACGAATGCCCTGGCAGGAAGTCCATGATGTCCCTGCTCCTACATGAAGCTACAGCTGGGATGACCCCACCAGTAGCACTTCACACTTAGCTGCCATCTTTTGCATGGCTTCCACCAGAACCTTATCCATCTCCTCCACCCCCGTGCTGGAGGTCTGTATATCATGCCAGTGTGAAAAGCCACTCCTTTTCATGTCTCTAGGGTGACCCACAGTATCTCCACCTCTTTCTGTATTCCCTGTATCTCTGTTGCTTTCATACTATCCCTCATGTAAAAAGCCATTCTTCCCCTTTTTTACCCACCCTGTCCTTCCTGAACAAAGTATAGCATGGTATGGCTATATCCCAGGCATGCTTCTCATTGCACCATGATTTGGTAAGGACAACAAGGTCAGCCTCTGCCGTGACGGCCACTAGGTCCGAGATTTCGTTTTCCATACTTCGAGGATTTGTACACATGGTCTTCTAAACTCTGCTACCACCCTTCTTGTCAGCCTCCCCTTTTTCCTTTTGCTTATTCTCCTTACTGGCTCTGCTTTCAATCCCATCTCTCTTCATTTCTGTCATTCTGCATTTCCTATTTTTAGGTATCCTTGGGGATTCCCTCCTTTAGGGTTCTCCCTACTGACTACTTCAGCTTGCTTGGGGGGGGAAGCAGTTTATGGCTCCCTGCTTCCTTCTACCACCCACCTTGGCTAGTTTAAAGGCTCACCAATGTAGCATTTAAACCATTCAGAGCCTTTGATTCCCCTCCCATATGGATGTAGGCAATCTCCCCTGTATAGCCCTTTATCCTTCCAGGTGGGACCCCAGTCCCCAATGTATCTGAACCTCTCCTCTCTGCACCACTCCTTTAACCATGAGTTTAAGCTCCTGGCACAGAGTACCCTTTTCTCCCCCCTGTCATAGACAGGCTACACCTCAGAAAAGGCCACTGACCATGCAACCAGCCTAAAACTCCTCCCCAACTCCCTGAGCACCTCCTGCACTGTTCTAGCCTCATCCCTTGCCAGGTTGTTCATCCCTAGGTAGAAAATGACATCCAGCTGTCCTTCCCATCCTGCTGCCCTAGTGAACCTCAGGATCTGTTTCCCATCCCTCCAAGCTCTGTCACCTGGTAGGCACCTAACATCCCTCTCCACCTCCCTACTTGTCTCCAAATCTATCCCTCTCACAATGGAGTCCCCTACCAGAAGTTGCTTCCTTCTCTTTTTGAGTCTTCTGCCACCCTCCTTGAGATCTCCACTATGGAGACCCCACAATCCTCCCTGATCACTACTGTGGGTGACTCCATGGGACAGTCCTGCTCCACCAGAATGGCATAGGACTTTTGTCATGGTACCATATGGGAGATGTGCCTCTGACCCTCCACCTCCACCTTCAGCCTTCCTGAGCCCACTGTAGTCCAGCCACTCCTCCTTGGCACTCTTTGAGGCAGCGGTGGCAGACTTATTGGTGGAGGAGGTCCCTCAAATCCTAGCCAACTCAGCTTGAAGTAGAGCAACCACCCCCCCCAGCCCAGAGAGTTGCATGCAGATGGGACATCACCACAGCCTCCAGTAAGTCTCCCTGAAAACAGCCACCCCACAGTCACTGCATTGCACAACTTCCAGCATATCTATTTTCTACCCTGCCTGCTTTTGTTTTGCTTTCTTTAAACCCCTATTTACACTTACCCTAGATAGTGTGTTTTACCTCTTCCCAAATTTTTGCTTGACCTTTAATCTCCATACCTCTTTTCAGTGTGTGAAATACCACTACCTAGAGATGGCATTTCACATGTTCCCAAATTTTTGCTGGACCCTAACCCTTCTCACTTCCTTGCAGTGTGTAAGCTGCCCCTACCCTAGATAGAGTGTCTCACCTGTTCCGAAACTTTTGCTAGACCCTAGCTCTCTTCACTCTCTTGCAGTGTGTAAGCTACTTCTACCCTAGATAGGATATTTTAACTCTTTCCAAATCTTTTGCTAGACCCTAGCGCTCCTCACTCTCTTGTAGTGTGTGAGCTGCTACTACCCTAGATTGGGTGTTTCACTTCTTGCCAAACGTTTGCTAGAACATAGTACTCCTCACTCCTTTTCAATGTGTAATTAACAACAAGAGTTTAACAGGTACCTTACCAAAGTTGTCCTGCCTCCCTACTGAGGTGCAGAGTGTCCAGCTGCCTGCTGTCTCATTAGGCTGACTCCAGTGGTCAGACTCCACTGTGCTGTCCCTGTCAAGTTTTTTCTTTGCACAGGGGGCCACTTGGTGGCCTCTTCCTTTTGAAGCACCATAAAATGGGCTAGGCTCCTGGGATTGACTGCTGAGGGTGCAGGAAGCACATGTTTTCCTATTATTGGCTCTGGTTGGAACCCTGTTTTGCCTCAGAGCTCCGCATGTTTATTCTGAGTCTTTGATGCAGGGGGAAGGGCTCGCATTGATGAAAACAGGATACCCTCACTGCCCTGATTTCTGCTCCATGAACTGCTCTCATGGCACAATATTGGGGTATAAATCCCTGGCTCCCTCTATATGCAGCTCCAGAAAGTGGGCTATGCACCAGGGATTGGCTGCTGAGGGGTCAGGGGGCATGGCTTTTCCTTTGATTGGCTCTGGCTGAAGTCCTGTTCTACCTCCAAACTCTGCTTGTCTGTTCTGAGGCTTCAGTGCAGGGTGAAGAGCTCCCTTTGTTAAAAACAGGAGACCACTGCTGCCCTGATCTCTGCTCCATGATCACCACTCCCAGAGTGGCTTATGCCACTCTAGATACAGAGAGGGCAAGGTATTAGAACAAAATGAACTATACTTAGACTGGATTAGTTTGGTTTAATTCCCTGGCTACCTCTGTATGCAGCTCCAGAAAGTGGGCTAGGTACCAGGATTAGCTGCTGAGGGGGCAGGGGGCATGGTTTTCCTTCAATTGGCTCCAGCTGGAACCCTGTTCTGCCTCCAAGCTCCACTTGTCTGTTCTTCATCTTCGGTGTAGGGCTCCCTTTGTTAAAAACAAGAGACCCTCATTGCCCCCATCTCTGATCCAGGGGAAAAGCAGCTTTGGTGGATGCTGGATGAAGACTACCTGCTTCCGTGATCCTGGCAGCCTCAGAATGTGAACAAACTGTCCACACCAGCAGGAAGAGACTACCGGCACTGTATTTTCTGCTCTGTTTCCCATGGACTAAATATAAAACCTGAACTGGATTTCAGGTTCCCAGCCATTCTGCAAGCAAACAAGTGGTGAGAGTATTTGTTTCTTTATAAGGACCCCTTTCATTTAGTCTGTCTGGTTATCCCTTCAACAGTAGTGAAAGAGCAGAGGGGGAAGAGGACATGGATTGTCTTCCCAGCTGGTATGTTGTTAGTTTGCTGAATGAGTACAGAATTTGCCTGGACATAGCTTGGACTGTATCCAGGGAGACAAAGGTTTTCCTATTGTGGGACATGTTTGCAGACCTAAACTCTTTAAACCTATGTGATTGTGATTTATTTTAATGATTGAATTTTGTTGTACTTTATTTTGGGAAGGGAGGTGGGGGCATTGTTGAATGGTTTATTTTGTTTGTTTGATTGTTTGTTATGTTTGTCTATTAAATTAATTGTTAGTGTGTGCTTGTGTAGTGTCCCATTTTGGGTATTTAGAGTGGGTTGGTTTTTAATTTATTTTAGAAGCATCTTAGAAGCATTATTTGTAAGAAGTGAGCTGACAGTGGGCTGGGAAGATGTACATAGGCTTTGGACCCCAGAGGTTCAGCATTTTGGCATACAAGCTGTTTGACCTCTGCCCCTTTACTGACCTCCCTTTATCATTAACTGCACTTAGGCATTGTAGAGAGGTTGGTATTGGGAGGAAGCAAGATGGTAGTTGTGGGGTGCTAGGGATGCTGATGGGGAGAGACATATTGGTATGGCAAGGAGCAGCAGGTGCCCAGGGGAAAAATGGGGCCTAGATAGAAGCCCATACCCAGGTCCCCATACCCAGGTTTCCCACTGGACCGAGTGAGCAGGTAGCCACTGGGCCAGCAACCACTGCCAGTCCTTTTCTGGTGGTGATGTGCAATGCAATATTGATTAGGAAAATGCATTTTTTGGCAAACTTGGTTTCTTCAGTTGACCTCACTTGCATTACAAAGACCTACCTGGAAGATGATGCTGGCCCAGTTTTGGAGGCATCTATCCAAGCTCGATTCTCCATAATGCACTGCCCAAGGAAGGAATGCAGGTTCAGGGGGTGTGGCCATCTGTTTTAGAGCTGACCTGAACTTTTCTGTGCACCCAGTGAATTCCACTTCATTGTTTGAATGTGTGACCATACATGGGGTTCCAGGTGCAGCCTACAGAATCTTTCTGGTGTATGGGCTCTGAGACATGAGGGGGAATTTCTACAAGAGGTCAAGGACTTTGTTACTGAGAGGCTGTTGGAGTCACCCAGGTAATTGGTCCTGGGCAACCTAAATTCCTAGACTGATAATGCACCTGGGGCACAGAAATCCTAAATAGAGCTACAGAATGGGAGGGCAGTTGCTGGCAGTCACAAGGGAAGAAAAAGTCCCGTGGTTTATCATCTCAGATGACTTGAAGGTGACCAAATAGTGAAAAAAGGCTTGGCAAAAAAGTAAACCACACTCAGGAGTCATAATATGCAAATTTTGCTCAAAATATTTAATGTGCAATATCCAGTCCATTTACAAACCATGCTCGCCCCACAAAACGTCAACGTTTCACACTTGCGTGCTTTAACAAGAAGCTAAAGTGCTCAATAACATACATGTCCAATTAATACACATATCAATCATCACATTAATATCATCAATGTTATAAATAAAAGCAAACACATGTGTGAAAGCACAAAAATCAGTGATCAACACCACAAGTAAAATAGAATAATATAGAAAGTCATTGCATCTTTAAATCATTTCATTTGGACAAAATTGATCTATATCATGAAAAATACTGGCAACATTTAATCTTAACAATGTGGTGCAAGAGACATCTTACATGGACAGTATTAAATAAAACCTTTTTATAAGATCTACTTGTCCATTCAGTTAGTTCGATCATTATTAGGGAGCTAAACATTTTATAAATAAGGGGCTATCTCAAATGTATCATTTAGCCCCCTGTGCATAACACCTAAATGGAAGATCCAATAACCTTCTGTGCATAACAATTTATTCTGTATGTTACCTCCTCTCAGTCCTAATGATACGTTCAATTCCCAAAAAACTCCATTAATGTTCATTTTTATTGACAGATGTGCAAATATGGGGAGCAGTAGCATAGGCCATATTTTCATTAGTGATCTCAGGTACATGGTCGCCCACTCTTTCTTTGAGCTTCCTTTTTTACCAACATATGTAAACCTACAAGTGCAGATAGCCATGTAAATCACATTTATTGTGTCACAATTTTTCTGTCAAAGTGCTCAAGCATGAAACATTGAAGTTTTTGGGGGGAGAATGGTTTGTAAATGGGCTGCATATTGCACATTAACTATTTTTAGCAAAGTTTGCATCCTATGACTCCTGACTGCAGTTTACTTTTTTTGCCAATAATTTATGAAGTTGTAACTACACACCAGTGCTACTGGAGATACCCTTATCCTTGATTCTACTATTGTGCAGTTGAGTGCATTCGAAGCTATGGCATTGGTCCTGCCTTCACAGCTTTAGTGGTGAGTCTAGCAATGATGTTCTTGTCTGACTTGCCCAATCATGTTACTGCTGAAGCTCCCTTTTCAGTTTATTGAGCACCATTACTTCAAAACTGATGTTAGACGTGGTGGATTTAGGGGAAGATGCCGCATACAGACAACACCAGAACTCCGGCACAAGTGATGGAAGTCATCCCTTACAATACAGGATGCATTCATTAAATATGAATAACTGGCTTTTAAACTCAGATGCATTGTATGGCAAGAGGTCACAATGGAATGGTATTTCACTGTAGGACATGTGCCCCGAGGTCTTCATATCCTCAAGTTTCCAAGTTTTGATAAGGAAGATGATGATTTTGTTATGCCTTAGAAGAAAGAATTACATGATGCATCTTTAAGATATATTAGACTTATTGTTAAAGATTCAGTCAACCAGAAAAAGAAGATTTTGCAGTCAAGTGTGACAAGCTCACTCTTTTCTTCTCTGACAGATTGTTCGCTATCAGATACAAGATTTCTCCAACAGGGTGGTCACAGCCCCACAGCAATCAGATGGTCATTTTCAGAAGCACTCCACATGTCTGGAGTGAGTTTAGATCAGTGGAGGTGGAAGTGGTATGTGAGGTAGTGTTGAAGCTGTAGTCCACACATTGTGAACTGGAACCAGGCCCAACATGTCTCCTAGTGGGATGTGTGAAATCTGTTGCTCAATACTTGCCAAGATTGTCTGGTGTTCACTTTCAGAGGGGTTACTCCCTAGTGTTTTGAAAGAAGCACTGGTGAAGCTCCTCCTGAAGAAATCATCTTTTGACACAGAAGTCTTGGCAAATTATAGACCTATCTCTAACCTTCCCTTTTTGGGTAAGGTTATTGAGATGATAGTGGCTCTGCTGGTCAAGGCCCATCTCACTTCCTTTGACATCTATAAGACTATCCAGTCAGGATTTAGATCTAAACATAGTATGGAAACTATACTGGTCAGGGTGCATAATGATCTCCTCCAGGCTAGAGATAGAGAGAAATGGTCAGTTCTCGTTATCATTTATCTCTTTTCAGATTTTGACACTATTTATTTAGTATTTTTTGATCAGGTAAGTGCAGTAGACAAATCCTGCCTATTTTCAGGCACGACCCGGGGGTGGGGGATACAGATGAATGCCAACTGACCTTGAACCAGATTAAGCTGTTGGTAGTATTTTTTCGTAAATGGTGGAAATGTGGCCATTGCACTGGGGAAATTCCCCTGCTCTTTTTGAGAAGTGCCATGGGATCTTTAACATGGACCTGAACTACCACCAGAACAGGCAGATGGGACCTCGGTTTAACGTCTCATCTGAAAGATGGCACCTCAGGAGTGCAGCACCCACCTCATGCTGTACTACAGTGTCAGTATTAGGATATTAACTGAAGTGCCTGGTGTGGGGCTAGAACCCACAGCCTACTGATCTCCCAGCCTCAGAGGTGAGTGTGCTACCTGCTGAGCCACTAACACTGCATACTGACACTATGGACCATGTAGTGTTGTTAGATTACCTAAGGGAGCTCTGTGGACTCACCAGCACTGTCATCAGCTGGTTTGAGTCCTTTCTCCCAGGTAATACGCAGTGGATGGTTATGGGTAGTTTCTCCTCCTGCTCAAAGCTTCTACTGTGTTATTTTCCTCAGGGTTTAATCCTCACATACATGTTGTTCAACCAATCAATCAATCAATCAATACTTTATTTATAAAAGGTGCCTTTCTAGAACCAAGGTGCCTGTACATCACATAATAAAACAAAATTACTAAAAGCAATAAAATTATCCAAACTTAATAACATTTAAAAATCATTATACGCATGTTTAAAAAGATATGTTTTAAGTGCTCCCTTAAAAGTTTGGACAGTCGGGCAATCTCGTACCTGACGAGGTAGAGAATTCCACAGGGTCGGGGCCATAAAACTAAAAGATCTAGCCCCAGAGGTCTTCAGACGAACCCTGGGAACCTCTAGCAATCCCTCGTCAGTGGATTGGAGAGAGTGGGTAGGACAGTAGGGATGAAGGAGATCTTTCAGGTAGCTAGGTCCCTGATCATGTAGGGCCTTATAGGTCAGCAAACCGACCTTGAAGGTGATACGCCAGCATATTGGCAGCCAATGCAGTCCACAGACCACAGGTGTTATATGACTGGACCTAGTGGAACCAGTCAATAGTCTGGCTGCCGCATTCTGCATTAGCTGCAAGCGGCGAATATCAACCCCCGGTAGCCCAAGATAAAGGGTTCTCAGTGTACTTGCTGCCCCTGGAATAGATCATAAGACATTACAGTATGGGGTTTCACTGCTACATAGATGATACCCAGCTGTATATATATATATTTTGCACCAGGTACACGTGACAATGTGGAAGTACTAAATGCATGTCTGGCCAAGATCCAGGTCTGAATGTCCTTTAACTGGCAGAGCCTCAACCCAGATAAGATGGAGGTTCTGGTGACAAAGCCTGGTTACTGGCAGGATATGGAGCTTGACTGGGGTGGGAACCAGCTTGATGCTGAGCCCCACCCCACTTCTGGCCTCCGCTAAGGTGAAAAATCTGAGTGTTATCCTTTATGACAGATTGACATTTGAGGCTATAGTGTCATCTGTTGTCTGGAGTGGTTTTTACCATCTGAGGAATATCGTTCTTGCCTTAATCCTGCCAGATGACCTGCCCTCACTGATGCACACTTTCCAGACATGACTATTACAATGCTCACTACCTTGTTATTAGTAGGGGAGGTCTGTGTCATCTGCAGCTAGTGCAGAATACAGTGGCCAGTCTGCTGACAGGCCTTCTGAGGTTGGTCATGTGACCTCGGTCGAGCATTATCTGCACTGGCTGCCAGTGAGGTGGAGAATTACCTAAGTGGGTCTTCTCATCTATAAAGCCCTAAATGGACTTGATCCTGGCTACCTGAGTAACCTTCGACTCCACACTGCTATCCACTCCTCTGAGGAAGTCCTCCTAGTGATTCCCAGGGCTCAGTGGTTTAAAACATCAGGAGTTCATTTAAGGTTGAAGGACTGTCCCAGTGGAATTTGTTCCTGAGGTCCTTGAGGGAGGCTTCCTCATTGCAGGCTTTTAAGTGGGACCTTAAGGCACATGTATTTAGGGAGAACTTCAGGACGCAGCATGCTCCCAGTTTTAGTTTTCCTAGCTGCTGTTTTATGCTGTTTTAATCAAATTCTTATATTTATGTGTTTTTTTATATGTATTATCAAATTGAATTATTGAACTGTTACTGTTTGCATCTTGTACAGCACCCTATGCCTCAGGGATGGGGTACTTTATAAATAAACTTTCACTTATTTACTACAGTAACATCATGATACAGTCCAGGAATTGCCATTCACTCTGGTTAAAGCAGCAGTACCTGACAAGAGTGAACATTTTCATCTATACTTTTAATTCTATTTTAGACTGCCCTTATCTTCAGACATGTATGATATTTTTGCTTGTCAATTCCACTTTAGCACTTTTTTCTTATTTAAAAGATTAAAAAAAATGTTCCTTTTAATATGGCTTGAACAAGGTTTTCATCAGTAATCTTCTAAGCTCTTTTTGTACACTTTTTGTCTTATAAGTTCAAGAAGCAGTGTCTGCTGCATGCTAGTTAGTTATAGTCACAAGAAAAACGATCTTAAACAATGGGTGCTCAAATACAATAGATAGTACTGATGAAAACCTGGTCCTAGCCATATGTATTAAAATGAGAGCTCCTTTTATTATTTCAACTGTAAATAAAGTGGTAAGGAAAACTCAAAATGTAGGAAGAAGGGTATTATCTAAGTTGGGACATAGGTGATAATCTAAAATAAAATAAAACAGTATTGGCTAAGCTTTTCACTGCTATCATGTACTGCTGCTCTAGGATAACTTCTGAAATCATGCAAGTTTCATTCCTCAATCCCTTCGACTATTTATAGTGACAGAGGGCATGGGGTCATAATGTCACATGACATTATACTGCATGCGAAGATCACACTGCCAATAGAGAGCAATTCTTTACATAGGGCATGTCTTTTTTTTCCTTGGGGCTACACCCCCAGCACCCCCTGCTATGGGAGGCTGCACCCCATGAACCCCCCAGTAAAGATTCTCAACTCCGGGGAAGGGAGGGGGTTCAGTGAAATTGCATCAAAGTGTGAGAAAAAAAAAATTTCTGGGACAGGGAATCAAACCTGGTCCCTGACACAGCGCCTGGGTTCTTTGCTGCAATGGCTCAGTCCATTGAGCCACAGCAGCTGCTTGTTGGAACCCCATCCCAGCAAAGGTCTTATCCTCTGCCTGGGATACTGTGAGGGTGCAATAAAACATACAGCAGTATTTGTGGTATTGCACCACTCGCTGTCAGGTACAGTACTATTCTGGGTTAGCTGTAATATTGTATGCTACTGAGCTTACAACATTATGATCCTGTAGGGTGTCAGAGTATAGTTCATTTTGTTCTAATACCTTGCCCTTACTGCATCTAGAGTGGCATAAGCACTCAGTGATTAAAGAGCCATTGACACCTCCAGGAGAATTTTGAAAAACATATTTGAACACAAAGCAGCTTATGTTTCTCATTAGCTCTGAATTTTGTATGCTGATAATGTACTATTGTGGTCCTATTCATGAAAACAGAATCTTTGTTCTTTTAGGGTTCATCAACAGCTATTGCTTATTCCCAACCTAATGTCATAATACTCTCCTTGTGGCATCCCTGGTATTCACATGGCAACAGAGTGTTATGTCACAACAAGGCATTATGACTTCAAGTAGGGAATTAGCTGTAGGGGCAGATGAACTCTAAGTTATAAGGATCCTGATTTTGTACAGATTACCTCAGTAATAAATAAGGGGGGAGGAGAAATTTATAGAAGATATGAAATATAAACTGCATTGTGTCTAAATGTTATGTTTCCCAAAGTTTTCCCAGGGGTATCATCAGCTCTTTAAAGGCATATAGACCTTCAGTGCTAATTCACCTTCAGTGCTAATGTACCTTTAGTGAATAAAACTCATCTAACCACTAAATGATTATAAGCACAGTAAAGGCCCAATCAACAGAGATGTAAGAGGCTGAGAAGCAGAATTATGCAGACAATTCTTTGCCAAAGTCAGATATTTATTTATTTATTTCATTATTTCTAAAGTTTTATCAAGAAAGACGTACTGAGTTGGCAACAGCTTGTTTCCAGATGCATCCTGGGGGGATGGGGAAAAGGGGAGTAATGAATAACAATCATAAGCAATAAAATTACATTTTAGGTAGAAGGACTATGTAACAAACACTATTTGTTAATAAAGAAACATGGATTAGGAGAAGACTGAAACCCAGAGGGAATCAGGGAGAAGAAAATAAAGTGCAATGTGCAATAAGAAGAATGAGGCAGAGAAAGCTTTTCATAAGGTATCAAGAAGGACTGATTCAAGGTTCCAGGGTAGCCTGGGTAGCAGAAGGGGGGTTGTCAGGAGACGATCAGAAGGAAATGAAGGTAGCACATAGACAGAAGAGGAACATGGACAGCTATCAGGAGCATTTGCAAGATTAGGTAGAGAAATCATGGAATAGAAAGGAGAGTCACACTGGGAAGGGGCAGAGTGGATGTTCAGGGGAAGAGAATTCCATAGTTTTGGGAAACTGTAAAAGAAGCAACCTGGCCAGCTGATAATTTTCTAGGAGAGAGAGAGAGCAAGGGAGTGATAGCCAGAGTTACGAAGAGTGTAAAAGAAGGGTGAGGGAGTGGAGAGAAGAGATGTAAGGAAGGAGGGGAGGGAGCCTATCTAGTGTTTAAAGATAAAGGAGGTGCAGTGAGCAAAGCATCTGGTTTCAAGGGAAGGGAGAGAGAGGGAGGAATAGAGATAGCAATGGTGGGTGTGGAGTGGACAGTCCAAAGCAAAGTGGCAAAAGGAATGAAAGATGAGTTCCAGTCTGGCTAGGGTAGTGTTAGGAGCTGCACTGTAGACAATGTCATCAAAATCAAAGATGTGGAGGATAATTTTTTAGCCAATAGTGAAGTAGAACAGGAAGAGGGATGCAACCTCTATTCCTGTAACACACATCAATGTGTATGTATGTTAATGCACCAATGAAATATTTACAGTATGCTAGGTATGTTGGCCAAATGCCTTTCCACCGAGTATAGTATATGCCATACAGTAGAGATGTGCAAAGATGTTTGTACTTCATACTGGCATGCCTGCACATATGAGTACTTCTAAATATGCATACTGCGTGCATGTGTGTACACACTGACCCACAGTGCTAGAAAGGTGCTCACACTTCTGGATAACATGACCTGACGCTATACCTCCAGAGAAGCAGCAGTAGTGATGTGAAGACCTGAACAAATGTGCACTGCACATAGAATGCTGTATTGGATGCTGTACACACAAAACAGGATGATATCTAGGAGGGTGTGAGGAGGTGCTATGAGGTCTTGGGGAAGGGATTAGCATGAAAGAAAAACTTCTTTACTTTCTATTGTGGTTGGAGGAAGGAGGATGGGATGGAATGCTAAAAAGGCTTTGAAGAAGGGATTATCCTTATTATTTGTTGGTCACTGATGGAAGGTAAGAGGATGATTAGTCTGCTACAGTGGAGGGGAAGGATATTTTGTTTCTTTTTAAAGGAAAATTGTGCTTCCTGTTACAGGGCTTGGTAAGACACTGTCACATTTGTTATTCAGGTAGAGTTAAAAGCAAGGATCTATTCTGTCCTTTCCTATTCTGTCAATTCCCTGTCTCTTGCCTGTCTGATTGTACAGTCAAATTTTCCTTATGGTACCTAGGAATTGGCCACTCCAACAGTGCCACAATTTTACCCTGTTTTCTCCCTTCCTTCACTTGCTGTTTCTATTCTTTCTTTCGTCCCTGGTTTCTTTGTGGTTAAAAAATATATGTGAATTTGTATGTGAAACTGTGAACCAATGGTTTGCAAATGTATGCTGTTATATTGTTGAAATGATTAAATATGGCTATGTGTGTGTAGCTATGAATCATTGTGTTAACCTTGAGGTACATTTTGACCTCCACAAGCTTGTTTGCAGAATTATCAGTGGGAAATCAGTCATGGGACAGGGTGTCTTAATTAGTTACACCTGTTAAAAGGCTAATGTAGTCTTCAGGTTGGGCACAGAAAAGACATTGTCAAAGTCTTGCTACATTTTGCGGAGCACAGATGGTGTAATTTAAAAGAAGAGGATGCAGAATTTAATTGTCTGGGAAAAACAGCTTATAAACAGACAGCAACATTTTGTATAGCAATAGACCGAGCTTGAGATTTAAATAAATAAGAGGCTGTCAGATGAAGAGCTTTTTTTATTGTACTGCCTTTCTGAAGAGCTATCCTATACATATACATTTTCAAAAAATTGTATTGCTATTGACAATAATAAAATGCTACTAGCTAATTGTATGACTTTAACTGGTTTGCCTATGCTACCTGACTGGTGCCTCTACAACACTTCCAAGCTGCAAATTGTCAAAGTGCCAAACATGGTAAAGTTATGTAGATTGCACAGTTTGGCACTTTGCCAGCATTTCTCTGGTGAAGTAAAACTTTACAACATCACTACACTTAGAACCTCCTTACATAAATTCGTCATCTACTCTGGTGTCTTCAGCTGAAGCATGCCTACCTAGTGTACCTCACTGATGCTAAGCAAACTCTCATTTTCTACTACATGTACCGCAGAGCTGACTGTCAGCTGGTGCTAAGAAGAGAGGAACCTAAACTTAACTTTCCTTTTTACACCCATCACTACCACCACCAGCATTGTCATCATGTGTCTGGATGTGGAAGTGAGAATATCAATTAATTTATTTTCCTATAGAGGGCAACAGAGAAATGTTAAGGAAGGGGTGGATTTGCTAAAATGACATCAGGGGTCACCAAAGGTAACAGTGGCACAGACATACAGTAGGTTTTAATACACAATACACAAAGGCCCAGATATTCAAACTGCTCCCAAAAAGTGTGCAACAGCAGGAGCAAGCGCAAGTCCAAGTCCACTGGGCCCATGGGCAAGAAGTGTGATATTCAAAAACTGCGCAGGCCAAGATGTGCCTACGGCCGATGACTGAATATTACACCACCTGCACCATAGCACAACTAGGGAGGTGAAGCTGAGCATATCTGATGTGCCATAGTGCAACAAGGGATGTTCAGCTGAGCAGTCCAGACGTGCCATAGCACAACCAGGGACGCCCCAGCAGCAGAGCAGCAATGCAACAGCACAACCAGGGATGCAGGGGGCCCACCACCCATGCCACAGATGGGCAAAGGAACACACAGCAGAATAGACATCATCCCCAACACCCCATGCACTGCACAACCAGGGGAGAGCTGGAATAACCACTGGCCCATGGATACCAGCAACCAACCCACAGCTGGGTCAGGGTGCCCCATCACATTCCCTGGCAAACTGTGACTGGCCCACAAGGATGGCCAACCTCCCCGTACCACACCATCCCACCAATGCAGAGCACATCCTGCACCATGATCCCCATACACCCTGCCCAGGAGTAGCACCCACCAGTGCAGGACACCCCATGCATGCCACCACCCCCACTGTGACAATGCAACCCTGTGCACCATGGAGCCATGCAAGGCAGCCCCACCATGGGCACCCTGCAGAAGGCGGCAGCAGACAGTGATGCAACAGATGCATACACAGTGCCACCCTGCATGTCCCCCCCTGAGGTACAGCTGAGAGACTGACCATGCGTCAGCACACAAAGTACCCCACATGCAACAGGGCATGCCCTGGACCCCACCTCCAACAGTACAGCACCCTGCACACCCTCCCAAGGACACATCCCATCCCAGCACTGGCCACAACAGCCAGCACAGACACGCACAGTGTAGCATGGAGGCATGCACCACACAGGATGCAACACAGTGCATGGACAAACACCCACCCATACCCAAGGGCACAGCAACACAGGGACACAGTAGCAGGTCAACCATGCCACTGGCATGAGGCCACGGCTGACATGTACACATGGCCAGCACCCCTACATTGCACAGGTGTGCTAGCCACCCTGCGCAGGCACCATGATGCTGTATGCCACCAGCATGCTGCCAGAGCACAAGTGACAGATACTGGAGCACATCCCCTGCAACAGACACAAGTGACAGCATGGATGGGGGACAACAACAGCAGAGGCCACAGTGCCACTGGAGGCAGACATGCACCATACTGGTGATGGCGATCAACCTGGCATTATGCTGGGTACAGTTGTTATCCAGCATGAACAGCCACCACTGACACGCCAGCAGACCATGCATATCACAGACATGCAAGAGTGTCAGCTGCACAGGCCATGGATGGTCTGACAGGGGTGCCATGCACACAGTGCAGGCCCCGTGAACCACTGCACACAGGCACGCAGTGCACAGAGTACAACAAACAAACCACAGACAGTGACTGATCCCCCTGTCCACACCATAGGTGGTTCACCTCTGCACACATACACGCCCATGCATGCACCACCGCTGATGCCATGCACACCACTGCAGCTGAGCACCTGCAGCCCACTGCAAATCAAAGACCACCACAGTTGTTATAACAAAATGTATATATTGAAACTATGTACAGTAAAGCTATATATAAAACTATATACAATAGTGGGGGAAGGGCCACATAACAGGTGGGGGAGGGTAAGGGCAGGGGTGAACATATGGGAGAAGGAAGAAGGGGCGTGAGGGTGGGTCAAGGGGGGAAGGTGGTAGCTGCGGCATGGGTACTTCACTGGCTGCCCCGGTCCTCCTCTTCCTGGATCTCATGAGATCTCTGCCTCCTCCTCCTCGCCCAATGGCGGTGGATGTGTCGCAGGAGTTCTAAGGTCTCCCTCCCAACCTGCAGCAGCTCCTGAATGTCCCGCTGGATCTGCAGATTTGTCCAGCCACCTAGGACAAGGGAGTAGAGTCAATAGGTGTGACTGTCCATCCCCCTGCAGCCCACCCATTGTGCATGGCATACAGCCATGTGACATGCCCCTGTGATGGTGTGCAACCACCCACAGTGACCGTGTCCACAAGACCTGCCCACCCAGGCAGCCACAGCCATGTAGACCACTGTACACACCCACCTCCCATGTCCTGCACAGCACCACCATGGCCGTACAGTGACTAGGCTATGCGGTGTGAAGGCAGTGCCTCAACCATGTGCCTGGTGCATGCATGGACCACCATTGATGCACTCCCAGACATGCAGTGCCACTGGACAGTGCTGACTGTAACAAGTTGTGTGCAAGGCAGTGGTGTTAGTGGATGGTGGCCATGCCCCACTGCCCGCCCAGTTATACAGAATGCAATAGTAATCACGGATGTAAGGCACTCACCATTAGCAGGCTGGTCCACACGCTGCTGACCACCTTAATCCCTCCTGTCCCTCTGCTTGAACATGCAGTGCCTCCCCTCTCGGTTGCGCCTCCATTCTTCTGGGACTAAGGTGCAAACATAGGGAGAGGAACATCAGTACAGTCCAGTAGCAATGTCACCCCCGCCCCATATGTGTGCAATCCCACACAGCCAGATCCACCCACCCCACACCATGATACCACCACCACGGCCAACACCGGATGGTCTGCCCCTGTGTGCTGGACACATGCAACCATGATACCCATATGAATGATAAAAGTGTATGGATGTTGCACCTACCTGGCTGTGGCACCATGCCTCTCCTGGCACGTGCTCACAGGCAGGCAAGCAGGTCCAGGTCCCCACGCCTCAGGTCCCCATAACAGTGGTGGCACTGCTCTGCCATCCTCCCCATACCAGTGGCCTCCTCCAGGGTGTTGGCCACCTCCTGCCATACCACACTCCTGGCCCTGTCCAGAGGTGCCTCCAAAAATAAAGCCCCAACATGGGGCTTGACTATGGACACATGGTTTGCCAGCTTGATCTGGCTCCACTGCACAGCATGCCTCCGCACCATCTCTGCTTCCCAGTTCAAGCAAAATGGCATTCTGCAGCGTGTTCCTGCCACGTGCAGATGCTGTGTGGTACAGTGCTGCCATTCCCTATTGTGCTGTCACCAAACAGCAAGATAGTGGTGCTCCCATGCCTGACGCATGGTGCCTAGGAGGCAAAGGTTGGGCACAGGGACAAGGGTCTCTGTCGCACGGACAGCCACAGCGCAATTGGAACCCAATGCTTGTGGTGCAATTGGGTGCCTGTGTTCCACCTCCTGTAGCAGCCTTCCGTGCTGTTGCCCCAGTGCACCTACGAAGCCCCAGTGCCACAGCGCCATATAGGTGAACAGCGCCGTAGTGCCACTGGCACAATGGTGGCTGTGCCCTGCATTGCCTCCCATGCACAGCACTTCAGCAGAGTGGCATGTGCCTGCATCATCAACCTGGCATGAGCAGTTAGGTGTGTACTGCGCATGTCACAGAACTGTGCCCTTGGCTCAGCACGTTCAACACAATTGCTCAAAGCACAACAGCGCGATATTCAGCTGGCATATGCAAATCATCTAATCAGCCATTCAATGGCGCAGTCATGCATTTGCATCCACTTAAAGATGTGCCTCACCTCATTTGCATGGGTTGAGCTATAAAAGTGCGACATTGGGCTGCACTGGCCATAGTCGGTTACTGCAGTCTATTGCGGTGAGTTGCATGCTGTTTGGGAGTGTGGACTATGGTGTTTGGGACATGCATGGGACTGCACAGTCACAGGTAACACCTGTCATTCTCACAAGATGAATCATGACTGAGCGTGTGGTGGAGAAAGAGGAACAGAGTCGTGGGAGGAAGAGGAGGCCAAATTTCACTAAGGCCGAGACAGATGCCTGTTCAAGGCCTACCTAGACCAGGACCTGCTTCTCAGCGGATGCCAGGGAACACCACAGGCCCATACTGCTGCATGGGAGGAGGTGGCACATGCCGTAAACCTGCATGGCAGCCACCAGCGCTCCGTGCAGGAGTGTAAAAAGAAGATGGGCACGGACAGGCGGAGGATTAAAGAGAAGGTGGCTGCAATCAGGGCAGCATGGTCTGTGACTGGTGGGGGACAGCCAGAGGTGCTACGCCTGACTCCACAGGAAGAGCGTGTTGCTGGCAGCATGCAGTGTTGCACCATTGAGGGTGTTCTGGGTGGTGGATTCCAGACGGGTGGTAACCCGTCACTGCATGGTAGGTCATGGTCAGTCTATTGGGGGAGGCATGGTAGGTCACATGCAGTAACACTACTTTTTTTCCCTTACAGCTCCTGATCATCTGCATGGGTCAGCGGTAGTGGGCTTCTCCACTGAGGCCAGTTACATGGAGATGGAGGAGGGCCCATCCACCTCCACAGGAATACAGGGGTCAGGGCGACAGTGGGTCTGCTTGGATGTCTGGACTGATGTTGGTGGAGCAGGTGTGGAGGAGGCCTGGGTGTTCCAGCGTGCCAGTGTCCATGGATGCCAGCATGCTGAGACTTAGGCTGGTTCCGGATCCATCACCGATGATGATGGAGCTAACGTCAGGGGCAGTGACACATGTGTGCCACAGGATGGCCACACAGCAGGTGACATCATGGCCATGGCTGTGGGTGGTGCTGCCATGGAGGCCTGCGTGTCATCACAGTCCCAGTTTGTGCCTGTCTGCACCAGTGGAGCAACACTGGTGTGTGTCCAGGAGAGTGGGACTGTTGTGGCCACTGCAGTGACACCATTGAGCCCTGGGAAGTGGCAGCAGGAGGGGCAGCATCAGCAGTTGGCCAATGGCCATGGGGGTACAGTGTCAGGGGCAGCATCAGTGCACTGCCTGTGGACATGCCCAGGCCTGGCCCTGGTGTACAGTGCTCACCCTCAAGTGGTGATGAGCATCATGGCCGCAAACACCCTGAGGGACAGCATGCCAATCAGGCAGATGACCTCTTGGATGAACACACCCACATACTGCAAGCATCAGTCAAGTCAGCAGATGCAGCTTGTGACAGCGGTGGTTGCACTGAGTGCGGCTCTGCGCCAGGCAGAGGAGCATCGCAGCAGAGACACTGCTCTGCTCCTAGCAGGGATTCACCAGTTGCAGGAGGATGTGACTGCTGCCATTGACAGGCAGACACAGGCATTTGCCCATGCATCGCAGACACCACAGAGTGCAATGTCCACCCCCAGTTCCCGGCATCATGCGACACCATCCTTGTCAACACCGGGTTCAGCTGTGGACATCCCGAGCACACCTGGTGCAGGCATGTTCGGTGTGCTGCAGAACCCTGTGCAAGCATGGTCATGCTCATGCAGTGGAACCCCTGGGGGACCATCAGTGCCATCCCATGAGGCCAGTGGTCAGTCTGTCACTGCTGGCGGATCTCAGCGGGGTCGCTCATGCATCCATGGTGGCCATGGCACTGTGGCTTGTGACTGGCCTATCTCCCAGAGCGGCTACTGTCTGATGCGCCCTGTGTGCATTGTGTCGTTCAGTGGGCAATGCACGGGTGGATACCCTGCCCTGCATGCACACACACACACAGTCCATCTGCACACCCTCCTGGCTGCTGTCCACAGTTACATTTGCATGATGATGCCTGCGTTGTGCTGCACACCACTGTGCAATGGTGGCCAGTGTCTCACACATGCACAATGACAGGCAGTGGGCTTGGTGGTCTGTGGACATGTGTGTGGCTAGGGGTGGAGTTCTGGGTTGAGGTGCCTCCTACTCTTTGTGCATGTCTGGTGAGGTGTGTGTGTGTGTGTGTGTGACCATGTGCCATGTTAGACCTTGCCTATCCCTGGTCTGTGTGTGCAGTTCCATGCCCGGCCACTTCCCTTGATGCCATGCACCCCTGGTGTGTGTCCATGCATGTTTGTGGGTTGTGTCTTTGCCACTGGTGGTTGCACATGGCCCCATGACTTACCTGGGTTGGCTGAAGTGCTCCTGCACGATGGTGTCCCAGTGC
Organism: Neoceratodus forsteri; assembly: GCA_016271365.2. Classification (NCBI taxonomy): domain Eukaryota; kingdom Metazoa; phylum Chordata; order Ceratodontiformes; family Ceratodontidae; genus Neoceratodus; species Neoceratodus forsteri. The sequence goes on from CM057452.1 coordinate 944,698,126, forward strand.
AGCTGTGCCAGCTGGAGCAGTCGGGGGTCCCGTCGCCCAAGGTGGGGGGCTGCCCATCACCATCATCACCAGCATCCTCATCATCCCCATCACTGTCCCCCTCTTTGACCTGTACGGCTATCCCACATTCGTTGACCATGTTGTGTAGGATGCAACAGGCCAAGAATAGCCCACAGGCCTTTGAAGGCTTATACTGTAGGGCACTGCCAGAGGTGTCCAGGCAACAGAAATATGCCTTCAGCATCCCGAACACCCACTCGATGACATTGCATGTGGTGGCATGTGCCTCATTGTAGCGTTGCTGCGATGGGGTCCAAGGCAACCGGTATGGTGTGAGCAGCCAGGGATGGAGTGGGTATCCACTGTCACCTGTGTGTAGAAGTTAGGTTAGTTTGGTGATCAGCATCGCCCTGCCTCGGGCCATGTAGGCCACTACCCATGTCACCTCTGACCATGCCCCTCCCAAGCTCTATGTTTGTCTGTGTGGTTTGCATACTCACACACTAAGTGGCCGGTGGGGATGTCCCCATTCTTGAATCTGTGGCACAGTGCCAACTGGTGCCAGATGAAGGCATCATGTACTCCCCCAGGGTGCGTGGCACAGACATTGATTATGTGCCCCCTGGCATCACACACCACCTGGCAGTTGATGCTAGCATAACCCTTCCAATTAATATATGTGGTCCCCTCGGGGTCTGATGGTGTGTGGATGGCCACATGGGTGCAGTCTATTGCCCCTAGCACACCAGGCATACGTGCTACCCTGTGGAACTCCTGTATGTTTGCTGTGCACTCTGCCAGTGTGCTGGAGAAATGGATGTACTCCATAGCATGTGGCAGCAGTGTGCTGAGGAATTAGGTGAGGTGTCATGATGCGGCTGACTGGGTTATGCCTGTGATGTCCTCTGTTGGTCTCTGGAAGGTACCCATGGTGAGCAAGCACATGCAAGCTGTCACTTTAGTCTCCACTGACAGAGCATGGCTCTGTCATGTGGGTGCCTGCATACATCACTGCACAGCTCACAGAGCCACCTCAGAATTGCCTGATTCAGGTGGTATCGGCCCATGATCTCAGTATCGCTATACAGCTCGAAGCTGGTGCAGGCTTGGTACTGCCTGTTGGGGGCATACCGCCGATGGGCCCTTCCACGGTCACGCCCCCCCACTGCCTGCCTTCTCACCCCCTTCATTACTGCATCCATCTAGATGGTGGCACTGGCCATGTCCCTGGCTTGTGTTCACCCCCCCGGCAGCTATTTCTGTGTTCCCCCCACTGCCCTGGCTGCTACTTCCCCTGCAATGGGAACACCTTCCTGCGGTGGCCTCTGTGCTGTGTGGAACTTCCCCCTTCTGCACTGGCTGTGGCTCCCCACACCTTCCCTGTGCCTCTCTGTTCAGGGTGCCCTATCCCTGGCCTGTCCTGTGTGTCCCTCCTGCCCTGTTTGTGCAGCTAGAGTTCAGCCTCAAGTGTCTTCCCTGTAGCGTTCTTGCACCTCTCCCTTGTTCCTTTTTATTTTGTCTCATTTCCGCTATTGCACAACTTCCACTTGCTCCCCTATTGCGCATGGCGTATGTTGTTAATATCGCACTGCACTATTTATGCATGGTTCCTCCCCTTTCAGTTGTGCATACATTCATTATCATTGCACTATTGCTCAGCGTGATTTGGGGGGCGCATCTGCCACCCACTGAATACTGCAGAATGGCACATTTTCAGAATTGCGCTGGAGCAACCCTATTGCACATGGCACAACCCTTTAGAATATCTGGGCTAGGATGTTCAGGATGGGGTGAGTTGGGGTGGGAGATGACTGAGAAGGTAAGAGCTGCTATAGGACTAGCTCTAGCTACCTTCGTAATACAAAAGGTTTGTTATTATTATTTTGCCACTTTTTGATGGGGTAATCGTAGTGCCAACATCTCTGAATAGGGCATGTTTGATATAAAGTTGCAAAAAAAGAAGTAGTTCTCTGTTTGTGATATTCTGAAATTAATATACATTACTCACACAGACCTACTGCAAACGTAGTAAGCATAATTTCGAAGTAGACTTTTTGTTTTTCCTAATAATGAAGGACTTGTTTTACTGTGCTACTTTTCTGTTCATAATTAAAGAGCATGTCGCCCCTAAAATTTAAAGGCTATTAAAAAACAAACTATATTTACAACACTTATGAGATAGATAGAGGGAGTGGAAAGAGAAGAATAAAGTGTCAAACACCAGAAGCCCCACCACTGGCCAGAAGTACCATCCAGCACCAGGAATACCAGTAAGACACACTGGTCTGAATCACCATCACTGAACATGAGCAGCAAAGCGGAGACCCAGCCACAGCTGTCACCTGCTGCTACAAGCAATGAGGTCAAGGCCAGCCTAGCTATGACCAATGGCAGTGCCATTGCAATGGGGGAGAAGAAGGTTATTGCAACAAAGGTCTTGGGAACAGTGAAATGCTTCAACATGAGAAACAACTATGGATTCACCAACAGGAACTATACTAAGCAAGATGAGTTTGTACACCAGACTGCCATAAAGAAAAGCAACCCCATAAAATGCCTTCACAGTGTAGGGAAAGAAGAGACTATGGAGTTCAATGTTGTTGAAGGAGAAAACGATGCACAATCAGCCAGTCTCACTGGGCCTGGTGGCATTCCAGTTCAGGGAAGTAAATATGCAGCAGATCACAACTATTACATATATGCTACCCATGCCACAAGGGCCCTCCAGACAACTACCAGCAGAATTACCAAAACTTCAGAAGGTGGAGATAAAAGTGATGGGACAGCGAGTGCAGAAAAAGGGGATGGTCAAGCCCAACAGTGTACTTACCGTAGAAGGCATTACCCACCACCTTACTACAAGATCCCATGGGCATCATCCACAGTACTCAAACTCTCCTTCTCAGGGTAAAATCATAGAGGGTGCCAAAAATGATGGTGCTGGTGAGCAGGGTGCTAGATCCATGAGACCGAATATGTGCCAAGGATATAGATCAAGATACCATTGAGGTCCACCATGCCCTAGACCACCAAGGGATGCAAGCAATGAAGAAGACAAGAAAGAGGAAGCAAAATAGTCATAGGGTAAAACAGCTATGCCCACACCAGTACCACCACAACTTCAAGTTACACACTCAGGTGGCCTCAGAGCCCTAAACCACAAGCTGGTAAAGAGAATCATGCTGCCAAACCACCAGATGAGAATGCATCCACTCCCGAAGCCAAGCCGGTCAGGTCTGAGTGAATATCAGATTTCCATCTCTACTATCATCCGGCTTAGTCATCAGAGAAATTAAACATTAAATGTAGAATAACACTTCGGCAATAAGAACAGAACAAAAGAGAAAATGAAGACCTGAAGTGCTTGTTTTTAAACTTGACCAGATACCAGAGCTGTCTGCAGTACCTACACAGCATTTTGGGTTTATTACTTTTGCTTAAAATGGAAACCTCCTTTGGGAATGTTTTTTGTAAACCTTTTATATATCTTGATACTGTACATATAATTTGATACCTGGTCAAAGTAAGATTTTTAAGAACCTCATTTTTAATTTTAAGATCTGAACCTGGATTTTAAATGTGCATCTGGATTTTAAATACCAACACATTGCATGCACCTAATAAAGATTGTTTAAATGAAAAAAAAAACACTTATGTTTAACATTGGTGTTGTCTAGTTCTATAGTACTTTATCTTGTTATTGGTCAACTAAATATTTTAGATAAAGCAGTAAATATTTCTCTGTCCCAAACTGACCACATAATTGCAGTTTGTGACATCATAGCCTGCGAATATGGTAAGCACCATGCTGTCATAAACAAAAGCACTATGACGGTAGTTGGGGACAAATTAAATGCTTTGTATACACACTTTGTAGACATGCTACCACAAAATGGTATAAACAGCGGAAAAAGGAAAAACAATGAAGTGTATTCCCTTGTGAATTGTAATTTGTCAAGCTTTACTGTATATTGATGACTGTACTGTACATACTGAAGTACAGTACAGAGCTGCTTTTTGAGGGTCTTTCCAGTACAGAAAGAGCAAATGAGTATGTATACAATGTAGATAGGAGACACAGTGTTCAAATAAATTATTTATTTTATCATTTATATTATACAATAGTAAGAAAGAATCCTGTGCTCTCAGTGATCATGCTGTACCCATAATGTTATCCCAGCACAACATCACAGAGCTAGTCCTAACACACACATGACCAAATAATGTGAAACAAATCATTATACGTGCCATGTTCAAGTTGCCCACACTTGACATGGCCCGTGTTAATTTTGCCAGTAATTAATAAACTTTAAAAAATGTAAATTCCTACCTCCCCTAGAACACAAACTACAACAAATCAAACCCAAAACCTTCACATTTTCTTCCTAAACCTTTTTATTATTTTATTTTTCTAAATAAACAAACAAAAAAGCTGTGAAGTGAAAGCCATGTCTGTGAATGACTTCAAGCAGACCCCTGCTGTATTGTAATTCCTGCTTGATGAATATCCTCTTACCATTGTTCTCCTTTTTTTTTAATTATTAAAAAAAAAAACATGTTAACACAAACTGAAAGCCATCAGATAGGCTTCACAAGTTAGGACTCCTCCTGCCTCTCACTCTCCAGACATTCCTTAGTTCACAGGTAAAAGCCATCATTACGATTGCTTTCCAGAAGTCCCATAGTCCCTGCTACCATAGTGAGTGAGTGCATGAGCGCCTCTGTTATTTTTCACTTTACTTACCTGATCACTGTTTTATGCCTTTAGTCTGTACTTCCAGTAAAAGCTGTACCCAGAGAAGAGAACCAGGATAGCGGCTTGTGGAGGAGGGTGCAATTTCTCTAACTTGCAGCCCACACAGCATAAAAAGCTATGATGGTGGGGGGGAGACATCAATTTAACAAGGAAGAAAATACAGAGAGAAACATTTGTGTTGGGAGTGCAGAGCAACTCCACCTACTGGCCAAAACAGTAAAATAGAACTACTTTTTTTTAAATGTAGACTTGCCCTTTGGAGACAATAACAAAAAATACTTAGAAATCCATTTTCCATCTTTTTTTTCTTTTTTTTAATAAGCCATTGTATAAGAGAAATAATGAACTTCAGGGTGTGTGTTGTGCTGGATAATGTTACTTCATGGGTGTTGGCCACACTCGGCCTGTACCTTGTGCCCAACCACCCAAGGTGTGATGGTATCTCAGCACAACACACACACTCTGTAGTGCATTATTGCTTAAATATTTTCCTAAGAATCAGACCCAAGTAAAAAAAAACTGTTATTGACCCAGTGGGTAAATAACACAATTAATTTTTCACTCACCTATGTCATCCTGTGACCCAAATTATCAATTGACTTAACTGACACCATATACTAGCCAGTCCCACAACAAATCTGTTCACAGCTGTAGCCAATAGAAGTCTATGGTTTAAACTGAAAACCCCACCCCTGCTGCCATCTTGCTTTCCCACTTCTGTGCAGCCTGCTCTAAAACTTCGACATTTCATGTCTAAAACAGTTAGATAATTTTCACATTAAAATGAGGCAGTACAGTCTGTCTTTATTACCAAACATTTTTTTTTTCTCTGCAATGCAGCCAACCGTCCACCCTCCTGACAGACAGCACATTGTGCTCCCTCATGTGATGTCACTTTAAGACTCAGCCCCAGTCAGACAGTAAACAGAGGGGAAAATAAATAATAAATTAATAAATGAGTGAATTGAGTAAATAAATAATTTTATTTTGTGATAAATATTTATTTTCACATAGGACATGTTATTACATTTAGAAGCCATGTTATTTACCTTGGAACATACTATTTTCATTTAGAATCTAGAAAAAGAAAGCAGAAAACAACAGCTGAGATAGATAGTTTACAGTGTAAAGAAAGGCAGTGGTAAGCTAAAATAAGGAAAAACACATTAAACATTAAAATGGTGTTGTATATACAGAATTAAATACATTATGATCTCCACACATGAGTGGTAAGACCTACATAACTAACTGGTGGGCTTGGCTTCACCACTCATGGCTTATGGGTCTTATCACTCACCAATGGAGATACATTTGTTATTGTGTAGCAGCCCATTATGTAATCCCTATATATAGTTTTGTATATTATATGTTTGAAGATATGATTAATAATTGTTTGTATTTGTTGGAATAAGGACTGCCTCAAGGCTCCATAACGTGTTGCCCAATAGTAAAGAGTAAGTGCTAGTATAAGCTTATAGGTGCTATGTGAGATGCCTCTTATGAAACAAGTGTAATCTCATGCAGTTTGGGTGAAAGGATGGCATAGCTTTTATGCCATAAGAGAGATCTCATACAGTACCTACAGTATTAACTTACTGTTATCCACTTCTGTTGGCTATTGTAATTTATTAGGCACAAACGATAGTTTGCAGCACCTGTCATCATCTTTTGAGATGGGCAAAGTGGTTGAAATTCACTTTGTCAGTTAATTTATAAAATTGGCAATATTCCTGAATCATGAAGCTCAGACTTTGCAAACTTTTCTATCTGGTGAATTGGCCCTTTGTCTATGCAGATTAACAACAATTTTCTGGTTTTGCCACTTCACTAAGACTACATGGAAGAAGTGCCACTTTACATAGAAACCTTCATAAAAATGGTGAGTTCGAAGTTGGCAACGATAACTGGAATTTTGTGAAGTGTTTGCCCTTCACCAGTGAAGTAAAACATTGTAAAATCTTGAGCTATCATGCATAACCTTTTGTGCATTTTGTCAAAATTAATGTTATCTTTTGAATAAGTGAGCCGGCCATGCATCAGTTGTGTGATCTGTGTACTGTAGTTGCATAGTCTGTGGACTTTAGGACTGGTTAGGACTTTTTTCTATAAAGCAACATGGCAGTAGCTGGTTGCTAGCATGCCCATTATGCACCTGGAGGTCAATAACAGAAATGTAATTGTCTCAGTTTCACTTGTTTACCATGCAGCTAAAACTGAATTTCTCCACTGCTCCCATTGCCAGTGTAAATTTAGTTTTTTTTTTTATATGAAGCTTGCCCCAACAGAACATTTTGAGTTCCATAAAAATGTACTGGCAGCTGAGACCTGGCAATATATTTTTGGGGAAGGGTTGGGTGATGGGCAGTCCAGGTCAGATGCAGGCTTGTTCCTCTGGACTAGTAGCAATCACAGTTGGCAGCAACACTGGAAAATATTGTCCATTACTGAGAAAAGCTACAGCTGGTGTTAACATAAATAAGGGCAAAGTCAGTGCCGGGAGCCGCTTTAACTGGCGGCAAAATCAATAAAGACCCATTAGGGTCAGGAGCTGCCTCTGCAGCTGGCAACATTGATAAAGGCTCTTTGGACAGTTCCACCAAGCTGCATTGATAACCAAGCAGTCAAAATGCCACACAGTGGCACAAACAATGTTGATAAGCAAAATTTCGCCCATCCGAAATTGAATGCTTTTTCTGAAGTTGTCGCTCTAAAGGATTTCAATGTTGAAATGTCGACATTGCAATGGTACATGCTTTGGGACAAGGAACTGCCTCCATAAGTGGCATGATTCCTCCCCACAAAACACTTTTCTGCAAAAAATGACAGTTGTGTCACTATGGAGGCAAGATGATCAATTGATCATTCTAGTTGGAGTGACAACCATGAGAAAAAGCTGATATCCGATGTCATGGCACAGTCAGTTTCCAAGATGTCTGGGTGACACCAAGGACCAGGAGACCAAGTTCTCATGACCACGCCAGACCAGCATCGGTATAGTTTGAGTGGCTTAGGTGATATTTCTCCTTAGCTTGGAAGATCACAGACCAGTTTGATTTCAAATGCAGATCTACTTTATGGCATGCGCTGATAAGCAAAGCTCATAAAATGCTTTAAAACTGCTCTATACTGAGATTTTTCCCCTCTCCCCCTCTCTCTCAGTCACATCCATGCTGTACTCCCCTTCAAATGGAACATGACCTGTTATGTCAAAGGCAGTTCAATGAGCAAAGGAAATCACTGAGAGTAGTGGTGAGAAAAAGAAGAAAACAAGTGTTACTCGAGCATCAGCTATAAAACAGCTCTCCTAGTCTACCAGACTTAAAAAGGCTAATGGATAATCCACGAACACTTCTGTCACCTCTGGTAAGCCCCCCACAAGAGAGGGCTTCACAAGGTAAAATCTTTAAATATTTTTTTCTAAAGGAGATATTGTAGAAGGAACAGCTGGAGGGTAAAACCACTACTGCTCCATATGAAAATGTGGATGTTGTTAATCAGTAGAGGGGTAAAAATTTGAAGAAAGGGGGGGTGCAGGAAAATTAAAGGAAACAGAGAAGAGGGTGCACTCAAAATCCATACCAGGCAGTGTAGATAATGAGAGTGTGGCACCTGAGGCTCAGAAACAGATAGATAAAGGTGATACTCAGTCGCAAGGTCACGGCCTACAAGATAACTTAGGATATGATGAAACAAATACACAAATAAGGAAAACAGACTCTACAACTGACAATGGCCATACAATGAATGACCAGAGGGCTAGTAAAAATGAAGAAATAAATATAAAACTGGTGGAAAATGAGCAGTTTAAGGAAGAGGTATTGGAAGCAGTTTGTAGCATGAATAAAGAAATGTTAATGGCTCTAAGAGATATAAAGAGGTATGTTAAATACCATTACAGGGGCCTTAACAGATATTACCACCAAATTTCAGAATGTAACAAACAAATCAGAGGAACTGGAAAGTAGAGTCTCTCAATTAAAAGACTCAACCTGTTTTTCCCCAGGGCCAAAAGAGCCAATATAAGGCTTTGTAATGTACCAGAGGGGGTAGAGGGGACTGGGAACCCCATGCTCTTGATAGAAAATATCCAGAGGAAAAGGCCATCCTAGATAGAGCTCACAGAGCAGGGGCAAGATATGCTGGAAGCTGATTTTCCTCATATGGTGTATGTCAAAATTTTAAAATTTCAGGATAAAGAAGCAATCCTTCAAAAGGCACGAATGGCAAAGGGACTTAAAGTTGAGAATCTTCAATGTAATGCCTACCCAGAGCTAGCTACTGAGACTGTGGAGAAGAGAAAGCTATTTAACACTTTAAAACAAATCTTATGTAAGAAAGGCATTTGCTTTGCAATGATGTATCCAATCAAGATTAGATTTGTAGTCAATGGCTGACTACATACTTTTGATTCTCCAGAAGATGCTACAGAAGCCTTTAAAATGGCATACAAACCAAATGAGGATGCTTGTGCAACTTTAATCTAATATAATGTTTTGATGCAACTAAGCATGTTTTCCCCTGCCCTCTTTAAGCGCTTCTTAATGCAGGTGTGGTGAAGGGATGACTAAATTTAAAAGGCATAAGATACAAATGTTATTCCTGTTTTTAAATTATTAGATAAACCATCAATTAAGTTAATTTATAAGTTGGGTAGTGGGTCTACCCGGCTATGGGTAAGGAATAGTTAAGGTAAGGTAACATTTATTTATACAGGGCGTCCTTCCTAAGCTCAAGGCACCCTTACAATAATCCATACAGAATCAAATAAATTTAGAATTCATACTATTAATAACAGATTCATACATAGCGTACACTAAGTTTCCGAAAAAGCTTGCTGGTCATCTCAGCAGTATTGGGGTCTCAAGGGGGGGCAGGGGAATCAGGACATGTAGTTTAATGGGGGGAGGTATTTATAGGATCTCACTATCTAAACTATGGTTTGGCACAGAGTTCACAAATCTGAATCTACAAAAAAAAGAGTATATATGTGTATATATATATATATATATATATATATATATATATATATATATATAATTGGATTTAAAAAAAGGATCCAGGAAATCAAAAAAATAAATAATAGAAGTAATGGCTGAGCCCTTTCAGATATCTACTTGGAATGTAAAAGGTTTACAGGATAATGCAAAAATGTTAAAAGTAATAAAATATTTGGAGGGCAAAAATCCAATTTGATCATGCTGCAAGAAACTCACTTATCACATAACGATATGCAGTGATCTCAACATCAGTGGGGCAAAACATATTTTTCATAATACTTTAGCAGCTCAAGAAGAGTAATAGCATTCCATAAGAAAAAAAATTACACCTAAGGTAATTAAAACTTGTATGGGTATGCAAGATTGATATGCAATACTACAGTTGCAATTATACACTATTAAATTTACTTGTGCAATGCTACATGCACCTAACAACAATAGCCCAAGGTTCTTCTCAGAATTCTTCTTGACCTTATCCTCCTTTGAAACTCCATATGTGATAGGAGGGTATTTTAACACTGCACTGTGACAAACAGATAAAACAACAATTTTAGATCACTATGATAGTTCTTCTTGTATGGTAATACATAATTTTGCATCAGATCTGGGATTAATAGATCATTGGAGAGAACTACATGGTGGAAAAGTATATATATTTTTTTTTTTATTTAAAGTTTATTCACACAGTTTCCACCATAAAAGGCAGCATACAAAAAAAGCTGACAGAGACACATTGATACATAGTAAAAGGATGCTGCCCCCTTCTCCTCCCCTTACTGCAGTAACCCATCGCAGAACCCGAAAATGCCGAGCCTCTAATTAAAAGGCCTTATAAGAGCATTGAGCCTATAGTAAACTTAGTTTGGAACCAAAGAGATTAATGAGTGAAGGGGATCCCAGATTCTAACATAAGTTGCCAGTCTGTTATGTAGGCTGGCTATTGCTTTTTCTGTGCACAAACTGGATAAAACTTCTTTTACCCATTCCTGAAAAGAAGGGGAGGACCTGTCTTTCCAATGATGGAGAATTATTTTCTTAGCCGACATGGTGACCATGGATATATGAAATTTACGCACCTTGACTCTAATGGAAGACAGGTCCCCCAAGACATATACCTCAGGGATAAAGTATTCTTGGAGGCCCAGTAAGGGCTCTAAGGAGGTTTGAATTGAGATCCAAAAGGTGGAAATACTTGGGCAAGACCAAAGCATGTGAAAAAGCATGCCCTCATCTTGCAAGCATTTGTTACATTTATTGGAGTCTAAGTAGCCCCACTTGTGGAGCTTAACCGTGGAATAGTATAGGTTGTGTAATACGTAATATTGCATGAGATGCAGTCTATCCTGAGAGATAAATTTGTGACATGACTTCCAGAGAGAATGCCAATCTAACTGCAGATGGGGGAAAAAGTTACTCCAAAATCTTGATGGCCCTAAGGGGCCCCCCAAACTTTTTATGAAACAAGGCCTAATATAACTTAGAGATTATGCCAGAGGACCCAGAAAGTGGGGATATCTCAGGTATCAGATAGGAGATGTTCTGAGAGGGAGGAATACTCCCCAGGGAGATTACTAGTAAATGTCTCAATTGCAAGACTTTGAAGAAAGAAGAAATCGAAATATGAAATGTTCCAACCATCTCCTCTGCTGATAGCCAGTGCCTCTTATCATTAGTAAAGGTCGAGAGCTTCCCCTCTTCGAGTTGAGGCAACCAAAGATGGGAGATTTGATTCTTGTTAATAGTAAATGACGGAGAATTCCATATAGACTGGGCCAGGTCCAGATGGAGAGAGTACTGCAAAAAGGAGCACATCTGAAGGTAGACCTTTAAAGAGGTCCTTATTATGGGACAATCTACAGCTGTACTTACTTGAGATAACTTAAGGAAAAATAACACTAGAGGGTCCAGATTATTGGCCTTAATTGCGTCCAGTTCTATTTTGAGCCAAATGGATTGAACTTCCTCTGGGCCGGGAGATACCCACCGTGAACATTTCGCAAGGTGACTAGCCCAATAATATATAGCCAGATGGGGGATTCTCAACCCCCCTTCCAATTTAGGAGCTGCCAGCTTATGGTAAGCCAGGCGGGGATACCTATTGGCCCAGATAAATTTAGTAAAAATACCGTGAACCTTTTTGAACCAGACTAAGGGAACAAAAGCATTAAGAAGGGACAACGTGTAAAAAATCCTAGAATATACTTTCATTTTAATTATATTAATTCGACCCCACAGAGAGATAGGGAGTTGGGACCACCTCTCTAAATCATGTGTAATGCTCTGCAGTAGAGAATCTAGGTTTTCCTTGAACCATACTAAGGGGTTACATGAAAGTTTAATACCCAGATACTTGAAGGACCCGGGAGACCAGCTTAGCTCGAAGGGACTAATATCAGTTTTAAAAACTTTGTGATTTAAGGGAAAAAACAGGGACTTACTGGCATTTAATTTATAGTTAGACAGAGCACTGAACCTTGCCACTTCACTTAGTAAAGCCAGAACAGAGGATACCGGATGGGACAAATGTAGTAAGAGATCATCAGCATATGCGGTAACCTTCATTACATGCCTCCCAATTCTAACTCCTTGTATGGAGTCATTATTGAGAATGTTTTGGATAAGAGGTTCCAGATATAATTTAAATAATAATAAAGGGGAGAGGGGGCACCCCTGTCTAGTACCTGAATGAAGCAGAAAAGAGTGGGAAAAGGCCCCATTTGCAGAAATCCTTGCTGATGGGTTTTTATAAAGGGCAGCAATCCAGGAGATAAACAGAGGAGGGATTTGGAAAGCCTCCAAAGTGTGGAATAAGAAATTCCAGTTCACACGGTCGAATGCCTTCTCGGCATCCAAGGAGACCAGGCCTGCTGGGAACGCCGCATCCCTGGTAGCTGAGAAGACATGCGACAAAGTGCTTAAATGGTCAGAAGATAATCACCCTTTCATGAATCCAACCAGGTTTGTTCCTATTAACCCAGGAAGAACCAATGCTAACCTGTTGGCCAATATTTTAGAGAGGATCTTGACATCTTGGTTTAAAAGAGAGATGGGTCTACAACTTTGAACCTTATCAAGGTCCTTATCAGGTTTGGGAAGCAGAACAATCAGGGCCTCATAGAGATATGGATCTGTATCCTCTCCAGATAGGATATGTTGAAATAAGTGACCAAGTATTGGTACAAGAAGATCTCGAAAGACCTTGTAGAATAAAGGAGAAAATCCATCTGGACCAGGGACCTTATCAGCAGGCAGTTCACTAATAACCTTGGCAATCTCCTCCTGGGAAATAGGGACAACCAAAGTTTTACCGGACTTGTCAGGGAGAAGAGGCAAGTGGGAACCTCTTAAATAACCTTGTATATCTTCTGGGCAGGGAGGGTGCTCCATGTCGCTATACAGTTTAGAATAATAAGCAGCAAATTCCTGGGCTATTTCACTAGGAGTCACTTTGAGAGTTCCGTCTGCTGATGACCTGATAGGTGGGATAAATCTCATTGACTCCTGCTGTTTAATATGCAATGCCAGTAAACGTCCTGCATTTTCCCCCCTTGACCTGTGTATTTAGCTCTGGTATGAATAATAGCTAGTTCTGCTTTCTCCTGAAGTTACCCCAGATATTTATCCTTTAATTTCAGGAGTTTCTGACTGTCCTCATCTGGAGGATTAGTCAGAAGGTTTGTTTCCAGAAATCTAATTTGGGATAATAGGGATTTTAAGATCTTCCTTTCGCTTTCTTTTCCTACCAACCGCCATGCTAATCAGTATCCCTCTCATGAAGGCTTTAAAGGCCCCCCACCAGATATCAGGTTTTACACCCTCTAGGGGGCTTAGTGAGGAAAAATATTCTATTTTTTCCCTGATAAGTTTGCAATATTTAGCATCTTTAAGAAGTTGATCATTGAGCTTCCATCTAGTTTCCCTGTTAACTGAATTGAGCAGTACCAAACTGCATACCACCAGTGAGTGGTCAAAGATTGGGGCAGGTTGAATTGAGGAAGTCTTCACCCCGGGCAGGAGGCACTGAGAAATAAGTAAATAGTCAATGCGGGACTGTGAGCCATGCGCCGAGGACCTAAAGGTAAACTCTCTGGAATCAGGGTGCAAGACGCGCCAGATGACGCAAAGCCCACATTGATCTAGTAGCTCCCTGAGTGACTTCTGTCCAAGGGTAACTCCATCTGGACCACTACCCAGTCTATCTAAATGAGAATCAAATACTTGATTGAAGGCTCCCCCTAAAATAATTTCAATGGGAATCATTGGGATAATGATAGATATAAGTCTCAGAAAGAATCCGGGATCATCCTGATTAGGGCCATAGACACAGCCCAATAAAATTGGGACAGACCAGAGGGTACCTCTGACCAAAATAAACCTACCCTCAGAATCTTTGATCACCTGTATAGGAGAAAAAGGGATACTCCTGTTAATCATGGGCATGACCCCACAGCTATTTGTTGTGCCCTGGGCACTATAAATCGATCCCACTTGTTGCCTCCTTAATTGCAAAGCTTCACCTTCTAATAAATGGGATTCTTGTAAAAAAGTTATCTGTGAATTAAACAAACTTAAGTGTTTAAGAACCTGAAATTGCTTATGTTGCTTTCTGATCCCCTTAACATTCCAAGATGCAAATGTTAACTCATTTGCCATCCAGAAGAGATAACAAATTGAAATGATTATACTCAGTACACGAGATGCAAAGTTCCATTACCAGTATCCCCAGAGTTACTGCAGTAAGACCCACCCTCTTCCCTAACCCACCCAGAAGTAGATACCGCCCATTCCCAGTAACCCCCCAACCCCCAACCACACCCCTGACCCCCTCCCCAATCTGTCACAAGCTATGTTCAGCACAGTTCTGGTTCAAATCCTCTGCTCTTGCCCCCCGATAGTAAACATTGCTATTTAGTGCTGTTGCACACTAAGGACAGCATTCAGAAAACGAACCCTGACAGTTGTACCCTCTACAAGAACGATTAGTCCTGGGCTTTCGCCTCCTTCAGATCAAGGTATGGGTATGAGAAAAAATAACATATGGGAGCTATGATAGAGCCCTCTCAATGCCCACTCACCCGTGGTAATCCATATTAATATTGGAGGCACTAGGTTCAGCCACATCTGGAGGGAGAAATGCCCCAACACACATTAAAGATGAATGTTAGAATAGTAACACTGGAAACTATAGACCAGAGGAGAAAGGCATAAAATCTACCTTTCCCCACTCTCAGTCAGAGTCCAGTAAACATGGCCTCCATGAACAATTGGTAGTGGTGCCTCCCAGCTAAGCAATGATCCTGTTAAAGCCCTCACGGGTGGAGTTTCCTCGCATGTCCCTAAAGGTAGAAGCTCCCTCTAGCGGTCAATTCCCAGACTCAACCCGAGCGGAGGATGAGATGGAGAAAGCCCAGGACCATCCCAACAAGAGCTCCAGAAGAGAAAACAAGAAACCAGCCCACAGCCATCCTGGGTCCCTTCAAGCCCCAACAGAAACCATCACCAAAAAAAAAAAAACCTGGCTCGCAAACCCCCCCCCAAGAAGGCTCGAAACCCCAGTGTCCTTTACATCGAGCCACTATATGCCCACTATGAAACGGAAAGAAAAGAGGGAATGGAGTACCTGCGGTGACCCCCCAAGTTCACTGCAAACTTGAAAGAAAAATAGAAGATGCCATTAGAGAATTGTTTACATTCAATCTGTCTGAATATGCCATTAGAGAATTGTTTACATTCAATCTGTCTAAAGATACAACGGCTCTGAATGTATGGGAAATTTTTTAAGTTTACACAAGGGGAAATCAAATGAAACTCACCTGATATGAAAATACAACAAGGGATAGGAAGATTTTGCAATTAGAAAAAGATATTAATACCTTAACAAACTTACATAGCAACTCTTTTAATCCCAATATATTGAATTTACTATAGCAAAAAAAAAGAGATCAATATAATCACTTAATTACAAAAAGAATGGAAAAAAATAATACAACATGCAAGAACTGCTAATTATTATTTCTCGACGGATAAACCCTTAAAGCTACTTGCATGGCAAACAAAAAAGGAACAATCAGAAAACTCTATTAACAGTATTAAAAGCCCCCAAGGGTTCATAATTATTAAACCCTCAGAAATAAACAAACGTTTTTTGGAATTCTATAAGAAGTTATACACTTTAGAATTTCAAGGATCACCAGAAGAAATTATCAAATTTGGGGATGCACTTGAAATTCTGAAGCTCCCAAATTCTGTCAGTACAGAGACAGAGGTTCTTATCACCAAACAGGAAATAAATGAAGCCATAAAAGACTTGACAAATGGCAAAACACCCAGACCTGATGGCATATGTGCAGAGCTTTATAAAAAATGAAAATATCTATTATTGGACCCTTTGAAACAAACATTTAACTCTTTTAATGATAAACACAAATTACCAGATTCATTTAAAGAAGCCATAATTCAGGTGTTCCTGAAAAAAGAAAAGGAACCAATAAGATGATCATTGTATCGACTCATGTCATTATTAAACCATCATCATCATCATCAAATCTTTATTTATTCAGGTGAACATCATTGAGCAAGGCTCATTTACAAGATGGACCTGATAAGGTCAAGGTTCAACAGTTGATACATAACTGATACATCATACACTTATATAAAACAATCATACATACAGGGGAAAAAAATGTTTATAAACACAGTGATGTACAATAAAATTCACATGATAAAAATGGGTTATAGGAGAGTTAAGCTAATATTTACAGTATATACATATCCCAGTGGAGGGGCCATGGCAAACACACAGCATAATGTAATACTGGGATGGTGAGGGTATTAGTAGGTGCCATAAGATGGGGTGTCTGCCTGGGAGGGAGAACTGAAGAGCAAAGATTATGCCATATATGGTTAATTTTTGGGAGGGAGATTGTGAGATGACAAAGCTAGCTCTAGCGGTAGCAACTGCATTTCTCTGTGAAGAAAACTATACAATGCTGTTTAAAGGATGCAATTGGAATAATATTGGACAGTTTTAGGGATTTTTGTAGGGTGTTCCATGCTATAGCTAAAGAATAGCTGATTGCTGCAATTTGAACAAGATGATGTTGTTGCTTCTTAGGGCATAGGAGCTAGGAATGGTATGGGTGAAGCAGTCCAGAATATAGTTTGGAAGTTTTTTTGATAATGCTCTGTAAATCCATAGGACTGCATTTCTGTTCCTTCAGAGGTGAAGGGAAACCCATCCAACTGCAGCATAAAGAGAGCAGTGATGGGTATTAGATGGAAGATCTGTAATGAATCTTATTGCTCTATGGTATAAGGTATCCAACTTGTGTAGGTAGAAGGTGGGGCAGTGACTATAAAGGAGGTCTGCATAGTCAACAACTGAGAGAAAAATGGCCTGGACTAACCTCATCTTTGAATCTCTGTTTAGGAAGGGTTTTAATCTATAGAGAAGGCCAAGCCTTTGGCGAAGCTTTTTTAGCAGTTCTTCTAAATGATGAATGAAGTCGAGTCTGTTGTCAATCCACACACCTGGGTATTTGAAATTTTCTACATACTCCAGGTTTTCTTCAAGTATAGTGCTTAGCTGGGGGAGAATGATTGAAGAAGAGGTGCTGGTGGAGCTTTGATTTGTGAGCATCATTGCTTTAGTTTTCTTTGCATTCAACAGAAGCTTTTTCTCAAGTAGCTGATATTGTAACGGAGAATTCTGTTTGTAGGATTTCACGAGCAGCTGCAGACGAAGGGTTACTGACATACAAAACAGTGTCATCAGCAAAGAGGTGTACAGAGGAATTGGTGAGGGTTGAATCAATGTTTTTTATATAAATGGCAAAAAGGATAGGACCCAGGATAGAACCTTGGGGGACTCCTCTTAACAGTGGTTTTAATGGAGATAGGTCACCTTCAACTTTTACCTGCTGTGACCTACCGGTGAGATAACACCTGAACCACTTAAGGGAGGGTGGATCTAGGCCAAGGGAGAGCAAAGATAACAGTAGAAGCTCGTGGTCCACAGTATTGAATGCTTTGCTCAGGTCCAGAAATACTGCACAGACATTATTCTTTTTATCTAATTCAGTTTGCCAGTGCAGTGATAGTGCTATGCTTGGCCCTGAATCCAGATTGAGCTGGATTCAAGAGGTTAGCATTCTCAAGATACTCCCTTAACTGGTTACTCACCAATTTCTCCAGCATCTTGGATAGCACTGGTAGAATGGAAATGGGACTGTAATTATCAAGTTACATAGGGTCCCCTGATTTTAGAAGGGGAACCACTTGGGCTGTCTTCCACAGTGTGGGAATAGAACCAGAATTTAGAGATAGGTTAAAGAGATGAGTTAGGGGGACTGCAAGTATGTGGGATGCAATCTTTAGAAAGTAGGGCTCCAGAGAGCCTGCCCCATGCACTTTTCTTGGTATCCAGCTGCCATAATAGGTCTTCTACTTGCTTCAACAGTACAGATTTGAAGCTGAAGGAAGAGTCAGCTCTCTGAACACCAGTGTGCTGGGAGCTTAATTGTTCCCTCAGCAGGTTAGCTGGGGAGGTGTCAAAGGCAAGGCCAGCCATTGTGAAGTGGTTATTGAAGGTGTCCAGAATTTCCATTTTGCCAGTGATACGGCCGTCACTGTGGTGTAATTGAGTTGGAAGGGAGGTACTAGCATCCTGCCCCACCATCCCCTTGATGGTACCCCAAAACCTAGCAGGATTATGATAGGAGGAGTCGAGCTCAGCCAAGTAGGAGGCAGCCTTTGCATTCCTAACTTTCTTGGTGCATCTATTCCTTGCTTTCCTAAAGATCATCCAGTCATTTGCATTCTTGTTTTTTCTTGCCATTTTCCAGAGTTTGTCTCTCTCCAGCAGTGCAGTTTTGAGGTCAGCTGAAAACCAATGACAGGATTTGTTTTTTATTTGGATACTAGATATCGGGGCATGGGTGTTAAGGGCATTTATTATAATGCTATTTAGTAACTGGTGTGCTTTCTCCACAGAATGGGCAAGGTAAAACTCTTGCCAGTTTGGAGAGTGAGCTAGATCATGCAAATATCCTTCGATATTGATGTTTTTCTTGGATCTCCTCATGAGAAATTTTGCAGGGGTTGTTGTTTTGCTGGTGGATCTTACCCCTGCGATGGGGCAGTGATCACTTATGTCGCAGAGAAGCACTCCAGCGTGTGTGAATAGATGTGGTTTATTCACTAGCAAGATATTGAGTAGTGTGCTGTTATTACTATTCCTTGCATTAATTCTTGTTGGCTCATTAATTAGCTGTGTGAACCCATATGTATCACAGAATGATACCAGAGGTGCAGCTGCCTGGGTAAGCCAGTTGAAATTCAGATCACCTAGAATAATGACTTCTTCAGTGCTGGGCTTGAGCAGATTCCCCAGGTGGGATAAGAGCTTGAGGTCAGCAGAGGGGGGTCTGTAGCATCCAACTAGCTGAAAAGCTGCTGTATTGGGGAGAGAGACTTTTAGGGATAGGCATTCAAATTCCTTGGGCATAGAGGTTGCAGCAACACAGGATATAGGTATACCAGATTTTGCATATATAGCTACTCCACCTCCCCTTGTTCGGTGATCCGCTCTGAATAGCTGATAGTTGGGTAGGTTAACATCCCTGTCTGCTGTGGTGGGTTTGAGCCATGTCTCAGATACCACGAGAAAGTCTGGCAAGGTATGGGCAACCCAGGCTTGTATCAGTGTAAGCTTTTTCAACAGACTGCATACATTAATATGCAGAAAACTGAGGCCTTTAATTGAGGTTAGGTCTGATGGAGAGGTAATACATTCAGGGGGTCCAGGGTTGGAGATTTTAAAATATTGAGTAAGATTTTTTCTAAAAGACTTGAAACAATATTATCAGCTATTAATTATCAAGACCAGAATGCTTTTATTAAGAACAGAACATTGATGGAAAATACAAGGTGAACAACAAACTTTATTGCCTTAAAATCAGCAGGATGATGTTGGCTTGATGGCCACAGATGTCGAAAAGGCTTTTGACAGGATTGAGTGGCCATACATTATGGCAATTATATATAGGATGGGATTCAGTGAGCAGCTAATTGGG
This sequence comes from Neoceratodus forsteri, assembly GCA_016271365.2. NCBI lineage: Eukaryota > Metazoa > Chordata > Ceratodontiformes > Ceratodontidae > Neoceratodus > Neoceratodus forsteri. The sequence goes on from CM057452.1 coordinate 944,717,952, forward strand.
TGGCTAAGGCTTGTATATCAATCCACAAAAGCAGTTATTAAAACTAATAATATAGTGTCAGAAAGCGTCCCTCTTGGTAGAGGGACCAGACAGCGGTGCCCTTTGTCCCCTTTGATTTTTGCCTTGGCAATAGAATCCCTTGCAACTGCAGTCAGAAAAAATGAAGAAATACATGGCATCATGATTAAAAATACGATGCAAACAATAGGCCTCTACGCTGACAATATTTTTCTTCATTTAACTAAACCAGGACCTTCAATACCGTAGATAATTAATTTAACTACACAATTTGGGATTATCTCAGGTTATAACTAAATACAGTTAATATACAACTATATAACTTTGGGCACCCCCATTGGCACACAATGACAGAGAGGGGAGGCAAGAGCTGAGGGAGATTGGGCACCCCCTCAGCATGTAAGAAATATGCGGGGGGGGCTGATTTATGTCGATGGGGAGTGGGCTCCCCAGTCGGCTCACAATGAAAGCGGGGGGAGGCAAGAACTGAGGGATTTGCAGCCCCCGGCATTTAGGAAATGGGGGCTGCAAGCAGACGGGGAGTGGCCTCTGTCATCAAATCCCCTGTGGCCACAGAAAGCTGGCTGGGGATTGGGCACCCCTGAAGTCGGCTGTTGGGCAGCTGCCCACCATGCTGCTAATGTGGCAGCACGCAGGAAGGGCCCATTTCATCTGATGAGCTTTGCTTGGATTGCAGTGGACCTTTCCTTAGATGTGCTCACCACATTAGCATTCATGGTGTGGCGCAGGCCTGCAGGCTGATTGGGGAATGAGGGACGCACCTACTGATGTATGCCCTTCATTAGCCCAACAGCGGCCACACCTCCAAATCTGCATTCTCCCAAGATGTTGACTTGTGCGCAAGCACTGCAAGCCAACATAAAAAAAAAAATTACCAATTGCAGATGCACTCCTTTTTGCAAAAAAATAATGTAGCAGCTTCGAACTGTACCAAAAAGCATTTTTTTTTGCTTTGCTGTGCAAACAAAACAATCAAAAGTAAACTGCAAACACTACTAGAAAATGTCATGGTTCTACAGAGAAACTGAAATCTCACACACAAGGCAACTGGGGTGTTTGAGTTTAGATGGTTCACTTCCCCTAAGAGCTGGCTGCTTTGTATGTAAGGGCCTCGTTTATCTATAGCAGCATGGTGGTCTGCTACAATATCACAAACAGTAATCCACAGTAGAGGCACACCAACAGCACCTGCCACAAGTCAGCTATAGTGATTCATATTTATTTCTTGCCTCAAAGCATTTTTACTTACCTATTTGGAGTCTGCTGTCCCCCGTGCCAATTCTAGCACTGGGTGCTGATTTGGTTTATCCAAATTAATGAAGCTGAACTGAGTTTTATGACCCCAGCTAGAAGCTGTATTTTAAAATGGGTTTAAAAATTCTTAAAACCTGATTGACTGAGGGACATCTTTACCTGTGCTGTGATCTCAGCACAACAGTACTGTTTAAATATCCAGCAGCCTCTTTGCAATAAAATCAGTACTAACCACACATTCTTGATTGCTACAGTATGACAGACATGACTGCCACCATTACTCTCTAAAAACCTTTAATTAGGCCCTAAAAATAAAACCACCATAAATAAAAAAAAAATCATAAATAGATGTTATTTACCCTCATGATCCTCTACTTACCCATACATACTATACATACATAAAAAAATGAAGGACTGCAGTACTTACAGTTTTAATTTCTGGTATTTCTCTGCTGACCATAACCCCCCCCCCCCCATTTCCTCATTTGCTTATTTGGGAAATCTCTGTTATTTAAAGAGCTACTCTGCATTTCAGCATGCACTGTCATAAATAAAATGGTTCAGCTGTTACAATTTGCTAGATCTTACATTTTTTTTTATTTTCAGTGTTCCATTACAAGATTTCCACCACATCTTGGTACTCCATCTAAAAGTCTGTATAGAAAACATTTGCCTTTCCCTTGTTATTTATTTGAAAAGATTTACCAGGAAAGAAATGCTGAACTAAAAAGTAGTTTGTTTCCAGATGCATCCTGGGGGGGAAGGGGAAGTACAACTTGATTTGAAAACAAAGTAGGAATAACAGCAAAACATAAATATTATGCAGCAGTTAAATATTTAAAAGACAAAGAACCTCTGTGTGCAAACACTGAGGCAAGGGTTACCTCAAAGGGCATTTGGCTGGGAAGCCAAGTTTCAAGAAAATACAAAATCACACATGCCCCCACAATGCAAAGCATCATGGGCTGCATATGCAAATCACCACAGAATGTTATGCTGGTCCAACTTTAAGCAGAATTGCATGGTGCCGAAAGGCATCTCACACAGTTTGCAAAGGGTGCTAGCAGAAGACATAGACATGTGTTTTCATTCCTACCAGGACTCATCAGTATGCCTCGCCTGTTTGACATCCCAGTGGAATGGACCAGCTACCCTTAAGGCAGTGTGCCTTGGATATATTGTGGTGAACCCATTAAAATAAAAAACTATTTAAAAGACAAAGAACCTCTGTGCGCAAACACTGAGGCAAGGGTTACCCCAAAGGGTATTTGGCTGGGAAGCCAAGTTTCAAGAAAATACAAAATCACACATGCCCCCACAATGCAAAACATCATGGGCTGCATATGCAAATCACCACAGAATGTAGTTAAATATTTTTGGAGAAAGCAACTATGTACAGTAATTAGATATGGAAACTAAATTAGTGTCAGATAAATAAATAACAGAGCTTACAGTGTGAAAAACACTCACTGAGGCAGTCCCTACCACAGTTAAATACTTAAGAAAACAGCTATGTACAATATTTGGATATGTGAACTAAACAGTGTAAGCAAATAGAAACAGAGCCTCTTGTGTGAGGACTCCCCCCATTTAGACTAGTCCCAACAGGTGGAAGGAGAAGGTGCAATAGAAGGAGGAGGGGCAGGCTTGAGGAGAGGCAAGTAATCAACCCTCAGGGGTGAGAACCCTTGAAGGGTAGTCATGAGAGAGAGCACACCAGCACAAGACTGATTTCATGGTTAATACTGAGGAAGGGGTAGAGGCAGGAAAAGGAAGAAGAAGAATCAGCATTTATACAGCACTTTTCATACAACCAAAGTGCTTTACAAGCAATGCTAGACTGGTAGTGAAGTGACTGAAAGAGAGGGAGAGAACAAGCATACAGGAGCAAAGAGAGGGATGTGGTAGGATGGGGGGATGGTGGGCCAGGTGGGAGGGAGAGTGAATGACCTAGAGGGAGGGAGTTAAGAGGAGGGAGTAGGGTTTGTGATAAGGTGGAGGAAGTATGAAGTTAAGATTGAGAGATAGGGGAAGGGGGTAGAGAAGGCAATAGGGCAGAAGTAGGGGAGTTCAAGGGAAGGTGGTATGACAGCAGCAGGAGAGTTCTGTTGCATTTACAGATATGGGAGGAGAAGCTACACAGTAGTGAGGGTAGAGAGAGGGGGAGAAAGTAGAGTAGATAGGGAGGTGAAATGGAATTCCAGATCTTATGGAATCGGTACAAGAAAACAGGCTGGCCAGCTGAGGAGGCCCTGGGGGTAGTGCAAGGAAGCAGGAGTGGGAAATGTGAAGGGCATCAGCATTAGCGGGGGGCTGGGAGAGGGCACAGGAGAGGTACAGCAGGAAGGGAAGGAGCCAAATCAGTACTTGGTAATAAAAGAGGAACAGTGTGCCAGGTGTCTGGCCTCAAGGGAAGACAATGAGAGGGACATATAGAGAGTGCAGTTATGAGCATGGGGAGGGCATCCAGAGCAAAACAACAGAAAGAGAGAAAGAGAGAATCCAGCCTGGAGAGGGTAGACTTAGGGGCAGTGCTGTAAACTGTGTCACCATAGTTGAATATGAGAAGAATCATTTTTTGAACAATGACTCTGCTGGCTGGGAGAAGGATATAGCAATGGTGGTGGTACAGCTCTCCTAACTTAGGGTGTCATTTTTTGCATATGGCATCAATGTGTTCAGAGAAGTTGAGATGTTTGTCAAGCCAAACCCCAAGGTACTTGAAAGATAGTACATTTTCTATGGTGGCCACATCCAGGATGCAGAAGATGGGGCGGCTACTGATTCTAGATAGGTTTTGCCTTGTGCCAAAGGTCATAAAGACCAATTTTTTGGTGTTAAGAGCCAGCTGATTTGAGTAGAACCAGAGCTGGATTTTGTCAAAGTCCTGCTGAAGTCTGGGTGTCATCAAGTCAGAAGGGGAGTGACCAGAGGCAAGTAAGATAGTGTCATCAACATACAAGAGAATGGATGCTGAGTTGCAGGCAGCAAGAAGATCATTTAGGAAGACCAAGAATAAAATAGGGCCTAGGATGGAACCCTATGGGACACTGCTGAAAATTGGAAGGGGAGGGGAAAGGGAGTCACCAATTCAAACTAATTGGGTCCTATCTACAAGGTAGGAGTGGAACCAGTTAGTGGCCGAGGTGGAGATTCCTGCTGCTGAGAGCTTAGAGAGGAGAAGGTGATAGGCAACGATGTCAAAGGCTTTGGCCAAGTTGACAGAGATGGCTGAGGTGATTTGGCCCTGGTCAATACCTGAGAGAATGGTATCAGTTAGCCAGAGGAGGGATGAGGAGGTGGAGTGGGTTTTACAGAATCCAGACTGGTAGGGGTGAAGAAGGAGGAAGAGTCAAGGAAATTGGAAAGTTGAACTAGAACCAAGTTTTCTTGGAGCTTGGCAATGGAAAGGAGAAGCAAAATAGGGTGATAGTTACCAGAAATAGAGGGGTCACTTCCTTTAGGAAGGGGGATAACTATAGCATGCTGCCAGGTATTGGGAACAGAGGCTAGGGATGAGTGGGTTAGAAGGGCAGAGATAATGATATGAATGTTGGGGGCAGCAAGATGGAGAAGTTTTGAGTCAAGCCCATCAGGGCATTTACTATTGAGCAGGTTATAGGTGAGTAAGGCATTAATGGTGACAGCAGGTGAGATAGGAGTTAACGAGAAGGGGGATTTAGTATGGAAAGTAAGGGTAGATGGCAGCGGGGATACTGGCAGAAAGGAAGAGAGAAGGGAGGAGACACAGGAGGTGAAGAAAGTGATGAATTATTTGTCTACTGAAAGCGGGTCAGTTAAAAAATGTTGTGCACCTCGAATGTCTTAGTTTATGTCATCATACTTCTAGCCATGGCAACAGACTGTTTTGTCACAAACAGCAACTGTGTGCTTGGTAAAGGAGAGTTAGATACAATTTGAAAGGCTCAGTGAAATAATTACTGCATCATCTGCACTATTCTATAGACTAACAACAAGGAAATGTAAAAAATTAAAAAAAGAACTCGGAATGGGCTATCTGTCGGGTAGCTGGAGTGGGTAGGTCGGGTATCAGCATTTTTTGCTGGGTAGGGTAGTTTGGATAATTTACTACCCTACCTGACATAAAAGTGCACTTTGCGAGTCAGGTACTGTGGACATGGGTAACAGGTCAGGTAAAAGGTAACTGAAATTTTAAACCAGCATTACAGGCAGCCTGTAGGGTAATGGAACTCTTCTGAACTTCAAATTGGGCATTACAAGCAGCCTGTCATGTCATCACAGCAGAAAGGACCACATGACACCAGCCTGAGAATCCGATTGGCCAGTGCTGGTGTCAGGATCCAAGACAACATGGGTTTTCAACAGGAAGGTCCTGTCAAACTCATCTCATAGATTTCTTTGACTGGGTAACCAGAGTGGTGGACCAAGTGGGAGCAGTTGATGTCGCCTACCTTGACTTCAGCAAAGCTTTCGATATTGTTCCACATAGAAGATTGATTAATAAGCTGGGTAGACTCAGGGTGGGTCAGAAGTTGGTCAACTGGGTGGCAAACTGGTTGACGGTCAGAAAACAGAGTGGTGGTGAATGGTATACAGTCAGATGAGATGCAAGTCACAAGTGGGATACTTCAGGGATCAGTCCTGTGGCCTGTTCTCTTCAATATCTTCATCATTGACATTGCAGATGGACTGGAGGGTAATGTTTGTCTGTTTGCAGATGACACCAAGATCTGCAATAGAGTAGATGATACAGATGGGGTGGACAGAATGAGGAGAGATCTGGATACACTAGCAAAATAGTCGGAAGAGTGGCAACTGGGGTTTAATGCAAAGAAGTGCAAGATCATGCACATAGGGAAGAGAAACCCTGAAGGCACCTATAGGCTGGGAAGGGAGTTGCTGGCAGTCACAAGGAAAGAAAGACTTGAGCATCATCATCACCGATGACCTGAAATCGCCCAAGCAGACCACTAAAGCAGTAGGGTCAAAGGTAGTCCTGCTAAATGCCAGGAGCTTGGGCAATAAAATGCCTGAGTGCCAGGCTATGCTAACTGAGGGAGTGGTGGATGTGGCAGTGGTCACTGAGACCTGGGCCACTGCAGGACACGACTGGCACCTGTACCTGGAGGGTTACACTATGTTCAGGAAGGACAGGGGAGAGGGAAGGGGAGGAGGGGTACCAATGATAGTCAAATACTGCATTGGCATAGGGGGAGTAGAGGAGGCGGAGGGAACCATGGAGTAGATTTGGGTCACCTTGATAACAAGGTGGGGGGGCAAGAGATAAAAATAGGAGTGGTGGCAGACCCCTGCACTGACAGAGGAGCTGGAGGAGAGTCTTGGGGCAGATGTTCGGAGACACTGCAGATTGGGCAGGGGAAGGGTGGTGGTGTTGGGGGACTTAAACATGCCAGGAACAGACTGGGAGACTATGACATCCTCGGTGGCCAGGGAACAGAGGTTGTTGTATGTCTTTCAAGACGCTTTCCTAACTCAGCAGGTGGGGGAACCGACCAGGGAGGCACAGGTACTGGATGTGGTCCTGGCAGGCAGTGACCAGATCAGGGGCCTCTAAGGGACCCATTGGCAGGGAGTAACCATGCCACGGTCTGGTTCTGCCTGGACCTAGGAGGGGTAGAAGGCTACACAAAGATGGAGGTAATTGACTTCAGGGAGGCAGATTTTAAGGAAATGGGAAGGATCCTTAAGGAGCATTTGGATGGGATTGGGTCATACATGGACGCTGATAGTAGGTGGGAAATCATCAGGAGAGGGGTGCAGGATGCTACCAGCACCTGTGCAAGAGTAAGACAAAAATGCGGTAGGGCCTGAAAACCATGCTGATGGACCAGGGAGGTCCAGGAGGTGGTGCGGGGAAAGAAGGCAGCCTATAGGTAATTCAAGTGCTTAATGAGTGAAAGGGATCGAGGGGAGTACGAGCTGATGGCTAGAAGGGCTACTAGGGTGATAAGGGTGGCTAAGGCAAGGAAGAAGCAGATTCTGGCCAGGGAAATTAGGAGAGGGAACAAGGGGTTCTTTAGATACATTGGGGAAAAACGAAGAGTGAAGGGGAAGATTAGTAGGATTAAAACAGGGTGAGATGGGCACAAGACCAGGGGGAGCAGGCTGAGGTACTAAATGAGTACTTCACCTCAGTTTTCACCAAGGAAAATGGGGGTACTGCATCAAACATGGGAGGAGACAGTGATACTGAGGAGAGGGGGACCCTTACCGATCGGCAGGTCTGGGGAGAGGGGGAGGCATCACTAGCAGGAAGGGGGAAGGCTAAGCTGGGAGAAGAGATAGCGGAAGTGGAAATCACAGCAGAGAGAGTGAGGGAAGCCCTCAGGTCCCTTAAGATGGAGAAAGCACCAGGGCCGGATAAATTACATCCCAGAGTGCTGAAGGAACTTGTGGATGTCCTGGCAAAACCCCTGGTGGAGCTTTTCACCATCTCTTTGAGGACAGGGTGGATACCCCAGGACTGGAAGGTAGCACATATAGTGCCTATCCACAAGGGGGAGATCAAGGGAGGTGGCAGGGAACTACGGATGTGTCAGCCTGACATCGGTAGTGGGCAAAGTGATTGAGGGCATTGTCAAGGAGGGCTGGGGGGGGACCTGGAAAAGTCAGCATGCCTGGATGATAGACAGCATGGATTCATCCCTGGGAAGTCATGTCAGACAAACCTTGTGGAGTTCTATGACTGGGTGATGAGTGCCTTGGACCTTGGTAGACCAGTGGACATCCTCTTTCTAGACCTCAGCAAGGCATTTGACTCTGTTCCTCATGTGGGCCTGTTGGATAAGCTGGGAGAAATGGTGGTGGGGAACCAGATGATCAGATAGATAGGAAATTGGCTCCAGGACCTGACCCAGAGGGTCGTAGTTGGTGGGATAGTCCCATCCTCAAGAATGGTCATTAGTGGGGTCCCACAGGGATCAGTCCTTGGGCCCCTCCTGTTCAATGCCTACATCTCTAACATAAGGACAGGTATCAGGAGTAAGATGAGTCACTTTGCAGATGACTCAAAACTGGGGGTGGTGGAGGATGGGGAAAAGGGGAGGGTGGCCCTACAGGGGGACCTGGAGGCTCTGGAATGATGGTCTAGAAAGTGGAAGCTGAGGTTCAATGCAGGGAAATGCAAGGTACTGCACCTGGGGGCCAGAAACCTGGGCCAAGTGTACACCCTGGGTGGAAATGCTACAAGTCTCAATGGCTGAAAGTGACCTGAGAGTGGTGGTGGATGTCAAGATGAACAACTCAGAGACTTATAGGAGGACAGCAGCAAAGGCCAACAGGATGGTGGGATGCATCGCTAGGGGGATCACCTCCAGAAGGAGGGAAGTGATGCTCCCTCTGTATAACTGCTTGGTGAGGCCGCACCTCTAGTACTGTATGCAGTTTTGGAGGCCACACTTAAAGAGGGACATTAAACTCCTGGAGAGGGTCCAGAGGAGGGCAACCAAAATGATTTGGGGCTTGGGGGACAGGACCTATGAGGAGAGGCTCAAAGAGCTAAATATGTACACATTGGAAGAGAGAAGGGACTGGGGGGACATGATAGAGGTCTTCAGGTACATGAATGGGGTAAATAGAGGAGGAACAGTCAGGGTGCTTCCAAGGAAGGAGGAGGGGGCCACTAGAGGGCATGGGTGGAAGCTGGAGGGGGGAAGATTCAGGGGAGAAAGGAGGAGGTGCTACTTCACTGAGGGGGTGGTGGAGCCATGGAATGCGCTGCCTAGGGGGCTGGTGGAGGCAGAGATGGTGGAGGAGTTCAAAAGGGGGTGGGACAGGTACAGGGGAAGGGTTCTGGAAGCAAAATCCAATGCAGCGAGAATATCTGGAACTGGAAAGGGAGAAGCCAGAGAAGGCGAGGGGGCAGCAAGGTCATCTCCCAGGGTTGGGGCTGACCAAACGAGCAGACACGAAAGACCGTTAGGCCTATTCTGCTGGCATTTTAGTATGTTAGTAGGTAAGGCTAGGGGGATATTAGGGTGTATTAGTAGAGGTATCACAAGTTGGAAGAGGGAGGTAATAATCCCTCTTTACAAGACACTGGTTAGGCTTCATCTGGAGTACTGCATGCAGTACTGGAGGCCACACCTTCACAAGGACATTAACCAAATTGAGGCAGTCCAGAGAAGGTCAACCAAAATGGTGCAGGGGCTACATCAGAAAACATATGAGGACAGATTAATGGAGCTCAATATGTAAACCCTAGAGCAAAGGAGGGAGAGAGGTGATATGATCGAAACATGCAGACACTTTAAGGGCATTAACAAGGTGAAAGAGTCTAATATGTTTCAATATAAGAAAAATAGCAGGACAAGAGGACACACCATGACATTAGAGGGAGGCCAATTAGGGGTAATGTGAGGAAGTTATTTTTCACAGAAAGGGTGATGGATGCATGGAATGGCCTACCTCAGGAAGTGGTGGATATAAATACAGTGCAGGGCTTCAGACAGGCATGGGATAGGCATAAGGGAGCAATATGGATGAGTTTGAATAGATAGGCCATTGACAGAGCAAAGGCTGATGGGACATTTATAAGGTAGAAAAAGAAATGGGCAGACTGGATGGGTCTTGCTGTCCTTATCTGCCCTCAACTTTTATGATTCTATGTTTCTATGTCTCTATGTCTGGTCTCCCTGTCTGCTGTATGAACGCACAGACTAGATCTGGAGTTTGGTGAGAGAGGGAGCATTCAGTGCTCAGTGCAACCACAGTAAAAAAAAGAAAATAAAAGTTCATACTAAAAAAAAAATTAAAACAGAAACACAAACTTTAGTCCATGAAGAAGACTAAGAAGCAACAGATGGGGATTAAAGGGGGAATAATCAGGGGACTAAGTGCAGTGCATGGGAGAGGAGAAAGCGGGGGAGGTGCTCATTGCTGGCAGCAGCAGTCTAAGCCACTTAGGCAGTATTATGCACTGTTTGTTCTGTGGTGCTCTGATCCATGTTTGTGACATAGTTACTCTGTGTGTCTCTGCAGTATAGTGAACACCATTTAGGCTGTATTTTATGCACTGCCTGTTAGGTGCCCTGAGTCCTGTCTGTGATATAGCTACTATGTGTGTCTCTGCAGTACAGTAAAAGCCATTTTAGACTGTATTACAAACTGTTACATGCCCCCAGTCCTATCTGTGACATACTGTAGCTACACTGTGTGTCTGCAATACAGTAAATGACATTTTAGGCTGTATTACACTGTCTGTTAGGTGCCCTGAGCCCTGCATGTGACATACTGTAGCTACTCTATGTGTCTCTGCAGTATATGGGCTGGCAGTATAGCCTAGAGGTTAGAGGAATGAGGTGTGAACAAGCTTGTTACATCCAGCAGACCAGACCTGAGTTTGATTCTCACAACCTCCACTTGCATACTATGTGACTCTGAGCAAGTCAATTAACTGCCCAGTGCTCCCAGGTCACCCCTGAAAACAGGCACTTGTGCCTAGTGGACCTTACCCAGTTACCAAAGACTAAAATAAAAAAAAGATAAATATTGAAAGCCATTTAGGCTGTGTTACACAGTGTTTGTTAGGTGCCCCAAGCCCTGTCTGTGACATAGCTACTCTGTGTGTCTCTGCATAAAGCCATTTAGGCTTTAATAGACAGTGTCTCTTAGATGCCCTGAAACCTGTCTGTGACATATTGTAGCTGCTCTGTGTGTCTCTACAATATGGTGAAAGCCATTTAGGCTGTGTTACACAGTGCCAGATAAGTGCCCTGAGCCCTGTCTGTGACACAGCTACTCTGTGGCTCTCTGTAGTATAGTGAAAGCCATTTAGGCTGTATTACACTGTCTGTTAGCCTGTTTGGTGCCCCAAGTCCTGTCATAGATACACTATGTGTGATGTCTCTCTGTGGCATACCAAAAGCCATGGCGGTGTCTACTATGTCTCGTATTTCCCAGTCTAAATCTACTAAAAGGAAGAACAATGCTGCTGCATGTGCAAGTGAAAATAATATGGATATGAATCCTAGCATTAATGAAGAACATAGTGGCAATAATAACATGATCAGGATTGGCACAAAATGTCCTCCTGAACCAAAAAAGCATGTTAGCAATGAAATGATCATAGAGTTTCGGAAAGAACTGACAAGAGTTACTTGCAGAGGTACTAAACATTTTGTCAGATGTGTCAGGATACTTCCAGCTGATGAAACAGCATGGAAGGATAGGAAGGCATCCTCCTCAAATACAAGCTCAGATGCTGAGACAGTAAATGCTGATAAAGACGGTGGCGATTGTGGAGAATGGGATAGCCCAGGTTATGTCTCACATGATGATGATGGCACTTCCAGCTCTTTCTGAATCTTGTGGTGATGAGGTCTGTAGTTTTGATGAGGATGTTAGAGAGGAAGCCACTGTAGGGCATGAGAAGCAAGAGCTGAAAAAAATCATATGCTAAACGTAAGAATAAGAAGATGAAGAAATGGCAGTGTAGGGTTTCCTCCAGGTACCTTGACTGTACAAGAAATAATGTCAGACACTGTAGTACAAATCACAAAGAGTGAATCTTCAGTGTTGAATTTATTGTATATTGACCCTGCAGACAATTCTCACGCTGTATGCAGTCTGTGCAAAAAGTGTCAACCATGGTGGCAAAGCAGGACTTTTTGGAACATCAGTAATGACACAACACGCAAAGACAAAACACCCAGTTGAGTGGGGCAGGTTAAGGGACAGTGGGCTTGGTATGGGCAGTAGTGGAGGTGATAGTGGCAGTGACCATAGTGACAATAAACTGGAAGCAGGAACTGACCCTAAATTACTTGATGTTTCCTCGGAGTCTTCACAGACATAGATTGTTTTCTTCTGACACGATCAGGTACTGCAAAATCCCACAGTAGTACTCCAAGTGAAAAAGTGTGAAAAGCACAATCCACCCAAAATTAAAAATATCTTGTCATTCTCATCAACTAACATTAAAGGAAAATGTTGTAAGGGCATCACAATTTACCCACAAGCATCCACCGTGCCAGCTGTTAAACAAAGCTATTGCAGTGCTGTTAGCTGATTGTCAACTCCTTTCTGCATTTGTTGCCCAAAAAGGTTTCCTCAAGTTCATGAACCAGACTGAACCATGGTACACCATTCCCTGTAGAATATATTTCTCACAAAAGTGTGTTTCACAGTTGTATGACTAGGTGTGTAGTGTGGTCACTAACCAGTTGAAACTCTGAGGTGAAACAGGTTCATTAACCATGAATACATGGACCAACAACCAAACAATTGACTACATGACTGTTACAGCTCATTGGGCAAGTTTTTATTCAGAAAGTAATAATCTCCACTCTACCATAAGTAGAAGGAAGCAGTCTGTATTATGTATCACCGCTTTTGAGGAAAACCACACTCCTGTGAATATTTTGCAAGGGCTGCAAAATCAATTCCAGAAATGGCTTACTCTGTATTCCTCATCTCCAGGTTCATAGTATCAGATAATGGTGCCAACGTAGACAAGGCTGTTAGAGTTGGCAAATACCAGCACATGTGTTGTTGTTTACATTATTTAAGTCTTCCCATCCATAGTTTCTTTATGGAAGCAGAAATGCTGAAAGTATGTTTGGTCTTGTTAAGAAAATATGTAAGCATTTCATTCACTCTGTGAAAGCACAAAGAATCCTGAATGGGCTACAGAGGTCAAAAAATGGGGTTGCCTATTTTAGGGCAACCTGAATTGTCAGTATATTTCCCTAGAAAAATGGCATGGGTGCTGGTAGGAATTGGGAGGGTGGGGGAGGAGAATGGGGGTTTGGGTTATGGGAGGGAACACTGGAGACAGAGGGAAGGAGGGGTGGAGACAGATAGTCAAGTGTGAGTCATAGAGGAGATGGGAGGCAAGGTGATTGTCTGGGGGTGGGTCAAGCATCTGAACCCCAAGAAAAAAGTGGAAGAGAGGAAGAAAGAGTTGAGTAAAAGAATGGACTGTAAAAAGTAAAGTAAAAGTAAATTATGGACTATTTGGAATTTCTATGAAAAGTTGATTCAAAAAGTGTATATTGAGTGCTTCAAGTGTGGAACAGCTTACATTTCTAACAAACTCTGGTCAGAGTCAACATGGCAGCACAAAGCCATTCACGCCACTCATGAAGAGCATGGAGCTCATGTGGGAAAGCTGGAAACATAGAAACAGAAAACTGATGGCAGATAAGAACCAGTAGCCCCATCTAGTCTTCCCTTTTCCCTTACCTGTAACAGCGGCTGGTGACCCTATCTGGGCATTAGCTAAGCCTCTCCTTCTCACTTCCAGGGTTTCTTTACGTCTATCCCAAGCATGCTTGAATCCTTCTACTGTGCTTGCTCACACCACCTCTTGGGGCAGGCCATTCAATGGATCCAACACCCTGTCAGTGAAGAATAACTTCCTCATATTTCCTTTATCCTCCCCCCCCTCCAGTCTCATATTGTTCCCCCTTGTTATTGTACTCATTCTATACTGAAATATGTCACCCACTTGCACCTTATGTATGCCTTTAAGATACTTGAAGATCTTTATCAAATCTCCACTTTGTCTTCACCCCTCCAGCAAATACATATTGAGATCCCTCAATATCTCCTCATATGTCTTGTGGTGAAAGCCCCGTACCATCTTAGCTGCCCTTCTCTGAACCACATCCACCCTATCTACACCTTTATAAAGATGTGGCTGCAGAACTGAACAAGGTATTCCAGATGAGACCTCACCAGCATTCTGTACAGTGGTATCACCACCTCCCTTCCTCTGCTTGTGATACCCTTCAGTGCACCCCCACATGCCACTAATTCTACCTATAGCCTTTGTACATTGTTTGGCCACTGTTAAGTCATCCAAAATGATAATCCCCGAGTATCTTTCTTCCTTAGTGACTGCCAGCAACTGCCCCCCCCATCCTGTAGCTCTCTGCAGGGTTTCTGCACTCCAGGTGCGTGACTTTGCACTTCTTCACACTGAATCTCAATTGCCACACTTTGAACCATTTTTCCAGCTTTTCAAAGCACAGCCTCATTTTCTCCACACCATCTGGAGTGTCTACCCAAATGCAAATCTTGGTGTCAAATGCTAAGCGCCGTTTCCTTCCAGCCCTTCTGCAAGGTCACTACTGAAGACATTGAAAAGGACTGGCCCCAGGACTGCTGACTGAGATACTCCACTGGTCACCTCCCTTTCCTTGGACTGGTTATCATAAACCACCACCCTCTGCTTCCTATCCCCCTGCCAGTTCCTAACTCAGTTCCTGTGATGAAGTTCATAAAGATGGAGCTCATGGCAGAGAAGTGTGCCATGTCCAAGACGGCCACTGGAGTTTGTGTATCCACACTGAATCAAGAGATCTAAGGCAATCAGAATCACGAGGTGGCATAATAAACTTTGTAAATAAAATTGTTCAGCCTGTATTTTTATAGTGTATACTATTTTTTTATTAATTTGCTAACCGGGTGGATGCACTGATTCAAAGACCTTTTTCAGGCATGGCCTGGACCAGAGACTGGCACAATCTATGGTAAAACACAGTGAACAGCAGCAGTGAGTCATACTTAAGCAAGTACAGAATCCAGTACAGTCAGGCAACATACAGAGGTGGACAAATAATAATACAAGCACGCAGTGCAAGATACAACAAACAAGGTGGGCATTATACAAGATAAATAATAAATACAGGCAAGGTATCAAAGTCTTGTAACAATAGGTCATGTTACAGTTATGTGAAATGTGCAATGTTACAGTTATGTGATATGTGCACACAGCAGTTCTTTAGTGTTCAGAAAGAAACTGTTGTATGCAGTCTGTAGTGGTTCCATAATGCTGTTGTGTCACAGGAGGGTACAGTCACATTCAATGACCTTTGAAGTGTGGTACAACAACATTTTGAAAGGGATGGAATTCTATGCAGAGCAATTCTCTGTTATACACTGCATATCAGTTCTTGTTAGATAAGGATGCCTTTTCCCACCTAGACTGCCTGTTTCCCCTACCTACTGTGATGCAACAGACCCTACTTATTTGCAGCTTTATCATCATTTCCAATGCATCAATGTTCCATTATGCATATCTTATGCATTTGTGAATGCTAGTGTCATTTCTGACCCTACCACTGCTGCTTTGAGGACGTTCAGTGCATTCACCTCCCTATTAGAGAAAAAGGACTTTCACACATTTTGTGTAGGTCTGTCCAACCCCAGTTTCGTATCATGACCCCTTGTTCTTGGACACCTTTTAATCTGAGTATGCTTCCCTCTTAAATCTTATTTATACCAGTGAGGTATTTGAAAGTCCCTATCTTTTCATATCAAACCATGTCGTATCCATAGTTACCTCTAGAGTGCATATAATGAGATACTTTCGTCTCTAGTCATCATTATTTTATAATAACTGGTCAGCAATGTTTTACATAGGCTGACCGAGTTATAATTAGCCATTATAACCCATGGGTTATAATAACGAGTATGCACTGAGTCACTCATAAAACAGCCACTCCCTGATTGACTGTTGCTTTAGTACTGGGCAGGGTAAACAGTTTCAGAAACATGGTGGCTCCTTATCCCGTGTATCGAGGAGCCTCCAGACCGAGAGTCAACATCAGTTTCTTTTTTTTTACCAGCTTAGCATCTACAAACAAAAAAAATCTATCTGGTTGATCCTGTCATTTGGAACCCACAGTGGACAACAACTACCAGTGGGAATCAGGAACAGCTCAGATCCTGAAGTGCCTGAGGTATGCCCGACTGCGATTGCAATCCAAATGCCCAGCTCTGCAAATCTGCAACTGAAAAAATAAATGCCAGATTAAATAGAAAAGCTTTACTAGAAAATAAAAACAAAGGAGACAAAGATAGACTGTGAGTGTGTGTGTGTGTGTGGGTGTGTGTGTGTGTGTGGGTGTGTGTGTGACTGACACATAAGTGAGAAAAAGCAATAACAAATGCACTTTGACAAAAAAATTGCTGATCAGTACTTTAAAAAATTAAAGATGGGGAAGTTTCCTACTCAAATGCAATGATCGTTCTCAGTGAGGGATGCTTTAATAACCCCTTCAGGCTTTGCCCTCAGGTTTTATGTAGCATCCCACACCTTACATAGAATTTGACAGCAGATAAGGACCGCTTGGCCCACCTAGTCTGCCCATTTTCCTACCTAACAGATAAGCTGCAGATCCTAATTAACCAACAGCTTACTTCCTCCTACCCCCCACTAGGACTGCCTTATGTCTGTCCCGTGCATTCTTGAATTCCCCCACTGTTCTTGACTCCACGACCGCCTCAGGGAGGCTATTCCATGCATCCACAACCCTCTCTGTGAAAAAATACTTCCTCACATTATCTCTGAGCCATCCCCCCTCTATCTTCAAATTGTACCCCCTTGTTCTTGCACATCTCTCTCTTTCTGAAAGATGCCACCTCTTGGACTTTGTTGATTCCCTTGAGGTACTTGAAAGTTTCTATCATGTCCCCCCTCTCTCCCTCCTTTCCTCAAGGGTATACATATTAAGCTCCTTTAGTCTTTCTTCATATGTCTTGTGGAGCAGACCCTGCACCATTTTGGTTGCCCTCCTCTGGACAGCTTCCACTCTGTCTATGTCTTTGTGGAGATGGGGTCTCCAGAACTGAACGCAGTACTCCAGATAGGGTCTCACCAACTGTCTGTACAGAGGGGTAACAACTTCCTGTTTTCTACTATTGGTGCCTCTCCCTATGCATCCCAGTATCCCCCCAGCCTTCCTTACTGCCTTCTCACATTGCTTGCCCACCTTTAGGTCATCTGATATAATTACCCCCAGGTCCCTTTCCATTTTTACTGTTGTCAGTATCTCACCCCCCATTGTGTACTCTTGCCCTGGGTTTTTGTTTCCCAGGTGCATTACCTTGCACTTCTTTGCATTGAATCTGAGCTGCCATACATTTGGCCATTCCTCCAACTTTGCCCAGTCCCTTCTCATCCTTTCCACTCCATCTGGTATATCAACCCTGTTGCAGATCTTTGTGTCATCTGCAAAGAGACAACCATTATATTCTCATAATGCACACTCCCTCATCCGATATTCTATATGTTACAGTCAATGCACCATTTTTTTAATCATAAAAGATTTTATAATGATTTTTCAACAATGGAACATACATGAAGCAGAGATGACTTGGCATCAAATGCAGTAGGTAACAGTTGTATACTTAACTTTTGCTTATAGGATACACTGTTTGCAAATATAGGCATGCATTGAAGGAATTTAACACTAAATAGAACTCTATATTGGGATGATTAGTCCCTATCTATATTAACCATAATAAGTAAGAACATCAACCATTGCATGATGAACTACATTCTCTAGCCCTGAATCAATAAAGGAGTATGCAGCCTGGGTATACATCAGCCTGGAAGTGGTGTGGGCTCATCTTGTTTAACCTTTACAAAAGGGGAACTGAGCAAAATCCTGAATATTACCAGCCATTGCTGACCTATCTGGTGGGGGCTGATCCTGTATTATTAAGAGTGCCTCTTTCTAAGACCTTTCATACTATAAGGACTGAAGTGAACCAGTTCGCCTGTTCGGGTGAAAGCTTAACGTGAAGTAAGACTGTTGTCTGGGTCAGAAGGGTGGGTTGCCAGGTGGTGGGGCGGGGGAAGCGCATTTATATCCCTGAGGGACTCCCAATTCCTTACAGACTGGATTATGTTAACCTGATAGGCTGACATATACAGTATATGTAATTAAAAAGCTGAAAATACATCCCACATAGGGCTCTGTCCTGCCCTTAGATCTTCAGTAAGACTTTTTCCATAGTTTATATCTCAAATACCTGCAGAGAAACTGTTAGGTATGTAGGCCTGTCAACAAAGCATAAAAGGGTGGCAGGCTATGTATATAAGTGAACCTTATTCATCCCTTTGTCACAAGAGAGTATCTGGTTTGTGTAACATGCTGGTGCCATGATGCCATGACTCTGCCAATATATACATACACATGTGCAAGCATGGTGGTCCATTCATGACTTGCATCATCTGGGTAGGCCCTGTGGTGCCTTAGAGATATACTCCCCACCAATCACTTGTACAAGGAGAATAAACTACCATTAGTAGGTCATAATTTAGGAGGCAGTATAGCGCAGTGGTCTAAGGCTCTGAGCTGCAAATCTGGTGACATCCAGCAGACCAGACCTGGGTTTGAATCCCACAGCTTCCACTTGCATACTGTGTGACCCTGAGCAAGTCACTTAACCTCCTTGTGCTCCCAGGTCGCTCCTGTAAAAAAGCTTTCAGATTAGTGTGCTATACCTGGTTAAACAACTAAATAAAAAAAATAATCTCTGAGGCACTCCAATTCTTTACAGAGTGGGTATTAAAAAGCAGTATTATTACAAATTGGGAGGATTAGATGTGTCATGATCAGATAGATCCAGAGTTGTATTATGCACTAAATGGACAAAATTGGCTTTAGTTGCTGTGAGTGTCCAACCTATAATATCTTGTGAATGTGTGGATAAAAGACCATGTTGCAGTTGCACATATTTCCCCTGCTGTGGCCAGGTTTTTCTCTGCCCCGGAAATAGCTACTGCTCTGGTGGAATGTGCTTGAGAGTCCTTTGATGGTATAGCAGACATCTATTTATACACCTCTTGAATGGTTGTCTTTAGCCAGTCAGCGATGGTCAGTTTGAATACTGGGGTGCCGTTCTTGTGTCCCTGCATCAGAAGAAACAGAGCATCTGATCTTTGGAAGTCCATAGCCCTACTGATATCAGTTGATAGGACCCATTTTAAGTCTAGAGCATGTAGAGGTGTTCCCGCGGCCTCAGTACTGTCTGGTGTGAATGTTGGTAGTTCAATGATTTGTTTAGTATTACAATCGGACATTACTTTGGATATAAATGATGGTATCCTCTGCAGTGTGACCCTGCTTTCAATATAAGAAAGTACCTTGTTTGACAGGGCATGTAGTTTGCACGTTCTTCTGGCTGAGCACATTTCCACTAGAAAAAAGTGATCTTTAGGGTCATCCAGTATAGTCCCATGGAGTTTAGCAGCTTGAAGGGGCTAATGTCATGGTACTGGGTACTAAGTTAAAGTCACAGTGGGAAGTAATCTGCTTTACCTTCAAGCAAATCTTATATGCTGCATTAAGAAACTTAAGTATATCTGCATGTGAGCCTAAAACTGTTTGTCCCATTGGCCTTAGGCCACCCCAGTTGTTGCTAGTTGATTTCTCACAGAGGCTGAACAAATGACCTGTTTGAGTCCTTGTAGACAAAGTGATATGTTTAACATATCTGCCTCTTCAGGTGAGGTTTTATGCTTCCACCATTTTGAAAATATTGACCATTGACTGACATATGTTGAGGTGGTGGATGACCTTCTTGATTGTAATATGATGTCTTTAACTGAGTGATAATAACCTGCTTTTAACAAACTCTCTTTTTCAGGAGACAGTCATTTAATTTTTTGGCGGATTACAGCGCAAAACACAAAATTTCACTGTGCATTTTGCTCTTTGCAGAAAAAAAATGCAAATTTCCACAGACTTTTTGCCCGCTTCTACAGAAACTGTATGGTGTATTCATAACCCCGTATTAATTGTACTGAATGCATCAGTGGACCTTACATGTACTGATCTGTATTGCTGTATCTTGTATCCTATGCACTGCACTGTACTATGACTGTTAACAACTGATACCATGCATCTCCTGCCCTCTTTGCACAAAAACTGGAAAATTGTATACTGTCTTAGTTACCCTGTATGATCTGTATGACATTGTGATACCTGTCTGTATGTTCAAACCTTATGTAACAATCCCCGGGTCGCCCCTGAAAAAGGGACCTTCGGGGCCCAGCGGGCCTACCCAGTTAACAAAATTTAATAAATAAATAAATAAATAATTTTAGGCTGTTGTGTCTCACTGGTCTCTATGTCAGTAAATGTGGTCTTTTGGGCAACCTCCAAGGATGGTCCAGTGTAGAGATGTGTGAAGTCTGCAAAATTTGCTCTGTGAGTTAATTTGTGGATTTTGCCAATTTTGTGGATTGGGTTCACAAAATTTGTAGCCACAAATTTTGTGGATTATAGCGCAAAACATAAAATTTCACTGTGCATTTTGCTCTTTGTGGAAAAAAATGAAAATTTCCACAGACTTTTTGTGCAAAACACACAAATAGAAGTTTCAGAGCTTTTGTAAAACACTGAATTTCACAAAGTGTGAATTGTTGGCACTTCCTGTGAACTTCACAACACCTCTAGTCCAGTGCCACTGCCTGTACTGTTGCAAACTGTCTGTGGTGTGGCAAGTACGCAGTTAATAAGATTACTTGTATCCTTAAAAATATTATTTTCTGTAACACCTGTTGTATTAGCATTAATCTTGGAAAAATGTATGCCACTTGAAAGTACCAGTCCAAAGAGATGGCATTCACCTCTTTAACTTGTTTCTCCTTGAGCCTGGAGAACTAATTGTGTACCTGTGACTTCTTGGCTATAGCCATCAAAGTGATCTGTACAAGACCCCATCACCTGTTTATATTTACAATTATATGTGGGTGTAGTTGCCATTCTCCTAGGTGAATTTGCTATCTGCTGAGCTAGTTCACTATGATATTGAGTGTGCCCTCCAAGTGTGGCTGATATGTTAATTAAATTGTTCTGTGCCTCCCATTGTGCATACCTTTGCTGCTGGTTCCTCCTCCCCCTCTCCCAATTGACAATTAAGGTAAACGAAGGCAGCCGGCATGTGCAAAAAGAAGTGAAGTGCAGTAAAAAAAAACTGCTCTAAATAGACCAAACAACTTTTGATCTATTTAACAATTAAGGCCACTGTGACCATATTGTCTGAGCATCTTCAGTCCTTCTTTTTGGGTAAGTTTTGCATGGAAATGTACAAGTGTATTGGAAATCATCCACGTCTCAAGGACAGTGATGAGTAGTGTTGATTCTGTTGTTCTCACCCTGCCCTGTGCTATGCAATGATGTGTTGATGCTCCCCATCTTGTAAGGATCATATTTGTATCTATTACTATTGGATGCTCTGGGTCATCTAGGCTGAGTCCTTTGGAGAAGTTCTTGTGTACTAACCAAAAAACAAGTGACTTTTTTACCATGAGGGAGATCGGGGGTTGATTCTCAAATGGGGCTTGGAGTGGTGTAAGCTGTGGTAAACAGCCACTTGCACCAAACCCCGGTGCACCAGGGGCCCTGAACCAGATTCTTTAACAGGAAGGGATCTGGCACCTAAGTCCCCACAGTTGCAGCAACCCCTCCTGTGTGACAAACACATGGCACATGGGAGGGGTTTGCCACAGGCTCCTAGGGCAAAGTCAAAAGGTCCACCCATCATCTATCCCGGGTCACATAAATAAAACCCCTTCCCTGGTGTTCTAGTGGCCCCTCTCCCCAATCCCCGATGTCACCCCTATATACAATGAATAATATCCCCTTTCCTGGTGGTCTAGAGGCCTCCCTCCCTAATCCCCAATGTCACCACTTATATTACTAATTCATTAAGTGCCCTTTCCTGATGGTCTATTGACCTCCCTTCCTTAGAATTTTGACGGCAGATAAGGACTGCTTGGCCCACCCAGTCTGCCCATTTCCCTACCTACTGGATAAGCTGCAGGTCCTAGTTAACCAGCAGCCTACTTCTTCCTACCCCCACCCCCCCAGAATTGCCTTATGACTATCCCATGCATGCTTGAATTCCACCACTGATTTTGACTCCACAACCTCCTCTGGAAGGCCATTCCATGCATTAAACCCTTATTACCAAAGTTGCCCCTTATGTTAATAATTAATTAAGTGCCCTTTTCTGGTGGCATAGTGCCCCCCCTCTCCCCACCCCAGAAGGTAGTGCCTACTGTCACTACCCCACTCAGCAGGTCAGGCCCTCTGATTCTACAGTGCCAACCTCCGAGCACAGTATTGTGAACAGGAACAGAAACAGGGTAACCCTCCTGTCTGTTTTGTGGGTTTGAATCAACCTTTGGTCTCAAGTTCTGGAGGGATTCAAACTGTGAACCTCTTGCTAGCATACCCAATGTACAGACTCAGATAATTCTGCTCTTCGGGGAAATGCCAGATTTATTTTGCCTATGGGCACCTAACCAGGTGTACAAAATGAACCCTAAAAAAAACTCTATTAAAGACCTCAGATAAACTCTTACCTTTTTCCAAATTTGGTAAACCAGTAAGCTTTGCACAGTGTCAGCATTAACCATATATGCTTCACTAGTCAAAAAAAAATAATTTCAAAGGCACACCAAGTAGTCTCTTTAAAATGAAATGTTTACTTAAAAATAGATAAAAATGTAAAATGTAAAATACAGAACAATATATCACAAAACATACACTCACTTAAAAGAATAAGGTTTAAAAATGCAAATTCCTACCAACCATATACTTAGACTTGTCTATCTAATGTAGTCTTATCTCCCTACAGTGCTGATGGATGTTGTAGCTTCAGAGTCCAAACATGAATATCTCTAAAGGTCAGTCACAGCATAATTAAAAAACTGTCTTGAACCTGCCTTCTCCATGATGTCACCCAGCTCCTCCTCTGTTTATTAAAAATCATACAACCAGGATGTCTCATCAATCAGGATGTAAATTAATTAAGGTGACTTCAGCAAAAACAAAACTTATTTCCCCATAACCCTTTTGATCTAGTGTGTCTTCTTGCCCTTCACAGACATCAAAAGAGCATTTATGACTTAGCACCAAAGTGACATAACCTGTTTTCTTCCTTTAAACATCATAAACATTGATGATTTCTATCCCAGCAGCTGGCAGCTACATTTAAGCCAGATAAACAGGAGATCCTTAATTTATGTCTCTTCTAGTCTTTAGTTATCTTGTAGCTGAAATCTGGGGGGGGGGTCATCCCACAGGCTGTCTCAGCATGTCTCATGAAAGACACTCAATAACACATTTTTATATTACAAAAAGCATAGAGTAATCAGAACCAACTGTCCAAGTGTCACAATCCTCCCCACCTAGACTGAATTTTGGGGATCTAGCCCCAACATGGGAGGGCTTCCCAAATCAGTTCACTCCTCATAGACACGTGACAACCCATCTGAGTTTTGATTTTTTGCTCCAGTCATAAGTAGAATTGCCATGTCACACCCTTGCAAAACAAGATTCCATCTTAGCAATCTGCCAATGTTTTTTCCAATCTGCGTTAGCCAAACCAGGGGGTTGCGGTCAGTCTGTACTACAAAATGCTGCCCATATAATTATGGCTCTAACTTCTTTAGGGTCAACACTATGGCAAGACACTCCTTTTCCACAGTGGAGTATGCCTGCTCCCTGGGAAGTAACTTTTTACTCAGATACACTACTAGGTGATCTTTCCCTTGGCTGGATTTCTGACTCAGTACTGCCCCAATACTCACATCTGAAGCAGCAGTCTGAACTATAAAGGGTTTGTTATAGTCAGGACTTGCCAAAACAGGAGCACTGCACAGTGCCTCCTTCAGTCTGGTAAAGGCTTTCTCACAGGCTGGGTCCCAGGTAATTTTCTTTGGCATTCTTTTCTTTATCAGGTCAGATGGGGAGCAGCCAGAGCACTGTAATTGGGTACAAAATTTCCTATAGTACCCTGTTGTCCCTAGAAAACTCCTGAGCTGCTTCTTCATTTTTGATCTGGGCCACACCTGGATCACCTCTATTTTTATTTGGTTAGGACAGAGCTGTCACCGGCCTACCACATGCCCAAGGTATGCCACTTCTGCCATGGCCACCTGGCACTTCCCGGCTTTGACAGTGAGCCCAGCCCTCTGTATCCTGCCCAGCACTTCCCTAAGGTGGGACAGGTGTTCCTCCCAGCTAGCACTAAAGATGGTAATGTCATCCAGGTATGCCACGGCATACTCCTCAGCACCATTTAGCACCTGGTTCACCAACCTTTGGAAAGTGGCCGGGGCGTTCTTCATTCCAAAAGGCATTACTTTAAATTCAAATAAGCCTATTGGAGTGATGAAGGCAGACCTTTCCCTAGCTCTGTCTGTTAACTCTACCTGCCAATACACCTTGGTCAGGTCAATAGTCGTAAGGTAGGTCTCCCCTCCCAACTTGTCCAGAAGTTTGTCTGTCCAGGGCATCGGGTGGGCGTCTGACTTTGTGACTGCATTCAGTCCACAGTAGTCCACACAGAAAAGAGTGGAGCCATCTGGCTTGGGCACAAGGACTACAGGTGAGGATCAGGGGCTGTGGGATCTCTGGATTACCCCTAAATCCAGCATCTCCTCCACTTCCCTCCTAATGTCCTTTTAGACAGCCTCTGACACCCAATATGCTGTCCAACATATGGACTTCTGTGTCCTTGTCTCCACATCTTGAGTCGCTAAGGGGGTTAGTCCAGGCTTGGTGCTAAACAATGGGGCAAAGTCTGCTAAAACCTCCCTTACTTCCTGGATCTTCTTCAGGGTCAGCTGGGGAGACAATTTTACTGCCTTCACAGAGGACTCCCTCTTGCTTTCTTCCAGCAAGTCCAGAAGGGGGTCTCCTTCATCCGTCCCCTCCCTAGGACTACATACTGCAAACACCATGTCAGTCCTATTAGCATATGGCTTCATCATGCTGACATGGTGCATCCTTTCTGTCTGTCATCTGTCAGGCAACTCCATAATATAGTTCACATCATTTACCTTCCTAACTACTTTGTATGGTCCTGCCCACTCAGCCTGCAGCTTGTCTTTCCAGACTGGAATAAGGACCATGAATTCCTGACCCACCATGTATGAGTGTGCTCTGGCTCTGCAGTCTTACCACACTTTTTGTTTCTGTTGAGCAGCTGTCAGGTTGCTCTGGGCTGTCCCCATAAGCTTCTTAAGCCTTTCCCTAAACCTAAGGACATAATCCACTATGGGATTTCCCTGGGTGGCATGCTTGCCTTCCCTGTCCTCCTGGATCAAGTCTAGGGGCCCATGTACTCGGCGTCCATATAAGAGTTTCAAGGGGGAAAATCCTGTTGACTCTTGGGGCACCTCCCTGTATGCAAACAACAGGTGGGAAGGGTATTTCTCCCAGTCCCTCCCATGCTGTTCAGCAAACACCTAGAGCATAGACTTCAGGATACCATTAAATCTTTCCACAAGCCCACTAGCTTGTGGGTGATACAGTGTCTTGCATCTGTGCACCACCCTACACTTCTCCCATAAACATTTCATCAGGTCTGACATGAAGGAACCCCCTTGATCAGTGATTACCTCCTGTGGAAACCCAACATGGGAGAAAATCCCAAGTAAGGCATCTGACACTTTGTCTGTCCTCAGTGAGGATAGGGTGACTGCCTCTGGGTGCTGAGTGGCATAATCCACCACAGTCAAGATGAATCTCTTACCTGAGGAGCTGGGGGTATTTAAAGTCCCCACAATATCCATTCCCACCCTCTGGAATGGCTCCTCTACAAGGGCAATGGAATCAGGGTGACTTGGGTTTTCTTGCCTGCCTTCCCTATTTCTTGGCACCAGTGACAAGGCCTGCAATACTCCTTCACCTGCTGGGTGAAGTTAGTCCAATAGAAATTCTGGTCCAACCACTGCATAGTGCATGCGATTCCCAGATGACCAGACAAGGGAATATTCTGTGCAATCTTGAGCAACTGCTCACAATACCCCTGGGGAATGACAAGCTGCCTGCCTAGCATCCTTCCCTCTGTCTGCACAACCTGAGTATACATCAGTCCATTTTCCCAATAAACCTTATGTCTGCCATCACCTTCCTGTGCTCCGTCAGAGTCTGCCCAAGCCCTCAGTGTCTCTAGACTAGCGTCACTTCTCTGAGCAGCTGCAAACTCTTCACACATTCCCACATCATGGGACAGGTCCCCTTTTGTCTCTAAACTAGGGTCCCTAGCACTAGCATCAGGGCATTCAGGATCACTGTCATTCCTAACCCTCTGGCAATGGGTCACCCCTCCCTCCTCGGAGCAACCCTCTGTAGCTGTGTGGTTAACTGCTACTGGGGACATTTCTATCCCCTTTTCCTTAGTCTCCATATCAGGAGGCACAGGCTGGGGAACCAGCCTCTCATTCATTTCCACAATGGCTTCTGTGGGGTTCTGGGAACTACAATTTTCCCTTGTCGCTTGGCTAAGGGTAACTGCACATACCATTCCCTGTTGGAGATTGTTGCCAAGGATGATGTCCACTGCTAATGTTTTGGCTACAGCCACCTGTTGCACAGTCCCCCCTGTTTCACCCCAGTCTAGGAGAACACTAGCGAGGGGCAATGTTTTCTCCCCACCAGTAAAGTCTTGTACAGCGACATATTGCTTGGGTATAATCTGATCAGCCGCTACTAGATCCCCTTCTACCAATGTCAGGGATGCCCCTGTGTCCCTTAACCCTTGTGTCTGTTCACCGTTCACCATGACTGGATGCATGTGTTCCCTCATATTCACAGGCATGCTTCCAGGGATACACAAACAACCCACTTCCTTACTAGCACCAGGTTGCAAATTGCTTGCCCTTGTGGGACACTGTCTGGCAATATGCCCAGTTTCTTTACACAACCAACATTCGCTTCTTTTCTCAAAGAAATCTTTTCTCTGAAACCTGAGGCTAACTGGTTTTGGTGGAGGCAGTGAGGGTTTTAGCTGCCCTGAATGTGTGCTTTTCCCTTTCTGCACTGCCTCACCCACCCCATTCACTTTCAGAGCAGGTCTGCTCTTGGCATAGTGATCCAGAAGTTCAGCAGCCTCTTGCACTGTTTTGGATCTCGGTCCTCCAGCCAGGTTTTCAGCTCTGCTGGGCATGCCCAGAAAAACTGTTCTAACAAAATCACATTTTCAATTTTATCAACAGAGTTTACTTCACATCCTTCCCACCAACATTTAAAAACTGAAGTCATTTTGTGGCTAGCTCCTCGTATCTCATATCAGGGCTTCTTCTGAGCTTACATAATTTAGCTCTGTATGATTCAGCAGTTAATTAAAACTTTTTTAACAGTGGAGCTTTAAGTTTGCTGTAATCATTACTGTTCTCATTGTCAATTTGACCCAATGCATCCTGAGCTTTCCCAGTGAGTACCAGGCATAGCTGGAACCTCCAGGACTCTCTAGGAATTTTAGCCTGAATACAAACTTTTTCAAAAGTATTTAAAAAGGCACCCATATCCTCCCCCTCTTTAAAATTGGCTATCAATTTGGAATTCAATTTGTAACCCAGTCCTGTAATTCCAGTTAAACCCAAGCCACTTACCTGTTTTGGTGCTGCTGGTTGGAGTCATAGCTTCTCCAGTTCATGTTGCCTCTGGTACTCTCGCTCCTCTTGCTGTTCATGCTTCTCTTCTCTTTGGAACTCCAGCTCCATTCTGTGCAACTCAATCTGCAGCCTGAGTACTTCTTGATCCAGAATGCTGGTGACCTTCCTCTGCTGCTGTAGCCCTTTGCCAGCACTGGCCCTGCTGCCCTCCTCATCTGATCTGGACACTGCACTGGCCACTAGCCCTTCCACACTCAAGGTTCAGTCCTTTACAGTTACTGTCTGTGACTCGATGCTCTCGGTATCTGCTACCATCAGGGCATCCATGAGGTTCTACTTGGTGGCTTTTACATTGAACAGGACTCCTCTGTCCCTGCACAACTGCTTTAAGTAGTATACAGTGTGCCCGCTGTAGTTGGAAGCCATCTTCTTCCCTAACTATGGCTACTCTGATTGCACTTAGAAAAAAAAGGTAAAACAGGTAGGAACTTGACTGTAAGCCGAGTGATATAGTTATGTTTCATTTTTTAAAAATAAATCACTGCCTTTTCTTTTTTTGCAAGTGAGCTGACAGTATCAAGCTGACACACTGAACAATAAAAGCCTGCAATACCAAACTTATGTACACCGCTGCCAACCAATCCTTCACAACCCCACTCAGCAGGTCAGGCCCTCGGCTCCCACAGTGCCAACCTCCAAGCACAGTATTGTGAACAGGAACAGAAACAGGCTAACCCTCCTGTCTGTTTTGTAGGTTCAAATCAACCTTTGGTCTCAAGTTCTGGATGGATTAAAACTGTCAGCCTCTTGCTAGCGTACCCAATGTATAGGCTGAGATAATTCTGCTCTTCAGGGAAATGCCAGATATCTTTCACCTACGGGCACCTAACCAGGTATACAAAATGAACCCTAAAAAAAACTCTATTAAAGAAATTAGATAAACTCTCACCTTTTTCCCAGTTTGGTAAACCAGTAAGCTTTGCACAGTGTCAACATTAACCATATATGCTTCACTTGTCAAAAAAAAAAAAAAGAATTTCAAAAGCACACCAAGCAGTTTCTTTAAAATGAGATGTTTACTTAAAAATAGATAAAAATGTAAAACACAGAACAATATATCACAAAACATACACTCACTTAAAAGAATAAGGTTTAAAAGTACAAATTCCTACCAACCATACACTTAGACTTGTCTATCTAATTTATTCTTATCTCCTAACAGTGCTGATGGATGTTGTAGCTTCAGAGCCCAAACATGAATATCTCTAAAGGTCAAGTCACAGCATAATTAAAAAAACTGTCTTGAACCTGCCTTCTCCATGATGTCACCCAGCTCCTCCTCTGTTTATTAAAAATCATACAAACAGGATGTCTTATCAATCAGGATGTAAATTAATTAAGGTGACCTCAGCAAAAGAAAATTGTTTCCCCATAACCCTTTTGATCTAGTGAGTCTTCATGCCTTTCACGGACATCAAAAGAGCATTTATGATTTAGCACCAAAGTGACATAACCTGTTTTCTTCCTTTAAACGTCATAACAGTTTATGATTTCTATCCTAGCAGCTGGCAGCTACAATTAAGCCAGATAAACAGGAGATTCTTAATTGATGTCTCTTCTAGTCTTTAATTATCTTGTAGCTGAAACCTGGGGGAAGGTCATCCCACAGTCTATCTCAGCATGTCTCATGAGAGACACTCAATAACACATTTTTATATCACAAAAAGAATGGACTAATCAGAACCAGCTGTCCAAGTGTCACACCTACCACCCGCTTCCCCCAAATCCTGAAACAGAACCGGAGACCTGCACAGCCCACCTCTCACCTCTGTGACTGGCAGCTGACTGAACTGTCACTGAGTGCATTCTGTAAGGTATACAGCACTCACTGAATGACTGTCACTCAATAAGCCCTGTACATTTTACAGAATGCACTCAGTGACAGTTCAGTTGGCAGCCAGCTGTAGAGGAGACAGGTGAGCTGTGCTGGTCATCAGCTGTTTTTTGGAATGGAGGCAAGTGGGGTGATGGGCAGTACCTGATGGGGTGGGGAGAGGGGTGGGGAGGGGAGCCACTAGACCACCAGGAAAGGGCACATAATTAATTATCAATATAACGGGTGACATAGGGCATTGGGGAGGAGGGCTACTAGACCACAGGGAACAGGGGTATTGTTCATTATATATGGGCACAACATAGGGAATAGGGGAGGGGGACTGTGGCACATCTATTTCTAATTTTTTATTTAACATTGTTAACTGGGAAAAGCAACTGAACTGGACAATCACAGGGTGCTGCAAGGTGCTACATTCTCCCAGAGGGATATGTATTAGTACTCTTAGACCAGCCCTGACTGGTCTAAGGGTCCTTAGAAATTCTTCATATGGGAGAGTTTCTTGAATCCCAGTTTTGGGGATATGGCAGCTTGCATCTGCCACAAGCCCCATAGCACCATGCTGCAGCACATTTTGTGGGGCAAGGCTGGCACAAGTCCCTTTTGGTGCAAGCAGCCTGTGTTTGATGCAGGCTGCTTTTGTGAATAGCTCAGGGCTAATTTTTTGATGTAAGGTGCCACTTGTGCCATTAATGTTTGATGCAGGCAACTTTCGTCAGTCTATGGGCTTTGAGAATTGAGCCTGTGGACTCTTGTTGATTGGTTGTATTTTGACTTTAATCCCACTTGTTTTGCTAGATGACAAAGTGGTCTCATGTTCCACTGCTGTCAGGCACCAGGTCAATGTATGATGTCATCATTCCTAGTACCTGTGTCAGCTATCCAGAGTCTGATAAATAGTGTGCATTAAGTTCAGAACTTGCTGGATCATGTTAACTTTTCTCTTTTCTGATGGATGTACTAGGTTGGTGCTGCTGTCTGTCTGGGTTCCTAGATGTGCTATGTGTGATTGGGCATTAGACTGCTCTTTTGTCTGCTGATGACCCATCAGTGCATTTCCAGGCAGTGTACCACTGTTTGCATTTCCTTCTGAACTTAAGATGGTAGTCTAGTTTGCATCAGATAGTTATTCAGATATTGGATTATTTGAATATCCTGTTCTATTAGTTTTGCTGTGATAATTAATGAGACCTTGGTGTATACCTATGGTGCAGATGGTAGGCCAAACAGGAGTTCCTGATACAGTATGTGAAACCTGAGATATCTGTGGTATGATGGTCTGATGGGAATGTGGAAGTGCATGCCCTTCCTGTCTATGAAGGTGAGGTAGTCGGATTGCTCCAATGTCAAGAGAAAAGTTATCTTCACTATATGGTAGTTCAGCCCATGTGAGCAATCATGTGCCTTTCTTTCCCTGGGTGGGGGAATGCCATATAACAGTGCCATCCCCCCAGCTTTACCCCATCCAGCTGGCTTACTGAGCTCACCCCCATACTTGGATCACCAGCACAGGATAACAAAGCACTACCTGCTGGAGTAATGTAAAGTCTGGCATTACACACACCATTTTTAATAACAATACTTTTTTTTTTAATTTTGATCCCAACTTTTGAAGATACTTCTTTTATGACTCCTCTTATAAACATGACATGTGGCATTTATAGTATATTAGACAAAGCATCAATTTGTACCACAAGAGCAAAAACAGATCTTGGTAATGATTTTAAAAAAAAAACACCCATTACGTTTATCAGGTTGTGTGAAAAAAGGGCTATGTTGAAAGTCTAGAGTCAAAATATTGAAAATTGGTGAGGTTATGAGTGATTGTTGAAACATTTCAATGTTTCTTCATATCATGGTCATTTTATCATATTTTTACACCAAATGTTCATCATAGCCTTCTTATGACCTCACCTTATGAACCCTGTAGGTGCAAATTTTCAAATCACACCCAAAACATAATTTCATGCAGTGACTGTGAAGACATCTTTTGGCATGTTTTGAAAAATTTCAACTATCTTATTCTTGAAGTCGAGTCACAAAAAGAGAAATGTTGAAAGCTTGGTGGAAAAATATTAAAAATTAGCAAAGTTATGAGTGAACTTTAAAATATTTAAAGATTCATTCATAATCACTTTTTCATTTTAACACATTTGCACACCACATTTTCAGCATTGTCTTCTTATGACCTCAGCTCATGAATTAAGTATGTGAATCCCATCCAAAAGGTGATTTTGTACAGCAGTCATGAAATCACCTTTCAAGACAAATTAAAAAAAAATTCCACCATCCTTAAACATGAGGTGGGATCCCAAAAACACCAGGTGGAAGACTTGATGCAAAAATAGTAACAATTACATAGTTAAGACTAAAAGTTCAAACCCAGTTGAAATATATTACACCAGAGTACCTCATTTTCTCATAATGCAGTCACCAGTTCCAGCGGCAAGATGTGCCTTCAATTGGATCTACATTTTGAGACATGTATAAAACTTAAAAAATCAGGCAGTCTCCATCTCAGTATTGCTTAAAAGTAGGGATGTACGGATACCCAACCCGGCTAACTGATCCGGTCAGATATCAGGCTTTTGTGACCATATCCTACCTGATTGGATACTGGGCTGGTGTTTAATTGGGTCAGGTTTACCTCTGTCCCCTTGTAGTCAGAAGGAGGTCCATTTACTCTCAGCAAGATCCCTATTTACCGGGAAAGGTACTCCTCCAGACACGTGTAGAGACCCAGTTACCCAAGCCCCTGCACGCCACTACCAGTGGACATTAGAGCACTTGATTTAGACAATAAAAGTCCATGTGGGGGGCATACATCCAGCAGGTCCCTATTTAATGGGAAGTTATGCTGCCATAGTGAGCCATTTACACTGAGGTGACCATGAGACCAAGGAGCTGGGACACCAATAACACCCTGCAGGCTACTCACTGTGAGGAGGCATCCATTCAATGACTACAGGGAGTGTGGAAGTAGCTGGTGCTACTGAGGATTTTTGCAGGGGGAATGGACCACATTGCACCTGTTGACTGTTGAATTGCAAGGTAAATTAAGTGTCTCACTGTCTTGCTGCTCAGTTACCTTTTGGGTGATATCCAAACCAATGTTGAACTGATGTGGTCAGATTTAAAATGAAAAATATCCAGATCTGATATGCAGTGCAATACTGATATCTGTGCATTTCTACTTAAAAGCACCACTCAGAGTATAGAGATAAAAATAATTTTTTATTCAGTGCCATATATGCCTGACACATTTCCAAACTTTGTTCCTTTTTTAAAGGCATACATAACCGAAGTGGACAACAGCTTACATACAAACACTAGTATGACATCATAAAAGCTCAATTACATATAGATAAAAAGCACACAATAGAAAAAGGGGTCATTTGTATTACTAAGCTTTAGATTCCAATAAAGCAATCAGTCCTCTCATCATAAATCCATACAAATGCATTAAAAGCATAGTTAATAAATTCCCTACTATCAAATAAATGAATGGGCTACTGAGCATTTTTTAATAAATTATTTAAGGTCAAATGGAGCATTTAATCCAGGTTACTTGTAATACAAGAATAAATAAATAAAAATACAATAAATACTTGGTAGCTTGCTCTGTGTAAATCCAAAAAGCCTCATGCTTTAACATCAGATTCTCAAAATTACCTCCTCTTGGATATCTGCTGACTTTATCAATAATTTAAAACTTAAAGCCATGATCCATTGAATTAAATGCATGCTTGATATGCAGAGCAATTGTATATTTGGTATTACCACTGGTAATAGGGTTTTGACAGGTTGGTTAGAAAAATAGACATTGAGGGGCTGCTTTCTTTTTTGCAAGTTTAAAATGTAATTCACTACAGAATTCAACACTGGGGTTTGGGCACCCAAGTGTGGCTTAATTCCATGGTGGCAGCAGGGATGGGCACCTCAGTGTCACCACCTATAGATTTGGGGGTAGGAAAGCTGGAGAGAATGGGGTTGGCAAGCAGTACTGGGGGTGGGCACTCAAGTCAACTTTTATTTAATAATTAGTTGTCATGGCTGAGCTGGGAGGGAGAGGGAATAAATTATGTAAAAAGATAGATGGATGGATGGATAGATAGATAGATAGATAGATAGATAGATAGATAGATAGATAGATAGATAGATAGATACTGTGGATAGATAGACAGAAAGACAGGCAGACAGACAGACAGACAGACTGACAGACACAAACTTACACACACATACATACACGCACATATATATATATATATACATACATACATAGATTGATAGATGGATAGATAGATACTTTAGCTAGAGTGAGAGAGAGAGAGAGAGAGAGAGAGGTCCTTTCCCAGCTCAATGCTGCCACACAAGCTGGCAGTAAGTCTCCATCTGTGGCTGCAGAAGTCAAGAAACTCCTACTGTTCTCATTCGGAGAACACAGGTTCTCTTGCTGAAATGGGCACCCTAGATTTTAGGTGCCCAGATAAGGTATTTTTGTCCATATTTTTAAAAAACAAACACTAAATCCACACAGTAGCTAAATTGATTCCATTTAGCTAGGTCCAGGTGTTTGCTTTTTAAAAATAAACCTTTTGTATGAATTTTCCTTTTTTTTAGTTTGGGGGAAGATGGTAGCCATCACAATATGAAAAATATTTTTTTCTGTCATGAGAAGCAATTGGTAAGAAAGAAAAAAGCTCTCACAACACAAAATTGTTAATGTTGTATCATAGGGTTATCCCCAAAAATGAAATCCTTATAACTTTTGAACTGTTTAATTTTTTTTCTCAAAGCCTTCGAAAGGCATTACCTTGGCAAAGCCTGTTCCACCCTAAATATTTTCGATACAATTCTGTTCTGTCTAGGCTGTAGGTGAAAGCAAACAAAAACACATGTTATGTATGGCAAAAAATACATCTACAGCAAAATGACATACAGTAAGTGGATCTCAGAAACCACACAAACTGCTATTACAAAGCGTTATACGTATTTAGACCTTGCTTCCTAGATAATGTATGCCAAATTACAGGCAATGTTGTTGAATACTGCCAAAGCTATTAAGGTGTAAATATAGAGTAAGGTTTAGCATACTGTAGAACCTGTCAGCCAACCCTAACTATACTGGCTCTACTGTGCCAGTATGATAAATATAGATATATATAGGGTTGAGTGTATTCCTGATGTGGTGCTCATAGTGTCCCCAACACGGCCAATGAAAATTATGCAAATTGTGTCACTTGCTATTAGCAGCACTGCAGAAATATAGTTTGTGCCTTCAAAATGGCAATAAGAAGGTATGGGAGTTCATATCATCTCCTGTGCCACAAGTCAGCCTACTGTATGTAAGTTAATATGAGGTTGAGGCCTTGCAGTAATCTAGCATGATTTCACATAGGGGCTGAACATGGAAGGGGGAATGAGCAAGAGCAAAGGCAAAATTCCCTGGAGAGAATTGGCTGAACAAGGTTACATGAGGTGGAGGCCATGCAGTAATCTAACATGACTTCACATAGAGGTTAATTAAGGAAGGGGCATGGTCAGGAACAAAGGCAAAATGTCCTGGAAAGAACTGATTTACCAAGATAATGCCGATGGGAAGAAAGTAGGTACTATCCTAAATGGTCAGATGAAGACAGTGTAACAATCGTGGCATCAAATCACCAATGTAGCCCCTTCCGATAACCTGTCGCCTTTATTGTTGAACCCTGTGGAACAAGCTGACAGCCTCAGGAGAATCCTCTCCACTGACTAGTGGGCAGCCTCGAAGGAAGATTAGCAAGTTAATCATGATGTCATTAATGGGTGGTCCAGGTGCTTCCAAAGTTTAGCACTGGATTGTTTTCCTTCAGTGAGCACCCTACTGTCAGGGGAGCACTCCACTGATGTGAGCAGGCACAGCAAGGTATATGACTGCTGAATTAAGGGTCATATGTATGCATAGGCTTGTACCCGTCTCAGCTACTAGAGGAGGTGGTGGTCAGAGTAAACATGATTAAGGCTATCTGAAGGCACCTGTTTACAAGTGAAACTTTGCATGGTGAATCCTTAAAGAGATATGCCTGAATTTAACTTAATGATATTCACAATGCATTCCAACATGTGGCTGCTTCCTATTAGATGAAGGATGGCCAGCAACAGAGAAAGCAGCATATATACATAAAAGGTTATGTTATTTAGCTAGAATTAGTGGAAAGTAGCCCGTCCTCGTGTTAGTAGTAATAAGTACACAAGACAGAGTAGCAAATTTTACCTTAAGGTTGCAACTGAATATCTTCTTAATTGTAGATGGAAGGAGCTCTGAAATTGTGCTGCATCTTGCTCAGATGCACATAAACAACTGAAAATCTGAGGAGAAGGCAGAGCATAAGGTGCAACGGATTGTCACCTTTTTAGTCACATGTGCATCTCAGACTATCAGGTGGACATACAGTTACTCAATCTGTAACAAACTGGATTGCCTCAGAGGTTATTGTCCACAGTACATTTTCCTTTCCTTTAGGTAGGCAATTTCAAAGTATCTGTGAAAGAAACCATTTGTTTCTCTCAGGCTGCAAATATTGTAATGGAAAACATTTCATCCCACCTTTGAATTTGTGTCTAAACTCTGGACTGTAGTTTGCCAGTTGGAGACAAATGTTTGTGTGTGCAGAGGGATGGTTAGCAGATTTCCCCTTGGCCTAGCTGATTCAAGGGATGAATTGGTCCTAGGTTTAACACAAAATATGGCCAGAAGTACTTACCTCCTGATCATAGGGTCTGGTATTGAAAGTCAAGACTGAATTACAATTGTCAATACAATTATAAACATGTTGTTACTATAAAACACATACAAGTGTAACCCCTAGGCAGTGCTATCCCTAAGGTTACTACACCTGGCTGTATTTCTGACCACAGGTTGAAGGGCCTGGATTTGATATTATAGTGCCTCCACCCAGAGTAACAATAGTGGAGATATCTACCTAATCTGGTATGGCTCTCTGGGGAGCTATAACCACCTACAAACCCACCTAGTGACCTTGTATCTTTAGTAGTAGTTAACACATAGTCAGCAGTGAACAGTAATAATATGTACACACCCTGTACACTTACCAACAGGGTCTGGGCTTCAGCAAATTCCCTGGGACCTCCTGTAAAGGCAAGGTTAGCAGAGCAGGTATACACTTGTATCACAGTGACAAAACTAATAATATCCTTGTATGTCAGGTTAAATGTGAAACAATAATCTGATTTATTAAGAGGGTCGCTAACAAGGAGGGGGGTGAATTTAGAGGAATTGTTACTAGACTGATTTGATTTAGGTTACTTGGCATGCATTTTTGTCTCAAATAATCAGTTTTACAACACTGGGTACCCAGGATGTTATACTGGCTAGCCAGAGGCATTGCCCAGGGGTGACCAGTGGTGCAGCTGTTGTTGGAAAAAAAAAGTCAGCTAGCAAGCACAACAGAGTTTTGATTATTTGAAATTTTGGCTGGTTGGCCCAGTCTCTTGTAACTCAGAAAATTACTGAAATAATCAGATGGTACCACAAATAATTAAAGGATTTGTTGCAGGGAGCTACCCTGGATTTACTTGCACTACCAGTGGGCTGTGTTGGATCAGGCAATATGGAGACCTCAAGTAGTTTGTCAATCAGCATGGAGAAGCAGGGTTGACATGACACACCTCCACTTCATTACCTTTCCCTCCAGGTGGCTACAACCTGCGAGCTGTCTCTGCACAGGGGCTGGATCCCCGAAGCCGGTCTCTCGCTGAAAGCAGACTCTGGTGTGAAATAATCGGTCTTGGCCAGGTTGGCAGAGGCCCAGGCATGATGATCACTTTGGCAAAGTCCAGTTTGTTTTGCTGGTGAAGCCTCCAGCTGGCATAACAATCTGGTCACAGGCAAACAGGCCTCGACCCACAATGAACATTCAGCACATTTAACAAGAACAGCATCACATTTTCCTTCACCCAAATCAGTTGGGTGCCAGTCATTATTGCAGTCGATTCACTGAGCAAACCTCTCAAACTTGAAATCAGTCTCGAACAATCTCTGGGCCGAACACTTCACATAAGTTTCTTCTCTGTCCAAATCTCAGGCTGTACCTTCAAATACCTTGGAGGTTCTGCTGCAGTTTAAAGTTACAATTCGGATTATTCTGATTTCTGTGATAGGTCGTCCCAAAACAGGAGAATAGTGCCAGGGAGGCAAGTCAGGCCTTCTCCTGCTCATTCTCCTACTATAGGCTCCTTCCTGGAGCAACTCCTTGATTGCTCGAGCTGCTCCTTCTTCAAGCGCTAACTCCAACTGTCCCACTGTCTTTGACAGATCTGTGGACTTCTCTTGGATTCCTGAATTCTGTTTGGCTGGGGGACCTGTCAGTCATGGTTTGGATGCCCCCTTCAGTTCAGTTTAGGTGCCAACCTAAAAACTGCAAAAACTACAAATTTTCCTTCCCACAAGGCATTTGAGCTAAGGACCTTTCGAGGTCTTCTGAATCCTATTGGTCCAAATTCTGGAAGTCCTGGAGCTAACATGGTGGCTCCCATTAAGTTACGAAAAGCTACAAGAAGGCAGGTTAAATAAAATACTCTAATTTAAAT
Organism: Neoceratodus forsteri; assembly: GCA_016271365.2. Taxonomy (NCBI): domain Eukaryota; kingdom Metazoa; phylum Chordata; order Ceratodontiformes; family Ceratodontidae; genus Neoceratodus; species Neoceratodus forsteri. The sequence continues at coordinate 944,755,883 of CM057452.1, forward strand.
ATAATAGCAAGTTAGCAGTAAATAACCACAGTATTAGTTCAGATTCCCTCTGCTCCTCTATCGACAGCAGAGTGGAGCAAGACAAAGTGGCATCTGGCTGGTCATAAGCCTTAAAGCACTCAGACTCAGCCCAGACCATTTACTATATACATACTGGCTAAAGTCTTAAAGGGACAGGCATGGAGGCACAGCAGGGCAATCTCAAAATCAGCAGACACTGACAGCTAACCTTGGATTTACTACCCATGGAGGATGTTAACCTAGCAGTGGGCATGGATAGAGCCAAGGAAGACATTAGGGTAAATCTGAAATTGGTGGGGTGAGGATTACATAAGGAATTTAGCTTTTGTTGACCAGGTAAGCACACTAGACAAAACAATTGCCTGGATATAAACTGCAGATAATATTTTTTCCCTGTTTGCAGTTTCTAAGTAAACTGTCACATCAACAATTAGCATCTGAACATTTGTAAATTAAAATAACATTTCTCTCTCACTATTGGAGATAACCATGTTTTCACAATGTTCAGAGCTTGAAGACCATATCTTCAGCAGTATCACAACTGTTACTTGCAGACAGGAAGAAAAAAATGTCAATTTAAATTCACTTTTTCTTATGGTATAGCATGGTTCATATCATATCTTGATATTAGATTATGTACCTAACTTGGCCTGCTTTAGGATGCCAATCAAGTAAAAGATCCAATTCCCCACACTGGGTGCCAGTAATGTGACTGTTATGACCTGGTTTTAGTTACCCAAAGCCAAACCTAGAAGCCAGATTTGTGGGAAACAATCTGATTTGCTTTATACTTGCCCAACAGCAAATCTTAATCCCATTGTAGTGTATCTCACATAAGTCCCACAATGTTGATTCACAAGCAGTTACCAGTACCAGTGCACTCTTGACAGAAAAACATTAAACTGCTGACAGTATTTTGCTTCTCCCTGTTCTAGGGAAAAGCAAAATACTGTCAGCATCAATTGTGTGTGGGGGGGGGGTGTGCTGGAAAGGTATGTTCTTTGAATAGTTCCTTTCTAGCTGATATGGTCACTACAATAGTCCCAATTTCAGTTTAGCAGATGACTAGTCCAGATGCTGACATTGCATACAGTTCTTAGCAAAACATGCAAACATATTAGCCACTCAACAAACCCACTGCCCCCTCCCCCCAGTAAAATCTCACTCCCAGCCCTTTCAGTCTTTTGCCAAACATGAAATGTTAATTAGGGGGTTTTGTTGGCAAGGGCTCACAGTCCTTTACAAACATTTGTTTTTACCTGGTCCGTGTGTGTGTGTGTGTGTATGATGCTTGCTGGCATTCTTTCCCTCGATGGTCGTTCTGATGTTTGGTGTAGATGTTTGGAGCTGGTGGGATTTTGTTACTGAATGACTTGTTACATCACAGTTTTGAGGCATGGTATTTGGCAAAGGATTCTACATGTTTCTGTCTTTCTTCTGAGGGCCCATAATGTTAAGTTACTGTAGTCAGACTTGTTGCTATAGATGACCTGATGATGGTAATAGATGTTGAAAATATCATCTTGATGGTGTTGGATGTAAAAAACACCATAGTTACTGGCATTAGATGTTAAGAAGTAGCATAATTCTTGATGGCATTGTTAGATGTTAAGCAATACCACATCTCTTGATGGCATTAGAGTTTGGGTAATGCCATCTTAATGGTACTGTTGTTCAGACATACTGTACCATTGTTCTCTTTTAAAAAAATGGTCATATATTTTTATACAGTACATTTTAAATAGCAAGTAGTTTTCATCTCACATCATTAGACTTTAAGACAGCTACAATGAATATTGTTTACTTTTCAGCTAGGAACATTTGATAAGCATATTTTCACGTAAGTCAACAAAACATAGTTTGAACTCTGCTCTAGTTCATTCAAACCCATGTATTCAATTAGGTAAGTAGTGATATACATATAACAAGAGCTTTAAACTAATAGAATTGAACAGAAGCTTTAAGCTAGTCACACAGTGGTGACAACAACAGCTTAGGTATTTAACACTGTGACAACTAATAGTACATTATAAAAAACAAATGTGAAACATTTTAAATTACATTAGTTTCAAAACAACCAGTAGTAGGTACAGTATATGTCTCAAAAACCTCCACTAAGCAAAATTGATAATAATTCTGATGCCCTTGTAAACATATATTCAACACCACCTATCTGGTCTGTTCCTAAACAGGTTCAAGATGGCATCAAGTCTGACACTAGACTTGGAAAAAGCAACACAGCCATTTCAACCCACAGAAATAACAGGTTGCTTTAGTAGAAATAAAGAACAAAGTTGAAATTGACTTATAATTCAAGTTCAAACTTGATATTAAAATATATGACCCTATATTGCCCACACTATCTCACTAGGTCCCTTATGCTGACCATATATTGCTGAGAGCATCTGATCTATTCCATTTTCACACTGTCAAAAGTGTATGATTGAACTGCTAGCCACTAGAGTTGTGCAGAGCAGAGTCATCACCATAATACCATTCAATACTCTTCTTGGGTTTGGCAAGTAATCCTCATGTTCAGTGCTAGACATAACTTAACATTCCTATGCAAAAAGGCAAGGTCTCAAATTAAAAATGAAAATAATTTGGTGTATTCTAGGTTAGCCATAACCTAGAATATGTCAGAATCACTCTGCTGACAGATGTAGCCCACACTACAATGGATGCAGTTCACTCTTCACTACATGCAGGTGGGATTCAAAAATGTGATGCTATCAGCTGGGTCAAATAATCTTTACTCTCAGTTACATGTTGCAGCAAGACAGCAATAAATGCACCACACTCTGTCTTACTCCAGTGCTGAAGTGACATACAAATATAACAAGCATTTGTCAATGCCGAATGTTGTCGCACTGGCATTCACATTGGTAGTGCAGTGCAGAAACACATTTTGGGCAGGATGTGAAAAATGACAGCTGTACTGTTCATAAGGAGGTGTAAAAAATGGCAATGTTGAAAATGTGGCATGTAAATATTGCAAATTTGCGAAGTTACAAGGGTGCATGGGAAATGCACAACACACGCTTGTAACACAGTCATTTTATGGACTTTTGGCACCAAATTTTCAACATAGGCATTTTAGCAACTCTGCTTATGTACAGTGTCACTGTCATTTCCTCGAACTGTCCCAAAAAGTGATTTCACAAGGCGACCGCGCTATTCTGCACCGGAAGTGTGAAAACTAATTTCTGGCAGTATATGTAAAATGACAGCTGTACTGTTCATCAAGATGTGTGGAAAAATGCCAATGGTAAAAATCCAGAGTGAAAATATTACAAATGCACAACGTTAAGAGCGTGCATGCAAACTGCGCAATGCACGTTCATAACACAGTCATTTTATGGAGTATCGTCACCAAATTTTCAACATAGGCATTTTAGGACCTCTGCTCATGAACAGTGTCACTGTCATTTTTGTAATCTGCCCCAAACACTGATTTCCCACAGGGACCATGCTATTGTGCGCTGGAAGTGCGAAAACACATTTTGGCCAGGATGTGAAAAATGACAGGTGTACTGTTCACAAGGAGGTGTAGAAAAATGACAATATTGAAAATCTGACCTGAAAATATTGTGAATTCATGAAGTTACGAGCGTGCATAGCAACTGCGCAATGCACGCTCGTAGCACAGTCATTTTATGGAGTATCGTCACCAAATTTTCAACATAGACATTTTACTACCTCTGCTCATGAACAGTGTCACTGTCATTTTCATAATCTGTCCTGAACACTGATTTCCCAAAGCTACCGTGCTATTGTGTGCCAGAAGTGTGGAAACACATTTCGGCCAAGATGTGAAAAATGACAGCTGTACTGTTCACAAGGAGGTGTAGAAAAATGACAATGTTGAAAATCTGGCATGAAAATATTGCGAATTTGTGACTTTACGAGCTTGCATCGCAACTGTGCAACGCACAATCGTAAAACAGCCAAGTTTTGTTTTTCTTCACCAGATTTGCAACATATGCTTTTTGAGAGGTCACTTTATGAACTGTGCCACTGTCCTTGCATTAATCAGTCCTGAAAGGTTATTCCACACAGTGACTGAGAAATTACCTTTCAGAACCGATTAACATCATAACAGTGACGGAATTCAGAAGGAGGGGTCCCAAAAACCCCATGCTGAAAATTTGGTGCACAAAAATCTAAAAAATGCCTGAGATATGTATCAAAGTTGAAAAAACCCTGTTTATTCCGTTATACAGCTTACTGGCATTTCTTGAGTTCACGGTTGGCTTTGAAGAGTGCAGATGTGTTCCCGGTCCACCGAAGATCATCGTGCCAGACTCCAGAGTTAGGTATGGGGTGAGGGGGTGTGGGAAGGCAGGGTGCACTGTGGTAGAGTGTGGGTGGGGGTAGGGAGACTACGAGGGACTGTTTTCTGTTTATAGGTGGTAAACTTGCAGATGGTATTCTTTTTTTACAGGTTTTTGGGGGATACAGTAGCCGGCGAGGGATTGGGCACCCCATCGGCACATAGGGAGTGGGGATACTAGCTGAGGGGATTGGGCACCCCTCAGCACAGAAGGGGGGACATCATGCCAACGGGGAGTGGGCACTCCCATCGGCACATTAAAGTGGGAAAGGGGGGGATGGATGCCAATGGGGATTGGGCACCCCCTTGACAAGCAAAAAAGGAGGGGGATAGGACACATTATGCCAATGGGGAGTGGGCTTCCCTCTTGGCACATTCATGAGGGGCAGGGTAAGCCAACAGGGGGATTGGGCCCCCCAGAAGTCAGCAGTTTAATGGCCACTGTGCCTCCATGTTTGTAGCTCATGAAGCACATGGGAAGATCCGCTGCATGGGACGAGCTTTGCTCACATTGCAGCGGAATTTTCCTTTGATGTGTATGCCACATTAGTATGTATGGTGTGGTGCCGGCATGCAGGCTGATTGGGGAATGAGGGATGCACCTACTGGTGTGTGCCCTGCATTCACCCAACAGCGACTGTGTCTCCAAATCTCCACTACTGCAAGATGTTGGCTACGTAAGCGCACCAACATAATAAACAAGGAAAAGAGCAGGCCTAGCAATCTATGATCGCTATAATAACTGATGAGTTTGTGCAGGTTAGTACAAAATGTTTATATAACGTTAGATACCAGCACTCACCCTGAACCCACTGCTAATGCTTGTTACCGAATCAAAGTCCTTTATTAAGCTCATTTGTGATCAGACACTATTAGACCTGCTCATTCCTTTCATTGTTGTTTGCAGAAGAAGCTCCAGCCATTTGTCCCTGTTGCTGCCTCTGCAATCCTCTGCTGTTAAAAATGTAATGCAGAGGAACAAAACTGAAGGCAGCTAGTATTTATAGTTGGGTACATTATTTCCAACCACTCCACATCTGCTGTATTGAGGACTTGAAATGGTATGCTTGGCTAGGACACCTCAATCACACAACCAGTGGAAAACCCATGTGGAAGGGACAAAGATAGGGTGACAGTGTACTGACTGCAGTGTACTTACCATTGGAGACCACAGGACAAGTGAGATAGTGAGATAAAAGGCATTATTTTAAAGAGATGAATCAGATGATAATTTTAAATAAGCAAACTGGAAAAACTTTACTGACTGTTCTAATGGTGCAAGACAAAGTACTGTAGGTCCTAATGCATCAAAGTGTTCAATGGTTAATCTTAAATATATGCCTAACTCTATTAATACTGGTCACCTATAATACTTTTCTGTTTGTATTCCAACAGAATACATTACCTTACCTTCAAATACATACTTAGCAGCTGTAGGCTGAAACCTCCATAGTGCTTCCTTACTTGCTTAACTATACCACAGGCCAACCCACCTGCAAAATATATACTGAGTGACTGTAAGCTTCAACCTCCCCAGCCCTCCCATGTCACCACTGAATGGACTCTCATTACACAACCAGCTTACATTTTGCTCTCACCTACAGCCCAGATGGTGTGGAATTATTTTAATTAAATTTTCAGGGTTGACTGGGCCATTGCCAAGGGTGTACCTTTAATAGGTTTAGTAACAAATATTATATAGTTCCAAAGTTATAATAATTTTACAGTTAACATTTTGACATTAACAGTAAAACAAAAAAAAGATTGTTTGCCCTTATTTTCATGATTTACCTGATGAGATGAAACAAATACTAATGGTGTGAAAAACAAATAAAGAGCATGCTGTTCACCATCTTGTTTTTCTTTCACACTCAAAAGCATTGAAAACATATAAAAATTATACATTTTCTAAAAAAAAAACTAAACACCTGAACCTAGCTAAACATGACCTGTATTGCTAGATTCTGGTGTTTGTTTTTTGAAATGCTTACCAGAAATATCTTTTTTGGGCACCCCAAAATTCAGAATGCCCACCTTAGTGAGAGGAGCTGTTCACCTTTGTTTCTTTATGAGAACAATGGAACTTTCTTGAATTCTGCAGCTGCAGCTAGAAGTCAAGCTTCGGGCTGCAGTGAGAGCAGTAAGCTGCTGATCCCTTGTTCTGTCAGTCTGACTCTGTAGCTCTCTTTCTCTATCTATCTATCTATCTATCCTATCTATCTATCTATCTATCTAATTTATTAAGTGGACTGGGGTGCCCACTCCCAGTACCACTTTGTTTCCTCCTCCAAGTCATCTACTCACCCTTCCCAAAGTATTCTATTTATGCATAAAATAAGTGGACTAGGGTGCAAACCCCCCAGTACTTCTTGTCTTTCTCACCAACCCCTCTAGGTCACTTGCTCTGTTCCCACATTGTATGTGGCAGCACTGGGGTGCAAAACTGAGGTGCTGCTGAAGATGCCTGACACTGGGGTGCCCAATTCCAAGTGTCATATAAATCTCCTGAAAAAAATAAAAACACCCCTTGATTTTTTTTAAACCAGCAAAAAAGAAAATGGTCTCCTGCTAGTCTCACCCCATCAACTTGACCACACACTTAGCACCCAACACCACACACCCCCTCCATATCTCCAATGCACCCTCACTCACCAGAACTTGTCCCAATGTGTAGATTTACTCCCAAACTGAAGACACACCTTGGTGCTGGAACCACTTACTGCAATATGAGAAACTAAGGCAAGTGTAGTTCAAAGACTTTCAATGGGGTTTTGAACTTTGATTCATAATTTTGTCATTTTTGCATACTTTGACCCCAAAGTTTCAACATGGCCTTTTTGCAACCCCATCTCATGACAAATGATAGTGGAATGATACAAATCAGGCCAGAAAGGTGAGTTGAGGGTCATTTGGTGAAACCATCTTTCTGGGAGGATATTGTATGAACATATTCACCACTTGTGTTCATGAGGGGGGTCATAAGAGGGCTATGTGGAATATTTGGGGTTCAAAATATGTAACAGTGACAAAGTTCTGAGTGTACATTGAACTTTTTCTACGCTCACTTGTAACTTCATTAATTTTAAATATTTTGACCCTAACTTTTCAACATCACCATTTTTTGACATCAAGTCATGAACATGACAGCTGTCATTTTTCAAATCCTGGCCAAAATGTATTCTTGCACATGTGACACAGAATTAGATTTTGGTGACAAATAATGATGTTTTGGTGGGGATTTGAAAATTGTCACCTACTGTTTTTTTGAGGTGGGGTAATTAGAAGGCTCTGCTGAAAATGTGGTGTAAAAATATGGTAAAATGCACAGGTTATGAATGAAGTTACCGTATTTCAACATATACTCATAACTTTGCTAATTTTCAATATTTTGCCTCCAAACTTTCAACATACTGTAGCAATTTTTCTGCACCCCCTCATAAATGTGACAGCTGTCACTTTTTAAATCCTGGATGAGATTAATTTTTGCACTTGTTCAAAATTACATTTCAGACAATATCCTATAAATGCTACATGTCTTGTTCATAACAGGAGTCATAAAACAACTAGCATGACATTTTGTTATCAACATAAAAAAATATATATATACACACACACATATATATATATTTATAATTGTTAATAAACTTTGTGTGTAGGACCAATCTTTATGCAGCGGGTATGCTTTGTGATCCCATGTCGGTGAGCTATGTTCGGAGGTGAACTCAGTGTCCCAGCTGGATGGGGCGAAGGTGGAGGATGCCACTGTTATGTGACACGCACACACCCAGCCATGGTATGCAAGTTCCAGGGTTGTTTGCATGGGTCCAGTTACCATAAAGTGAAGACAAGTGTCCTCATTTACTCCTTGCTCATTCACATTTTACATATTCATTCTTTGTTCTTTCAGCTCTCTTTGCCTCTTTAGATCTGAAAGAACAAAGAGTGAATGAGTGAAAAGTCAATGTGTAAAGTATGAATGTGTAAAGAATGAATGAGGACAGCTGTCTTCACTTTATGGTACCCAGGCCCATGCGGACAACCTTGATACTTGTATTCCCGGGCTGGTGCTGGGGGGAATGTCCAAGGCCCTGCACTTCTGTAGATGGACAAAGCCTTCCCATGATGCAGACCCAAAGGGCCCTGTGCATCTGCACTTGTTAACTCAGGTCCCAAAGGGACCAGCATGCAGGAGGATATAATTCCACCATCTCAAACAGAAAGGAAATGCTTTGCAAAACTCTTTGTTAACACACCAGTTAGGGTAACATAACATCATAAAACTAGAGAAATGTGACATTAGGGTTTCCAACCCTAACTCCTCATCTCCACCCCTCCAAGCAACAATAAGAAACAAACTCTGGCTAGAGCTGATAGGGCTGCAGTTGAGGAATTTGGGGTAACAATATTGAAAATTACCAAAGTTATAAGCCTGCATTAGCAAAATGTAATGCATGCTCATAAATTTATTGTTTTGTAATATTTATACACCAAGTGCTAGATATTCAAAGGAGTTTCACATGGCACAACTAAAATGCACCTGTGCAACACCAGAAATGCATCCCAGAGCCATGTTCAAAAGGATGAAATGTGCTGCACAATTCAGGATGAGCTGCAGTGCAAAGATAATGTATGCAGCACAAATACGGGGTGCATAACCTTGAATATGCGGCACAACTGCATATTCAGCTGAAACACAAGGGGCAACTGTGGAGCAACTCATAAGATGTGCTGCACAAAGTTGAGCATAAAAAGAACAGGCTCAACTGCACACACACCACAGGCAGAGAGCAGGACAGCGAGTAACAAATGAACACCACAGCATTCCTGATAGAGCAGGTAATGAGCGAGGTGAGGAGGAGGGAGGAGGAACAACAACATGGCTGTGGAAGGGCCCATCGGTGGTATGCCCAAAAGAGACACTACTGTGCCTGGCTCACATTTGAAGACTACAGTGACACAGAGATAGCAAGCTGGTACCGCTTCAACAGGACAATTCTCAGGCAGCTCTGTGAGCTGTGCCATGATGAGCTGCAGTCACCCACCCAAAGGAGTCATGCCATGTCAGTGGAGACCAAGGTGACAGCAGTAATGTGCTTGATCACCATGGGTGCCATCCAGAAACCAGTGGGTGCCACCACTGCTATATCCTAGTTGGCCAGGTCCTGCCTCCTTGCCCAGGCCCTCAATGCTCTGCTGCCACATGCTTCAGAGTACATCAAATTTCTAAGCACACAGGTAGAGAGCACAGCAAACATGCAGGAATTTCACAGGTTAGCATGCATGCCTGGTGTATTGGGGCCATTGACTGCACCCATGTGGCCATAAGCACACCACCTGGCCTGCAAGGTGTAGCATATATGAATAGGAAGGGATACCACTCCACTAACTGCCAGGTGGTGTGCAATGCCACAGGGTGCATCATCAAAGTGTGAGCCATGCACCCAGGGAGTACACATGATGCATTCATCTGGCACCAATCCATCCTGTGACAGAGATTTGAAAGTGAGGTGATTCTCACAGGGCACCTAGTTGGTGAGTCAGGAGTGGGAAGAGAACAACTGCAGCAGTGTGGAACACCACACAACAACTAGGAGAGGTGGTAGGGAACAAGGACAATGCTAGGAGACAAGACAAGTTTGGAAATGGAGCCTGATTACATTGCAGAGAAGCATGTACATAGGGGCCCAGATGGGTTGGACACACATGCCATGCTGGTAATGGTGGCACATCAGCTGTGCATGGGGCAGTGGCAAGGACACACAGGGGGCAGGTAGTGGCAGTGTGGACTGGTGAGGGGAAACAGGCAAGGGAAAGACTGGGTGTCTACTAACACATGTACTTTCCCCACAGGTGTCAGTGTGTATCCCCTCTGACCCTGGCTGCTCATATCCATATGGTGACCCAGCAATGGGGCCAAGGATAGGCACAATGAGGCACACATCGTTACATGCAACATCATAGAGCGTGTCTTTGGCATGCTCAAAATGCATTTCTGTTGCCTATACAGGTCAGGTGGTGCCCTACAGTACAGCCCTGAGAAAGCCTGTGGCATATTCCTGGCCTGTTGTATGCTGCACAGCATGACCATTGACCATGGAATACCTGTCCAGGTAGATGAGGGCAACAGTACAGATGATGATGAGGAGTACCAGCAAGATGGGAGTGGGCAGCCAGCCATGGAGAAGAGGGATCCCAGGCTGGTCACACATGCCAGGAGGCACTGGAATATCATTGTTGAGGAGCACTTTGGGAATCATAGGTGAGTACCACACAGGTAAGCAGGGCAGGCACAGCACCAGACACACACACATGCACGAACACAGAGTGATGCATGCAGAGACACAAGGACACACACCAGTCACACAGGTGATCACACAGGCATGCACATGCGCACACAGACATACATACACACACACACACACATATCACAACATATGCATACCTGAACAGTCTGGTGCCATTTGGTGTATGCCTTGGACAACACATGTAGGCAGGCACACACATCTATACCACCACAGGGTGCACAGCAGGGCACACAGCACCAGGCAGGTCACGCATATTAGTGCACTCTTGGAAAGGGACACACACAGCAGTACTGCAGGCTGTAGCATAGATCAGGGGATATGCGCTGGCACACAGGCAATGCCAACACAGTGCTGAACTCATCATGCCCTTGCCACATGGTCCTGCACCACTGCCTATACACATGTCAGCCATGACCCAGGCTACACGTTTGCCACAGCACGTGAACCAGGTCACAGCCAGCCATGTGCACAGCTGGCAACAGCAGCAGGGGACTGGACTGTGGAGCATACCCATCAGGACTACTGTGCAGATCCACGACTGCCTTGGCCATGTGTGTGGTCATGCCCTGACTGTGTGGCAGCCACAAGCTTCTCAACAGCCACAGGGGATGTCATCACCACATCAACGGAGGCCTGAGAACATGACCGGGTCCTCATGGGTGTGTACAAAACGGCGAACAAACTGTTGCCAGGTGTGTCGGGGATGGGTATGGCAGCGGGCAGACACTGAGCCCTGGGTGTTGCCATTATGCTACAGTGAGTCCTGCACATCCTGCTGTGACCAGAGGACCCCAGTATTGTGAAGCTCACAGAAATGGTCTCTTCAGTGCAGTCCAGTGACGTGGTCGTGGCCTCATGCAGTTGCTGGATCTCACCAATCAGCTGGGCCCATCCCATTGCCCCACACTCAGACAGTTGATACACCTCAACCCACAGTGCACGTATCTCTGCCCTGAGCATAGCCTGGTTGTCCACAGAGTCCTGCAAAAGCCTGGTGTGCTCATCCAGCCTGTTTGCATCTGGTGTATCATGGTCCTGACACCAACAGGTGGGGGGCTGGTGGCCTGCTGTGCCACACACCTCAACTGGGAACCCCACACTTGAGACCACAGAAAGGGCAGGGACTGAGTGTGGGCACCAATGGCAGCCCCTGGGGGGTGCTGCACATTGTCCCCCGCAGGCAGTTGGAGCATGACGGCAGCCTGCTGGACCTGTCCAGTGGAACCAGTGCCCACACCTGCATCCTAGCCAACACCGGCAGTGGTGTCTCTTGCTGCCGGGTGGGTCCTGGGGGGTGCATGCATGTTCCCTGGCCCACCAGTGCTGCCTTCTGCTGCCTGTGGTAAGATTTGAATGTGGGAAGGGGTGTTGACATCTGTGCAATTCAAAATCAGTGTGATGTCTTCATCAATGTTGAATTATAAAAAGGGTCTGAGAATTGGAGCTTTCTGATTGGCTGCAAACATTCTAACAGCCTTATGTTAATCTTTTATTAACATACATGTAGAACTTAACCATTTGCTGAACAAGATTTAACACTGTTTTAAAACATTTTTTATTATAATAGCAATAAGGCACTCCCAAGGATTATGTTAATGGTCAGTTAATCACCCTCTAGGGGCATGTGGCACTCGGCTACACCTCGTGACACAGTACACCCCTAGAAGGTGATTAACAGACCATTAACATAACCCTTGGTCATGCCTTATTGCTTAAGTCATCATCATCCTGCATGGCTGGCACATGCACAGGGATGCAGTCCTTAAAGAGGAGATTGGCCAAAAGATCCTCATTGGCAAAACCAAGTAAGTCCACCAACCCAACATGAGTACGGCACCCCCTGGCGGTGGCCACAATGCCAGTGGATGTTGATGGCACAGCATTGCCCTGTGCCATGGTTCCAGGTCTGATCTGCACAGAACCCTGGAGATGTGATGGAGCTGTAAGACAGAATAGATAGTGGTTAGCATGTCAGTGATGCATTGCAGGTAGTCAGCTGTATGGTGGATTGTCTGTATGTGTGCCACAAGTGTGCCTGCCCTGCCATGCATGTGGACTGGCAGCACCACTGCCCATGCCCATCAGGACACAGGCATTGAACAGGACATGGGTCTGCATCAGTGCGCACACTCAACAATGTGTGGCACATGCTTCACAACTGACAGGCATTGCCGTCCCCCCCATGGCGTACAGCACAAATGTGCTGACCCTGTCCAGTGTGACATGTCAATGGATTGCCATGTGCATGCACATCCTGCAGCAGACACCCATGTGACATGCATGCCACACAACCAAGCTATGGCCATACAATCCCTCACAAACTATATTTCCATCCTCCCCCCAAAAATGGAGCATATCTTGGTCAATGATCTAAATGTTAACTGACTCGCCAAGTCAGCAGCTGCCATTAAGGATGCCTTTGCAGCATTGGATCATACCCATCTGGTCCACCAACCCAGCAGGGTAAACACCACAAATGGCACCCAGACCCTATTGGACATACTACTAACTAACCGACCACATAGAATCTCTGACCTGCTGGTCCTTCCAGACTCTCTGAGTGACCACTCCCCTATCCTCTGCTCCTGGTCATGTCACCTGCCCAAACCCCAACCTAGTGTCTCCACCTGCAGATGCTTGCTACCAGGTGGCCTTCAAAAAATCAAACACTACCTGGCCCAGTGGGACTGGGCCCCCATAACCCAGGCCCCTGACACTGACCTAGACCTTGATTACTTCACGTGCTCTTTCAACAAAGCATGTGACATTTTTGCCTCCTGACTAAATTGAAAACTGTAAAACATAATGTCCCTTGGATCATGCCTACATTATGGCAGCAACTAAAACAAAGGGATGATCTCTGGCACAGAGCTATTGAATCTGACTCCCAAGCAAACAGACTAGCATACAGAGCAGCACGCAATAGGTGCACCTGGGCCATATGCAAGGCCAAGGCTGAATACTATAAAGGCACCCTGGCTTCCTCCTAGGGGAGTGCACAAAAGTTTTGGGACAATATTAAACAGCTTAATGACAAATCCCACCTCTCTCCACCCTTCCAGCTCTGCATCAACATTGCCACCTCAACTGACCCACAGGCTATCGCTTACTGCCTTAACTCAGCCTTTTCCGATCTTAGTACAGACCTCCCAAGTGACTTTTTTGACCCTATCCCAGCTTCCTCTGAACCAAACCTCCAGCACCCCCCTTTCTACCTTAGGATCATTACAAAGCAGTAAGCAAAATCCTACCTCTCCAAAGCTCTCGGTGGCTCCAACTATTGCAAAGACTCCTTTGACATGAAAATCTTCTACCAGGTTCTTGACACTGTTCTTTCCATCCTGACCGACCTCCTTAACTGCTCCCTATGCTTGGGACAGTTCTCTACAGCCTTGAAAACTGAAACAATTACCCAAATACTAAAAAGTGGAGACAATACCAACCCCAACAACTATCGGCCTATATCTATCCTTCCTCCTCGCTCAAAAGCCCTTGAAAATATAATTTACGACCAACTCACTGAGTATATGCAAGCGCACAATTTGTTATGCAGTGAACAACATGGCTTTAGAACAGGCCATAGAACAACCACCGCCCTCATTGAATTCTCCAATTTCATTCACTTTGCCCTTGACCGTAAACATCTGGCCAGAGCCATCTTCATGGAGCTCTCTAAGGCCTTTGATATAGTCTCCCAACCCCTCCTCCTTGATGCACTCCACCACACTGGTCTTTCACACAGACCACTCTCTTGGTTTAATAGCTACCTTACCTCCAGATCCCAACATGTTAAGATAAATGACACCCTATCTTCCACCCTGTCTGTATGCTCGAGGGTCCCCCAGGGATCCATATTGGGCCCCCTACTCTTCAGTATCTACTTAAATGCACTACCCAAATCCTGCTCCGGTAGCCTACTGCTATATGCTGATGATGCAGTTCTCTATGCCGCACACCCCTACCCTGACAGCATACAGTCCTCCCTCCAACACTCGTTCAACCAGATCAAACGTTGGTTCACCAGTCGCAGACTTGTGGTCAACATAAAAAAAAACAAAAGCTATGCTATTTGCCCACCGGCAGAGCAGCCAAGGACACTGAACTAAAAATACTCTCCCACGCTCACCTCCCTCTGGAACAAGTACTTACTTATAAATACCTCAGCCTTACCTTTGACACCTCGCTATCCTTCCATGCCCACATTAACATCCTGACCTCAGCCATTAATACCCACATTGGTCTCCTATACCGGCACAAAGACTGCCTGACACCAGAGGCTCTCAACCTAGCTGTCACCTCTTCTGTCCTCGCTCTCATTGACTATGAGCTCTCTATCTACTCTGCTATGGACAACATCACCCTAAACAAAATTCACTTAGCCATTAATACAGTGGCGCAGACAAACACTCCCAAATTTACATCCTCTACACTCTTATAAACATCTTCACCCTTGAGGAAAGACTACAATATCAATCCTGCCTCCTCACAAAAAAAAATCCACCTAGGGTTAACTCCCTTGGGGGTCTCAACCTCACTACTCTCAAGTTCCCACATTGCGACCACTAGTTCTTCCAACAAGCATCTGTGGACCGTGCCCAGGGTCAGAACCTCCCTTGCTCAGAGATCATTCCCCTACAGAGCTCTCACCTGGCACAATGAACTCCCCCCAGCCATAACCTCCATTCCCAATCTAGGACACTTCAAGGCCATCATAAAAAACACATTCTTTCCTTGCGCCAATGCCAGTGCAGCTGCTAATCCTCCTAACTGACCTGCATAGAGCTGCATTATGGCCGCTTCCCATTGACATTGCCACCAATTGTATAGGACTAACTGTATAGGACATCTCTGCAGCTGATCTCTGTCTCTGCTGTATGACAATGCCATAGAGGCTGCACCTACACTGTAACTATACCTCCTGTACTAATACCAATACCCTAGCTACTAAATGTATAGGTCAACAGCAACCCAGGCTACTATATGTAAATACTTCCTTAAAACTGTGTTGTCTCACTATTGTGTAGATCACTGTTACTACTATACGACAATGCCCCAGAGCTTCCACTTGTATTGTAATTGTTCCACTGTAATAATATCAATACCCTAGCTACTACATGGATAGACTTTCAGCCACCTTGGCTATTATATGTAACTACTTGAAATGTGATGTCCCACTAATGTGCTATCTCTGAATGTATGACTATGCTGATGCGGAGCCTTTGTAAATTAGTCTATGACTCAAAGGGTTGTAATTCCTATGATTGACTAAATAAAATAAAATGCCAGTTGTAGTGTTATCCCTGGACAAGGCACCATACAATCATGACATAGTTCCCGCATCTGCCACACAGCCCACAGGGGACCATGTTCATCCTCAGTGTGGCTGTGATGGTGGTGAACCACCCCAAGATGCAACAGAAACACAATAGTGGCACCCCTGCTGTGTACCAGGTACACCAATGGCCTCTACACTCCACACCCCAGGTGTCCCAGTGGCATACTCACAGTGCTGTGATGGGCTGCCACCTGTCTGGAACCTGCCCCCTGGGACACCCTCAATGGATGCCTAGGTGAAGGTAGATGCAAGCAGCTCCTCCAGTGCATTGAGGACTGGTGCTGTTGGGGGACCACCACTCATTTTGTGGAATGATGCCCTGATGGCAGCAATCTTCTATTTTATCCTGTGTTTGTCCTTGCCCATCTTCTTCTTGTGCTCCTGTGGAGTGTGGTTGTAGCATCCATGGGCATTCATATAGGTGGCCACTTCAATCAATCAATATCAATCAATCAATCAATCAATATCTTTATTTATCCAGGCGGGCACCATTGAGCAAGCTCATTTACAAGGTGGACCTGCGGTCCTACAGTAATAATACAGAAAGACAAGTTAAAATAGTACAAACAGTAAAAATAGCTGCTATTATAGTGAAAATGCACATTTACAGGTAATATACATTGAACATAGAACTACAAGGAGTCGTGGATAATGAACTTGTGCTGGATCCAAGCTCAAAAACTGTGCATTTTGTAGTGGGAAATGTTAGGGAAAGGGTAGGCATACCAGATAGAAGATATCAAGCGCATAATGTAAGGAGAGGTGGGGAATAGGGGCACAAGTGAAGAAGACCCAATTGTTAGAGCAGAGTGAGGGATTGGGAAGGTGGAGGACTGTACGAAAGGTGACAAAGTGATTTTTGGCCCAAAATGCGGCAACATATGGAGGAGAAAATCTGCCGTTGTACTAAGTGCAAGAGGAGGAATATAGTAGCAGGGGCATAACTGGGAGGATCCTGGAGGTTGGGGCAGAGGGAGGCGTTGGACAGACGAGGGACCGAATATTTTTTTGGGAGAAAGACGATAATTATCCCTAAGTGCTGTAGCATGTGTTAGAATCAGGCTTCAGCTATTCAGAGCATCAAAGAATAAGATATGGGAGTTCAGCAATAAATCCTGTGGATCTGTTGGTGGGCATTCTAGAGGCAGAGGCACACATTTCAGCTGGGGGGAAGCCATTTGCGGGCTGCTGTTGAGGGAGGGAGGTTAGTTAGTGTCTAGTAAAGCAGTTGCAAATTTCCACAATGCCATCACGGTAAAGCCTTTTGAACAAAAGGGTACTTACTGGGGTTTTCAGCTTAAGTACTTTTGGGGTTTTATTCCATATTGATGGGAGTGAGAATCCAAAGGCGGCTCTCCCTACTCATGTGAATGCCCTGGGTATATTTAGCAGGAGTTGTGAGCAGCTTCTAAGGGAATAATTCCTGGGCACAATCAGAGAGAGACAGTCAACGATGTATTGAGGGAGTTTGCCACTGAGGACTCTAAGTGTCCAGAGTGCTGCATTAAAATTGTGCCTATAGTGAAGTGAGGTCCAGCCCACAGCGGCATATAGTGCACAATGATGGGTAGAGAAGGGGAGGTCAGTGATGAAACGTATAGTTCTGTGGTAGAGTGTATCCAATTTTCCAAGATAGGAAGCCGCACAGCTACTGTATATGAAGTCTGTGTAGTCAATTAAGGACAGGAACGTGGCTTGGACTAGTCATTTCTTTGTGTCTGCTGTAAGAAGTCTTCTTATCCTGTAAAAAAGGCCAAGTCTTTGCCTTAATTTTTTCAGCATGTCTTCCAGGTGGTCAGTGAAGGAGAGTTTACAGTCGATCCAGACCCCAAGATATCTGAATTTTGGAACATACTCTAAGCACTCTCCCAGTATCGTGGTTATTGGGGGGAGGGAGTCAGTAGCACTTGTGTAGTTTGTGGGGGAAAATAACATGGCTTTAGTTTTCATAGCTTTTAACAACAGTTTTTTATTGATTAGTTGGCATTGCAGGAGGTTGAAATCTTTTTGTAGGTCAGTACAAGCTTCTTTTGGTGTGGGACAACTCAGGTACAGCACTGTGTCATCTGCAAATAAGTGGATACTTGCATCCTTGATTCCATCATCAATGTTGTTGATATACACTGCGAAGAGGAGGGGACCTAATATGGATCCCTGAGGGACACCTCTTTGTAAGAGTTTTAGGGCAGATAGTTTGCCATCTGCTTTCATGTGCTGGAATCTGTCTGTCAGATATTCAGAGAACCAGTTTAGAGAAGTAGCATCCAGTCCTAGTGTTTTTAGCGAGTTGAGGAGCAGGTTGTTGTCGACTGTGTCGAATTCTTTGCTGAGGTCAAGAAACACAGCACATACTGACTTTTGATGCTCCAACTCCAGTTGCCAGTC
Organism: Neoceratodus forsteri; assembly: GCA_016271365.2. Lineage (NCBI taxonomy): Eukaryota > Metazoa > Chordata > Ceratodontiformes > Ceratodontidae > Neoceratodus > Neoceratodus forsteri. The sequence continues at coordinate 944,774,262 of CM057452.1, forward strand.
ATTGGTTACTTTAGCTAAGGCTGAAAATGTACTGTGGTTGGCTCTGAATCCGGATTGAAGGGGGTTTAGTAATTTTCCTATGTCGATGAAGGATCTTAGTTGGCCATTTACTATTTTTTCCAGTAGCTTTGAGAGTGTGGGTAGGAGAGAAATTGGCCTATAGTTATTAAGGTCACATGGGTCTCCAGATTTAAACAGTGGGATAACGTGTGCAATCTTCCATATTTGAGGGAGGGTACCTTGTGTTAGGGGCAGGTTGAATAAATGAGTAATAGAGACTGCCAATATGTGGCATGCTATCTTTAGGAAGTATGGTTCAAGTGCATCTGTGCCGGCACTTTTCTTAGTATCCAGGTGGAGAATCAAGTCTTTCACTTCCTTGAGAGAAACCGATGAGAATGAGAAATGTTATTAGGCAACGGTCACTAATATCCACGTCAAAGGTTCCAACGTGGAAGAAGGAATGGGGTTTATTCACAAGCAGGATATCCACAAGGGTACTTTTGGCTGTATTCTTTTTGTTGATACGGGTGGGCTGTTCGTTGAGTAGGGTGAAACCAAGGGAGTTTCAGAAAGATTTAAGCGGGTGACCAGCTTCTGACATCCAATCGTAGTTTAGATCCCCAAGGATAATTGTTTCCAGGGGGCTAATGTCCAAGATAGTTGTAAGACAGGACAAGAGCTGAGTACCGGCAGATGGTGGTCTATAGCATCCTATGACTCGGGCTGTTAACGATGGGGATAGGTTGATTTTTATGTCCAGGCACTCAAATCCCGCTACCAGTGAGTTAGAATTAAGTGCTGATGCCACAAATCGATCTTTGATGTAGATGGTGCCCCCACTTCCTCTGGATTGCCTGTCGCATCTAAAGATCTGGTAGTTAGGTATATTAATCACGCTATTTGGTGAAGAGGGCAATAGCCAGGATTCTGAGATAACAAGCACATCTGGCATTGTATGGGCAGTCCAAGCCTGGATAAGGGTGAATTTTTTCAGCAGATTGCACACGTTAATGTGCATAAAACTAATACCTTTAAGAGATAGTGACTCAGAAGGGGAGGTAAGTTTATCTATGGGCCCTGGATTAAGCTCAACATTGCCAGAGCATAGTAAGAGGAGGAGTAGCAATTTTTTCAGGGATTCAAGTGAAAGACAATGAGCTCGAGGCTTTTTCTGGCTTGGCATGGAGGAGGAACCAGGGTGCCAAGCTTTGTTTTTCAATTTATGCAAGCCTAACGACACTGAGGCTAATACTCTGGCTGTGTTCCGCCAGTGGGAGTAACTCAAATTAATTAGAGATAAGGAAGGCAGCATAGACAAACCTGCAATAGTTGCTCTTTGAGGAAGGTAGTCCACCTGGATCAGTTGGCAAGGAGTCTTGGCATAACATGTGATGTGTAGAGTCAGATTGGGCGGGCAGTCTTCAGGATGAGGATGTGGTGTACCCCCAGTCTCAAATTTTTTGGATAATAAGCCAGTAAGGGGTATGATACACAGTGCAGTCAGGAGGAGGAATTGCATGAGGCTGCCATAATTGCAGTTGTTGGGTAAATGAGGGAATTTTGATAACATGGGTAGCTCACCAGCTGCTGGTTGCAGGATTCCCCTGGCAGAACCCTGGCAGTTACAAATTGTTTTAGTAAGAAAGAGAAGGCAGAAGATTCATCAGGGATGGGAGTGGGTGGTGCTAACAGGTCTATAAAATAGCACACAGGAGAGGGGATGAGCGGGTGAGTGAAAAATTGTGGCTTTGCCATACCTTTCAAGCAGTGAAGTCTATGAGGAGGTCTCGAGCGGCAGCTTCGGAAGCGCCGACCGCCCGTACGAAGTCCACATGGAGGGTGTCTGAGCTGGGATCCCTAGCAGGTTTTCAGCTAGAGAAAGGAGAGAGGAGCTCAATTAATAGTGGGACAACACAAAGGCTAGCAGTCTGAGCGAAAACAGCTCAATTAGCAACTGAAAAGCCAGCAATTTCCTTGGCACCTTGCAGTCCGGAGAGAGCTACAAAGTCACGAAGGGGCTATAACACTTGGTTGCTGGGAACATTTTTAGACAATAAACATAGCTTTTTGGCAAATCAGTCACAGTTCAGTAATCTGTAGTACAATTTTCAAGTAAAACAGTGCCTTAGCAAGACAGGATATGCTAGTCAGCAATAAGCAAACCTAAAGTACCAAAATGGTATGTCTCAGCAAGACAGAATGAGATAAAGCTGCTAAGAAGGCTTAGTTGCAAAAAAGGGATGGGAGGAATTGCAGTTGTTGACAGTAAGTAACCAATAAATTGAAACATCAGATAGGAGTGGGTGGAGAATGTGAGCATTTAAAGGAGGCCTGGGAGGGGGGGGTGGGATGAAAAATCAAGGGGAAGTTTACAGACCTAGCACTGAATCAGTGCACATACAGTTGGAGAGAAACTGCAGCGGGGGGGATGGTAAGTTACTTTACACAGGCCAAGCAGAACAGGCTAAATTAAAATTTATAAATTAGAAGCTGAGTACAGGGATGCAGACTTACATTAAGCCACACGTCTCGGGTGCTCCTGTCTCAGGTGAGTGAGACCAGCCAATCAGGGAGCACTACACAGGCATGGAGCCAATAGAACTACCCTGAGAAGGTGCTGAAACTGAAAACAGTAAATTACAAGTGATGATCCAGTTCAGAATTCACACAGCCCAGAGAAATTGTGGCAATTTTTCAAGCATAGTACCTTATCTATCTCTTTGGGGGTAGGTGGATCAGGCTCCTTGCATCGAAGAGGTGCTATGGCTGGATCGTGACCGCTGCAAGAGGGAGCAAGTGGCACCTGTAAGGAAGGAGACAGCAAATTAAATAGGAGCAGATGGTGAGGGTATGTCTAAACAGAGACACACAAATAGAGCTGAGCACCAACTTGAAAGACAAGTCAGGGGCAGTCTCAGACAGAGGCAAGGTGCCAGTTAACTCGGGAATCCAAAACAAGCACAAAAGAACAGACTGATGGGGGAGGGCAGGAGGGACAGAACACAGACATAGGAGGACAAGGGGACAAAGGAAGATGATTAAGAATGAAAGTCAAGGGCAGTAGCCTTAGGCTCAAGACAGAGGCTACAAAGATTTTACATTTCACTGAATTTTCTAACTAAGTCCATAGCAGTAAGCATGTAAATCCAGTACAGTCTTAAATAGGATTAAAAAAAATATATTAACAAAGCCAGTAAAACTTTTTAACAAACTCAGTTCCAGGCAGTGTACATAGTGAAAACTTATTTGGGGAAAAATCAAGGGGAAGTTTGCAGAGCTAGCACTGAATCAGTGCACATACAGTTGGAGAGAAACTGCAGTGGGGGGGGGAATGGTAAGTTACTTTACACAGGCCGAGCAGAACAGGCTAAATTAAAATATTTAAATTAGAAGCCAAATACAGGGATGCAGGCTTACATTAAGCCACACATCTCGGGTGCTCCTGTCTCAGGTGAGTGAGACCAGCAAATCAGGGAGCACTACACAGGTGTGGAGCCAATAGCACTACCCTGGGAAGGCACTGAAATTGAAAAAAGTAAATTGCAAGTGATGATCCAGTTCAGCGTTCACAGAGCCCAGAGAAATCGTGGCGATTTTTCAAGCATCGTACCTTATCTATCTCTTTGGGCGGTAGGTGGATCAGGCTTCTTGCACCGAAGAGGTGCTATGGCTGGATCGTGACCACTGCCCGGGGGGCAAGTGGCACCTTATCTATCTCTTTGTGGGGTAGGTGGATCAGGTTCCTTGCACCGATGTGGTGCTATGACTGGATCGTGACCACTGCCCGAGGGGGCAAGTGACACCTTATCTATCTCTTTGTGTGGTAGGTGGATCAGGTTCCTTGCACCGATGTGGTGCTATGGCTGGATCGTGACCACTGCCTGAGGGGCAAGTGGCACCTTATCTGTCTCTTTGGGGGGTAGGTGGATCAGGATCCTTGCACCAAAGAGGTGTTATAGCTGGATCGTGACCACTACCCAAGGGGGCAAGTGGCACTTTATCTATCTCTTTGGAGGATAGGTGGATCAGGCTCATTGCGCTGAAGAGGTGCTATGGCTGGATCATGACCACTGCCCGAGGGGGCACTTCATCTCAACTTATATCCCATTCCTGTGCGGTCCCTGTGATCCCACTCAGGAGTTTCTCCCTGTCAACATATGCCTCCACCAGAGCCTGTTTTTCATCCTTGGTAAAGTTTGGCCTGCGTTTCCTGGCAGGTCCCTGCTCCTCTGCACACTCAGAATCTGACATAATGCTACCTGTGAACAGTAATGGTGCTCAGATGAGCTGTACAGTAGCATTCTCTGTTGCTGTGTAACATATAGACTGTGGCAGTGCAATGCAGCTATCAGCAATCAAAATGTAAACACCCATACATTAAAAGCTGCAATACTGTACCTGTCAGTGACCAGTGCTGTGTGGTGTCACTTTTATGTCTCAAGCAACCAGTAATGAGATGCCAATGTGCTGACTTGTGTCTGGCATTGGCTCATGAGTCAGTTTTCATAATCTGGCTGAATATTGTAGAGTGGATCCAGGCACAACTGACTCTGTGATGTGCATCTTGGATGTGGCGGAGCAATTCACCAGTGCATTTTCCATGCATGCACGCTGTGCACTACAGCAATTGCCATGCATGTGGCCTGCTGTGCTATGTATGTTTCTGTGTATTGTGCAACATGCAGTGATATGCATGTGTGCCCTTCCATGCATGCGTATGTGTCTGCATATCGTGCATACAGCAGTGCTGCACATGAATGCCCTACCGTGCATGCGACCATGCTGCACCATTGACTGTCACCATGCAGGTGCAGTACTTGCACCATTGATGTGCAGTGTATGGTAAAGCCTGACCTTCACAAGATAGCAGTGATGCACCGATACACATACAAATCAAATCAAATCAATTCATCTTTATTTATAAAGCGCCTTTCAGACCCAAGGCGCTGTACAATAAAATCGCATATGCACATGAATTTAAATAATCATATATTAACAGCCATAACTAGGATACGCTAAACTGTATAAATATGTCTTTAACTCCTTTTTAAATTTCTTGATGGTTGGACATTCTCTCAACCAACGAGGTAGAGAATTCCACTGGGTTGGTGCTGAAAAAACAAAGGCATGGGATCCTGATGTTTTTAATCGAACCTTGGGAATCTCCAGCAATCCCTTGTTGGTAGAGCATAGAGGACAGAGGGGGCAATAGGGTACCAAGAGATCTTTCAGGTAACTAGGCCCCTGATCTTGTAGGGCTTTAAAGGTTAGTAAACCAACCTTACAGGTGATCCGCCACCTTACCGGCAGCCAGTGCAGTTCACAGGGCACAGGCGTAATATGGCTGGATCTAGAGATCCCAGTCTGAAGCCTTGCTGCCGCATTCTGCACCAGCTGCAGGCAACAGATATCAACCCCAGATAGACCTAGGTAGAGGGAATTACAGTAATCAAGACGGGCAGTGATAAAGGCATGGACCAACATTGGCAGATCATCTGGTGGGACCAGGTGTTTTACCCAGGCGATATTCCTCAGATGAAAAAAAGAGGATTTGACTATGGCTGATATCTGAGATTTTAAGGTCAAGCCATCATCAAAAATAATGCCCAAGTTTCGTATACGATCAGAGGTAGTGGCAGATCACCCGGTGGGACCAGGTGTTTGTATCATCTGCATAGCAGTGAAAACCCAGACTATATCGCCTAATGATATCTCTCAAAGGCAGCATGTACACTGCAAACAGCATGGGTGCTAAAATAGAACCCTGCAGTACCCCACAAGGCAGGGAGTGAGCACCAGAGGAATAAATTCCAGTGGTTACCCTCTGAAATCTATCTGTGAGGTAAGACTGAAACCATTTGAGGACTGTTCCAGACAGTCCGCAATAAATCCGCAGGCGCTCCAACAGCACACCATGGTCTACAGTGTCAAATGCTGCAGAGAGATCGAGAAGGACCAGAATGGTACATGTCTTTCGATCTCTAGCCATTAGGAGGTCATTCAACACCCGGACAAGGGCAGTCTCCGTGCTATGCTTTTTCCTAAAACCAGATTGGAGAGTATCATAGACATTGTGAGTTGTAAGATGATCATCCAATTGTAATGCAACCACCTTCTGAATAACCTTACCAACAAAAGGCAGGTTAGAGATAGGCTGGTAGTTAGCTAGACAGTCTGGATCCAAGGAGGGTTTTTTTAGAAGTGGTCAAACTTCCGCCTCCTTAAGAGGATCAGGAAAGACCCCCCTCTCCAAGGATTTCCAGACAATGTCAGCAAGGATTGGGCAGATAACCTCTACACATCCTACTAAGAGGGGTGTAGGCAGGGCCCCTACTTTTCTGTGGCACAGTGGGACCAAGTTCTGCAGCAAGACTACCATTTGCCCCAGAACTTCTGCAGCGGTGGTTTGTAATTTCTGCGGAAGTTCTACAGCACTAACAAACTACCACATCACAGTGTCAGCTTGTCATCCTGACTTCACTTTCATAGCCATGGTTATAGCAATCATGATTTAAGGTAATTTAAGGAAGTATTTTTTCACAGAGAGGGTTGTGGATGTATGGAACAGCCTTCCAGAGGAGGTTGTGGAGTCAAAAACAGTGGTGGAATTCAAGCATGCATGGGACAGTCATAAGGCAATTCTAGGGGGTTGGGGTAGGAAGAAGTAGACTGCTGGTTAACTAGGATCTGCAGCTTATCCATCAGGTAGGGAAATGGGCAGACTGGGTGGGCCAAGCGGTCCTTATCTGCCGTCAAATTCTATGTTTCTGTGTTTCTATGATAGTGGAAAGCACAGTAACACTAGTTCAAAAAATAACAATGCCTAAAAAAGCAAAACAGATGTCTCTCCCTTAAGGTCCTAGCCTGTTGAGTAAATGACATATGCAGAGGGGATCTTATGTGATAAATAAGGTATTTCTATATGCATGCAATCTATCCCACTAATGAGGTTATCACTGTCTATCACTTATATATTTGTATGTGCTTTCTACACCACTCATGAGATTCCCACTGTGTATCACTTATATATTTATATGCAATCTGTAACATGCATACAAATATGCATGTGTGTATATATGTGTGTGTGTGTGTGGTGAGAGAGACAGAGCTACTGTGTGTGTGTGTGTGTGTGTATCTGTAACTGTATATATATATATATGTATATATATATGTATATATTTTAATTTCCATGAACTTGCATCCTCATTCATGCAGGTCCCATTGGAAATGGAATAGAGGAGTTATTGCAAAACTCACTTTTCATGTCAACCTGCTTTCCCTGACACACTGCGTAACACCATCAGGCCATGACATGCATGTGAACCAATTGTGAGATTCAGCTCTCCGGCCCATCATAATGTGTCCACCATGTGACAGAACACTGCACCATACTTTCCCAGGCTCCGAGCAGTGATGTGTTCCACCAATCCTTGTGCTGCCCAGCCAGCTCCCAGAGCTGATCTCTGAACCTGAGTTGCTGGCACGGAAACACCGCATGCTACCCTCTGGCCCGACAGCTGTCCCTGCACACAACATTTCTCAATAGATTTTAGGTGATTCTATCAACCAATGACAATATGTAATCAATAACCCTGGCAAAAATGCGTACAGTGCAATTATTTATTTAACAGGTCTATTCTTTCAACTGGTCTACACATTATTATATTTCACTTTTCTGGGCATAATTACTTTATTTTTCTTAAATATTTAGACAGTTAAATTCATTTTACCAGTTATTCATTTCAGATAGGGTCTCTATACCTTAAAGGCACAAACAGGTTTGTACAAAGTGAGGTATGGACTTAACAGGCCTGTGCTATTGGCAAGGTTTTGTTTAAGCTGGCCCTAGTGCAACAATGTAAGACTGAAAATTGTATTAGACTATAGTGCAGGTTGAGTAAATACAACCATGCATGACGTGCTGTGCCACCGTCTCATGGGAGCTGTGGTAGATAAGTGATTCATTTCTGTAGCAGAGTGCAGCCATTTCATTAGCTAATGTATGATGTTATAGCAATGATAACATCACATTCTGAACATGTAGGTGGGGTTTTGGATATAAAAAGAGGGGAAGGGAACCAGATTCTATCTATAAACAGAAATATTAATAAAAAATCACCAAGAAGAGTGAATTTTGTGGCACCACAGAAGTTCTGCGGTAGATTGCAAGTTCTGCACAATTATAGGGGCCTTGGGTGTAGGGCCCAGATCCAAACTACAACTGGTTGGTCACAATGTTTGGATGATCTTCACAATGTCAGTGAAATCCAGTCGACGAAACTCTGATCAGATAGACTGGGTGCATAGCATTTCCTGTCGACAACTGCAATCCCTCAAAGGAGGAGTCGGACCGATGCCAGACCTGATGCTAGCAACCTTATCCACAAAGAAACGAGCAAACTCCTCGCATCTTAGCTGAGAAAAAACGTCTCTGTGCTGAAGACAGATTGGATTGCACAATCTGTCAAAAGTCCGGAAAAGCTGAGCCAGTCAATTCTATGCAGCAGAAATCTCCCTGGACAGGAATTCTGCCTTCTTACGGTTGATTTCTGATTGATAGCTATCATAATGTGCCATCAACCTAAGCCTGTTAGCATCATTACCGGACTTCCACCAGACTATCTCCAACCTTCGGCCAACTCTCCTTAACTCCTTCAAGGAGCCACCAAACCAAGGGCTCCTTGAACGGAGGGTGAGAGGCCAAACATGAACAGGAGCAATCTTGTCCAGAGCATCTCCCACAGCCTTATTACAGGCTAATACGAGATCATTTGGACTCATGCAATCACCAGACATGCACGATAGATCCAGTACCGCCATCAGGTCACTGAAACTAATACCCCTTAAAGGGTGGTACTGAATCATCTCTGTAGGCGTAGACCTATTAGAGGGAGCCCTGAAACTGAACTTTATGGTGTGATGGTCAGACCAGCTGACTGGTTCCACCCCCAAGTCAGCGATCTCCATATCCAAAAGGAAGATCAGATCCAATGAATGACCTTTTATATGGGTTGAGGAGTGAGGTCATCAACTGGAGGAGATTTTGACCAAAATGAGAGAGTTCATCGTCGACCCAGGCATTGAAGTCTCCCAGAATTAACAATCTGGGGGACTGGAATACCAGGTCGACGACGAAGTCTGCTATCTTCTGCAGGAATTCTCCACCATCTCCTGGTGGATGGTAGATGAGGAGAATTCCACAACCTACACCTTCACCCAAGATATATTCAAAGGATCTGGTACATCCTAGAGGCACGTCCACAAGGCCCAGCTCAGTCTTAAACATAATAGCTATACTCCTGCCCCTACGATCCAACCTTGGACGGTGTATCACTGAGAACCCGGCTGGTGTTGCCGAAGCCAATACAGGGCCTGGATTTTCATCCAGCCAGGTCTCGTGGGTTGTGGACATGACCCTATTCTCCTGTCCGTACGTCTGGCATTGCGCATGTGCAGTAATGTTCGATAGGTCCCATTGGTGCATGCCTATCATGCATTTACATGCTGCACAGCACTGTGCTGTGTGTTCCTGATGTAAAACTGGCATGGCAGTACTACAGGGGTCACAGTAAAGCAGCAGATAGCACAGTGGACCAGGTGTAGTGAGCTGCCATTATGGCATGTGCCAGGAGAGTCCGCCCTCGGGCCAGGAACTGGAGCGAGGTGAAGATGGCCAACCTTCTTTCAGTGGTTGCTGCACTGCAGGACCAGTTGTTTAGAGCAGTGGAACTGCAGGAGGCACAGTCCCAGGTATGGGCCCATATTGCAGAGGACCTAGAAAGGTGCACTGGTGTACCCAGCATGGGTGAACAGTGCCATCACTGGTATGGTGACTTGCACTGCTGTGATCCAGAGAGGCTAAGAAGACTACAGGACCATGCCCACCATGGTGTGGTCCTACAATCAGGTACATCTGTCTGTGCATTGTGCTTGCCACTTATGTATGCAAGCAGGGGCATTGGAGTGTCCGGTAGGTGTGTATGCACCTGCACGAATGGTGGCCATCCTTGTTTGGATGTATGGGTGCCTCTGTGAGGCTGTGCTATGCACTGTGTGACCCTGTGCCTGGCTTGTGGGTTTAGGCCTCTGTTCCCAGCATGATGATCTGCGGAGTAGTGCATCGTGTCAGGCTTGCATGGGTGGGGACTGTGCGTTTGGCATTTGCATACTACTCATTGTCTATTTTCTTTGTGTTTCCTTTTCAGGGCCAGAGATGCACACATAGGCCAGAGAAGAGGCCGATAGGTGTGGCAGGCAGCCAGCCAATGGGGCAACAGCTGGGCCTGTGGGACAGGCTACAGGTAAGTGTGTGACATGTGCAGCTGTCCTCAGTACCTGGGATTGGGTGCTGGTTGGGGGGGCATTCCAAACAGCAGGCCATTGTCTGCATGCTGTACATGTGCCTGTGTTAGTTCTCAGGCACTGTTGCCAGTGCTGGCAGGCAGCATGTGGTTGAGCCATCATGCACATGGCATCTGTGTACTGTTACCCTGTTTCTGTCACTGGTGGTGGCTGTGTGTGACTCACAGTACACACAAGCAGATGCTGCTGTGTCTGCTTGATTGTTGCACCTGGGGACATTGTTTCCTCACTGTGGGGGGGTTTGTGCACTTGTCACAATGCTAGGTACTCCCTGGCAAACATCCCCTTTCTTGTGTGGCACAGTTTCCCAGACTGCTATCAGTGTCCACTGTGAGTGTGCTGTTGGCGACCTTGTCCATGGATCCACCTAGCCTCTGATCTATTCACACACACAACCTGGGGGGCGGGGGGTTTTTGATGTGTGGGACCTGTCACCCAGTAGCTGTTCTGTGTTTCCCTTGCATAGATCATCCAGGGCCAGGAAGAGGATGGCACAGTGTGGGCATCCTGGGTGGTGGAATCCTCCAACTGCAGTGGATGGCATTCAGGAAGTACAATAGGATGGCTGTCCACATCTGCCTGTCTAGGAGACAGCATGCTTACACAAGGTTGCTGGTTTCTGAGATGCGATGCATGAGGATGGACATCCATTGGCTGCAGCATTAGGCAACAGACATTACTGTAAATAGTCTCAGGTTATCCTTCTCCATATCCCAATTTCCCAAGGACATTGTTGCTCCACTTCCATCTCTCTCCCTTCTCACGTCCATCCCCATTGTTTTACATAGATGTTTGTTTTATTTGCTCCCCTTTTCTGGTTAACTGTTGGCTTGTGCCCCCCTTTATTTTTTTATTTGTTCATTCAATTCTGTAGCCTTCCCATTGCCTGTGCCTTACTGTTTTGTTGTACTGTTTTTTTCCCCATTTGTGGATTAAAATATTGTTTAATGTTTGCTTGTCTGTTTCTGTAACTCCCTTGCATGCTTGTTGCTTCAGTGTGCTGTAGTTGACCATGGTTGGGATCTGGAACGGACATGTCGTGGCCAATGGTGTTTCTGCAGTGTGACACTGGTGAGTACCCATTACCTTGCCTGTCACGTTCCTGTGTGTCAGTCTTCAATAGCTTGCCAAGGCGGGCTGGTTCTGAGCTTGCCACAGTGTCCTGTGCCCATGTCCACATGTTCAGCATAGTGCCCACCCCTGCTGTGTTGCTCTTCCCCTAGCTGCTATGCTCTGAGGTACACTGTCCTTTGTCCCTGTGTGCCTGTTGGGCATGTGATGCTTTCCACTGTGTACCTGTCTGCTAGTGTGGCTGTGGACCACTGTGCCTGCATGGTGCCTTCGAACGGTGGCAATGGTGCTTGGTTATTCCATGTAGACTGTTGGGACTGTGGTCCTGGGTGCTCATTCCCTGCAGCTGCAGCACTCTGTGCCATGCCCATTGTGTGCCTGGTCCTGTTGGTTGCCCAGGACTCTGTGGGGATCTGTGCTGTGTCCATGGGCATTGGGCTCTGCACTGATGCTGTGCCATCTGACCCTCCTTTGCCATTGTGGTTCTGTCCTGCCTCCACTACCACAGTCCTGTGCCTTTGCATAGCCCTGACTGTTTTCCCCTGTCACCTGGGGCAACTTGCACCGTTTGCAATATTCAGCCTGAACAGTTGCTCCAGTGCATTTCAGGTTGCTCCGGTGCAAGTTTGTTTGCGTCATGGTGCATCTTTTCTATATTCAACGTTGTTTGTGCAGGAGCATTTCTGTGGCACACCTGCTGAATGTAGCAGTTTTGTGCTCTGGCACAATTGGATTGCATGGCACAGCCACGTGCACATATTTTGGGTGCACTTTTGAATACCTAGCCCCAAAATTTCAACATAGCTTTGTTATGACCTTGCCCCATGAAGACGATCAGAGCAAATGTTCAACTCATGCCTGAAAGGTGATTTCATGTAGGGACTGCGCAGTCAACTTTTAGAATGCAAAAACACATTTTGGGCAGGAGTTGAAAATGATAGCTGTTACATTAATGAGGTGCTGTACAGAAATGGTTATGTTGAAAATTTGGGGCAAAAATATTGAATAATACTAAACATACAAGCCTGCATTTGCAAAATACAACATAGACTCATAACTTTTTGTTTTCAACTATTGTGACACCAAATTTAGAACTTAGCCTTCTTATGACCCCACCTCATCAACAGTGGGAGAGAAATTTTTCAACTCCTGCCCAAAAGGTGATTTCATGCAAGGAGTGCAAAATCACCTTTCAGGATGTAATGAAAAAACATTTTGGCCAGAATTTGAAAAGTGACAGCTGTCACATTAATGAGGTACTATAAAGGTATGGTTATGTTGTAAATTTAGTGTAGAAATATTGAAAATTGTCAGTGTTATGAGCCTACATTTACAATATTCAGTATAGACTCATAACCATGTTGTTTTGTTAATGTTTTTACACCAAGGCCCAGATATTCAAACTGCGCTCAAAAGTAGCGCAACAGCAGGAGCAAGCACAAACCAGTTGCGCAAATGCACAACAGGTGCGATATTCAAACATGGAGCAGAGCAAATTGCGCAAGCAACCAACATCTGAATATCGCACATACTGCGCCATCGCGCAACCAGGAAGGAGAAGCTGAGCCAAAATGTTGCACTATGGAGCAACCAGGGAAGCTCAGCTGAGCATTCCAGAGCTGCCATAGCGCAAGCACAGCCCCCAGAGCAATGGAACTGCACATCCAGGGAGGCAGGCTGGGGCCCACCGCCAGCCATGCCACACATGGGCACAGAACACACTGCAAAACCCACACCACACCTGCACACCCCAAGCACAGCATCACTGGGGTGGGACGGATGATCCACGTGCCCATGGGGACAAGCCAACAAAGCATAGCAGAGCCATGACACCCCAAGCACAACCACTGGCAGGTGGAGTGCCACACACAGGGTTGACAACCACAGTGCACATCAGCCCCCATCGCACAGCACACCTGCACTGTGACCCCAGGACACCACCATGTGCAGTGACTGGCACTGCGGAAACCATGCAGTCCCCAGCACTCGTCAGCCCGTGCAACACAGAAGCCTACAACCAGACACACCCTATGCACCCAGCAGTGGGTGGCAGCAGATGGCAAGACCAACCGAAAGTCACTGCCATGCTGGAGATACCTCCCCATGCACACACACACACACACACACACCCAGGACCATACCAGCCCAGATGGCATGTACACCCCTGCAACTGGGCACCCATAGGCAGCTGCAAATCACAGACCAACACATTATTCATATAAACATATAAAAATGTATTAAACAACAACAAACAGTATAGAAACAAGTCCAACTATTTACAAGGGGGGATGGGTACAAGGTTGGGTTGGTCAAGGGGTAGGATTACAAACTTGGAGAGGAAGAGGCAGGGTGGTAGGGATGGGAGAAGTGGGAAGAGGCAGAAATCATGGCCCAGCTGGTTGCCCGTCTTCCTGCTGGTGTCCTGCAGGTCTGTGCCGCCTCCTCTGCACACCATGACGGTGAATAAAGTGCAGGATATCAGCGTTCTGCCCCACAAGTTGGCGGATGGCCTGACATCCCTCTCCATCCTCCGCAGCACCTCGAGGCCTAGGAAAATGGGAACACAGTCAATGGCTGTGACTGACCACAACCCTGAACACCACCCAACCTGCAAGCCATATAGCCCAATGTCCCGCACCTGTGATGGCATACACCCACCCACAGTGAACATGCACATGGCCATCACAAACAGGCGGCACCAGCTATGCGCACCACTGCCCACACACACTGCCCACGTCAATCACAGTACAAACTAGGCTGGCAAGTGGCGGGCAGCGTGGTGCGATGCCAGTTACACAGCTATGTGCCCAGTGCATGCCTGGACCACCAGTGGCGCATACACAGACATGCTGTGATACTGCACAGTGATGCATGTCACCTGTGTCGTGCCTACATACATGGATACATAGACAGTGTCGGCAGATAAGGGCCTATGGCCCACCCAGTCTGCCCATTTGAGCTTGTAAGTTCACTCTGTTTTTCTATAAGTCTGTTGCCCCTTACCCCTGACCTCCAGAATTCCTTTATGTCTATCCCGTGCATTCTTAAATCCCGTGACCAAGTCAGCCCCCACCACTTCCTCTGGCAGGGTGTTCCACTTGTCCACCACCCGTTCTGTGAAGAAATTCTTACTCATGTTTCCTCTGAATCGTCCCCCCTCCAACTTCATCCCATGCCCTCTAGTCCTGGAACATCTTTTATGCTTAAAAATAGTGTATTCCTGCACTCTGTTCCCCCCTGTAAGATACTTGTTTGTCCCCATCATATCCCCCTCTCCCTCCCCTCCTCCAGGGAGTACATGTTCAGTTCCTTCAACCTGTCATCATAGGACTTGTGATGCAGTCCATGCACCATCCGTGTTGCCCTCCTCTGAACCCTCTCTACCCAGTCCATGTCCATACGTGAGGTATGGTCTCCAGAACTGTACACTGTACTCCAGGTGGGGCCTCACCAGTGTCTTGTATAGTGGAGTATGACCTCCCTTTCCTGCATGGTTGTGTTGTGCATGGCTGGTGGTCTTGCCCCCCACCCCAGCATGCAATAGCATCCATGAAGTAATGATACTCACACTCCTCCAGCAGCTGGGTCTGACGCTGCTGCTGCTGCTGCTGTTGGGGTACAACACCCCCCGGCACAGGGGCCCTGGCACGGCCCACGTCACCCTGGCCCTGTGTCCTCACAATCCGGCCTGTGGGAGACATATGTTGAGACAAACATCAGTGTGACTTAAAAGCAGAGTGCCCTCTGCCCCAGTGAGAGTGCCTGCCCACACAGCCATAACCATCCGTCACACAGCTGCACACACTGACACAGCCCACCGTGTCCGAGCCGGCACCTATGCACAGCCACCCAAGCACACACACACCCCTACAGAGAATATAGGTGCATAGATGGTACACTCACCTGGCCTAGGCACCACGCCCTGCCTGGCACATGAACGCAGCCGCGTCAAGAGTTCCGGCTCCCTCCGGCGGAGGTCACTGTACCGGTGCCGGCACTGCTCAGCAGACCGACCACGGCCAGTGACCTCCACCAGGTCAGTGGCCACTTGCTGCCACACGTGGGTCCTAGGCATGGTGAGGGGGGCCTCACCATACAGTGCCTCACAGTGGGGATCCACCAGGGCCACCAGGTTGGCCACTTCAAGCTGGCTCCAGGACACCGCCCTCCTCCTAGCCATGGCACCAACTTTACAGCAGGCAATATGGCACCCCGCTGCACGTAACCCCACGTGGAGTTGTTGCGCAATAGACCACCACAGGCTCCAATCGCGCTGTTCGAACAGCGCCGTCACTTTACATGGCGCTGTCACCAGACAGCGCAATAGGGACGTACACATGGCATGCCAACAGCGCCAGGGGTCAGAGGACATACACAAGGTCACGGCAATGACGCAAGGCTACGCACAGCACCATAGGACGTATAGGCATCCTGCATGACTGCCAAGCTGAGCACCAGTGCCACAGTGGACTATCGCGCAGTAGTGCCACAGCGCCATATAGTGCCCAGTGCTGTAGCGCCACTGGCACAATGGTGGCCATGGTCTGAATCGCCTATCGCGCTCAGCAGGTCTGCAGCGCGATAGACGCATGCGTAAGCTGTCTGGGCATGCGCAATGCAGTGTGGCACACAGCCACAAACCTGCGCCATTGGCTCAGCCGGACCTTCCGTAGTGCGCAAAGCGCAAATACGCGATATTCAGCCGACATATGCAAATCATGCGATCAGCCATTCAAAGGTGCAGTGGCGCGATTAGCATGTCATTAAAGTTGCGCCACACCTCATTTGCATGTGTTGCGCTATAAAAATGCGACAGTGGGTTGTGCTGGCCAGATTTGGTTACTGCAGGTGAGAGGTGAGTTACATGCTGTGTGATGCTCAGGACAATGCTCATGGGCAGAGGATGATAAAGGCTGAGGGGGCTGAGCATGTAAAGGGCACTTAGAAAGGGACAAAGGGCACCCTTTCGATCAGTATCTGCCATGCGGAGTGGAAACGTGGGGGGCTTCCGCCCCCCCGGGCGGCAGCTATGCTCATGGGGAAATGCTGTCAACTGCACAGTGACAGGTGTCCACTTCACCCCCACAGATCACCATGACTGACCAGAGCCAAGCTGAGGTGTGGACAGCGGGCGTGGGAGGCCGAACTTCACGCGGCGAGGCGGAGGCCCTCTTCCAGGCCTACCTGGAGGATGAGCCACTAGTGAGTGGATGGAGGGGTACCCCTCAGGAACGTGCAGCTGCATGGGAGGGGGTAGCTCGGGCTGTCAACCTGCATGGAAGCCACCAGTGCTCCGTGCAGGAATGCAAGAAGAAAATGAGGACTGACCGCAGGAGGCTGAAGGAGAAGGTGGCAGCCTTCAGGGCGGCACGTGCTGGCACTGGTGGGGGCCCACCAGTGGTGTTGCAGCTGACCCCTACAGAGGAGACACTGGTTGCAGCCATGCAGCCGAGTGCCATTGCGGGTGTACCAGGTGGAGGATTCCAGATAGGTGGAAGCCCATCACTGCACGGTATGACATGGTGGTGTTGTTGGGGGGGGCTGTTGTTCACATGCACTCACATGTACTCTCTTTCTGTTACAGATCCTGTTCGTCTTCAGGAGACGGTGGTGGTGGTGGTGGGTCCAGACAGTGATGCAGACCTGCTGGACGTGGAGGAGGGACCACACCTCCACCACCAGCCTGCAGGCACTGCAGCAGCATGCACGCTGGGCCAACAACTCCAGTGTCAGTGATACGGGTGCAGGGGGTGCACAGCCTGTGTCACAGCAGTCTGGCATGCAGGTATGCCAGCATGCTGTGCCTATGGCAGTGGCAGGCACCTGCACCATTGATGATAGCAGGCCTGCAATGGGCAGTGATAGGTGTGTGTCCCATGACGGACACATGGCAGGCCAGCACGTGCCCTGGGCCTTCCTGGTTCACACCTGTGTACCAGCATGCTGGCACAGTCCCAGGCTGTGCCTGTCAGCACCGGTGGGGCAGCACCGGTGGCTGTGCAGGTGTCTGGCACTGTTGTCAGCATGGAGGTGGAACAGGTGGACCTGGGGGCTCAGCAGTTGGAGGGACGGCAGCAGCAGTCGCACACCAGGTCTGGGGGTACAGTGTCAAGCAGTGGCACATGTCCACCGCCCTGTGATCTGCCCATACCTGGTCCTGGTGAACAGCACCCACCCTCAAGGGGTGCTGTGCACCAGGACCGTCCACACCCTGGGGGTCACGATGCCATTGGGGCACAGTACCCATTGGACGCGCACACCCGCCTGCTGCAGGACTCGGTACAGCTGCAGGGGCGGGTTTCAAGGTCCGTGGAGGCACTGTCTGTGTCCGTGGAGCGGCATAGCAGGGAGTGTGCTCAGGACCGAGCCGAGCTGGTCCTTATGTGGACGGATGTGACCGCTGCCATTAACAGGCTGACCCAGGCAGTGGTCTCTGTCGCGGATGCATTGGCCACACTGTCAGGTGCCCCTGTACCACACACCCCACAAAGTGAGCTCTCCACTCCCCGTTCCCGGCGTCATGCGACACCAGGCCTGTCGATGCCGGGTTCTGCTGTGGGCATCCCAAGCACCCCTGGTGCAAGTTTGTTTGGCAGGATGCAGACCCCTGTGCGGGCAAGGTCGTGTTCACGCAGTGGGACCCCTGGTGGTGCACCAGCGCCACCCGATGTGGCCCCTGCTCAGCCTGCCAGTGCTGCTGGGCCACGGTGGGGCTGCCCACGCATCAGTGGTGGCCGTGGGACAGTGCTACCTGACTGAGCTGTCTCCCAGTGCAGGCCCTGTCTGGTGCTGCCCTGTGTGCAATGTGTGTCATGGTGGGTAGTGCACTGCTGGGTGCTCTGCTCAGCAAGCTGACACACGGACCACCTGCACACTCTCCCAACTGCTGTCCACAGGTGCATGTGCATGATGATGCCTGCATTGCACTGTACACCAAGGTGCAAGGGTGCCCAGGTCTTGACACACGTACGTGGACAGTCCAGGTGGTGGGGGTGGTTGGTGGTGCTGTGTGTTGGCAATGTCATTTCCGCAGTGCTGTGCTGCTGCCCATGTATGCTGCCTGGTGTGTGTGTGTGTCCATATGAGTGCTCACCCCTCTCTGATGGGTGTGTTGGTATGCCTGGAACCTTCAACTCCCCTGACCTTCATGCACAGTGTGTTCCCCTGTGTGCTTGTGGTTTGCGCATGGACAGTGTTGCCTGCACATGTCCCCTTGACTTACCTGTGTTGGGCGTAGTGCTCTTCTGCAATGGTGTCCCGGTGCAGCTGGGCCTGCCGGGTCAGTCGGGGGTCCCTCCGTCCTAGGGGGGGCTGTTCATCACTAACATCACCGGTGCCACTGGCGTCCCCATCGCTGTCCACCTCTTGGACCTGTACGGCTATCCCATGGTCTTTGGCCATGTTGTGCAGGATGCAACAGGCCAGGAATATCCCACAGGCCTTTTGGGGGCTGTACTGTAGGGCTCCGCCGGAGGTGTCCAGGCATCGGAGCGTGCCTAGAGCATCCCAAACACCCGCTCTATGATGTTACGTGTTGCGGCATGTGCCTCATTGAAGCATAGCTGCGCTGGGGTCGTGGGGCGCCGGTACGGTGTGAGCAGCCAGGGACGGAGTGGGTATCCGCAGTCACCTGTGTGGAGATAGTGGAGATCAGTGTCATGTCAGGTCCATATTGCCCATATCCTTGTGTGCCACTACCATGGCACCTGTGTCATTCCCACCCTTGCCCAGAGTTTGCATTCCATACATGTGTACTCACCCACAGTGCAGACTGGTGCCATATGAAGGCATCATGTGCTCCGCCAGGGTGTGTGGCACAGACATTGATAATGCGCCCAGTGGCATCACACACCACCTGGCAGTTGACACTGGAAAACCCCTTTCGGTTCCGATATGCCTGGCCGTCGGGGCCAGGTGGTGTGCGAATGGCCACATGGGTGCAGTCTATGGCCCCTAGCACGCCAGGCATATGTGCTACCCTGTGGAACTCCTGCATGTTTGTTATGCGGCTCTGCCACGGTGCTGGGAAATGGATGTACTCTGCAGCATGAGGCAGCAGTGCGGCTAGGAATGGGTGAGGATCGTGGCGTGGCCGACTGTGTAATGCCTGTGGTGTCCCCTGTTGGCCTCTGGAAGGTGCCCGTGGTGAGCAGGCACATGCAGGCTGTCACCTTGGTCTCCACGGACAGAGCATGACTCCGTCGTGAGGGTGCCTGCATCACATCACTGCACAGCTCACAGAGCCGTCTCAGTATTGCCCTGTTCAGGTGGTACCGGCCCACAATCTCGACGTCTGTGTACAGCTCGAAGCTGATGCAGGCACGATACCACCTGTCGGGGGCATACCGCCGATGGGCTCCTCCGCGGCCACGTCCCCCTGCAGCATGGTGTCTCACCCCCCTCATTACAGCTTCCATGTGGAAGCTGGCACTGTCCATCTCCCTGGCTTCGCCCCCGGCTGCTGTTCCTGTATTACCCGCTGCCCCCACTGCTGCTTCCACTGCACGGGCACCCCCACTGGCCTCTCCGTCCTCCTGGACCCACTGTCCCTCTCTGCCCTTCCAGCTCCTGTCTCTCTCTCTCTCTCTCTGTCTCTCTCCCCCAGTTTGCGGCCTGCTAGGGTTCTTGCGCCACGTCCTTGAGCCTTTTTATTTTGGCTCAATTCGCTCTATGCAACTTCCGGCTGAGCCACTCTTGCGCAGTGCGCAAGTGTTCGATTATCGCATTGCGCACTTTATGTATGGACCCGCCCCCTTCGGTTGCGCATGCCTTCATTTCCATTGCACTGTTGCTCAGCATGTTTTTGGTGGCGCAACTGGCCCCTTCTGAATATCGCAGAATGGCACATTTTTGGAGTTGCGTACGCGCAACCCTGTTGCGCATGGTGCAACCCTTTTGAATATCTGGGCCCAAATGTTCAACATAGCCATCTTATGATCTCTTCTCATGAACAATGGTGGATAAAATTTTAACTCCTGCCTGAAAGGTGATTTTGCATAGCTGCCACAAAATCACCTTTTGGGGCAAATTTACCTAATGTCATTTGCATTGTTCATGAGGTGGTATCCCAAGAAAGGTATGTTGAAAATGTGGGGCATAAATAATGAAACATGGTCAAGTTATGCTACAAAGTTCAAAACTCCATTGGCATACAATCAAGTGCATACCTGATTTCCTTAGTTTGCAATCGGGCATTGAAGAGTGAAGACGTGTCTGTGGTCCAGACAAGATTACGATTCTGGCCCTCCAATTGATAATTAAGGGCTTGGGGTATGTGAGGTGGTGGGTGCTGAGTGGGAGGGTTGCGTGGGGGGAGTCTTGGCTGCAAAATACATCAATGGATGTTTTCTTTTTACAGGTACAATAAAATTAAAAAAGACTGAGGATTTCTGCACTGGAGGATTGGGCATTCCCCCCCAGTGCCACTATTACATTTGTTGGGGGGGGAGTGGGGTGGTGGGTGCTGAGAGGGTTAGTCAGTTAGGGGGATTAAAATCCTTATCACATCACTTGGTATCTGGCACCCCCAGTGTGACTCTTATGTTTATGAGTGGGGGAGTGTGGGGTGGTGGGTCCTGAGAGAGAAGGTTGGGTATAGGGATATGGAAAGAAAAGACTCACGGGTATCCTGATCATGACACTGAGGGACTGGGCACCCCCTGTGTCACTCAATGTTTCTGGAGGGTGTGGGGTGCTGCATGCTGAGAGGGAGAGTCAGATTGGGGGGATATCTATAATTTAAAAGAAAAACATTTGCAGTCATTGCACATTCCCACCATGACCAAGATGGCCACCCACACCATTGCACATGTGCAACTACTAGCACATATACAGTGGACTGCAGCAGCCATCTTGGACATGGTGGAGTGTGCCATGACTGACAATTGTTTTTTTTCCTTTAAATTATAGATATCCCCCCACCTTACCCTCCATCTCAGCACCCATTACCCCACACCCCCCAAAAACATAAGAATGACACTGGGGGTGCCCAATCCCCCAGTGGCATGATCAGGATGCTGCCAAGGTTTACAGAAAAAAAATATTGCAGTGTCCTTGAGACCAAGAGTGGAATGCTCCAGGGATGCCAGGGATGTGGAGGCGACTGTACTTTGTGTCCGACATGTTGTTCAATCTGAAGGAATGCGAGAGTCCTTTTCTCATAGCAAAAGGTCTGCAGTGTTATGCCCACTGCAGCCCTAAAAATTAGGGGTTTGAGTCTCCAGAGACTTGCAAATTAGTGGTGGGGTCTTCCTTGGGATTGTCAACCCTAATGCTCTTACTGTCCTCTGAGCAAACAATATCTCACATGATCTCCATTTGTCATACATGGCCTGCAGCACCCTCCGGGAAGAAAGCTACAACAAACTGTGTTGGCAGCATTTGGCAAAACATACTTCTCTACCTTTCCAGAGTGCATCACTATGAGGCACTATCTTGCAGCTGTACCTTGTGCTTTGGACTGTTGGCAAAGTGCTGGGGAAGGGTGAGCATTAGGGCTGACAACCCCAACGAAGACATGACAACTGATTCACCAAGACTCTGGAGATCCAAAACCCTATTTTTTGTTGTTTTGCTGCTTGGGAGTTGGGGGGGTTGGAGTTAGGGTTGCAGTGTCAGGGTTGGAAACACCAGTGCCACATTTCCCTACTTTTCTGGCATTACATTACTCTAACTGGTGCATTAGCACAGTTTTTTTGCAAACAAATATTAATATACATATTGTTTTTATTGTTTTTTCATCGCAATATACATGGTTAGCATGTTTCTGATGAAGTTTCTAAAAGCTGTTATTATCACACATCACAGTATATCAGGCAAGCTTATATATGTTATGAAATGGCTAGAGTTTTTTTTTTTTATCATAATGATGAAGTATTCCAAAATGTCAGCAGCCCTGAATCAGAGGAGAAAGCAAGTTCTGCAATTTCACTGAATTCAAATATGGAAATAGTACACACTTAGCCCCATGTGCACTACTTCCTCCTTGTCACACATAGAAAAGAGGTCAACTCAGTTTGTCTTTGCTTGACAGACAATTTACAATAAAAGAAGAATATTTTATTTATACTTTATTAGCTTATATTGCACCTGTCTGCTTGTTTAAGAAATCTTTTATAATGAGGACGATAAAATAGACTTGCATTGCAATTATAAAGAAATGATAACCATTCAAATACTTTCATCCATTATACTTGTTTCCAGATGTAGGTATAAAGGACACAGTGCAAACAGCCTTTCTCTTCCTTTTCAGACTATCATTTGCTTTACCTTTTTTTGCCCTTGCCTGTTTTGCCATCCTAAAGCATCATCCATTGTTAATAGCTGTTTTAACATTTAAAATTGGCTTACGGTATCCATAAATATTTTTGTAACTTCTTAGATAGACTCATCAAACAGCTTTTTAATAATGCCACGTTCTTTGTTACAGAATCATGTATCACTTCTATCTCTGTGATGGAAAAGTAAACATGCAAACAATTGATGCAGTAACAGCAAGAAAAAAGAGGTAAATGCAAACTGAGGTAATGTAAACAATGTGCCACAAACAAACACAGAGGTCAAACAGGGTACATTATTCATTATGCTCATTTTCTAAATTCATATACAGTACAGTGAGTAATGAAATGGATAGCCGAAAAGGATACAGTGAGAGGCTGCTTGATATACAAGACTGAATAAGAGGGAATATGTGAAAAACATGTTCCAAAAATGTACAAAAAGTGTCTTACTAAAGAGTACAAGATAATGGGACTATTATCTCAAAGGTAGTTACTGATCCCAAGCAGAAGAAAGGAACATTATATGGGAATGGTGAATATGTTTTATGGTAGCAGATAACAGAGATTGATAGTAAAGGATATGTGTTAAAAACTCTAGGAGGCAGCTGAGTGGAAAAAATACAGACTGATGTGGGACAAGTGCATGAATGTCCAGTTTTTAAAATGCAGTTAATGTAGCATGCTGGTAATGAATGCAAAAATATGGATATGCTTGTGGGAGTCAGACAACTGATTAGCAAAGTTGGTTTTGGTCCTATCCACACAGAATGCTCAGGACTAACATTACAAATAAGTCACTTTTCATCCTAGTCTCAACATAGAAACATAGACACTGTTAGCAGATAAAGGTCTTCTGGCCCATCCAGTCTGCCCATCATCTGTCTATTAGTGGGAAATGTCTCCAGTGGTAATTTCTCCCTTCCTAGCCCCTTAGCTGTCTTTAACCCCACAACTGTTTCAGCACATACAACCTCCTCTGGGAGCCTATTTATTTTTACTACCCTTTCCATGAGAAATACTTCCTGATGTCCTTTCTGACCCACCCAACCCCAGTTCATAGAGCTTCCCCTGGTGCCCACGATAAAAGTTCCAACTCAGTGTGATCAGCTCCCAGCTGTCCACCTTCTTCATGTTGCAGAGGAACTTGAATGTCTCTGTCAAGCCCCCTTTTTTTCTTTCTTCTAACACATACATACTAAGGTCTTCCAATCTCTCCCCTGATGGCTTTCCCTACTGCCCTTTAATCATTTTAGTGGCCCTCATTTGCACTGCCTTCATTCTCTCCCTATCATCCTTCAAGTGTGGGCTCCAAAACTGCACACAGTACTCCAAGTGCAATCTAAGCAGAGATATGAATAAGGGCAGTATCACCTACAGTATCTTCTCTTGCTAACTAGGATCTGTAGCTTATCTGTTAGGTAGGAAAATGGGCAGACTAGGTGGGCCAAGCGGTCCTTATCTGCTGTCAAATTCTATGTTTCTATGTTACTGGTTCCACTTCCTTTGAATAAACTGAAAACAAAAAGATCAGGTGCACAGTAGAAAGTTGCTGTACTAAAAAACTGTAGACCATAGTAAACAAATAAAGGAAAAGTGTACATCTTGAATAAAGGCTAGAGTACAAAGTAAATGCTGCTAGTGAAACCTTTGTAGTGGTCAAAAACAAATCAATAGCACTAGAACCTAGTGCTTTGAACACCTGCAGATTCTTCTTTGGGGGGAATAGTTCACAGTAGCTCTAATTTAAAGGAGCACTTTTACTTTGTACTATAGCCTCTATTCAAGTAGAGCACGTTTCCTTTTTTTGTTTACTGTGGTCCATTTCCTTTGCATGCTGGCATCCCATTTGCTCTTCCCAGAGCCCTCAACACTGTGCATTCAATTCTCCATTAACACATCTAGTTCTCATTCTTCCACTGTTCTCCCTACCACCAACAACCATCCTGTATCCTATTCTTGGGTTTCTTCCTCCTATGTGCATTACTTTGCATTTTTTGGTGTTAAATATCAGCTGCCATACCCTTGATCATCTCTCCAGCCATTCTCAGTCCTTCTTCGTGACCCTTATCCCATCTTCACTTGCTACTTTTCCACAGATGAAGCTGTCATCTATGATGAGACATATCTTTCCCTGGATCCTTTCCCCTCTGTCACATATAAATTTGCTATAAAGAACCTGTCCCAAAACTGATCCTTGGGACACTCTGCTTGCAATGTCCCTTATCTCTAAATGCTCCCTATTCAGAATCACCCTGTGTCCTCCAACTCAGCCAGTTTCTTACCCATCCAAATATTTTGTCCCCCACTCCTAAGTCACCCAGTTTCTTAATCAATTGTCCATGTGGGACATAATCAAAGGTGTTACTTATGTCCAGATGCAGGACATCCACTGCCTGACCCTTATCCACAGTCCTTGTCACACAGTCATAAAATTTGATCAGTTTCATTTGACATGGCCTCTTACTGGTAAACCCATGCTGCCTCATGTCCTGTACACCACTTGCCTCTGGAAACTCAACCAGCCTCTCCTTTGTCATTGATTCCATTAGTTTCCCCATTGTAGTCATCAAGCCAACCAGTCATTAGTTGTCTGACTCATCTCACCTCACAGTTTTGTACAAGTGGATCACAACTGTGATCCTCCAGTCCCACAGCAATTCACTAGTTTCCAAAGAATAGTTGAATTTGAAGGGATACAAAACCTTCTATAGATACATAAGAGAAAAAAGAAAAACTAGGGGAGGAATAGTCTGATTAGCAGCCAAGGAAGGTAAGATGGCAGAGAGAGGTGAGGACAAGGCAGAACTAAATTAGTTATTTTGCTATGTCTTCACCATAGAAGACAGTGGCAATGGTCCCACACTAGGTAGAACAAAGGAAGATACTCAGGGAGCAGACACTAGCCCCTTCACGAGGGAGAGGGTCCTAAAAGAGATAAATAGGCTTAAAGAAGAAAAGGCCATGGTACCAGATGGCATACACCCTAGGGTATTAAAAGAGCTCCAAGAGGAAATGACCACACCACTGGCTGAGTCACTATCAGTGGGAAAATACCTCAGGACTGGAAAAAGTCAACAGTTGTGCACTTACACAAGAGCTGAAACAAGGAACAGGCAGGTAATTACTGCCCTGTCAGTTTGACCTCAGTTGTGGGGGAAATGATGGAGTCCCTACTAAAAGAGAGGATAGTAGCATACCTAAAAGATACCAGAAAAATGGAACTAAAGCAACATGGTTTCACAGCAGGATGCTCTTGTCAAATCAACTTGATCGACTTCTTTGACTGGGTCACCAGAACACTGGATCAGGGAGGAGCAGTGGGAACCGTATACCTGCATTTCAGCAAGGCCTTCAACATCATCCCTCCCAGAAGGCTAACTGACAAGCTGGAACATACAGCAGTGGGACAAAAGATAGTCAGCTGGATCAGTAACTGCTACACAATATCATTGTCGAAGGGGAGTAGGAAAACCAGTGGCATCTCACAGGGGTCAGTACTGGGACCTATCCTGTTTAACATATTTAAAGCAGATATTGCTAATAAACTAAAGGGGAAGGTTTGCCTGTTCGCAGATGATACAAAATGTTGCAACATTGTAGACACAAAGGAAGGAGGAGACAACATGGAAGCTGACCTTAGAAGGCTAGACGATTGATCCAGGG
Organism: Neoceratodus forsteri; assembly: GCA_016271365.2. NCBI lineage: Eukaryota > Metazoa > Chordata > Ceratodontiformes > Ceratodontidae > Neoceratodus > Neoceratodus forsteri. Next base: position 944,800,640 of record CM057452.1, read on the forward strand.
ATTGGCAGCTACAATTTAACATAAAAAAGTGTAAGGTAATGCACCTGGGTAAGAGGAATCCTGGGAAAATGTACACACTGGGAGAACATCAACTTGAGGAGACACAGACTGAGTGAGATCTTGGCATAATCATCACTGATGAATTAAAGGTAGGAGAACAATGTGAGAAAGCAACACAGAAAGTGGGTGGCATCCTTGGCTGTATTAGTAAAGGTATTACTAGTAGAAAGTGGGATGTTATCATGTCCCTCTATAGATCCTTGGTAAGGCCACACTTGGAGTACTGCGGTCACTTCTGGAGACCTCACCTCTAAAAAAGACAACAACCATTTGAAGATGGTGCAGAGAAGGGCTACTAAGATGGTTCATGAACTGCATCACAGAACATAGGAAGCAAGACTCAGGGAGCTGAACATATACTCCCTTGAGCAAAGAAGAAACAGAGGCTACATGATCAAAACATTTAAGTACGTGAAGGGATTTAACACAGCTCATGCAGGCAGTCTATTTCAACAGAACATGGCAGCACGTACAAGAGGGCATGGACATGAGGCTGGTGGGAGGAAGGTTTAAAAGCAACCTCAGGAAGTACTTCTTCACAGACAGAGTAATAGATCCATGGTACAACCTGCCCAAGGAGGGACAAACATAACAGACAAATTAGGATGAAGGCTGCATAGGGAGGGGGGTAGTTTTCAATGCAGACTAGATGGATCATACGGTCCCCATCTGCCGACACTTTTCTTATGTTCTTATGAAGATTTCTTCCAGTGCTTCTGCCAGGACAGTCCTGTGACAGGGTTGAATAAGATCCTACCCCATTTGTTATGCAGAAAAAGTTTAAACACAAGGGTCTATTCTATCCTCTTCTTTTTTGTCTCTTGCCTATTTGGTAGCGCAACCAAATTTTCCTGTAGGACCTAGGAACTAATTACTCTGATGGTTTTGCAGTTGTCCACCTCTCACTATCTCTCTGCCTTCCCTTGCTGTTTCTGTCTTTTCTTCCCCCTTGCATATCTGTGGGTATAAAAATATATATGAATCTTTATGTGGAGATGACATTGATACTGGGATCCCTTTGTTTAAAACTGTATATAGTTATACTGCTGAAATGATTGCAAAAGCTATTGGAACTCAAAGGGTTAACCTGAGATGCAGTATTTAAGCTCTTTGCAGCGTTGCAACAAGAAATCAGTTCTGGGACACCATGTACTGTTTTCCTGCACCTGCACCAAAACTGACAAGAACATTCTATAAACTTACAAGAATATTCTGTGAGAAGCTAGTTCTCTTAACGAGTTCCCAGACGAAACCTTAAAAAAAGAGCAGCTATGCTTTTGCTGGGAAGACAAGGAGAGTGAGAGACTGAGAGGATGAAACTTGGAATTAAGAGATACCCTCAGAAGAAGGACTTAGTTTTCTGTTTGTACTGTCTTTGTAAATAGTTAAACTGAATAATTTTTATTTTTTTATTTTGCTGTTATTGAAAAAAATAAAATGCTGTTTGTGAATTTTAAAACTTCTCCTGGTTTTCCTATGCTTCCTAATTGTGCCTCGACTACAAAGCCTCATCCTGCTTAACACCGTTGGGTGCATCCAGTCAGGGCCCATACCTTTATCAACCTTCAGTGCCTGCAGTCCACTTAACAACCTCTCATCCATGATGGAGCCCATGCAGCTACCTTCTAATGTCTCTCACTAGTTGGGCTCTTGTCTTCACCATGAACATTGACCAGAAGCATTTTTTCAATAAAGTTGTCATCCTCTTCTCATCCTCCTCCCAACCCTCCCTCTTCCTGAGCCTGATCACACCTTAAGTAGGAATGGTAATTTATTTAATGTCATACTTAAAGGGTCTGCATGAGTGAGTAGGCAGAATATAGATTTTTCAGCTTTTTTGGACTGTCCTTTAATTTTCTGTAATTCATATTAACCAGTGAGAGGACCTAGCTCAGAGAATATTTGTAGTCTCTTGTGAATTAAGTGGTTAGTTACAAGCTTTTAAACAGGTGTCTGATTGTGTTAGGATATGAAGCCATCTTTTAGGAGACAGGGGATTTAAGACCCTTGAACTGTATTAATCTGTATTCTGTTTGCAATGTCCACATTGTTGTAATGTCTGTCTTGATGTTCCTCATAATTTGTATTTCTCTGTCGTGGAACCTTTGTAAAAGAGCCAAGGCTCAAAGGCATTTGCAATTCTAGACTTGATACATAAATAAAAAATAAAAAATGGGATTTAAGACCCCTGCCTGCCAGTATCCTACTGTGTACCATCCCATTATGCAAGTGTCACAGAGTGAGAGTGTAGCATCTGCCTAAATGCATTTGCAGGGTATCCACAGAGGCTTCCACAGGACTTCAGGGGACTTCAGAAGACAGTGCAAGTACCTCATACTACACTTTTAAGTGGGAAAGGTGCTTGTGTAAAGGGATCCTAGAGCTCCCTTATCTGGGATAGACTTATCGTACTAATTGCAGTAAAACAGGACAGGCTGAGTAGAGTGTTCTAGTGATATTCCATTTGGGTAGCATAACAGAAAAAAATCTGGTCAGAGCCAATTTGGCTGATTAGAATGGCAAGAGTGATGAAAGGAATTCATGGTGCTCTCACCACACCGCAGTCACCATGTGAATTCCTGCATACACTGGGTGCTCTTTTTATGCCATCAATAAATTATGTTTATATGAGAGAGGCTGAGAGGGACATTCATCGGCATCTGAGTGAAACCCTGATCTTATGCAAATTCCAGTGATTCTTGTTGTTTGTGGCAATACCACTATGATCTAATGATCATTTTTCCTCGGTCTTTGTGCTTTTTAAAATGTTTCCTGTGGCATACTGGTTAGCAACCAATATCACTGGGTACTGCAGCGCAGTAATTCATGAAGGATGCTGAGCAGAGTACTGGATGCAGTGACAAATTCAGATCCAGCTTGTGGAGGATGGCCCACAGAATGAGTGGTACTAGTCATCATCCTGTTTTCCTCCCTTCTCTAGATTAATGTAGGGGTTATTGTTTCTGACTCAGGGTGCCCAATTTCACCCCCAGCCATCCACCCCAGCACACATCTCTCCATCCAGGTTCCCCTATGGTGGAGAATAACTATGGCACCAGAGCCCATCCTGTTTCTTCACATGCCTTAGGAATTGCTAGAGGAGTCTGCACTGAACAGCACAGATTCATTATCAGCCACCAGAGATGCAGAAGCCTGGGGTCACCTTGGTGGGCACACAACACATGTCTTCTAGGTCACTGGGGCAGTATGGAGTTAAGGTGGCAGACTTGATTGGTTGAAATACTACAAGATATTGCTAAAACCACAGCAGTAAAAGGGAAGCACTGTGCTTCCACTATGTGCTTCACTGCTGTGCTCATTTGTGTTATGTGTAAAGTTCGGTGAACTGAATATCTACTGAATTTGTTCCATGTGACATGTTAAGTTTAAATCCCTCTGCTTATACCCTTCCTCACTTTAATCCCCACTCCTTCCTTGCTCCTGGACATCAGCTGACTGCTGGACAAGTTGTTTTTCCCCGGAGGCTCTATCCTTGTGGAACTCCCTCTCTTCCCAGCTTCAGTCCTCTCTATGGCAGTTGTCTTTCAAGAGACTTGTCCAGGAAAGGGCCAGACCTTATTGTAGCTGCTCCCCACCCTAGCTGGCAGCCGGCACTGTCTGGTCAGTGAACTCTATGTTCAGTGGCATTTCTTTTTCCCACCTTGCATTCCTAGTACAACTAGTTTAATCCAGCTGCTTGGTAACCTATCTCTCTAGCTACTTTTTGTGTTTTTGTACTGACTTGTTATTTGGGCTTTATTTACCTCCTGTGTTTGCATTTACTTTTATTGACCAATTCTCTAGTAACTTGCATTTCTGCACATTGTTTGGCTGTGCTTTACAGTATACTGTTATTTTGTTCTCTCTCATGTAGTACCCTATCTTCAGCCCCAGCACTGCACAGGAAAGAGCAGTTTACAGCTCAGATGCCCCCCCCCCCCATTATAAACTTCAGTCCTGACCTCTGACCTCTCTTTGGAGATGTAGTTGTCATTAATATTTAATTCACTGGAAGATCCGTTTGTTGCCACATGGCCTTCTCAAAAAATGGCAATGCAAACACACCGAAGGGGATGCCCTATCCAAATATTTTCTATGCACAACTAACATTAATCAGTCAATCAATGAATGAATAAAGCAATGATAGGTGGGAGAATATGTGTAAATAGTATTTTAATTAATAAAAGGTTAATGGCCAGAAGGTAAGAAATTCCTGACCCAGCTGTTTGCAGGCTCAACCCAAGGCACAACAGCATACTACTTTACAGAGAGCAGACCTCTTGGAAACAAATGCTCTATCCCATCCACGTTTACTCTCTGCTTAACTTTCATATGAAATGTCTATTGTCCCATGTCTGCTCCTTTGTGACCCCCTAGGCTGATGTCCACTCACTAGCAGCTGCCCACTTGCTTGGCTACTGCTTCCAATGTCAACTGCTATGGCCCCATTTAGGGTTTACACTTATCTGGCTGCAATGGTCCCCCTTTATGGTGTTTGTCTGATTCCCGGATGTTCTGTTCTTTTCATCTGTACCAACTGTTAAACATACTCTGATCTGCACACCTTATGGTTTTACTGTTATAGTTGCTGTTGTATCATGTTTATTTGTATTATTCCTTGCTCCCTTCTCTCAGGACAGTGAAACACAGAGACTGAGTGCTCTCAGACTTGTTGGCAGGTGCAGAGACTGGAAACAGAGAGGCACCATGAAACAGCATACAAGACTTGCATTCAGAGGTTAGTACAACCAAAGGAGGCACGTTCTGAATTTTGTGAAAATGCCAATACAACGGCAGGTGCCAAAAAGCAAAAAAGGTTTATTCAAAGGCAAAATACATGTGTGTTGGAGTCAGGCCCCACTGATGAAGAGGCATGCCTTGGATATGAAGCGCCGAGTCCAGCACGTGTGCGTTTTGGCTTTAAATAGACCATTTTTTCTTGTTGGCAGCTAACTCCGTATTGCCCTTTTTATGAAATTCAAAATATGCCACCTTTGGCTGCAATAACTTCTAAGCGCAACACTTGTTTGCTTTTTCTTGCAGAACACACCTGGAAACAAGCTGTACTGCTTGCTCAGTGCACCTTCCCGATCAACCCTTGTAAATAATAAACATGATCCTTGGAAATAAAGTAATAAAAAACAAATGTGTCTCAAAAGGGATATACCACAGAACCTAGAGAAAGGAGATTCTTTTTTGACTGAGATGTGCATCCAGTCTTAAGAGCTGTTGCAATTATACCTTTTACATTGAGGACTTCCGGAATGATGTGAAGAACATGATATGAACATCATCACAGTATGGGGCTCCGAAAAGCCTGACACATTTTCTGTCCAAAATAACGTCCTATGTACAACTAATTAACTAAATTTACTACTCAGTAGAAAAAAGTTTTATCAAACAAATGTATTCATATAAATAATACAGCAAATTAATAAAGAAAACTTCATTCTCAAATAATAATCATGCATTGTGTAATTTAACAAAACATGTACTCTGTAAGCTCAGTCCTGCTGTCACAACATAAAACAGTATAAAACACAAACCACTTTGATAAATAGGAAACAAGCTGCTTATGTTATGAACCTGCAGTTTTCTTTGTTTGCAACAATGTTCTGAATGCCTATCAGCTTGCTTAATCAACATTCTCAATGTTCCTGAAATGTAATTTAGTTAATTAGTTGTAGTTCAGATGTGAGTTTGGATAGAAATTTGCCACACTTTTGGAGGCACTATACTGTAGCCAAGCCCATATATAATGCAGTGCACTGGGGCACCAAATATACTATGAGATGAACATTAGATAGTCACAATCTATAACAAAGCAGTACTGCCATCCAGGGAAACTTTAAGATATCATAAACCATGAGTTTCAAGTTTGATAACCAGTAGAATAATAGACGAGCAATGAATTATAACATGGCTGTGTTTCCATCAAGGAGGATCCTTGTGACATCATGACGAATGAGAGCAAAACTCAAGTGGTCTGTAATGCTACGAGGGTCCCCAAGATGGAAACACAGCCTTGTTCATTGTTGCTTATGTATTACATTTTATTTTTGTGGGGGGTAACTAAAGAAAAAAAACTTGCTCGTTGTGGTCAGTGAAGGTTAGTTTAAATGTTCCCAAGACCACAGTTGATGAAAGAATGCTATTGTACCATCAGTCCGACATCAGAACAACAGTACAAGGCTGTGCTGTCACTATATTCCTATGGGAAAAGTGTCTTCACTGTGTACCACTGAAACGTCCCACATTTAGTCTCCAAACCCCAAACACATTTTGTGACATGACACAGTGTCCCACATTTGGGGGTGAACAGCTGAGAGGCATCACTGCTGGGGGCTAAATTGGGTGGAACTCAGTTCCTGCACCTCTTACAAAACTGTATGAAAGTTCCTGCACCTTTATCATCTTTCTCCTTTATACAGCTATAGGAGGTTTTCACCACCTCCAGATGACAGTTCCATAACCTACCAATTTGGAGGTGAGAGTTCCCCCACCTAAGCATGTCCAATTCAATCACTTATCACTGCCAACTTTGTTGCCATCCACTTTACTGCCTCATCCAGGAAACAGAAAGCAACGTCCCTGCTCTTCACCTCCCTCCTCACTTGGCTTTCCCAATTCCCATGTAAAACTACATGCAACTTAAAGAAAAATATTTAAAATTAGTATTTTTGATCCAAAAATGCAGCAACCTCCCAATTCCAAACTGACAACAACAAAAATGCAGTGGGCCAAGCCTCCCTTTATAAAATGAGCCAACTAGCCCCTCCCCCCACCAAGATTCCTGCAACTAAGACTAAGTGTGTATGACTAATAACAGCTGGTCCCTGACTGCACCATTTCCATTTGTTGCACATCATTTTGGAGCAGCTTAAATCTTAAAACAAAAATGTTGCAACATGCCCTGGCTTCTATTGTTTCTGATTGTGTTATACTGTGCAAAAAATACAATGTGATGGATAAGGACTTCACTTCTACCATGATGGACCACAGTGATGGTCTCTTCTTAATAATAATAATAATTTTATTTGTATAGCGCCTTTCAAATTATCAAAGCGCTGGACAAGTTAATAATAAAAATACACATAGCCATACACACCTAAACTTATAAAAGCGCATCATAAATACATCAAAAAACTTTATAAATTACAATAAAATCCAAACACATACTGACAATTTAATCCTCCACAAAGGCCTTATTCCATGAAAAAGTTTTTAATTCTTTCTTAAATATCTCCACGGAGGTGCAATCCTGTAACTGGCATGGTAGAGAATTCCAAAGAGTGGGGGGCAGCATGAGAAAAAGCTTTGCTGGCAGAGGTTTTTAAACTCGCTCTTGGAATCTCCAGCAACCCCATGTCGGCTGAGCAGAGCGATCCGCCAGGGCAATAATGAACCAGAAGATCTTAGAGATAGGATGGACCCTGATTGTGAAGGGCTTTAAAAGTCAATAAAATGACTTTAAAGGTGATCTGCCACTGAAGAAGCAGCCAGTGTAGTTTGCGCAGCACTGGGGTAATGTGACAGGACCTACTTGTCCCAGTCAGAACCCGGGCAGCAGCATTCTGCACCAGCTGCAGGCGGTGGATTTCAACCCCAGAAAGCCCAAAGTAAAGGGCATTGCAGTAGTCCAGGCACGAGGACACAAAAGCGTGGACCAACGTTGGCAAGGAGTCAGATGGAACAAGGTCGAAACGTAGATTTTTAACTTTATTTTCTATTTTCAGTGTGCATTTAATATAACCATTTTGTTTTGCTTGTAGATGGAACAAGGTGCCTAACCCTGGCAATATTCCTAAGATGGTAAAAGGAAGTACTGACGACAGCTGACACCTGAGATTGTAAAGTCAGCTTGTCGTCAAAAATCACCCCAAGGTTATGCACCCGTTCAGAGGCCGGCAGTGACATGCCGCCAAGAAAAATTCCAGAAGGTGCGCCAATACACGACCTCTCAATCTGATCACCCGGATCCACCACCAACACCTCAGTCTTCTCTGAGTTCAATTTTAACCAACTAGAACACATCCAGTCTTGGATTTCCCCCAGACAGTTGTTAAACAATGAGAAAGCTCCATCCTGGTCGGGTGCAAAAGACAGGTATAGCTGGGTATCATCTGCATAGCAGTGAAACCTCAACCCGTACCGTCTTATAATGCTTCCGAGGGGCAGCATATACACTGCAAACAACATGGGTGACAGCACAGAACCCTGAGGCACTCCACACAACAAAGAGACTGGGCCAGAGGAGAAAATCCCCGACACAACTCTTTGTGATCTCCCGGTAAGGAATGACGTGAACCATTGCAAAAAAGTTCCTGACATTCCACAGATTTGCCTCAGGCGTGCCAACAATATCACGTGATCCACAGTGTCAAATGTTGAAGAGAGATCAAGGAGAACCAAGGGACATGACTCAAACAAGGAAAACTTCCCATCAGGCAGCAAAAATGTCTGACCCCCCAACCCGACTCAACCTCCTCCTCCTCCACATCTGTTTTCACTCAAATTATTTTAAGGGGGGGTGAAAATTCCCACTTACGTTTTCTCTCCAAAAATATCCCCCGAACCTCATTTAAACAATGGTAAGTATCAGACAGCACTTGTCCTCCAAAATATATCCATAGGAACTCAACGCAGTGAAGAGAAATACAAGCGCCCCCAGCCTCCTCCACATCGAGGACTGCCTGAGCTCTGTTTGTGGCACTCGGAAAGTTTGGAAACTTTTTTGAGTCTTGGTATGTATAACTTTTTATTATCCTTGGAAAGGCTTAACCTAGGTGGCAGTAAAGCTGGCTTCCAAGTTAGTGCTGATGAAATATAAAGTGCATGGCATGCAGGGAAATGCAAGGTACTCCACCTGGGGGCCAGAAACCCAGGCCAAGTGTACACCCTGGGGGGGGGGAAATACTACAAGTCTCAATGGCTGAGAGGGACCTGGGGGTGGTGGTGGATGTCAAGATGAACAACTCTGAGACTTGTAGGAGGGCAGCAGCCAAGGCCAACAGGATGCTGGGATGCATCGCTAGGGGGATCACCTCCAGAAGGAGGGAAGTGATACTCCCTCTGTATAACTGCTTAGTGAGGCCGCACCTGGAGTACTGCGTGCAGTTTTGGAGGCCGCACTTAAAGAGGGATATTAACCTCCTGGAGAGGGTCCAGAGGAGGGCAACCAAAATGATTTGGGGCTTGGGGGACAGGACCTATGAGGAGAGGCTCGAAGAGCTAAATATGTACACTTTGGAAGAGAGAAGGGACCGGGGGGACATGATAGAGGTCTTCAGGTACATGAAGAGGGTAAATAGGGGAGGAACAGTGAGGGTGCTTCGAAGGAAGGAGGGGGCCACTAGGGGCATGGGTGGAAGCTGGAGGAAGATTCAGGAGAAAGGAGGGTGCTACTTCACTGAGAGGGTGGTAGAGCCATGGAATGCACTACCTAGGGGCTGGTGGAGGCGAGAGACAGTGGAGGGTTCAAGAGGGGTGGAACAGGTACAGGAAGGGTTCTGGAAGCAAAATCCAATGCAGCAAGAATATCCGGAACTGGGAAGGGAGAAGCCAGAGAAGGCGAGGGGGACAGCAAGGTCAGCACCCAGGGTGGGGGCTGACCAAACGAGCAGACACGAAAGACCATTAGGCCTATTCTGCTGGCATTTTATTATGTTAGTATGTTAGGATGACAATCTATGGAGCTGGGCATTGAGCACGGAGCTTCATGCCCAAGAGTTTGTGGGATGGAGAGTTTTTTAGATTGTTAGGATGGAAGGATGGAGAGAGATGGAGGGAGATGGAGGGAGGGATGGAAACAGAGGGGGAGTTCCAAAAGAAAAGTGCCTCTGTGTATCTGTTAATAATTCAAAGAATGAGATTCAGATGCTGCGTCACCAGACACCCAGTCAGTCACTTGATGGTGGGCAGATCCCAGAAAAAGATTTAAGAGCTGTTTTACTTTTTTTGTATCAACTGTAATTATTGAGGTTTGCAAAAGGGAGTGTACTGAATTTAGAGAATGACTCTGCCACACTGGAGTTCCTAAAATGGATTGCATGATGCAGCTAAAGGTTAAAGACTCCATGTTAATGCTGATGAAATCTAAAATGCAAAACAGCAGTCTGGCAATCCGCAGAGCTGGTGATTGAGCATCGAGTTTCATGCCCAGGAGCTGATAGGATAGAGAAGTTTTTAGCCTGTTGGGATGGAAGGCTAGAGAGAGATGGAGTGAGGGATGGAAAGAAAAGTGTCTCTGCGTGTCTGTTAATGATTCAAAGAAAGAGTTTTAGATGCTGCATCACCAGAATCACCAGAGAGCCAGTCAGTCACTTGGTGGTGGGCAGATCCCAGAAAAAGGTTTTTAAGTGTTTTTTTTTTACTTTTTTTGTATCAACTGTAATTATTCAGGTTGGTAAAAGGAAGTGTATTGAGTTTAGATAACAGCTCTGCCACACTGGATTTCCTAAAACAGATTGCATGATGCAGCTAAAGGTACTTTTTGCTGAATGACTCGGGAGGGGGCGCTTTAATTTGGCAGTTGCTAGTTAAACACACATGCCCCGTTTGTGTCGGTGCCACCATCTTGTGCACCATGGCTGTCACTTCTGTAGTGCACTGGGAAGGAGGGGGTGTTTATGCAGCCCACAGAGTGGAAGGGCCACATAAATAGCACCACTGGAAATATGCCAGAACACTATGGAAGCACACTGGACAGTGGTATGGTCACGTGTTTCCACAGTGCTCTTCTACACATATCATGGCATGACATCTGTGGAGCTCCAGCTACACAATTGTAAAAAAGTGTGAATAAAAAAATAAATAAATAAATTTAAAGAAGCCTATAGAGTTTGAGTTCTAAGAGGGTTACTGAACCTAACACACTAATCTTGTATAACAGCTACATTCTGTACAAACACACCATGATGAAGAAGGGATTCATTGGTAGGATTTGGGGTTAGCGCAGGGGGTATAGAACAGTGGTGAACTAGAGGATGCTGTGGGAGTTCATCCACAGTCTAAGCTGCAGGAGATTCCAGGCCATGAGAGTGGAACTGGAAGCTGCAAGGGCTGAAATATGCCACTTGACAGCTGCAGCCACTGGACTACTTAGGGCACTACTGCCACTGTCACCTCCAAGTCCAACACAGGCCAGAGAAGGTGACTGGGCAGTAGTGGAGGGAGGAATGGAAGAAGAGCAGAGGGAATTCTGAGCCTGAGGAACTGGGGCTATGTACCAATAATAGGGTCACCCTATTGCAACAAGAGATACCCCAATCTCCTCCCCCCACAAACAAGGTGCCAGTGGCTCAGCAGGTAGCACACTCACCTGTGAGGCTGGGAGATCAGAAGGCTGTGGATTCTATCCCCACACCAGGCTCTTGGGTTAAATCCCAAAACTGACAGTGTAGTGCAGCATGGGGGGGGCTGCACTCCTGAGGTGCTGTCTTTCAGATGAGATGCTAAACCGAGGTCCCCATCTGCTTGTCCTGGCAGTAGTTCAGGTGGATGTTAAAGATCCCATGGCACTTCTCGAAAAGAGTAAGGGAATTTTTTTTTAAATGAAAATAGCACAAATAACTAAAAGGAAACATAGGCAGGTCACATAATTACAATAGCATACTCAGAAAGTAACAAAGAAATGGGAGGGAAAAAAACAAAATGATAACAAAACCTTGTAAATGAAGAAAATAAATCTGTTGTTACAAAACTTGCAGCTTTTAGTGTATGTCATCACAAAAAAACAAACCTTAACTCATTGCCTCCACAGGAGCTCTCTGAAGTTGCACCACTTGTCTCCTGTATACTGTTAACAGTAAATCCTGGGCCTTTCTAAGCCAAATCAAGCTATAGTCAGCATGCCACAAACAAATCCTAATAGCTCAAGAACCGTAAGTGCTAGACACAAAGTATGAGTGGCAAAGTTATTCAGCACACAATTACCTTTCTAATGGTGGTATGCAAATAATAACATGTAATTTTGTTTTTTCTCTATGCTGGTTGAAACAGCAAAAAAAAATATTTTTTTCACTAAAATAGGCAACATAAGTCATACACACCATATCATAAACAAATGCAAATAACTCTTAAAGTATACATGATATACACAAAATATCAGTGGCAAAGTTGTTCAACATAACATTACCTTTCCAACGGTGCTATGCAGTCAAATATGTATTATATTCTGTTTTACTATATATTAAAACATATAAGTGACTTCTCCAGAGGTTGCAAGGGCACACTGGGAGTCAGTAGCCAACTTCTGCAGGCATCCTCAGGACACACCAGTGTATTTTACTGATGACTACAGGCGTCAGCTAGGAGACAACGAGTTAAGAATTAAACCATGAGAAATCAGAATGATTTTTTGTCCTTTGCAATATCTCCTTTTCATAAATGCACAATAAATTCTGGAGATACTTGTATAACAATTTGATTTGTGCTATACTCTTTTTGTTGTAGCACTAAAGGGAGGCAGTATAGTGCAGTGGTTTAAGGCTCTGAGCTGCTAATCTGGTGACATACAGCAGACCATACCTGGGTTTGAATCCCACAGCTTCCTCTTGCATACTGTGTGACCCTGAGCAAGTCACTTAACTTCCCTGTGCTCCCAGGTCTCACCTGTAAAAAAGCTTTCAGCTTAGGGTGCTACTCCTGGTTAAACAACTAAATAAAAATAAAGCACATCTTGCCTGCCATAAATAGAACTTCCAAAGGGAAAAAAATAAGTGTAATGTGCTACTGTTGTACTTATTAAGATTAGCTGGATATAGACCATAAACCATTGTCTCATAGGAGAACTGGGATAAATTCTTGTCTCACCAGGACCTAAGAATTTCAACCCAGAATTGCTGGGTAAAAGGGCAGTATACAAAAAAAATTTTCTTGGGTCTCTAAAATTCCAGGACAGGTCTCTCTGGGGCAAATGCACTCTTCTAATTGCTTGTATTTGTGGGAGTGCCTTACCCCCAACCTGCCATGACAGGAAAGCCATGTAGTGTCCCATACTTTGGAGGGAAGCCGTCTATCTGTTAATTGGCTATAAATACTGCCTAGCCTGTCCTCATATGATGTGAGTTTATCTGGGGTTTCTAAAAAAATGGTTTGATAGTATTACACAGTAGCAAGCCCTCCTAAAGTCCCCAATAAGCAGTGAGGTGGAAACTTTCCACTCCTTAAGTTTATTACAAACTGGGAGCAAATAATCGGGGAGATTTAATTTCTTCAATGATCTGGGTAGGACCTAGGTTGAGGTCCAGGACTCTAAAAAGTCTTGAAAAATAGCCTGTAAATGTGCCAGCCAGAAGGGACATGTGCCAGTTAACATAAGGACAATGTTCTGGTATATGAAAATACAAAAAAAGAATACAACTGGATGGATCATCCTTACCTCACCAAGACTGTAATCTTGATGAGTGTGCTTCCTCTTCACAGGGTTTAATCTACTCTCCCAGATCCCCAAAGAAAATGTTTATTACCTTCACTTCTTGGGGGGTGGGCAGTAAGGGAAAAACATGAGCCACATGGAGCAAAACAGGAGCAACATAGTAGAGAAACACATTTCTTTTAGAAATGATCTTGTTTTCTAGAATGCTACTAAACCTTCAGCTTTTTTTTAGTGCTGAGACCCAGTTTAAAGTAGCATCATCCTGACTACCAAACTGTATGCCTAGAATAGTCACTGGCTCCATGGATATTGAAATATTTGCAAAGGGGGTGGGGGGGGGTCTAGCCCTTGATTTAGTGGAGATGGGAACAGAAGTCCCTTGCTTTTATCAAAATTTTATTTTGAACCTGAGATGCTTTCAGACTTGAACATTTAATTTTTTAATGCTGAATCATCCATGTCTGGAGTGGAGCAAATACTAATGTCATCTGCATAGGCACAGATGTTTGGCAAGGGCTCATGTTCATCTACCCGAATACCTGGTATATTTCCAGAATTTAATATTTTCCTCAATAGAGGGTCGATTTGGAAAGTGTATAAAAAAGGACTCATGTGGCATCCTTGGTGTACCCCTTTCCTGCCTTTGAACTGCCACCCAAGGGTACCATTAATATAAAGAGTTATGTAATAGGAAGCATACATCATAGACACCCACCAAATAAATTTATCCAGGATGCCATATTTTTTCAGAACCTGGAATAAATAATGATGAGCTACCCTGTTGAATGCCTTGTCTTGATCTAAGGCCACAATTAAGTGGTGTGTGTTACTATCCTTTTTCCTAGATAGAACTTCTCTTAAAAAGGCAAGATTGTGAAACATGGATCTTTTTGGTATAGCACAGGTTTGTACTGGACAAATAACTGTTTCTGCAGCTTTAATCTGTTTAAAAGAATCATTGCCAGAATTGTGTAGTCTATATTCAGTAGAATTATGGAGTACCAGTTTTTTAAGTCACTCTTGTCCCCTTTTTTATATAACAAAATTACAAGAGCATGAAACATATTTTTTGGGAGAACCTATGAGACTAGTGCATCTGAGAAAACATCTGTTAAAATGAGGACCAAGTATTTAGAATATGCAATATAAAATTCTGCCGTCAGACTATCCGGACCTGGGGCAAAATTTTTTCTTTAATTTAGATATGGCATATTGGGTTTCTTCCAATGTAATAGGTGCAGACAAACTGGTCACTAACCCTGGATCTAAAGTGGGAACAATTATGTCTTTAAGATGCTCCTCATCCCAAACTGCTGTAGAAGGAGTTCCAAACATTTTAAAATATGGTTCTGTACTAAGTCTTGGATATGAAGAACATCCGTGAAACTCTTTCTTGTATGTGGATCCATTACTTGATCTAGATTAGTGTGATGCTGGCAGCTTTTGTAAATGTTGAGTGAAGGTTTTGAGCCCTGTGTGCCAAACTGGGCCTCTTTTTTTAAAGATGCTGCTCTATTATACTGTACCTTAAACATTTTAGCTTTAACTTCCTGAATTTCAGCTGACAAATCTGCTGCATTCTCATATGATCTAGAAATAAGGGAAAATAATTTTTCCCTTAAACCTAAATAATGCAAATATTTTGTTCTTGATACATTTGCAGTGGCCTGAATAAAAAGGGCTTTACAATCATTTTTTACCTCCACCCACCATTCACCTAAGGAGTCAAAAGCTTCTAATAAAGTATATTTTGCAGCTAGCAAGGAGTATATTTTGCTCTCAGCATAAGGCAGTGACAACAGCTGATTATTTAACTTCCATCTAGCAAATCTGTTCTTCCCAGCTGGAGATTTAGAAGGGAGCTTACATACAAGTGAAACTGCCAAATGATCAGAGGTTTCTCATGAGATGGTGAAAGCTTGTGTAGTAACCAGATCTTTTGAAAGAAAAATGTAGTCTATTCTCATGGCCAGAGAGCATTTAATGAAGGTTCTAGCCCCAAGATCATGAATTACTGTATAAATGTCCTTTAAACCAGCTGTTTTTAAAATAAAGTTTAAACAGTTAGTGTCCCCAAAAAGCTTAGTGGTGCACCCCCATGTATCTGCTAAGAAGAGTGGACAATTAAAGTCCCCACTAAAGATTATGGCCCAGATTTTCAAACTGCACCATTCTGAGGTGCAAGCCCCTGCGCTGCTCAAAATAGTTGTGCAGGGGTGTGGCAGGTGATATTCAAAGGTTGCTCTGGTGAGCAACTCTTTGAATATCCACCCCCAACTCCCAACACTGCGCGTGGCGCAGTGGAACTTGCGCCACCTCAAGTTGCCAAGTTGAGCATTAAACTTGCGGTGGCGCAAGTACTGATGCATGCTCAAATTTCCGATATTCAAAGGTGACATGCAAATGGGGCCATAATTTATGCAAAGGCACAGGGGGCCATTTGCATCTATTATGGCCCCATTGCGTCCATTTGCATGTAGGTCGCCCGATCCCCAAGTTTGCTCCTGGCCACCATGCCAGGCAGCAACCGTCGGACCGACGCACAATGCAGCCCGATCAGCGGGCATCACAGTTACATGAGAACCCCCACATATCCCACAGCCCGATCGCGGGCAGAGCGATATGAACCCCCAGTGCCCGGTCGCGGGCAGAATGTAACCCTCCCCAACACGAATGCTCTCCTGGTGGTCCAGTGGACCGTAAAGCCCAATCGCAGGCAGAATGTCACATCACAACCCCCAAACATCTCCTGGTGTCTAGTGTCCCCACCCACCCGAGCCCCTCCACCGCCCCCTCAGCGGGAGGCGACAGCATCCACCCGCCTGCCGCCCCACCGCCCGCCGACTGACTGTCAGTAGGGCTGCACGCCCATTGGTGCAGAACTACAGCCAATGGGCGTGCAGTAGGGGTTTCTAGACTGTGATGCCCGCGATCGGCTGTAGGAGATGTGGGCGGGGGGTCATGTTACTCTATGCCTGCGATCAGGCTGGTGGGGGTTGATACAGGTTATGCCCGCGATCGGGCTTCGGAGATGTGTGGGTGGGGGTTGTTTTATGTTCTGCCCGCGATCGGGCTGGTGGGGAGCACAGGGACTGAGTTGGGGGCCAGCCAGTGGTGGCAGCTGCTGTGTTCGCCTGCAATACAGCAGCTCACTGGGTGGCCCTCAACTGATCCTTTTTTGGCTCAAGGTTGTGCAGGCGCAGGTTGGGGTTGCGATGGACAACTCTGCCAACCCGACTGAATATTGGGCGAGGTTATGCATGGTTCCTCCTCCTCCGTTGAGCATGCATTCATTTGCATTGCTCTTTGTGCAACCTGTTGTCAGTGGCGTAACTGCCTCTGCTGAATATCACAGAATGGCGCATTTTGGACTTTAGCATGCTGCAACCCTGTTCGCATGGTGCAACCCTTTGAATATCTGGGCCTATATGTTTATTTGAATGGAGATACAGCTGGATTAGTTTAAACATGTCTGACCATGCTGCAATACCCTGTGGAGCATGTATATTAATTAGCCTAAAGAACAGAGTTCTGAAACAACCATCCAGCAATACAGGAATAACACCCTAACTGGAGAAACTTCTAGCACTCTGTGGATAGTAAATTCAAAACCCTGAAAAGAATTCCTACCCCATCGTATCTATCTGGACCCTGAGACCAAAAGGATGGACCCAAATTCCAGGAATTTTTTACTTGATTGACTTCATAAGTGGTTTTGAGTCCAGTGTCCTGTAAAAATATAATGTTGTTAGGAAGGTCCTTTATGATCTGAAAGGTTGTTATGCACTTCCTGTAATTTTGATACTACAGGTGTTTAGGGTGAGGACAGAGAGCTGTTGCTTCCTCTCATATCTTAGGATAAAGGAAGAGATCATCCAGGGACTTTCCTATGATGGGTGTCTTTTGGTTTATGCTTCAGAGAGGCCTGTGGATCTGAAAGAGACTCTGTTTGTGCAGAGGAGCAGAAGGAATCAGAGTCACCATCTTGCTCTACCGTGTCTCCCCACTAGCATCACTTTGCTAATGC
The DNA here is from genome assembly GCA_016271365.2 of Neoceratodus forsteri. Lineage (NCBI taxonomy): Eukaryota > Metazoa > Chordata > Ceratodontiformes > Ceratodontidae > Neoceratodus > Neoceratodus forsteri. The sequence continues at coordinate 944,818,105 of CM057452.1, forward strand.
CTAAAACTTACTTCTAGTCACAATGGTAGAAGTTTTGGGAGGGTTTTTCCCAGCTTTCTTTTACTTTTTCTTAGGGTCCACGGAGTGTACTGAGAAGTTTCCGTAGGGGTGGAGGGTAACATATCAATGGTTTCCATGTCTTCAAGGCCTGTATGTGAGGCCTAATCCTGGATTGCTTGGTAGCCCTAGAGGAAATGAATGATCAGATATGCTAGTGGAAGGCAGGTTTACAGAAGACAGGAGTTGTTGTCTCTTGGGGTCATGATCCCTCTTTCTTGTTTGCCTCCTGTGCTTGTCATTTTTCCAGTAAATGTACCTGGTCTCATTGTGCTCTATCCAGCCTGTTTCTTTGGCCCAGAAACAGCCTTGATAGGAGTGCCCTACTTCCTTGCAGAGATTACATTTCAGAGGGTTAGGACAGCCAAGGCTAACATGTCCATATTCAAGGCACAAGTTGCATCTGTGTTTATCACACACCGAACTGAGGTGTGTTGGAGCACCACATTTGTGGCAGGTTCTAGGCTGTCCTTGGTAGAAACACAACCCCTGTCCCATCCAATAAAGAAGCTCCCTGGGAGATGTAAATACTTGTTCAATATTTTTACTTGTACCTTTATCTTCCAGTTCCCTGTCCAGACAAGATCTTCATCTAAGATGGGGTGAGGCTTCTAAAATTGTGCAGTGCTGCCTCAACCAGTACTGAACATCGAAATGTTAACCCTTCAATGCTAAACAGTAAAGTGACTGTCTTAATCATTGCCTTCATTAGAGGATTGGAAAAAAGAATGCCACAAGTTTGAGTTTGAAACCTGTGGATACACTGTGCAGAATCTTTCCAATGTGTGATTAGTTTTAAAACTAATATCATATATAGGGCCCCCCTGACGTGAATCACAGCAAATAATTCATTAGGCTGAATTCCATACCTTCCTTCAATATTTTATTTAAAAGAATTTTCTGTCCAGTGCAATGTCAATGTTCCATTAAATTTGAGCTGCACAGCTTTATGCTGCTGTGCAGGCTCACCTGTATGTTTGAACAGATCAGCCATGAATAGTCTCTTAGGTTCCTCTGATGCACTCGCTGCACTGCTTCCTCTTCTTGTCCCAGGACAGAGTTGATGTGAGCAGCAGCTGTTCAGGGAGCCCCGTATACAGGAGTCGATTGGCAGGTTTCCAGCATCTGTTTCTATGGAAACCTCACTATAGGCAAGTTAGCGGAAGGCACCGTGTTCGGCTCAGAAGCACAAGAAACTGTAATCTGCTCAACTGTAACAGGGCGAGGAGAAGTCCAACCACATTGATCCATGTCTCTTTGCCAACCAGCAGCATGAAAGCTGCCTCAGGTGTCAATATTTTTGTTTTTGCTGCAAGTCCATCGGCAGGCCTTTCCTTAGAAGGGAGCATTTTTCTGGTCGAGGAGCCAAATTTGAAGTCATCAGTGGATTTTCTGAGCATTCGAGAAGAAAACTGGGATGGGTTTGACATTAAGGGTGAGTAAGGCTCACAATCAGAAGAAACATTGTCCGTAAGTCTAGCAGCACTTTCTTCCTCATTCAATAATTTTAGAAGGAATTCTCTATTACATTTAAGAGCATCTCTAAGCAACATTTCCTGGATGAGAGTGGTAGGAACTTGCCTGCAGTCTCTAAGAAAACAAAACAGCTGTAGGTCCAGCATCTGCATTATTTAAAGGTAACTTTTGATCTTAAGTTATCATTTGAGGAAATAGAAGTGGAAGAGGTAGAACCAATATCTTCACTCAGACTTCTTCTATATACTGGTAAACCAAACCAGACCTGCTTACAGCAGCACCACCATCCTCAGACTGACTGTCCGTCATCTTGGAGAGACAGACAAGGGTTCCCTCTACTGAACAGTAGTGGAAGTTTTATTAGAAAATAATAAAGTGCAAACCAAACAACATTGCATTACAAAAGTCAGCAAAGAAAACAAAGAAGTATTACATCATACAGAGGGACAAAACAAAGCAAAGAAAATTCAATCATAACCTAAAAACCTAACAATGAAGTAGGATACAAAATAAACATGATAGAAAAGAGCATTTCAATACACAGAATTGCATCACAGTGTTCAAGGTACAACATCACTTTCATGTCCCTAAATTAAACACTAGTATACAATCAGGTAATAGGAGCATCCATGATCCATGGAAATCCAATCCATAATGCAAGCAATTTACTGTCAGACATCATAGCCTTTTCTTTGAAATAAACACGTCTCATATCATGTGTTACTTTGCTAAGTAGTTCTAACAAATTACCATGCTTCTGCTGCAAAATATAATGGCATCTCATATACCAAATATGCCATTTAAAGAAAGTCATTAACACTTTCAAGGTACTAAAATGTTGTATAGCTGTCTAAGTAGTATTAACAATCCCATACATTAAGATCTCATTAGAGATGGTATCAAAAACAACTTCCCCATTACTGTGCTACCAAAGCCCAAAACCCTGAAATAAAGGTACAATGAAACAGAAGTAGAACTAGTACAGGGTAGAACTAGTGACACTACTGACTACCCTTTAACAAATCATGGGAGGATGGGGTGGTACCCGAGGACTGGAGGAGGGCAGATGTGATTCCCTTCACAGCTAATATTCTTCAACTGAAACTCTGGCTCAAGCTGAAATACTGAACATAGGATTTGTAAGAAAGCAAGCTGTACTCACACAGAGGGAGGTGAACTCTTACAATTGTTCTTGGTTTGTAGCAGATATTCTGCAGGTGGAGGCTACTTAAACTCAAAGGTGAAACAAGAAACTTAGAATTATTAGGAAAAGACAGTCTTTCAAGCAACAGATGGAGGTGGATCTAGCTTTATGTTTGTTACAATTCTTAAGATTTTCAGTGCAGGAAGAGTTTAAAAGCACAGCTGACTTATTTTGGGGCTGACTGCTTTCAGAGCACAAACCACCAGGCTGTTTTGGGGCTGGGGAGGTTTAACTGTGTCTGACTTGGATGTCTGGATTTTTCTGTTTGATTAGCAGGGTATTTTCTCTGTCAAATTGTTGTGTAGGGCATTCTGCTGACAGGAAGGAACTCATTGCAGTGGTGGGTCAGAGCTCTTAGCTGATTGTTTTGTGAGGGCACAGTTTAGGCCCAACCTCTTCACACCCTCACCCCACCCACCCCTGGAAATAGTTCCTTTATACCTGGGTTCTGACATAATTTCCTCAAGAGTCCAAGTGCATATCACTGTCATATCCTCTCTAGCACACTGCACTGACAATATAAGCATACACATTGTATAATATATATATTGCTATATAACAAACCAATCACACACACACACACACACACACACACACACACACACACGTAGATAAACATGTGGGTAGTGCAATGTAATGGCTGGGGGCAGCAGTCTTCCAGGAGTCTTTCTGGAGGCTAAGATGCTGCCCTATTTGCAGACAACTCTCTGCCCTGAGGAGGAAGTTGCCCATCTTCAGGCCACACTGGACAGTAGTAAGGGAACCTTCCCCAAGTCACACTGGATGGTAGGAAGGAACCTCCCCATCCAGGGAGCACCACAGCCACCACCACTACCTCAGAGGTTGCAAAGCACAGCAGTTAGACCACAGTGGGCTCAGGGAGGGTGAGGATGGTGGAACAGAGGCACACTCAGTCAGTTGTTTCACTCCACAATCCATATACCATTCTGAGGGAGCATAGCTCCCCTTTGGATGCACCCGCAGAGGAGACTAAGGAGGCTGAGGACAACTGTCACAAGGAGGCCCACAGGATGGAGGCAGAGGACACCACAAGGAAAGAAAGCAGCTGTTGGTGGGGACTCAGTGTTAGGGGATAGAACTGGGGGCAGGGAAAACTAAGTAAGGTGCCTGCCTGGTGCCATGGCTTGAGGGACAGGAAGCGCATCCTCAGGATCACGAGAACAGCTGCACGGAGTCTGAACTGGGCATCATTGTCCACTTAGGGACAAATGACTTGGCTCAACATGAGATTAGAGCAGAAGGACTTTGTAGAATTGGGAGGGGCCTAAGACAAGTAGCACACACAGTATCCTTCTCAGAGGTGTTGCCTGTCAATGGCATGAGTGAGGCGAGGTACTTTGCACCATGCAGTTTAATGAATGGTTGAAAAGATGGTGGAGCACAGGGTTTGGCTTCATTGGGGACTGAGGTTCCACCTGAGGACACCAGCCTATACTGGCAGGATGGTCTGCATCACTCCAGGAAGGAACAAGTCTTTTGAGCAATTGGTTTTAATGCTTCATTGGCAAGCATTTAAACTAGTCAAGGGGGAGGCACTGATAAGCATCAGGAAAATCCCAGCTTCTCTACAAAACAGGGAACTAAATGAGAAAAGACCGAGGTAGAAAGGTCAGTGGGGATGCCGCAACAGAAGGTAAAGACATCAAAAATGGAGAGCAATGAGTACCAATGCCCGTAGTCTGAGTAACAAGCTTCCTGAATTAGTGGCCTTGATGGAGGAGGAATATCTGATATTATGACAGTCACAGAAACATGGTACACACAAAACCATGACTGGGACATAAACATACAGGATACACTATCTACAGGAGGGACAGGGAGGGTAAAGAGGAGGAGTAGCTCTTTACATAAGGGAAGGAATCAAAGCAACAGAACAAAAGGGAAAACAGGAGGAGAAGAAGCACGGTGGGTAAATTTGAGACCGGCAATGGCACCACAATCCGCACAGGGTTAGATACAGGCCCCTTCTGAGGGGAGGAAATGGACAAGGAAATGATAGAAAGTATACTTAGAAAGGCAGAAAAGGGCGATATTGCTGATGGGTGATCTGAATATGCCAGATGTTAACTGGAGTGCAGTAGCAGCAGCCACTTCAAGAGAGGGGTTATTCTAGATGCTCTACAGGGGCATGCCTTAGACAACTAGTATTGGAGCCCACTCGAGAGGGAGCAATCTTAGACCTGGTTCTCTCAAATGGAGATGAAGAGAGGATCACAGATGTAGAAGTGGGTAGCCATCTGGGAACTAGCAACCATCAAACAGCATGGTTCACAATAAACACAGCAATAGAGTCAAGGCATATAAAGGCAAAAGTACTGGACTTTAGGAGGGATGACTTTGCTTAAAATGAGTGAGTGCCTAAGGAATGCACTAGCAAATGGGCAGGAAGGAGGGTAGAAGAACAATGGGAATAATAAAAACTGCCATCACAGGGTAACAAGCCTTTGTGTGAAGCAAATAAACAAAACAAAATGATGTAAGAAACCACTATGGTTCTCAAAGGAAGTGGCAGTGAAGGTTCAAGAGAAAAAGAAAGCATTCAGGAAGTACAAGGAATCACAGAAGGAGCAGGACAGAGAACTGTATCAGTTAAAGCAAAAGGAAGCTGGGAAGGCAGTCAGAACAGCAAAGGCCCAAACCGAGGAAAAGATAGCCAACTCAGTTAAGAAGGGGATAAAACCTTTAGAGGTACATCAAGGAGCAAAGGAAGACCAGGGAGGATAGTGAAGCTTAATGAAGGGAGGAGGGTGGGCAGAGGGTGATCTGAAAGGCAGAGATACTAAACAAATATTTTGCTCAGTATTTACAAAGGAAGAGTGGAGTTACCTAAAACAAACAGTAGAAACACTCTGGATACAGAAGTTGATACCAGCCCATTTACAGAAGAAAGGGTTCTGAAAGAACTCTTAAAACTGAAGGTGGACAAAGCAATGGGGCCTGATGGGATTCATCCCAGAATTCTAAAGAACTAAGGTGAGAACTAGTGACACCACTGACTACCTCTTTAACAAATCATGGGAGGATGGGGTGGTACCCGAGGACTGGAGGAGGGCAGATGTGATTCCCTTCACAAAAGTGGGAGCAAGGCAGAAGTAGGAAATTACAGACCTGTTAGTTTAACCTCAGTGGTAGGAAAATGATGAATCACTTGAAGGAAAGAACTGTCGAGAGTATCTAGAGGCGGGGGGCACAGGACCCAAGGCAGCATGGATTCACAGTGGAAGGTCATGCCAGACAAATCTGATAGATTTCTTTGACTGGGTGACCAAAGTAGTAGATCAGGAGGACTGTGGACATGGTCTACCTAGACTTTAGCAAGGCATTTGACACAGTCCCACACAAAGATTAATATACAAGTTAGCCAGCCTGGGAGTGGGTCCCAAGATGACACCCTGGGTAAGAGAATTGACTGGAGAATAGGACACAGAGAGTAATAGTAACAGAGTCCACTCTGAAGAAAGGGGGTTACTAGTGGGGTACCGCAGGGTTCAGTATTAGATCGGGTCCTCTTCAATGTCTTATAAGAGACATTGCAGAGGGACTGGAAGGAAAGTATGTCTCTTTGCAGATGACACAAAGATCTGCAACAGAGTTGATGCACAAGGTGGGGTGGAAAGGATGAGAAGGGACTTGGCAAGGTTAGAGGACTGGTCAAATCTATGGCAGCTTAGATTCAATGCTAAGAAGTGCAGGTAATGCACCTGGGAAACAAGAACCCAGGGAAGAGTACACAATGGGGAGAAATACTAACAGCAAAAATGGAAAGGGTGGGGGTAGTCATATTAGATGACCTAAAGGTGGGCAAGCAATGTGAGAGGGCAGCAAGGAGTGTGGGAGATACTGGGATGCATAGGGAGGCATCACCAGTAGAAAACAGGAAGTTATTATCCCTCTGTACAGACAGCTGGTGAGACCCCATCTGGAGTACTACATGCAGTTCTGGAGACCCAATCTCCGCAAAGACATAGACAGGATGGAAGCTGTCCAGAGGAGGGCAACTAAAATGGTGCAGGGTCTGCACGGAAGACATATGAGAGAGACTAAAGGAGCTTAATATGTATAGCCTCGAGGAAAAGATGGAGATGGGGGACATGATAGAGACTTTCAAGTACCTCAACGGAATCAGCAAAGTCCAAGAGGGTAGCATCTTTCAAAAAGAGGTGTGTAAGAACAAGGGGCACAATTTGAAGATGGAGGGGTGGCTCAGAGGTAATTTAAGGAAGTATTTTTCACGAGAGGGTTGTGGATGTATGGAACAGCCTTCTGGAGGAGGTTGTGGAGTCAAAAACAGTGGTGGAATTCAAGCATGCATGGGACAGTCATAAGGCAATTCTAGGGGTGGGGTAGGAAGAAGTAGGCTGCTGGTTAACTAGGATCTGCAGCTTGTCCATCAGGTAAGGAAATGGGCAGACTGGGTGGTCCAAGCGGTCCTTATCTGCTGTCAAATCTATGTTTCTATGTTTCTATCATTTCCTCTTGTGTTATACATCGAAACTGAGAACAAAATCTTTCCTGTTGGGCCTTGTGTTTTTGATTTGATTTAACATTGATTTTAATGCGCATGTCAGCCAATGAAAATCTCAGAGATTTTCCGGTATATGTTTATTATTTAGAAGCCTAATAAAGCATCCCTATAACCCAGTGGACATGTTTCAAATGCAATTTCCACCTACATAATGTATCTAATAACCAAAAGTAAAGCTGCTTCCTAGATAAACTAAGAACATGAGATTTAGTGAGTTCCCATTGCTTAATCATAAAAGTACATCTAATGTACTCAGGGATTAAAGCAGATCTTTTCACACATTTTAAAGACTGAGTGTCCCATAACATAAGCCATTGTATGGATTTCGGAAAAAATACTTGACAGCCTTGATGCTCACCAGTTAACAGGGGCGGACATTATAATGTAAAAATAAGCTATTAAAAACAAAATAGGATTAAGCATATTCAAACCACTCTTTTAAGGGAAGATAAAGAATATTTCTCTCAGAGGATTAAGTCTACTGCTCCAACAGGCCTGAAAAAATACTGAAGAGGCCAGTTTCACAGACTTAGGAAGGGGAAAATGTAACTAATATACAAAAAATAGGAATCAGTCAAGTTTTAATGAGATAAACCCTCTTCTTTTTATTAAATGTCCACCTATTCCACAGAAGGACTGTGTGTTCCCAGGCAAGCTTCATTTCCCAATTAAACACATCCAATTCAACATTTCCTAATAAATTCTAGGATTTTAATTGGTTCCTCCATCAGCATGATTCTCTCAATAAGATCTGTAATATGTAATGAATACTGCAATAGCTGACCAATACATTTACCTACATTTAGAGTAGCTCTTGTGAGCTCTCCAAATGCAGTACAGACAACTAAACTTGAATGAATAGAGGCTTCATCCTGCACCAATAACATCATGTCAACAGCATATGCCATTAGTTTATAAGGAACTACTTGTCTATCAAACGGGATATGTTTTATGTCCGGAGAACCATTCATTTTCAGTAATAATGGATCAATAAAAATCATACAACTCCAGATTCAATGGACATCCTTGACGTACACCTCTTTCCAAGTGTATCAAAGGACCCTTCCAACCTTGGACATCAGGGCTAACAGTAGCCATACAATAAATACTTTTAAAGCAATGTATCATATAGGAAGAAATTTTATAATATGACAATACAGTTCATAAACTGTCATGATTGAACCTATTAAAAGCTTTAGATTGATCAAGAGAGATCAGGAACCCATCCAAAGTTCCTAACCTCCCCAGCTCAACTAACTCATGTAAAAGAAAAAGCTGAGTTTGGATTTTCCTACCAGGAATTGAATATGCTTGTGCTTGGGATATCAATTTAGCAGCTGCAACTGAAAGCCATTAGCCAATATCTTCATCAATAGCTTAAAATCAGAATTTAGCACCATAATAGGATGCCATTTATTAAGATCCAGTTTATCCCGTTTTATAGATAAATGTCAAACTCCTTGTATTCATATAAAGGAACTTCCCAGTACTTAATATTTCATTAAACACCAAAGTTAACTTATCCAAACAAAGGTGCACTACAAGTTTCATCAGTTCATTAGGTAGGCCATCTGGACCAGGAGACTTCTGGCCTGCCAAGGAGGAAAGAGTGAATTGGACTTCTAAGACCAAATAGGGGCAATCAAAAGCTGTGTATCAACCTCATCCAATAATGGTATGTCCAAATCATGGAGAAATAGCTCCAATCCTATATTACATACCTCAGTTTACTATACATGGACCTAGTATAATCAGTAAATACTTGAAGAACATTCTTCTGATCAGTATATTCAACCCCTGTAGCATCCCTAACAGCAGAAATATTTTTTCCGCATCTGAACCTGCCAAAGTTCATAACGGCAAGTTGTTGCCATGCTACCTTGTATACCAAATTGCTGCTGAAATGACAAAGAGGTAGCATTTTGTTATGAAAATCCATTATATCCTGTTTAGGTTTGGCAATTTGGGAGGTCAAGTCCTGCCATGTCTCATAGGAGACAGAAAAAGTAAGATAGGTATGCCTAGCCTTCTGACTTCTACATAATTATTGCAGTTCTAGTTTGGTATCTTCCCATCACAAAGTGGGACTGTTAAAACAATAATATAGACTTCCTTGCATAAATGACATTTTGAATAAGCAAACTAACAGTTGGGTCAGAGGTAATAAAGTATTACGCTTCCAGAATCCAAAACCTCTGTGTTCTCTAGTAGCAGCTCCCATGGTGACAGAAACAATATTGTGATCTGAAAATTCTGTGAATAACACATTAGCTGAATGAAAAATCAAAGCATTAGAAGTAAAGATATAGTCAATTCTAGATGTTAAAATGCCTTTGTGAAATGTGAGAAGTGCCAAATTCATAAGTCAAAAACTGCATCCTGCAGATCAGCTTTGAGAATCATTTGACAGAGGAAATTAGAATCACAATATTGTTTACCCTGTTTTGTCTGAATAGGGCAGTTAAAATCCCTGCAAAAACAATCTTGTGAATGGTTTGCATGTAGAAAACAATTAATTTCAATAAATCAACTCTTAAAGCTTTGGATTGAGGTGCATAAATGTTGATTAAACGATAAGGCAAATCCTGGAAGAGAACATCCAAAATCAAAGCCCTACTAGAAAGTAAATCAAAAGTTGTAACATCTTAATGTCAGGATAGTTAAAGATAATACCCAAACCAGAACAAGTTTCAGTCCCCAAAGACCAAAATGAAGGACTCAGATACCATGCATTAGAAGCTAGCTTGATCTCAGGAAGTGTGTGTAACAGATAGCCTGTAAAAAAAAAAAACAAGATGTAAATGGGCCAGAGCAGAAAAACATTTGCCTTTTAGCCACCCTCTTTATGCTATTCACTTTAATAGTGTGAAAAGAAAAGGTTCAGTTATCAGAGCTATTTGTAACTACCCTTTCTACTGAGTTTGTCTGTATTTTCAATTTCACCCTAGCCTCTCTTTTGCTGTTACCTGGCTGTGCCTGACCCTCAGTGTCAGTGGTGCTATCTAGTAATGAAGAGTCTACTGAGGACAAATCAGAATCCTCATCTGAATGTTCATAATGCAGAAAATCAAATTTATTAGAAATGGGGATAGTCAGTGGATTCTCGGCAGTAATTCACTCTTGAAACTGAGGGTGGACAAAGCAATGGGGCCTGGTGGGATTCACCAAGAATACTAAAATAACTAAGGGTAGAACTAGTAACACCACTGACTACTCTCTTTAACAAATCATTGGAGGATGGAGTGGTACCTGAGGACTGGAGAAGGGCTAATGTGATTCCACTTCACAAAAGTAAGATCAGGGCAGAGGCAGGAAACTACAGACCAGTTAGTTTGACTTCAGTAATAGGGATAATGTTGGAATCACTTCTGAAGGAAAGAATTGTTGAGTACCTAGAGGCCAGTAGGGCACAGGACCCAAGGCAGCATGGTTTCACAGCATGAAGGTCATGTCAAACAAACCTAATAGATTTCTTTGATTGGCTGACCAAAGTAGTAGACCAGGAGGGCTGTGGATATGGCCTACCTAGATTTTAGCAAGGCATTCAACACAGTTTCACTAAAGATTAACATACAAGTTAGCCAGTCTTGGAGTGGGTCCCAAGGTGGTAGCCTGGTTAATAAAACTGGCTGGACAATAGGACGTAAAATGTAATAGTAAACAGAGTCCACAGTGAAGAAAGGAGGGTAACTAGCGGGGTACAGCAGGGTTCAGTATAGGACCGGTCCTCTTTAATATCTTTATAAGTGACATTGGAGAGCACCTGGAAGGAAAGGTATGCCTCTTTGCAGATGACACAAAGATCTGCAACAGGGTTGATACACAAGGTGGGGTGGAAAAATGAAAAGAAACTTGGCAAGGTTGGAGGAATGGTCAAATACATGGCAGTCGATTCAATGCAAAGAAGTGCAAGGTAATGCATCTGGGAAACAAAAATCCAGGAAGAGAACACAATTGGGGGTGAGTTAATAACAACAATAAAATCGAAAAAGACCTAGGAGTAATTATATCAGATGACCTAAAGGTGGGCAAGCAATGTGAGAATGCAGTAAGGAGGGCTGGGGGATACTGGGATTCATAAAGACAGGCATCAACGGTACAAAACAGGAAGTTGTTATCCCTCTCTACAGACAGTTAGTGAGACCCCATCTGAGTACTGTGTGCAATTCTGGAGACCCCATCTCCGCAAATACATAGACAGAGTGGAGGCTGTTCAGAGGAGGTAAGCAAAATGGTGCTAGTTCTGCACCAGAAGACATACAAGGAGAAACTAAAGCAGCTTAATATGTATACCCTTGAGGAAAGGAGGAGGGGGGCAAGAGAAACTTTCAAGTAACTCTAGGAATTAACAAGGTACAAGAGAGTAGTATCTTTTAGAAGAAGAGATGTGCATGAACAACGAGGCACAATTTGAAGATAGAGGGACAGCTCAGAGGTAATGTTAGAAAGTATTTTTCACAAAGAGAGTTGTGGATGCATGGAACAGCCTTCCTGAGGAGGTTGTGGAGTCATGAACAGTGTAGAATTCAAGAATGCATAGGACAGGCATAAGGCAATTCTAGTAGAGGGCAAGAGGAAGCAAGCCACTGGTTAACTAGAATCTGCAGCTTATCCATCAGGCAGGAAATGGGCAGACTGGGTGGGCAAGCGGTCCTTATCTGCCATCAAATTTTATATTTCTATGTTTCTTATGTGTGGGCTTAGATAAGGGGTTACCAAAAAGGGGACCATAAAGAAGATTTTTCACGTTATTGTATTTGAGCCAAAAGTGTTCCAAACCCTGTGTAGTTTTAAAACTGACGTCAAAGGTAGTTTCTCCGAAATATGAATCAATGCATAGATTTCAGTTGCAAAAACTTCATGGAGTCTTTAAAAGTGTCTTTGCAACAAAGATTCTATCAGGCGGAGTATCCATACCCCAGTATATGTCGGATGGACAGCATTATGCTACCGTGCAGGATAAACAGGCGCCTTAAAGAGGGAGGAAAAGTTTTAGGAGCAATTTTATTAATCACATTCTGGGGCCTCAGGCACAAAAGACAAAGTGGAAGGCCAGTCTCCTGTAGACTGAGATAAAGCCTACATAGTAGGAAGATGTAATTCAGGGTTCTGAGTAAGATCAAAATCAGAAGGAAGTTCCAAAGCCAGACCAGCATCAGTGGATAATGAGGTCACAGGAATAGAATTAGTAGTAGCTGGCATTCGTATGGGGATGTACCAGATGACCACTGACCTGTATGTATATTACATTGCCACCCAGCTGCTTGCAGCACCGTATAACCGACAAGCCCTTTCTCCAGAAATCAGGGCCAGTATCCACATAGCGTCCTAGGCCGAGCTGAACATTGCTCGATACAGTCATTCCTGATGCAGTGTCTGTGGACTTCGTAAGCAATGGAGACATAGGTAAATCGCCAGCAATTTCAATGTTTTCTACTTACGCCCAGCTCACTGGCTCTCCCTTTGATGCATGTGCGTCACAAGCACTCAACTGGCTGGAGCTGACAAGCAAGGTTTTGCTTCCAGACGCAATTTCTGAAGAGAGGTCTCCAACTGTGCCATTTTCAAAAAAAAAAAAACTCTCTTCATGAGCAAAACATTCTTGGAGAAGCCGTTCATCTTCCTACATAGGAACCTCCAAATCCCATACCTGTGCAACCAGGCGGCAGTCCACCATCTCGAATCACTCTCACTTGGTAAATCTGGTACTATCCGTGGTAGATCAGAAATAACAGCAGGAATAGCAATATCTTTCTCCCCAGACCTTAAATCAGCATAGCTCACATCAGAAGACAATACTTGTCATTTTTCTGTGAAGTTTCAGCAGACAAAACTACTTCAGTTTCCATGCCATAGTCCTGCTTCCCTCCTGCCTGGCTAGCGTCTGCCATCTTGGCCAATGCCAAATGGTCAAAGAGTCCACTACAGGAGAGTAGGGAACTTCCCAGTGCCATAGTCAAATTTTCCCCATTCACTAAAAATACCACCAACAGCATTATCTGGTTCAAGGTCAGGTGGCATTCATCTGTATCACCCTCCCCTGGGCCGTACCTGAAAATAGGCAGAATTTGTTTAGTGCACTTAACGGTCAACAAAAACTAAATAAAATAAATAAATAAATTAACTCCCACTCCTTGGTCTGTGCTGATGTTTCAGTAACAGCCATCATGTCTAGTTGTGCCTCAGCCAATACTGCTTGGAGGTCACTTCTTGGATTCGTGGCATAAATACCGTCACCTTCCCTATCCCCTGCTTTCTCCCTATTGTTTTCCTCATTATTGTCCCTCTGAATTCCTCTACTATTGCTCCACTTATGCCTACCCTTGTTCCTGCCTGTTTCCACTGCCCTACGCACTGTACGGTCCTCTAAACTCCCATCCTGTTTGATCAATAAACCAGCACTTTTCTTGCACACTGAACCCACTGCTGCCTCTCTTCCTTTCCCCATCTCACCTGCTCCTCCTGCCTAATCTACTTCTAGGAGAAGGTGCTTGTCTCCTTTCAGATGTGTGGTTGTGTCTTTCCTGAACTACTCTGCCTCCCATATTTCCTAGTTTAAAAGCTGTCCTCGTGTTGTGTGAACCTATGTTCCAGCACCCGGTGCTCTCCTCACTGGTGTTCAGTACATCCCTTCTGAACAGCCTCCAGGCCCCAATGTCTGAAGAACTGAGAACCCTCTCCCTTACACTTGAGGGCTGATTCTAACAGGGTAAGCAGGAACTAAGGGACTTTCATCAAAAGAGTATGACACAATGACTTGCATCACCACCGTCATACTGCTATTCTGGATGGCTGCCTGCAACTGCCACAGAAACTCTGTACCAGTGCCCCCTTGTGTCAGGGGTTGCATCCAGCAATGCAATGGTCCAGGTCACAATGGAGCATGCCCCATGGTGGCCTGCCACATCCCTTTAAGGATTTTGGAAGCCCGCCATGGATGCCTGAGGGTTTGCCACTAGGCCAGCCTGGAGATGATCTAAGTGACTTGCAACAGGCAGAGCCGGGAGCAGACATCCTGTGGTGGAGCAGCAGAGCCATAGGGGCCAGTACTCTGGGGAGGAAAAAGGTGATGTGGTCCCAGTAAGCTGTAGCAGGTGGCATCTGTCCCCATTCATCATGTGCCACACCTACCTAGGCACCCGTGTGCCAATGGGATAGCATGCTTGCTGTAGCAGGCTATTGCCACCCCAGCACTACGTAATATAGTACCCCTCCCCATGCACAATAAGCCCAGATCCCCATAGTCCAGTGTGAAAGAAGAATCCCGGGTCCCAGTCCGTCTCCCACCCCATGGTTTCTCCATGCCTGCATCAATGCCCATGTCATTACCTGGTGGTCTAGTGGCCCCCACCCAAACAGACAGTGGTGGAGCACACTGCTCCTCCTGCTGTCACTCATCCACATCTGCAAATGGCAGTGCCCTCCTCACACTACTTTGGCTAGCCACAGAATGCATGCATGATAGACCGCGTGAAGTGAACATTACACTACGCAGTCTGTGATGGCATTCTGCAGCTTGGAATCAATCTATTTTTCCATTGCACAAATTTTCAAACTGGTTCATTACAGTCCTTTTATAAAATGGGCTATACTTGTCTCTCATCAACTGCTTGGTGTCACTGCCGACTTCTGAGGGCACTGACAACTGACTGGTAAAGTATATCGCTATAACACTGGATGGTAGTCGGTTCTATGTGATAACAGTGAAAGCCTAAAAGCGATCACCGTTATTCAGAAGTCAAGAGTGGCGAAATTTTTTCAGCACTCTGACACCCCAGCACACAGCAAAACAGTGCCGTGGACTTACTTTTAATGTTTTATGCAGACCCCTATGAAAGGATTCTCAACTCCAGGGGTATGCATGTCAGAGGTGAAAACATTTAAAAATAAAAGGTCCGACCAGGCGCAAAAAAAAAAATGCACCAGCACCTGAACCTGAACCCAGTACCCTGCTGACCACCGCTGGCAATGCTCCCACCACCTCGGGTCAGCTCAGCAACCCTTCATGGCACAACCTCACATCCCCTCACATCCCCTCCACCCCTCGTTGTGCATGCCATCCCCCCAGATTGCATCTGTATAGCGACATTCTGTCACTATATTGCCCGCCTCCCTCCCATCTGGCCACCCTACCCTACCATAGCCCTCGAGGGATGCTGAGCGAGCAGGTCACCATTATTGTTGGTGCCCTTTTCCCAGCGCCCTAATCAGGGGATGCCTGGTAGTTCACCAAAAGGATTTGTGTGTTAGTTATGTATCACTAACTAGCATGGATGGGAAATAAGCTGTATCATTATTTGGAGGGGTGATGCACCTACGCTGTCACATATTTTGTACTTCAGGCCATACCAACCATTCATGGTTGAGTCTGCCACTGCTATGCTGTAGCTTATCCCACAGTTGAGAATTTGGTCAGTCTGCTTCTTTAGCAGCTGTTGTCAATGCAACATTGTGGTCATTGGAATGGGTCACAGGTGGTCCACATGTTGTCATTGGGAACTGTCTGTCAGGGTGGGGAGGGTGGGGACCACAAAGCCACTAAGAAGTGTGTCCAGGGATATCTGAGTGTTTGTTGAGTGATGGAGAATCACGGAGGGCACCACTGGGGGCACTATACCATCACTGGACAACTTCTGTATGAAGGATTGGTGGGGCTCTCAGTAGCCTGGTAGCCAGGATGAACACAGCAGCACAGGGGCACCCAGCATGTACAGGGCTCTGCCCTCTGGTGGCAACACACCCTATGCCACGACCTTATAGGGGCTGGCCCTTTTGTGCCCGGGTTCAGGGTTATTTGTCCTTAGGGTACCTCTGCTGTTCCCTGCGACTTTCTCCAGGGATGCATCCTGCACTGCACCACTGCCTCCCTGCACCCTCATCCTGGTACATGGCTGGGTCTTGCGGCTATTCCAGAAAGTGTTCTGCAAGTAGCAAACTTTCCTGCAACTTGCGTCCAAAGCAGGTGGCTTCAGAATCATCCCTTGCTCTTTAGCCATGCTTTGAACTGATTTATTTTCCTTTACTTGCTGTGAGTTTGGCATGACTGCAGTAAGGCCTCATAGAAGGTTACATCCTGCTCAGTTCTTCAGAATCCTACCTAAGGTGCAGAAGCTCTTCTTTACTTCTACTGGATGTCTCCTGGCAAATCTGGCCTCCCCATCCATCTCACTGAGTTGCAATACTTTCCTTATGAGAATATCAGCTGTTGTTCTAGGGAAACATCGGGCCTCTCTCAGCATCTGGCATAGAACCCAGCATCCCACCTGACTCCCTAAAAAGAGTCTTCCAGTATCACAACCCTTCTCTTTCTCCCATTTGGGGTTCCCAACCTTCCGGCTCTTCTCCAGTTGATGGAGCACCATTCTTCTGTGGAGCTGCCCTATACACCTTCTGTAAGGATAACAGGGGCCTTCTCCAACAAGGGTAGGTACTTTTTGAGATGGACACACCTTGCACCATTGGCATCCCACCCTCCCCTTAGGCCTTCCCTACCTCCATATCAACTATTTTCCATTGTCTCCTGTTGGAACTAGCGGGAACCCTCTACAGCATTGGAGTTTGTAGTCCCTTGGTAGAAAACCGGCCCTGTCTATCAAGTAATGGATTTCTATCCTTGCAGCCTCAAGTTCAGTTCCCAGCACATGGCCTCCTACAGTTGAGGCACAGGCTATGTACCCAGAACACTCTCCAGATTACAAAAGCCCTCACCTGCTACACTCCACCCACTTCCCAGCAATGTCCCACCTGCATATTCATGTGGAATGTGATTTAGTGTATATCAACTGTTAGTCTCAGCTTATGCCCTGCTACTTTGCTATATCAGAGATTGAGATGTGGCTACGTCAATAAAAACAATAAGTTCACCCTGCGCACACAGACTTTATGAATCCCTACCCTAAATAGGGATTAGGCTAACTTCAGTAAAATGCTAAGCACCCTGCACACATAGACATACATGAAACCAGTAGCATGTCAGAAGGGGCAATCCAATGCGAGTGACTACCAAATGAGTGAGTCATATTGAGCAAAGTGGAGAAAGGCTACCCTGCAAGGAGTAGCGACCTAGTCAATGGCGACCATGGAGAAGGGCGACCAGAAGGCAGGAATAGTGAGGGAAGGGAAGGATAGGAGAGAGGGTTTCTGTGGGGCAGTGTTCCTGGTGCTGCTGAGCCAGGTTATGGTATAAGTGGCTAGGGTGGCTGGCTCCAGCAGAGAGGTTCTGGGTTTGGGGGATGGATGGGGACAAAAATTGTGCCGCTGCTTGCAGCTTTGTTTTAATCTTTTTGGGAATCTCGCCCCTTCCCTGACATACAATCCCCTGGAGTTGATAATCCTTCAGTAGGGGGTGCAGGGGGCACAGCCCCTCATAAACATTGAAAACTACTGGCCAGAAGTAGTGTCACCATTTGTGTATATTGCTGAATTGCTTTTTGATGATATACACTCACCATAATTACGATCGCTCTTTTGTGTTCACTCTTATAACATGGAACCCTTGAAACTCTACCCAGATTGAGATTTGACTTCGATTCCCCACAGTACAGTACTACTGCAAGTTTTCCCAATGTCACTGAAACAGTACTGGTGTCTCTTCATTGATGCTGTCTGCTGCTATAAAGCATAAAAATAATAATTAAAAATAATTAAAAAGAAGCCACCATAGATATCAAAGAACACCATATGGGACTGAAATAACTTGGTGGTGGTAGTGGGGAGTGTCGGGAGGATACTACCATGACAGCAAGGTGAAAAAAACTACAACTACTAAACCTTACCAGCACAAAAGTGCTCAAGTGGTAAAAAAAAACACAGTAAACTAAAGGCAGAGGAATTATTTTGTTTTCAAATTAAGACAAAATGTAACTTTTTTATCATTCTTAATGATTTTAATTTTGGCATACTTCTAAAATTTAGATGGCCATTTCATAAGCACAATAAGCCACTCCGGGTGTGTGTCAGACAGTTCTAACACACAGCTAGGGAACTGGATGCACTCGGCCTGTGGCCTTGTGGTATGCCATCACTACAGCGAAAAATTTACTGCAACCGACGCTACAATGACAACAGTGCCAGGTCACTCTAGTGTCAGCCTTGGGACCCCAAGTGGTGCTTTCTGAGGTCTTGCACCCCTCCCCAAATCAACTCTGACACAGAGTTGATTATTTTAGATTACATGAGGTGCGGGGGCAGAGCCCTCTGCATGGGGGTTTGAGAGGTGAAGTCCTCAAAGAAAACACAGTCAAAAATGACCACCTTTATGCCAACCACAAATGTGGTCAACATAAAGGTGTTTCTGTAATGTCGGTCAACAACAAATTTGTCGACTGACTGTCATGGATCCCAGCCTCGTACCTCACTATGCCCCTAGCTGTGCATTAGACTTGTCTAATGTATACCCCATCATGTCTTATTGCTCACTTCAAAAATTTATTCTAAATCATGAAGATTACTCTTTTCCCATTTGGTGCTATTGACTGTAAACAAGGATTTTGATTAATGTCAAAAATTAAAAGTGACTGGAGAACATCACTGTAACATGAGATTATGAATACTCTTAAAAGCTTATCTTTTATCACTGTCAGTGGCTCAGCAGGTTGTACACTCACTTCTAAGGCTGCAAGATAGGAAGGTTGGGGTCTCTAGCCCTCACTGGGGGCTTAGGATAAATCCCAAAACTGGCTGTAGTGCAGCATGAGGAAGTGCTGCACTCCTGAGGTGCTGTCTTTTGGATGAGATGTTAAACCCGTGGTCTTGACTGCCTGTTCTGGTTGTTCAGGTGGGCGTTGAAGACTCCTTAGCATTTCTTGAAAGGAGTAGGAGAATTTTTATCGAATTATAAATCATACATCACATATTGACATCATAAATAGTTCAGAGACTTTACATAAGCATGACTTTCCACAATATCAACAAAATAACAGAATTTCCATCCTTCTGATCCACCCTCCATCGTTTCTCTTTTTTACCATACTGAGTCTAAAAAGCTTTCCACAAATTATCGTGACATAGCTTAGTAAATTTCACATTTTCTATTTTATTCAGAGAGGTCACATGCTTTTTAATGTATAAACAAATAGCTCCTGTTGTGAACAGTATTGTTACTGAAGCACTAATGTTCATTTGATTTGCCACGTATAACATTTCAGTATGTCACATATTACCCTTAATGTGCTGGGATGATAACTAGACCATGATCCGATTAAATGACTAGGATCAACATATTTTATGTTATGGCATTGTAGTCTGGATGCTTTAAACCAATAGCAATATGATCCCAAAATCCCTTTCCACATAAGAGGATTCCTGAAATAGATGCATTTGAATTTCCAATACTCTATTACATGTATCCCTTGGACAAAATCTATCAGATAACTGCTTATGCAAATCCCCCACCAAGTCTACCATGACATGTTAGCCATATCATATCCCATATATGGACTAGACACCTAGGCTATATTAACTGTTTAAAAGTATTTGTCACAGTCTGAATAGTCCTTTAGAAATAAACAGGAAACTGAATACCATATATTAGTAACGATACACCACAGTGCATAAAAACTTCCCAGCCCACACCCTTCGATATTGTTACTAATATATGGTATGCCTTTATTGCCTTTTAACATTTTGTATTAAATAAAGCATATGTTTCTATTCTTATAATATGGAGTGAGTCTCAGAAGACTGGTGCTAAGAATAGGTGTGGAGTCTCTTTTCCTGTTTGATACTAGCTGTTTTTGACCCAGACACACTCTTGGAATCTGGGCGACCAAGTCCCTTTTCTCCTTTAGGAAACACCAGAGCTCGATAAAGTTATCATTCATCACCTTCTTATATAATGCTTTCTTCATATAAATTCTAAATGCTCAAGTAAGATTTTCCATTGCTTTGCCTTCTGTAATGCTGCCAACATATACAAAGGTATCCCCTGTTTCTCATCTTGTTAAAAATGCACATTGCACTCCATAACTCCACTAACCCATGTTGATTCAGTGGACATAAATAAGGCCTTAAACTTTCCTGAAAAAGAGAGAATAAAAAATGGTGTTTATCACGGACAAGACTCCTTTCTTCACCTCTAAATAAGTAAAGTTTTGTTTGACTGGATTTAATCTATTGCCTCACAAAACTGAAAAAATAAACCATATAACCTAGTTTCTAAGTCTTGTGTTGGAAATGCATAACTAATGTAGAGGAAGACTGGTAACAACATTTTTTATGAAGTAAACTCTTTTCTTTTTGGTTATTTGCATAGATTTCCATTGTGAGGTTTTCTTTCTCCTTCCTCAAGTTTCTCTTCACATTACTCTCTCTCTGTTCAAATCTGCAAAATTTATTCCAAATACTGTCATTTCATATTTCATCATGGGGATACCCTCTATTTGTATAAAATCATGTTCCCTAATTGGTCTTAAACACAAAACACTACTTTTGTTTAGAATCACCTTTGCCCGGACAACAGAGAATAGATGTAAACTCCGCATTGCACCAGAACATGAATTCCTATCTGCCAAAAATAAACATAAATCATCCACATATGCACTTACCTTTATCTGTGGTGCAATTCCACCAGTTGTAACTCCTTTTATGTTTGAGGCTAAGTCCAATTGCTTAAGTAGAATACCAATGCAAATACATACAATAATGGGCTTAAAGGATACCCTTGTCAGATCTCACACAAAATATTTATTCTGTTACCTACAAAACCACTAACCAGAGAATTAAATTAGCCTACTGTAGAAAAGTCTAATTCAGTTTATAAATGTCTCAGGTATCCCACAAAATTCCAAAGTTTTGAATAAAATTAATTTGAGACCTGATTAAACACCTTTTCCTTGTCTAATGCTAATATAAACCTTGTGCTTTATTCATCAAACCCTGACAATTATTTCGCTTTTAATGTTAAATCGTCTCTCATATACTGTCCTGAACTGCACATGTTTAACTCATCAAAATGACTTTATGTGTGAGTTTACTTAATCTGTTTCCAAAGATCTTTTCAAAATCATTATGTCAATATTCATAAGAGAAACTGGCCTCCAGTCATTTAATGTCAGTCTATCTCCCTTTTATATAATAAGATTAATATTGCCTGAATCATGTCTTTAGAAGCCCTAAGATTATCCAACAAGTCATTAAATACTTCAACCGACATTATACTCATGGGATGGTGGGATATTCAAAGGGTTGCGCATGGCCCAACAGTGTTGTGCCATCACAACTCACTGATGCACCCATGGCACGATATTCAGAGGGTGTGTTGCACAGCGGACGTACCAGTAATATACGTGGCAAAGTGTGGGGGTGCTTGCATGCATATGTGGTACATCCTGATATTCAGCCTGGATGTGCAGTGCATATGCAGGCACAAAACCTACCTTTGCACCACACACAGGGGGTGCAAAGATGTGCCTGTAAAAAGCAGGAGCATGTCAGGAGACACCCACAGGTGGCTGCCGTATTGCCACAGGTGTGCAACACAGCAGCCTTCTGCTGTGGCTGGCCACCTGACCTCCACAGACATAGGCTGGGCATCGCCCCCTCGCCCTATCATGGGCATATACATGTAATAACCCTGGTGGTCCAGTGGACCCTAACACATCACCCAATTGCAGACATAGTTAACATGATCCCTGGTGGTTCAGTGGACCCAACCCCTGCCCGATCACAGGCATAGATTGTAATTGCATTCCCTGGTGATCCAGTGGACCTGGTCCCCTGCCTAGTCATGGGCATTATATAAATATATCCTGGTGGTCCAGTGGACCTGCCCCCAGCTCGATCGCAGGCATATGAATGTGATAATCCCTAGTGGTCCAGTGGACCCAATCCCCAGCTCATCCCCAGCCCAATCATGGGCATACATGTTAATTGACAACCCCAGTGGTCCAGCAGTACAACCGCCCACTGAGACCCGCCAACTCGCAACCCCAGTCAGCGGCGGGTGGCAGCTTCCACCCGCAAGCAGCCCATCTCACTCCGCTGACTGACAGCGATAGTATAGCTAGAGTGACAATTGGTCCACTGAGGACTATCGGCAGCAGATCAGATTGTACTATACAGTCCTGGAAATGTGAGGAACCATTCATACTTCGGATCTGTAGTATAGCATATCTGTATGCCCATTGGCCCATGCGGTGGACTAACAGGCGAGCAGCCGCATTGCATGCTGTCAGTCGGTGGGTGGCCAGTGGGCTTGCAGATGGGGAGTTGCCACCCGCCGCTGACCAGGGGCGCGGGTGGTGGGTCCCAGTTAGGCGGTGGGAGGGGTACCAATGGACCACCAGGGTAGTCATATAACACGTATGCCCCCATTTGGCTGGGGATCAGGTCCACTGACCACCAGGGATGATAATTAACACATGTGCCCTTGATTGGCAGGGGAACAGGTCCACTGGACCACCAAGGATGATATTTAACACATATGTCCACAATCGGGCAGGGGAGAAGGTCCACTGGACCACCAGGGATATATTAGTAGTACACGCGACCGGGCAATGGGGCACATTGCCGGCCGAGGCGAAGGGGTGTCGGTCCTCGACGGATGCAGCCTGGCAGGGCGCCAGCGCAGTTGCCGGGATCATGCATCACATGCAAATGGGGCTATAATGACATGCAAATGGCCCCATTTGCACCTTGCATCTATAATGGCCTTATTTGCATGGTCACAGCTGAATATCACTCTTGCTGTGCCTAGTGCAACCACACTTGTGCTGGCATGGCCCTCTGCTCCGCTGCTGACACTTGCGCTGGCACAGTGCCACTGTGCCATGCACAGGCTGTGTGCCCTCAGTGCCAGATGCAATGGTGCTGAGCCATAGTCAGCACCACTGAATATCATCCAGGCCATGCCCTGGTGCATCCCAGTTGTGCTGCGCCCAGGGTTGCCCCCTTGCCTGTGCAATCTGAATATCCCACCACTATGCCAGAGAAGTTTTTTACAGAATTCTGTACCTATTCCATCTGGCCCAGGAGCTGCTTTTCATTCTCAACGATTTTATCACTTTCACAATTTCCTACTATCATGGGTTTCAGCAAATCATTTTTTTTCGCCTCTGACAAACACCCCACTCTAGATCTATCTACACAGCTATCTATACTTTCCTGTTTTGAGAGTGTCCCTCCCTAAAAATATAGCAAAGCTGTTTCAATTAACTGCAATACCTGTGCAGACCTTTTGTGTTGGTTGCCTTTTCATCTTTAATGGCAGTACACAATTTATGATTTGTTCTCTCCTGCCAAGCTTTGTAAACATCCAAAGATGGTTTAGAATTGTCCACCCTATACTGTAGCTCCATTTTAATGGATTTCACCCTATCATAAAGATATTCTTTTATTCTGCTTTTCAAGTACTGTAGTTGACTCTTACAAGAAACTTCCTCTATGCGCTGTAATGATATAATTCTAAATAACTGAGCTCTTAACTGTGGGTACTGTATGCAAAATAGTCAGTTCTAACTTTCATTTTCCAACTTTTGGAAACACTTCTGAACCTCATGTTTTGTATCCTCCCACCATTCTAGTAACATGTCAAAGCAACATGACGCTGTTATCCTGGCCCTGAGTAGTTCCTCACAGTTCACCCTTAACTCTTGGTTCTCCAATAGAGCATTGTTTTAAATGCCAGTATCCCATACCCATTTTGTTTTACTTATTTGAATTTTAATAATCCATATTAGTCTTTATACTACTCCTATCCCTACCAGAACCTTGAAGTTGTCTGACATAGCCTAAACTATTGTTTTTGCCTCCATTATTACAATTCAACTAGGGACAAAATGTCACAAATTCTTGGAAATAATAAGCCCTGGAGATAAGTGTGACCTCCTGTTGAATGTATCATCCTATAAACATCTTGCAATTAGCTGACTGTATCATTTGTTTAAAAAAAATAGAATTACAAAATAATTTAGCTGAGCTGTTTTACCTGCCTTATAATCTGTACTCTATGGGCAATATTCTCCAAGACAACTGACCATGTAGTACACAAGTAGGGCTGTATCAACCAAAATAATTCAATTCTTGCAGATTTCATTTGTGGTGCTTAAATTACACCTACAGAGTCTTTTTAAATGTTGCACTCCCAAACGAACATAATATAAAAATGATTTCATTTGTACCAAAATGGAAAACATTTCCAAAACTGAAACCACTACATGAAGACCAGCAGAAACCCAGGGTTTGGGAATTTGTTCCACTTTGATACAAATAAAATCATTTTAACTTGCAGCTTTCTGCTTGTTTATGTTCATTTGGGAGTGCACCTTTAAAAGATTCTGTCCCAGTTGTAGGTATTTTATCTAGTATTCCCAGTAGTTTAAAAAATGTGACTGCCCACATGCATCATATAAATGTTTTTCCAAAGAACTTTCCAAGTGTCAGTTTAATTGAAGCCATCAGAAGGCATTCACCGTTAGTAGGGTGGTACTACTACACACAATAAACCATCAAATGTGGTATAAATTCTCGAAAATCATCAACTCTGTTATGGTCTATTACAATTCTTACAATTCTTATAGCGCACACATGTCATTAGCTTATTACTTACTACTTAAGACCCTACAGTTTGGTAAATGGCTTCCTTATATTGCAGTAGTGCATTGATGTTGCAAAACTTTTGCCCAATACTTCTGTATTCCATTTAGATTGCCACTTATCTACTGATTTGTATGATGTATGATGCCCTTCTTTCCACAGTTTGCATCTGCTATAGTACAGTTAGTGGTGGGTGAAGTGGCCTTAATTCACTAAGCGAAGTGATTCGGTGAGCCAAGATGGATTGCTGAGTACTCGCAATGTGAGCAGAGTAATTAAGCATTGCAATGGGTAACACGAAGTCCATTGAAGACAATGACTTTGCATTACTCCGCCTACCCAGACCACTACCCACCAATCTTAAAGGTGAAGTGCATTGAAAACAATGTACTTCGCCTCACTTCTGCTTGTTTTTAAGCTCGAAGCAAATTTTGCAGTGATTCATGGGATTTCAGGTCACATGGGCTCTATATTGATCTGCACAGTCTCAGTTCATGGTAGTGTGTGTAAGAGCTGTAGGAGACAGTGTGGTCTGAGAGCTGTCTGTGATTCAAACTGGTAGCCTGTGATGCTGGCGACTGTATGTGGGTGACTGGTCAGAAGGGTGATGGCACAATGGCCAGACAATTTGGGCGACACAGGATTTCCCACTTTCCCAAGTTGTGCCCCTCCCGAGTAGGAATCCTAAATAAGTGGGGGGAGGTAGAAGCCTCCCATGAGGTGGGGCATGGGTGCAAAGCCCCTGCATTAAAACACTTTGTAATTTGTTTTGCCCTGGGGATTGTCACCTTTCTGTGGGTCGCCATCCTGCAGTTGCCCTTATCATAGCACCTTCAAACCTTCTAAAAGCTGTTAAAAAGACTTTTGAATAATTTTTTTGCTCAAACTTTAGTTCATCGATTGTGGAAACCCTTCTATGCTCATACCATCGAGCATTTTGCTATGTGTGGATTTTGAATGTTAATATAAAACATTGAGTCGGTATAGTAAGAGAAAGTGAAGGTGTACTTTGGGGGAGGAGTGTATCTGTGATGTAGGTAGATTTAAGTTGGAAAATTGGGAGTTCTTTGTTTTTAGGTTATATTTTAGTTCTATAACTGACTGTGTTAATGTACACACAGTAATAATGTCAGTAATTGTTGAAATATTTTTGCTGATTGTGGTGTTGTGTGGATCTGGTGTAGCAGTTCATAATTTCATGTTGTTTACAATTTGTGGTATATTACTGAACTTTTCAACGCTACACATACTTGTAGACAAATTCTGTGTGTGTGTAGTGGTGACGTGACATCACATAATACACCTTTATTGTGCCACAGTAATTCCAGGTGCAGCAGTGTGAACCTGCAATCCACTGCAGCTGTGTGATTTTGTACTGCCATTGTTGTGTCTTTTCTTTGTTTTGCAGCTTGCAGTGCCATAAAATTCTGTAGTCAGTACCCCCCGACCAGCAAAAGGAATTGTTTTCCAGATTGGATTGTTTGTAACCTCTGCACCACTGGTTAGTTAAGGTGTTGTTTTCACTTGTGAATTTGCATCTGTATCTGTTGCTGAAGCCACAGTTGTTTTATTGGCTTCACATCTAGTGTCCCCACCAAGAGCAAATGTTCCAAAATCTAAATTTGTTTAGAATATTGTTGTTGATCCACCAAAATGCCTGCAAAGAGACGTGCAAGCAAACCTGGTTCTCGCCATGGCACTGCTGCCAGTGGTAAGATTGTCTTGTGGAGTGGCATATGCAGATGCAGAAGTGCACTGCTAGTGAAACCACTGACTACTCTTTTAATAAATCATGGGAGGATGGTATGGTACCTGAGGACTGGAGGAAGGTGGATGTGATTCCCTTCACAAAAGTGGAACCAAGACAGAGGCAGGAAACTACAGACCTGTCAGTTTGACCTCTGTGGTAGGAAAGTGATGGAGTCACTTCGAAGGAAAGAATTGTTGAGTACCTTGAGGCCAGTGGGGCACAGGACCCAAGGCAGCATGGGTTAACAGTGGGAAGGTCATGTCAGATGAATCTAATAGATTTCTTTGACTGGGTGACCAAAGTAGTAGACCAGGAGAGGTTGTGGACATGGCCTACCTAGACTTTAGCAAGGCATTTGACACAGTCCCACACAAAAGATTAATAGTCAAATTAACCAGCCTGGGAGTGGGTCCCAGGGTGGTAGACTAGGTAAAACATTGGCTGGACAATGGGACACAGAAGGTAATTGTAAATGGGTCCACTCTGAAGAAAGAGGGGTTACTAGTGGGTACTGGGGTTCAGTACTTGGACATAGACAGGATAGATGCAGTCCAGAGGAGGGCAACTAAAATGGTGCAGGGTCTGTAAGAGAAGCCGCATAAGGAGAGACTAAAGGAGCTTAATATGTATACCCTTGAGGAAAGAAGGAGAGGGGACATGATAGAAACTTTAAGTACCTCAGTGGAATCAACAAAGTCCAAGAGGGTAGCATCTTTCAGAAAAAGATACGTGCAAGAATAAGGAAGCACAATTTGAAGATAGAGGGAGTGGTTCCAGGGAATGTGAGGAAGTATTTTTTCACAGAGAGGTAGTGGATGCATGGAACAGCCTTCCTGATGAGGTGTGGGGTCTAAAACTGTGGAAGAATTCAAGAATGCATGGACAGACATAAGGCAATTCTTTGGGGTAGGAAGAAATAGGCTGTTGGTTAACTAGGATCTGTGACCTATCCTGTAGGTAGGGAAATGGGCAGACTAGGTGGGCCAAGCGGTCCTTATGTGCCATCAAAGTCTGTGTTTCTATGTTTCTATGATGTAAGGAAAGGTATTTATCCTGCAATGTTTTTACAGCCCAATCAGTAGCTTCACTCATAGTCGGAGGAGATGATGTTGTCCCAGCCGGTGGTGTTAGTGCAGTTGCTGGTGGTGGTATGAGTATTGCTGCCTCAAGTTCCACTTCTGACCAGTGTACCATGTCCAAAAATATAATGGAGTGTGAAACAGTGTAAGTGAGTGGCAGTATAGATGATGTCATACTTCCCAGTAATATCCCAGTAACTGAACATGAGGATCCTGATAATCATGTCAACGATAGCATACAGTGTGACATTTCTTCCACTGAGGTTCAGGTCACACATTTTCCATGCAGTGATTCACAGTGTGGTGAAAAATATCAGGTGATGGTGGTGTAGATACTGATGATGGTGATGATGATGATGATGTTGCTGTGGTTGCAACATGCAGTCCACATATTAGCATCCAAGCAGAAGATGTAGATGTGGGTGATGTTGATGATATGATGATGATGTAACTTACCATAGTTGGGAACCGGAGAATAAGAAATTCAAGGTGGCTGTGTCTGGGTCTGTTTGCATTAATCCCCCATAAAAGTTGTGATTTACCAGTTTCAGTTGATGGTGATGATGATGACCCAGTAATAATGATAGGTAGTCGTGGTGGTCAGTTGCAGTCCAAGTGTTCTGACTGAAAATCACATAGCACCCCCCACACACTTCATGTCTTACAAGAACGGGTCCAATAAGCAGCATCAGGGACATGTTAAAAGTAAAGCATCACAATTCCTTGTTTGGGCTTTTTTGTGCAAGATGCTAATGATAAGTCAGTTGCAATCTGCCAGGTTTGCCATGCGTGTCTGAGGAGAGGTAAAAAGAGGAGCCATCTGGGCACAGGTGGACAGCATACACATCTTAAGAACAGGCACATG
Source organism: Neoceratodus forsteri (assembly GCA_016271365.2). Classification (NCBI taxonomy): domain Eukaryota; kingdom Metazoa; phylum Chordata; order Ceratodontiformes; family Ceratodontidae; genus Neoceratodus; species Neoceratodus forsteri. The sequence goes on from CM057452.1 coordinate 944,846,614, forward strand.
GCACTGTGGACCTAGTACAAGGTGGCAGCTAATGCCACAGTAGCGCTGCTCACCCTTTTGTCATCAACCATAATGAGCATGTTATCCCCTTCATGACTGTTAAATCCAGTAGGAAATTAAATGTGTGCAGGAGGAAATAAGAGCAGAGGATTACTACAGGCATGATGAGGTGGAAGAAGCATAATGATTTTGAAATGTTGTCCAGTGCTGGTGAGTAGCAGTTTTGGTGATGGTGGTGGTGGTGAATGCAGTATGTCTAGTGCAAGCGGTACATCAACCCCGGTTGGTAAATGTGGCAAAATAACTGCATTAGTGGGTTTGTCATCATCACCTGTGCAACCATCTTCATCAAACGTTCACCTCCACCCTGCCTCTGTAAAGCAGAACCATTTGTCATCACACCCGTGTAAAACATTTAAGTCAGCCCACATAACAGAGTGGTTTTTGCATTAGCTGAAGTACCACCCAATCATACAGTGTCAAGTGAACTTAATGCTGCTGTAGCTGAAATGCTGGAAATTGATCTTGCCCATTTCCCTTGTGGAGAATTCTGGTTTCCGGTAGTTACGCTGCGTGCCTGTCCAAAATGGAAAGTCCCATCAGGACATACTTTTCGACCCGTGCTGTCCTAGAGTTGTACCGTACTGTGTCCAACTCAGGCAGATATGCCCTTCAACATTCCTCCTCTCCATTCATCCATTAACTCATTCTATCCTATTGTCACTTAGAATGTTCAGGTACCCCTCTGCCTGCTGCTAGAACACCTGTGTGCCTGAAGGGTTTTAGATCTGCAACATTCATACAAACACACTGTGCTTAAACCTACATATCTTAAAAACCATACATCCAATTTTAAAACTGTAAAAGGAAAAGTTTTCAGGACAAAAGTTTTTGAAAATGATTGAGGTTTGGTAATGTCTATTTAACTGGATTTAATGTTGTGTAAGGTTGTTTTCATATTTAATAAATTCTGATGATTTTATCTAAATATAATTATGCTCTGTTTACTCTGTCATGCAAACATATTACATTTCTGTAAAACTGTTGGTTAACATTGTTAAAAATATACAATAAACATCTATTATTGTCTAAATATACATTTTACGATTTTATTCCATTTTTTAGTAAGAAATCAATGTCTGAATCTCTAGTTATTACAGTTTGAGTTTTTGTTCGACTCCACTGGTTGGTTGTGCAGTGTTTAATAAAGCAATATACCCTGACAGGGGTGTGGGTATACTGGAGGACTTACACGGCTGGTGTGGTTTGGTCACGAGGCACAGCTGAGGGACTTAACCACACCAGTAGTGGTAAATCCTCCATTATACCCAATTCTGGAGGGGTATATTGATTATACAAAGGCCCTGTTTGTTTCTGTACAAAAAAAAGATACTTACAACCTCCGCTCGATTTTCAAAGTTGCTGCTCATTTGTTTTCACTGCGGACACACTGGTTGGATTTTGTGCAAGTTCTGCACAAGTGCCGGAGGATCGCTGCTTGCCACCGCTACCATTACAATTTTTTCAGCTTATTTGCTGTCGAGAGAATGAACTGGATTTTCTTTTCCTTTTTCTTTCGGGTGTGTCACTTTTCTGGAATGGTGCAGCACTTTTGTGAAGTTTTGAGGTAGTGACGGAGTATGGGATTTGGGTTAACAACAGGTAATTCGCCGCTCATCCATGTGCTTGGCAGTGGTGTGTTTACGAGGAATGGAGGGATTTGCCAGGAGTTCCTGATGCAGCTGAGTGGCGACTGATGCCTTTTCCAGTGGGTACTCTGGAGGATTTACAACACTGAAAAGTGCCAGCCAACCAATCAAAATGCAGGATTCTGTCCATTTTTTGTGTCTGTTGTATAATTCTTTCTTACTTACTGATTTTAGTTTATGAATCTGATTATCATTTCTTTTGTTTTCCCCTAGTTTAGTAAGAGCTTATTTACACATTACCTTAGAAGGACATATCAGGAAGTGATGCAGGAAGGAAGTGCTTTGTGAGGTCAAGTGATGTAAATAGGAAGAACACTTCCAGTGTAGGTCAGTGAGCTGACACAGGAAATTGATACATTTTTTAGTGCTGGAGGTCTTTCTGTGATTAATTGCATATTTGCTGTAGTTAAAATGTGTAATTTCATTGAAATAAACTATTTTATTGTATTTTTGTAATAAATCCCATAAAAGTATTAGCAACTGTATTTTATTTGTGCTGTTTGCTTTATCATACTATAAATGAAGCATGATGTTGTTCATGTAAAGGTTCACAGTCTTTCAGTAAACATCATGTTACACAAATATGTATTTAATTTCCTGGCATAGTTTATTTTTGGGGGTTGTATTATGGGATGGTTTAAGGTGAAGGAATAACTGTATGATGAAGCACTGTGTGTTAGTGGTGGGGGTATCCTCCATCTATAATACATGCTCAGATTCACTTCCATATGTTCTGGGGAAATGAGAGGGGCTGTATGCATGTAATAATGGTGCTAACAGACACTGCAGTTACTGTACATGGGTATATGTATAGGATGATGAATTGCTGAAAAGGCACTTTAATTTGGGGTATACTGTGTCATGGGAAAGGGGTGGGTGCCTGTACCAAGGAATGATGTCTATAGGCACTGCAGTCATTTTGTGTCATGAATTAGCAACCATTCTGGGGAGTACTCAGCTGTAGGAAGCAGTTGGGGTTGCCTGCACCTGGTAATGGTGTTCATATGCCATGCAGAGACATTGTGGGTACACATGCAGGGTGATGACATGGGCACCTGTAAAGGTTGTGTACTATGTGCTGTGGCACATGGTTTGCCTACCTATACATGTGATATGTTGCAGCATTCAGTATAGGCGCATTGTGTGGGTGGGAAGGAAGCGGGTATGCCTGCACCATGGAGTGATGCTCATTGACGCACATGTGTACTATGTGCTATGTTTCATTTGAATGGACTGTATAGTTACATATTGGCACTGATCACATCACAGTGCATCAGAGTTGATGATCAGGCTGGTCTGAAGTATGAGCACAAGGGACTAAACAAGTGATTGTGGAGGGATACAAAAATAATATAACATTACAGTGCATCTGAGGGCAGTGTTGGAATTAATCTTGATGTGTACAATGGACTACACCATGGTGACTGAGGAGGGATCCATATCAGTAATGCACATCACAGAATGTCAGAGATAAAGGCTGGACTGAAGTTAGATGAACAGATGGACCAAATCAGTGACTCTGGTGGGATTTGAACCTGAACAGCACTTTGCTGTGCAGTAGAGGTTGGGGCTGGTCTGACAGGAGATCAGTCAGTGGGCGACACCATTGGCTGTGGAGGGATCTGAACCTGAAATACACTTCACTGTTCACTACAGTTTGGGGTTGACTGGCGATAAGGAGATAGATTTTGTGAAGTGACTGTGGAGGATTTGAGCCTTAAGAATACTTTACAGTGCATCAGAGATTGGGGCTGAACTGATGTCATATGAATTGATGGGCTACACCAGTGGATGTGGAGGGTTTGAACATGAAATGCACTTCACAGTGCATTATGGTACTGGTCTGGACTGATATATGGTAAGTCGATGGACAACACCATCAGCTGTGGAGGGATCTGAACCTGAAATGCACTCCACTGTTCACTACAGTTTGAGGCTCCGACTGATGCATGGTAAGGAGCTATATTTTACAAGTGGCTGTGAAGGGATTTTAACCTGAAGAACACTTACAGTGCATCAGAAATTGAGTATGCACTGATGTCATGTGAGTCGATGGACAACACCAGTGACTGTAGAGGGATTCAAAACTGATTTGGTCTTTACAGCGCATCAGAGATTGGGGCTGGACTGATGCCAGATCAGTTGAAGCAACACCATTATTTTTTATTTTAAACAATCAGCAACTGCATATTAGGAGAAAACTCAAGTGCAGAGCATGAGACAAACATGCTACTGACCCTAACCCACTTATCATCCATAACACAGGGAGCAACATGCTACATAGATTTTAACACAGCCATAATCCGAACATAAACTCTTTAAAAAGTAACAAAAGGTGTTGAATTCATGTGACCCCATCTAGTACATGCACAAGAAACATTCTTTCCCATCAGGAATGTTAGCTGGATCCATAAGATGTGATCACACAGGATGACCAGAAATTATCCCAAAATGAACAAAGTAACAACTATGAAAACTTTTATCATAAATAAACATAAAAACAAATAAAGTAAATACAGTACAGATTACAAATCGAGGTTTTGGCACCAAAATGAAGTGAGTATTTTAGGATAGAGCAGTACCTCCATCTTGAAACTAAGTTTCCAGTCACCATGCTGTTCCTGCACCAGTTTGCACTCTGACTGGTTAATGGAAATAATAGCGTGTGCAGTAAGCATAGAGGAAGCATGGCAACAGTGAGGATCAATGTGACTGAATGGTGCTGCACTACAGAGCTAGAAGCGGGTGCAGGTGAGGGCAAAGCCCCTAACCAACAAAAAAAATCAATGTACACTCCAGAGCCCGGAGATCCACTTTCCTCCAGTGACGGTTGTTAAAAATACAAGTCCTTGCTTGAATGCTAAATAAGGATTTAGTCTAATGTTTCAGGCACACACATTGAATAGAATAGTGGCAGGCACAACAAAAAGATCTGCATGCAGGTTCCTGGTGCTTGGACAACTAAGGCTTCATCAGGGGAATGGTGTCTGCATCTAAGACAATCCCTTTATACCAATTAAATTCAGAATTGATGATGTTAGAAAATCTGACCAATCACAGATCTCGATTTTTAAAAACAGTAATATTCAGCTCACTTAGTGGTATAAATGGACTAATAGTTATAACAATCATGATATCAGTGACAACATGTTATTGTAGAAAAATACCCCAAAAGACATAAAAAATACACCAAATGTGGTGACAACCAATCGGATTGTTCGAATAAAAAAGAAACATAAGTTATGAAATTAATTATAGTGTCAACTGATCAGCTAACATGTTACACTAAAACAAGATGATTTGTTGTTACAAGACAAATTAATGGCAGAATGATCATAATAAACACTTTTCACAGCACATGTGAAAAATAGTAAATTATTTATGCATTAAGGTCCTCTCGCGCCACCCTGTGACCTCTGGTGTTCCTCAGTGGTCAGTCCTAGGCCTGTCCTTTTTCCATCTTTGTTAATAACCTTCCCTCCATCTCCTCCCACTGTAGCTCGACACTATATCGGATAACCTGGTCATCCTCACCCACTCCCGTGACATCGGGTTGTCAACCGCCAATTGATCGATGATTTCAAGAATGTCCAGACCTGGATTACAGCACACAAACTTGTCCTCAATCTAAAAAAACCAGGCCATGCTCTTTGGGTCCCGTCAAGTTAAAGGCCTCTACCGCCTCCCTGTATCATAAATGGTATCGATGACTTGCCGTCTTAGGTCACTGATACCATCAAATACCTGGGTGTGACACTTGACCCCTCAGCTTGACCTTGGTCATCACATCCAGAATGTATGTATTAGAAGCCAATAGTAAGCTGGGTCTTGCCTACAGAGCAAAAGAATAACCTTACATCTGTTGCTCGTCATGCACCAGCCAGTGGTGTATTTCCTGACTCTGTCCTATGGGCTCCCCCTGCATGTGCACACTGCCAAAGCTCATATCACTCGGTGGCAGGTAGCCTATAACAATATCTGTCATTTTGCACTGCGGTTCCCTGTCTTACCCACCACTGTGACCTGTCAGTAAGCTTGGTTGGCTCTCCCCAGTCAATTATATGAGTTTTGTCCTGGACAGTTTCACAGGTAAGTGCTCAGAACCGGCACCCCTAGTGCCTGGCAGGGCTCCTTGTACCTGCCTCCTCCTCTTACTCCCTCAATCCCTGAACTCTCCCGTCCTCAAGGTTCCTGCTACTCGCACACTGATGGGGATAGGGATTTTGCTGTTTGTGCTCCCAGAGTCTGGAACTCCTTTCCCCGGTTCGCCTCACCTTCCCTCCAGCCTTGGAGCTCCCTATGGACTTACCTGAGGAGCTCTTCTGCATATGGCTGTCAATGCCTATGTAGTCTAGGCTCCTGTACTGGACTATTATGCACCTGTCGATATGGTGACCCCTATGTGGGCTCTGAGGGTTGGATCTTGCTGACTCAGGATGCGGCTTTGTTTAATAATATGCTGGTTCTCTCGGCCCAAGGCAGAGCTCTGCCTGACATACTATTTTGGTGGGTCTACTACTGCACTGATATGTATTTACTGCACTGATCTGTATTTACCCTATGCCTCTGGCTGTGACATTTGTCTGGTGCACTGTTCTTTTCAGCTTTTATGCCTGTTCTCTCCTGCCTAATTATGTGTAACTACTTGACTGCTTATTTCAATACTCACTTGACTCTACTTGATCCTGTACAATGTATGATAGCATTCTTATTGTTCCTGTTCGACTTGTCTATTACTGTACCCCTGTTATTGTACTCTCCGGGTTGTACCTGAAAGTAGGCAGTTGTTTGTCTAGTGTACTTACCTGGTCAACAAAAGCTAATAAATAAATAAATAAGGTGTGTTTTCTCAAAATAGCCAATGGGGACACATGTTATATTACGTAAAATCAGTAAGGATATGATATCCCTATTGGCTGGTACAACTCAATTCATCAAATGTAAACAAATGCTGAGCTGCACCAAGAGAAGACAAGGATGCCAATGGCGTCATCAGGCACTACAGCACATGATTTAGGATGCCATATGGTGTCATCAGGAAAAGAGGTATGTTTTATGACACCATATGGCGTCATCAGACGGAATGAGTTAAGTATGGATATGTGGACAAGTGGCAAAACAGCAGAGAGTTCTATATTTGTGTATAACTGCACACTGGCACGGGTGCAGGGATTGTTTGATGTTGGTAGTGTGAATAATCAGTGCAGTAAGGTGGAGTGTCATGGTAGCAATCTTCCAGGAATTTGACAGCATGCAACGATTGTTGTCGCAATGTGACCTATTCACACACTGGTGAAACATATTAGATGTGATACTGACTGAAATTGACAAGTGGCTGAACTCCCTGTCCCTGAGGCTCGGTTCATAACAAGTGACAATGGGTTAAATGTGGTGAAATGCATCATGAATGTTGGCTTTTTCATGTTCCATGCATGGCCCATTGTTTAAATCTTGTGGTGCAGGAGTTTCTGCAGTACCTGATGTAAAGAAATGCTGACATTTGCACCCGTATCTGTTCTCACTTTCATGATCTGCAAAATCCTGTGACCATCTTCAGCAGTTACAGATGCAAAACAGCCTCCCTCAGCACTGCTTGAAGCTGGAAGTTGTCACCCAGTGGAACTCCACTTTATACATGGCAGAGAGGTTGTATGAACAATACAAAGCCATCTCAGAATATCTTGTGATGCACACTAGCCATGACAGTTCCAGGGCCTCCATGTCTATGACGACTGAACAGTGGTGCCTCATGGACTCTGTAATAACAATTTTGAGGCCTTTTGAACATGCCAAACAGGCAGGGAGTGGTGAGTCTGCCTCCATTAACCAATCAATTCCACTGCTGCGGTGCTGAGGCAGACATTGGTGAATGTACAGGATGGCCTTGATGTTGCGGAGACAGTGCTAGCAGTATGTTGCTGAAACACATGCTGACAGTATTCGACCAGAATCATCACATTTTGAGCATTCAGGCGTGGCGAGAAACTTTGCCATAGCAACAATGCTGGACCCACGACACAAGCGTGGAATTGCCTCAGTACTGGATAAGGGACCTGAACAGGTGAAAAATGTCACTGGGCAACTGGTGCACTTGGTTCTTGGGGCACAGAAGTCACATGCCAAGGTCAGCAAACCTCAGCAGCATAATCCGACAAGGTGCAACTGGAGGTAGGAAGCATATCCTGTAAGGGGAAGGGGACTGCAGTTCAGGTGGTCTGTCATCCAAAGCAACTGGCGTCAACCCACTTTGGGAGGTTTTGTTCCAAATGGGATTTGTGAAATAAATGATTCCAGAGAACAGGATGATGCATCAACCACTGGACTTAGTGCAGCACAGAGAATGGTTGAGTCATATTTGTCTGAAAACAGGCATCTGTCAATAACTGATGATCCTCTTTTGTACTGGATCAGAAAGGTCAGTGAATAGCCAGAGCTGACTACAGTGGTACTGAAGTACCCCAGGTGCCCACCCTCCAATGTAAGTGTCGAGCGGGTATTTAGCTCAACAGGTGCAATAGTTAGGGATCGTTGGACAAACCTCTCTCCTGCAAATGTTGGTTTGCTAACATTCGTAAAAATGAATGAGAGGCATGTACCAGCAGAGACTGCAACCTCAGTATTCATACCCGGTCTAGTCATGGTGCTTTTGGTGATGTAAATGGACCATCCTGGTGGCACTGGCAGTGGCAGCATGAAATGGCCTACCACTGATGTAGATGATGACACAATGGAGAAAGAATTTCCAAGTGGTCAGACTTCAGACATAGATGACTGTGAGGGCAGCTTTCTTATGAGGATGATGATGAGGGGTAATGTTGGCAGGTTTTAACTGAAGTTGTTAAAAGGCAGTGATGTTTGCTGTATGATGCATGTTTTATTTTTTCATGACTTTGTGTGCCTCCCAGACCACCACCAGGACTGATGTTAGCCACCACCACCAGAGAATGACTTTGTGTGCCCCCTGGACCACCACCACCAGGACCAATATTAGCCACTGCCACCACAGAGAATGACTTAGTGTGCCCCCTGGACCACCACCAGGACCGATGTTAGCCACTGCCTCCACAGAAAATGATGTTGTGTGCCCCCGGACCACCACCACCAGGACCGATGTTAGCCACTGCCACCACAGAGAATGACTTAGTGTTCCCCGGACCACCACCACCAGGACTGATGTCAGCCTCTGCCACCACATAGAATGACTTTATGTGCCTCCTGGACCACCACCACCACCAGGACCAATGTTAGCCACTGCCACCACAGAGAATGACTTAGTGTGCCCCCGGATCACCACCACCACCACCACCACTGTGAGCCACTGCCACCACCACCAGATGCAGGAAGATGTCACAGGGAATGTCATCATGTGCCACAGCTATCACCACCAGCACCCACCACCAGTGTCATGCTGACAATGTTTTCCCATTACATTGATCATGCCAAGGCAGAGGAGTTGAAAGGGAGACCACATCCATCAGCTACAGGCATAAGGCTTCTTAATATTAAAACTATAAAGTGAGTATGTGTACTAATATTTTTTATGCTATTCAACTTCCTTTAGCTGTATGTTTTGTTTTCTGTTGCTTTTCTGAGCTGCAATGGTCAAACACATACCGTAAACTTATGTTGTTTTACAGGTTAACAAAAAATGACTCTCCTTCGTTGAAAGTCAGTATCAATGGTACTCCAGCAGTACCATACACAGGAACCTATGGAATATCCATTTCAAATCCATACTGGTAAGTATATATGGTTTGTTTCATCTGTTCAATTTTTTTTTAAAAGAGTGCAACAAATCCGACTGAGGAGGATTCATAAACTAGGTGATGTGTATGTCACATGTAACCCCTAGATGGCGCTATCCCAGGGCTACTACCCCTGCCTGATTTGCCACTAACAGGTTGAGGGGCCTGGATCCAATGGCGGGTGCCTCCACCCAGAGGTCAGGGTTTGCAATAGTTAAACTAACTTGGTCACAGCCCTCTGGGACACTGCAACCCCTTTCTTCCACTAGTGGCCCACACAATATATCAGAATTACCTTCACAGTATACACTTACCCCCAGGTCTGGTTCCGGCACTGGGACCTCCTGTGAAATGAGATACAGTGCAACAATCACAGTACAGTACTTTAACATGAGACAAATACCTCAGGCAGTATAACTTTGCTGAAACAAGCAGCTCTGATTTATTTAGGGGATATAACAAGGACAGGGGAAATCAGGTTAATTAGCTTATCACTCTAATAATCTACCTATGGCTCTGTGCACAGGCCTATCCCTATCAGATTACTGTCCCTGGGTACCCAAGCCCTAGTGCTAGTCAAACCGTGGCAACTGGTAGGGCCCTTTCACACAGAAGAAAAGGAGAATTAAACAGTCAGCAGTACAGTAATTCCATTTGGATTTAATGTGGCAATTCAACAGGGAAGCGACCCTGAATTAGTACTCACGACCTCCAAATAAGATAGGGTCCTTCAATGTCAGCAGGGCTCACTTGAGGTACACAAACCTCTTCACATCCATATAAAGAAAGCACTATACCAGGCAGGCTGCATCTGTATCCGATCGCAATTACTGCACAATACCGGAGAACACACAGCAGATTCAGTTCCTGACAGACCGAGTGCAATTTTCAGCAATTTCTCCAGTCTTCTACAGGGTGAGCCTGGTTTCTACTCTTCAGAGATCCTTTGACTCTCTTTACAGGACGGATTCAGTCCTAACAAGCTGTTACACAAGCTGCAGACCGGAACTCTGGGCCTTACACACGTTTTGACTAAAACTGCACACTGAAAAAGCACAGGCCCTCCTTCTTCACTGCCAAAGCTCAACTGAAACTCCAACCGACAAAACCGGCACTTCCTTTGAGTTCCTCCCAGTTCTTGACTGGATTGGCTGTCACTCACAATAGACTGCTGCTGTTGGTCCAAAAGGCACTGAAGTCTAAACTACATCTCCCAGAGTCACTGCCCATACAATCCTCTTGTGGCTGGCTCAGATTATGAGTCCAAGTTCTGATTCGTCCAAGGCACCATTTTAGAGCTAGCTTACCCCACACTGATTGGTCCAGTTCAGCAGTTCGAAACTAGAATAGGGAACTAGCAGACACAGTTCTGACTGCAAAGAAAGCAGGTTAGACAAACTGTAATTTCATTATTACTCTAAATAATTTCTGGCAAACAGTTACATCTTTCAGATAGGTTCCCTTTGCACTCTAGTGACTGCAAAATGAAGTGAATTGGCAGCAGCTCGAGTGGTACTCAGAGAAGCACACAGTCCCCCATACAAACTAATTATGTCTGCAAGCAGACAGCTCTTAAAGACAGTACCAGAGACTCTAAAAACACTCACTGATAAATGGCTTAAATGCCAAACACCATTCAGGCTTGGAGCATTCAAGCAAGCTCCTGGAAGTCTTTTGGAGCCCCATTTGCAGAGGGTTACACCCTTCTTAGCCTGGGAAAGCTTGACGTCCGCGTCAAGCAAGTACCCATAAGTTTCAACTGCAACCATATACATTTGCATTAGGCTCGCACATGTAATCATCAGTCAATATATCATTTTACCAAGAACACATTTCTGAAACATTGCAGTACGTCACTCTTTACACAGTATTACATACACATTGTACCATAACTCAAGTTATTACCTCTTGTACATGAAACCTGAAGAGAGGGACCCTTCCTATCAGTTACCTTAGGGCTGGATGGGGCAAGGGCACCATACTAGAGGAGCAACACAAGTAACTTGAGTTAGCACTGATGCTCAGTTTGGGCAATGAGCTCGGGGACATATACACTCCTTTATGGACAACATTGAGAGGCAAGTCCACAGGCCTCCCAAGTGAATCATAACTGAGGTGCACCACAGGCTTTACAGCTGACCAGTCTTTCTAGGGGAACCTGTTATAGTCTCCTGCACTCTGAGCCTCATTTTCAGCATTGTCCTCACTTGTCAGGAGTCTCATGGGGGTAGAGTGGTAGAACTTGGGGCACTTTCAGGCCAGGAGTTACAGTTTCAGAGTCCACAACATTTGGCTCGCAGGAGAGCTTTCGGACACTGGCAGTGGACTGTCAGGGCACTCAAAATACTCTTCTTGTTCGGTATCACCAGTCTGCCCCAATTCATCATTTCCTCCCCTGAAAGCTCAAACAGTTCAACCATGCACATGATTCCATTTCATCTGATCTGATGCTTTGCATTCACTTTCTGGGAGCATTGGCTCCAGGGATGAAAGTGGGGGCTTAGACAGTCCAGAAGGCCCAGTTGTCTCCAGTATTGACTGGGGATTGCCCCGAACAATTAACTCAGTTCGTAAGAGATAGTATTCAAAGTCACTCTCACTTTCTTCCAGATATGGACTGACAGTCATGCTCAACTGGGACTTGTGGAGGGAACACTTTAACTTTGCTTCTGTAGGTGCAGACTTTCTTGATCTTTTCTTAGCAGCAGCTCTAGTCACTGGTCCAGAGGGGCATCTTCTAGGGCTCAGACTCAATTAAGATTTGTCCAATGGGCAGTAAATGATTTCTATGCATTGTTTTTACATCTTTGAATTATTCTCAGGCCTTACTTTGTGCTGGCAGATCATCTAGTTTGCCCACTACAATGTGAGGGAGATGGTGCCATCTGTCAGCAATCTTGTGCTTGCCATGCAGTCCCAGATTTCTTAGCAATACCCGATCTCCCTCCTGGAGTTCCTGTGCTTTCACCTTTTATCATACCTTTTTTTGTTGGCCAGATTTCTTTTGGCAGCCATGGATTTGAGCCAGTTGGTACGCATGAGTTAGCTGGGCCTTTAACTTTTGCACATACTGTAAATAGTTGTCAGCTTGAACCCCATCAGGAGAGACCCCAAACACACATCTACTGGTAGTCGAGCTTCTTCCAAACATCAGGCGGTAGGGGAGAATCCAGTGGCATCACTTTGGTGCAGTTATACATGTACCAGGGTGCTAATTTGTTGGCTCCATCTAGGCTTGTCCTTTGGGTGCAGGGTGCCTAGCATATCTAGCAAAGTGCGGTTGAAACGTTCAGGCTGTGGGTCCCCCTGGGGGTGGTAAGAGTGGTTCTGGACTTTCAGCACCCCACAGAGAAAGCATCTCTTTGATCAGACGACTCTCAAAGTCTCCCCTGATCAGAATGGATTCTTTGTGGAGCCCCATAGTGAACAAAAAGTTTTCTATAAGTACTTTGGCCAGAGTGGATGCTTTCTGGTCTTTGGTGGGAAAGCTTGGCATATCTCGTGAAATGGTCAGTGACCACCAGCACATTACTGATATTTCTTTGATCTGACTCCAAACTCAGAAAATCAATACAGACCAGCTCCATGGGTGCACTGGTGGTGATGTTAACAAGGGGGAAGCCCTCTGGGGCAAAGCTTTCCTCTGTGAGCTTAAGCGACTCACAAGTTCGAATGTTTAGCTCCCACATCAGCCCCCATCTTAGGCCAATAGAATCTGGATCTCACCAAGTCAAGTGTTCTGTCTACCAAGGTGCCCCATGTGGTTGTGCAAGGACCTCAGTACTGAGTCTCGAATGGCAGTGGGCAGCACTAGTTGTTGCTTGTCTACTTGTCCCCTCTGTCTACTGTTTCTCTGTATAACAGTTTATTGATCAGTTTCAACTTAGGACCTTCTTTGTATAACAGTGCAGTTCTCAAATCAGTGGAGTAATTTGGACACATCTTTTCCTGCATAGAGGCTTCTAAAGCTGCTTTGATCATGGGATAGCGGGATTGAGCCTTCGAATACTGTCATTGTCCAGCTGAGGCAGTGCACCAATGTCTATTGCAGAAAAGTGGCAATAAGCAGCAGGTATGCAATTCTCAGAGGCTCCCAAGCAATCCACCATGCAGTCCCACATCAGCGTCTGTGACATTTGTTCCTCCCTGTCAAACTTCGGCAGAGTGCCCGAATGTCAGGTTCTGCCAATCGACCCAATCATTCTGGGGAACAGGCCTCCGGGGAGAGCATCAGCATCTATGTGGTTCAGACCTGCTCGGTATTCGAGAGCATAGTCATATGTAGATACTGTAGAAAGCCACCTATGGCCAGTGGCATCCAACTTAGTTGAGGTCTGCATTAGGTCAAAGGATTATTGTCAGTTTTACTAGTATTTTAGCCCCATACAAGTACTCATGGAATTGGTCAACAATAGCCCACTTCAAAGCTAGGAACTCTAACTTATGTACAGGATAGTTCTTTCTGGATGGGGTCAGGCTTCTACTGGCAAAGGCCACTGGTCTCAGGCCATTCTCGTGCTCTTGGTACAACACAGCCCCAACCCTTGCAAGCTAGCATCAGTGTGCAGGACGTAAGGTTTCTTGGATCGGCATAGGCCGACACTGGAGCATGGTAAGTTGATATATGATCTCTGAAAAGCAGTCTCACAATCAGGGTCAAAGCCGGACCCAAATACTTCACTGGGATGAAAATACACTCTTTCAGTCTTGAGGACGCTGACTTTTGGTATTTTTTGTGGTTGTGGGATACCTTGGTAAGAGTTAAGTAAGGGCGGATCACTCTTGAATAGTCCTTGATGAAGGCCGATAATAACCACAGAATCCCAGGAATCTTTGCAGTTCTTTTAGATTTTTGGGCTGTGGCCAGGTGGTCAAGGCCTCAACTTTACTTGGGTCGGCCTTATTCCTCGGTGGATACTATGTGTCCATACATACTTCACTGATGTTTGAAAGAATTGGCACTTATCAATGGACAGTTTAAGGCCAAAGTCCTCAGTCGGTCAATACCTTAATAATACTGCTCTCATGTTCCTCAGTGAGCTGCACCAAACTCAATACTTTATCATCTAGGTATACCAGGCACTCTAGTAAGTTCATATCCCCACTGCACGCCCATCAATCGTTGAAAAGTGGCTGGGGCACCTGAAATCCTTGAGGCATCCTCATGAATTCATAGAAGCCAAGCCCAGCCCGGACAGATAAAGGCCGTCTTCTCCACGCATCCTCTGGGGCCATGAGTCTGGTGGTACCCTGCGGAGATCCAGCACAGAGAACCACTTGCTCCCGTTTAGGCAGTCAAAGCATCCTGAATGCGGGGCATTGTGTACTGATCAGGATAGTCCACCGGTTTAAGGTGCGATAATCCACACATCCTTACTGTTCCATTCTTTTTCCTCACTACCACAATGGGGGAAGCATAAGGGCTTCTGGATTCTTGTATTACACCAGCAGCTAACATCTCTTGCAGATGCCGTCTCACACATCATCTATGTCAGCAGGTGCCAGGCGTCGAGACCTCTCACGAAATGGTCTTTCGTCATGCAGCCGGATATTGTGCTCAGCTCCTTGCATGCATCCTACATCCCATTCCTTTAAAGAAAACACCTGGTCTCTCGGGCAGTCTTCTCACTGATCCTCACTTTCCATTCAGCTGGCAGCGGGAGTCGTCGAAATCAAACAAGTCAGGCGTTACTCTGTCATTCTTCCTTGAACTCTTGCTGCTGGGTAGCACTGCAGTGTCTGCACAATGCACATTAGCCAGGAAGCAACCTCTGTTTACTCGAATGTCTCTTTCAGACACATTATGAACTTGGACCATTACCCTTCTGGCATAAGCATGGGCTCTAGCGGGCAAAATACTAAGGCTTGACCAGCAGTCCCTCTGGCAATTTTCCATCGCCTGGCATCCAACATTAATATTTTATTCTTAACATCCTTTCTGATACGGACCTCTCCTGTAAGGTACACTGGGCATTTGCCGCCAGGATCAGAGACTCAGGATCCTTCTTCCATACAATTCCGACCGGTTCCTCTGGTTCTGTTTTTCAGCATCTCTGTGCCTCATAGGCCTTCTTAATTAAAGCCAGAACTCTTAAAGCTCTACTAGTCTTTGACCCCTGTTTTTCATAACACAACTGTGCCAGCCTTCCGAACATATGAGCATTTGTTCAATCAACAAAGGGACACCATCATACAGTCCAGTGGGGGACACACTAAGGCTAGGGTCTCTACTTGTTCAGCCACTCCAGCCACGGAGGTGGGGAAAGACAACCAAATTGGATATACCGGAATAGGGTAGGCCTTCACTTAACCCCCATACATGCAGTCCTTCTAATGGTTGTAAGGGCATCTGACAAATGCTTCTGATACCAATCCTGGAACATAATTGTCACTTGGGGCCACTGTCTAATACAGCTCTTGTAGACACTCCATTCACCTTTACAGTGGTCTCCATGGATGGACCCACTATTCTGGACCAGTCTGGAGAGGCAGTAGTGGGGCCTGGGCAATTTGACCTTGCCACAAAAGGATGTGAATTAGCATTTTGGTGCCCTCACTGGGATCATGTCGGCACCTCTTAACCACTGATTTCTTCTCCGAAGCTCTCCTTGTAGCCTATATGCAAGCTTTGTCAGTGTCTTTTGGGGACTGGCATTTCCCTTTCATGTGCCATCTTTCCACAATTATAGCAAAACATACTTTCTGGAGTTTGAGCTGGCCGAGGCGCCACACTGGGAGCCAGGGCAGGTATTACTAACTGGAAACCTGGGTGCCATCTCTGTCTGCGGTGTGATAAGCATTTGGAGACATCTCATCAGTTCTCCACTTCCATGGTCAAGGAATTGAGTTTGGAGCTGTTATCAGCAGGAGATACATGGGTGGGTACCCCACCCCCTAGCAGATGCAGTCGGATATAGGTCAGGGCCCCTACTTGCAGGCGTGGCCTTCATAAAGGGACTGTTTTGAATTCCCAGATCTCTCTCAACAGTTCGCCCCATTGTGGCATATCTTTTTCCTTGTCAGAGCACTCATTGACTGTCAACCTCTGCCCTGAACTTCACTTGATGGGTCACCCTCAGTCACTCGGGTGTAGCCACAGCTGTTGGTGCAGGTCCTCCCGAGGTCGCTTTTTCTCAACTCCTCAATTTCTCTCATTAACTCATCATAGAGGGTGGGATTCCAGTCGATTTGCCAGGCGTAACTTGAAGCAACAGCAGTTCTGAGAGGGGGCAGACTTAAGGATTCTGTCCGTCTGGTTGCGGTCTCAGTTCAATCGCTGCAACTACCCGTTCTGAGGCATTCTTGCAACAATTTTTCCAGCCGAGAGACATACACAGACAACAACTCCCCTTGGTACTGTTGTGCATTTCTTACTCTCCACCATAGGTCCTCATCAGAATCTGGGCTCATACACATTCTCCAAGGCCTCAAGATAGGCCTGTGCAGTCCCTTCAGGGTTTACTGGCCCGTTGCCGGATGGTAGCCAGGACAGGACCTCAGAGGCCTCACTAACCCTCTTCGCTTTTGCCTTCCGAGCATTGCCATTCTAGCACTTGGGGGCAACATAGTCTATCCAGGTCTCCCAGTCATCCTCCTTAGGAGTGGGAGGTGCCAGAGAAGATCCTCAACCTTCGGTAGAGAGTCGTGACTAATGGCAGGTGCGAAATAGGAGTCTGCCTTGGTTCAGCCACCATTACGGGCACTGGAGCAGGAGAGGGTGTTGGGGAGGAACACCCCAGGTGGCAAGAATAGTTTCTTCAAGTCCTCCACAGTTTTCCTCTCCCAGCAACCATTCAGCAAATTTCTCCTCAAAAGTTTCAGATAGTGGTGGGGGCTGATTCCCCGGTCTTTACTGTCCTTAGTTATCACTCCAAGCAGTGAGGGCTCCTCTGGGGTAATGGTCTGTGGCACTTTGGAGCTATCTATGGGATCCTTAAACTCTACTAGGCCAGGAAAGTGTGGGTGAGCAGATTAGCATGCCGACCCACCACCACAGGGTTTTGTAAACCTTCCACCTTGGAAAGTACTCCCTGCACAGTGTCCGTATTGATACCCAGGGGATGTCCAGGATAAGCATAGCATTTTGGGGTCGATCTCCTCCCCAGTACACCACTCCACCAGCCGGTGCACAGCTACTCTGTCGGGTACCCATTTTTTTCTTAACAGTGGTTCGTAAATATGGCCACTAGAGGACACACAATCCCAGCGGTGAGCCTCCAAGATGTAACCCCAGATGGCGCTATCCCAGGGGCTACTACCCTGCCTGATTTGCCACTAACAGGTTAAGGGCCTGGATCCAATGGTGGGTGCCTCCACCCAGAGGTCAGGGTTTGCAATAGTTAAACTAACTTGGTCACAGCCCTCTGGGACACTGCAACCCCTTTCTTCCCCTAGTAGCCACACAATACATCAGAATTACCTTCACAGTATACACTTACCCCCAGGTCTGGTTCCGGCACTGGGACCTCCTGTGAAATGAGATACAGTGCAACAATCACAGTACAGTACTTTAACATAGACAAATACCTCAGGCAGTATAACTTTGCTGAAACAAGCAGCTCTGATTTATTTAGGGATATAACAAGGACAGGGGATATCAGGTTAATTAGCTTATCACTCTAATAATCTACCTATGGCTCTGTGCACAGGCCTATCCCTATCAGTTACTGTCCCTGGGTACCCAAGCCCTAGTGGCTAGTCCAAACCCGTGGCAGCTGGTAGGGGCCCTTTCATACAGAGAAAAGGAGAATTAAACAGTCAGCAGTACAGTAATTCCATTTGGATTTAATGTGGCAATTCAACAGGGAGCGACCCTGAATTAGTACTCACGACCTCCAAATAAGATAGGGTCCTTCAATGTCAGCAGGGCTCACTTGAGGTACACAAACCTCTTCACACATCCATATAAAAGAAAGCACTATACCAGGCAGGCTGCATCTGTATCCCGATCGCAATTACTGCACAATACCGGAGAACACACAGCAGATTCAGTTCCTGACAGACCGAAGTGCAATTTTCAGCAATTCCTCCAGTCTTCTACAGGGTGAGCCTGGTTTCTACTCTTCAGAGATCCTTTGACTCTTTTCACAGGACGGATTCAGTCCTAACAAGCTGTTACACAAGCTGCAGACCGGAACTCTGGGCCTTACACACGTTTTGACTAAAACTGCACACTGAAAAGCACAGGGCTCCTTCCTTCTTCACTGCCAAAGCTCAACTGAAACTCCAACCGACAAAACCGGGCACTTCCTTTGAGTTCCTCCCAGTTCTTGACTGGATTGTCTGTCACTCACAATAGACTGCTGCTGTTGGTCCAAAAGGCACTGAAGTCTAAACTACATCTCCCAGAGTCACTGCCCATACAATCCTCTTGTGGCTGGCTCAGATTATGAGTCCAAGTTCTGATTCGTCAAGGCACCATTTTAGAGCTAGCTTACCCCACACTGATTGGTCCAGTTCAGCAGTTCAAAACTAGAATGGGAACTAGCAGACACAGTTCTGACTGCAAAGAAAGCAGGTTAGACAAACTGTAATTTCATTATTACTCTAAATAATTTCTGGCAAACAGTTACATCTTTCAGATAGGTTCCTTTGCACTCTAGTGACTGCAAAATGAAGTGAATTGGCAGCAGCTTGAGTGGTACTCAGAGAAGCACACAGTCCGCCCATACAAAGCTAATTATGTCTGCAAGCAGACAGCTCTTAAAGAGACAGTACCAGAGGCTCTAAAAACACTCACTGATAAATGGCTTAAATGCCAAACACCATTCAGGCTTGGAGCATTCAAGCAAGCTCCTGAAGTTCTTTGGGAACCCCCATTTGCAGGGGTTACACACAAAAACTATTTCTGCAAGACATCATGCACTGTATTACGAACTTGCAGCTGTGCAGCCATGACAGAGTTGAAAAAGTTGCACATAGGTTGTGTTACTTGACAAGCATTGAGCCGGGTTATATGGGCCTGTGGGACTCAGGCCCCAGCAATAGTCTGCAAATGATGCTGAGCCCTACCAAATAATATCGCCAGCATGTTTTCTGCAATTTTGTCTAGGGTGTGGTAATGCGGTTGTCTCCTGTGAGCTTGCTCTCCCGCTGTGAAGGAAGCAATGTGAGAGCTGGAAACTTTCATCTCCTCCCCCACACCTATTGGTGGCCTTTTTGGTGCAGAGGAGCAGCTGAGCAATTGTGGGCATGTCCAAAGAGAGCGGCGATGGGGCAAATTCAGCAAGATGAGGACAGTTGGTTGGTGAAGGAGCTAGGCGGAAGCTTGAGCAGTCAATGGTGGACCAGTTGGGGAGGAAGTGAAGAGGAAGTTTGAATGGGCAGTGGTGGGCTGGTGTGGCAGTACAGTGTGCAGTGAGGTGGGGGCGATGGAGTCGAGTCCATGTCTGTGACTGTAGACCATGAGCAGAGTTGCACCAGCTGAAGGTCGACCAGTTGACAGTCATGAGTTGTGTTGACAAAAGTCTGAGAAGGAGGACCAGGGAGTGAATCAGTCTGTACCTAGCTAAGGAAGCAAGCAAGATGTGTCCAACCCAACTCAGCTCTCTGTGCCAAGTTCTGGTCCAAAGCTCTCACAACATACAATAAATATGGACACTGATTATTGGATGATTTTATTTGTACTTATCTTGTGCAGAGTTAGTTTTGAGATTAATTCCACTGCTGGCACCAAAACTGCTTATTTAGCATTAGCAGAAAAAATAATACAAGATTTGATCAGCTTTTCTGCATTAACAATTTTACAGCATCTTGATATATTTAATTTCTGAATGTTCTAGTTTAGATCTTGAAATTAATTTACTCAACATTTTTGTTGATACAGGGATCCTTTTAAATGTGTACTCCATTTACAGTTGTGTTATTTCAGGGATATGGCACTTTCATTTTCTTGTGCAAATTGATGTTTCAAATCATTTAGTTGGTGGGGCCCTGAGGAGCCACCTTGTGTGAAACTGTTTATATATTTAAAATTATTTTTCCTGGTTGAAATGCAGAGATGATAATCTTGTTTACAAAGGCATCCTGGGGAGGGAACATATAGCAGCAGAAAAATTTCATATTTACTATATATGTACATGTTTTACAATTAATGCAGGCATGATAAGTAAGGAGAGGAACAATCAGATTAGGGAGGAAACTGCATGATATCAAATTGCAGTTTCGGCTCCTCCACAGTAGGATACAGTTGGGTTTTGAGCAACAGCATGGCAGAGGCAGTGCTGGTGGCTGAGCTGTACCCATGGCAAGGTTGTTACAGTCCAGACCTGTGAGAGTTTATGGCTAAAAGTAAGTTGGACAGAAGTCTGCTTATACCTTGGAGCAAGAAATCCACTTCAGGAGTGGTAGTGAAGGTGGCAAGTGAACTGAGTAGCAAGGGTATGGATTTATTTGGTCATGGATGTCATTTGATTTGGTTAATGAATACATTTGACCCACTGTCTGCAATGGAGGAAGGGGCAACACGAGGTGGGGTAGGAGGTCAGGTTAAAGCAGCAAGGACGTGGGTAGAAGGACAGGAATGGGGGTGAGAATCTGCAGAATAATCAAAGTGGATAGGGAAGAAGCAGCAGGTGAACTGGAGCAGAGGATGGGGAGGTAGGAGGAGGATGAATAGGAGGAAGAGAAGGAAAGTGGAGACAAGCATAGCTAGCCAGAAAGGGAAGGGCATAGAGATGGTGAGCGTCTTAGAGGATAATCAGAAACTGTGATGGGACGTTAACCAGGGTAGACTGAGGCAATTATGGGTGTTTGAAAATTGCCAGGAACAAACATGCTAGTCTAGCAACCCACACCCAAAGTGAACTGAAGATGGGTGGTCTGGGTTCTCTGTTTTTATACTGCTGGGATTGGTGGTGAATTTAGCTAGCTGCCCTTTGCACCACAGTCTGTTCATTATTAAACAAAAAGCACACTCCAAACTGTGGATATCCTCAGTTATGTATTAAGTACTGAAATCAACAATACAAAAGTAGCTAAACATTATGTGGGACAAGTATCAGTTTTCATATGTCTGCAGGCAAATTAAATAATTCATGCCCCAATACAATTCCATGCCAACTTTAGATTATTCATCCACAAAATGGTGACTGGTTTGTGAATAGGGCTCTAATATTATAAACAGACTCTGCCTGTCTGTCTTAGATATCTATCTATCTGTCTGTTGATCTATCTATCTATCTATCTATCTATCTATCTATCTATCTATCTATCTAATGTTTAAGGAAGATGACATATATTCATTAATCCTTACTTTATTTTCAGTGGTGTCCTTCCTAAATGTTTAGTGATTCATTCTTCAAGTTCTCAGCAGCAAAGCATTTTGCTAATAATAGACCAAGCAGTATTAGAGTTTAAGGTGCTGTGGGCTGCTGGATAACTCTGAAGTGTGTTGCACTTCTACTCAGATGTTATGGGTATGTTTTACAAGCCTGGGTCTTTACATTCTGGCAGCTTGGGTAGAAGGTGCTGCAGCTAAATGATATACTGTTGGATCAGGTTAGGGAAACAGCCAGCTAACAGACAGTGCTGCACATATCCCATGTGGATATGACAGAAACTACTTAACCTGGTTTATGATGCATGCAGTAATTGGGTTGTACTGGGATTCAGACCTGCATGTGTAGGTTCACAGCCAGCTTTGAGCTCTAAACAACTAGTTTGCACTCTCTCACAGTGGGGGTCAGGGCAGGGAGATCTGAATGGGCAAAACTGGTGCTGAACATGCTGGAGTTCCTGCTGGAAAATGTAGTACAGTATATCCCAATTTATTGAGAGCCTAATATATACTTTTAGTCATTGTTTGTAGACATTTGGTGTGGATTTTTAATATGCTTTTTAAACTGGTTTCTGTCCTAGTAAATGGTAGAAACCACTGACCTTCATGATTATAGTTATAATACAATCTATAACCCCAGACCGCTACATTACCATGCATTGTGTTCTTCTCCTATATACCCCCATGGAGACCTCTGACCTCTGGGGCCAGGGGTGGGCTTTGACTCTGACCCGGGCCCCACCAAACATTTTACAAACCTGGCTCCTATGTTGACAAGATGTGGTTTTGAAACATAACTTGAGTTGAGATTGAGAACCAGGGACACTGTTACAGTATATTTGTTACACAGCCTGGTGCTAAATTAAGTTGCGATTGATCTGCTGATTGCAGTGTGACAGCTTAATATCTGTGTTAATAATCCAGATACCTGTGGAACAGCCATGGCTTAAACATAATGTGTTACTGCTGCAATCAAGTTGTAATAAGTCCATTTATTTTTTAGGAAACTTCCAGATGCTTTGTTGTGGCATAGTTGTGTTATCCAAAAGTTCTTCAACATCAGGCACCCCTCCCCGGCTGGGGCAGACATGCAACACCAGAAGTCATTTCAATCGATGACCATGACCATCATTACCAACCAGATTCGAGAAGGATACAGATGAAATCTGTGAAGAAATAACCAAGTAAGAAACCATTAATGAGACTTACCTGCAAATATAGCTTCCCCCCACCAAAACAAACACACATACCTTCATTGGCTTGAGAGTTATCCATTTCCAATTTAAATGCAAAAGTTCTCATCAACACTGGAATGCACACCAACAGTATCTGTGACCTGTGATACAAAACAATACAATGAGTACATGTCTATATATGTCAACTCCCACCTACAAAATACAAATATATATATATATATATATATATCAATCAATAAACTTACCAAGGCTACTATTAGTGTACAGACAAAGGGCACCCTTCCATCCGTTGAGATGATTGCATTGCATTTGCGGGAATCTCAACACATTAGACCAGTAACGGTTTGCTCATAGTCATCCTTTCTGATGGGACTTTGTATGTGGTGTAATGCTCCCACTTCACTTCATTACCACTTGTCAATTTTCTGGACACAAGACAGATGCAGTTTGGGGATGCAGAAAAAATCTGCACTCTGTGTGAGTACTGCACACATGACTGAGTGCACCACTAATTTGGGGACTTTGTATGTTAACACTCCCATTTCACTTTGTTAACACGGTCAATTTTCTGGATACAAGACAGATGCATTTTGGGCATGCAGAAAAATCTGGGCACTCTGTGAGTACTCAGCACATGACTAAGTGTGCCATTAATTCTGGGGACTTTGCATTTTATGTTATGCTCTCATTTCACTTAATTACCACTTGTCAATTTTCTGGACACAAGACAGATGCATTTTGGGATGCAGAAAAGCTGATGACTCTGTAAGTACTGCACGATGACTGAGTGCACTATTAATTTGGGGACTTTGTATGTGGTGTAACACTCCATTTCACTTTGCTACCACTTGTCAATTTTCTGGACATAAGACAGATGAATTTTGGGGATGCAGTAAAATCTTGGGACTCTGTATGAGTACTGCTCATGACTGAGTGCACCATTAATTCTGGGAGACTTTGTATGTGGAGTAACACTCCATTTCACTTCATTACCACTTTGTCAATTTTCTGGACACAAGGCAAGTGCATTTTGGGATTAGGGAATTCTGGTGAGTCTGGGAAATATTTCTGGAGCCTCAGTAATGTTTACTTTCTGTCATACTGTAGTGAAGTATTTGTCAAAAGCAGGACTGAGCACTGCAATTATACTGTGCTAAACTACATATGTGCAGTCTGTCTTCTTTCCTGTGTGTGCAGACACTGTCCAGCATTGTTGCAAACATATATATATATATATATATATGCTGATGCTTATTTGTTGCACTGTTCATGGTGATGGTATAAAGAATAAAGATAAGAATATATATAGAATATTTTATTTGTACCATCAACAGCAGCAGACAAAGTCAATGATTTGTTTTCAGTGGTCTTGGGCCAGTGTGCACCTCAATCATTTGTCACACAGACACAGTGCACACATGACTTTGCAGAGATAATAGCACAAAATTCATGCTTTTAAACAAACCATACCAACAGACATAAAATATTGCTGAGGCACCCAAAATATTCTATGATGTACAGACATGTTGAAGTCAGAATATGTAACAGGCCCTGCAGTACACTGCTACCACACTGTGCTACCACTGGCGCCATGTCATGTTATGGTGTACACCAACTTGCTGTAAAACTGACACTGCCAGTGTAAACTAGAAAGACATATTCCAGAACAAATCATGAAAAGAAGGAATGTGGTAATACAGTGTGGTGACAGTGAACTGGACCTTACATATTTTCTGACTTTATAATGTCTGTACAGCATGAAATATTTGTGCATCAACAATACTTCATGTCTGTTAGATACAGTTTGTTGAAAAGCAGGATTTTTGTTGCTGTGATCTCTAACAAAATATACATTACATATTGTTATCTTTATTCTTTATACCATAAACACAGTAGCAAGTCAGACAGCAATCAACATATATATGTTTGCAGGAAGCTGAACAGTGTCTACAGTACATACACACAGGAAAGAAGACTGACTGCACACATGCAGTTTAGCACGGTATACTTGCACTGCTCAGTCTGGTTTTCCACAAACACTCCACAACAGAAAGTAAACATTAATGAGACATCAAAACAGTGCGCACACACACACACACAACCTTAACAGAAGGAAGGGGGCCAGAATACAAAGTGTCACACATGTGGAAGACAAGAAAAGGCATAATTACATACAAGGGTCGATGATGGTGGAGGAATATATTTTACAACACAGCAAGGAAGGTGTGGGGCACATGGTGTGAGGGAAAAATTAATGTGGGATCCCATTGTGATCCAGCAGCAGTTCCAGCATGGACATAATTTGCAATTGATGTCCCTCTATGCAATCCAGCCACTGCTTGACAGCACTCACCCTCTCGTTGTTCTTCTCAACAGCACTCCAGAGAACTGCCAAGTCAGCCTGTGTTACATGCAGTTCTCTGGGGTCCACACGTTCTACAGGCTGATCTGCAGTTGGTGGTGATGGGGGTGCTGGTGAGCAGCAGGTGCTGCTTTGGTCCTCATTGTCTTGGGCTGCTACCACGCACAGTTGTACCCTCTGCCACAGAAAGGCCAGCAGGTGCAGGCATGGCCTGTTCTGTGGCAGCCTGCCACTCCAACTGGTGGTGTTTGAGCTTATGGGTGTGCTGGCCCCAGTCCCCAGGTGAATCCCGGGGTCCACGGCACACCTCCACCTCACATAGGCACATGACCACGCTGCTATCCCCCAACACAGTTAAAAATCTGCCCAAAAATGGAGGTGCTGGGAGGACCTGGCATAGGCAGGGAGGGCCAGATGAACTGGCAGCCATCTGGTCATGGTGCTCAACAGGGATGGGATCCACACCTGGGACTGGGGCACAGGCACATCCTGCTCCAGAGGACCTGGTGCTGGAGCTAGTGCTGGATGTGGTGGTGATGGTGGTTCAACTGCCTTATAGTCAGGAGGCAGTACTGGTCCTACTTCCGGTGGGGGGACATTCAGAATTTTCAATTGGTCTAATAGGAATGGGTGGACATGCCCCACTTGCATGCATAGGGTACGACACCTACCAGTAACACACTCTTCCAGAGCTGCCCCCACCCCAGACATTCCTCACCCTGGCCCATCTCTCCTACTGTGATCCTTCAGTCTGAGCCATCACTACTCACACTGTCACACAACACTCACACAGTCACACAGGCACAGACAAACAACTAACTACTTATAAAGGTAAGAAAATACATTTACAGAAAGAACAAATTAAGTAAAAAGAGTACAGAAAGACAACAAAATGTAGCTTTTAAAAAGCTGTTGGGTCTAAATCAATGTTTAAATCTCCTCCTTGCTCTGATCTCTAAGTCTCAGCAGTGACAAACACACTCCTCTCTCTCTCTGTCTGCACAGGAGAAAGTAAAAGTGTCTGCTTGTATGATTCACTTTCTTCCTGCTTGGCTAAGAGCATGTGACTTACAGTACTGTAAGCCATGTGATGTGTATGGGGTGGGGAGGCTGCCAAATCTGAAACATGAAGTGTATCACTTAGAATCATAATGAGGAATGTGAAGTCCATTAAAAACAATGACTTCACCTTGCCATTCGGCCTTAACGTGAAGTGGTAATGACAAGGCGGTGTGAGTACTTTGCATTGCCCACTCTGCATAGCGGAGTGGCAACACAAAGTTCCCACTTCATGTCCACTTCACGGTCGGAATTAAAATTAGCCCATCTCTAAGTACAGCACCTTTTGACAACTAAAATAATAAAAGGAGTGCTCCTTTAATATGGCTTTAACCATGTTTTTTGCATTATTATTCTTGGCTGGTTCTGTACATCAACTGTTGAAAATAGTTCTGTGATTTTGTGGTAATTTGCATAAAACATGATCCATTGGTCTCTTTGTTGATGCAGCCTGCCATACGCCATGCACACTGTGGCAAAAACTCTGGATCTATTAAAAATATGTATTCTGAGTTTTGGAGCCGTGAGGGAGGTACAGAGGCAGGTGTTTGGGTCTGCACCTATCTCTTTCAGGCTCTGGTTTTGTGACTTTTGTTGGTGTACGTAGTAGCAACAATTTGTATACATATGTTGGTGTCAGTCCATTTGGGTATCCTGGTGTTATGCGGCACTAACGAGTGGGTGCCCACTGAAACAGTGCATCACTTTTGGCTAGTGCCCTGATGGCAGGGGTGTGGGGTAGGTGACTGGATAGGGATTCTCGCAGAAAGGCTACAGGATATCACGTGGTATACATGCACAGGAGTGGTGGAAGCGAGCCTCATGGATGTGGGGTGGGACGGTATGTGAGGGTGGTGCCACAGGGTTTCAGTGAGCTGGCATTGTGGAGTGGTGGGATAGGTGCCAACTTGGGGTGGTGGGGATACAGGGTTGGGACCGGTGCCAGTGGTTTTGTTGCTCCGGCCTGAGACAGTGTTTTTATTTTTTCGACTTGCTACCACCCAAATGAACCCCTGGAGTTGAGGGTTGAGAATCCTAAAGCAGGGGATGCGGGGCACTAGCCTCCAGCAACAAAATAATAGGATTTTGTGCACATGGTTTGGTTTGACTGGTATTCCACATTGCGAAACTGAATTTCGTGATGTGGGGTTATAAGGGTGTTCGGTATGCCAATTCACCCTTATGACATGGTGCTGTCCAGTTGGTACTTTTAAAAAGCAACATGAGAGGAGGTTATATGGCCTCATAGCTCTTCTTCTGTGTGGTCTCTACAAACATCCACCTCCTTCCATTTATTCTGGCCACAGCATCAGCACTAAAATACCTTTGGCTGAACACTACAGATCATGTTGACAGAAGAATTGTGTTTTGGAGCTTAGACAACACTGGTAAATGAAACAAAGGACAGTGGTCTTTTCCCACCAGGTCCAGTTGTCCACTTTCCACCAAGATGACTTCTTCTTCTTCATGCTCCATTCTCTCTCCAGACACAGACAAATACGTCCCGCTGCTAAAGCAAATAGGGCTGAATGTGAACTCTATCAGAAAATGGTTACAGACACACAAACAGTGCTTACTACCTTGTCCTGATGAATCAGTACAACAAAAGTAAGTCTGCAACCTCCACATCACACAGAGTGAAATGGCAATCCACCTTCAAACTACTGAGGAGGAGGTAGAATGCCTCACATGAAAGGTAAAGGACCTAAAAGCTGCAGATGCTGAAAAATCTGAGGCTCCTAGGATTGCTGAGGAATCAAAGAGTCAAGACCCAATTGCATATCTCACTCAAATTCTTGCAGGTTTTTCTATACCTAGAAGCATCCAAGTTTGATTTTGAACTAGACAGAGCCCACAGGATTCAACACGGAAATCCTCTAGTACAGCACACAGCTGCCCTTGTCTACTCATCTTTAAATTTCTCAAGATTCAGGATAATGAGCTTATCCTGTGGAAAGCAAGAGTAGTGGAGCAAATAAAAGTTAATGGCACCAAGATCTGTTTTTGTCCAGACTATCCCAGGAGAGTACTTGAGCCTCACCATGTGCAGTATATGACAAGGTGAAAGCTGGCTTTGCAACAATGGCATCAGTTACCCTTCTATATTCAGCCAACTATCTTTGACTTTCAAGGAACAGATGCTGCTTTTTAAACTTCTGAAGAAGCTGATCTTTACTTCCAGCAAACCTTGGAATCCCTGTAGCTTCCCAATCATTCTCAGAAAGCCAGCCTGTGGAAATGGACTCGACTCTGTTTGCAACAGCAGCTCAGCTGAGCAAGAGCTGAATAAAAGGACAATTCAATGACTACAATGCAACCTATTTCACCTTCTTTATGGCACAGCCATCTGGGTTCAAGTTCCCAATATCTGTTTGGTTTCACTGTGCCAGGTACTGTCAATTTATTAAACTGATTTATACATTTTAAAATTAACCATGAGTTCTGATACCAGAATGCTACACTGAGTCTCATAGTGCACCTACCGCCAACTAACAAACTATCATCCACCCTCAGATCTCTTCTAATTGGGGACAATCTTTTCCTGCCTCATGCAGGCCAGAGTTTGCATACAGTCATGGGGCACTACATGTACTGATTTATTGACTAACAGTAGAACTCTTCTAGAGCCCCATTATCTGCCTTTGCTGCTCTCTATGATGGCAATTCACCACCACAACACTTCGAGAGAAACAGAAACAGGCCTTCGCCACAGATTGTTAACAGCTGTATGTAATATATGTAAGCCACTGTCCTGCTTGCACAGCCTTCTGAGATCATTTTTTTAATTTAAAGTTTATTGATTTTGCATACACACCTCAGAGTAACAGAGAGTACAATGACAGAAAAATTTTCCATTCCATCCCACCTTCCCTCACCTCCCCATATGCCCCAGCCCCCAGGTGCCATCTATACAATGCAATTCCCAGTCACAAAAGGGCTCCTTCAAGAAGAACATTATTAAGTTTCTCAGGTAGCATACAACTACCACTTTAAAGCTTAATAAAGAATATGGAGTTTTTCCATATCTTCTATATTTACACATACTATCATATAGGCTTGAGATCATCCTTTCAGTGTGTAGATCTGAAGTAAATCCTGAACTCATTCTAAGTAAGAAATAGGCAATGAGTCCAGCCAGTGCCGAGCACAAGCTTCTTCACTGAAAGTGCAAATATAGTGATATGATATCTATGAACCATAACTGAAAACCACTGAAGTCCCCTACAGGCATGCCTCAGGAGTGAAGTATTCTTGAAACCCCAGCAGAGGGTCTATCCTATTCTTAATTGTTTCCATAGAGGAGCAACTTTGCAACATTCCCAGAACATGTATTATAGGGTACCTACATCCTCATTGCACCTGTTTAACAAAGGCATGTTCTTCCTTCCCATCTTTTGCAACTTGTACGTGTGTCATGTACATATCATTAAGAATCTGCAGTTGCATTAACCTTAACCTATCTTGTGTAATATAATGGTGACAACTTCCCAGATTTTGTCCCATCTGGGTCCAGATTGAGGGTAGAGGTCCATCCAGTATCTCAGAATCCCATCTATTTTCAGGAACACTTTGATATATAAACTGTCATATATGTTAGAAACCGCATGTGGGACAGCAGCTAGATCACTACACTCTTTAAATGGGTTGTTCAGATGTGGGATACCATCACTTGTTTGAAGTATTGAACAAGCATGTGTCTGACTTGATATACTTTGAAAGCCATTTTGTGTTCAATCCCACACTTGTGCAGTATCTCTGCAGTTGACAACCAGTCCCCTTCCCCGTTAACCAGGTCCTCCACCTTGATATCATTCAGCTGAGGGATCCAGTCAGTGGGAATCATTTTCCTGCAATTTGAAATTAGGATTCCTGACTATGGGTTGGGTCAAACCTTTGTATTGATATATTTCAGAGAGCCACATAACTGAGAGTGGTGTGCACTGAAGTGCCAGTAACTGACTGGCACAAACCCATGGACATCGCACCTGATTTAATATAAGTCATTGATGTCAGGGAAATGCTGTTAGCCTCCAACAACTCTCACTCTATGCTAAACCAGAGGGAAACATATGTGATGACTCCAAACCTCCTGTGTTGTGGTCCTTCTCATATACTTACTTGCCTGACTGGCCCAGTGATAAAGACCGAAATGAGGTAATTTTAGGCCTTCCAAGTTTTTAGGGTAGCTAGTTTGTGAACGCCTCCTTGGAGGTTTTCCCAGCCAGATAAAATCTGTGATACATGTATGAATTACTTTGAACCAAGCTTTAGGTAGCCACAGGTTCATAAGGTTAATGGGGTAAAAAATTCTCAGGAGAATATTCATCTTAAAAATATTTACTCATCCCCATAGAGATAGTGGGAGACTATGCCAACATTTCATATCCTGCTGTATTGCTTGAAGTAGAGTGTCCAGATTTAGTTTCTTCATCTGGGGCTCACTTCTAGCTAGCTGTATACCTAAATACTTCGGGATTTGGGAAACCAGTTGAGCCCCAGTTTTGTGAACTCTTGTTTGGTCAATCTGAATTGAGGCGGAAAACAGATGTTTTATCTGCATTAAGTTTGTAATTGGACAGAAAACGATACTCCTCAATTGATTTCTGAACCCTGGAATGGAATTTCCTGGTTGGGATAAATGCAGCAGGATATCATCTGCATGGGCTGCAATTTTCTTCCCTGGTACCTAGTGGTACACCATTGACCCCTGAAGATCTGTTTATGGAAACAACAAGTGGCTCCAAGAAAGGTTGAATAATAAGGGGAGAGTGGGCATCATTGTCTTGTGCCTGCTTGCAGAGACAACCAAGACAAAAATACTCTGTTGCAGTAAATATGAATGACAGGGTTACTTTATAGAGATTTAATCCATGACACAAACTTAAGTGGGAACCCAAACCTTTGCAATAAGCTAAACAAAACTGCCAATCTACTGTATTGAATGCTTTCTGTGTCCAGGAAGACCAGTGCCATAGCATAAGGCATCCCTGGATGCAGAGAAAACATGAGTCAATCTACAGAGGTGATCCACCGAAGATCTGCCAAGCATAAAATCCACTTGGTCAGGACCAATGAGATAAGAGAACCTTTCCACTCTCTGCAAGTAGTTTCGCTAACATTTTAATATCATAATTGAGAAGAAATATGAGTCTATAGCTAGACACCCAGATTGGATCTCTCCTGGTTTGAGAAGAACTATTATCATTGCCTCTAGTAACCTTGGATCTACTTGTTCTTTCTCCATCATGTTATGGAAAACCACTAGTAACCATGGGGTCAACTGCTTCACAAACGTTTTGTAAAGGTTTAGTGAAAACCCATTCAGGCCAGGAGCCTTATCCAAGGGAAAGTCTTTAATTACCCTGATAAAGTCTTCCTCTGTGAAAGCGGTTACTAACTGCTCAGCCTGGGAAGGAGACAAGATAGGTAAAGGAATCTGAGCTAGATATTGATCAACCTTTTCTTGCAGAGGCCTATTTGGCATCTGACTGTACAAACCCTTGTAATAGGTTTCAAACTCTTTAGAAATGTCCCTGGCATTGACTTTGAGGGAACTATCTGATTCAGCCTGTATAGCAGCCATGTAACTCAAAGATTTCTGCTTTTTCAACTGAAGAGCCAAAAGACATCCAGCCTTTTCCCCTGTTCTGAGTATTTGGCTTTAGTTTTCGAGTGTTGGCCATTCCGCTTTTCCTTAAGTACATCACTGTATTTATCCTTCAGCTTAATAAGGGTCTCCTTATCTGAAACACTTGTTTGATTCAAAAGGTATTTCTCTAACTCTAATTTGGGCTAATAACAATTTTGCTCTTCCTCCCCTTTCTTTCCTGGCCACCGCAATCTTAATGAACTCCTCTCATGTATCATTTGAAAACTCCCCATCCCATGGTCGGATTCTGCGTTGAACTCAGTCTCCTTCTTACATTTCTAAGCTTTCTACTATCTGTATAGTAATAGCCTTTTCTTTCAAGATCTGATTATTCAGTTTCCAAACTTTATCCCTGGATGGGTGGCCGAGAGAAAGATTTGACAACCTACCATCGAATGGTCAGATTCTGGCCCAAGTTCCATGCTACAGTCCAATAACCCCAGAAGTGATCAACTCAAAAGAAAATAGTCAATTCTGGAGTCTGTCCCATGAACAAGGAAATGAAAGGTAAATTCCTGACTGAAGGGTATAATACCCTCCAGGGGTCAACACAGACCTACGGGATCCATTAGTTCTCTTAAGGCTCTCCGTGCTGGTAACAAGCCCAATTCTCTCCTCCCCACTGACTTATCTATATTGGGATCAAGGAGGTTCCAATCTCCCAGTAAAATTGGGAGGATAGGAAAGGTGATAGTAATTTTCGATATCCATAAAAAGGATGGTGAGTCAGAATTAGGCCCATAAAAGCAACCCAGTACCAACTCCTGTTTAAAATCTTTCCCCTAATCAAAACATAGCACCCTGTGTATCCCTAATACATTGGTCACATGCAAAGGGAAGAGAGCGCACAATAAAATAGCCACCCCCTTACTTGCCGTGCTGTCCCCAGCTGCAAAACCTTGCCCCACATGCTGCCTCCACAATAGACTGGCTTCCTTTCTCTAGTAGGTGGGTCTCTTGGAGCATTGTAATATTCCCTGAGATGACCCAGGTGTTTGATCACTTTCATCCTTTTACCAGTTACCTAACCCCTCACATTCCACAAAAATATTTTTAATGGGTAACGCCATATTTAAGACTCCTGGACTGTGCTTGCCTTTGTAGTTTATAATAACATAACCCCACTGTGTACCCTCCTACACTCTTAGACCCTATTTGTCCTCCCCAATATCCCTGAGGCCCCACCCCAAAAATCCTTATACACTGTTTCCCACCTGCCTCCCCACTACCACACCCCAAAGTACATCCTCTACTGTATATCTCCTGATACCCTTGAGAACCCAAATCGAGACCAAGTACAGAACTCGTATTTGAACCCCCTCCCCAACAACACTTTCTATGGCCTGCAATGATCAGCATACCGACTATCCACCTCCCATCCACCGAACAAGTTCAGTTGGTAACAAGCCCATAGATATCAGCTAGTTAGATTCACTAAGTGATTCCTATAACTCTTAACCTAACAAAACAGTGGTAACATTCAGCATTTTGAAATCATTTCAGAAACATTCTTCGTGGGACCCCCCGCCCAACCACATGCAAGATCCAGTCCCAGTCACTCAAAAGTCCAAACTCCAGCGATTTATGTGGTATAGTGCAAGCCTGTTATAATGGACACATCTGTACACAACTTTTGTCCATTATATCCAGTGTCTGTTATATCCAGAGGCGGTGGAGCCTATGTGTTTGGTGCGTCCTATGTGTGTGAGCAGGGTTCAGAGTGAATGAGAAACTATTATAAAACTTCACACATTTCTCAAAATCCTCCCTATATATATGTTTCTATACTTTGTGTTTTATTTAGAGTTATTTAACTGTCGGGAAAATTATTTTTTATGAAATTTATTGCAGAAGGTAAGACTTATAGTAACTCTAGTGACTGAATGTTTGGGTTCTAGGACAGTAAGAACAAAAGCAACTGTACTTGTAGGTTTTATTAAACAAGCATTTGTCAGTGTCGAATGTTGCTTGTTTCTATGTGCTGTTTAGGTATTTGAAGTCATTGAGTGCAAATATTGAAAATTTAGCGGAATCCTACGAGCGTATACCAGAACTGCGCAACGACACCGTAAAACAGTTGTTTTTAGGAATTTTTCACCAAATTTTCAACACATAGCCATTTTAAGACCTCTGCTCATGAACAGTGTCACTGTGATTTTGTTAATGTGTCCCATACATTGAGTTTGCACACTCGACTGCGCCATTGTGCGCTAGATGGGTGGAAATACGTTTTGGGCAGGATGTGAAAATGACAGCTGTACTGCTCATAAGGAGGTGTGGTAAAATGGCAATTTTGAAATTCTGGAGGAAAATATTGAAAATTTCGTAACTTACGAGCCTGTGTAGGAACTGCGCAACGACGCCAGAAACAGTCATTTTTAGGAATTTTTCACCAAATTTTCAACATAGCCATTTTAAGACCCTCTGCTCAGTGAACAGTGTCACTGTGATTTTTCTTAATTTGTCCTGTACATTGATTTCAAGACACCAACTGTGCCATTCTGCGCTACATGGGCGGAAACACATTTTGGGTAAGATGTAAAAATGACAGCATACTACTCATAAGAAGGTGTGGTAAAATGGCAATGTTGAAAATCTGGAGGAAAATATTGAAATTTTCATGAATCCTTAACTCATGAGGAACTGTCATGTACCCACGCCGTAGAAACAGTCATTTTTGGAATTTTTGAACCAAATTTTTCCACATGGGGTTTTGGGACCCCTTCTCATGAATGATGTCACTGTCATGGCAGTATTCAGGCCCGATGGGTGATTTCACAGTCACTGCACAGTCATCTGCCAAATCACCTTTGGGCCCGACTAACGCCATGACAGTGACATCATTCATGAGAAGGGGTCCCAAAACCCCATGTTGAAAATTTGCGCAAAATTTCAAAATGCCTGAGATATGCAACAAAGTTGAAACCCCTATCTAGGCCATTATACAGCTTACCGCATTTCCTCAGTTCGCGTGGTCGGCTTTGAAGAGTGCAGACGTGTTCCCGGTCCACCGAAGACTGTCACGCCGGAGTCTGGAGGTAAGTATGGGGTGAGGGGGGCGGGGAGGCTGGCGCAGTGGTGGGTGCGGTTGTGGGAGGGGGGTCGGGAGACGCCCGCTGGGACCGCTGCTTTTCAGGTTAAAATTAAAAAGACGCTGTGGATAGTTTGCCACGCTGGGTGGGCTCCCAGTGTGGCACAAGGATGTTGAGGGGAGTTCAGCTGACGGGATTGGGCACCCCTGCCGGCCTATGGAGCTGATTGCCACGCTGGGGTGGGCTCCAGCGTGGCACCTACAACTGGGGAGAGACGCAGCTCAGCCGATGGGGATTGGGCACCCTGTCCGGCTACACAGTATGCAGGCATACACACCTGCATGTCGAAGGGAACTACGCTTCTTATCTCTACTCACTGAAATAGCTCCCCTTTCAACTGTACAACATTGCATTTTGGAGCGGCCAGACAGCTCCAAAATGCTTTGGCTTACAGGGCCGCTACCGCCAGCTCACTGACTGAATTGAGGAGGAGGTGACACCTCCGAAATCTCCGATGATGGCACTATGTTTCTTGCACATCCGCAAGCAACATAAAAATAAAGTAACTTCCATTTTAGTGGAATCAACTTATAAAAGTTTATGCAGCTTATGGACAATTATTGTATAATAAATTTAGTCTCTGTATTTCCTCCATCTAAATTCTACATTTTCCAAATTTCTTCACTAGCCCCAAATACACTACAAATACCTATAAAAGCTTCAAAGTCTCTGTTATAAGCAATGTTTCTGTCCATTATAACCAGAGGAAAATGTATTGATTTGATATTTGGTTTGGGAAATGAGTTTTGTCCACAGTAACTGATTGTCCATTATAACAGTGTCTGTTATAAGTGGAGTGCACAGTATGTGAAAATCAGAAGCAAGTCCCACTGAAAGGAATAAAAACACTTTAAAGGACACTGTCAACCCCTTGGGTCTCAAAGTGTCCCTAGTTTAAAAACATATTTTATGATTGCCGACATCATGAAAAGATTGTCGATGTAGCTGGTAGTTTGATTTTAACTCATATTTTCTTTACAAAAGTAAAAGATAGATTGTCCAACATACTGGTGTTATCACACCAAGAAAGGTTTGTTTACATTCTTGATCAGCTCAAATACATCTTTCCTGGACTTGAGAACACCTGCAAAACAGTCTAGCCCCTCATGATGCTGTGGGAGTTTAAGAGGCTACTTCCTTATCAGTGACTGAACTTTTGGGTGTGTTTCTATTGCTCAAGAAGCATGCAGTAAGAACAGAACCAGGACTGTAAACAAAAACAAGGTTGTTTATAAATATACATTGCCATGCATTTCGGTTCTACTAAACAAGGAGACAGACAAAACAAACAGCAACATCAGTGAATTTTAGAGAGGTAAGCAATCATAAAATGTGAGGTTTCAACTAGAAATAATATGATGAAAAACAGGTTGACAGTGTCCCTTTAAAAGAAAAACAAAACCCCAAAAGAGAAAAGGGTTAATAAACACCCTGTAGTATCACTGGTTGTTACTCAAAATAGCTCCTTGTAGCTTTAGCCACAATGCAGTAACCGAAAACAGTCTGAAAGAGTCATCCCTGTATTTCTATCCCAATGCAAATTGCAGGTCTAGAGTCATAAGCCTCCAGTAGGTTAGTCCATGTCCCAAAACAGAAACAAAGCAGGCCATGGCATTAAATTTTCCTGCCTGTTGTCAGTCCCTGTTCCTTCACCAGGATGTCGGCCCAAAAGAAAAAAAGGGGATCCATTGCATGACCTGTTCTTAGATGATCCTCAGGACAGATACCATCACAATAATTGCAACTGAAAATTAGAGCCTGAAATAACAGCTGGCTAGATACAGTAGTTCACATGTTAGTGCAATGCAGCTTGGTAGAAAGCTCCACTCTTCGATACAAACTTCCTGTGACATTAAAACTCCCAGTCGACTTCCACATGAGCATTGAGGACTGTTTAGCCACAAAAGTCATAAAGGGTACCCGTATCACAAATTCACAGTTAATGTCCATTATCAAGTTCTTTACAGTGCTCTGGCCCCTATGGAATTACTGTCAGAATCAAGCAGACTTAGAACAAGCGTTAATTACCTCCATTCTTCATCATGGGCCTCACGCCGATGGAAAACACGTGCATACTCTCAGGCTCCTCAGCAATCCATGAACAAGCTGGCCTTGCCTTTTTAAGTGTATCCATTGCTGAATCCACATCTTCAAATGTAGACCAGGTCCCATCTAAAAGGACCTGCAGCCGGGCAGGATAAGCCATCCAGAACCTGATACCCAAAGCTATGCACTTAGAGATGATGGAGTGAAACAGGGCTTTTTCTGTCTTACTGTAGATGGGAGATCTTGTGTGACTCAAATCTTTTCTCCTCTAAAGCACCTCTTGAATTTCCTCAGTTTGCAAGCACATGTTGCTGTTCCTGAAAATTTAGGAAGCAAAAAATGAGGGGTCTGGGAGCCAAGCCCAGGGCTGGCATGGGTCTAGAGCCTGTGAGTCAGCTTCGATGACGTAATTCATCCTGAAGGAAGAGGGCCCAGCTAGCTTTTACCAACAATTTCTACACAAAGGTGATGATGTTGGATCACTCTTCTTTCTCAGGGAGTCCGATCAGCACCACATTGTTCCTTCTGCTATGTCCCCTAAGTCCTCAATCTTAGCTTCAAGCTTTGATGTTCTGCCTGTTAGCCATGGTAAACAATTCCAGCTTGTCTGCTCATTTCTTGACCGAGATGACTCTCACCTTGTTGTCTGAGGCCCGCTTGGACATGTCTTCCAGTCCCTCTGTCACTGACTTAACTTCAGCCGTGATGGATCTAATTTCTTCTTTGAAGGGCTGAAACTCCATCAGAAAATGCTCCAGTGTGAGCAGGGTTGGGTCAGCCGCTGTGGGGCGAGGGAGCTCTGGTTGGGATCTGGTGTGAACTTTGCTGTTGTGCCTAGACTTTTCGGATGCTTTTTCCGGGTTGGCAGGTCTGGGGTCGCCTGCCGATTTCTACTTCCATAAATGCAATTTTCAGTAGTCCAGTGGATTCCAGAGCAGATGTGGGCAGGTCAGTAGAAGTTTCCTCTGTAAAATGAGCTGAAAATAGCCTATTTACAGCCAGGTGGATGGAGCACGAACTGAGCATGGCTTATGTGGGTGACTGCATCATGTGACTCCTTCCAGATCATTTAACTGGGACTTCAGCTGCCACATATCTTTTTATCTCCATCACTCTTCATAAGTCCTGGACTGGATCTCCTCAGTACTCAACTTCATTATCACAATTTTCTACTGAATGGTAAAGCATAGGGTGGGTGGAGTGAGATTGACGGTCTCCTCTGGCTAAGTATTCTCAGATTCGGAGCAAGCAAACTGCCTAGAGCATCATTGCTTTCTGCTAGGGAGCATGACTAGTGAGCCTCAGCTAGCTGGGATCACTCTATTTTGGCTTCATTTTAGTTATTATTTGTTGTGTACACTATCGCTATGTTTCTTA
This sequence comes from Neoceratodus forsteri, assembly GCA_016271365.2. Taxonomy (NCBI): domain Eukaryota; kingdom Metazoa; phylum Chordata; order Ceratodontiformes; family Ceratodontidae; genus Neoceratodus; species Neoceratodus forsteri. The sequence continues at coordinate 944,885,127 of CM057452.1, forward strand.
TCTGAACAGTCATTTTATCCTATAGAGTTTGCTGAGTGGGGGAACAGGGTATTTCTTTGTCAACATGCTGTTGTTTGGGAGCTGGGGAGAGGCACAGATATAACCTGCTTTGAAATACTACCGTGCTTCACTTCACAAGGTGTCTCTACTGCTACAGATGATTGTTTAAAGTGCATTTGATAGCATTAAGGGACACTGTCAACCTGTTTTGCATAATATTATTCCTAAATAAAACTCCGCATTTTGCGATTGCTTGCCTCTCTAAAATTCATTGATGTTGCTGTTGCTTTATCTTCCTACTTTCCTATGAAATACATGCTAATGGCATATTTGTAAACAACCTTGTTTTGTTTCAAATTCTTGATGTGCTCTTACTGTATAATACCTGAAGACAGGAATACCACCCAAAACTGCAGCCACTCATGATACAATTGTCAGCTTTACTTGTAATGCATAATTAGTGGCTAGAATGTTTTAGGGATGTTCCCAAGCCCAGGAAATATGCAGTGAGTTGATGAATGAATGTAAACAAACATGTTTTAGTGTGGTAACACCAGTATAGTGGGCTGTCTATTTTTCACTATTTGAAAGAAGAAAAAGAATCAGAATCAAACTACAGTACCAGCTACATCCTCAACCTCTACAGAATCTCAACCTCCAGCAGTGTAAAATCTGCTCTGAATTCTTCAAATCCAATTCTCTCCATTTGAGATAGACATCCTCTCTAAGGAGAACCAGGGTCAGAGGCTCATCTCCTGGATCTCCACTTAACTTATAGCCTGCCTGCGGCTTAGGACCAAGTTTGAAGGTGAACAAGTCCTCAGGATCCCTCCTGGACTTAAACAAATATCGTGCTTTCTTCATAATGTCTGAACCAGAGCCACCAGGCTAGCTAAAGTTGTGTACTTTTCCTCCACCTTCAGAAAACATCAACCACTCTCTCTAAGTTCTGGAAAGTTGACTATGTCCTCTTCTCCCTAAGGTGCAGTCCATGGTTCCAATCCTCAAAGTGAATGATTCCACCATTACAGACCCCTCCTGTGGCCAATGAATTAAATACTTTCTTCACTTCTTGTGCCTCCTCCCTTCTCTTCTCCTTCCTCCAGCATCTCCACCTCTCTCCCCCATACCCCTCTACACAAATTCCTCCTTTCATTCACTCCAATCTCTTCTGCTATCACCATTAAGGCCTTATTAGCCCTCAACCCATGTAGCAAGAGCCTTAATGGGCTTGAATCAAAACTGCTCCATCTCATGGCTCCTGCCATTTTACTACCAGTGTCTGCCCTTCTAAACTCTCTTTCTCCCTGGCTTCTGTCCTTGATGCATAGAAGCACACCACAGTTATTTCTCTCACTAAAGGGTGACCCTCTCTTCCAGGCAACTATCACCCTATTTCTCTTCTCCCCACCATTACTAAACTTCAAGAAAACTTGTACTTTCTCAGCTTTCTCCTTTCTTGATTCATTCTCCTTCTTCATCCTTTAACAGTCTGAATTCTTCAAAATCACTACACCTCTTCCTCCCTTCTCCAGCTTACTGATTCTCTTCTCACAGGCATGGATCAGGGTCACATCACCTCTGCCATCTTTGTCGAGTCTGGCCAAAGCCTTTGACACTGTCACCCGCTGTCTTCTCCCCATTAAGATTATTTCAGCAGGGCTCTCCCATCGCCCACTAATTTGTTCTGTTCCTCACCTTGAAGGTAGGCCCCAATCAAATCGAACTGGGGATTCCCTTTATCCCCTCTCCCACTCTGCAATGGTGTCCCTCAGGGCTCAGTCCGAGGCCCTATTTTATACTTAGTAGGCCTTATTCTAAAGAGTTACATCTGGCATAACAGCACTTGGCAAAAGAATGGCACAAGTAGAAAGTTATATGCCAGCAGTTCTGCGATGTGCGGGGATCCTACAATGTGGCCTGCAGAATGCACCAAAAAGCAGTTATGCCAGCAGTTGCACCATAAACCCACTTTGACATGGTGCTGAGGGGTTTACTGCAGCAGTTGCGCCCCTATTCTAGTAGTGCAGCAACAAAGTCCCCAATATTAGATTCTACAAGAACCCCCAGAGGAAATCCCAGCACGTAGTTACACCAGCATTTAGCTGGCGAACTGAACATACATCCTCTGGGGGTTCTGGACCCACTGCACCCACTCCAGGATTTCTCCCCATGTCCAGAACACCCCATTGGCGCCCCACAGGGCAGACTACAACCCCAGCCCTGATCCCCGCAGCAGATGTGCCCAGTTGGGCATCTCGCATCTCCAGCCCCAGAACACCCAAACCCTCAATGCCCTGCTAGGCTGCCCACACACATCATGCCCCTGAACCCCACACCACTAGCATGCAGGGGCAGCTGTCCCCCTCCATCAGTCCCTGACCCTTTGTGCCGCAACTGTTGAAATATTAAACCCCTGAGATCCTCAGGTCAGTGGTTTTCACTCATTCCTCCACCCAGCAGTACTGTCTCTCTCATCCCTTTACAAGTGACTGGCACCTGCTCACCTTCACTACGGTTATCCACTGAGCTTCTCAGATGAGCATTATCATGACAGACATGCCTGTGAAATTAATTAGCATTCATTCATTTCTGAGCGTGTCTATACAGTAAGCACTCTCATGTAGAGCTCAGTCAGGGGCTGGTCGTGGAGGTGAGAGATGGGCTGTGCCAGTTGCTGGCTGGGGATGGTGTGGAGGGATGGGGGGACTGGCACTGCTGTGTGGGTGGTGGGAGGCCACTGGACTACCAGTGATCTTAGGGTTTAACATTTCAACAGTTGCACAAAACCCAGGTTAGGGACTTGATCGTGGGGACAAAGCTGCTCTGCAGGGCTTTGGGGCACTTATGCTTGCTGGAGGGTCTGCGACTTGTGACATACCCCTCAGGTATGCCACTGGGTTGGCGTACCTGTCCACATGTTGCAAGTTGCAAGTCACAGGACTTAGCCATGGAGACCCAGCCCCTTCTAGAATAGGGCACAGGTCCATGTCACACGATTTGGGTACAAGTCACCTTTGGTGGCGACTTGTGCCAGCTTCTTGAATTGGGCTCAGTATTCTTAAATGATCTTCCTGCTGCCTGCACATCAGTGTCCATTCATATGTATGCTGACAACACAGTTCTACTTCCTCAGTCACTCTCTTCTGATCTGATGACAGACTTCAGAAGGACTTTGACAACATCTGGTACTGGTTCCGGTCATATCAGCTGGCTTTAATTCCAAAGAAATGGTCTCTATGACCTTTGGTACAAGGCAAGAGTTATCTAAGATTGCTAGTCTCCTCTCCTTCTGCACCTTTGATGGTACCCCATTGAGAATATCCTATCTTTCAAGTACCTCAGTGTATGGCATTGCAACCACTTTGGTTTTTCTGAACATATGAATGCCATTCACATAAAATTACACCCCAGGCTAGGTGCACTGTACTGCCACCATGGCTGCATCCCTCTGCTAGCCCACAGAGCCATTGTTCAGGAAATGATCCTCCCCATTCTTGACTTTGGTGATATAGTCTACAGCTGCCTCTAAATCCACCTCTCCAGACCGGACACTCTTTCACTCCTTCTGTCACTTTGCCCCAGACTGCCCACCTTGCACTTATCACTGCACTCTCTACACCTCACTCTCTTTCCCTCCCTTGAAGCCAGACATCTGGCTCATTGCTCCTCGTTCACTGCCAAATGCGGTTTGACTCCCTCTCTGCCTACCTCTATTCTTCTCTCCTATCTCCTCCCAATTCCTATACTCTTCACAACCTCCACTACCACCCATGGCTCTCCCACTAGATTACCTCAGCTGCCCAGGCTGCTTTCTCTACTGACTTCCCAAGCTCTGGAACTCTCCCTCCTCTGCATTCATGCTGCCTCCTCCCTCACACTCTATCTTCCCTACTATGTAATTCTCACCTCACCCTCCTGTAACTGCAACTGACCATCAATTTGTGCCCCACTGCCTTCCATCAATCCCACTTATTATTATTGCCCCACCTAATCTTTTTTCCAAAATATTTTATTTGCTGTAAATAGATTAGCTTAGTTAATCAGTTATTGTACATAGCTGTATACTAGTATTTAAACACTGTATGAAACTCTACTCTGTTGTATAACAAGAAAACATACTCTGTTGCATAAATAAAGTGTACCTCCCTTGTCTCTTCCCCCCAAGACATCTGGATATGAGCTATTATCTCGTATCACAATGTTTTTGATTCTCCCTCGTTCCTTTTTATGACTTTAGAAAAAACAGTAATGAGGAGAGTTTACTAGTTGGAGAAGTCTGATAATGGAAAAGAAAATGCAAATTTTCTACCTCTTAACATTTAATTGATTTATAGTTAATCAATAAAAGACATAATTGTGAATGGAATAAAGACCATTTATTGTTAATTCCACATTCAAGAGAATTTAATATCTGTTTTCCAAACAGGAGCACTTGAATTTGTTTCACACTTTGTTGTACAATCAGGTGAACGTTCTGAACTCACATGTTTCTTCCTCAGACCAAAAAATACATTGTAAGTATAAATCAAATAAACACATTATTGATTAATAAAATCTTGATACAATGACAAATATCGAAAATTTGATTTACAATTATGTTTTTATTGATTAACTATAAATCATTAAATGTTAAGGGTAGAGAGTTTGCATTTTTCTTTTCTATTATCTCAGTATGCCTTTCCTGGTGAAACTTTTCAAACAAATAAATAAGCAACTGTGATCAATCATTACATGTGTTTCTTAAACTAGGGACACTTTGAGCAGGGGATTGAAGTGTCACTTTAAAGTGATAACCTGGAACATTAATGGGTTAAATAACCCACTGAAAACAAGAAAAGTGCTCACTAAATTGAAAGACATGGCCTGATACATAGTGTTAATTCATAAAATACACCTCCTGACCTCTGAAGCTGAATGTGTACAAAAGTCGTGGGTGGGGCAGTCTTTACATTTCCTTATAAACCAAAGCCAGGTGGCTGTATTTGTCTGAAAAGGCCTCCTATACATGTAAATGTAAGTAACCACCGATTGGGAAGGATAATTCATGATTGTAGAAGGCACTTATCAGGGCCTCCACCAGCACTAGGCTCCATTTATACACCTAACACACTAGACAAACTTTTACATGGAAATCCACGGGCCCATCAATGTTGCATACAGGATTCATATTGGGGGTGACTTTAATCTGGCCCCACACCTCACAATTGATAGAACAGAGGCAGGGTCTAGAATACAAACCTCAATTAATCCAAACTTGTCAGATGCAGGGCCACAGCCACATTTGGATTAGTCTCACGCGGAGAATGAGACAATACTTATTACTCATCCATGCACGGCACATACAGCCACATAGACCTATTGCTTACATATCTGGAATTAGTGAACACAGTGTGGGAGTCTCACTGGGGAACATCCTAATTTCAGATCATGCCCCATGATGTCTTCTACTTCATCTCAATGAAGTGCTTAAAGAGCAAGTAGTTACTCAAACTGGGGTGTAGAAGTCCTGCTTTTTATCCTGTACCAATAAAATTACAAATTGAACCTTGTATCCTGTTTTGTTTATTTCAGTATTAGGGTCCATTACTGAGTAGTATGACAAGCATGGTATCACTGGGGCTGAGAGGAGTAAAAAAAAAAGGCAACAGACAAGATGTGCTTTGAAGCACGGGTCACAGTTACAGAAAACTGACTCCAGTGTCAAAGCTGGACAGTAAGCTTCCGCTGCACTTTGTGAAAGATGTACAGGTAGCATACATATCCTTGTGTTTCACAGAGGATCAGCTGTTCCCACAAAGTGGCTCAGTGACACATGGGAGGAGGAGGAGACATCACTCAACAGCTGATCCCTGTCAGATTCCTGGCACAGTGTAAGAAGTAAAAACCTTTTCAAGCTGCAATAGTGACCATGATTTTGGAATCAGGGATTTTATTAATTGCACAGCTGAGAATGTTATTTATCTTGCCACATGTCAATGTTGAGCTTTCTATGTTGGGATGACATCTAGGGTAATTGAAACTAAGTGATTGAGAGCACCTTAGGTTCATTGCCAACAATGATGCAAGAAGTACACTTGCTAATCATTGTAGAATGACTTTTTGAGGCACATTAGGCATACTTTAAGTTCTGTGGACTTGAAGTCATATGATTGGGCCGGGGGCTTAATCTGGAGAACAAACTTATTGTAGAGGGAGTCCTTCTGGATTTTCACCCTATGTGCATTAACACCTCCTGGACGAAATGAATGGATAGAACTTATGCTTTGTATCAAGCAAAATAAGTAATACATAAATTTCTATATATAACCTACTGAATACAAGGAATGTTTAGGAATAGCATAATAACATACCTTGGTAAACTATGGGAGACATGGTATATTTCCTGATTCAGAATGTCTAGATCAGTACCTATTCCCTATGTAGACTAGGACCTGATAAAGAATAAAATTTTAGAATTTTTGCCTTTCTTTTCCTAGCAGCTGCAGCGAATGATAGATTTAGGCCTGTGTTTATTTCTTGTGCTGCTTGATTCTCCAATGTAAAGATCCCTATGTCCAAGCATATTATTCAATACTTATGTTTTCTGTTTTAAGACTCTAGGGATCCTTGACCTCCTCCGGCTTGGGAAGCCTTGATTTGGCATCTGGGTTGGTATAGATCAATTACATCTCAATAACATTCAGCCATTGGACATATTGTGATGTACAGTTTGTTTAGGTTATTTTGTGTTATTTCTCACTATGAGATGCTTGGTTATTATTATGAATTATTTATGGTGGCACCAGGCACTTTCAAACATCATGACACTTGTGTAACTGTATTTATATGTACTGTCTCTTTAAATTTCACAGTTTTAAGCCTGACACTGTGATTCATACTCTCCCTGGATGAGGTACTAGGTATATGAAAATGGTTGGGGGCTTTTACAGCAAACAAGTCTGTTACCTCTACCTGACGGCAGTATGCTCTTTTAAAGTGTTTAAATGAAATAAAGATTGTCTTGGAATGGAATTATTGGCTGAGGAGTGTGTTTTTGCTGCTGATTCTTTAACATTTAATACTTGTACCTTCCTTGAGCTATGGAGCTGTTTTACTTTTGGGAATACATAAAAGGACCTCAAAATTTAAAATAGCATCTCATTCAGCACCCAGACCATGTTTCCTCCATAGACCACAGATTGATGCCCTCTGGACAACCAGAGTCCCGTCTTTAATAATAGATGGACTACAGCCTTTTAAGTTGAAGCAGCCTTACTGAAAACCGAGAACAACTGTTTAGATTGTTGGTCCAAAGACTGAGGGGAAGAGACTGAATGGTACATCCCTCCATACAAACAGCTCCTGGTCAGATTGTTACCACCCCATTAGATATTAGCTCACCTTTTACAGTCTGTTATTAAAATCTGTGTTCCTTAGAACTGAACCCTGACACTGTCTAAATAAGATGCATTTCATGCAGATGTGGCCTCCTCAGGTTTGCCTGAGGCAAATGCTAAGGTTACCACCCATGCTCAACAGAGGAAATAGCATTAGCCATCTGTTCTGTGGCCTCTGGAAATACTGTTGCCTAAACAACTTCCCGAGAGACTCTCACCAATCATTCCACCTCCCCTTACCCCACAGCTAGTGAGGGGTTTCAGTGAGACCAAAACCAAGGATACCCCCATTTGGTGAGTTACAAATCATGTTAAGGCCAAAACTATGGATGACCGCCTCACCCCATTTGGTGAGTTACTAATCATGTTAATCCCAAAAAGGGTAAAGGCAGTGTGCTCTACTCTGAGTTTTGCCACATATCCCTAATTAACATGGATGCCAATATATATGCCTCAGTGCTAGCAGGGAGGTTAGAAGAGATCATGTGTACCCTTATTCATCCAGACCAAGTGGGCTTTGTCCCAGGAAACATGGGCTCCAACAGTACTCAGAGCATTCTTGACATCCTGTAGGAGGTACTTGAAATGTAACAGCCCAGTGGCAGCCTATCATTTGATGCAGAAGAAGCATGTGACAGGGTAGAGTGGGCCTACTTATTTGACAAAATGTCCAGATTTGCTTCTCTGTCTAGTCATAGTCAACATCCACTTCCTGTACAGAGCCCTCAGTAAAAATTCTGACAATTAATTCATTAAACTAAAGTTTCACACCTGGAAAAAGCCTCAGCTCAGTGTGCCTATCACGGTTACCAAATGTTTAAATAAAATAAATAAAAATAAAAAATTCCACCGTATTCTCCAGCTTTACTTTGAAGTGGGGATGAGGCAAGGATGCCCCATCTTTCTATTTATTCTTGTGGTGGTAGAACCACTAGAATAAAATGTTAGGCATCTACTACATTCCCTAGCCAGGGTCACAGTGGGATGAGTAAATCACAAAACTATACTGTTTACAGACAGTATCACATTGTTTCTTACGAACTATCTGCCTCACTTCCTACTCTTCATTCTGTAATTCATGACTATTCCCAGATTTTAAATTACAAATGTAATGGGGCTAAATCTCAAATTCACCTCTGAATTCACACTGTTTACCTACTATGTCCCCAACATGGCCTTATCAATGAGCCCCCAAGGGAATGACCTGTTTAGGAATACAATTGAAAAGCACCATCAAATACACAATTAGAGCCAATGTACAAGTATTGTTGGACACATTTGACTCTGACCTTAACAGGTGGAAGTGGATTATGTTACTGTTATGGGGCAGGACCAATGTAGCCAAACTGATCTCTCTGGCCAGACTGAAATTCATCCATTCTTACTTTCCTGTCTGAATGCCAGTCTCCTTCTTTCAACACTTAAATACCTGATTACTCTTGGTATTACTCTTGGTTTATAAAAGTGGAAGTAGGCAATAGGCCCATCGAGACCACTTTCCCACAATAATGGGGGTATCATAGATACATAGATACATAGACAGTGTTGGCAGATGGAGCCTGTGGCCCACCCAGTCTGCCCATTTGAGCTTGTAAGCTCAGTTTATGTTTTCCTAAAGTCTGTTGCCCTTACCCTGACCTCCAGAATTCCTTTATGTCTATCCCATGCATTCTTAAATCCCATGATTGTTTCAGCCCCCACCACTTCCTCTGGCAGGGTGTTCCACTTGTCCACCACCTGTTCTGTGAAGAAATTCTTCCTCATGTTTCCTCTGAATTGTCCTCCCTCCAACTTCATCCCATGCCCTCTAGTCCTGGAACATCTTTTCGTTAAAAATAGTGTATTCCTGCACCCTGTTCCTCCCTGTAAGATACTTGTATGTCTCTATCATATCCCCTCTCCTCCTTCCTCCAGGGAGTACATGTTCAGTTCCTTCAACCTGTCTTCATAGGACTTGTGATGCAATCCATGCACCATCTTTGTTGCCCTCCTCTGAACCTTCTCTACCCTGTCTATGTCCTTACGTGGTATGGTCTCCAGAACTGTACACTGTACTCCAGGTGGGGCCTCACTAGTGTCTTGTATAGCGGAATTATGACCTCCCTTTTCTCTCTGGTGATGCCTCTGCCTATACATCCCAGCATCCTATTTGCTTTTACCTGCTGCCTTGTCACATTGTTTCCCTACCTTGAGGTCATCAGAGATGATAACCCCAGATCCCTTTCCTGCTTGGTGCATGCTATATCCTCAATCCCTCAACTAATATATTATGCCAGGGTTTTTGTGCCCCATATGCATTATCTTACATTTCCTTGCATTGAATTTCAACTGCCAAACCCCTGACCATTCTTCAAGTTTCTGGGTCCCTTCTCATTCTGTCTACACCCTCTGGTGTGTCTACTCTGTTACAGAGCTTTGTGTCATCAGCGAACAGTGAAACTCTGCCTTCTAGGTCCCATGCAATGTCACTGATGAAGATGTTGAATAGGACGGTCCCAGCACTGATTCCTGTGGTCCCACTGGTCACTCTTCCCTCTGTGAGTGACAGCCATTTACCACCACCCTCTGTGTCCTGCCACCCAGCCAGTTACCACCCACCACACTACTGTCCTGCCCACACCCATATTCCCCAGTTTGTGTAATAGTCTTCTATGTGGTACAGTGTCAAAGGCCTTGCTGAAGTCAGATAGGCCATGTCCACTGCCCTCCCTGATCCACCTCCCTAGTCACCCAGTCAAAAATTCAACCAGGTTGGTCTGACATGACCTCCCCAGTGAAGCCATGCTGTCTTGGGTCCTGTAGTCCATTGACAACCAGATGTTCCACCAATCTCTCCTTCAGTAGTGCTTCCATGATCTTCCTCACTACCGAGGTGAGGCTGACTGGTCTGTAGTTCCTGCTTCCTCTTGTTCCCACTTTGTATAAGGGGACTACATCTGCTGTCCTCCAGTCTTTGGGTACTCTCCTGTTTCGAGTGATCGGCTAAACAGGATAGCCAGAGGTTCAGCCACCACCTCTCTTAGTTCTTTAAGGACCCTGGGTGCACCCCATCTGGCCCCATTGCTTTATCAGCTCTTATTACTTCCAGTTCCTTCAGGACCCTTTCTGTAAAGGGACTGTGTCCATTTCTGCACCATTCTCACCCCTCTTGTACCTTCAGACCCATTACCCTCCTCTTCCTCAGTAAAGACTGAGCAGAAATACCTGTTCAATATGTCAGCATTACTGTTGTCATCTTCCACGTGGCCTACATCCTCCCCTTCAGTCTCACTATCCCTCCCTTTTCTTTCTTTTTCACTTATGTACCTGTAAAGGTTTTGTCCCTCTACCCACTGATTTTGCAATGTGTTCTTCTGTCTGAGCTTTGGCTTCCCTTACTGACCTCCCTGCCTCCCTTTGCTTCTCCTGGTACTTCTCCCTATCCCTTCTGCGTGTCTTTCTGTATTGCCTGAATGCAATCTTTTTGGCTTTCACTTTCTTTGCTACCTCTTTGGAAAACCATAATGGTCTCTCTTCCTTTTCCTCTTGGCACCTGCTTAATGCATAATTCTGTTGTTCTTGTAATCCCCATTTTAAATACTGCCCACTGTTCCTCAACCCTGATTCCTGTCCCATTCCCTTAATACCTCTTTCAAATATCTCCCATTTTCCCAAAGTCTGCCCCTAAAATCCAGGATACGTGTTTTGTGTGGTTTGGTTCTGCTCTTTTGTGATTTCAAACCACAATGACTGGTGGTCACTGTTTCCCAGGTGCTCCCCACTGTTACCCCATCACACTGTCCTTGTTTGTGAGCACAAGGTCCAGTGTTGCCTTCTGCTGAGTTGGTTCCATGACCAGTTGCTTGAGGAAGGCACCCTGAAGGGAGTCCAGGATAAATCTGCTCCTAGTTGATGCTGCTGCTGGGATGCTCCAGTCCATGTCTGGAATATTGAAGTCTCCAACCAGTACTACCTCACCCTTGTCTGCCATCCTTTGGATGGCTAGCATCAACCTCTATCTGTTTCTTCCTCCTGTGCTGGTGGTCTATAGATCACACCTGTGCGGATGGCTGTCCCCATTTTCCTTTCCAGCTTAACCCACAGTATCTCCCCATTTTGTTCCTCCTGGATCTCTGTGGCCCTTATGTCATTTTTTCACATACAGTGCCCTCCTCCTCCCTTCCTGCCTGCTCTGCCTCTTCCTGAATATGTTGTAGCCAGGTATGGCCATCTCCCAGTCATGGTTATCATTACACCAGGTTTCAGTGATGGCCACAATGTCCCAGTCTGACTGCACCATGATAGTCTCCAGATCTTCCATCTTGTTGCTAAAGGCTCCTGGCATTTGCACACATGGCTTTCCATGATTTGACCTCCTAGACTGTTTCACTGTTCTACTCCAGCCCCTTCCTTGGTTGTCCTTTATCCCTGGTTCTCCTTGCTGTCTGCCCTTCTGCTGAATTTGCCCCTTTTCTGCCTATCCACCTCTTGGGCACTAATCTCCATCGTTTGCTTACTGCTTTTGCAGAGATAGCCACTCCCTCTGGTTCACTGGTTCACTGTAGCTGTGGGGGTGGAGCAAGTAGGTATTTATTTTTTTTTTTATTTTATTTAAACAGCAGTTTGGAAAACCTTTGAGCCATAGGCTCATTTACAAAGGCACTTTGTCACAGTAAGACAAACCAAAATACACAGTATAGCAGTACAACACATAAGTATAACAGTAAATTAAGACATAGATACAAACAAGCTGGTACAGGTAGGATGGATGCAAACAATACCAGAGTTATGTCGTCCTTGGCAAGCTTAGTAATAAGCTTTGTCATAAGTATTGAGTACGGCTTTGATTAGTGGCAGTTACAGCATCGGTGTTAATAAGGTGGTTACGTAAGGAAACCCTCCTTGCTGGCTCACACCCCCTTTGCTAGTTTAAATACTTGTCAATGTAGCATTTAAACTTATCATTGAGTGTTGGATTCCCTCCAGGATGGATGCAGGCCATCAGGCTTGAACAAACTCCATCCCTCCAGGGTCCCCAGTCACCAATGAATCCAAACTCCTTCTCACAGCACCAGTTCTTCAACCACGAGTTAAGTTCTCTGGTGCATGCACTCCTATGCTCTCCTTGCCTCCTGCGCGGGAAGTACTTCTGAGAAAGTGACAGAAGTAGCTACTTGCTTGAGACCCTCCCCACTCTTCATAAACTCTTCCCTGAACTTCCTTGGCTCCCCATTTGCCAGGTCATTAGTACCTAGGTGGATAATGACATCAGCTCACCCTCCTGTCTTGCCTTCCCAGTGATCCCAGGATCTTCCTTCCATCCCTCAGGCCATGGCACCTGGTAGGCACCTCATCTCCTGTCCTCCCCTCCTGTGTTCCTAGCTGGATCCCTCTTATATCTATGTAGAATTTACCAGCAATAGTCTATCTAATTCAATTTTAAACTGCCTGCATGATGTCTGGTCCACTATGTGTTGTGGTAAAGTATTCCAAAGCCCAGCAGCTCTTTAAGTAAAATAAAATGTTCGTTTATTTGTGAATGCCCTTGGTATTTGAATTTACCTGTTATTACATCTTAAGCCATACATTTTGTCCAAATATTTTAAACCACATGCATTCATAAGATTTTGATCATTTAAAATATTAAATAACAACAGTAAATCACCTCTATCCCACCTAGTCTGTAGATTATATAAATCCTAAGGATTTTTCCCTTTCTTGATATGTTAGGTGCCTTATTTCTGGTACTAATTTTGTCACACTTCTTTGTAAGCTCTCCACCATTTTTTGTCTTTTTCCAAATATGGTGCCCAAAGAGGAGTAGCATAGTCGGTTGGTATATATTTTAAACTGTATGTAGTGTAATTTATTTCTAAGAGATGTGGTTCCTAGATGTGATAGACTTGAGTGGTTATGAAACCAGCAGTCAAATTAATAAACTTAGCAGAGGTACCAGGGCTTAGTTATTTATTTAAAAATAGGACTGGGTATAAAATCAATGACGCCTGTAAAGTGGAAAATAATTATATTGTAATAGTATTTATTTAGGTGAACAACATATTTTACTGCTTAATGTTTATATCACTCAAAGGGACTTCACAATGTTTAGATATCATTTGGGCACTTATAAAAAAGATTTGGAAGAAGTATTAATAGATTCCCCATGCAAATGTTCAGATTGCCAGAGACCTAAATATAAGGATTGCAAACCTTAATAATATCGAACTGATAGACACTGTCCCTTGATCCCCTCCCAGTAATACATCTCGCCACACTTGTTTCTGTTGGATGCTCGCTGGCAATATTTATTAAGGCACGCAAATTATATTTACATCCCACACTTCGTGTTTCAACAGTTTATAGCAGTACAGTACCACCAACATAATTCATTCTGCTTCTTCTTCTGGAAACCTTCTTCAGACTTGATCCTCTTCTCCTTGCTTGTAGCACTTCTGGGTCTGGACACAGTTGATCCGGTCTCCCCATATTCACCAGAACCAGGTACAACCACTTGGTACCACCCCAGGTACCAGCACCATTTTATACCACTAGCAGGTACCCCACTTACCAGGCCCGACCTGCACAGGGTCATTTCCCAGTCCATTTCCCCAGGTCCAGACACGTGAGCCGGACCCCTAGTTTTGTATCCCCTCCCTCCTTTACTTCCATGCCTGGGTTCCTTGGTCCCAGCCTGTGCTGTCTATCCCTCTCCTGCTCCCCTTTTTCCTTTCATTCCCCTTTTCCATGCTTTCTTCTCCTTTTTCTGTCAGCCTGATGCCCTCCGCCTGGGCTCCTTCCAGCCCCTGGGACCATATGCTGCCTTCCTGCAGCTCCCTGACCCCATACCAGGGCCCTGGGGACCATGCTTCTATTCTCAACTGCCCGTGCAGTGCCAGCCATCGGCAGAACCTCTCTCATATTACAGGGCGGGTGGGTGTGCAATCATTTTCCCAGCAAAGAGGCCAACCACAAAGTAACAAGCCTCACAAGCCCACACAATCTCTCCTGCCCCACCTCCTTAACCCTCCCCTAACCAATTGATAGCTCTCCCAACCCCTTGGTCATTTGACCCTACCTGACATCACATTCCCTCACCTTTCCACCCCCCTTCCTTTGCTTTTCTGGCAGGGGACATTAGAAAGTTGGCCTGCATTTTATTGGTGTTCCCATTTTCCCCTGATCCCTCCCAGAAATAAATCTCTCCACACCGTTTCTGTTGGATGCTCATGGCAATATTTATTAAGGCACGCAAATTATATTTACATCCACACTTCATGTTTCAACAGTATACAGTACAGTACAGTACCACCAAAATAATTCATTCTGCTTCTTCTTCTGGAAACCTTCTTCCCAACTTGATCCTCTTCTCCTTGCTTGTAGCACTTCAGGGTCTGGACACAGCTGATCCAGCCCCCCCCATCTTCACCAGAACCATGTACCACCAGCAGGTACCACCATTATTACCACCCCGGGTACCACCACCATTTTGGACCACTAGCAGGTACCCCTACACAGTTCCCAGTCCATTCTCCCCAAGTCCAGACACGTGATCTGGACCCTAGTTTCTGTCCCTCCTCCTTTACTTTCACACCTGGGTTCCTTGGTCCCCAGCCCATGCTGTCTACCCTTCCTGACCCCCTTTTTCCTTTCATTCCCCTTTTCCACTGACCCATCTCCAGCTTGTGAAGGATGATGGGGCCTCCCCTTGTGGGCTAGGAACATGGTGACCTCCCTTCCTTAGCACCCCTCCCATATATCCAGCAGGCCCCATGTGGCACCTGCCCCCACCAGGCCTGCCCCTCTGGCTCATAGGCCTCCAACCATAACAATTTGTCCCGGGATGGGCCTGGACCTCTGCACCTTCTCAGCCTCCTACACCACCCACCCTGGCTGTTGCAGCCTGCCAGCCTTCACCCTGGGATGCCCCACCCATTGGTGCTCCCACAGGGGCTGAGTCCTGTATGCTGGTCTGTCCCCTCCCTTCCTCATGTTTTGCCAGGATGGGGTCGGGTTTGCCTAGTGCCATGTCCCTGCACTGTTGTGGCCAAGGCCAGGGCTGGCTGTGTGCTCTGTCCAAGGTAGCTGCCACCTCTCCCAATGAGAGGAGAGCGTGCCTCACCTGTGGTCTGCCCTTGGACCTGCATCTCATCCTTATCTTCGGCCTGCCCTCCCGGGCTCCTGTAACCCTGGCCACTTGCTGACTCACTTGTTCTGCCCCCTCCAGCCGGGCTCCTTTGCAACCTGCACTAGCTCCTGCCAGTGCAGCTACACCCTACTACTGATGCCTGTCCTTACCAGGCCCAGGCAGAACTCCACCCTGCCATTTTAACCTACCCTGCTTCTCTTAACAATTCCTGTGGCAGGGCCCTCCTGGCACCTGCATACCCCTGATGCATTGCCTCCCATCCTTATCCTCATCCAACCACTATGTCCCTTGCAGTCCCACCACCATTCTCCTGAATGGAGACATGTGCCTTCCTGTGGATATCCCCCACTCTTGTGTGCCCACCACTGGCTCACAGGGAGGCCAGGGCCCGCTGTCTTGTCTCCTACAACCACCATCCCAATGTTTGGCCCTTCTTTGTCCTTCCCGTGCTGATGCTCATTGGTCCTCCGCCCAGACCACCTGGCACAGGAACCTCCAGACTCATGTCCTGTCCTTCCCGTATCCCCATGTCATGGGCTGTCCATTTTCCTTCCGCTACACTGGGTCCCATGCACCCGCACGCCCCTCATCTCAAGGCCTCCACCATGCCTCCACAGTATAAATGGCCAATAGTTTGCCCTGACCTAGCTTCCACTCTGGCTTTTGCCCTGGAAAACATTGTGCTGTCAGGCCCCCATCTTAGTGTGCATCCCTGTTCAGGCCCCACAAGGTTTGCCAACCCCCTGCTGCCTCTGCTGCCCCCTCCCTCAGCATAAAGGGGAAGCTACCTGGTGTTGGAGCTGGGCCACACCTCTTGTACTGCCTAGGCCAACTAGTTTCTCCAAAGGCCCACACCTCATCTGGTTGGCTACGCCTTCTAGCCCACCTCCACTGGCCTCCACTTCCATCCACTGTTTCTCAGCTGGCCTTCCCCACTGGAAAACAGTTCACCACCCAGGCCACCCGCCTGGCTCACCCTGCTTGCTCCAGAGCCTGGAAGCCTCACTGGGAATCTCTTCCTTCTTAGGGGGTCCCCATCCCAAACACCCTGCACTCACTGACTCCGTGGCTCACAGATCCTTTTCCCTTGGCTGTCTGTGGCTGAAATCAGACCCCCACTCCTCCCAAATTGGGAGCACTGGGTGAGCCCCACTCCCAGGGGGATGCAGGATTGCGAATCAGGCCTCCAACCCTCTTGTGTCCCTCGGCCCTACTTTGTATAAACCCAACCTTGCTTGGGCCTGTGCAGAACCACCATGGCCTAGGTGGACCTGCGGTGCCATTTTCTTAGCCTGTGGTCTTCCCTCCACCTGTTCTTGATGTCCTTGAACACAAACTGGCTGTTGGACTCCCCAGTCTAACTCTCTGGCCCTTGTCTGTGCTGGCCCTCCGGTCTGCCTGCCCAGTGCACTGGGGTCCTCCAGGTGCTAACCTTCTCTTTCAAGAAGGGCAATCCCACCAGTCCAGCCTGGGGAGCTCTATTGCTAAGGGCCTTGCTTGAGGACACGCTGGTGCGTGAGGGGACCGTAGGCTTCTGACCCAGGGCAGCCTCCTACCAGCTCTGATCCCCCACTTCTGCGCCATATCACCTCCCAAAATTAATTTCTGATCCTGCAGTGCCTGCTGCAAGTCAATGCATCCAGATTAATCTTTCCTCCAGCTGCTTTCACTGGATCCTCAACACCTTGCGGTGTGCCCCAGGGTTTCTGTGTACCCAGCGGACGCTTTGTGCCCTACCAGTCTCCCCAAATCTGGTCCCCGGAAGCCCCAGTGACTTCCCTGCCATCTCAGGCAATCATTGATGGCCTATTTATTTTTTTTTTATTTCTTTCTCACCCCATACCACCCTCATGCCCATTACCTGTACCTGGATATGGTAAACCTTTGAGCCGTGGCAAGCAGAGCCCTGGTATGCTCCTCTGTACCTGCCTATGTGCACCACTGGCCTGCCCAGCCTTCTGTTCAGCAGGGGCTGCAATAGCAGTGTGCATGCTTCTCCTAGTGTCCTGATCCTGCCTTTGTGGCCAGGTTCCTCCATATTGGATTTGAACAAACTTCATCCCAGCTTCTACCAGCTGAAACCCATTAGGCCTACTGCCCTGACCACACCCGAAGCTCCATCTGCCCCTCTGGATAATTGACCCGGCTTGCCCCCACCCCCCTCCTCCCTATTACCCCCAACTGCTGTACTCACAAAAGTGCCCTCACATTGCTTGCCTCCTTCCATCTTGGTGACTCTCCAAGAAGAGGTTCACTTCAGCCAATGCATAACCGCCCCTGCCCTTTCCAAGCCCTCTTCCTTCTTTTTTGGTTTTGTTTTTGTCCTCTGTGAACTATCCAAATCCCCATTCCCTCAACCTTGGGGATAACATTCCTCAGCCGACAGTCCTTGATACCCCAGTATTGTGTCTATTTAGACACCCCTGCTGCCGTGAAAATCGGGTTATTGTGCTTGTGGAAGGTACCTTCATGGAACCACCACTGCCATCACATGCCGTGCACACCTACACTTCTGTGGCACTGGCCTGGAAGGACCAAGTCAACCTCCATGTTCCACCTGCTGGGCTGGCGAGGCACCCTGGTAGAACATTCCCCACCACCCCGTGAGCCCACCTATCTTTAGGCTCTGGCATGACTCCAATGTGTGCTGATCAGTATCTCATCCACCTGATCCCATAGACTACCTGACTTGCCAACTTCACCTGGTCAACCTCAGGCCTACCCCAGTCCTAGTTACCACCTACCCCCATTTAATTTGTGGCTCCCCCAGTCTCACCACATATCTCCGGGTGAATAAATCCCTGTAACAGGACCACCAGCCATATGGCAGCGTCTAGCAACTTGATAGGACCAGGTTATCCATCGTCAGTATCCTCAAACTCACTACCCTAGCAAATGAAGCTTTTGCAAGAAAAGTTTATTTATTTATTGGTGTCGTCCCTGCATAGCTGGTGACCAGGTGTAGGTCCCTCTTTCCCTTCTGCCCCTAGGACCAGCCTGAAGTGCCTACTTCAATGGCATAGTGAACATGACTGGCTGGCTACCTTTCCTCAAATGAGGGTCCTCCCACATCTCCCACCCTCTGCACCGACCTGGCACAGTGCTGGTGCATTCTATCTGCTTGAGCTACCACTGGATGCTCTGCCTGGTTCTTTTACTTAGGTTGGCAGACAAATGCTCCTACTAACCTGAGAAGGCCCAGTCTAAAGAGGAGGCATTCTCCATAGTGACATACAGAGAGTCCCTAGCTTGGCGCCTTTCTTCCAATGTTTAGGGTATCAACTCGATATAGCCATACTCCTTATTACCATTTCCCGTTCTATCAATTTTGTGTCCTTTCATCTCTTGGGAAACTACCCTCGGTGTCTCAACAGACATCCGTCCAATTGTCAAAATAGGGGGTGTTGTTCCCACACTGCTTAATAGGCCAGCCGTCAGCACCAAAACTCAGCCCTTCCCTCCCCAACAAGACTCCAGGCCCCATTGATCTGCCAATGGACAGCAGCCCCTGCATCATCTATTTTAAAAAGCCCCCAACCCCTCCTTGCTTTGCTGTTCGAGCTTGCGCTCCCTTGCCCACTACATCACTCTGGCCCCTTCCCTCTCTGTGTAGCCCTAACTGATAGAAGCCAAAATGCCCCACTAAGGCCTGCGCCACTTATGGGCCTGCTCCATGGCACCATTGCCACGAGGCCAGTGACCCATTCCAGTGCTGGACCACCCGCAGCTGCTCCACCCCCCAGCTCTCCCCTCAACCATGGCAAACACTGTTCTGTCCCTCCAGCATGACTAGCTGCTCTGATGCACGCCACGACCAAGGCCCCAAACGATTCCTTTTAAAAATACCCTGCCACCACTCATTCTTTTCTTTCTTTTTGAATGCCTGGTTCCTTCTTTCCTGTCCCAACTGGGCCTGGCGCTCAGCCTCACCCACTCATGCCATGTCCTGTGCCCTGTTGAACCTCTTGGAGGGTGCATGGCCCCAGCATGCGTGATCCACCACGGCAGGAGCCAACCTGCACCAGCCCATGTTGGGATAATTAACTGCCCACGGCCCCTGGACTGGCCACCAGTCCAAAGCAAAATGGCCTGGTGCCCATGTGGCTCACTGCGCCCTCCTCGGCCTGCTCCAGGTCCACACCAAAACTACCAGCCCCAACCCACAATGATGGTGCTTCCCGTGGTGGTGCCCATACTGCCACTTCCTCCCCAAATGCACCACTACATACCTCCTTTCATGTCCAAAGACCATGGCCCCTGTATCCGAGGCATGCCAGGGCATACTGAGGAAACCAGGCCATCCGCCTTTAAAACATTCTGCCCAGAGGAGCTGCACATCCCTCCCCCCACTCCCAATAGCTATTCTCCTTCCTTATGACAAATAGCTGCAGTGCCATCCGCATTTGCTGCTGCCCATACCATCCTCTCTCCAAGCCATGCTGACCTCACCTATCATGGCTGCAAATGTCAGGGCTGGAGCCACCAGGCCACATCCCAGTCCACAACAGTGTTGGCCTTCTTGCTGCTTCCGCTCCTTCTCTCATCTTTTTTTTTAAATAACCTCCTATCTTCTCTCCTGAACTAGCAGCACTGGGGGCCTAGTAAAGACCTGCACACAGCTGCTGCCACACAAAACAGGCCCTGTAACCACCAATGCACCCTCCCATAGAGGCCCCACTTCACCATGTGGCACACGCCTAGCTATCACCCCAGCAGCCGCGGCATAACAGTGACGTCACCACCAATACCCAATCCCTGGACAACACCAAACAAGCGCGCCCTTCTGCAAAAAACACTAGCGCCGACACCCCTGCAACTGATTAGTTTCACATTTTGGAGCTTTAAAAGTCTTCCCTTACCCCGCATAATGCCCCTAGCTCAACCATTGTAAGCCACTTTCCTACAGTGATTCTCTCTACCATACTGAGCTAGAACCCCCAAAAATTCTTGAGAATTCATCACAACAAAGAAAAACAAATAAGCATACCATTACCATTTCTGCCTCAGCACTCTCATTCCCAAGCAATACTTTTACTATTTGCCCTTTGCTCTAAACCCCCACCCCCAAGTCAACCCCATGGCCTGAGGGCCTGTGCCTTACCTATGAAAACTGCCAGCAAAGTGCTGAGAATCATTTTCCCAGCAAAAGAGGCTGACCACAAAGTAACAAGCCACCCATAGCCCACAATGCCCCCTCCTGCCTCCCTCCCTAAACCCTCCCCTAATCAATTGGGTAGCTCTCCCACCACTTGGTCATTTGACCCTATCTGACATCACATTCCCCTCCCTTTCCTACCCACCTCCCCCTTCCCTTTGCTTTTCTGTGGAGAGGGACATTGAACAAGTTGGCCTGCCTTTTATCGCAAGCCTCATTTACATGGACATGGTGCTAAGTATGGAACATAGCAGCAGGGGCACTAATAAGAATGAAAATGACAGTAAGTGAAAGAATTCAAAGTAAATAATGCATTGCTTCTATCAAATGGCAGACTTAAAAGAGATGAATCTTGAAATGTCATGTATTATGGACCTAACAAGCACAGAACAATTAATTACCTTATCTGCAAATCATAAAGTTATCACTAGTCATGGGTGAAGTCCATAAATTTTGCAACACAAATTAATTTGTGACTTTTGCATAATTTGTGAGGTGCAAGTCCACATAATCTGTGGATCGCGAAGTGCAGAAATTTGCCATGTGGCCCGTGGTGTTGAGGGTTGAGGCGCTGGGTGCCACACTCACATCACGCTGGCAACCTGGTTCGAACTTTGAAGTTTGAAGTTTATTGTTCTAGGAATTAATACCTTTGAGCCAAGGCTCTTACAAAGGTTCCACATCATTAAGTACAAAAACATAGTAGACAGTGTTACAAACATTCAGTAAGCCATTTAACAAGGCCACAACTTAAACAGTAAATATTTATGTACAGAAAAGAAAAGGAACTCAGAGGCACTGTCAAGGGCAGAAATAAGGACTGGAGAGCTTGAGAGGGAAGAGAGGAAGAAATAAGAAGTTTAGGAGCAGACAGAACCAGGTTAGTGGTACTCAGGTTGTCTTTGTCAAAGAGGAGACCATGGTGGTTGAGTGAAACAAATGTAAGTGCACTCAGTAGATGAGACTTTAGTCAAAGCAGTCACAGGAGCTGGAGGCTGTGAGGTGAGCGTAAAGTATGGATTTGAAAGCTCCTGAACACGAGCCTGCTGTCAGGGTTAGTAGGGAGGATAGGATTGAGCATTCTGAGGATGGCTCCACTATCCTGGGAGGGATGTGGGCTTCACCACTCTGCAGCGGACCCTGGAGATGCCTGGAAGCATTGCTACAGCCAGTGCAATGGAGGGAGAGTACAGCAGATGTCAGCACTTCAGTGCTAGACATCATTGCACGTCTGCACTCCTGGGGAATAACCAGGAGGAAAATACAGCATCACTCACAGCAGCTTGATGGCCAAAGAGCTTTCCGAGCCTGGCGACAGCCCTGGGGTAACCCGACATGCTGGTATTGGATCCTGGCCTGGTGTGGGACCGGGGTGGTCCTTCTTATGGATACAGCAGCATATGCTAGCCGGTGTGTGTGGAAACCCCTGGGGGTCGCCATGGGAAGTGGAGTGAAGGCTGGATGTAAGGCAGAGTGGTGGCTGCACAAGAGAGAAAAATAAAGTAGTGATAAAAAGAAGAAATCTGCCATGAAATGTGGAATTTTGCTCTTGAATTCTGCAACTCACTGCAAAAACTTAGTAATTTGGGTGAAGTCAGTTTTGCAGATGTAGGGTGCTTTCTATGGGCTCTGCGTAAGTTTGAATTTTCAGCACTTTGCCCACAAAAGTTTTACTTTGCAACATCTCTAGTTATCACATTTATGAATGACTTAATATTGAAATAACAGTAGAGTGACCATGCATCATTAATTCCAAAATAAAAACAGACTGACATCAGCTAGCTAGTGACAATAATATACTTAAAGTATGTCATAACTGCAACAGGTAAACAAAAACTCTGAGTTGCAGACATGGTCAAAGACTCAATAAATAAAATACTTTATAGAACAGAAGTCAAGAAATATTATGTAAAATCAGTGATACTACCCAGGCCTCAGTAATGGAGGATAACTTTAAAAAATGGTTTCCTACTATATCCATTATTGTAAATCAATTAAAATAACAGAGCCCCTAAGGCCACACTTGGTCTAGTGATATTTGTAAACAAGAATAAAAGTAATTAATGAAGTCAATCAGATGGGCAAGACAATACCCTACAAGATAAAATTTCAGTCTGTTAAATTTGAAAAGGAAACAGCATCATACTTTTTAAAAGAAAAATAAAGTGAAATCTTCTTAAAAGCAGATGGCTAGAAATGATCAATGTTACTGTTAGCAAGGACCAGAAAACCTTTTGACTAAGGTTGCAAAAGGGATGAACTCATTTAATTCTTCCTTATAATTATTTGTCTCAAAGGAAGCCTAAATAAAATATTATAAAGCCCCAGTAATAGCAATAAAGATATTTTCTCAGATTTGCTAGATTATGCAACATATCCTTTTGTTATATCAGTTGCAGAAGTAAAAGACGTTATTTTAAATTTTGCACCAAACAAAGCACCAGACCCATATGCCATTCCTTGTGAGGTTTATAAAGAAAAATTTGAATTAATGGATCCCCTAACCTACTTTTTTCAACCTGCCTTAAACAAAGATTCATCCACTCATCATGGAAGACAGATATAATAGTCCTTATTCATAAGAAAAGTCTATCACTATGATCCAAATAACTTTAGTTCAATAACCCTTGTGGATACCCCTGTCCAAGAAACCAAGATATTCTCTAAAATACTCCTAAATAGATTATCAAGATGGCTACAAGATAGGAAACCACTGTTTCAGTTTTGTGGTTTTTAGACTATGGTTTTCCACAATCGATAATGTCTACATATTTATGCATTTACTAGAAAAAATATATTGAATCAAAAAAATAACTTTTCGAACTATTTGTAAATTTTTCATTGGCTTTTGATTCAATAAATAGAGACTTATTATGTAAATTAATGTTGGAATGGGAATTGATTATTCATTATGTAAACCTATTTATCAATTATACATAGACACTTAATTATTAGATATGGCAATTCAGGAAACTTATCAGAATCTTTCAGTATAGATAGTGAGTCCAGCAAGAATGCTTAGTGTGATGTGCCAAAATGAATAATAAACAATGTCATCATCTCATCTTCAGAGACAAAAATGTAATCTTTTCACTCCCAAAAGAGATTACAAAAGAAAATTAGAAATTTCAGTATGGACAGTGATGTTTGGAACTAAAAAATCAATCGTAATAAAACTAAACTTATGATTTTTGGATCTAATAGAAAACACCTATTATTCTTCATATATAAAGATACAGTGACAATCACAAAAGAACATGTTTATCTCAGATATCAGATTTATGTCTAAAGAAAATTGGGGTCAACAGTGAAATATCAAATGTCAAAAGCCAAACATGTAACAAAGGCATTTCTGAGGTTCAGTTTTTGATATGGAGGACATACTATAACTGTTACGCTAACTATAAGGGAGATGAAGATTACTCCAGTATTGTTATATGGAGCAGAAGCTTGTGCTACAACCTTCTCAAACAATATAGAAATGCCACTATTATATTTCTATAAGTCAGAGTGATAGTACTGGGTAACTTCAATGCCTGGATTGATGATGAGCTTTAGCATTTTGGGCAGGACTTCCTTCAACTCATGTATGCATTGGGCTTCAGACAGGTCATTTCCTCTGTGAACCATACTTTGGGGCATTGATTGGAGCTGATCTTCCTTCTGGATATGGAAAGCACTGATTTGGTGGTGGAACCTGTCAGATGGTCCGACCATTGCACTAGCAGGTTCATCTTTATGCACACCCTACAGTCCATGTAGGGCTCTATAGTCAGCAAGTCAACGTTAAAGGTGACCTACCATTGAACTGGTAGCCAGTGCAGCTCGTACAGCACAGTTGTAATGCGACTAGATCTAGAAAGCCCAGTCAGTAACATGGCTGCCACATTCTGCACTAGCTGCAGAGAGTGGATATGAACCCCAGGTATCCCTAGGCAAGGGTGTTGCAGTAATCCAGACTAGAGGTCACAAAGGCACAGACCAGTATCAGAAAGTCATTGGGTGGAACCAAATGTCTAATCCAGGTGATATTCCTCAGATGGTAAAATGAAGTCTTGATGACAAAAGACACCTGAGATTTCAGGGTCAACCCCTCTGCAAGAATAACACCCAGACTACTCACCCATTCAGAGTTCATCAGCTGGTAGCCTCCTAACACAAGTCTGGATGCCTGCCCTGATGCAGACCCCTCTGCCCCGGTGATCAGGATCCATGTCCAAAACCTCAATCTTATTGGGATTCAGCTTCAGCCAATTGGCACTCATCCAGTCCTGGATCTTGGATAAGCAGTTGTTAAATACTGAGACTGCAACATCCTCATCGGAACCAAAAACATGTACAGCTGAGTATCATCTGCAGAGCAGTAAAAACTCAGTCCATACCTTTTAACAATGTCCCCAGAGCCAACATGTACACCGCAAACAACATGGGGACTATACTGAGTCCTGGATTCCCACATGGCAGGAGAAAGCATCAGAGGAAAAATTCCCGATACTACTTTCTGAGACCTGCCAGTGAGAAAAGAATGGAGCCATCTGAGGACTGTGTCAAACAGTCTGCAGACTAACTGCAGGTGCTCTAACAATGCCCCATGGTCCATGGTGTCAAATGCCACGGAGATCAAGGAGGACTGAGATGGAATAGCTTCTTTGATCTCTCACTATAAGGAGGTTATTACGCACCTGAGCCAGGGCCGCCCTCAGTGCTGTGCCTTTTCCTAAACCCCAACTGGAAAAGATCATAGATGTCATGGATGGCAAGTTGATCCTCCAACTGCAGCGCAACCGCCTTCTCATAACCTTACCCACAAAGGGAAGGTTAGAGACAGGCCTGTAGTTGGCAAGACAGTCTGGGTCTAGAGAAGATTTTTAAGAAGGGAGTAACCACTGCCTCCTTCAAGAGTCTGGAAACTCCCCAGTCTCCATCAAGTACTGGACAATCTCAGCCAGGAGTGGACCGATGACCTCAGCACACCCACTAGGAAGTGAGTTGGACCCAGCTCCAAACCACAGTAGGTCGGCCACATGCTCTGGATGATCTTCATGACATCTGTGATCTTCACATGGCCAAAACTGACCAACCAGACAAATCCTGAGACCACCCACCTGTCACTGCAACTCCCATTAGAGCATGCCAAGCCAATCTCTGTCCTGGTGTCAATAACCTTATCAGCAAAGAAGCAAACAAACTCATCACATTTAACTTGTGTAAGACTCTCCATTACTACAGACAGACTGGATTTCACAGTCTGTCCACAGTGCAGAAGAGCTGAGCTGTTAGATTCCTTGCAGCTAATGGTGGGTGAAGTGGGCTCAATCCACTCCATGAGTGATTCGCGGAGCAAAGCGGATTCATGAGTGTTCCACAATGCGGCTGGAGTACTTTGCATTATAATGAGGAGCATAAAGAGTGTTGAAACAGCTACTTCGCTACATTCGCCCACTGGTCACTTTCTTTAAATTTTTAGGCGAAGTACATTGGTGGCAGTTAACTTCACCTCACTTCGCTTTTTTTTGAGCTCTGAAGGTGGATTTTGCAGTGATTCATGGGAGTTCAGGTCACATGGGCTCTATATTGAACTGCACAGCCTTAGTTCGAGGTAGTATGAGTAGGAAGGAGTAGGAAACAGTGTGCTCTGATAGCTGTCTGTAGGAATCTTTCAAAAGCTGTTCAAAAAGCATTTTACATTTTTCTTGGGATCCAGCTGTAGTTCATTGATTGTAGGAAACCCTCCTGTGCTCACATCATTGAGCCGCTTTTGTTTGCGGTGGATTTTGAATATAAATTTACAACATTGAGTGTGTGGTGAAAGACAGTGAAGTGTGCTGTGTGGGAGGGACATATCTGTGTGTAGGTAGATTTAAGTTGGAGAACTAGTGATTTCTTTGTGTTTTGGTAATATTTTTGTTATATAACTGACTGTATTACTGTACACATAGTAAAATTTTCAGTAATAGTACTAATTTTCTTGCTGCTTGTTGTGTGAATGTGGTGCAGCATTTCATAAGGTCAAGTTGTTTAAATTACAAATTTACATTACGTGGCACTGAGTACACTGAACTTTGCATTTGCATCTCATTCCTCATTCAGCATTGTACACAAAGGCCCAGATATTCAAAGGGAAAAGTGTGCCGCACAAATTCCGATGTGCTGGGCGCATCAATGTGTATGTACAGGCACAGGTGGGGCATGCCCATGCATAACCTGCACAGCCCAACATTCAGCCCAGGATGTGTGCAGAGCCATGCATGCTAACCCCTACTTGGCGCCTGCACAAAGTTAAGCCATAACAGTCGATGGCCACCGACAGGTGAGCTGGCCGCGATTGCAGGATGCAACATGGCAGCTGCCACCTGTGGGTGACCACCCGAAGTTTCTGCCACACCTGGCGGCGCCTATGCCCCATCGCTGGCATCTGTTTAAATAAACCCCTCCAATATCCCTGGTGGTACAGTGGACCGAGTGCTGCCCCATCGCGGGCATCTGGTTAAATAAAAAAACTGTCCTATATCCCTGGTGGTCCATTGGACTGAGTGCTGCACGATAACAGGCATCTGGTTAAATAAACCTCCCCGTCCTATATCCCTGGTGGTCCAGTATTGCTATGTGCCCGATTAGGGCATCGGTATAATAAACCTCCTGTCCAGTATCCCTGGTGGTCCAGTGGACTGATCGCTGCCCGATCGTGGGCATCTGTTTAAATCACCCCCGGCCAATATCCCTGGTGGTCCAGTGGACCGCCTCTGCCTGATCATGGGCATCTGTAAAACATAAAAAAATCCTATTACCCTGGTGGTCCAGGGTACCCTCCCCACCCACCCACTGAGCCCCACAGCCCGCCTCCCCTGGTCAGTCGGGCGGGCAGCAGCACCCCATCCGCCTGCCTCCCTGCCACCACCGACTGACAGCTCATTCACATATCTGGAATGTGTAGGATGTGAGCTGCACACCCATTGGCTCATGCTCAGGAACCATCGGGCGCAGCCCTACTGAGCCGTCAGTTGGTGGGCGCATGGTGGCGCTGTGCTTGCCGCTGGCTGACCGGGGAGGGGCGGTGGGGCTCTAGTGGGCAGGTGGGGAGGGGGGTACCCTAGATCACCAGGGTAATAGGACGCTTTTATGTTTTTACAGATGCCCGCACTGGCAGAGGCGTCCACTGACCACCAGGGATATTGGCCGGGGGTGATTTAAACATATGCCCGCCGATCGGGCAGCGATCGTCCACTGGACTACCAGGGATATTGGATGGGGGTTGATTATACCAATGCCCGTGATTGGGCACATAGCGTCCACTGACCACCAGGGATATTAGATCAGGATTTCTTTTTTCAGACAAATGCCCGATTGGGCTGCAGGGGCGTCGGTCCCTGACGGCTGCCGCCTGGCAGGTGCCAGGTGCAAGTCGTCGATCGGGCGCACCAGCATAATGGATAAATGGGGCCATAATGACATGCAATGGCCCCATGTGCACCTTGCATACATTATGGCCCCATTTGCATGTCCCCTTGAATATCACAGGTGCTGTGAATGGCGATCGGCACTTGCGCCAGCGCATCTCCATGCTCCACTCTGGCCACTTGGCAAGAGGGCGCAGTGCCACTGTGCCATGCACAGTGGTGGCCAGGGTGCGTTATTCAAAGCTGCTGATATGGCACTAGCTCTCTATGAATACCGCCCAGGTTACACCCTGCTCAACAAAGTTGAGCTCCGACAGGCTTGCACCACAGCCTGGTGCAGTTTGAATATCCGGGCCAAAGTGTTCTGTGTTGTGTGTACAGTGTTGCGTGCATCAAATATAATACATCTTTTAAATTTGTGACACAGATCAGTGTAAGTGAAACTAAGCGCAGCAGTCAACCAGCTATCCACTGCAGCTGCCTGATTTTGTACTGCATCATGTTCTCTGTTCTTAGTTTTGCTGCTTGTAGTGTCAGAAAATCAGCACTGTCTGTATTCAGTGCCCCCTACCCCCACGTTGAAAAGGTATTTTTACCAGACTGGATTGTTTTGTGACCCCATCAGCACCTCTGGTTACTGAAGTTGTTTTAATTCCATGACAGTGTCACAACACTGTAGTCTCTTATCTGTTGCTGAAGCCACAGTTGTTTATTTTGCTTCACATCCAGCTAGCGAGTAGTGACCTCCAGTCAGAAAGTGAACATATCAAAATCTGAATTTGCTAATAATATTTGTGGTTGATCCCCAAAATGCCTGCAAAGAGATGTGCAAGTAAAGCTGTTTCTGGCCATGGCAATGTTGGCAATAAGAGGGTCTGTGGGCATGGTAGTGGTATGCGGACGGAGAAGTGCATCTGATGGAGGAAAGGTATTTCCTGCAGTGTTTTTACAGCCCAATCAGTGGCTTCACTGATAGTTGGAGGAGATGATGTTTTCCCAGCCGGTGGTGTTAGTGTTACTGGTGTTAGTGGTGGTGGAGGTAGTATTAGCATTGTTTCGTCAAGTTCTAATTCCGACCAGTGTACCGTATCCAAACATATTGAGTGTAAAGCAGTGCAAGTGAGTGACAGTGTAGATGATGTCATACTTCCCAATAACATCCCATTAACTGAACCTGATTCTGATGATCATGTCAACGATAGCATACAATGTGATATTCCATCCACCGTGGCACTTAACGCCACTCATCTTCCATGCAACAGTGATTCACAGTGTGGTGAAAAATATCAGGTGATGGTGGTGTAGATGCTGATGATGAATGTGATGATGATGATGTTGCTGTTGTTGCAACATGCAGTCCACATGTTAGCATCCAAGCAGAAGATGTGGATGTGTGTGACAGTGATGTTGATGAATATGATGATGATTTAATTTACCCCAGTTGGGAACCGGAGAAAAGAAATTAAAATGTCTGTGTTTGAATCTGTTTGCAGGAATCCTGTAAAAACTTGTGATTTACCGTTTTTGTGGATGATGATGATGATGATGATGATGACGACCCAGTACTCAATATGATAGGTAGTCATGGTGGTCAGTTGCAGTCCAGGTGTGCAGTGCCCGAAACATCATGTGCCCCCCACTTCAGTGCTTTAAGTAACAGACTTAAATAAGCCACATCATCAAGGACATGTTAAAAGCAGAGCATCAGAGTCCCTTGTTTGGGATTTTTGTTCAAGATGCAAATGATGATTCAGTTGCAATCTGCCAGGTTTGCCATGTGCGTGTGAGTTGAGGTAAAAAGGAGCCATATTGGGACAGGAGGACAGCATAAGCATCTTAAGAATAGGGCCTTGGCTCTGTGGACCCAGCACAAGTTGGCAGCTAATACCAGACTTGGGTGTTCACCCTTATCACCGCGGCAACCATAGCCAGCATGTTATCCCTTCCATGACTGTTAAGCCCAGTAAGAAATTAAACGGTGCAGTAGTGCAGTAATAACAGCAGAGGATTACTACAGGCATGATGAGGTGGAGAACCATAATGACTTTGAAATGTTGTCCAGTGCTGGTGAGAGTAGTAGTTTTGTGGTGGTGGTGATGATGAATGCAGTATGTCTAGTCCAAGTGGTACATCAAACCCGGTTGGCAAATCTGGAAAATAACATCATTTCTGGGTTTGTCATCATCACCTGTGCAACTGTCTTCATCAAATGTCCACACTCCACCCCTGCCAATGCCATTCATCACAGAGCAC
Organism: Neoceratodus forsteri; assembly: GCA_016271365.2. Taxonomy (NCBI): domain Eukaryota; kingdom Metazoa; phylum Chordata; order Ceratodontiformes; family Ceratodontidae; genus Neoceratodus; species Neoceratodus forsteri. The sequence goes on from CM057452.1 coordinate 944,915,436, forward strand.
AACCATTTGTGACCAACAACACACCACCCGGTGTAAAACATTTAAGTCAGCCCATGTTACAGAGTGTTTTGACGCATAAGCTGAAGTACCCCCAATCATACAGTGTCACGTGAACTTAATGCTGCTGTAGTGGAAATGCTGGCAATCGATCTTTTGCCCTTCTCCTTTGTGGAGAATTCTGTCGCGGTTTGCTGCCCGCTCTGTCCAAAATAGAAAGTCCCATCCAGGACATACTTTTCTACCGCGTTGTTCCTGAGTTGTTCCGCACTGTCTCAGACTCAGTAATACATGCCCTTCAACATTCCTCCTCTCCATTCATCCATTTAAGTATGGATATGTGGACAAGTGGCAAAACAGCAGGAGTACATATCTGTGTATAACTGCACACTAGGCGCAGGTGCCGGGGTTGTTTGTGATGCTGGTAGTGTGATTAATCAGTGCAGGAAGGTGGATTGTCACGGTAGCAATCTTCTGGCATTCGCCAGCATGCAACAATTGCTATCGCAGTGTGACCTGTTCACACACTGGTGAGAACTTGTTGGACATGGTACTGACTGAAACTGAGAGATGGCTAAACCTCTGTCCCTGAGAGTTGGGTTCATAGCAAGTGGCAATGGGTCAAATGTGGTGAAATGCATCATGAATGGTGTTTTTTCATGTTCCATACATGGCCCACTGTTTAAATCTTGTGGTTCAGGAGTTTCTGCAGCACCCTGACATAAAGGAAATGCTGACCTCTGCACAACGATCTGCTTTCACTTTTCAAGATCTGGAAAGGCCAGTGACCAACTGCGGCAGTTGCAGATACTAAACAGCCTGCCTCAGCACCGCTTGAAGATGGAAATTGCCACTCGATGGAACTCCATGTTATACATGGCAGAGAGGTTGTATGAACAATACAAAGCCATCACAAAATATCTTGTTATGCACATAGCCATGACAGTTCTGGGGCCTCCATGTCTATGCCGACTGAACAGTGGCGCCTCATGGACTCTGTAATAACAGTTTTGTGGCCTTTTGAACATGCCATACAGGCAGTGAGTGGCAAGTCTGCCTCCATTAGCCAATCAATTCCACTGCTGCAGGTGCTGAGGCAGACACTGGTGAATGTACAGCATAGCCTTGATGTTGCCAGAGGCGGTGGTAGCAGTATGTTGCTGCAACACATGCTGACAGTATTCGCCACAATCATCACATTGTGAGCATTCAGCGCGAGTGACAACTTTGCTTTGGCAACAATGCTGGACCCACGATACAAACGTGGAATTGCATCAGTACTGGAGGGAGGGCTTGAACAGGTAAAAATATCAGTGGTCAACTGGTTCGCTTGGTTCATGGGGCACAGAAGTCACATGCCAAGGTTTGCAAACCTCAGCAGCATAATCCAGCTGAAGGTGTAGCTGAAGGACCAGCAAGCATATCATGCAAGGGTAAGAGAAATGAAGTTCCTGGTGGTCTGTCATCCAAAGTGGTTGGCGTCAACCCGCTTTGGGAGGCTTTATCCCAAGTGGGTATTTGTGAACTCAATGATTCCGGGAACAGGCTGATGCATCAACAGTTGGACTAAGTGTGGCACAGAGAATGTTTGAGTCATATTTGTCTGAAAACAGGCATCTGACAATAAGTGAAGATCCTCTTTTGTACTGGAGTGGAAAAGTCAGTGAATGGCCAGAGCTGACTGCAGTGGCACTGAAGTACCTCACATGCCCACCCTCCAGTGTAAGTGTTGAGATGGTATTCAGCTCAGCAGGAGCAATAGTCAGGGATCGTCGGACAAACCTGTCTCCTGCAAATGTTAGTTGCTAACATTCATTAAATGAATGAGGCACATACCAGCACAGACTGCAACCTCGGTACCATTACCCGGCCTAGTCATAGTGGTCTTGCTGATATGGAAATGGAGCATCCTGGTGGCACTGGCAGTGGCTGCCTGAAATGGCCCACCACTGACATAGATGATGACACAATGGAGAAAGAATTTCCAGTGGTCAGACTTCAGACATTGATGACTGTGAGGGCAGTTTTCTTTATGAGGATGATGATGTGGTTAATGTGGTTAATGCTGGCGGGTTTTAACTGCAGTATTTAAAAGGAGGTGTGCCCCAACACCGGACCACCACCACTGGGACTGCTGTTATCCAAGTCTGCTGCCACCATGGAGTCTGTCTGCCCACCCGGACCACCACCACGGGACTGATGTTATCCAAGTCTGCTGCCACCATGAGTCTTTCTGCCCCCATGGACCACCACCACCACCGGGACTGATGTTATCCATCTCGATGCCACCATGAGTCTGTCTGCCCATCCCAGCCCACCACCACTGGGACTGATGTTACCCAAGTCTGCTGCCACCATGAGTCTGTCTGCCCCATGGACCACCACCAAGGGACTGATGTTATCCAAGTCTGCTGTCACCATGAGTCTGTCTGCCCCCATGGACCACCACCACCACCACCACCGGGACTGATGTTATCAAGTCTGCTGCCACCATGAGTCTGTCTGCCCACTCCGGACCACCACCACTGGCACTGATGTTATCCAAGTCTGCTGCCACCATGAGTCTGTCTGCCCACACAGACCACCACCACCGGGACTGATGTTATCCAAGTCTGCTGCCACCATGAGTCTGTCTGCCCCCATGGACCACCACCACCACCGGGACTGATGTTATTCAAGTCTGCTGCCACCATGAGTCTGTCTGCCATCATGGACCACCACCACCACCGGGACTGATGTTATCCAACTCTGCTGCCACCATTAGTCTGTCTGCCCACCCCAGACCACCACCAGCGGGACTGATGTTATCCAGGTCTGCTGCCACCATGAGTCTGTCCACCCGGACCACCACCACGGGACTGATGTTATCCAAGTCAGCTGCCACCATGAGTCTGTCTGCCCCCATGGACCACCACCGGTACTGATATTATCCAACTCTGCGCCACCATGAGTCTGTCGCCCCCATGGACCACCACCACCACTGGGACTGATGTTATCCAACTCTGCTGCCACCATGAGTCTGTCTGACCCCATGGACCACCACCACCACCACGGGACTGATGTTATCCAACTCTGCTGCCACCATGAGTCTGTCTGCCCCCATGGACCACCACCACCACTGGGACTGATGTTATCCAACTCTGCTGCCACTATGAATCTGTCTGCCCACCCTGGACCACCACCACTGGGACTGATGTTATCCAAGTCTGCTGCCACCATGAGTCTGTCTGCCCACCCGACCACCACCACTGGGACTGATGTTATCCAAGTCTGGTGCGCCATTAGTCTGTCTGCCCCACGGACTACCAGTCCACCAGTGCACCACCACCACCAGCTTCTTAATATTTAAACCATATAGTGAGCATGTGCACTCATGTTTGTTATGCTGCCTCACTTTCTTAAGTTGTCTGTTTTGTTTTCTGTAGCTTTTCAGAGCTGCAGGTGGCTACATACAATGTACACTTCTTTTGTTTCTTTTACAGGAGAACAAAACAGGCTCCATCACTATTACTCATTGGGAAAGGTGCTGTAGTTATACCGCACAGAGAGGAGCGATGTAACGTCCATGGAAATCCATTCTGGTAAGTATGAAGGTTTTATTTCATCTGTTTCATTGCTTTGTAAAGACTGCTGCAAATATTGCACACAACAGGTTGTCTTAGTAGTTGACAAGGCGTGTCTCTGAAATGTAACTTGACAATAGGGATTGAGATTTGAGAACCAGGGAGGGACACATAACAATGAAGTTGTAACTTTTAATGAGTCATTCATTTATTTTTAGGAAAATTCACGATACTTTGTTGTTCTGTCAAGTGGCCTTATCCAAAAGAGTTTGTCAACATGATAAGGTACACCCTCCTCCCACCCAAGCTTGGGCACACATACACACGTAGAAGTCGTTTCATTTGAGGACGATGACCATCATTAACAACTGGACTCCAGAAGGATGATGATGAAATCTGTGAAGAAATAAAAAATAAGAAACCATTACAGACAAAACTGAAAATATGATTTCCCCAAAAATAAATACTTACCTTCATGTGCTTGAGAGTTATCCATTTCCATTTAAGTGCAAAATTCTCATTGAGCACTGGAAGGTGCACAACAACAGTTCGGAGATGGAGTCACCTCTGTGATGCAGAACAATAGCATGAGTACATGTCAGGTCAAGTTCAACCCCCTCATCATCACCTACAAAATACACACCATATATCTATATATATATATATATATATATATATATATATATATATATATATCACCAAGGCTACTATTACTGTACATCGAAAGGGCACCTTTCAATCCAGTTGAGATGATCACTTTTCACTTTTCTGACACAAGGAGGACGCATTGTGGGCCTGCAGAAAAATCTGGGGACTCTGTGCCACTTTTGTGCTGCATGACTGAGTGCGCCATTAATTCTAGGGGACTTTGTATGTACTGAAACAGTCTCTTTTCACTTGGTTACCACTTGTCAATTTCTGCACACAAGGAGGCGCACTGTGGGCCTGCAGAAAAAATCTGGGGACTCTGTGCCACCACTGTGCTCATGACTGAGTGCGCCATTAATTCTGGGGACTTTGTATGTGCTGAAACAGTCTCATTTCACTCTGTTACCACTTGTCAATTTTATGGACACATGGAGGATGCATTCTGGGCCTGCAGAAAAATCTGAGGACTCTGTGCTACTTTTGTCGCATGACCGAGTGTGCCATTAATTCTGGGGACTTTGTATGTACTGAAACAGTCTCATTTCACTCTGTTACCACTTGTCAATTTTCTGGACACATGGAGGATGCATTCTGGGCCTGCAGAAAAAATCTGGGACTCTGTGCCACTTTTATGCGCATGACTGAGTCGCCATTAATTCTGGGGACTTTGTATGCACTGAAACAGTCTCTTTTCACTTGGTTACCACTTGTCAATTTTCTGCACACAAGGAGGGACGCACTGTGGGCCTGCAGAAAAATCTGGGGACTCTGTGCCACCACTGTGCTCATGACTGAGTGCGCCATTAATTCTGGGGACTTTGTATGTGCTGAAACAGTCTCATTTCACTCTGTTACCACTTGTCAATTTTATGGACACATGGAGGATGCATTCTGGGCCTGCAGAAAAATCTGAGGACTCTGTGCTACTTTTGTCGCATGACCGAGTGTGCCATTAATTCTGGGGACTTTGTATGTACTGAAACAGTCTCATTTCACTCTGTTACCACTTGTCAATTTTCTGGACACATGGAGGATGCATTCTGGGCCTGCAGAAAAATCTGGGACTCTGTGCCACTTTTTTGCGCATGAGTGAGTGCGCCATTAATTCTGCAGGACTTTGTATGTGCTGAAACACTCTTATTTCACTGTGTTACCACTTGTCAATTTTCTGGACACAAGACAGATGCCTTTTGCGGATGCAGAAAAATGAGGCACCAAAACAGCGCACACAACAAAACACACAGACACTTAACAGAAGGAAGGGGCCCCAGAATACAAAGTGTAACGCATACTGAAGACAACAAAAAAGGGCATAATTACAATCAAGGGTCAAGGATGGTGGAGGAATACATTTAATGGCACAGCAAGGAAGGTGTGGGGTGGGGAACATGGTGTGAGAAAACAAAACAAATATGGGATCCCATGGTAATCCAGTAGCAGTTCCAGCATGGACATAATTTGAAGCTGGTGTCCCTCTATGTCATCCAGCCACTGCTCCACAGCACTCATCCTCTAAGTGTTCTCCTCTACAGCACTCCAGAGAACTGCCAAGTCAGACAGTGTTACATGCATTTCTCTGGTGTCCACTCATTTGACAGGCTGACCTGCTGATGGTGGTGGTGGTGGTGGGGTTCTGGTGGAGCAACAGGTGCTGCTGTGGCCCTCCTCTTCTTAGGGATGCTACTATGCACAGTGGCACCCTCTGCCATGGAACAGCTAACAGGTGCAGACATGGTCTGTTCTGTGGCAGCCTGCCACTCCAACTGGTGGTGATTAAGCACATGGGTGCGCTGGTCTCCAGTCCCCAGGTGACTCCCGGGGTCATGGCACACCTCCACCGCACATAGGCAACACTTCACCACACTGCTGTCCCCCACCCAACACAGTCAAAAACTGCCAAACAATGGAGGTGCGGGGAGGACCAGGCAGGCAGGGAGGGCCAGATGAACTGGCAGTAGGCGGCTCACACTGTTCAACACTGATGATATCCACACCTGGGCCTGGGGAACAGGCACATCCTGCTCCAAAGGACCTTGTGCTGGACTTGGTGGTGGTGGTGGTTGAACTGCCTCAGAGTCAGGAGGCGATGCTGGTCCTGCTTCCAGAGGTTGGACACTCACAAGTTTAGAGCAGTCCAACACAAATGGGTGCTCATGCTCCCCACGCATGCGCAGTATGATGCATACTACCATGCTCTCCCAGAGCTGCACCTGCCCCAGACATTCCCTCACCCTGCTCCATCTCTCCTACTGTGCTCCCTCAGTCCGAGCAATCACTACTCTGTCACACGACACAAGCACAACACACACACAGTCACACACACACAGACAAACAACTAAGTAAGTACAGAGGTAAGAAAATAAAATTTACAGAAAAACTAATGAAGTAAAAAACAGTACAGAAAGACAAAAAATGTAGCTTTTAAAAAGCTGTTGGTTAACTATCAAATTTTAACTCTCCTCCTCTGCAATCAAAACACTCCTCTCTCTCAGTCTGCACAGGAGAAAGTGAAACTGTCTGTGTGATTCACTTCCTTCTTACCTGGCTAGAGGCATGTGCCTTACAGTACTGTAAGCCATGTGATGTGTGTGTGGGGGGCTGCCAAGTCTGAAACACCAAGTGGATCACTTAGAATCATAATGAGGAACGCTAACTCCATTGAAATCAATGAATTAGCCTTACTTCGCATTGTCATTCAGCCCAGCAAAGTCGGTAAAAGACAGGCGGGTGGCGCTGCGTGCCTACTCACGTAGCAGAGTGGCAGCGTGAGTGTCCCGTGGTGCACTTTGCCAGTGGATTTTAAATTGCTGCATCTCTACCTGCAGCAGAGATCTCCTGGACAGGAACTCTGCCTTCTACGGGAGATCTCTGATTGATAATCCACATAATGTGCCATCAATCTAAGCCTGCCAGCATCCAGGTCAGATTTCCACCAGCGTCACTTCAGCCATCACCCTGCTGTCCTCATCTCCCTTAAGGTTCCTAGCAAACCAAGGGGACCGAGGGTGAAGGGAGGGAGGGAACATGTACAGAGTAACAGAGTCCAGCGATGCCTCCATGGCCTCACTATAGGCTTAGCAGACATTCTGGGCCCATGCTTGCACCCTATTATCCCAATAGGTTCAGCACCACCATCAGGCCATCTGAGGCCAGACCTCTTAATGGGCAGTAGGGTCTGTGGCTTTATGGTAGGCAGGGAACATGGGCAGACTAGATGGACCTAGCAGTCCTTATCTGCCATCGATTTCTATGTTTCTATGTTTCTACGTGTCATATAGTGTTAAAGATTTTCTTGCTGTACCTATTTTCCCGATCAAAGGAGAACCATTACAGTGGTATAGTTTGAAATGTTAACTTCAAAATAACATGGGGTTAAAAAATAAAAAACAATTTTAGGACATAACTCCCAAAGTGCAACTTCAGAATGCTCATGTAAAATGCTCTTTAATAAAACACTCTACCATATAACAGTGCAATACATTCTTTGCAAAGAGACAACAGACACATATCTGAGTACTTTATTAAAGACATATTCCAATTTTGTGTATGATGGTTTATTCATTATACTACATCCTATGACCAAAAAGATGCTGAGATCACTGCAATGTTTTTCTCTCATAATAAAAAGAGAAAAAGGTGGGAGAACAAATATAGGAGGTGAAGTTACATTAATCAGCATTATGTGCTTGAATAAATTACTCCAGGACACTGTTGTTTTCAAATTATGGTTTTAATATCAGCTAGAGGCTAAAATTATGAAGCCGTACTATAATCTAGTGGCTCCAAACAGAAGTCATATACTGTATGCAACATTTTCTTATTTCTTTGCTATACTTGTGTAGTATCAGTTTCTTAACAGAAAGTCTTATCTAGACTATTATGCCTGGTATGTTTCCACGATGAATGTAAAAAGTTGAAAAGCTCTCAATAAAAACAAAAAACCTTTTATGGCAAACAACTTAACATAAGGACTAAAACACCATTAACAATTTAATCTGGTTCAATTCAATGGGTTTCCATCTGTCTCTCCCTTGCCCCAGGACAAGGCTGAAAATAGGCAGAATTGCCAATCGCTCCTTTCCAGCGAAGAAAAAAATTAAATAAAAAGAGCTAGTAGCACTAACAATAGAGACCAGAAAATGTTACTAAGTTTCAAAAGTTGTTAGCTGCCAGCAGAAAGAAGGAGGTGGTGATACCACTGTACAGATCATTGGTGAGGCCTCATTTGGAATATGGTGTCCAGTTCTGGAGGCTGCATCTCCATAAGAATGTTGACAGGATTTGAGGCAGTTCAAAGAAGGGCAACAAACATGGTGCAGGGCTTGCACCAAAAGTCATATGAGGAGAAATTGGGAGGCCACAATATGTATACCTTGGAGGATAGAAGAGACAGGGGAGATATGATAGAAACCTTCAGATATCTAAAAGACATAAATAGGGTAATGGAGGGTAGCATCTTTCAGAAAAGGAGATGTCCAGGAATGAGGAGGCAAGATAAGAGGTTAGAAGGGGTAGAATAAGGGGTAGTGTGAGGAAGTATTTCTTCATAGAAAAATTGGTGAATGCATGGAATAGACTCCCAGAAGAGGTGGTGGGAGCAAACACAGTGGGGGATTCAAGCGTGCATGGGACAGGCATAGGGGAATCCTAGCAATTGGAACAAGGAGGTACAGCCAGAGATCAAGTAGTGTATGTGGCTTTTATGGTAAGGCAGGGAACATGGGCAGACTAAATGGACCTAGCGGTCCTTATCTGCCATCAATTTCATGTTTCTATGTTTCTCGTGTCATGTGAAGAGCAGCACTTTACCCAGAGGCAGACATATTTAGTGTCATTCTTCTTCCTACCACATTCATCTTTCTTTCTCGCCTTCTTTGAGAGGCCCCATCAGTTAATGCCTTAAAACGGATCTGAAGACATTTGTATTTAGGAAATATTTTCCTTCAATTGATAAACATGATTTAGATAATTAACTTAAACTAATATCGTTTTATGTGTTTTTAATCTGTGTATAATGAATTTGTTCACTTGCAGCAACTTGAGTCACAATTGAAATGGAGTGCTGTATTACAAACTAAACTAAACTAAACTAAACTAACTAAACTAAGTATAGTGAGATTACAGATTGTGACATCACATGTGACCAGTCTGGTAGAAGGTGATTGACTTTTCTTGGTCAGTTATGATTACAGTCAGTGACGCCACAGGGCTTATGAGCTATGAAGGAGAATAGAATTAGAGGAGATATGTCAGCCTTCTGGTACAGAATTTTTCACATATTACACCTATTCCTGTCAGGTAGAAACTCTTCTGATTAGCAAAGAGGAAAGAAACATAAAAAATACTTCACATATTTGAAGTATTTGTTCACTGCTTTTAAATATAAATTTTAGGCAGTAAATAATAATAATAATAATCTTTATTTATAGTGCACCTTTCAAAATCAAGGCACAGTACATTTAAAATAACATCTAGCTCTTTAAGTCTGTTCATAGAGTTAACAGAAGTCAGAGTGGGGGATAATAACAACAAAAATGGAAAGGACCTGGGGTAATCATATCAGATGACCTTAAGGTTGGCAAGCAATGTGAGAAGGCAGTAGGGAGGGCTGGGGATACTGGGATGTATAGGGAGAGGCATCACCAGCAGAAAACAGGAAGTTGTTATCCCCTGTGCAGACAGTTGGTGAGACCCCACCTGAGTACTGCATCCAGTTCTGGAGACCCATTTCCACAAGGACATAGACAGGATAGAGGCAGTTCAGAGGAGGGCAACTAAATGGTGCAGGGTCTGCAAGAGAAGCCATCTGAGGAGAGACTAAAGGAGCTTAATATGTATACCCTTGAGGAAAGAGGAGGGAGGGGACATGATAAAATGTTTAAGTACCTCAGTGGAATCAACAAAGTCCAAGAGGGTAGCATCTTTCAGAAAAGAGATGTGCAAGAACAAGGGACACAATTTAAAGATAGAGGGCAGGCTATGGGGCAATGTGAGGAAGTATTTTTCAGAGAGAGGTGGTGGACGCATGGAACAGCCTTCCTGAGGAGGTTGTGGGATCTAAAACTGTGGAGAATTCAAGAATGCATGGGACAAACATAAGGTCATTTTGTGGGGGTAGGAAGAAATAGGCTTTTGGTTAAATAGGATCTGCAGCTTATCCTCTAGGTAGGGAAATAGGCAGACTAGGTGGGCCAAGCGGACCTTATCTGCCATCAAAGTCTATGTTTCTATGTAGAGTAGCTCTTGAAGAACATCAACGGTATGGCGGCCTTTGTCTTGGTGACAACAAACATGTGGTAGGCAAAGTAACAATCCACTCTGACAAACAATGTATTCTTTTTTTAAAAACTGCCTTTTCAAAAGGTGAAAAGATGGCTTCAGGCTTCAATGAAAATACATAAGAGCAGCAATACATCATAATATATACCGAGCTGTTACATACATATTAATATATTTACATTTTCTTGAACTCCTTACAAATGCGGAATTCTGCTACTGTGAACTGAATTATAAGCATGTACAAACACTATAAAAAATCACTCTTGTACAGTTTGCCCACTACATTTTTTCTAAAACCATTATTAATGCAAACTTTACTAAAAACAGCGATTTAAATAATCAATTGAAACATAGAGGACCTGTGAGAGAAGTAATGCAAGTTTCTAAATCTCAATTTTTAAATACTCGTTCAAATTTTAAAGTAAATTTCAAAAAGTAGTGCAGCTGCATGCATACGATAAAAGATAATAAATGGCATTGCAATGTTAACAATGGTAACCCAGTTTTCAAAGCCGTATATGGTTTCTTCCAGGTTATCATCATATTCTGGACGACATCCAAATGCCGGTAGAATCCAAAGCTGTGAAAGGAGAAAAGTGTTGACAAGGATAAGTATCAGTCATTGATATAATGTACAATAGAAGCACATAGCATTCTACAATGTCAAGAAAAGTCCTGTTACCTGCTGATCAAGTAAGTATTTATCCATGGCTAGACTTGGCAGTATTAGATTTAAATGCAAATGTTGATAAATGTCGATTTTACTGCACACGCAAAATCAACAAAATAATGTTTCCATCAATAATAATCTAAATTTACAGATAGGCAAAGTAAGTTCTATTGCTATTTTGACAAGTGATGAGAACATCTGTGTTCTTATCAGTTTGTAAATCCTCAGCGTTACTGTTATTAACTGCAACTGTGAAAATTAAATAAATACAAATCGAAATAAATGATTAAAAACATAATTTCGTGAACTGTGAAAATTTAAATCGATAAAACTCAGAAAAAGGTTTAGAAATAAAAATCGATGTTTTCCATTGAAATTATAAAGAAATAAAATCAAATTCTGCCAACTCTACCCATTGGTTATCCTGCAATAACCCACAGCGAGGTATGGTATTTATAAAAAACATAACTAAACATACTTAAATGTTATTTTACAAATGGGTCCATTGTATAATAACAATATGACCTTCAGGATGTAAGTAACTTGGGGACTACCCATGTCTCATATGGTTAAGTCACTCAGCTGCTGCTTTTCTGCTGACACAGTTTGCGTTTCTGTGTTTCATGACATACACTGAGCGAGGGTGTGGTAAATACTCCAGTAACTCACACCCTGTACTGCCTTACTGCTTAAACAACAGTATATGTGTATAGTGCTTCGATGTTGCCAATATATTTAGTAATGTCTGTGTTTCTAGATAAAAATTACAATACTCAGTGACTCTTACCTCACCCATCTATTAGTCTATGATGTAGAAGACTGCCATACTTCATTTTTGGTTAAGGATCTGAGAACCCAGGTCATTTTCAAATACAGTACAAGAAAGTACAGTATGTCTGAAGTTAGTGATGGAAAAAGTTTAAAACTCCATTTAAGAAAATGTTTTAATGAGATTGATCAAAAATACTAATGATTTGCTGCAACTTTCATATTTAACAGCTACATACATGCAGTAGGTGGAGCCTTTTAAGATTTTATAAAGAAGTTTAAATTATTTTAAAACCTGTTACCTAATATATATAATAGATATTTTTTCATAGACATTTTGCATGGAATAGGTGAGTACACCATTTGTATCCCAAAACACCATTCATGGGCTAGCAGTATAGCCTAGAGGTTAGAGTAACGAGCTATGAATGAGCTTGGGTACATCCAGCAGACCAGACCTGGGTTTGATTCTCACAACCTCCACTTGCATACTGTGTGACTCTGGGCAAGTCACTTAACTGCCCAGTGCTCCCAGGTCAACCCTGAAAACAGGCACTTGTGCCTAGTGGGCCTACCTGGTTACCAAAGACTAAAATACAAATAAAATAAATATGTGCTGTACAATTAATTACAGGCTTGGTGCTATGATCATATGAAATGCCATAATTGTATTTCATATGGTCTTAAACAGATCACAAGCAGGAAAATGTACTGATTCAAAACTCACATCTAAAAGTCATGGAACTCCACAGCTTTCATAACAAACTGAAGTCTAAGGCACAAATAGATGCAAACAGACTAAAACAGTTTATTACTAAGCAGCAAGATGCAGTACAGCAACAAGCAGGTAGTGCGCTGCTCTGGCTGCTGCTGCTGCGATCTTACTGTCCAATAACAAACTGTTATAATCTGTTTGCATATTTAGCTGTAGACTTCAGTGTTTTATGAAAGCTGGGTGAAGATCCTAACTTTTGATGTAGACTATCTGTTGTCATTGAGAACCCATTTCTCATTTGGTGGCTCTTTCATCGAGGGACTGATTCTGAGGCTCCCTGGTCTCCCAAAGCACCCACTCCTAATTTAAAAGTTCCCCACCTCCACCTTTCCATCTTTACCCAGCCTCCCTTTTAAAGGTAAAGATCCCCATCCCCTCATGCTGCCCACAACCCTCACCTTTCCCAAATCTTGTTTCACATATGTTGAACATTACAAAAATACTTCTCCCAATTCCTGCACCTGCCTGTCATGGCAGGGACAAATTCCTCATTAGCAGAGGGCTATGAAAGAAGATCTATATCTCTCTTCTGGGAGGTAGTACATCCAGTGGTTAAAGCACAGAGCTGGGAACCTAGACAGTTGCATGTCACGTTGTACATGAAAGCTTACGGCACACACTGCAAACCCATTGGTCGACAGTATAGACCAATGGTATTGCAGTGCCTACTATAGAGTTGTCATTCAGTGACAGCACAGTCGGCGAGCAGCCGTGGATGTGCGGTGGGTTTTGTTGCCCACTGGCTAAAATGACCATGCAGGGATGGCGGGAGCAGGGGGGTGTGGGTGTCTCAGTGGGTGGCAGGGTGGGGATCCACTAGACTATCAGGGAGGGCTTGGGATTTAATTACATGTTTTGATTGGGGCTGGGAGGTGGGTAGCACTAGACCACCATGGTGGTTCAGTTTAGATTGATGCTACAGACATGGTACAGGGAAGGAGGGTCACTAGACTACCAGGGTAATTCAATGGAGAAATATTAATCAGACAGGATTCTAGGACAGGAGGCAGCCACTAGACTACCAGGCTGATCCAGTGGAGAATTACTAATTGGACGTGGTTTGCAGAAGGAAGTGGGCCACTAGACTTCTAGAGATATGGGGTCATAATCTTTGTTGTGCGAAAAGGGGCTGGGGGACACTGGACTACTGGGGGATAGGGGTGTGTGCTTGTGTTTCCACCGGACTTTGCAGGGCACCTGGTGCATTCTGCCAGGTGCATCCCTGCCCCAGAAATGCAAATGAGGCCATAATGACATACAAATTGCCCCATTTGTGCCTTGCATGGCTAATGGCCCCATTTGCATAACATGTCTGAATATCTGGAATTGTGCCCAACACAACCTGAAGATGTGCTGTGTATCCCATTCCAGGTATTCAGATCGACTAGCGGAATGTGCCGGCACATCCTTGGCGGCCACCATTTGCATGAATCACATTTTGTGGTATATTCAGACAGGATGCGTGATTGCTCATCTCATTTGAATATATCACTTTTTTGCTCTGGCACAACTCAGTTGCATGGTGCAGCCACTTGGGCCCTTTCTGGGTGCCGTTTGAAAATCCTGGCAAAATCTATGAGTTAGGATTGCTACATAATACCCCCCAACAAAGAAAAGGAAATATGACATAAGGATACAAACACTTTATTTATTGTAAAAGGCTTGGTCATTGTGTGGTGTGATTTTCCAGGATTTAATCAATTGCATTATGCAGTGGCTACAACCCTAAGTAGGCATGAGTGAAATTAAATTTCCACAGGTGGAAATCAAGTGAAAGTCTGACTTTTGCTTCTGTGGAAGTTTGGAAATTGATCGATTCTCAGCAGACAGACTGACACAGCTCTTCTCCTCTCCACCATGTCCAGCCCAATGAGCTGTCAATGAATGGCGCGTTCGGGATGGGGTGGGAGTGGGGTGGTGGAACACCCGTTGGGGTGGGAGGTGAGGGGCACTAGAACACCAAAGAAATAATGGTATGGTAAGCTTTCATTGTTCAATCTTAATAGATCATTACAAATTCATAAAATATATCATTTAAGAATTACATAAAACAGACATGATATTAAGAAGTACCTCATCATATATACATAAATATCCATAACAGCCACTTATTCATGTCAGAATTGTTTTAGTTCTCAGTTTTCTTATTTGATGTATCTTTACTACAAGGTTTGCAACTCTCTTAATAATAAATTCATCTTCTGTTGTTAACTGTATATTAATTTTAGATTTTCATCACTTTCTGCCAGATAAGTTAAAATGTTGCCCAATGATTTTTTCCTAGCCCCTTCATACCATGGACATTTTAATAAGACATGTTTGAAATTCTCTATATCCTGTCCCCACAATAACAGTTTATATACACTGAATCTTTCATTTTATGGAATTTAGCAGTAAACGTTTGAATCTTGAAATTCTGTTTTAAAGCTTGCATGGGTTTTCTCTGTTTTGGGTCTTCTAAGACATCAAGATAATATTTATATGTGTGCATCAGTACATTATTACTGTACCATCTTGAAAAACTTGAATGGGAATAATGGGACTGATAATGAGGGATGGAGAGGGTTGTGGGAAAACACTAGACCACCAGGGATTTTTTTTTAAGTACAGGTCAACTGCAGATGGGGATGGGGGTTGTTACTAATACTAAATGGTGGAGAATTTTAGTTTGGGTGGGTTAGGTGGAGAGGAGGGACCACTAGCCACCAGGGCATTTGTCATTGGCAGGTTATGGGGTGGGGGGATTGCAACCTGGTGGGATGGGGTATTTTTGTTTTAGGTCGAGCCATGGGTGGTGATTCAGTACATGGAGGGACCACTAGCCACTATGGATAGGCTATGTACTTGTGCGGCAGGTGGGGGCACTAGCCACCAGGCTGAGCATGGGTGGCGAAGTGCGGTTTCTGCCCCCAGCACTTGATACCAGGCACATTTGCCCATAAGTTTCATGAAAGTTTTCCCTCTGTCACGGGTGTAAGTTCAGAAAGTTCTGTGAAAGTTCACTGATTTCTGTGGAATTTCCACAGGGCTAGAAACCGCACATTAGCCCATCCCTAACACAAAGTTCAGCATTGTCTTTCTACACATTTTCACACAGAGCAAAATTAATGATGTAATACTTCCTCCAGTTCTTTTTGTGCTTTTTTGCCAAGAGCTATCTTACATATTGCAATCAGTCTAAGCACTGAGAGGGTTTTAGGGGATTCCCTCTTCCACCATTCACAGATTCAGATTACTCAGTCTCCTCCCCAACTCCACCCTCTCTGTTTTCTGCTGATTTCTTTCTTTGAAGTACTTGGCCAGTTCTAGATAGGTGCACTTTTTGCTCCATCTAAAACAACAACTGACATCCTAGTCTCCATCATCACTTCCATTTCAGTCCCACAGAGCAAATGGTGCGCTGTTGCTTCTTGTTGACTTCAACCTGGACTGGCTCTCCCCCTCAACTACTATGCCACAATCATTAAAATTGAAGCCTCAACCTCACAAACCTGATCCATAAACCTACCCACATAAACCCCACTCCCAAAATGACTCACTGCTTGACTGGGTGTTGTCCTTTCACCCACCCATACCACTGAAGCAGGGACATTACCAGATGCCCTCAGTGATCATTGCTTTACATTCTGCATACAAAAGATTCACCTTCCTTGTGGTGCTTCCAAACACATTTGGCCCCACCCCTCCACAATCTAAACATCTCTGCAATTCTGAATGATTTCTATGAGGCAGATGGGCAACCCATCCTCACAGGCATTGATGTCGACTCTTGCCCGCTCTATCTTTTCCACCTTCTTCTTCTGCATCTGGAATCACCACGCCCCTTAATGAAATCCAGAGTAAAAGACTTAATCTCCCTGAATAACTACTGACCTGCTGGACAAATGCAGAGCCAGGGACACAGTTTAGTACCAGTAGAAAGTGTCCCAATCTCAAGTTGATCTCCAAGCTTACAAAACCCTAAGGAATAATTGCTCAAAGGCCATCTGCCTCTCTAAGACCAATTACTTCAGGCAACATCTGCCAGCAAGAACAACATGCCCTCTTCCTTTTTGGAATGTACTCCACTCTCTCCTTGACCCATCTGTCAAACAGGCCTCCCCTGTCCTCAGAGTTATGGCCGTTCAATCTCTGACCTCGTATCTGTCAGAGACTTTCAAAAAAAATTTCTCCACTTGCAGTCTCCCCAACAATCAATCACCCTTACCTCCCAAACCCCCTTTGGTCCCTATATAGATTCTTTTAGATCAACCCACCAATTTGCAATTCCACCTTCTCCCCTTGAAGTCTACACTGCCCTCCTCACTCTTAATCCTACCAGTTTAGGCCTAAGGGTCTCCACTCCAGGCTTCTCCACATCTCTGCCCCAGTGATTCGGCCTTGAAATCTGCTAATGTCTTACCCATCCACAAGGGAGGTGACCATTTGGCACCTGGAAACTATATACCTATTTCCTTCCTCCCTTCTCTCACCAAATTTCAGGAATGCCTCATTCACTCCAGGCTGCCTGAATTTCTGTCTAACTACCAACTCACTCTGTACAGTGCAGTCTGGCTTTAATAAACATCACTTGATAATCTCCTCTTTATTACGAGTTACAGATTTGATTTTTCAGCTATGGACCGGAGCCACATTACTGCTGCCATCTTCATAAACCTGGCAAAGGCATTTGATTCAGTCTCCCATCCCCTCCTGCTACATAATCTTAGATCGGTTGGTCTTGCTCAATCTGCCTTAAACTGGTTCCATTCTTATCTGCATGGCAGGCAGCAATCAGTTCAATTAGATAATGATGTTTTCTCCTGCTTCCTAGCCTGTTCAGTGTTCTCCAAGGCTCCATCCTTGGACCCATCCTTTTCTCCCTATTTATAAACCTTCCCTCATTCTGCAAATCCTCTAATAGCACATGTACACTGATGATACTATCATTTTCATCTCAGGGCCCTCTACCATCAGTGTACAGTCCACCCTCCAGGAAGACTTCAATAGAGTTCAGTGCTGGTTCCAGCAAAAAGCAGCTCAATGAAATGCAAAACAATCCAGTGGCCATGACTTTCAGCTCCAGAAAAAAACTTGCCACCCTCTAGTCTTCTCCTGTCTTCACAACCATGGACAGCTCTCCCCTTAAGAATGTCACCGCCATCAATTACCTGGGGTTTGGTTGGATTGCCACATGAACTTCTCTATCACATTGACACCATCTTCACTAGACTACTGTATGTTCCACATTGTCTGTCCTCTATTGACATAAAGACTGCCTACCTCTCCCCACCCATCAAGAATTGGTCAAAATGATCCTACCTTTTTGATTATGCTGATGTGGTTTATGCTCTGCACCTCAATCTTCTCTTGCCAGATTAGATACCCTTCTGAACTCCTTCTGCGGCTTTGTCACTGCCCTTTCTTACCCATTTCTTCCTTTACTCCACCCTCTCCTTAGTGCTTCTGTCTCACAGGAGAATGGTTCACTGTGCCTCCTTTGTAGCAAAAATTCTGGTCTGGAACCCTCCCTACCTACCTCTTAGCCCACCTCTCCCAGGATGCCTCCTCAATCTACTCCCTCGCTACAGAGATTCAAGCATGTTTTCTATCCCTCACCCCAACTCCACTTCAGGTCAGTCTGCTTTCTCCTTTCATTTCCCCTCTCTGGAACAAACTCCCCTTGACCTCTGACTATCCTCTTAATCCTTCACACTCAAAAGGCTCTTAAACTTCCACTTCATCCACTGTGTTCACAGTGTTACCAACTCTCACCCCATAAACACAGGTAGTTTCTCCCCCCATAGTTGTCTTTAACTTGCAACCTCATCTCGACTCATCCAGTAGGCACACCAGTGCCAAACTGTCTACCTTGCTCTTGAATCTACTGCCATGGACCCTATTTTATATTGGTACTGCCAAAGGTCATGCACCTGGACATGAGGTGTATCTGTAGTTCAAAGTGTGTCATAAGCTGTACCCATTTATCTGATTGTACCTACTGTTTTGGATCTTGTAACCGTGACCCTTGTTTTTGCTTACCTGAATTGTTCATGTCATTGTTAAGTTATTATCCCTATGTTATGTTAACAGATCTTTGTTCAGTTTGTAAATATTTTTTCTACATCATTATTCCAACTGATTCTCATTGTCGCTGCATTATTTTTGATCTGTTATGTAAATATTTTTGATCTCTTATGTATATATCTTACATATGTTGCTATTGTACTGCAAACCCCTCCTTTCCCTTTTTCCTGTGTCACACCTGGAAACAAGCTCCAGCTCAGTGTGTCTTTCCGGTTACCAAATTTTAAATAAATAAATAAAATCACAAGGCTGGAAATGTGAAGCAGAGTGGGTTTTCTTGTGCAGCTTGTACTTCCTACCAGCAACCTTTCCTGTGCAGTTTGAGTTGCTTCATAGTGCATTTGCAGTGTCAGTGGCTCAGTAGGTAGCACATTCACCTCTGAGGCCAGGAGATCAGAGGCCGTGGGTTCAGTTCCCACATCTGCGCTGGGTTAATATCCCAGTACTGACACTGTAGTGCAGCATGAGAGGGTGCTGCACTTATGAGGTGCTGTCTTTCAGATGAGATGTTAAACCGAGGTCCCATCTGCCTGGACTGGTGGTAGTTCAGGTGGATGTTAAAGATCCCATGGCACTTATCGAAAAGGAGTAGGGGACATTTTTATTGAAAACAAAAATTGTACAAACAAGCCAACATAAGATGCATCAATAAGAAATGTACAGGAAAACCAAAAGAAAAAGAAAACAAAATTAGGAAAGGAAATGGAAAAACAACAAAAATACTGCATAAGTCCTTCAAGTTATAGCTGAGTCAGTATTTGTGATCCATGGAAGGAGCTGTCCACAAGGCCAACAGAGGCGATGCGAATACAAAGTCCTTTCATGGTCGTATATTTTCTTTAAGTCCGCTACTATCTTCCTTCAAGTTCGAATAAGAACAAAACTTTTGTTGCAGAGTAAACATACATCTTGACATCCAAATATTCCATTTAATGACAAGAAATACAGGTTCAAAGTGTCTCTATGCCATCGAGACCAGTGAGGGCAAAGACACCATACATAACATTTTGATATGTGACTGTAGAAAATATAGGAACATCCCAGAGTCGGCCAAGTAAGGCCACCAATTCGCAATATAAGAGCAATCAAAAACAAATGTGATATAGTCTCCGGGTAGCAATACAGAGAGGTCTAGAGCAAAATCAATCCTGAGACTGTTTATGTTTATGGTTTGCATTCACATTTATCCGTTCGTGACAAGATAACCAGTGGAAGTCTCACATGTGGCCGGGATCCTTGAACATCACAACAGGACTAGAAGCGAGGGTAGGTAACTGTCGGACATTTTGGAAAAGGGCACCTTACAAACAGAGGACAAAGCGTCTTGTACAGTGCCTTATGCGTTCATAATAAGAGTCTGAGGTGACACTTGCCATTGTTTTAAATGGAGAAACATATGCTTAATGTAACCGGACATCCCCATGTTGTCGAACACACCCAAAGAATTATGTTCCACATATGAAACCAATACTTACAGGAGTCATAAAACCACACTTCCGCCCTCTCTGGGTGTTAACTCAGTAAAGGCCACAGGTTGGCCGAAAGAAAAATGGTAGTAAAGATAAGCAACGGATTAATCATCTGGACACCGCCTTCAAAAGTAGGCAAGTAAGTAATATTCCTCTTAATCGGATTCAACCGACTGCCCCAAAGGGCTTGAAAAATAAGCTAAATACCATTGTTTCCAGCTGTTTTGGGATGGGAATACATAACTTAAATACAAGAACAGAGGGAAAAGATAAGTTTTAATCAGAAAACACGTTTCTCTTCCCAAGCTGTCCCTTGTTCCAAGAGGTCACCATGCTGCCCTGTTTCAACTTCTTCCCAGTTAAAGGAATCAGAATCTCTCGTCCCAAAAATAAACACCAAGTATACGGATTGGGCCTTCTATCACACGTAAAAGACCAATGTTATCTAAAGAGATGGAGGATAACCCAACCGAATCCCCATACTCTTACCAAAGTTTATACTTGCCCCCAGAGAATGCACCAAAGGAGGAACATTCCTGGAGAGAGACAACGCCAAAGCCTCGCCAGCTACAAGGAAACACACATCGTCAGCATATGCAATCACCGTAATGGCGATCGCAGGCCAGAAACACGAGATGGCACGGATCTGGGGGTGGGCATTAAGACGTCGGAGCAACACATCCAGAAAAAAACATATAATAGAGGGCTCAGTGGACAACCTTGGCGAACTCCCGCTTCACGGATCATCGGCCCGCCCTAACCATTAATCAGCGGAACAACAGTCACCGACTTATAAAGTGTCTGAATCCAACTAATCATCTTATCAGGAATGTGCAGGAAATGCAATACGCTCCATAGAAAATCATGATTAACGGAGTCGAAGGCAGCCTTGGTCGACCGAAACAATAAGCCCAGAAACAGAGTCCGATAAACCATGCGAAAATAGTTCACGGAGAAGAATCAAGTGATCAGAAATTCTCCTGTTTGGTAGAGAACAGGATTGGGCCGGGTGAATAACTATTTCAGCTAACCGAGAAAGCGTTGTAAGCGATGAGTTTTGTCAATATCTTAAAATCCGTATTTAACATGCAGAGGGGTGCCAGTTGTCAAGGGACTGAATGTCACCTTTCCGTTTATATATATAAATCAAAGTTCCCTTAGTAAACTCAAGGGATATGTTCAGAGGCAAGAAGGAGGCAAACACAGAGGTCAATTCCGGAAGGAGGTGTTCACCCAGAAATGTATACAAGGCAGTAGGAAGGCCGTCGGACCAGAGGGTCCGACGTGAGAGGCAAGGAAGAGATAGCTAACCGAATTTCCCTTTCCATGAATTGTTGACATGCAATTTCTGCACTCTGCAAGGAGGGAGAAGGAACATCAAGGGCACCGTACAGTTGTCCCAGGTCCACTGCCACAGTAGGTAGAGGAGAAAACAATGCAGTCGTATGGTCAGTAACAATTTGACATAAGTCCGAATGGGAGGTACAAAGATCTCCATTTAAATTGGTAAGACATGACATTGATTTATGGGCAATCTGATGATAATTAGATTCAAGCAGACGCAAACAACTTCCGGTACCTTTCACAGCATAGCTATGTTGGTGGTACAGTTGTTGCGACTGTTTAGACTGGAAATCCAACATGTCCTTCCGCACTAATTGTATTTGCTGCACAAGATCCTGCCCGTCAAGTATGCTAGTGAAAGCAAAGACTGAAAATGAGCTCTCTTCTGTAAATATACAAGATAATCAGTCCTGCTTTTTGTATGACTATAGGATTTCAACAATCCAGTTAGAGTACATTTCTATCCATCCACCACTGAATTGGATCATCATATATGGGGTATACTGACTTACGGGCTTGAATAAATGACAAAAGGGTTTGCTGAAATGATGGTACCTGTAATAAGGATACATTAAATTTCTAGAAACCTGGCCCTTTACTGCAACTGGCAGGAGATCCAAACTAACAGAGAGCAGCTTATGGTCAGAAAGGCTACGCCTGTACTACAGCCAAGTAACTTCCAATATACTTGATGTAAAAACAAAATCAATGCGGTGGCCAGCCTACCCTTCTGAAATGTGGGAGTATGCTGTTTCATGAAAGAAAAATAAGAGTCCGTCAACCGGCAGTACGTAATCATGCTCCCAGCACAAGTGAGTCACAATACAGTTTTTTAGTAGTAGCAAAGGAACTCTTATCCGAAGACTAAAGCCACAGTTAAAATCACCAGAAAATAAAACCGGAAAGAAGAATGTAAATAAGGACGAATTAAATCGAAAAGAGCTATCCGCTCAGTTTTCAGTTGGGGCATAGACATTCACCACCCGATCACGGGCATTGCCCGAGCAAAAATCAAAATCAAAAGCCCTCAGGGCCAAATCAAACAGCTTCAAAAGTCTAAACTTGGGAATGTTAATTAGAATGCCAAGACCAGAGCAGGAGTCTTGGCCTATAGACCAAAAAGAAGGACCCATAAGCCAATCTTGTTGAGCCAGTCGGATCTCCTGCACAGTATGGAATCTTGTAGCCTGTAAAAAAATATCCCAAATGGCAAAGCCTCAGAAAAGAAAACACCAGCCGTCTCTTGTCCACATGTTTCAGACTATTCACATTGACAGTATGGCAGGTAAATTGTGACATGGCAGCACACAAATGAGGTAACCAGCACTATCAAGTCTTTCTCTTTCCAGCTACCTTAGTCCCTTTCAGCCTAACCTTGGCCTTCTGTTTTTGTGAAAGGCCTGTCTTAATTGAATTTCAGAATCATCAAGACCATCAGGAGGGAAGAAGTGATAGAGGAAGAGTCAGATTCACCACCTGCATCGTCCGATATCGACTGAAGCACCTCAAAGGCGTTCGATAGTGCAATAGAAGGTGCTGGCAGCCTGCGGAGGGATGATAAGGTGCGGAAACCAGATCGTAATGACCTGCTACACATTACTTTGGCAGGTTCACGAGGGGAGGCATAGTACTAGAGCCCGGTCCTGCACCACATCCTCTAGCTCCATAGTACATACTGAGATCGGTACCTTCCCATGGGGTGGGGCCCTTTTAGCTGACAAAGGTACAGTACTACAGGAGGCTTCTGAAACCAAAGCTTTAGGGAGGGAGTCACCTCTATAGAGGGTGCTTCAATGTGGTGCGAAGGCAAGCTTTCTGAGCTTGATTAATTACAAAACGTTGATCTCACACCTCCATCATGTGTTAACTTAGTATGCCACCCAGGAATTGATTGAAACGTGTGGCCCATCTCATCACAAAGATTACACCTGCAGTCATTCAGACAATGCATACCCACATGACCCATTTCACCACAGTTATTACATTTAATCTATCGCACACACTGCTCAGATGTGAGGGGTCCGCATCTATAACACGCTTTGGGTTGACCAGGGTAAAACAGAACTCCTCTATCCCAACCTAAAAAAGGAATTAGGTAAGTGCACTGGTCCAGATTCAGAAACATTCAACATTACTTTAAATTTCCAACCCCTGTCCATATGTTTTCAGAGTCTAAGATTGCCTCTGGCTGACCTTGTAAAGTACAAGCTGTTTTAACCAATAAACAATATTAGAGACATCTACTCCCTCATTGCGAAACATAACAGTAACTATCTTAAAAGCTGGTTTTGAGAGGGGTATTGCCTGAAATGGGGTCCAAGAGCAGTGTTACACAAGACATGATATTTCGACCAAAAGCGGTCAAGACCACGAGATGTCTGAAAACTAATGTCAAAAGTTAGTTCCCCGAGACATGTATCAAGGCATATATTTCGTGTGAAAAACTTCAATGAATCCTTCAACAGTGTTCTGACACATACACATGGTCAGGGGGGTCCGTAGCCCACCTCTATAAGAAAGCCGGACGGCATTAGGACGCTTAGCTGCCAGAACCGGAAATTTAAACAAAGAAGAGAAGGACCTCGCTGGCCCAGTTCGAGGAAAGGGAGGTCGAACAGTGGCAGAGGTCCCTTCAGCCATAGGGTCTGAACCGGGAGAGTTCTGTGTAGCAGGACCTTGTTAAGGTCCAGGACTGGATTCTGAGTCAAACGGAGCTCTGCAGAAAATCCAAAGGGTCTTTCACAATTTAGAAATCTGTTCTCCTCATCCATTACCATATCTTGCACAGGTCGGGGATCATATAGGGGATGGCCCCGAGACCCAGGAACCCGCCTTGGGTCTTGCACCCATCCAGCCACCAAGCGCCGCATCTACTGACCATGCAGGGGCAACAGTAGGTTCTCCCGAACAGGAGAAGTCTGAGAGGTAGACAAGTCAGCCTGGAATACAGAGGACGGGCTCACCGCCGAAAAAAGTACTCACAGGTTCCTCCACCACGAAGGAAGGTCCAGAGACAGCTTCACAAGACATCTGGCAAAGCTCCTTCCCAGAGACTCGAGGCAAGTCTGCAGAGTCCTTAACAAAAGTGCCGCTGGAACCATAGGCACACCTTCATGCTGCACCTCCGTAGATCCTGCTGCAATCCCAGCTCGGCGGACACACACGACAGCGTCCGCCCAACAAACGGTCAGGCGGCACACGCATCAAAGCCGATCAAGGGTTCCTAGTCAGCGAAGTGTGCTTTCACTTTCGTCCCCCAGAACACTCAGGCCGAATCGACCAACTCGCTCAAACGAACCATCGCCGGAGCAACAGGTACCTCCTGTAAATCATCTCCCAACACCAAAGATACAGGTAAAACATTCCGATAAGTTGTCGAGGTCTCCTCAGATACAGAGACAGGAGTCGAGACCAGGTCTCCTGTCTCCACAGCTCCAGCAACTGCAGGCAGCAGAGCATCCTCCATCTTGGACAGGGAATCCCTCTGACAGAGTAGAATTTCCCGCGTCCTGGCCAAATTTCCTTCATTCACTAAAATTTCCACCAACAACTTAATCTGGTTCAAGATCAGTTGGCATTCATCTGTATCCCTTCCCCTGGGTCTTGCCTGAAAATAGGCAGGATTTGTCTAGTGCACTTACCCGGTCAACAAAAACTAAATAAATAAAATAAAAATAAATAGGTGCTGTACAGTGTTTTGTTTTTCTGCCATCCTGGGGACAGCAAAGATGTTGCACAATAGCCACAGATTTTTCCTGTCTGTGGCGCCATGTCATCATACACTGTAACTGCTGCTTTGCTTCAAACATACTGGCACTGATGATTCTTTACAATGCTGCTTTGCAGCACTTGAGCCACTCTTCCCTCCCACCCTCCACTGAACATTCCAACACTTCAGGGTCTTTAACAGTCACTCTACAGCACTTCACCTCCTTTCCACAAATATACCAGTCCTATCAGTTCTTTCACAAAATTGCTGTGTCATGTCCTCTCCCCCCACCCTACTCCCCAGGCTCTGAACATCTTAGCACGCTTTCTGTTACTAGGCTTCTCTCTAGTACTTCAGCTGTCTCTCCCCTTTCACAAACATGTTGTCACTGCCAGTTCTTTTTACAAAGCCATTCTGTGGCACTTAGCTCTCTTTCTATTCCTGTTCCCTTCCCAGACTGTGCTTCTCTCTCTTTTCTGTCACATCTCCCATTTCTTTCCCTTTCCCAGATCTACTTTATTAGAAATTATTGGGGGCTGGCAGTATAGCCTAGAGATTAGAGTAATGAGCTGCAAATGAGCTTGGGACATCCTGCAGACCAGGGTTCGATTCCACAACTTCACTTGCATACTGTTTGGCTTTGAACAAATCACTTAACCTCCCAGTGCTCCCAGGTTACCCCTGAAAACAGGCATTTTGCCTAGTGGACCTTACCTGGTTACAAAAGAATAAAATAAAAAAGATTAAATACATACAAAAACAAATACTCAAATACTGTATCTATTCCCTTACTGGTCTGAACTGCCTCTCCTCCCCTACCATCAATGAGTGGAAAGACTTGAGCTTCATGTACTTCCAGAAGGAACTCACTCTGTCCTACTGAGAAGCAGTGCTGCATTGCTGTCAAGAGCCATGTGCTTAGCTTTTCACTAATACTCATTGCTTTTTAGGTTAATGTGATACTCCTGCCTTCCGTCATTATGCTATTTCAGGAGAGCTTGTGGTCATTGCAGTAAGGCAGCTACTGTTTACACAGTTTTTATGGCTGTGGGCAGAGCCTACAGTCATCTTGTTGTCTGTAGCTGGAAAAATTGAGGATCGTGGAACACATTTGTGGAGTTTTCAATGTACCCTTCCACAACTATAAATCACTATGCCAGTTGAAATAAAATACTCCCTTCCTTCTGTCTAGAATGTTGAAGACTGAACTCCAAGCTACTTATCAGAAGGCCATTAGGAAACAAACAGCTTGTTAATTATTGTTTTCCTGTTAAACTGAAGATTTGTTTACCCCTTTGAAATGCAACAATGTATACATTTAATTACTTAGCATGTAAACATGTTCTTGCTAATAGTTTCAGTTGGTAGGTATTTGTCTTTCAAGAAAGACTCATACTTCATGTATGTCACCTGTTCCCAGCAAATGAATCTAAAATGATTTACTCTGTTTTTAACCTCTTAAAACACTATCTGATAAGCACTGTCTCAGACATGTGTCAGGTCATCTGTGAATGAAATAAAACATTCCCTTCTTTCTGTGTAGAATGTGGAGACAGCACTCCAAGCTGCTTTTTAGTTGGCCATTAGGAAACTGAAACAGGTTGTTAAATGTCGGTGCTATTAAACTGGAGATTTGTTTACCCCTTGAAATGCAACAACTTGTACATTAAAATACTTAGTATTTAAACTTTTTCTTGCTAATAGCTTCAGTTGGGCAGGTATTATCTTTCAATAAAGATTCATACCTCATAAATGTCAGTCTTTCCCAGCAAACAAATCTAAAAGAGTTACACTGTTTTTAATCTCTTAAGACACTGTCTGATAAACACTGTCTCAGACACATGCCAGGTCTTGAACTATTCAGGATAAATATATATAGCAATCAGCAGGCATTTTGTACTATACTTTTTGGGAAAAATATATTGAGCTACAGCACACACACACAAATGCACACTCTTGTCACACACACAAACTGTAAACACCATCTTCATGGCCACAACATTCAAAATAAATACTTCAATCTAATATGTTATAAAACAATAAAGAAACTGTTTATGTCAGTGAATACAGTGAAGTTCAGTCATCAGTTTACAGCAGATTTTCTTTAAATATTTCTTATCCTATATTTTGTATGCTGGATAGGGCAGGGAGATGCTACATCTCATTGTCACAGGGTCTTCATTTTACACATTTTTGCACTGTATTTTCTCAGGATGTCCCAGATTAGATACACTATTTTGTTTCAGTGGGGTCATGATTTTACCATTTTATAATGTATTTATTCATAGTAGCCTAGTACAGATGTAAAATATTGTTTTCATTGTGTTCTGATTTTATGCAATGCAGCATAATATTTTGTAGATGTAAAGCCCCACTGAAAATAAGATGCCATGTCTTCTGTGAAATATCCAGGCTAAATGTATAGCACTCAGCAGGCATATTCTAGGAAAACATATTGTAAGAATGTGTAAAAGAAAGACCACATTGAAACTACCTCTCAGCAGATCTGCATTGTGGAAATTCAATAGAAATAATGGGTTAAAGCATCCCAAAAGCTTTCCACAGCCATATTGGCTCTGACCAGAGTTTGATTAATAGCCATATGGCCTAGTTTCTGGTGGTAATTAGACACACGGAAAGTTCAATCTGAACAGTAAGCCTGTCAGTCTGCAGTTGAATTAGGCACTGTTTCTGATATGTGAAAGGTAGGAAATGAAGTGAGTGACATGAGAAAAAAGTCTACTCTTCTGATTTAATTCTCTGCTTATTTTGAAGCCTGTTGTTTTTGTCTATGGGACAATTACTAATAATCTCAAAAGAAGAATGACCACTGGACTGCAGACTGAAGTTCTCATCATTATTCTAACTTCACAAAAATTACTTTAGACAGACAAATTAAAATATTATCTTAGCATGTTGGTAATATTTTTCAAGGACAACTTGTGTTCCCCTAGTGAACCCATTCAATGATTGCCTTAATGGCAGTAAAGGCATCTCCTCAGTGATAAATACAATGAGCTCCTACTAAAAGACTTCTGTTTCTACCTGTAGTAGAATTGGTATATTTCAGATACATAGATACATAGATTTTGATAACAGATAAGGGCCTACGGCCTACCTAGTCTGCCCATTTGTGCATGTAGCTTTGCTTCTTCGAGCTATTCTAGAACTGGGTTGTCCCCTTCCTCTGACTACCATGATCCCCTGATTCCTATCCCATGAGTTCTTAAATCCTGTAATTATTTCAGACCCCACTGCCTCCTCCTGTAGGGTGCTCCATTTGTCCACCACCCTGTCCATGAAGAAATACTTCCTCACCTTTCCTCTGAATCTCATTCCTCCAGTTTCATTTTATGTCCCTAGTCATTGAACCCCTTTGCAATGAAAAGTTGTGTTTTATACCTAGTTCCTCCCTTTAGGTATTTATATGTCTCAATCATGTCCCCCTTCTCCCTCCTCTCCTCCAGGGAGTACATTTTCAAGTCTTTGGGCCTGTCCTCAAGGGTTTTCTGATGCAATCCTTACACCATCTTCACTGCCCACCTCTGAACTGCCTCCTCCCTGTCTATGTCTTTACATGGTACAGCTTCCAGAACTGGACACCATACTTGAGGGTGTGGTCACACTAATGTCTTGTATAGTGGCATTATGAACTCCCTTTTCCTGCTGGTGATACCCCTGCCTATGCATGGCAGCATCCTGCTTGCTTTACCTGCCACCTTGGTGCACTGACTCTCTACCTTGAGGTCATCAGAGATAATGTGATTAAAATGCATGCCATGAACAAACAAACTGCTTGCCCTTTGATGTTATTGGTGTTTGTCCTTTTACTGATCATGGGCAGAATTCACAAAGAAGCATAAAGTGCAGCACAAAAGTTTGCACTGAACCTTGAAGTTGCCCAGGTTGTAATTGAGCTATTCACAGTCTGATAGCACACTATGCTAACTGACTGTGACTAGAGACTGGAGTGGGCAGTGCTAACCCAGGAAAGCTACCACCTTTTCCAGTAGCATTGTCCTAACAGCCAGGCAGGAGAACAGCCCTGCACTGAATAAGAGTTGCACTACTAATTCCCATTCACAAATGCTCCCATGTAGATGAACCTTGGGCATACAAGGCACTAGATGGCCATTTGTTTGCCCATTATGGGCCCATTTATATGG
Organism: Neoceratodus forsteri; assembly: GCA_016271365.2. Classification (NCBI taxonomy): domain Eukaryota; kingdom Metazoa; phylum Chordata; order Ceratodontiformes; family Ceratodontidae; genus Neoceratodus; species Neoceratodus forsteri. Next base: position 944,944,890 of record CM057452.1, read on the forward strand.
GCTGTGGGTGGTATAGTGTGCCCTAAGCCCTGCCCTCACAACCACAGTCCCTGGTGATCTAGTGCCCCAATCCCATTCTCCAACTGTTGTTCCCATCCACAAATGTATAATACCCTGGTAGTCTAGTGGTCCCCCAATTCGAATCAAGTAAAGTTTCCTGGTAGTCTAGTGGCCCTCCTAATCCTTGGTCAAGTAATGTTTCCCTAGCAGTATAGTGGCCTCCCAGTCCCTGATCCTCAGTCAAGTAATGTTTCCCCATTAGTCTAGTGGTCCCTCTCCCATTGTCTGATTGCCACCCGCATAAAACAAATAAAATTCCCTGTCAGTCTAGTGGTCCCTCCTTGTTTTCAGATCACTGTCTCTGTATAAAACAAATAAAGTTTCCTGGCAGTCTAGTGGTCCCGCCCCTCCCATTGTTTCATCTCTGTCCCCATATAAAAAGAAAGTTCCTGGTAGGCTTGTGGTCCCATCCCCTCCCGATTGCAGATCGCTGATCCAATAATAACTGGGAGAACCCCCCAGTGGTCTAGCAAGCCCGACCCCACTTGAGTGGTGCCCCACAACTGAGTCCCCCATCTCCAAACTGAATCAGTAACTGGCACAGTCATCCTTCACAACCACGGCCAAAGCTGCCGAGAGCCTGTCAATGGGGCAGACGCTACAGCATGTGCCCCATTGACAGCTCCAGTTGGTGGCTGGCCATGGTGATGAGAGGAGGCTGTGTCCATTGCCATCTTGGTTTGGGGATAGGGTGAAGCGGGTGGTGGGGCACTATGTTCCTGGGTGGGGGTCCACTACACCACCAAGGGGGTTCTTCTACCAGTTATTACCAGGATGGCAATTTGGGAGGGGTGAGGGAACACATGCCTACTCAGGAACTTTTGTTTTTTATACGGGCATGGTGATTGGGTAACAGGGAGGGGAAAGACCACTAGACTGCCAGGGAACTATATTTATTTTATTCAGGGAAGGTAATCAGACAAACAGAGGGACCACTAGACTACTGGGAAATGTTATTTGACTGGGGATTGGGCAGGGGGAGCCACTAGACACCAGGAAATACTACTTGACCAGGATAAGCGATCAGGAGGGCCAATAGAATACCAGAGAAAATGACTTGATCAGGGATAAGAGATCAGGGAGGAGGGAGGTGGGCCATTAGACTACCAGAGAACATTACTTGACTGGGTATTAGGTATCGAAGAGTGGGAAGGACCACTAGACTACCACTGACCCAATCATTTTCCATTACAGGGACAGTGATCGACTCTCAGAGATGGGGAGGGACCACTAGAACACCAATGACATGGTCATTCTTTTTTCTTACATGGACAGCAAATGATAGTACCTCTTGGCACTTACTGGGGTTGTGCGAGATACTGCCAGGTCTCTTTCAGCGGTATTGTCTCCACCTGGCGACCTCCACAACAGGCCTTTGTATGGAGAAAATCTTTGTGAATGAGTCTGTGCTGATATGCAGGTCTCCTCCCCTCATTTGCATTGTGGACCCCTCAAACATTTGCCCTCATGAATACCACATTGGGGCAAACCCAGTCTACACAGTACACACTGGGTTTGTAATGGGGCAAAATTTTGTGAGTCTGGCCCCATGTGTTCATTTGAGCCTAAACTCCAAAACAAATATCCTCCTTTTCGACTGTCACAGGAGAACACATTCTATCAAAGTTTCCCTTTGTGTTCCACAATGAACCCCTGCATACTTGATGCATCTTCCAAATTATGAGGGCTGGTATCCCATATGTCTACACACTGACTTATACTGTACCTCATTTAAGTGGCCAAAAGTTGAGGGGTGCAGTATGTTGTTACTGCAGTTGCACATTATGTGTGAATCTCTTCATTTCACAACCATGAAAATTTTACAATTAAAATTCAAATTTCTAATCTCTGAATTTAATGTGCTGTGCTGTCTATGCCAACCACTACACAGCAAATACAAGCAAGCAAACATGACTGGCATTAACCTATGCTTGCTTCTTTTGTGCTTCTTCCTAATCAGGTACCCAGGTAGCCTCCACTGCTTCTTTCAGCATGGCTGAATCTTAGTTAGAAGGCAGTGTTAGTGGTGCAGTTCCTTTGGGATGTGCCGTGGGTTTAGACCATCATAGACTGCCTACAATGCATACCAGCTGTGTAACCTCCATCCTTTTCTGACCTCCTGTGTCAGCCTACGACAGTGAGGCACTGTCAGGAAGTTGGCATTACTAGGAGCAGGGAGGTCAGTGGTGGGTGGGGGTGCTATGGGTCCAGTGGAGTTGAGATGTATTTGGGTGGTTAGAAGCAGGAGACACTCTGGGTCTAGATGGAGCCTTGAAAGAGGCCAGAACTGCTTGGTCTCCATCCCCAGGGTTCCCACAAGACTGAGTGGGCAGGTAGAAGAGGGCAGCAGGATCTACCAGTCCCTGTGGGCAGTGCTATGCAATGCCAGATCGATGAGGAACAAGATCTCAATTATGCTGGACTTGATTTCCTTGTCAGTCTGGCTTGCATCACAGAGACCTCATTGGTTGACGATGCGGGCTTGTTTTGGAGGCATCTGCCTGCTGTACTCTGTGGTGCACTTCCAGCAGTGGGAATGCAGATGTGTGGAGTGTCCATTTGTTTTACATCTGATTTGCGATTCATCATGCACCCAGTGGGGATGACCAGGTCCTTTGAGTGTGTGGCGTTGCATGGGGTCCAGGCGAGGATGCAGGATTCTCCTTATTTATCACCCTCCCTGGGTGGGGAGGGATTTCCTGCTGGAGGTTTCAGACTTCATCATTGATCGATGTTGGAGTCCCCAGATGTTTAGCACTAGGGGACTTCAATGCCTGGGTCAACGATGAAGCCTCGCACTTCTGCAAGCTCCTGCAGTTGATGTCATCACTGGGACAGTCGCAAATAGTTACTTCTGCTACCAATCACCATGCCTGCATGCTGGATCTGGTGTTCTCTCTGAGGCTCGAGGTAATTAACCTCAGGATTGATCAGGTTACATGTTCTGATCACTGCACAGTGAAATTCTCGGTCAGGGCCCTCCCTGTTGAAATGGTCAGCTACCACCCATTGGGGACTGTCATCGAGGCACTTCTTGTGGTAGCTGATCAATCTAGTGTAGACGCTGCATGTGCGGTGGGTACAAGTGAAGTGGTGGCCAAGTATAATAGGGCAGTTTCGGGGCCACTTGATACCTCACATCAGTCCATGTATGACCCAGATCATCTCACTTGAGGCCTCTGTGGTTTGATGGGGATCACAAGATGATGAAGATCAGAGGCCAAAAGTTGGAGCATTGCTGACAGAGGACTCAGTCAGATGTGGACAAGAGCCCCTGCATGCTCACTAGTCTGAGTACCAATAGGCAATCAACCATAACAAGGCAGAGTTCCTGTCCAGGGAGACTGATGCTGGGAAGAACCGACCAGCTCAGCTTTTTAGGACTGTCAACAGACTTCTACACCCAGTCTGTTTGCAGTTGAAAAAGCCTTTTCACTCACTTCATAAGATGCATTTGCTCAGTTCTTCTTGGACAGTGTCCACTGTCTGACAGGTGATCCCAGCAGTGAGCTGCGTTGTGACTTGCAGTGAATGGCTTGGATCGAACATAGGTGCTCTGCCTCTCTAGGAGGAGTTTAAACTGGTGAAGGTTGCCACGGTCATTCAGTTCATCTCGAAGCTGAAGTACACATACTCTGAACTGGACCCAGCTCCAACTCATTTCTTGATGAGATGCATTAGCTCCATTGGCCTGATGTTCACCAGGATTGTCCTGTGTTCATTGTTGGAGGGTCCTTTCTGGAAGCAATGAAAGAGGCCTGTGAGTCCCCTTCTGAAAAAGTCATCTCTTGATCCTGATATCCTGGTGAATTTCTTTCCATCTCAACCTTCCCTTTTTGGGTAAGGTTGTTAAGAAAATTAATGGGACAGCAGCTTGAGGAGCACCGTGTGTCCTTTGACATCTATGAGCCACTCCAATCAGGTTTCAGAGCCAGGCATTGCACGAAACAGCATTAGTTAAGGTGTATAATGACCTGCTCAGGTCTAGAGGTAGAAGAGACATGTCAATTCTTGTGCTCCTTGATCTCTCTTCAGCTTTGGACACTATAGATCACATTTACAGAAGCAAATGGCTTGTACCTTTATTGGACCAACATAGATATAATAAAAGAAAAGCGACTAAGCTTTCGGACAAACCAAGTCCTTCCTCAGAAACTTATGAAAATTGTTCAAATTGTCACAATCTATTAACACCTAGACCGTGCATAAAAAACCCAGAAAATATTCTCATTGGTTAAAAGTACCTATTCAAAAATCACAAATTTAAATGGAATGAAAAGAATCAATTTAGCTTGCTATTAGTGAGAATCTTTTCAAGGTTAAATCCATCAGATAAGTTGAACACTCAGAAGCAGGCAAAGTCTGTAACTGAAATTATTAGTGAATGTATGTGTAAGGAGAATACATTCAAAATAAATGCAAGACCTTTAGATTTAATACCACAAATGTAAGTTAAAACTTGATAGTACTGTATGATAAAAAAACTGTACAACAGAAATATATGTATGAAAATAAGAGGGAATGAGAAAAATGTACTTTGTATGAACTGTTTAAAACATTCATATAGAATGAAACTTATCTTGAGATTTTTCCAAACTATACTCTCAACCAGTTAACAGTAGATCACATTGTGATTCTTTATTGCCTTGGAGGTGCTGTGGACTCACCGGCACTGTCATCAGCTGGTCTGAGTACTACCTTTCTGGCAGGAAACAGCAGGTGGTAATGGGAATTTCTTTTCCTCCCTGAGGCTCCTGCCACGTGGAGTGCCTCAGGGATCAATCTTTTACTGATGTCATTTGCTGTGTATATGCTGCCCGGTGAGCTCATTAGGTGGCACAGTGTGGGTTTCACTGTTATGCAGATGATACCCAACTGTGTCAATCCTTGCCCCAGGAACATTGGTTCTATATCAAAATGGCAATTGCCAAATAGCGATCACCATAATGGCAAGTGTACATCGCGAAAAGCCAAAATGGTGATGTACACTCCCAGCAAAGACAGGGCGAAAACAAGTATTTTTTTTATGCAGGGCTGTGCCTCCCACACCCATCCCCTCACGGGGCTTCACCCCGCACCCCTAAATAAGATTATCAACTCCAGCGGGTGCATTTCGAGAAGGGGTGAAACTTGTGAAAATGAAATACTTCCACTGTACCATAAAAATAGTGTGAGCCTCCCAGGTCTGAACTCTGCACCTCCACATTGTAGCCAGCCACTCCACCACAACACCACATGGCCAGCTTGACATCCATTTGTTGCACTACCTCCCACATTCCTGCCATCCTTTCCCATTCCACTGCCATCCTCTTCCATTACCCTCCTCATCTTCCACTCGTCATTGTGTTCCCCCATCGCTACCCTTTCAGGATAGCCCACACAACAAATGCTGAAACTGAGTCTCTCACATTCAAGTCATTCAATTTCTGTTGCCATTTTGATGGGATACCTGGAGCATTGAATGCTGTGGAAGTGCTTAACATCTGTTTGGTTGAGATCAGTGAGTGGGTGCCCTCCAGTTGGTTGCAACTGTATCCAGATAAGATGGAGGTACTAGTGATTGGGCCCGGATGAGGGCATAATGGAAGTGCCTCCAATGTGGTCACTGGTTTATTCCTGGGATCTATGTCATTAATGGCCTTTCCTAGGGTATAAGATCTTGGCATGATCCTTGATGACTGACTGACACTTGAAACACAGATGTCAGCTATTGCCAAAAGTGTTCTTTACCACTTAAGGAACAATGCCAGGATCAAACCCTAGTTCAGCTCGTGGACCTACCCATGCTAGTGCATTCCTTTGTGACATCCAGACTTGATTATTGTAATGCTCTTTACTTTAGGGACCCTGGATGTACCCTTTGCTGTCTGCAGTTAGTGCAGAATGCAGCTGCCAGGTTGCTGACTGGCCTAGCAAGGTTAACCATGTGAACCTGGTGTTGCAAGCTCTGCACTGGCTGCAGGTCAGGTGGAAGATTATCTTCAAGGTGAGTTTACTCACGTATAAGGCTCTTTGTGGACCAGGCCCTGGCTACCTGCCTGATCTTCTGATACCTGCCACCTCAGTCCACTGTCTCTGCTCCTTGACCAGGGGCCTCCTGGAAGTTTCCAGGACCAGATTAAGAACTTCAGGCAACCAGGCCTTAGTTTCACCAGACCGGTCCTGTGTAACTCCCTACCAGCTGATGTCAGGGATGCCCCATCAGTTGAGAGGTTCAAGAGTGGTATGAAAGCTTATTTATTTTCTCTGGCCTTCCTGAGCATAGTGATCTGACCAGCCTCAAATATCTGCTAATTTTAATGCTGCATCTGATGTTTTATTGTTTTATTTGTTTGGATTTTATTTGTTTGGATTTATTTATGCTATCTGATTTTATTCGATACCCTGCCTGTTTGTTTTATGTAAGGTGCCCAGAGCCTCTGGGATTGGGTACCATACAAATAAACAATGCCTTTCTCCTAGGTGAGGCTATCTGAGTAATAAGGAATGGGAGCAGGAAATACTCCACTGCAGCTCACTGTGCTATAGTTGTTATAGTGTGCTTTCAGTTGTTAATTTGTCCAACCACACACTGACTACTGGAGAACTGAATGTACTTTCAAAGGGCCTCACTTTCTGCCCAACAAAACCACTGGATAACATACTGTTTTGTGGTGAACTAGAGGAGTACTTCCGAGATTGAGACTTAAAGAATTCTTTCATGGCAGGGAAGAATTCACTGGTAGTGAAGACAGTGCAAACAGCAATAATGTAATGGATAAGAAAAAGGAATCTGATTTTACCCCTCAAGTGGCGTAACAAAAACTAGACAATTATATTAATTGTTTCGCCAACAAGTCAGTGGTCAGATCCTTACCAGGCAAAAACAAACCCATTATAACCTCTCTCCACTGGAGCGGAGAGCTATAGGGACACTGAAATCAAACCACAACATTGTCATCAAAAAAGCTGATAAAGGTTCTGCAGTGGTGATTTTAAACAGAAGACTATATTACTGAAGCTAATAGACAGCTAACAGATCTTACATACTACAGAGAACTGGAGAGTGACCCCACTACAAGATATAAAGATGAACTATGTGACTTAACTAAAACTTTTCCTGACCATGTCCGAAAGAAACTAGCTCACCTCATTCCTGCTGAACCAAAGCCAGGGACATTCTACATGCTGCCTAAAATACATAAACCTGGCAATCCAGGGAGACCCATAGTCTCTGGTAATGGTACCTTGACTGAGGGGATCTCAGGGTTTGTAGAGACCATTTTGAAACCGCTGGTTATGAAAAGAGACAGTTATATCCAGGACACTACGCACTTGTTGCGTGTACTTTATGGTTATAAGGATTTACCACCTGATACCATTTTAGTGACAATGGATGTAACATCCTCTACACTAATATTCCACACACAGATGGCATTGCAGCATGCCTTAAATACATACGTGAGAAAGGACCTGACCAAAACATCAACCCTGGAGTGGTGGGGAACTTATGGAATTCATTTTGACACATAACAACTTCAACTTCAATGGTAAACATTATGTTCAAACTATGGGAACAGCAATGGGCACCAAAATGGCTCCACAGTATGCTAACCTCTTTATGGCTGACTTGGAGGAGGATTTTTAAGGCAGTATCCCCACAAACCACTGGCTTATTTCCATTACATTGATGATTTGTTTATCATCTGGACGGAGCACAGATGCACTCAAAGATTTTCATCACAAACTTAACAATCTCACCTACTATAAAGCTTACCTTGGAGTACTCTACCACCAAGGTTAACTTTCTGGACACCACAGTCATCATTAAGGATGGAACCTTACATACATGTATTTACAGGAAGCCAACAGACAGACAGAGATACCTGCACAGGAAAAGTAACCACCCTAATCATACAAAAAATCTGTCATATACAGTCAAGCACTTCGTTGTCAACGTATTTGTTCAAATGAGGATGACAGAGATACACATTTGGCTATGTTGAAAAACACCTTTATGGAGCAGGGACACTCTTCCAGGAAATTGACAGGATAACAGAAGCAGACAGCTAAGTACCAAGACAACAACTACTTCAATATAAAGAAAAGACAGCTACAGAAAGAATACCTTGGTAGTCACATATCATCCAGACCTTGAACGTCTGCGTAAGATTATTAAAGATCTCCACCCAATATTTAGTGAGGATGACACCCTTAATTGTATTTTTAAGAACTCCACTACTATCTTTTAAACAACCGCAAATTTATCCAGCCTAATTATTAGGAGCAAACTTTCACTGGAACAGAATACCATGTCACACAATGGCACACGACCCTGCAATCAACGCCCTGCAAGACTTGTGGGCTAATTTCTACCTCAGACTGTGTGGTTACATCACAAAACAGACAATTCCAGGTGCATGGGAGTTATACATGCATGTCACGATATGTTGTTTATTTTATTCAGTGCAAGAGATGTCCACAAACAGGTTATGTAGGAGAGACACGCCAACAGCTCCGCACTAGGATGAACTCACACAGGCATACTATTACAGCAAGGAAGACTGAAAACCAGTGGGCATCACTTCTCCCAGCCTGACCACTCAGTCTCAGATATGTCAGTAATGGTCTTAAAAGGAAATCTCAAAAACACACAACAGAGACGAGCTTTTGAGATTAAACTGATTTACATCTCAATATGGTAGCAGATGGGATGAACTTGGATATTGGCTTTATGGGACACTACAGAAATTAACATCCACAGACCTTTTCTTCTTCAAGCTGACATATTATAGGACTTCAGCATGTGTGAGATGTGGATGTGTGTGTATGTATGTGTGTGGGTATGTGCTGTGAGGTATGTGATATAATAGATGTGGGGCTTGCTGTCACATTGAGGTAAGTCTCTATTTAGCTATATGGAGGTATAATGTGTTACTATTTTCATTTCACACACAACAAATTTCTCCTTACTTTTATCTTTGCCTGTGTGGGGGATTGATTCCATTGCACCATATTCAGTTTACCCAGCCTGCTAGTATACATACAGAGTGTTATCTTATACTGTTATATATAATTTTTGTAACTCTGTACATATTGGGATGTGTGATCTCATTTGCTTGGGGTCCTGCACAAATCTTTTACATTAGGCTAATATTGTAGTAATTTACTCAGAATTTCATTACAAGTTGTATTCCTTTGGGGAACAATTACAGTGACTGAAGTTAATATAGGTTCACTAGAGAGAGATTGAGAGTGTGTATGTGTGTGTGTGTGTGTGTGTGTGTCTGTGGGGACAGAGAGAGAGAGAGAAAAGGAGGGGGAGAGAGAGACACATCATCTCGTTTAGCTTATGTATCTCCCCCACCCACATTATTGTGATGTGGGGTGGGTTAGGTTGTACTGTTTGTATGAGCAGGAGGAGATAAATTACTTTTTATCTCTTTTCAGATTCCTAGACACTTGTGGTACATGTAGTGCTACATTCTCAGTATATATTGACATCAGTACATATCAGGATGCATGGTCTGAATTCCTTGAGGTTCCTCTACTAGAGTTTTTGTTTAACACTAATATTATCAATTTATATTTATATTATCATTTATATAGTCCTGAGGTTTTTGTAATTTCTTGGGCCTTTTATTTAGCTTGAGAATACAGCTGGGTGACATGTCTAGCTAGGTTTTACACATCACACAGTGTGCACTGATGTTTTTAGACAACTTTACTGGTATTCTTGTCTTTAATGCATACATTGTAATTTCATGAGCCCTATAACTATCTTAGTTTGTCTTTAAGCTGGGTGGGGTTGCCTTTCAGTAATCACATCCTTATACTGACTGTGACACTCATGGCTTGATTTGGGAGTTATCTGCTTCAGCAGTGTTATCTTATGTCAATTAAATTTATGTGCAGTAGGATTCTTTATGTTTGTTGCACCAAGCACATCTTAACCCAAGGTTCATTCGGACTGAGGGCAGTATTGTACTGTTTAACTTCTCTGACATCATCTTCCGTTTTTTTTTTTTTTTTTAAATGAGTATTTTAAACCAATGGGATTTTTTTCTGTTTCTCTGCATTATCTAGCTGTTATAAGTATTGTATTTTCTAAACAACTGCCATGAGCTTCTGAAGAAGGACTGGTTGGTCCGAAAGCTAGAGCACTTTGTTCTTGTTGTTACATCTATGTTGGTCCATTAAAGGTATCAAATCATTTGCTTCTGGATCTATTCTTGCAAGGACCAATACGGCAACTACTAAATCAAGATTTCAACATGGAAGATACCGAATTCACCGAGAATATGGCAGTTAGATAACATCAAGAAGAAATTGGCACGGCTAGACAGTGACATCTATTTTCTAACCCAGTGCAAGAGGAGAAACATTATCCCTAAAGGTCTTACTATTTGAATCCATTAAGAAATACAAACAATTCTACTTATGCAGAACAACTTTGTCATAGGACCTCTGAGAAACTGAGAAATCACAGGATTCGCATGTCATATGCCCAAAAGTTGTTCTTAACAAAAGTTTGCTGAAATTGTAACCACTCTGGAAAGGGTGCCTGGGGAACCTATTCAAGACATCTTACGAGAGATACACATTAACTACCAAAGGACCTTAAGAAAAGCCATGCTTGTGAAAAATAGGAAATTAGATGCCCTTCAACATACCATACTTCCTAACAACCATGAAGCACATAATGGAGTCACTGAACAACAACACAATACTGATGGGCACCTTTCAGTTGTTAATTTGTCCAACCACACACTGACTACTGGAGAACTGAATGTACTTTCAAAGGGCCTCACTTTCTGCCCAACAAAACCACTGGATAACATACTGTTTTGTGGTGAACTAGAGGAGTACTTCCGTAGATTGAGACTTAAAGAATTCTTTCATGGCAGGGAAGAAATCACTGGTAGTGAAGACAGTGCAAACAGCAATAATGTAATGGATAAGAAAAGGAATCTGATTTTACCCCTCAAGTGGGCGTAACAAAAAACTAGACAATTATATTAATTGTTTCCGCCAACAAGTCAGTGGTCAGATCCTTACCAGGCAAAACAAACCCATTATAACCTCTCTCCACTGGAACGAGGCTATAGGGACACTGAAATCAAACCACAACATTGTCATCAAAAAGCTGATAAAGGTTCTGCAGTGGTGATTTTAAACAGAGAAGACTATATTACTGAAGCTAATAGACAGCTAACAGATCTTACATACTACAGAGAACGGAGAGTGACCCCATACAAGATATAAAGATGAACTATGTGACTTAACTAAAACTTTTCCTGACCATGTCCGAAAGAAACTAGCTCACCTCATTCCTGCTGAACCAAAGCCAGGGACATTCTACATGCTGCCTAAAATACATAAACCTGGCATCCAGGAGACCCATAGTCTCTGGTAATGGTACCTTGACTGAGGGATCTCAGGGTTTGTAGAGACCATTTTGAAACCGCTGGTTATGGAAAGAGACAGTTATATTCAGGACACTACGTACTTGTTATGTACTTTCTGGTTATAAGGATTTACCACCTGATACCATTTTAGTGACAATGGATGTAACATCCCTCTACACTAATATTCCACACACAGATGGCATTGCAGCATGCCTTAAATACATACGTGAGAAAGGACCTGACCAAAACATCAACCCTGGAGTGGTGGGGAACTTATGGAATTCATTTTGACACATAACAACTTCAACTTCAATGGTAAACATTATGTTCAAACTATGGGAACAGCAATGGGCACCAAAATGGCTCCACAGTATGCTAACCTCTTTATGGCTGACTTGGAGGAGGATTTTTAAGGCAGTATCCTCACAAACCACTGGCTTATTTCGTTACATTGATGATTTGATTATCATCTGGACGGAAGAGCACAGATGCACTCAAAGATTTTCATCACAAACTTAACAATCTCCACCCTACTATAAAGCTTACCTTGGAGTACTCTACCACCAAGGTTAACTTTCTGGACACCACAGTCATCATTAAGGATGGAACCTTACATACATGTATTTACAGGAAGCCAACAGACAGACAGAGATACCTGCACAGGAAAAGTAACCACCTAATCATACAAAAAATCTGTCATATACAGTCAAGCACTTCGTTGTCAACGATTTGTTCAAAATGAGGATGACAGAGATACACATTTGGCTATGTTGAAAAACACCTTTATGGAGCAGGGACACTCTTCCAGGAAATTGACAGGATAACAGAACGGGCAACGCAAGTACCAAGACAACAACTACTTCAATATAAAGAAAGACAGCTACAGAAAGAATACCTTGGTAGTCACATATCATCCAGACCTTGAACGTCTGCGTAAGATTATTAAAGATCTCCACCCAATATTTAGTGAGGATGACACCCTTAATTGTATTTTAGGAACTCCCACTACTATCTTTTAAACAACCACCAAATTTATCCAGCCTAATTATTAGGAGCAAACTTTCACTGGAACAGAATACCATGTCACACAATGGCACACGACCCTGCAATCAAACGCCCCTGCAAGACTTGTGGGCTAATTTCACCTCAGACTGTGTGGTTACATCACAAAACAGACAATTCCAGGTGCATGGGAGTTATACATGCATGTCACGATATGTTGTTTATTTCATTCAGTGCAAGAGATGTCCACAAACAGGTTATGTAGGAGAGACACGCCAACAGCTCCGCACTAGGATGAACTCACACAGGCATACTATTACAGCAAGGAAGACTGAAAACCAGTGGGCATCACTTCTCCCAGCCTGACCACTCAGTCTCAGATATGTCAGTAATGGTCTTAAAAGGAAATCTCAAAACACACAACAGAGACGAGCTTTTGAGATTAAACTGATTTTACATCTCAATATGGTAGCAGATGGGATGAACTTGGATATTGGCTTTATGGGACACTACAGAAATTAACATCCACAGACCTTTTCTTCTTCAAGCTGACATATTATAGGACTTCAGCATGTGTGAGATGTGGATGCGTGTGTGTATGTATGTGTGTGGGTATGTGCTGTGAGGTATGTGATATAATAGATGTGGGGCTTGCTGTCACATTGAGGTAAGTCTCTATTTAGCTATATGGAGGTATAATGTGTTACTATTTTCATTTCACACACAACAAATTTCTCCTTACTTTTATCTTTGCCTGTGTGGGGGGTTGATTCCTTTGCACCATATTCAGTTTACCCAGCCTGCTAGTGTACATACAGGAGTGTTATCTTATACTGTTATATATAATTTTGTAACTCTGTACATATTGGGATGTGTGATCTCATTTGCTTGGGGGTCCTGCACATATCTTTTACATTAGGCTAATATTGTAGTAATTTACTCAAATTTCATTACAAGTTGTATTCCTTTGGGGAACAATTACAGTGACTGAAGTTAATATAGGTTCACTAGGAGAGAGATTGAGAGTGTGTATGTGTGTGTGTGTGTGTGTGTGTGTCTGTGGGGACAGAGAGAGAGAGAAAAGGAGGGGAGAGAGAGACATCATCTCGTTTATATGTATCTCCCCCACCCACATTATTGTGATGTGGGGTGGGTTAGGTTGCTGTTTGTATGAGCAGGAGGAGATAAATTACTTTTTTATCTCTTTTCAGATTCCCTAGACACTTGTGGTACATGTAGTTGCTACATTCTCAGTATATATTGACATCAGTACATATCAGGATGCATGGTCTGAATTCCTTGAGGTTCCTCTACTAGAGTTTTTGTTTAACACTAATATTATCAATTTATATTTATATTATCATTTATATAGTCCTGAGGTTTTGTAATTTCTTGGGCCTTTTATTTAGCTTGAGAATACAGCTGGGTGACATGTCTAGCTAGGTTTTACACATCACACAGTGTGCACTGATGTTTTTAGACAACTTTACTGGTATTCTTGTCTTTAATGCATACATTGTAATTTCATGAGCCCTATAACTATCTTAGTTTGTCTTTAAGCTGGGTGGGGTTGCCTTTCAGTAATCACATCCTTATACTGACTGTGACACTCATGGCTTGATTTGGGAGTTATCTGCTTCAGCAGTGTTATCTTATGTCAATTAAATTTATGTGCAGTAGGATTCTTTATGTTTGTTGCACCAAGCACATCTTAACCCAAGGTTCATTCGGACTGAGGGCAGTATTGTACTGTTTAACTTCTCTGACATCATCTTCTGTTTTTTTTGTTGTTTTTTTTAAATGAGTATTTTAAACCAATGGGGATTTTTTCTGTTTTCTCTGCATTATCTAGCTGTTATAAGTATTGTATTTTCTAAACAACTGCCATGAGCTTCTGAAGAAGGACTGGTTGGTCAAAGCTAGAGCACTTTGTTCTTGTTGTTACATCTATGTTGGTCCATTAAAAGGTATCAAATCATTTGCTTCTGGATCTGTGCTATAGTTTGTAATTATTCCTTTAAGTTTATAGGTGTGGAAAAGTTGCTAAGAATGCTAATGGAGGTGATCATGATCAAAACATAGAAACACAGAAGTCGATGGCAGAAAAGGAGCACGGGCCCACCCAGTCTGCCCCTTTATATCCTGCCTACATTGCCCATATCTGAGGTCCCACTTGGCCTCAGATTACCCTTTGGCTTGCCTTTTTCTAAGATCACCATATGTCTATCCCATGTGCTCTTGAAGCCTGCAACTGTCTCTGCCCCCAACTCCTCTGAGAAGCTGTTCCAAGCATCTACTACCCTCTCAGTGAAGAAGAACCCTCACATTTCCTAAGCCTCCTCCCCTAATTTCATAAAAGACCTTTTAAGATGGATGATGCCCCCTCCTGTACTTCGCTTATATCTGTGTGAATTTTTGAAACATAGAAACATAGAATTTGATGGCAGATAAGGACCATTTGGCCCACCCAGTCTCATTTCCCTACCTAATGGATAAGCTGCAGATCCTAGTTAAGCATCATCCTACTTCTTTCTACTCCCACCCCTAGAATTGCCTTATGGCTGTCCCATGCATGCTTGAATTCAACCACTGTTTTGACTCCACAACCCCTCGGAAGGCCATTCCATGCATCCACAAACCTCTCTGTGAAACAATATTTCCTTACATTACCTCTAGGCCGCCCCCCCATCTTCAAATTGTGCCCCTTGTTCTTGCACACTTTTTTTTGAAAGATGCTGCCCTCTTGGACTTTGTTGATTCCCTTGAGGTACTTGAAAGTTTCTATCATTGTCCCCCCCACCCTCCTTTCCTCGTGGCTATACATATTAAGCTCCTTTAGTCTCTCTTCATATGTCTTCCGTGCAGACCCTGCACTATTTTAGTTGCCCTCCTCTGGACAGCTTCCATCTTGTCTATGTTCTTGCGGAGACTGGGTCTCCAGAACTGCACACAGTACTCCAGATGGGGTCTCACCAGCTGTCTGTACAGAGGGATAACAACTTTCTGTTTTCTACTGGTGATGCCTCTCCTATGCATCCCAGTATCACCCAAGCCCTCCTTACTGCCTTCTCACATTGCTTGTCCACCTTTAAGTCATCTGATATGACTACCCCCAGGTCCCTTTCCAGTTTTGTTGTTGTTAGTATCTCACCCCCATTGTGTACTCTTCCTCTGGATTTTTGTTTCTAGGTGCATTACCTTGCACTTTTAGCATTAAATCTAAGCTGCTATACATTTGACCATTCCTCTAACCTTGCCAAGTCCCTTCTCATCCTTTTCACACCACCTTGTTCATCAACTCTGTTGCAGATCTTGGTGTCCTCTGCAAAGTGACATACTTTTCCTTCAGTCCCTCTGCAATGTCACTTACAAAGACATTGAAGAGGAGCGATCCTAATACTGAACTCTGCGGCACCCACTAGTAAATCCCCTTTCTTCAGAGTGGACTCCATTTACTGTTGCCTCTGTGTCCTATTCTCCAGCAAATTCTTTACCCAGACTATCATCTTGGGACCCACACCCAGGCTGGCTAACTTGTATATTAATCTTTTAGTGGGACTGAGTCAAATGCCTTGCTAAAGTCTAGGTAGGCCATGTCCACAGCCCCTCCCTGATCTACTACTTTGGTCACCCAGTCAAAGAAATCTGTTAGATTCGTCTGGCATGACCTTCCCACTGTGAATCCATGCTGCCTTGGGTCCTGTGCCTTCTGCCCTCCTAGGTACTCCACAATTCTTTCCTTCAGAAGTGATTCCATCATTTTCCTATCACTGAGGTTAAACTAACAGGTCTGTAGTTTCTTGCTTCTGCCCTGCTCCCACCTTTGTGAAGAGGAATCACATCTGCCCTCCTCCACTCCTTGGGTACCACCGATCCTCCATGATTAGTTAAAGAGGGTAGTCAGTGGTGTCACTAGTTCTACCCTTAGTTCTTTTTAGAATCCTGGGATGAATCCCATCAGGCCCCATTGCTTTGTCCACCTTCAGTTTTATGAGTTCTTTCAGAACCTGTAAATGGGCTGGTATTCTGTATCTTGGAAAACTTCTGTATCAAGAGTGTTTCTATTGTTTGTTTTAGGTACCTCCTCCTCTTCATTTGGAAATACTGAGCAAAATATTTGTTTAGTATCTCTGCCTTTTCACAGTCACCCTCTGTCCACTCCCTCCCTTTATTAAGCCTCACTATCCCTCCCTTAGTCTTCCTTCACTCCCTCATGTACCTAAAAAGGTTTTATCCCCTTCTTAACTGAGTTGGCTCTTTTCCTCAGTTCGGACCTTTGCTCAATTATGCTCAATTATGCTCTCAGTTATGACTCTCTCTCCCTTCTTTCTTCCAGTGAGTATATATTTAGCTCCTGAGCATCCCTGAGAATCTCTGGTGCATGCCCAGTACCATTTTGGTTGCCCTTCTTGGACCACCTCCACCCTGTCTATGTCTTTTCTGAGTTGGGGCCAGCAGAACTGTGCACAGTACTCCAGGTGAGGTATCACTAATGATCTATACAGTGAGATTATGACCTCCCTCTTCCTACTGGTGATACCCATGCTTATGCATGCAAGTATCCTGTTATTTCCTACCACCTTGTCACTCTGACTTACCACCTTCAAGTCATCAGATATGATTACCCCCAGGTCCCTTTCTTGTTTTATTACTGCCAGCTCTTCCTCACCTAGCTGGTAACTTTCCATCTGGTTCCTGTGCCCAAGTTCATGATTTTGCACTTTTTGCATAGAACCCCAGTTGCCAGACTCATAACCATTCTTCCAAATTCTTTAGATCTTCTCTCATACTTTCCACCTATCTCAGCATGTCCACTCTGTTGCAGATTTTTGTATCATCTCCAAACAGGCACACCTTCCTTCCAGTCCCTCTGCAGTGTCACTGATAAAGATATTGAAGAGGACTGGGCCCATTACCAACCCCTGTGGCACCTCGCTGGTCACTTTACCCTCCGCTGAATGAACGCCATTTACCGCCAACTTCTGATATTTGTTCTGTAGCTAGTTTTCTACCCACCTAACTAATTTAGGGACCCACACCAAGACTGCTCAGCTTGTTTACCAGCCTTCTATGAGGAACAGTGTTGAAGGCCTTACTAAAATCCAGGTAGGCCACGCCAACTGCACCCACCTTGATCCACTATCTTAGTAACCCAATCAAAGAATTCAATCAGGTTGGTCTGACAGGATCTTGCCCCCATTAAGCCATGCTGTCCTGGATCTTGCAGCCACTGACCACAAGGAATTCCACCAACCATTCCTTCAATAGTGATTCCATACTTTTCCCACCACCAAAGTTAGACTGATTGGCCTGTGATTCCCTGGCTTCTCCCTGCTTCCACATTTGTGGGTGGGCTACATCTTCCTCTTCCAGTACCCCAGGACCACTCCTGTTTCCAGTGATAGATTAAACAGAGCTGTTAGTGGTGCAACCAACTCCTCCCTGAGTTCTCTGAATACCCTAGAATACAGCCCATCAGGTCCCATTCCCTTATTCACTATTAACTGGGATAGTTCCTCAGTACCCTCTCCACTGTGAAAGGGCTCGTGTCCATTCCATTCCTTGAGGGTCCCTTTCTGTAATAAGTGGCCTGCACCTTGGTCCTTCCATCGTGAATACCGAACAAAATATTTGTTCAGTATGTCAGCATTTTGGTGGTCCTTCTCCACATAGCTCCCTACTTCCTTTTAAGCCTTATTGCCCCCCAGTCCTTCTCTTTTCACTTATATATCTAAAGAATCTCTTATTGCCATTCTTCAATGAGTTAGCAATGTTTTTCTCTGCTTGTGCTTTGGCTCTCCTATTGGCCCTCCCTGCTTCTTTTTGTTTCTCCTGGTATTTCTATCTGTCCTCCTCCTTCTGGGCCATTTTAGATATTTTAAAGGCCCCTTTTTCCTGTACCATTTTTTGTTACCTCCTTAGAGAACCATATTGTAATTGAAAAGCAAGTATTACCGGATTTTTCACACAAGGTGCAGGACTGGCCATGTGGCAGGATCTTAATAGAAGTTGACCTTGCTTCCATCCTCAAAAAGCAACTAAGTATAAGCTAAGGATATAGCATGCACCAAACAGGAAAGGGATATTGGGGTTATCATCTCTGAAGACCTCAAGGCAGGGAAACAGTGTGACAAGGCAGCAGGTAAAGCAAATAGGATGCTGGGATGTATAGGCAGGGCATCACCAGCAGGAAAAGGAGGTCATAATTCCACTATACAAGACACAAGTGAGGTCCCACCTGGAGTACAGTGTACAGTTCTGGAGACCATACCTACGTAAGGACATAGACAGGGTAGAGAAGGTTCGGAGGAGGGCAACAAAATGGTGCATGGATTGCATCACAAGTCCTATGAAGACAGGTTGAAGGAACTGAACATGTACTCCTGAAGGAGAGGAGGAGAGAGGGATATGATAGAGACATACAAGTATCTTACAGGGAGGAACAGGGTGCAGGAATACACTATTTTAAGCAAAAAAGATGTTCCAGGACTAGAGGGCATGGGATGAAGTTGGAGGGAGGACGATTCAGAGGAAACCTGAGGAAGAATTTCTTCACAGAGCGGGTGGTGGACAAGTGGAACACCCTGCCAGAGGAAGTGGTGGGGCTGAAACAATCACGGGATTTAAGAATGCATGTGATAGACATAAAGGAATTCTGGAGGTCAAGGGTAAGGGGCAACAGACTTCTAGGAAAACATAAACTGAACTTACGAGCTCAAATGGGCAGACTGGGTGGGCCATAGGCCCTTATCTGCCAACGTCTATGTATCTATATAAGTATATCTCAGTTTAAGCCTTATCCCTAAACTGCAAATGGCCTTTGTTAGGTTTAGTAAATCATGTTGATTTAAATATTGGGAAATATTGGTAGCAATTTATTCAAATAGTACATCTGCTAACTCTAGACTCCATAAGAGGGCCAATTTAAATTAAAAAATGTTTAACGTTATATGTCCATGTCACTTGCAATTATATTCATTTATTTGCTCTAATTTAACTTTATATATTCATCTTTAGATGTTATTCATTTATGATCTATTCAACTTATGCATGTATATACAAGGTATCATTTTTATTTTGACATGCAGAAATTTAGGCCACATATTCAGATGAGATGCCCAGCACATCCCTGGATACCACGCATCTCTGGACTTCTGAGGCCATGGGGACATGC
Source organism: Neoceratodus forsteri (assembly GCA_016271365.2). NCBI lineage: Eukaryota > Metazoa > Chordata > Ceratodontiformes > Ceratodontidae > Neoceratodus > Neoceratodus forsteri. Next base: position 944,964,513 of record CM057452.1, read on the forward strand.
CATATTCAAAGCCCACTGATGTGCCGCACCCCCATCTGTGCTGCCAATATTGTGATGTGTCTATGCAAATAAAGTGTCCCTTTTGCATATGCTGCACATCACAATATTGAGCCCTCTACAAGCATAACTATGGCTCCACTGCACTTGCACATAGTTATGCTTTTGAAACTCTTCTTTAACTATGCAAGGGGCAGGTGGTGCTCTATGCACAGTCTAGGGCTGAGTACACAATCCCCCAGCCCTGATCACTGTCAGATGGTAACATAAACCCCTCCCAGCCCTGATCACTATATAAACCTAAGATAAACCCAGATTCCCATTCTGTAGTGAAGTGCCCCCTCCCCAACCCCAATCAATTTATAGATAGTGAATCCTTCCAATTCCCATTGCCTTGGTAGTCCAGTGGCACCCCTCCCCAGCCCCAATTGATGTAAAAATATAACAGAAATCCACCCATTCCATTTCCTTGGTAATCTAGTGGTTCCCCCTCCCTGAGCCTTGAATCAGTCACAAATGACAGTGACCCCATCCCTGGTAGACAAGTGACCCCCATCCCCCACCCCTTTAGTCAGTGACCCACCACCCTCCCTCCCAACCAGCTATAGCCAGTGAACGGCACAGCCACCCACATCACCAACTGAACAGTATAGGAGCATGTACAGTATACAGAAAACATCTATCGGTTGTGTCAACCAATGGGCATGTACTGTATGCAGTACATGCTCCCATACTATTCAGTCGATCAATGTAGCCATAGCAGTGAGGGTGGGCTGTGCCTGTCGCCATCTCCAGTCAGGTTGGGGAGCGGGGTGGTGGGTCACTACTACAAGGGTGGGGGAGTCACTTGACTAACAGGGATGGGGTCACTGTCACTTGTGAATGGATCAGAGCTTGGGGGAGGGTGGAAACACTAGACTACCAGGGAAACAGAACATTAGCATTTGTTTTATTTTAACATCGATCAGGGCTGGGGAGGGGCTACCACAGGACTACCAGGGCAAGGGAAAGGGAGGATTCTCTCCATACATCACTCAGGGCTGGCATGCTTTACTGATACTGTCTGACATAATCCAACCGTAGTTCTAACATTGGTGAACAAGATTTCCCCTAGTAACTGTTGAATTGCTGACTTTGCCATACTTAAACTATTGAATTGTCGCAGTACTTTTGCAGGTGTCCAATCCACTGTGCATCACCCCTGAGACACTTAATCAGTTCTGACAATGATAAAGTACAGATTAAGATGCAGGGGAACACGATTTTCACTTGTAACCTCAGCTATGGCTCAGAGCAGAATTGTTGAATTCAACTCATACAGCTGTTGACTTTGTGATACTGTCTGAATTGCTGTAGTTCTGTGCAGGTGTCAGATCTGCTGTGCACCACCACCAAGACACCTAATCAGTTCTGACACTGGGAACAAGACTGCTGACTTTGCAATACTATCCCTGCATTTTGATCCTAGACTGCTGTATATAAGTGTTGCATTTAATTTTTTACCTTGCCTGTATCACAGAATAAAGTTGTGGATTTTGGATGATATCTGTTTGCATTAGCTTCATTTGCAATTTGCTGACATTAATGATGTTTTGCATTCTACTTTGCAAGAAGATATGGGGCAGTGGCATAGCAACAGCAGTAAATAGCACATTTAGAATTTTTAAATATAACTTTCAACAAAGTTACAAGAAGATTGCAAGCTATACTGTATACAAACTCTGAGTAAGATAGTGTAGACAAGGTGAAATAATTTAACTCAATTGAATTCCTTTTCTGCTCTGTGCAGAACGTATACGCATGACTGATGACCTTGTGCTCAGACAGCAGTTGGGATGGAGTGATTTGTTTTGAAAAGAAGGGTCGAATATATAGACCAGCCTGAACATTCAGAAGAGAAGCAATCAAAGAAGTTGAGGAAATATGAAGAGTAGTATTTGAAATATGGTTTATACCTGCCAAAAGTGTTGGATCTGATGGAAAAGAATTGCAGCAATGTGTTGTTTGTTCAGTGGTATTGTCAAACAAAGGTTTGAAGTCATCAAAACTGAGCCAACATTTGAAAATCAACCATTATGGACTGAAAGACAAACCACTGGAGTATTTTAAAACTGTAGCAAAGATTTGCAGAGGCAGTGGACACTGCTGAAACAAGTTTCAACTGTTAGTACCTGTGCATTGAATGCATCTTATCAAGTAGCTCATCTCCTTGCAAAGTGAAAAAAGCTTCATTCTAGTGCTGAGAGTCATGCATTGCCAGCTGCAGTGGATATCTGCCAAATAATGTTTGAACGTGATTACAGCAAAAACTGAAAGCAATTTTTTCCAGATAATGCTATCACATGAAGGGTTGATGATATGCCACAGACATAACAGAACAATTACTAGAAAAGCTGTGGAACAAGGATGCAGTTGCATTATAAGCTGACGAAGATGGTAAATTGAAGTAAGATGGTAAATTGGGTGAGAAACTGACTACAGGGGAGAACCCAGAATGTGTAGTAAATGGACTCTGCCATGGAAGGGAGAGTAACCAGTGGGTCCCACAGAGGTTGGTGCTGGGACTAATACTTCTCAACATATTATCAGTGACATTGCTGATGAATTGGAGGAAAGGTATGCCTGTTTGCAGATAACACTAAACTCGATAACAGGGTGGACACATAGGAAAAAGCCAAAAGGATGGAGTCTGACCTAATGAAACTAGAAGTATAGTCCAAGAATTGTCAGTTGAAGTTCAACGCCAAAAATGCAAAGTCATGCACCTGGGAAAAGAAACCCAGGGACAAAATACATATTGAAACTGAAACATCAGACATCACTGACCTTGAATGTGGCATTGGAATCATGGTATTGAATGATCTGGAGGTGGGAAGGCAATGTGAAAAGACATCACAAAAGCCAGCAGCATCTTAGGATGCATAGGCAGGGTATTACATGCAGAAAGCAAAATGTGATACAGGTCCTTGGTGAGGCCTCACCTGGAGTACTGGGTCCAGTTCTAGAGACTACACCTTAAAAAGGACATAAACTGATTGGAGTCCGTGCAAAGAAGTGCTACAAAGATGGTCCAAGACCTCCACCATGAACCCTATGAGACAAGACTTAGGCATTTCAACTTGTACCCATTGAAGCAGAGAAGAGACAGGGGAGATAAAATAGAGACCTTTAAATACCTCAAGGGAATCAACTCAGTGCAGCAACAGAGCCTCTTCAATGAAAATAAATAGGCACATACCAGAGGGCACAACAGACATTTGGTGGGGGTAGATTCAAGCAATGCCAGAAAGGTCTTCTTCAGAGAAAGGGTCGTGGAGCCTTGAATAGGCTACCACAAGACATGGTGGAAACAATGACAGTTAGGGAATTCAAAATATATTGGATAGGCATTGTGGGATACTAAAACAAAGTAGTATATCCTAGGGGATTAGACAAACAAACAATTGGACAGACTAGATGGATGAAGCGATCCCCATCTGCCATCACATTCCGATGTTCTTATGATGAATTGACTAATATTTCTAATGATGCCCTGCTACTTACCTTTGTCAGACTTGTTGAAGATAGCAACATGTCTGAAGCATTTCTGTTTTGTAAATCATTGTCGTATCGTATCACTGGTGCTGAAATTTTAAAGTGCTAGATGAGTTTTTAGTGGGGAATGGCATCCCTTGGGCAAAATGTATGGTGCTGCATATTGATAGAGTCATGGCTATGACTGATTTACAGAGCGCAGTGCTTGGACTTATAAAACAAGTGCCACCTCATGTACTTCAGACACACTGTGTGCTACACAGGACTCTCTTGCTTCCAACTGACTGAGCCTTGAGTTAAGCACAGTGCTTCAACTTGTTGTGAATGTTGTCAACTCATTAATACTAGAGCTTCAAAACACAGTTTTGCAGCTCTTTATGATGAAATGGGTGCAGATCAATGAACCCTGCTGTATCATTTGGAGGTTAGATGGCTGTCTTGTGGTGCCATTCTAAGCAGGGTATTTGAATTACATGCTGAAGTTAATGGTGTTTTAACTCTAACTTGGTGACAATTTTACAGACAATGTGTGGTTAGCAAAACTGGCATATCTTGCGGATCTTTCTCAGATATGAGCAAGCTAAATGTGTCAGTGCAAAGCTGTGATATGGATACTGATACAATTATATGACAACATTGAATCTTTCCTTAACAGGGCAAAGAAATGGCATGAGCGAGTTCAGCAGATAAATGTCTCCATGTTTCCATCATTCAAAGAATTGATTGAGAACTTTGATTCTATGATTCTAACATCATCCCTGAAGAAAAGGACACTATTTGTGCACACATGGTGGCAGTGGAGCAGAAATTTGGATAACATTTTGTGTACTCTGAGCCTTGGCGTTGTGACAAAAATCGGATACAATTTCCATTTTCAGAAAAATGCAAGTAGTGGTTCCACAAGCTTGCCTGCTAAAGAGAAGACCAGTTTATTGAGCTTTCAACTGACAGTGTATACAGAAATTATTATGAGTCAGTATCATGGTTTGCCAGATTCTGGATTGGTAGCCAGAATGAATATGCAGAGCTTATAATGAATACATTAAAGGTGGTTCAATGTGAATACACAACTTGATATGATGTATGCTTGTGTGATTTACTGTAGATACATTGCAGCTATTCACCTCTCTATCCATGGGATATACTACCCTATAGGAATACAATGGCAAGGAACCCCAGAGGATAAGGTAGCTTAGGAAGAAGCCCATGGAGAAAAGAGATATGCAACTGGAGGAGAAGGGAGGATGGTGAGGCAATGAAGAAATGAATCCTGGAACAGTCCAGGAGGAGTGGCCTTTTAAGGCCTGATGGTAGAGTGAGGTTGTTGCTCTGCCCATTGAACCACAGGCATAGCCTTTACAATTCAATGTGCTTATGCAACTTGAAATGATGTATGCTTGTGTGACTTAGATACATTGTGGCTGTTCACCTCTCTATCCATGGGATATATCACCCTATTGAATGCGATGGCAAGGAACCCCAGAGGAGGGTTCCATCCACATAGGTACCACAGGAATGATTCGCTTATTAAAGGTAGCTTATGAAAAAGCCCAAAAGAATACCTAAACGGGGATGAGCATCAAGAGAAGAGAAATCAGAACATATTGAGACTGGAAATTAAGCTGATAGACTTAGATGAAAAGGACAGGAAAAGAACGAGATATGATGAAGATGATGAATGAAAGGAAATCTGATAAGATGCAGAAGGCGGACTTCCTAGGAGAGAGGGAACATCCTGGGCCACCATCTGACTCCATCCAACAGCAGAACCTAACTATGGAACCTATGAAAGCACTAACCCTGTCTAATATTATGAGCATCAGCATGGAGGAGAGGAAAATCCACTTTGAGGAGGAAACCTCTGGGGATCCAAGGCCTAGATCACCTTCCCTCCAGGCTGAAGGACATTTTGTTAGTGACAGCTCAGTTACTGCAATTTAGAGTCAATATTGAGAGAAAAGGAAAATATTCCAATTTAGATTAAGCCTGCTCTGTCCTTCTAACAGGAATGCTGTTGTGGTTGTGAGCAATGTCTCTGCAACTAGACAGCCCAAAAGCAAGGAGGAGAGAAAGATCACTGAGGCACTCAGCCAGCCTACATGAGCCTACAAAACAGACCAGGTGAACCAGAGGCGGTCTTGATGGAGACTAGCATAGAGGGTGCCTCTGAACCCACTCAGGCAGCCAAAGGGGCCTGATGATGACAGCCCCACCGCCGCTGCTAGAAGTCATAAATTCTACATCCAGAGGTGTTGCTGAAACTAGGGATGACTGAAGGTCCACCCGGAGTGAAGACATGCTCACCAAAATGCATAGTATGATTGTATTAAAATGAAAACTAATAAAAGCATTTTTTATACTGGTAGGTAACTTAACCTCCCCACTCACCCTCATGCCACCACACTTTCTGTCCACTGTTGCAAGTGGGGAGTCCTTCTACTATTGACTTTTGGTCTGCGGGTCCCAGCACACAAAAAGGTTGAAAACCCTGCTCTACATCATTCTCCTTCATTACTAGTTTATGATAATAGTTCTAGAAGCTAGTTTAGTTCATCTGCAGAGTTCTTTGAAACATAGAAACATAGAAACATAGAAGTTGATGGCAGATAAGGACCAAAGGCCCATCCAGTCTGCCCATTCTTTTCTACCTTATAAATGTGCCATCGGCCTTTGCTCTGTCAGTGGCCTATCTATTCATAGTCATTTGTATTGCTCCCTTATGCCTATCCATGCCTGTTTGAAGCCCTGCACTGTATTCATAGCCACCACTTCTTGTGGTAAGCCATTCCATGCATCCACCACCCTTTCTGTGAAAAAGAATTTCCTCACATTCCTCCTAATCGGCCTCCTCTAATCTCATGCTGTGTCCTCTTGTCCTGCTATTTTTCTTATATTTAAACATGTTAGACTCTTTCACCTTGTTTATGCCCTTAAGGTGTTTGAATGCCTCGATCATATCACCTCTCTCCTCCTTTGCTCAAGGGTATACATATTGAGCTCCGTTAATCTGTCCTCATATGTCTTCTGATGCAGTCCCTGCACCATTTTGGTTGCCCTCTCTGGACTGCCTCAATTTGGTTAATGTCCTTGTGAAGGTGTGGCCTCCAATACTGCATGCAGTACTCCAGATGGGGCTAACCAGTGTCTTGTACAGAGGGATTAATACCTCCCTCTTACGACTTGTGATACCCCTACTAATACACCCTAACACCCCCTAGTCTTACCTACTGCTTTAGAGGTCTGCTTGATGATTTTAGGTCATCAGTGATGATGATCCCAAAGTCTCTTTCTTCCTTTGTGACTGCTAGCAACTCCTCCCAGCCTATAGGTGGCTTCAGGGTTTCTCTTCCCTATGTGCATGATTTTGCACTTCTTTGCATTAAATCCCAGTTGCCACTCTTCTGACCATTCTGCTAGTTTATCCAGATCTCTTCTCATTCTGCCCACCCCATCTGGATCATCTACTCTGTTGCAGATCTTGGTGTCATCTGCAAACAGACAAGCCTTACCCTCTAGTCCATCTGCAAGGTCACTAATGAAGATGTTGAAGAGGACTGGCCCCAGGACTGATCCCTGAGGTACCCCACTTGTGACTTACATCTCTTCTGACTGTATACCATTTACCACCACTCTCTGTTTTCTGCCCGTCACAACCAGTTTGCCACCCAGTTGACCAACTTCTGACCCACCCCGAGCCTACCCAGCTTATTTATCAATCTTCTATGTGGAACAGTGTCAAAAGCTTTGCTGAAGTCAAGGTAGGCAACATCAACTGCTCCACCTTGGTCCACCACTCTGGTTACCCAGTCAAAGAAATCTATGAGATTAGTTTGACAAGACCTTCCTTTGTAAACCCATGCTGTCTTGGATCCTGCGCCCCTATGGATTCCAGGTGTTGCACTATCCTTTCCTTAAGGAGTGCCTCCATAATCTTGCCCACTACTGAGGTAAGACTGACCGTCTGTAGTTCCCCACCTCCTCCTGCTATCACTCTTGTGGGCGGGATCACATGAGCCCTTCTCCAGTCTTCTGGGACCTCTCCTGTGCTCAGAGACTCACTAAACAATTCTGCTAATGGCTCTGCTAGTTCCTCCTTTAGCTCCTTAGTCCTGGGATGTATGCCATCAGGTCCCATTGCCTTATCCACCTGAGCTTAGCAAGCTCTTGTAGGACCCTTTCTTTTGTGAAGGAGTAGTGCTCACCTCCCTCCCTCCCCTGTGTCCATGATGCTGAGCTGTGGGCCCTGCCCTACCTTCTCTTCAGTAAATACTGAGCAAAAGTATCTATTTAGGATAGATGCCTTTACAGGGTCCTCCTCCTCACATGCTCCCTTTCTCCATTAAGCTTAGCAATACCCCTCTGGACTTTCTCCTTTCACTAATATATCTATAGAAAGTCTTGTCACCTTCTTTTACTGTTCGTGCTAGTATTTCCTCAGTTTGGGACTTTGCCTGCCTTACTGCCTTACCTGCTTCCCTTAGGGCAGTTTGGTATGCCTCCCTATCTTCATCCCGCTGTGTTCCCTTATATTTCCTGAAGGCCAGCCTTTGGCTCTGACCTTTTCTGCTACTGTATTTGAGAACCAAAGTGGTTTCCTTCTTCTTTTGACTTCCTTTTCTGTCTAACACAGTGGGATGTTGCTTCAAGTATTGCATCTTAATGCTTGCCCACTTTCCTGTACCCCTCACCTGTGTTTCTTTTTGCCAGGGCTAGCTTAACTCTGTTGGCCATCTTATCAAAGTCAGCTCCTCTGAAGTCCCATATTTTTGCCTTGGAATGGGATGATTTAGATGTAGTAGCCAAATTGAACCATACCATGTGATGGTCACTGGCCCCAGGTGACCTTCACCTGGAGATCTGTGATCCCTTCTTTGTTAGTCAGTACTAGATCTAGGATAGCCCTGTCTCTTGTGGGTTGCTGTACCAGTTGTTTGAGGCCCTCCTGCAGGGAATCCACTATGAGTCTAGTTCTGGCAGATGTTCCTGCTGGTATTGACCAATCTGTATCCGCATGTTGAAGTCTCCCATTATCAGAACCTCCCTTTAGCTGTCATGTTTTGTATATCTTCTAACAGTAATGTGTCTATGTCTTCCCTCTGGTCTGGGGCCTGTAGACAACCCCAGTTCTTATGGCTGCCCCATTTCCTGTTTCCAGGGTGACCCACAGTTCTTCTGGCTCCTTATGTGTATTCTGAATTTCTGTAGCTTTGATATTTTCATTAACATACAGGGCCACTCCTCCCTTTTGCACTCTCGTCTCTTCTGAACAATACATAGCCAGGTACTGAAGTCTCCCAAGTGTGGTTACTGGTAAACCACGTCTCACTAATTGCTACTATGTCCAGTTTAGCTCTGACATTATTGCCTGCAGGTCTGGGATCTTATTTCCCAGGCTGTGAGCATTTGTGTACATGATTTTCCATTGGCCAGATTTTGTGTGTTAGTTGTTTGGTGAAGTTTGGCATTACCCTCAAAGGCCGTATGGGGAGACAAACCTTTTTCTTACCTGGTGATGCAAATGAACGGCAAACATGCTGAATTTCTTGTGACCACTAGTTGAGGGGAGGGTGTTCTTCCCATTCGACGATGGGGTGCTGCACCCTCTCCCCATTTGCTAGTTTAAATATTCTGCAAAGACGTCAAACTTCTGCCCCAATGCACTGACTCCTCTTTAGTCAGATGCAGTCCATCAAATTTAAAGAACTTTCGCCCCAGAACTGTTGCCAGTTCCCTATAAATCTGTGTCCTTTTTCCTGGCACCAGCCCTTGAGCCACATGTTTAGCCCTATCTCCCTTCTCTGACCTTCCGTCCATCTGCTCCCTCTCCCAGACTGGCAGGATCTCAGAGAAGGAGATGCCAGATGAAATAGATGATAGTTTGTCACCCAGCCTAGTCAGGTGTTCCTTGGTCTCCACAACTGACCGGCTGGCGAGATCATTAGTCCCTATGTGTACTAGGACATCAATGTTTTCTCCTGCTTTGTGAACAATTTTAGTAATCCGGTCAGGTCTCTCCATGCTGATGTACCTGGAGACATCTGACCATCACCCTGGCTGGAGATGGGTATCAACTCCCGAATCATGGAGTCTCCTATGATCAGAGGTTTTTGGATTTCCTTTGTGCTTGTTTTGTTTTGGTTCCTGATTTGGGTGAGTTTTATTGTGCTAGCTCCTGTGCCGCAGTGTTCTGCTCTGCAGTGTCTTCTGCCTCTTTATTTGATTTCAGAGATAGAGGCAGATACCTGTTTGTAGTGTTTATATGGTTTTTGGAGGTAATGTTTGGAGATCAGAGGTGATGGAGCACCTGATTTGCTCCTCCTAATCACCTGCCAACCTCCTGGACCAACTACCCTCTGCGGTCGAGGTTTTTCTGTTGGATGCTGGGAAATGGCGGGTGGTTCTTATAATGTATTTCCTCTTCAATATGAAATTTGAGGTGTGCAATCTCTGCCCATGCTGCCCGGAGCTGAGCCCTAAGATCTCCAAGGCCCAGCATGTAGGACAGTGTCCTAAATCCTGTAAGACTGTCCTTCTGAAAATTGTTCCACAGTACCTGCAGTTAATGAAATCCATTCCAAATAAGTTGCTGGGTTTGTAACCTAGTCAGAGTAATTAGAAGGAAAAAAAAGGAAAAAATGCAAGTAATGGTTTAATTGTGCTTTGTTTAACTTGTTATAAAAGTTAAATTACTAGTGCCCTGTAAATGAGATCACCTTGTGGAGGCCCCACTGATCCGCCCCTTCCTGCTCTACTACATGAAATGTCACAACTGTGGTACCCTATAAAAAGAGTGTGGCGTGGGGTGGTTGGGGATGGGGGTGGCTGGGCCCTTCCCTGCCTAAAAAGAAGAACCACGGACGAAAGAACAAGGAGGTAAGAGCAGAAACAATCAGTCAACAACAAATGCAGTAACCCTGAAAGCTTATCCTAATGTTAGATAAAACTGTAAAACCTGTAAAGCACCACCTGTAATAATTTCAGAGAAGATATACGCTGTAAGAAACACTTTGCTCCAGAGAAAATAAAGCAGTAACAGAAGATATACCATGCAAAAGACAATTTGAATTAGAAGATTACAGAGTAATCTGTTAGCACACACCTGTAGGCACACCTTGTAATAATGCAGAAGAAGGTATACCAGCAACAACAATTTGAATCAGAGAAAAATAAAGCAATGAAATGTTAGCAACAAACAGTAGCAATCCCTGTGAGTAAAAATAAAACACCACCACACAGTAAATCTGCTTAGCCAAACTAAGTCTTAATCCTTTTCCTTGCTCTGGTAAGTTTCCTACTCTGCCTTTCAAGCAGTCTTAGAAGGAAAGAGCTCAGGTGAAGCTAGGTGCCTTGGCCAGCAAACCAAGTCTTCTACCTCAAAGATATCAACTAACCTGACTTTTTAACCCTTCTTTCTGTTGGAAATTACTGACAGTTTGCCAGCTCCACCCTCACATACACACCTAATCCTTTGGAAGAGCTGTGGAGGAAAAGCAATTAGCTCCTTCAATGTGAGAAGGAGACTGAAACACCTCTGAGACAACAAACCTTTTCAACAAACAAGAATAAAATAAAACAGTGTCAAACAGTAATTTTGCTTAACCAATGATAAAAAGTCACAAAATGTAAACTCCACCTGTAATACAGTAATTTCAGAGAAGATATACCCTGTAAGAAACACTTTGCTCCAGAGAAAAATAAAGCAGTAACAGAAGATATACCTTGCAAAGACAATTTGAATCAGAAGATTACAGCAGTAATCTGTTAGCACACACCTGTAGGCACACCTTGTAATAATGCAGAAGAAGGTATACCAGCAACAACAATTTGAAACAGAGAAAAATAAAGCAATGAAATGTTAGCAACAAACAGTAGCAATCCCTGTGAGTAAAAAATAAAAACACCACACAGTAAATCTGCTTAGCCAAACTAAGTCTTAATCCTTTTCCCTTGCTCTGGTAAGTTTCTCTACTCTGCCTTTCAAGCAGTCTTAGAAGGAAAGAGCTCATGTGAAGCTAGGTGCCTGGCCAGCAAACCAAGTCTTCTACATTGCCCTTAGACAGTGGTGGACCCAGCTGTGCATGATTAGCATATCATGGAAAGACATGCCTAATGGTTCCAGAGGGGCCTTTTCTTAACTATTGCCCTTATTTAAAGATGGGTTTGGGTTTTGTTTCTGTTTCCATTTCTGTTTAGGACATTTGCTTTTTCTGGTACATGGTTGGAAGGAGAAACTAGTTCAGTCACATTTACAGTTACAGTACTGCTGGTGTTGGACTTAACTTTACGATTCAGTGGAGAAGTACTTTATAGTTTTCACAGGCATAGACTCACAGAAGTCACTGCCATGCAAACACTAGTAGCAGAAAATCAGCCTCTTTTTTTTACTTTTTTGATGGAAATATCTTTTAGTATGTTTACTATTAGCACCAGTACTGTTTTTCGGCTGGCTATCTGATTTAAATTTGGAGAACACTTCCATTTACAAGGCTTGTACAGTGGTAACAAGGAAGGCACATAACAGAGGCATTCACATGCCCACTTAAAAGGCTTTCTACATGGTATGGAGCATTCACATGAACAAACAACATAAAATATGCATACAGAAGTGGAGATGAAACTTTATGGGTCATTTTGTCACATCATGCACCTGACCATGTATCCACTTACAAGACTTATACAATAGTGAGGAAAAGAATGCAGCGGGGCACAATCCAGGCATGTGAGCATGGGCTAAAGCATCTACATGGCCACACCATAACCACTTATAGCCTTAAAAAGGGGACACATGCATGGGCACACTAGTGATGTAATGTACAGAACACATCTACTATGAATGGGTGAAAATAAAAATAGAAATAAATAATCAATTCATTAAATATATTTATACAATGTCTGTGAGAATAAAAATGTCCAATAAATGCATTTGTTTTCATGGAACACAGGGCTGAATTATAAATAAATCATGGGCTGGATTTTCAGGACAATGAAACAAGTGCAAATCACGGCTTTAGGCACAGGTTAATGTTTGCATGTTATTAAATTTTCAGTGTATTTGTGACACTTTCATACTTTGCAGCACAAAATGAAGCATATGTCATTTTGTTTTTGACGAACTTGTTGTGCTCAGTATGCAGCTCACGACACTTGTGGCATAGAGTTAGGCCATGTTTTCTGTTTTCTAACATATATAGTATATATATTGTAAATAGTGCAGTTGTGTGTGAACCTTGAAAATATTCTGCAAAAACCCATTTACTTTAAAAGCAGCTTCACAAATATTGATATTTTCAATCACGATGACTCAACTCCTTCCACAATTATGCAGCATATTTAAAATATTCCAGACCATCTTAAAATGATTCTAGCCAGGTTATATAATTGTGTAAAAGACACATGTTCTGGTCAGTGACACTGGTGGGCTGAGTCTCTTGTCAACGTATACCCTGCCACAGTGGTGTCTTTAGGTCAGAAACAGACCAGGGATGCTGAGATGCTGGCGGGGCAGGGAGGATTAAGTACCCCAAGGATAGCTCTCCTCCTTCAGGGAGGGGAATCCTGTGTCCCCACCACTTGACTGCCACCTGGTAAAGTCTGAGTGGCCGAACGGCATGAGCAGCCTGATGTGAAAGGATGTTCATGAAGCAACTTCCCGGTGTTGCATGCTGTCATCCTGGGGATGAAAAGCAGGGGAAATTGCCTGATCACTTCCCTGCAGACCCTACATGACTTAAGTGGCAGGCAACCCTTAATGGTGAATAACCAGTAAGGCCAGCATATGGGTCAGTGACAAGTCTGGGGACCACTGGGATTGAGGGACAGAGGAGTGTAAAATAAATATGAGAACAGCAAAGACATGCTATAAGCAGCCTCAAAATGATTTATTTTAGTTTTGAATTGACCTCACGTATCTCACTCATGGCTCTACCACTCATAATATCTATAGAGGTCGAACCTTAAAACTAAATATAAAGCATTTATTGTGATGCAGCCCTTGGCATGTATCTTATTTGTACAAAATGTGTGAGATAAAAAGACATGCTAGTGTTGCTTGTGGTATCAGCAAAGTAAAGATAATAGGGGGATTTTAAAAGGAACCATCTGTCCAAGATCTGCCCACTTTAATTTTCAAAATCTAAATGGGTCCAGAAGGGAAACACTATGGCCAGACTCATAATATGCAGTTCATCTTCATGAGAGAGGGGTAAGAGGTCCATAACTGGTTAGTGTCAAAGCCACAAGCAAGTTATGAAAGTCCTTGTCTCTTCACAAATGGAGATCATTGTATATTTTATTCTTTTGTTAACCAGGTAAGGCCCACTAGACATGAATGCCTGTTTTCAAGGGCAACACCGATATCTTGGCTGGTTAAATGACATGCTCAGAGTCACGTCGAATGCAAATGGAGGTTGTGGAAATCAAACTCAGGTCTGCTGAATGTACCAAGCTCCTTCAAAGCTCATTTCTTAAACTGCTAGGCTATACTAACAGCCCATGGTATTGAAAGGTTTTACACAGGCACCAGTGGGAGAGGGTAACAGCCTACAGTACAGATTGATGCAGTAGCAAACCATAAACACTGTGCATCAGGTGGTATGGGGTAGGCACTGTATTGGGCTGAGCAAAGAATGACACACGAAGCACAGCCCAGGTTAAAGTATACTTGGCTGTGCCTAGGAAGGCACTGAAAAGCATCCCTGATTTAATTAAGTTGGTCTGAAGGGAACAGAAGAACCAGCCAGAAGTGTGCAAATGACCTTATGCTGCTAACCCCTATTTTTACCTTTCAGGGCCTGAGAGCTTACCCTAAATAAAAACTCCTGTTGTTTGTTTCTAATCACTGTCTGGGCATGATTATTTTAATAGAAAATTTGCATTATTTATGGGAACCGTTACTTCACTGAGTTGCTAAACAGGTGCATTGATCCTGTGGGGAGCTAAGGAGGTACTGCATTCCTGAGAGCGGAACTATCAGGTCCATTTAAATCTTTCTCTCAGTGGAAGTATTGTGCTATTTCATTCTAACCATGAATGCACCCCCTAATTAGGGATTTTCACCAGCAGTCCCCTCAATTGTGAGGAGCTCACAAGGCAGGAGTAGCTACCATTACATTCATAGTGACCCGGTGGAACCAAATATAGCAAAACTATCTTTTATGGCTAATTCAGGAGCTTAGCAGTTCATATTACACTGATTGCTGGGAGATTGGAGTTCATATTCTTGAGTCAGAATCTCACACTGGGACAGCTGAGGACTGAGCAGGTTATGAAGATGAGGTGCTTGGCTTCCAAGAATTGGTGACACTGGTCACCCAGCATGCAGGCACTCACTGGTGACTGACCAAGGAGTGGCCTTTATACTGGCTTTGAACATAACCCAATGTTCGCCCTCTCATACAAAGGAAGGGTGCAACCATTGCAACCTCAGTCAGTGGAGAGGAAGGTACAGAAGGTTCAAAATGCAGACAAACAACATTCTTTAAGATCCAGCAGACCTTGGTTTCTACCTGGCTTTTGCAGCCAGCCTGCCACACTGGAGCTCCTGTCAGATAGGTTCTGAGGGGTATGCAAGCTCATCAATCCTCCTCCTCCACCGATCAATACTGCAAGCTGCCAACCCAGCCCAGTAGCAAGAGTGGGACATTCCCACCAGCCCCTGCCCGCCAACACTCCAATTGCCGGCAGCCATCAAGAAAAAGAGGGCTGGTCTTGTAAGCCCATGAGAAGGACTTGTACTCTCACAAAGAACTTGCCACACAGCAGACCTTGGCTTCTACCTGACTTTTGCAGCCAACCTGCCTCACCAGAGCTCCTTCCATAGAGGTCACGAGGGGTGTGCATGGCTCATCAACTCTCCCTTCACTCCACCAAGTGCCTCAGCAAATGGCCAGGCTAGTCCATCCCAACAGCAAGAGTGGGACCTTCCCACCAATTCCCTGCTTACAAACACACTAATAGCCAGTGGCCAGTGAGACAAAGAGGGGTTGGTCTTGCAAGCCTGCCAGAAGGACTATTACTCTCACAAAGAACTTGCTGCAAAACAGACCTTAGCTCCTACCTGACTTTTGTGGCTGATCTGCTCCACCAGCGCTCCTGCCAGAGATCGTGAGGGTGTACATGGCTCATCAACTCAATCTTTCCCCACAAGTCACCACAACAAGTGGCCAGACCAGCTCAGCAGCTAGAGTGGGACCTTCCTGCCAACTCCTTTCTTGCCAACACACTAATCGCCAGTGGCCATTGGATCATGTGGCCACTATAAAACTCATCCTACCCTAGTGGTCCAGAGTACTAAGGGCCACAGTGTAAAGGTTGTCACACTGCAGGTGTCAGTCTGAGAGTCGGCCATTGGCCAAGCCACACTGTCCAAAATGTAACAACCCTGTCTGATTATGTGAAACTCATAGAACATTAGTCGGGATACACAGTTGAAGTCTGACTATTTACTGTGTTACTCTGTCGTATAAAGCACAGTGAGATTGGTCTGGAAGTCACCTCCCATTTTGGTTTTCTAGTAAGTGGTTTTCTAACTGCCATATATCTGACTCTATCTTAATGTGATCCAATGCAGGGGTGAGTCCCTATACATACAGTATTTCTCATATATGAGATCATTAATGCTTGCACCTCTAGCTACAGTCCTACTATATGCAACAACTTATATGGCATGGCCTAGCTCTTTGAAAAGTGCTGTATCAGTATTGGTACTTTGCCTGCACCTACATACACAACTTTGAGTGAATATGACTTGTAATTAGCACTGATAGTATTTTTCACTTACTTTTTGTTGTCCCCATGTGAGCCTAATATCACCAGGCCACCTGGGTCTCTCCAGATAATTTTTAGTTAACTCTGTTTTCTATAGCTCCCTAGAGAAACCATTTCAGACATACTACTTATTGAAGCCCCCAGAGGCTTCCTGTACATCATATTCATTCACTACCGTCACAATTATTTACTAACATAGGGTTGGTAATTTGGAATGTAGGGCTCTCATTTAGCTTTAGCAGTCTACTCTATATCATTGACTCACTTCTCCTATTGATCGCGGCTAGTGCTGAACCCTATGAACACACTGGATTTCACTCTGTCAAACCTTAAAATATACTATGCTCCCATGGCATCAACCAGTGTATTGTTTGTCGCACAGTTTCTCTCTGATGGCAGCCTTCCTTAGAAAATGGAAATGGTGCTGTAATCTTTTAAACCTGTACCCGATATTCTGTCCCTTATTTACCTAGCCCTCATTGGCCTACTATTTTCTGGTGATATTTAAGCAATAATGCATAACAGAGTGTAGGCTGCGCTGGGATAAACTCATGTCAGGAGTGTTTGGGTATGAGGCTGCAAGCCAAGCACATCCAATGCCACAGAAGTGAAGTTATCCTTGCACAACCCATACCCTGAGTGCATTATTGATATTATACAATAGCTCATTTATAAGAGTGAAAAATGTAAAAATCTTTTTACTTTATTTTCAGATTATTTATCATTGTGGAGGATTATGTAGGAAAGCAATAGTCCTTTTTGGCCAGTAGATGGTGCTGTTTGTATATGTGTGGCTCTATCTGTTCATCCAGGTGCCCCACTCACAGTTGGTATTGTAGGTCTCTCTCTATCCTGTCAAACTTTTGTTTTTTTGTTTTCTGTTTTTCGTGGTACTTTTTTTTCCCCTCAGAGCAGCGTTGCAATGGATTTTTTTTATTCGATCGTACACATCTGGAACAAGTAAACAAATGCAGCGAAGACTTCAGTCTTCTAAACCGGTCGGTAAGTGCTCGTAGCTTCTGAGGTGGAAATGCTGCTTTTTACGCTTGTTCAGGAAGACTGTTTGTTAATTTGTAAAATGTTTCTCACATCCACTACATGCAGCTTGCTCTGACTGGTTGAGCACGTGTTTCCGCTTAGTCACTATAGTGAGGATGAACGTAGCAGCCAATTCAGCTGGCAAGCAAGAAAAGTGATTATAGAAAATAAAAAAATCTTAGAGTTGCTGTTTTGGTTATGGTACCGTGGCAGGATCTGAAAAATGATAATGTTGGGGGTGGCAGGGATTATGAAGTGTCCTGTGATAATAGTGCTTGAGCGCAGAGTGGGACTGTAAAGGCATTCGAGGCAGTGTATGGACTGATCGTTTTAAGTTTAGTGTGGTCATTTGTTCCCGATCTTCATACAGTGAGGTTATACTGAGATAACCTCACTGGTGAAGGTGAGTGCTGACCAGTCAGCTTCAAGCATTCTTTCTGCAATTATATAATGAGCTAAACTCTGGTCCTAGCTCTGCTGCTCTTACTTTTAACCCTGCACCATGGCAAAATGTCAAAAGTCCCAGAATTGCTCATATTAATGTTAGAAGCCTATTCCCCAAACTTGACCAGGATCAGGAAAGATGGAAGATGTGTGGAGAAGGAAGAGGAACAGGCAGAGGCACTCAATAAGTACTTCTGTTCAGTTTTTACCTGGGAGAGAGATGGACCGATCCCAGCTGAGGAATGGCAAAGCAGGTGAGGGAGGAGAAAGGATAGCAGATGGAGATATCCCTATGAGCAGGGTACCCGAGGTGCCTTAAGTTACTGAAGATGGACAAGGCACCAGGACCAGATGGACTATACCCTAGAGTTCTGAGGGAGCTGGCTGAGGTACTGCAGCACCACTGGCAGACTTGTTTAATACCTCCCTGCAATACTGGGTGCATGCCTTAGGACTGGAGGATGGCACATATAGTACACCTGCATAAGAGCGTTATCAAGGATGAGCCTGGTAACTATAGACCGGTCAGTCTTACATCCATTGTGGATAAGTTCATGGAGACTATCCTAAAAGAAATGTTGGTGAACTTCTTAGAGGAAAACAGTCTTATGGACAACAGACAGCATGTTTTTTTCCTCTGGAAGATCATGTCAAATAAATCTGGTCCACTTTTTGACTGGGTGACAGTAAGTTGATGGTGGTCAGGCGGTTGATGTTCTGTATCTGGACTTCAGCAAGGTTTTGACTCTGTACCCATGGCAGCTTGCCTTGTAAATTGACTCCCAAATCTGCAGGCGTGGATGGTATTGAACTCAGACTTCTGAAAATTGCCACCAAAGAGTTAGCCTCCCCAACAGCTAAACTAATCAACCTATCCTCACTAAAGGTGTAGAGCCTGATTCATGGAAAATCTCATGAATTGTCCCAGGTTTTAAGAAGTGAGATCACAGAATTCTAAATAACTATATGCCTAGTGCTATTCTAACCATTCTAAAATACTGGAGGAATTAGTGGCCTTGCAACTTCCAAGTTACCTCTCTGCCCATCATCTGATATTCCATATCCAGCATGGTTTCTGTAAAGAGCACAGCACCACCACTGCCCTCCTCACCCTTACCAACAGTATGTCCTCTGCAATGGACACTGGCAGCATCACAGGTGCTGTTTTACTGATCTGACAAAAGCGTTTGATATGGTCAATCATACCTTGCTCACTAGTAAACTAGCCAACTTGGTTTTCTCCACACTGCTGTTCCCTGATTTTATAACTATTACCAATCAGAATCCAAAGGGTCCTGTATGAGTCCTCTCTCTTGGACCTATACATACTCTTGGGGTGTTCCACAAGGCTCCATACCTAGGCCCACTTCTGTTTGCTCTACACATCAACTCCATTAATCAAAACTTGACCCACTGCTCAACCATACTCTATGCTGATGATCTGGTCCTCTCTACCTCCTCCATGAACATCAGTCAAATTAACCAGCACCCAACAGCTGACCCACAGCCAGTGCATGTCTGGCTATCTGAAACCAAATTAATTCTTAATGGGCCCGATGCATGAAAGGGAGGGTAATACATGCCTGAGTTGCATAACCCACCTGCATACCTATGCAGCCCTGGACAGGTGCAGGGTAAGTGGTATGCACTACTGCTAGCACCCACATGGCACCTGTCCATGGCCACAACCCCATGACACACATGGTCACATGGGTGGTCAGGAGGAGCCACGACCTGGGCAGACATCCTGTCAGATGCCCATACCCAGTCCCTGAGTGGATCCCTTGCACCATTGTGGAGGGTGCAGGGAGTAGGAGAAAAGCTGCGTAGTGGCATTGCAGACAAACCTATGGGCAGTTGTCTGAGCCATTGCCCCAGCCCTCCCTGCAGCTTAGTGGGCTGGGGAGGCACAGTGGTATGGTTCACATTACTGCTTTGCCCAGCAGCCATCATTCACAGGGTTGCACACTAGATACTCCAGGTCCGGGCAGGTGTACCTGGCACCCTCCAACGGCACTATGCAGCTTTGTGAATGCTGCATGAGTGCAGGCATGCCCTGACATGCCCCAGCATAGACATCCCCAAGAGGTTTTGTAGGTGGGCACATACTGTAAGTTCCTTGCACTGCATTTATGCGCCTCTTGATGAATGTAGCTGGGGTCTGTGGGACCTCTCTGCTGCTGCTGCTGCACAGCATTCACAATGAGGTTGCCTATACTACTGCTCCCTTATCATAAGTTGGATTCACTCTCCCATTTCTCCTGCTTGACCATAGCTATGGAACATCCATATCTTTAACATATTACTAAATGATCAGCCTCAATCCCTTGCTTCCTTTCTTCTGACATCATAGCCCTATGTGGTCCTGAAGTCAGCAGTTAAAATCAAGGGAAATCATTACTTAAGATTTAAAACTTACAACTAGTACAATGATGTCATATAAATCAAATATGCAGTACCTGACTAAAAATAAGCAGTGTATCATCCTTTTGAGGATTAGGACTTTATTTACATTCATGGTTCTGCTACTTAAGTCTCATAAACTTGCCCCTCACTCTTGAAGATTAACTATGTATTTGAGTCAGGCCATTGTGCAACCCTATATTCACATCATCTCTGTTGTGCGGTTTCTTTTGTAGAACTTTCAAATCACTTATTTGAAAGACCCTTCATTCATCACAAGTTTTCACTGTGTTCTAAAACAACAAACAACAGTACTGTATATGAACACTTTTATAATTATCTTACCGAAATGTTGCAAAAGAACAAATATGCTGTAATGTTCTTTATGATCTTTCTGGTATTCCCAACTTTTTGGCCTCCTTCTTGGCACTGAAATATTGTTGTCTTTGTTTGGAATAGGTGTGGCAGAGTCATACACGTCATTAGTATCCTTCTCTTTATCTGCTTGGGCTATATGGCCATTAGATATGGAAGATGACAATTCTTCATTGGGATTTGCCAAAGTCTGGCTACATGTTTCATGATCTGAGGGTACAGATGATAGTTTTCTGCAGCTTGATACAGTGATTATTTGATATCGTCATCCTCAGGTTCATGATGCTGACGATGTGCAGATTCAACAAGAAATAAATTCTGAATGTACTCTCTCAATGACAGCTATTACTGAATAAGGTAAATTGAGCCATGAGTATGGATGCTGAATATTTGCATTAATAACAGCTAAAATAGAACTCCATGCCAAAAGCCAAGGTCCAGAGGCAGAAGCTACTAAAAGATCAGCATCCAGTTTCCTTGTGAGGTTTTTGAATAGTCCTCATATTTCACATTAATTCTGTAAATCAGCAGTCCAACAATTGCAATAATACTTATTATAAACATCAAGGTAATACTAAATGAATAAACTGTTATTACTGCTGTCCCAATTTTGTTTGTAAAATCTTTTGTCTCAAGTATATATAAACAACAATAGTTATGGTGACTGCCAGTGTGATCAGTCCTACAATGATGCCAGTTGTTGTGTCTCGAAAATTAAATGCAGTTTTCTCTTCTTTGTTGTTCAGATGTTTTTGTCCAATGTTTTTCCACATAACAAAAAGCATTGCAGATATAAATATATGATATTCAACGAGAAGGGATACAGGTAGAAAGATCCCCAGAAAACAGTGAGCAAGCACTTGTCGTACAGTTACACAATGGTTCCTCAATACCTGAAAGAGAATAATACATTTCTAAAGTTATTATTATTACAAAAAATATGACCAATCATTTAAACCTTTGTTTATGTAGCTTGATTACTGCTAAATACAACTGATGGAATGCTTGTCTTCCATACAATGAAAATTACTGTAAATCTCAATGAAAACTGAATCTGATCAAGAAATAGTTATATGTGCAAAGCAGCCAGGTAAGAAAAAGTCAACAATCAATAGATGTGATATCAAAATAGTAACAAATTCAATTAGATGACATGGACATTCACATAAATGTGTGCTTTCTCAAAAGGAACATAAACACATTTGTGATGAAAACACAATGGACAGGCCTTTAAGGCCTGCCACTTTTGCCAATCCAAATACCTATTTTCTCTGCATAAGTGATTTAAGTGATATAAATGGCTAACAACAGATCCAGATAGTTTCAGAAAATATTCAGTTACGTGAGAACAAATATATTTGTCCATGTTATGGTTCCATCTTTATGGACTTTTAATAAATTCAGTGTATGTTTTAAGCATAATGTGGGTGTTTCTGATAAGAAAAGATAGTAAATACTAAATACGAGTTTATGTCCTCATTCTATTACATTGTTGTCACTATGCATGCTTGTTCGATAACAAAACTCTGTGGTTTGAAGGGATGTAAACTACATCATTCAGTTCAAAATGGGCACTGTAAATCAGAAACACTTTTGAATTCATCAAACGGTGAGTAAAGATGGAAGACCAACAGAAGAGGAACCAGTATTTGAAAATCAGTGCCTACAAGGAAAAATGACTTACAGGCTTAGTTCTTTAAGGTAAGATAAAGAGAAACAACTTACAGTACCTACTAGGAGGCAATGTTGGACAGGCACTATATATGCCATTAGGATAAAAAGGTTTTAAGTAATCAGTAATACTCATTGAGTGTTGTTGGTCATGGATTAAATGCACAGCTAAGGTGTGTTTAGCCAATAACAGCAAACAGCCCAGATTGTATTGCTACACTATTAAATGGATCTGATGGGTAGATATTTTTAATTTTAAAATAAAGAAGAATACATTTCTAAAGCAATGATTAAAAGATGTCAGAAATGTAAGATGATGGCAAAATACTTCACCCATTTTGCAGTAGCTGAGTGTTACAAATGTATATGTTTTGGGTGTCACTAGAGTGTGCTTAGTATTTAGATTAGATTGAGCTAGCTTGCTTCATGTGACTGCAGGGACTAATGCAATCTTACTCTTAGGTAAACTTTTTTGGCCTCCTGGCCCTATTGCACTTCTTCCCAGGAGCATCGACCTTTCCTTTGACAGTTTTCAATATTTATAAATGAAATCTTTTTGGTTTGCAGGCATTATGCCTTTGTTACAGTTCCATGTCATGATAGTGACCACAAAACAGTGATCGCTATTATGGCAAGTGTGTATATCACCAAAAAGCAAATTGGTGATGTACACTTTAAGGCGACCCAACATCTAGATGTACAAAAGTGTTTTGCACCGCCTCATGTTGCCCCCGCATCCACCTGAATTAAGATTCTCAACTTTATGGAGGGTGCATGTTGGGAGGGGTCAAAATCCTGATGTCAGCAAAAGTAAAGTGCCACAGTTTGCAGCTGCAGCAAATGTAACCTGATCCTGGTCCTGAACCCAGTACCTGCTGTGCCACAGCTAGCCACACGCACCACCATGCCGCATGGCTAACTCCAGTGGCAGCAGGTGCTCAGTCCTCTCAACCCCTTCACTGTCCCTCCCTTCCCTCAATATTCCCTTCAGTTTGCCTTCCCATATGCACCATCCCATACCGCTATTCTGCAGGGTAGCTCTAATAATAGTGCCCCAAATGAGTTGCTGTTTTGTAGTCTCTCATTTTGGGTCGCTATTATTACATGATACCCTTTGCCACAGTATGGCTTTTACTTTTGTTGGGGTTAATTGCTTATACTAGATTTGTAATGAAGTGCTCTGACACTGATATATGCCCTGCAAATTATTCAAAAGTGGAACTGAGTTTTTGTTTTATTTTATTCAACTATTATTGCAGCAATCCCAAGGGGATGTTGAGGTTGATTACATTCTACACATATAACATTTTTACAATGCATAAACAATATATAAAAAGGACATAATCTTAATACAATCGTAAAAGAAGAAAACACGGAATAGGTCCCTTCTACAGTACACTTATCTTAATCATTACACATTAAGAAAATATGTCCTTACCAATTTACAAATAATATAACAAATTATATATCTGCTTAATATACAGTTTACTGTGACTTATTTAGACTATATCCTAATGACTTTTATTGATTTTCCTCATAACTAGTCAAATGTTCAAGTTATAATACATTTTATATATCTTTCTTCATTTATTGTCAAGATATTGTATGATCAAGGACTTTGCATAAGTGTGAGTTCTAACCATTGGCTTTCCACTTATTCTGTATTCATCACTCATGTTTTGCAGTTTCTTTTTGTGTTAGGAAATTGTTTAGTTTGTGGTTAGGATAACATATTTTTCAAACGTGTTTCTGGCCAGCTTTTCTCTTCTTCTAATATTTTCTTTTTTCTTTTTTTTCTTTAATATATTTTATTAGTTATCCAAACAATACAAATGACAAGCAGTTAACACTGAAGAATTATCTAAATATTAAACACATATGGAATATTCTGAAATAGAAAGGAAGTAAGAACCTACATGGTTTATCATTGCAGGGTTAAATTTGAGTTGAATAACAAACCTCCCTCTCCTTTCCTCCCCACCTTTAGAACCCCTCCCCATTGTGGTGCATATTAACTCAGATACACTAAAGCCATGTTATCTGTTTAGGTAATAGAAAAGAAAGAGAATGAAAGGGAAAAAAAGGGGGAATGTTATGGGTCATTATCACATGAGTCAAATCTCACCAGAAAACAAAAGATTGACCCGAATCTAACCCTTTGTTCTCTCCTAAACAGAATTAATATAATAAGCAGCGATATAACATGCAGGTCAGGAGGAGCCCGCAGCCTAACCTCAAATACAGGTATCATTTGAGGCAGAGGGCATACAGCTTACCCCATTTCTTGGTAAGAAGACAATCTTTGGTTAACCCGAGCCATCAAATTTTCCACCCAGAGTGCAAAAGAGAGCTTGTGTAACCATTCTGTATAGGTTAAGGCAGTTTGGTCTTTCCAATGTCTAAGTACTAGCTTTTGACCGCCATGGATACTAAAGCTAAATGAAATCTTCTTTCCCTCACATGGATGTCGGAGTAATCCCTAAAATATAAGCTTGGGAGAAAATAATCTTGCAGTCCTAACATTGGATCAAGTGTATTTTCTATTTGTTTCCATAATGGGGCTACTAATTCACATGACCAAAGTATATGTAATAGTGAACCTTCTTCATTGCCGCATCTGGAGCATATTGACGAGGAGGTACATTTCATTTGTAAAAGTTTGACGGGGTATAATAAAGATTGTTCAATATGCAGTACTGGTAACCCTATATCTATCTTGGGTATGGTAAATGTATAGATCCTTCCAAATACACTGCCAGTCAATCTCACCATCTGGATATAGACTTCCAGATGTTGGGGCCAGTACCAGGGAGCCGCTGGAAACATATGAAGTAAATTGTACAACCTAGATATGATGTGGTTTATCAGCTAATGTGGAGACTTGGTGGAAGAAGTCCGAAAGACTGGAGGTCTTATTTATATATCCAAACTTGGTACCCAGAAGATGCCCTAATTGGAAAGCATTAAAGGTCATTATTGATGGCTACTTAAATTTGGTTAACATCTCCTCCATCATTAAAATCCAATCCGATGAGTAAAATTCACTCACTTTAGACCCGGAAAGGGATGGTAACCAATTATCAAATGTATAGCTAGCCAATCCTAAGGTTTGGGTTTGAACAAATAGGTTGAGAGAAGTCCTGACCTTGGGAAATCTTAAAGTATCTGAATAACTGAGAGACAACCCTGTGAGAAATCCTATCGGCAATGACTGAAGCGCTTTTAGGAATATTTCTCCGGGGATATAAAGAGAGCTGCAGGAACAATATTATGAATATCCATGATGTCCAATTCGGCCTGTAGCCACATTGGTTTATATCCTTGATGATCCTGGGGCTTGATAGGGTTAGCCATTTCCACATTTATTCAAATGTGAGGCCCAATAATAAAAGAGGAAATTAGGAGGCGAAGCCCCATAAGCTTCGGTTGAGATAATTTCTGATAAGATTTCTGACAGATTT
Organism: Neoceratodus forsteri; assembly: GCA_016271365.2. Lineage (NCBI taxonomy): Eukaryota > Metazoa > Chordata > Ceratodontiformes > Ceratodontidae > Neoceratodus > Neoceratodus forsteri. The sequence goes on from CM057452.1 coordinate 944,990,201, forward strand.
ATTACCCCAGATAAATGAATTTATCCCAGAGTGAATACGCTGAAAATAGGATATAGGTATCCACATATTCAGCATATTTGGAGGATAGAAGATTCTAGGCAGCACATTCATTTTAACAGTATTAATTCTACCCCACAACAATAGGGGAGCTTAGACCATCTCGTTAGGTCCTGTTGAATGTCTCGCCATAGATCTCTAAATTTAACTTCCGAGACAGCGATACATCAAGGGGCAATATGAATCCCTAAATATTTAATAGAACGCTAAGTCCATTTCATGCCAAAATGAGCAAAGTTTGAACTATGGACCGTATAATTGATGGGAAAAATTCAGTTTACTGACATTGAGCTTATAGTTGGAGTACTTACTAAAATTTTCAATTATCTCCATAGCTGCTTTCAATGATGAAACCGGATTTGAAAGATGAAGAAGCAAGTCATCCGCAAATACTGAAATTTTGCAGTATTGTTAGCTATAGGAATGCCTTCTATTTGTGGGGATGATTTTAAACATCTGAGAAGGGGTTCAAGGTATAAATTGAACAGGAAAGGCGTAGAGCGGCAACCCTGTCGTGCCTGAGGTGAGTGGAAAGAAATCTGATAGTATCCCATTACAGTATAGTTTGGCTCTGGGAGAAGAATATAACGCTTGCACCCATTTTATAAATAAAGTAGGAAAGCCCATGGTCCTGTAATGTTGCCCAGAGAAAGGTCCAATCCACTCCTATCAAACGCCTTTTCAGCGCCTAGGGAGACTAAAACCATAGGGGCAAGGATGATTTAGCTGTGTTAATGAGGTATTGGAGTTTCCTATGATGATCTGTTGAGTTCTACCGGATACAAATCCTATCTGTTCTGGGCTGAGCAGTGGACCCAAACTCGCTCAATCCTTTTAGCTAATATTTTGGCTAAAATTTGACATCACAATTTAACAGTGAGATAGGCGATAACTGGCCGGGATGATGTAGGTTTATCCGGTTTGGGAAGAAGGTGATAATAGCTCTAACAAGGTTGGGTCCCGCACCCTTGAAAGTATATACTGGTACAAATGGAGCAAGCTTGGTGCCAAATCTTTGACAAATTGTTTATAAAGTTAGAGGACAGGCCATCCGGTCCGGTGCTTTATCCAGAGCCAAATCTTTAATCACTGTTAAAATCTCCTGGATGGAATAAGCGAGGTCAAAAATGATTGCTGGTTAAAAGTAAGTGTGGGTAACAGAATGGACGCTAAATAGCTTAGCATCTCCTCCAGAGAGAGCGTGAGGCGAGCCCTGTTATATAGCGTGGAGAAGTATAGTCTAAATACCGACTACCTCTTTTGGGCGGTTTTAATCTCACCGTTTGATCCTCAATTGAGCTTATTAATCTAGAAGACTCCAACTTTCTTAGCCTGAGGGCAAGGAGATGGCTAGCTTTCTCACCATATTCAACATATTTTGCCCGAGTTTTCAAAATAGCGAACTCAGCCTTCTATGAAGCAAGAAGGAATATTGATTCCTTAAAGACAGGAGGGTTTCTAGGACATCTGTTGAAGACCTAAGAGGACAGAGAGTGTTCGAAGTGTTTTAATTCTAGCCAAGAGTGCCATGGCTTTTGCCTCGTTCTTTCTCTTATGGTAGAGGCCAAACGAATGAATTCGCCTCTTAAAAACATTTCAGTGCACACCATTCATGGTCTGCTCTGCACAACTGAGCCCTGATTAGAAGTTATGAAAAGTTGGATTAATTCCGTATCCTAGCAATAATATATTCTTCTTTAAGTAATTGATTATTCAGTCTCCAAAGCAGATCCCTACGGAAATTATCAAACACCATGGAGATCCATGCCGGAGCATGGTGCGATACGACTATAGCCCCATGCCTGAATCATATACCTTGCATCAGAGTATTACTAAGCAATATATAGTCCAGTCTGGACCACGTGGAGTGTACCATAGATTGATAAGTAAAATGGCGGTTACAGGATTTTGCACTCTCCATGGATCATACAATCCAAGTGAGTTTATAAAGTCTACGAGAGCCCTTTGCGAGTAGATGGAGGCTTGAGGAGAACCAGATCTATCCAAGTCCTGTGTAGGCGTGTAGGTTCCAGTCACCCCAGGTATTATCGGTACAGTCATAAACACTTTCAGTTTATCCATTAAGGTTATGAAAATTCTGGATCCCTCCATAGGGCCATAAACGCCTCCCTAACACGACTTCAGTATGATTTAGTATACCATTTACTATCGTAATCTACCTTTAGGGTCAGTAATAACATTTTTAATATGGAAAGTTATTGAGCGGTGGATAAGAATAGCTGTTCCCCTGCATTCGATGACCCTCCCGAAGCAAAAACCTGCCCGATTCCTCCCTGCATAAACTCAAAGCTTGCTGGCAAAAGATGAGTCTCCTGAATAAAGGAGATGTTCACTTGCAATAAATCTAAATGTTTTAGAACCTGCAGTTTCTTGGAAGGCGTATGGCTCCTCTTACATTCCAAGTAACAAACTTAGTGAGATTATGTGCCATTCCTTTTAACCATTGTCGTATGGCTACTAACCTAAAAGTTCCAAAGTATGCACCACAAATTCCCCACCACCATAAAGACCCCCCATTCTACCCACTGATAACTATCTACAGTAAATATATAATTCTTAGTCCCTGTAGCCAAAATCGTGTCACACTTATCCCTATTATTACTATCCTAGCACACTTTCCCCCATAGAAGCAGTTACAAGCAATCGTAACCGAGATCTAAACTAATATTAATAAAATATTGCCACTTCAGGACCTTTGTCCCACACTGTGGTTTAAAAACTGAATTTCTATTTTTATTGTAAAAGAAAAGATTTGCTCCCATGAGGGTAAGCTAGGAAAACCCTCCCTATGCTCCAGTCGTGTGGTTGGACATGGTCCCATTCCATCCGCCCTCCACCCTCCCCCCCAGACCCACCATAATTACCACCATTAGACATTGAAGAAGAGAGACAAGTAAGCAGGAAAAATAAAAGGGAAGGGAGGGGAGAACGAGAGAAAGCGCGGTCACATAGATTCTTATTTATTACTTTTCTGCTTTTCCTCCCATCTTTCCCTCATCCTCCTTCCCTTATCCAAGATTAATGTTAACTTTATTTAGTTCAAAGATTAAATGAAGCAGTTTGCCAAAGACAAGTCTCAGATCTGAGAGGCAGCTGCCTTAAGTTATCCGAGCTTAAAGTTCTTCAATTGAACTAAAATAAAACAAGTGGTCCATTTCAATTGAGGGTGATGTTTCCTGGGGAATTGAAAACGTGAGGGACAGGTCACACAGTAGCGTGACCTAATATCAGGTCCCCAAAAATATGCATCCTGGACTATAGGTTCCATTTTAAAGACTATTCAGAGCTTGCCAGGGCTAAGCAAACTATTATGCAACAAGTTCTCCAGTGACAAATCAATTCAGGAAATAAGGCAGTCAGCATGGATTTATCCTCTTCTCTGTAGGTAGGGGATGCTTAACTCCACAAAAGGTAGTGGTAAAATATGATGTAACACAACAGCATTCTAGATATTACTGACCAAATATCCTTATGGGTCTCCGGTTATTCTCTCTCAGCCTTCAATTATTATTATCTCAGGAAAACTTAAATAAAGAAGGAAGCATCTGGGCTAAGTCTTCCTGAGCATGGGAGACTGCCTCATATGAATGCCATTTCCTTCTATTAGGACCTGAAGAGCCAAGGGGTAGGACATTTTAAATTTAATACCCGCAGCTATTAATTTGGTAACTACAGGATGAAAGGTAGTTTCGTTGGGGGTTTCAGTGGCAAGTCTTGGGTAATCGCAATTTTTTCCTTTCCCAGGTAATAGATTGCAGATCCTTCACCTTCGAGAGTATGTGCTGTCGCTATAGATAATTCAGCATTTTGATAATTATAGGCCTGGGAGGGCTGACGCTTCAGGTCTAGGGTCGCAATGACCTGTGAGCCCTTTCAATTACATAGATTGGGTTATGTGGTGAGGGGCCTATTATCTTGACCAGCAAAGATTGAATAAGTAATGGGGAGGGACCTTCTGTTCCTTCTGGGAGGCCATGGATTAAAATATTATTTCGCCTGCAGCGACCTTCCAAATCTTCTGTTTTTGCTGCAATTTGGCGACTTGCTGCCTCAGCTTGATTAGTTCAGGGTCAGCTTTTCGCGCCAGGATTCCATTGAAAAGATCGCTCTTCGTTGTCTGTAACACATTGCTTTGTAGTGGCTATCTGGCTGCGGAGACTCTTTATTTCAGCTGTTAATTCTGACAAAGATTCCTTGAAGGTGTGCATTTCCTCTAAAAGCGCTCTCAGATAAAGGGTTGGCGTGGAAAGGGCACTCAATTGTTTGGCCAAGGGTGTCTGCTGGTGCTGTTTGGCCTTTTGGCCTGCTTGTCCGGTGAAACTGGCGGAGTATGCCTAGGTAAGGAGGCCTTCATCTCCAAGTCCATTTTAGGGCTTTTCTGTTTTCCAATAGCTGTAGCGATCTTTCAAGTGGTATCCTGGACAGATAGTAATGGCACTGACTTGGTGATCACGTGGGTTGTAGGCTAAATATCGTAGAAGTAATGAAAATTACCGAGGTGGAGCGGGAGCTTAGACGCCTTGCTGCTAGCCCGCTGAGCACATCACGTGATCTTCTTCTTCTAATCTTTTCAATTTGCACTTTTCTGATAAGTCTCCATAACTAATCTCTTTGACATATATTTTGCGTAATGCCCTTTCCTGTACTTTCTTAATTTCCTCCTTCTTTTAACAGTTAATCCTCCATGCTACACAATTGCCCCATACTCTAACACTGGTCTCACAATAGTTACATAAAAATAGACTAGATCACTTCAGTTAAAACTTACCCTTCTTAACATGGTTAATCAATACAGTGGAATATTTACATTCTTATCAATACTGTTGACTTGCTCTCCACATCCAAAGTGATTTTGAAAAATAATCCCTAGCAACATTTTTATTGACTATTCCACTTGTACCCCCAACAATAAAGGGGTGGGGAAGTATTATTCAATTTACTTTGCCTGCCATAAAAATGTCCTTTGTGTAATCAGAATGTGTTTGCATATAATTTTTATTTGACCATTTTTCCATGTGATTAAGGTCTCTTTGCATAGTACTTTCTACATTACTTGAGTAAACATCTATTACTGCTGTGTCATTTGCATGTTTTATACATGGCCCAAAAGTCTGCAGATCATTTATCATAAGTAGATTTGACAGTATTAGATTTCTATCAGTAAATGTCGATAAATGGCACTTTCTCTGCATACATACAAACCAACAAAAAATATTTCCATTGATAATCTAAATTTACAGATAAGCAAAGTAAGTTCTATTGCTATTTTGACATGTCATGATAACAATTTGTGTTTTTATCAATTTGTAAATCCTCAGTATTTACTGTCATTAACTGCAACTGTGAAAATTCAATCAATACAAATCGAAATACATGCTTAACAACCCATAATTTTGTACACCTGTGAAATTTACATCAATAAAACTCAGGAAAAAGGTTTAAAATAAAAATCTATATTTTCCATTGAAATTATAAAAATAAAAATCGAATTCTGCCAACCCTAATTATAAGTAAGAATGAAAGGTTGCCAGTTTTGTACCGGAGGGACATCTCCTGTCCATATAATCCACCTCAGATTTTTACCCTTTCATTTCCACCCACTGTGCTCTTCCCTCCAAAACAATTTAAAACATCTAATAATACATCTTGGAGTTCCAAGTACTTCTAATTTACTGATTAGTGTCCCATGATTTATTCAATTGAGTGCTTTCTTATAATACAAAACTGCTTTAACAGATTGCTCATTATGCCAAGCTCTCATTGTAAAGTCTATGTATTTAAAGGTGATGCCCTTGGAGGAATTACCCTTCATGCACCCAAACTAGTCTACATCAATCTTATCATGCACCCATTCCATAATCCATTTATTAATAAAAGTTTCAAACATTTTAGATATTGCAAAAGTAAGTGAAACTGGCCTAAAGTACTTAGTTATATCTTTAGGGTAGTTACTTTTGGGTTGGGTTACCCTCACTTGCTTCCACTGCTGTGGAATTCTCCCAAAAATCATTGATTTATTAAATATGTTACAAAGCTAGGTGCTAACACATCTGCCCTCTCCTTCCACACCCAAATGGGTACTGAGGCAGATCCAGTAGCTATATTTTCTTTCATTGGTAGCTTTATTTTCTTTCATTTTTTTTCATTTCTTTGGCTACATCTGCCACTTATATTAAGTACTTTTCCAAGACATCCCATTTCACTGTCTGTTTCTTCTTTAATGGTGCTCATGTTTTGGCTAACATCACAACATACATTGTTTAACTTTGTTATGAAAGACTCATTTTCAATTTCTGTACCTTCACCACAACTCTGTCTCCTTTTATCTAACTGCACTTTTTGATTTTCTTTTCCCAGACGTTCTCTTGTTCTTACCCACCACTTTGGTGGGTTTTATTTCTTGTTAACTTTTGATCTCCTGTGCATAGTAATTTCTCTTCAACCACTTACTTTTCCTATTCACTTTATTTTGTTATATTTTTCCATTTCATTATTTTAAATGCAATTTGTCTCTGTTGAATTAATGTTTTAAAACTTCTCTAACCCATGGTCTGTCTCCTTCCTTTTCACCTTGTTTTTATATGAGCTACTTGATCCATTACTTCATGTATGGTACTTATTACATTTGTCCATGTTTCATTGGTGTTATCTTGGTAAATCCATTCTTACTGCAATTTACCAGTTATCATATCCAGAGCCCTGCTTTTTTAGTTATGTCTATTTGCTACAAAAATGCCTGTTCTTTCTCTCTTTGCATTCCCCAACCTACACTGCTACACAGTAATTACAAAGAGTTTGCACAGGGCTGGCGATGCTCAAGACATCATCAGACACAGGAACATATTTAAAATGAGCACTCACGACCTCTAAGTAAACAGGCAGAACTGATTCCTGTTTTACTTTGAGATGGTGAGTGCTCAACTTTACATGTGAATTCCACACGTTACTTGATACAAGGACCACATTGTGGTTCGATGACACTATTTCAGGAAGGAGTTTTGGTTTTTCAAACCAATCGCTAAGGTTTACAATTACTAAATCAAAAACACTTCCCCTTGTTCCCGCTTGTACCATGTTTAAAAGTTGATAACATTTTCTGTCTCCTGTGATTTTACTAATAGGTAATGTATCTGCATGTCCCATTATTACTACCCCATATAGGGTGTGTTTTCAAAAATTCTATCGAAACACCATTCTACATAATTCACCATTTCATTTTTGTTGTTCCAGGGGTTGATAAACTCCTCCCACAAACAAAAGGCTCACAGGATTTTGGCAGTTTAGGTATTTTAATCTCAAGCCACATCATTTCATATTTCTCATCTCCCAATTCATTTATTCTCACATATAATACATTTTCATGTACAGTGTGTACCAAACTGTCCTGCCATCCAGTTTCTCTTTTCTTTCTAATTTATAGTCTGTAACTGCTAACACCTTTGTAGGCACTAGGCACATTTAGACTACACCAGCTTTCTGTAATCAAAGCAATGTGGACTGCCTTCTGTTTCAAAATAACGTTAAGTTTCTCTCTCTAGTTACTAAAGAGCATATATTGGCATTTAACAGTGTAGGTACCGTGATTTCACAACTGGAATTTTACTAAATTATCCAGATTTATTTGCCTGCATTTTAACAATTTCCTGATATTTGTGTTCTCTCTATTTGTTATGCTTTACCAAGATACTCTCCATGCTTTGTATTTCTGTTTTTGGAAGTATTACATGAGATTATTTGTAGATTTTATCCAGTTTACCCTATGCTATGATTTATTTAAACTCTGCACAGTAGACAATATCATTGGTATTCACATTTCCTTCTCTCTAAATATTATTCTGATTTTTTACTTTACCTCTACCTTATTTTCCATGTTCTGTTTCATACTAACATTTCCAAACATTAAAATTACAGTGAAACACGGAATCATTTTAAACCCAATATCCCTTTGTTACTATTTATACACTACCCACTGACTGCAACTCATCAATCCGCATGCACAAGATAAGGTTTTAATAAATTATTTTGATAACACTTCAACAACCATAATAGTTTAGTAAGAAAATTCAAATTTACCAGCTAAATAAAGCTAATATATATATATATATATATATATATATATATATATATATATATATATATATATATATATATATATATATATATATATATATATATAATAGCCTCCTGCTGAGCCTTCTGCCTAGCTGCTCCATGGAGAGTCATTTGAATGGCTCACTATTGAGAGAGAGTTCCCACCCTTCACTTGCATTTGCCCCAGGCTGTTCATAGTTCTGGTACCAACTGCTTCCACCAAGTCAGTCCAGTACATGTGCTGAGAGATTCAATTGACACAGAGGGATGGGTGGTACACACAGTCATATAGTGGCTAGCAGGTGGAAAGGTGTCAGGACAGTTCAAAGGAGCCATGCTGTTATGGCTTGTAGTGGATTACTTTGAAGGGACAGTCTTTTAAATATGCAGATCAAGTGATTGGATGTGCATATTTGCCTGAGTAAGAAGTGGTGGGAGGGGGCAATAGAGAGAGAGTCAATGAGGGGTTGAGAAAGCAAGTCAGAGATCCTGTACAGAATTGTCTGGCCAGTATGAAGCAATCAGGATCATCCATACCTGACCTTCCAGGCTGTGATTCCCACCTTGTGAATCAAGCAGAAGGTAGGAAATGTTACAAAAGGCCCAGAATCCAGGGCCAAGAGAAGGCATCCCTTGCAGCATCCTGGTTTAAGGAAGACAGGTGCAGAACAACCTCAGTTTTCTGTTCTCCTGATAGGAAAACAGATCCATCAGAGAGGAGAATAGTTTGTCTACCACATCCTGGTACAGTGACCCCTTATGCACCTGCTCTAAGTGTCCACCAGCTGGTTGCTTTCTCCTGTGGCATGGAAGTCCAGGTGATTGGCCTGCAGGCTGTGCCCTAGTGACCAAGTGTCTAGAACCTCCTGACACAAGAGAAAGAAGTGTGCCACTGCTTGTTCTGGGAGAAAGTGGTGGTTATGGTGTCCGTGTCTGTCTTGACCTGTATGACCTGACTCCAAATCAATGGAGCAAATTCCATCAGAGCCAGATGCACTATACAGAGCACCAGCAGGCTTGTGTGGTTTGAGACTCCTGGGGTGACCCAAACCCTGGGCCTGTGTTATTACAGGTGAGCTCCCCACTCCATCCGAAATGCATCCATAATCAGAGTGATGGATGGCTCCAAGCAGACAAAGGGAATTCCTTCCTCCTGATTCTGGGAGACAACCTACATTCAATGGCATCCTCTATCAACTCTGTCAACTCAGCTGGCTAGTCTAGGAGACCATGGCACTGGAGACAACTGGCAGTCCAGCTGTCACTGGAGGAGGAGCATTTGCCAGCAAGTCCAATTTACTATGCTGGTTGAAGCTTCCTGATACTCCCAACAGCCAGAGAAATTCCAGGCTGAGTGCAATTACCCAAAATGAAATGATCGGGCAAAGGAGTGAGAACCAATGCCCTGTCCAAAGGAAAGTGTGTTCTGGCATGAAAAAGTCCAGTGCTGACACAGTGAACCTGATCACTTGTATGGGGTCCAGCTACAACTTGGCAAAGTTGTCAAACAGGCCCACATCTCAAAAGTGCTGGAGGAACAGATCCCTAAACCTCTCTACTGTCTCCTGAGACACCGCGTTATGAGCCAGACATCCAGGTAATGGTAAACCCTGACTCTCCTGTACAAGAGAATGGCCACCACCACTGTAAGGAACTCAGTGAAGACCCTCAGTGTGAATGTTAGCCAAATGGCATGACCCTGCACTGATAAAATACCTCTATGCTCTGAACCAGAGGTAAAGATGGTGGGATGGATGGACTGTAATGTGGATGGATGCATCCTAGTACATCTAAGGAACATAACTATTCCCACTACTCCAAGGATTGTATCATCTGTGTCAGAGTGACCATGTGGAACTTCTGTTTTGCACAAATTTGTTCATGTTGTGCAAGTCCAGAATGATACACCAGCCTAATGTCTGCATTGGTACCAGAAAGTACCAGGAGATGCATCCTGCATTGCTAAAGTATTGTGGACCCACTCTATGGCTTCACATGCCAGTATGATAGCAATCTCATTCCTGAGCAGAGGTGGTATTCTCTTGTTAACCTAGGACTCCTGGGGAGCCCAGGACTGGTATGGCAGGAGAATTGAATCTGAAAGTCCAGAGGTAATGCTTTGCTCATCACTTCTAGAACCCAGCTATCAATATTAATGGCAGACCATGGTGGTGAGAAGCTAATGAGATGACAAGGACTGGTAGCTGTACAAGGACTGGACAGGAAGATGACGAATCCCATAATTTATCACTTAGCAGCCTTGGAGGTGGTTCTGGCTGTCTGGGTCCTGTATGCACCACCAATCCTGCTTTTCTTGCCCTGACTACAAAACTTCTGTTCTGGATGCTAGTGATGAAATTGTCCTGCTGGGCTGCTGCTAATCCCATTGTGACTGGAACCCTTGCAGCCTAAATGATGTTTTTGGCTTTAGCATGCTTTATGACCTTCCCAGATGAAGCCACAGAGTCAAGATTGTCACTGAACCTTTGATGCAGGTGAGATATCCTCTACCATCAGATCAGGAGGATGGTGCCCAGGAAGGCACATCAGCCAACTTGTGATGGGTGTCCACTATGGTGGAGGACAACCTCAGCCAGGCCTTACAGTGCATAGACATGGCTGCAGCCACTGAGCATGCAGAACAGTCACCCAGATCTAAGATCATCTGGGGCTGATGTTAGCCCATATGCAGTCCTGTTTTCAAAAAGCATTATCAGCAGCTTTCCTGTAAGCCAGTAGCAATGTGAGGAGTCCTACAAAGAGGTCAGACAAAAAATGGCCAAAACAAGCCAACAACATGGCATGGCTGGCCTGCAGGCTACCCAGCGAGGAGGCAGCATACAGGTAGAACTCTTCAGCCAAATTATCTAAATTCTTGAAGTCTTTGTTAAGCAGCTAATCCATATCTCCTTGGCCCTTAAACATTTAAAATGGCTGAGTTGGACACCAGACCCTTTGCAGTGGTAGTCCGAAACCTTGAGAAACTCCCAATGGGGACAGTATATGCAGACTGTAGGGCCAGGGTGAACCAGGAATGACACAGTGTGCTTCCACAGTTTCAAGGCCAGCCACATAATGGCCTCAACTATAGGCAGCTACTCCTTGGGAAGTGTCTCTCCAGAATGTCAGTGAATGTGTATTGTGACAGAGTGGTAGATGAAATTTAAGTCAGCAGAAGAAAGGATTAAACTCTGTTCCCTTTTAGAAATGCTGAAAGGGTTAAACAATGTTCTGGAATTATCCAGGTAGGGAGCTAATCACAGAAAGCTCTGGAATCATCCAGCTAGGGAGCTAATCAAACACAGGAAGCTCTAGAAGCATCCAGGTAGGGAAACTAATCAAACCCAGCTGCAGTCAGTGTTGATTGGGGCAGTGTATAAAACCCACCTAGGCAACACAGGAGGGAGAGTGGTCTGGGGAAAGTTGAAGCTGTGCTAAAAATGGCAGGTTCAAGCTACAAAGACCTTTGGAAAGGACTGTGGAGTTTAGTGGACATTATGATACTATTTTGGAGGCTGTAACCAGAGTAGCTGGTAAACCAGAGGTAATGTGGGTTTATTTTATTTAGTTAGAACTCAGGACAGGAATGGATTTTGTTTATTTTGTTAATGGAGCTGCAACACAAGTAAGTTGGAGACAAAGCTGCCTTAAATAAACTGCATTGCTTTATATTTTATTTCATACTGTGTATATTCTCCCTGGACACACCTACACCAGCCCGCCCCAGGGATATAATGGAGGTCACTCTACCACATTATATAGTCCACTTTGAACCTGCAAGTAAAGGTACAACCATGAATTTTGACATTAGGTGGAGCAATACCCCAAAAGAGGTTATGCCTGGCTGGAAAGATTGGCCATCAGAACTGTTGAAGTTGAACTGGTGAGTCATACTCAAGGGCATAGAGCACTCCCTTTGAATCTGACTGCTCCTCAAAGGCCCCAAGGACTGTCACCAGGAATGCAGACGCCTAGAGTTTTGTTGACTTGATGGACAGCTGACTGGGCAAACTTGTTGCCAGGTGAGTCTCCTTGGTAAAGGAGATGATCTGCAGCTTTGGGACAGGTGGCATTACCACCAATGAAGGAGAGATGGATACAGCAGTATGACTCACCATTAGTTGCATAGCAGCCACTGAGGAGGTCCACACCATTGTGGAACTCAGAAGCAAGGCTCTACCCCAATCAGCAATGAAACATTATTGCCAAAAGAGATCTTCATAGTATCAACAAAATCAGTGTTGATCCTCATCTGAGGACAAGTCTAACTGGCATCAGTATCAATGTCAATTGGTCAAGTGAGATTGGGATAGTAGTGGAGCCTCGTCTCTTGACCATTGAATCTTAGGCTGACAGCAGGTCTCCACCAGTGAGCCACGTGAACCATCTTCTTCATGAGGAGACCACAAGAGGGCCTCAAATGGGCTCTAAGGGTTGAGCACAGTGTGAGGCACAACCTGAATTGACTCAGCCAGGGTCACAGCTGAGATGGCTCCTCCTAATGACGACCAGTAGAACTGGGGGTTTGCAAGACTGATAAATCCTCATTGATCTCCTACATCAACCAATTAACCTGCCAGCTCAGGGAACATCTTGACCAGCTGATCACCCACAGTTAAGGTTGTAGGCTCCAGCAGGAATCCTGTGAAGCCTCAACAAGTCCCTCAACTGGTGGAGGTTCAATCAACCTTGACTGTTCAGGGATCTGTACAGATGGTGGTGTACAAGCCGCCATCTCAGATGGAGGAGTTAGATAGGGAACTAGCCGGACAGATCAGGAGGACCTGAGAAGGGTAGTGTGGTGATTGTGGGGACTTCAACATGCCAGGAGTGGACTAGAGTACCCCAGCAACCAGGAAGAGAAGGGAGCAGGTGCTGCTGGATGCCTTCCAGGACAGCTTCCTGCTGCAAATGGTCAGTGAACCAACCAGGTTAGGGAATACCCTTGACCTTGTGCTGGCAAATGGGGACTTTGTGATAGAACTTACAATGGAGGAACCGCTGTCGGGAGTGACCACCACTCAGTATGGCTCACATTGGATATGGGCAAGAAGGAGTGGAATCTGGCACAAGAGTGCTGGACTTCAAGAGGGCTGACTTTGGGAGGATGGGAAGTGGCAAAAGGATACCTGGCCAGAATTCAATCTAGTATGGATACTAACCAGAGGTGGGAGCTCATAAAGCTAGGATAGTGGAGGCAACTCAAAACCTGATGCAAGGCCCAGAGCAAGAAGGCTAGGGCTAAGAAATCAAGCTGGTTGAGCAAGGAGGTAATGTAAAAGGTAAGGAGGAAAAGAGCTGCCTTTAGGAAGTACAAGAAAACAGGAGAGGGAGGACAGGGGGGAGTACTTGATGGAATCAAAGAGGTGACAAGCAGTAAGGGAGCCAAGGCATCTAAGGAACTCAGGCTGGCACAAGGCATTAAGAAGGGGAGAAGGACTTTAGGTACATCAGGGAGAAAAAGGAGCTGTAAGGACCACATAGTAAGGATTAGGAAGGAGGGGGTTGGGTGGAAGAGGGTGCGATAAGGCAGAAGCACTAAATGAGTACTTTGCTCAGTATTTATTAAAGACAAGAGGGGGTGACACCCAAGGGGGGAGAAATGGCAGAAACAGGGGGAGGGGTGACAGATGGGAAATCATGGAGAGCAGAGTTCGGGAGGGTTTGAAGGCACTGAGGGTGGATAAGGCGCCAGGCCCAGATGGCATCCACCTCAGCTGCACTGAAGGAGCTGGCAGAGGTCCTTGCAGGACCTTTGGCAGACTCATTTAATGCCTCACTACATTCAGGGTGTGTACCTCAGGACTGGATGATGGCTCATGGTGCCCCTCCACAAGAGTGGCCCCAAGGATGAACTGGGAAACTATAGACCAGTGAGTCTCACATCCATCGTGGGTAAGCTAATGGAGACTATCCTGAAGGAGAGGCTGGTGGCCCTCCTAGAGGCCAAAGGACTACAGGACAGCAGACAGTATGGCTTTCATATGGGGCAGATCCTGCCAAACCAACCAAGTGGAGTTCTATGATTGGGTAACTAGGCAACTGGACAGGGCCATGCAGTGGATGTCCTGTATCTGGACTTCAGTAAGGCATTTGACTCAGTGTCACATGGAAGGCTGGGGAAGTAGTTAGTAGGCACAGGGCAGGTGCAAAGCTGGTGAGATGGGTAGGGAACTGGCTTCAGGAATGGCAACAGAGGGTGGTGGTGGTGGGGAGTCATCACACCCAAGGTAGTGACAAGCGTGTTCCACAGGGCCTCGTGTTGGGACCAGTGTTGTTTGGGATATTCATTGCAGACATGTCATTGGACATCAAGACCAAGATCAGTCTGTTTGCTGATGATACCAAGGTAGGAGTGGTGGCGGATGACCTAGGAGGATGGCAGGGGTTGCAGGATGATCTGCAAAGCTTGAAACCTGGTCAGACACCTGGCAACTGGGGTGTAATGCTAAAAGTGCAAGGTGCTGCATTTTGGGATGAAGAACCCAAGCAGGAGTTACCAGCTGGGGGAGGGCAGCTAGCTCAGACAGAGGAGGAGAAGGATCTGGGGTGCTCATTACAGGGTCAATGAACAACCTGACACAATGTAGGAAGGCAGCTGCAAGGCAAACAAAATGCTGGGTTGTATTGCAGGGATATATCCTCAAGGAGGAGAGGTGATTCTGCCACTGCTTCAGGTCGTTGGATTGAGCCGCACCTGGAGTACTGCGCAGTACATGGTGCCCGTATCTGAAGAGGGACATTAAGTTACTGGAGGGGTGCAGCTCAGGATGACAAAGATGATCAAGGGGCTGGGGACTTATCACACGAGAGGAGGCTGAGGGAGTTGAACATGTACTCACTGGAGGAGAAGAGGGACAGGGGACATGATTGAAACCTTTAAGTAAATGATAGGAATAAACAAGACAGGTAAAGAAGGGCTATTCAAAGTAAGGGAGGGAGGGACACTAGGGCCATGATATGAGACTGGAGGGAGGAAGGTTGAGGAAGGAGATGAGAGACACTTATTTACAGAGAGGGTGGTGGCTGGGCGGAATGCATTACCTGCAGAAGTGGTATCCAGTAGAACAGTGGACTGCTTCAAAAGGGATGGGACAGGACAAGGGGGAGGGTCAATGAAGGGAAGGGTGGAAGGGAGGGGCAGATGCAGAATAAGGGGTGCTAGCTGCACATTCGAGCAGACTTGACAGACCTCTAGGCCTTTATCTGTGGCAAATTTCAGATGTTCGATCTGAGGGAGTGGAAAAGTAAGATCACTCCAGGTCCCACAATCAACATTGATGATGCTTTTAGCTTGTAGAACAGGTTCTTGCCAAGGGGTTTGAGGGCCAAATATATTTCACAAAAGTTGTCTATGAAGGGTTGTCCATGAGTGACCAACAAGTGACCACCACCAAGACCAAGGATGAGCCTGCTCAACCATCACCACCTACTCTTCCAAGGCTTCAAGTTAAGTCACTTACCCAGCAGTCACCAAAGACAGTTTGTTGTCCTTGAGCCTACCAAGGAAGAAATAAGCCTTCCATTCCTCCAGAAGCACTGGCTATGTGGCCTCACATGAAGGACATTGTTTCAGTCATGATGTTGTCCCTGAGAAACTGGTACATATCATGCAGATCTGTGATAATATCTACTGGCTGCACTGCATGCAATGCTAAAACTGGTTTTACTTTTCCATCCTGCAAGTATTCAATGGAGCATAAACCAGAAGAAGATATTTGCTGGATGAGTTGAAGACTTTTCAGAAAATCTAAATTCATCCAAAAATATAGCACTTGAAAATTAGAATTCTCTAACATACAGAGCTTCAAAGGTGGAGACTTCTCCTTCCATTGGAAAGAATATATGACTTTGATAGGATGGAGCAGGAGGATGCCAACACAAGTGGTGGAGGAGTTTAGCTTGAAGATGTCTGGAAACTCAACTATCTTCAGATAACTGACAGGGTGCGGATAGCTAATTGTATCCACACTGGTAGAATAACAAAAAGCCTGATACAGGAGTATAAAATACTCTTAGCAGTGAAAGGGTTAATCAGGAAAGTTATGAACATAAAACATATGAACATGCCAGCAGAAGCAGGTCTTGCTGTCTATCGAGTCTGCTCAGTTGTTCAGCTAGCCCCTCATCCTCGCAGCTGCCCCACCCCACCCTCCCTCATCATAACCTCCCTTACCCTATCTCACCCCTCTTAAAGCTACCCACAGAACAACAGGCCACCACTTCCTCAGGCGAGTATTCCACCTATCCACCACCAGTTCCATGAAATAATGTCTCTGATTTATTGCCTGAATCTTCCCTCCAGTCTTAGCTGATGCCCTTTCATATCACTCCCCTTCTAATCCAGAAAATTCCTTCTGTGCTAACCTCGTTTATCCCTTGAGGTATTTGAAGGTTTAAATCATATCCTCTATCCCTCCTCTCCTCCAGGGAGTACACGTTCAACTCACCCAATCTCTTCTCGTAGGACTTCCTCCAATCCCTGTATCATTTTTGTTGCTCTCCTTGCACTGTCTCTACTTGACTAATGACCCTCCTAAGGCGTGGTGACCAAAACTAAGAAGTGTAGTCAAAGTTTTGCCTCACAAAATATCTATAAATGTTCATGATCACATTCATATTTCTACTGTGAAAATGTCTTTTGATTAGGGTTATTTGATACAGGGCAGAATATTATTTCCCAAATACCAGGAATGGAAGGGTGCATGAATATTTGGGAGACCTTGTAATAGAAGACTATTCATATTTGGGCAATAATATTCAGCCACTTGCAGAAATGAAAAGAAATAGCCCCCACCTCAAAAATATAGTTAAATGTAACCTCCATTCCCCACTCTGTCAGCAGTCCATGTTCACCATATCCCTCTAACACCCACAATTGACTTTAAACATTTTTAAATGTTAAATATAATTCCATGACAGGTGACCAGCTCAACCTATTTCCATTGCCAGTTGTGATCTTCATACTTGCAAAAGCCCTTGTTTGCACTAACAAGAAGTACTACTTATTCCCCTGTCTGCACTTCAGTACCCTGCTCCATCCTCCGCCTCCCCAGAGCCCAATGCTCTGTTATAAGGTTACTGCCACAACTCATCTTCCTGCACGGCCAGCAAACTTTGATGAATGCATGCACTTAGATGCTTGTTCACTTGTATAGTAAAACCATCTGATATTGCAATCAGCTGGTATTACAACACACAGTGAGAAAGCACCCATACACATGTCCTGCCCTTAATGAAGCTCCTACGGTGTTTGATCTATAATATTAAGTTTTACTGCTGTTCAGTTTTATCTCTAATAAATCCTTCAGGAATCTTGCATACCACAGAATTTCAGCTTAGTGGTTCATAGTTATTAACTGCTGTTTTTCTCCTTTCTTAAATACAGCTAACATACAGGGTGAGAAAGCCTATTTTGAGTCTCTCCCTCCTGACTTAATATGAAATAACGACAATGCCTCCTCTGGCTGCTTTTCCTCCTGCTAAATTAGTTCCTTAAACCCACAGCACTCACATGTACCATGGGCTGTACTAACTGCAATATGTACCGCTATATGAGGTAGCTTACAATTGTAAATAGTCAGACCAATTGCTGTTATTTCTTGTATTTTTGTCTCTGTATTTGTGCACCCATATTCTGTAACTCCTCGCTGTGTTGTCCTCCTGTCAAGACGTGGAACCTTTGAAAAGAGTATTTGCTCAAAGGTTATGTCTGAATGAAGAAATAAATAAATAAGTGCAACACTGGCAGTTCTCCAATCATTATGGACAAATTCAAATATTAGTGATGAGTTGACAAATTCCAGTCAATGGGCCAGCTAGTTCAATTCTTGGGACAAGGTTGAAGCAGCCCACAGCAGATCCGTGCTGGGATATGGGAATAATATCAGTGACTTGAACTTTCTGAATAGGAAAAAACTGAAACCCATAATTAGAAGCCTGCCCTGCTCCATTCTGTTCTGCAAAGAGTGGTGATTGGTGTAGGTAAATTATTGAATCATTTTGCACGTAGCCTGCATGGATGGATGTTTCATTTTATTTATTTTATAATTTTAAACTTTTCTTTGGGCAGATGGTACAATTTCTGGTATTGGTGCATTTAGTTTTTATTCCTGGTGAAAGGACAGACTAAAGATCCTCTGTCCTCTTTAAGTGCTCCATTATGTCTCCTAACTGACACAGTATGCAGCTTCCTTGTAAACAAAATCAATTTAACTGTATGGTTTGACAGTCTTTAATGTTACATTTTGAGAAAACATTAAATAATTGCTTTTCCTTTACTTGTTAAGCATGGAAAGCTTAATGATGCTAGTAAATTAATTTAGTACTGCTGGAAAATTAAAGCCATGACATGTCTTTGTTTTTGTTCATATCATTGAATAATTTAGTCTAATACAACAAAATGTAAGTTTGTGATCTATACATAATTTTATATAATAAATAAATGTAAAGTCATAAGTTCTGAATTAATATTTTAGTTCTCTTTATGGTGGCAGTCTCAAAGCCCTTACCTGAAAGTAAAATTACACTTGGGGTTCGTGAGGAACAAAGACCTAACTAGGGGTGGCGAAGTGGGGTTTTCGACTCTCAGGAACTTATGCGAAATCTGGAAACTTTCACAAAAGCTTTCGAATCCTGCCTGTGGTAGAGTGGAAAACATTCGTGAATGTTTTGGGTGAAATTTTGCCCTTTGGCAATAAAATAAGACCTGGTGGCTTGTGGTCCGTCCCCACTACACACCCTGTCATGTATAAATATCTCTCTGTCCATCGGTCCTCCCCAACCCCATCACCTACCTGACAAATGCCCTCAGTGGCTAGTGGTCCCTCCCTCCACCCAGTCATCCACCTGTACTGTCCAGTAACCCCAGCTATCCTTATCTCCATCCGTAGTGGGGTCTGTAGGTAGTCCTTAGTTTTGCATCTATTTTTGTTTTTAATTCCCTAGTGGTCTAGTGGTTTTCCAACCCCTCCCGTCCCTGTCCCAGTCCCTGAATAAATAACTGATTCTGTTGGGACTAGTGCCTCCACCTCCCACCCCAGCAGGTGTCATATCCCTCACTCCACCCTCATTCAAACCCTCATGGATGGACTGCACAGTTCTTCTCTCCACCACAGCCAGCCTGCCACTGAGCTGTCAATGAATGGGTGCGCTCTTGTACAAGAATGCACTCATTCATTGACAGCTCAGTGGGTGGCCAGCTATGGTGGAGAGAGGAGGGCTGTGCCGTCCACCCACTGGGGTCTGGGAAGGGGTGGAGAAGGGTGGTGGGACACCTATTGGGGTAGGGGCTGGGGCACTAGACTACCAGGGAATTAATTATCTATTCAGGGACTGAGGATCAGGGATGGGGAGGAGGTTGAAACCACTAGACCACCAGGAATTTTTTTTAAATAGACATAAAACTAAGGACTGCCTACAGACCCTGCTACGGAAGGAGATAGGGATTGGGGGTTACTGGACAGTACGGCATGTGACTGGGTGGAGGGAGGGACCACTAGTCAAAGGGCATTGATGGGCAGGTGATGGAGGTGGGAAGGTACCACTAGCAACTAGAGATATTTTTATACACATCGGGCAGGTGGTGGAGGGACCACTAGCCACCAAGGCTTTTGTTGGCAGGCAATGGTGTGGGGAAAGAGACCACTAGCCACCAGGTGACCAGGATTATTTTTTTTCAAGGTTGGGCAGGTGACTGGGTGGCAGGAGGAAATGCTAGCCAGTAAAGCAGGCACTGGGGCTATTTTTTTGCACAATATTAGGCGGGTGGTGGGGAAGGACTGCTACACAAGCTCCAGGGTCTTTGGGGGGCAATTGGGTTGGGCCACTCAGGCAGCAATTGCAGGAGAAACTTCCATGAAAGTTTGGAAATGGATTTCCAACTTTGTGGAAGTGAAAGTCGACTTTCACTTGAATTCCACCATGGAAATTATTTTGCACATGCCTATAATCTAGGCTAATATGGTACTATAAATACTGTAGAATATTAAAGTGACGTTAAACCTAAAGTAAACAAATTCCAAGGTTGGATTGGTTACTTACAAAGACTAAAGGAAGCAACACAGAAATATAACACAGGACACATTTTGGGAAGGGATGGGAGCTGGGTTTAGGACATCTCTATTCGGTGCGATGGGAGGCTGGGGAGGAAGCTGGAGGATATCGGGTGGGAACAAAATAGTTAGATGGATGACCAATTGGTTGAAGGGAAGGCAGCAGAGGGTGGTGGTGGGGGAGCCTCATCACCAAGGAATGTGATGAGTGGAGTGCCACAGGGATCGGTACTGGGACAGGTGCTGTTTGGGATATTCATAGCTGATATCTCACATGGGATCCAGATTAAAATCAGTCTGTTCACAGATGATACTAAAATGGGAGCTGTGCTGGATGATGTGGATGGGTGGAAAGGGCTGCAGGATGACTTGACCAAGCTACAGGAATGGTTGGAAACATGCCAGCTGGGATTCAATGCCAAGAAGTGCAGAGTACTGCACTTTGGAACTAGAAACCAGGGAGGAGTTATCAGCTATGAGGGTTTAAGTTTGAAAGCACTGGGACGAAAAAGATCTCAGGGTGATTATAACAGGAATATGAGCAACTTAGCACAGTGCAGAAGGGTGGCAGCAAAGTCAACAAGATGTTGGGGTGTATAGTGAGAGGTATCTCTTCCAGGAATAGGGAGGTGATCCTTCCCTGTACAAGTCACTGGTCAGACCTCACCTGGAATACTGTGTGCAGTACTGGCACCCTTTCCTGAAGAAAGACATCAGATTATTAGAGGGGTTATAGTGCAGGCGACAAAGACAATCTGGGGTCTAGAGGTAAGTCTTACAAGGATAGGTTGGGTGAGCTGAACATGTATTCACTGGAGGATAGGAGGATGGGGGATATGATCATAACTTTTAAATACTTAAAGAGGATTAACAAAACTGATACAGAGAGGATCTTCCAGATTAGAAGAGGAGGGACATGAGAGGGCACATGTTGAGATCGTGTGGAAGATTCAGAAGGCAAATCAGAGACACTTTTTCACAGAAGAAGTGGTAGATAAGTGGATTGCCCTGCATGAGGAGGTGGTTGCCTGTAGTAGTGGGGGGTTTTAAGAGGGTGGGACAGAGTGAGGGAGGAGTAACTAAGAGGAGCGGGAGGGAGGATGGGGCAGCTAGCTGCACAATCGAGTAGACCTGGAGACCGTTAGGGCTGTTTCTGCTGGTGTTTTCGTATATTTGTATTTATTTTATGTACAGTATTAGTAATTATTGGCCAGAAAAGGCATACTCATCAATTTATTTATTTATTTTTGTTGACTGGTAAGAGCACTAGGCAGATTCTGCCTATTTTCAGGCATGACCCGAAGGGAGGGATACAGATGAAATGGCAACTGACCTTGAACCAGAGTAAGCTGTTGGTGGCATTTTAGTGAATGAGGAAAATTGGCCAAGGCACCAGGAAATTCCCTACTCTGCTTCCTGTGAGCAGAGGGACCCTTTACTGGTGACTCTAAGATGGCTGCTGTTCCAGATCCTGGTGGAGGTGGTGGAAATGCTGCTTCTGTCCCCAGGTTCCAGCTCCTGCTCTTCAGCCTACTTCTCCTGCTATGGATTCATCTGGTCACAAGGAGGATGGTTGTTCGAGAGAAGGGAGCAGCTGTCGTGCTCTGCCTTGGATTCTACAGTTTTACCTGAAAATAATACTGTATGTGCTGATAAAATATTGCAGGATAAAGAATTACCAGCGTCTACAATGAATGAAGTTATACCTGTTTTTCAACCGATAAGTAATGCCATGTTTAATACAACTCCTAATCAAGCAGCTTTACAGGAACAGCTTAAACTCCAGCTTGCTGTTTTGGCTAAAGAACAAGACAGACTCAGCAGCAGCTTCGTGTAATGCATTCCTCAGCAACGCCTGTCAGTACTTCCAAACAGGCTGTCATTATACGTGACGCTGAACTGTGTGGAGAGCTTACTGATTCCAGTGAGTCTGTACAAACTTTAAACACTGTTAATGACTTGCATTCTGCTCCTGTGTCAGCTGGCTGTAACGAATCCACTGCATTCAGTGCCTAGAGCCCTCACAACAGTTATATGAACAGCAACCTGGCTTAAACTTGCGCCCGCTGATCCTGTGCACCCAAAAGACCCGGATAACATTACTATAGCTAGCTAAAGCTCTGATCCTGAGCCTGCTGTATCATGCTTACAAAAACTACAGGGTTTAGTTCCACAGTTCATTACCTGTTTCTTGGACTGATAGCACTACTTCTGATACCTCCTGCATATTTCAAGCTAGCCCCTAAATCAAGATGGGGTTTCTGAATTTCTTTTTCAACATGGCAACAATTATTACAGGATAAGACGGGGATGAAAGTAAGGACAAACAAACTGCTCTTTTTTCTCTAAACGTAATATAGGTACGAGTGTTACTGCAAACACCTCCTCTCCTCAAGGACCTTCAGAACTTTCCTCAGGGTCACTACCACTCGACCCCTTTCACAACCCCAGGCTACAGAGTATGGTCCCCCAGAAGCTCTCAGTGAAGCAGGTGGACTTGAAAAGGTACCTGGCATCCAACACCTGGTTGGGATCCGAAATTGAATTTTTCCCAAACGAGCCAGCTTGGAAACCCCAGTCATCTCCCTGAAAAATTGTCAACTTTGTCAGCTGCAGCTTGTTTGGACACTTTCCTTCTGTAAGGCCCTCAGCTGCGGCCTCCCAGACCATTGTTCCTATAGCCACTGACCTTTCTGATTCAGTTATAAATTCTGGAACTGAAAATCTTTCTACTCTTTCAAAAGACACCTGATTTAGAGAAACCATTAATGTCAGATTTGTTTTCTAAAATTAAGAAGGAAGCTACCTCATAGGAATACAGTTAGACTGCGTTATAAAAGGGATTGGAGGTGAGACCAGATAGACATTATGTGGGGAAAAGCTATTAAAAGACTCTCTGCAATTTTCACCTAGAGAAGTCTTTTGCTTTATTAACATTTCCGTGAAGATAACTTCATGTTAGTTTTGTTCTGCCTATGCTTTAGATTTATTTTGGGAGAGATATAACAGGTAAAATTTTTCCCATATGGACCCTTTTTTGTTATTCTCTTATCTAAACCTTTGGTTAAATATGTAACGATTATGTTCAGGAATGAGGGGTTCATGTGGACGATATTGCCTATTGTTGTCCCAAAAAGTGAAGTTTTAAGTCCCCAAGCCATTCTTGATTCTGAGTAGTTCTGGACTGGAAGTTGGCGGTTTAAGGTGAAATCTCGACAAACAGATAGTGGTATAGAACACATCCCCAACTCTTTCCTCTTAGGGAGAGATAGGGGGTTTGTTTTATGCTGGACAGCCTAGGGCCTGTTATAAATGTGGGTCTCATACTCACTTGTCCAGTTCTTGTGACAGACCCGTTGTGATAATTGTGGGGAAATAGGTCACATTGCCTTTCAATGTGCGATTTTACCAAATGCGACCTATGTGAAGACACTGGGCATGTCTTCTCAGAATGTGTATGGGCAGCAAAAATAAAGCTTGTAGTGGCAGCCCTGACCTTCTTATTCAGAAAGCTCAGGACTTAGCAGATAGTTCTCCTCAGACAACAACAGCTACTCTCTGTGGATGTGGCTGACCCACATATGGATTCATCCCACTATGGGGCAGTCAAAAGACCAGGCCCTTCCCAGTCTTTCTGCCCTCCCTATCTTCCATTACTCTTCCTATTCTTCTCTCCTGTGTGTTATAGTTCACAGCAGGGGAATCAGGTACCAGACCCTCCAGCTCCTCCACCGGTAGTTGTAGTCTGGAGGTCCTCAATGAACCAAAACACTCCCCAAGTAGAGACTGAATCTAGCAATCCATTCGCTGTTTTATCCACTAGTGGGGGATACTGACATGGATTGTGGTGAACCTGAGTCAGAGACACTTCAGGATAGTCCCCTTCCCCTTTCACCCACAAGAGGGGCACAGAGGAAAAAGAAAATGAAGGAAAAAGGATGGTTGATCTTCCTTTTCTATTAAATGGCTTCCTAAATGTCCATAGTTTATTGAATCCAAGTAGGTGTCAGATTGTTTATGATTATATTCACAGTTCCTCTATTGATATATGTCTTATTCAAGAAACTTGATGTTTACACTGGATCAAGCCAGGTTTTTTCAAAGAGAATGGTGCTGGGGTCCTTCCTACTGGTCTTTCGGTCAACAGACTGCTGATGGTATAGGTTTTCTTTTTAAGTCATATCATTTTTCTCTTTAAAATTATTGATTTGATTCCAGGAAGACTAATGATTTTGGATGGAAAATGGAACTCATGGTTTGCCGATTTATTAATGTATATTGTTCCCAGATAAAGGCAGAGAGGGTGGCTTCCTTCCATGATTCAACCTTTTAATTACTTCATTTCACATTTTTATGTGGTAACTTTAACTGTGGGTTACAGAAAGTGAAGGTGGACTTACGGATAAGGAAAAAATTTATTGTGACTCCAACACTTTGTTTCAATTACTGGATATGTCTGGCCTAGTAGATAGTAGACAATTTCAGCAAGAGGGTCCAAAATTTACCTATAAAAAACACCCTTACTTCTACAATTGATTATATTTTCTTGTCAAAAACCTCCTCCATGTAAATTTTATACATATCCTATAACTTTTCAGATCATTTACTCCTTCAATGCAAAATTTTATCCAGTACAGTAATATCTCCCCAAAACCAAGGTGGAAATTAAGTTCTCCTCTCAAAAAGTCCAATTGTGTTAAAGGCCATAAAATCATTGCTCTATGCATGACTCTCAGTCGCTATTCTTTATGACGATTTAGGTGACTGGTGGAGGAGTCAAAGGAGGATTTAAAATGACTCCTTTCAAACCTTGGCAGATCTAGAGAAATGTAAAATTCCTGAATTATTTAAAACTATCAGCAGCTGTATTATTTATTTACTATGGCAAGCACTTCAAATTTGATTATTTGCCCTAAATTGCAAACATAAAACAACAACTACAGGAGGTACAATACAACAGGGCAATACTATGAAAGTGCTTTTCAAGAAGGCACTGGAAACAGCCTTATGGGATCCCTATGAGGCCTTTAAAACAATATAAATCAAAAATTACAATGTCCTCTTTAATAACACAGGATGGGTGTCAAATTCAGGATATAACTAGGATCCATGCCACAATCAGACAATTTTGGAATTACATAACCCAGTGGAGCCCCTAGTGTTGAGGAGATGGAGCTTTTTAAAAATGATTCGTCTTCCCAAAATTAATTTTGATATGTTTAATTTAATTACCCTAATAACAGCTGCAGAAATTGAGGTTGCAATAAAATCCCAAAAGAACGGATTTCCCAGGAATCGATGGAATAACATCAGAATTATACAAAGCATTCCCATCTGAATTCTCAAAATGTTTGGCTTTGTATTTAATTTTTCCTCTCAACCCTGCATTCCCCTTTGGTTTTCAGAAGGCTTGTTGATTTTTATATTTAAAACAGAGGATAAAGAGAACCTAGAAAACTGGAGACCAATTATACTTTAATTCAGATTATAAATTATTGACTAGCCTTTTAAATTCACAATTTAGGGTCTTTACAAACATGGTTATATCACCATCCCAATATTGTGGGCTCCTGGGTAGAAAGATACAGGAGGCCTTTATGATCATCAGAGATTTAATTGAATATATTTCATCACATAAGCAGTCAGGATGCATTCTCGCCCTAGACCAAATGAAAGCTTTGATCGGGTATATCATCCTTTTTGTTTCTAACCTTGCAACATTATGGGGTTCCATCTTCCTTCATCCACTGGATAAAACACTTTATGATACTGCTATTATTCATCCAATTATTCATAATTGCATTACAGAGGACTTTCACATAGTTACAGGGTTCGTCAGGGGTGTCCATTAAGTCCGCCATTATATTTATTTACAATAGATACATTAATACAATCATTAACACATTATCCACAGTGGAAAGGGGTATTGGGATCCCCGTTTGGATCCATTATATTTACAAGCCTATGCAGATGATGTTTGTGTTTTTTCTCAGATTATACTCAAATTTCAATTTTTTGGATTTTTGGTGTCATATTCTCATGTTTCTAATTCAAAATTAATAAAACAAAAGTCAGGGTATATTTATTGGGGTCAACTATCCTGCTGAGATTTATTCAGGGATTTCATATTTCTTCAGCTCCAATTAAGATTTTGGGATTATACTTTGGGCCTCAGAATCTCCGGCACTAAATTGGGAATATGCTTTCTCCTCTGCTAATACTAAAGTGCAAGTTTGGAAACATTGGAGACTGGCCAAACAAAAAGGGTGCAGATCATTAGGCAGTTTTTATTTCAAATTTTATATACAGCACTAATATTTCCATGCCTCAAGAATTTGAAACCAGACTATACAGTCTTTTTTTCAGATGTTTTGGGGCAATAGGCTTAATCCCATAAAAAGACAATATACGATCTATAGAAAAAAGGGGGACTAGGAATGGTGGACCCAATCACATATTTTATTACTTTATTTATTTCTCAAAATGTCAAAGTGGATTATTACCATCAGCATCTTGGTATAGTTCTCTATTACAATGTGTTCTTCATCATTACTTTTTGGTTTGGCATACTACCTCCCGAAACTATCACAACATTTACAGGTCCCATTATTTTTCAAACCAGTAGTAAAGAAACTCTACAAATGGGGTCTTACCAAACAAATTATTAAAATGAATACAGGGCCCAAATTATATGACATAGTTATGTTGATATTATATCCTTCAGTGCCAGCTTTAAAAAACTGTCCTACTACTCTAATACCAGGGTGCTTTCTCAGCTAAATAATCCAAGATTGCGGAACAAATGTGGGAATTTTTTATGGTTAACTGTATATGGAAGATTGGGGTAATGGGAAATGCTAAAACACAAGGTTAAAGAGGAAAGGGTATGTCCTTTTCCTGACTGTATCAATCAGGAAGAAACCAGAGAGCATTTCTTTTTTTGTTACTATGCTACTTCCTTTGGAATTCATGGCTTTAAAATGGCATATGAGATGGTTGTTGCATGTGAACTATGATATTTTGGTTTTAGGTAACTTTCTCAATTTGGGGCTAGTTACGATATAGAAACCTTACAGATTTTTGTTGTTGTTTAAAATTTTATTTATGGCAGGCTAGATGCCAATGGGTTCTTTATCAAAAGGTGATGTCTTATGAGACAGTTTACTGATAAAAGGGCTATGGAGAAGGTGTATTTAAAAGATTTACAATTTGCAACAGCAAAAAGGTGACTAATTGGTGGAAATGATTTACATTATTTATTAAATATAAATAGATCAAGAGTGTTGGGGGAGGTTTGGGAATTATTTTCCAGCAGTGTGCCAAGGAGTATGAAAGTAGGTTTCTTTATGTCTATGGCTATGCTGGGTTAGGATTGTAATTAATATTGTTTATAATGATTTGTATGGTTCCTTGATTCAGATTTATAATCAGTACTCATTGTTTCATTTGTATTTTTGTATTTCTTTTCTATGATGTTATTATAATAAAAATTCTCACTCTTTTAGTGGGTGGGGGATGCTGATACATGGTTCTTTTCACACACCGATCTGATAATGTATGACTGCAATACTTATTTGATTTTGTTTGCCATCTGATTTGTATATTATTTTGTGTGACTTAATACTGTTTATAATTATTTTGTTTTGATGTTATGATAATAAAAATTCCTACTCTTTTTGAGAAGTGCACGGGATCTTTAACATCCACCTGAACTACCACCAGAACAGGCAGATGGGACCTCGGTTTAACATCTCATCTGAAAGACAGCACCTCAGGAGTGCAGCACCCCCCTCATGCTGCACTACAGTGTCAGTATTGGGATAGTAACCCAAGTGCCTGGTGTGGGATAGAACTCACAGCCTTCTGATCTCTCAGCCTCAGAGGTGAGTGTGTTATCTGCTGAGCCACTGACACTGCCACTGACACTATGATAGCTTGTTCCTTGGAGGTCCTGGGGAGGGTTGCATGGACCTGTTTTACTGATAGGAGAATGTTGGACATAACACCCAGGAAACACCTCTATTCTTCTTCAATAAGTGCCAAAGGATCTTTAACTTCCTCCCGAACAGGAGCCAGGAGGGACAGAAGGGCCCTCATGTTAATGTCTCATCCAAAGAATGGCTTCTCAGCAGTGCAGTACTCCCACCATACTGCACTACAGTTTCATTAAGAATATTATCTCAAATACTGGGTGGGGCAAAAAACATGACCTTCGATCTTCCCAACACAGATGCAAGCATGCTACCTATTGGAACCACTGACACTGGAACTTTTCACTCAGAATCCCATGCTGCTGCAGAGGCAGACTACACCACATCAAAGAACAAACGAAAAGTAGCACAGTGTGGATGTGCAAAAGTTATGCAGATTCTTATGTATAAAAGTTTACCAAACTACACTTAACCAAATCTAACGTGCATCTAGGAAGCTTTGCCAACCTGGTGCTTCAACCCCAGAATGATCTTCCTCAACTTGTTAGTTGAGTACTAACTTAGATTTTTTTTCCAAAAGACCATGTGAAAGGTATACAGTAAGAAGGCTTTGAAAAAGATAGCCTATAGATGTCTATGGAGCATGATCCCACACCTCAATATACAGATGTCACAAGATCTCTAAGCAGAGGGCAGTGCCAGATAGCAAGGAAGTGGAAGGGATCATGCAGCAGGCTCATGGGGATAAATTACATTTAGTTCCCTTCCTAAAGGGAAATAGCAAAAAATCAAATGAAAGCATCAGTAGACCAACGCTCATATAGGTAAATGAGCTGTCTGTATGTTTGTTTGTAAACTTTATCAAAAACAGATGGACAGGTGAACTGTGCACTGTAGCTGATTGCTAGTTAAAGTGGAATATAAACACATCTCTGAAGTTCCAGTACAGGTGGATACAAATGAAGATTTTGCTAAACAATTCTTTGCTCAGTGAACAAAGTGAGATCTTGTCATTCATGGGGTTTAATTATATAAATATACTGTATATTTAGCCTGCAAAGTGTGGGTCCTGCCTAAATGGTTCTTAGGCCCAGCAACATCCCAACCAGACTCGCTCCTCTTTACCCCTGGTACCCTGAGAACTAAGCTTCTGCCATGAAAGACCACCACCACATCTGCAGGAAATGAGCAGGAGTCCATGGCAATAGTCAAGTCACAGGTCCTCCAAATTCTGTGGCCTCCACTGCACTTCATGTACCTAAGATCCTGGCTTATGACTAGTGCTGTATGAAACAAAATTCTGCAGGTGGAATTACTGATAAAGTTTTTATGATACCGTCGCCACAGTGACTCCCTGATCATGAAGACCACCACAGCGGCAGGAATCGGGCAAAATCTGCCTGTCGCTGTGGTGGTCTGTATGGTGACTGGGACTGCCTTGTTGGGTGATTGCCCCTGTCCAACTCCACATGGAGTTAGAATCCTAGAGACTGGGCAGGGTGAGGGACAGAGCCTCCAATGGTTGCACAGAGGCATCCCCGACACTGCAATGCCAACAGTCAGCACTGTGGCTGTCGCTGTCGGGGATGTCTCCATGCCGACTGTTGCTGTGGCATGGGTAAACCAGTTTTTGGTGTGCACATTGCCAACATTTGTGAAACTCCTGCTTAGAATGATGGAATGAATGTATGAATTGCAGATTAAGTACTAAACTGTGGAAGGAATTCCATAGAACTAATTGCCCAACTGCAGAATATATTATGGTTTAATTTATTAAACTGGAATTCAATTCTGCAGAACTGTCATTTCAGAGTTCATGTACTGTATATCATTCTTCAAATCAGTCAGAAAATTTCATGGAACTGGTGAAAATTGCAAAACATATTTGAGGTTATGATTTTGTCAAAATTGTAATTTTGGAAAGTTTGGTGAAATTTAGAATTAGACTTCACACCCCCAGGCTAGATTGTGGGAGACAGAAATGGGCAAGAAAAGTGCTATCAGGCACAGGAAACAGCACAAAGTTGCAATGGGAACTGGGTGCTCATGATTATATAGTGAAATCGAAGAGAAAACAATCGGGGACTCATCACCAATAAATGGACACAATGCTGGATTACCATAGATAATAGACCCAACTTGCCCTCATGCTTAAGCTTTTTTCCTACCTGTGGCCACTAAATATCTACCAGTAGCATCAGCAGAGAGAGATGAGGAGGAGGAGAGCAGTGTCCCAGTCATTGATCAGGGTGTTGATGAAGATAGGTAAGGGGAGCAAAGGTGAAAATGGGAAATTTTGGTTCTGCTTTTGATTCAAACCCACTGTCTTTGGTTCAGATTCAAGACTTCAGCAAAAGACAATTGGTATGGTGTGCCCAGTCAAACATATTCATGGTTATAAATGTTTGCTAATTTCACAAGTATCTTGCATTACAAAACAAATTTCTACAAATTACTCGGGTCATTTGTTTTTTTATTTCAACAGCCTTAACATTCTGTAATGAATACATATTATTTCCACTGTCTTCTAAAATAAATGTATTTTTCACACATTGTTGATGTTTTGGAAACATAGAAGCATAGAATCTGATGGCAGATACAGTCCGCTTGGCCAACTCAGTCTGACCATTTTTTCTACCTTCATTTTGCTGTAGTTCTGACTTGATCTATGTCATGCTATCTGCCCCTTACCCTATGATTCCCTTTATCTATCCCAGGCATCTTTGAACCCCAACACTGTTTTCTCCACTACCTCTGCTGAAAGGCTGTTCCAGGAATCTAACACTTTCTGTGAGGAAGTATTTCCTCACATCTTTCCAGAATCTACCCCTCCAGCTTCATAGCAGGTCCACTTGTTCTTGAGCACCTTTTTTTCTGTAGAACCACCCCTGTACCTTATTAACCCTCATGAGGTATTTAAAGGTCTATATCATATCCCCATTCTAAATCCTCTCCACAGTGTGCACATATTGAGCTCTTTTAGCCACTCCTGTAGTGCTTATGCAGACCCTGCACCATTTTGCTGCCCACTTCTGCACTGCCTCCACTCTGTCTATGTCCTTCCTGAGATTTTGTCTCCAGAACTCGACACAGTACTCAAGGTCAGGTCTTACCAGTGATATATATAGGGCAATACCACCTCTTTCTTCTGGTGATATCTCTTCCTATGCAAACCCAGCATACCACAACCCTCCAAACTGCCTTGTCACACTGCTCTGGCCACCTTTAGGTCATCTGATATGAATGCCCTGTCTCCTTCCTGCTTGGTCACTGTCAATATATTGTAACACCACCTATTTTTACTCTGCCCTGGATTTCTATGGCCCAAGTGCATTACTTTGCACTTTTGCACTAAATCCAGCTACATACCTTGACCACTTCTCCAGTTTTTCAGATCTGTTCCCAACCTTTCCATACACCCCTGAGTGTATACCCTGCTACAGATATTAGTGTCATCCACAAAGAGGCAATCCTTCCTTTCAGATCCTCTGCTATGTTACTTATAAAGTCATGAAAGGGACTGGTCCCAATACTGAACCCTAAGGTACTCTGCTGGTCACCCTCCCTTCCTTGGAGCAAACTCCATTTACCACCACCTTCTGTTTCCTATCCTCTAATCCATTTCTTACTCACCATGTTACACCCCAAGCTACCCAGCTTGCTTACCAGTGTCCTATGTGGAACAGTGTTGAAAGCCTTGCTGAAGTTCAGATAGGCCACATCCACCGCCTCCTCCCTAATGTATCTACTTGATCAACCAGTCATATAAATCTATAAGATTTGTTTGGCATGATCTCCCACTTCAGAATCCATGCTGCCTTATATCCAGTAGCTGGTTAGTGTGACAGGAGTGTAAGACCCTGTCCCATTTGTCATGCAGAAAGAGTTAAATGCAAGGATCTGTTTGATCCTCTCTTTTCTTTGTGCATTGTCTGACTGATTGCATAATCAAATTTTCTTGTGAGACCTAGGAACTGATCACTCTGATGATCTTGTGACCCCCCACACTATTTCCCTACCTTCACTTGCTGTTTCTGTTGCTTCTATCTTTTCTTCCCTTGCTTATTTGTGGCTATAAAAATATATATGAATCTTTGTGTGAAACTGGGATCATTTGGTTTAAAATGTATATAGTTATATAGTTGAAATGATTGCAAGAAGCTATTTTAAACTCAGGGGTTAACTCTGAGATACAGTTTGACCTCCACATATGCTTTTGCAGATTTGTCAACAGGATTAGTTTGGGGCACCACGTGCTATTTTGCTGCACCTGCAAGGAGAGAAATTGGCAAAGTTCTGATACATTTTGTGAGAAACAGGATGTTTGTTAACAAGATCAGGATATTGAAATGAATTACCAGACAAAGACTTCTTATAAAAGAGCAGCAATCTTTGTTAGATAGTGAGAGTTTAAATGTTTAATTAGAGATACCTCAGATGAAGGACTTTGTTTTCTTTGTTTGTACTGCTTTTGTAAATAGCTATCCTGAACAATTTTATTTTTTTGATTTTATAGTTATTGAAAATAATTAAACGCTACTTGTGAATTTTATAACTGCTCCTGGCTTTCTATGTTTCATGACCTGTGCCTTGATAACATATGCTGTCTGTACAGTGACAACTTTAATGCCAACAACATCGACACATCATTGTAAAGTCCACTCAGGAGTCTGGCACTTTTCCGAGGTCCTGCAGCACCTCCATGAATTAACTCTGACTCAGAGTTGATTATATTAAGGTAAGAGGTATGTGAGTGGCATAGCATAGCCCCCCAAAAATCACCTTTGTCCTCCCATGGCACAATGCTGACCATCATACTGGTTGGCATAGTGTTGTCGGGAAATGTTGTGTTGACAAGAAACTGATGAAGCGGCATCACAGATCCCTTGATGGCAGATGGTGTCAGACTAAGTGGGATTTACACCTTTCAAACTCTAAACCACAAGTTTTTTGTGTGGGTACTAGCCCTGGTACCAGGAAAGCATAGAAGAAAGGCATGAATCCTGAAACAGCAAGCCCAGGAGCAATTACTAGAAAAATGGCAGCCAAACTAGAAGCAGAAATTAAAGTCTGAACTGAGATTGTACAACCAGAACCAGTGACGGAGAAGAACAGGCAGAGGCAGAAGCTGAAAGCCTACTTCTTCTTCAAATGGTGAGCTATACAACAAAGAGAGACAGAGAAGCAGAGAAAACAAAGATGCCATCGCAGGAGCAGCAGAGAAAAAGAGGAGAGACAGCAACAGGAGGATAAGAGATGAGAAGGAAAGGAAGGAAGGAAGGGAAGGGAAGAGGTATTAGGAGCAGTGATGGCAGTATGCCTTGTAAGCAATCAAAGCTGGAGGATCAGGCACAGGTCCAGCAGAGCAACAAAGCACAAACAACTTAAAATACATTCAACTTACAAAGTTGTGTTATGCCTAAGTTATATACCACTAACTGATCCATATGTAACCGTAACCTTATACATGTACGTAGTATTAGTGCCTTACCACAGTCTCTTAATCTTTTACCTGTATGATACGTTTATGCCATATATACTGTTTCTAGTTTCACATATATTCTGCTATATTTCACAATACTATAACATGCTGTATGCATTTCTGATGACATTGCAAATATATGCTGACTCACTGTCTCCAGTGAGACTGATAACAGCTTTTCTATTTATAGCTGAATATGATTTTCCTTTGTCTAAGTTTTATGCCAAGCTATGCATTTCTGTTTCCTGGTGTTACCACCCAGATATGGCACTCTGCATATTATATCCAATTGTATTTGTCTGCTTTATCCAAATGTTGTATTTTATCAGTAGTGTATATGTAACTGCTAGCCAGCCCCACCCCAGTATTTGAGATTTTGGTGTTCTTTCCGTATGTTTGTACGTTTGTGTCTAGAGTTAGATTTGATTTAGCTTAATCTGGTTCAAGGTCAGTTGGTATTCATCTGTATCCCCTCCCGGGTCGTGCCTGAAAATAGACAGGATTTGTCTAGTGCACTTACCCGTCAACAAAAACTAAATAAAATAATACAAAATCAATAAATAAATATAGTCCGTGTACCTTGTGCTGACTGGTGGAAATCATCATCTTTGTAACTCCTTGTTACATGCTTTGGCATGAGTATTTTAGTAATAAACTTTCTTTATTAAGTACTTGTCCTGTGTTTTCTTTACTCAGTCACATGCATACAAGAACCTGAATTATGAGCAGGACTCATATGTAACATATTGGTGATACGTGGCTAATGCTGTGGCTAGTAAGGAATTCATGAAAGTAAGTGTTGTGAGTGGCTTTGTTTAATTCTTCTCAGTCTGTGTTTTTCCAGTGTACTTATAAGGCACCAGGAACCCCTGCTTCCATTCAGACAGGCTGCCTTTGTTTACTGGATACACTAACAGTGGAGTGAGAAGAGAAACAAAAAAGCATGCAGCAGTTTGTGGCAACTTTTTCTGTCTCTTAAAGTCATCCACACACGCCTACCTATTTGCCAGTGTTAATCTCCTGTGGTTCGAAACACAGGTGCTGACCAACAAATGGTTAGGATTTCCTGCTTAACAGACATGTCTATGGTAATTAGCACAGAGTTGAGAGAAGACATCTCAACTTATCTCACTACACATGGTGGATGGAGTGCTATAATGAATTAACTAAAGATAAGATATTTTGGATCCAATTAAGTTGATATGTGAGCAGTATATTGAACTAAGATTGTCAACTAACAAACAGTCTGCTAAGGGACTGCTCCTAGCTACAGTACATTATTAGCTTTATTAGAGGCTTATTATAGATGTTGCTGTCAGAGAAGTCCAGTTTTACTGATCATAAGAAATCTGTTGGAGAACAGAATGCAGAGCATTCAAAGAATGGAGGCAGACTTCAATCTGAGCTGCAGGCATTATGTCAGCAGTATGACTGCCTGTTATCTTCTTCAGAGGAACACTCTAACATAAAAGTGCTTGATCTGAGGGAACTTTGTGATAAACTGCAGCTTGATAGACAGCAGGTTTTGCAAATGAATGATCTACTGTCTAAAACTAATGAGTCTTAAATTCAGGAGAATGATGAACCTGAAATCATACTGGATCATACGGCTGCACATGCGGGAAGAACAAACTCATCATTCTCAGAGACTTATATTTAAACTGGCTTGACAAATCTCAAGACAACCTTCAATCCCTGGTACAGAGCTACAATTTGCACCAAATCATTACTGATCCTACAAGAGTGTCAGTTAACACTGACTCCAGCACCCTTATTGATTGGGTCTTAACAAATCACATGGACAGAACTGCAAAACAGGAACGCTGCCGGACAATATCAGTGATCACTCCCTGTTTTCTGCATATGGACTCCATCCACAACCTCCACGTCCCCCAAAACTATATATGCTTCAGAAACTATGCAAACTTAAATCAGGCTCATTTTCTATATGATGTGTCTCATACTGATTGGTCCCCTGTCTTCCAATCCACAAGTACAGATGCTGCCTTCACACCTTCCTGAGTAGGTTTGTACTCCTTCAAGATAAACATACTCCAGTCACCACTCGGGCGTTCATAGCAAACAAACCAGATGGCTGCACAAAGACCTCCTTACAGCCCTCAAAAACAGGGACAAATGCTGGAGAAAGTTTAAAATATCTGGTCTCTCAGTGGATTATAACAACTATAGAGAACAGCGATCAAAATGCAAAACCCGAATAAGACTTGCAAAAGCCAATACTGTAAAGGCCTTCTGCTGGATGCTGCTGACGACCCAAAGAAATTCTGGTCCCATGTCAAGACTTTCCTCGGATCAGAGCAAACTCTACTAAACAATGACATGATACTGAAAGGTCTCCACTGTAATGAGTCGGGCACAATTGCCAATGCATTTAATTCTCACTTCTCTGACCTCTCAAGCTACGCCACTGCTTTCTCTTCCAATAACCTATTGCCTGGATCCCACCTTGAAAGACATTTCAAAGATGCCTCCTTCTACTTTAAAGCTATATCAAAGAAAGATGTCCTTAAACATCTAAATTCCATATCAGACAGTACCGCTGTTGGATCTGACTGCCTTGAACCTAAACTCTTGAAGCTTGTGGCACCTTTCATCGCAGGACCGCTGTCCAGAATACTCAGTTTGTCCCTGAGTGAAGGCATACTGCCCAATGTATGGAAACTGGCCAGAGTCATGCCAGTGTTTAAAAAGGCGACAAAAAGATATAGCCAATTATAGACCAATAGCAATACTGTCATTATGAAATAAAGTCCTTGAGAAGCTCATCTCAGCACAGATCTCAGAACACCTTACTAAGTATAACCTTCTCCACTCAAACCAACACGGCTTCAGAAAAGGCCATAGTACTTAAACTGCTCTATTACAGCTGACAAATCATGTTCTTCAAGCCATGGACCAGGGACATCAAACTGGTGCAGTATTTATCGATCTGACGAAAGCTTTCGATCTTGTTAACCACCCTTTTCTGCTTACCAATCTCCAATCCCTGGGTTTCTAGACTGAGTTGTAAACTGGTTCCATAGCTACCTATCAAACAGATATCAAACTGTGAAATTCAACTTGGCCACCTCTGAAAATGCAGTCATTAATGCTGGTGCACTCAGGGATCTATCCTCGACCCTCCTCTTCTCGATTTTCATTACTAATATACCTCAAATATATCCTCCTGTTCATCGTTGCTATATGCCGATGACCTTGTCCTTTACACTAGCTCAGATAATGTCCACTCTATTAATCATAAGCTCTCTATGGACCTACAAAATATTCAGTCCTGGATCACCAAAAGCAAGCTTGTTCTTAACACTGGAAAGACCAAGGCTATGCTCTTGGATCCTCTATTAAACTAAAGCAGTGCCATGAATTTTGTAGGTCTCCTGGGCTGATGGTTCCCCACTGTAGATGGTAACTTCCTTTAAATATCTGGGTGTCTTACTTGATGAATCCTCACTTATGACACCCATATAACCTCCACTTGTAAGGCTGTAAATGCCAAACTGGGCTTAGCCTACAAAACAAGTCATATTCTTACCCCTACTGCTAGGACAGCCATTGCTAGAGGAATCCTGCTTCCATCACTCTCTTATGGATCCGTAATCTATACTAATGCATCTAAGGCTACTCTCCATAGGTGGAGACAACTTATAACAATATATGCCATTACACGCCTGCATCCTCCAGACTAAAACATCACTGCCTGCTGTACTCTGACCTAAATTGGTCATCCCCATTGCACACCATCTCTCTCTCTTGGGAACCTTCTGGACAGTGTACTGTGATCAAGTATGCCTACCTACCTAGCCTCCTTGCTGACCCCTCAGCCCATCTTCACGGTCTCCGATCTACTGACCTTTCCTTGATTAGCATTCCAAGAAGTAGAACTACCAAGGGGAATCAGACTTCTCGCATGTAGGCCCCTCCTACTGGAACTCGCTGCCCTAGATGTATGCCTTGCCCTAATAATGCCACTTTTAAGAAGAGGCACCGCCCTCCTTACTGCATGTGCTCATTGTACCTGCTTCAACCCTCCATAGATCTTGACTCCTCTGCCTTGGCTGCCCTTGGTATCCCCCTTCCTTCTATGGTGTGAGCTGGCACCCTGCTCCTTTCAGCCTCCCTTAATCCTATCCCACCATTACCTCTCTCCCTGCCTCCTACCGATAACATCCTTTCAGTTTCAGCCAGATGTAATGATACCCTGTGGCATTTTTTCTGCACCCTTATATTGTGATATTACTATTAGAGTCTACACATAGGCACTTTTCTCCATTTGTTATAATTTACACCTTTATGTGCCTTGTATTGTCTTAATTTTGTTTCACTTCTGATTGTGATGTATTGCATATCTCTTGACACTGTATTCTATGTACCTGTATCTCTCTGTGTTGTTGAC
This sequence comes from Neoceratodus forsteri, assembly GCA_016271365.2. NCBI lineage: Eukaryota > Metazoa > Chordata > Ceratodontiformes > Ceratodontidae > Neoceratodus > Neoceratodus forsteri. Next base: position 945,028,247 of record CM057452.1, read on the forward strand.
CTCCGGTCATGTCCGAAAATAGTCACTTTCATGTCTAGTGCCCAACCCGGTTATCAAAAATAAATAAAGCTGATTGCAGACAGGGAGCCATGATTTAGAACAATTAAGGCTTGATCATGTTGAGGTGTCTGCAGCCTACAGGGTATTACAGAAAGATGTGTCTAGAGGTTTGTTTGCTACAAATGCAAGGTTAATCATGACATATGTAATACTAAAGTGGTGAAGTGATGCCAACATTGATGTTTATTCTTCTGGGGAAGAGAACTCTGATACAAAGGGTTCTGCTGATCACTCCGAGCAGGCTAGCCAACGGCTGTGCTTGCTCCTGTCTTGTCACAAAATGATCGATGTTCTTGTTCACAAAATGAAGGTGGATGTCAACAACTTTGTGCTGCAGTGCCATTCACAAAATGGCAATGACCTACAACAAGATGTCCACCCTCAGGAGGGCCTCATCAAAGATGGCCATGCCCGCATTCTCCTCCAAGATGGCTACACCCATACAGCCTATACCCTCTTCCAAGATGGACAATGGCAAAAAGTAGAGGATAAATTAAATCTATCCTACCCCTGCAATTGCTGTTTTGAATTCAAAAACAGAGTAGTAATGTTATAATTCATGAGGCTATACTGAAGATAGGTATTGCTGAAGAGCAGCAAGACAGATTGCATGAGGAAGTTAACAAATGATAAAGGAAGCTAGTTCACAGAAAAGTGTGCTAAAGCCAGAGGCACAGACTGCTGTGAAGATTGCACATAACACCTCTAGAGCTGTAGCTCTAAAACTGTACATAAACAACCTACAGGCAACCCCATGCAGGTTGCCCATTCAGCACAACAGATTGCTGACAGCACTGGGCATATGCAGCCTAATGATAATTTGAGTTGTCATCTGTCAATGTGAGCTCACACTGTGAAATGCTTATTCTTCCAGAAGACTGTAAGGTGGAAGTCCTAAGGTTGACAATCAACCCTGGTCTCTGGTCCAAACTCAAGCTAATCATACAGAATGGTGATAGCATAGATTTTGATGATATATGTACTAATTTGTTAACTGCTGCCAACCTAGGAGTTGTGGGTGTGTATTTAGCCTTGAATGTGAGACAACAGGCTATGGAATCCCTTGCCTCATACCATTCCCACTTGTGAATGGCTTATCACACAGGCAAGCTCCTTGCAAAGGAGGAGAATAACACAAACCAGACTGAATACAAGGTTTTTATACAGAAACATGACACCAGCCCCGTGGAGAGGGTTGAGTGTGCAGTGTTCCCAGAGAAAGACACTTTTGATCAAATTGACATGGTAACAGAGAGACTGTATCAGATTTATATCCAATCTCTCAATTCTAAAGACAAACACAAGGTTGCTGCAATACAACAGCCTACGGAGGCATCACCTGTTGGGGCACCAAACAGCTCAACTGCCACCTCTACCCTGACCCATGGTGAGGGGCAACAAATATGGCATGGTAAAAGAATCACTAGAACAACTATCAGGGTAAGAAGCATAATAATGCTAATCAATCTGAGACTACTACAGGCAGCCAGAATTACCAGACTGGGCCTCATATAAACAGATTGCTGAGGAAAATAAAAGTTAAGAGAGATGTTAGATCAAGTCAGATCTGCTAGAGGCCCTGATAGTGATGGTATCGTGGCAGCATTATTCCAGCATCACAGACCTTAATTGGGGAGGATACAGACTGAGACAGTCCAGATCTTGCAGCCTCTTTTTCCTGCTCCAACACCACCCACCACCCACATTGCCAGCACTACCATGCAGCCCCTCCATTGACACCCGCCACTGGAGCATCTCCTGTGGCAGCAGTGGCTACTACTAGCCAAAGTCAGTTACTTACAGCTTATAATGTGAATATAAAGCCAGAACTGGTCAGAAAGTGCAAGCAATGGTTGCGAACTCACAGGGGGAGCCTTAATAAATCAAAATGACAATTAGAGGCCCCAGTACACATTATTTCCCTTTGGTTGTGGCTACAAGTGGAAGGCCCTTGTGTAGAGGCCATGGTAGGGCTGCCAACAGGTAATGCTCCATGATACAGGAGCAGCTATGTCAGTACTACATGATGAGGATCCAGCTTCTCACACTGGTCCATCGGACGGTTGACTGGTGCTCAAGGTGTAGATGGTACCATATTGCAGACGTACAGGTCCATCTCCATTCTAGTGGCAGTGGATATCCTAACCACCCAATTCACTTTGACCTCATGGTATTAAGTCATCATTCAATATTTTAGGATTTATTTCCTTGCAAATCATGGCTGTGTTGTGGATTTAGCCAACAGGCTAATGATTTCAATTCCAGGACAGTACCATACTGTTATGATATGTGATTTACATGTCCTGGCTGCCATTTACACAATGATACTGTGTATGATGTCATAAATATCCACAAGGATTATGACTCATATAGTGAGCTGCAGCATATACTTGCAAACACCAAGCTGTGTTTTAAACAAACAAACATGATTGTGGCAGGATGAAAACATCCATTGAAGTAACAGGCCCAGATCCTGTTAGACAAAACAATACCTTTTTCCTGCAGAAGCCCTGCCATCATTGAGAGAGATTTTCCAGTCCCTACTCCAATGGGGGTGATTAGACCATGTGTTTCAACCACAAACTCCCCATTTGGACTGTGAAGAAACCAACTGGGGCCTGAGACTCACACTTGATTACCAGAAACTTAATCAAGTAACCCCAAGCTGTACCCCAACAGTGGCATCAGCACCAGATGTGTTAAGGATGTTAACACCTGACCACAAATGGTTCACTGCAATTGACATTTTCAATGGATTTTGGTCTTTACCATTGGCTAAGGGTAGCCAATATAAATTTGCTTTCACTTTTGAAGGCGCCAGTACACATGGACCTTCCTCCCTTACGGGTACCATAATAGTCCCTCCTCTTTCATTTACACTTGAAAGATGCATTGCTGGGATTCTCAATCCTTAATGCCTTCTGCAGTATGTGGATGATTTGCTCTTGTCCACAGCTACCAAAATAGAAAATTTGCTTCTACTTGATGAGCTACAGACTCTTATGGAGTGCAGGTCTTAAATGCAATCCTTCTAAAGCACAATTGTGCCAGAAATAAGTCACCTTTTGGGCTTCTGCATGACAGAAAAAGCAGAGGTCCAGACTTGAAAAGATTCAAGGAATACAAGACTTGCCCTTCCAACTAGTGTAGCAACACTCAGATGTTTCCTAGGCATGGTAAAGCATTCCAGGGATTTTATTTGTGATTTTGCACAGAAGGCTGCATCTCTGCACAAATTACTGAAAAGAATGTCCCTGGACATGAGTTCCAACACAGACAACAACTGTAACCAGCTTGAAACAGTCGCTGGCCTCAGCTCCTCCTTTGGTTAATCCAAATCCATCTTTGCCCTACCATTTGGAAACAGCAGCTACAGATGTAGCCATTTCAGAAGTTCTAGCACGGAAATCAATGGACATCTTAGTCCTATTGCCTATGCATCACAGATGCTTTCTCCAGTGGAGAGAAAGTATAATCTCTGTGAAATTAATCTCCTTTATACTTACTGGGCTGTGAACACTCTTCATACATCATTAGTTACGCTCCCATTGTTCTGCATACCAATCATACGCCCACTAATTTTCTGTTGTCAGATAGAGTAAAGACGGCTCTGTCTCTAGCACCAGACTTACACACTGGTCTCTTCTTTTACTGGATCATAACATTACTGTACACTCTACAAAATTGCCATCCCTGTTGGCCCATGGCCTATTATATACAGGGGCACACATGAATGCTCTCCAACCATCTGACCTGCCTGACCCAGGACCCTTTCTTCGAGCAACACTAGAAGTACTAAATGACACCAACTTGTGCCATGTTTTCACTGATGGCTCAGCATCATACAATGATGGGGATCAGGTAGTGGGATTTGGGGTACTCATTGTGTATCCTGACAATAACACAGTCTGCATTGCTCGAACTGTACTGTCATTTCTCACAGAATGCTGAATTGGCAGCTGTGGTCTGTGCTCTGAATTGCTAAACAAGGCACTACAGACACAGTCATCTTTACAGACTCTAACTGGGTCTGTTCCTCCCTGTCTTAATTCCTACCATTTTAGAAAAAACAAACTTTGCATCCTCTGATGCTACACCTGTAAAATACAGACCTGTTGGTGTACATCACAACACTAGCACAACAGTTTATGCATAAACTGTACATTCATAAAGTCCGTGCCCACTCTAAGAGTGAACCCTATGATTCTTTCAATAACTATGCTGACTCTCTTGCGAAAGCCGGTACTCAAGGAGGGACAAATGGGACCTGAAAACCTCCTCTACTACAGGTACTGTATACATTGGCTGTGAAACAGCAACTATACCTTTTGTGCTAGATCAAGCATCCGACAACAGGACCCTCATCTGAGGGCAGTATTCAAATTCTTACAACAAAGGTTCTGAGGAAGACCTTCCACCACACAGTCCCTACAACACGGTAATGGATCACCTTTATCTCTCAAGTGATAACTTACTCATATGGTATCACAACCCCAACAATTCTGAGGAAGTGTGGGTAATTCCAGGACAACTGAGGATGGCTTTTATCCATCAAGTGCATGACACTCCTACTGGAGGGTGCCAAGGAGTGGAAAAACCCTGGATAGTCTTTTGGATGGTGGCCACACATGAAACATGATGTGAAACACTACATTAATAATTGTCTGATCTGCACACAGAATAACCCAACTTTGGCCAAGAAAAATGTCGAATTGTTACCCTAGAGGCACTCATGCCCTGGAATTCCATCCCATTCAATTACATTGAGCCACTCCCAATAACCAAAAACAACAACAAGTTTGCTTTGGTGATCACAGATATGTTCTCTGAAATGGGTAGAGGCATTCCCAATGAAAACAACACTGCAAAAATAACTGCCAGGGTTCTGGAAGAACAACTTTCACCAGATGAGGTCCCCTTGAAGGCAGACTCTGATCAAGGTTCTAGTTTCACAGGTGAACTGATGCAGGAAACTCTGAAACTCCTAAGAGTCATTCAGAAGTTTCCACATCCCTTACCACCCACAATCATCAGGACAGGTGGAAGGGCAAACAGACTGATCAAGCTTATGCTATCCAAATTTTCTAAGGACAACCCCAAGAACTGGGATTCCTTATTGCCTTTGCTCTTTATGGCAATAAGGGCTACATCCTCAATGAGTACAAAATGTACCCCATTTGAGGTCATAACCAGAAGGTCAATGAGATTACCAGAACTTCTACTTCTGGATTCATGTGTCCCTACTACTGACAGAGTATTAGTGGACAAATATGTCTAGAAACTGAAACAAGATATCCAACAGATACACTTGTTTGCTGCAAAATGCTTGGGCAAGGCCCAATAACAGTCAAAGATACATTTGACAAGACAGTCCATGATGTGGACTGGCAGATTGGAAATCAAGTGAAGGTTCTCAGATTTGATGCTCCTACTCATGCATGCAAAAACAAATGGGAAGGTCCCTATCCTATTGTAAATAAGCTCAGTCTACCAAGTCAGACTGCCACGAAATAAGAAGCTCACTGACAAATGGCAAATGCCAATCAGATGAAGTTATATAAAGGAGATTAAACTATTTTTCTCAACCCACAGGTGGAATAGTACTGCACTAACCATGTTTTTCTTTTCTGTTTTTTCTAGGTACCTGACTGAGATGGTGACCCAGCATCTACTCCTTTATTGAGTCTTTCCTTTACAAGTCCCATGCTTTGGGTTTGTTAATGAAATAAGACATACCATTACCACACCTAACCTTCTTCTTTTGATGTGTTGCCTTTGAGCAAGGCAACAAGGAGGGACTGTTATGCCTGGGTTATGCACCACCAACTGACCCATGTGTAACCGCAACCTTATACACCTGCAAGTATTAGTGCCTTACCACAGTCTCATAATGTTTTACCTATATGATATGTTTCTGCTATATATACTGTTTCTAGTTTCTGCATATATCCTGCTATATTTCACAATACTATAACATGCTTTATGCTTTTCTGATGACATTGTAAGTATATGCCAGAGTCACTGTCTCAGTGAGACTGATAATAGCTTTTCCATTTATTGCTAAATATGATTTTCCTTTGTCTAGGTTTTATGCCAAGCTATGCATTTCTGTTTCCTGGTGTTACCACCTACATATGACATTCTGCATATTATATCCAATTGTATTTATCTGCCTTATCCAAATGTTGTATTCTTATCAGTAGTACATACGTAACTGTCAGCCAGCCCCTCCCCAGTCTCTAAGATTTTGGTGTTCTTTCAGTATGTTTGTTTGTTTTGTGTCTAGAGTTAGATTTATATAGCATGTACCCCAGCTGGCTGGTGGAAATCATCCTCTTTGTAACTCTTTGTTACATGCTTAGGCATGAGTATTTTAGTAATAATTTTTTTTACTACATACTTGTTCTGTGTTTTCTTTACTCAGTCACATGCATACAAGAACCTGAACTATGAGCAGGACTCATATGTAACATCTGGGTCTCTTGGATGATATCCAAACATACCTGACAATTTCAGTGGCCAAAGCAGCAATAGGCAATCAGACAGGTGCCTAACCTGACAGGTAAAGCCCAACTTGCCTACAGTAATATGGACACTGCACAGTCAGAAAACTATAACCTTGTGAAAAGAGAATACTGAAAAGTACAGCACCTCAGGACAGACATACAGGCAGAGATTCTGGTCCCTGAAGTACAACTCTGTCAACAATCCTCAAGAAGTTGTAACCTGACTCAGATCTCCTCATTAAATGGCTCCAACCAAAGGGCAAAACTGTCCCACAGGTCATCAAAATATTTGCAATGGAGGAATTCATCAACATCCTGCCTACAGAAATGCAGCTTTGGGCAAAGAACACTGACCAGTAAATGAGGAAAGGGCCATTTCTTTGGCCAAGGACTATCAGATGGCCACACAGACCACACAGCAGCAAAGTAATAGCTAAAGACCTGTAAGACCTCTTTTCCTGATTTAACTCAGATCAGATAAAAACTCTGGTGATGGTAACACGTCTGTACCTAAAGACTATAATTGATAAAGTGTAATAAGCCAGGCCATATTACAAGAAAATGCCATATAATAAGGAGGGCAACACTAAGCAGATTTGTTCTTAGCAAACTGGGGCAAGTATTTAACATATTTTGTATCAAGGCAGGAGATAAGACTGTATAGGGACTTATTGATTTGGGAAGCAGACAGACTCTGGTGCACATAGAAGTTCTAGGAAATAACTCTACAAAAGGACCAGATACTGGTGTCATGTGCATCCAGAGGGACACTCAGTACTATCCCACCACCCAAATGACTGTCAGTGTTAATGGAAGTCACACAAAATGAAAGTGGGGTAGTACGTAAGTTACATGGACCTGTGATTATTAGAAATGACTTTACAGGATTTAGTGACCTAATCATAGAGGAACTGAAACCCGCAGTTTCAGCAGTGATGGTAATGAGAAAGGCAAAGAGAATCTCAGATGGTGGGAACACTTTTTCTTTTGAGACTTTGATGCAGACTTTTGAACCTGGCTCCAAGACCCAGATGTCCAGGAAATAAAGATGATGTCTAAAGAAAAGTGGCAACAAAAGACTGATGGACATAAGCGGTTAATATATGAAAATGCTGAAACTAAACTGAAAACTGATAGTGATTTTGTTTCTGAGCAAACTAACAATGCTTCTCTTCAAGGTTTTTAAGCAGCTAGGGTTGAAACAAAAACAGGGTGAACCAATGTTTAAAAATGTAATGGGTTGCTGTACAGAGTTTGGGCTAATCCTCTGATGCAGGAACAGATAGAACAATTGGTCATACCAAAGAAGTATAGAACTGACTTGTTACAGATAGCACATGATAGTACTATGGCTGATCATTCAGGGAGGGATGTATCTTGCCAGACTGTTGTACATATTTTACTGGCCTGGAATTCATGATGATGTTGCCACCTACTGCAGTTCTTATACTGAATGTCAGAAAATAGCTCAATGACTAAAAAGACAAGGTGCTCTGGTTCCCTACCCTTGCTAGGATTGCAATGAGTGTGGTTTTCTCCTTAGACAAAAGTAAAAGGGTAATCAACTCATTTTGGTAGTCTGTGACTATGCTGTTTGATACCCAGAGGCAGTTCCAATGTGTACTGTCAGAGCCTCAAAAGTGGCAGCAGAGCTTGACAAACTTTAACCAGAGTGGGCTTACATAAAGAGATTATTACTGATCAGGGTAGTAATTTTGATGCTATATTGCTGAAGGAGCTGTACTGATTACTAGGTATCACTGCTATAAGAACCTCTCCTTATCACCCTCAGACAGATGGTCTTGTTGAGCATTTTAATCAAACCCTAAAACACATGTTAAAAAGGTTTCTAAAAGGGAAAGGAAAAATTGGAACTCATACATACCTTACCTGCTTTTGCTTACAGAGAAGTGCCGCAAACATCAGCAGGTTTCCCTGTTTGAAATGTTGTATGGTAGTATGGTAGACATGATAGAAGGCCACTACAGTAGATGTAATAAAAGAAGCATGAGAAGATAACCCTGCTCAGAAAAAATTTAATACATCTTACATGTGTGCCTTGAGAAAGAAACTTGCAAAATATGTTGAAATTGTCTATAGTAATCAGGAGGAGGCCCCAAACTTGCAGAAGGTGTATTATGACCATGCAGTAAAAGAGAACGGTTTTTGAGCCAGTTGAAAATGTCTTGCTACTCTTACCGCTACAGAAAATAAACTGTTAATAAAGAGGCAAGGCCTTATGAAATGCTTAGATGTACTGGCACAGTTAACTACAAGATTGAGACCCCTGATAGGAAAAATCCTACCAAGATATACCATGCTAACCTCCTAAAGAAATGGGTTGAAAAACATCAAATGCTGCTTTGTTAGTTTTGCCAGAAATGTATACAGAAGATATTGATATAGCGTATGACAGACAGGAACAAACTGTAACTGCTGATGCTGTAAATGTGAAGGATTGCTTAACCTCCAAACAAACTTCAGAAATTTGTAACCTGGTAAACTCATTTAACAGTACTTTTACCACAGTGCCAGGCTGAACAAAAGAGGGTCAAGCATGTAATAGTGACAGGAATGCTCACCCTATCAGACAAAAGACATGCAGATTACCAGAGCGGTTAAGAACAGATGTGGTTAAAAATGAAATATTATTGACTAATCGAGAAGTGCCGGGTCATCACCAATGGTGATTGCAAATAAAAAGAAGGAGGTGTAGGATTCTGCCTTGATTTTAGAAAACTTAATCATGTGTCCAAATTCAACAGTTATCCTATGCCGAGGATAGATGATTTGGTTGACAGATTGGGAAGTGTCAAGTATATCAGTACCCTCGATCTTAGCAAGGGCTACAGTTAAATTCCCTAGCTAAATAATCCAGAGACAAAACTATATTTGAGACTCCTATTGGATTCTATCAGTTCACCACCATAGTGTTTGGTTTACATTACACACCTGCTACATTCCAAAAGCACACGGATGTAATTTTAGCTACTCATGCAGGTTATTTTGCTGCTTACCTGGATGATGTTGTGGTGCACAGTCCTGACTGGAAAAGCCACCTGGAACACCTATGAGCAGTTATCCAATCTATCAAGAAGGTAGGTCTGACCATTAATCCTACCAAATGTGCATTGGGTATGAAGGAAACCAAATATTTGGGATTTGTTTTGGGAAATGGAGAAGTAAAGCAGGAGATTTCTGAGATAGAAGCTGTAGCTACAGTTCTGCCCCTAACACAAAGAAACATGTCAGGTCATTTTTAGAATGGGCTGGTTATTATCAGAGATTTGTTCCCAACTTTCTAGTTAGCTACTCTCACTCACTGAACTCATGAAGAAACAATTCCCAAATAAAGTGAAATGGTCCCCAGAGTGTGATGAAGCTTTTCATGCCATCAAGCTTGCATTATGTTCTGCCCCTGTTTTAAAAGCCCAAATGCTGAGAAACAATTTTTGTTACAGAGATGTAACAGAGGTAGGCCTAAGTGCAGTCTTGCATCAGAATATAGATGTGAAGGAACGTCCCATACTATATATCAGTATGTAATTGAATGACAGAGAGAAAGGTATTCCACCATTGAAGAGAAATGCCATGTGGCAAAGTGGGCCATGGAGCTCATAGCTTTATCTGTTAGGAGCTGAATTTGAACTTATAACAAATCACAATCATCTGTGTTGGCTTAGTCAAATGATGATAACAATTTCAGAATTACAAGGTTGTATCTGGCACTATAGCCATTTAAATTCAAAGGGATGCACAAATCTGGAAAAGAGGATATCAGTGACAATTTACAGTCAAGATATGTATCAGGAATTGAGAATTTCAAAGGTTAAAAACAAATTTGTGAGTTTAAACATCACTACTGTGTTGATTGTTTTGGAAAAGGGATACTGCATATGCACCAAACTGTAAATGTTATAAGGTAAAGTTAGAAGAGAATTAAAAGAAAGTTTTGGAAACATTTTTTAAAACAGGTTCCTCTGAAAGTGGAGGGTATGTGACAGGGTTACATAAGATCCTGTCCCATTTGTTATGCAGAAAAGTTAAACATAAGGATCTGTTCAGGTCACTCATTTTCTGTCTCTTGTCCTTCTGATTGCATAGTCAAATTTTCTTGTGAGACCTAGGAACTGATCACTCTGACAGTCTTGTGATTCAGCCCCCAACTATATCCTCTCTTCACTTGATATTTTTGTTGTTTCTATTTTCTTCACCTTTCTAATCTGTGATTATAAAAAATAAATGTGAGTTTTTGTGCAAAAGTGGGGTTCCTTTGGTTTGAAAATGTATATAATTGTATTAGTAAGAAAGTATGAAGAATGTCAAGAATTGGAACCTAAGGTGTAGTGCTTAGGTGTGGGGGGGAGGGAAAGACAAGTTACCTGGAGAATGCTGCTTGTAGTGTTAATATCTTTCACTGATGTAGACCAGAAAATCAAATATATTGCTTCAAATATAGGTTCTAATACCTATGGTACATCTATCCAAAAGTTAATGTTAAATGAGTCCATTTTGATAATACTTATAGCCAGGTGTGTGGTAAGATTTCTTGGGTTATGCACTTGTTGAGACAAGGAAGAGTTAAGATACAGGAGAATTCCATTCCTATTTTGGATATGTGTGCATGTATAGTATTCTAACACAATAATTATAAAATTATGTATAATGTATAAATTTAACGTTAGTATTTGAACTCTCTCACAGACCTTTTAAACCCTTTCTTATATTTACTGTCATCACATCATGAATTTTGAGCACTTCTTTAGTTTGTGTATTATCTCTAAGAATGATTCTTTAAATATTAGGTCTATGGTACTGTTTAGACACGCCCCTGAGGAAGACCTGACGCCAAAGCACTGGGGCTGTGAGTTGTTTACAAACATAAAATGAACAGTTTACAGTAATAAAGAAAATCACAGCAAATTAATAAAATACTCTATAAAATAATCTCAATAAAACAACAGCACTACAATAATAATCAGAACTGTAACTAACTTCCAAAAGCTTTTGAGAGATGTGTCTTCAGACCCCATTTGAATGCCTCCACCGATAAGGCCTCCTCAAGGACCTTGGGAGTGAGTTCCAAAGGGCCAGGCCAGCATCTCAAATGCAAGGTCTCCTGAGGTTTTAGATAAGTCCTTGGAACCACTAGGAGACTCTCAGTGGAGGAGTGGAGTGAGCCAGGATGAACAGGGGTCAGGAGGTCACTCAGATAGCCAGGGTCTGAACCATATAGGTCTCATTGGTGAGCAAGACCACCTTGAAGATGATTGTCCATCTCACCGGCAGACAGTGTAGGTCAAGTAGGACTGGTGTCACATGGCAAGACCTTGGGAGGTCTGTCAGCAGCCTGGTCACTACCTTCTTCACTAGCTGCAGGTGACAGAGACCCCCCACTGGCCCTGAAGTATAGAATATTACAGTAGTCAAGCCTTGATGTAATAAAGGCATGCACCAGTGGGGCAGGTAACTGGGTGGGGTTAAGGCTTCAATCCTTGTGACATCCTTTAAGTGGTAAAACCACTCCAGACAACAGATGACACCTGAACTCAGGTGTCAATCCATCATCAAGGATGATGTCTTGGTTTTTCATCTTAGTTGAAGCTGCCAATGGGGTGGATGCCAGGAAGAACCCAGTTACCAAACCAGCAGCAAGCCCATCACTCAGGCGATCAGGCTCAATCTCTAGTATCTTCATCTTGCCAATGTTAAAAATCAGCTAGTTAGAGGACATCCAATCTTGGATCTTGGCCAGACATTTATTTAGCACCTCCACAGCATAATTTGTCACGGGAGCAAAGACATATACAGATGGGTTTTGTCTGCATAGCAGTGGAAACCCAATCTGTAATATCTAATAATCTCACCTAGTGGAAACATATACACTGCAAACAGTATGGCAACAGGATTGAGCTCTGAGGAAGTCCACAAGGCAGGGGCATGGAGGAGGAGGAGGAGAAATTCCCCATCACCATTTTTTGCATCCTGCACATGAGAAAGGACTCAAAGCAGTTCATGATAAAACTGGTAAGTCCAAAATGATTGCAAGAAGCTTTTTGGAATACAAAGGGTTAACATTGGGAAGCAGTTTAACCTCCACAAACTATTTTGCAGATTTGTCATTTGGCATTGGTTCTGGGACACCATGTTCTATTTTGTTGCACCTGCAAGGAAACAAATTGACGAAGTTCTGATACATTTTGCAAGAAACAGGATGTTAACAAGCTCAGGATGCAGAAATTAATTGCCAAAGACTTCTTTTAAAAAGAGCAGCAATGTTTGTTAGAGACAGATTTAAATTTAGAATTAGAAATACCCTCAGATGAAGGACTTTGCTTTTTGTTTGTACTGCCTTTGTTAATAGCTATCCTGAACAATTTTTATTTATTATTTTATTGTTATTGAAAATAATAAAACACCACTTGTGAATTTTATAACTGCTCCTCATTTTCCTGTGCTTCCTGACTTGTGCCTCTACTACAGTTAGATTCAAGATATTCCACGATACTTTTCTTTAGCAGTACTTCCATTAACCTACTCCACCACTGATACCAGGCTGGCAGACCTTATAATTGCCTGCCTCTTCCTGCTACCACTTTTGTGAAGTGTGACTACATATGCTCTTCTGCAGCCCTCCAGGGCCACTCTGTCTTCAGTGATCTGTTAAATGGGTGTGTCCATCTAGCATCTCCCTGCACTCTCTCAGCACCCTTTGATGCACCCCATCTGGACCCATAGTTTTCTCCACCTTCAGGTTAGTGAGTGTTTTCCAGACTCTATCTCCTCAGAAAAAGGACTAGTATCCACTTCCTCCCAACAAACCCTCTGATGCTTTTTTGTAGTCCCTTCTCTTCCCTACCACTATGAACACTGAGCAGAAATATTTGTTCAAGATGTCTGCCTTTCCTTAGCCCCTCTGTACAGTTCCCTAACCTTACAATCCCTCCTGTCATCTTTTTGATAACCTACCCAAAAGTTCCTTGTTGCTTTTTTCCATCAAAGTTGATATATATATATATATATATATATATATATATATATATATATATAGTCAGTATATATATAACATCAGCTACAAACATCCTTATGAAAAACAGACTTTCTGGAGGCAGAGATGCTACCCTATTTGCAGGCAACTCTCTGCTCTGAGAGAGGAGGTTGCTCGTCTCCAGGCCAAACTGGACAGGAGTACAGGAATCCCCCATGCAGGGAACACCAAGGCCACCACCTCAGCCTCAGAGGTTACCAAGAAGGTGCAGCAGTTGGACCACAGTGGGCTCAGGGAGGTGAGAGTTGTGAAACAGAGGCACAGCCCTTCAAACATACCACTCCACAATCCATATGCCATTCTGAAGCAGCATAGTTCCCCTATGGAGGCACACATGGTGAGACTGAGGTTGCTGTCAACCATCACAAGGAAGGCCCACAGGGAGGTGGCACAGGACAGAGCAGGGAAAGGAAGCAGCTCAACCTCCAGTATCATTTTATGACCCCTTGTTTTTGCACATCTTCTTTTCTGAAATATACTGCCCTCTTGAACTCTATTGCTTCCCTTGAGGTATTGGAATGCCTCTATCGTATCCCCTCTCCTTCCTTTCCTCCAGTGCATACATATTCAGTTCACTCAGTCTATCCTTGTATGGTTTCTGGTGTAGCCCCTGCACCATTTTCATTGTCTTCTCTGGGCTGCCTCCACCTTGTCAATGTCCTTTGGAGATGATGTCTCAGAACTACATGCAGTACTCCAGATGAGGCATCATCAACTGCCTGTACAGCGGCATCACCACCTTATGTTTTCTACTAGTGATACCTCTCTATGCACCCCAGCATCCCCCAGCTTACCACACTGCCTCCTCACATTTGCTTAGCTTCTTTTAGATCATCTGTTATGACTACCCCAGGTCTCTTTCCATTTTGGTTGTCGTTAGTACTCCCCGCATCATGTATTCCTCTCCTGGGTTTTTGTTCACTAAGTGCATGATTTTGCACTTCTTGGCATTAAATCTAGCTGCCACACTCTGACCACTCCTCCAACTTAGCCAAGTCTCTCCACATCTTCTTCACTTCCTGGAGTGTCAACCCTATTGCAGATCTTGGTGCCATCTGCAAAGAGGCATACCTTCCTTCGAGTCCCTTGGCAATATCACTAATAAAGACATTAAAGAGGACTGGCCCCAGTACTGAACCCTGTGGCACCATGCTGGTTGCTCCTCTTCTTCAGATTGAACTCCACTTACCACCACCCTCTGTGTTCTGTTGCTAATCCAATTTCTGAGCCAGTTTACCACCTTGTGACCACCTCCCAGACTTTCCAAATTGTTTACTAACCTCTTGTGTGGGACCGTGTCAAATGCCTTGCTAAAATCCAGGTAGACCATGTCCACGCCCTCCCTGATCTGCTACCTTGTCACCTTGAGTCAAAACAGCCCCAAGACATTATGAAGTGAGAGCAGTTCTTATATGTCTTGGGATGTTCTGTGGAAGAGCATTGCCTGTTAGTTCTGCAATTTCTGTAGTGGTTGTGCAAGTGCTAGAAACATATTGTTATACTGGCACTGAGTGGATTCAAGGAAGTCAGGCAGTCATGGAGGAACATCACATGAATTTACAGCTAATTCAGATGAGCTGGAGCAGCAGTCACAGCCCCCATAATGTGCCCACAGTATTTGCTTGCCTGCAAGAGGGAGAAAGGCAGGGAAAGGAATTCACAAAGGTGTCTGTGTCTTGGGTGCGGCTTTGGTATTCACTGTGCTACACACAGTTTGTTTCATGCCACCTGCGGTGTCTTTTATGTTCAGACACCCGTTCTGTGTCCCCTGTTGGTTTCAGAGCTGACATGCTGTGCAGTTTTTTCACATGTCGCAGTGGCAAAGAGGGTCCTTGTGACCACATGGCAAGGCAAGATGCCAAATCAATTCATGATGTGAGCAAGCCATACAGTCTCCATGAACCATGTTGTGGTCACCAAGTTTCAAAGACTCGGCACAAAGTGTTCACAAGTTTCTCCTGTTTTCTTTTGTAGGCACTAGAGAATAAGTTTGTTGACAGGGATATCAGATACGGGGAGGGTAAAGAGAGTCAGGGAGGGCAACCATGCTGTCTTCTAATTAGTGCTGTCACATGCCCCGAGATTCAAAAGAAGGCAGAAAATGCATGTGTATGCAGTTATTGAGGTACTGCACATCACTGCACAATGAGCAAAGCAAAGCAATCTTTATTTATAAAAGCACCTTTCTAAACCAAGGCACTTGTACAACACAAATAAAAAATACATCAACAGATGACAAATACAGCAAATAAAACCAATCAACACAGCAGCGGCATTAAAAAGCAGGATATGCTAGGCTAAATAAGAAGGTTTTAAGGCAACTTTAAAATTTAGACATTCAAGCAATCTCACACCGATGAGGTCGAGAATTCCACAGGGTCAGGGCCATGAAACTAAATGACCTAGCCCCAGATGTCTTTAAACGGACCCTTGGAATTCTAGCAATCCCTCATCAGTGGATCGGAGAGGGCAGGGGACAGTAGGTAGTGAAGGAGATCTTGCAGGTAACTAGGTCCCTGGTCATGAGCCTCATAGGTCAGCAAACTGGGACTTGAAGGTGATCTGCCACTGTATTAGCAGTTAGTGCAGTCTGTGGAGCACAGGCATTATATGACTGGTCCTAGAAATACAGCCAACAGCCTGGCTGCCACAGTCTGCACTAGCTGCAGGCAGCAGATATCAACCCACAGTAGATCTAGGTAAAGGGGTTGCAGAAGTCAAGGTGGGAGGTAACAAAGGCATGGACCAAAGTTGGAAGACATTGAAGGAATCAGGTGCTTCCCAGGCGATATTCCTCAGATGATAAAAAGAGATTTTGACAACTGCCGACACCTGAAATTTAAGGGTCAATCATTCATCAAACATAATGCCCAGGTTCCGCACCTGGTCTGAGGTAGTTAGCTGAACACCCCAAGCCATAGTCCAGAAAGTAATCCTGCCAAAAACCCGCCTCCCGATGACCTGGGTCCACAACCAACACCTCAGTTTTTCTGGGTTTAACTGCAGCTAGATCACACTATCCAATCCTGGATCTTGGCGAGACAGTTGTTAAAGACTGAAACAGCATCATCCTGACCAGGCACAAAGGACATGTACAGCTGAATATCATCTGTGTTGCAGTGAAAACTCAGCTGTACCACCTAATAATTGATCCTAACAGCAGCATGTACATCGCAAACAACATGGGTGCCAAGATGGAGCCCTGCGGCACCCGCAAGATGGGGGAGTGGTGCCGAGGAAAAATTTCCAGACACCACCCTATGAGTCCTACCCTAGAGAAATGATCAAAACCATCTGAAGACTTTATCATGACAGTGCACAGATGAACCACAGGCACTCCAACAGCACACCATGGTCTACAGTGTCAAATGTCACAGAGAGAGATCTAGAAGGACCAAGATGGAATGGGTCTTTCAATCTCTCGCTATTAGAGGTCATTTAGTACCCAGACAAGAGCTGTCTCAGTACTATGTCTCTTCCTAAATCCAGACTGGAAAGAATCATAGACATTGTGGCTGGTCAAATGATCATCCAGCTGCGATGCAACCACCTTCTCAATAATCTTACCCACAAAGGGTAGATTACAGACAGGCCTGTAGATTGCCAGATAGTCTGGGTCCAAGGAGGGTGTTTTAAGGAGGGTCCAAGCCACGGCCTCTTTCAGGGATGTGGAAAGATACCCTCCAAAGACATCCAGATTATCTTGGCAAGGACCGGCTGAGTTTATCTACATAATCTACTAAGAGGCTTGTGGGGCCTGGGTCCAAACTACAGTTAGTCAGTCGCAATGACTGGACGACCATCACAATGTAATTGATTGTGGGCAGGCAGAAGTCACACCACACAAACTGGGCATCTGACATCTCCTGCCGACCACCACAACTCCCATTAGAGGGTCAAGTGGATGCCGGACCTGATTGTGACAACCTTATCTGCAAAGAATCGAGCAAACCCCTCACACCGCTTTTGTGAAAAGCACTTCCAGGCTGAAGACAGATTGGATTGCACAATCTGTCCACAGTCCAGAACAGCTGGGCTGATTGATTCTGCACAGCAGCAATTTCCCTGGACAGGAATTCTGCCTCTTATGGGTAATTGCTGATTGATAGACCCCATAGTGGTCCACCAATCTATGTCTGTCACACTCCAGGCCCGACTTCCTCCAACACCTCTCTAGCCTTTGTCCCACTCTCCTTAACTCCCTCAAGGACTCATCAAACCAGGGAGACCTGGGGTGAACAGTGAGGGACAAACACGAACAGGAGCAGTGGAATCCAGGACCACTACCACCACCTTATTATAGGCAAGTACTAGGTCCCCAGGATCCATTCATTCACTCGATAAACCTGATAGGTCCAGCACTGCAATCAGGCCATCTGGGAAACATCACTCAAAGGATGGTACTGGACCATCTCCATAGGGGCCAGCCTACTGTAGGGGGCCAAGAAACTGAACCCAATGGTATGATGGTCAGACCACCCAACTGATTCCACCACTAAGTCAGATTTCTCCATCCCCAGGAGAAACATCAAGTCCAATGAATGACCACCAATATGGGTTGAGAAGGAAATAACCTGTGTGATGCCCAGTGAATTCATTAGCTGGAGGAAGTCTTGACCAAATTGCAAGAGTTCATCATCGACCCAGGCATTGAAATCCCCAGGATCAGCCATCTGGGGATCCCAATGTCAGGTCAAGAATGAAGTCCATGACTTCCACAAGAAAACATTCCCATCTCCTGGTGGACAGTAGATGAGAAGAATCCTGCACTCCACACCCTCACCCATGAGACCCCCAGTATGTCTATAACTAGTTATCAGGCATATAGTTCAGTAGGTATGAAAAACAATAAATATGGAAGACCTTCTGGGGCCTGATTTCTTATTTTAAAATTGGTCCATTTACTGCCACGAAAATGATACACTCTACAACAAACTTTCTGATATCGTTAGTGAAAGGAATACTTGCACTTGTTTAGTAATTAACACGTGACTGCTCTCCTCAAGGTTCTCATTTTATACAATGAACATATGGAACCAATTAGAAAAACTTATTACTAATTTCATATTTACATTTCCTGAATGTGATCTTCTAATATTGAGGAAATGAACTCAAGAATAGGAGAATATGATGGATTGAAAGACAAGTTTTTACTGAGGAAGAGGAGGGCAATGGGTCTGAACAGGTACAAGGGGTGAGAATGGTGCAGAAATGGACACAAGTCCTTTACATGAGAAAGGGTCCGAAGGAACTGGAAGTAATAAGAGTTGATAAAGCAATGGGGCCAGATGGGGTGCACCCCAGGGTCCTTAAAGAACTAAGAGAGGTGGTGGCTGAACCTCTGGCTATCCTGTTTAGCCGATCACTGGAAACAGGGAGGTACCCAAAGACTGGAGGATAGCAGATGTAGTCCCCTTTATACAAAAGTGGGAACAAAGAGGCGGGAACTACAGACCAGTCAGCCTCACCTCGGTAGTTGGGAAGATCATGGAAGCACTACTGAAGGAGAGATTGGTGGAACATCTGGTTGTCAGTGGACTACAGGACCCAAGGCAGCATGGTTTCACCAGGGGAGGTCATGTCAGACCAACTTCATTGAATTTTTGACTGGGTGACTAGGAGGTGGATCAGGGAGGCAGTGGACATGGCCTATCTGAACTTCAGCAAGGCCTTTGACACTGTGCCACATAGAAGACTTGCACAAACTGGGGAATATGGGTGGGCAGGACAGTAGTGTGGTGGGTAGGTAACTGGCTGGGCGGCAGGACACAGAGGGTGGTGGTAAATGGCTGTCACTCCACAGAGGAAAAGTGACCAGTGGGGTACCACAGGGATCAGTGCTGGGACTGGTCCTATTCAATATCTTCATCAGTGACATCGCGCAGGACCTAGAAGGCAGAATTTCACTGTTCGCTGATCACACAAAGCTCTGTAACAGAGTAGACACACCAGAGGGTGTAGACAGAATGAGACGGGACCTGCAGAAACTTGAAGAATGGTCAGGGGTTTGGCAGTTGAAATTCAATGCAAGGAAGTACAAGATAACACATATGGGGCACAAAACCTGGCACAATATATCAGTTGGGGGTGAGGATATAGCATACCAAGCAGGACAGGTATCTTGGGGTTATCATCTCTGATGACCTCAAGGCAGGAAACAGTGTGACAAGGCAGCAGGTAAGTAAATAGGATGCTGGGATGCATAGGCAGGGGCATCACCAGCAGGAAAAGGAGGTCATAATTCCACTATACAAGACACTAGTGAGGCACCACCTGGAGTACACTGCACAGTTCTGGAGACCTTACCTATGGAGACATAGACAGGGTACAGAAGGTTCAGAGGAGGGCAACAAAGATGGTGCATGGATTGCATCACATGTCCTATGAGGACAGGTTGAAGGAACTGAACATGTACTCCCCTGGAGGAGAGGAGGGAGAGAGGGGATATGATAGAGACATACAAGTATCTTACAGGGAGGAACAGGGTGCAGGAATACACTATTTTTAAGCGAAAAAGATGTTCCAGGACTAGAGGGCATGGGATGAAGTTGGAGGGAGGACGATTCAGAGGAAGCGTGAGGAAGAATTTCTTCACAGAACAGGTGGTGGACAAGTGGAACACCCTGCCAGAGGAAGTGGTGAGGGCTAAAACAATCACGGGGTTTAAGAATGCATGGGATAGACATAAAGGAATCTGGATGTCAGGGGTAAGGGCAACAGACTTCTTGGAAAACATAAACTGAACTTACAAGCTCAAATGGGCAGACTGGGTGGGCCATAGGCCCTTATCTGCCAACACTGTCTATGTATCTATATATCTATGTAACTCAATATTGATGCAATAGATGAATTACCTGTGATCCCTACTAGATCTACACTATTTATTTATTGAAATCTTTCACCAGTAAAGGCACACTGAGCAAAGATGCTCATCTCACAGTGTGACCTGGGCTGTAGAGTACAAGTGGAGATCATCAACAACATTGTCACAAGGATATATAGGGATTACATTTTACATGGTGGTGCAGCATGAGGATACATTTAGTAGGCATTACAACACAGATCAAGGTTAACATAATTGGGTTACACTAGATAAAATCACAAATAAATCTGGGTCTGCCCTAATTGAATTGCTTGATAAATTTAATATATACGCATTAAATGGGAGATTCGAGGAGACAAGTAGGAAAATCGTCCGTATTTAAATCTACATATGCTTCCTTCCCAGATCTGGCTCTATAGACAGGTAAAACTGAAACATGGACCAGTCTATATGCAATACGAGAGGAAAGTGACCATCTTCCTTAATTTTAAAAGGATAGAATAAAGATTATGACCATAAACAGCAATACCGCTTAGAACAGAATAACTGAGTGGGAACAAAAACTTATATGTAATTATAATTTAGAAGACCACATAATCTTTACAATTAAATCTACTTTGGAACCTTTACAAAATGATGTTTCTCTTTACTCAGTATATATGACATGTGAAGTAAAATTGCTCAGATTTCTGATACCTTAATGGATGATTTATATAAGAATATTACCTGTAAAATGTGAAAACTCAAGGATGGTTTGATGATGAGTGTAGAAAACACAAATCAAAATTTAGAAAACTAATGAAAGTGGCTATTGCAACTAAGGACAAGAGCATATATAAGAATCACAGTAAAGAAAGAAACTATATAAAGCCCTTCTAAGTAAAAAAAAAAAAAGAGAATACCCTTATGAACAATGGGAGAAGATGCATACAGCTATATCTGATAAAATTAAAGATGTTTTGGCAACTCATTGCCGAGGAACTATTGCTTTTAAGATAGGAATTGACTCTTACATCATTAAACAACAATGGGTATGCCATTTTAAGGAAATATTTTCAATTGAGAAATAACAGATGTATTAACAACAAAAATAAGTGAAAGAACAGACACTGAGCAACTTGTTATTACACCAAAAGATGTATACTTTGCTGTTAAAGCCGTAAAATCCCCAAAGTCCCTGGGCCTGATTTGATGCCTGCTGAAATATATACATGTTGCACTGCAGAGTGGAGTAAACCTTTGGCTCACTTTTATACTAAATGCATTAATACAAATGTTATTCTTGACTCCTGGAAGGGTTCAACAATAGTTCCAATACATAAAAGGGGAACATTCGAGACCCCACTATGTAGAAACCAATTAGTCTGTTGGATGTAAATTCCAAATTAGTTTTCAAAAATCGTACTTTAAAACACCGATCCTCCAGCCCAGTGGCTCTGAGGGCTGAGGCACCGGTCTCCTTACCTGCACTATGCCTGTGACCCGTGTTCAGGAATGAGCATGGGTCACCAGGGTCGCCAAGGGAGGAGAAGGATTGAGGGTTCAGTAGGACTGCTCTCTCTCCAGGGTGGGGGTTCATGACAGTTGGCTCCTGATTGCCCCTGATGGAGGCTGGGGACAAGCTGCTGCACTGTGTTTTGGGGCAGAGTTGGGGGCAGACACCAGGAGGAATGCATGTGGACATGTATGTGTATGTGTGCTCCACTCCGCCGTGTCATTGCATGACCTCAGCTCAGGGGAAGAAAAAGAGGAAAAAGTCTTCCCTAATTGGACAGCTTGATGGCCGTTCAATGGTGCACCAGCTCTGGAGAGTTGCTGAATCTGGATCTGGACTGGGTGGGCGAATTGGGCTCCCACACACCCCGCTGCAGGGGTAAGCCACAGGGATACAGGCAATGTCCCAGAAGGAGTGTGGGGTAATTGATGGTGTCCAGAGTCCCAGGGGTTGCAAGGACTGAAATGCAGACCAGGTATGAAAGAAAGAGACAGACAAAAAACCCACCAAATTCAACATACAGTATTAATATAACAGGTGGAATTATTGAAGCTTAGTCAGGATCTGGAGAGAATATTCTACATTAGACAATTGTTATACACTGTATCACTTAATTGAAAAATATACACTTATAAGGAAACAAAATTACATGCATGTTTTATAGACTTTTCCTCAGCATTCGACATGACATCCAGAAAAAATCTATGGATCTTACTGTTTGAGAAAGGTATTCAATCCTGTCTATTTAACATTATTGTTAACTTGTATAGAGACACCTGGACAACTATAAGACTAATCATGCTGGCCATACTGTATGTCTACCCCTTTAAAACCAATAATGGATCAGACAAGGCTGTGTTCTTGCCCCAATGTTACTTAGTCTTTATATAGATCCTATATTAAAACAATTAGATAGTCTGCAATCTGACTCCTAAGATCTTTGACACAAGTTATTCATCACTTGCCTATGCAGATAATTTAGTATTTTTCCTAACTAGTAAAGTATTAAAAAAATGGATGTTATATTTATTAGCTAATACATTTTAACTTGAAATTAATTATTTATTCCAAAATCAAAGTTATAATTTTGGTTGGGGAAAGATAGCACTAAATGGAACATTGGTGAGCAGTTCTTAGAAAAGTTAACTCTTATGTTTATTGAGGTATAACTTTTATGAACACAAGAAAATGGACTAATCATATTAATAAAATCTTAAACACTGGTAATAAACTGTATTACCAGGTTTAATAATATGTATGGTGGTCTTACCATTCAACCTATAATTAATGCAATTAACTCTAAATATATTATGCAGATACTCTAAGGTATTGAAATTTGGGATGCTAAACACAAGGAGAAACCCATTACACCTGTTTGCAAACTTTAAGAACTGCCCTTGGTGTACTTTCCTCATGTCCAGTGATATACTTAGAAGCAGAACTGGTATGACAAACATCAATGCATTCTATGACATTAGAAAGATAAATTACTAGATACATCTATCCAAATGTTCCACAAATAGACTACCCAAGAAGTGTCTACTTGAAAAACAAAAATGGATTAATAATGTCTACAGTCCTAAAACTGGCTAAAAGATGTGTACAGTCTTCTGCATAAACATAACCTATCTTTTTTGAAAACATGTTCAAAAAGGTATATGTATTAGCAGTTAAATAAAATAAAATGTCTCAAAATAGAATAAATCAATGCTGGAATAAGAAAAAGATAGATTTGGAGAAAATCTCCATGCAAAATATTCAAAGTGGTTGCAGCAAATACATATTATGTGAAATATACTATTTGGATGTATTGTATGACCCAGATCTTCATAGAATTTACTCAAGAGCTAAATTAGAATTGATAGATACAATTTTGAGAGCCAGATATAGTAAACATGTACTAGAACCAAACTGCCATTGCATACATTGTGGAACTGTAGATCTACCACACCTTATGGTATTGTACATGGTATAATAAAACAAGAGATTACTGGTTAGAACCTTTATATGTACTTCTAGTAAACATAGAAACATAGACTTTGATGGCAGATAAGGACCTTGGCCTCCTAGTCTGCCCAGTTCCTACCTATTGGGTAAGCTGCAGATCCTAGTTAACCAACAGCCTACTTTTCCTATCCCCACAAGAATTGCCTTATAGCTGTCCCATGCATTCTTGAATTCCCCACTGTTTTGACCCCACAACTCCTCAGGAAGGACATTCCATGCATCTACCACCCTCTCCGAGAAAAAATACTTCTTCACATTGCCCTTGAGCCATCCCCACTCTATCTTCAAATTGTGTCCCCTTGTTCTTGCACATTTCTTTTCTGAAAGATGCTATAATCTTGAACTTTGTTGCCTCCCTTGAGGTACTGAAAAGTTTCTATCATGTCCCCTCTCCTCCTTTTCCTCAAGAGTATACATATTAAGCTCCTTTAGTCTCTCTTCGTATGGCTTCTGTTGCAGACCCTGTACCATTTTAGTTGCCCTTCTCTGGACTGTCTCCATCCTGTCTATATCCATGCAGAGATGGGGTCTCCAGAACTGCATGCAGTACTCTAGATGGGGTCTCACCAACTGTCTGTACAGAGGGATAACAACTTCCTGTTTTCTACTGGTGATGCCTTTCCTGTACATCCCAGTATTCCCTCAGTCATCCTTACTGCCTTCTCACATTGCTTGCCAACCTTTAGGTCATCTGGTATGACTACCCCAGGTCCTTTTCCATTTTGTTGTTATTACTACTGTCCCACCCATTGTGTACTCTTCCCCTGGTTTTGTTTCCCAGGTGCATTACTTTGCCCTTCTTTGCATTGCATCTAAGCTGTCATATTTCTGACCATTCCTTCAGCTTTGCCAAATCCTTTTCATCCTTTCCACCCCTCCTTGTGTATCAACCCTGCTGCAGATCTTTGTGTCATCTGCAAAGAGCATACTTTTCTTTCCAGTCCCTCTGCAATGTCACTTATAAAGACATTAAAAGGACCAGACCCAGTATTTGTACCATGCAGTACCCCACTAGTAACTCCCTCTTTCTTCAGAGTGGACTCTATTTATTATTACCTTCTGTGTCTTGTTGTCCAGCCAATGTTTTATCCAGGCTACCACCCTGGGACCCACTCCAAGGCTGGCTAATGTGTTTATTAATCATTTGTGTGGGACTGTGTTAATGCTTTGCAAAGTCTAGGTAGGCCATGTCCAGATCTGCTCACTGGTCTACTACTTTGGTCACCCAGTCAAAGAAATCAATTAGATTCATCGGACATGACCTCCCACTGTAAATCCATGCTGCCTTGGGTCCTCTGCCCCACTGGTCTCTAAGTACTCAACAATTCTTTCCTTTAGAAGTGATTCTGTCATTTCCTCTGCCACTGAGGTCAAACTGACAGGTCTGTAGTTTCCTGCTTCTCACTTGCTCCCACTTTTGTGAAGGGGATCACATCCACCTTCCTCCAGTCCTCAGGTACCACACCATCCTCCCATGATTTGTTAAAAAGGGTAGTCAGTGATGTCACTAGTTCTCCCTTAGTTCTTTTAGAATTCTGGGGTGAATCCCATCAGGCCCCTTTGCTTTGTTCACATTCAGTTTTAGGAGTTCTTTCAAAACCCTTCTTCTGTAAAAGGACTGGTATCAACTCCCTATCCAGAGTTCTTCTATTGATTGGAATAGGTACTGTACCTCCTCTCCTCTTCTTTTGTGAATATTGAACAGAAGTAACTTTAGGTATAACTAATGTTTAATAGGCAATAGAGAATAGCATATATGAATATAAATTATAGCTATTTGGCTATTAAGAATATATCAGCTACTGTCCCTAAACAACTTTATGTAATTTTGTGGAAGTTTTGACCATAGATAGGATTTGTGCTCTCAAATAATTATAGAGTTACCCTTTCCAGGACTTTTGCTTAGTTTTTTTTTTTTTTTTAATTCCCAATTTTTGTGTTTAGTGAAAGTAAATGTAAACACTTTTTAGCCCTAGTGGGCAAAATTAAATGGGTGAATTTAATGTTAAATTAGCTAATGTAAAATAGTCCTTGTTGAGGGTTTCTATGATTAATTTTAATTGGTATGTTGTACATTTATTACTGTTATGCACTTTAGTATACATAGAGTACATGCATTAGATTGCCTTTTGGCTTATTAAGGTATTGTCACTTTAAGGAAAGGTCACATGGTAATAGCCTTTGTGCTATATAATGGATATATGTACCAATTGGATTTTATCTTTGTAAAAGCCAATGGATTGGTGAAACTTCAGATGCTAGTTCAAGTGTGCTTCTGTAGCTGTTCTTCAAGCTTCACGCTGTGAAAATAAAAGTTTTTAAGCCACTTGATGGTAAGCCCATTTTTGAGTGTGTTTGGAGTGCCGTGATTTCTTCTAGCTATGTTTAGTCATTATCACTGAGCACCCTGTGGCTGTCTTTGCATCTCTGATTGTTCATTGTTGCTTAATTTGAGCTACACTCGAACTGCACAAACTTTAGGCAGTTTGAATAAACATTTTCATTGACCACAGGCTTGGCATTTTCCTCAGTGTGCGATTTTAAAATTTAGTATGTCACGAAATGTCTAGACCGAGAGTACGAGTACAAGTTGAAGAATAGGTGGCAGCACATGTGGAATATGAACATAGACAGGAGTCACATCGAATTTAAAATGTTGGGAGTTTTTTTCCTATCTAGTGGAACATGACCGTTTGGTGGAGGAACACATTTGGAAGCAGCAGGAGGAACGGAGGAGAACCTTGATGTCATAGTGAGTGCGGCACCAAGTGAAAACATCAGAGGTACCTTCTTTTCATTTGAACGTGTAGCCTTGAAATCTAGAAGAAATCACTGGCAAAGTAAGAGTAATAAAGTTTATTTAAATGTGGGTGAGCTCCTGTGGACGAGAATAACTAAAGACCCTTCTTTGGTATGGATGATGAGAACTTTGTTAAAAAGTGGCGGCAATATCCATGGAGGCAACAGATGAGTGGATGAACCTTATTGTGGAGAAATCAAAA
The DNA here is from genome assembly GCA_016271365.2 of Neoceratodus forsteri. Taxonomy (NCBI): domain Eukaryota; kingdom Metazoa; phylum Chordata; order Ceratodontiformes; family Ceratodontidae; genus Neoceratodus; species Neoceratodus forsteri. The sequence goes on from CM057452.1 coordinate 945,055,188, forward strand.
AGATCAGGAGAGAATCTATGCTGATTTAAAAGTCAAAGAAGTGGAACTGAATAGATTTGCAGATGATAAGAACTTTTCCAAATTTAAAGCAGAGTTTCAGAGGAGATACAATTCAAGAGAATAAATTATGTGCAACAAAGAAATGTAAATTCATCAGGGATGAGAATGATTTCAAAAGGGACACATTTTCACTTGGCCCAAACAACAAAATTATAAAGGCAAAATAAGTCACAGAGAGTACATTTTAAGCCAACTTCTATTTTGAAAACAAGTATAATAAGACAGAACTTAACACAGAGTGAGGTGAGTGATTGCAGTGGAGTGAGTGGAACAAGTGCTTCTGAAACTAGTGACTCAGAAAGCTTGAGATCTTCCTTAGACATCCTATGGAGAAATTACCCCAGAGAGCAAGCGCAAGGGGAGGTATCAGGCAGACGAACCAGGAGAGGAAGGAGCAGTAACAAGAGGTCAGGTGACTCAGGTCCAGAAAAGGCGTTATCAGTGTTAACTTTTGAAGGAGAGACATTAAATTAACAAATAATGTTATTAATCTTTCCCAGTATGTGCTATCAGATGGAGAAGTGTGTGTGTTAAGTAAAGGACCTCCTTTGTTCCAACAACAGACATTTATTTTTTTGAGACATATCTGGACATACAAAGATTATGTAGATCTCTAAGTTTGAAATGCTTTTATTATAAAACATAGAAGTGGAATACAGTGTTATTATGAATAACGAAGATGTGGATAATACTATGGTTTTTCCAACATAGGAAGTATTAGAAATGCTTGATGCCTTTGAAAATGTCTATGAGTCTCTGGAGATTCAGGGGGGCATAATAGTGGAAGGGCATCTGAAGGAATGATCAGAAGTAAACCTAGTACTTTTGTCTAGTACAGCCTTTGCAGTCACCACTTTTCAAAAACTGTGTGAAAAGAATTAGATCAAATGTGTGGTGTTGACTATATGTTTAAGCATCAAAATGTTACCAATGAAGAAAGGGAGGCTATTAACACCTTAAGTAAAAATATCAACATTGTTATCAAGCCTGCTGATAAAGGGGAGTGTAGTAATACAGAATAGTATTGATTATGTAAGGAAGCAAAAGACAATTGGATAATAAAGAATATTATTAATTGGCGACATCAGAGAACTTTAATTCCTGTAAAAGGAAATTGATAGTTTTATTGTATGGGCATGTAATGAGAGACTATAGGTGAAAAGAACAAAAATAACTAACTACAGAACATCCCCAGAAATCACAATTTTATATATTGCCAAAGGCTCATAAATCCTCTCCAATCCTCCGGACGTCCCATAATTTCTAATGTGGGATCTGCCACAGAACCCTTATTCTGTATGGTGGATGACCACATAAAACTTTGTGGCCACCCTCCCGTCCTATGTTAAGAACACTGGTGACATTTTGAAAGTGCTGAATGGATTGCAGCTTGAAGATCAGAGCCTATTAGTGACCCTTGACATCGAGTTACTTTATACTAACATACCGCACTGTGATGGTCTTATGGCCTTGAAGTACTTTCAAATAAAAGAAGGTTGTAAGTTAGGCTAGATACATAATTCTCCTAGAGTTAGCTAGACTTACATTGGAAGGTAACTTTTAATTTCCAGGATGTGATGTACCATCAGAGAAAAGGCACAGCTATGGGGGCAAGTTTTGCTCCAACTATGCCTGTCTTTATTTAGGCTTCTGGGAAGAAGGAGTCATATGGAAAGCCCATGCCAATCCCTTTCATTGTAAAATTGCTTTGTGGAAACATTTTATAGATGATGTTCTCCTTGTGTGGCAGGAACGAGGCAGAGTTGGCAGAATTTGTGGATTTTTGTATAGTACAAATGTGAATCTTAGATTCACATAAGAAGTGCGAGGAAGAGGTGAATTATTTGGATTTGAAAATCAGGTGTGATGAATTAGGAAAATAGTGACTTCCCTATACAGAAAAGCAACAGATAGAAATATCATCCTTGGCCAACAGCTGCAATCCCAGCCACACAGTGGAGAACACCCCCTAAGAGTCAGTATTACAGAATTATTAGGAACTGCAATTTAGAGCTTGTATGTGATTTAGAATTGAATATACAAGAGAAACGGTTTCGGAGAGGGATATTCTAATGAGGGTCCTACATAGAGCGAAGGAATCCTGTAAAACAATAAATAGGAACCTATTGCTTACTACTAAGATAGGGACTACAGAAAATAATGAAAACAGATTGGATTTTTTGACAACTTACAGTATACATTCATGGCAGGTCAAAAGATCATAAATAAATATTGGCATGTGCTAGCAGCTGAACCAATACTGAGGGAGGTGGCAAAGGTCCTCCCAAGAATGTCATATAGAAGAACTTGAAATCTTAAATATCTGTTGGTGAGCTCTGCCCAGAATCCTGATCAACCCAAACGTGTCTGCCCCTCTACCACAGGGTGGTAGGAAGTGAGGCAATTGCTCTGTTTGTAAAAGCATTCATGAGTGCAGTACGTTTAAAAATCCATATACAGATCAAATGAATGACATTAAGCAGTTCATTAATTGTAACAATACCTATGTAATGTATGTGTCCTTTTGTACTTGTGAGGCATATTCCATAGGTAAGACCAAAAGGAAATGGAAGGAGCATACTAGTGAACACCTTAAGGCTGTAAGAAGTGAGAATGTGGATAATGCATGGGCATACCATATGAAAAATGTGAGGAAAAGATGAACATTTTATTAAGTTCATTGGATTAGAACATGTTAAATTAGAGTCAAAGGCAGGTAGTATAGAAGGCATGCTAAGCCAGGGAGAAAATTATTGATCTACCTGACAGGGCCTATATGAGCCCAGGGCTTAATGATCATGTTGAATTGAAACCTTTCCTTAAGACTAGATGGTAAAATAAAGTGACAGTGAAATTGAGAGCTCTACTTTAAGGCTGTTTGTTTAAGTTTGTTGTCCTTTTAATGTGTTCTTGTAAATTCTCACTAGCTCCTGATTGTTTGCAACCTTGATACTTTCTTTTGCTTCCTATATTACCCAATATAAAATTCCTTCCTAGTGTATCACTCTTTTTAATAGTGTACAGTAGTAACTTTGGTATACCTAATGTTTTAACAGGCAACAGAGAATAGCATACATGAATAAAAATTATAGCTATTTGGCTGTTAAGAATATATCAACTACTGTCCCTAAACAACTTTGTGTAATTTTGTGGAAGTTTTGATCATAGATAGGATTTGAGCTCTCAAATAATTATAGAGTTACCCTTTCCAGGACTTTTACTTAGTTTTTTTTTCAAATGTTCCCTATTTTTCTGTTTAGTGAAAGTAAAATTTAAACATTTTTAGCCCTAGTGGGCAAAATTAAATAGGTGAATTTAATGTTAAATTAGCTAATGAAAAGTAGTCCTGGTTGAAGGTTTCTCTAGGATTAATTTTTAATTGGTATGTTGTACACATTTATTATTGTTAAGCACTTTAGTATACATAGGCGGGATATTCAGAGCAGTTGCTCACTGTGCAATAAGGATGCACCAGCGTAAATGCGCCAATGCCTGGAAAGTGATATTCGCAGCAGCAGCAGGCGCGCGCAGTGCAAGTTCCAATATGCCAATGCGCACGACAATGAATGCATGTGCAAGTGCAGGGAGTAGCCATGCATAAACGGCACAGTGTGATATTCAATGGCAGGTGATCATAGTTGGAGCAAATGGGACTTATGAGAGCAGACTGTGTAATATAAAAGTGGGAGCAAGTGAGGGAAGGAGGCTTGCACCAGAGGGGGAGTCACAAAGAGGGAGAGTGAGGGAGCAGGCTGAACAGCTGAAGGGGAGCCACAGGGAGTGAGGCAGGCTGGGAGGCACACAGTGTGGACCAGGGAGTATGACACTGCCAGAGACTTGGAGTGTGAGCATGTGTGTGTGTGTGTGTGTGTGTGTGTATCTGTGTGTGGGTGCGAGACAGGGTCCGAGGCAACACGCAGTGAGTGCCAGTGGCACCCAGCACAGGACGGGCTGCACAGGGGCCCAGAAGGTGGGAAGTGGAGGCCACAGACTGCAGGCCAGGCAGCCAAAACACAGAGTGCGCCAGTGCAGGGGCACAGATGCCAGCACACAGTCGGGGCCAGGGAGAGCTGCCGGGAGGGGTGGATGTACAACCCAGGACATGGCCAGTGCCATATTCCAGATGGAGGCAGTAATGAGGGGTGTGAGGAGGCAGTTCACAGACCAGTGCAGCTGTGGAAGGAACTGTTGGAGGTATGCCCAGAACAGGTGGTACCGTGTCCACATCACCTTCGAACAGTACAGTGATACAGAGATTGTGGGCCGGTACCACCTGAACTGGGCTATTCTGAGGTGGTTTGTGAGCTGTGTAGTGAGGAGATGCAGGCACCCACAAGATGGAGCCATGCCCTGTTGGTGGAGACAAAGGTCACAGCCGTCATGCCTGCTCACCACGGGACCTTCCAGAGACCAACAAGGGACACCACAGACATAACCCAGTCAGCCACGCCACGGCTTCTCACACACCTCATCGCTGACTGCCACATGCTGCAGAGTATATCCATTTCCCAGCACACAGGCAGAGTGCACACCAAACATGCAGGAGTTCCACAGGGTGACACATTTGCCTGGCATGCTAGGGGCCATTGACTGCACCCATGTCGGCATCTCAGCACCCTGGGCCGGGAGGGTAGCGTGCATAAACTGGAAGGGCTACCTCAGTGTCAACTGCCAGGTGGTGTGATGCCGGGGTGCATAATCAATGTCTGTGGCACACACCCTGGAGGAGCACTTGATACCTTCATCTGGCACCAGTCAGCACTGTGCCACAGGTTCAAGAGTGGGACATCCCACTGGCCACCTAGTCGGTGAGTATGCTGCAGATGCAGTATGCTGGGAACAGCAGGGCAGGGCAGGGCAGGGTGTGGGGTGGTAGGGCATGGCTGCCAGGGAGTGTAGCCGGGACAGCTGGGAGTGTATTGACACAGTCCACCATGCTAACCAGACATCTCTTCACACAGGTGACAGTGGCCACCCACTCCAGCCATGGCTGCTTACCCCATACCGCGCCCATCAACCCCCATCACAAGAGCAATACAACAGGCACACACCAGCACACAGAACATCGAGTAGGTGTTTGGGCTGCTGAAGGCTTGGTTCCATTGACTGGACAGGTCTTGTGGTGCTCTACAGTACAGCCCCTCAAAGGCCTGTGGCCTATTCTGGGCCTGCTGCATACTACACAACATGGCCACTGACTGTGGGATAGCTGTCGAGGTCGAAGAGGGGACAGCAGTGGAACGACAGGATGCTGGGCCTGGAGGTGGTGGGCGGTCCCCTCCAGGTGAAGGGACCTCTAGCTGACCAGGATGGCCCAGCAGCACAGGGACACACTGCAGAGGAGCACTATGGAGTGCACAGGTAGGTGACCATGGCCACATGCAAGGACCAGGGCCTATGGCACAGTGGACAGGCACGCATGGGTGAGCCCGTGCAAGGGACAGCCGGACGGGGTGTGGACAGGTGTGGGACTGACACTGTGGCAGCATGCAGCACAGCCCTGCACACCCCTACCCACACACCCATACACACACCATGACGCAAGACCCACCATGCCCCCACCCAGAGGTGGGAACTGGGCATGTGTCAGAAGCTGAGCACCAGTGCACGGTGGCAGTCAGCATTATGCTGGCATCATCATGCACATGCCACAGTGGCCAGCAGCTGGGCAGGTGGGCACATGGCCCACGTGCAGCATCGACCATGGATGCCACAGCCATGGGATGCACACGCCACACCAATGTGCACACAGGGCAGCAGCATACGGGCGGATGTGGAGGTGAGCGTTCAGGAACACCGCACAGTGGCATGGCCACCATGGACACGTGGACAGCCCTGCCAAAAATGCACAGCGGACACAGGCTGAGTGTCACTCTCAGGGAGTGTCATAGACAGTCCCCAGGGTGACACTCTGGAAGCACGACAGGGTCCTTGCAGGTGTCTGCAGGCCTCCAAACATGCCCGCTCCAGGTGTGCTCAGAATGCCCACAGTGGACCCTGCATTGACACAGTGGGGGTCGCATGACACTGGGCCAGAGGGGTGGAGAATGCACTCCACAGAGTCTGTGGTAGATGGCCACACATCAGGAAGGCTAGTGGCGCCAGTCCGGCAGTGACCGCAGCGGTGAGTCGATCCTTGGCTGCAGTCTTGTCTGCCCACATTTGCATGTTCTCAGCCAGGAGCAGGGCAAAGTCCCTGTCCTGCTGCCCTGCTGCCTAGCACAGCTCTGAGCAAAGCACATGCACCCCTGCCACAACCAGCACCTGCTGCTCAACAGAAGCCCGGAGCAGATGGGTGTGCTCGTCCAGGCAGCGCCTGGGCGCATAGGCACTCTGCTACCCACAGGTGTAGCCAGGCCCCGCAAAGGTGGGTGCTGCACGGCTGGTCCCTCCTGGGCTGGGTGTCAGTGCGTGCGCCATCGGCTGATGCTGCCCCAGGCCCCCTCAATGCCATCCGGATGCTGCCGCTGCCTCCAGCCGCTGTGCAAAGGGTATCACCTGCGTGGCTGCACCCACCACCACCACCGCCGCCAGCCATTGCCACACCAGTGGCAGCTTTGACGATGCCAGTCACAGCATCAGGTGAGCAGGCAACCACCACCAGGACACTGTCTGCGCTGCCGTGGCGTGGTGGTGGTATTGGCGCCTCTCCCAGGGCCACAACATCACTGTCCGAAATGAAGGTCTCACATCATTAGATCCAGGCCCGCCCGATCTGTGTTTCAGCACACAGGACACCATGTCTGGCATCATGCTGTAACACAGCCAGGGTCTCATCTGCACCCACGCCACAGGCATCTGGATGGACAGTGGTGCTGGCCTGCAGTCAATCTGGCCCCAGAGTCTGGTGGAGGTGGATGGATAGTCCTCCGGGTCCAGGACCACCACCACGGTGGACACCCCACCCCGCGCTGCATGCTGGTACTCAGGAGCTGAAAGGAAACACAGCCAAGATTAGTGTTGCTGTCGCCCACCCCTGCCTCCAGCCCCTGCCCCTTCACAGTCATACCAACCATGCAGTGATGGGCTGCCACCCATCTGGAAGCTTTCACTGGGTATGCCCTCAAAGGGCGCTGCACTGCATGGTGGCCACCACCATCTCCTCCTGCAGTTGTCAGTTGGGGCACGGCAGGCTGACCCCAGCATGTGGCGGCCGCGCTGACCGGATGGCTGCCACCTTCTCCTTGATCCGCCTCTGGTCTATGCCGACCTTCTTTTGCACTCCTGCACAGACCATTGGTGGTGCCCTGCTGGTTCACAGCATGGGACACACCCTCCCATGCTGTTGCCCGGCCTGTGGGGTGCCTGTGGAGTCACTCAGGAGTGGCTCTTGGTCCAGGTACGCCTGGAATAGCGTCCGACTCTGCCCTGGTGAAGTTGGGCCTGCTCTTGCATGCAGGCCCATGGTCCTCATTCTCCTTTCTATCAGTCATGCTTTCTCCTGTGGGGAATGACATGTGTTAGTACAGCCTGGTAAATCCTCCACCCTCCCATTCCACCGCCTTGACAGCCCCCAGCATTCCTCATACCTCTAAGTGATGCAAATACCGGTCCATTCCCTTGCATTCCAATGGTGCCTTTATAGCGCAATGCATGCAAATGAGGGTTGTGCAACTATAATGAGATGCAAATGCAGAAGATGCGGCTGATAGGCTAATAAGCTGATTTGCATATTGTGGCTGAATATCACTAAGTTGCACATTGCTCAATGAGACTGCGCATGTACAAGTCAATGTGCAACATTGTGACATGTGCAACAGCCCATGCCACGGCACGCCGCTGCGTGTCACTGTCATGCATGCCAGTGGCATGGCTGATGCACACTGCACGATAGGCAGTACAGTGCCCATCTGCTATTGCACACATGGTGCTCGGCGCGCTTTATGGCCTATGGCACCTGGGCCACAGTGCCAATAGTGCTGTGGTGCCATGATGCTGATGGTGCCCCTGCACATTGGTGCCATGGCACCCTGTGCTATGGGTGCCATTGTGCCTCACGCTTTGGGGCTGTGAACCATGGATTCCACATGCCCCTACCGGCACCATGCATGCCATGCCCAATGGCACTGTGGCGCAGGTGTGCTCGGGCCAACCCTTGACCCCATGGTTGTCCTTTGCTCTTCTGGGCATCCTGTGGCACGTGGCAGTGCTGTGTTGCTGAGTCGTGCATCTCCATGCCTGCACGATAGGTGGTGGCAGCACATCACAGTGCAAGCCGTGCATCCCAGCACGTGTGGCTCATGCGCTGCTGGGTGCCATTTTGTATTGCCGAGCAAGCTGCAGACATGCCATGCTGTACAGGTCCCAGGGCTCCTAACTGCACCCAGGTGGAGCTGGCAAACCACATTGCACTCATGGGGCCACATGCTGGCACCTTGTTCAGCCAGATGCCCTTCAACAGGCCTCGGACTGAGGTGTGGCAGGAGGTGGCTGAAGGTCTGGAGGAGGCCACAGGTGCCGGTGCACTGGGGAGCAGTGCAGGCACTGCTATGGGGACCTGCAGCAGAGGGAACCTGAGTGGCTACGGACACTGTAGGCACATGTCCGGAGGGTGCCGTGCCACGGCCTGGTAAGTGAACATCGCATGTGCCCATTCCCATCCAGTGGTCTATGGGGTGGTGCCATTGGCACGCCATGCTGTGGGGAGCTGGGGCTGTGCATCCTGTTGGCTGTGGTGGTACACTGTGGAAGCCCTGTGCCACTGCTCCACTGACATGCTGGGCAGGGTGTCACACTGTGCTATCAGAGGCCTGTGGTGTTGCCTGGTATTGATGTGTCTTTCTCCATATTTCCTCCTAGGCCCTGAAGATTGGAGGTGTGCTCATCTCACAGGTGCTGCGGTTGGGCCAGAACAGGCCACCGCAGAGAGCCAGTGGCAGGCCATATGGGCGGTGCTGCTGGACAGCCACGAGGTGCACCACGGCATGCAGGTAGGCACTATTCCATGCTTCTTTGTTGTGCAGGGTGGGCGGTGGGGTGGGGTGGGTCAAGGCCCCTGTCTTATGGCCTCCAGCTGTGCACTGCCTGTGGTGTCCATTGCACCGTGCTGTGGCTATTGCACATGTGGGTGGCTGCTGAAGATGGGCTGTGGGTGCACCTGGGTCCTGGCTGTACCACTGCCATCCTACTGCATAGCCATGTTGTCTGCCTGCCATGGCAGTGGTGTGCTGTGCATGGGCAGGTTGGCGTGCAATGTTCTGCATTGTTGTGTGTCCTTGGTAAGTTGCTTGTGTGGGTGCACTCACTGTGGGTGGCTGCTTGCTGGCCAGGGGCACATGTCATCGATGCCCGCTGCACCGCAGTGGGTGGGCTGCAGCGTTCTGGACATGCACTCATACGTGTTCACTCCTTTGTCCTAGTGTGTCGGTCCCCTGACGTCCATGCAAGGCTACTGAGGCAGATCCTGTGTGTGTCCACTGCCATGCTCCAGGTGGAAATGCGCTGCTGGGGATGTTGCAGCGCAAATGGCGGCACCAATGACAGTATCAGCCTACTGTGGGCAATGGATGGCTGTAGTGCCCATTGGCCCACTTCATTTCCTCCTGAGCCCCCTCCCTGCTCTCTTCCTTGTCTTCTTCTTTTGCCTTTCCCCTGACCCCTGCCTCCCTTCCCTGAGCTCCCTGTTTGTGGGTGGTCCCACCTTTCCCTGTTCCCATTACCCTGCTCCTTGTATATATGTGTATCATTTTATATGCCTGTTGCAATACATTATTTTATGGTTACCCACCTGTGCCTGTGTCTGCTTTGCAGCTGGTGTATGGAGCCATGCTGCAGCGGTGTGCATGGCTGCTGTGTGGTACGGCTGGGGTGGACGGGGGTTGTATCTGGTGATGCTCCACCATGGGATGGGTGGGGTGGCTGTGGCCTGTCTTTTCAGGTTGTGTGGTGTGTGCCTTGTGTGCTGTTCACCTGTGTGTTGCTGGCTGTCGTCCAGGTGGCATGTCCTGTGCCTCCCTGTAGGGGTTGCTAAGAGTGCAGCAGGGGCGTTGTTGGCACCCTGCCACTGTACCACTGTGGTGCGCATGGTCATGTGCCTACTGCTGCCTCATACTCCCTGGTCAGCGTGGCCTCATGTGCCTTGCCTCTCACCTGGCACACTCTGCACCCTGGTAATGGGCCTCCATCCTCTGTGGCTTGCCTCCTGCTGTGCCTGTTGCCTTTTCATGTGTATCCTGGTGCATGCTCCTCTGCACCTTGCATCACTGCCTGCTGCTGTTAGCTTGGCTTGCTCCTGCGCATCCCTGGTTGCGCTATTGTGCCATGACATGCTCCTTGGTGCATCCCTGGTTTGACGCTATGGGCGCATCCGTGCCATATTCAGCCACATTGCGCAGGCATATCCTGTCATGTGCAGCTTTTGAATATCATGCCCATTGCGCCATGGCACAGTGAAATTGCACTGCGCCCTCTTGCACCTGCCTCTGGTGCATTTCTGAATATCCGCCCATAGAATATATGCATTAGATTGCCTTTTGGCTTTTTAAGGTATTGTCACTTTAAGGAATGGTCACATGGTAATAGCCTTTGGGCTACATAATGGATGTATGTCCCAACTGGATTTTATCTTTGTAAAAGCCAATGGATTGGAGACAGGTCAGATGCTAGTTCGAGTGTGCTTCTGTAGCTGTTCTTCAAGCTTCACGCTGAAAATAAAAGTTTTTTAAGCCAGTTTGATGGTAAGCCCATTTTGAGTGTGTGTTTGAGTACCGTGATTTTCTTCTAGCTATATTCATTCAGTATCTCTGCTTTTTCACTGTCCTCTCTGCCCACCCACCTCCACTTTATTCAGCCTCACTGTCCTGCCCTTTGTGTTTCTTTCGTCTCTAATGTGCCTATAAAGGTTTTATCCTCTTCTTAACTGAGTTGGCTATCTTTTCTCGGTTTTGGCCTTTGCTATTCTGACTGCCTTCATCACTTCCTTCTGCTTTAACTGGTACAGTTTTCTGTCCTGCTCCTTCTGTGTTTCCTTATACTTCCTGAATGTTATCTTTTCTCCTAACCTTCCCCGCCACTTATTTTGAGAACCATGGTGTTTTTTCTTTCATTTTGATTTGTTTATTTGCTTCACACAAAGGCTTGTTGCCTCTGTGATAGCTGTTTTGATGTTTCCAGTGTTGCTCCACCCTCCTTCTTGCATGTTTGCCAGTGCTTTTCTGAGACACTCTCCCATTTTGACAAAGTCAGCCCTCTTGAAGTCCAGTACCCTCACTTTTGTATGGCTTGACTCTACAGCAGAGTTTATCATGAACCACACTGTTTGGTGGTCACTTGTTCCCAGATGGCTACCCACTTCTAGATCTGAGATCCCTCTCCATCCCCATTTGAGAGTACCAGGTCTAGGATTGCTCCTCTCAAGTGGGTTCCAACACTAGCTGTCTGAGGCATGCCGCATGTAGGGCATTGAGAATGGCCCTGCTCTTGGTTGTGGCTGCAGCAAAGGTGCTCCAGTTAACATCTGGCATATTCAGGTCCCCATCAACAATATCTCCCTTTCTCTGCCATCCTAAGGATGCCTTCTATCATTTCTTGTCCATTTTCTTCCCCGAGATGGGGGTCTGTATACAACCCTGTGAAGATTATGGTGCCATTTTCAGTCTCCAGGGTAACCCACAGTGCCTCCTCTCCTCCTGTTAACCCTTTTGTTCCATTGCTTTGATCCCTTCCTTACATAGAGAGCTACTCTCTTCCAAAACCTCTCAGAAGATGGGATGCCTAACTAAAGCCAAAAATATCTGGCATGAAGACTGGCAAATTGCTCATAGATAAGTGCAAAAAAAGCCTTATTAAATGCACATACTACAGCCCCAAATTGCTCTAACAGTACACCAATGTTTCACACCAGACCATGGCATAAAGTAACATAACAAATTTAGATAAACCTATGGTGATCACTACAAATACAAAGGGTATAAGCAAGATTCATGGCAGCTGACTTGGGGATCCACCTAACTTGAACGTACTTGCTCAAATTGTCAGTTAGACACTCTCTCCCATGCCACCCAGAAATCAGTAACAAACAAAGATGCTAATGGGGATAGACTGCAGGATCTCTGGGAAGAAGCAGAATGAGGGTCCTTACCAGGTCTAGTGAAGCCAAGTCAAACTGAGGTGCAGAGAGAACTTCGCCAGCTGTTTAACTTGAATCCTTCAGCCTCACCTGTGCACTGTCAGCTGTATCCTTTTGATGACACCAGCTCCTCTGTTCCTGATGTTTGTCCCATGGGAGAGGGGTAGTAGTTGTAGCTGCTACCTTGTCCATATGTTAGGGAGGAATTAACTTGGTAGGCACCATATTAGTGGGCTGCTCTGATGCTCCAATCAAATAGGTTGGAGAGGTTGAGCACAGAGCCTGCTATTTGTTCTGTATGGAGGATATTCCCACTCTTCCAGCAGACAAGATGGATGACTGTGAGCTCCTATTGTGGCTTCTCAAGTGGAACAGGAAATGCAGTAGGTTTTTTCTGTGTCTGTTAGTTCTTCCATCACCGCTTCCTCCCCATCACAGTCCAGTCCTTGTGGTGTGTCTGTTGTAGGTCCATCATTTGCCTGGGTTCTGGGTGCAGTGCATGCTGTTGAGCCTCAACTTCCATGGGGTTGAGTGGTTGGTAAGGAGTCGAGGGGGACACCAGAGGGAGCTTGTGATGTGTAGAAAGATTGGATGTGTTGTACCAATGTTGAGGCAGCCTCTGGTGTGTCACAGTAATGTGAAACTCCAGTAATTAGTACTCACACAGCTGCTGGGTATCTCATGGAGAATTTGAATCAAACTGTGCCAGTTGTTTTCTTGCCATGGTAAAGGTTCTCTGGTGCTGTGAAAGTTTTGCCAAAAGTCTCAAAAAGACATTTTTGATGTCCTTGCCACATTAAAGGCCCTCACATTCATGACAGTCTTTATATGTTTTCATTTACAGGAACTCTGGGGTGCCTTGCAAGTATCAGTCTTAGTCGTGCACCAGCGGGTGGGAGACAGCAGGCCAGAGAGTAGTGCTTGTTCTATTTCAATGGATGGGCAGTCAGGGCATTGAGTAGCTCCATATCATATTTTGTAGAAAGAGGGAGACATCCAACTCCTGCACCCTCAGAAACCCAACAAAGCAAATGTTATTTCCAGATCTGTTTTCCATGTTTCCACCTTGCTTAATAAGTACCGAATTGTTAAGGCCTGTTCTCTCAGGATGGCCTGGTATTCTGCCCACATTTCCACTACCGCCAGCCTGTTTTCCATTAAGGTTACTCCGGTACTCAGATAATGCATCTCTTAGACAATGACGGCTGAAGTGGCTTTCAAGCCCACTGTATGTTGTAAGAGTTGTATCAACATTCTGATTATCTCCTGCAGGCTGAAAGTGGATGCTTGTGCCACGGTGCCCTCAGCGCAATCTTCCAGGCAACATCCATGCTTGTAGTAGGCCTGCTGAAGCTTAAGTCTGCCAGTACTCTACTTAGGAGGTTGAAGAATTATTGCTAGTCTTGATGACAAAAATAAAAGCATCTGGTGATTCTCCACATCTAGCACTGTAAGTTACTGCTGACTATTATCAGATTGGGTATTTTTTCAGCTTGAATGGTGAAGGATTACTGAAGGATAGATAGAGCTATACCAATTGAAGTTTCCATCTTGTCTCATGCCAGAAAATGTCCCTCCACAATTTTATCAATTGTAAGCAAAATGTTTGCCTTAAAACCCAAAAGAGAAGGGCTTTAAAAGATAACACTTGGCTTTTAGTCTGCCTCTATAGCACAAAGCACAATAAAGGCTCAGAGGGACCCCAAATGGTGATGAAAAGAATGCATCAGAGGGTTCTTCTCTTCATAAGCAGCAGTCACTATCAAAGGGATAGACTAGAAAGATAAATTTGCTCAGTCATCAGAAAGGCATGGAAAAGAGGTTAAGGTAACAGAGTGTGTGAAAGGGGAACACTGATTCCAGTGATGGCAAACATACAAACAAGGGCCTCAAAGCAGGTGCTGGAACCAGTACCTGCAAGGAAAAAGCAAAAGAAAGCATATCCCTGCCTCTCCTCCTGTAAAGGAAAGGAGAAGGCAGTGAAACAGAACCAAATTCCCTCACCAGAGAACATAGCAAGACTATGGCAATTTTTCAAGGCCTTTAAAGCTATGGAAAATTTATTTAACGTGCCTGCCCCTCCCGCCTTCCCTGGGCTCTGGTTACAGACCATTTGCTGGTAGAGGATGGGAACAGATATGAAGAGAATGAGGAAGCTGAACCCATAGAGCCTAATGGTTCTGCCAATCAGGAGTTGGGTCCTCCTCCCAGGGCTACAGAGGATTATATCTTTACTCCTCATTCATTAAAACAGATGGTGAACACCTTCAATATCACCTCTCATGAAACAGAGAAGAGGACATAAGAAATGGAGTTCATGGACATGATGGGACTAGCCCCAACAAGGAGACTTTTAGTCCCCATCCACAAGCCCCTCCAAAGGCCACATCAAAAGCATGTCAGCACCTAATTCAGCTTGTTGGCATTGATAGGAATCTTGAGGGTGTCCGCAGACACGAAATTGGCATGAACTCTAGTGTCTTTGAACTGTGGTTTGTGAACACTTTGGTGAATAAGATTCTACAAAGATTTTTCTATAAATGTAAGCAAATATATTACTGGATTATTATAACATAAATATTTCTGAAAAATCTTTTAGGAAGCCTTTGAAAAAGCACTATACGTGCAAAACGTCATGGCTAAAGAAAAAAATAAAACAGAAGAAATTTATCACAGTCTGGCATCCTTCAATTTCTTGTCTGTGGACACCCTCAAGCTATTATAAGACCCTTGTGAAACAAACAAATGACTTAGAACAGTAACCATTCCCCTGGTGACTAGCTTTGGCTACTCTTTCACAGTATTGAAAAGAAATCTGAAAAGAGAATCTAGTGAACAGACAGGGGATAGAATACCTGTATGCCCATCCTGATCATGAAGGAGTGGTGCAAGCAGCTGTTTGTGAGAAGGCCAATGTGCCTCTCTGTGCAGGGCCTCCTGAAAAGGATTCGAGAAAACTCAATCCTATGGCCCAAAAAAGTGTACACAAAAGCTTCTCTGCTTCTAAAACAGGCAGTTTATTTGGCACATTGTGGCCAGTACCAAAAAGCACTGTGGAATGCAGTACTGGCTCTGAGTGAGATAGTGGATAGTGAGGTGCCACAACAAAGCCAGCCCTGGATGCCACTAAGTTCCACATGGCTGTAGACACCAATGACTCTGCTTCATGAATCTTGGCTTATACAGTTGTACTGAGGAGGTTTCCTGGCTAAGAGCTACCATCCTTACCCACAACAGTCAGACTAAAGCTGGCCATTAATTTGCCCTTGGAGGAAATTCCTATTTGGTGACAAAAAGTCATACATGAAAAGTGGATGAGTAAAAAATCACTTTAAGGGAAAGGGAAAGGGAGATTGTTTAGCAGAAAAGGCACACTGCGCCATAGCTTGTTTCCAGGTTCAACATAGGAGCACAAGGAAGTTAGGTGACTTGTTCAGGGTCACACGGTATGCAAGAGGGGCTATGGGATACAAACCCAGGTCTCCAGATTTGCGGCTCAGTGCCCTAAACCACAGTGCTATACTGCTTCCTTTAAAGGATTCTACTGAGAAAAAAGGCATCCGCTTCCCCTGTAGGCCTTATGGAAAGGAAGGCATGGGCAGTGGTTACAGTCCAAGACCCTATGCTACCTATGAGTACCAGCATCAGAGATATTTCTACAGAGCAGGAGGGGCTTCAGGCATGGTGCAGCACTAGTCCCCAACCCCAGCCAAAACAAAATTCCTAACACTTTTGTCCAGTTCATCAGTCAGCCATTGCAAGTGGGGGTAAGGCTGACCCACTACGATAGAAAACAACTACCTCAGACAAATGGGTCCTGGAAGAAGTATATCGGGATTGTCCCTGTAATTCCAAAAGTTTCCCAAACTAGAGACAAAAACTTCCCAGCTCACTCACCAACAGAAAGAATTCTGCTGGAACTGGAAGTAAGAAAACTGCTGCAGGCAGAAGCAATAGAAAAGGTTCTTTCCTCACAGTAGGGAAAGTGTCTGTTTTAAGATACTTCCTGACCCACAAGAAAAATACAGAATTATGACCAATTTTAGATTTAAGATATCAGAACAAACATATAAATAAAGAAAAGTTCAAGGTGGTCACATGAGCATAGTGCTATCTCTACCATCATGACATTGGTTGAGATCACGGATCTGAAGGACGCCTACTTCTACATTCCAGTCAGATCCAGGCACAGAAACTATTGTATCTTAAGTTTAGGCTGTGAAACTGCCAGTATCAGTTGCAGCCCTTTCCTTCGCTCTCAGTCTGGCACCAAGTGTGTTCAAAAGTGCCTAGCCATGGTGGCAGCTCATCTAAGAAAACAAGGTGTGATGGTTTTCCATACCTAGATGACTAGCTAGTCTCAGGAAAACAAAACAAAATGCAATGTACTGTACTCCATGCAACAGATAAGAGCACATTAGAGAACCTAGGATTTCTAAAAATCTTCAGAAGTCCTAGACAGAATACAGATACATAGATAGATACATAGACACTGTCGGCAGATAATGGCCTATGGACCACCTAGTCTGCCCATTTGAGCTTGTAAGTTCCTTTACATTTTCTAGAAGTCTGTTGTACCTTACCCTGACTTCCAGAATTACCTAATGTCTATCCATGCATTCTTAAATCCTTGATTGTTTCAGCCCCACCACTTTCTCTGGTAGGGTGTTCCACTTGGCCATCACCCTTTCTGTGAAGACATTCTTCCAGACTTTTCCTCTGAATCACCCTCCCTCCAACTTCATCCCATGCTCTCTAGTCCTAGAACATCTTTTCACTGGAAAATAGTGTATTGCTGCACCCTGTTCCTTCCTGTAAGGTACCTGTATATCTCTATTATATCCCTCTCCTTCCTCTTCCCCAGGGAGTACATACTAACATACTACTAACATACTAAAATGCCAGCAGAATAGGTCTAACGGTCTTTCGCGTCTGCTCATTTGGTCAGCCCCCACCCTGGATGCTAATCTGCTGCCCCCTCGCCTTCTCTGGCTTCTCCTTCCCAGTTCCAGATATTCTCGCTGCATTGGATTTGCTTCCAGAACCCTTCCCCAGTACCTTTCCACCCCTCTTGAACCCCTCCACCGTCTCTGCCTCCACCAGCCCCTAGGCAGCACATTCCATGGCTCCACCACCCTCTCAGTGAAGTAGCACCTCCTCCTTTCTCCCCTGAATCTTCCCCTCCAGCTCCACCCATGCCCTCTAGTGGTCCCCTCCTCCTTCCTTGGCACCCGACTGTTTCCTCCTATTTACCCCTTCATGTACCTGAAGACCTCTCATCATGTTCTCCTGGTCCTTCTCTCTTCCAATGTGTACTATTTAGCTCTTAGAGCCTCTTCTCATAAGTCCTGTCCCCAAGCCCCAAATTATTTTGGTTGCCCTCCTCTGGACCCTCCAGGAGTTTAATGTCCCTCTTTAAGTGTGGCCTCCAAAACTGCATGCAGTACTCAGGTGCAGCCTCACCAAGCAGTTATACAGAGGGAGTATCACTTCTCTCCTTCTGGAGGTGATCCCCTAGCGATGCATCCCAGCATCCTGTTGGCCTTGGCTGCTGCCCTCCTACAAGTCTCCAAGTTGTTCATCTTGATCCACCACCACCCCCAGGTCCCTCTCAGCCATCGAGACTTGTAGCATTTGCCCCCAGGGTGTACACTTGGCCCGGGTTTCTGGCCCCAGGTGCAGTACCTTGCATTTTCCTGCATTGAACCTCAGCTTCCACTTTCTAGACCATCTTTCCAGAGCCTCCAGGTTCCCCTATAGGGCCACCCTCCCTCCTCCCCATCCACCACCGCCCCCAGTTTTGAGTCATCCGAAAGAGACTCATCTCACTCCTGATACCTGTCCTTATGTCAGAGATGTAGGCATTGAACAGGAGGGGCCCAAGGACTGATCCTGTGGGACCCTACTGAACACCCTCCTTGGGGATGAGACAATCCCACCACCACGACCCTCTGGGTCCGTCCTGGAGCCAATTGCCTATCCATCTGATCATCTGGTTCCCCACCCCCATTTCTCCCAGCTTATCCAACAGGCCCATGTGAGGAACAGAGTCAAATGCCTTGCTGAAGTCTAGAAATAGGACATCCACTGGTCTACCAGGTCCAAGGCACTCGTCACCCAGTCATAGAACTCCACAAGGTTTGTCTGACACGATTTCCGGGACTGCTGTCTAGCGTCCAGGCACCCTGACTTTTCCAGGTCCCCCCAGCCTCTCCTTGACAATGCCCTCCATCACCTTGCCCACCACTGATGTCAGGCTGACAGGCCTGTAGTTCCTGCCACTTCCTTGATCCCCTTGTGGATAGGCACTATATCGCCACCTTCCGGTCCTGGGGCACCACCCTGTCCTCAGAGAGATGGTGAAAAGCTCCGCCTGGGGTTTCGCCAGGACATCCAAGTTCCTTCAGCACTCTGGGATGTAATTTATCTGGCCCCGTGCTTTCTCCATCTTAAGGGACCTGAGGGCTTCCCTCACTCTCTGCTGTGATTTCCACTTCTGCTACCTCTTCTCCTTGCTAGCCTCCCCCTCCTGCCAGTGATGCCTCCCCTCTCCCCAGACCGCCCGATCGGTGAGGTCCCCCTTCCTCAGTATCATTGTCTCCTCCATGTATGATGCAGCACCCCATTTTCTTGGTGAAAACTGAGGTGAAGTACTCATTTAGTACCTCAGCCTGCTCCCCAGGTCTTGTGCCCATCTCTCCCTGTTTTAATCCTGCTAATCTGCCCTTCACCCTTCGTTTTCCCCAATGTATCTAAAGAACCCTTGTTCCTCTCCTAATTTCCCTGGCCAGGTTCAGCTCCTTCCTTGCCTTGGCCGCCCTCACCACCCTAGTGGCCCTTCTAGCCATCAGCTTGTACTCCCTTGATCCCTTTCACTCCTTGAGCACTTGGAATTGCCTATAGGCTGCCTTCTTTCCCGACTACCTCCTGGACCTCCTGGTCCACCAGCAGGGTTTTTGGGCCCTCACCATTTTCGTCTTACTCTTGCACAGGTGCTGGTAGCATCCTGCACCCTCTCCAGATGATTTCCCACCTACTATCAGCGTCCATGTCTGACCCAATCCCATTCAAATGCTCTTGGGATCCTTCCATTTCCTTAAAATCCGCCCCCTAGAGTCAGTTACCTCCGTCTTTGTGCAGCCTTCTACCCCTCCTAGGTCCAGGTAGAACCAGACCGTGGCATGGTCACTCCCACCAATGGGTTCCTTACCTCCAGGCCTCCAATCTGGTCACTGTCTGCCAGGACCATATCCAGGTACAAGGCCTCCTGGTCGGTTCCCCCACCTGCTGAGTTAGGAATGTGTCTTGAAAGACATCCAACAACCTCTGTTCCCTGGCCACCGAGGATGTCATAGTCTCCCAGTCTGTTCCTGGCATGTTTAAGTCCCCCAACACCACCACCCTTCCCTGCCCAGTCTGCAGTGTCTCCCAACATCTGCCACCAGACTCTCCTCCAGCTCCTCCGCCTGTGCAGGGGTCTATACACCACTCCTATTTTTACTCTCTTGCCCCCCTTGTTATCAGGTGACCCAAATCGCCTCCACGGTTCCCTCGGCTCTTCTACCCCTCTGCCAATGCAGTTTTGACTATCATTGCTACCCCTCCTCCCCTTCCTCCCCTGTCCTTCCTGAACATAGTGTAACCTCCAGGTTCAGGTATTTCAGCCTGTCCTCATAAGACTTGTGATGCAATCCCTGTACCATCTTTGTTGCCCTTTGTTACTCTTGTCTGAACCTTCTCTACCCTATGTCCTTACTTAGGTAAGGTCTTCAGAACTGTACACTGTATTCCAGGTGGGGCCTCACTAGTGTCTTGTTAATTGGAATTACAACTTCCCTTTTCCTCCTGGTGATGCCCCTGCTTATGCATCCCAGCATCCAATTTGTTTTACCTGCTGCCTTGTCGCATTATTTCCCTACCTTGGAGGTCATCAGAGATGATAACCCCAAGGTCCTTTCCTGCTTGGTGCATGCTATATCCTCACCCCCCCAACTGATATGTTATTCCAGGTTTTTGTGCCCCATATGCATTATCTTACACTTCTTTGAGTGGAATTTCAAATGCTTAACCCTTGACCATTCTTCAAGCTTCTGAAGGTCCCCCTCATTCTGTTTACACCTCTGGTGTGTCCACTCTGTTGCAGAGCTTAGTGTCATCAGCAAACAGGAAATTCTGCCTTCTAGGTCCTCGTTATGTCACTGATGAAGATGTTGAGTAGATCCAGTCCCAGCACTGATCACTGTGGTACCTCACTGGTCACTCTTCCTCTGTGGAGTGACAGCAATTACCACCACCCTCTGTGTCCTGCCCATGATCAATTACCCACCCATCACACTATTGTCCTTCCACGCCCATATTCCCAGTTTGTTTAGTAGCCTTCATATGGCACAATGTCAAAGGCCTTGCTGAAGACCAGATAGGCCATGTCCACTGCCCTGCCTTGATCCACCTTCCTTGTCACCCAGTCTAAAATTCAATGAGACTGGTCTGGCATGATCTCCCCAGTGAAACCATGCTGCCTTGAGTCCTGTAGCCGTTGGCAACCAGATGTTCCACCAATCTCTCCTTCAGTAATGTTTCCCAGATCTTCCCCACTATGAGGTCAGGCTGACTGGTCTACAGTTCCCTGCTTCTTCTTTGTTCCCGCTTTTGCATAAGGGGACTACATCTGCTATCCTCAGTCTTTGAGTACCACCCCTGTTTCCAGTGATCAGCTAAACAGTATTGCCAGAAGTTCAGCCACCTTTAGGACCTTGGGTGCACCCATCTGACCAATTGCTTTATTAACTCTTATTCCTTCCAGTTCCTTTGGGCCTTTTCCCATATAAAGGACTTGTGTCCATTCTGTGCTGTTCCACCCCTTGTACTCCATTCAGACCCATTACTCTCCTCTTCCTCAGTAAAGACTGAGCAGAAATATCTATCCAGTATGTCAGCTTTACTGTTGTCATCCTCCACATTGCCCCGTCCTCCGCATTCAGTCTCACTATCCCTCCCTTTGGCCTTCTTTTATCACTTATGTACCTGTAAAGGTTTTGTCCCTCTACCAACTGATTTTGCGATGGGCTCTTCTGTCTGAGCTTTGGCTTCCCTTACTGACCTCCTGCTTCCCTTTGTTTCTCCTGGTGCTTCACCCTATCCTCTTCTGCCTGTGTCTTTTTGTGTTGCTGGAATGCAGTCTTTTGGCTTTCATTTTCTCTGCTACTTCCTTGAAAACTATAATGGCTTCTCTTCCTTTTCCCTTACTAACCTGCTTAATGCATAATTATGTTACTCTTGTAATCCCTGTTTTAAATATTGCCCACTGTTCCTCCACCCCTGAGTCCCTCCCCATGCCCATTAGTGCCTCTTTCAAGCATGTCCCCATTTTCCCAAAGTCTGCCCTCCTAAAATCCAGGATACATGTTTTGTGTGGTTTGGTTCTGTTCCTTTAGTGATTTCAAACCACAGTGACCAGTGGTCACTGTTCCCCAGGTGCTCCCCACTGTTACCCCTATCACATTGTCTCCATTTGTGAGAATGAGGTCCAGTATTGCCTTCTCCTGAGTTGGTTCCATGACAAGTTGCTTAAGGAAGGCACCTTGAAGGAGTCCATGATAAATCTGCTCCTGGTTGATGCTGCTACTGGAGGCTCCAGCCCACAACTGGAAAATTGAAGTCTTCAAACTACTACTCCCCTTGTCTGACATCCTCTGGATGACTATCATCAACTTCTTCTTTATTTCTTCCTCCTGGGCTGGTGGTCAGTAGACCACCCCTGTGCAGATGGTTGACCACATTTTCTTTCCATCTTAACCCACAGTATCTCTCCCCCATTTTGCTCCTACTGGATCTTTGTGGCCTTTATGGCATCTTTCACATAAAGTGCCACTCCTCCTCCTTCCTGCCTGCCCTGTCTCTTCTGAATATGTTGTAGCTGGGTATGGCCATCTACCAGTCATGGTTATCATTACACCAAGTCTCTGCGATGGCCACAATGTCCAGTTTCGACTGTACCATGGCAGCCTCCAGATCCTCCACCTTGTTGCTAAAGCTGTTGGCAGTGGCACACATGGCTTTCAATGATGTGTACTCCTGGACTGTTTAGCTGTTCTACTCCAGCCTCCTCCTGGTTGTCCTTTATCCCTGGTTCTCCTGCTGTCTGCCATTCTGTTGAATTTTGCCCCTTTCTGCCTATCCACCCTTGGGTGCTAATCTCCATCTTTTGCACACTGATTTCTAGGGATAGCCCTCCTCCTGTTCATTGGTTCCCTCCTAGCTCTGAGGGGTGGGCAATTAGGTACCCTCCTTGCTGGCCTGCCACCCCCTTGGCTAGTTTAAATGCCTGTCCAGTAACATTTAAACTTATCATTGAGTGCTTGGATCCCCTCAGGATGGATGCAGGCCGTCAGGCTTGAGCAAGCTCACATCCCTCTAGGTGGGTCACCAGTCACCAATGAATCCAAACCCTCCTCCAGCACCAGTTCTTCAACCATGTGTTAAAGTTCCTGGTGCATGTGCTATGCTCTTCCATGCCTCTCACAGGTGAGTACAGTACACTCTCGATTATCCGACCTCCGTTTATCAAACTCCTTATCTAACGGACGGTCGGATTGTCTCACACTGTGTTAATTTAGTCATTAACACTGCATTGCACCTGCTGCTGTATTAGTACCAGTTAACACTTGATTGCACATTGATAGCACCTGCTGCTGCTCTTACTTAAGCCCCAGTTAGCAACTGTTTAGTCAGGTTTTGTATTCACTTAATGAGATGTCTACCAAGCGGAAGCAGGTTGTCCTCAATGTGTCCCAAAAATAAGAATTGTTGGCGCCTGGAGAATGGCGAGAGAGCTGCCGTTCTCGCCGATGAATATGGTGGTAACTCGACTATCAGTGATATAAAGGCTGCCAAAAACAAACTTAGAGACTTTGCTTTGACAATGGACTCGCAGCAGGGGCAGAGGAACGCAAGAACATGCGCTGCTGTAAGGACGAGCAGCGTGACAACGCTCTTTATCTCTGGTTCTGCCAGAGGCGTGAGAAGGGTACACCACTGTCTGGACCCCTTCAAGGAGAAGCACTAATTTTCCACTCCAGTCGAGAACACAGACCCCTACGGTAGCTAGTGAGGGATGGCTGACACGCTTTAAGCGGCGGCCATGGGATTCGCTAATCATGCCCTTTGCGGGAGAAACTTAGCGCTGCTGAGGAGTCTATTTCTCCTTTTAGCAAATTCCTGACATTGTAGAAAGCACCGTCTTGTCCCTGACCAAATCTACAATGCAGATGAGACCGGGCTGTTTTGGTGATGTTTGCCAGATCGTACTCTGGCACATGGTGGTAGCGAGAGGCTCCTGGCTTCAAAAAGCCAAAGACAGGGTCACGATCTTGGGCTGTGTTAGCAGCAGCTGGGACCCATAAACTTAAACCTGTGCTTGTGGGCAAATCCAGGCAGCCTCGGTGCTTTAAGCACATAAATCTGGGTTCCCTTCCAGTGCACTACGAGGCTCAACACAATGCCTGGATGGACAGTTCTATTTTTATTAGATGGTTTACGAACACTTTGTGCCCCAAGTAAAGCTCATCTACGCGCAAACATCTCCCTCCTTGCCATCTTGCTGGTTGACAATTCTCCAGCGCATCCTGAAATTGCCAATGTCAGGACTCGGGATGGGTACATCAAGTGTATGTTTTTGCCTGCAAACACCACTAGCAAACTGCAGCCCTGTGACCAGGGTATATTAGAAATTTTCAAACGCTGCTATCGTAAAAACTGTTGCAAGCAATTCTGGCAGAAGCAAACCAGCAATTGTCCATCAGTGCAATCATTAAGGCACTCACACTGAAAGATGTTGTGTACATGTGTGCGAGGCTTGGGATGCTGTACTGCCAGAGACAATTCAGAAAGCATGGGCGAAGGAGGGATTCAAACATCCAGAGATGATGTTGCACCAGAACAGGATTCTACAGACTCAGCCGATCCGCACTGAGTTCTGAGTTAGATGAAATCTGCAGATTGGCATCATTGTTGCCAGAACCCATCCTAGCAGATGAAATAGAGGATTGGCAGATGTGTGATTCTGGGGAGAATGGGCAGGAGCTCATGATGGACGAAGCGATTATCGACTTTGTCCAGAAGTTGGAATCTGATCCTAATGACGAGGATGAGGAGGATTATAACTCAGACAGCCCCATTGTGCCTAATCATTCAGAGGCTGTAGAACATTTACACAGTGCATCCTGTACTTGGAGAGCCAGCCTGACTCAGATCCAGTACAAGTTATGCTTCTACAGGCGATATGAAACAACGAGCATGGGGAAGTCACTTGATAACCGAAAACAAAGGGCTGTGACAGACTACTTCAAATAGTTTAAAGTACTGTACTGAACACTGCTGTAGTTTGTTGTAGCTTATTTTAATTTCTGCCAATAAAGTTGATTTAATAGCATTTGATCTAATTTCTCGTTTATCCGACCTCCGATTATCCGACCATTTTGGATGTCTCCGAGCGGTCGGATAAGCGGGAGTCTACTGTACTCAAGAAGGTGACAGATGTAGCTACTCGCTTGAGAGCTCTCCCCAATGTCCTAAACTCTTCCTGAACTTCCATAACCTCCCTGTCTGCCAGGTCATTAGTACCTAGGTGGATAATGACATCCAGCTCACCCTCCCGTCTTGCCTTTCCAGGAATCCAGGATCTTTCTCCCATCCCACCATGCCATGGCACCTGGTGAGCACATCACCCCCTGTCCTCCCCTCGTGTGTTCCTAGCTGGATCCCTCTTACATAGAGTCCCCCACCAGGATTTGCTTCCTCCTCCTCTGGGGTCCACTACTCTCCCACTAAGGTCATCTCCTCAGTTGACCTCCACATCCTTCCTTCCACTTCTCTGGGTACTCTGTTTGGCTGTCCCTGTTTGCCTGTGTAGCATATGAGTTCTGGAGTAGAATAGGATTTGGGATGTGCCTCTGCCCGACTTCCCTAACCCTCCCGAGCCCATCTTCATCCACATGCTTGTTGTTCTTGGCATCCTTTGAGGCAGCGGCGTTGGACTGGGTGGTCTCTGGATAAGGGTGAAGGTACTCCTGACTCAGTTTACTTCCACTCTGAGTTTGGCTACATTGTCCCACAGTACAGGAGATGCCTGCAAATAGGGCAGCACCTCAGTGTCCAGAAGGTCTCCTGAATATGGCTGCCATGCATCCACTGCGTTGCACCACTCCCCATATAATACTGCACTTATACTGCTATTCCAGTAGTTGTCTGTTACTGAAGCTCTCCTTGTAGTTCCCTCTTTATTAATTTACTGTCCTGGAATTATACTGAGAATCAGTACAATTTCAGAGAAACTATACTGAGAATCAGTACAGGTCCTGGACTTCATAGAACCAGAGTTAGATACCCTTCAGAAAAGCTTTTCTTCCACAGGAAATGGTATTACATCTGATTGCCAGTGCAGAATCTTTTCACACCGGGCCATCCAAGGCCTGAAAGGGATTTTCTGCAACTGCTAGTCCACAAGGCTTCATCCACTGCTGTGGTGTCATGGGCCAGATTTTAAATGAGGGAGACAGGGACATACAATACCTTTTAAGAAGTTACTGGTCACAAAAGTGGGACTATCGTCAAGCTACTGCCAGTCACAGTCACATAAAGAACTGTACAAGCACTAGAGTGCTGGAAGGAGGAAAGCAACTTCAGAGAGACCTTCTCTTCCTCCATCAATTTCCAACCAAGGTCCTCCCTCACAACAGATTCTTCACTCTTAGTGTGGCATGCCTGGCTACATGACAATCCATTTAGGCTATTCTCCCCGTGACTGTTTGCTCTCTCAGATCTTGGGAACTGTTACATGAATGTGAACATTTCCAGTGTAAGGTAAGTTATTAATTTGGGGGGTGTAAAAAATATAAATAAAATAATTCTACGGTATTCTGTTTTGGTGAGAGTGGGAAGCGAACTGTTGTGAGGCGAACTCCCATAGCAAATGGATGTGCTACGGTGCTGACCAGGAGGATCTCATAGAAAGTAGAGTGAAGCCTTCAGGAGATTCAGGAGTACATAAATCTCCTTAAGCTCAGGGCAGAATTGCTGGCAATGCAGCATTTTACCTCTCAGCTACAGGATCAGTCAATCCAAATTTGGACAGACAATGCCACGGCAATGTACTATAAAAACAAACTGGGAGAAATAATATCCTCAAAACTCTTCACAGTAGCTATGAGGATATGGGATCTGGCTTACTCTCTGGTCACAAAGATTTCTGCAGTACATCAATCAGGCAAGGACAATCTGCTGGCAGACTCACTAAGTAGAATCAGTCAGGGAATTCAAGAGTGAGCCTTGAACCAGCAAGTGTTGGCTTCAGCCTTCAGGAGATACAGTACCCCAGAAATGAGCATTTTACCTCCTAGACTGCACAGTGAAATTCTTGTATGCTTTCTCATCATTCCCGCTCATACATAGAGTGCTCATAAATCTCCAGAGAAAGCCAGCAACAATGATCCTGATAGTCCCAGACTAAGTCAGGCAGGCATGATACTCAATGCTGCTACCCTGTCTAGCAGGATTCTAATCAACTTCTCACTGAGATACAATTTACTGACTATCTCAGGGCAGGATAGCATTCCCAGATCTCAGAACACTGCATCTGAGGACATGAGTCTTGAAAGCCTACATTCTCTAGTTTGAATCTGTCAGAGAATGTACTAAGGGTTTTGAAGGTTTCCAGGAAACCATCAACAAGAAAAGCATATTCCTTTAAGTGGAAGAGATTCTCATATTGGTGTGCCCATAGAAAGATAATCCCAGGGCTGTTAGGAGCTGACTACAGTTCTGGATAACCTAGTATAGCCAGTTCTTAGGCCTGAGACCTCCAACCTAAAAGTACACCCGGCAGCTGTGTCAGCCTACATCAACAGCAAAGACAGATTTATCAAGGGCCTTGGTCATCTGCATCCCCGTAAGAAACCAGTTACCCCATGGGACCTCAGCATCTGTCTAGGACAGCTGATGGAGGCTGCATTTGAACCTATTTCTACAGCTGACTTAAAGTATGTCACACAGAAAACAGTTTTCCTGATACCCATGATTTCTGTCATCAGGGTAAATTAACTCAAGCCCTTTGTACAGATCCAGACTACATACTATTCTGCAGATATAACGTAGTCCTTACAATCAGTAGAATTTCCTACTGTTTCTAGGTGATACCTGACTTCCACTTAAACCAGTCAGTTACCTCCTTCTGTTCTGTACCCTGAACTTTGCAGTAGAGGTGTGCAATAACTGAAACGAGAAACAAACAATCAATCAATCAATCGATCATCTTTATTTTATCAGGTGAAACACCATTGAGGCAGACTCATTTGCAAGGTGGACCTGGGTAGGTCATTACAAAACACATAAGCTAAATGTTGCTATAATAATAATAATAATAATAATATAATATAGTTTATTTTTAATGCATCTTTCAAGTGCCAAGGCAGTACAATTAAAACAGTTAAAACAGATAAAACAATCTCATAATCCCAGTAAAATACATAGTACAATCAAAATCAGCAGACTTCATCACCGTATGCCTTTTCAAAGAAAAGTTTTTAAGGCCTGTTTAAATTCCCCACTGTCATGCACTCCCTAATCTGATGGGGTAGAGAATTCCAGAGGTAGGGGCACGAACATAAATGCCTGGGCCCAGCAGATTTTAAAGACACCCTCAGAATCTCCAGCAACCCCTTGTCGCCAAGCGGAGTGGTCATTCAGGGTGATAAGGAACCAGAAGCTCTTTCAGATAGTCAGGTCCCAGTCCATGTAGGGCTTTATGTGTGAGTAAACCGACTTTGAAGGTGATCCGCCATACAATGGGACAATAGTCCATGTAGAGCAAATATGAGCTAGGCATAAATAACAGTGCATACAATGTTGCTAACAATACAGTAGACCTCAAAAACCCAAATACAACATTGACAGGATAAGAACAAAAATATTTACAGAATAATACAGATCAGTATTTACAATATAAACAATACCTGTCCAGTTGTAACAAGACTTATGGGACAGATGGGGGATGGGTGCCAGGTAAGGGAAACAGAATATGAGGGCAGATGAGGACCACTTGGCCCACCCACTCTGCCCATTTTTCCTGACCTACATTAACTGCAGACCATACTTGATCTAGTTCCCTACACACTTCCTTTCCACTGTGACTCCTGTGCCTATCCCATGCATTCTTGACCCCTACCACAGTTTTCATCCCCACCATCTTCACTGGAAGGCTGTTCCAGAAATCCAGTACTCTTCTGTGAAGTGCTTTCTCAAATATCTCCTGAATCTACCTCCCTCCAGCTTCATAGTATGTCCCCTTATTTTTGAGCACCTTTTCTTCTGAAAATGCTTCCTCCTATATCTTATTCACCCAGGTAAGGTATTTAAAGGTCTTCATATCCCCTCTCGCTAGTCTCTTCCAGGGTTTACATATTGGGGTCCTTAGTCTCTCCTCATCAATCAATCAATCAATCAATCAAAATCTTTATTTAATCAGCGAACATCATTGAGCATAGCTCATTTACAAGATGGACCTGAGTGGTCCAAGAAGTGCAAGTGTTATTACATTGACAAGGGTAGCATAAACAGTAATACAATGACAGGGGTAACATAAACCGTAATACAATGACATAAGTGCTAATATATAACAATATACATATGTACACGGCACATTAAAACTTTTAATCTGTGAGACAGAAGGCAATGGGCACATCAGGAGTAATAAGTAGATTATAGGACCTAGCAGGCATTTTGAGGGTGAATCCTGGGACTGGAAACAGGAGTTTTATCAGCATATAGGAACATGAAAGCCTCATAGGGCTTTTGATGCAGACCCAGCACTATTTTAGTTGCTCTCCTCTGCACCGCCTCCACTCTGTCTATGTACTTTCCGAGATGTGGCCTCAGACCTGGACACAGTACTCTAGGTGGGTCTTACCAGTGATCTATACACAGCCAAGACTACCTCACTATTTCTGCTGGTAATACACCTCCTGTGCACCCCAGCTCCTCTAGTCCTCCAGAATGCCTTGTAGCACTGTAAGTCCACCTTTAGGTCATCTGATATGATTATCCTCAGGTCTTTTCCTGTTTGGTAGGTCAATACCACTCCACTCATTTGTACTCTACCTCAGTTTCTGTGACCTACTGTAAGTGCATTACTTTGCACTTTTGACTCCTGATATCCAGCTGCCATACCCTTGATAAATCCTCTAGTTGTCTCAGGTCTCTGCTTGTCCTTTCTACCACCACCCCAAGGGTCCCCCATTACAAATGTTGGCGTCATCCTCAAAGAGGCAGACCTTATTTATTTATTTATTTTATTTCATTTGTTTGAAAAGGTTTTACAAGGAAAGACAACATCAGCTGCAGCAGCTCATTTCCAGAAGTATCCTGGGGAAGGGGTACATAAATGGGAGGATCGAGCATGAAAAAACAAGCAGTTACACACAGTGCAATTCAATACATACAGTGTTGTACTAGTACAATACAATACAAATACTAAACAGTCAAATACAGGCAGTAAGTGCAGATCCAGATCCAAAAGCCAGATTTCAAGAGTTGCTAAGTTCTAAAGGATTTTGAGGAGGGTGATAGCACAAGAGGCAGTGAAGGAAGGGTAGAAGATGGGGGATCCAGGTGCGAACCCCTTCAGGATGCTGAAAACTCTGCAAGGGGAGGATCTGGCAGAAAGGAGTAGAGGGAGGGAGAAGGGGACTTGAGGGAGAGGGGGGCAATCCAGGAACTGAATTCTTTCAGAATGTAGTGAACCCTGCAAGGGGATGGATCCTGAATTGGGAGGAGGAGGAGGAAGGGGAGATAGGGGAGAAAGGTGTAGGTGGGGATGAGAGTGGGGGTGGAGGTGAGAGGGAGGTGGGTTATCAGGATGATGAAACCCTGCAAGGGGCAGGGCTTGGTAGTGAAGGGTGTGTGGGGGTGCCCTTCAGGATGCTGAGAACTCAGCAATGGGACAGAACCTGGAGGAAAGGAGAAGAGTTGGGGAGTAGTGGGGGTGTAGAGGGCTGAGGATGGGTAAATAGAGTCTGTTGGGCACCAGCTAGAGTTAGCCAAGGAGGAAAGGAGGGAGGAGTTGGTGGAGGTGGGGGAGGAGAAGAGAATGGTGGGCGAAAGGGGAGGTTTATTGGGGAGAGAGGTATTAGGTGCAGATAGAGGAATGAACAGAATGCTTCTGGAGGAGGAAGGAGAGAGGTATTAGGTGCAGATATATGAATGAACAGAGTGCTTACAGACAAGGAAGGAGAGTGCCGGGATTGTGCAGTGCAGATTTCTAAAGGGAGGAGTTCAGATTATGGAGAAATTGTAGGACAAGGTGGTGCAGCCAGACAATGTGCGCGGGAAGAGGTGAGAGTCCTGTGGGTGGAGGTGCGGAGGGAATAGCAGGATGGGGGGTTGAAAGGAGGGTGAACAAGTATGGAGGTAGAGAACCAAGTCAGAACTTCCCAACTAGATTTGTGATGTGAGAAAGAGCCTGGAATGGAGGGAGAAAAGCGAGGAAAAAGGTCACAGTAATGAATATTATGTGAGCAAGTAAGAATGTAGTGGCAGAAGGAGCTGAAGAGAGTGTCCAGTATAGCAAGGTTGGTTTTGGGGTGGAGCTGTAGACTACATCCCTGAAGTCAAAGACAGGGATAATCATCTTTGGATGATTTCTCTCCTGGAATGCTGTGGGAGGCATCTGCGGTGATGGTACAGAGTGCCAAGCAGCAATCTTCCTTACAGCTCATCTGCCATATCACTTTTAAAGACATTAAAAGGGCCAGGTGGCACTGAAGGTTGAGGCACTGAATGCCACACCAGTCTGCACACCTATAACCTGTGTTCAGGAACAAGCGCAGGTTGCTGGAGGCTGGCAGGGAAGGAAAGATCCAGTATCTGGAGGATTGCTCCCTCTCCGAGGAAGGAGGACTTCCTGCTTACTGAATGATTGCCACCAGGTGGAGGCCTCATAGTAGTGTGGGATGTGAGCAGCAGAAGGTTGTGCTGTGGGACTCCACAGTGCACTTGCCTCCATATGCACACATTGATGAGCATTCCCTAGTGTGGGGATGGTAGAAGAAACAGAGAAAAATGGTGGCAAGACAGTCATATATGAAACCTACCCACCAATCCCTCACCTTTCACATTGCTAGGACCAGGAAGTTAAAGACTGGATTTGTGCATTGGGAGGGGGAAGGACAGCCTTCCTCCTCCCACTGCCATGGGGGTCTGTGGGAGTATTCTGGGCCTCAGGTACGTCCTGGGGAGATGCAATATGATGGGTATCAGTGGGGCAGAGCTGAAGGGCCCAGCCTGTCCTGGCCACAGGAGGATAAACAGAATATGGAGAAAGAGGACTGGTCCCAGCACTTATCCATGAGACACCCAACTGATCACCATCTTTTCCACAGAGTGAACTCTGTTTACCACCACCCTCCATCGCCTATCCCTAACCAGCTTCTTATCCAGTTTACTACATATGGACCTACTCTAAGCTACCCAGCATGCTTACTATTCTCTCCAATGTAGAATGATGTCGAAAGCCTTACTGAAATCTAAGAATGCCATGGCCACTTCTCCACCCTGACTGAAATCATTTGTCACCCAGTTAAAGAAATCTATCGGATTCGTTTTGCAAGACCTTTACCCTGTGAACCAGTGCTGTCTCAGGTCTTGTAAACCACTGGATTCAAGATACCATACAATCCTTTCCTTCAGCAGTGATTCCATTAACCTTCCTACCACCAATGTCAGGCTGACTGTCTTATAATTGCCAGCTTCCTCCCTTCTACCACTTTTGCTTAGTGGTACTACATCCTCCCTCCTCCAGTCCTCTGGGACCACTTTTGTTTCCAGTGAGCTGTTAAATATAACTGTCAGAGGTGTAGTCAGTATTTCCATGTCTTCCCTCAATAGCATTGTTAGCATCCCGTCAACTCCACTGCCATTTAATTTATATCAAGGGCATATGAGTGTTACATAAGTTGCAAATTAAACTGGGAATGATTTAACAACTTCAGGTTTTACTGTTTTTTTTTTACATGACTTGTGTCCTGTGTTATTGAAGTCAGTGCTGTACTGAGGTTATCTTTTATTCTAAATAGATGAAAATAGTCCCTTGCTGCTCTGACCCTCACACCTCTATCCAACCCACACCACCACCCCACTCAGCACCCTCCTCCCTACACACCCACTACACTCTCACTTGTGCAAAAGTGTCCCACAGTGCAGATCCACTATCTGATTGAAAATATGTTTTGCTGCTGTGACAGGTGACTGCGATATGAGAAAGAAATTATGTCCAGTTTAATGTATTTCAATGGGTTTTGAACTCTTATGTACAATTTTGTCATTTTTAGTACTTTCTCACAAATTTTCAACATGGATTTTGGTACAGACCCTCCTGAAGAAAGTAGGAGGAGTTTCAAAATCCATCTTGAATGGTGATTTAGTAGTCACTCAGCAGAACCACCTTTTGGGCAGGATTTGAAAAATTTCATCTATCAAGTTTATGAGGGGCATCATAAGAAGGTTATGTTGAAAATGTGGTATAAAATATAGTAACATGCCCAAGTTATGAGTGAAGATTGAAATATTTGATATTCACTCATAATGTTACTAATTTTCAATATTTTGACTTCAGACTTTCAACACAGCCATTCTTTTCACACCACCTCATAAACATGACAGGTGCCATTTTTAAATCCTAGACAGATGTATGTTCACAGTTGTGGTGCAAAATGAAGTTTGATCAGTATTCTATAAATGCCCCATGTCATGTTTATAAGGCGTAGTCATAATCAATCAATCAATCAAACTTTTATTTATAAAAAGGCACTTTTCTCAAATCCAAAGCGCCTGCACAATATCATAAAACAATAAATAGACAGAATTTAAAACTTATAAATCATTAAAAGCTATACTAAAAAGGTGGGTCTTCAAGGCTCCTTTAAAGCTCAGGACAGTCGGACTATTTCGCACCTGATGAGGTAGAGAATTCCTCAGGGTCAGGGCCATAAAACTAAATGACCTAGCCTCTGAAGATTTCAAACGGACCCTGGAATCTCCAGCAATCCCTCATCAGTGGATCGGAGGGGCAGGAGGGACAGCAGGGCAAGGAGCTCTTTCAGGTAAGTAGGTCCCAGGTCATGTAGGGCTTTATAGGTCAGCAAACCGACCTTGAAGGTGATTCGCTAAAATACTGGCAGCCAGTGCAGTCCACGGAGCACAGGCATTATATGGCTAGATCTAGAAGAACCAGTCAACAACCTGGCCACCACATTCTGCATTAGCTGATGACGCAAAGCTCAACCCCTATAGCCCAGGTACAGGAGTTGCAATAGTCAAGGCGGAGGTAACAAAGCGTGGATCAATGTTGGAAGATCTTCTGGAGGAACCAGGTGCTTCACCCTGGCGATATTCCTCAGATGTAAAAGGAAGTTTTGACCACCACTGACACCTGGGCTTTAAGCATCAAGTGGTCATCAATTATTACCAAAGATTCCGCACCTGATCTGAGGTTGTCAGCGGAACGCCTGCAAGCCATAAGCCAGAGTGCGATCCAGCTGGCAGACCCACCTCACAGCGACCTTTTGTCCACAACCAACACCTCAGTTTTCTGGGTTTAACCTCAACCAACTCCGCTCATCCAATCTTGAATTTCTGCAAGGCAGTTATTAAATACCGACAAGGCAGCATCCTGGCCGGGCACAAAAGACATATACAGCTGGGTGTCATCGGCATTGCAATGAAAACCAGACTGTATCGTCTTATAATCGCTCCCAATGGCAGCATATACACCACGAATAACATAGGCGCTAGAATAGAGCCCTGCAGTACCACAAGGTAGGGAGACTGATGCCAAGGAAAAATTCCGACACCACCCTCTGAGTCCTACCTTCGAGGTAAGATCTAAACCACCTGAGGACCATACCAGATAATCCACAGATGGACCGCAGACGCTCTAACAGCACACCTTGATCAACAGTGTCAAATGCTGCAGAGAGATCAAGAAGTACCAAGATAGAGCAGGTCCTGCGATCTCTCATATTAGGCGATCATTTAGTACCGAACTTACGTACTGTCTCATTGCTATGCCTTTTCCTAAATCCAGATTGGAGAGAATCGTAGATATTGTTGTTGGTCAGATGATCCTCCAATGCACTGCGACCACCTTCTCAATAACCTTACCCACGAAGGGTAGGTTAGAGACTGGTCTGTAATTTGCTAGACAATCTGGGTCTAAGGAGGACTTCTTTAAAAGAGGCCTAACTATAGCCTCTTTAATACAAATATCTTGAGAATTTCAGGTAAAATAAATAATATACAGTATATATATTATTAAGAAATATATTAGTAGTAACAGCCTTTACCCTGGTGGGTAGTGCTTTGTGCTTCATTCAAGTGTGAGCACAGTGACCCAGCTGGATTGATTGATGCTCGGGAGATGGCCCTGTCTGTGACTACCATTCATCATGGCAAGGGTAGGTCAAAGATTGCCCGCATAGGTCCAAGTACCATATAGTGAAGAGAAATCTACTTTGGCACACAGCCCTGCACCTCTGCACATGTGGGTGCCAAAGTGCCTGTGGTTTGACAGAGATGGGCTCTACCCTGTATCTGTATCTGCAGTCACCCAGAGGGCCCTGTACTTCCACAACCCACCAGACAGCCCCATGTATTCTTGACATCCTTTGCTACACAGAAGTGTATGGCCCACATGACTCTGCACTTCCTTAGGTGAATGGACTCTTCCCTTGGCAAAGACCCTGCACATTTGCATCTGTTCGCTGAGGTCCTGAAGGGACATAGAAACATAAAACATAGAAGCTAATGGCAGATAAGGACTGCAAGGCCCATCCAGTCTGTCCATTTCCTTTTCTACCTTATGAATGAGCTATCAGCATTTTGCTCTGTCACTGGCCTATCTAGTCTTACATATCTGTAGTGCTCCTTATACCTATCCATGCCTGTTTGAAGCCCTGCACTGTATTCATATCCACCACTTCCTGAGGTAGGCCATTCCATGCATCCACCAAAATTTCTGTGAAAAGAACTTCCTCACATTACCCTTAATTGGCCTCCTCTATTCTTATGCTGTGTCCCTTGTCCTGCTATTTTTCTTATATTGAAACATATTTGAACTCTTTCACCTTATTAATGCCCTTAAGGTGTTTGAATGTTTCAATCATATCACCTCTATCCTCCTTTGCTCAGGGTATACATATTGAGTTCCGTTAATCTGTACTCATATGTGTTCTGATGCAGTTCCTGCACCATTTTGGTTGTCGTTCTCTGGACTGCCTCAATTTGCTTAATGTCCTTGTGAGCCGTGTCCTCCAGTACTGCCACAGTACTCAGATGGGGTCTAACCAATGTCTTGTAAAGAGGGTTATTACCTCCGCTATGACTTGTGATACCCTACTAACACACCCCAACCCCCCAGCCTTCACTCTACTGCTTAGTGGTCTGCTTAGATGATTTCAGGTCATCTGTGATGATGATGCCCAATCTCTTCTTCCCTTGTGACTGCCAGCAACTCCCTCTCAACCTATAGGTGGCTTCAGGGTTTCTCATCCCTATGTGCATGATCTTGCATTTCCTTGCATTAAACCCAGTTGCCACTCTCTGACCATTTTGCCAGTTTTCCAGATCTCTTCTCATTCTGCCCACCCCATCTGGATCATCTACTCTGTTGCAGATCTTGGTGTTATCTGCAAAAGACATACCTTATCCTCAGGCCATCTGTAATGTCACTGATAAAGATATTGAAGAGGACTGGCCCCAAGACAATCCTGAGGTACCCACTTGTGACTTGCATCTCTTCTGACTGTATACCGTTTACCACCACTCTGTATTTTTCTGCCTGTCAACCAGTTTGCTACCCAGTTGACCAACTTCGACCCACCCAAGCCTACCTAGCTTATTAATCCATCTTCTATATGGAACAGTATCGAAAGCTTTACTAAAGTCAAAGAAGGCAACATCAACTGCTCACCCATGGTCCACCACTCTGGTTATGCAGGCAAAGAAATCTGTGATATTAGTTTAACAGGATCTTCCTGTTGTAAACCTGTGCTGTCATGGATCCTGTGCTCCTATGGATTCCAGGTGTTGCACTATTCTTTCCTTAAGGAGTGCCTCCATAATCTTGCTCACTACTAGGTAAGAATGACTGGTCTGTAGCTCCCTGCCTCCTCCCTGCTACCACTCTTGTGGTGGGATCACATAAGCCCTTCTCCAGTCTTCTGGGACCTCTCCTGTACTCAGAGACTCACTAAACAGTTCTGATAATGGCTCTGCTAGTTCCACCCTTAGCTCCTTAGTACCCTGGGATGTATGACATCAGGTCCCATTGCCTTATCCACCCTGAGCTTATCAGAGCTCTTGTAGGACCCTTTCTTTTGTGAAGGGACTAGTGCATACCTCCCTCCCCTGTGTCCATGGTGCAGGCTGTGAGCCCTGCCCTACCTTCTCTTCAGTAAATACTGAGCAGAAGTATCTATTTAGGATAGATGCTTTTACATGGTCCTCCTCCTCATACGCCTCTCATCACCTTTGATCTTATGCAGCCCTCTGGACTTTCTCCTTTCACTAATGTATCTATAAAGTCTGATCACCTTCTTTTACTTTTCGTGCTAGTGTTTCCTCAGTTTGGGCCTTTGCCTGCCTTACTGCCTTCCTGCTTCCTGTAGGGAAGTTTGGTATCTCCTCCTATTTTAATCCTGCTCGTTCCCTTATATTTCCTGAAGACCAGCCATTTGTATCTGACCTTTTCTGCTACTGTGTTTGAGAACCAAGGTGGTTTCCTTCTTCTTTTGCACTTCCTTTTCTCACTAACACAATGGGATGTTGTTTCAAGTATCGCATCTTTAATGCTTTCCCACTTTGCTTGTACCTCCTCACCTGTATTTCTTTTTGCCAGGGCTAGCTTAACTCTGTTGGCCATCTTATCAAAGCAGCTCCTCTGAAATCCCATATTTTGCCTTGGAATGGGATGATTTTGTTCTAGTGACCAAATTGAACCATACCATGTGATGGTCGCTGGCCCCAGGTGATGTTCTGCCTGAGATCTGTGATCCTTTCCCTGTTAGTCAGTACTAGATCTAGGATAGCCCTGTCTTTTGTGGGTTGTTGTACCAGTTGTTTGAGGCCTCCTGCAGGAATATGCCATACTTTTAGTTCTGGCAGATGTCCCTGCTGGCAGTGATGCTGTCGGTATCTGGCATGTTGAAGTCTCCCATTATCAGAACCTCCCTTTAACTGTCAAGTTTTGTACATCTTCTAACAGTAACATGTCTATGTTCTCCCCAGGTCTGGAGGCCTGTACACAACCCCAGTTCATATGGCTGTCCATTTCCTGTTTCCAGGGTGACCCACAGTTCTTTGCCTCCTTATGTGTATTCTAAATTTCTGTAGCTTTGATATTTTCATTGACATAATGGGCACTCACTTCCTCTTTTGCACCTCAGTGTCTTCTGAACAGTACATAGTTGGGTACTGAAGTCTCCCAAGTGTGGTTACTGGTGAACCATGTCTCTCTAATGGCTACTATGTCCAGTTTAGCCTCTGTCATTATGCCTGCAGGTCTGGGATCTTGTTTCCTAGACTACGAGCATTTAATATGTGATTTTCCACTGGCCAGATTTTGGTATGTTGGTTTTGGGTGAGGTCTGGCATTTCCCTGTGGTCATATGGGAGTCAGACCTTTTCCTTACCTGGTGATGCAAATGAACTACAAACATACTGAACTCCTGTTTGATCACTAACTGAGGGGGAGGGGTGTTCTTCCCATTTCATGTATTGGGTGCCACCCTCTCCCCATTTGCTAGTTTAAATATTCTGCAAAGAAATCAAACCTCGGCTGCATTGCACTGACTCCTTCTTAGTCAGATGCAGTCCATCAGATTAAAGAACTTTCACTCCTTAAACTGTTACCATTTACCTACAAATTTGTTTACTTGGTTCTTAAGGACAAAGGAGGCTATTGCCCATTACGATTGTCCCCACCACCGTGGTGGGAAAAGTTATAACCTGGAGATGCTAGACTCCATCCAAAATCCAACCCCTTTTAAAGGATAAAATTGAATTTCTTCACCAGATCTTGAGATAGTGAATTCCAGACTCTGGGTGTTCTCACCATGAAATAATTTAACCTTTTGTTTGTTTTAGATTTTGCAACATTGATTTGTTTATTGTGGAACCGTGGGCTAATTCTTCTAATAGAAAAGTTTAGACCACATTGATGCGCGAGATCCTGAGAATTCTGGATTTTATATAACAAAAGCAGGTCACCTCTAATACATCTTGATTGAAGCAAGTGTAACCCAGTTTCCTGAACTCTGCCCCAATAATCCAGTTTAGACAAGGATGGAACCATTTTGATAGCTCTTCTCTGGATTTTTCTATTCTATCCCTGTCTTGTCCTAAATAAGGACTCCAAAAGGAGACCCATAATCAGAATGTGACCTTACATAGGCTCTAAACAAGGAAATAATACATTCTTGAGTCCTTGACTACAAAGATCGTTAGATACGAGTAAGCATTGCATTGGACATTTTGGCTATCGCTTACAGTGGTCAGCTGAGGACAATTTATTATTAATGAGAATTCCAAGATCTCGCTCAGCTAGTGACACATGAAGGGGAATATTATTTTAAAAATAATTTTGTTTGGGATTATTCCTTCCAAAATGTAATACATGACACTTGTCTGGATTAAGTATCATCCTATTAGAGTCTGCCCAATCTTCAATAGTTTTTAAATTATTACTAATAGATTCCCTATTTAATGATGTATTTACAGACCCTCTAGCTTGGTGTCATCAGCAATTTTGAAAGAATTGTTGGTTTTCCTGGCACCAGCCCATGATCCACATGTTTATCTCTATCTCCTTCTCCGACCTTCCGTCAATCTGCCCCCTCTTCCAGACTGGCAGGATCTCAGAGAAGGAGATGCCAGCCAAAATGGATAATAGTTTGTCACCCAGCTGAGTCAGGTGTTCCTTGGTCTCCACAACTGACTGTCTGTCGAGATCGTTAGTCCCTATAGTGTACCAGGACATCAATGTTTTCTTCTGCTTCCTGCATAATTTAAATGCGTCAGTGTTTCTCCATGCCTATGTACCTGGGAGACATCTGACCATTACCTCTTGAATGGGAAGAACACCTCCCCTCAGCTAGTAGTCAAACAGGAGTTCACCATGTTTGTAGTTCATTTGCATCACCAGTTTAGGAAAAGGTCCAGCTCCCCATATGGCCTTTTGGGAAATGCCAGACCTCACCCAACAACTAACACTCTGAAATCTGCCAATGAAAATCATGTACAAATGCTCAAAGTCTGGAAACAAGATCCCAGACCTACAGGCAATAATGACAGAGGCTAAACTGGACATAGTAGCCATTAGCAAGACATGGTTTACCAGTAACCTCACTTGGGAGACTTTAGTACCTGGCTATGTACTGTTCAGAAGAGACTGAGGTGCAAAAGAGAGGTGGAGTGGCCCTTTATGTCAATGAAAATATCAAAGCTACAGAAATTCAGAATACACATAAGGAGCCAGAGTAACTGTGAGACACCTAAAACAGGAAATGGGACAGCCATACAAACTGGGGTTGTGTACAGGCCTTCAGACCAGGGGAGGACATAGACACATTACTGTTAGAAGACGTACAAAACATGACAGCTAAAGGGAGGTTCTGATAATGGAGACTTCAACATGCCATATACAGATTGGTCAATACCAGCGGAATATCTGCAGAACTAGACACATGGTGGATTCCCTACAGGGGAGGGCCTCAAACAACTGATACAACAGCCCACAAGAGACAGGGCTATCTTAGATCTAATACTGACTAACAGGAAAGGATCACAGATCTCCAGGTAGAAGTTCACCTGGGGCCAGTGACCATACATGGTATGGTTCAATTTGGCCACTAAAACTAAATCATCCCATTCAAGGCACAAATATGGGACTTCAGAGGGCTGACTTTGATAAGATGGCCAACAGAGTTAAGCTAGCCTGGCAAAAGAAATACAGGTGAGGTACAGGCAAAGTGGGCAAGCATTAAGGATGCAATACTTGAAGCAACATCCCACTGTGCTAGAGAGAAAAGGAAGTGCAAAGAAGAAGGAAACCACTTTGGTTCTCAAAACAGTAGCAGAAAAGATCAGAGCCAAAAGGCTGGCCTTCAGGAAATATAAGGAACGCAGCAGGATGAAGATAGGGAGGCACACCAAACTTCCATAAAGGAATCAGGAAGGCAGTAAGACAGAAAAGGCCCAAAGATCAAAGGGGATAAGGGGCACGTGAGGAGGAGGACCATGTAAAAGCATCTATCCTAAATAGATATTTCTGTTCAGTATTTACTGAAGAGAAGGTATGGCAGGGCCTACAACTCAGGACCATGGACACAGGGGAGAGATGTGTGCACTAGTCCCTTCACAAAAGAAAGGGTCCTACAAGAGCTCAATAAGCTCAGGGTGGACAAGGCAATGGGATCTGATAGCATACATCCCAGGGTACTAAAGGAACTAAGGGTGGAACTAGCAGAGCCATTAGAAGAACTGTTTAGTGAGTCTCTGAGCACAGAAGAGGTCCCTGAAGACTGGAGAAGGGCTCATGTGATCCCACTCCACAAGAGTGATAGCAGAGAGGAGGCAGGAACTCAGGGCAAGTCAGTCTTACCTCAGTAGTGGGCAAGATTATGGAGGCAATCATTAAGGAAAGGATAGTGCAACACCTGGAATCCACAGGGGCACAGGATCCAAGACAGCATGGGTTTACAAAAGGAAGGTCCTGTCAAACTAATCTCATAGATGTCTTTGACTGGGTAACCAGAGTGGTGGACCAAGGGGAGCAGTTGATGTCACCTACCTTGATTTCAGCAAAGCTTTCGATACTGTTCCACGTAGAAGATTGATTAATAAGCTTGGTAGGCTCAGGGTTGGTCAGAAGTTGGTTAACTGGGTGGCAAACTGGTTGACGGGCAGAAAACAGAGTGGTGGTAAACAGTATACAGTTAAAAGAGATGCAAGTCACAAGTGGGGTACCTCAGGGATCAGTGCTGGAGCCAGTCCTCTTCAATATCTTCATCGGTGACATTGCAGATGGACTGGACGATAAGGTTTGTCTGTCTGCAGATGACACCAAGATCTGCAACAGAGTAGATGATCCAGATGGGGTAGGCAGAATGAGAAGAGATCTAGATAAACTATCAGAATGGTCGGAAGAGTGGCAACTGGGGTTTAATGAAAAGAAGTAGAAGATCACCGCCCGGTGGCGCGAGGACTGAAGTGCTGGACGTCTCACCTAGTGGAATGCCGGCAACCCTGGTTCGGGAGCGAGGGGGCGGGTGAAGCAGGATGGAGTAGCCGCAAGGCAGTCTCCTCTTCTGGGAGGTGGGTATCCCTCGCTCAGCAACCCCCTGCTTGAGGCTGAGGGGCTGCACAGCAAGGGTGCCGTGATAGCCAATAGGGGCAGGTGGAAGAGGGCCATTACTGGGGCTGTAAGGCATGAATGCCTCCACAAGCATACGTCCTTCTCCTGGGGTCCTCAGGTAAGGAGAAAATTGGAAAAAGCAGCCGGTGGCAGGATGGCGACCGACTCTCCTCACGCCCTGGACCGTGTGAGGTAAGCCTGTAATTCAGGAGGACTAAGCTGGGGAGTCGGTCAGATGGGGGCCGCATGGCCGAGGAGACTAGAGGGAGATAAAAAAAAAAAAAAAAGAAGTGCAAGATCATCCTGAAGTCACCTATAGGCTGGGAGGGAGTTGCTGGCAGTCACAAGGGAAGAAAGAGACTTGGGCATCATCATCACCGATGACCTGAACTCATCCAAGCAGACCTCTAAAGCAGTAGGTAAGGCTAAAGGGATGTTGGGTTGTATTACTAGGGGTATCACAAGTCAGAAGAGGGAGCTATTAATCCCTCTTTACAAGACACTGGTTAGGCTCCCATCTGAGTACTGCATGCAGTACTGGAGGCCACACCTTCACAAGGACATTAACCAAATTGAGGCAGTCCAGAGAAGGGCAACCAAAATGGTGCAGGGACTGCATCAGAAAACATATGAGGACAGATTAATGGAGTTTAATATGTATACTCTAGAGCAAATGAGGGAGACAGGTGATATGAATGAAACATTCAAACATCTTAAGGGCATTAACAAGGTGAAGGAGCCTAACATGTTTCAATATAAGAAAAATAGCAGAACAAGAGGGCACAGCATGAGATTAGAGAGAGGCCTATTAAGGGTAATGTGAGGAAGTTCTTTTCCACAGAAAGGGTGGTGGATGCATGGGCAGCCTACCTCAGGAAGTGGTGGATATGAATATAGTTCAGGGCTTCAAACAGGCATAGGATAGGCATAAGGAGCAATACAGATGAGTATAAATAGATAAGCCATTGACAGAGCAAAGGCCAAGGTACATTCATAAGGTAGAAAAAGAAATGGGCAGACTGGATGGGCCTTGCAGTCCTTATCTACTGTCAACTTCTATGTTTCTATGTTTGGCTGGAGATAGGTATCAACTCCCGAATCATGGAGTCTCCTATGATCAAAGTGTTTTGGATTTCCTTTTGTTTTTATTGTTTTGGTTCCTGTTTTGGGCAAGTTTGGTTCTCTACTAGCTCCTGTGCTGCAGTGTCCTGCTCTGCAGTGTCCTCTGCCCCTTTGTTTGATTTTGGAGATAAAGGCAGATACTTGTTTGTAGTTTTATATTGTTTGTGGAAGTGATATGTTGGAGAGCACCGAGTGATGGGGCACCTGATTTGCCCCTCCTAACCACCTGCCAACCTCCTGGACCAACTACCCTCTGCGGTTGAGGAGCTATTGTTGGATGTTGGGGAATTGGCAGGTGGTTCTTATAGTATATTTCCTCCTGAATATGTGATTTGAGGAATGCAATCTCTGCCCATGCTGACTGGAGATGAGCGCTTAGATCTCCAATGGCCCAACATGTGGGACAGTGTCCTAAATCCTCTATAACTGCCCTTTTGAAAAGTGTCCTCAGTACCTGCAGTTAATAATATCCATTCCAGATAAGTTGCAGGATTTATAACCTGGTCAGAGTAATTAGAAGGAAGAAAATGAAAGCAGAAGTTTGATTTTGCATTTTTGTTTGTTTTGTATAACTTGTTATAACAAGTTAAATTACTTGTGCCCCTGTAAATGAGGTCACTATGTGGATACTCCTCTGATCTGCCCTTCCTGCTTTGCTACAGGAACTGTAACAACTGTGCTACCCTATAAATGGAGTGTAGTGTGTGTTGGTTGGGGATGGGGATGGGTTGCTGGGACCTTCCTGCCGAAAAGGAAGAACCATAGACAAAAGAAACAAGGATGTAAGAGTAGAAACAATCAGTCGGCAACAAATGCAGTAGCCCTGAAAGCTTAGCCTAATGATAGATTAAACTGTAAAGCCTGTAAAGCACCACCTGTAACAATTTCACAGAAGGTATACCCTGTAAGAAACACTTTGCTACAGAGAAAATAAAGCAGTAACAGAAGATATACCTTGCAAAAGACAATTTGAATCAGAAGATTACAGCAGTAATCTGTAAGCACACACCTGTAGGCACACCCTGTAATAATGCAGCAGAATGTAAACCCAGCAACAACAGTATGAATCAGAGAAAATGAAGCAATAAAATGTTAGCAACAAACAGTAACAATCCTGTGAATACAAACAAAATAATAACACACAGTAAATCTGCCTAGCCAAAAGAAATCTTAATCCTTTTCCTTGCTCTGGCAAGGTTCTTTGCTCTGTCCTTACAAGCAAACCAAGAAGAAAAGAGCTCAGGTGAAGCTAGATGCCTTGCCAGCAAACCTAGTCTTCCATCTGTGGACCTGTGTGAATGAGCACAGTATTCCACACTCTCAAAAGAAAGGAAATTCTTTGCAAAAATGCATTAATGCACAATAGAGTTCAACGTAATGCCTCAAAACTGGGACAGTGTTGGATAAGTTATTTTTCTATTACTTCTATTTCTTTTAGAAACTTGATCCAGGAAGCTCATGCAG
This sequence comes from Neoceratodus forsteri, assembly GCA_016271365.2. Lineage (NCBI taxonomy): Eukaryota > Metazoa > Chordata > Ceratodontiformes > Ceratodontidae > Neoceratodus > Neoceratodus forsteri. The sequence goes on from CM057452.1 coordinate 945,099,359, forward strand.
TCGTTAGAAAAGTGGAGAAGTACTAGAACAAGTAATACACCTGACAAAGTTACAGTTACTTATTTCTTTTATACAGAAACAATACAAAAATAATAAAAACTATAACATGACATTTGAAAGTAATATGTTAGTTACTAGTTACTTTCAAATAAATGTAATCAGTTACAGGTATATATTACTTTTGTATAAAAAGACAAGTACTGTAATTGTAACTGTAAAGTGTATTACTTTTTCCAGTATTCCCATCCTGCTAGTGATTGCACAGAGCTTTTCTGGAACAAGTTTCCAAAAATAATAGAAAGTTATACAAAAAGTAACTTACCCAACACTGAACTGGGGAATGTGACATTAGGGTTTTCAACCCTAACTCCCTACCCCAATAAGCAAAGTGTCAAGACCACACAAGCAACCACAGACAGCCATCATCAGCTAAGACAAACAACATATAATTGTTTCAGATGACACAAATGCAGTAGCACTGATGTGTTTCACGTGGATTTGTATCTGTGGCTGTGTAAGCACATGTCTCACAGGGCCTGTGCTTATGCAGCCACACCTGTGTGTATGTTACACAGCATGTATGATTACATGGGGCAGAAGGAGGCGAGGGCTGCCTTCTGCAGACAGATACCCATGGGCCCTGTGTCTCTGCAGGCAGAAGTATTCATGTATGCTGTATGTAGGTAACTTTGCTAGACAGAATGATATGCCAGTGTATGGATTTATTAAGGCAACTGCATAACTGAGAAACTGAAACCCCCTTGAAAAATGTCAAGACCAGCTGCTGAAACCATGATATCCACATTGCAACATTACTTCCATCTGCATAACTGGAGCCAGTAGGTGTGCAGGAATGGCAATTCTGGCATAATAATTTTGTAGCTTCTGTGCTCCTGAAGTCAAAGGTCGGGTCTGTATGTCTTACACCTGTGGTTGCAGAAGCACAGACCCTTCTAATTGTGTCTATGTCTTTACAATTTCCATGAGTACTGAAAATACAGAAGCACTGGCCTCTGAGCCGTAAGAGGCTTGCAATGATGTTATTTAGCTATTGTGAATTTCTAAATGCATTGACAAGTGAGTGTGTATATCTTATAGTTTGAATGCCACAGATACAGATTCATGCAATTTTTGCAAAGAATATATATATATATGTGTGTGTGTGTGCGTGCATGCATGCATGCGTGTCTGTGTATATATATGTATGCATTGTACAAACTCCATTAATGCATCAGTCAAGGTTTCTATTACAGTGACAAAAGTCTGGATATTCAGTGTTAGTACGAACCTCAACATCTCATTTCAACCCCCAACCTCCACACACCAACTGTGGCCAGGTGTGCCTAGGCTCATCGAAAGACCAACTCTCACCCCATTTCATGTGTAAACAAGTTGAGATGTTACAGTATAGGAGAATGGGTGAGAGTAAGGCCCAACGATCCCTAAGACATACCATACCACCTGTTGGTGTGTGGAGGGTGTGGAAGTTGGAGAAGAAAGCAAATCCAGCACTAGAGAATAAAGGCATAAAGGGCTTTATTGATACCCCAATAAACCCCAACTTGGCCCCTCACAAGAAGTTAGTGGGGTTTAAATTTGTGAAGGGAGGGCTGGGGCTTGAGGCTGCTGCTGGCAAGCACATCAAGGGAGGACTTGGCCTTCTCCCCATGACAGGGGGAAGGGTGCTTAACTGGGGCACCTGACAGTGTGCAAGGGAGTGGGGACATGCAGTTAACTGGGGATCACAGGATGGGGATGGGTGAGGACAAGGGCAAGGCTACGGATGGAAGGTGGTCCTTATTAATGCCAGGAGCATGGGAAACAAGATGTCTGAGCTTTAGGTGATGCTATTTGAGGGGATGCAGATGTGGCAGCAGTCACTGAAACTTGGGCCACTCTTCAGCACAATTGGGACCTAAACCTGATGGTATACACTGTGTTCAGGATGGACAGGGCTGTGGGCAGGGAGGTGGGTGGGGTGGTACTCATCATTATTGTGCAGTACATTGTGCAGACAGTATGGCTTAGTGGTTAAAGGCACTGAACTGCAAGCCAGGAGACTTGGAGGCATGAAGATCTGGGTTTAAATCTCATCAACTACCACTTGTGTATGATGTGATCCTAAACAAGTCACTTAACTTTTGTCAGTGTCAGTGGCTCAGTAGGTAGCACACTCACCTCTGAGCCTGGGAGATCAACAGGCTGTGGGTTCAGTTCCACATCTGGAACTTGGGTTAATATCCAATACTGACACTGTAGTGCAGTATGGGGGTGCTGCACCGAGGTGCTTTTTAGGATGAGACATTAAAAGAGGTCCCATCTGCCTGGATTGGTGGTAGTTCAGGTGGATGTTAAAGATCCCATGGCACTTATCGAAAAGAGTAAGGGAATTTTCCTGATGTCCTGGTGAAATTTCCCCATTTCACTAAAAATACACCAACAGCTTAATCTGATTTAATTTCAGTTGGTTACTATCTGTGTCCCCCTCCCCGGTCAACCCTGAAAAGGGACTTCTAGGCCCAGTGGGCCTACTGGGTCAAAATTCAATAATAAATTAGGAACAGAAGTGATATATGTAGGGTGGAGGGAGTAGAGGGAATTGTAGAGGCATTATGGGTTACTCTGCAGGCACCTGGGGGTAAGAGGGTCACTGTGGGGATGGTTTACAGACCACCCATGCAGGCTGAGAAACTTGAGGAGGGTCTAGTGGTGAATATAAAAGAACACTGTGGTCAGGTGGAGGTAGAACTGTGGTGCTGGGTGACCTTAACATGCCACGGGTTGGTTCAGTCACTAGGCATCTTCATCGGCTAGGAGCAGTGTTTGCTGGCTATTTTCCAGGATGTATTCCTATCCCAACTGGTGACTGATCCTACAAGGAATGGTTGCATCCTGGATGTGGTCCTGTCGGATTGTGATCTGGTTAGGAACCTAGTTGTAGGAGACCCACTGGCTGGGAGTGATCATGCATAGTTTGGTTTCCCTAGACCTGGGGTGGAAGGAAAATTGCACTAAAATGGTGGTGGTTGACTTTAGGGAGTGGACTTTAAGGGTATGGAGTGGATCCTCAAGGCGCATTTGGAGAGGATCAGATCAGACATGGACACAGAGCAGTTGGTAAATCATTAAGAGAGGACTCTTGGAAGCTACCAAGGCCTGTATGACGGTCCAAAACAAGTTTGGTAGGGCCAGAAAGCAGACCTGGTGGACCAGGGAGGTCCAGGAGGTGGTGAGGAAGAAATGAGCTGCTTGTAGAAGATATAAGTGCTCACGAGGGCCATGGACAAGGGGAGTATGATAGGATATCCAAAATGCAACCAGGGTGGTGAGTCCAGCCAAGGTGAGGATGGAGCAGATGTTGACACAGGGAATCGGAAGTGGGAAAAAGGGTTCTTTAGGTATATCAGGAAAGGAGGAAAGTGAAGGGTTAGATTAGCAGACTGAGGTCAGGGAGAGGGTGGGCCAAGGAGGTCAGGGAGCAGGCCGAGGTACTTAATGAATACTTTGCCTTGGTCTTCACAAGGATGATGGAAGGACAACACCATATGGGGGAGGTGGGCTAGGAATGAGGAAAGAGGCTCTCTGACATTGAAGTTCCTGTTGGTAGGGTGAGGCCCTTAAGTCCCTGAGAATGGATAAGGCACAAGATCTGAATGGCCTTCATCCTAGGGTGCTGAAGGAGATGGTGGATGTCCTTGCTGCACCTCTGGTTGACCTCTTCAGCTCCTCCCTTCAGATGGGCTGGGTGCCTCATGACTGGAGGATGGCTCATGTCACACCTATCCACAACAGTGGCTCAAGGGAGGAGCTGGGTAACTATAAGCCTGTCAGTCTGATGTCGGTGGTGGGAAGGATGATGGAGGCCATCTTGAAGGAGAGAGTCTGGAGGTGTTTCTGGAGACACAGGACCATCTGGATGATCACCAACATGGCTTCGCTCAAGGCCGATCATGTCAAAGAAACCTTGTGAGTTCTACGATTGGGTGACAAGGGTGCTGGACCAGGGAGGACAGTGGATATCCTTCTAGACCTCAGCAAGGTATTTGACTTGGTGCCACACCCAGGGTTGCTGGACAAGCTGAGGGAAATGTGGGTGGGGAAAGGATGATAAGGTGGTTAGGGAACTGGTTAACTGGGCGGTTTCAGAGTGTGATGGTCGGGATATATCTTCTTCCTAGGCAGTTATTAGCGGGTCCTACAAGGGTCAGTGTTGAACCCACTCCAGTTTAATGCTTACATCTCAGACATATGGGATGGTATCAGGAGTAAGATGAGCCTCTTTGCTGATAACTTGAAGCTGGGGGCTGTGGTGGATGGGGAGAAGGGCAGAAGAGCCCTCACAGGGGAACTGGAGACTCTTGAAAGGTGGTCACACGCCTGGAAACTGAGGTTTAATGCCAGGAAATGCAGTGTCCTCCACATGGGGTTAGAACCCCATCCATGAGTACTTTTCGGGTGGGGAGAAGCTGCAGGTTTGGGAGGAAAATAATCTTGCAGTGGTTGTGGATGCAAAATGAAAACTCGGAACAGTGTAGAGGCTGCGGCTAAAGCAACAAAATGCTTGGGTGCACTGCCAGGGGATAGCCTCAAGGAGATGGGAGGTGCTTCTTCCTCTGTATAACTGCCTGGTTGATAGTGCCTAGAGTACTGCATGCAGTTTTGCACCGTACTTGAAAAAGACATTGCACTTCTGGAGAGGGTCCAGAGGAGGGCGTACCAGGATGATACAGAGTCTGGGGAAGATCCTATGAAGAGAGACTTGAGGAGCTAAACTTGTACTCTGTGAATGAGAGGAGGGACAGAGGGACATGATCAAAGTCTTTAAATGTCTAAAGGGTGAACAGGATCAGCCTGAATAGGGTATTCTAGCTGAGGGAGGAGGGGCCACCAGGGGTATTCTGTGAGACTGGTTGGTGGGAGGTTCAGGGGAGACTAAGAGGTGCTACTTTACCAAGAGGGTGATGGACCCATGGAATACACTGCTTGTGGAACTGGTGGCTGTCGATCCAGTGGCGGGATTAAGAAGGTCTGGAACAGGAATAAGGGGAAGGTAAAACTGAGAAATGCCAGATCTGGAGGTGTAACTCTGATGGGTGATGGGGTCAGGGATTTATGGGGAGCCAGGAGGGCAGCAATAGTGTCCTGACCAGGTGTTGATTTTGGAGCAGACTTGATAGCCCTTTAGGCCTACTCTGCTGGTATCTTAGTATGTTAGATATATGCAGTTCAATAATGAACCTCAATCGTTTTCATCACTCAGAGCATCCCAAGGAAGGTCCTCCTGAGGATGCTCTAAGTAGCAAAACTGGTTGAGGGGTTTCTATTTGTTTGAGCTGTTGGCATGTATCAAGAAAGCCCTTTATGCATTCTATTCTCTAGTGCTGGATTTGCCTTTCTCTCAAACACCAACAGGTGTATACATAGCAGGGTCCGAGGAACATGATTCTGCCCTTATTTGGCCCAAAAGTGCCAAAAATGTTTTGGGCATTTTAACCGTGACAATGGGTTTTCCATTGAAGTATTGCTGCAATTTGTGGCACTTTGGAAAAAGTGCTGCAATTTGTGGCAGTTTTCACTCAACTATGCCTTTAGTTGCATAAAATTGCCGCAATTTGCTGCTGTTTTGCAAAAAGAAGTGCCACAAATTGTATCACTACCAACTGCAGAAGTGCAGAAAATCCAGTTTTGGCCACTATTTTTAAAAACTAATGTCTGGAACTTGTTCCACAGGTTTCGATTAGGTAAACACAACTGTTGGTGTTTACTAAGGGCATTTATTTTGAACTACAATGTATTTTCTCCATTGCTAACTGAAAAACAAGATGGTGGCCACATGACAGTACGGAACCCATGTGCAACAGTAAAAGGTGCTTTCACGAAAGCAAAATGTGCTTTGCAGGGCACATTTATTTTTTCCCATAGGCTATAATGGGAAACTTTAATAACTTTTGAACAGATTAATATTTTTCACCAGATCTTCAAAAGGCATAAGTGACTCAGACTCCACATTTCCTGACAATTTAATACCAGATGGCCAAGCCATTTGGTCTGTAGCCCTAAGCAAAGAATTTTCCAAAAGTGGTATTTTTCACGCTTTATAGGCATCCTGCAGCTCCACAACCGCAAATCTGACTGAAATTAAACATTCAAGATACAGAGATCATGGTACCAGACTGTGCATGAAAACTTTCAAGCAAATCGTTTGAATTGTTGCAAAGTTATTAAAGTGCAAAATTTGGGGTTTAACATGGAAGGGCCAGCAACCCTCATCAGTTAGGGCTCACATTAAAGCAACAAAGTATGGAAATGAGGCGTAAGGGTTCGATGAATCTCAATACTCTCATTATTTCCAACTTCAACTTCCTTTACCACCCTACCCAATCTCGACACAACAACAGGCATTGGGGTGTGTCTGGGGTCATTGGTCCTAATGCTCACCCCATTCCATGTGTAAGGAAGCTGAGATGGTACAGCATAGGAGAATGGGGTGAGCGTTAGGGTCAATGACTCAAACACACCCAACACCTGTTGGTCTGTGAAAGGTGGGGTGGGTTGTAGGGTTAGTTGGCTGGATGGGGTGTTGAGTTTGGAAACCCTAACACTTCATTTCCATACTTTGGACACTTAAATATGAACCCTAACTGATGCATTAACCAAGTTTTTGCAATGAATTTCCTTACTTTGTGAAAATGTCTTATCTTACTCTTATTTAGTTGTCGGAGTGATGGCCCCCAAGCATCAATAATTTTGAAAGATTTTAATTGTACTCTTTCTCCATGTGGAAGGCCCTTCACTCCCACCAATGTAATGGCATGTGTATTGGCATGTGGGAGCGCAGAGCTCCCAAGCATCATTCCTTAGCTGTATTTGTACCCAAAGTGACAAACGACTTTCTAACAGTAGCACAAACAGCTACAGTATCTCTAAGCCTAAACCAGAACAAGTGGTATGTAATGGGGCACATAGACAGAAGGTGTACCTTTGGCACCTGAGCAATGTCACATACTGTATGTGCCCCACCTTAACTACAAAAACATAACCTAACCAGCACAAAAACTTAACACTAACTGCAGAACAAGTAATATTTAAGTGGGGCACACATGACAGAAGGTGTACCCTGGCACCCTGAACAATATGAGATATGTACCCCCTTAACTCCAACAGAGATATAACAACATGCAATATTTAAGGGTTACACATGACAGAAAGTGTACCTCAGCACCCTGAACAATGTCACATATGTGCCCCTTAACTGCAATAGACATATAACCTAAGCTGCACGAAAACTTAACCCTAGCGCTAACTGCAGAAAAGTACAATTTTGGAGGACACACACACAATAGAAGGTGTGCCCTGGTGCCCTGAACAATATGAGATATGTGCCCCCCATTACTCCAACAGAGATGGGCCTCCATGAGTATTGTAATTGTCCCTCATTTCCATGTGGAAGGAATCCTAACCAATGCATTAATGAAGATGTATGCAATGAATTTCCTTACTTTTTGAGAAAGTGTAGTCTTACCTTATTTGTTGTGCAGTGCAGTGCCCTTCAGGCCCTATGCTCCCATCAGTCTATAGTGTGTCATGGGACCACAGGGCCATCCAGGTCCTACACTCCCATGCGTGCATATTGTAATTTTTCCTGTTTTCATGTGATATCTATCCATATGTGTACAGACATTATAATTAACCCTCATCTCCCTGTGGGAACACAGGCCCCTCAATTCCTGCACTTCCATCACTCCATAATGTTATCCATATGGGAGCACAAGGTAAGCCTCCAGGTCCTGTTTTCCCATGCATGCATATTGTAAATGTCCTTGATTTTTGGTGGTGGGCTCTGCACACCTACTGTATCTATCTATAAGTGTAGACACATTGTAATTAACCCTCATCTCCCTATGGAGTAGAAGGCCCTCTGGGCCCTGTGATGCAATCTATTCATATAAGAGTAGAGACATTGAAATTAACCCTTGTGCTGTCAAGTGCAGTATCACAGTCACCTTAGACCCATTGATAAACATTTCCACTGCAGTTCTAATTGAGGCCCCAAATATGCATAACTATTTAGTACACCAGAAGGTGTACTAAACTGCATTTCGCAGAAAATCTGTATCTCAAATAGTTTTCAAGATATAGCCACCTAAAGTACCCCAACCTATTACATGTTATTCTGTGGGAAATGACTAAAGTTTGAAATGTTATAAGTATGGACCAGATTTAAATTTTATCAGAAACCAACAAAAGGCACATCTGTTTGGCAAGCCCTTTCACGCTGAAAATTTCAGCCCATAGGTCAACACTGTTTCTGTGCACTGAAGTGATAAAGAAGCTAAAACATTTTAAAAGTAGTGCTGCAAATTGCAGCACTTTACATAAAAATAGTGCCACAATTTGCAGCATTACCACAGTTGTTTGTCTCGAAATAGTGCCACAATTTATGGCACTTTTGCAAAATAGTGCTGCAATTTGCAGTATTAAAATGAGCCATTCAAAATAAACATACAGTATTTCTGGAGTCTGTGGGAAAAAAGAACCACAGAATCTTGTTCCTCGATGCCCAGATTATGTAAACATAACTGTTGGTGTTTACCAAGGGCCAGTATTTTTTTTAAGTTTTATAGTTTTCCATGTCACAAACTGAAAACAAGATGGCAGATTTGTGACACTACTTTTCCATTTCCAAAACAAAAGTGCTTTTGAAGGGCACATCTAATTTTCCATTAGAAAATAATGGAAATCAGAAATTTTAATAAGTTTTGATGATTTCATATTTTTCACCAAAACTTCAAAAGCACATCTGTGCCTAGACCCCATATACCCTGAAAGTTTCACACCAAACCACCAAGCAATTTCCAAAATGGCACAACAAAGAAATTGCCCAAAAGTGGCAATTTTAAAATTTTTGACATTCAGTAGCTCCACATTGATACATCCGACTGGAACAAAACTGGGAAAATCCAGAGATCTATGGTACCGACAGGAGCATGCAAAATTTCAAACAAATAAATAATGGCTGAAAAGTTATTGAAGTGCATATTTGGGGTTTATCATAGAAATGAAATCTGAATCTAACAATAGTGGCACTATTGTGCCACTAATATACTGTATATATATATATATATATATATATATATATATATATATATATATATATATATATAGTATATATAGTATGTATATATATATATATATATATATATATATATAATATGCATGCCAGTATATTTATGGTAGAGAAGAAGTTTAATGTTAAACCCCAAATTTTCACCTTAATAACTTTGCAACTGTTCAAAGGATTTGTACAAAATTTGAAATGTGCAGTCTTGTATTAGATCTCTTGATCTCAAGTTGTGTTTTAGTTAGCTTGCAGTTTACATGCAGCAAAGCACTGAAATATGCATTTTTGCTTTTTTTTGTCACATGTTTTTCCTGATTTTAGCTCATCGCCTGTGGCCACCACACCATTTGGTATTTTGGTCTGAAATTGTCAGGGTAGAATGAGATTTGGACAAGGAACAACCAGCATTGGTTTAGTGAAAAAATATTAATCCATTCCAAAGTTATTTAATTTTGAAGTTTCAAGTCCTGAGCATGCTCAGTTTACTCCAAGATTACGTGTATGTTTTGCAAAGGATTGGGCTCATGATCAAGAGTTTTGTCAGCTCATGAATGAGGATTTATAAAATCTCCATTTATGAAACAAATTCTTCATCCCCCAAACAAATGTCGTAGCTTGCTCCACGGGAGACTTCTTGCTCTAATAAGGCATGGATTTTGTTCAGGGTGATGCCCTCTGCAAACCCATACCTTTGGTTTCCTTTTCGGCTCCAAAATGACCATTTTAAATTTAAAAATTCTTTGTTCACAACTCACTTCCAATCCTCGTTCATGGGGTGACAAAATCCCCATTCACGAGCCGATCCCTTTTCACAAGGTAGCAAAATCCTTGATGGTGACTTACAGATAGATGGCCCTATCTCACAAACAAGGATCAACTCATGAATGGGGATTGAGACAGCTCACGAAGGGGATTGGCTCGAATGAAGGATTTTGTCAGATCATGAAAGGGATTTTATGTTTTGAATCCCTTTGGTGAAAATGACAAAATCCCTTCTAAGTGTCAAAATCCACATTCACAAGTCAATTTTCTTCCTGAGCTAAGAAAATCCTTGATCATCATTTTATGATCAGGTGGCCATTCTCATGAATGAGGATTGGCTCGTGAATAGGGATTTTGACACCTTGCGAAAGAAGGATCAGCTCACGAACTGAGATTTTATCAGCTTGTGAAGAGGATTGGTTTCTCAAATTCCTCATTCATGAGCTGTCAAAATCCACATTCCCGAGCCAATAACCTTTCTCAAGCTGACAAAATCCTTTTGTGACTTGGTGACCAGATGGTCAAAATCTGATGATCAAGGATTACTCAAGAATGGGGATTTTGACAGCTCATGAATGGAGACTGACCTCATGAATGGGGATTTTGACACCTGCAAACCAGGATTTTAAAACATTGCCACTGCACGTAAATAAGCGGTTTGGTCTTTTGGCTTGAAATTTGTAGGGTATAAAGGGAATGTCCCAGAGATGTGAATTATGCTATTTAGGTGTTAAAAAGTTAATCAGTTACGAGATATGCCATCGCGAACTTGAGATTTTTCTCATGGATAACATTGCGGCACTCATACTGACTTTCTGTGCCCATATCTTGGAAACAATGTGAGATACATATTTTCACTACCCGCAGCTTTGTTTGCCTTTAGGTGGACTAAGCATACATGCAGATTTTAATCATGATTACAACTGCAGTGGAATTTTTCATAGATTGTATGGTTACTGAAATACTGGCAAATTAGTGTTACAAGGGTTCCTTTTCAGGCCTATAAGGCTACTGTATGGCCCCATTGTTATGTGTAAGTGGGAGTGCAGGGCCTGAAGGCCTGCACTCCTGCAGATGCATATTATTATGCAAAAATGGGCAGTTTGGTTGGTGGGCCCCATGCTCCCACCAGTACATACTATTATTAGTTACATTACACTTTTTCAAAAGTAAGAAATTCATTGCAAAATCTTTGTTAATGCATTAGTTAGGGTTAAAGCAACAAAGCGGGAAATTAGATGTTAGGGTTGAGCCCAACCCCTCCCCACCACCCACTACCCCATCCTCCACACACAGACGCTGTGGTGTTTCATGGGATTGTGAGGCCTCTCACCCCATTCTCCTTTACTGTAGCATGTCAATCTGTTTACACATGGAGCGAGATGAGAGTTGGTCCTGATGACCCCATGGCACACCCCAGCATCTGTTGGTGCGTGCAGGATGGGTGGTGAGGGTGGGAAGGGGTTCAACCCTAACATCTCATTTCCTATTTTTGTCACTTTTACCCTTACTGATGCATTAAAAAATTTTGCAATGAATATATATATATATATATATTTTTTTATAAAGATTTTTATTGAGATGTTCAAATGGTACAATGACAACATCTTTGTTGTAAGACAGTTAAGGATTACTTGCAAATGGGTATTCTGAAAGCTCACGAATGGGGATTGACCTCACAAATGGGTATTTTGACACCTCGTAAACCAGGATATTAAAAACATTGCCACTGCACTGTAAATAAATGGTTTATGTGTTAGGTATACATAACAGTTAAGGTACATTGTTCAAAGTTCTTCTTTATCATGTACAAATCTCTGACCTACGTTGAGTAATGGTGGTTGGCCCTCGGTCACTCTATGGTCTAGTACAGTTATGGTTAGTTGATTTAACTTGCATTTCCTGTGACCGCATGTGTGGAAGTAATAGGCCCACGATATATTTAATTCAAGTTCCACAGGGGAAGGTGTGGACAAGTCCACTCCTACACCATCAACATAGGGTTCTAGGTCCCTGACCCTTTGGAATTCCCATGTCAACTGAAACCATTTTGTTACATGTATATATTAGTTCTTATTTTAAATTCTACATCAGTCCAACAGTGTGGGACTGATGTGATGTAATAGAGTCTTATACTCAACTGTGTGTCCCTTTACTCATAAGATTATTCAACCATCACCTGCCATGGGTAAATCCCAGACATTGTCTTACGCTACCATTAGCATGCACTTTATGTGGTACTGCACTTATCCTATACAACATGCACTTTCTGTCCCATTATATGCCCCAACCTGAACTTAGTTGGATTGGTTTCCTCCCTGCTTTCTCCTCCTACAGGCAAAACATACTAGATAGCAATGTGTTGTCTGTTACCCATCTAGCTTATGGTGGGGTGGGAGAGATGAGAGGATGGAGAGAAGGGCCTGTTTAGTCCTATTCCAACAGGTCTCCTGGGGTAGCATCTCCTACCTTGCGTTGGTGTTTAAGGTCAAAGGCTGGGTGAATGGTTTGGGTTACTTGCATATTATTGTTTCACCTATTTGGGTACAGCAATTTCCTCTGTTCTGCTCAGTGTTCCAGCTAGGGGCCCCACTTGCTGATATAGCTTCCCTATAGCCATGTGAGCAACCTTTTCAAATCTGGCTGCCGTGGACAGTAGCACCCCGTTCCTAGTGTGGCAGTGTAGCTTCCTCCCTCCAGTGGCTCAGGAACACCCTTTTGGCTGCTAGGAAGGCACCCCCGACCACAACACTTGTGGAGTGGTAAATCTAAGATTTGGGAGCCCCAAGATCCCCAGTACTGAGTCCCTTACTGGGGAAGTGGAACCACCTTACTGCACTGGCACCAGATCCTGTCCCAATATTCCACAAGTGCTGGGCACATCCAGAGGATATGAGACTATGATGCCTGTGGAGATGTACACCTCCAGCAGTTACTATTATTGAGCAACCCCATGTGATATACGTCCTGGGGGTACAGTATGCCCTGTGCAGGATTTTGTACTGAATAGTCTTAGTCTGTAATTTTTATTAGCTTTGTAGGCCAGGCTCCACCCCAGTTTCCACTCCTCATGGGGATTGTTGACATCCAGCTCCAACTCCCATTTTGCCTTGTTTGTGTGTGCATGGCATGTGGTGTGCATGGCATGTGGCATGTGTGTGCATGGCAGTGGCATGGCAGAGTTTTGGAGTTTGGTAATTTTGGTGCCCAAGTGCTGTAGTGTTATCAGGCATGTCACCCATTCATCTAGATGGGAGTGGGTAGTGCATAGTCAGGCAATAAGGTTGCCTTGAGCATGCTCCTCATCTGCAGGTAATGCCAGAACATAATCTTTGGTCTGCTGTCCACCCCTGAGGATTGACATAGGCTGTCATGTGACACAAAGATCCTCTTTTCAGGGTCATACAGATCCCTCATCACGTGGATCCTTCTTGTTTGCCAGTTCTTCCAGGATATGGTCTTTGGCCTATCCAAAATGATGGTTTCTACCACAAGGGCAACCCCCAGGAACTTGGCTAACCAGGACATGGCCCTGAGGAACTTGTTTCCATTTGAATCTCATGTGTTGCATACAAGGAGATGCCTAATTGGGAGTTACCAGCCTGAGAGCAGCAAGGCCTGTGCCACTGGAAGATCCATCAGGTCCAGCTCCAGTGGGAGCCACTCTGGAGTGTCAGCACCATTTCAGGTCTAATACAGAGAATGACTTGACAGAGGACAACACTGGAATGGAACACCCTCATATTTGGGAGGCCAAAGCCACCCTCTGTCCAGTGGAGTTGAAGCTAAGCAAGAGCAATTTTATGTTTAGCCCCATCCCATATATACTTGGTTATCTTGGTGTTCAGAGATCTAAAAAACTTCCTGGTAAGGATGTTGGGAGGTTGGCCATGATATACTGAATTTTTGAGAGGGTGACCATTTTGAGCACATTTACCCTTCCCCAGGTTGACAGGCTATGCTTCTGCAATATATGAAGGTCAGTGTCTACCTTATCCAGCATCAGCTGGACATTGGCATCACAGTGATTTTCACTGAGTTATGGATAGCCACTCCTAAACATGTGACCCTTCTGGGGACCACTGGTAGGGGTACAGGTGTATCAGATTCGGGTGCAGCCTGAGTTCAGGGTGAGGATATGTGTTTTAGCCATGTTTAGTTTATATCCCACCAGAGCAGAGTATTCAGTTATTAGTGTATGTAGGGAGTCTAAGGATTGTGGTATGCTGGCGAGGAAGAGTAATATCATCTGCAAACAGTACAAATTTGTGTCTTGTTTCCCCCACCAGCATACCTGGGAAGTCTTCCTTCACTTGTATCCTTTGGGCTAGTGGCTCCACCACCAGGATAAATAGATATGGGGACAGGGGACAGCCCTGTCTAGTTACCCTTTAAGCTAAAGGTGGCTGAAATCACGAGTTCATAAGCATCCTGGCTGCAGGAGCTCTGTACAACAGGCTGTTCATCGATATAAATTTCTCTGGGAAGCCGAATCTGCTCATGGCCTCAAACAAGTATGCTCTTTCCACCCTGTCGAATGCATTTTTAGCATATAAGGACAGGTTGCTGCGAGCTCATCAAATGTTGTCTGGCCCAGAGGAGGTCAAATACTCACCTGGTGTTATCAGATCCCAGTCTTTGGGGTACAAATCCAACCTGATCTGGATGGATGATGTCCCATTACTCCTTCCATTCTTGCTGCCAGGAACTTGACGTATATTTTAACATCAGTGTTTAGAAGGGATATGGGGCAGAATTGTGAACAGAGAACACTATCCTTGCCTTTTTTTGCAGGAGTGTGATGAGGGCATCATGAAAGGTGCCCGATAGGTGGCCTGTGTCTATTGCTTCATAAAATACTGAGGCTAGGTGGGGCACTAGCAGAGCCCAGAAGATATGGTAAAATCTGAGGAAAAGCAGTCCCATCTGGGCAACTTCCTCTGGTCACAGTTAGGATCACATCTATTATCTCTTGTTCTGTAATGGGTATGGTCAAGGGCACAGCTATGTCCTGGAATCTGTGGAAGGATTATTGGGGCAAAAAGTCTTCCAGTTGTATTTGAGAGGGCAACAATTCAGAGGTGTATAGGTTTCTGTAGTATGCCAGGAATATGTTGTTTATGTCCCCAGGCGAAGTACCATCTCAGATTCACTTTCATGGATCATGGGAATGTATTTCTCTACCTCCTGCTCCTTGAGCCTGGGTGCCAACAGGTGGCCTGGTTGCTCCCCACCTCCCAGTATGTTTGTCTTAGTTTAGATAGACAGTGGTCTACTTGCCTATGAAGGGATCCCTCTATTTCTCCTCTCAGGAATTTGATCAGGGTCTGGGGAGGGTTCACAGGCCGGGAGGCTGCAATCCTCAGCTCCAGTTGTTTGAGCTCTTCCTCTTTTTCCCATGGTGTTCATGTCCCTCAGTCTCACACCCTAGCAGAGTAGATTATTATCTTGCACTGTAGTACAGCCTTCATGGCATTCCACTGTGTCCTGCAGACACCTCCGGGGTGTCATGGTAAAGGTAGAATTCCTCCACTTCCCTCTTTACCAGGGTATTGAAGCTTTCCTCTTGCAGAAAGGAGGTGTTTAGCCTCCACTTATTTCTCCGTCCCTAGATCCCACCCCAAACCAGGGATAGCATAACATGGGCATGGTCTGAGACAAAGATGTTCCCTAAGGATGAGTTGAGGTCAAAGGGACCAGTTGATGGGACACAAACAAGACATCTATCCTGCTGTATGAGGAATGCTAGGCAGAGAAGTTTGAGTCAGCAGTGTCAGTGGCTCAGTAGGTGCACACTTGCCTCTGATGCTGGGAGATTAGAGGGCTGTGCGTTTTGTTCCCACATCTGTCACTTGGGTTAATATCCCAGTACTGACACTGTAGTACAGCATAAGAGGGGTGCTGCACTTCTGAGGTACCGCTCTTCGGATGAGACGTTAAACCAAGGTCCCGTCTGCCTGGATTGGTGGTAGTTCAGGTGGATGTTAAAGATCCCATGGCACTTATCGAAAGAGTAGAGGAATTTCCCAGTGTCCTGGCCAAATTTCCCTCATTCACTAAAAAATACCACCAACAGCTTAACCTGGTTCAAGGTCAGTTGGCATTCATCCATATCCCCCTTCCCGGTCGTGCCTGAAAATAGGCAGGATTTGTCTAGTGCACTTACTCAGTCAACAGAAACGAAATAAATAAATAAAATGAGTAGTCTAGCTCCCCTGGTGCTGCATTCTCCATACATCTTGCATGCCTGCCCCTACACATTTCCTTCACCTATCTGACCAATGTGGTCTCTGTTTGTGGGGAGGACCCATCATATCTAAGCTGGGTCCAGCACCAAATTTAGGTCCCCTCCACCACCACATTTGTGTGGGTCTGTGTAACCTGCCCCAACACTGTGGTGAAGATCACATCTGGTAGGATCGGAGTACACTATGCCTAGCTGAGTGGCTCCCTGATAGAAGCCATCTATGAACACATAGTGCCCTTCCTTGTCAGCTGATGTGCTCTGTGTATCAAACTACAGCACCTTCCGCATGAGGATGGCCACCCCTTTGTTTTTTGTAGTGGCACAGCTATGCCTCACTTCACCCACCCACATGCATCATAGCTTGTCCACCTCTACTGCCCTAGGAGCATCTCCTGGAGGAAGGCAATTTCACAACCTATGTCTCTCAGTTTATTTATAATCTTCTATTTTTAAGTGGGTTGGTCATGCCATTCACATTCCATGAGACCACCTTAAGAGGCTCAGGCATAGCCATTTCTCTCCGGCCCAGGACCCAATGTTGTGATACTCTTCCTGATGCACCAGCCCTTCCCCAGTCCAACCCACACCTTCCCAAAGCTCCCACAACAACCAGACAATTATTACCCAGGTGGATTCAACACACATTGGTTCAAGCCTTTTACTTGATATACAAGCTAACAATATACCTTCCCACCTGAAAACAGCACTTAGTTAACAACAAGGAAGAATGTTAGTTACTGTAACAGTTAACAGAAACAAGAAAAATATTTTTAAGAGTGTCCTGTACTGGCTGGGGCTCTTCAAATGCCTGTTCTAAAACTGGCAAGGGAAGCAATTATGCTGACACTGCACAGGGACCGAGAGATGGCTAGTAGCCCTCGAGACCCATGTCTCACAACTCTATCTTGAAGGAGCTAAAATATGCTACTTGTACATCCTGAGTTCTGCATCAGCCTTGCAATGTTCCCAGAGGTGGTTGTTTGGTCTGAATTTGGCTACCCTCCTCTGCCTTGCTGCTCTTCCAGGTTCCCCATAGTGGTGGTCTGGCCTCACAGGCATTTGAGCCCATTTCCTATATTGGCACAGTCCACTCTCTGCTGCAGCATCCTTTCTGGCAGAGTGGGCTGGACTACTCCATGAGCCATTGGGGGAAGGTGTTATTGCTCGTTCCGGTCCTTCCATCGGTTTGGTAACTCTTACAGAGTTAGCTGCATGTTGACCCGTTATTCAACAAACTATAACGTGGGGTTCATTAACATTAATAAAACAGGGAGCATGTACTCCCAACCTAACCACACTATAACATCAACTGTGCCAGTAACAGAGCAGAACCACC
This sequence comes from Neoceratodus forsteri, assembly GCA_016271365.2. Taxonomy (NCBI): domain Eukaryota; kingdom Metazoa; phylum Chordata; order Ceratodontiformes; family Ceratodontidae; genus Neoceratodus; species Neoceratodus forsteri. The sequence continues at coordinate 945,116,825 of CM057452.1, forward strand.
TGGAGGCCCACCACTGGAGGAGCCTCTTCCGTGTCCCATGTTGCCCTCTCTTTTCCCAGCTCGGGTCCCCTAGATTTAAAGAAAGAAAAAGGGGGGCCATTACCAGATCTGTGGTACATCACTGATGGGGCCCTATAGTTGAATCTAGCTGGCAAGGGCCCTCCGAGTGTCTAAAGAAAACAGGTTTTCCCCAGCACTGACATAAGCACTGCCCATGCCCTACTCTACACTGCAGTAGCTTTCCATTAATCCTTTGGCAGAAAATGATAAACAGTAAGCATGTTAAAGTTCCAAGCTTAGTTGTATATGGTAAGAAGTGCTCAGCCTCACTGTTCTGTTGTTGGGTCAGTGCTATCTGAAGGTATTCATCTGCTTCAGCTGGGGACTGGAAGTTATCTGCTTCCCTTCATATGCACTGAGAGGATAGCTGGGTATAGGATGGAGTACTTCAACCCTGTTTTGGAGCCCTGCTTTGATTTTATCAAACTGCTGGCATTTCTCCAGCACTCCTCTCGGGTAGTTGGGGTAGGAAATTCAGGAGCCACTGACAACTACTTTTGAAGTTCCCTCGCTTTCCTGAGGATGAGCTCCTGGTCCTGATACCTCAGGAGATTAAATATTAATGGTGCAGGAGATCTGGTGTCTGAGGCCTCCTGGCCATATGGACACAGTGTGCCCGATCAATCTCAAAGTCATACTCAGATCGGACCAAACCTAGACACATAGGAATATTCATTCTTAGGTAGGCTGCTGCATCTTTTCCTCCAGCCCTTCCTGCAGTCCTACAATTTGAAGATTTTACATCGCCTCTCCCTCTAAGTCTTCTACTTTGTTTTTCAGCCATTCCACCTGTTTTTCTAATGTTTGTATGCCATGTGTGTTGTCTGTCTGCCTGTACCCCTCAAGCTCCATAATTTTAGATTCTGTTTCGGAGACTCTGGTCACAAGGGAGACAATCGAGGCTTAGGTAACTACCATTGTTTGTTTAATTACCTCAATATTGGATGCCATTATCTCCCACAGGAAGTTGGCGGGTTATGTAGCAGATGAATCATCCAGGTGGTCCGAGGCTGACATCATGGACATTTTAGCATACAGCATGGTTGGGGCCCAGATTGGAATTTTCAATCTCTTTTTTCATTTTGGCAATGCTCTGGGAGTTACAAGATTTGATAGGAAGGTAGCCATCAACTTACACATTGTGAAAAATCCTCCATTTGGCTGGATTGATGCACAAAATCACTTTATGGAGGAGAAAAGATGACAGAACTCAAGGCAACAAAGAGCTAGGTGACCAGCTTGGTTTGGAGCTCATGTGACCCCTATATATATTATAGTGGCATGGTAGTGCCACTATAGTAAGGTTGAGTACCCATTTAAGTTAAATCTGAAATTTGGCAGCTTAATAACTTTGCCACCGATGATGGATTTGCCTGAAATTCGGAATGCATGGTCTGGTGCCATAGATCCTGGACCTGCCAAGTTTCGTTTTGGTCAGATGTATGGTTGCAGAGCCACAAGTGCCGAAAACACACAAATTGTGCATTTTTGTGCATTCTTTGCTCGCGCCTACAGCCCCCATGGTTTGTGTAACCAGTCCAAAACCTTCAGAGAACATGCAGCCAGGGTCCCCAAAGTGCCTTTCAAAGATTTTGTGAAAAATAGTAACCGATTCAAAAGTTATTCAAAAACAAGTTTCCCATTATAGTCAATGGGAAAAGTTAATAAAATATCTGAAAGTGTCACAAATGCACTTTTACTTCATAAATGACTTGTAGTGCCTCAAATCGGCCATCTTGTTTTCAGTTGGTAGTCAGAGAAATGCTTGGCATTTAAATTTGGGACCCTCTAGGGACACAATTCTTGTTATGTTCACCTAGTGGAGCCCTGAGGATGCTAGCCATGTCTTTTTGGGTGGTAAAACACCCAGAAATATTTTGTTATAATTTTTGTAAAAGTAGTGTCACAAACTACTTTGGCGTATGTCACTTTCATGATTTTATTTGCGAAAGTGTTATGATTTGCAATACTTGCACACTATGACTAAAACAATGAGGAATCTTTGCCACCCTGCTGCAAAAGAACGGTTTGGTCTTTTGGGCTGAAATTTGGAGGAAGAAAGCCAAGATCCCCCAGATGTGCCTTTTCATTGTTTGGTGACAAAATATTAGAGGACTGCAAGTTACAGCACTCTGAAGTTGACAATTTTTCCTTCTTTTAGGCTAACATTATGGCGTCCGCCGCACCTTTCATAGCCCATATCTAGAAAATGGTTCGAGATACGGACTTTCATCGGAAGAACACTTAGTCCCCGCTGGGTGGCTAATTAACAAATTAACCTGGAAGATCATAAATAATATGATTTTTAATTTTTTCTATGTCATATGGCTCCTAAGATATAAGAATTTAGTATTCCAAGTGCTCATTTTCTGCTCCAAGGCCATTACCATTATTATGCATACATTATTTGTATTCACTGTGATTTTAGAATGCACCTTTTTGGGGAAAAATGGTGTGCGTTTCGTAACTGTTACCGTTTCTGCTTGCGTTTCCGTTACCATTTGCGTTAGCATTTTCTTTTGTCACCATGTCGTTACCTTTTTGCATTTCACTTGCATTTGCTTTACTGTTACCATTTGCGTTTCTGTTACCGTTTTTGTTTGCGTTTACTTTTGTTTCACCATGTGCATTACCATTTAGCTTACATATGCCCTGGGAGGTTTTATTAGGCCTCATTATATCTTGTGGTTCTGCCCAGTTGGGAGTGGGGCCTCATTACTTGGTCATGATATAGATCTGATTGCCCTGAGCCCTGATTTTCTTGAGTTCTATGGATAACCTGGTCTGTTATATGGATTCTCACCTGTGAACAAATTTGACTCTTTCCTAGTGGATTGAAGACTTATTATTATTTTTTCGATCTGGACAGCGAGGTGGTGAGAGGACCTTGTGTCCATTTATCTTATTTATCTTATTGTTTTCCTCCACTCCTTAGTCATGAGAGGACTGGGGGTGGGGAAAAGATGTTATTTTATGTGTTAAGTTTGAATTGTTTGATTTTTAATATTTTTGCAGTGAGAGTGCTAAAATATTTTTCAAAACCCTCTGGTGGTGAGAGAGCTGGGGGTGGTATTTTATTTTATCGTTTTCTCCACTCCTGGTCGTGAGAGGACTGGGGAAGGGATGTGTTATTGTATACTCTAAGTTTGAATTGTTTGATTTTGATTTTGAATGTACTTATATTTATATTTATTTTATTCTAGAGTCTTCTCACTGGATTTGACTTGATTTTCTTCGAGATGGGGTTAGTAATTTATTCTGGTTTAGTTTTGGATTATCGTTTAATTAAATTTATTTTGGGGTTTATTCAGTTAATTTTTAAGTTTAAATATTTTGTATTATTGTTTTGGCTTAGTTGTACTGTAGTGGCATGTGTTGGCCCAATCCCATGGTGGTACACTACTCATCCTCCTCTCTTCCGCCCTCCACCTTTTTATCTTCCCCTCTCCATTACGATACATACCAGCACTGTAGAGCACTGGGAATTGCTTGAAGGAGAGGGAGGAGGTGGGGAGCTGTGAATGGGAGGATGGACGAGGGCCTTCGTAATGGGAAGTTAGATCTAGAAGGCACTCTGGGGCAAATGGAACTCAGACCGTGGATCGCGTGTCTGGTACCCATACCAAAGGCACTACGGAATCTAGTAGGCAGATGGGCTTAACAGACTCGAGGTTCGTTCAACTTGGGCAGTGTTATGCAATGCTAAGTCTGTTAGAAACAAGACTGGCATTATTGCTGATCTCATTGGTTCGGTGGACTTAGCTTGCATTACGAGACCGGCTGGATGAAATCCAGGCCCCACGTTGAAGCCATGACCTGACCGGGTACTCGATGATACACCCCGAGATTGGACACGCAAGGGGGGGGTTGCAGTCTGTCTTAAGACAGAATTGGGCCTCATAGTGTGGTAGTGGGGAGGCTTAGTCCTTTGAGTGCACAGTGGTACGGGTGTTGGCGTTAGAATCGTACTCATCTACCATCCACCAGGAGATGGAAATGGTTCTTACAGGAAGTAGCAGACTTCATCATTAACATGTCATTTGAGTCACCCAGATTGATGGTTCTGGGTGACTTTAATCTAGTCGGCATCGATGAACTCTCGCAAATTTGGTAATCACTTCCTCCAATTAATGACTTCGTTGGGCTTTACACAGGTGGTTTCCTGCTACCCACAAATCTGGGCACTCCTTGGACTTGAGTCTTTCTCCTAGGGATTGATATTCCCGATTTTGGGGTGGAACCAGTCATTTGGTCGAGACCACTACACCATGAGGTTCAATTTTAGTACCCCCTGAGAAGACCTACCCCTGTGGAGATGGCGAGATACCCGCCTTTATGGGATATTACTCCCCAAGGCCTTGCTGGGTCCTTGACCTCTCATCCCAGCGTTGGCAAGCAGTAGTCCAGAGACCTTGGGAGACGCCTATAACAGGACTGTTACATTGGCTCTGGATGCTATACTCTGTTCATGTCATGCCCCTTTCCTTTGTCCCAAGGTGCCCTGGTTTGATGGGATGTTGAGGGAGATGTGGAGACAGGGGCGAAGGATTAGAACGCTGCTGGCGCAGATCCGCCCTTGATGCCGACTTTAGATTGATAGACCATTATCTGTCTATCAATCTGCCATCTCCATAAGAAGGCAAAATTCCTGTCAGGGAGATTGCAACTGCTAGGAATTGACCGGCTCAGCTTTTTGAACTGTAGACAGGCTGTACAGCCCAGCTTGTCTAGAAGTTTGAAGCTTTTCACAATTAGAGTCTAGAGCTTGCTCATTTCTTCGCTAATAAGCTGGCCGACATCAGGGCAGATCTACATCCAGCAGCCTCTAAGGGGATGCTGTTGAACAACATGAGTTCACAGTACCTCAGTTTTCTTGGTGTTCCTTCAGCAGACCTGATTTCATGGACATCATGAGGATTATCCATGGTGTACCCTATGAGCTGTAGTTTGGATCCTGGACCGACCTCCTAATATTGGGTTGTTGTGACACCATCAGTCCAATCCTTGTGCAAATAGTCTGGTGCTCCCTGGAATCGGGGAGTTTCTAGCTCCCTGAAAGAGGCAGTGGTGACACTTCTCTTGAAGAAAGCTACTATGGACCCAGACTGTTTCAAAACTACAGACCCATCTCAAACCTACCCTTTATTGGGAAGGTCATTGAGAAGGTAGTGGTGTCCAATTGGAGAACCATTTAACCATCCATGACATCCACAAACCCTTCAATCCATTTTTGTAAAGACATAGCACCGAGACTGCGCTGGTTTGGGTGCTAATGATCTCCTGAGTGTGAGAGACCAGAAGAGACGTTCTATTGTAGTTCTTGATCTCTCTTCAGCTTTGACACCATGGATCATGTGGTGTTAGTTAGCAAGCCTGAGGCAGATTTGCAGAATATCGGGAATCGTCCTCTGATGGTTCACCTCATTCCTCACTGGGAGACCACAAAGAGTTGTGTCGGGCTTTTTCCTTGGCCCAACTCCTTGTTGTGTGGGTGCCTCAGGGTTCTCGCGCTATCTCCCATGTTATTCACTGTGTATATGCTGCCCCTGAGACATTATAAGACGGTATAACCTGAGGTTTCCTGCAATGCAGATGATACCCAGCTATACCTGTCTTTAGCTCCTGACCAAGATGGAGCTTTCTGGTGTTTAACAACTGTCTGAAGAAACCCAGGATTGGATGGATTCAAGTGGGCTGAAGTTGAACTCAGAAAAGACAGAGGTTTTGGTCGTGGATCCAGGCTGTCGGATAGAGGGCAGCCTGTTGGTGCACCCTCAGCGATTTTCTTGGGGGTGTGTCACTTCCGACCTCCGAGCAGATTACGTAACCTGGGGTTATCTTGGATGGCAGGCTGACACTACAGTCACAGGTGTCAGCAGTCATCAAGACTTCCTTTACCATCTTAGGAATATTACTAGGTGAAGCACCTTGTTCCATCTGACACGTTACCAGCGTTGGTCCACATACCGTGTCCTCACGTTTGGACTACTGCAACTCCTGTATTTTGGGCTTTCTGGGGTTGAAATCTGCCGCCTTCAGCTAGTGCAGAATGTGGCAGCCGGTTTTGACTGGGACAAGCAGGTCTTGTCACATTACCCAGTGCTTGCACTGGCTTCCTGTTCGTGGCAGATCACCTTTAAAATCTATTTACTGACTTTCAAAGCCCAACATGATCAGGGTCCAGTCTATCTGAAAGTTCTTCTGGCTCTTTACTGCCTGGCCGATTGCTCCACTTGGCGATGAGGGGTTGCTAGAGATTCCAAAGTGAGTCTAAATTCATCTGGTTGCAGAGCTTTTTTCTATGCTCCCACTCTTTGGAATTCTCTACCCCATCAGTTATGCAGTGCACCTCCGTGGAGGAATTTAAGAGGTTTAAAAACTCATTTTATCAAATTGCCTTCTTGGAGTATTGACTGTGTTTAAGCTGTTGATGAGATTGTAGTTTTATCTGTGTTTTATATTGAATTATAATGTCTGACTTGTATTACTTGTTTTGTACAGCGCCTTGAAATTTGAAAGGCGCTTTAGAAATAAAATGTATTATTATTTGCATTTCCGTTTGAGCTACTGTTTCCTTTAGGCGTCATCATTGGTGTTACCATAAACATTTGCATTTCTAATTGCGTTACTGTTACAGTTGCGTGTTCATTATCATTCGTTTCTGTTGGCCTCAGCGTTTGCATTTTTGGTAGCATTTCCGTTATCCAGTGCATTACTGTTTCTTCTGCATCACAACTGCCATTACCGTTTGCATTTCTGTTACAGTTTGCATTTTCATTTCCATTTTGTTACTGTTTGCATTTCTGTTGCTGTTAGTGTTTGCGTTACCATTTGCGTTACCATTTCTGTTTTCATTTATGTTTTGCGCTTGCGTTTCTCTTACCGTTTAGCGTTAAGCGTTTCCATTTCGTCACCATGTGCGTACCATTTAGCGTTGCATTTGTTGTTACCATTAGCATTACTATTTTTGTTTACCTCACTGTTGCCATAACTGTTTGTGTTAACGTCACTGTTTGTGTTTTGCATTTGTGCAGTGCACTGCAAAACATTATCTTTTCCTATTTTTCTGCACTGTCTTCTGCGACGCATAGTGCAGCCAGTGTCAGGTTGATTAATCTGAAACTTGCCAAGTAGAAAGACCTTTCTTCAAGGAACAAGCCATTTTTTTTTGAAAAAATGTTGTTCCATTCAGAGTTATTATCATTTGAAGTTGGCCCCCTCATGGTTCCAGATTTTTGGCACTAGGTCCACCATTTTCTTGCATTTTCGGATGCAATTTCTGCCTTTTGTTGTGGAAGACTTCTTAAAGGTGCAGAACATAAAATTGATAATCTCTGGAACAAACTGGTATTTTCACAAGAAATTTGGAGGTGTTGATTGGATGTCCTGGGGATGTGAATACTGCTATTTACATGTTGGCAAAATTCTTCACTGCAGAGATACTGCATGATGCAGGTAACATTTGCATATAGCATTCTGCATGGTGCTACTGGCTAGAAATTTACAGCATGGGTAGTCCTAATGGAATGGAGGTGCCTTGCAGTGGTTTGGTGCATAAAACATTAACAGGTGCAGAATTATGCCACTCCGATGAATGGAAATTTGGCTCATTATGCTTCAATAACATCTGAACATGTGCCTGATTTGTCTGGCATTTGGAAAGTACAAAGATTTATAATACATCTTTGACTGTGACAATTTTCAGATCACTGGCACTGGTTGCTGAATTGTGCATGTTACATTGTTTGTTAGTGGTGCTGTGCAACGTTGAATGGATGTACACATGATTCTGGACACCGGTGTGCTATGGTACATGTCTTCATTTACCAGTTTTCATTTCAGTCAGTCATACATTTTCTGCAGCAATGTAACAAAAATTCACATGGTGGGACACGGGCCCACCACCACATTCCATTCACTATTTATAAGTGCACATTCTCAAAAGAAAATTCATGGCAAAACTCCATTTAATGCATCAGTTAGGGTTGTTCCACAGTGACAAAGTGAGAATTCGGTGTTAGGGTGGCCAACCCTTGCACTTAATACCACCACCCCACCAATAGGCATTGGGGTGTGCATTGAGGTCATCGGTCCTAACTCTCACCCATTCTCCTATACTGCACCACTTCAGATTATTTACACATGGAATGGGTGAGAGTTAGGCCCAATGATCCCAAGGCACACCCGATGCCTGTTGGTGGGGGTAGGCATGGGTTGCAAGGGTGGGAACCCTACCACCAAATTCTCGCTTTTGTCACTGTGGAACAACCCTAACTGATGCATTAAACAGAGTTTGTGCACATATATATATATATATATATATATATATAGAGAGAGAGAGAGAGAGAGAGAGAAGAGAGATATGTAATGGGCAGGGTGTGATATGGATAATATTGTCACTCATGCAGAGTGAACTCAGGATACTCATGAGTGCTGAAGGCACAAATGAGAGTATCAAAGCTCATGATGCAGGAGTGGCAATATTATCCATAGCACACAATCTGCCCATTACAGGTGCTATTATACTGGAGGAGAGCTTCCAAAGTATAGTTATGTTTTCATGTGTGTTCTCTTATTGTTTGGTAACTGCGAAGTTTTTAGAGATGACTTGTTCAGAGTTGCACAGTGTGGATGTGGAAGTTTGGAACGTTGGTGTTAGGGTTACTAGCCCTACCACCCTATCCTCCCCACCCTCCTCACACCAACAGGCATTGGGGTGTGCATTGGGGTCATCAGCACAACTGTCACACCATTCCCCATGTATAAACAAGCTGAGGTAGTACAATATAGAGAATGGGGTGAGAAGTTAGGCCCGATGACCCCCAATACACACCCGATGCCTGTTGGTGTGAGGAGGGTTGGGGTGGGATGGGAGTGGTAGGGGTTAACAACACCACAAATTTCCAAAGTTTTGTCAGTGTACTATCAACCCTAGCCCATTTACAGAAGAAAGGGTTCTGAAAGAACTCTTAAAACTGAAGGTGGACAAAGCAATGGGCCTGATGGGATTTATCCCAGAATTCTAAAATTGAGGGTAGAACTAGTGACATCACTACCTACCCTCTTTAACAAATCATGGGAGGATGGAGTGGTACCTGAGGACTGGAGAAGGGCAGGTGTGATTCCACTTCACAAAAGTGGGAGCAGGGCAGAATCAGAAAACTACAGACCTGTTAGTTTAACCTTAGTGATAGGAAAATGATGTAATCACTTCTGAAGGAAAGAATTGTTGAGTACCTAGAGACCAGAGGGCACAGGACCCAAGGCAGCATGGATTCACAGTGGGAAGGTCATGTCAGATGAATCTAATAGATTTCTTTAACTGGGTGACCAAAGTAGTAGATCAAGGAGGGGCTGTGGACATGGCCTACCTAGACTTTAGCAAGGCATTTGACACAGTCCCACACAAAATATTAATATGCAAATTAGCCAGCCTGGGAGTAGATCCCAAGATGGTAGCCTGGGTAAAGAATTGGCTGGAGAACAGGACACAGAGGGTAATAACAAAGTCCATTCTGAAGAAAAGGGGTTACTAGTGGGGTACCGTGGGTTCAGTACTAGAACCGGTCCTCTTCAATGTCATTATAAGTGACATTGCAGAGGACTCCAAGAGAAAAGTATGTCTCTTTATGGATGACACAAAGATCTGCAACAGAGTTGATACACAAGGTGGGGTGGAAAGGATGAGAAGGGACTTGGCAAGGTTGGAGGAATGGTTAAATGTATGGCAGCTTAGATTCAGTGCTAAGAAGTGCAAGGTAATACACCTGGGAAACAAAAACCCAGGGAAGAGTACACAATGGGGGTGAGATACTATCAACAACAATAATGGAAAGGACCTGAGGTAGTCATATCAGATAGTCTAAAGGTGGGCAAGAAATGTGAGAGGGCAGTAAGGAGGCTGGGGATACTGGGATGCATAGGAGAGGCATCACCAGTAGAAAACAGGAAGTTGTCATCCCTCTGTACAGACAACTGGTGAGACCCCATCTGGAGTACTGTGTGCAGTTCTGGAGACCCAATCTCCTAAGAGACATAAACAGGATGGAAGCAGTCCAGAGGAGGGCAGCTAAAATGGTGCAGGGTCTGCACCAGAAGATATATGAAGAGAAACTTAAGGAACTTGATGTGTATAGCCTCGAGGAAAGGAGGGAGAGGGGACATGATAGAAACTTTCAAGAACCTCAAGGGAATCAACAAAGTCCAAGAGGGTAGCATCTTTCAGAAAAGAGGTGTGCAAGAACAAGGGGCACAATTTGAAGATAGAGGGGCGGCTCAGAGGTAATGTAAGCAGAATTTTTTCACAGAGAGGTTGTGGATGCATGGAATGGCCTTCCGGAGGAAGGTTGTGGAGTCAAAACAGTGGTGGAATTCAAGCATGCATGGGACAGTCATAAGGCAATTCTAGAGGATGGGGGTAGGAAGAAGTAGGCTGTTGGTTAACTAGAATCTGCAGCTTATCCATTAGGTAGGAAATGGGCAGACTGGGTGGGCCAAGCTGTCCTTATCTGCCATCAAATTCTATGTTTCTATGTTTCTAACTGATGCTTTAATGAAGTTTTTTCAATGAATTTCCTTCTTTTGAGAAAGTGTAATGTAACTGGTATGTAGTTGTGGGAGGCGAGGGCCCTCCGGATCCTGCGCTCACATCATGCTCAGGCCCCGAGTTTTCCGCGATTCATGGGTGCGGCAAACCGTGAAATATCCGTGGAATTTGTCATCGCCCGGGAATTCACGGCTGCCTGCGGAACAAACGTGCCCCCTCGCAAATGTTAGTATGCCGCTGGAGCCCACCCCAGCATGGCAAAAGCTTAATTTGCTGGCAGGGGTGCCCAATCCTGTCGGTTTCACTGCCCCCCAATGTCTCTATGCCACGCTGGGAGCCCACCCCAGCGTGGCAAAACTTCCTTGCCGACGGGGTGCCCAATCCCCGTCGGCTTCACTGATCCCCTAGCTGCCTGGTGCCATGCTGGGAGCCCACCCCAGCGTGGCAAAAGTCCCTCCTTGTGTGGGAATCCAACAAAACAAAACAAAACCTGAAACAAAAACCTTCCATCGTTGATTCTTTGCCCCTCCCCAACCCGCACCCACCCTCTGCGTACTCCACCTCCCACACCCCACCTCACCCCACCTCAACCCATACTTACCTCCGAGCCCAGCGCGATGATCTTCTGTGGACCGGGAACACGTCTGCACCCTTCAAAGCTGACCGCGAACTGAAGAAATGCCAGTAAGCTGTATAATGGCATAAATGGATTTTTCAACTTTAGTGCATATCTCAGCCATTTCTGGGAATTTTTCACCAATTTTCAACATGGGGTTTTGGACCCCACCTCATGAACTGTGACACTGTTATTTTGTTAATCGGTTCGAAAGGTGTTTCCGCAGTCACTGGGCGGAACCACCTTTCTGGAATGATTAACGAAATGACAGTGTCACAGTTCATGAAGCAGGCACCTAAAACCCTATGTTGAAAATTTAGTGAAATATTCCCCAAAACGACTGTTTAATGAGCATGCCATTGCCAGTTCTTACGCACGCTCGTAACTCTTGAGCATTTTTAATATTTTCACCCAGATTTTCAGTATTGCCATTTTACCACACCTCCTTATGAACAGTACAACTGTCATTTTCACATCTGACCTGAAATGTGTTTTCGCACATGTAGCGCATGATGGCGAACGGTTGTGTGTGAAATCAATATTCGGACAGATTAATAAAATCACAGTGATACCGTTCATGAACAGAGTTCTTAAACTGGCTATGTTGAAAATTTGGTGACAAACGCCCATAAAATGACTGTGTTATGGCGTGTGTTGCGAGTTCCTACGCATGCTCATAACTCGAGCATTTTAATATTTTCACTCAGATTTTCAGTATTGCCATTTTACCACACTCCTTATGAACAGTACAACTGTCATTTTCACATCTCACCGAATGTGTTTTCGCATGTAGTGCACAATACGCCGGTCGATGTATACGAAATCAATGTTTGGACAGATTAATAAAATCATAGTGATACTGTTCATGAGCAGAGGTCTTAAACTGGCTATGTTGAAAATTTGGTGACAAACCCCATAAAATGACTGTGTTACGGCGTGAATTGTGTCAGATTGGCAAAAAAACAAAAAGGAAAAAATTAAGGGTAAACGTGCATAGAATTGCCATGAAATTGGTATTGAGTGCATGAAGTTCTCGGCAAATGAGAACCCTGCCCGTAGAACTTTGCTCCGATGTGCGTCAGAAAAATCGGGGCCCTGATCATGCTGCCCATTTTTGTAATGGAGTGCATGTGTGGGAGCATGGGCTCTTTGGGGCCTGTGCTCCCACTTACATATAGGTGCAGAGTCATACAGCAGCCCTATAGTACTGAAAAGGAACTCTTGTAACACTAATTTGGCAATATTTCAGTAACTGTAGCAACTATGAAGGTGGACTAAACTGCAGAGAATGAAAAATCTATATCTGACACCATTTCTGAGATACGAGCATTGAAAGTCACCATGGGCGCTGCAATGTCAGCCTATGGAAAATTTCTTAACTTCAGAGCACTGTGACTATGGGCCGCTAAATGCTTTGGGACCAAACCACCAAAAGGCACATTTGTGAGACCAGGGCTTGCCACCCTGTAAATCTTAACCCAAAGCCCCAACCGTTTTGATGCTGTGTGGTGGCAAAATTGCTGTTTTTGGCTTATGTTCTGTCACAAATTGCAACAGTTTCACAAAATTTTGTGACAGAATGGGCACTACACTTTCTTGATTTGTGAAAGTGGCATATCTATTCTGTCACAATTTGTGACGGTATGAGGGTTTGATGCAAAAAGTCATTTTGGGTTTTATTCCCCAAAAAGATAGTGTTGTGATCCTCAGGACCAACTAGGTAAACACAACAGTCAGTGTTTACCTAAGGGTCCTAAATTTAAACGCCAGGCATTTTTCTTTCTTGCTAACTGAAAACAAGATGGCCACTGTATGACAGTAAAAGGGACATTTGAGACAGTTAAATGTAGTGGCGGCAGCTTTCAAAAACACATATTTTTCCCACTGACTATAATGGAAACTTGTTTTTGAATAACTTTTGAATGATTTAATATTCTTTCACCAAATTTTGAAAGGCACATCAGTGACCCAGACTGCATCTTCCTGAAGATTTCAACCAAATGGAAAAATCATGCGGGCTGTAGCCACGAGCAAAGAAACATGCAAAAGCCCCATTTTGTGCGTTTTGTGGTGCTCTGCAACCACTGATCAAACCGTAACACAACTTGTCAGATCCAGAGATCTGTAATACCAGACTGTGCATGCAAAATTTCAGGCAAATCTGTTGTCGGTGACAAAGTTATTAAAGTGCAAAATTTGAGGTTTAACATAGAAGTGGCAGGGCAACCTTAACTGTACTGGCACTACCGTGCATGTATAACATATGTAATATGTGTGTATATATATAGTGCAAAAATCTTTATTAATACTCTAGTTAGATTAAAATGACAAAGTAAGAAATGTGGAGTTAGGGTTCCAGCCTAATACCCCACCCTACCCTGAACACAGCAGCAGCAGGTGTTGGGGGTGCCTTGGGGTCCATCCAGCCTAACACTCACCCCATTCTATAAGTTAATAAGCTGAGATGGGCACAGTATAGGAGAATGGAGTGAGCGTTAGGCCTGATGACTCAGGCACACCCTGATGCCTGTTGGTGTGTGCAGGGTGGGGTGGAGTGTTAGGTTGAAACCCTAATGCCAACATTTCTTATTTTTGTCACTTTAACACTCAACTAGAGCACTAAAGAAAAGTTTTTGCAATTAATTGCTTACTTTTTGAGATAGTAAAATCGTATACTTATTTGCCTGTAGGAGCCCATGGCCCTCCTGGCCCTGTGCTCCCATCCCACCATAGAAGCATATATGTAGTGTAGCTGTGGAGGCACAGCTCCCTCTGGGCTCTGCAATTCCATTTATTGGACAACAGAGACCTAATTGTCAACATAGCCATCTTACTATCCCACCTTATGTACTCGGTTCAGAAAATGTTCAAGGGAGTCATGTGATGACACTGTAGTGGAAGCAGCCTAGCTGATCATCTCCCTCCGACACTGATTTCTCTGCTATTTGTAATATTTAAACCTCTTAAGCAACCAATAAGGAAACTATCTTTACTCTGACTCACCAACTTATCACTACAGAATGATATTTCCTGATTACCGGAGAGTCCACGAACATTTTAATGAAGGGTAACCTGGGCCTAAGTCTACAATGGAGGCCAAAATGAGACAGACACCTCCAGCTCACTCACCACTGTCTACACTGGAAAAAGGGACGAAGAGGTCAAAATCCCAACGGCTGCCTCACATAAGCCTGTCAGCAGTATCACCAGTATGCAATCGAATGCCCGCTAACTGAAAAGCAGTTTATTGAAGAACTCCAGCCTTTCAAATCTGCCTTACAAGAACTGACTTTGGAGCTAAAATCACTTAGAGGAGATTTGGCGAAACTAAGAGAGCCATTTCTGACAACTCGGTATGAATAACATCTTTGGAAAAACGGATACAAGTGACTGATAGTGATATCTCAAATATCAAACTGAAGCAACAGAAAATAGACTCCAAACTCAAAGACCTAGAAGGCAGAAGTAGAAGAAATAATATTCTCATATTCGGTCTTCCAGAGGACACCAAAGGCAATGCCCATTACCTTTCTACAAAATTACTAACCAAGTTGCGGGTCCATCGCCCAATAACTCCATATCGTTATTGAACGGGCACCACTCCTTGCGCCCAAAACCCGAAACTGGAAAACCCCTCGACCCCTCATCATTAAATTTCTGAATTATCAAGACAAAAGGCACATATTGAATCAGACAAGAGAAACACATCAAGTTCTCTGGGAAGGTCGACAACCGTTTCATGCAAGACCTACCTGCCACCATCAGACAGGGCGTGCAGAATATCATCCCAGGGTTACCAAGCTGATTGCAGCTGGGATTCAATTCAAGTTCAGTATCCATGCGCTTCTCTGTCAGTGTGGCAGGCTCATGGCATAACTCGAGAGCGCCAGCAAGCGCTTCCAGCACTTCAGTGCCTTCTGCCCGATCTGTTTGTGGCCCGCTGAAATCTTCACGGGCTGAAGACACTCTCTGGCCATGGTTTAACAGTTAATAGTGTCTGATTAACATTCTGAGATCTACTGTTGGCGGCATAACTGAATGCACAGTGGGACTCGAACTTTCCCCTGTCATGTCTTATGCATGGATAAGAATGCACTGCGAAACTGCAGAGTCACTATTATTTGACTGCTTCTGTTTTAGTTTATGGAACATCTGGCAGATCACCACAATCTTTTATTTTATTAGATGCCGTTATATTTGCAGCAGGCTCTCAGAATGTATCCCGTACTTTACTTTATTTTTTTCTTCAGTTCAACGACCTGTCGGTTTAACGGATAATATGGAACCTTAATGCTCAGATTAACTACACAGGGTCACTAATGAGCAGCTGAGCTCGAGATTAATTGGATGGGTCACTCTGTGTTTCATAACAAAGTCTCCCCTTGACCATCGTGTGTGAATTTAAAGGTTCTGCTATGAGAGCAAGTAATATATCAGGAGACTGTAATCTAGAGTGCCCAGCAAGTGCTTCCAGCCCTTCAGTCCCGTATGCCTAATTTATTTGTGGTCTGCTGAAACCTTCACGGGCTGAAGATATCTTTTAGCCATGGTTCAACAGTTAATAGTGACTGGCGGGCATTCTGGGACCTATTGTTGGCGGCATAACCAAATGCACAGTCGGGATCGAACTTTACTCCTGTTTTTTCTCAAGCATGGATAAGAAGTCACTCGAAACTGCAGAGTCATTATCATTTGGCTGCTTCTGTTTTAGCTCATGGAGCTTCCACGAACTGTTCTGTGAACTTTATTTTACTAGATGCTGTTATATTTTCAGCGGGCTCTCAGATTGTCTCCTGTATGTTATTTTACTTTCTTCTCAGTTCAATGACATGTGCAGTTTAACGGTACTACGGAACTTTTAATGCCCAGATTATTTAACCAGGAGTCACTAGTGAGCAGCTGAGCTCGAGATTAAATGGAGGAGGTCCCTCCATTTTCATAGCAAAGTCTGCCCTGACTATCACATGTAAATTGAAAGTTTCTACGATGTGAGCAAGTAATATATCAGGAGACTGTACTGTGCATGTGGGTTTATATGCCCTCGCCATTGTTCTGGGCATCTCAATACTTTGCCAAACTAAGGCTTCATATTTGGTTTCAATTAAAAATGCTGGTCTAACATTTATCTGAGTGATCCGGACAAGTTTTGACAGTACTTCTAGTTCCTTAAAAGGAGGGTTTGGCATTCTGGGGGTGGGGAGAGGTCACTCAGTGATTGGCACACTAACAGTGCATCACGTGCTATGGACCAGTAGGGGATAATATCACAGCCAGTTTCTACCTTTCGTTTGGTATTTCTTAAGAGTAAGCTTAAACACTGTATGTTTGTACCAGATACTCATCATAATTAATAGTCTTCATTTCGAAGGGTGGTGGTAGCTAATGATCACTATTACGTAGTTGGACACGTTTGCATAGTTATGTCTTTGGGGTTTGGGTGGTGTATCTATGTTTAAATGGTTTAGTGTGTAATCTTTATGACTTGTGGGGGATTCAGGGTATGGGGAGGGCAACAATGGGTATTGGGTTGTCTTTCACCAGGAGGTATTATATTTTGATCTAACTCATTTTTGTTGTCCATGGATGCATATCCTCTAGTTTCTACTTGTCTTGAGTCCTCAATTAAGTCCCACAATGGGATTAAATATGGCTCTTGGAACATCAAAGGGCACAATCCTGCTAAATGTTCCAAAATTTTAGTCCATCTTAAAAACTTGCAGATTGATATAGCTTTTCTGCAAGAGACACACCTTAAATCCACAAACTCCCATTACTTCTGCAGGAACTGGGTGGACAGGTGTATGGTGCAGACAAAGAAACCAAGAGAAGTGGCGTTGCCATTCTAATTGCCACGCAGGGTACCCTTCCAACTTCTACAGTCCACAGTCGATCCTGAAGGCAGAGACATTATTATTAGAAGCCTGTTGATTCATACAGAAGTCATCTTGGGTTAGGTTTAAGGCCGAACTCAGGTGATCATAATTTTACCTCCATAATGTCAATACTTGCCATGGTCTAAATTGCCAATCTTACTTGGGGAGATTGGAATATGGTACTCTCAAATATATTAGACAGATTGGGGTCCACTAGGCCATGTTCTTCTCCGGTCAGAGAGCCTTGCACGAATTAATGTCCTCCTTGGTCTAGTTGACCCCTGGAGACTTGCATACCCAGAAGAGAGAATATTCTTTTCATTCTATACCGCTAACACCTTTTCCCATATTGATTACTTTCTTCTATCGGTGGATTATAATTCTGGGGTCTCTACAGTGCACTATTCATCTCAGGCCACCTCAGACCATTGTTTGGTCTACCTCAATTAAGTTTTTCCCAAATATTCACAGAGACAAGGTCTGGAGATTCAACAATCAGATTCTAAACTCGCCAAGCACGTCCGCTTGATGCGAGACTTTATCAGGATATACATGGAGAATAATGCCTCATCTATGCCCAAGAAGGACATTTGTAGGGTTCCCTCAAATGCGCTCTGAGGGGTGAAATAATCCATTTGACAACCATACATAAGAAACAAAAATTTAGATCTGTCCTTAAAACTAGGTCAGATCTCAGAGTTAGAAGAATTCCTTCTCTCTCTCATCCCTGACGAGGATTGGGTCAAACTGGAATCCTTGGGCCCAATACAATAAACTACTAACTGAAAAAGCAGAGTTTATGGTAACACGCTCCAAGATCAGATATTTTGATCAGGGTGAAAAGCGGGCAAACTACTATCCCTACGTTACTACTCAATTTAGCGGAGAGAATAATCCCATCAGTCTGTTCCCTATCAGGTACACTTCTAAACTCACCTTTAGATATTGTCAATGCTTCGAGACAACTACCAGCAGCTTTATACAGCCCCCAACCACCAACTCTCGCATCACATGGAGTCGTTTCTCCAAGATATTACACTCCCATCCTAAATGACCATCAAGTAAACATATTAAAACATCCCATTGTCGTATCTGAAATTTGAGATGCTATTGACTCCTTTCTGCAGATAAGTCACCTGGGCCTGATGGCTTTACAGCTAATTTTATAAGGCTCTCAAGGATATTATGCCCTATTTTACTTGCAACATTTAATTATTTATTTCAAATGGTCTATCAGACTCCTCGTTATCGTTAGCTACTATAGTTCTTATTCGAAACCCAACAAAGATCTTAGAATATCCAATTACAGACCCATCTCTCTTATTAATATGGATTTTAAGATTCTAGGCATAATTCTCTTGTCTAGACTTGGTCAGGTATGGAACATCTCGTCAGCCCTGAACAAGTAGGCTTTATCAAAAACAGACTCTCTTCCGACCATCTCAGGAAGTTGGCTTATCTTCTCCGTGTCCAGGAACTCGGACCAGTCCGCTGCTCTTGTGTCCCTGGACCTGGAGAAACATTCGATAGAGTCTACGTGGGAATACCTTTTTCTAGTCCTTAAATATCGAATACCTCAGGAATTTATACAACGGGTCAAAGTACTATATGCTACCCCATCGGCCCGAATACAATGCAACGGAATCCTGTCTCTCCCTTTCACCCTGTCACAGCACGCGCAAGGCTGCCCTTGTCACCCTTTCTATTTAATTTATATCTAGAACCTCTTATTAGAAAAATTAACCTCTCCACATCGGTCAGGGTATCCGAATAGGTCATCACAAATACAAGGTTTCTGCATATGCAGATGATCTGCTCCAACATATTGTAGATCCAGGGCAGTCTCTCTCCAGGGTGTTCGAAATTATAACACAATTTGAATCCTTTTCAAATTATAAACTAAACCAGAAAACGGAGATTTTTCCCTTAATAAATATACAATGAAAGCAGACATAGCACATCTGGGGATACAATGGAATTCGGATAAAATGAAATATCTCTGCATTTATATTCATCCTTCCCTGAGAGTTATGCAACAACTTAATTTGGATAACTTATGGTCCATAGTCTACGGAAGACTTTAAACATTGGTCTAAATTACACACTAACCTTATCGGGTGAGTAAGCTATTAAAATGAACGTGCTGCCATGTTTACTATACCCACTTCAAATGCTGAACCAGACTCTACCATACTCATGGTTTGTTCAGTTGCATGGTATCTTGAGTAAATTCATATGGCAAAATAAAAAATGAGAAAAGTTACCTAAAATTAACACAGAAAAAATTAGATGGTGGTCTACAGGCCCCAACTTCTATACATACTACCTAGCAATACATCTGGCATGAGTCCGATATTGGCTCTGGCCCAGACAAGAGGTTCATTACTTACCTCCTGGGTCAGAATTGAGCAGGATTTTTGTACTGATGCAGGGATGGATCCAAAGCTCTACCTTTTATTTCACTAAGAAAGCTTCCTAGATCCCTACAAGACACTCCCTTAAACTCTTTCATCCGTTCCCAGCAATAACTTAGTGCCTTCCTTAAAAGATAGACTAAAGGATATAGCTCAACCCATATTCGCAATCCTAATTTCTCTATTGCTGGCAAACCAATAAAAAGCTCAGATGTTTTGGCCCCAGATAGGTATAGAGAGGGTCGAGCAGCTGGTCATTGCTCAGAGGATGATTTCTTTTCAGGAAGGCTGCTCTTTATTTCACTGGAAGGAAAACTTAATTTTTAAATACTTTCAGCTATCCCTCATTGATGCAGCACTTGGGGGCTGGGTTATGGCACGACTCCTTTCTCAGTACACTAACCCCTTATTTGGAGACCATATCTTCTTCCCACGTAATATCATATTCTTATGATTTCATTAGATCGACAGTTGATTCAGATGACAATCATAGCTACGTTCAATGGAGCAAGGTTTCCCGGATCTCTTCTAATCCTAAAGACTGGGCCCCTATTTGGACACATCTATACAAGTATATTAAATGGGATAAATATAGATATATGCAGTTTGCATAATTCATAATCTATACTATACCCCCTCAAATTACACCGATTTGGTCTCCTGCACAATAGCCATTGCCTCTAAATGCCAGCAAGAGGCTGCTGATATGATTCACATGTTATGGTCTTGTGAAAAATAGTTATTTTCTGGCAAAGTATGAGAATAGATTAAGCCCCTTGCTGGCTCTGACAGGCTATTTCCGAATTGAAACATGTCTCATTGGGGAGTATACATTAATATCTGGGGCAATCAAAGAGCCCATATGGCTCTGAATATCGCATGTGTGAAAAATGTCATATTAAGACACTGGAAGGAGTCTGATGCTCCCAGTTATTTGGAATGGTTTCATGAAAATCATGTTTGCTCTGCAAGCTGAGCACACAATTGCAAAGCTGTCCAATAACACTAAGAAATACGCTACAAGATGGGAACCTCTGTACTCTCCTAACAAGCAATTAGCGGGCTGGGGAGTTCATGTACTTAGCATACCTGTGTCCCATTAGGATGGATATATTGTTTGCATTCATGGTTTGAACCTGTAATACTGGTGGCAGACTGGGTGGATACGGGTGGGGAGGGAGGCATACTGGGGGAGAGAACTTATAAGCTGCAGACTATGTATCTCATTGTTATGCTGTATATGTTCTGTATTCACTTTTCTAATGACCTGAAATATGCTTGTCATATGTTACCAGCTTACACTTAATCAAGTAACATAATAAAGTATATTAAATAAAAAAAAGAAAATGTTCAAATCCCTGCCAAAACATAATTCTGCTTAATTGCAATGTCATTCCATGCTATAGGTGAAAAAACATTTTGGCCAAGATTTTAAAAATGACAGCTGTGACATACATGTGGTAGGGGCAATAAGAGGCAGTGTTACAAAGTTACAGTGTGCATAGCAAAAATTGAAATGAATGGTCAAACGTTGCCCTATCTTTACATATTTGACCCCAAATTTACAACATACCCCTCTTATGATCCTGCCTCATGATCAAGGGCAGGAAAATTTTCAAATCTCACCTGAAATGTGAATTAAGCTAAGCAACTACAAAATCACCTTTTGGGAGGAGTTGCATAATGACAGTTATAGTGTTCATGAGGTGGGGTCCCCAAAAGACCATGTTGAAAATGTGGGCTCAAAATGTCAAAAAATGGCTAAGTTATTCATAAAGTG
The DNA here is from genome assembly GCA_016271365.2 of Neoceratodus forsteri. Taxonomy (NCBI): domain Eukaryota; kingdom Metazoa; phylum Chordata; order Ceratodontiformes; family Ceratodontidae; genus Neoceratodus; species Neoceratodus forsteri. Next base: position 945,138,114 of record CM057452.1, read on the forward strand.
AAAACTCCATTGAAATACTCTGAACGCATTCACCTTAGTTTCTCAAATTGCAGTTGCGGTTCCACTAGCAAGATGTGCTTTTGATCGGAGTGGGCCTTGAACATGGGACCAGTTTAGGAGAGTACAGCCATATGGGGTGCACTGGGGGTGTGGGATAGTGGGTGCTCAGTGGGAGGTGGGGGTGGAGGACTGATCCTTTGGAGGAAAAACATAGCGGAACAATTTTCTTCATTTCTGGTTATGCCACAATGGTATGATGGGGTTGCCACTAGACACCAGGAATCTAAAATCTGATAACGGAGATGGTGATTGGCAGGTGGGGGTGCCGCTAGATACCAGAAATAAAACTCTTGATAACAGGGATAGTGATCATAGGGTGGGGTGTGCCAGTAGACACCAGGAAATAGGGAACAGTGATCGGCAGGTAGGACTGTGCCACTAGACACCAGAGGAATTTAAAAAGTGATAATGGGGATGGTGAGCAGTGGGTGGGGTGCCTATAGATACTGAGGAAATGTGGAATGGCAATTAGCAGGTGGTAGGGTGCCACTAGGTACCAGAGAATATATTTATTTATCATGGGGAGGATGATTGGTGGGTGGGGGTGCCACTAAACACCAGCAATTATATGTATTTATTTACAGGGAGGATGATCCATGACTTAGTGCCTCATTGGAGAGAAGACAGATTAGAAACTGGAGGACCTGGGGTGGGGATGAGCTTGTAGGATGGGTTAGAAGCTGGTTGTAGGATAGTAGCCAATGGATGATAGTCAGGAAGAATTTTTCAGAAGCAATGCCTGTGACCAGTGAGGTCCCACAGGGCTTGGCTCACTACAGTATTGTTTAATATCTTCATAAATGACATCACAGATTGGATCAAGGATAAAATTTGCCTGTTTGTGGATGACATCAAGCTCAGTGGGAGGATGGACATGGAGAAGGAAGACAGGAACTCAGGGATGACCTGATTAGGCTAGAAACGTGGTCAGTATTTGGCATCTGGCATTCAGTGTTGAAAAGTGTGAAGTTATGCACTTGGGGGTAAAGAATCCGGAAGTGACCAAATATTGGTTAGATGGTACATAGGTAACCAGGTCAGAGAAAGAAAAGGACCTGGGAGTAATAATCACAAGTGACCTGAAACACTGTACACTGCAAGACAGTAGCAGCCAAAGCAAATCAGATGCTGGGCTATGAAGTCAGGGAACTACCACCAGGAGGAAGGATGTCATTCTGCCCAGTACAGGTCACTGGTAAGACTGTACATGGAGTACAGTGTGCAGTTTTCACTGGTACCTGTATCTTAAGAAGGCTATCAACTTGCTCGAGATGGTCCTGAGAAGGGCAGCCAAGATGATCCAGAGCCAGCAAGGCAACACCTATGAGGAGAGGCTCACACAGCCCAACATGTACTCTTTTGAGGAAAGATAGCAGAGGTAGACATGACTGAGATCTTTGGGTACCTTAAGCATATTAAAAGGTGAGCACTGGAGCCTCTTTGCCGTAGCAATTTAGGAGGGAGATGTGGAGTCACTTTTTCACTGAAAGGGTGGTGATCAAGTAAAATAAGCTGCTAGTGGAGGTGGAATCCTAAAAATGGTGGACAGCTTCATGAGGGGTTGAAACAGGGTGAAGAAACAATTATGGATAGAAAGGGGTTAGTGGGGAAGAGAGGAAGTTGAGGAGGTCAAAATGAAAGGGGAGGGGCATTTCCTTTTGTAAATACATAGGCAGCTATAATTGAGCAGATGGCATAGATCGTAAAGCCATTATCTGCTGGCATAGTCATATGTTTGTATGTATGTTTGTGTCAAGAAGCATGTGTCTGAATTTCTTTTATAGAAGGACACAATACTATGAAATGTTATTCAAGGACAAAACATATTTAATTGCATACTTTCAACTGTTTTGCTTTTTGCTTACAATACTTTCATCATTTTAAATAAATCCACTAACATTGATACTGTTTCCTTCAGTCAGAAAATGAATGTCATATTATTACGAATTATTTTAGAAATTTAATATTAAGTTTAACATGCATGCTTTAACATGAAGGTACAGGTAGCAATGGTACAGACATAAGTACTGTAAGTATCAACTCCCATGCTAAATCCTCCTCTCCTCCCACCCAATTCCAGCTTGGCACCTCTATCCCTTTAAGAACTGTCCATGTAGTATCCAATGACTGTATACAGAAATCACAGTTAGTTACATAAGTATAGTTAAACAGATTATTGCACTAAAAATCTGGTCTATGATGATATACCAGTCTGAAGAAGGTATAAGGTATGGAGGCCCTCCCATATTTTCCTATAGCAGGAAAGAGAACCATTAAGGCTAGCTTTGATTTGTCTATGCAGAGATTAAATAATAGATCCGTAGCCATTCCTCATATGCAATATTATGTCTATCCAACCAGTGACGTAAAATACGTTTCTTAAGAGTAAGTGCTATCATGGCTATATGGTATCTACGAATCTTGACTGGGACCACAGAAAGATCTCCTAAAAGGCAAACCTGGGGTGTGAATAAATCCTCCAATCCTAAAAGGGAATCCACCCTGGATTTAATTAACTCCCACAAATTCCTAATCTGAGGGCAGTCCCAGAATATATGAACCAAATTTCCTTCAGCATTTTTACATCTAGGAGACAGAGCACCCAGTAGCTTCCTATTCTTTTCAACTTAATAAGGGTCCAATACATGTCATTTAATGTTTAATACTATGTAGCTTCAGCCTATCTTGGGAGACACATCTGGAAGAATCTTACTGGATGGATTCCCATTTCTCCGGATAGTTTGGAAACAAGAATCCAGTACCTAGGAACCCTGCTTTGTGTATCTAGCATGTTTGTTCATAAACAAGTATATGTTTGGGACTCTGCATGGGGTTTCCACTGATTAGAGCCAAGGGTTCAAGCCAGGTGCAGCTGTTTGTATGGCTCCTCGCCCAGGAAATTTCTTTATCAGAAGGTGTCTAAGTTGCCAGACTTTAAAGACCTGCCTTCTCTCTCTATGGAATAAAGTACCATAATGGTAGTTGAATCCATACACGACCCTTCAGTGAAAACATTTTCTATCTTGGCGCATTAACTGGAGGAAGCCACTGTGGGAAATAGTCTTGCCACCAATTTGGAGATTTAGGTTTCCTACTATCGGTTGTCTGAGATCCCTCACATTCCTATACCTCAGAAATGCACAAAATTGACTATGGGCTTGAAGAGGGGTAGAATAGGAGAATTGTGTAAGACAGAGGGGACGTTTTACAGGAACATATAGGAGAGCCTCCTTAGCAATACTCAGGGAGGCAATTATCTCTCTTTCCAGGATTAACCATTCTGGGACATATGAGTAACAGGCAATCTCTTCCAGGGGTGTGAACAATCAGAAATATTGATTCACCTGACTCACTCAGTAATACACACTAACATGAGGGAGTTTAAGACCCCTGCTTTGGTGGATGCAGCCAATTTTAAGTCAGCCATCGAGGGTCCCCCCATATAAAATATGAGATAACCAGATATTTAGCATGTTAAGGGGATAAAATATTCTCTGTAAAATATTCATTTTAATTATACTGATTCTCCCTCACTGAGATATAGGAAGAGACTGCCACCATTTAAAATCCTGCTGAACATTCTCCAGTAAAGAGTCAAAATTCAGTTTTTCATAAGACTCTCATTCCTAAATAACATAAGGCCCAGGTATTTATACTCTTAAAACTCCATTGTACTCCGAGTAGTGATGCAGCGAATTTAAAATCAACCTGCAAAGTGCCGCATAAGCTGACCATTTGGCTGTGCTGCTTCACTACAGCGGGTCTTATAGAAAAATACTCATCGCCTTATTGTGTATTACTTTACATTGTCATTCCACTTTAAACGTGAAGTAAGGCAGAGTGACAACAATATTGGCAGCACCCACCACACAGTCACCAGAATTAATGTGCATCTCCAAAGTGCTACTGTCTTGTGTCCAGGAAACTCCCAGTGCTGACAAAGTGAAATGAGTGCATAAAGAAATATAAAGTCAATGGCACACTCAGCCATGCGTACAGTGGTCACAGGGTCACCAGAAATAATGTGCATCCCCAAAATGCTACTGTCTTGTATCCAGACTCCAGAATATTCCCCAGTGCTGATGAAATGCTACTGTCTTGTGTCCAGAAAATTCCCAGTGCTGACAAAAAAAGTGAAATAGGAAGCGTAACAAGAAATGCAGTCTTCCAAGATTAATGGTGCACTGCAAAGCATACAGACAAGTAAGATTGCGCTGGCGCACTCAAGGGATGCATACGAAAAGGTACAACAACACCTAACTAGTGCACACAAGCCACAAATCCAAATCTGGAATGGAACACATTTTGCCAGTTGGGGATTAGTGCACGACAGTAACAATCCACTACCAGTAAAGATACCACAAAGCAGTATAAAAAATTCATGCAGGTGTGTGGATAGCAGGTTCACACTGCTGCAATTACTTTATGGCACAACAGGTGTCTGATTTAATGGCACGCATCACACACACACACACTACAAGTAATACGTAGCAAATTGAAAACCTTTAGTAATATAAACAAATTTTTAAACAGACAAATTATACACTGCTGCACCAAAACAATCGGCAAAAAATTTTAAGAATTACTGTAAATATTACTGTGTACACATTAACACAGTTATACAAAAATATATAACCAAAACAGAAAGACTGCCTTTTTCTCCCAGTTAATGTACCTACACCACAAATACTCCCTCCCCCAAAGCACACTTCACAGTACACAGACTGACTGTTCTAAATTAGCATTCAAATCCACACACAACAATAATCACTTGATGATATGAGCACAGAAGGATTCCTAGTAAATTCTGAGCAAAATAAATGACTCAAAAAGGCATTTTAAACAGCTTTTAGAGGTTTTGAATCACAAAGCTCTGAGAGCAAACTGTCTTCAGCTACCACTACACACACAGTACCCAGGCCAGAACTGAGGCTGTGCACAACAATCTAGAGCCCATGTGACTTGCAATCCCATGAATCACTGCAGAATTTCATTGGAACTCAATTACAAAGCGAAGTGAGGTGAATTACATTGATTTCTAATGTACTTCACCTTAAAATTGATGGACAAGTGGTTTGGGGAAGGCAGAATAACAAAGTTATTGGTTTCAATGGACTTTGTGTTCCTCATTATAAGCGAAGTACTCTGCTTCACATTGTGGAGTACTCCACGGGTTCTGCGTTACTCTGTGAATCACTTTGTGGAGTGAACTGGGGCCACTAGCCCACCACTACTTATAGTACTGCAACTCACATGCTGTACAGGAAGGAATCACGAATGCCTATGGCTGTACTTCCCGATGAACTGCAGCACAAAACTCCCGACTTAAAACACGATTAATGAGTACAATGGTGGGGTGGTAAAGCCTGGAGATAACTACAAAACAGGCTTACAATACATCCAAGAAACTAAAAAAAAATGAATGTTGTGATTCATGATGTGATCATGAATAGTGATTTGTGACTGCATTTGTGACCGTGATAATGAAGAATGTGATTCGTGTCGATGGTGTGAGAGATCACCAATATAAAACTGTATTGAAACATGAATGCCTACGGCTGTACTTCCCCAATGATCTGTAGCTTAAAATTCCACAACTTAAAAGCACATATTAATGAGTACAATGGTGGGGTGGTGAAGCCTGGAGAGATACTACAAAACAGACTTACAATGCATCAAGTAACTAGAAAAATAATTAACGTTTTGATTTGTGACATGATCGTGAATCGTGATTTGTGACTGCATTTGTGACCATGATAATGAAGAACATGATTCAGTGTCAATGGTGTGAGTTAACCAATATGAAACTGTATTGGGAGCAAATGCCTACGGCTGTACTTCCCTGATGAGCTGTATCTTAAAAAAACTCCCTGACTTAAAAACACGTATCAATGAGTACAATGGTAGGGTGGTGCAACCTGGAAGATACTACAAAATAGGCTTACAATACAAAGGTACAACACCTAACCAGTGTTCACCATCAGAAATTTAAATCTGGAAAAGAATACATTTGCGGTTGGGGTGGGCATGGCGGGGGTCAGAGTACTGCAAACTGCACTTCTGCAGTAACAGTCACTTTACTAGTACCAGTAAAGATATCACAAAGAAGTACAAAATCATACAGCTGTAGTGAATAGCAGGCTCGCATTGCTGAAATTACCATGTGGCACAATAAAGGTGTCTGATTTGATGATACGTGTCATACACATACTCACACACACACTAAGTCGTAGCAAATTGAAAACTTCAGTAATATAACCACATATTTTAAAACTAAAATTATGCACTGATGCACCACAACAATCAACAAAACCATGGCAAGATTTATTGAAAATATTACTGTGTACATTAACACAGTTATAAGAAAATATCACCAAAACAAAATAAGTGTCTTTTTCTCCAAGTTAATCTACCTACACTACAGATAAGCCCCTCCCCAAGCACACTTCCACTTTGTCTCTCAGTACACAGACTGAATGTTGCACATAACATTCAAAATTCACACACAAACAATAAGCACTCGATGATATGAGTACAATGAGGTTCATACAATCGATAAACTAAAGTTTCAGCAAAAAAGACTCAAAAGGCTTTTTAGCAGCTTTAGAAGGTTTGAATTGCAGAGAGTTCTCAGACCAGACTGTCTCCTACACCTTTCTACACTCTACCCCAAACTGAGGCTGTACAGAACAATCTACAGCTCATGTGACCTGAAATCCCATGAATCACTGCAAACTTCACCTTTGGAGCTTAAAACAGAGGCGGTGGGTACGTTGCTTTCAATGTGCCATGTAAGAATAGTGGAGTAGTGGTTTTGGGAAGGCGGAGTAACGCAAAGTCATTGTTTTCAATGGACTTCTCATTACCCACCATAATGCAAGTACTCCACTTTGCATTGCTTAGCTCTCTGTAAATTCACCTTCACTCCATGAATCACTTGCAGGGAGATTGGGCCCACTTCACCCATCCCTAACTCCCAGTGAAGAAGTGTCCTGTTTATAATATCTGTGATTCAGGGAAAGACAGTAGTCTTATTTAGGTTAATTTTATAATTAGATACAGCCCCAAATTCAGTTTTGATATTCAGAGCAGTGGGGAAAGATTTGGATGGATAAAGCAAGTGAAGAAGCACATCATCAGCATATGCAGATAAATTAAACACATGTTGTCCTATGGCAAGCCCTTTCACACCCTCATTAGCCCTTAACCGAAATAGCAGTGGTACTAAACAAATATTAAAAGTAGGGGAGACAGGGGCATCCCTGTCTAGTTCTGGAATATAAGGAAAACCTGTCAGAGAGGACCCCACTGCAATATATTCTAACCTGGGGGTGTTGGTATAGGGATTCAATCCATTTCCTGAATTTGGGAAAGCCAAACTTCTTCATAGTCAAAATAGGAACTGCAAGTCTACACGGTCAAAGCCTTCTCCGCATCCAGAGACAAGAGACCAGCTGGGATATCTGAATCCTGGACCCGGGAGAAGATGTGTGCTAATTTCTAAAATGGTCTGCTGACTGGTACCCCTGCATAAATCCCACTTGATCTGTATGAATGATGTCAGGAAGAATCCCTTAAGTCTAATAGCAAGAAGTTTAGCTAAAATTTTGATATCACAATTCAATAATGAAATCGGACAGTAACTACTTACCATCTCCCGATCTTTTCAGGCTTATGTAACACCATGATAATGGCTTCCAACAGAGAACTATCTAATGGGTTCCCCCTAACATCCATTCAAACAGATGGCCTAACCAGGAGCTATTTGCTTACTAAAAGCTTTATAAAATTAGGAGAATACCCATCCAGGTCTGGGGCTTTATTCGTCCTTAGTGAAGATATGGCTAGTAAAATTTCCTTTTCCATGATAGGGGCTACTAGGGACTCCTGTTGGGTTAGAGGAGTGTTGGGAGAGCCAGTGGGTGAAGATATTGCTTCACGACTTCAGAAGTAGACCTATTTTGTCATTGGTTTATACAGAGCTTTGTAAAATTCTACAAATTCAGTAGTGATTCCTCAGGGAGTAAGGCAGAGTTCTCCCATTTGTTGGGATCTAATACTCTGGACTATATGGGAAGATTCTTCCTTCTTTAATCTGAGAGCTAAAGGATGTCCTGCATTCTCCCTTGGTCAATATAAGTCACCCCTGTTTTAAATGGCATATTCAGCTTTTCCTGAAGAAGAGAGCTATAGTTGTCCCTCAAACCCACCAATAACTCACTATCCATCTGGGAAGTAACAAGGAACTGTGAGACCTCCAGGGTACGAATTCTATAAAGTAGGAAAAGAGCTTTCTGGTCCCTTTCTCTTCCTACGGGCCTTCCTTAATAAAATCCACACGCAAGACACATTTTAAAGCTCCCCATTCAAAATCTGGTCAGGTTGTGGAGTTTAAGTCCAGCCTATTAAATTCCTTTATTTCCCATTAATAAGTTCTACTATTTTGGCCTCCTTAAGGAGCTGGTTATTCAACTTCCACATTGAATCAGGAATCATATCCGTGATAAGTGCAGGTTGCAAATTACTGCTGAATGGTCAGAAATTACACTGGGGGTAATCCCCAGACACAACCCTTGCAAAAGAGACTGGCTAATTAAAAATAATCTATTCGGGAGAAGGAGTTGTACACTGGACCTGAAAGTAAACTGCTTTAAAGTGGGTACAATATCCTCCAGGGGTTGGCTAAACCCAAATGATCAACCATGTCTCTGATAGCCTGTTGTGCTGGAGATAACCTCTCTTTTTAGGTTCTGATTTATCTAAGTCGGGGAAAAGTTAGAGTCCAATCCCTCCTATAATACATGGAGTAGCAGCAAGTAGGGGCCAGAACCTGCATCAAATCGGTAAAAATAATGGAGAATCCGTATCAGGCCTGTATATCGAGGTTCTCCAGCAAACCTTTACAAATATAAAAACACCCTGGAGGTCCTTAATAATCTGCTTGGACTTAAAGGGAATACTCCTGGACACTAAAATGGCTACCCTCGGTGCTATCTCCTATACTGAAAACCTGTCCACATATTGCCTTCTCAGAAGGTTCCCTCCAATTCCAAGAGGTATGTCTCTTGGAGAAATGTAAGACCTCCTTTGAGAAGATTGATTTGCTTCAACACTTGATATCTTTTATTCTAGAGTGAAGCCCCACATTCCATGACACACATTTTAGTCACTGTCATGTACCACAAATACAACTATGCAAACCAGTTGTCTGTATACTGTACCTTGTAAGCAAGCAAGACTCATGATATTTTGTGCCAGCTGTCCCTCCCAATGCCCCATTCTCTTTGTGAACAACTCAGCCTCCCCAAATCCCAAAATAGAGTTTTACCCTTATTTGACCTCCCTCCTCCCTCTGAATCTTCCTTCCTGTTATTTCCTAGTCACATAACCAGATTGTACCCAGGATTCAAAAGGAGGACCCACCACCCTCCCCTACCTTTACAGTGTGTGTTTTCTCACTCTGTTATTATCCCACTCTTTCCCTGGTCTCTTCCCCAACCTCACAGTTATTTATGTTATCCAAATCTCTGTTTATTACCTGTCCCAGGAATACTATCATCCCCACAACTAATTACCTTCCTACCCAGTATAACCAGACATTAGTAGTGTGGGGAGGTCTATAAACTTCCTAATGTTAAATGCTTCTAACTTATTCTCTCTAAAATACATGAGCATTCTCCTCGTATATATATCCTCAAACACGAGGTGTGGTGCTAAAGTACCCCATTCAGCAAGGAGGAGAAAATACCAACAATATCCATCCCTACCCATAAGTCCCCAAATACTTAATAACTCCTTACAGCAGAGACAAACCCCACCCTAAATATGCAGGTGGAAGACACGTTGAAAGCAATGCTTCAGGCCTGCAGAGACCCCAAGTTAAAACTAAAATATTGATGCACAGGATAGACTCTCCTGAAATAAAAGCAAGAACTACACAGCATGAACATTGCAAATAATATGTCTTTTGACTGTCCTCAAGAGCTTTTACAGGCACATTGTATTCCAAACGCTTTATGAAGTTGAAACGCCATGTTCACAATCCTTTTCACAACTGTGGAACTGAAAGCCAGAAAGTTCACCCCAACTAGGAGTTGAAACTAATATCCACATGGGAGGTATTTCCCAGTCCTTTAAAGCACTGCAACAGTTGTAGAAATAAAATCACTCGGCCACTTCTTCCGAAACTTGAATCATAACTGCTCATACATTCCAACAGTCCCAAAAACACACTGATGCTTCTTGTCCCACTTTGCTCAGTTAAGGCCTCACCCATCTTGAAACAAGTTTGAAAACAACTTCTTAACCTCCAATTCTGCCGTCTTTGGTTCTTCTAGAGGATCCTTTTCCCATCGACTGATACTTGCAAATTAGCAGGGTATAACATTCAAAAATGAATGTTTGCAGCAATTAGCTTGGATACCATACTGTGAAATTCAGCCTGTTTTGGCACACTAAGGGATGGAGGTCCTGAGTAATGTGACTTGGGGATCCTTCCAAAGCACCTCCTTCAGCTCTTTGACTTTAGTGAGCATTGACTTTAGTGAACAAGTGCTGGCGTTCTTGATAATTAAGAAATTTAAAGATGAATGTCTTGGGCTGGTCCTGGCTGTGGCATAGGCTGTAATGTTCAGTGTGCCCTTACACTATGTAATCAGAGCCAAGAGAGGGCCTGCTATTTTTGAATCAGTTTTGGGCAAAGAGAACGGCATAGAGCCTTCCTCACGCTCCAGGAGCCCAATAACCACCACATTATTTGGCAGCTTCTTCCCTCTAGGACCTCTCCTTTGCCTCTTATTTAACAAGCTTTTACTGAACTGGTGCCATGGCCGGGTTGACCTTCCACTCTTTTTCCAGCTATATTAAACGCACCTCACAATCCCCAGTATATTGTGCAAGATCCTCTTGTTTGCTTGTGACTGCTTTAACTTCTTCTGTTAGTGATCTTACTTCATTCCTGAAAGGACGTAACTCCTCCAGAAAATGTTCCAGGGATAAAGGTGGGACTCTGCAACCGTGGTAATTTTCCTAATTGCCATTGCGGTTTGGACCTTCACCTTCTTGGGAGCTTTCTCCATCGTGATGGATGGTGAGTGGTGAGTGGTGTGGTGGAGCAGATGCATCTCTGCCTCCATTGCCCAACGATTCCTTCTAAAATTGCTTCCAATCATAACGGTTGACTTATAGGCTAGTAGTTCTGTATGATTGCAACTGATTTAGATTAAAGTTAAAAGCTAAAATCGGGATTTAGAGGAGGCATCGGGGGCGCTATACTAAATATACATAAAATATATATAAATATATGCTATATAGCGACTACACAGATCGAGGCATCACATGATCTATATTATTAATTATAACAAGCATTTGTCAATGCCAAATGTTGGCTTTCTGACATTGGCATTGGTAGTGCAGGAGTTAGAGATGCATACTAGGAATGGCACTGAAGTATTGAACTAATGCCTTCCTCCCCTCCTCACAGAGACTGAAAGGCGTTGAGGTGTGCCTTTGAGTAGTCGGCCATAACGCTTAAGTCATTTCACCTCACTCCACCTTGCAGACAGCAACAGGTGTCACGTGTATATTGGGGTCTTTGGCCCTTACACTCACCCCATTCCATAAAGAAATAAGCTGAAATGGGTGCAGTATAGGAGAACAGGGTGAATGTTAGAGCCAAAGACCACAAGGCACAATTCGATGTCTGTCAGTGGCTGCAGGGTGGGGAAGAATTCTGTTAGCATTACGGCTAATGAACCAAAGGCACATCCCCAATGCCTGTCAGTCTCTACAGGGTGGTGTATTACAGGTGGAAATCCTAACAACCCTGGCGTTAGTTGGTATTTTGCTCCAGATTTTCAACATGGGCTTTGGGACCCCACCTCATGAATAGTGGCACTATCATTTTGTTACTTAATCCCGAAGGTGTTTTCACACAGCGACTGTGTGATTCAGTGCCACAGAGTGCGAAAACACATTTTGGGAAGGCTGTGAAAAATGACAGCTGTACCATTCATGAGGAGGTGTAAATAAATGGCAATGCTGGAAATCTGGACTGAAAAATGAAAAATTGCAAAGTTATGAGTGTGCATAGAAACTGCACAGCACACCGTCCATGACACAATCAATTGTTGGAAATTTTTCCACCAAATTTTCAACATGGCATTTGGTACCTCCCTCATGAACAGTGGCACTGTAATTTTGCTAATCTGTCCCAAAAGTTGATTTACCACAGTGACTGTGCCATTCTGCACAGCAGGTGCGAAAACACATTTCAGGCGGAATGTGAATAATGACAGCTGTACTGTTCATAAGGAGGTGTGAAAAATGAATGTTGAACATCTGGAATGAAAGTATTAAAATTGGTGAAGTTACAAGCGTGCGTAGAAACTGCACAATGCATTGTAACGCAGTCATTTTTGAAATTTGTTTTACCAAATTTGCAACATGACTTTTAGGACCGCACCTCATGAACAGTGACACTGTCATTTCATTAATCCATCCTGAAAGGTGATTCCATGCAGCGACTGCAAATCACCTTTAAGGACTGAGTAATGAAATGACAATGACACGTCCATGAGGTGGGGTCCTGGCACCCATGTTGAAAGTTTGGGGCCAAAATTCCTAAAATGGCTGAGATATTAACAAAAGTTTAAACCCCATTGACAGCCATTATACATGCTTACCTTTGATTCTTCAGTTTACCAGTCAGCTTTGAAGAGTGCAGGCGTGTCCCGCTCCACAGAAGATCGCTTCGCTTGACCACTGGAGATGTGGTAATGGGGTGTGGGGAGGTGGTGCTCAGTGGGAGGGTGAGGATGGGGAGGGCAGTGGGGAGACTACAAGGGTCCATTTTTGTTTTGCAGATTAAAAAAAATGCCGGGGACGGTTTTCTTCATTTGCAGGTTAAAAACAACAACTTTTGGGCACACTGGGTGGGCTCCCAGTGTGCCATATGTGTTGGGGGAACATGATGCCAGTGGGGATTGGGCACACCCATCAGCAAAGAAAGTGAGCTTGGGGGTGGAAGAGGAAACATGATGCTGATAGGAGTTGGCACCCCATCGGCAAAGACAGTGAGATTGTGGGGCATCCAACACGGGAATGGGCATCCCAGTGTCAGAAAAATAAATATATCCAAAAATTATCTGGGCACACGGGATGGGCTCCCAGTGTGCCGTAATGGAGGATACATGACAACTCAGGGATTGGGCACCCCAGTGTTGGCTTTCTGGGGAGTGTGTGGTGGGTGGCAGAAGCCGTCAATGTGGGAAATGCACACAGAGGCTGATTTATTTATTGAAATGTTTCTCCAGGACAAACACACGGGGCAGAGTACTCGGCTTATGGCAGGAGTGAATGAGGTTGCGGGGGAGGGGTGACGTTACAATGACAAACTGTCTGTGATTGCAGCGCATATTTGTTTCAACTCTTGGCCCTCTTTGAAACTGTTGTCATCACCAGCATGCTCACCGATTGATGGCTGAAGGACCCACCTCAAAGCATCCCTGCATTCCCACAACACTACACACCTCTAAAATTTTCTGCTAGTACAAGATGTTGCTTGCGTGTGCATGCAAGCCAACATAAAAGGATCTCAGAAATGCTGCAATCTGTTTGGCTGTTAGGATTCCAATAGCCTTACATTAATCCCTGTTATACTGTCATGTACAGCTTGATCATCATGGCACATAGATTCGTCCTGTCAGCATTCCATCCTGTAGCACTGGTGAATGACTGGAATGACACATTCTGATTCTGAATCAGCATTCTTAAATTGTTGGTGGAAGAACTATTTTATTAAAATCTCCCTCTAAATGAGGAAAACTTTCAAAAAGTATACTTTTATCACCATTCTTTTGGAAGATTTTTGTAATAGCAAAAGGACACTTCTAGGTTTAGATTAACAGTCAGTTAATCGCCCCCTAAGGAGCAATATGGCACTCGGCTCACCTCGTGCCACATTACACCTTTGGGGTGATTAACTGACTGTTAATCTAACCCTGGTCATGTCTATTGCATAAGAAGACATGTTTCACATGAAGCAAAATACATATTCTATCTAGTGTGACCCTATGACTTCTAGAATGCTGCTATTGTGATTTATTTTCACCCCAATGAACTGCCTTTATTAGCTTGTTCTTGAGAAATACCAGGATTAAAGCAATTTACAATACAATAAAAAGTGGAAGGATTTGCACTGTAACTTGAGCTGGAGAATATCACAGCCCATTCACTGAGAAGAAAAACACATCAGTGCAATTAAAGTATGTTATTGCAGTTCCTTCATTTCACAACTTCATATATAATGATGATACTTAATCTTAGACTGTGCTGATGAATTAAGATAACTCACAAAACAGAAGTTAAAAGTTCAAGATGTAGTAGTACAGAGGAGAAAAGCAAATACATGGTATGAGGACTGAGTGACTTTAGTTAACAAGTGATGTTTTCTTAGTTTGTATTATAAAACTATAGGTTGCAAACCTGAATTTCTGTTGGTTACTGCTTCAACCCATGCTGGCATTATCAATGCCTAATGAGATAACTATTTGTAGCATAGTCATAACCACAGCAAACAATCTTATTTTAATTGATTTTTCATCCCCAAGGCTGCTTCCTCCAGCCTGTCATCATGTGTTGCTGCCCAGGTGACTCCTCAGCCTGGTTAATATATTTTTACTAAAACTACTACAGTATTTTGAATTCTTTTTTTTTTACATTTTGTTTCTGAGTCATAGGACCAAGGCATCTCTCAGGTGTACCACTCAGCTTCAGCCTCTGCTACCTGCCTGAAACCTCTTCCACTGGGAGTACAAAGGATTCACTACCCCTCCAAAGTCCACAGACTTAGCCAGTACCCTGATCTAAGTCCCCAGGGTGAGACAGTTGCTCCTACCTGGCCACCTTTCTGGAATCTAGCTGTAGGGCCCGCAGCTGGGTTGATGGGCTCAGGAGAGCCGGTGGAAGGTGGTCCAGTGTTGGGATGTGGGCATCATCTCCTGGGATCACTGTCATCTCCCTGGATCCTATGGGAATTTTTTCTTGATGTTTCCCATGAAGTCACGACATGTGAATGACCCTGCACGGCTCTGCCTCTGCCGACAGCATCTGCCAAAGTCTTTCCCCATGCATCTGTCCCTGATCTTGTTCTGCCCTGATCTCCATCGGGGCTGCTACAGATTGGGGAGTCCCTGTAACCTACCCTGGGAGAGGACAGCAGTCCTCTGGATGCTCAATCTTCTCACTCCTCTGCTGACCCCTGTGACCAAGTACATTCCCAAACCTGGGTCACCAGTGTGGTGCAAGGTATGGTGTCAGTGCCTCACCCTCAGTGCAACTGGGCCAGCTAGTATTTTGAATACTTATCAGCTTAAAGGTTGTGTGTTGGAAGCATATACTGTACTATGTTAATATTTCTGTGCCAGAAATGTTCTTAGTAAGGAATGATGGACATTTTAAGACAAGTGAATTGCCTTGCATTACAGTTGACACTATATATGACATAAGATTAGCACAGATGTTAAAGAAAGTGGATAAGATGTTCCATGGGTACATTATTAAAAGAAGGAAGTGGGAGGAACAATAAGGCTCAGAGGGAAGGAAGGGATGTGTGTGGAGGAGAACCAAGATTAACCATCTATACTGAATGAATACTTCTGTACAGCATTCACTGAAGAGGAGGAGGGACAGGGACCACAATTAGACAGCACAAACATGGGTTGAGGGAGGTAAACACCAGTCCATTTACAGAAGGAAAGTCCTGGAGGAGCTCACAAAACTGAGGGTGGACAAAGCAATGGGACCAGATGGTATACACCACAGGATACTAAAGGAGCTTTGGAAGGAGCTAGCAGCACCACTGGCAGCTCTATTCAGTAAGTCACGCAATACAGTGGCTGTTCCAGAGGACTGGAAGCAGGCACATGTAGTCCCTCTTCATAAGAGTGGAAGCAGGGAGGAAGCAGGGAACTATTGGCCCGTGAACCTCGTCACAATTGTGGGCAAGATTATGGAGGCACTGCTTAAGAAAAGGATTGTGGAACACTTGGAATCCAGCAGAGCTCATGATCTGAGATAGCATGAATTCACAGCAGGAAGGTCAAGTCAAACAAACCTGATAGACTTTTTGACTGGGTGACAAAGGAGGTGGATCAGGGCAGTGGATATTGCCTACCTCAGTTTCAACAAGGCCTTCACACACCATTCCACACAGAAGGCTGGTTAATCAAGTTGGGTACCTGGGTGGGACACAAATTAGAGAACTGGGTTAGAAATTGGTTGAAAGACAGGAAGCAGAGGGTGGTAGTAAATGGGATCAAATCCAAGGAAAGGAGGGTGTCCAGTAGGGTGCCTCAAGGATAAGTTCTGGGGCCAGTCCTCTTTAATGTCTTCATTAGTGACAATGCTGATGGGCTATAGGGAAGGTTTACCTATTTGCAGATAACACCAAGATCTGCAAAAGTTGACACTCAGAGGAGTTGAAATAATGAGGAGGACAGGTAATCTGTAAAATGGTCTCAAGTGTGGTAATTAAAATTTAATGCAAGAAGTGAAAAATCTTGTACCTGAGGTGCAGAAATCCTGCAGAGAGTTACAGAATGGAGGGAGTTGCTAACGGTCACCAGGGAAGAATGTGATTTATGGATAATCATCTCAGATGACCTAAAGTTGCCAAACAGTGTAACAAGGCTGTGGGAAGGGACAGTTGGATTTTGGGGTGCATAGGAAGGGGTATTACAAGCAGAAGAAGAGAGGTGATGATGCCACTGTACAAAACACTGGTGAGGCCTCATCTGGAGTACGGCATACAGTTCTGAGGCCACATCTTCACAATGACAAAAGACAGCATGGAGGCAGTCCAGAGATGGGCAAATAAGAGAGTGCAGGGCTTGCACCAAAAGACATATGAGGAAAGATTGAAAGACCTCAATCTGTATATGCTGGCGGAGAGATGCGGCCGGGGGGATATGATTAAGACTTCAAGTACCTCAAGGGATTGAACAAGGTGAAGATGGGTGACATCTTTCAGTATAGGAACTGTGAAAGGACAAGGGGGCATGATGATGAGACTGCAGGGGCAGGGTTAGGGGAATGTGAGGAAGCTTTTCATCATGGAAAGGGTGGTGGATGCATGCAATAACCTGTCCCAGGAAGTGGTGGGTACTGGCACAGTGAGGTTCAAGCATGCATGGTATAGGCATAAGTGAACCTCAGAGGTGGGAAACAGAGGTGACAGCCATTGACCAAGCAGGGTCAGTGGCCACTAGTACAGGCAGGAATACAGGCAGACTAGCTGTGCCTAACGGTCCTTATCTGTCATAAATTACTGTGTTACTGTGTTACTATACTGTAGGTATTAGTGAGCTGGTAACAAGTAGGCCACCACTTCAAAACATCTTTGGGATATAATAGTGCTGAAAATTTCCATCTTCAACAGAAACTGCTACAACGTAACAGAAGAAAGCTCCCCATGAAGATTATATACTCACAAGTAAGAGCAATACAAAGATTTAACATACTACACTGCAATGAAAAACTGGAGGCATGAACAAATTCTGTGCTGAAAAATGTTCTCAACCCTGAAAGCCAGTGCACTGGCTTATAAAATAGCTTCAAATCAGTTTAGAAACATAAAATAAGGTACCTGCACTCCATTTAAGGCAATAACCTTCCTTTGATTTTCTATGGTATTTAGAGCCAAGCAAGAAACTGCTAACAATTAACCTTCAAGACCTGTACTACTAGATAAAGAAGTACTAACACTGTTTTCCATAATTTACTGTTAATATCCATTTAATTTCTACATAGTATTGTAAGGCATAGGTCCTCAGGTGTCTACAAGAAGTGAGGTTTGCCAGCTAGGGTCCTTAACTAGGTTTGGAGTCTGTGCTGAGCCCTTGGTATAAGGAGAGTCGAGAGATACACAGTGCTATCAGCAGCTCAGTGATAAACTCAGTCTGAATAACATACTCTACCTTTCACTTGGCAGGAGGGCAACCCTGTCCTCTGGAACACGATCCCTGTTGAGCTAGGTGCATCTTGATTGGTTTTCTCTTTTATGCAAAATCTCGGGAAATTCTCAGTTCAGCGAGCCACATTACCCTATAGTTATTTAATTTGCTAATTCTGTAGCCCTTCAGAGATAGAAGACTAGAGAAAAATTTGTGATCACATCAGGAAAAGGATGCTATTACAGCCTTCCTGCATTTAGCTAAAAATATACAATTGCTCGTGGCTACTTTTCTGTGATTTTATGGATGATAGGGAGGGGTGTTATTAGGGTGGGCGAAGTGCAGATTTCCGCCATCACAGAAGTTCCTTGAAATTTTGAAACTTTCATGGAATTTTCTGCTATTTCTCCTGTGGCAAATTCGAACTTTCTCCAAATAACTGCAGATTTCCGCCTAGTACTGCAGCATTTAATTATGAACTGCATACTTTTTACATGACATGCAGAAATAAAGTCACTTGAATTACTTCTGTGTTTTATTTTCTGCAGTTTAATACATATACTACAAGAACTGAACACTGACCCGATCAGTTCTGCTGAGTTTTTCCTGCAGTTTAATACATTAACCCACATTTTTACATTTATTCTGCAGTTTTCAGTGGAATTTCCTGCGAAAGTTGGTGAAATGATTTCCAAACTTCTGCAGAAGCGAAATCTGACTTTAGCGAAGTTCTGCTGGCAGAATATTTTTTTGCACACCCTAGGTGTTATCAATGGAAAAACTCTCTGAGGAAAACTTCTGTGGGGGGAGTAAGAGGGGAATATCAAAAGGGTGTCATCAAACAACACACAACACAAATGTTCAATGTTTGTATTATAACATTTATTAACCTATGGTTGCTAGTTTTAAATCAAGCCATTATAAGTCGAACAATGAATTAAGAACTGGATTTTAATTGCAGTATGAACAGAAATTTGATGGACTTAAAATGGATAAGTGGGCTCAGGGAGGGTGAGGATGGTTGAACAGAGGCACACCCAGTCAATTGTTCCACTCCACAATCCATACACCATTCTGGGGAGCATAGCTCCCCATGGATGCACCAAGAGAAGACTGATGACAACTGTCACAAGGGAGGCCCACAGGAAGGAGGCAGAGGACACCACAGGGAAAGGAAGCAGCTCCTGGTGGGGACTCCACTATTAGGGGATAGAACTGGGGGAGCTGGGAAAACTGAAGTAAGGTGCCTGCCTGGTGCCATGGCTTGGAGGGACAGGAAGCATCCTCAGGATCACGAGAACAGCTGCAAGGGAGTCTGAGCTGGATGTAATTGTCCACCTAGGGACAAATGACTTGGCTCATCATGAGATTAGAGCAGTGCAGGAGGACATTGCAGAGTTGGGAGGGCCTAAGACAAGTAGCACACAGTATCCTTCTCTGAGGTGCTGCCTGTCAATGGCATGGGGAGGCGAGGGTAATTATCACCATGCAGTTTAATGAATGGTTGAAAAAAGGGTGTGGAGCACAGGGGTTTGGCTTCATTGGGGACTGGAGTTCTACCTGGAGGGACACCAGCCTATACTGGCAGGATGGTCTGCATCTGTCCAGGAAGGAACAAGTCTTTTGAGCAATCAGTTTAAATGCTTCATTGGCAAGCTTTTAAACTAGTCAAAGGGAGGCACTGATAAGCAGCAGGAAAATCCCAGCCTCTCCCTACAAAACAGGGTACTAAATGAGAAAAAGACCGAGGTAGAAAGGTCAGTGGGGATGCTGCAACAGATGGTAAAGCCATCAAAAATGGAAAGCAAGAGTACCAATGCCGTAGTCTGGGTAACAAGCTTCCTGAATTAATGGCCTTGATGGAGGAGGAACATCTGGATATCGTGGCAGTCACAGAAACATGGTACACACAAAACCATGACTGGGACGTAAACATACCAGGATACACTATCTACAGGAGGGACAGGAAGGGTAAAAGAGGAGGAGGAGGAGTAGCTCTTTACATAAAGGAAGGAATAAAAGCAACAGAACAAAGGGTAAACAGGGAGGAGAAGAAGCACTGTGGTAAATTTGGAGACAGGCAATGGCACCACAATCCACACAGGGGTTGTATAGCAACCCCTTCTCAAGGGAGGAAATGAACAAGGAAATGATAGAAAGTATACTTAGAATGGCAGAAAAAGGAGATATTGCTGATGGGTGATCTGAATATGCCAGATGTTAACTGGAGTGCAGTTGCAGCAGCCACTTCGAAGAGTGGAGTTATTCTAGATGCCCTACAGGGGGCATGCCTTAGACAACTAGTATTGGAGCCCACTGAGGGAACAATCTTAGACCTGATTCTCTCAAATGGAGATGGAGAGGATCACAGGTGTAGAAGTGGGTAGCCATCTGGGAACTAGCGACCATCGAACAGTATGGTTCACAATAAACACAGCAATAGAGTCAAGCCATACAAAGGCAAAAGTACTGGACTTTAGGAGGGCTGACTTTGCCAAAATAGAGCGCCTAAAGATGCACTAGCAAATGGGCAGGAAGGAGGGTGGAAGAACAATGGGAATAATAAAACTGCCATCACAGAGGTAACGAGCCTTTGTGTGAAGCAAATAAACAAAACAAAATGATGTAAGAAACCACTATGGTTCTCAAAGGAAGTGGCAGTGAAGGTTCAAAAGAAAAAGAAAGCATTCAGGAAGTACAAGGAATCACAGAAGGAGCAGGACAGAGAACTGTATCAGTTAAAGCAAAAGGAGGCTGGGAAGGCAGTCAGAACAGCAAAGGTCCAAACCGAGGAAAAGATAGCCAACTCAGTTAAGAAGGGGGATAAACCTTTATAGGTACATCAGGGAGCGAAGGAAGACCAAGGGAGGGATAGTGAGGCTTAATAAAGGGAGGAAGGGTGGGCAGAGGAGACTGTGAAAAGGCAGAGATACTAAACAAATATTTTTGCTCAGTATTTACAAATGAAGAGGGAGGTACATAAAACAAACAGTAGAAACACTTTGGATACAGAAGTTGATACCAGCCCATTTACAGAAGAAAGGTTCTGAAAGAACTCTTAAAACTGAAGGTGGACAAAGCAATGGGGCCTGATGGGATTCATCCCAGAATTCTAAAATAACTAAGGGTAGAACTAGTGACACCACTGACTACCCTTTTAACAAATCATGGGAGGATGGGGTGGTACCTGAGGACTGGGGAGGGCAGATGTGATTCCCCTTCACAAAAGTGGGAGCAAGGCAGAAGCAGGAAACTACAGACCTGTTAGTTTAACCTCAGTGATAGGGAAAATGATGGAATCACTTCTGAAGGAAAGAATTGTTGAGTGTCTAGAGGCCAGAAGGGCACAGGACCCTAGGCAGCATGGATTCACAGCAGGAAGGTCATGCCAGACGAATCTGATAGATTTCTTTGACTGGGTGACCAAAGTAGTAGATCAGGGAGGGGCTGTGGACATGGCCTACCTAGACTTTAGCAAGGCATTTGACACAGTCCAACAAAAGATTAATATACAAGTTAGCCAGCCTGGGAGTGGGTCCCAAGATGACAGCCTGGGTAAAGAATTGGCTGGAGAATAGGACACAGAGAGTAATAGTAAATGGAGTCCACTCAGAAGAAAGGAGGGTTACTAGTGGGGTACCATGAGGTTCAGTATTAGGACCGGGTCCTCTTCAATGTCTTTATAAGCAACATTGCAGAGGGACTGGAAGGAAAGTATGTCTCTTTGCAGATGACACAAAGATCTGCAACAGAGTTGCTGCACAGGGTGGGGTGGAAAGGATGAGAAGGGACTTGGCAAGGTTAGAGGAATGGTCAAATGTATGGCAGCTTAGATTCAATGCTAGTAGTGTAAGGTAATGCACCTGGGAAACAAAAACTCAGGAGAAGAGTACACAATGGGGGTGAGATACTAACAACAACAAAAATGGAAAGGGACCTGGGGTAGTCATATCAGATGACCTAAAGGTGGGCAAGCAATGTGAGAGGGCAACAAGGAGGGCTGGGGATACTGGGATGCATAGGGAGAGGCATCACAGTATAAAACAGGAAGTTATTATCCCTCTGTACAGACAGCTGGTGAGACCCCATCTGGGTACTGTGTGCAGTTCTGGACCAATCTCCATAGAAGACATAGACAGGATGGAAGCTGTCAGAGGAGGGCAACTAAAATGGTGCAAGGTCTGCACCAGAAGACATATGAAGAGAGGGCGAAAGGAGCTTAATATATAGCCTCGAGGAAAAGGAGGAAGAGAGGGACATGATAGAAACGTTCAAGTACCTCAAGGGAATCAACAAAGTCCAAAGGGTAGCATCTTTCAAAAAGAGTGTGCAAGAACAAGAGGGCACAATTTGAAGATGGGGGCGGCTCACAGGTAATTTAAGAAGTATTTTTCACAGAGGGTTGTGGATGCATGGAACGGCCTTCCAGAGGAGATTGTGGAGTCAAAATCAGTGGTGGAATTCAAGCATGCATGGGACAGTCATAAGGCCATTCTAGGGGTGGGGGTAGGAAGAAGTAGGCTGCTGGTTAACTAGGATCTGCAGCTTATCCAGTAGGTAGGAAATGGGCAGACTGGGTGGGCCAAGCGGTCCTTATCTGCTGTCAAATTCTATGTTTCTATGTTAACATATATGAATTTAAATAGCAGAAAAAGGCCTTACAATCTATCAAGAATCTGCTCAATGCAGAGCCCATACATCTTTACTTGTTGCTGCCACCTTCCCAGGACACTCTTAACTCTGTCTCACCCCCACTCATGAAGACATTCACAGTTTTCTTGTTTACCACCTCTTCTGCTAGCTTGATCCACTCCTCTACCACTCTCTCTGTGAAGAAGTGCCTCTTGGCCTCCTCCTGAAACCTACATCCAGCCAATCTGTAACTGTGTGTTTCCTCATGTTTTTGTTTTTGTTTTTGATGGGCTTGAAAAGTTCAGCTGGGTCTGCCTTGTTAATACCATTTGATACTTAAAGTTTATTTGTACATAGCTAGGTTTGTCTTAAACACCTGCCACCATATGTTTTAATTATATTGAAACTGTTTGGTCACCCTGCATACAGTAACAAAAGATAAAGGGTTCTACACTAACAGACTGTGAAAACGGCAGGCAGGATTTGATTTTTATATGACATTTTTTTTAAATTAATGGCATAATGAAGCACATCAGTTTGTACAGTGTGGGACTACTGGTATATTTACTTATGCCTGTGGGTGGCAGCCTGAGTGTGCCAGTGCCAGCTGCATATGTGTGTGTGTGTGTGTGAGTTTGTGTGTGTGTGTGTGTGTGTGTGTGTGTGGCTGCCTAGCTGTGCCAGGTGTGGCATGATCTCACTGCTGGTGAGAAGGTTTGGATGGCTGGAAGGTAGCTCAGGCATGCAGTCACACTGAAAGGCATGAGGTCATTCTAGAATGATGCACACGGTCATGTGACATGTTTCAGCCAATGAGGATATTGGATTTTCACTGATTTTCCTTACCATTTTATAACTATATATATGTGTATATATATATATATATACATATATATGTGTGTGTGTTAGCAATAACCCATGACAGGGTGTGGGGCTATAGGCATTTAATCCATACCTGGGGTGCATTGTGATGTATGTGGCACAGGCAAGTGTCCTCCACAGCACCCCAGGCCTGGATAAATGCCTATAACTCCCACAACCTGGAGTGGATTATTTCGCTTATAACATGAGTTGCATGAAGGACACAAATAATGCTGAGAAAGGGTGATTTCAATGCTGGAAAAGACAATTTTTATTGTGCATCCTTCCATCTGAAAAAGCTAGTTCTACCTGTAGACTGAGGTAAACACTTTATGGTTAAGTTAGACATTTCTGTAAAGTACAAAAGCATTGTAGACATATTAATGCTAATGCTCACATATAAACTAAGTGAACATACCATTGGAAAATACTACTGTGCAATGCTGTGCAATGTCAAGCTTTCTGTGGACTGCATAAATTTGTGGGTAATGTATAATATTTTTTTTTATCAATAGTAGAATAACTGTAATACTTTTTATCATATTCATTTGCTTCCTGGAGTATATGAACAGAGTGTTGTTTATTTATATTGTAGTGATAGACATACTGTAATACTTCCTTTTAGTATTCAAAAGACAGGAGAAACAATGTAACACAGCCCCTTCCTAAAACAATCAATGAGAACTTCTGTTTTACTTGCTTTTACCATGTGAGAATACATTACTTCCATGACTTGTAAGAGCTGCATCATGAGTATGTAAATAATATGGGTTATGCAATAACTCTGTCATTCTCTGAAAAATAAACTTTTAAACACTTACCCATGATGCATGCTGCAACTCATGGAAGTAATATATTCTCATTCATGGTAAAAAGCAAGTAAAACAGATGTTCTAACATGTTCCTACATTCATTAATTACTTTAGGAAAGGGATGTGTTACTTTGCTTTCTTGTCTTTTGAACACTAAAATAAAAAGTATTAAAGTATTTTGGTCATTACAATACAAATAAACAAGACTCTACTAATATACTGTGTGTGCAGGGATATGCTTTTATTAGGATAATCACAATACTTTGTTTGCTAAGTAGTCTGGGTCACCTAACTGTGGATTAAAAGAAATTTCTATAGAAACATAAGTTGATGGCAGATAAGGACTGCAAGGTCCATCCAGTCTGTCCATTTCTTTTCAACCTTATGTGTGTGTATTGGCATTTGCTCTGTCACTGGCCTATCTATTCATAAATAACTATATTGCTCCCTTATGCCTATCCCATGCCTGTTTGAAGCCCAGCACTGTATTCATATCCACCACTTCCTGAGGTAGGCCATTCATGCATCCACCACCCTTTAATCCAAGGTCACCTGTTGGTGTTTGACCAATCAACAGCTCACCTTCATGCAACTCATGTTATATACATATATATATATATATATATATATATATATATATATATATATATATATAAAGACAGAGCTTACCACACCATTCAATCCCTAGCCACTTGTTACAAAAGCATCAGATGGCCATTTAATGTGATGATACAGTACATAGTATGTGTTCATTAAAATCAACACACATGGCATTATACAGATGGAATATAAGGATTCCCTATGTAAAACAACACAGATGGATTTTACATATAGTGTGGAGACATATGGTTTATTCACTGAGATTATGTATGTATAGTATGTATGCTTTGCATACCTCTTAACCTTTGTCATTGAAATGAGGACACAGACACTCACAATAAGGAACAATGTGGAACATTGGCCCTCAAATTAAGCAGCACATTCTCAGCTATGAGAATGCAAACTCATAACACTGAAAATTCCAGTACAGTACTTTTATTTATTCAAAATATAATGTTGTGCTACTATCATAAAATGTTAATTATTTCTACTTTAAATTCTAAGTTTACTGCACTTTTCTTTACATAGGCACCATCTTTCCAGTGTGTCATGGATGTGGGACAGAGCACTTCTGAAGGGTAAAATGAGGATGTCGCTCATAATAAGGGATAGTTTAGGAGTATGATGTTTTGTTTTATATTATTCCATGTGTGGGTAAAGTATGAAAATGATCAGTTGTCTAGTTTGCATGAATGCAAAAACCTACATATAATATAAAATCACCACCAACAGAACTATATAATATGGGATATATGGCTACAGACTCTGTCTCAAAATGAATGGATGAAAATGACCCTCATTAAAGCCAAGAAGGCTGCTAAGTGTTAGAATACTGAACAAAGCCACAGCCATGACCCACGCCTTAGACCTAGTGTTCTGACTGGGTCTTGAGATTAGTGATCTCAAGACTGAACCAGTTATTTGGTCAGAACATTGCACAGTGTGGTTCTTGGTTGGAGCCTCCCATTAGCCCTTGTCCTGTGGAGTTGTTATGTTACTGCTCTTTGAGGGGACTGTCCCCAGAGGATTTTATGGCAGTAATGGACTTCTCTGCAGTGAGTGCTGCATGTGTGGTTGGTTTGGGTGAAGTGGTGTTAGCCTATAATAGGGCTATCATGTCAGTGCTTGACTCTGTTGCACTGGTCCATATACGACCTAGGTCCTCACTTTGAAGTCCCCTTGGTTTAATAGTGAGCTCAAGGACATGAAGACCGAGGTTCAGAGATGATACATCTTTGGTGGAAGTCTCAGTCAGAGGACAGGCTGGCTCAGAAAACTCACTATGGTGAGTATCAGTGGGCTATCTCCCATAAAAAGGCAGCTTATTAGTCTAGGGAGATTGCTGCATGGAAGAACAGACCGGCTCGACTCTTCCAGACTGTGGACAGGCTTTCCATCCAGCCTGCCCACAGCTGGTTAGAGAAGTCTTAGTGGCAAAATATGAGGAGTTTGCTCTGTTCTTCTCTGACAGGGTGTCCTCCATCAGGACAGCAATTTCCCCAGCTGGGGATATCTAGGCCCAGTGGTGGCACGTTGGACATTTTGAGAGCACTCCTCTTGCTTGGGATGAATTTAAGCCAGTGGTGGTGGAAGATGATTATGAGGTGATTTCAAAACAGCGGCCCACATATTATGAACTGGACCACAGCTCGACTTGTCTGCTAGTGGGATTGTTAAGTCCATTGTGCTAATGTTAGCCAAGTTAGTCTGGTACATACTTTTGGAGGGATGTTTCCAGGTGCCTTGAATGAGGCACTGGTGAAGTCTCTTCTGAAAAACTCTCCTCCACCCAGACATTTTAGCAAATTATAGACCTGTCTCAAATCTCCTCTTTTTTCAGAAAGCAATTGAGAATATTGTGGTTCTGCAGCTTGAGGCACACCTCACAGCCATTGACATCTATGAGCCCCTCCAGCTGAGATTTAAGCTTGGATATAACACCAAAACTGCATAGGTCAGGGTGCAGAATGATCTTAGGGCTAGAGATGAGGCCGCGGATCAATACATTTTGTCCTCAATCTCTTATCAGCATTAGACAGTATGGACCATGAGGTGTTGCTGGACCACCTGATATGGTTATGTGAACTCCCAGCACTGTCATCCACTGATTTGAGTCCTTTCTTATAGGCAGGACTCAGATGATGGTGATGGGAAGTTTTCCTCCACCCTAAGGCCCTGTCTTGTGGAGTTCTCAAGGGTCCATTCTTTCACTCATTTTGCAGTGACCATGCAGCCCTGGGTAAGATCATTAGATGGTACAGGGTGGAGTTTCACTGCTATGCAGATGATACCAGCTGTATGTGTCTTTTGCACTTGAGACAAGTGATGCAGTGGTGGTTCTAATTAAATATCTGTCTGAGATCCAGGACTGGATATCGGTTAACTGGCTGAAAGTCAAGCCGGGTAAGATTGATGTGCAGGGTGATTGAGCTGTGTCGTAGGAGGGAGACAGAGGCCATAGGAGCTGAAGCAGGGCTCAATGCTAAGAATAGTTCCTCTCTTGGCATCCACGAGGGTGGAAAATCTGGGCATGATCCTAGACAGCAGACTGACACCTGAGGCTCAGGTGTTGTTCCTTATCCAGACAGTTTATTACCATCTGAGGAACATTGACTGGATTAAAGCCTTAATCCACCAGATGACCTACTTTCATTGGTGCATGCTTTAATGACATCTAGACTCAACTACTGCAACGCTCTTTATCTCAGGGTCAGTGGAGGGCCTTTCCTGCCTGCAGCTGCTGCAGAATGCAGCATCCAAGTCTACTAAGGGACTTCAAGGTCCTGTCATGTGATCCCAGTTCTGCACAGTCAGCAATGGCTGCCAGTAAGGTGGAAGATCTCCTTTAAGGTGGGCTTATTCACCTATAAGGCCCTATATGGTTCTGGACCAGGCTATCATGTGACGTTCTGACTCCCTGCCTGCCACATCCGGTCCCTCTGTTCTGCCGAGCAGGGCATGCTAGCAGTTCCCAAGGCCTGGTTAAAACAACTGGAGATCATGCCTTTGATGTAGCAGCATCAGTCCTGTGGAACTCACTCCTCAAATCTTGAGGAGTCCCTCTCAGCTGAAACCTTCAAATGTGGTCTGAAGTGAACCTGTTTAGAGAAGCCTTTGGAGTTTAGGAATCTGTCTTTTATGGAAACTACTATTTTTTTTTTTATATGTCTGATTTATCTCCTTTGTCCGGAAGCTTCCTTCAGCCTGACCAGCCCCCACCAGCTCTGACTCCGGAATTACCGTGGCTTACCTTATGCCCCAGCCTGGGACAGTGCCTGCGGGGCTCGGTTTCATCCTGCCACTGGGGAAATTTTCTCCTTCATTTTCCCTAACCCAGGGCCCCAGGAGTAGAGATGGGAGGCATGGAATCTGCATGTGTACTACAGCCCTGGTGACAGCCCCATCTGCCCACCCCATGGCCTAATGCCTGTGCCCCCCTGGCTGTTCCACTCCTGGCCTCCACTGGGAGGCAGACCTGTGCCGAGGGATACAGTGAATCCTCCCAGAGAGAAGAGCTGCTGTCCGGCCACATCATCCAGCTCCATACCCTCCCCATAGCCGGCCTCTGATGGCCTGAGCTTGCTCCCGAACTCGGGTAGCCAGTATGGTGTGAGGTAAGGCACATAGTGCCTCAGCCCTCTGTGCCACTGGGCCAGCCCGGAATCTATTATTTTAACTACTAATAACTTTTTCTTAATTTACCTGCACTTCACAGCACCATGAGCCTCCAGGAAAGTGTGCTCTAGAAATAAAGCTTTGCTTGTTTGCAAACCCAAACTCTCTTTTTTCATTTACCCAGCCCAGAAAGGAGAGTTTTCAGCAGGAAATTGCCAGGACTTTAAATGTCATTTGCTGCTGATGGGTCTGAAGGGCTGTATTTTGGAATTTTACATTCAATACTATTGTCAACCCTGTACATGCTGCCCATGAGGCCCATATATAGACTGTATATTTGATGTTATTGATTCTATTATAGACTGCTCATGAGGATATATGAAGGCTAGGAAAAGGAATGAATTATGTTCAATGTTCTTATCAGCCCTTCGACAATCTGGTCAGCACAGCACTACACATGAATAGAAGACAGGCTTATTCATTCTACAAGCTGGTCAGCACAGCACTGTACACTGGATTTATAAAGAAGCACTCTAAGGGTCAATCCATAATTTTTGTTTCCTTCTGAGAAACACGAAAATACAACACATCAAATTAAGAATCTCATGTGGCCTGATTAATTAAAAATTTATAACCCAGGAAAATTAACTTTCAGTAAGTGTTCAATAGATGGGTTTATAACGTCGGTCTTAATAAAGGAAACAATCATTTTAGTTAAAACTTAGCATTCGTTTGATAATGTTTATTGCAACTTTATGTTTTGTCATGACTAAAGAATACAATTCTATCATTCTAAAAAGCGTGACATGATGCAAAGACTGTAGTGTAGCCCATCACCTAGGCACAAACCAAAAGGATTCCCTCTATGACTCCCATCACTGACCCTCTTTGCAACCTAATCATTGAGTCCCTTTGTGAGTTTCAGTCCTTCCTGGAATGGCCTGTTAACTGTTCAAATACCCTCTGTGCATTCCTGCTTAAATAAAACAGAAACACTGCCACTCGTGTCACAAGGCTCATCTTTCTAGTACTACTTCATCTCCATCAATCATTAAAATATTTACTGTAAAACAAATATGCACAATTAGTAGATTAATTATCCTTTACATGAATGTTGATCTTAATGACTGATATCTAATAGAATTTTCATCTTTAATGTCCTTTTGAAAACTCTTGAGACAGGGAATGCTCATAAGGACTCTGGTAGCAAGGGCTACACTAGTTTTCTCCTTTACTTTTCTCTGCCTATGTTGCTCGCTCCTTCTCTCTCTAATATGAAAGACTGACTTTCTAGAAAAGGTTTATGGATATGTGAACAGTTGAGATAATTCTTAAACAACAATTCTGCTTACCCCTGACCTAAATGTTTAGAACAGCAGAATTAATGTTTAGATTTAATACTGTGTACTTGTGTAACCTAACCCCAAGATTCCTCTTGTCTGAGTGTGTTGTGTGACAACTAAGAATAGCTAAAAAATACAGAAAGGAGGGGGCTTCATATCACCACAGCAGCTTCTGGGTATCTTAGCACTTTTCTGACAAATACAGAGGACTACAGTTAGGGGTTCAGCTTGAACAATACTAGCATGATTGTGGTACAGAGTATTGTGGCATGGTGTGAGACAAGCACTCCATGCACAACAATAATCAACAGGCCTTTTGACTAATGGTAGCCAGAGGAACAAGAAAATAGTAATAAACAGGTACTTATATTTCTCTGGATCAATGATTTAGGCACTATTCAGATTTTTTATCCAGCTTTAATAAATATACCTGTAGATTGGGAATATGATGCAACTAGAAGTTGCTTTAGACCTACTTATCAGGAAGCTTATTTGGTTATAGTGAAACATAAAAAAAAAAATCCATGTCCAGATATGATCACTCCTGAAATCTACATGACAGCCCAATCTTTATCATCTTTATGGGCAAGATAATTCAGTTGGTGCAGTGTTATAACCTATGAATAGTCATTAAAGAGGCTCCATCTTCTTGGAAGGAAGCTATAATTGTTTCCATTTTAAAAAGGGCAATAGAACTGACCCTAGATGTACTGACCTATCTCCCTTTTGGACATTAATGGGAAAAAATCTAAGATAATAATAAGCAGGTTATTGGAGCAACTCTGTGATTTGGGAGGCCTTAGTGAATTTCAAGCTGGCTTCCATACTGGCTATAGTGCAATAGATAACTGTTACAGTACATATTATTGTATCTAATTGAAAAATATGTAACCTAAGGGCAGAAATTGTATGTAGCATTTATTGATTTCAGCAAGGGATTTGACAATGTCTCACGTATTACTCTGGCAAATAAAGCTACTAAAGGTTTTCACCAGAACTTATTAGTATCATCAAAGAGCTATATAATAAAACTTAGTTACATATTAGAACTGGAGCCTCAAGTTCAGCTTTCTGCAGTTTTAATACCAACAAAGGGTAAGACAGAGGTTGCACTAAGGCACAAGTTTTGTTCAGTAGCTACATTAACCAGTTACTTGTAGAACTGTTATTGTCCTCTTCAGATTCCCTCTTGTTGGTACTAAACCTTGCTCCAGCGTTGGCTTACGCTGATGACTTGGCCCTGTTTTTATCTAGACCTGGCCTACAGAATAAATTAAATATTTTAAACATCTGTGCCTCTACTCACAACTTATGCATTAATATGACTAAAAAGTCAAGTTGTGATTTTGGATCAGGGATACCTCTATAAATTGGGTGGTAGGTCAACATAAAATAAAGTCTGTAAGGTCTTATGTATATCTGGGTCTATAGTTTTTCAATATTGGGAGCTGGGAACCTCATGAAAAGAGTCAAACAGTAAAACTTAAACAAACAGCTGGTGCACTACAAAGATTTAACAAAAGTATGGAGGTTTCTCTGTATCACCTCTATTGAAAGTGGTACAGGCCAACTATATACCACAGGCATTTTATTTGGTGGAAATTTGGGAGTATAGGAAGATAAAAAACTAGAAACATCCTTAGCCAAAATTCTCAGAGCTATGCTTGGGTTGGGGTTGTACCAAAATTTCCTGGTGAGTACTGAGCTCGGTTTTCCCAGCTTGGAGGCTTTTGCCCTTTCCAGATTACAAGGATATTGGATTACCATTACCAGAATGACTTGTATTAACAACAACAAAATGGAAAGGAACCTGGGGGTAGTCATATCAGATGACTTAAAGGTAAGCAAGCAATGTGAGAAGGCAGTAAGGATGGCTGGGGGATAGTGGGATGTATGGGAGAGGCATCACCAGTACAGAACAGGAAGTTGTTACCCCTCTACAGACAGTTGGTGAGACCCCATCTGGAGTACTGCACACAGTTCTGGAGACCCCATCTCTGCCATGAAAGAGACAGGATGGAGGCAGTCCAGGGAGGGCAACTAAAATGGTGCAGAGTCTGCAACAGAAGCCATACAATGAGATAGAGACTAAAGGAGCTTAATATGTATACCTCTGAGGAAAGGAGGAGAGAGGGAACATGATAGAAACTTCAAGAACCTCAAGGCAATCAACAAAGTCTGAGAAGGTAGCATCTTTTAGAAAAGAGATGTGTAATAACAAGGGGATACAATTTGAAGATAGAGGGGTGCAGCTCAGGAGCAATGTGAGGGAAGTATTTTTTTCACATAGAGGGTGGTGTACACATGGAACAGCCTTCCTAGAAGAGGTAGGTAGGGTCCAAAAACATTGGGGAATTCAAGAATGCATGGGCAGACATAAGGCAATTCTGGTGTGGGGTAGGAAGAAGTAGGCTGTTGGTTAACTAGGATCTGCAACTTATCCAATAGGTAGGAAAATGAGCAGACTAGGTGGACCAGTGGTCCTTATCTGCCATCAAAGTCTATGTGACTTCTAACAGACTACCCAATGAGTGTTTGAAAGAAAAGGAGAAGTGGAAAAATATTAGAAGTAGACAATCTTCTTGGTAGACACACCTGTAAAAAGTGTTAAGTACTCATGGTTTACAACATATAAAGAAATATTACTACATGGGCACTGACATTAGTACAAAATATAAAAATATTGTACAAACAAAATTTTGAATAACTTCAAAATGAAGGATTGTGAAGATGCGTGTTCACTTAAGATTGTGCCCTGGTTGATGAAAAATAATATTTGTCATACATATAGAACATATTTAGAGGTTTTAACTGATCAAGAATTAAGGGCAGTTATACAAGATACAAATTTGAACTTTTAAAAGTAATGTTCTTACAGCTAGATATAGCAAAACAGTTGATCCTGTTTCAAAATACTGTGGTTGCAACAGTATTGAATTAGAAAACTTCTTTCATGTGGTTTTGAATGTCCTTATAATAAGCCAAGGGTGTATTGGTTACTTCAGTATGGTCTCAGATTGATACTTTGACAGAGACATACTATTGGAAATTATGATGACTGTGCAAGATGAATACTTGATTAAGAGGGTAGTGGGTTTCTTTATAACCATTTCTATCATGCAATAAGTAAACATTGATAATTGTAGTTATATTAACCTTATAATTAATACTTGAGCACTTTATTATGTTTAACTATATCCTTAACCAATTTGTAATGAGAACAAATATTTGTTTAAGATGAACTCTTGCATGATGTAATTTATGCATATTAATTTTTAACTGTGTGTTTATTTATGTATCTATTTTTTGTAATGGTCGCTAACTGAGCAAATAAAAGTTTACTGCTACTAAGCTGTTTTTGTGCATTGCACGTCTAGGAAGCTGCTGGGCATTTTAGCAGCAAAGGCTATGGGGACACAATATTTAGCATTTTACCATAGGGCATGCTTGTAACAGCCTTTTTACATTTTTTCTAGCATTTTGATTATATCATTAAACTGGAAGTGATGTGGGTAGTACTTCCAGTTTGAGAAGATTTAAACAGCAACCTCAGTGAGCTGAGGAAAATGCGGAGCAGAGGAAAACATGTCTGCTAGTGTCTGTTGAGTGAGCCAGACATCTTCCTAAAACTGAGGTAGGCAAAACAGAAACATCAGTATATGATGTATTGCAATTATGGAAGGAGAATAAGGATACATTACTTTGGCAAATGGGCAGATTGGAACAAAATGTGGAATATTTAAAATGTTTACCTTAGCTCAAAGTCATATTTTGAAACCTTCACATGTGTACAATGTAAAGAGATTAGGGTATTGTAAATAACAATTACAGATCTGAGATGAAGCTAATCAAATATGAGAGCCTAAGCCTACTTATATATATAAATGGTGAAGCACACAGTATTTTTATGTATTTATTTATGTTAACTTTGGTAAGTGGGTAAGGCCCACTAAGCACAAGTGCTTGTTCTCAAGGGTGACCTGTGAACACTGGGGAGGCTAAGTGACTAGCTCAGAGTCACACATTATGCAAGTGGAGGTGGTAAGAATCAAACCCAGGTCTGCTGGATGAGCCAAGGTCATTCACAGTTCATTACTCTAACCTTTAGGCTATACTGCCAGCACCAAATAATGCTGAAATAAGGGCACATAAAATGCCCATACTGTAGCTGCAATATATCCTTTATTGATGTTTCTGTTTAGCCTACCTTATCTTTAGCAAGATGCCCTAAAACATGCATTCCACAGAATTCAGGAGATTTATGCACAAGGACAGACTCCACACAAATTTAATTAAATAATGTTTATAATGACCCCAAATGTAATAATGGAAAACAAAGACATAGAGAATTATCTTGAATTGGAGTAGACTGGACCTTAGTAAGCCACAACAGAAAGTAAAAAGTACAACTGAAAAAGTAATAAGGATAGAAAGAAAGAAATGATCTTGAATTCATGATGGCACACACTAAAGATAATAACAGGATCTTTTTGCATATGTAAATAATAGCAAAGGGTCGGATAGGGCAGTTGGACCAATAATGTATAATCAGGAGTCAGTGTCAGATGTTTGTGATATGGCAAATAAATGTAATCAGTTGTTTTTGCTCTGTATTTTCAAGAAGAGAAAAAACAGGATAGAAGTACAAAGTATATAAATAGCATGGATGCATTTGTTGAAAGTGGTACTGACAGTATTGTCTAAAATCAAACCAAGCAAATCAGCAGGGCCTCAGGGAATACAACACAGATTACTGAAGTAAACATATGATTGCATTATAGGACCTATAACCAGCCCATATAATATATCTTATAATATGGGAGAAGTTCCTGAAGATTGGAGGTTTGCTACTGTTGTCTTTTGAAAGAGAAAAAGAGATATGGTAGAAAATGACAGACCAGTTACTTTAACACCCATTCTCTGCAAAACAGTAGAAACATTAGTAAAGAGAAACTGATTAATGAAATCAATGAGAAAGGGTTAGTGGACTGCTCACAGCATGGTTTAATGTCTGACAGATCATGCACAACTAATTTGATTGCTTTTTATGAAAAAGTTAGTAATAGTCTAGATAATAATATCCCAGAGGATGTGTTTTTCTTGACTTCTCTAAAACATTTAAAAGGGTATTTCACCTGGAACTGATCATAAAGATGATCATAAAGATGGAAAAATAAATACAGACAGCATAATAATATCAAGGGTAAATAAATGGCTACATACTGTATGAGAACTCAGCAGATTAGAATAAAGAATACACTTTTCGGATAAGGGAAGGTCATAGTGGAGTACATCAGGGGTCAGTCTTGGGGCAGCACTTTTTCTTTATATTGTACATTAGTGACGTGCAGGATCATTGATCTTGGATTACTTAAATGAGCAGTTGACACCAAGCTTGGGGGTGAAGTGTATAGACAGTAAGCATGAATCACTGAAAAGGGATTTAAAGACAGTTGAACAATGAGCAAATGAACATCAAATGGTATTTAATGCTGATAAATGTGTTGTTCTGCATCTGGGATAAAATAATCCTAGGAGGGACTACAGTATAGAGGAAGGTGCAGAAGAAAGTGGACTTCAAGAGGGACTTGGTAAATTAATAAACAACAATCTGACAAATGAAAAGTAAATTTAAAAAGGTAACTATAACAGCAAATAGAATACTTGTCTGCATAAGGATGTCCTTTATTACTAGACATGAGAATTGCACAATGATGTTGTAAAAGACATATCCCTGATGTAAGGCCACATGTAGATAATGGAACTCCCTTTGAGGCCTTATTTAAAAAGTGAGAGAGAGATATGTTGGAGAGGGTGCAACATAGGGGAACATTATTGATTCCAAATTTAAGAAGGACTTCATATGAAAAAGGGTAGAAGTGTGACTTTTAACATTGGAGGAGAGAAGATTGAGACAGAACATGTTACAACTAAATAAAATTCTGGGTAACAATCAACTGGTGGCTGAAATTGGTATAAATATATAGACAGAGTAATAGATTTAAGATCTCATAAGAAGTAACTCAAGCAAAAACATGTACAGTGCATACAAAT
The DNA here is from genome assembly GCA_016271365.2 of Neoceratodus forsteri. Taxonomy (NCBI): domain Eukaryota; kingdom Metazoa; phylum Chordata; order Ceratodontiformes; family Ceratodontidae; genus Neoceratodus; species Neoceratodus forsteri. Next base: position 945,174,042 of record CM057452.1, read on the forward strand.
ATTAGTAGAGAATTTTTACTCAGAGAACAGTAAGGATGTGGAATGTCATACCAAGAGGGGTGGTGGATACAGAATCCTTTCAAATTTTCAGATCAAAATTAATGAATACATTATTGGGAACAGGAATTAACTATGCCTACTAGGAGTGGGAGACAGTATATAATAGGCAAAAGACTTCTGTCTAAAGAAAACCAAAGTATTAAACCAATTATTATTGGAGCAAACAGGCCCACTTTTATTTCATTCATGGGACTGTGGAAAAATGAGGTGCGCTGCCTGAGCTGTGAAGGGACATGAATAACAAACATATAAAAAGTATAGATAGATAGATAAATAGATAGATAGATAGATAGGTAGACAGACAGACAGACAGACAGACAGAACTGTTTTACTGCTCCAACTGAATATGGCAGCATGACTCCAGCTATAGCTTCACAATCCAAGAAAGCCTCATCAGAACATGGTGAACTGCTCCTCTTGCTAAGCTGTGCATTCAGGATTTTTGGCTTCCCAGAAATGCTATTTCAGGGCAACTTTCAAAAACAAAACTAAAACCGAATCTGGCTAAATGGGTCATGTTTACTTATGTTGCTGGCAGAAATCAAGCCTGAATGAGGACAAACTGAGATTGATATCCCATTATAAGGTATATCAATCTGCAGTCTCCTGTAAGAAGGCAGAATTCCTGTCTGAGGAGATTGCAGGTGCACAAATTGACCAGCCCAGCTTTTTGTACTGTAGGCAGGCTGTGCAATCCGGCCTGTCTCCAGAACTAGAGATCCTTTTCACAGGAGAAGTGTGAGGAGTTTGCTCAATTTTTTGCAGGTAAGATTGTGATAATCAGATCGGAGATCCGTGCAGCTCACTCCAGTGGGCAGAGTGGAGATGGGTGAGAGACCACTAGTAACCAGTTTGTCTGGTGGGACTTTGCTCAGTTGGCGATTGATGATTTTGTGAAGATGATCCAGGGATTTCGACCAACTTACTGTAGTTTGGATCCAGGTCTGATGTGCCTCCTACTGGGTGCATGGAGGCAACAGGACCAGTCCTTGCTAAGTTAGTTAGGTGTTCATAAGAGATTGGGGTATTTCTAGACACCCTGAAGGAGGCAGTGGTTCACCCCTCCAGACAAAATCTTTTCTGGACCCTGATTATCTCCCAAACTACAGGCCTGTCTCTAACATGCCTTTTGTAGGTGAGGTTATGGAGAAGACATTCACATTAAAGCTCAAGGGTTATCTGACCACCAACGTCATTTATGATCCTCTCCAGTCTGGTTTCAGGAAGAGACATAGTACTGAGACAGTGCTGGTCGGGGTACTTAATGATCTCCTGATAGTGAGGGATCAGAGGAGCCATTCCATCTTGGTCCTCCTTGATCTGTCTGCAGCATTTGACACCGTGGACCATGAGATATTGCTTGACTGCCTGTGGCCTTTCTGTGGCTGGAGTGGCACAGTCCTCAGATGGTTCCATTCATTCCTCACTGGCAGGACAGAGAGGAGTCTGGGTGTTTTCCTCTGCCCCCTCTCCTTGCCATGGGGAGTGCCACAGGGCTCTGCACCTCTCCCATGTTGTTCACTGTGTATGTGATGCCATTGGGAGACATTATTAGGTGGTATGGGTTGAGTTTTTACTGTTATGCAGATGATACTCAATTGTGCCTGTCCTTTGTGCTCAGACAATGTGATGTTGCTACAGTATTTAACAACTGTCTCTCTGATATTCAGGACTGGATGAGTGCCAGCTGGCTTAGGCTGAATCCAGATAAGACTGAGGTATTGGTTGCTGACCCAGGTCATCGGATGGAGGGATTATCAGCTGGGCAGCTATCCAGGCTTTGGCTGGGGTCAACCAGCTGATGACTTCTGACTGGGTGCAAAATCTGGGCATCATATTGGATAGTGGACTGACAGTTAAGACTCAGGTGTCAGTCATTGTAAAGCCCTCATTTTATTATCTGAGGAATGTCACCTGGATAAAGCACCTGCTACCACCTGATGACCTACCAATGTTGGTCTATGCCTTGGTGACCTCACACCTTGATTACTGCATTGTCCTTTACCTAGCTATATCTAGGGGCTGGTCAGGATGGACCTCCACCACCTGCAGTTGGTGCAGAATGTGGCTGTCAGGTTATTGAGCAGGTTTATGTGTATCGGATCATGTCACAGCTGTGCTCTGCACTCTGCACTGGCTGCGGTGCAGTGGAGGATCACCTTCAAGGTCAGATTACTGACCTATAAGGCCCTGCACAGAGAGGAACCATGGTACCTGCAAGAGCTCCTTTGCCACTACTGCCCCCTTGGCTCTCCCCTCCACTGACACAGAATTGCTGGAGATTCCCAGGGTCTCTTTGACAACATCAGGAGCTAAGTCATTTGCTTATGCTGCTCTGACCCTGTGGAATTCTCTACCTCGTTGGGTATGGAAATGCTCGCCCACTTGAGGCTTTCAAATCTGCCTTGAAAACATATTTATTTGAGTTAGCATATATTGATATTTAAACTCCTGCTATGTTTTTAGCAAAGTGGTTCTGTTTTTAAATTGTTGTTCATATTGTGTTTATATTATGTAAACACTATGCTCTTCTGTGGAATGGCATTCTAATAATAAGGTTTGGTTTGGTAGGTTTAGCATTTGTTTTTGAAAATACATCACTTTTATGTCTATTCAGTGTTAAAAGAAATACCAGTTGTGATGACCACCATCTTGTTTTTCTTTTAACTCACAAACTTTGAAAATACATACAGTAAAATTATATGTTTTCAAACAAACACCTGAGCCTAACTAAACACGTCCTGTTTGCATAGGTTCAGGTAATTGCTTTTGAAAAAATAATTTTAAGTGTATTAAATGCTTTGTAGTAAAAAGGATGGCACCGGCACAACTGGTATTTTTTTTGTGATGACAAGTAAAGCACTAATGTTCTGATCAGTAAACCCTCACCAGCAATGTTTTTACTGCTCATATGAGAGGGCCATCCAAAACTTTTATTGAGCAGGCTCAGAAAAACAAAATCCTTATAACTCTGGAACTGTTTAATGCATTTGTTCACGGAACCTTTGAAAAGCACTATCTCAACACAGGTTGCTTCTATAAAAGTTTTGTGAGAGCAAAAGCAAATGTTAAGCATTGGAAAAGAAAACCCTTTTTCATTTTTTGGCATTCTGTATCTCACAAATCACACAATATGCTGTCTTGTAACATTTGTCTCTAAAGACTCAGCCAGCCAGACTGAGCATTCCAAATTTTGGGCTGTTTTGTACAGTAGAATTCTCACAAAGTTATTAAGGTGAATAAACTTAGGGTTTAACATTAAATACCTTACTCAACCTTAATTATACTGGTACTACATATCTGCATCTTTACCTATATCTAAATCTATATCTATAACTATATATACTGTATACATATATACATATATATATATATATATATATATATCTGTATATCAATTCAAATGCATCCATTGGATGAGAATTTACCTTTTTAAGGCTATAATAATAACAAAGCTATGCCTTTTACTGTATACCTTGTTTTGTAAGATTTTGTACATGGATGTAATTATCTGCTGTGGTTCACTTCCCTGCTGCTAATTAATCTGTGAAATTCAATGCTTTGTTCTGATGTGATTACTGCTCTATACTATTCCCTTCTCCAATTCCCCAGAACACATGTGGAAACTAGTTGCTACCAGCTCAGTATGTTTTTCCAGGTTAAAAAGGTTGAGATGAGGGAGTAAATAAATAATTAATGAATCAAACAAACAACATATGTAAATTGATTAAGGAATTATGTACTCAGAATTAAATTAAGAATTTAGCTTTATCCAGAGGTTTTAAACTTGGCATTTCTAAAAGTATAATTTTTCTTTATTTTCAATGCAGTATTAGGACTGAGAAATTTTGAAAGCAATCTGAACAAGATCCACTTGCCACTATTTTCAAGCGGGAAATCTGTCCAATCTGTAAGCCATGTATTTGACTGTTTTATGTCACATTCTATATAAAGGTGCAACTGTGGCAAAAACATGCATAACAAACTGTTTGTTGCAAATGAATAAATCTTTTGAAAATAAAACAGGCTGCTTGGATGCAATTGGGCAAATGCAGACATAATGTAAAGTACGTGCAGCATTGCATCTGTTTATGACCCTTTGAAATTCCATCCAGTAGTGTTTATTCATTATTTTCATATCTACATTGGAGAAGCTTGTTTCAATATGCACAATAGTACTTACAGAGGCACATCATGAAGCTTACAATGGAGAACTGCTAAGTCATCCTACATTGTCCCTTTTCAGGACCTCCTGGCTCAGCAGACTTTTGCTTATAGAGTGCCCACTCTCTAAACTGTCTCTCCAATGTTACTGCTAAACCTAAACTAAGTGCTTTCAAACTCAAGCTTCTATCAACACCTCCTCACTTTTAAGTTGCTGTAATTGCTTTGCCTAGTTTGAGTTTTCTTGCCCTGCCCTCCCATCCCTTTTTTCCTCCAACTCCTCTCTCACCCTCTCCCACACTTCACTCACATATCACCTCCTTTCCTCCCACCCTCCTTCTACTCCCTTCTTCTCTCACCACTACCACTCTGAGAATCCCTCCTTGCTGTTCATTCCATGTCTAGCATGCTCCTCACCATCCACTCCTCCTCCTGTCCTTGCCCTCACCCCTTTACCTCTCATCCCTCTTCCTCAGTCTCTTCCCCTCTCCCTGCATCTACCATTAGTCCAATAGGAAGGCTTACACCCTCTCTCTACTGTCCCTACCCCATCTCCCTTCTCCTCCCCACACCTCTACCTGCCTGCACTTTTAGCCCCACATCAGCACTTACTTCACTAGGTCTTGCTCGACTGCTTTATTGAAACTTTTGTCTCATGCTTGTAACAGTGTGATCATGTAATTATAACCACCTTGTTTGTACCCTAATTCATAGTACCCCCATTTCAACATGGAACCTTTGAAAAGATCCTCTAGTTCTAAGATTTTTTAATCCTAGTACTCAATAAACATAAATAAATACATACACAAATAAATAAATTAAAATAATCATATAGGCATAATCAGTCAACATCTGATCCTGATTTTAAAGGTTATGAACCGAATTCTACCTTCCCCCACTCACAAAGATGCAGCATGATGCAACAGCTTTTTCATGGTTGTACCCAAAATGTAGTGCGCTTACAAAGTAGTCTTTCATGCTGCAGCTGCTGATATTTATGGCATGCAGAATGAAGCATGTGTTATAGAAGTAGTGGATAAATCATTAATTCAATTCAAGCTGCTGTAAATCATAGTAGCCATTGCAAAATTGCATGCATGTACAAACATGGGGCTTAGTTCAGTAGCTGGAGACACCAGAGATAAGTTGTTTGTATTCAAATGGTATGTTGAATGGAATGCTGAATATAGAAAGCTACAAAAGCCACAAAACCACAATAGATCTTTATTTGTGCGGAAGACAATGACTCTCTTGGTAATTATTGCACTAGAGTGCAGATTGCAGGTCAACACATGTACAAAAATATAGGTGTGGTGGAACATTGTTCTCATTAAAATCCAACCATACCAAACACTGTTCATCCTCAAGTCAAAATGAATGGAATGCTGTACTGACTTTATGTGCAGAACAGTGTTCCATTCATTTGGAATGAGAGAGTCGATCTTGAAATGTAAGCCGCGCGGCAAGGAACAAGGAACTGCCATGAATCATACGTGATTCTCATCAAAATCGTACCATACACTATAAAAATACTGGCTTCTCAGTCTCACTAAATCAGTTGTTTTCAGTTACCTTAGTTAATGATTCATCGACCTCTCGAGTTTCGCTTCAAGGTCACATGGAATCATAAACCTCTGTAGCTGAACACACTGGTTCAGCATGATTGCTCAGCCAGTATTCTCTATATGCTGCATGACTTTTGTTGAGGCTTGGGGACACAGTTTTGCTGCATCTGGAGAGAGAGATGAAGCAAAATGGAGTTCTGGAACTCTAGCCCTATGTTTTCCGATGGAGATATCATGAACTGAATAATCTTAGATCATGCTATAGATGGTGGACATTTAAACTTTTATGACAAAAAACCTTGTAAATTAATTATTTACATAATGAAATCCTACAGAAGGTTAGCAATTATAAATGTGTTTTTTGCTGGAGGGCACGGCCTGGAACCAGCGGTAATGGCAGCCTAAAAGTTAGCTCCATCTCAACCTGGCTTAACAATCACTCATGATCCACTAGTATGCTGGACTGAAAATTTATTATTGCAACTGGAAATCCCCTCTCACCTCTGCCATTCTCAAACTGTCAGTTTTGATGAAGCAGACATGGTAGGTCAGCAATTTCCATGCATTTCTGCTAGAAGCCAAGCAGCCTGATAGGCCACAGCAGCCCAAGCAAGCGGTTGGTCCAGTTACCTACATCCCATCCTATACCAGGAATGTCTGGCACCGACAATAACAGAACAGGTCACGACCCATAGCATACCTGGGTTACTGGTTGGACGAGGGAAGCCATAGCAGCCCCTTTACCCTGCAGTACACATGCTATGATCCTGATGGAAGGGCAAGAATCTAACATGCAGGAGACCTGCAGATAGCAGGCCTCTACAATCCCTGACCAAGCTCACTTAAGGGATGCCTTATTGAACATCACAAACATGTTAGAGGCTTTACTGATGAGGGTGGATAATATTGGACATCCCTGTCAGGTAATGTTGTGGATGTCCGATGACTTGAGGACATGCAAAATGTGTTAGAATAAAGGACAGAAGATCTGGAGAAGCAGCATTTAGCAGTGCTACAGCACCTGAGGGAACATGAAACCAAACTTGCTCGATTATGGTATCGGCAGAAGACTAGGAAAACAGGGGCTGAGGAACAACATTAGGATCTTGGGGGTCCCAGAAGGAGCAGAAGGGCCTATCATGGAGCAATTCTTAAATGACTGGATACCCCAACTCCTGGGGAGACAGGTGTCAAACCCAATAGGTGTGGAGAGAGCACAGGGTCCCTAGCAGAGCTGACTCCAATGCTCCAAGAATGATTATTGCCTACATCCTGAAATATTCAACCAAAGATAAACTACTTCAGTCACTAGAGACATCTGGGAAATTGTTTGGAAGGAGCTACAATTTCATTTTACAGAGATTTCTCCCCATAAGTTGTTGCAAAGAGGAGAAAGTATGGGCTATTAAGAAGTTTCTTCAAGCTAATGCCTTCCAATACAGATATAAAAGACTTACTGTGCTGCACATCTACAGGGAAAGGAAGGCCTTCATGGCAGAATCCCCGAAGGAAGCTGAATCATGGATTCATCGACACTGGCCTAATCTCATGCCTTGAATTACATTTCCAGATGCCTCTGGGATCCAGGGACCAAACACAAAGAGGAACGACAGGCAACAAGTGAGCAACAGGGAAGAAAAATGCAACCGGACTGGTATGGCTAGAACATGGTCCCACACTCTTGCATCAAAGAAGCACCACGAGCCTCAGGAAATGGTACAGGGAGCCGGGCAGCTCACAGCCCCAAAATATGGACCGCCCTCACTTGGAGGTAGAAGACTTGGTTTGCTGGCCAAGGCACCTAATCTTCACCTGAGCTCTTTCCTTCTAAGATTGCTTGAAAGGACAGCAGAGAACCTACCAGAGCAAGGGAAATGGATTAAGACTTCTTTAGGCTAAGCAGATTTACTGTGTGTTGTTATTTTTATTTTGTACTCACAGAGAGTGCTACTGTTTGTTGCTAACATTTCATTGCTTTATTTTTCTCTGATTCAAATTGTTGTTGCTGGTATACCTTCTTCTGCATTATTACAAGGAGTGCCTACAGGTGTGTGCTAACAGATTACTGCTGTAATCTTCTGATTTAAATTGTCTTTGCAAGGTATATCTTCTGTTACTGCTTTATTTTTCTCTGTAACAAAGTGTTTCTTACAAGGTATATCTTCTCTGAAATTATTACAGGTGGTGCTTTACAGGTTTTACAGTTTTATCTAACATTAGGATAAGCTTTCAGGGTTACTGCATTTGTTGTTGACTGATTGTTTCTGCTCTTATCTCCTTGTTCTTTCATCCGTGGTTCTTCTTTTGGCAGGGAAGGGCCCAGCCACCCACCCCATCCCCAATCACCCCACACTACACTCCTTTGTAGGCCACAGCTGTGACATTTCCTTAGGCAAAGCAGGAAGGTGCGGATCAGAGGCATCCACATGGTGAACCATTTACAGGGTACTAGTAATTTAACTTGTTATAACAAGTTATACAAAACAAAACACAAAATCAAACCATTACTTGCATTTTCTTCCTTCTAATTACTCTGACCAGGTTATAAACCCAGCAACTTATCTGAATGGCTATCATTAACTGCAGGCACTGTGGAACACTTTTCAGAAGGACAGTCTTACAGGATTTAGGACACTGTCCTACATGCTGGACCACTGGAGATCTTAGGACTCAGCTCTGGGCAGCATGGGCAGAGATTGCATGCCTCAAATTTCATATTCAAGAGGAAATACATTATAGGAACCACCCGCCATTTCCCCAACATCCAACAGAAGAACCTCGACTGCAGAGGTTAGTTGGTCCAGCGGGTTGGCAGGTGTAGGAGGCAAATCGTGCCCCATCACTCTGTGCTCTCCAATATATTACCTCCAAAAACATATAAACACTACAAACAGGTATCTGCCTCTATCTCCTCAATCAAACAAAAGGAGAGGACACTGCAGCACAGGACTAGCACAACAAAACTCACCCAAATCAGGAACCAAAACAAAAAAGCAAAAGGAAATCCAAAAACTTCTGGTCAAAGGAGACTCCATGATTCAGGGAGTTGATACCCATCTCAACTAGGGATAATGGTCAGATGTCTCCCAAGTACATCGGCATGGAGAGACACTGACCACATTGCTAAAATTGTTCACAAAGCAGGAGAAAACACTGACGTCCTGGTACACATAGGGCTTGTGATCTGGCCAGCCGGTCAGTTGTGGAGACCAAGGAACTCCTGACCAGGCTGGGTGACAAACTATCATCCATTTCACCTGACATCTACTTCTCTGAGATCTTACCAGTCTGCGAGAGGGGCAGATGGACAGAAGGTCAGAGAAGGGGAGATAGGGAGCTAAACATGTGGCTTAATGGCTGGTGCCAGGAAAAATGACACAGATTTGTGGGGAACTGGTAACAGTTCTGGGAGTAAAGTTCTTTAAATGTGATGGACTGCATCTGACTAAAGAGAGTCAGTGCATTGGGGCAGAAGTTTTACGCCTTTGCAAAATATTTAAACCAGCAAATGGAGAGAGAGTAGGCAGCCCATACGTCGAATGGGAAGAACACCCTCCCCTTCAGCTAGTGGTCAAACAGGGATTCAGCATGTTTGCAGTTCATTTGCATCACCAGGTAAGAAAAAGGTCGGTCTCCCCATCTGACGCTAAAGGAGAAATGACAAACCTCACCCAACAACTAACACACCAAAATCTGGCCAATGGAAATCATGTACACAAATGCTCACAGTCTGGGAAATAAGATCCCAGACCTGCAGGCAATAATGTCAGGAGGCGAAACTGGACGTAATAGCAGTTAGTGAGACATGGTTTACCAATAACCACACTTGGGAGACTTCAATACCTGGCTATGTACTGTTCAGAAGAGACCGAGTGCAAAAGGGGAAGGTGGAGTGGCCCTGTATGTCAATGAAAATATCAAAGCTAAAGAAATTCAGAATACACATAAGGAGCCAGAAGAACTGTGGGTCACCCTGAAAACAGGAAATGGGACAGCCATAAGAACTGGGGTTGTATACAGGCCCCCAGACCAGGGGAGGACATAGACACATTACTGTTAGAAGATATACAAAATGTGACAGCTAAAGGGAGGTTCTGATAATGAGAGACTCAACATGCTGGATACAGATTGGTCAATACCAGCAGGAACATCTGCCAGAACTAGACACATGGTGGATTCTCTGCAGGGAGGGCCTCAAACAACTGGTACAACAACCCACAAGAGACAGGGCTAACCTATATCTAGTACTGACTAACAGGGAAGGGATCACAGATCTCTAGGTAGAAGGTCACCTAGGGGCAGTAACCATCACATGGTATGGTTTAATTTGGCCACTACATCTAAATCATCCCATTTCAAGGTAAAAATATGGGACTTCAGAGGAGCTGACATTGGTAAGATGGTCAACAGAGTTAAGCTAGCCCTGGCAAAAAGAAACACAGGTGAGGGGTACAGGCAAAGTGGCAAGCATTAAGGATGCACACTTGGAAGCAACATCCCAATAGGTTAGACAGAAAAGGAAATGCAAAAGAAGAAGGAAACCACTTTGGTTCTCAAATACAGTGGCAGAAAAGGTCAGAGCCAAAAGGCGGCCTTCAGGAAATATAAGGGAACGCAGTGGGATGAAGATAGGGGGCATACCAAACTGCCCTAAGGGAAGCAGGGAAGGCAAGGTAAACAAAGTCCCAAACTGAGGAAACACTAGCATGAAAAGTAAAAGAATGTGACAAGACTTTCTATAGATACATTAGTGAAAGGAGAAAGTCCAGAGGGGTATTGCTAATCTCAAAGGAGAAAAAGGGGGCATGGGAAAGGGAGGGACCCTGTAAAAAGCATCTATCCTAAATAGATACTTTTGCTCAGTATTTACTGGAAGAAGGTAGGGCAGGGCCCACAGCTCAGCACCATGGACACAGGGGGAGGGAGGTGAGCACTGCTCCTTCACAAAAAGAAAGGGTCCTACAAGACGCTAAGCTCAAGGTGGACAACTCAATGGGACCTGATGGCATATGTCCCAGGGTACTTAAGGAGCTAAAGGTGGAACTAGCAGAGCCATTAGCATAACTGTTTAGTGAGTATCTGAGTACAGGAGAGGTCCCAGAAGACTGAAAAGGGCTCATGTGATCCCGCCTACAAGAGTGGTAGCAGGGAGGAGGCAGGGAACTACAGACCAGTCAGTCTTACCTCAGTAGTGGCATCATGGAGGCACCCTTAAGGAAAGGATAGTGCAACACCTGGAATCCATAGGGGCAAAGGATCCAAGACAGCATGGGTTTACAAAAGGAAGGTCCTGTCAAACTAATCTCACAGATTTCTTTGACTGGGTAACCAAGTAGTGGACCAGGGGAAGCAGTTGATGTCGCCTACCTTGACTTCAGCAAAGCTTTCGATATTGTTCACAGAAGATTATTAATAAGCTGGGTAGGCTCAGGGTCGGTCAGAAGTTGGTCAACTGTGGCAAACTGGTTGACGGGCAGAAAACAGAGAGTGGTGGTAAATGGTATCCAGTCAGAAGAGATGCAAGTCACAAGTGGGTTACCTCAGGTATCAGTCCTAGGGCCAGTCCTCTTCAATATCTTCATTAATGATATCAGATGGACTAGAGGGTAAGGCTTGTCTGTTTGCAGATGACACCAAGATCTGTAACAGAGTAGATGATCCAGATGGGGTGGGCAGAATGAGAGAGATCTGGATAAACTAGCAAAATGGTCAGAAGAGTGGCAACTGGGATTTAATGCAAAGAAGTACAAGATCATGCATAGGGAAGAGAAACCCTGAAGCCACCTATAGGCTGGGAGGGAGTTGCTGGCAGTCCCAAAGGAAGAAAGAGACTTGGGCATCATCATCACTGATGACCTGAAATCATCCAAGCAGACCTCTAAAGCAGTAGGTAAGGCTAGGGGATGTTAGAGTGTATTAGTAGGGGTATCACAAGTCATAAGAGGGAGGTAATAATCCTCTTTACAAGCAACAGGTTAGGACCCATCTGGAGTACTTGTGCAGTACTGGAGGCCACACCTTCACCAGGACATTAACAAATTGAAGCAGTCCAGAGAAGGGCAACCAAATGGTGCAGGGACTGCATCAGAAGACATATGAGGACAGATTAATGGAGCTCAATAGGTATACCCTTGAGCAAAGGAGGAGAGAGGTGGTCACGATCGAGACATTCAAACACTTTAAGAGCATTAACAAGGTGAAAGAGTCTAACATGTTTAAATATAAGAAAAATAGCAGGACAAGAGGACACAGCATGAGATTAGAGGAGGCCGATTAAGGGGAATGTGAGAAATTCTTTTTCAAAGAAAAGGTGGTGGATGCATGGAGCGGCCTACCTCAGGAAGTGGTGGCTATGAATATAGTGCAGGGCTTCAAACATGCATGGGGTAGGCATAAGGGGAGCAATACAGATGAGTATGAATAGATAGGCTACTGGCAGAGCAAGGCCGATGGCACATTTATAAGGTAGAAAAGAAATGGGCAGACTGGATGGGCCTTGCGGTCCTTATCTGCCATCAATCTCTATGTTTCTATAAGTAACAGAGCAACAGTTAACAGACAAGCTGGGGGTTATGCACATCCTACTAATGCCTGAAATCGCCAGCTCTCAAGAAGACCAACCCAGCCTAATGCCAAAGTCTTCCACCTCCTCCTGCCAAACTTTGGCAGCAGCGAAAGTTGAGGACTGGATGGCTCAGATTCGGAATCTGTGAGCCAATGGAATCTGCTGTATATTGGACTGGGCAACTACAGTGGAGGAAGATGAAGCCGAAAAGAGCAGTGGCTTCTGGGTTACTAAGACCGAGGAACAAAACATTTGCAGAGGCTTTGGGTGCCTCCTCCAGATAAATGGAGCTGAAAACCCCTAGCATAAAGACATGCTGCCTCAGGAATCGACAGCTGATAATCAGGACTCTCCAAACACTGGCTAGGCTTTTTCTTTAGCACAGCTATTTCCTTAAGTCAGGGCTACACACAGGTGTGATGGGAGGATGCTTAACTCAGGTGGCATGCGGATTTTGAAATCTCTGCTGTCTCACCCCCCACTTCAGAAGCCCTGGAATACTAATGCCTCCATCTTGCCCACCAAGTTATGTGGGATACGACTGCTAGAGGGACATCCCTCACTAATAATAGGACACCGCTGAAGACAGAGTAATCATTTGGCCATAGCCCTTCCTTCTAAGAAAGGATCCTGAAGGGCTAAAACCCTGTTGGCCTTTCACCTACATAGGGGATTAGTCGGCCACCAATATCGTTGCCTTCTATACTAGCCCTTAAGGCTTACACACCAAAATTGCTTATTGATATGCGGCAAAGAGGTCCCCCCAGACCCTCCCCTTCCCTTTTCCAGTTGTTTAATGCTCTCCTAATTATGGGAGATTTTTGAAAACAGTAGGATACCATAGAGACCACTGGTCTTCAGATCTGGATCCTTTGAGATCTTAAGGCCAGGTAGGACGGATCACCTGTCCTGGTTCTGACCCTTCTCAATACTTGGTGCTAGAAACAGTGTGGCATAGAGCTTAGACAGCTCTTTCACATGACAACTTCAGCATCATTAGCTGGTTCATATTAGCTTTAGGCAAAGTTACTAGTTCATATGTATTGTGCAGTGTGTTTTTATTATAATGGTTAAGTTACTTTAGGTTATTAAGTGCTATTTGTTATTTCTTCCTCATATAATCTAACTTGTCTAAGCAGACAACGCTGCAGCAGTCCGTGAACTCTCATACAGTTCCACACTTCTATTTGCAAAAATACCTAGCAGAGCAGAGACCCTTCTGGTTTGACCTTCTATTAGGTGACTCCTCTTTCTTTTCCCTGTTTTCTACCCCTGGTGTCGCTGGTGGGTGAGTACTTACTGACTTGTACTTCTCCTGTTTCCATTGGGTGGGCAATAATAACCATGGCTGGCAGCTCATCATCTACACAAGGCTGGAAATGTGCCTCCTGGAATGTGAAGGGAATTAACCATCCAGCTAAATGAACTAAGGTGCTTTAATTCTTAAAATCTATGGGAGCGGATATAGTTCTACTTCAGAAGACTCATTTAACAAGCGGAACAGTTCATTGGCTGCAAAAGCTCTGGTGGGCTCATTAGTTGCCAGTTGTGCAACTTCCAAATCTAGGGAGTTGCCATTTTACTTCAAAAGGCTTCACCATGGGTAATAGAGGACAGGATACTGACTCCCAGGGCGGTGGATGGTGATTAGACTTTGTACCCAGGAGGAAAGGTAGTGATTGCAAATGTTTATGGACATAATAATGACTCAAGAAACTTATACCCAGAAGTCAGCCATGCATTTACAGAGCTTACTGCTGGCTTCTCATATATTAATAATGTTAGGCGGGATCATAATCTAGTACAGGATGTTTTTCTGGACAAACCCTCCCAACCCCACAAACACACCCCAAGGCCCTGGCAGGTATGACTGCAATGATGGAAGAATGGAGAATGTCAGACCCATGGAGGATGAATAATCCAAAAGGGAGAGACTATTCCTTTACTCTGCAGTCCATTGCACCTCACAGCAGACTATACCGCTGGCTGGTAAATCATTTGGCAGTGCCTGGGATTCTGGATACATCGATTGACAGTATAATAATTTCTGTTCATGCCCCAGTGTCCATTAACTTTCTCCCATCCACCCAGGGGCGAGGCCACCAGATGGAGATGTAACCCACTACTGATCCAGGACAATGCTTTTCAATCCTTTATAAGGGAAGAAACTTAGCGTATTTTCCTTAACACGACAGATGAAGACTCAATCTCCACAGTTTGGGAGGCATTCAAGGCTGTCATCCGGGGAGAATTATATCATTTACTGCTGCTGAAAATAAAGCCAAGCCACAATGGTACACCATTTGCAAGAAGAACTTACGAATCTAGAGAAGCAGTTTAAGGTTACGCCAATGCCCACTTAAACCTCCACTATTGCCTAAGATTACAGGTTTAAAATACCAGATTAATTCACTGCTACACAAAAAGTCAGAATGGCAATTGCTGCGGCTAAACATAAGTCACGGGGGGGACAAAGGGGAAATTACTAGCCTACCAGCTGCGAAAACAGCAGGCCACATCCAGAATATTAGCATTAAGAAACAAAGAGGGCAAGGTTGTATCCACACCCAGGACATTAATGACACAATGCAAGCTTATTACCAGAAGCTCTATCAGTCCCAATCTCGCTGACACAGAAGGGCTATCTGCATATATGGCAGAATTCTGCAAGAGGACATCCTTCCCAAGACTATCGCAAGCAGACTGTAGTACCATAGATGCTCCCATCTCCTGGAGGAGTTGCTCACAGCCCTTTCAGAAATGGCATGGTAAATCCCCGGGACCAGAAGGTATGACGGTGGAACTCTACCACCTCTTGGGAAAAGAGATCACCGCCCTACTCCTATGAGCTCTCCTGGAAGCCCAGACAGTGACATTACTCCCTCCCATGATGTGGGAAGCCTTAGTGACATTGATTCCCAAAAGTCCTCTGATGCATTAGACTGTGCAAACTTCGGCCCATTTCATTGTTGTCAGTAGACATCAAAATACTGGCCAAAGTGCTTACTAATAGGATGAAGCAGGTACTCCATAGGCTAATACACCCCCACAGTCTGGCTTTTCCAAGGGCAAATCTTGAGTGGACAATCTCTGCCTGGTCCTCAATCTGAAATGGACAGCGCTCACTCCAAGACATCAATGGCTGCACTGGCCATTGATTTTTCAAATCTTTCAACTCCCTGGAGTGGAGCTACCTACATGAGTTCCTTACCTATATGGATTTGGTATCTCCTCTGTACATGGGTCTCCATTCTATACCACCTACCCACAGCCAGGATTGTCACCAATCATGACACCTCTTCCCATTTCCTCTACTGGGGAAACAGGCAAGGCTGCCCACTTCTCTCCTATTATTCCTCATTGCCCTTGACCTCTCATTCGAAAACTCACTGACCTCCAGATATCACAGGCATCCCAGTTAAACAAAAGACATTTCTAGTCAATGCATATGCAGACGATATGCTACTTACCATATCAAACCTCGAAACATCCCTCCCTCAGCTCTGCAGCTGTTGTGACATTTGCCCACATTTCTGGCCTAGTAATAAACCAGAAAAGATACTTCTCTCCCCGTTGAATGCCAACTGTAGTAGAGATTGCCTGAAGGGCATTGACATATCCTGGCTCCCCAAGGGTTCTCCTATTTGGGAATATATATAACAGCAGCATGGAGTGACTAGGAGAAAGAAAATTTTCCCTCTTGTTGACCCTGATGGCCGAGATTCAATGCTGGCCTAAGCTCCAATTATCCCTGAAGGGCAAAGTTGAAGCTGTTCATATGTTTATCCTACCACGGGTCTCATACTTGCTGAGCAACTTCCCAATTGCTCTCTACAACAAGCTGTTTTGCTAGTTGGACAAACTCCTCTCCTCCTTTCTATGGGAAGGTAAGGCAGCAGCTGGGGACAAGCAAAATTATGGGCTTATTGAACCAGGGAGGGCTGGGCTTACTCTGGTTTCATGGGTACTAAATAGCCTTTGAATGGCCCAAGCTACTGCATGGTTTACTTCCCCATCTCCCCACCCCCACAGTGGGTCAGTCTTGAATCCACCCTGGCGGCAGAAGATTCTCTGTTCACTCTACTTGCAAGTAAGAAAGGCCTGGGGCACCAACTGACTCCCTAATGACAGAAACTTGCAAGGTATGGCACCAAGTGATGACCCTGACTGGCACACCGGGACAGCTAGATCCCCAGTTTCCTATGCTCCCCTTTGGCACAACAGGCTCATCACAGTGGACCATGACTCCCTATACTGGCCAAGCTGGGATAAGAAGGGAGCCACAAGTTGGGATCTCCTTCTTCCACATACTAAAATGCTCATGTCCTTTGAACAACTACAAAGTAGCTTTGATCTTCTCTAAAAGGACTTCTGTCACTATCTCCAGATAAGGGTGCACTCCAAACCCTACTGACACAACCTACAGATGAGCTATCAGGAAGTTAAATAGCATAAAAGCATTAGTACACATACTCACTTTATAGTTTAAATATTAAGAAGCTCTGTGCCTGTGGCTGATGGATGGGTGTCCTGTTCGACTCCTCTGCCTTGGCATGGTAAACGTAAATGTAATGAGGAAATATTGTCTGAATGACAGTGGTGGTGGGTGCTGGACTGGAGGTGATAGCTGTGGCACATGATGACATTCTCTGTAATATCTTTCTGCATCTGGTG
Source organism: Neoceratodus forsteri (assembly GCA_016271365.2). NCBI lineage: Eukaryota > Metazoa > Chordata > Ceratodontiformes > Ceratodontidae > Neoceratodus > Neoceratodus forsteri. Next base: position 945,191,070 of record CM057452.1, read on the forward strand.
GTGGTGGCAGTGGCTAACATCAGTCCCGGTGGTGGTGGTCCAGGGAAGATAAACTCTTGCTCAGTGGTGGCAGTGGCTAACATCAGTCCTGGTGATGGTGGTCTGAATCCAGGGGCACACCGCCTTTTAACAGCTTCAGTTAAAACCTGCCAACATTAACCACATTATCATCCTCATAAAGAAAGCTGCCCTTACAGTCATCTATGTCCAAGTCTGACCACTGGGATATTCTTTCTCCATTGTGTCATCATCTCGTCAGTGGTGGGCCGTTTATGCTGCCACTGTCAATGCCACCAGTATGGTCCATTTCACATCACCAAAACACCATGACTAGGCCGGGTATGAATACCGGTGTTGAAGTCTGTGCTGTATGTGCCTCTCTATCATTTTTGCGAATGTTAGGCAAACTAACAATTGCAGTAGAGAAGTTTGTCCGACGATCCCAGACTATTGCACCTGCTGAGCTGAATACCCTCTGACACTTACACTGGAGGGTGGGCATGTGAGGTACTTCAGTGCCACTGCAGTCAGCTCTGGCTATTCACTGACCTTTCCACACCAGTACAAAAGAGGATCATCAGTTATTGTCAGATGCCTGTGTTCAGGCAAATATGACTCAACCATTCTCTGTCCCGCACTAAGTCCAGTGGTTGATGCATCATCTCTTTTCTCTGGAATCATTTATTTCACAAATCCCCACTAGGGACAAAGCCTCCCAAAATGGGTTGATGCCAGCCACTTTGGATGACAGACTACCTGGAACTGCAGTCCCTTCCCTTGCAGGATATGCTGATGGTCCTCAAGGTGCATCTTAAGCTAGATTATGCTGCTGAAGTTTGTTGACCTTGACAAATGGCTTCTGTCCCCATGAACCAAGTGCACCAGTTGGCCACTGATATTTTTATCTGTTCAGGCCCTCCCTTCAGTACTGATGCAATTCCACATTTGTATCATTGGTCCAGCATTGTTGCTATGGCAAAGTTGTCACTACGCTGAATGCTCAAAATGTGATGATTCTCATCAAAATGTCAGCATGTGTTGCAGCAACATACTGCTAGCACTGTCTCCAGCAACATCAAGGCCATGCTGTACATTCACCAATGTCTGCCTCAGCACCCACAGTAGTGGAATTGATTGGCTAATAGAGGCAGACTCACCACTCACTGCCTGAGTGGCATGTTCAAAAGCTGCAAAATAATTATTACAGAGTCCATGGGGCACCACTGTTCAGTCATCATAGACATGGAGGTCCCGGAACTGTCACGCTAGTGTGCATCACAAGATATTCTGAGATGGCTTTGTATTGTTCATACTACTCTCTGCCTTGTATAAAGTAGAATTCATCGGTGACAACTTCCAGCTTCAAGCAGTGCAAAAGGAGGTTGTTTTGCATCTGCAACTGCCCCAGCTGGTCAAGGGCCTTTGCAGATCATGAAAAGTGAGAGCTGATATAGCATGCAATGGTAGGCATTTCCTTTACATCAGGGTGCTGCAGAAACTCCAGTACCACAAGATTTAAACAATGGGCCATGCATGGAACATGAAAGAAAACACCATTTGTGATGCATTTCACCACATTTGACCCATTGTCACTTGCTATGAACCCGGCTCTCAGGGACAGGGGTTCAGTCACTTGTCAATTTCAGTCAGTACCATGTCCAACATGTTTTCCACCAGTGTGTGAACAGGTCACATTGCATAGCAATCGCTGCATGCTGTTGAATTCCTGGAAGATTGCTACTATGACAGTCCACCTTACTGTACTGATTATTCACACTACCAACATCACAAATAACATCCGGCTCCTGAACCCATGTGTTATACACAAATATGAACTCCCCACTGTTTTGCCACTTGTCCACATATCCATACTTAAATGGATGAATGGAGAGGAGGAATGCTGAAGGACATGTCTTATTTAGTCGGATACAGTACGCAACAACTCGGGGACAGCACAGGTAGAAAAGTATGTCTTGATGGGACTTTCCATTTTGGAAACCATCAGAACCAGAATTCTCCACAACGGAGAAGGGCAAAGATCAATTGCCAGCATTTCAGCTACAGCAGCATTAAGTTCACGTGACACTGTATAATTGAGGGTACTTCAGCTTATGCACAAAAACACTCTGTAATGTGGGCTGACTTAAATGTTTTCATGGGTGTGATGACAAATGGTTCTGCTCTGTGATGAATGGCATTGGCATTGGTGGGTGGTGGAGTGTGGACATTTGATGAACACGGTTGCACAAGTGAGGATGACAAACCCAGAAATGCAGTTATTTTACCAGACTTGCCAATCAGGGTTGATGTAGCACTGCACTAGATATACTGCATTCACCACCACCACCACCAAAGTAGCTACTCAATAGCACTGGACAACATTTAAAATCATTATGCTTCTCCACCTCATCATGCCTGTAGTAATCCTCTGCTCTTATTTCTCACTACTGCACACGCTTAATTTCCTACTTTACTTAACACTCGGAAGGATAATCAGCTCATTATGGTTGCTGATGAGGGTGAACTCCCACTGTGGTATTAGCTACCATCTTGTGCTGGGTCCACAGTGCCATGTGCCTGTTCTTAAGATGTGTATGCTGTCATGCTGTCCTCCTGTGCCCAGATGACTCCCTTTTACCCTGACTCACACGCACATGGCAAACGTGGCAGATTGCAACTGACTCATCATTTGCACCTTGAACAAAAATCCCAAACAAGGGATTGTGATGCTCTACTTTTAACATGTCCATGATGCTGCTTATTGAACTCCATTCTTTTAAGCACTGAAGTGGGGGGTCTACGTGATGTTCTGGGCACTGCACACCTGGATTGCAAATGACCACTATGACTACCTATCATTATTACTGGGTCATCATCATCATCAACTGAAACTGGTAAATCACAAGTTTTTTTTGGGGATTAATGCAAAACAGACTTAGACACAGCCACCTTGAATTTATTTTTTTCGTTCCCAATGGGGTCAATTACATCATCATCGTATTCATCAACATCACACACATCCACATCTTCTGCTTGATGCTGGCATGTGGACTGCATATTGCAACCACAGCAACATCATCATCATCATCACATTCATCATCACCATCAACACCACCATCAACTGATATTTTTCACCACACTGTGAACCACTGCATGGAAAATGCATGACATGAACCACGTGGATGAAATATCACATTATATGCTATCGTTGACATGATTATCAGAATCCTCAGGTTCAGTTACTGGATGTTACTGCAAGTATGACATCATATTCACTGCCACTCACTTGCACTGCTTCACACTCCACTTATATTTTGGATACGGTACACTGGTCAGAATTGAACTTGAGGCAGCAGTACTCAACTACCACCACCAGCAACTGCACTAACACCACCGGCTGGGAAACATCATCTCCTCCAACTATGAGTGAAGCAACTGATTGGGCTGTAAAAACATTGCAGGAGAAATACCTTTCCTCACAACAGCAATGCACTTCTGAGTCTGCGTACTACCATGGCCACAGACTATCTTACTGGCCGCAGAAAAGCATGCAAGAACTAGCTTTGCTTGCACTTCTTTCAGGGCATTTTGGGGATCAACCACAATATTTTAAACAAATTTTGATTTTGGTACATCTACTGTCTGTTTGGGGATGTTGGATGTGCAGCCTAAAAATAACTGTGGCTTCAGCAACAGATAGAGACAGTCACACAAATTCACAAGTGAAAACACCTTCAGTAACCAGTGATGCTGAGGTCACAAACAATCTAATCTGAAAAGAATTCCTTTTGTCACTGGGAGTGGGTGGAGCACTGATTGCAGATTTTTATGGAAGTACCAGCAGCAAAACAAAGAACAGATACCACGATGACAGTACAAAATCAGGCAGCTGCAGTGGATAGTGGTTCAGACTGCTGCACCTGCAGTTACACTGTGGAACAATAAAACGTGCATTATTTGATGTCACACAACACTGCACACACACTCACACATACACACAGAACAGTTTCTCTACAATGGTGAACGAGTAATGCGAATAAATTGAAAAGTTCAGTAATATGCCACGTATTGTAAACAACCTGAAATTATGAACTGCTGCACCAGATCCACATAACACACAAGCATCAAGAAAATTTCAACAATTGCTGACAATATTACTGTGTGTACATTAACACAGTCAGTTATATAAGAAAAATATAACCATAAAACAAAGACATCCCTATTTCTCCAACTTAAATCCACCTACACCACAGATACACCTCCACCAAAGCACACTTTCACTGTCTTTACTACACACAGTCAATGTTGTACATTAACATTCAAAATCCATACACAAACAAAAATGCTAGAAGATATGAGCACAGGAGGGTTTCTACAATTGATGAAGTAAAGTTTGAGCCCCTCAAAAACTCAAAAATGCTTTTTAACAGCTTTTAAAAGGTTTGACTCACAGACAGCTGTCATAGCACACTGCCTCCTACAGCTTCCTACACACACTACCCTGAACTGAGGCTGTGCAGATCAATATAGAGCCTATGTGACCTGAAATCCCATGAATCACTGCAAATTTCACCTTTGGGGGCTTAAAAACAAAGCGAAGTAGGAGAAGTGCATTGATCTCAATGCACTTCACCCTAAGATTCAGTGGAGTAGTGGTCTGGAAGGTGGAGTAACGTGAAGTCATTGCTTTCAATGAACTTCTGCTACTCATTATAATGCGATGTACTCTGCTTCGCATTGTGGAGAACCCGTGAATCTGCCTTTACTCCTTGAATCACTTTGTGGAGTGGGTTGAGCCCACTTGGCCCACTACTACTCCTGTTTCTGCACCTCATCCAGACCTACCTCACCAGCCCCACCAGCTCCATCATTTGGCTTCTCATGGGCTTACCTTTTGCCTCCCATATCTGCCCCATGATTAGGCTGGGCCCAACTGCTAAAGAACAGGATCCAGTTCTCAGGAAGGCCACACTGTCAATGCAGAGCCTAGGAGGTTATCATAGTATCATAGTGGATTTACAAGCTCAGGAGGAAATGCCTTTATATGAGCTTGACACCGAGGGTGGAATTATTATTATAAGTATTCAAATTTTATATTACCCAAATGTTGATCTAACTGATATTTAAATGTCTCCATAGTGTTTCAAACGTTCAAACTTTTATTGATATCAAATTGAGATAGAAGTATCTTTTTGCAATTGAATCCAATATTTAACATAACATCTCAAAAACAAACATACATGCTCTCTATTATTGAACCTGGAAGCGTATTCCATTTATTGACTATTCTGTGTATACCATTGGCTTCTCTTTTTGGTTTTATAATGAACACCTCTTAGTTTCAGATTATGGGATCTAGCTTGAGTTTTGATAAAATTAGTTTCTAGGCTAAGAGTGTCTGTGAGGACAGGGTCTTTAATAGCTTTGTATGTTTAATAAAGATCTCCATGAATTTGGTGGTAATTCATAGATTGTAGGTCAATCCTTGCAATCTTTCCCGTAGGTCTTACTAACCATACCTGTGATTTTTTTTGTCATTTTCCTTTGAACTTCCTTGATTAGTCTCTTTCTCTATTTGTGTGTTGAGCACAAAGGGTGCACAGTAGTCCAGGTGTGACCTGACCAAACTTGTGTATAATGGTATGATAACTGCTGGTTGTCTACTCTTTATGTGTTTCAGAATGCATCCCAGTGTTCATTGACATTTCTTGACTTTTATTATTGTGTTATCGCAAAATTAATTTTGTTGTCTATAAGTACTCCCAGGTCTGTTTCATTATCAGTTTTCGCAACAGCACTTGGTTTAGTAAATAATTATATCTCAAGTTATTGTGTCCCAGGTGCATTACTATACATTTTGTACATTAAACATCATTTTATTCCTTTCTGCCCATAATTCCAGTGATGAAATCTCCTTCTGGAATTTGCAGCTGCCTGAGGGGAGTTGACTATACAGCCAGTTTTGCAGTCATCTGCATACTTAGAGATCCAGGTGTTATTTGATGACTGCATTGATAAAGTCAAGATGTTAACAAAGCAGGGTACAATACTGAACCCTGAGATACCCTACTCGTAACCTCTGCCCATGCAGATGAATATCCTTTATTGAGGTGCACTGTCGAGATTATTTAACCATGATTTTACCAGGTTATTAAGTATTGGGAAATTCCAGTTTATTTATGTGCTGTAATAGAATATCATGAGAAACTCTGTCAAAAGCTTTAGCAAAGTCCAGAAAGACTATATCCACTGGTAGGCCGCATCCAAAGAAGAACTAACATTTTCAAACAACTGCAAATGGTTGGTTAAACATGAAGTAAAACCATGGCTGTGTGATATCTTGAAGATTGTTAACTTTTACATGTTATTCTATTCTATGTAGAATGAGCCTTTCTAAGGTTTCTCTATTACAGATGTCAGGCTTATTGGTCTGTAGTTTGAGACTTCTGTTGTATCACCCAATTTATATATAGGGACAACAATAGCATCTCTCCATGATAGGATACACTTACCTTCATCTAAGGACAAGTTAAATAATTTACACAGAAGGCCTGAGATTTGTATAGCCATTTCCTTAAGAAACCTTGGATGTATTTCATCAGGGCCAGCTGAGGAACTGATATTCAAGTTCTGTAGTGCTCTCATAGTTTCCTCAATGGTTGTTTGAGTTGCTTTTCAGTTATTAGAAGATGTTATAGTACCATAACGATCTTTTTTCTCCTTTGGTGTAAAATGGTAAGAAAATAGTTATTTAGTTCTGTGGCCATTTGAGTTTCATTGCTAATAAGCCCTGACTTGGTTTGAATGGGTCCCAGTGTGGGTTTGGTACCTCTATGAGAACCTATGTAGATATAAAACTTTTTTTTCTTATTAACTCTGTCAGTGGCTAGTCTATTTTCTGCTTCCATCTTTGCTTTCCTGATAGATTATTTTACTTTATTTGAAAACGTTTTATAGTTATTCCAGTTGTTTAATGATGGTTTATTTTTATATTTTCTATAACTTTTATGTTTTTAATAATTGATCTCTTAATTTTATCGTTCCACCAAACTGGAGTTCTGTACCCATTAATGTATTTTTTTCTTTGGGGCCCAAGTATCTAGGCAGTAGTTTATTTTAGTCAGAATAAGGGACCAAACCTGTGGACATTAAGGCCTATAAATTCTGTTTACCAATCCCACGAGTTAAGGTAGTTATTTATTTCTTGGTAGTTAGCTCTGGAATAATTCTTAACAAATGTGTTCCCTTTGCGACTATTGTTTTGGTCTGAATTTGGAATATGATCATATTGTGATTACGTTGTCCAATGGAGCTAGAATAGTCAGTTGTAATATTTTGTCCCCATATTAGTAAGTACAATATGTAAAATATTATTATATAAATATTATTATTTCTAGTTCCTGTTTTAATTATTTGATCCAGATTTTGATTTACTGTAATTTCTAGGAACTCCTTTCAATAATTCCACTGCATTGGGGCATTTCCAATTTATGTTAGGGAAGTTAAAATCTCCATAAGTATATAATTATTGCTAGGATCAAATGTATCTGTTGATTTAAAAGTCCATATTCTGGTCAGAATTGAGATTAGAGGCCCTTAAGCCAAACCAACACATATTTTTATAGAGGTAAATTTATTTCTGCCCATATTATTTTATTATCATTGTTAGAAATATATTTTGGGGTAATAGTGAGATGTATAATTTCTGATATGTAAAGGCTAACCACCCCTGTTTTGTCCTTTTCTATTTTTATAATTTTATTGAAACCCTGAATGTCTATGTTCCAACTATCATCTTGAAACCAGGTTTCAGTAACTCCACAAATTGTAATATTGTCTTTATGCATAATGTATCTGAATTCATCCATTTTATTTGTTAGACTATGAGCATTCAGTAGTAAGTATTTGTATTATATTATTTTCACCATTGGGTAATGGGAGGAGTTATGTTTTTCATTACTTTTGTTAATATAGTAGAATTCTGATTGTCCCTGAAGCCTTTGCTCCTTCATGTTGCTCCTGATCAGTGCTTTTCCTCCCAATCCCCTGCTCCCCTTGAGATTCAGGCATGGCTGGTGTGCAAGCTCAACACATGCAAGCGTGGCAAGGCCAGCTTCTACTGATGCAAACTGCTGTTTTGAATTCAATTGCACTATATGATCCCTTTGCATGCCACTATTCTCTGACTTCCTCAAAGTAACTAATGTAACAGGGGAGGTGAAAGGAAAAAGAGGTTCTGTGCTGCGCTGCTGGCGCAAAGTGCGTCCCGTGAGAACTGTGCTCTCCCACCCCCATGTTTCTCAATACTGTACCCTGATCCAACTCCCTCCCCCAGTCTCCACTACTTATAAGGCTTACTTCTTTCTTCCTCCTTAGGGTGCCTCACCTGATGACAGACGGATCGTGAGGGCTGCCAGCTCGGACCCTCCCTACCCCAACCCCCTAGCTCCACCATTCAGGACCCACAAGGTAAATAAATCTTGAAGCGTGAGTCCAAGGACTGCATGGACTCTAAACAGAAGTGCTGTGGTGTACTTGCTCAGAGTGCAGATCCTCAGCTCCCGGACTGCTCCATGCAGTCTCCAAGATGTGTTGCCTCACTGCCTGCCTTGCTGTGCTCTGCAGCACATGAACTACCATGCTTGCACCATCAGCATAAAGAGCCAGCCCGCTGTCTGCGCCGGCTGCCCCACCACCCTCACCACCACCCTTGGTTGTCAGTGAAACTTATAGTGGAGGTCACATGTGTTGTGAAACCAATCAGCCCACTTTCCCATTGGCAGGCTATACTGTCCTGCCACAAGGGCATCCCAAACTCCTTCACTTCACCTAAATAGTTAACTCTTAACGACCCATCCATGTTGATTCTTTTCTACCTGATTACACAGCTGCAAGCCCCTCACCGAGTCCAGCTCACTCCCCTCACCCAGACCTGCCTGCCCTCTCAACTTGCCTAAAGCTCTCGTTGAGTCTCCCATCTTGCTGGGGATGTCCACCCCCCGCTGACCCTAAGCACCCTACTCCAACTTTACCAGCTAAAACTTCATTTCAATTATGCCTCACTAAGCACATGCTTCCTCCCTACCACCTTGGAGTGTCTAAACCAAGGTGTCCCCTCATCTAATAGGGGCATATTCCTTGCTCACAACCAACTCACTGACCCTCCTCTGGGTGGACAGGCTTATTGACCCATGCCACCCTGAACCAGTGAGCAATCTACACAATGTCCCCCACGTGACTTTCATAGCAGCCACCCTATCTCAAGCATAACTACTTTTATAGCGGACATGAGATGGTTAAAAGGGCATAGCTAACTTGCTTTACTACATGAGCAGGATGCGTCAAGGTACCTCATCCCAACACCCTGCACTAAACTGCTCAGGCTATTACTTGTGCTACTACCTGGTCAGGAGACATTCACCCCAACCCAGGTCCACACACTCCCAATACCTTGGTAGCATCCCCCAGGACCCTCACTGGCATCTACCAAGGGTCTGAAGATAGCACACATGAACATATGTAGCCTCAGACCAAAAATACATGAAGTCCAAGCCTGGCTGAACCTCTACAAACCGGATGTACTAGCCATCTTGGAAACCTGGTTAACACCCACATCCTGGATCATGAGATACAAGTCCTGGGATACAATAGCTACAGCAAGGACAGAGAATCCAAAAAGGGGGTGGGGTCTAATCTATACAAGGATGACCTCTCTGTGTCACTGCTACCCCTGCTGACTAATCTTCCTGATGAGGGTGACAGTATATACATTTGATAACCCTAGGACATGCCAAACAACTAACAATTGGTTGTGTCTACCACCCACCAAAAGCAGCTCTTCAGTCCCTTGAAGCCATCACAAATGCTATGGCAATCAAGGTATCAACAGAGAAACTTATCCTGGTGACTTCAGCATAAACTGGGCCCAGGACCCCAGTCATGCCTAACCCAAGAAGTAGGTCTGATGTAGGTCATCTCTGAACTGATCAGACTGAACTACAAAACTGGGAACCACACCACCCTGGACTGGGCTCTGTTTCCAACCCCACTAATATACAGAGTGTGGGCACAATGGCAGATTCCTTGAGTGACCATTCCGGATCTTCTGTATATGGAAAATAGACCACCCAAAATCCAACCAAGAATTCTTCTCCATCCGGGACTTCTCCAAATTCTCAGAATCACAATACAATAGCTACCTTTGCTGGACTGAACCCTATAAATCTCCCAACTCTTACTTGGCCTTGCAATACTTCCAGGATGAACTAACCACAGCTGCTAACCTCTTTGCTCCTATGAAGAGACTGAAGGCTAAAGGCAGCTGCTGCACATGGATGTCTCCTTCCTCAAAACCCTAATGACTACTCGGGAAAAGCCTGGAAAAAGTTTAGGCTCTCCTCCTCACGGGTGATCTGGTGGAATACAAAGCTGTAAGAAACAAAGCCAGAGAGCCATAAAACTTGCTAAGAGGAGTACCTGACACCTCCAGAAAACAAGCCTAAGCAACCTAAGCAATTCTGGAATCATATTAATGATTTGATCAAAGGCAGCAAAAAGCCTGAATCCTGCCCCATGGTGATCAACGGTCAGCTCACAACTGACTCCTCTCATATATCGACTGCCCTTAACAGGCACTTCTCAGATCTCGTGGCCTACAAGACTGGCCAGGCTCCTGACCTTACCACCAAACACAGATGAATCACCTCCACTTGGAATGACCCCTTTCACCTGAGACTGGCCAAATACACGGAAGTCCTAACCTCCTTAGGAACCTAAAACCCAAAGGGTCCGGAGGACCAGATGGTATCAACCCTCAGCTACTCAAGGTAGGAGCTACCTCCTTATCCTGGCCCATAACCATGCTTCTCAACAGATCACTGAGGGAAGGAGCAGTCCCTGACCAGTGGAAGCATGCCAATGTTGTCCTATCCACAAAGGGGTACTAGGGATAAACTAAACAACTATCGCCAATCTCCTCCTCTGCACACTCGCTAAGGTGCAAGAAAGGGTAATCTACAATCAACTCAGAGACTACCTGGAAGCCTATCAGCTCCTGCCCCCCCAACATGTATTCAGAACAAACCATGGTACTGACACTGCCCTCATTAACTTCTCGGATGAAGTGCTCAGGGCAATGGACAAAGGGATACCCACTGGTGCAGTCTTCATAGATTTATCCAAGGCGTTCAACTCGTTGACCACAACTTGCTGCTACAGAAGCTGCAAAATGTTGGCCTAGACAATCATGCCCTTAAGTGGTTCAGGAGCTACTTATCAGGCCAGGCGCAGAGGGTCACATGGAAAGGGGTCATGTCTTACCTGCTACCCTAAAACAGGGAGTGCCTCAGGGTCAATACTTGGCCCCTCCTATTTTCCCTGTTTACCAATGACCTAAGTACATACTGTGGGGAGACTCGGTCATTCAGTATGCTGACGATACTGTTATCTTCCAGCCCCCTACAGACGGTGGCTTCATTTGGCCCTCTCCAAAAGGATCTCACATCCCTTGAAACTTGGCTATGAGAACGGAATGGTACTTAATGCTGATAAGACCAAGGTAGTCCTAATCGGGCCAAGATCCCTGCGACTTGACAGGTCCTCATCCTCAGTTTAACAACACTCTGGCAAAGCCATCAATGTAGTTCCTCCCTTAAATACTTTAGGCCTCACACTAGACCAGAATCTCACATATAAGGAACACATGAAACCAGGTCACTAGGATACTACACCGCAAACTCGGCACCTTTGTACCAACTCATGGACCAGCTCATCCCTGAGGCCAGGCTCTCCATTGCAACTAGTGTCCTCCTACCTAACCTGACCTTTCGGCTCAATAATACATGGCATGGCCAAGCAAGAGATAACCAGGATGCAAACCTATATAAAAAATTGCTCGCTTCACCAAATCAGACCACGCAAGACGTCACCACTGTGACACTCTGGCCCAGCTCAGATGGCCTCACACTTGTTGCTCACCTCCAATATCCTTTGCTTGTCCAGGCCTACACGCTCCTCAAACACCATGCTTTGCCTAGTATAGCTGGGATTGTAACCTCAAACATAACCTAAGGGACTTAAGGATGTCAGAAAGAACACTATTAGAAGTCCCTAGGGTAAGGACAAATGCTGGCGGCAGATCCTTTTCCTCCCAAGCACCCTGTCAATGGAATAAGCTCCCCACCCTGTCCAGACCTCCTCCTTACTCATGAACTTCCGCACCAGGCTCAAGTCCTATATGACGACCTCAAGTGCATGCCACTGCCACGATACATAAGGTCCTATGGTACTCCCTCCTCCCCATCATGCCTTCTCCTAGTGGAGCCTACCTACTACCTGCCTCAAATTGTCTGTGTCACCTATGGCCACAAGCTACCTCCTGAATAAAAATATGTAAAGTATATCTATTTGAATCAGTGTCATGATGATAACCATGCCTGTATCCACTGTCCTCCTGTAATTACCTCATGATGTAACAGAAAATGATTTCATAAGGTCTTTAGGTCCTTGTTCTGTATCTTAACTTGTATGTTATCCGGGTCGACTATGAAAAAGGGACCCGGGGCTCAGTGGGCCTACCGGTCACCAAAATTAATAATAAATAAATGTAAGCATGTCACTGTCGCATCTCCCACCCAGAAAGCTTCGAGTGCACAGCCACCTGTGATCACCCACGGACCATCTTGTGCCTCAGTGACTGTAATTTCCTCCTTCGAGGAGAAGGTACTTGAATGCTGGATACCCTCCTGAGGCTGGACCCTGATGACCAAAGCTCACTTCTCAACCCAGGTCACTGGCTTCTCAAGAATTAATGCTACTTCTGCACTAGTGGGCCTTGATTTTATAAAGAAATTACTTTTAGAAGGAGAGGATATTTTAATTGCCTTTTAACTCAATGTACTCAAAGTAAAGTTAAGAAAGTTAAGTCCTCATTTGGATGCTTTTAATTTATCTGCCTATATCTACAGTGTGTTCTTTTTTGTATATTTGAATACTCAAATTAAAATGTTAAACCTTCATCCTCAGCATCATTATCATCTAAGAAGCAGACAGTTTTGCTTTGGCTGTGTTCACTTTAAGAAATGTTTGGGATCATTCTTCACCTTCATTTGAATACATGCATTTGAGCATATAGAAGCACAAATGTCAACTACACTTTGTTAAAAAAATAAAACTGTACTAAAATAATGTATAGTCCATGGGGATCTTACTTGTTGACTTTTTTAAGCCTATACCCCTGCTATCAATTCTTATATTATAAATGTTTTAAAACATATAACCAAATGTTCTTATACAACCCTTACAATAAAGTACTATATACAGTACTGGCTATCAACAGATATAGGAAATTAATATTTGATCCATATTTAAAATGAATAATAGATGAACAAAATTTGAGAGGGTTGTCATTAAATGCTTAATTTGGTCTGATAATTTTCAATCTGCATATTTCCATGTTAGTCAACATAATTATTAAATAGACAATCAGCATCTTACCTAATGTAATGTTTTCAATGCCAGCAATGGCCAGCTTTCTCATATATTCCGCAGATCATGTTCTGACTCCATTAGTATTCCATTGGCCCATAGCAACAAGTTTGTACACACAGCATGAATGGATCCAAACCTTTAAATATATGTTAAGAGGTATAAAAGTTTAAAAATCTATTTTGATGTCTCTAGAAAAACTTTAAAATTATAATTTATAGACACAATTCACCATACTTTTGTTGCAAAAAGCTATGTTAATCAGGAGTTACAGTGGTATATATAACATCACAAAAGCAGGGAAATCAGATGTTATTGTAAAACACAGCAGAATCTTGCTGATTACGAGTGTGGTGGTCCTAGGATTAAACTGTTACATTAAGCAGTTAGCACATCTAACTTTTACTAGGACTGGCAAAGCATGAACATTTCCTTTCCAACAAAATGAATGTTCATATGATTTGAAAGAAGGTTCCAAAATGAGGGTTACTCTTTCTATTCAGTGGGAGGGAACCATTTCCAGGCCACTCAATGTCAAAAGTATGTATTAGGCTTAACTGTAGGTATTAGAAAATCTAAGATATACATATCTTATCTATGTTTAATTTAAACAGGAGAACAGCCAATGCGTGGACTCTTGAGACAGAAAGTGATATCACTGAGTGAGAAAATTAAATTAACGACATACAGCCTCACCTCCAGTGATATAACTTGCTGTCTCATGATACTATGCAAAGGCTAACACCTTTATTTAATTTACAGATTATTTCGATTATTATATCTCAGTATGCCTGATGTATATAGATAAGCCCAATACCTCACTTAAAATATATTTTCATGAATTTTTAGTGTTGTAGTTATCTGCATGGTTTCCTTCCACATAATAAAATTATATTTGTATTATCAGGAGAAATTACTTTTGTTGGTGTGTCCTCCATCTAACTAAACTGTATTATGATAGTTGTTTACAGTAAAAGTGAGTCAAGATGGCTGCCCCAAGTGCTGCTCTCACTGACAAACCTGGTCATGTGCTGCACCTACATACAGTACTATTTCCATTGCAAAACTTTTTTAATGCAGTTAGGGTTCAGCTTAATGCCACAAAGTAGGTAAATGTGGCATTAGGGTTCCAACACTATCTCCACACCAGCACTCCATAAGCAGCAAAAGGACAAGACCACACAAGCAATGACAGATAGCCATAATCACATAAGACAAATAACATACAACTGTTTCCAGATAGCACAAGTGCAGTAGCAATGATATGCTACCTTCATGGATTTATATCTACAGTAAGTAAGTAAATGCCCCACATAAGCTTGTGCTTATGCAACCACACCTTGTGTGCATGTTGCACAGCATGGATGATTGCATGTGAATGCATAAACACAGCCCCATGTGGGCTGCATTCTCTATACAGAAGGCCCCATGAGGCTTGTGCCTCTGCAAACAGACGTGCTCATGCACACTACAAAGGTGCCTATCTAGATAGTAGGATCCACTACTGTATGTTTTCTATATGCAGCTGCGTAGCTGAAAAACTGCTGCACCTTTGCAAAATGTCTTGTCTGTAGTGATGATACTAAAACAGACCGATTGTGTTATGGCTGAATGGTTGAGAAAGGAAAGTATGGAAAAGGCAGTGTAATTTAACTAGGTTAATTTGTTGCAGCTGCTGACTGGAATCCAATGCATATAGAAGGACTGAAGTGAAAAGGTTGGTAGTGCTGGTTATGAACGCAGGTAAAGCAAGCTGGGAAAACAAAAGAAATCAAGGAGAATGACAAGCAGGACATTGAATTGAGTCTGCACACTGAAAACACACTACAGGTAAGCACTGGAGTAAATTTAGGATATGAGGGCAGCAGAAGTGGCTGCTCTAGAGATGACAGAGAGCACAAGCCACAGCCAGAAAAGGCAAAACATGTTAACCAGACAGTTGGAGAAGATACAAGCCAAACATAAACTAAAGATTAAAAAATGAACAGAAAGTCCCAAAACAACCCAGAGGAAAGCAGCAACCAAAGGAGAGAGGGAGAAGAGCCTCCAGCTGCAGCAAGAAATGGAGTTTCTGAATTATGCTGGAGGAAGCTGGTTTATATAGCCAAGGAAGGGGTGTGGCTGATTGCCCTCCCACCAAACCTCATGCTGGCATTTTATTTGTAAGTTGATGTTCAGAGAGTTTCCGCATACAGTATGAGCTTTCTTAAGGATGGAAGTACTTAAGTAAGTAACTGCATATTCTTCTGGATTTTGAGGAATGTGGCTATCCATTTAGTGAAACTAGGCTGAATGTGACTCACAAATTATTAAATCCATATCCCAGATATAGAGAGAATCCAAGCCTAGCAGAGGCATGGAGAAATGGGTATGGAAAACAAACATGGGATGTATAGCAGCAAATTCAAACCATTATCTTTACTGGTAAATAGCTGACTTGTCTTCATACTGGATTCAGGTAAGTGTCCCAAAGGAGTTTGAAGAAAAAAAAATTAAATCCTTGTTTCACAAGATATTGTGTATGTGTGTGAGGAGGCAGGGCTGTGTACACGACATAAATATAAAAAATATGTAACAAAAATGTCTTTATAATGTAAATTAATTCTTTATTTATAAAAGTGCAATTACAATTAAGACCAAATTCATTTTGTTTTGAGAATGACAAGGACTTCCAGCTGAAGCTTTTGGGGTCAGTGAAAAGTCAGAACTGGAGAAGCTGTTTCGGAATGGCTGAAGGAGTCATGTGTTGGGGCGATAGAGGACGAAAAAACTGGAAAAACTGAAATAAAGATTATTATGCTAAAACCAATATATAATTATGTGCTCTGGTAAAATTTATTGAAGTAAAAATACTCTTTACAAAAGTGCCTTGGGCGCAAAGGGATTACAATTCCAATTGTCAACCACCTACATAAAACTCAGTCAAGCTCCGCCCTTTGATGTGCCAACCTCAGCCCCAAGACAAGTAAACAAAAATGTCTGCTTCAGTTATAACATAAGTTAATGTCCAAGCCTGATTTTAATGTTAACTGGCCACTAGTACCCTGACCCCTCAAAATGTCCTGACAACATGGATTCCAATGTTTTTGAACAGCATGTGCTAATTTTCTTTCTTTGCTAGTGTTTTCCTCCCTTACAAGGCATTAGTGCGCGGCATTACAGCACCTGGTCATTATGGTGCCGATTTTCAGATTTGACACCCCTTCCAAAGTCCTCCTCCTGAAGCTAGAATAATTATAGTAGGGAGGTGTGGGTAATAGGGGCATAGCACCCTGCAAAGGAGAGGACAGTGGCATTATCACTTGGCGCCTTAATGACCGGGTGCACTACCGCCAGCATCCTGAACTGATGGAACCATTTTCCTCCTTCGACTTTCAGTCCCACAACATGCTTTTGTAAGAAAAATTCTTGTGCCATTTATCAAACCCCAGCACAATGTACTAATGTTTGCCATTTATTTAAACCTGCCCAGCCACAATCCCTCTTCAAAACATGTGGAGACCTGTGACCACTAAGTTGGCACTTGGGTTTGGGGGAACACATACTGAACCCACTTTGACATGAGAGGGTGATGCGAGCATCGCTATTCAAAAAACATTTAAATTCTGTTCATTATTAGTATCTCTTTCTTTATTAACTTGCTGCACCATTTGGTTCTGAATAATTCTATATGATCATTGAATCTGTCGCAGCCAATATTTATTCACTCAGAGATTGTCTCAATGAGGGTAACCATCAAAATGTTGGTATGAATTTCAAAGCAGAACATTAAATTCAACATCTGTATTCCTGAACACCTGCTGTATAGCTGGATGTCATGCTTCTGCTTCCAGATCAAGAAAATATATGAGAAAAAGCTGGGCAGCAGCAGTTGGGGGGTCCAGCAGCTAGAGCCACTTCCAGGAGCATAGAGGATCACAGCAGCAGTGTAGAGTTCTCCGGAAGCTGGAGTTTCAGATGAAACCCGCCAGTTGTCGCACTCACAGCTGTCAGAGTTGTAGTACAAATCCAGAGGCTGGGCAAGCCACAGATCTCAGTTCCCAGCTACCAGAGGAGCCAATTGGTTCAGAGGGCATCTCAGCTCCCAGAGGAGCCAATCAGTGTGAAGAGCACCAGCCCACCCTCCCACCCCAGCCCCAACCTCTATTAAATAAGGAAAGAAAGTGGAGCCATGTTGAAGGAGTGAGTAGTGTGGATCACAAAGAGAACTAGAGTAGCTGCCCTCTGGAGGAAAGAACTTACTGCTACAAGCCAATCTGAGACTGAAGGAACTGAGTTGGAGAGGATAATTAGTGAGGAAGGACATAATTCAAAAAGAGCTGATCACTAATACAAATAAATGTTGGACTGAGGAAATTATTTGGTGAGACATCTAGTAGGTGATAGAAGTCATCACCTACTGTAGACACATCACTGAAAGGGAGTAATGAGGGACTGTGTGTGCAAGAGGATGTGGGCTAGTGAGGAAATTTGATTAGGAAGGCTGTAAATTGGTAAAAGAACTATAGTTAGCACTGTGTTTTTATTTAATACTGCATTATGTTTTTTATTATAATTATAGTTAGTACTGTATTTTTAGTTAGGACTGGCTAGTGGGGAAATTTGATTAGGAAGACTGTGTACTGGTAAAAATTATAGTTAGTATTAGTTGGCCATTCTTTTATGCCTAATTACCCATGTCGAACATGTTGAACAATGACAGAGAAGGAGGGGTGGTATGGGGAGAGAAGGCAGTCCTTCAAATGGTAAGCCAGGAGGTCGTTGGTGGGTGAATGGTGACTTGGGGTGGATACTAGGATGCAACAACTGTGGAACTGCAATATTTCTGAAAATTGCATGGAGAGTGGGGGGGTTGCCTAGTGTGTACAAATAGGGCAACTCAGAAAGGAGATCAAGGGACTACAGGAGGAGTTGAGGCAAACAAAGCAGGCTATAGAACGTTATGGTGCAGCAGAAAGAAGAGGAATGTGGGAAAGAGGAGGATGGTCATTTACTGCAGTCAGAGGAGGAGAGGATATAGGTTAGCAGAGGGGAAATGTGCCAGGAGAACCCAGACCAAAGGGCACTGGAGCAGAGGGAACAAATGTAGGGTGGAGGGAGATAGAAAGAAGGAAAAGGCAGAAGATGGGGGAGAAGGAGAAGAGGCACTGGACAAGGATTCGGTATGAGAGGATGGAATAGCATTGGGAAGGTGGGAGGAAAATAGAAGAAGGGTCCTCAGGCAACAATAGTACATTTGTGGGGGAAAAGATGTATACGGGAGGAAGAGATGGTTGAAGTGAAATGGGGTAGGGGAAAGACTGAGGGGAAATTGCAACAGGAATGGAAGAAGGAATAATGTGCAGGAGGAGTTGGAGAGGGGGGAGGGGAAGGAAGCAGGCAGATGGAAATGGAGGAGAATATTGGTACTGGGATTCAATACTAAGAGGTGTCAGGTGGGGTAGCAGAGAGAAAGGCATAGTCGTATTTAGCTGGAGGCCATGCCAAGAATGACAGCAGAAAGTGTGGGGCAGTCAGTCCTGAAGTATGCTAGAAGGAGAAGGAGAAACCTCATTTGATACTACATTTGAGACAAATCACCTGGCTGATAGGATGATAGATGTACTCAGAAGAGTTTTGAGGAGTGAGGAGCATTAAGCAAGGGGCCGGAAGATCAGTAACATTTTCAGGAGGCAGTACCAGTACCCAGGGTGAGCATGGTAAGGAAACAGAGAATAGAGGAATTTAATAAATAGTTAGGGACATGGTGTCATGAAAGAGGGTATGGGTCGGTGGGAGGGTGGGGAAGGGTCTAGGAGGACAGTAGTCTGCATGCTAAGGATAGACTGCACTTAAGTAAGGAGGGCAAAATGTGCTGAAAAAGAGGATTGGAGACTACATTGAGGTAGCTGTGAATTTAAACTAGGAGGTGGGTGGCAGAAGGAGAGAGGGCATGCAGAGGCCACAAGAGGGCAAGTCACATGAGCTTACCTCCTGAAATGGGGCAAGGGATTAGGTGAATGTAGGAAAGGGATGATAGAAAGGAGGCAGAGGGAAGGGGGAAGGAAAGGGGATGGAGGGTGATCACTTTAAATGCTAGAAGCCTTGGAAATAAAATGACAGAGCTACAGACCCCCATGGTAGAGGAGAAGTGGACATGGCAGCTGTCACTGAAACATGGGTCACCCAGTACCATGACTGGGACATGGTGGTACCAGGGTAGAGAATATTCCACAGAGATAGGAGCAAATGGAGAGGGGGTTGGCACTATACATGAGGGAAGGACTGAAGTGTGTAAGAGAGGGAGGGAGGAGGGCAGTACAGAGTCACTCATGGTTGCTAATCCAGGATTCCAGAAATAGAACTGGATGTGGTGTACAGGTCGCCCTCCCAGATGGAGTAACTGGACAGGGAACTAGTGGAACAGATTAGGAGGACAAATGGTAAGGAGTGTGGTGGTTGTGGGGACTTCAACCTGCTAGGGAGTAGATTGGGTACCCAGCCAACAACAATAAGTGAGAACAGGTACTGAAGGATGCTTTCAGGACAGTTTCCTGATACAAAGGGTCAGTGAACCAACTTGGGGAGGGACACCCTGACCTAATGCTGACTAATGGGGAATTTGTGAGAGATCTGGAGGTGGAAGAACCATTGGTGGGGAGTGACCACCAGTCAGTATGGTTTTAAGTTGAATATGGGTAAAGAGGAAGTAGTGTCCAATACAAAGGTACTGGACTTCAGGATGGCTGGCTTCACTAGGATGGGGAAATAGTAAGGCGGTACCCAGCCAAAATTCAACCTAGTATGGACACAAACCAGAGATGGGAGCTCATAAAGAAGCAGATAGGAGAAGCAACCAAATCCTGTAGCAGGGCTCAAAGGAAGAAGGCTGGGGCAAAAAAACAAGTTGTATAAGCAAGGGTGTTATGGAAAAGGTGAGGAGGAAAGGGCTGCCTTTAGAGATACAGAAAACAGGGAGGGAGCACAAGGAGGAGTAACTGAAGGAAGCAAGGAGGTGACAAGGGCAGTGAGGGCAGCAAAAGCATCTAAGGAGCTCAGACTGGTGCAAGGGCATTAAGGATGGGGAGAAGGGCTTCTTCAGGTACATCAGGGAGAAAAAGAGCTGTAAGGAACAGCTTAAGGACAGTGATGATTAAGAAGGAAAGGAATGGGTGGAAAAAATGGGAGATAGGCAGAAGCACTTAACAACTACTTCTACTTGGTACTTATTAAAGTAAAAGGAGGAGATACCAAGGGGGGGAAGACAGGAACAGAGGGGAGGGCAACAGATGGGTTCATCACAGAAAGGAGCGCACTGGAGGGCTTAAGGAATCTGATGGTGGACAAGGTGCCAGGGCCAGATGGCATCCACCCCAGGGTTCTGAAGGAACTGGCAGGGTTCCTAGCATGGCCTCTGACAGACCTGTTCAGTGCTTCTTTGGAATTGGGGTGTGTACCTTAGGACTGGAGGATGGCTCATGTGGTACTCCTCCATAACAGTAGCCCCAGGATGAACCAGGGAACTATAGGCCAGTGAGCCTCCCATCCATCATGGGGAAGCTGATGGAGACAATCCTGAAAGAGAGGCTGGTGTCTCTTCATGAGGTCAATGGGATGCAGGACAGCAGGCAGCATGGCTTTGTCAATGGCAGATCCTGTTAGACCAACCTGGTGGAATATTTCAACTGGGTAGCTAGACAGTTGGATGGGGGCCATGCAGTAGATGTCCTGTATGTGAACTTCATCAAGGCATTCAACTCTGTGCCAGATGGGAGGCTAGGAAGTAAGCAAGAAGGCACAGGGGTGGGTGCTAAGATGGTGGGATGGGTGAGAAACTGGCTAAGTGACAGGCAGCTGAGGGTGGATGTGGCCGAGGAGATCTCGTCTCCAAGGGTGGTAACTATCAGAGTGCCACAGAGCTCAGTGATGGGACCTGTCTTATTTTGGATAGTCATTGCAGACATTTCGGTGGGGATTAGTAGCAAGATCAATCTGTTTGCAGATGACACTAAAATGGGAGTAGAGATGGATGATCTGGGGGGTGGTAGGAGTTGCAAGAGGATCTGTGAAAGCTGGAGACCTGTGGCCTGATTCTAGAAGGGTGGCACAAGTTGCCGCTGAATGCAACTTGCACCACTCATCTGCGACATTGACCCTGCACCTGTTCTAGAGGGGAAGGGTCTCCACAGCAAAGTCCTGCGGGCTGCGTGCTCTGCGGCAAGGTACATCGCACAGAGGGAGTACATGGCCAGCATATCACATCCCACTGCTGCAGGTCAAGTGCAGCCCCCACCCATGTCCAACCCGGGTCACCTGCATATGTGGCACATCACACCCACCCTGGTAGTCCAGTGGCCCCAAGCAAGTAAAACAATATAAGATCCCTGTTTCCCTGTTGAGTCTAGTGCCCCAAACTGTACATCAATAGTAAAAAAATCCCCATTTCCCTGGTGGTCTAGTGGCCACCCACTCATCCATGCCAGCCACCAAGCACCCCACCCATCCCAGCTTCGATAGAGCTGGCACAGCCCTCCTCACATCCATGGCCAGCTGCTGACTGAGTGCATAAGCCTACTGCACAGATGCACTCAGAAATTAATTTCTGAGTGCATCTGTGCAGTAGGGCTAATACTGCACTCAGTAGTGCTATACTGCACTCAGTCGGTGGCTAGCTGTGGAGGTGAGCGGTGGGCTGTGCCAGTCGCTGGCTGGGGACAGGTGGAGGGTGATGGGTGGCTGGCAACGGCTGGGTGGAGGGCCACTAGACTACCAGGGAAAGGGGGTATTGTTTTACTATTGATGCATAGTTTGGTGGAGGGACACCTTAGACTACCAGGGATACAAGGATATTTGTTTTACTATTGATGTACAGTTCGGGGACACTAGACTACCAGGGATATGAGGATATGTGTTATTATATTACTGTACAGTGGGGGCACTAGACCACCAGGGCTTGATTTTGCCTCATATGCGGTAGGAGACTCGTGGTTGGGACACGGGTGGGGATAGCAGTGTTGCACTGTGGAGCTTCTGCCAACAGCTGTTTCAGGGGTTTGGAGTATGGGTAGCCCTGTGGGGCCCACTGGGGTGTGCTGGGCATGGGGGAGGACAGTGTGCACTGTCCGCTGGACAGCCAACAGGTCTACAGGACCTAGAGTGTCCATAAGTTATACCAGCTAAATGCTGGTATAACACATTGCCAGATCTCCTCAAGGGTTCTTGTAGAATCCCGATGTATGCACTTATGGCTGCTCTTCTAGAATGAAGCAACTGCTGCCATAAACCCCTAAGCGCCATGTCACAGTGGGTTATGCAGGGTACCTGCTATTTGGCACAAGTGGCCTGCACCATGTCACAGGCTCACTATGTAGAATCGTGCATGTTGCAACTGCTGGCATAAGTTTCTACATACGCCATTCTACTTAGAGCCACTGCAGTTATGCCAGGTGTAACCTCTTCTAGAATCATGCCCCTGGTCAGACACATGGCTTGGGGTTCAATGCGAAAAGCACAAGGTGCTGCATTTCTGAGCAAAAAAATAAAAGAAACTACCATCTGGGGATCCAGCTTGCAGTGACAGAAAAGAAAAGGATCTGTGGGTACTCATAACAGGATTAATGATCAACTCAGCCTGATGTAGGAAAGCAGCTGTGACAGCCAATAAATGGCTGGGTTGTATTGCCAGGAGATATCCTCAAGGAGGGAAAGGTTATACTACCCTTGTAAAGATCACTGGTAAGGCCGCACTCTGAATACTGCATGCAGTACTGGTACCCATACTTTAAAAAGACATTAAGTTACTGGAGGGGCGCAAGGCAGGGCAACAACGATGATCCATAGTCTGGGGACTTATCGTACTAGAGCAATTGGGAAATTGAACATGTACTCATTGGAGGAGGAGGATGGCGGGATATGATAGAAACCTTCAAGTACATGAAGGACATAAACAGGACTGGGACAGAGAGGCTGTTCAATGTAGAGAAAGGAAGGGATACTAGAGGCCATGCTATGAGATTGGAGGGTAGGTTCAGAAAAGGAGATGAGAAGACATTTCTTTACAGAGAGTGTGTGGCTGAGTGGAAGCGCACTGCCGGTAGAAGTGGCAGCCTGCACAACAGTGAGCAGCTTCAAAAGGTAATGGTACAGGGTAAAGGGAGGGTTAGAGGAAGGGGAAGGGAGGAGGGGCAGCTGCTGAGTGGGGTGGCTAGCTGCAAAATCAAGCAGACTTGATAGACCTATTGGCTTTATCTACTGGCTAATTTTGTGTGTTGATGGTCTATCCTGTTACATCTTTGGACTACCTTGTGTATACTTTAATCTGCACCAAAATAGAAAACAACGCGAAACAGGGATATTAGTAAAAAACACTAAGGGAAGTATAAAGCATGTTAAACCGAATACAGTTAATCAGTTTTCCCACTTGTATTTGTAACCATGACAACACAAGAATTTTGTGAAGGATCTTGTGAAATTATGTAAACTCATTTTAAAATCATCCTTAGTATTTCATCCCATGTTTCCTTAAGAAGTTTAGATTTTACTGAAACTTTGTTCAGTCTGTTTTTAGCTGACCTGTCAAGAATCAAAGGGACAGTATTGATGTAATCCCAAATTTAAATGGAGCTGTTGCATATTTTACTAGTAAATTCTGGAGAATATGCAATTCATATGCACCCATTTATAGTATGAAAAGACAAACGTTTTCCATGGATAAAAGAAAGCATCCTACAGGCAGTAAGAGTAAGGCATAGACTGTGGAACTTAGCTTGAAAACAAACTATGACAGTTACTGGTCATCTTTAAAATGAGAAATAAATGCAAAAGGATGATGGAAAGGGTGAATGCAAATTATTAATAATTCAAGTTTGAACATGCAAACACACACACACACACACACACACACACACACACACACACACACACACACACAACAAAAAGCTGATGGAAGACACCAGAATCGCTTAAAACCCAGTGTCCCCATAGCACTTTAAATTTATAAACTTGATGATGAGATTATGACTTTCAGAAAATAGGCAGATACAGTAGCCAATGACTGTTCAGTGAGAGGCTTTTTGATTGAGTTATCAAGGGAATTATTCGTGGATCATTTTCTGACAATGAGCTTTTTATTTATTTTATTTCTTTTTGTTCTTTTCTTAGCTTATTTTATTTATTTGGTTACTTGGTTATTTATTTATTTTTAGATGTGCATATAGATGTGAGCAATCTCCAAAATATCAGTTTGTGAATACATTTGAAGTTCTGCAATGCTGCTGGTGATACTGTTGTGCACAAGAGACAGCTGCATGCAGTGCACTCAGCTAGAGTCTGTTGTTTTTTAAATGCCCAGTGTTTAGAATAGCATTCAAGTTTGTCAGTTTGTTAGAATTTGTAACGTGAAAACATGATTTTCTATTTGCTGTAGAACAGGAGTTATGTTAAGTCTGCCATGTGCTCTGTTGCACTGAGGTCCAGGTGGGGCAGATAGAAAATCACACCTCTTGGCAATGCATGAAGACAAGTGTGTCTCTGGCTTTCACACTCTGACTCTACTACATGTTGAAGTCACAGAGAACCAGTGGCAGGAAGCAAGATGCCAGTCCAGCCACTAGCTGGATAATGAAGGCAGGGTCAGGTAGGGGCAAAAATAGAAATGGAAGAAAAATCTGCAGAATAAAATCCCAACAAAGTCAGCCAAGTTCTCTTTTTTTTTTCTCTGCAGACCTGCTAACTACTTATAATACAGTTATGGCAAAACATGATGCATTGTACTGTCACTGTAACAAAACAGTTCTAGAATTTCTAGATTCTGTGTGTAAGGGCCATCATTTTCACAAAGATGTTAATATTATGAAAACATTGTCTCAAAACCTGTGTACTGCTTTCCTTGCTGTATGCAAACAATTAATACTGTAAATCATAGCTTTTGTTGAAGAAATATAGTGCTGTGATATCGTTTAACAAAATGCCAACCCTCTTTTACTGTTAACAGCTAAAACGTCTGAGCAATGCTTAAGAAAATTAAATGAAGCCATGTCCCTACATGATAGCTGACTAATCTGCAAACAAACATGGTGTTGCATCAGCATGTGGGCTGAAAGCAAAATAAAAAGGTAATATTAAGTGCTAATGCATATGATGCATTTAATATTACCTTTTTGTAAATTATATGCAATTGATTTCATTCTGTAATTTCTTCAACTTGTGCACCAGTATCACTTTAATTGTTACACTGTCAAAATAGCCCATTTAAATGTACAAAGTCTCAAAGGAAAAATGGCACAGCTGGAAATTTTGGCCCAGGATTACAAGCATGATATTCTATGATAACTGAATCCTGGCTAAAACCCTATATCCAGGATCATGAGATCGCCCTTCCTGGTTTCTTCTAAATCTGCTGTCCATGACCCTCCGAGGGCGAGGGGTGTCTTGATATACACTAGGGATGGGTGGGTTGTCAATAAGTTATTAGAGTTAAATATCAACTTGAATATTGAGCATATATTTATCACCGGTCACCCTTGGCCAAGTTAAGCACTTATCGGCTGCATATATCTACCTCAAATATAGCATCCACCTCTTATGTTAAAATTTTCAACAGCCTGGATACCCTCCTCACAATGACACTATACTCTGTGGCGACTTCAACCTTGACCGGTTAGGGCCTAATAAAATGCAGTATCAAGCTGTCCTACTGGGCACAAAACTAGAGCAACTCCTGGACAAACCTAATAAGCTAAATATGAAGTCAGGCAGGCACAGTCTATTAGACTTGATACTTACCAACAACACATCCTTTATTAAGGGTGCTGGAGCCCTCCCGACATTCTGAGTGACCATTCCCCAACTTTCTGCATCTGGAAGAACAATTTTCTGCACCCTCCTCCAAAAATCCATAAAACTAGAAATCTAACTAACTTTGATGTAGGAGCCTTTCGCAAAGTATTGCTTCAGACATCTGGACCCCAATAACCTCCCTCCCTGACATAAACCAGGCATTAGACTATTTCATCAATACTCTTACCTCCATTCTTGACTTGCATGCCCCATTCAGAACAAGAAGAGCTAAAGCCACTCACTACCCTTGGCTCACCCAGGAGCTGAGACACCTCATGTGTTCCTGGGACAAAGCATGGAAAGCTATAAAAGTCCTGGACTCCATTCAGATTGGCTACACTACTGACAGCTACGCAATACAGTCACAAGGGAAGAAAGAGACTAGGAAACATCATCTCTGATGACCTGAAATCATCCAAGCAGAACACTAAAGCAGTAGGTAAGGCTAGGGGATGTTAGGGCGTATTAGTAGGGGTATCACAAGTTGGAAGAGGGAGGTAATAATCCTTTTTACAAGACACTAGTTAGGCCCCATCTGAGTACTGCATGCAGTACTGGAGGCCACACCTTCACAAGGACATTAACTCAAATTGAGGCAGTCCAGAGAAGGGCAACCAAAATGGTGCAGGGACTGCATCAGAAAACATACGAGGACAGATTAATGGAGCTCAATATGTATACCCCAGAGCAAAGGAGGAGAGAGGTGATATGATCGAAACATTCAAACATCTTAAGGGCATTAACAAGGTGAAAGAGTCTAACATATTTCAATATAAGAAAAATAGCAGGACAAGAGGACACAGCTTGAAATTAGATGGAGGCCAATTAAGGGTAATGTGAGAAAGTTATTTTCACAGAAAGAGTGGTGGATGCATGGAATGGCCTACCTCAGAAGTGGTGGATATGAATACAGTGCAGGGCTTCAAACAAGCATGGATAGGCATAAGGAGCAATACAGATGAGTATGAATAGATAGGCCTTGACAGAGCAAAGGCCAATTGCATGTTCATAAGGTAGAAAAGAAATGGGCAGGCTGGATGAGCCTTGCGGTCCTTATCTGCTGTCAACTTCTATGTTTCTATGTGTCTATGTTTCTATGTAATACATGTAAACAGGCAGTATAGCACAGTGGTTTAAGGCTCTGAGCTGCAAATCTGGTGACATCCAGCAGACCAGACCTGGGTTTGAATCCCACAGCTTCCACTTGCATACTGTGTGACCCTGAGCAAGTCACTTAACTTCCCTGTGCTCCCAGTTCACACATGTGAAAAAGCTTTCAGCTTAGTGTGCTACTCCTGGTTAAACAAATAAAAAAAAGTCTAAAATCTCCAAGTCCAAACGGAGCATCTTCAGTGCCTGCAGGTAATGCAGCTTGATAACCCCAAATGTTTCTGGAAGCAAATTAATGCCTTAAGAGAAACATATGAATCATCCCCACTGCACTAACATGCCCTTGAGATAGCCACAGAATGAATCTGTTCTTCCCTGACCTTGACCCCTACAAGACCAACCTTCCTGCTTTGTGCACAGAGATGCACAAGCCCTGCCTTCATGCCCCCATCCACAATTCCATATTAAATTCACCTCACGCAAAGAGATCCTTAAACTTATAATGTCTCTAACCCCCGACAGTTCACCTGGATTCAGCTCCCTCCATCCTAAATGTCTTAAATTAGGGCACGCACTTTCCCACCCGCACCATGTTTACAAACAGATCCTTCCTCACTCAGACCATCCCAGACAAGTGGAAAACTGTGGTTGTTGTCCCAGTCCACAGAAACAACCCTGCTAACCTAGTAGAAAATTACAGACCTATTTCTTTTCTATACCCTATCGATAAAATTCAGGAAGAATTTGTGCATAACTAATTATACTCTTATCTTGAGCAAACCAATGCCCTCACAATCTATCAACATGGATTTCGGAAATTGCATGGGATGGAATCAGCTCTCCTACGAGTTACAGCAGATATATTCCATGCTATGGATCAGGGTA
This sequence comes from Neoceratodus forsteri, assembly GCA_016271365.2. NCBI lineage: Eukaryota > Metazoa > Chordata > Ceratodontiformes > Ceratodontidae > Neoceratodus > Neoceratodus forsteri. The sequence continues at coordinate 945,219,366 of CM057452.1, forward strand.
AAGTCACTGGGGCTGTCTTCATTAATCTCATGATGGCCTTTGATCTTGTTAGTCACCCTTCTAATCAATAAACTCCTTCCCTTGGCCTTGAAGACAACTCTGTCTCCTGGGTCTCAAGCTACTTATCCAATAGGTTTTAAAGCATCAAGTGGTCTGGAATCATATCATCCTTGTCTTCAATCACTGATGAGGTCCCCAGCATTCAATTCTAGGGCCTCTATTATTCTCAGTCTTTATAAATGACCTGCCACTGAACTTCAGGGAGCATCAATTCAGCTCTACACTGACAATTCAGTTCTATACAGATCCTCCAGTGATGTCTCACGCATCAACTCCGAACTTGATAAAGACTTCCAGCTCCTAGAAACCTGGTTCTGAGAGAACCTGTTAGTGCTAAGCACCAAGCAAACTAAGTCCTTGTTGTTCCAGCACACCTCCTTCAACATGGACTCCCAACCACCACTAGTGGTCACTTCCTCCTCTGGTGTAAGGCTTGAAGGGTCAATTCCTTTAAATGTCTGTGTCTGACACTTGATGAGCACCTGTCCTTTGATACTCACATGACTAATGTGATCAAGGCAACTAACCAAAAGATTGAACTTCTATAATGAACTGCTTCTTACCTAATGCACCAAGCATGGTGGACCATTGCCATGGCTACCCTTCTCCCTGGCCTGTTCTATGATGCCCCAATACTACCTCCACCAAGAAACCTCTATTGGCAAAACTCAGGTAGCTCTACCATAGTACTGTTCGCTTTGCTGCCAAGGCTCTGGCTTGCGCCACCATTGTGATGTGCTTAACACCCTGGATAGCTATCTTAAGCCAAACAGGACTTCCCTGTGCTTTGTACCACTTTCAAGCTTGTCCATCTCCTTCGCCACCTGCCCTGTCAAATCTATTCACCATCAAAACATTCCACAGGAACCTTAGATCCTCTCACCTCCCACTTCAAAATCTACCTAGGCCTCGCCAACAATTGGCCAGCAGTCCTTCTCGCTCACCACACCCCAAAAGTGGAATAACCTCCCTCACACCCTACTAACTTGTAGACTCTTCCCTCTTCAGAAAACACTATAAAGAGATCTTTTTCCCACCTCCTGTATGCAACAGTAAGTGCAACTAACTCTCTCCTGAATATTCTGTCTCCTTCGAGCTTTCTTTCCCATCCCCTGCTCCACCTATCCTGTCATCCTTGGCTGTTCTTGTAATTATCTGTATCATATGTAGTGCTCTCTGTAAATAAAATGATATTGTACAATAAGACAGCTTCAACATGGATTGATCACATTTTTGTACTTACTACCTGATCATGTATTATTATTTATGTACATATTGACCCTTCTACATATTACTTGTAACTACGGTCTGCTCCTGACGTCCTGTATATATGTCTCTGTACAATATTGTCTTTGCTCACCATGCTTGGAATGTGTTTATTCCCCTGAAAAGGGACGATGTGTCCCAGTGGGCCTACCGTCAACAAACTTTAAATAAATAAATCCAGCTACACCCTGGGACAACAAAATGTCATGGTACTGTACACTATTATGCATCATGTTTTTGGTGTTAAAATAGTCAAGAAAATTACAACTTGCATAAAAATACAAAACAGAACTTGGTTTCAGAGTGGACACTAAACCACAGTAAGCACAGAATAGCTGCCATTCATTAATAATTCAAAGATATACTGTACCAGAATATTGCAAATAAAAAACAATGGGGCACGTAACACAAAATAACAAACAACACCACAAAACAAAAAAAAAGAATAATATGCCTTGTATCAATGCATCAGTTCATATCGAGCATTGATCTTTGTTGCTCAATTTTAGAACTAAAATAGAACTAGAATAAAATAAATCAACATGCTACATCTCAATGCATGCATATCTTAAAATTAATTACACAAAGAAATGTACAAAAACATAAATTCATCAGACATTTACTGCATTGTTTTGGTACAACTCTACTATCAACTAGCTAACGGTCACATTAGTCAGACCAGGTATGAATCATGCAAGATAACTTAACTGAAAAAAACATATAAATTGTGAAATACTTTGAGCCATAACAGATTGTTACATACTTTAGACTTGACTGAAAAGTCCATTCAGTTTCATTCACAACTTTTCAGTCTGTATAACACAAGTGTGGTCAGCGCTCAGAAACAACCCTCTGTGAAAAATCCTGTTCTCACTGATGTAGGTAAGCCAGATGGCAGCACCATCTGACAGGTGTGGGCTCACAGTACAGAAAAGACAAATTGCATAATATGCTTACTAATGGGATTCACTGCACATCTGAGAAAATGGTCTGTGGTATGCCTCCAACAGCAACACCAACAGTGACCTACGCCGCTGTCAACAAAATCAAAAGTTTGCCAACAGGTCGCTGTGTTAGTGCACCTGAGACAGGGCACACTGCCTCCCAGTCTTGCACCCCTTCCCAAATCAACTCCAACTCAGAGTTGATAATCATTAGTATAGAATTGTGCAGGGGCAAGCCTCCCAGTAAAAAAAGGACTGGGAGACAATTGGTATTTATGTCGACTGCAGCTTAGTGGTTGACAATAAATCCTGTTACTGAGATGCTGGTCAACGAAAGTGTTGTCGAACCGGCATCGAGATCCATGGCTCAGAATCATTTACAATACATAACATGACAGAGGACACAAAAGTGATAAAATGACACTTTCTAACTTCAGTACACTGCCAGAGTGTCTGTCTGAATGTACAAACACTGAAATACTGTATCTCTCAAATTCACAAAACAGCAAACACACATACTTTAGTGTGCAAGGCTGATATTTATTAACAAAATAATAAAATTAGCAGGAGGATAACAGATGCCCTTCCACTGCCTAAATAATTTTTCTGTGTGAGAAGGACTGTCTGTTATCCTGCTGGTTTTATTATATTTGATAATACATATCCTTTTCACAACTGTGTGTGTTTATTATGTTGCAGAAACTGTCAGAGCCAAGCTTGAGAAGAAGATTCTGTTGCTTACATGGCTTTTGGCTCCAGTCCTAGCCATTTTGTTAGTACATATTTGTCCTGTCTCTCCATTAAAAATGCCTGGGTCCCAGCCAGTTTGGTTGAAAAATAAATATACAGTACTGTAAAGACTGGTTAAAGTTACCCATTGAAAATATTATATAGACCCTCTGTTCTCTCTCCTTGTCCCTGTTTCCAGGCATACAGCCTCTTGGGGATGATGCCTGGGATCAAGCTAGTGTCAGTAAAAAATAATGGAGGTGGAGGAGGCTGGAAGGGATGTGGGATTCTTTCACAGTATTCAGTTTTAAACCAGCCTGTACACCACTGCACACAGAGTACAGCATACTGTAAATCAATAATAACCATTTTACCTAGGATGGCTGGTGTGTATAAAAGGGAAATTGATAAACTAGGAAAGGCAAACTGAGCCAGAACTTGTTTCAGTTGTGACCTAGGGGCACATGGAAGTTAAATGACTTGCTCAGGTCTCCAAGTTTTTAGCTCAGTGCCCTTAACCCTTCCCTCCATCTAAGCTCATGGGCACATTGTCTTTGTACAGGAACATCATTCTAATTATGAGGCTGTCTCTTGTCATGGTGAGTCATTGATGTTCCTCTCAGAGGAAGAGAGGGGTGTAGAAGGTTGTAGGGAAGTAGGGACTTCAGTAAGATACAGTAATCAGTAAACATGACTGCATGTGGCTCACCCTGAAAATATGGCCCACAAATAAAAACTATATAATAAAGCTCAGTTTTTTTTCTGAAGCCACCTCTTAATTAATTTGTTCTGCTCTGTTATTGCCTAATTATTAGACTATTATGCATTACAACGTGTGTACATTTCCTGCAATTATAATCCTTAGATATTCATGCAACAGTCAGTGATTATAAGGCAAGACTCCATCCCTCCTCCAGTTAACCTATTGCTATGTGCCTTTGTGAAATCAAACTCCATTGTCATGGTAAGTAATTTAACCTACTCTCAATGACATTACTGTTTCAATAGAGTCAAACCATCTACAGCCCAAACAACACTGGCCACCATGTTCAAATTCCCCTCCTCTCCACACTTGACCCATCACTCAAACTGTGCTGTATTATATTATTTACTATAATGTCTGCCAAGTAATGTTAAAAGGCACTGAAGTAGATCAACTGCCTCGGGGGCTCAAACCTGGCCTGCACTTTGGGGACACTCAATTCTTCTATAGTCTACTAAATCTGATATACTTTTATGAGTCTAACAGGGCTTTGTTGTGGTCAGATTTGTATTTCGATGATGAATCGCTAGCCTGAACTTTAAAGGGCAGGAATAACATAAATGCAGTGTTAGTAGCTTTCAATTGATTTAGTAATCTAAGAAGTTTGACACATTGCATTTTGTCTATTTGCTTTATTGTAATTTAAAAGGGATGTTTACAGCATCACTCCCCAAGCTGCCATAACCAAACATTTTGAGCAGGCTCATGTCTGTTGGACAGGATAAGACATCATTTCATGCCTCTGTACTGTACAGATGAATGCCCTGTCATAAACAGCAAGGTGGCCAAGATGGTAGTGTTGTGAAATAGATGCACTAATACAGTAGTTTTTAAAATCACCAAATATGTTGCTGTCCTCCAGAAACAAGTGAAGACTGAGTTGATGGTGCACTTCACAACAGCTACAACAATGCATTAAGTACAGTTCTGTGATTTCTCCCTGACTTATCAATAAACATTAGGTTTTATAGTTAGCAGTATTAATGCACATACAGTAACTGGTCCAAGTTTATACCTGAGCCCTCCGTGCTGTAACATTAATTAGAAGCATGATTCAGAACTTTTGATCGATAACAACAATACACTCAAAAGTTGAGATTCACTTTATAGACGCATCAGTCCGTGAAGGACTGGGTTTTACTGAACTCACATATAATATACTAAGGGTAGTAAGCTATAATAAATAACTGGCGCACATTATTGAATTAGTTAGAACACAGATCATCTGGACTCTTTCAATTCTTTACACTCCGAGTTTTCTAATGACTTTCAGCACTTTCAGTCTTTCCCTGATGGATGAATGAGTCCGAACCCAAAAATAAAACACAGACTGTCAATTTTAAATCAATTATTCAGATTACACTGTGCCATTCTTATAGCCCTCTTTTCTCTTCCCCTTCTCTTTCTCTGTCTCTTTCCCCCACTCCCATCATTTCCCTCCCTTTTTCCCCGTCTGTCTCCAGCCCTCACAGTTCAAAACCTTCTTCTCAAACTTGGCTCTGACAGTTCACAACACAACAAACATACATACTGTAGTTGTGCAAAGCATGATATTTATTATCAAAGTAATAAAACCATCAGGAGGATAACAGGCTCTCCCTCCCACAGCCCTAAATTGTTTGTCTGTGTGCGAGGGACCAGCTATTATCTCCTTGCTGGTTTTATTATATTTGATAATAAACTATCCTTTTCACAACTAGTGTTTGCTGTGTTGTGAAGACTGTTAGAGCTGAGCTTTAGAAGAAAGTTTAGTTGTTTAAACAGCTTTTGGCTCCAGTCCTAGCCATTATTTGTTCTGCCTTCCCATTAAAATGCCTGGGTCCAAGCCAGTTTGCTTAAAAGGAATAAATATATGGTACTGTACAGACTGGCTGAAGTTACCCACTGCAGATATTATATAGACTCTCTGTTGTCTCTCTCTCTCTCTCTCCTTGTCGCGGTTTCCTGCTGCCGCCCAGCCTCCTGGGGATGATGCCTGGGACAAAGCTAGGGTCAGTAAGACAATAAATGAGGTGGGGAGATTGGGAGGATGTGGGATTCTTTCACATTATTCAGTTTTAAACAGACTTCTACACTACTGCTCACACAGTACAGTACAGAACACTCTAAATCAGTGATAACCATTTTACTTAGGATGGGTGGGTATGTATAAAAGGAAATTGTGAAACCAGGAAAGGCACACCAAGCCAAAAGCTTGTTTTCAGGTGTGACCTAGGGACACAAGGAAGTTAAAGGGAGTAGTCCACCCAGAATGTGCAAAAACATATGTTATGTAGAGTGTTTTGATATGTATATTAAATCCTAGTGTATTCTTCCCTCTGTCTGCTATTTTGAGTTTTCCTAAATTGCCTGCTAGCTGTATGGTAGTTTACACCCTAGGGATCTCCATAACAAATAGTTTTATTGGCTTTCTTTCTCCGGGATGCCCCGTCTCATGTAACAGTGACTTAGCCATGCCCATAGATTTAGCATGTGTATTGCTTTAAAATTAGTTTAGCTTAACAGCAGAGCCATGTAACTTCTTATCCAGGGAGCACAAATGGCAACAGTTAGTTTAGCAGATACATGAGAGCAAAGCTAACAGGGTTTCTAATGAACCAACAGCTACTAAAAATAGCTCTAATTCATTATTTGTGTTTTGATGTTACAACACTCGGCTAATAGACCTGATGCACAGAGAAACAAAATAGTGAATTAGAGCTATTTAGAAAGCTGTTGTCTTCAGAACCCCAGTTAGCTGGCTCTCATGTATCTGATAAACTAACTGTTGCCATTGTGCCCTGGATAAGAAGTTACAAAGGCTCTGCTGTTGCTAAACTAATTTTAAAAGCAATACATGCTGAATCTAAGGGCATGGCTACGTCACTGTCACATGAAACAGGGGCATCCTGGGAGAAAGCCAATAAAACTATTTGTTATCGATCCCAGGGGTCGTAAAACTACTATACAGCTAGTAGGCAATTTAGAAAAATATCCAAATAGCAGACAGAGGAAGGACACACTAGGATTTAACATACATATCAAAACACTCTACATAACATATGTTTTTACATTCTGGGTGGACTACTCCTTTAAGTGACTTGCTTAGGTCTCAGGTTTTTAGCTCAGTGCCCTTAACCTCCAGCTGAGCTCATGGGCACATTGCCTTTGTGCAGGAAGATTCTTTAAAGAAAACTACACCCAAAACTTGAAAAAATATATGTTGTGCAGAGTGTTTTAATTTGTATGTGAAGTTCTAGTGTTTCCTGCCCTCTGACTGGTATGAAGGTTTTCCCAAATTTGTCTGATAGCTTTATGCTAGTTTTACGACCCTGGAGATCTTCATACCTGATAGAGTAATTGTATTTCTTGTTCCCACAGTGCATCTTGTCTCATGTGACTGTGATGTAAGAGAGACCCAACATTCAGCACACACATGCCAAACAAACTAAATATCTTGGAAGCTTTACAAGCTGCACAAAATTACCAGCAACAAAGTTTTTCAGGTCAGGACAGTAAAACCTTTAGGATGAGGGTGGTCACCAAGCTAAATTCTACAGATTTTAAAATATAGCCATCTCTATTGTTGTGAACTGATTGTAATGCAATGCTTTCTGCTGGATTTATGGGCTCTGCTACATCACCATCACATGAAACAAGGTGCATTGTAGGACAAAGAAATGCAATAAAGCTATTTGATATGGAGATCTCCAGGGGTCGTGAAACTACCCTAAAGCTAGCAAGCTAATTTAGGAAAAACTCCTAATACCAGTCAGAGAGAAGGAAACACTAGAACTTCACATACAGATTAAAACACTCTGCACAGCATATATTTTTTCAAGTTTTGAGTGAGTTTTCCTTTAAATTACAAGGCTGTCAATTGTCATGATAAGTAACTGATGTTCCTCTCAAAGGGAGGAGTAGGGTGGGTGGGGAAGGTTGTTAGGAGTTAAGGATTTCAGTAAGATACAGTAATCAGTGAACATGACTGCATGCAGTCCATTGCTGGAAAACATGGGCCATGATTCAAACCTATATAATAATGGCCAGTCTGTTTTTTAAGAGAGGTGTGGTGATGATTGAGGTGAGATAAAGGCACAATAATGGACTGTATGTGAGGGAGCTGTACTCTTTCATATCATTCCGTTTAAACATCCACCATGTTGGAAAGCATGGCACACAAGTAAAACAACTAAAGACTGTAATAACAATCATTTGTCAATGCCAGTGTGTGAAGCAAGCATTTTATTGTAATTATTGTAATATGCACAAATGAATCACATTATCACTGTCCTTTCTAGTATATGCAAAAGGAAATTCAGTTTTTTTTCTGTTTGCATTTTCTGCAGAAGTATAAAGTGATACATCTAGAGTAAGGTTCTTTTCATGAGCATGTAATTAGAATGTGGATAATGAGAACGGCATAATTTGATGTGCCTATAAGCATATACATATGCATACACACCAGCAAGTTCACAATCATGATGTGACAGTCTATGAAAAACTTTTTTTTTTTTGCAATTGACTTTGAGCTGTCTGCCACTGCCACTGATGTCATTCAAGGAGGGAAAAATTAGGTTGCATGCCAGTCCAATAGATGGTATCAGTTAGAACTGCACAATACAGGAGTCTGAAAAAATCTACTTGTTTTGCTCCTGAAGGTAGTGCCACCGCTATCAGAATTCACAGACAGATCCCTGTCTCGCGGAACTAGTCTGAAACTAACTGCTCTGCATAAGGGCATAATCAGCTTACACTCTTGACACCTGTTTTCTTTTAAATACAGTAGTAATAGTTATAGCATATCCTCTTATTAATCGGTGCTGATTCATACTGTTCTGAAAGTCATATCTCTCAACTGCTATGAATTTCACATAATGCTATGATTTTCACACTCAAATTTACCCTTGGTTTACTGATGTTCCTCATAATGTTAGAGCTATTTCTGGACACACAAACTATTACATCATTGAAATAAGTTGATAGAAGCATTCCTCATCACTAACTATGTGGGGTCCACTATCTGTAGACATATTATTGTTTAAAATAAGAAAGTGCTACACATTCTGGCCCTTTGCTATGATTTTTGAAGGCCAGTGCTATGATTTTAATGCTGAGAGATTGAGAGATATGCTAAAGTTATCTAGCACAACATTAAAATGTCTCACAAGGATCTAGAGCACAGATAGAACAAAAGACCACAGGTTGCAAAGTACAGGAGCTGACTGTGCTCTTATGCAGAGGAGAGCAGTTACTGTATTGTCAAACTAGCTCATTGAGACAGGGAACTCTCTGTGAATGGCACTTCAGAAGTAAATTCAGTTTTTTCCATTACATTCTATATTGTGCAGTTCCAACTGATACCTGAATTTTTGCCATAAAACACACAGGAGGAATTTAAGCTGTCAATTTGAGTAGCGTGACAGCATGACACTCTAAAGCTGCTGACACTGACATCATTCATTGAATTACACAGTCTTTGTAAAACATACTGCTTGCCTGATTTTTTGTATTTAATCACAAAAATGTGCCCTAGCAAAATAGCTTTCGGTCAATAGGTCCACTTGATTCTGTGAGTGTAGACTAGTTCTATGTTTACCCATTACAGTGACTTTGCAGATTAAAACAAAAATAAATAAAAGAATTGACAACTGAAAAGCAAAACACTGATTTATTTAAGAAACAGGAAAAGATACAAGTCATTTCTACACTTATTGTGATGCCAGATTTTTCAAACAAAATGAAAGGGTTCCTGTGCTTGGTATTCTACTTAAATAACCTCCAGCCCCCAACCCACAGCCACATCAAAACATGATCCCACCCCTGCCTGTACATAGTATTAAAATGTAACTGTAGGATCGGCCCAGTAGTGCTGAGGGTTGAGGCAGTGAATGCCTTACCTTGCACTACGCCGGTGACCCAGGTTCAGGAAAGGACTTGGGTCATTCTAGGGTCAGATGGGGAGAAAGAACAGAGTGCCCATAGGACTGGTCTCCTTCCTTGTGGTGGGAGGATTTGAACTGTGCACTGGTCGACCGACATCCAGTGATGGCTGGGGTTGCAGTAGGCACGCAGCCATGTAAGGGGCTGGCGATGTCCAGGACAATTGGTTGCCTCTGCAGAGGTGGAGACAGCCTCCCCACCCATTGCATGGACATAGGTACTGGAGAAATAATGGAAAAATTCGGGACTTGACAGGACCCATGATGGCCTGATCACTCCGGTGAGTCCACCCCGAACCAGATTTGACATACTGGGGGAGCATGCTTGCACTCCTCATCCCGGCCTTGCTATGGAGTGGGAATCCATGGGGAACTCCAGGAGATGGACAGACTGGAGGATTGTGGCCAGAGGATGTACACCTCCAAGGGAGGAGTCATAGCCCCTGTCGGGTCTGCAGCTACATCTTTATAGGTGACATTGCAGAGGGTCTGAGGGGAAAGGTATGCCTCTTTGCAGATGACACAAAGATCTGTAACAGAGTTGATACACAAAGGGGGTAGAAAGGATGAGAAGGTACTTGGCAAGGTTGGAGGAATGGTCAGACATATGGCAACTTAGATTCAATGCAAAGAAGTGCAAAGTAATGCACCTAGGAAACAAAAACCCAGAAGAAGAGTACACAATAGCAGGGAGGTACTAACAACAACAACAATGGAAAGACACCTGGGGATAGTCATATCAGATGATCTAAAGGTTGGTAAGCAATGTGAGAAGTCAGTAAGGAGAGCCAGGGGATACTGAGATGCACAGGAAGGGCATCGCAAGTAGAAAAGGAAGTGGTTATCCCTCTGTACAGACAGTTGGTGAGACCCCATCTGGAGTACTGTGTGCAGTTTTGGAGACCTCATCTACGCAAGAATTATTCTCTGGCCTACACCCTGGTGACAGTAGAGGGCTACCTACAAATGCAGCTTCATGATTTCATCCATATTAGATCCCCAATCACAACACCCAAATGCTTTTTTAAGTAAGGGCCAGCCTCCCACTTTCACCTCTATCCTACCAACACCACCACCATCCACACATTGACTTATATAGAGGTTGCCAGTACTTGTATTTTCTAGATCTCCTGAAGAACTAGTTGATCTCAATGTTTTAGAAAGATGGTTACTGGTAATAACCAGCTGACAGTTAATTTTTGTTATGTTTGTAAAGTATAAATACATGTTATTACTTCTTCATTAACCATTTTCAGAAACCTTGGCAACAAGGAGGCAATCAATATCCTAGCCCCTATATATGACATATTGAGTGATGGGCTTGAATGAGCTGGCATAGGAGCCCTCGATAATGGAGCTCTTCACAAAATCTGAGACTGATAATGAGGCCCAACCCAGTTGATGGTAATAGGAATCTACTATAACTCTGAACTGCTGGATAAGGATCCTCAATTCTTTATGTACTATCTGAGCCACCACACTGGCTTCATTCACCTGATTGGTTGCTCATGGTGCTGATAGACTTTTATTGTCAGTTGAATTAAGTGTGAGGTAGAAAGGAAAGAAATACAACTTATACTAAATCAAGATTTACTCAAATGGAACACATTCTTACCTCTCAAATGTCATGAAAGAGTGGATGACATCATGTGCATGATACCAAAGAAAGTACAACTAAAAAGGAACCAATAAAGAGAAGCAGTTATTAATAAGTGAACATCTTGATATTTTCAGCTTTTTACTCAGGACTACCCTTCTGAGATTCAACATCTTGTAGAGGGTCATTGTCATGTTTAGTGTTCAAAGTAAGACTGAGTTTACTATTATAGTCTAATTCCATCTTAACATCTGAAACTATTCCAAACAAACTGGACTTTTGTTTTCAAAGCCCTAATTTCTTCACCTTACAAAACTTACTATAACTAAGAATTCCACTAACTAAAGCCTTTCTTACAAGACTTAACAAAGTGTGTAGTTAGAAAGACAGTAGCAAGTTTAAATAGATAAAATCATGTGCTGCAAAGTGGGTGATTCTGTATGTACAGTCTTTATTACAGTCTGTGTTTATTAATAAATGGACATCTTCTAAAATTTTTATTCTTTATTCAGGATAACCCTTCTGATGTTCAACATCTTAATTTGATTGGGATCTTGGATAAAAGCAAGATCCAAATCACCATCTTGTTTTAACTGAGATCTTGCTTTAACCTAAAGAACTGGGGCCAATTCCAGGATGGCGTATGCCGGCATAAGCCAAGCTACGCCAAACCCCATGGTGTATCTCATGACTTGTGCCAAGCAGTACACCAGCCCCAATTCCAAGAGGCATCTTGCACCATGTCAGCTGTGGGCTATGTCAACTGTGGGTTATGCCACCTACCAGCCGCAGCCTGCAATGACATAGGGTGGGGTTATGGCAGCAACTGCACCCTATTCCAGGAGAGCGCTGCCATAACCCACTGCCACAATTCCAGGAGCTGCACTGGCGGAGCAAAGTTAGGTGCAGCTTCAAGTTGCCTAGGCATCCAATGGTGCCATCCATTGATGCCCACTCTGCAGCGCCATGGCAACAGTGCCAATGTGCTCCCCATGTCCCCACAGCACACCCATGCCCCCACCCCACGAATGTCAGGGATCCCTGGTGTCTGATCACCAGTGCATCCCCAGATTCCTGTGCCACCTGTCCTCCCCCATGACCCCTGGTGCATGCCGTGATGTTCTGGGGGAGGGCCTCTGAAGGGGCTGTCAGTAGTGGGCTGCAACTTGCGACATGCGGGGCTAATATGCTATGCCTGTGGCATTAGCCTCCACATTTCACAACTTCGCATGGCGTATGTGCCGAAACCCTGCCGCTTTTGAATATGGTTCAGGGTCCCTGGTGTAGTGGCGAATGTCGCAACTCACATATACCAGCATGTTGTGACATTCATCCTGGAATTGGACCCCTAAGGACTTGTGTATGGTCACACAGTGAGCCTGAGGCTAGGGATGGGATCTGAATCTGTGATCTGCTTTACACAGTTCATTACTTAAGAGATTATTATAAGATAGGGTTTCATATTGCAGTATCAGTGGCTCAACAGATTGCACACTTGTGTCTGAGGTCTGCAATACTGGAAGGTTGTGGGTTCTAGCCCCACACCAGGAACTCAGGGTAAACCCAATACTGATACTGTAGTGCAGAAGTAGTGGGATGCTTTACTTCTGCCATCTTTTGGAGGAGATGTTATACTGAGGTCCTGTCTGCCTGTTCTGTTGGTTGCTCAGGTGGACATTAAATATCCCATGACACTTCTAGAAAACAGTAGAAGAATTTCCCCAGTGTCCTGGCCAAATTCCTGCTACTCACAAAAAATGCCACCGACATCTTTATAATGTTCAATTTCAGTTGGTTTCTGTCTGTATCTTTCCACCCTGGGACAAGGCTGATAATAGACAGAATTGCTCTAGCCCTTCTTTTCAAGTCAACAAATACTGACTAAAAAATAAAACACTTTAGAAAATGGACTTGGTAAATCCTTAAAGCTGATTGGCTAAGGCCATCAACCAGCCGGTCTGATCAGACAACAGAGATTGGGAAGTAACAAGTCCCAATCTGCTACCTGATTGTGTTCTAAAATCCTTGTGCCAGAAGAATTTTCAGATTTAAATTGTTGCCATGTTTTTCTCCTGCTAAACAAGAGACAGCCCCTCCAAATGACCAGTCAGCCTCTGTAATATACAATACTGCTCTCAATTAAAAGAGACATTGGCAATTTCAGCAATAAATTGTCACACCCTTAAAATCTTTAAAATATGTCAGTTTAAAAAACACTAAGATAGAAGAAGCGGTTTCTGTGCAGCGCTAGGTTGTACAGCTTGTGGCTATTCCCCATTCGACCCCACACTGTTTCCCTGCTAAAAGTTAAAAACTACAGACTTTAAAATAGAAAAGAAAAAGCAAACAAACTTCCTTGTTATTCACTTGTGCTACATATGTTGCCACTGCACAGTTGCCTTCCTGATCACAATTCACAATCCGCCAACTCTACCTTGTGTCACAACCCATCAGAGCACCTCCATCTGTGGCATACAAACAGACAAATTAATGCTGGTCTCTTCCTTTAGACATTGGTACAAAATGGAAAAGGAAGCTTATGGAAAATAGAGCTTATCACATTCATATGCCGAGACCTACATTGGTCAATATGTCATACGCTTAATAGCATACCGACAGAAGCGCTAAACAGAAACATCACGGCTACATGACAGCGAGAGGATGCAATATGCAAATAGTTCTGTGCACGGTACTGCACCTCTCACTGTCCCAACCAAAGGATAAGAACTCTGTTGGGATGGGCTTGCTGAGCAGCTGCCGTGGCTCGACGAGATGAGCAACTGGTAGTATGGGATGCAGGCAGAGTGTTTGGGATCGGGTTCTATTTCTGATCCCAGACACATAGAAAGTTATTTTTTTCACACTTTGTGCGATGTTTATTTAGCCCCTCCCCAGAGTTATTTTAGTTTGGTGGTTCGGTGGGGCAGAGCCCCCAATAAGAAGACTTTATGCCACATGCAAGAAATCGTGCTGTATTGGCAGAGCACTATATGCATGCAGCATAATATCTTGTGACATTATGACCCCGTGCCTGTGGAGACAAGTCGTTTCCTATGGGACTGCAGCCTGCAAAAGGTTCTATGTCATAACGATGAAAGCCTAAAGGCAATCGCTGTTGTGAAGTCAAGGAAGTGGCGAAATTTATTTTAGCACTCTGACACCCCAGCGCACAGCAAAAGGGCACTGGGGACTTCCTCTTTTAATGTTTTTCTGCAAGGGGCTGCACCCCTAGCACCCTCCCCATGGGTGGGGGAAACAAGGTTCAGGCCAGGCACAACAAAAAACTCACCAGCCCAACCCGAACTCCAGTACCCTGCCGACCCACGACGTGCAACCCACCCACCACACCACACCACAGGGTCAGCTCGGCAACCCACCATGGCACCACCCTCACATTCCTTTGGTGTGTGCCTACCCCAGTCCCCCACATGTATGTATAGCGACATCTTGTCGCAATAGTCACCCCACCCATCCGGATACCCTACCTCCCTTAGCCATCCCTGAAATGCACTGGGAGTGGGTCACCATTATTGTAGGTGCCTATTCCCCAGCGCCTATCATGGGATACCCAAAAATTACCTCTGCAAACAGTGCAATGCCCTCTACTGCCAGATATACCTGTAGAGGGACTGCTTTAGGCAAATATAACAATACATCATTTGTTTACTCAGGAGGACATGAAACAGAGGGTGGCTGCAAATGGGTACAATCTGGGAGGGGGGGACCAGTGGAGTACCACAGGGATCAGTACTAGGACCAGTCCTGTTCAATGTCTTCATTAGTGACATTGCAGAAGGGCTGGAAGAAAGAGCTGCCTGTTTGCAAATGACACCAAGATCTGCAACAAGGTGGATACTCCAGAAGGGTGCAGGAAATGAAGAGAGACCTGGAGAAGCTTGAAAGATGGTTGGAGATGTGGCAACTAAAGTTCAATGTAAAGAAGTGCACAATAATGCACCTGGGTAGAGGGAACCCAGGGAGAGCTACAGGTTGGGGGAGAGGCGCTGACTGTCACGAAGAGGAAACGGACTTAGGATTGCCATCTTGATGACCTAAGGTATCAAAGCAATGCACAAAGGTGGCAGGGAGGGCAGTGGCATGCTGGGGTGCAAAGGCAGGGGTATCACTAGCAGGAGGCGGAGGTGGTGATGCCATTGTATAAACATTGGTAAAGCCTCACCTGGAGTACTGTATGCAGTTCTGCAGGCTGCACCTGTGCAAGGACATAGATAAGGTAGAGACTATCCAGAGAAGAGCAACAATGATGGTGCAGGGCTTGCACCATAAAACATATGAGGAGAGACTAGGGACCTCAATATGTACTCACTGGAGGAGAGGAGATGGTGGGGGCATGATTGAAACTTTCAAGTCCTTCAAGGGCATAAACAAGATGCAGTGGGGACCATTTCCAACGAGAAAACGTACTAGAACAAGGGGCACAATATGAGATTGGAATGGAGTAGATTAAGAGGTAATGTGAGAATGCTTTTCTACACAGAAAGGGTAGTCGACACTTGGAATAGTCTGCCACAGGAGGTAGGGGGCAAGCACAGTGGAGGGATTTAAGCATGCCTGGGACAGGCACAAGGGAAGCTTGAGAGGGAGTGAGTGATGAAAAGCCATTGATCACATATGGAAGTGGCATATACAATGTATAGGGCCTCTGGGAAGACTGGATGGGCCTAGCAGTCCTTATCTGCCAACAATTTATATGTTTCTATTTTATTAGCATTATTGTATTTTTCAAATGCTATAAAAAGGAGACGTAGCTCATTTTCTAGGTGCAATAAAAACCTCCTTGTGCTATACTGGACCTTCCAAGGGCTAATAGGCCCTTCACCTGTGCATTGGGCCTCATTATACCCCTGGGTCAGTCTGGTATGGCACAATCACTGCCCACCTCGTCGGGTATTATTGCCTGTATCAGTCACCATGCTGCCTTCTAGTTGGATGCGTATGTTGGGCCACATCTAGTTGTTTCTAAAGGCATGTCCAGTGCAATATTCTGCAATTCAAACATGAACCCTCAGGTTATACAGAAACATAGGATGATTTATGTCTGTACTAGTAGTGGGTCATTGTCATTTTAGATGCTTATTATAAAATAGTGTTACATATTGCAGTCCATTTCTATCTGAAAGTATTAGAAGCAAACTGAGCTTTTATTTCCTAAATTCTTCATTTACTCACCTTACAGGATGCACTGTAACTGAGAATCCAGTTAGCCCAGCCTCCTTACTAGACTTAATGATGTGCTTAGTTGGAAACAAAGCAGTCAAGTTCTGAATGGCAAATATCAGTGTTGCAAAAAGGTGGGGGGTATTTTCTGTAGTCTTGATTACAGTTGATGTTTCAAAAACAGTGGTGACCAATACTGTTTCAGTTGTTATTATCATCTGTAACTTGTCCCTAGCTGTCAGATTTGAAATTCAAGAAATAAGTTAATCTGGAGGCTCAGGCTAGCTAATTGACCAGACAACTCACTAGAAAGGTATGACAAGATCCAGGACACTGGGTACAACTCCCAGTTAGGACATATTGTGTTGTCTTTTTCCCATCATGATGTGTTTATCCAGAGATTCTGCAACATATCTCAGGCTTAAAAATAATTTAGACACAATCATACTTGAATCTTTTAAAGCAGAATGTATTTCTCATTAGGCACCCAGTGTCCCATTTTTCAATGATGATCAAATCCTTTTAATGTGTTAAAAGTTTTTTCTCATCCTTTGTTTCTGTGCCTGGGCCAGATAACCATCTGGTCATTTACAATCCAGCCTGATAACTAAATGTTCCCATTCCAAGGTCCAACATGGCCAGATTATAAGCAGGAGTCCCACCATCCAACTGGTGCATCCAATCCAGGACTGGGAGCAGGGTGGCCAGTGCAGGGCCTTAGTCTACTGCAATAATCATCTATGGGCACAATTTCTACTAACCCATATTTCCTTCCACCATGCCTGGTGTAAGCATAGCTAATGTCAGCCTCATACATGTACAACATGCCTCAGTGGTACCAGAATTTACCACCAGATCTCCTTGTGCTGAGATGCATCACCCACTGCAGCTGCCTTTAGCCCTGGCCTACCTAACACTAGCAACCCAAGTTAATGACCAGAGAGATGTCACCTGCATAACAGTGCATTGCACTACCATGGGACTACCAGGTAGTTCATTTGCTAAAGCTTTTGAAAACTTATTTTATGCTTACATATAGTGTTGGAGCTCATTGCATTGTATTCATAAAGCAATCAGGTGACTATGCCAAATGTTAGTTCTAAAAAGTTGCAAAACAAAAATCTATAGCCTTACCTGTGAGATTGTATGTAATGCATGTGCAGCAGGATAAACAGCTTCAGCTGGTGAGACACATTCTGAATAGCCAACAAAATATCCAATTTTAAATGCATCCAGAATCAAAGCCAATACAGCAAATAGGGTTAAACCACCTAAAAAGAACATAGCACAATATATATCAAAACAAGTAGCTCATAAATCAGTTCAATTATCAATAGGGTGTACAGACACCACTCATTTAAATTTATTGTTCAGATAGTCTGCCATCTGCAGAGCTGGAAGGAATCCACTATCCCAGCTAAATGGAGTATACAGTGGCATCCCTCAGGATGAAACCCAATTCTGCAGCATTTTGCAGCACTCTGCAGAATGCTGTGAATTTCTGAATAAAGCAATGTAATTTCAATGGCAATTAGCCCCTATTGTCATTTAGGAAAATGTGACACTGCCAGGGTGAAGTGATGCCTCTGCTCCTGCTTGACAAAGGGACTAATTGCCATTGAAATTACATTGTTTTATTAAGTAGGTCTGCTGCAGCATACTGTAGAGTGCTGTAAAGTGGGTTTCATCCTGGAGGATGACACTGTATGTATGTTTATTCAGATAATGTACTATTCAAGTTATCAGATATCCAGACTGATTGCTGTAGTACACAACTATCTCCTTATCATCACAAGTACAGTAAGTATAACTATTCATTTATTCAGTAATGTTTATTCACAGGCGTGAACAGAAAAATTAATTTTGCATTATATTATTTTTAATGGTGTTTCACTAACATGTGTTACAGTCATGTTGCAGGATAGCCTCACAGCTCTGGACTGGAATCTTCCATCAAAATATTTTCTTTTGATTGTGGGATTATATATATATATATATATATATATATATACACACACACACATATAGATAGATATTTGTTGCAAAAAAAACTTCATTAATGCACTAGTTAGGGTTAAAGTGACAAAAGTGAGGAAATGTGGCATTAGGTTTCCAACCTAGCATCCACCCACCCTGCAGGCAGTGACAGGTGCGGTGTGCCTCAGGGTTGTCAACCCTACCACTTACTCCATTCCATGAGTATTTACACTGAGATGGGTACAGTATATGAGAATGGGGTGATCATTGGGACTGACAACCCCAAGGCACATCCCAAGCCTGCTGCTGTCTGCACTGTGGGAATAGAGTGTTAGGATTAGAAACACTAATGCCACATTTCCCTACTTTAGTCACTTTAACCTAACTAGTGTATTAATAACTTTTTGTAGTAAATGGATATAGATATATAAATACATTGCAAAAACTCTGTTAATGCATCAGTTAGGGTTGATAGTACAATAACAAAAGGTAGGAAAGTTGATGTTGGGGTTCCACACACACACCCCACCTTCCCTCCACACCAACAGGCATTGGGACATGCCATGGGTTATCAGACCCAACTCTCACCCAATTCAATGTAAACAAGCTGACACAGTACAGTATAGGAGAATGGGGTATTGTTATGCCTGACAACCCCATGGCACACCATGACACCTGTTGGTGTGGAAGGGGTTGGGGTGGGGTGATAGGGGAAACCCTAACATCAAATATCCAAACTTGTCACTGTACTATAAACCCTATCTGATGCATTAATGGACTTTGCAATGAATTTCTTCTTTTGTGAAAGTGTAATGTAACTGTAAACAAGTATGTGATTATGGTAGGCAGGGCCCTCCAGACCCTGCACTCCTCTTCACGCTGATCATTTTTTCATAATGGTATATGTATGTGGGAACATGGGCCCTTTGAGCCCCGCGCGCCCCACTTACACATAAGTACAGAACATATCACAGGCCTAGAGTCATGAAAAGAAACCCTTGTAACACTAATTTGGCAATATCTCAGTAACCCTAGCAGGTATGAAAAAAAGTCCTCTGCAGTTGTAATCATGACTTGAAACCTCCATGCATGCTTAATCCACATAAAGTTGGACTAAGTTGCCCAGAAAGAAAATGTGTATCTTGAATCGTTTTTGAGATACGGGTGCTGAAAGGTGCAACAGGCACTGCAATGTTATCCTATGGGAAATTTCTCAACTTCAGAATGCTATAACTATTGTTCCAGTGTAACTATTTTCACCAAACCAGCAAAAGGCATATCTGTGGGCAAGGACTTGCCACCCTGCAAATTTCAGCCTCAAAGCCCTAACTGTTTAGTAGGGTGACAAAGAAATTATGTTTTTGTTAAGCGTTGTCACAAAATTTGTGAAAGAACAGGTGTGAAAGTGTTGCAGTTTTCGAATGTGTTACGGTTCTGATGCCAGCATTGTGTTTCTCAGGCCGATTAGGTAAACACAACTGTCAGTGTTTACATAGGACAGTCAAATTTGAACTACAGCCATTTTTCTCCACGCTAATTGAAAACAAGAAGGCGTAGTATGACACTACTGAGGGCATTTGTGACTATAAAATGTACTGGTGGCAGCTTTTAGAGGCACAGCAATTTTCCCAATTGACTATAATGGGAAACTTCAATTTGAAAACTTTAAAAAAGATTAATATTTCACCAAATCTTCAAAAGGAACATCAGTGACTCAAATTGCATATTCCATGACAAGTTCAGAGCAGACAGACAAACCATTTTATAATCCAAAGATACCAGTGCACCCCCACACACACAACATATCATATTTAAATTTTCCACTGCCAAAAATATCTATATTTACTTTGAACTCCATGTGAGGAGGGGTCCTCTTGGTTTCAGACTTGAATTCCAGTATGAGTAAGATAAATCACCATTGTCAAGGTGGGAACCTTTATTTAGTCCCTAACTTTCCAATGCCTCAATGGCTGATGCGATTAATTGGCTCCTTTTATACACTGGCTCACATCAAGGATTTTACAGGTGTTTCAAAGGGAGCAAGAAAATGATAGAGGATATTCTCAAAATGGCTGAAAAGGAAGATACTGTTGATGGGGACCTGAATATGCCAGATGTTAACTGGATGACATGGACTGCAGCCACATCCAAGAGCAGGGTCATTCTCGATGTCCTACAGGGTCATGCCTTAGACAGCTAGTGGTGGAACCCACTCAGGAGGGAGCAATATTAGACCTGGTACTCTCAAATGAGAGAGGATCACAAATTTAGAAGTCAGTAGACATCTGGGAACAAGCGACCACTGCACAGTGTGCTTCACAATAAACACAACCATGGAGATAAGCCATACAAAGACAAGGATACTGGACTTTGGAAGGGCTGACTTTGGCATAATGGGTGAATACGTGAGGAATTCATTAACAAATGGCCAGAAAGGAGGGGTGGAAAACAATGTAGAAAAATCAAACTGCCATCATGGAGGCAACAAGCCTTTGTGTGAAACAAATAAAGAAAACAAAGTGGAATAAAAACTACTATGTTTTTCAAAAGAGGTGTCAGGGAAGGTTAAGGAGAAAAAGGCTGCATTCAAAAGTATAGGAATCACAGAAGGAGTGCGACAGGAACTGTATCAATTAAAGCAGAATGAAGTGGGAAGGCAGTCAGAAAAGCAAAGGCCCAAATCGAGGAAAAGATAGCTAACTCAGTTAAGAAGGGGATAAAACCTTTTATAGGTACATTAGGGAGCATAGAAAGGTTAAGGGAGGATAGTGAAGATTAATAAAGGAGAGGAGGTGGCAGAGGGAGACAGTGAAAAGGCAGAGATACTGAATGAATACTTTTGCTCAGTATTCACAAAAAAGAAGAGGAGGAGTTACCTAGACCAAACAATAGAAGCACTCTGGGTAGTGGGGTTGACACCAGTCCATTTACAGAAGAAAGAGTCCTGAAAGAACTCCTAAATTCAAGGTGGACAAAGCAATGGGGCCTGAAGGATTCACCCCAGAATCCTAAAAAGAACTAAGAGAGGACCTAGTGACACCACTGACCACACTTTTAACAAATCATGGGAGTATGTGGTGGTACTGAGGACTGAGGAGGCCAGATGTGATTCCCCTCACAAAAGTAGAGCAAGGCATAAGTGGGAAACTACAGACCTGTTAGTTTGACCTCAGTGGTGGGAAAAATGATGGAATCACTTCTGAAAGAAGAATTGTTGAGTACCTAGAGGCCAGCGGGCGCAGGACCAAAAGCAGCATGGATTCACAGCAGGAAGGTCATGTCAGATGAATCTAATTGATTTCTTTGACTGGGTGACCAAAGTAATAGACTAGGCAGGGCTGTGGATATGGCCTACCTAGACTTTAGCAAGGCATTTGACACAGTCCCGCACAAAAGATTAATAATCAAGTAAGTCAGCCTAGAGTGGGTTCCAGGGTGGTAGCCTGGGTAGCAAACTGGCTACACAACAGGACACAGAAGGTAATACTGAATGGAACACATTCTGAAGAAAGGGAGTTACTACTGGGTACCTTACGGCTCAGTACTGGGTCCAGTCCTCTTTAACGTCTTTATAGGTGACATTGCAGAGGGTCTGGAAGGAAAGGTATGCCTCTTTGCAGATGACACAAAGATCTGTAATAGAGTTGATACAAGGGGTAGAAAGGATGAGAAGTGACTTGGCAAGGTTGGAGGAATGGCTGACATATGGCAATTTAGATTCAATGCAAAGAAGTGCAAAGTAATGCATCTGGGAAATAAAAATCCAGGAGAAGAGTACACAATAGCAGGGAGGTACTAACAACAACAATAATGGAAAGGGACCTGGAGTAGTCATATCAGATGACCTAAATGTGGGTAAGCAATGTGAGAAGTCAGTAAGGGAGCTAGGGGATACTGGGATGCATAGGGAGGGGCATCACAAGTAGAAAAAGGGAAGTGGTTATCCCTCTGTACAGACAGTTGGTGAGACCCCATCTGGAGTACTGCATGCAGTTTTGGAGACCTCATCTATGCAAGGACATAGGATAGAAGCAGTCCAGAGGAGGGCAACTAAATGGTGCAGGGTCTACATCAGAAACCATATGAAGAGAGACTGAGAGAGCTTAATATGTATACCTTTGATGAAAGGAGGGATGGGGACATGATAGAAACTTTAAGTACCTCAAGGAATCAACAAAGTCCAGAAGGGTAGCATCTTTCAGAAAAGAGATGTGTAAGAACAAGGGCACAATTTAAAGTTAGAGGGGGACAGCTCAGGGTAATGTGACAACATTTCTTTTATGGGGAGAGTAGTGGATGCATGAAACTGCCTTCCTGGAGAGGTTGTGGGGTCTAAAACAGTGGGGAATTCAAACATGGATGGGACAGACATAAGGCAATTATAGTTGGGGATTGTAGGAAGTAGGCTGTTGGTTAACTAGAATCTGCAGCTTATCCAATAGGTAGGAACTGGGCAGACTGGGTGGGCCAAGTGGTCCTTATCTGCACAAAGTATTGTTTCTGTGTTTCTAATATCTCCGTAATAATAGCACCTGTGAAAAATTCCACTGTGGCTGTATTCATAACTTTGAAACCTCCATGCATGCTCAGTAGCAAAAATGTATATCTCAAACTGTTTTCAAGCTATGGACATCGAAAGGTGCCATGGGTGCTGCAATGTTATCCTATAGAAAATTTTGTAAGCAATTGTGCAATGGACGCTCATAACATGGTGATGTTTTGGAATTTTTAACCAACATGGGCTTTTGGGACCTCCCTCATGAACATTGGCACTGTGATTTGATTAATTTATCCCAAAAGTTGATTTTGCACAGTAACAGCGCCATTCTCAGGCACAGGTGTGAAAACACATTTCAGGAGGATGTGAAAATGGCAGCCATACTGCTCATGAGGAGGTGTGACAAATAGCAATGTTGAAAATATGGAGTGAAAAATGTAAAATTGAAGTTACACACATGTATAGAAAGTGCACAAAAGGAAGCTCATAATGCAGTCATTCTTTTGAAATGTTTTCACCACATTTTCAACATGGACTTCTTAGGATCTCCTCATGACCAGTGGCACTGTGATTTCATTAATCCATCCTGAAAGTTGATTTCACATAGTGACTATGCCATTCTTCACCACAGGTGCGAAACACTTTTGGGCTGGATGCAAAATGACAACTGTACTGTTCATAATAAGGTGTGACAAATAGCAATGTTGAAAATCTGGAGTGAAAATGTTAAACTTGGCAAAGTTATGAGCATGCTTAGAAACTGTGCAATGCAAGCTCATAATACAGTCATTTTTGGAATTTATACCAGATTTTCAACATGGATATTTTGGACCCCACCTATGAACACTACCACTGTCATTTTCTTAATAGGTCAGGAAAGGTGATTCTGTGCACCAACCACAAAATCACCTTTATCATATGATTAATGAGATGGCACTGACTGTGTTCATGATGGGTCCCAAGAACCCCATGCTGAAAATTTGGTGAAACAATCATGAAATATGGCTGAGATATCAACATGCTGTAAGTTCAAAACACCATAGATCACCATTATACAGCGCTTACCTTGATTTCTTCATTTTGCAGTTTGGCTTGAAGAGTGCAGACATGTCCCGATCCAGAGAAGATCGCTGCTCCCACCCTCTGGAGGTAAGAATGGGTAAGGGGGTAAAGGAGGTGGACGCTCAGTAGGATGGTGGGGATGGAGGAGGAGGAACTGGGAGATGATGAGGGATGGTTTTCTTTTACAGGAGAAAATAAAAGATGTTGGGGATGGTTTCTTTATTAATAGGTTCAAAATGAAATACATTTTGGCACACTGGGTGGGCTTCCAGTGTGCCACATAAGTGTGTGTGTGTGGAGTAGACATACCAACATGGGTATTGACACCCCAATGTCTGGTGGGGCATAAATGGAATAGGGGCATACTACGGTAGTTTGATGCTGATTCCTGCATCAAAAGTTAGGTGCAGGATTCTGCATTGAAAAGACATCAGTGGACAGTTTCTTTATTTTAAACATGTTTACATTTGGGCACACTGGGTGGGCTCCCAGTGTGCCACATAAGTGTGTGTGTGTGTGGGGGAGACACCAACATGGGATTGGGCACCTCGACGTTGGTGGGGCACAAAGGAATGAGGACATACTATGATAGTTCAATCACAGGATCCTTCATTGAAAAATTCAGGAGAGGCAGGAGGGGAGAAGAGGGGTGGAGTAGCCTTCTATGTAAGGGAAGGGATAAAAGCAACTGAACAAAAGAGTAAACAGGGAGGAGAGGAGGCACTGTGGGGTCACCTTAGAGACTGGAAATGGCACCACAATCTGCAAAGGGTTGTATACAGACCCCCATGTCAGGGAGGAATGGACAAGGATATGATAGAAGGCATACTTAGAATAGTAGAGAAGGGAGATATTGTTGATGGGGACCTTAATATTCCAGATGTTAACTGAAGCATCTTTGCTGCAGCCACATCCAAAAGCAGGGACATTCTCGATGCCCATCAGGTGGCATCCATCAGACAGATAGTTTTGGTACCTACTCATGAGGGAGCAATCTTAGACTCATACTCTCAAATGGGGACAGTGAGAGGATCAGATCTAGAAGTGGTAGCCATTTGAGAACAAGTGACCACCAAACAGTGTGGTTCATGATAAACTCAGCTACAGAGTCAAACCATACAAAAGTGAGGGTTCTGGACTTCAGGAGGGCTGACTTTGGCATGATGGGAGAGTGCCTTAGAAAAGCACTAGCAATTAGGCTAGAAGGAGGATGCAGCAACAATGGGAAATATCAGAGCTGCCATCACAGAGGCAACAAGCCTTTGTGTGAAGCAAATAAACAAATCAAAATGAAAGAAAAAGCCACTATGGTTCTCAAAGAGGCGGTGGTGAAGGTTAGGAGAAAAATATAGCATTTAGGAAGTATAAGGAAACACAGAAAGAGCAGGACAGAGAACTGTACCAGTTAAGGCAGAAGGAAGCAGGAAGGGTAGTCAGAATAGCAAAGGATCAAACTGAGGAAAAGATTGCCAACTCGGTTAAGAAGGGGATAAAACATTTTATAGGTATATCAGGGAGCATAGAAAGACAAAGTGAAGGATAGTGAGGCTGAATAGAATTGATGGTGGGTGAGAGGGACAGTAAAAGCAGGGATGCTGAATAAATACTTCTGTTCAGTATTCACAAAAGAGGAGGAGGGAAGATGCCTAATCCAATTAACAGAAGCACTCTGGATGGGGGTCGATCCCAGTCCTTTCACAGAAGAAAGGGTTCTGAAAGAACTCCTAAAACTGAAGGTGGACAAAGCAATGGGCCAGATGGATTCACCCAGGAATTCTAAAAGAATTAAGTAGAGAACTAGTGACACCACTGACTACCCTTTTAACAAATCATGGGAGGATGGTGTGGTACCTGAGGACTGGAGGAAGGCAGATGTGATTACCCTTCACAAAAGTGGGACCAAGACAGAGGCAGGAAACTACAGACCTGTCAGTTTGACCTCTGTGGTAAGGTAAAGTGATGGAATAACTTCTGAAGGAAAGAATTGTTGAGTACCCAGAGGCCAGTGGGGAACAGGATCCAAGGCAGTATGGGTTCACAGCGGAAGGTCATGTCAGATGAATCTAATTGATTTCTTTGACTGGGTGACCAAAGTAGTAGACCAGGAGGGATTATGGACATGACCTACCTAGACTTTAGCAATGCATTTGACACAGTCCCACACAAAGATTAATAGTCAAATTAACCAGCCTGGGAGTGGGTCCCAGGGTGGTAGCCTGGGTAAAATACTGGCTGGACAACAGGACACAGAAGGTAATTGTAAATGGAGTCTACTCTGAAGAAAGAGGAGTTACTAGTGGGGTACCGTGGAGTTCAGTACTGGGTCGGGTCCTTTTAATGTCTTTTAAGTGACATTGCAGAGGGACTGGAAGGAAAAGTATGCCTTTTGCAGATGACACAAAGATCTGCAACAGGGTTGATACACAAGGAGGCGTGGAAAGGATGAAAAGGGACTTGGCAAGGTTGGAGGAATGGTCAGAAGTATGGCAGCTAGGATTTAATGCAAGAAGTGCAAAATAATGCACCTGGGAAACAAGAACCCAGGAGAAGAATACACAATGGGTGGGGAGGTAGTAACAACAACAAAAAGGTCACCCAGTCAAAGAAATCTATTAGATTCATCTGACATGACCTTCCTGCTGTGAATCCATGCTGCCTTGGGTCCTGTGCTCCACTGGCCTCTAGGTACTCAACTATTCTTTCCTTCAGAAGTGACTCCATCACTTTCCCTACCACAGAGGTCAGACTGACAGGTCTGTAGTTTCCTGCCTCTGTCTTGTCCCACTTTTGTGAAGGGGAATCACATCCACCTTCCTCCAGTCCTCGGGTACCACACCATCCTCCCATGATTTATTAAAAGAGTAGCCAGTGGTTTCACTAGTTCCTCCATTAATTCTTTTAGAATTCTGGGGTGAATTCCATCAGGACCCATTGCTTTGTCCACCTTCAATTTTAGGAGTTCTTGCAGAACCCTTTCTTCTGTGAAAGGACCGGATCGACCCTCCTATCAAGAGTGCTTCTGTTAATTGGATTAGGCACTTCTCCTTTTTGTGAATACTGACCAGAAATATTCGCTCAGTATCCCTGCTTTTCACTGTCCCTCTGCCCACCCACCGCTCATTGTATTCAGCCTCACTATCCCTCCTTTGTCTTTCTACGCTGCGATGTACCTATAAAGGTTTTATCCCCTTCTAACTGAGTTGGCTATCTTTTCCTCAGTTTGGGCCTTTGCTATTCTGACTTTCCTCCCTGCTTCCTTCTGCCTTAACTTGTATAGCTCTGTCCTGCTCCTTCTGTGTTTCCTTATACTTCTGAATGCTATCTTTTCTTCCTGACTTTCACAGCCACCTCTTTTGAGAACCATAGTGGCTTTTTCTTTCATTATGATTTGTTTATTTGCTTCACACAAAGGCTTGTTGCCTCTGTGATAGCAGTTCTGATGATTCCCATTGTTGTTCCACACCTCCTTCTAGCCTGTTTGCTAGTGCTTTTCTGAGGCACTCTCCCATCTTGCCAAAGTCAGCTCTCCAAAGTCCGCACCCTCACTTTGTATGGCTTGACTCTGTAGCTGAGTTTAACGTGAACCACACTGTTTGATGGTCATTTGTCCCCAGATGGCAACCCACTTCTAGATCTGAGATCCTCTCACTGTCCCCGCTTGAGAATATGAGGTCTAAGATTGCTTCCTCACGAGTGGGTTCTGGAAACTAGCTGTCTAATGCCTGCCACCTGTAGGGCATCAAGAATGGCCCTGCTCTGGATGTGGCTGCAGCAAATGTGCTCCAGTTAACATCTCCATATTCAGGTCTCCCATCAATAGTATCTCCCTTTCTCTGCCATTCTAAGAATGCCTTCTATTATATCCTTGTCCATTCCTCCCCGACATGGGGGGTCTGTACACACCCTGTGCAGATTTGTGGTGCCCTTTCCAGTCTCCAAGGTGACCCACAGTGCCTCCTCTCCTCCCTGTTTACTCTTTGTTCAGTTACTTTTATCCCTTCCTTACATAGAGAGCCCTCCCCTCTTCTCCCTCCTGTCTCCTGTAGGTTATGTACCCTGGTATGTTAACATCCCAGTCATGGTTATCTGTGTACCATGTTTCTGTGACTGCTACAATATCTAGACATCCTCTTCCATCAAGGCCACCAGCTCAGGGAGCTTGTTGCCCAGACTACGGCATTGGTACTCATTACCTCCATTTCCTAATGGCCTACTCCCTTTGCCCCATCCCTGTCCTTCTTGCCTTTGTCACTTTCTCCATTTACCCCTGCCCTCTCCCTATCGACACCTCTATGTTGGTGTTTGCCGCACTTACTACCGTGATTATTTGGGGCTCAGGATTTCCTGCTCCTTTCCAGTGCCTCCCCTTGGCTAGTTTAAAAGCTTCCAATGAAGCATGTAAACCTATCACCTAGGATCCTGGTTCCCTCCGGACAGATGCAGCCCATCATGCCAGTATAGGCTTGCATCACTCCAGGTGGACCCCAGTCCCAATGAAGCCAAATCCCTGAGCTCCACACCAGTTTTTCAACCACTGATTGAATCCCATGGTGCGGAACACCCAGCCCTCCTATGCCATAGATGGGCAGCACCTCTGAGAAGGTTACCGTGCGTATACTTGACTAAGGCCCCTCCCCAATTCCACAAACTCTTCCTGCACTCTCTAATCCTTTCTTAGCCAGGTCATTTGTTCCTAGGTGGACAATGACATCCAGCTCCCCTCCTGTGCAGCTGCTCCCGGAAATCCTGAGGATTCGCTCCTGTCCTCCAAGCCATGGCGCCAGGCAGGCACCTTACCTCCTCACCCCTTCCTTCCCCAGTTCTACCTTCCTAACAATGGAGTCCCCTCCAGGAGTTTCTCTTCCCCTGCAGGGTCCCTGCCACCCTCCTGTGGGTCTCCTTGTGGGGTTCCCAGCATCCTCCTTGGTCTCCACTGCGGTGCCTCCATAGAGGAACCACACTTTCCAGAATGGCATAGGAATTGTGGAGAGGTACAACTGAGGTATGCGCCTCTGTTCCACCACCCTCACCTCCCTGAGCCCACTGTGGTCCAACCACCCTCTTTCTTGGCAACCTCTGAGGCAACGGCAGTGGCACTGGTGGTCCCTGGATGGAAGAGGAGGTCCCACAAATCCTGGTCAACTCAGCCTGGAGATGAGCAACCTCCTCCCTCAGCCCAGAGAGGTGTCTGCAGATGGGACAACACTGCATCCTCCAGAATGTCTCCCGGAAGACTGCTGCTCCACAGCCACTGCACTGCACCACTCCAATCATGTCTTATTTCTGGCCCCTTAACTGTTTTCAATCCTTACCGGTATGCCAACACAGAGACTGGGCACCCAGAAGTTGGTGGGGGCATAACAGGGATGGGGGTATTGATGGTAATTCAATGCGGATCCTGCATCAAAAATGTAGGTGTAGGATTCTGCATTGAAAAGATGTTGGATGGATGTCTTTATTTTAAACAGGTTTCATACATTTGGGCACACTGGGTGGACTCCCAGCATGCCACATCAGTGTGGACGGAGACATATTGACATGGGGATTGGTCACCTGATGTCAGTGTATTAAAAAGAATGGGGAGGGCAGACTAGTTCAATTCAGGATACTGCATTGAACATTTAGATGCAGGATTCTGCATCAAAGAAAAAGAAGTCAGGGACAGTTTCTCTATTTTAAACAGGATTTGGGCACTGGGGTGAGCACCCAGTGTGCTACATCCAGGGGTATATGGTGCATTATTTTGGGAAATGACCCGCAGAAAAGACATTTTGGAGGATCTGCCATCCTGTGCATTTTCAAAGAATGGGTGCCACACTTTCATGACACTTTGCATCTCCTGGATGGCGATCATGAAAAACATCTTTCTGGGGTCATTTCCCACAATAATGGCACCAGTGTTTCCTAACACCTGGTTATGTAAATACAACCATCAGTGTTTATCTAGGGGCAGCCACATTTGAACTACAGCTGCTTTTTGTCTACCGCTGAGAACAAGATTGCTGCAGTACAAAAGCAAAATCCCAGAGCTCTGTAAGGAATGGTGCTTTCACGACAGCTTTTAAAAGCTTTCATGGATGCACCTATATTTTCCCATAGACTATAATGGAAACTTTAAAGTTTAATAACATCTGAATGGATTAATATTTATAGGGACCTGTGTATTAGGGGGTGGCTTAGACAGCAGCATGCCAGGTGTTTGGATTTAAACCACCCTAGATAGCTTTGGCAGAGCACAGCAAGAGGAAGGAGGTGCTGTTAGAACTTTACTACTCTACTGGGACTATATAGCCTTCCCCACCCATTAACCAGGTCCACTTTTATAGGCACAGGATTTGACTGACAACAGGAACTTCCTGTTTGGAAGCAGGAAGGAGTGATCACAAAGGCACAAAAGACTCACCATCCTAGAAGGAAAAAGTAGCTCTTCATCCCCTCAGCTGCTAGAGATCTGACTCTGAGCAAGGAAGAAGAGATTACTGAGGAATACAGGAACTTCCTGTCTCAGAACAGGAAGAGCAGGAGCACTAAGGGCACAGAGGCAGTAGTAAACTAGGGAGAAATAAATAAAATAACATTAAAAAATAGATAGAGAGAGGAAACAGTAAGCATACAAAACAACAGTTGAGGGCCACAAATAAGACATGATGGAGTGGTGGCAGTGCAGTGGCTGTGGGTAGCAGTCTTATAGGAGACATTCTGGAGGATGCTGTGTTGTCTCATTTGTAGCACTTCTTTGGCTGAGGGAGGAGGTTGCTCATCTACAGGCTGAGTTGGCCAGGATTTAGGGACCTCCTCCTCCTCTCAGGGACCACCAGGTCCACTGCCACTGCCTCAGAGGTTGCCAAGAAAGAGGAGCAGTTGGGCCACAGTGGGCTCAGAGAGAGTTGAGGGTGGTGGAACAGAGGCGTATCCCTCCAGTTGTACCTCTTCACAATTCATGCCATTCTGGCAGAGTGTGGTTCCTCCATGAGGCGCCTGCAGTGAAGACCAAGGAGGATGCTGGGAACCTCCACAAAGGAGACCCATAGGAGGGTGGCATGGGACCCCACAGTGGAAGGAAACAACTCCTGGTTGGGGACACCATTGTTAGGAGGGTAGAACTGAGGAGGGTGGGGAGAAGGAGGTAAAGGTGGCTGCCTGGCACCATGGCTTGGAGGGACAGGAGCGAATCCTCAGGATCACGGGAGCAGCTACGCTGGGAGGGAGCTGAATGTCATTGTCCACCTAGGGACAAATGACCGGATGGAAATGAATCAGAGCAGTGCAGGAGGAGTCTGTGGAGTTGGGGAGGGCCTTAGACAAGTAGCACACATGGTAACCTTCTTGGAGGTGCTGCCTGTTTATGGTATGGGTGAGGCTAGGATACTCCACACCATGTGATTCAATCAATGGTTGGAAAACTGGTGCAGAGCCTCAGGGTTTTGGCTTAATTGGGACTGGGGGTCCACCTGGAGGGATGCAGACCTATACTGGCATGATGGTTTGCATCTGTCCAGGAGGAGAACCAGGATCCAGTGATAGGTTTAAATGCTTCACTGGCAAGCATTTAAACTAGCCAAGGGGAGGCACTGAAAAGGAGAAGGAAATTCTAGCCCACCCCAAAAATATCATGGTAGTTAGTGAGGTAAACACCAAGATAGAGAAGTCGATAGGGAGAAGGGCAGGGGAAATGGAGAAAAGGCAAAGGCAGTAAGGACAGGATGGGGCAAAAAGGGGTAAAGCCATCAAATAATGAAGGGTAATGAGTACCAATGCCCATAGTCTTGGTAACAAGATCCCTGAACTGGTGGTCTTGATGGAAGAGGAACACCTTGATATTGTGTCAGTGAAGAAACATGGTACACAGAGAACCATGAGTTGGATGTCAACATACCAGGGTACACAATCTATAGGAGGGACAGGGAGGGTAGAAGAGGAGGAGTAGCTCTCTACATAAGGGAAGAGATCAAAGCAATGGAACTAAAGGGTAAACAAGGAGGAGAGGAGGCACTGTGGGTCACCCAGGAGACTGGAAATGGCATCACAACCACATGGGGTTGTATAGAGACCCCATCTCTGGGGAGGAAATGGAAAGGAAATTTAGAATACATCCTTGGGATGGCAGAAAAAGGAGATATTGCAGATGGGTACCAGAATATGCCAGATGTTGACTGAGCACCTCTGCTGCAGCCATATCAAAGAACAGGGTCACTCTCAATGCGCTACAGGGGGCATGTCTCAGACAGCTAGTGTTGGAACCAACTCAGGAGGAGCAATCTTACACCTGGTACTCTCAAATGTGGATGGAGAGAGGATCTCAGATCTAGAAATGGGTAGCCATCTGGGAACAAGTGACCACCAAACAGTGTGATTCACTATAAACACAGCTGCAGAGACAAACCATACAAAAGTGAGGGTACTGGACTTTAGGAGGGCTGACTCTGTCAAAATTTGAGAGTGCCTCAGAAAACACTAGCAAACAGACAGGAAGGAAGGGTGGAAGAATAATGGAAAACATCAAAACTGCCATCACAGAGGCAATAAGCCTTTGTATGAAGCAAATAAACAAATCAAAATGAAAGAAAAACACTATGGTTCTCAAAAGAGGTGGCGGGAAGGTTAGGAAGAAAAGATAGCATTCAGGAAGTATAAGGAAACACAGAAGGAGCAGGACAGAGAACTGTACCAGTTAAAACAGAAGGAAGTGGAGAAGGCAGTTAGAATAGCAAAAGCCCAAACCGAGGAAAATATAGCCAACTCAGTTAAGAAGGGGGATAAAACCTTTATAGGTACATTAGGAAGTAAAGAAAGACCAAGGGAGGGATAGTGAGGCTTAATAAAGGGAGGGTGGGTGGGCAGAGAGGAACAGTGAAAAAGTAGAGATCATGAACAAATACTCTGCTCAGTATTCACAAAAAGTAGAGGAGGGGAGGTACCTCATCCAATCAATAGAAGCACTCTGGACTGGGGTCAATACCATTCCTTTCACAGAAGAAAGGGTTCTGAAAGAACTCCTAAAACTGATGGTGGACAGAGCAATGGGGCCTGCCAAGATTCACCCCAGAATTCTAAAAGAACTAAGGCAGAACTTGTGACACCACTGACTACCCTTTTTAACAAATCATGGGAGGATGG
The DNA here is from genome assembly GCA_016271365.2 of Neoceratodus forsteri. NCBI lineage: Eukaryota > Metazoa > Chordata > Ceratodontiformes > Ceratodontidae > Neoceratodus > Neoceratodus forsteri. The sequence continues at coordinate 945,252,478 of CM057452.1, forward strand.
TGTGGTACCTAAGGACTGGAGGAGGGCAGATGTGATTCCCTTCACAAAAGTGGGAGCAAAGCAGAGGCAGGAAACTACAGACCTGTTAGCTTAATCTCAGTGGTAGGGAAAATGTTGGAATCACTTTGAAAGAAAGAAGAGCAGGGCACAGGACCCAAGGCAGCATGGATTCACAGTGGGAAGGTCATGTCCGATGAATCTAATAGATTTCTTTGACTGGGTGACCAAAGAAGTATACCAGGAGGGGCTGTGGACATGGCCTACCTAGACATTAGCAAGGCATTTGACAGTCCCACATGAAAGATTAATAAACAAATTAGCCAGCCTTGGAGTGGGTCCCAGGTGGTAGCCTGGTAAAACATTGGCTGGACAACAGGACACAGAGGGTAATAGTAAACAGAGTCCATGCTGAAGAAAGGGTTTACTAGGGTTCCTGCAGGGTTCAGTAATGGGTCTGGTCTTTTAATGTCTTTATAAGTGACATTGCATTCGACTGAAGGAAAAGTATGCCTTTTGCAGATGACACAAACATCTGCAACAGGGTTGATACACAAGGCGGTGGAAAATATAAGAAGGGATTTGGCAAGGCTGAGGAATGGTCAAAGGTATGGCAGCTTAGATTCATCGCAAAAGAAGTGCAAAGTAATGCACGGGAAACAAAAACCCAGGGGAAGAGCACACAATGTGTGGGGGTATTAACAACAACAAAAATTAAAAAGGGATTTGGGGATAGTCATATCAGATGACCTAAAGGTAAGCAACAATGTGAGAGGGCAGTATGAGTGCTGGTGGATACTGGGATGTATAGGAGAGGCATCAGCAGTAGAAAACAGGAAGTTGTTATCCCTCTGTATAGACAGTTGGTAAGACCCCACCTTGAGAACTGTGTGTAGTTCTGGAGACCCAGTCTCAGCAAGGACATAGACAGGATGGAGGCAGTCCAGAGGAGAGCAATGAAAATGGTGCAGGGTCTGCAGCAGAAGCCATGTGAAGAGAAACTAAAGGAGCTTAACATGTATACCCTTGAGGAAAGGAGGGAGAGTGGGGACATGATAGAAACTTTAAAGTACCTTAAGGAATCAACAAAACTAAGTGTAGCATCTTTCAGAAAAGAGGCGTGCAAGAACAAGGGACATAATTTGAAGATAGAGGGGATGACTCAAGGGCAATGTGAGGAGGTATGTTTTCACAGAGAGGGTGATGGATGCATGGAACAGCATTTCTGAGGAGGTTATGGGGTCAAAGACAGTGGGGAATTCAAGAATGCATGGGACAGACATAAGGCAATTCTAGTGGGGTAGAAAGAAGTAGGCTATTGGTTAACTAGGATCTGCAGCTTAACCAATAGGCAGGAAAATGGGCAGACTAGGTGGGCCAAGCAGTCTTTATCTGCTGTCAAATTATATGTTTCTATGTTTTTCACCAAACCTTCAAAAGGCACTTCCTTGATCCAGTCCCCATATGCCCTGAAACTTCAGAGCAGACTGACAAGCCATTCAGGCTGTAGAGATGAGCAATGAATTCAAAATAGTTGAAGTTTTTACACTTTTCAAGCTCTGCAGCTCCACAACCAAATATCCGACTGGAACAAAACTTTCCAGATCCAGAGATCTGTGGTACCACACTACGCATGCAAACATTCATGCAAATCAGACAAATGGTGGCAAAGTTATTAAAGAGCAAAGTTTTAGGTTTAGCATAGAAGTGGCTACACAACCCTCACTATACTGGCCTATCAGGCAATATATATATATATATATATATATATATATCACCACACCCACCCTCCGTTTTCAACCCAACACTCCCACCCCTACCCAGCAAACAAGAACAGGTATGTTCAGGTGCCTTGGGATTGCGAACACTAAAGCTCATCCCATTCCAAGAGTGAGTAAGCTAAGATGGTTTTACAGTAAGAGAATGGGGTGAGCATTAAGGTTTGCAACTCATAAGGCACACCCTCACACATTTTCCTGCATGCTGGCTAGGGGTGGGTGTTAAGGTTGGAAAGTAGGGTGCGGTTTTAGGTTGGGCACCCAAAAAATGTTTTCCCTACTTTTGATGCTGGAACCCTAATGGTCTATCAACAAAATGTTTGCATAGAATTTCCTTAGTTTTGAGAAGTAGAACCATAACAAACCCTAATGGTGCATTAATGATGTTTTCTGCATAGAATGTCCTTACTTTTGAGAAAGTATAACCATAGCCTTATTTGCTTATGGAGTGCAGTCCTCTGGGCCTTGTGCTTCCATGTATCCATAAGTATAGTGAGGCTGTTATTGACCGTCATTTATGGGCCCTGTGCTCTCACTTCCATCAGTTCATAATGGTATCCATATGTCCATTATGTGTTCCCAAGCATGCATATTGTAATTGTATCTCATTTACATGTGGGAGTGCTGGGCCTTCTGGGCTTGCACTCCCATCATTCCATAATAGTATCCATATATCCTGTAGGAGCACTGGATCCTCTCAAACCCTGTGCTCCATACATGCATATTGTAAGTGTCCCTCATTTACGTGTAGGCAAAGCAGTACAGACGTCATGTTGCAAATGTCTGGCACAGTATCACAGTCACCTTAACCCTATTGATTAAAATTTCCCAGCAGCTATAAACAATGCCTGAAATATGCAAAATAGCTTAGTACATGGTGCACTATGCTGCAAGTCGCAGCAGTCTGTATTTCAAAGTGTTTTTGAGATATAGCTGCCAAAAGGGACCCTAACCATTACAATGTTATCATATGGAAAATTATGAAATTTCAAATTGTTATAACCATGCAGCACATGAACATTTTCTCACCAAACCAGCAAAAGGCACATCTGTTCAGCAAACCTTTGTACCCGAGAATTTCAGGCCATAAGTTCAAACCGTTTGTTTGCAATGAAGTGACAATGAAACAGACACATCTGGAAAAATTAGCGTCACAAATTGTGGCAGTACTAACTGTTTGGTGAAACAGTGGCTCAAGTTTGCAACATAACCCTGTGTTTAGTGAAACAGTGCCGTAGTTTGTGGTAGTTCATCAGTATTTTGGCAAATTGCTGCAATAGTGCCGCACTTGTGAAAGCAAACCAGCATGATTAAAATAAACATATTTCTGGCCACTTTAGGCCACAGTAAGCACAGAATCCAATTCCTGGGGCCCCGATTTGGTAAACACAAGTGTTGGTGTTGGAAGCACCAAGGGAGGCCGACAGTGAAAATGCTGACCTCCGCACAGCAATGGCACAATACCGATGCAGGAATTGTGCCACCTGATCTCAAGTGCTTTCTGTGGGGCTGCACCCCGCACCCCAGACTTAGGGATTATCAACCCAGGTTGGAGTTGGTCCAGGAGGGGCAGAACACTGGGGAAAGTGACACACAAAAGGACCATTACAGCGACTGTCATCTTAATGGTCTTTTCATGTTTCGCCTTCGTGGTGTCGACCTGAAGGTGCACCAGTTGGTGTTTGCCAACCAAGTACAATATGTCAAGATGTTTAAGTTTTTCTCATGCTGTTAACTGAAAAAAGATGGTAGAATCTTGACACTACATTCGCATTTGCAAAAGCAAAACCACTTTAGCGGCAGCAAAACAGTACTTTCAGACAACACATCTAATTTTTCCCATATAAAATAATGGGACATTTTAAACTTTAATAACTTTTGAACTAATTCATATTTTTTCACCAAACCTTCAAAAGGCACATCAGTGACCCAACTCCCATATACTTTACAATTTCAGCCAAAGCACCTAAGTCGCTTCTGAAAACAACGTGACAAATTATTTGCATAAAATGGTAATTTTCAAATTTTTGACATTTTGCATCTCTGCACCTGAACTTGACCAGAATGAAACTTGCCACATCAAGAGATCTTTTGACCCAATGAAGCATGCAACATTTCATGCAAATCGGTCAAACAGTTGCAAAGTTATGAAAGTGCAAAATGTGGGGTTTAACATAGAACTGACCATTGAACTCTTATATAGGGCACTGTTATTAAAAATGCTGTGTCACTTTCTATTCTGTTACAGTACTTTATTAGATTTACAAGTATGTGTCAAATATTTGTGCAATATGTATATTTTGTGTAATCATATGAATTTTTGTTTCTTGGTTTTGATAGTTTTAGATGTTAACAGGACAACTTTGTAAATAGGACCTTTGGACCTAAAGTTTCATCCTGTATAAAAATAAAAATTTTAACTAAGTAACTATCGTGCCCTATAATATCTGTCTGTCAGTCTGCCTGTCTGCCTGTCTGTCTGTCAGTCTGTCTGTCTGTCTGTCTGTCTATCTATCTATCTATCTATCTATCTATCTATCTATCTATCTATCTGTCTGTCTGTGATTCTTCCCTCCCAACTGAATCCCCATGTGAGACCTCTAGAGGGAACTAGAAGCACAGTTGCACACTGTTGAGCTTAGGAGTGAGCCCAGAAAGCTGGATCTGCTATATGCTTTAAATATTTTTACTAAAGGTATGCCACGTTGTTTGAATAGCAGACTTACCAGTAAATTTTGTGCCCTGCCCTGGTCAGTGTGCCGTGTCAGGTATCCTCTACCTTTCCACTGGAGAAAAGCCTATAGTGGGAGCCAGATGGTGAAGAAAAGAGGGGCCTTCAGAAAGGCCCAAACCTGAGACATCCACTGAGGAAAGAGGAGAGAGAACCAATGGGTTGCCACAGGCTGTAGAGGGCTGCAGAGAAGCATTTCAAGTACCTGTTGTGGAAGGTGTCGGGAAAGTGGAAAGCAAAACACCACCAGAAAACCATCAGAAAAACACTAAAAGACACTAAAAATGATGTGTTTGTTGAGCTATTTTTAACTGTGTTTAAACTTTTTAGTTAAGTCTGATTATACCTTGTTTTCTTTTACACTGTACACTTTAACTTTGAGTTTTTCTGCATCTAATAGAGACCATAATTTAAACGACTGAATATAGCTGAATATAGCTATTAAAAGGATATTTGTATTTTTAAACATTTTAGGACATTTTATCTTTTAAATTTTTCACCACACACTGAATATTAAGCACCCATTGGTTCATCAGCCCATGTGTGTGTGTGTGTGTGTGCTTAAAGTGTATGTGTGTTGTGGTGAGGATCAGATTTTCCATTTTTGATCAAGGATGAGCACTGTATAGGTCAATCTGGGCTGAGACATGAAATGTAGTGCAGTGTAAAGCAGAGTAAAACAGGCTGCAGTTTCAGAGTTACAACATCTCTTGGCATTTTTAGGCACCTTAGTGTGTGCAAGTGTGAGCACTGTTTGTCCAGCCTGAGCTCTACAGTGGAAAGAGATATTGTTTACATACTGGTTCTCAAAGATGATGATGTAAGTCTTTCAAAAATTATGAGTTTTCCTCTGTTTTTATATCTTTGCACTTTATTATTTATTAAAGTTTATTACTGGTCATTATCTATCACATTTTAGTGAACTTCTGAATTATCTCTGAATTACTCCTGCTAATAATGTTAGTGCTTGTTAGAACTGTTAGCCTGGTTAGCTTTGTTACCACTGTTTTGCACTGTTTAGTGCTACATTATACTGGGGATACATTACTGAAATCTAGCATTCCAGTATATAGATTATTAAATTAACATTTAGGAAGTATATAAGTATAGAAAAGGAAATTTGAGTTTGGGTATTCCTTTCTATTTATTATGTCCTTTGTTAAAGGTACCAGGAAAACGTGCTGGCTATTCTAAAGGCCCTGAAGGCTCTGAATGCTACAAGGCCTGTACCAGCACTCTCAGGGAGTACCCAAAAGCCAAAGTGCATACAAGATATTCAGGATGTCCATTGAAGTTGAGGAGCGCTATACTCTAAAACCAACATCCCAATAATAACTGGCGAGGAAGGTAACTGTGATCTGGGGAGAAGAATACAAAACAAAGGGCCAGAAATTATTAGAAAGGGACAGAGTTAGTCTTCTACAGACTTTAGATTGACTCTGGGACAGGAACCCTGAAACCCAGAAAGAAGCAAGCAACAAACCAGAAAGGCACTTTGAAACTATAGACTTATTCCTGAAGTCTGGAAAACAGCAGGCAAGTGGGAACTATTTTTCAGCTATAATAGAAGCTGACCAAGGAAGAGTAAGCTAAATAGACTGCTGGATTTAAGTTTAGGTTGTTTTAGAAGGTTTGTCATTTATATTGTGTGATATATCATTGTACTGTAGTCCCATAATCTTGTAATCTTATATCTTTGTAACAAGACAATAGAATCTCATAATTGCATATTTTCATATTACATATATTAAGAAATTTTTAGCAAGTTTTAACAAGTCTATCTGTATTGCCAAAATAAGTACTATTATAGTGTCATAAGGGCACTTTAAGAGTAAGATATAGAATGCCATGAAGACAAGAAGCTATTTGGTCCGAAAACAAAAATGACTAAGAATGAAAAGGCCAAAGAGATCTGGTAGGCAAGGAATGGAACCCCCAAAATAAAGGGGAAAGAACTAAACAGACTAGAGTTAGAAAAGGAAGAAGGCAGATGGAAAATGTGCGATGGTAGTTTGCAACAACCAAAGAGCACTACCTACATCTAAAACAAAAATGAGGTAGCAGAAACATCGGGCTGGTGGTATAGCCTAGAGGTTAGAGTAATGAGGTGAACAAGCTGGGTACATCCAGCAGACCAGACCTGGGTTTGATTCACAACCTCCACTTGCATACTGTGTGACTCTGAGCAAGTCACTTAACCGCTCAGTGCTCCCAGGTTGCCCTGAAAACAGGTACTTGTGCCTAGTGGGCCTTAGTCGGTTACCAAAGACTAAAATAAAAAAAAATTAAAAATTATGGGAACTGACAGAGCAAGAAAAAGGACCATATTCCAGATATCTACCTATAAAATAAAATTAGACAAAGATAAGAGGTTGAGTCTGAGAGGAAGAATAAACAAGGGTAAAGACAACTTGAAAAGGAAATGAGACCAGCTCAGTGTCACACAAACATAAGGAGATAGTCAAGAAATAAAAGGAGATGTAAAGGTACAGTACAAAAAAAGCTAGTTGCCACAAAAGTTAGCAAGGTAAGGAGTCATTTTACCAGATCACCCAAGGACTAAAATTAATAGAGAGTAAACAAAGAGAGGACAGAAAGGAAATAAGATCAATCAAGAGTTACATGAATCTCATATCAGTGGAGAAAGTAGGAGGAGAATACAATATTTATGAGTCAGGATGAGAATGTTATTCCAGGTATGGAAAGGATAACCAAAGATTTAGCTATTTTGCTGAAAGATCCATATATGGCCAATATTCTAATACATGAACAACTGGTTAAAATCGTACAAGATCTGAATTTTGCAAAAGGAATTATAATAGAAATAAAAGGCAATACAAGATCTGCAAATTTACATACAGAAGGAAGTTAATATGGATAGTATGGATCCGAATTTAGGACAAGAAACCCTGAGTATAGATCTTTCCATGGAGCTGATTATGCAATCTACACCAGGGTAAGAGAAGATAGTATTAGTGAGGAATTAAAACAAAGAAAGGAGAAGAAAGGAAAACTAAAAGAGGAAACAAATTAAAAATTGAAATAAAACAGAAAATAAACAAACAGGCTCTGAAGGAAAAAAGGGCAAGGGGAACAAAAAACAAGGAAAACAAATGCAAATACAAATGACAAGAGAGATATAATGGCTCAAGATAGTGACAGAGCAAGAAGACAATCATCAATTAGAGAATCCCTGAGGTATTGAAGAAACTAAACAAGGAAAGGGAACAAAAAACAAAGGAACAAAGCACTGAAAAAATTACTCAAAGAAACAAGAGCTTAGTAAAAAGGATAATGAAATAAGAATAACCAAATATATAAAACAAAATAAGCAAACAATGACAAAACAAAGTATTAATGACAAAATGGAAGACAGACAGAAGGCACTAGCAGAGAAAGGCAAAAGGAGCTTAAGGAAGCCCCAAGGCCAGTAGAGAAAAACTTTAATTTGGGCAATAAATTAATGAATTTCATGAGAAAAATGAAGGAGTTGGATTATGTTTTATCACTGTTTGATGTTGAAGTCCTGCCAAATGAAACTGAGAAAATGATGTTGAGAATGTCAAGAGTCTGATCCTGCCCATTCTGGGAAATGATCAGACACTGACATTCATCCTAGGTGCAATAAGATTATCGAAAGACAAAGATGGGGTTATGCTGATAACAAATACATTTTTCATCCTTAAAACTATAGAATACAATAAGGCAAGACTACAACAAGTAGGTATAAAAAGTGGAATTATTCTGACATTGAGGCAATTATTCCCAGAATATTATGAAAATGCAAAAGCAGTAAGGAGGAACAACTACCAGTATAATGAACATCAATTATTCATTGTCCATTTTGGGCTAGAACAGTTTATAAACAAAACCAGCAACAATTTAAAACAAAACTATGATATTTTTTGGAACCCTTGCTGAAAATACCAGGGTTAAGAAACAACATCAAAAGGGCAACAAGATGGAAGAAAAGGCCAGATAACAATCTGGATAGTTGAATAAATAGTCTACAATCAGTTAATGTAAAAACTTGTGAGATAAATCATTTGGAGATATTTACGTATGACATTAAAGAACCATCTGGCGAGGGAGAATCATCGGGTATAAACCTGAATGGGTAAAATGATAGAAAATGCCAATAGATTTGCAAAATTGAAACCTCTATTGAGGCCTGACCAGAAAGGGAAGGACCACCAAGGAAACAATTGAATTGGAATGCAAGTTTTTGAAATATTGTCCTGAATGCATCTGGTATTAAAATAAACTAGTAGACAAGGAGGTGATTAGATATTTCAACAAGTTCGATATAATGTGTATACAAGAAACATGGCAAAGTAAAGAGCCATATTTGAATGGCTATAAATCCTATACTAAAATGTCGCACGGAACAAGCAATGGGGAAGAAACAGAGGGGATTAATAATATTGAGTAGACTAAACACTAATCTCCCATCTATAGAATAGGATATTAACAGTGACAATAATGTAGGGTAATAGTTAAGACTAAAGAATCAGAAATTATAATGCTGAATATTTATATACATCCTTCAAAACATAATAGTACTAAAGGCAGAATCATAGAACACCTGGAAAATATTATTGATAAAGAAGTAGTAATAATCCAATAGCTAGAATAATTGTTCTAGAACATTTTAATGCCAGAATAGGCAATTTATCAAAACTGAAAAGATGTCTCAGAAATTATAATGATCTGCAATAGTAAGAGGTTGAAAAATACCTGAAGTTCCATGCACAATAAGTTCAATGAAATGGAAAGAGAATATGTAATATGTTTAGAGCAAGAAAATGTTCTCTTAGTCAATGGAAGATCTATTTCATATTGTAAGGGTGGTTACTTCTTCATGAACTCTAGAGGTGCCTCAATAATTGACATGATTTGGATAAGTATAAACATGATAGAAGACTGTATTGATCTAAACATAGAAGATAGTGGGAAAGCAAACATTTTCCATTGGAATTTTGAATAAATTTAGGGCAACAATATTGTAAGACAACAAATAAACAAACTGACCTAAGTTCAAAATTATACAAACAAGGAAAAGAGTGTTGAAAGAAATAAAACATATACATTTCTGATCAATAATGGAAATGAGAGGAACAATTTATGAAATGAATACGCTTATGGAGATAGAAGAAAATGAGTGTATAGTAAATTATGGAAGGATAGTCCATAGTTTAATAGTCTGGTACATAAAGATATTAACATCTATACAAAGAAATATGGGGCAATATAGTTCAAGAAAGAATGTGCTGAGGCTAAAAGAAATTGAATAAACAAACAAGGAGAACAAAAAAATGTCCAACCATTGAGAATAGAAAGGAATTGAATAAAACCAGAAATGACTATAATAAAATAATTAAGATACACAAGGAACAGCATACTGTAGGCAGGAGTTATGGAAACAGCTAGTGAGAACCATCTATGAAAAAATATAAGGACATTTTGGACACTAGTGGCAAAAGGTTTGTGGGAAGAGAGGTGAAACAGAGGCATTCATAGACCCACAGGAATGGATACAACATTATAAGGGTATTTTGTATGACAAAGACATTACAAATGTAGAAGAGCAAATAACTAATGAATGGGTTCCACTTAAACAGAGAATAGATGAATCAGAAATATATTATTCAATTAAAAATGTAAAAGACACAAGGTACCTGGACCAGATGGTATACCTATAGATGCCATCATTAATCATTTAGATTTATGGATACTAATCTTGGAAAACTTTTCAATTATATAGGAAAGCCAGGCAAAATTCCAAAAACTGGGCTAAATCAATAATAGTCCCCATTTATAAAAAAAAAGGAGAGAAAAAGACTTGACCTGTTATAGGCCTATAAGCCTATTGGATGACACACATAAAATTCTCACAAGAGTCTCAAATAATAGATTGATAGACTAGATAAAGAAAAACAATTTAATTGAAGAAGCTCAGGTGGGGACTATAGAAAGCATTCAACAATTGACCAATGCTTTATATTAAACCATCTAGTATATAAATACACTATAGTTAAAAAATAGAAGCTATTTTACACATATATAGATCTGAAAATGGTGTTTGATAGTTTTAACAGAAATTTACTTTGAAGTGCCTAGAGGAACTAGGAATAGAGATGACAACATTAAATGTAATAAGGACCCTTTATAAAGATAATTTAATTAAAATAAGGTATAACAACAGGGCGAATATACAGAAGAATTTGAAGGCAATAGAGGGGTAAAGCAAGGCTGTATGTTGTAGCCAATATTATTTAACCTATTCATAAATAGAATTTTAGTTAAACTATACAAATCTGAATATCACATGCCCAAAATCGGGAACAATATTGTACTTATCTGGCCTTCGGAGATGGCATTGTATTAATTTCAACAAGAAATTTAGGAGCAAAAGATTATTTGAACCATTTCAATTAGAATGCAATAAGGCTCAATTAACAATTAATGCAGAGAAGACCAAAACTATGGTGTTTGGAAATAAGAGAAGGAAAAGATATAACATAAAACTTGATAATTTCATGTTAGAACAAGTGAAAGATTTCAAATATTTAGGTATTAATATGAATAAAAATTTAGCATGAAATAAGCATATGAAAGAAATTGAAATAAAAACAAAAATTCTTTATCATATAATGAGCTTCTATTACAAATTTGGAGGTAGCTCAGTAAAAGGAGCACTAAAAGTAATAAATGCCAAAGTAAGGTCACAGATATTATATAAAGAGCAGAATTGTGGGGCCAGAAAATAAATAGCAAGATAGAAAAGACTATAAATGCATTTTATAGGAAAATTATGGGATTACCACCAGGGACCCCGCAGCACTAATAAGAGTTGAACTGGGTCAAGTACTGATAGAATGCCAGGTACAGGAAAGAATAATTTTATATTTCTTTAAAGTCTATAGGATGACAAATTATTGATTGCCATGACAGTGTTTGGATGAGGCCATAGCTTATCATGACAAAATGTTTAGGTTCCCAATAACTGAAGTACTGGAAAATTGGATCAAACCATATGGGCTTATATAATATATAACAGACACGTATAGAAAACCCCAGGAAGAGATGTGTAGAGATATTAAAACAAGGATAAGAGACATATTCAAACAGAAGGATTTGGAAAGATGCTCAGAGTACAAAATCAGTAAATGGTTAGCCACTAACAAAAAAACTTTCGGATTAGAAAAATATTTAATTAAAATTAAAACCCATATAGAAGAAATCTATTTATAAGACATATATTTGAATATCATAAAAGTGAGAGATTAAAACACATAATAAGCAAGACATTAGATTCCAATGGAAAACACAAATGTAATTTAGACACAGATGGTATAGTCCATTTACTAATAGTATGTCCTCTATCAGAAGGTGACAGCAAAATATTGGGGCCAGTCTTGGGACAAATGGAAGGTGACCCCAAGTATTGACAGGATGAAAGATTGAGAGTTGCAGAGCCACCCACTTCCCATTTTGGTGAGACAGGGAAGTCACACTGGGGACAGAGCAGCAAGATGGCTGCGCTGCTGCTCTGCTCCTCACCATGCCATGGTTTTACTGAAACAGCCCTTGAGTAACAGCAGTTCACTTAATAATATTATATTACTGCTGTTTTTTTTGTCAGGCTTTAAATAATTTTATCTTTATCCCAGCTGCTGAAGTGTTTTGTCAGCCACGTTGCCTTTAATCGGTATCTTCTTGCTGCAACTGCAAGGCACTGGACTAGAGTTGAGATTTTTAATAAGAGTTGGAGTCAAAGAAATGTGGAGAATTAAGGTGAGGAGAGAGCAACTGGAAGGAAGAAGAAATGAAGACTGCCCCACCCAGGCTGATGGAAGAAAATATTCACTTGAAAGGTGCACTATGTGCTGACATGCATTTTTTAAGTTTATTACAGGTATGCTGTAGTTGTCTAGGGAAAGGTGGGATCCTCCTCATTTTAAATTATGATAACAGATGCTATTCTCAGATGAGCGATATTTCTTTTTCTTCACAGAACTCTGCTGACAAGATAATTAGGAGACCAACGATATGGCCCAGAGTCTGCAATATTGAAATGAGATCTGCCCAAAATTGGACCAAAGATGGAGGCTCAGAAGAGGTGGAAAACCCATATACAAGTGATAAAGCAAAATATGGATGTAATCTTTAAAAATGCAAACACGCAGGCACACTTTTTAATTATGGCAGGCCAAAGTAACACTTTCATGGAAGACACTGTATATTGTGGCTTACTGGTATGTAGAGCATTTTGAATTTTGGTTTGGACTGTTTTCAGCCCAGTGTTTTTAGTGCTCCGGGAGTAGTTAAAATACACAGAGCTTGAACTCCTGATTGCTCTTAGTGAGCTTTATTAATCCACAAGGATGTAATAACTGCCATGTAGCAGACTTTACTTCTGTAAGGCCTCTTTTGACATAAATATTTTACCACTAAATTCTTTTATTGGTACTTTTAAACATAAAAGCCAGTTAAAACAATCGGTAGGCTCTGGTAGCGCCAAAACGACTGTAGAGAGACACTTGAATGGACAAACTTAGAGTTTGAGGAGACTGCACCCCAGTATTATTATATTGGTTTTTGATTAAATATAAATTATGATGGTTATGATGGTTTTTATCTAAAAGCATGAAAGGGTGATGATGGTTGTTATGAATCTTTAGATATTGCTTAAATGGGGCCCTGGCAAGTGAAGGTAATTATGAGACCTCTCGAACAATATGAAGCAATGGATTAGTCCTAGAACGTTTATAATATTGCTTAAGTTCTGCTATATAAAGAAGGAAAATGATGGCATTGCCAAACACGATGCAGCAAAACTATTAATTTGAAATCTTTCATTCAGCTGCAATGAAGCTCTACTAATATGGCTTTGGCAGTGAAATAAAATCTATACGGAAACTCTTACATTTGCAAAGCACAAAGCTGAACCATGTGTTATTAGACTGGTTCACTGGGAGTCCATGGACATTATGCTTCTGAGGCTATTTTCTTGAAAATTATCTTGGACCACAGGCGCATAAAAATCTTTATTAAGGTTACCTGTAGAATTTTGAGCCGAATATTGTCCTACAGATGATCTCCATGCAAAGGAGAAATTCCGCTAACTGTACTAATAAGAAACAGATGCAAATTGTGACCCTATTAGCTTGTATCAGCAATGGTACTTGAAATCTTTTGAGGAACTTTGAGCTGGACTTACTAAAGGGAATATTGTTGTTGATCTTGCTGGTCCAATGGCATACTTATGAATTAAATTAATGAGCCTTAAACAGGGCTACTTCAGCTCCCCATGGTCAGTCAGCACCCAGCCAGCCACCACCAAGACCAGGACACCAGCCTGCAGTTCCTTGAAGCTGCCTGCCCTTGAACAGGGCTGCTTCAGCTCCCCATGGTCGGTCAACACCCAGCCAGCCACCGACCAAGACCAGGATGCCTGCCTGCAGCTCCTTGGAAGCTGCCTGCCCTTGAACAGGGCAGCTTCAGATCCCCACAGTCGGTCGGCTCCAGCCACCGACCGACCGAGACCAGGACACCTGCCTGCAGCTTCTTGGAAGGTGCGGTGACAGCACAGTCAATCAGAACATGGGCTCTTCCAGCAAACCTGCTCCGATTGGCCAGGACTTTTCCACTGCTTTTGCCACCTGGCCTTTTTACAAATAGATTTAGCTGCAACTAAGCAAAATTCAAGTGTCTAATAGAAGGATTTCAACTGTATTAGCTGGATTGTAATTTCTACTACTGTTTTAAAGTGCTTACAGCTCATCTGTTGTTTCCTTGCTCCTGCACCACCACCCCCATCCATGTACTCTGCCTTGGCACTGAAAAGTCTAACTCTCCTTTGTCTTGCTGAATTGCTCAGTCTAAACCTGTCCTGCCTCTATGCTATTTAAACCTTGATATTTTTCTTCTTCCATCTGCTTGCACTTGAACAGGCTGCTTCACCTCCCCACAGTCGGTCGGCAGCCAGCCAGCCACCGACCGAGACCAGGATGCCTGCCTGCAGCTCCTTGGAAGGTACGGTGACAGTGCAGCCAATCAGAACACTGGTGCTTCCAGCAACCCGCCCAATTGGCAATGACTTTTCCCTGCTTTTCCCACCTGGCACTTTTTACAAATAGATTTAGCTGCAACTAAGCAACATTCAAGTGTCTAATAGAAGGATTTCAACTGTATTAGCTGGATTGTAATTTCTACTACTGTTTTAAAGTGCTTACAGCTCTTCTGTTGTTTCCTTGCTCTACCCCCCATCCAAGCACTCTGCCTTGGCGCTGAAAAGTCTAACTCTCCTTTGTCTTGTTAAATTGCTCAATCTAAACCTGTCCTGCCTCTATGCTATTTAAACCCTGAATTTTTCTTCTCCAGCTGTCTGCCCTTGAACAGAGCTGCTTCAGCTCCCCACAGTCGGTTGGCACCCAACCAGCCACTGACCGAGACCAGGACACCCGCCTGCAGCTCCTTGGAAGGTGTGGCGACAGCACAGTCAATCTGAACATGGCGCTTCCAGCAAACCTGCTCTGATTGCCCAGGACTTTTCCCCTGCTTTTGCCACCTGGCGCTTTTTACAAATAGATTTATTCTGCAACAAAGCAAAATTCATGTCTAATAGAAGTTTTTTTTTTTATGGCTAGTTTTCCATTAGCAGGTTATACAGATCTGCCACTAGAGGGATCTTGTTCTTTCATTAAAAAAAAAGTCTACCCTCTTAAAGTCACGGTTGCTTTACTTGCTATATACCTTCCTTTGTACTGCCTCTGTACAAAATCCTATTTTGTCGAAATTTTTTCTTTCACTACCTCCCTGCCTGTTTCTTTTTTTCTTTGTTTTGCCTACACCAGCTGTGAGTTCCTCCCCACCTGCTCCTTCCCCTTCTCTCCCTCCTTGTCCTTCCTCCTTGTTCTCTCTCCCAGGCCCCTGCCACCCCACCCCGTACCACTATCTACTTAATCAATTCCAGCAGTACCTTGGGAATGCTCCATTTTTCGACAAATCTTCCCATGGCCTCCACTTGAAATACCTGACTGCTTCTTAACACCACTAAGATTGGTCTTAAAGCCAGCCTATCCCTACTGTACCACATTGCATATCATCTGGACTGTCATATGGACTCTACCTACTGCCTATACGCTTAAAAGGAAACACAAATTATCACTACTGGACCTGCACCTCTGTTCAATGAAGCTCCTCCTACTTCTCCTACTGAACTTGGGCAATGAGCATCCAAACCCTGGCCTGGGCTGTTCAAGCCTTCTGAAAAGGCAGGAACCCTCACCATCGCAACCATTAACGTCTGCTGCCTGTTACCAAAGCTTGATGCACCCAAGCCTTTATCAGCCAACATAATCCTGACATACTTGCTGTAGTTGAAACATGGCTAACTCAAAAGTTCCTGATCTGGTAATTACCATACAGGGCTACAATGTTTTCAGACTGGACCATGTCTCTAAAAGGGAGGGCTGTGCCATCTACATTAAGGATAATCTCCTGGGGCACCTTGTTCCAACCCTCTGTCCCTGCCTCCTCAGCCCAGCTTCTACCCATTAAAATTCTTCTAGGTCCCAATCAAAAGCCCTCACCATTGTCTCTGTATATATTCTACCTCGAGATCAAGATCTTGGCATCAAGGAAGTTCTTAACGTCAGCTCCCAACCTCCTGGCTCTGAACACATTCGGCTTGGTGATTTCAATATAAACTGGCTCACATCCGATGTCTACACTCATAAAGATGCCTTGCAGCTGCAAACCACTCACAATTGGTCACCACACCAACTCAGATAAATTACAAAACTGGCACCAGTACCCTGCTTGACTGGGTTCTCACCAATCACCCTACCAGGATCTCTCATACCTCCATTCTCCCAGACTCTTTCAGTGACCACTCCCGGTTATATGTGAATGGTCTAATAAATTTCTAAAGCCACCCTATAATCATTACCAGCATAGTCCTCCCCAGTGGTGAACTTACCCATCTCAAGCAGTACCTATCCTTGCAACACTGGCTGCCCATATACATGGCAATGGATGTTAACCTTGTCCTCGGCTACTTCATCACCGCTCAATAAGGCCTGTGACCTCTTCGCCCTTCAAAAATTTGAAAACAAAAGTCCTCTGTCACCCTTGGATAACTGCAGAGTTCCTTTCCAGCTGAAATATAGGGACCACCTGTGGGCAGTGGCTAAAGCCACAGGCAAACAATTTGACATCCAAAATACAAACATGTCCGTAATGCCTGCATAAAATCCATTCGTCTCACAAAAGCTCATATTATAAGACGTCCTCACCAACACCTGGGGAAATGGTCGTGCTTTCTGGGACAATATCAAGGACATTATTGGGAAACAATCAAAGTCCCTCCGACCATGTTAATTGTTGAAGGGTCCACTACCCTGATCCCATGGTCATGGAAAATAGCTTTTAACATGGCTTTTACTGACCTCAGAACTGTTCTACCACCTGATTTCTTCACAGTCAGTCACGCCTCTAACACACCCTGCACTCTGTTAAACAATCCTCATTTCTACTTCAAGGAGATTAAGATAACTGAAGCTCACTGCCACCGCCTCAGCCATCTCCACTTCCAGAATCAGCAGTGACACCCTGGACCTTAAGCTGCTATCACTTACACTTGACGAGGTCCTCAGTCCCCTAACTAAAATTTTTAGCCTCTCTCCACACCAGTACATTCCTGAAATATGGAAACTGCCACTCGACCCTGGTCCACAAAGCTGGGATAAGACTTGCCACTCTAACTACTGCCCGATCTCCATATTGCCACCACTATCCAAGGCCCTAGAGCGTATTATTGTGGACCAGCTCACTGATTATTTGGACAAATATAATATTCTGTGCATGCGACAGCACGGTTTTAGAAAAGGGCATAGTACCACCACTGACCTGCTTGAATTTACTGGTACAGTGCATAGCTCCTTGATAAAGGACTTCTTACAGAAGCTGTCTTCATTCACCTCTCAAAGGCATTTGACACGGTCCATCATCGGCTACTCCTTGCTGGCCTTGCACTGACTCAGCCCGCTGGTTCAGAAGCTACCTTGACAACCGGGTCTCAAAGAGCAAAATTGCCAGTGCTATCTCGGACACCTTGCCTGTCCCCTCCGGATCACCTCAGGGTCCATACTGGCCCTCCTTTTCAGCCTATTTTTAAACTCCCTACCACAATCCTGCTCAGAACAAATCATCCTGTATGTGGAAGATGCTGTTGTCTTTCTACGCACAAGGACCTTCACCACTACAACACAGCCTCCAACTCAGATTCAGTGCCGTTGAAACATGGTTCTCCAATCATAAACTAGTCCTCAATCACAAGAAAACCAAGTCATTGCTATTCTGCAGTTCACATAACCATTACAAGCAACACCCCTTGCCATCTCCACCAAGCAGGGACTGTCCTTGAACAAGTTTACTCTTTCAAATACCTAGGATTCTGCTGACCCCAATCTCTCCTATACAGCTCACATTGACAGCATGGCTAAAGCTGCCAGAACATGCCTTGGATTACTGTACAAGCACAGGCAGCACCTCACCCCAGAGGCCCTGAAGATTGCTGTCCAGAGCTCTGTGGTGTCAATTTTGATTATGGCCTCATTATCTATGGCTCCACCACGACATCCACTCCGACGTATAACAACTGCTCTTAAGAAAGCATTCTGACTCACAACTGGTGCCACCACCTCACCCACACCTGTGCTGCTTGTGAACAATCCAGATGGCTCCAACTCTCCAACTGTATAAAGTATCTCACATGTGCTATGGTGGGAAAAATCAACCTTGTCCTCACACCCTGCCTTGTTACATCAAAACACCAACCGACAGAACACCAGGAGCTCGACAACCCAGATTCTATAAGTTCCTTGCTGTTGAAATATGCAGGGCCAATGCTCCTTCACCTATAGGGCTCATCTATGGATGAATGGTCTCAGCCACACCATCTCCTCTGCCTCAGCACTAGGTCAGTTCAAAACCAGGCCCGGCCCATCTCATTACCTCTAGCTCCTGTGACTGCCTCTCTAGATGATGACCTACACAGCTTTAATCATAACTTATATACTGCTTAACCCCAGGCCCCCAGTCCCCTCCCCAGCTCCTGAGGCACCACCTCAAATTTCAGGTCTTCATACCACCTCATTAGTCTCTCCTTGCACCATTACAGCACTTATCCCTCCCACCCTGACCCCTTTTTCTTCTATCACTCCTCATTTATTTTTCAGAAAATGCCTCTGACTGCATCTGCATCCTCCCTCTCCTCTCATCCCTGTTTCTCTGTCACCCTGGGTGCCTGACCCTACCCATTCCTTGTGGGCATATCGTCCTAGCTGTTCACCATCTTACTATAGCTGCCTCTGTTAACTACCTACACTCTCCTCCTTCCTCCTCTACACCTTACTCTTCCTATAATTGACCCCTTTCAGTAGCACTGTTGTACATGAATTGTTTACTGTTATTACACTGTTGCTTCCTTGTTGTTTGTTATTTCTGACGTGGAACCTTTGTAAAAGAGCCTTGGCTCAAAGGTACTTGTAATCCTAGAGTAAATAAATAAATAAATAAAAATAAAATAAATTGAGCGGCACAATGATTATCTTAATGACTATCCTAATGAATGTTTCTTATAGCTGAATAGCTGGACCCTTTGTATAAATGGTACCACAGATTTTATTTTAGATAAAATAGATTTGTGTGCCTTGTTATACTCAGAGGTACATGAATGAAGGAGACACTATTTTCTTAAGTATGGACTGTATGTATCAGTGAAAATTTGAGCGATATGCTTAATGCACAGAGAACTTTATTGGTGAGATAAGCGGTTGTGAACTGCTAAATAGGTGTTTCATGTGCTTATCTGCATGATGTTTTCTAAGGTCTTTCCAATAGTTTTTTTAAATACTTTGTACTATGTTTAAAGTACAAGAATCTTCTAATGGCACATACATTTTACTTTATAGACAATAAAATGTGTAGCATTAAGACAAGATGAAGCCTTACAGCAACATAGGATTTTATGCTACTCAAAGGACAGATAATTATAATTATGGTGAAAGTACATGTGAAATACATGGAAACTGATAAAGTCCTTTGGGAAATGTTTTAATAGTGCTTAGGACAAAATTAATTGTGATTTAACTTACAAGAACATTGAGAATTTAGTTTTAACATATGATAGTGAATGTCACACGATGATTACACAATTTATAGTTTATGGACAACCATTAATATTATAAAGGATAAGGGGCTGATTTCAAGATGGCCAGTGTAACTTGCACACAGTTGTGAGTTATGCTGGTCACCTCTATGCCAGGAACCCTACGCCGCATTCCAGAAATGGCAGGGTCCCGCAACTGTGACATGCTAGATACGCTATGCGTGTGTCAGAAGCCCATGAATGGCATATTGCAGCTGCATGTCACAGCTGGCAGTGAGCAACAAGTGGCCCCCCAGAACCTCCCACCCCAGACCACTGCAGCACACATCAGCATGGGGGGGACAGGGACATATGGCAAAGGCATTCAGGGTGCTACTGGACCACCCCAGGGGTCCCTAACAATCTAGGGTTTGGGGCATGGGGTTGACACATGTGGGGCCAGAGGGACAGCATGGCACCATTGTTGCAGCACCACATGGCTACATACAATGATGCCAGCCATTGGATGCCACTTATGACAGCTCCAAACTGTCATAGATTCTCTATGCCACTGCAGGTTTGGGAATTGCAACTGTGGGTTATGACACCTGCCCACCTGTAATTGGGCTTTGTGCATGTCATAATCTGCAGTTTCAATAGGCATCAGCGGCTGCAGTGTAAGTAGTGTCCTAACTTGTGATGGTCACAGCCTGCAGAAGCACTGTGCAGGACACCTCTTGGAATAGGGTCTGGTGTAACACTTGATGTAAGTCATGAGATATGCCATGGGGTTTGGTGTATCTCAGCTTACGCCAGCATAGCCCCTCTTGGAATCAGGCCCAATTAACTTAATATTCAACCTATGTTACATCGATCTGATCAAACTTGTTAATTTATTATATATGAACAGACCTAGGGATGTACATGCCTGATAATTGTATTGATATTTAGTACTGTGCCTGGTGTACAAATTTTTATCAATGTTCATCTTAATGTGCATTTAAAGTATCTTTTTTTGTTTGCTAAATTGTAATGACCAAAATGGTGGAACGATAAATACATAAACTACAAAAAAATGTGAGAATGAACCTGCTAAATACAGTCAAAAAAACTTTAGAAACAGTTGTATCTTTTTCAAAGATCATAGATTTACAAAAGGTTACATACTAAGGACAAATAAGATTAAATGCAAGTAAAGTATAAAGGAACAGAGAGTCCAAAATAAGATAAAAAAGTCCTTCTAGAAAATCAAAACAACAATCGAATTATGACAACCAACAAAACATGAACAAAGAATGAAAATGTAAACAGAGTGCAATAGTTTTAATTTAAAGTTTGTTTAAAAACATATTTATTTAACTTAGCTTTTATTTAAATATAGTTGATATATTATAATGTTGTTCTAATCTATTTATGTATATGTTTTATGTACAGCGCCTTGGTTGTGAAAGCAGCTATATAAATAAAGCTGATTTGATATGATTTTGATTTGATATTATGAGTGTCTTGTATCAACAAGTACCATACCAGTGGAAACAGGAGTGGATGATAACTAACAAAAGGTGTATAAACAAGGACACTGTAAACAGAGTGTAATACGTTTAATATTATGTATTTTGTGTATTTATATGTATGTGTAAGTGTAAATATTTATGGCTGTGATGTCTGTGTGTATTTAAATTGTAATAACATAACCTGTTAAGCAATAAACTTTTGATTTGATTTGTCTATCTATTAAATATTCTATTATACTATTATACCATATTATATATATTCTCAGCCAAATCTTAAAACATCATGCATTTGTCATCCACAAGTATGATATATTTATTAACTGACCTACTGTACACACTATAAAATATCTGAGAATTCAGTAAGATTTACGATACTTGCATTACATATAGAACACTTGATACATCAGGAAGAGCCAATTTATTCAGTCTGCACACAAACATTTCCTTCAAAGTTATACCATGGTTTACCTCTTGGAAGACCTTATTAAACATGTTAAGTCCATTAGATTGCACTGAAAATCAGATTTGACCACCTGCCCACCCCCATTACGTTAAAACATGCCGCTTATCAAAACAATTATTTGGTAAATACTTAAATTTGCCAGCTAACATAAAACATTTTACTGACAATCTTGGTAAGGAAGCAGGAGGTCTTTATGCTGGAAGACACCAATCCAGTTATGGTTCTTTTCTAAAGCATTGTCATTCATGTAGCATTTTTAGCTTGGATCAGGTATCAGTCCACGTTCTTTCACGAACTTAGCAAAAGTGCAAAATTCATGGCTACATGCTTTTGCTGGTGCATGATGATGTCTAGAAGTCCTTTCTTGTCACTCCTTGACACTCTCATGCTGCCCAAGAGATAAATTTCAGAAACCACTGTAAGCCATGTTTATGCAAAAGCAAACAGGTCTTTTTTCTCTGTTTCAAGGTAAGAAGAATTGCACATGTCCAGGGCAGGAAGCAAAGACAAGTATCCTTCAGACCTCTTTGTCTTGTAATGAAGTAGGAAATTCAACCCACTTTCTGGATTTTATCTTAGGTTCTTTGATTAAAAGTTCAAACATATTTACCAGAATGTTACTCTATATTTATAGCTGTCTAGCTGGTTACTGTGGCTTTGTCATAAAAACATTCCAAGATGTCAATGTGTGCCTCTTTAAGTTATGGTCATCATTTTCCTTGAAGTACATCTCTTCATTTCATGCCCACTGAATCTATAGTTCTGTGAGGAAATTTTCATTTTTTATTAACTCTTTCTCACTCTAGTATACTTAGGCATCTTAAACTGTTTCTTTTCCAAGCATTAATGCAGTCAATGCACATTAGCCAGCCTGCATGTTTCTCAAAGAAGAGATCTTTGGCATGTTTACACAGGAGTTCCACAATTAGAATACATTTGCAAAGGCATGAGAAGTAATAATAGAAACATAGAATTTTGACGGCAGATAAGAACTGTTTGGCCCACCTAGTCTGCCCATTTCCTACCTAATGGCTAAGCTGCAGATCTTAGTTAACTAACAGCCTATTTCTTCCTACCCTCCACTAGAATTTCCTTAGGTCTGTCCCATGCATTCTTGAATTCCCCACTGTTTTTGACTCCACTACCTCCTCAGGAAGGCTGTTCCATGTATCCACAACCTCTCCATGAAAAAATACTTCCTCACATTACCTCTGAGCGTTCCTCTATCTTCAAATTGTGCCCCTTGTTCTTGCACTTCTTTTTCTAAAAGATGCTACCTCTTGGACTTTGTTGATTCCTAAAGGTACTTGAAAGTTTCTATCATGACCCCCCAAGGGTATACATATTAGCTCCTTTAATCTCTTTTCATATGTCTGCAAAGAACAAACTATAACTCAATTTAGGACCTGAAACCTGGTAAGGCATAATACTGGTGGGGACTTGTTAGGGCAGCTATGCTTTCTACAAAGTTTCATTTTTTCTCCTTATTGGCATCAAGCAGAGAATTGCAGGATTCCATTAAAAGTGTAGTAATTTTATAACCAGAGGAAGTGAGATACAACTGAATTTGCTTGATTGCTGAGGTTGAGACCTAGGATTTGGAAGGATATTTTTGCAACATTTTAAAAGTGTCCTGCTGGCTGAGAAGTTAAGTTTTTATCCCTGGTTTCACTGAAAGGTTTTGTGTATTGGAATCAGACAATACAGAGTGCCTACATTGAAAGGCCTGCTTACATCACAGGTGTCACTAGTCAATCAATTGGCTCTGGTGGGTTTCATCACTGTGCTGTCTTAGGCATCCTTCACAGTTAGAAGCCAGTCAGACTGACTTTGATTTGTCTGTTGGAAGCTGAGAACCTGCTACACTGAAAGAACAAACGATAACTCCATGTAGGACCTGGAAACCTGGTAAGGCATAATACTGGTGGGGACTTGTTAAGAAGGAGCTACACTTTCTACAAAAGTTTCATTTTTTTCCTTATTGGCATTAAGCAGAGAATTGCAGGATTCCATTAAAAGTGTAGTCATTTTATAATCAGAGGGAGTGAGATACAACTGAATTTGCTTGATTGCTGAGGTTGAGACCTAGGATTTGGCAGGATATTTTTGCAATATTTTAAAAGTGTCCTGCTGGCTGAGGAGTGAGTTCATTTTTATCCTGGACTCAGTAGAGTGGTTTGTGTAGGAGCCATGGTCTAGTAAATTGTGGTGTTAGTTGAATTACTATAAAGGGAAGTACTCACCAGAGTGGTGGAACAGTTGTGTATTTGATTGTTTCTAACAGTCACCAGTGGTTATGGACTACCTGCCCACCTCTTCCCCACACCCCACACCCCAGGCATGGCATTCTTTATAGCCACAGTTCTGAAATCACTTCCTCAACAGGTCTTGGGCAGAACTATCATATTCTTAATAACCCAGCACAGTGCAAAAGGGGTAGGTACACATCACAAATAATAATATATATAACATATATATATATATATATATATATATATATATATATATTACATATTGTCTATTATAAGGAGAGGGACAACATGTGGGGAGTGGTGCAATGCACTGGCTGTGGGGCAGCAGTTTTCCGGAGACATTCTGGAAACTGCAATGCTGTCCCATTTGCAGGCAACTGTCAGTTTGAAGGAGGAGGTTGCCCACCTCCAGGCTGAACTAGCAAGGACTAAGGAGGCCTCCCTTCCAAACAGCACCACTGCCACAACCACTGCCTCAGAGGTTGGCAAGTATAAAAAGCAGTTGGACCACAGTGGGTTCTGGGAGGGTGTGGGTGGTGGACCAGAGGCGAAGCCCCTTAGTTGTACCTCTACACAAATCATATGCCATTCTGGCAGAGCAAGGTTCCTCTATGATGGCACCCTCAGTGGAGACCCAGAAGAATTCTGAGGACATCCACAAGGGAGACCCACAAAAGGGTGGCAAGGGACACCACAGGGGAAGGAAACAGCTTCTGATAGGGACCCAATTGTTAGTGGGGTAAAACTGGGGAAGGGAGAGGAGAAGGAAGTAAGGTGCCTGCCTGGTGCCATGGCTTGAGGGACAGGAAGTGAATCCTCAGGATTGCAGAAGCAGCATCAGAAGAGTGAACTAGATATCATAGTCTGCCTTGGGACAAATGACCTAGCTAGGCATGGGATCAGTGCAGTGCAGAATGAATTTGTGGAGTTGGGAGGGAACTCAGATGGGTAGCAAACATGGTAATCTTCTCAGAGGTGCTACCAGTCCATGGCAGGAGTGAGGCTAGGGTACTGCACACCATGCAGTTTAATGAATGGTTGCAAAACTGGTGCAGAGCACAGGGCTTTGGCTTCATTGGGGACTGGGGTCCACCTGGAGAGATAAAGGTCTATACTGGCACAATGGTCTGCATCTGTCCACGAAGGAACCAAGCTCCTAGGTGACAGGGTTTAAATGCTTCCTGGCAGCTTTTAACCAGCCAAGGGGAGGCGCTGATAAAAGGCAGGACATTTCAAGCCTCCCCACAAAACATGGCAGGTAGTAAGGTAAACACTGAGGTACAGAGCTCAACACAGGGCAGGACAGGGGTAAATGGAAAATAGACAAGGGCAATAAGAGCAGGGATGGGGAAAAAGGATAAAGCTAACATTAAATGGAGGGCAATGAGTACCAATGCCCGTAGTCTGGGAAACAAGCTTCCTGAGCTAGTAGCCCTGATAGAAGATGAACAATTGGATATTGTGGCAGTCATGGAAACATGGTACACTGAGAACCATGACTGGGATGTCAACATACCAGGGTGCACAATCTACAGAAGGGACAGGGACGGTAAGGAGGGGTGTAGTAGCTCTATGCATAAGGGAAGGGATCAAAGCTACAGAACTAAAAAGTAAAGGGGGAGGACAAGAGGCACTCTGGGTCACCTTGGAGACAAGGAATGCATCACAATCCACACAGGGGTTGTATACAGACCCCGTCTCAAGGGAGGAAATGGACAATAAAATGATAGAGGACATTCTCAAAATGGCTGAAAAAGGGAGATACTGTTGATGGGGACCTGAATATGCCAGTTGTTAACTGGATAACATGTTCTGCAGCCACATCCAAGAGCAGGGTCATTCTCGATGCCGTGCAGGGGGGTAGTACTTTAGACAGCTGGGTGTTGGAACCCACTCGGGAGGAGCAATACTAGATCTGGTACTCAAATGGAGAGAGATCACAAATTTAGAAGTCAGTAGACATCTGGGAACAAGTGACCACTGCACAGTGTGCTTCACAATGAGCACAACCATGGAGATAAGCCATACAAAACAAGTATACTGGACTTTAGAAGGGCTGACTTTGGCAAAATGGGTGAATACCTGAAGAATGCACTAGCAAATGACCAAAAGGAGGGGTAGAGAACAATGTAGAAAAATCAAAACTGCCATCATAGAGGCAACAAGCCTTTGTGTGAAACAAATAAAGAAAATAAAGTGGAGTAAAAACCACTATGGTTCTCAAAATAGGTGGCAGGAAGGTTAAGGAGAAAAGGCTGCATTCAAAAAGTATAAGGAATCACAGAAGGAGCACGACAGGGAACTGTATCAATTAAAGCAGAAAGAAGTGGGGAGGGCAGTCAGAATAGCAAAGGCCCAAACCGAGGAAAAATAGCCAACTCAGTTAAGAAGGGGGATAAAACCTTTTATAGGTACATTAGGAGCATAGAAAGGTTAAGGAGGGATAGTGAAGATTAATAAAGGAGAGGGAGGTGGGGAGACAGTGTAAAGACAGAGATATGCTGAATGAATACTTTTGCTCAGTATTCACAAAAGAAGATGAGGAGGAGTTACCTAAACCAGACAATAGAAGCACTCTTGGGGGGTTGACACAGTCCATTCACAGAAGAAAGAGTCCTGAAAGAACTTCTAAAACTCAAGGTGGACAAAGCAATGGGGCCTGATGGGATTCACCCCAGAATCCTAAAAGAACTAAGGGAGGACCTAGTGACACCACTGACCATGCTTTTTAACAAATCATGGCAGGATGGGGTGGTACCTGAGGACTAGAGGAGGGCAGTGTGATTCCCTTCACAAAAGTGGGAGCAAGGCAGATGCAGGAAACTACAGACCTGTAAGTTTGACCTCAGAGGTAGGGAAAATGATGGAATCACTTCTGAAAGAAAGAATTGTTGAGTACCTAGAGGCCAATGGGGCACAGGACCCAAAGCAGCATGGATTTACAGCAGGAAGGTCATGTCAGATGAATCTAATTGATTTCTTTGACTAAGTGACCAAAGTAGTAGACCAGGAGGGGCTGTGGATATGGCCTACCTAGACTTTAGCAAGGCATTTGACACAGTCCCATAAAAGATTAATAACCAAGTTAGCCAGCCTGGGAGTGGGTCCCAGGGTGGTAGCCTGGGTTGCAAAATTGGCTGCACAAACAGGACACAGAAGGTAATAGTGAATGGAACACATTCTGAAGAAAGGGGGTTACTAGTGGAGTACCTCATGGCTCAGTACTGGGTCCAGTCCTCTTTAGCATCTTTATAGGTGACATTGCAGAGGGTCTGAGGGAAAGGTGTGCCTCTTTGCTGATGGCACAAAGATCTGTAACAGAGTTGATACACAAGAGGGGTAGAAAAGATGAGAAGGGACTTGGCAAGGTTGAGGGATGGTCAGACATATGGCAACTTAGATTCAATGAAAAGAAGTGTAAAGTAATGTACCTGGGAAACAAAAACTCTGGAGAAGAGTACAAAATAGCAAGGAGGTACTAACAACAACAAAATGGAAAGGGACCTGGGGTATTCATATCAGATGACCTAAAGGTGGGTAAGCAATGTGAAAAGTCGGTAAGGAGAGTCAGGAGGATACTGGGATGCATAGGAAGGGCATCACAAGTAGAAAAAGGAAGTGGTTATCCTCTATACAGACAGTTGGTGAGACCCCATCTGGAGTACTGTGTGCAGTTTGGAGACCTCATCTATGCAATGACATAGACAGGATGGAAGCAGTCCAGAGGAGGGCAACTAAAATGGTGCAGGATCTGCAGCAGAAACCATATGAAGAGAGACTGAGAGAGTTTAATATGTATACTCTTGATGAAAGGAGGGACAGGGGACGTAATAGAAATGTTCAAGTACCTGAAGGAATCAACAAAGTCCAGGAGGGTTGCATCTTTCAGAAAAAGAGTGTGTAAGAACAAGGGGCACATTTAAAGATAGAGGGGACAGCTCAGGGGTAATGGAGGACATTTTTTTTCACCGGAGAAAGTGGTGGATACATGGGACAGCCTTCCTGAGGAGGTCGTTGGGTCTAAAACAGTGGGAAATTCAAACATGCAGGGGACAGACACAAGGCAGTTATAGTGGGAGTTGCTGGAAGTAGGCTGTTGGTTAACTAGAATCTGCAGCTTATCCAGTAGGTAGGGAAATGGGCAGACTGGTGGGCCAAGTGGTCTTTATCTGCTGTCAAAGTCTATGTTTCTATGTTTTATGTTTCTGGTGTAGACCCCGCACCATTTTAATTGCCCTCCTCTGAACAGCCACCATCCTGTCTATGTCCCTGCAGAGATGGGGTCTCCAGAACTGCACACAGTATTCCAGATGGGGTCTCACCAACTGTCTGTACAGAGGGTGAACAACTTTGTTTTCTACTGGTGATGCCCTCCCTATGGATCCCAGTATCTTGCCAACCCTCCTTACTGCTTTCTAACATTGCTTGCTTACCTAAGGTCATCTGATATGACTACCCCAGGTCCCTTTCCATTTTTTGTTGTTAGTATCTCACCCCCACTGTGTGCTCTTTCCCTCAGTTTTTGTTTCCAGGTCATTACTTTGCACTTCTTTGCTTTGAATCTAAGCTGCCATACATTTGACCATTCCTCCAACCTTTCCAAGTCCTCTTCGCATCCTTTCCACCCCACCTAACTGTATCAATCATCTACAAAGAGACATACTTTTCCTTCCAGTCCATCTGCAATGCACATATAAAGACATTAAAGAGGACTGGTCCCAGTACTGAACCCTGCTTACCCTGCTAGAAACCCCTCTTTCAGAGTGGACTCCATTTACTATTACCCTCTGCATCCTGTTTTCCAGCCAATTTGTTACCCAGGCTACCACCTTGGAGCCCACTTCACAGCTGGCTAACTGGTATATTAGTCTTTTGTGTGGAATGTGTCAAATGCCTTGCTAATGTCTTGGTAGGCCATATCCACAGCCCCTCCTGATCTATTATGGTCACCCAGTCAAAGAAACCTATTAGATTCATTTGACACAACCTTCCTGCTATGAATCCATGCTGCCTTGGGTCCTGTGCCACACTGGCCTCTAGGAACTCAAACTAACAGGTCTGTCGTTTCCTGCCTGTGTCTTGCTTCCACTTTGTGAAGGGTAATCACATCCACCCTTCTCCAGTCCTCAGGTACCACACCATCCTCCCATGATTCGTTAAAGGGTAGTCAGTGGTGTCACGAGTTCTACCCTTAGTTCTTTTAGAATTCTTGGGTGAATCCCATCAGGCCCCATTGCTTTGTCCACTTTCAGTTTAAGAGTTCTTTCAGAACCCTTTCTTCTGTGAATGGATTGGTATCACCCTCCCTATCCAGAGTGCTTCTATTCTTTGATTTAGGTATCTCCTGCTCCGCTTCTGTGAATACTGAGCAGAAGTATTCATTCAGTATTCCTGCTTTATCACTGTCACCCTCTGCCCATCCTCCTTCCCTTTATTAAGCCTCACTATCCCTCCCTTGGTCTTTCTTTTGCTCCCTAATGTACCTATAAAATATTTTATCCCCTTCTTAACTGACTTGGCTATCTTTTCTCAGTTTGGGCCTTTGCTATTCTGACTGCCTTCCTGTTTCCTCTGCTTTAACTGGTACAGTTCTCTGTCCTGCTTCTTCTATGTTTCCTTATACTTCCTTAACCTTCCTGCCACCTCTTTTGAGAACCATAGTGTTTTTTTTCTTCCATTTGTTTTGTTGATTTGCTTCACACAAAGGCTTGTTGCCTCTGTGATAGCTATTTTGATTTTTCCCCATTGTTCCTCCACCCCTCCTTCTTGCCCATTTGCTAGTGCTTTTCTGAGTCACTCTCAATACTATAACTTAATAAACTCAAATTGTGCTCTCAAATTAAAATATATTTGTATCTTAGCCTAATATTTCTTACAGGAGGGCATTTGAAGAAAAGGCTTGGCAACCTTCACAAGTATACACTATTGGCCAGGAATGAAAGGGGACTATGGCTGAGATATACACATTTTTGTGAGGAGTTAACTGGGTGGATTGCAGAGACTTGTTAATGAAGATCAGGGCACTGTGTCCTGAAGGGTATCACCCTATATGGGTGAGTATTATTGAGTGACTCAGTGTGAGCAACTAAATAATACAGCTTGTGTGTAGGGTGACCACTGAGACAGAGCGAAAGATCCTGTATAGCAGATGTAGCAGTGACCTACTCTAGTCATACTAGGATATAGGCAGGCATGTAGCAAAACCCTGCCGAGCTGGCTGTTTGGTGTAGTAGCTAGAACCCCACCTGTAGAGCCAGAGGACCCGGGTTTAGGTCCCACAGTAGGATGAAGAATTTTTTAAGTCCACCCCAGAGATGATTATAATTAATTTGAGGGGTGCGGGGGGCATGTTCCAACAAATTGGGGTTCAGCGGGTTTGACCCCAGCAAAAAAAAAGTATTTGAATTGCTGTTTGTTGAACAGCTGAGGAACATCACTGTTTGCAGCAGTCATTGTTTTTGGGTCACCTTTTCTGTGTTGGGCAATGTTTTAGTCACGGTTTGTGTGCTGTGTGGAAAGTGATTCACTGTTATCACATAAATCTGTCTTGAGGAAATGGGTGGAGACAGGTGGGAGAGATTCATGAGGCATGTAAACAAGTTATTCTTCACAGAGCAGGTGGTGGATGAATGGTATAAACAGCTCAGAGAAGTGGTGAAGCCAAGACTGTGATGGGTTTAAACTTGGGACTGACAGATATACTGCATATACTCAAATATATATCCAGTTGTTGATGCTAAACATAGGCCCCAAGAAGGGTGACTTGACTTATCTGCAGTGTTAACAATGGCAAACTATTATTGCAACTGTGTAACCTAATATTTTGTTCAGTTCTTTCCACAAGGACGGATTATGTGCCTGATTTTGGTTACAGACTAGATTTTGTAATCCAATTTGGGCAGCAAAATTTTGTTTGTAATTTTGTTGAAATTGACATGGTAAAGGAGATTGTCATATATGAGGTTGACTTACAGCTAAGTATATTATGGTGGTGTGGTAGCACCACTATAATTAGGGTTGAGCAGGAATTTCTATTTTAAAGCCCAAACATTGCACTTTAATCGATTTACAACTGTTCAGCTAATTTGCATGAAAGTTTGCATGGGTGGTCTTGGGAGCAAGATCCTTTGACATGCTAAGTTTCTTTTGGTCGGATGTGCAGATTCCAAGATATAGATAGCAAAAGAAAATTACAAAATTGGGGTGTTTTTTTTGTCATCACCTACCACTGAGAAGGTCTGGAATTTTGTTCTGAAATTTTCAGGCTAGAAAGAGTTTGTCCCATAATGATGCCTTCTGATGGTTTGGTGAAAAATGTGAATCTGTTCCAAAGTTACATGGTTTTAAAATTTTGTTCTGGAGCATGCAGTAAGGTTTTGGATGTAGCTTTGAACAAAAGAATTTGCTCCATTGTTCATATGGGGTAATCTTTAGAAGGAAAAATTCTGTTTTGTATGGCAACCATCTTATTTCTGATTTTTCTTCAAAACAGTTTTTGAAAACCCATAAAAGTGGCATCCTGCAGAGACACCAACACATGTATCATGCTAATCGGGGCCACGTTAGATGGATTCTGCAGTGGCTTTTGGAAAAATGACCCAGATATGTGTTTTTAATACATTTTAAAATAGTTTTATGGACTCAATTTCCTTTTTCATATGGCTATACAAAATGCAATTGAGCAATATAAAAAGATCCCTTCATATGAAAAAGAATTTGAACTTAGCAGTTTTTTCTGACTCTTTTTCATATGAAGGCATCCTTTTCATATGAATGAAAAAAATGTAAGAAAAAGCTTTCCTTCATATGAAAAAGAATAAAAACTACATCCAAATTATTTTTTCTTATGAAGGATCCTTTTCATATGATTTATTTTTCATGTAAATGAAAAGGATGCCTTCATTCGAAAAGAGATTTTGGACTTAACTTTTTCTGATTCTTTTCTTTATAAGAAGGAATCTTTTTCGTATGAGTTTTTCTTTTATACAGAAAAGAATGCTCATACAAAAAGAATTTGGGCATTTTTTTCTGATTAATTTTTCATATGAAGGACTTTTTTCATATAGGTTTTCATTCATACAAAAGGGTGCCTTCATATGAAAAAATATTTTGACTTAGTTTTTTCCTGGATCATTTTTCAGATGAAGGAATCCTTTTTGTATGGGTCTTTCATTCATAAAAAAAGGATGCCTTTAGATGTAAAAATAATTTGACTTAGTTTTTCCCCACATTTCAAATTCAACAAGCCATAACTCCCTCAATATTTGCAGTTAATGGACAATCTACCCAAACAAAGGTCTTAATGAGTACTACAAAAATAACACATAATACCCACCCCAAAAATTTAGGGGCTATATAAAAACACCATCAAAATTAAACCAATAAAAATCCATAGGATAACAGTGGAAGTTACAAGTCATACAACCAACAAATACATAGCTTTTTGGAGAAATGGAAATGCAGGGTTCAGAGACCCTGCACTTCCACCCAACATGTATGTATGCATCTATGGAGGGATGGAAGTACAGGGCTCTAGAGGCAAATGGAAATATTCACACAGGTCCCAAAAGAGGATATAATTATATCATCTCAAAAGTAATGCAATTCTTTGAATAAAATTGTTGGATGCACCAGTTAGGATTCAGATTAAAGGGACAAAAGTTGATTGTCAACCCTAAAATCACTCCATTTTCATAGTTTGCACCGCAGAGCTTCATTAGTGATGGAATAGGGTAAGTGTTAGGGCTGATAACCCTAAGGAGCACCTGAGGTCTGATTTGCAAAGACTCAGGAGATTTGAAACTTAATGGTTTTTCCTTTTGCTGCCTGCAGGATGGGGTGGGGTGTTAGCATTAACAAAGATTTTTTCAGTATATATATATATATATATATATATATATATATATATATATATGTATATATACATATCTTCTTTGCAAAATGTCATTAATACACTAGTTAGGGTTGAAGCGACAAGAGTAGGAAATGTGGTTTTAGGGTTCCCAACCTTAACACCTCACCCCCATCCACCAGACAGCAACAGGAAAAACATTACAGTTCCACCTCTCCTGCATCTTCAGTAATCAGGCATGGGGTGTGCCAAGGGGTTGACAGCCTTAACGCCACCCCATTCTTTTTACGAAAGGAGCGTGTGTAGAGTATATGAGAAAGGGGTGAGCTTTTAGGGCTGACAACCCCAAAGCCCACCACATGCCTCATTAGTGAAGATGCTTTGATATTTCAGCCCTAATTAGTGTATTAACAAAGTTTTTTTGCAAATAATATATACTGTATATATATATATATATATATATATATATATATATACACTGTAGATATATAATTGCAAAAACCTTGTTAATGCATCAGTTAGGGTGGGCACTACAAAGACAAAAGGAGGGAAATTAGGGTGCTAGAGTTTCCAGTTTCAGAATCCCCCACCCCCACTCCTGCAAAGACTGACAGGTGTCAGGGGTGTGCCTTTTGGGTTGTGAGTCATAATGCCCACATTTTATCCCCACCCCAACCCTGCAGACACTGACAGGTGTTGGGGTGTGCTCTTCAGGTCTTCAGCCCCAACATTCATCTCATTCTCCTATACTGTACTTATTTCAGCTTATGTCCTTATTGGATGGGGTGAGTTAGGGCCAAAGACTCCCAAGGCACACCCTGATGCTTGTCAGTGTCTACAGGGTGATGGTGGGGTGGAATGGCATGAGCATTACAGCTGATGGCCCCAAGGCACATCCCAATTCATGCTCGTCTCTGCACAGTGGGGTAAGATTAGGTTGGAAATTCTAATGCCTCATTTCCTTCTTTTGTTGCTATAGTACTCACCCTAACTAATGCATTAATGAAGATTTTTGCACTGAATTTCCTTACTTTTTCAGATAGTACAATAATATATATTTTTTACAGTGGGAGCACAGGGTCCTTTGAACCCAGCACTCCCATCCCTCCACAGATGTGCATATGTATTTGGCTGTGGAAGTGCCTTTAGGGGTGGGAGACCAGGTCCTTAGACCCTGCACTCCCACAGTGTGTCAGGCACCAGCACAGTGCTCACAGAACCTAATCTTCAATGACTTTAGGCGCTGGAGCACATGTCCACAGTATCAGAGGCACCAGCACAGTGGGCCACAGATCTTGTACTACAATGTCTTTAGGGGTGAGAATGCAGGGTCATTCAAACCCTCCACCCTCAGTATCACAAGCAGCAGCACAGCACCCCACAGTCCCTGCACTACAACATCTTCTAGGGGTGGAGCAGGTCTTCAGACCCTGCACTACAATCCCTCCATAGATGCACATATGTATCTAGCTGTGGAAACACAGGGCCTCCATCCCTTGCGCTTCCATGAATAAAGTTACAAGCAGGCATAGTGAAATTGCAACAAATAGTCATAATTGTGCCATCTTAAATAATTTTCACCCCAAATATTCAACATAACTTTCTTATCACCATTCCATAAGAACACAGTACAGAACATTTTAAATCCCCCAAAACATAATTTTATGCAACTGCAACGTCATTCTATGCAACAGGTTTGAAACCACATTTTGGCCAGGATTTGAAAATAACAGCTGTGGCATATGAACATACATACAAACATACGAAGAAGCCAGCAGAAGAAGGTCATTTGGTCTATCAAGTCTGCTCATATTGCAGGGTCCACAGCTTGAGCTAATGTCCCTGCCCTACCTCCCCCTCTCCCATCCTCCCTACCCATGATCCTTACTTTTCCCATGCCTATCCCAGTCTCTCTTAAAGCTGCCCACTGTCTTTAATGAGATGACTCTTCTGGCAGTGCATTCCAAGCATCTACCACCTTCTCTGAGAAGAAGTGTTTCCTGACCTCCTACTAAACCTCCCCTCCAGCTTAAGACTGTGCCTCTAGTGTTATGGTTGCCACCAGCTTAAAGAGACTCTCCTTATCAATCTTATGTATTCCTTTCAAGTACTTGAAGATCTTAACAATGTCCCTCTATCTGCCCTGTCTTCCAGGGAGTACATGTTCAGTGCCCTCAACCTCTCCTCTTATGCCTCACCTTGATGATGCACTATCATCTTTGTAGCCCACCTATGGACCTTCTCCAGCAGGTTAATGTCCTTTTGAGTTGTGGGCACCAGTACTGAACTCCATACTCTAGATGCGGCCTTACCAGTGACCTGTACAAGGGCAATATATCCTCTTCTCTCCTACTACTGATCCCCCTAGATATGCATCCTACATCTTGTTTGCCTTTGCTGCTGCTTTTTGAAAAGTGTGTGGAGCACTTCAGATCACTAGTGATCATCACTCCCAGGTCATTCTCCTCCTCTGATGCAGATACTCAGACTTCACTCAGGTAGTACTCTGTCCTGGGATTCTTGGCTCCAATGTGCATAACTTTACATTTTGGCATTGAAACCAAGCTTCCAGATCCTGGACCACCTCCCTAGCCTTCCAGATCTTCCTGTAGGTCCTGTTTCCATTCAGCTGTGTCCACTCTCCCACAGAGCTTGGTGTCATCCATGAATAGGCACATTTTGACCTTAATGCCACCCCAATGTCATTGATGAAGACATTGAACAACACTGGCCCCAGCACTGAGCCCTGTGGGACCCCACTGGTTACCTCTCTGGTACCAGATAACTCTCCCATGCAGCCACCCTCTGTGTTCTATCCTCAGCCAGTTTTCCATCCATCTGACCATCCTTTCCCCAACCCCAAGACCCACCTCTTCCTGATCAACCTTTGTGGGCACAGAGTATAAGGCCTTGCTGAAATCAAGATAGAGGATGTTTACCACTTGGCCCCTGTCTACTGTCTTAGTGACATGGTCAAAGAAGTCAATCAGATTCATTTGACATGATCTCCCCATGAACTCATGCTGCCTTGTATCCTGGAGGCCATGCTCCTCTAGATATTCCACCAATCTTTCCTTTAGTATGGTCTCCATGAGCTTACATACGTGTGCGAGGTACTAAGAGGACTATGTTGAAAATATAGGGTGAAAATATTGTACAATTTCTATCATCACAAGTGTGCATAGTGAAATTGCAATGAATTGCCATAACACATTCTTTGGTAAACCACCTCATGAACACTGGTACTACCATTTCGTTACTCAGTCCTGAAAGATGATTCTTGCGTGACCACACCATTACACACCAATGGTACAAAAACACATTTTGAGCAGGATGTGAAACATAACAGCTATACTATTCATTAGGTGGTGTGAAAATATGACTATGATGAAAATTTGGAGTGAAAATATTAAAATTACCAAAGTTATGTGCGGGCAATAAATTTCAATGGTCATGCATAACTTGGACAATTTAGGTGTTTTGACTAAATTTTCAACATGGGCTGTTTAGGACCACCACGAACACTGGCAGTGTTATTTTATTTACTTATTTATTTTATTTAGTTTTTGTTGACCGGTAAGTGTACTAGACAGATCCTGCCTATTTTCAGGTTCAGGGAGGGGATACAGATGAATGCCAACTGACCTTGAACCAGATTAAGCTGTTGGTGGTATTTTAGTGAATGAGGAAAATTTGGACAGGACACTGGGGAAATTCCCTTCTTTTTCAATAAGTGCCATGGGATCTTTAACATCCACCATAACTACCACCAATCCAGGCAGATGGGACCTCGGTTTAATGTCTCATCTGAAAGACGGCACCTCAGAAGTGCAACACCTCTCATGCTGTACTACAGTGTCACTACTGGATATTAACCCAAGTGCCAGATGTGGAACTGAACCCACAGCACTCTGATCTCCCTGCCTCAGAGGCTAGTGTGCTACCTACTAAGCCACTTACTCAGTTGTAAAGGTGATTCACATAGTGACTTTGAAATCCCTTTGGGACTGAGGACAAAATGACAGTGTCATTGTTCATGAGGTGGGGTACTAAAATGAACGTGTTGAAAATTTGGTACAAAAATACAAAAACATGGCTGAGATATCAACATAACTTCAAAATGCCATTGACAGCCATTATACAGCACTTACCTTGATTCTTCAGTTCACAGTTCAGCTTTGATGAGTACTACTTGTCCCAGTCCACTGAATATTACAGCCCAGGACCCCAGTAGTAAGTATAGGGTAAGGGGTGTGTGTGTGGGTGGTGGGTTCTCAGTGGGAGGGTCAGGTTGGGGTGAGAAGGCAGGAGACTGTGAGGGATGGTTTTCTTATTTACAGCTGAGAAAAATAAAAAGATGTTGGGGAACAGTTTCCTTCATTGCAGATGAAAAAGAAAATAATCTGGGGACACTGGGAGTTGGCTCCCCAGTGTCCCATACTGTGGGAGGACGGCAACATGGGAACACTGGGACAGGGCTCCCCAGCATCCCACACCACGGTGAGGGAGGACACATTTGGGACACAGGTAGTGCTCTCCGCAGCATCCCTAAAAGCAAGGGGTGGTAATAAACTCACAGGACACTGGGAGAGGGCTCCCAGTGTCTGATTCTGCTGGGGTGGAAACATTATGGTGGACTTGGGACATTGAAATTAGGCTCCCCAGTGTTTCACGCTGCTCTAGGATGGGATCGGGAACATTACTGAGGACACAGGGAGTAGGCTCCCCATGTTCCATACTGCAAGGGGATAATAAGGGACACTGGGAGTGGGCTCCCAGTGTCTCACCCCTGCTGAGGGAGGGAAAGACAGAAGGCAAAGGACCAGCTCAAACCTGACTCTGCAGTTGGCAGCATGAGTTCCAGCTGTGCCTCCAGGGCCTGTGCCCCACTACTGCATAATGGTATCCATATGTGGGAACACAGGGCCCAAATCTCCCTGTGAGAGTGAAGGGCCTCTTTGGGCCCTGTGCTCCCATCATGCTTACATCACTCCATAATGGTAAGCATTTGTATGAGTGCAGGCCCACCATCTATTTACAAGTGTAGAGACATTTTAATGAACTATCATCCCCTGTGGAAGCGTAGGGCCCTCCATGCCCTGCATTCCCACTACTGAATATTGAGGGCCCTGCAGTCCCATCACTGCATAATGGTATCCATTAGGAGGC
Source organism: Neoceratodus forsteri (assembly GCA_016271365.2). Classification (NCBI taxonomy): domain Eukaryota; kingdom Metazoa; phylum Chordata; order Ceratodontiformes; family Ceratodontidae; genus Neoceratodus; species Neoceratodus forsteri. The sequence goes on from CM057452.1 coordinate 945,290,390, forward strand.
TCTGTGCTCCCATCTACCTATAATTGTAGAGATGCAGCACAGAGCTAGAGACATTCCAAGTAACCCTTGTACAGCAAATGGCACAATATCTCAGTAACCATAGGAACACTGGAAAAATTCCACCACAGTTGTAATGGACTGACAATCTGCATAATTGCTTAGTGAAAATCTGTCTCAAACCATTTTCAAGATATAGGCACGAAAGGTACCTCATCCAGCCACAATGTTATCCTGTGTGAAATTTCTAAACTTCAAAATGTTATAAGTATGGAATCAATGTAAATGTTATCACCAAACCAGCAAAAGTTACATCTGCAGGGCAAGCCCTTTCTCTGAAAATTTCAGACCAAAAGTCCTAAACATTTCTTTACAGTAAAGTGACAATGAAACAGTAAACTTTAAAATCACTTTCATGAGGTGTCCAAATCCCGCTTTGTGAGATGATCGGCAGACAGTGGTCCACTGGACCACCAGGGATATTGGATGGAATTCTACTTTTTATACAGATGCCAGTGAACAGGCAGACAGCGGTCCACTGGATCACCAGGGATATTGGACGAATTTACTTTTTATACAGATGCCCGCGATCGACAGACAGCGGTCCACTGGACCACCAGGGATATTGGACGGAATTCTACTTTTATACAGATGCCCACGATCGGGCAGACAGCGGTCCACTGGACCACCAGGGATATTGGACAGAATTCTACTGTTTTATACAGATGCCCATGATCGGCCTGGAGACATTGCCGGCTGCAGGGGTGTCGGTCCCCGACTGACTGCTGCCTGGCAGGCGCCAGGCTAAGTCGTTAGATCAAGACACTTGTATGCAAATGAAATAGTAATGATACGCAATGGTCCCATTTGCACCTTGCATACATTACGCCCTATTTGCATGTCAAGTTTTGAATATCGGTTGCTGTGCAAGGCGCAATGGAACTTGCACTAGTGCATCCCATGCTCCTCTCTGGCCACATGCGCTGGCACAGTACCACTGCGCCATGCACACTGCGGGTAGCCGGATGCGATATTCAATGCTGCAGAGCCATGGCGCAGCTCCATTGAATAACGCCCAGTCCACACCCCGGCGCAGCCAAGTTGAGCTGTGCCCAAAGCTTACGCCACAGCCTGCGCGAGTTTGAATATCTGGGCCTGTATCTTTAAATACAGCAGAGCATTGGGCAGAGCATTGAGCTAGCAGGAAAATGGGCAGACTAGATGGATCATTTTATTTGTTTTATTTAATTGCATTTGACATACCAGGAAATACATATATTTACTGAAGGTGCAAAATGTCTGTTGGTCCGACAGGGACTGTTAGAGCCATACAGTATTATCTAATATTGTATGATGAATACATAAACAAGGTCTGTGCAAATATACACTAATAAAATTATGTAACAAAGAGCAGATTGAAACATAGAAACATAGACGTTGTCAGCAGAAAAGGACCTCTTGGCCCACCTTGTCTGCCCAAAGTTCCTACCTACTGTGTTACTGCAGACCCTACTTGACCTCTTGCCTACCCCCAGTCCTTTAACAATGGTCCCTTTTGTCTATCCCATGCATGCTTGCATCCTGCAATCATTTTGGTACCCACCACCTCTGCTGGGAGTCTGTTGTAGACATTCACCACCGTTTTCATGAATAAGTACTTTCTCACATGCCCTCTTAGCCTTCCTCTCTCCAGTTTCATATCATACCCCTTGTCCTTAAGCATATTTTCTATGTAAATTGCCACTATCCTGTACTTTATTTATACCTTTGAGGTATTTGAACATTTCTCATCTCCCTTCCCCTCTAGAGATTACATATTTAATTCCTTGATCCTTTTTCTAGGGCTTCTGATGCAGGCCATGCACCATTTTGGTTGACCTCCACTGTACTGCCTCCACCTCATCTACGTCCTTCCTAAGATGGGGCCTCCAAAACTGGACACAGTACTCCAGGTTGGGTGTCACCATTGATCTATACAGGGTAACACTACCTCCTCCTTCTGCTGGTGATACCTCCCTATGCACCCCAGCAGTCTGCTCATCTTCCCACTGCCTTATCACACTGTTTTGCTACCTTCAGGTCATCAGATATGATGACCCCAGGTCCCTTTCCTGTTTTGTGGTTGTCACCAGCTTCACCCCAATTGATACGTTGCCCTTGGGATCCTGTACCCTATGTGTATAATTTTGCACTTTTGGCATTGAAGCCTAGTTGCCATACCCTCGACCATTCTTCCATTTTTTTCAGGTCTTCCTCATTTTTTCCACCATCCCCTGGTGTGTCTACTCTACTGCAGATTTTTGTGTCATCTGCAAACAGGCATACTTTCCCTTCCAGCCCTTCTGAGATGTTGCTTATAAAAGACATTGAAGAGGACCAGTCCCAGAACTGACCCCTGTGCCACCCGCTGGTTACAATGCCTTCTTCTGAGTGAACCCCATTTACCCCCACCCTCTGATTCCTGTTACTCAGCCAACTTTGTACCATTTTTACTACCATGTTACTACCTTTGAACCCACTCCCAGGCTACCCAGCTTGTTTACCAGTCTTCTGTGTGGAATGATGTCAAAGGCCTTACTAAATCCAGGTAGGACACATCCACTGCCCTCCCTGATCCACTTCCCTGGTCGCTCAGACGAAGAACTTAATCAGGTTTGTGAACTAAAGCAATATATATATATATATATGACTGTTTTCTCTCCACTGACCCCCCCCATTTTCCTCACTTCTCTTTGCCTGTCCTTTAGACATTTACCCTTGTCCCTGTACAGTCAAATACAAATATTATTTTTTTACTGTATTTCCTCTATTTTCTATGAGATATCACTAACTGTAGTATGAGAATAACCTTTTATCTTGTATTAATTGTAATGCTTTAAACCAAGTTTGGCTTTACTACTATGGTTGGGACATAAAGACAAAACATCAGAATTGTAATTTTGATAGTTTACTGCATAATATGATACACCATTAGGGTGTTCAGATTTGTCTTTTAACTTATGGTCTATACTTGAATCAAATGTTTTTTCTTTTGTTGTAATTGATCTAATTTTCTTTTCGTACTAAATGTTTATAGACACGTTCATACGCTTCGTATACAGTATGCCTAATTATACAATGGGGTCCTATAATTATGGAATCTGACTGGCTAACTGGCATTTTTAACCACGGTAAATCCTACAATATACCAATGGGAAAAGGTGCCAGTCAGTTGTACCACAAGGAAAAATCAACCCAACCCCCAAAACAAAAAGTTCCAACCCTCCATCTTCTTTTCCCTGCTTAACCGCCTTTCTCCGTTGTAACATCTGTTTAGCCACCACCTTCGAAAGTGAAACTTTACATTCCATAACTGAAAAAAAAAAAGTTGTAAACAGCAGCTTCACTTATGGCAGCAAGCCTGAATCAACAGTAACTCTAATTTTTTTTGTTTGTTTCGTCGCAACTGATCCGTTTGTACCCACCTCCTCTCCTGGCTCTCCAGTCTGCTCCACTCTCTTTCAGGTGCACTCCCTCTCTCTGTTTGTCTCTCATGGCATTAAAGAAAAACAATGGCAATAGAACAGTCCCTTCCTTGACCTGCCCTTTGGTTACCCTGCCAGTTCACACTCCTCTCTCTCTCGCTTGGACTCTGGAAAACAGGGAGACAAATTACATACTCAAAATGCAAAACAAAAAGTCAGACTTTCCAGCCACATCTTCCTGTCAGAAACATCCTCCCTCTGTCACTGTACTTGGGAAAAGCCAGAGACAGGAGTTAAAACTCCATACATTTTTTATTATTTTTTTATTTATTTATTGAGGTCTTGAATTACACCAATGAGCAGATGCTCATTTATAAGTTCCATGTCAGTTATATAGACAATATAGTACAGATGACAGGGTTTCATATGGTACAGGTAAGTTACAATTACAACAGCATTAAACAGCTTGAGCGGTATAGCAGCTAATGACAGAGTTTAACACCTACATGTAAGCTCTCAGAGGTGAGAAAAAGGAGGGGTTGTGAACATGGGTGTAAGGAGTAAGGTAGCTGGGAGCATCTGAGGGGTAAGGAAGTGGGAGCGATGTCATGATTAGGGGGTAGGTGTAACTAAAAGCATTGGATTAGGGCCCTCAACCCAGTGAGTTGTCAGGAGATAAACGTGAGGTAGATGGATGATGCTCTGGGAGGGTGCTAATGGTAGTAGTCACATTTATTAGATTTTACTAGCTGGGTGTGTATTAGAATGAACCAATAAATGTGGCATTGATAACATCAGAAGGTAAGGCACTGGTCCATAGTGAAGCATGATAGTAAAAGACACATTGTGCCAGGGCTGTGTGGCATCTGGGAACTTTGTAGGTCTGAGCAAAGGAGTTCCTTGTGGGTCGGTGCTTGAGAGTGGAGTTAGGAGTTCTGGAACCCTGTGGGTAGTTGGTTGAAGGAGCATTTCTTGATGATGAGGCAGGTTTGGTAGTTTATTTTGTCCATCAGTTGTAGTCAACCTGCCTGGGTGTAGAGCTCACAGGTGTGCATTAGTCTTTCCACACATGTGAGCAGTCAGACTACTTGTTTAGTGCACTGATGATGCGGTTTAGGGCTGCGAAAAGAAAAAAGTGGCGCAAATCCTAGACTCCTCACTGATAATGCTAATAACTGTTTCTCCTCCTTCCGCCTCAGTTCCTGTGAACACTTGCTGTTCTTACACTCGCTCCCTCCAGCCTCCCTTGCAAGTGTTCAGTCCTGTGGCAATTACTTCCTCCAGCCTCCGTGATGTTCTCTCTTTGCTCCCCAGTTCCAGTGACTCCATGCTGTAAACGGCGATGACTGTCCACCTTCTCTGCCTGTAACTGATGTCAGAAACTGCTCACAATACCACCTCAGCCTGTAACCAAAGAAAATCTTCAGCTGTGTCTAAGTCCAAGCCTCCTTTCACACTCTCTGCAACCATTGCTCGCCTGTTCACCTTCATTTAATACAGCAGCCGACTTGGAGGTAAACAACCCACAGTGGCAGTGGACCCTCAAATTTAGCTACCCATACAGCACCACTGCAAATATTACTGAAGAATGCTGGCAGCCAAGCTTCATGTCTCTCCACTTCACAATTTACTCTCCAAATGCTTGTCTCTCTACATACATGCTATTATACCTATGTCTATCAGCCAAGTCATGTACATGAAAATTAATAAAGGTAAAAGTTATGTAACCAAATGTCTCCACTCTTGGGGCTCAATATTCCCATAGCAACAAGGAACTATATTTTGTGTCTAAAGATAAACAAAAACAAAATCATTGAAACTGATAAAAAACCTGGCTTTTCCCTTATTTTTGTTACATAAATACAGGGGAGACTTTGTATAATCACAACAAACCACTCCAGGTTGTGGTTGTGCTGGGTTTACCCATGACTGACCTGGTCTGACCACTCAACTTGCAGCCTCATGGCTAAACCACTCCAGCCATGGGTAAATTCCAACATAACCCACACCCGTCATGGTTCATTGCTTAAATATGACACACTGGAGTTATATGAACTTGTAATTATGATAGTTAGCTCTAACATGATCTAGTGATGTCATAGAGATTTTTCAGTTTGAATATGATTGTGTTTTGTTACCAGAACCCACCTCCTGAGGAAGATTTATATGTTGAAGCATAGGGGCAACTGGTTTTGTAGTAATGTTCTGACCTAACTACTTGGAAGAAATCCATTTTACTTGCATTTATGCCTCAGTGTCCCTGATTTGGATTGCAGCATTCTGTGTGTTTTGTGTTCCTTGCTGGCTGCTTTGCATGCACCCACCACCCTGAGTTGAAGCGATTCCATACTTTTGTATCAGAATTCATAGCTGCAACTGTGAACCTCGGACAGAGTAACGCTCTATGTAAATGCTGTCTTTGGAACTGTTCCAATTTATTGGACATTGTAAGGTCAAGAGCACTTCCTAACAAATTCCAGAGGAACATTGGATTATTTTGTATTATTATGTATACTGAAGATGAGCAGGAAGCTTGAGATTTACCTCCAGTTTATATGACTATGACAGAGGATCTACAATCAAGAAAAGAAAACATGCATAGCAGGCTTGGTACTGAGCAAAGCACACATACCACCGCAATGGGTGAGGTAAAGAAATTGTTTAACACGTTGGAGACAATTGATAAATGAACTTAACATTACCTATAACATATTGAGCTTTGAGAATTATTTTGATTTGGATCTGGCCCTGAGAGGGCACAGAATATCTGTATTACACTCAGGTGGTTTAGAATTTGACTTTCAAAGAGGACTGGAAGTAGCTGTGACACTTTGTAGCAAAACGCACCTTCAGATACTAATTAAGGAGGACACATTGAAACACACTGCATTAATTAAGAAATAGCAGAAACCAAAGCTGCCCATAAGAATTTGATTACACACCAACAATTTGTGGAGTTTGACAATCAACTGAAATTAAAACTAAAAAACATGAGACGTAACTAACTGACAGAAAACATACCAAACTTGAAAGAGACAAACTCGACTATAAGTAGGGGAGTTTCCGTAAGTGGAGCAGGTTTGGGAGAAGAAGATCAGCTTCACAGGGTGTTCACAAACCAGAAAAAATTTAAACAAGACAAGAATAAAAACAAAGGTCAAAACCAAAGCCATAAGTCACTTGCACAGACAACAGGCACCATAATAAATCCAAAAGCAATTTTGGGATCATCGGACCAACAATTGCTCAGGGTGCCTCAGGTGCAGATAGTCAAACAGTTATATCAAGTGAAAGCAATGATCGCGATATTGCACACACACCCTCCCAAAGTCTGTTTCTTTTTCTTTTCTCATCAGACTCCAGGACCAAAAGCAAAAAGAAAACAAAAGAGGAAGAAGATGAGGAGGAGAAGTAAGAGGGTTGGACAAAGTTCATATAGAAGAACCAGAGAACATCTCCTGCACTCAGAGCAGCAAATCATTAACTTACGAGTTTTGAATTGACAGCTTCACAAAAGTCATAATTGAAAAAGGGCTTTCAATTGTGCCTACCTCTTTTCCCAACAAGTTTAATATATATATATATATGCCTGCAGAAAATTTTTCAAAAATCTACTTATGGGATTTTTTCCTCTAAAACCACCACGATGAGATTACACAATTTTACACCAATCAGTGAAGTGCAGAATGATGATGTCATCCCTGTACATCCATCTTGGACTTTTCAATGGTTGGCATTACTGACATCAAAATCTGGATCCAGGAGTTACTATGGAAGGCTGGAATATGCAGCACTATCAAACTTTCTCCAATTTGGGATTTGTATTAGAAGAAAGATTAGATGCCATTGAAATAGAATGATGGACAGCAATACGAGAATGGACTTGAGCTCACCCATGGTCGAGCTGCCTGGTTTAAGCCAAAGTCACAGATTTTTCCTCATGGTTATAACCCTGCTATATCAGCATATAAGAACACTGTATGGCATGAAATTGGTGTGCTACTGGATGGATTTTCACCCTTCAACTCTAACATGTCCCAATGTGAAAAGCAAGCTATTGCTGAGCTTCAGAACAATAAAGACAAAGTTATCAAACAGTCCAAAAAGGGTGATAATATTGCCCTTTCAGAAAAGAGTTTTACAAGGAAAAGGTATTAGAATTACTAGGTAATATAGAAAATTACAAAGGATTACTCAGGGACCCGTGCCAGAATTCAAGCAGGAGTTGTCAAATGTACTGGAAACAGCTAAAAGGAATGGTCAGACTACTGAAAAGAATTCCAATTCTTGTGGTCTAAATTCCCACAGACTCTTGTACTGAGTATATTACCCAAGATTCATAAAATCTTGAAAAAGCAACAGTATGCTCTATCATCTTAGGTGGGGGTTCTTTGATTGACAATCTATGTGATTTTGTTGATTTCATTCTAAACGTAGCAAGGTCTCCCTGAGTTCATATACCAGGGACACCATGCACTTGTTGAATCAGCTTGAGAACTTTAAGTGGGAATCAGGCTTTTTATGGTTGGGAATCAATGTTGAGGCCCTCTTCATGTCAATATGACATGCAGATGGACTCAGAGCCTGTGAGTATTATCTGAACAAAGATAGTCTTAATTAATTAATTTATCTATCTATCTATCTATCTATCTATCTATCTATCTATCTATCTATCTATCTATCTATCCATTTATTAATTTATGTATGTATGTATTTAATTTTGGTAACCAGGTAAGCCCACTGAGACCAGAAGGTCCCTTTTTCAGGGGTGGCCTAGGGTTAATTACAGAGAAACATGAGACAGTGACATACACATTATACAATTATGAGCAATGATTGACATATACTACAAGGAGTACAGCAATACTAGTCAACATTTTTGGGACCAACTGCCCATACAGTTAATATTGCAGGGTTTGAGATGTGTCCTGATGCACAATTATTTCATGTTTGATAATTCCTACTATCTTCAATGTTGTGGTACTGCCATGGGTCCATCTTATGCCAACCTCTTCCTGGGGTGCTGGGAAGTGGAACAACTTTCCACTGCTCAAACAATCCATATCATCACAAAATCATTTGGTGGCACCGTTCCATTGATGATGTGCTATGTAGTGATGAGTGTGGCACACATGTAGAGCTTTAGAATTTATGGGATAGCTCAACAGAAATAATATTAACCTTAGGTTCTCACATCAATGCTGATCCAGTCATTCCCCTCTAGAACATCTCCCCTTGTACTTAGCCCAATGACCTGTCCACTTTTCATCATTCACTAACCTTATCCCTATGGTACCATATACCTCTCCCTTTAATCTACTTCCCCTGGGTTGTTTCCACTTCCACTACTACATACTTCTTAATCCTCCTACCCCCCCCCTATTCTATTGCCCACATCCATACTTTCTCTCTCACTCTCTTCTCTCTCTCTCCTACTCTTAATCCCACACTCTCTCACTTTCTGTCTCTCCCTCTCCCCTTACCCCCTCCCTCTCTCTCCCTCCCTTCTCTCTCTCTTGCCCTCCATCCCTCCCCTCTCTTTCTCCCCTTTACTATACTGTGCTCTCCCTATCTCCCTCTGTCTCAGGACCCGTTCCTCATGCTCTACCCATTCCTCACCCTCTTCAAACCCCTCTTCTTTGCTTTCCTGATTTTAAACTCATCCTGTCTTCCACCCCACTCTCTCTGATATCTCCTTAACACTTTCTCTCTCTCTCTCTCTCTCTCTCTCCTCTCCATCCCTCTCTGGAAACTAATGATCTGACTTCTCACCTCACTTAGGGCTATTTCAGACAAGGCTCCTCCGGGGCTGCTGTTTATTATTTCACACCTGGGACTTCTCATGTTTGATTTTTCTTACGCATTTTTGTACCTGTGTTAGTCCACTAAAGTATATAGTTCCTGTTGTAATTTTATTGACTGTTTTGCTTTGTCCTGTAATGAAAATTACTGAAGTGTATGTCTTGTGTCCATGATGTGGAACCTTTGTAAAAGAGTTCTAACTCAAAGGTTGTATCTGAAATAAATAAATAAAAACATGATTTACAAGATGAGAGCCTTAACTTTCTGGTAGTCACTCTTACACATGACACAGAAGGCAGAATTATAAGCTCTGCATAAAGGAAGCCAACAGCAACTAACAACCTACTACATGCAAACAGCTCATATCCAAAAGTCTTAAAGACTTAATATCATATGGACAATTTATTTGCCTTAGGTGAAACTGTAGGTTGGACTCTGACTTTGAATCACAGTCAGAAGAAATGACACATAGATTCCTAGCAAGGGATATTCTGGACACACACTGAATTTGGCATAGAACAAAGCTAGAACTATGGAAAGAGACATGCTGCTTGCGAGAAGGTGAAGGAAGCGATAATGTTTCTGATATCACATTCAGTACTGAATTTAATCAGTTTACAGGTGAAATTGGGAGAAGTATTGACCTATATTATCAAGTGATAATGGACAAGCCAAAAGCATTGGCAATAGGCCTTGGATTACATTTAGAAGAGGGAACAATCTGAAGGACAAATTGGTGTCTAGCTGTCTCTCTGACCCCCTTCCTTGAGAATAGGAACTGGCATCCCAGTAGACCACCTGGAACATTCTGCTGTGGTAATTGTAATATCTGTCATTACTGTGTACAAGGGAATAGGCTGGCCGTCCAAGTCCTAAATTTTTAAAATAAAACAGTTTATCACATGTGTCACTACATATGTGGTATATGCCATTAGTGTACAAGTCTGAATTTGTATGAGGGCAGAACTACGAGGCAACTAAAGTTGATATACAGGAACATGTCAAGGACATAAAAATGCTGACATCCACAAATACTGTAGTGGAACATTTCCTTTTACAACATGGTGGAAAACCTGAGGGTTTACAATTTATGGGTATGGAACAGGTCAGATTAGGGAGGTGGGGGAGACAGACTTAATAAACTGTTACAGCGTAAGATATTTTGGATCTTTTCATTGAATAGCATTAATGAATTGGACTAAACAATGAATTAGATATTAAGTCCTATCCATAATGTACTGTAATTGTTACTAGTATATATACAGTACACTAATGTAACTGTATATATTTCTTTTCTCTTCTGGATTCTATCCACTCTGGCTACAGAGTAAGCGCAGGCTGAACTCCTGTGTCCATGTGAAAATGAAAGTTTAACACATGGTTTAGCTCCTAATTCCTACATCTATTATATATGACTTTCCTGTATATTTTTTCTACTGTTATATTTTCCTGTATCCCCAGAAACTGACTATGACCTATAGCAATATATATATATATATGCTGTTTTTCTCTCATTGGCCATTCCCCTCCCCTTTTTCTTACTTTCTTGCCTATCCTTTAGACATGTGTACCCCATCCCTGTACAGTTTAAATACCAGATATTATTTCTTTACTCTATTTCCTCTATTTGTTATGAGATATCACTGACCATAGTGTTATAATAACTTTTGCTATATTAATTGTAATGCTTTACACCAAGTTTGGCTTTACTACTGTACTATCGTTGGGACATAAAAACAAAACATCAGAATTGTAATTTTTATAGTTTAATGCATAATATGATAGACCATTAGGGTGTTCAGATTTGTCTTTTAACTTATAGTCTATACTTAAAAATGTTCAGATGTGAAAATCTTTTGAATCTAATGTTTTTCTTTTGTTGACATTGATCTAATTTTCTTTTGGCACTAATTGTTTATAGACACCATTCACATGTATATGCCTAAATATGGCACATCAGAGTTATTCGAACTTGGAATTATGATAGTTAGCTCTAACATGTGATCTAGTGATGCCATAGTGATTTTCAGTTTAAATATGATCATGTCTGTTACCAGAGCCCACCCCTGAGGAAGACTGAGAGGCTGAAGTGCTGGGGCATCTGGTTTTGAGATGTCTCTGACCTAACTACTTGGAATAAATCTATTTTGCTTGCATTTATGCCTCAGTGTTCCAATTTGGAGTGCAGCATTCTGTGTGTTTCTTGTTCCTGGATGGCTGCCTTACATGCATCCCACCCACCCTGAGTTGAAGTGCTTTTGTACTTTTGTTTCAGCATACTTTCTCTTCCAGCCCTTCTGCGATGTTGCTTATAAAGACATTGAAAAGAAACAGTCCCAGAACTGATACTCTGACACCTAACTGGTTACCATGCCTTCTTCCAAGTGAATCCCATTTACCCCACCCTCTGTCTCCTGTTACACAGTCAACTTTGTACCCATTTTACTGTCTTTGGAGCCACACACAGGCTACCCAGCTTGTTCACCAGTCTTCTGTGTGGAATAGTGTTGAAGGCCTTACAACCTCAGAAAAGCCACATCCAGCACCCTCCTGATCCTCTTCCTGGTCACCCAGTCGAAGAACTTAATCAGGTTTGTTTGGCAAGATCTCCCACCGTGAACCAATGCTGCCTCAGATCCTACAATCCATAGGTCCCAAGGCATTCCACAGCCCTTTCTTTTAGTACTGTACTGAAGTGTTTCAATAACTTTTGCTCTGGCAGTCAGGCTTGGGCATATAGTTTCCTTCCTCCTCCCTATTCACACTTTTGTGAAGCAGGACACATCTGCCCTCCTCTAGTCCCCAAGAACTTCCCCATACCCAGTGATAGGTTGAGCAGGGCCATCAGACACAAATGAATATACCACATGAGTTTAAGGGGGTGGCCAGTAAACTAGGCTGAGCAGGCTTGGGGGTTCTGGTAGCTGCAGGAAACAAAAGATGGACAACCACCCTCCTGACTTTTCTTGTCCTTCTTTCCTCTCTCATTTCTGGATCCCAATAATACTGCCACCCTCTCCAACAGGCACTGCACACTTCATTGTATTCTACCACTTTTGTCACTTATCTTGGCATTAATCCTTGCTGTTTGTTAATATTTACTTGACTCTTCACACTTGCTACTACACTGCAATAGTTGCCTTTGTATATGTTGATGCTTTGTATTTTTACTTTTATTTTGTCTTACTCCTCATTCCCCTCCACCCAGGTCACACCTGAAAATAAGCCTTGGGTCAGTGTGTCTTTCCTGGTTACCAATTTTTAAATAAATAAACATAAGGCTAACTTGAAGTCTGGGATAATAGCACTAGTCTTAGCATCACTACAGAGAAAGTTTCAAGTCTGTGGAACAGCACAGGAAAAGGCATTTATGTATGTCAGTTTACTTGTTTGTTAGCATGGGGTATCTGAAGGAAATGCTTAGCCTGGGAATGGATTGTGTTTGTCTGTGTGGACTGGTTTGCACCTGCTTTGGTAGACTTTGTACTGTCTAAGCACACACTTTTGTATCAAAGTAGCCAATTCATGTTCTTTCTCTTGTTTGGAGGTAAAAGTCCAAGATCATTGTATTTGAGAGTGGTGGCTTATTTTGCCACATTCTGGAAATCTGTACATGTTGTAGTATACTACTCTTACTTTATGCAGTAGGATGGTGAGTGCTGATCTGTAAACCCTGCTGCCATATTCCAGAGTAGGCAGGAGGGATTGTTATAGAATTAAGCACCTTCTGTAGAGTGTGAGGCAGGTCTGTATCCATTATATAAGAGAAAAAATGAGGAAGAATTGTTGAGGAAGTGAGATAATATAGGAGGACATACAAAAGGCAGCCACCAAAAGTATTACTTTTCCTCTGTCTTCATAAGGGAAGACAGCAGGCCCCTGCCAGATAGTGGCATCACGGCAGCCATAAAGGGGTCATGGAGATGAGGCAGCCACTATTTAGCAGTTAAAGGATCTGGAAAGGCTAGCAACCCTAAATATAGGTAAGGCCCCAGGGCCTGATGGGATACATCTTAGGGAACTGAAAAACTGACAGCAGAACTGGCTGAACACATGATAGAGCTATTCAGTAGCTCATAACAGATTAGGTTAGTTCAGAAAGACTGGAGGTAGTGGACATAGTTCACTCCGTGGGCCCTAAGCACCATTGTGAAGGGTACACTCAACAGGCACATACTGTGGTTATGGCACTCCACACACTGGCATGGGTGCTCATCACTAACCATGCACCATCACTGTTTGCTAGTCCATGGCCCAATCCCACAGGTGCATCGTGTGCAGCAGGGACAGGGGTGTGGCTGGGTCAGGCCAAGGATGCTGGTCGGCATCTAATCAGATGTCTATCCTGCAGGCAGACTAGCTCTTCTGCTCCATGTGGTGCACAGGATTATGGCTACCAGCGTACCCAGTACCAACCAGGGTCAATTCACTATTGACAGGTGCCGGCTGAGACCCCTAGCCTTTGCAGTATGTCAAGAGGGCTAGGGGCTGTTGTGCAGGGTGATCACTTGCCTGCAAGACTGCCATCATTCTGATGGAGGGTGCATAGCAGCTACAGGATCATGACTGGAGCCATAGCCTATGCCCTCTCCATCACCATTCACATCTTTGTGACAGGCATAGAGTGCAGCACAATCCTATCGCTCCCCTGTCCATCAGCCGCGCTTACGGTAGCTGTGGGAAGACAGGGATATGGCATGCAAGGGTGTGCTTCCTTTACATGCATAGCACCAGGGTCTGGTCAGATACCCCTACTGTGTGGCTTTGCATAACAATGCCTATATGCTATGTGCCTGCAGAGCCTAGTCATAGATCAGAACTAGAACTCCATCAGGGGTGGGTTCAAGGACCAGGCAGGGATCTACTGATCTTATAGTCTTACTTCTGCTGTGGGTAAACTTGTAGGTCACTGATCAAAGAGGATCTCATGGACTACCTGGAGCAACAGTCTCAGAATGGTAACCAGTATGGGTTTGTGGCAGGGAGGTTTGTCAGATTAACCTAATAGTTCTCGATGACTGGGTGATGAGGGTATTGGATAGAGGCTATGCCACTGAATTACTCTACTTTGATTTCAGCAAGGATTTGACTCCGTGTCTCAAGGAAGATTGCTGAAGAAGTTGGAGGATATGGATGTGGCAAGGGACATAGCAAGATAAATAGGAAAGTCGGTTAAAGGACAGGCAGCAGAGGGTTGTGATTAATGATGTCAAATCAGAAGAGGGAGGCCATGAGTGGGTCCTCACAGGGATGTATGCTGAGTACTGTCCTCTTTAATATGTTCATCTGCAACATTGGATAAGGAATCTGGGGCAAGCTCTGCCTTTTCACAGTTGAAATTAAGCTCTGTGTGAAGGTAGATAGAAAAGATGGAATCAAGGAGATGCAGAGTGACCTTCAAAGACTAGAGTGGTGGTCATAGGTTTGGCAGATGAAATTTAAAGCCAAAAAGTACAAGGTGATGAACCTAGGGAACAAGAACTCCATGACAGAGTACTGGATGGGAGGGATAAAGCTGAGCACTACAGCTGAAGAAAAGTTCCTAGGATCATCATTAGTGACTTCATTAAACAAGCAACCTTTATTATCTTTGAAACATCCACCTACTGTAACTTATCCAATCTGATTGCCAGGAGAAAAGCGTATACCTGATCAAACAATGGAACACGAGGAGGCACAAAACCATGCAAGATTCCTAAATGTAAAACATGTAAGCACATTTCCACTTCAGACTTTATCAATGACCCTAAAACAATCATGTCAAGATACAGGGATTATACATGTGGATTCCAGAATTTTGTCTGTTACATCCATTGCACAAGTGTCCAAATGCAGGCTATGTGGGTGAACTGGACAACCCCTTAAAGCAGCAGTACTAATAAACCAGGAAGTGAGTAATCAAAATTCTGTTTTTGGCTATAAGCATGCAGCCAAAGTTCTAGTTTTCCATACATGTAAATGTTTTTTCCTTTCATTTTTAGTTTTTTAGATATTTGCAATTTATTTGAATGGTTGTAGTGCTACAACAAATATGGCAGCTGACTAATTTTCTGTGCGTTTATTCTTTTAGGTTATATCATGTCTTTTGAAAACAGCAGAGGGCCCCCTCTGACCATTCCTGATGCCTGCAAGTCATTCCACATGTGCAGTTGGCAGCAGAGGGGTTCAGTGCAACATGCTTACTGGCAGAAATGTAAACAAAAGCAGAGAATAACCGAGCAAATTACTAAACGATAGTACAATGCGGCGGAAAAAGAGTACCAAGTATATGATTAGCAGGACACAGGGAATAAACTGTCAAAAAGTGCAGGGTTTTTTTCATAGTACTGCTGCTTTAAACCAAATGAACTCTCAAAGGGACAACACCAAGGAGAAAAAGACTGAAAAACCAGTGGGACAACATTCCTCTCAATCTGTTGACTCTATCTCTGACCTCTATGTTCTGGTTCTCAAAGGACACTTCAGAAATGCACAAGAAATGCAGGCATATGAGCTCAGGCTTATTTTTCTTCTCAGTATCAAAAATAATGGACTGAATGTAGACCATAGTTCCATGACCACTTACAGAATTTTAACTGGTAACTGCCTTTCTCTTGCTTCAAGTGCATGTGCATTTACTATGCATATTATTTTTATGTATGTTATCTTTTACATTTGACATATATTTTTAGTGTGCCTTTACACAGTAACATGGCTTTATTTATATGTTTGATCATACTGTGTGTCTGTTGTGTTCTTGTGGATATTTGTATTTTTGCTTATATAGCATACAGTAGCTATATGGTACATACAAAAGTGCGTGATAGGTTGCACTGACTGGATATCTTATATAATCGATTGCTAGGCTAATATCAAATTGCTCTAAACAAGTTCACCATTGTGAACTATATCAGAAGTTGGGTTGGCTTTTTTAAATGATTGGAGAAAACTCATTTGAGGATTTTCTCCTATAAATGTGGACTGGTAAGGTCCCTGAGTATTTAAGAGATAGATTAAAATTTAGAGACTTGGATCCGACTCTGAGAAAAAAGTAATCTTATGGAGTTGTTGTTTCTAAATACAAAAACAAAACAATCAGACAAATTGTTTAGTCAAATAATTCCAAAATACTGGAACAATCTTCCACATATATGTAGATGAAACATAAAAAGGTACCCTCTGTGGGTGTTCTAAAAATATTTGACCTCTCTTCTAGGCATTGTAACTGCTTTTAAAATATTTGTTTGTATGTGTTTTAATGTTGTTATATTATTGTATGATGTTTGTATTTTTGTATTTATTGTATATTTTATCTTGTGTATATATTTGGTGTATGCAAAGGTCACCCATTGTAAATAAGGGGTTGCTCTATGGTCTTAACCTTACAATAAACAAACAAACAAATAAACAAACTCTTCTGACACACACATACATCCACACAGTCACACACATTGTCTGTCTTTAGGAAGGCCCTTAGAACATAAGCATTTAATAATTAATAAAGCCTCCTGCTGTCACATTCCATCAATGGAGAGGGCCTATTTTTTTAATCTGTATTATAACCAACTAGGATTTCAAACACTGTTTTTGTCTCAACACATATTGAATTATTTACTTCATTATCAACAGAACTGTCACACCAATGTGTAAAAGTTTTTTATCAGTTCTATCCAATGTATTTGATGTTGTTTCTTCATAAATTATGTCACTTACCTGATGCCGGGCTCTGTGTAGCCTGAAAGTTTGTGTTTCTGTAAATCTCTTGTTGGTACAAATAAAAGGTGCCAAATCACCTACTTTATTCATTTTAACAATCAAGTCAGCATGACAAGGCCTACAATAAGGCAAATAGGATGCTGGGATATATCAGAAGGGTACAGACAGTAGAAAAAAAAGGTATTACTACTACTTATAGATTATTGGTGAGGCCGCCGCATTGGAGTACTGTCTCAAGGTCTGGAGTCCCAACCTCAGAAAAGATAAGGACAGGCTAGAGACATTGCAATGAAGTGTGACCAGAATGATTCAGTAACAGCAGGACAGATCTTATGAGGATTGGTTTAAGGTACTGAACATGTGCTTGCTGGAGACTAGACGAGAAGGAGTGATATGATAGAGACCTTCAAGTTCCTGAAAGGAATAAAGAGGTGAACTGTGAGGAACTATTCTGCATGAGTAACAGTTCCAGGACATAGGGACATGAGTGGAAACTGAGGAAAGGAAGGTTCAAGTGGGATATGAGGTTTTTTTTTTTTTATAGAAAGGGTGATGGAGCCATGGAACAGTCTGCCAGTAGAGGTGGTGGTGCTAAAACCATAAATGGCTTCAAGCACAGCTGTGACAGAGTGAAGGGCATAGTGGTTACTCAGGGCAATAGTACTATGGAAGGGAATGGGGAGGGTTGATGAGAGCTAATACCCTGTTTGGAAAAAGGTCCTGGGGTTCGATAGGGAAAATGGGCAGACTGGATGGACTGTTGGCCCTTGTCTGCTGTCATGGTCTATGTTTCTACATTTATATAGATAACCCTACTTCTGGTGTGAGCTGCTTACAGTTTTAATGATGTTTTTGATGAAGTTTAGCTGAGGGTTTTACTAAAGGCCAAGTTACTTGAAAGTTTGGACTATTTCTAAGGAGATCCAGAATGTGGCAGGACCTGTAGGGAAGTAGGGGCAGTGACCTTGTTACTGAATGCTATTACTTTAGTTTTGGTGCTGATCAGAATTAGTTTATTTACTTCCATCCACTTTCATATGTTATTGAATGCAGTCTGTAGTATACTGGTGAAGTCAGCTGAGTGTTTGGATTTTGCATAGATCACAATATCATCAACATAAAAGAGTGTTGTGATGTTGAGGATATTGTGGATGGAGGTTAGCTCATTTAAAATATACAGTACAAGATTGTGAATGAAAACACAGTACGCTGCAAGCCCCTTAGTCAATGATGTTGACCAATGGTATTGCGATGCTTACTGTAAGCTGTCATTCAGTGACAGCTCAGTTGGCAGGCAGCAGTGGAGGTGTGCAGGTGGGTTTTGCTGCCCACTGGTTGTAATAGCCATGCTGAGACAGCAGAAGCAGGGTGGAGTGTGGGTGCCTCAATGAGTGGGAGTGCACTGGACTACCAGGGAAATATTGGGGGATTTGTTATACTATGATCAGGGTGGGAGGGTGACCACTAGACAACCAGATATTTTTGGACATTGACTATAACTCGGACAGGGTTTGGGGAAGGGAGGGGGTACCACTAGACTACCAGGGAGTTTGGACATGTTTTATGCATCAGATGGGGTTTGGGTGGGAGACACTAGACTACCAGGGACGTGTGGGGTTGAACTTTTTATTTTATGATAGGGCTGGGAGGGGTGACACTAGACTACCAGAGTTGTGTGGGGTGTGTTTCTTTTACACAGCAGTGCCAAGGTGCATTCCTGCCCCAGACATGCAAATGGGACCATAATGACGTGCAAATGAACCCATTTGTGCCTTGCATCATAATGGCCCCATTTACATTTGTCAGTTTAAATATCTGGAATTTACACTCCGTGCATCCGTAGATGTGCCACACATCCCATTCCAGGTATTCAGACCTCACGGGGGGGTGCCAGAGCATCTTTCAGTGGACCCATTTGCACCTACCACATCTTTTGCTATAGTAAAGGCAGGATGCGCGTTAGTGCATCTCATTTGAATATAGCAGGTTTGCGCCCAGCGCAACTCAAGTTGTGGTGCAGGCACTTGCATCCATTCTGGGTGCAGTTTGAAAAATCTTGGTCATAGTGTTTTGAAGGCATGAGGAAGTGGTGGATTGACTATGAAAAACTGGCAATTTTGTTGGAGAGTGCATGAATATAATAAAGAAGAAATTTACACTTGATTTGAATAACTGGTGTGTGATCTAACTTGTTTTCAGAGCGTGGTGCAAAGTTAATTTATCGAGTGTTGCTTTTTTGAAAAAAAAACTTTAAAATTGTTCATTATTTTAGTCTGTTTTAAGTCACAAAGATAAGGCATGTTTTCATTACTGGAAAACAGTTTTTCTGTGACTGAATAACCCATTGTTATGTCTGTTAGCAGTCAAATAATTGGGTACAATAACAGAAAGGTTTCACATTAAAGTAAAAACTACTTGGAACTGTAGTCTGACACTAGTGTGGTCAACAGTGTGGAGTGAAAGGGGATTCTTAAAGTGCTGTTTATTGAGGAGACAGTTCCTTTAAAAATATTAATTAAATTAGGTTGTTTAGTGTCATGATAATAGGACCTGTTTTAGTGGCTTGAAAACCTGTTTTCGTGACTCAACAAATGATTTACACGACTCATAAACCTGTTTCAATGAGCTAAAACATCCATTTTCATGACACTTGGTCTCAAAATGAGAAATAAAATATAGATGACTTTGCAAAATATCCAAACCAAGTGACAGGTCAGGAGCCTGAGGGATGATGCAGCTTCTTTGCATATAGCCTTCAGTGCAAATCATTAAGTCCGATATATGGTTGGAACCATGGTATTATCATGCAGCAGCTTCATGAGTGGCCAGCAGGACTACTCACAAAGTGAGCAACAGGTTTGGTGCACTGCACATCAGTAAGCAGGCTACAGATCATGTGCACTGCATCAGGAAGCAAGATGCAGGTCTGGTGTACTGTACATCAGAAAGCAAGTGACAGGTCTGATGCACTTTGACTCACAAAGCAAGCTACAGGTCTGGTCCTGTTTCATGAGGCAAGTTACAGGTGTGGCACAGTGCATGTCACTATGCAGATGCTTTGTGAGTAGCCCACAGGTCCAATCATGAAGCAAGCTGCAGATCTGACATAGTGGGCATTGCTATGCAGTGTTCAGCAGAGGGTATAAGAAAGGTATCGCTTGTTACATATCTTTTTCAAAAAGTAAGGAAGTAATTGCAAAACTGTTAATTCATCTATTTTGGCAACAGTGACAGAGCAATGAAAAGTGGAGACAGAGTACACCCAAGGATATTAAGGAAGCTGCAAACAGAACTTGCAGCACCTCTGGTGGCCCTGTACACACAGTCACTTAACGCAGGGGTGGTTCCAGAGGAGGGTGCATGGTACCACTGCACAAAAGTGGCAGTAGGGAGGAGGCAGGGAACCACCAGTCAGCTTTACCTCAGTAGTGGGGAAGATCATGGAGACATTGCTGAAAGAAAAGATAGTGGCACACCTGTAATCCAGGGCACCCAGGATCTGAGGCAACATGGATTCACAGCAGGAGACTGTGTCAAACAAATATGATAGATTTCTTTGATTGGGTGACTAGAGAAGTTATTCAGGGAGGAGTGGTAAATGTTGCCTACCTAGATTTCAGCAAAGCCTTCAACACCATCTCACATAGATGGCTGGTTAGCAAGATGGGAAGTCTGGGCATGGGAAAAAGGTGATACACTGGGGTTAAAAACTGGCTGACAGACAGGAGACAGAGGGTGGTGGTAAATGGGGTCCAATCCAGGGAGAGAGGGGTGACCAGCAAAGTACCAAAGAGATCAGTACTGGGACCAGTCCTGTCCAATGTCTTCATTAGTGACATTGCAGAGGGCTGGAAGAAAGGTCTGCCTGTTTGTGGATGACACCAAGATCTGCAACAGGGTGGATACTCCAGAAGGGGTTCAAAAAATGAAGAGGGACCTGGAGAAGTTTGAAAGATGGTCAGAGACTTGGCAACTAAGCGTTCAATGCTAAGAAGTGCAAAATAATGCACCTAGGTAGAGGAACTCTGGGGAGAGCTACAGGATGTGGGGGGAGCTGACTATCACCAAAAGGGAATGAGGTTATCATCTCTGATGACCTACAAGTATCAAAGAAATTTGCAAAGGCTGTGGGGAGGCCAGTGGTATGCTATGGTGCATAGGCAGGATATCACCAGCAGGGGAGGGAGGTGGTGATGGCATTGTATAAAACAATGGTAAGGCCTCACCTGAGTATTGTATGCAATTCTGGAGGCCACACCTGCACAAGAACATAAACAAGGGGAGGCTATCCAGAGAAGGGTGACAAAGATGATGCAGGGCTTGCAACACAAAACATATGAGGAGGGACTAGGGGACCTCAACATGTACTCACTGGAAGGACGAGAGAGTGGGGTGACATGATAGAACCTTTCAAATACCTCAAGAGCATAAACAAGGTGCAGGTGGGGACCTTTTTCCAATGTAGAAAAAGTACTAGAACAAGGGGGCAATACGAAATTGAAGGGGTAGATTAAGGGGTAATGTAAAAGTTTTTCTACAGAGAGAGTAGTTGGCGCTTGGAATAGCCTGCCAGAAGAGGTACAGTAGTGGGGGAAAAGAACTGCAGAGGGTTCTAAGCATGCCTGGGACAGGACTGGGGAACCCTAAGAGGTGAGGGAATGATAAAAAGCCATTAATCACATACGCCAGTGGTCATATAGACTGTATAGGGCCTACGGGCAGACTGGATGTGCCTAGCTGTCATCTGCTAGGAGTTTGTTTCTAGCTTGAAGAGCCCCTGGAACTGCCACTTATGATGGTCTGGTGGGTAGTACATTGCGCCCCCATGCTGTTTACTTGAGTTCAAGAATAGTCTTGGGAGTGGACCAGATGATCCAGGGGAGGCTGTGGTTATGCTGCTGTAGCAACCACTACAGTGGTACAAGGAGCATGCATGCATGTGAGTCATGCTGGTACACTACTTAGTGCTGCAGGTTAGTGGTCAGGGCGAAAATCAGAAAAACCCTAAAACCACAGTTCCATTTACATGACAGTCACTGGTGCTCTCTCAGGCCTTCCCTGTAAATCTCTGCTGGCCAAGACAGTAGAGGAAATGGTGGTTTGAGCTGGGGAACACCAAGAACTGAAAGTAGGATTCATGTCAGCAGTTTAGGTGCAAAAAGCAATAAAAAACAGAGACCCTTGAACTGTGGCCAGTTGGAGATGTGGTGTTCCTCAGTATCTGAACAATTATGTGTTGCAGTGTTCACTTTACGTTAATATTAGCACTGTCTTGTTACTTAAAGTAAATGACACAGCTATGCTTGCATAGATAGTGCAAATATTTGGGAAACATCAACACTGGATTGCATGATTGTTCAAACCCAAAGAACGAAACACCACTAATTCACAATGGGAACCCAAAGAGATACATTAAGGTCATTTCTTTACAATTCAGATGTATTATAGAAGCACAGTAGTGCTACAATAGTATACAAATGCTGTTCTGTGATAAATCTTATTATTCATTGCAAAAACAAATTCATGCATCAGTTAGTGTCCTATTTTAAAGCAAAGTTAGTAAGGTGCTCGAGCAAAAACTCATCACACAAATTCAGTCTTAAATGTTTTTCTTCATTTTTCTTTTTCAAAGTGGCACATGGTGTGGAATTGGTGTTAGAGGTGCTCAACCAGGCTGCATGGTGTGAGGGACCCTGCGACCATCATCTGTTCAGCTGAGTGGGAAATTTTCCTGTTTTCTCCCTCCACCCACCTACCTTCCATATTGCAGCTGCACGCGGGTGGCAGCCTGGGGAGACACAATTGTGATACATGGTCACCCATGCCCAAAGTGCACTGTTCCTACAGGCCACCAGGAGCCACTCATAAAGTGGTACAGGCTTGATCTATTCCCCAGAGAGGAGAGCATCTGACAGACCCTCCTAACCCTCCCCATTGGTCTCCCTCCCTGTTGTCCTAGGTGCGGGCGCAAACCCAGGTCACCAGTGTGTTAAGCGATCCCCTATCACACGGTGCCATGGAGCCAAAGTAAGTAAGTGATTTGATACTCTTAATCAGACCAGCAAGAAATGTTAGGTACATAAGCTTTCAGGGTTACACAAAAGCTTTCTGAAGTTTGTCAGTTTCAACAAAAGCATTGCTTTTATACAAAGATAGTGCTTTCTAGAAATTACCATATCATGAAGCAGAGTTCTAAGAACTAAATGACAATAAGGCTGTTAGAAGCTGTTAGAAGTACCTCTGTTGTCATGTAATGTAAGCCAAGAATACAGGAGATAAAGAAATTTGGCGGGGGTGGGGAGAAATTACAAAATATATGGAATATGACATGGGTGCAAGTGAGATGCAAACTTGACATTCTGACCTCATGAGTGGCGTAAAAGAGGCAAAATATAGCTAGTAAAGATATTTCTACTATCACACTCACCCGTCTCATATTTGATTTGTACAACTGGTGTTTTGGTGGATCTTAGGTAGAAATGATATGAAGCTACAAAAGGAAAAATTACAAAATGTAAACTATGACACTCAAAGCATCTCCTCTCACCAATGTCAGTTTAATTTGCATAACAGGTGCTTAGGTTGTTTTGTGAAAGAAATGATAAAAATTTAGAAAAGGAAAAAGTGCAAAATTTAGACTGCAGCCAGCTCTCAAAGCATCTTACATCTTTGGTTTCAGTGTTGCGTGGCTATTGTGATGTCAAAGGCATTGTTAAAGCTGTTCGCTGGTTCAGTATTGAATTGTTTCATTTTTACCTCTCAGCTTGCAAGATAGCATTACTATCTTCACAGTAAGCAATAAAAAAGTAGTGATATCTCGAGCAGTTTTAGCTCATGTCTGTTGCATAAATATTGATACATATATTAAGGCGCCTCTGTTGTTAGGGTTGAGCTGGAGTTTATATGATAAACTCAAAATTATGCACTTTACTATCTTTACAACCGTTCAAGACATTTGCACAAACATTTGCATGTGCATTTTTGTGCAATAGATCTCTGAATGCACTAAGTTTTATTTTGATCAGATATGTGGTTTCCGAGCTATGGATAGCGAAAAAGTGAATTTTTGTCATTTTATTCCCTATGGTTTGAACAGGATTTCCTTTGAATTTGGCTACAGCCCAAACAGTTTGGAATGTAGGTCTGCAATTTACAGGGTATAAAGGGGCTGACTCACAGATGTGCCTTTTGCTGGTTTGGTGAAAAATATTAATTTGTTCCAAAATTATTCCAATTTAAAGGAACACTATCAACCTGTTTTTCATCATATTATTTCTAGTTAGGAACCTACATTTTATGATTTCTTACCTTCTCTAAAATTCATTGATGTTGCTGTTTGTTTTATCAGTCTCCTTGTTTACTAGAACTGAAATGCATGCATGTATTTATAAAGAACCTTATTTTGTTTACAATCCTGGATCTGTTCTTATTGCATGCTTCCTGAGCATTAGAAACACACCCAAGCAGTGCAGTCATTCATGAGGCAGTAACCTCCTAAACTCTAACTGCATCTTGAGTGGCAAGACTGTGTTGTGGGTGTTCCCAAGTCCAGGAGATATGCAGTCGGAGTTGATCAAGGAATGTAAACAAAGCTGTGTTTGTGTGGTAACATCAGTATGGTGGGCAGTTTGTTTTTCACTTTTTAAAGAAAGAGAATCAAACTGCCAGCTACATCAGCAGTCTTTACAGAATGTTGGCTATCATAAAATGTGTTTTTAAACAAGGAACACTTTGAGACCTGGGGTTGACAGTGTCCCTTTAAATTAAAAAAATAGTTCTGCACATGCTCAGTAAGGACCTCAAAAATAGCTGTATGAAACAAAAAATAATTTTTGTTTGTATTGACATCATTCTGTTTCATTTTGGGAAACTCTTTTTGATGTGGGTGCCATCTTATTTTCAGTTTGGCCAGGAAACTGACATTAAGAAACTCAGGAAAATGATTATTTGGGTAGAGACCAACAGATGTACCTTGCTTATTGGGACCCCTTAGCTAGATTCTGCACTTGTGTGTCACAAAATGTCTGGGAAATATGCATTTTTAAATTTTATAACTCTTGTTTTGTATCATGTATATGTAAGAGGGCTGCTGTTCTGGAGCCAGAAGGTGGTGTATGTCTTGCACCGCTTGCTGAAGAGACACAAGACCCTCTTTGCTACAGAAAGTCATGC
This sequence comes from Neoceratodus forsteri, assembly GCA_016271365.2. Taxonomy (NCBI): domain Eukaryota; kingdom Metazoa; phylum Chordata; order Ceratodontiformes; family Ceratodontidae; genus Neoceratodus; species Neoceratodus forsteri. The sequence continues at coordinate 945,315,520 of CM057452.1, forward strand.
TTCATAGGGGCATAGAGGAATGGTTTTCTATCTGGCTGGAGGGTCTGTGCTTCTATATACAGAAGCAGTTTGGTAATTTCAGTATAGAAACACAGAAACAGTCTACCACTCTCCAACTCACAGTAATACTGCAGAACCTGCTTGATCTCCTGCCCTCCTTTCTTTACCACTAAGGTTCCCTTATGCCTATTCCTTGCATGCTTGAATCCTGTTAACATTTTTTGCCCCCACTACCTATGCTGGGAGGATGTTCCAGACATCCACCAGTATTGTAGATTCCTATCTGCAGTGACAATTGAGTGTGTACAGAATATTTTGCAGTTCGTCATGCTGCAGATTCAACTACGGAAGCAGCACATCAGTGCTACTGCATATGTGTCATCTGAAACAGTTGTATGTTGTTTCTCTTACCTGATGATGGCTGTCTGTGGTTGCTTGTGTGGTCTTGTTCATTTGCTGCTTGGGGCGGGGTGGGGAGTTAGGGTTGAAAACCCTAACATTGAATTTCCAGCTTTTGACTGTTTAATACCAACCCTAACTGATGTATTAATGTGTTTTGCAATGAATTTCCTTACTTTTTGGAAAAGTATAATCACAGCCTTATTTGCTCATCTATTCATAAATGTACATAGATTGTAATTGACCCACATTTCCTGTGGGAGCACAGAGCCTCTGGCCCCTGCTCTGCATCACTCAATAATGATATCCATACAGTATGCTCATGTGTGAGCAGAGGACCCTGATGCCCATGCATGCATATTGTAACCGTCGATCATTTCCATGTGAGGTGCAGTATCTTATGGGCCTTTGCTCCCTTCAGTCCATAGTAAGTGGTGGGAGCACAGGACCCCCATCTATATCTGAGGACCCTGCTCGCCCATCAGTCCATAGTGAGTGGAGGTCTCTGTGCTCCACACATGCCTATTATGATTGTCCCTCTTTTCATGTGGTAGCACAGGGATCTCAGAACCCTGTCTCCCATCAATACACATTAACTGGTGGGAGCACAGGGCCCTCAAAAGCAGTACTGCTGACATATTTAGAATGCAGGCCACAATATCATTCACCTTTGCCTCAACCATTACAATTCACCAACAGTTTCAAATAAAGCCTGGAAACATGCAAAACAACTCAGTGCTCCAAAATGTTGTGAGATACAAACTCAATGCAACTCACAGCTTAGTACACCTTTAGGTGTATAACTATTGCATGTCTCCAGGCCTTATTTAAAGCTGTGGGGAAATTTTGTATGAGCTGGGCTAAGGTGACTATGATACTGTGCCATTATGGACCGATGGGAGGGCAGGGTGCACTTTCACACGTAAATGATGTATGGCTACTAGGGCTATGTGAATACCATTTTCCAAATGTTCAGTCGAATATTCAGTTATTGGGACCTGGGTATTTGTTATTCAGCCAAAATATTTGTATTTGGCACAGCCCTAAGTCAAAATAGAAAAACAGCCCCTCCCTTCGGTGCAGTACAAAACCAAGTGGAATAATGTATCCCTTGTCCCTCATCCTCTTGCAGCAGCAGACCATACCACCATCTGGGTCCTACCTTCCTCCAGCACCCATAAATTGTTATAATTAATAATGAGTTTGACAACTTAGACAATCGCTGAATAAATCATAAGGAAAAAAGATAAAACCCCATGACTGGCACAACCCACCCACCTCCATGGCCAGCTGCCCTCTTGTAGATGACCCTCACACACACACCCTGCTGGCAGCACCCTCTCACCCTCCTCCTCCCCAGCACCCAATTCTCTTTATCAGAAGGCACCTGGCACAACCCTCCCTTCTCCGACCCGGCGCCTTCTAATGAATGAAATTGCTTGCATGCTTCATAATAAAAAAAAAGCAGATCACATGATCAGCTGGTTTTACTATAGGGGCTAACAAGTGCAAGAGTGATTTCATTCATTAGAAGGTGCTCAGCCTGGAGGAGGAGGGTTGTGCTAGGTGCCTCTGATAAGGAGAATTGGGTGCTGGTGGGGAGGTGGGAGTAGGTTGCTGCCAGCAGGGTGGAGGTGGTAGGTGGAGTCACCTTATAAGAGGGTGGCTGGCCAGGAGGTGGGGTGGTTGTGCCAGTCTTGGAGTTTTATCTTTTTCCTTATGACAATTCGACAAATGAAGTTGTCAGACTCATTATTAATGATAACAACCTATGGGTGCTGGGGGAATAGGAGCCAGAGGGTGGGATCGCTGCTGCTAGAGGGTGGGGATGGATTATATTTTATTTCCTTAAGGTGATTCAGAGACTGTCTCTGAGTCCTTATTATTATATGTGCTGGCAAGCAGGGTCCTGCCGGTCATGCAATTTTAAGCAAATATTTGTTTGGCGCAAATCAGGAAGTTGTTGGAGATTCTCAAGACCTGTTGGAGAGGGAAAGTGTCTCTTTACTTTTTATAAATATGGAGGCTGCAGAATAAGGTGAGTTTTTTGTTTAGGGCTGTGGAGGCTGTGCTGAATATGAATAGCACACAAATAGTCCTGCATTCAGAAAGGGATTCCAAATATTCGGATAGCCTGTTATTCCTAGTATTCAGAAAATAGCATTCGGCCCTTGCAGCCCTAATGCCTACTATTATGGACTGATGGCAGCACAAGGCCTGAACGTCCCTCGCTCCCATAGGGAGATGAGGGTTAATTACATTGTCACTACACTTATTGTCACCCCATTCTCTTATTGTGTACCCATATTAGCTTGCTTACTCTTGGAATGGGTGAGAATTAATGTTGCAACCCAAGGCACACTCATCACACCTGTTCCTGGATGCTGGGTAGGGGTGGGGTGTTAGGGTTGAAAACAGAGGATGAGGTTATTATGGTTGGAAACCCTAATCTGCTCTGAGAATTTCAGACCAAACCCCAAGCTGTTTTGTGCAGCGACGTGATGAAGAATTTGACAAAAAATTGTAATTTACACATTTTTGAGACAGCATATCTCCAGACCCATACATCCAACTGGAACAAAGCTTGCTGAATCAACTGACCATTGGTTCATGATGGTGCATTCCAAATGTCATCCAAATTGCTTGAATGGTTTCAAAGGTATTAAAGCACAAAATGTTCAGTTTAGCAGAAGTGAAAAATAATTTGACAAAAACTGTGATTTACACATTGTGGGACTCTATAGCTCAACACCAGCACATTCACATTCATCTAGAACCAAATGTACCATATCAAGATACCTTTAGTCCCTAATTAGGCATGCCAAATTTAATGTAAATCACCTGAGCGGTTACTAAATTATTATAAATAGAAATACAGCAAAGTAAAATTCCACCCACAAGTGGAGCATGAAGTGGCCACTTCACGTTGGTATCCACTACGCAAAGTGCCAATTTTAAACCCTCACTTCACCATTTTGCATAGTAATTATGACTTTGTTGTTGCACTTCACCTTATTCCACTTTAAGACAGAGTGAGAATTCACAGGCAGCCCACACACATCACATGGCTTACACAGTGTAGATCACATGCTTCAGGCAGGCAGCCAGGAGGTTATGTAAAACACTCTCCAAAGTGGGCTGACTTACACGTTTTGCATGGGGTGTGACAAATGGCTCTGCTCAGCGAATGGCGGGGATGGGGTGTGGATGTGTGATGAAGAGAGGTGCACAGGCGACAAGCCCACAAGTTAAGTTATTTTCCCGTTTACATACAGGGTTGATGTACCACTTGCACTAGATATATTGCATTGACCATCACCACCACCACCACCACTGCCACTCTGACCACCGCTTGACAACATTTACAAATCATAATCCTCCCCTCATCATGTCTGTAGTAATCCTCTGGTGTTATTTCATCGCTACTGCAGACATTTCCTACTTGAGTCTTACACTCATGGAAGGGATAACATGCTCAGTAAGGTTGATTAAGAGGGTGAATGCCCCATTATGGCATTAGCTGCCATCTGGTGCCGGGTCCACAGTGCCATGTGCCTGTTCTTAAGATGTGTATGCTGGCCTAATGCCCAGATGACTCCCCTTTTACCTCGACTCACACATCATGGCAAAGCTGGCAGATTGCAACTGACTCATCAATTGCATCTTGGACAAAAATCCCAAACAAGGGATTGTGATCCCTTACTTTTAACATGTCCCTGATGCTGATTATTGGACTTCATTTTTGTAACCCCTGAAATAGCGGGGGTGCTACATGATTTTTCAGGCTGGACACACTTGGACTCCAACTGACCACCACAACTACCTATGATTATCACTGGGTCATTATCATTATCTTAAACAGGAACCACTAAATCACAACTCTTTTGAGGAGAGAGTTTAACACCAACAGACAGACACAGCCACCTTAACTTTCTTTTCTCTGGTTCCCAACAAGGATCACTGACATCATTATCATATTCATCAACATCATCCGCATCCACATTTTCAGTTTGGATGCTGTCGTGTGAGAACATGTTCCAATCACAACATCATCATCATCACCCTCTATTAGTGTGCCACACTTTGAATCCTTGGATGGCAAAGTCATGACCTCAACAGTGCTGGAAGAAATGTGACATTGTGAGTTATCATTGCCAGGATCAGAATCATGTTCAACTATCATGGGGATGTTAATGGGGAGCATGACATCATCTACACTGTCAGTCATAGCTTTAGAATTAACTATATTTTTGAAATGATTAACTGGTCAGAAGTGGAACTTGAGGCAGCAATACTCATGCCAGCAAAACTGCACTAACACTACCAGCTGGGACAACATCATCTCCTCCAACTATAAGAGAAGCTACTGATTGCAAATTTGCGCTGTAAAAAAACATGGAGAAATCCTTTACTGACATCAGCAATGCACTTCTGCATACTATGAAGCCTATGGATAATCTTGCCACTGCGCAGTCGCGGCCAGAAACAGTTTTGCTTGCACATCGCTTTGCAGGCATTTTGGGATGATCACCAAGAAAATTCTAAACAAATTTAGATTTCTGAACTTTCAGTCTGGGCGGTGGATGTGAAGCAAAAAAAAAAACAACAACTGTGGCTTGCAGATGGAGACTGGGCACTAAGCAGATGCAAAAGCACAGACAGATTAAGACTGCACTGCGCAATCAAGAAGCAATGCAGTTGCAAAGTCATAACACCTTAACCAGTGGTCAAAGTCACAATCCAATATGGAAAAGAATACCTTTTGCAGGTTGAGGGGTGCAGTACACTACTGTAACAGTCCAAAACCAAGAAACCACAAAGAAGTACAAAATCACGCAGGTGCGGTGGAAAGCAGGCTCACACTGCTGCAATTATTCTGTGGCACAATAAAATGTGTCTGATTTGGTGGCACGCATCACACACACACTCACACACATATTCTACAAGTATCTGCGTAGCAAACTGAAAACTTCAGTAATATAACCACATTTTTAAACAAACTGAAATTATGCACTGCTGCACCACAACAATCAGCTAAAAAGTCAAGAATTACTGAAAATATTACTGTGTGTACATTAACACAGTTATACAAACAAAATATAACCAAAATAGAAAGACTGCCTTTTTCTCCCAGTTTTAACCTACCTCACCACAGAGACATCCCTACCCCATAGCACACTTCAATTGTCTATCAGTACACAGACTGAATGGTCTAAATTAACATTCAAAATCCACACACAAACAATAAACACTCGATATGAACATAGGAGGGTTTCCTACAATCGACATACTAAATTTTGAGCAAAAAAAATTGTCTGAAAAGACTTTTTAACAGCTTTTAAAGGATCTGAATTGCAAAGCTCTGACAGGAAACTGTCTCCATCTACCACTAAACACACACTACACAGAACTGAGGTTGTGCAGAACAATCTAGAGCCATGTGATCTGCAATCCCATGAATCACTGCAAAATTTGCCTAGGAGCTCAATAACAAGGCGAAGTGATGCAGAAGTACATTGATTTCTATGTACTTCACATTAGAATTGTTGCAGAAGTGGTTTGAGAAGGCAGAGTAATGCAAAGTCATTGTTATCGATGGACTTCACATTTCTCATTATGACACAAAGTACTCTGGTTCGCGTAGGATTATTTTATGGATTCTGCATTACTGTGAATTGTCATTCAGAGCAAATTTGGCCACTTCACCCACCTCTAATTATAAAATGGGACAACAAAGTCTGGCTTTGATTGGTTATTGTCTGTGCATGAAATCTGTTCCATGCACAAGTAATAAATGCCTAAAAGCTGGACTGCATTACAAAAATCAGCGAGCAGTTAGAAGATTCAGTTTTCAAATTCTGCCATTGTTTTTCTCGGCAATGGGGGTCTTACCGACTTTGTTACCAACAACTCACTTGCCATCATACACTTCATATCTGCTGCCTGCCACTCACTTGTGCAAGCTGCTTCCAGATATTTCAACAAAGGTTCTGTCACTTTCTGATATCTTACATTGCATTATAGTTCAGTCAGCATAACATTGTGCCACGCTTATCAAATCCCTGCCCACTCCTGTCACTCTGCCATTGGTCCACGATTCAATAAAAAAAACATACACACAGTTGTGTATTCCTGCCATGTGTGGAACATCTACTCAAAGAAAATAAAACAACTTGTGCAATGTTTTTCTTACTCGTGCATCTCCTGCCTACCGAGTTCACATCTCCTGTCTGCCAACTGCACCGTGTTCCAGCTGTTACTGTCACTTGTGTTTTTTAATATTTACTATTTGCTCACAGGGTCTCTCATACACTATTTCCAACCCAATGCCTGCTGTTTCTGTCCAAGCTTGACTTGTACTTGCATGGGAGGGGTGACTTGTACTTGGGAGTGGGCATCCGTGCATGTGCATTAACTGTTCTTTTATGTTTACACTAAGAAGGGCAGTTCTGGAAGACAACACACCAATGAGACTGAAGCATATATGTCCCAAGCTGTCCCATGTCACTGTAGTAAAATCTGCCACCTAACAATCATTGGCACCGATATGCAAATAAGGTCATGAATATTTTAAGCAATTCAATGCCTGGTGGAAGGACTATTTTATCAGAAAATTTGATACCAATAGCCTTTTTATATAAATAAAAATTTTCTAACCAAAAATAGTAGCCCATTTTATAAGTGCAATAAGACACTCCAGGTTGTGCATGGAACATATTTTACCACATAGCTAGTGGCTAAAGTCACTCGGCCTGTCCTCCTGCCTTATTATGTCCTTGGCCTTGTGGTAAAATACGTTACATGCACATCCTGTCATGTTTTATTGATTACTTAAAGCACAAAATATTCATTTAACATAGAACTGAAGAAATATTTTGACAAAAAAAAAAAACAGTGACAGGGCCTCACAACCCCAACAACACACCCCATTGTCTGTCAGTCTGTGGAGGATGGTGAGTGGGGGTTAGAGCAACCTAATGTTCTCATTTCCTGACATTTTCTACTTTAACACTAAATGATGCATTAAATATAGTTTTTGCAAGAATGCCCCACTTTTGAGAAAGTGTATTATAACTAGCAAAAACATATGCACAGCTATACAGCGTATATTGATGGGAGCTCCATGGTGACAGCAACCATACAATGCAGTGCAATAAATTACTGCTCTTTCCTGCCAGTAAAAGGTGTTAATTAGACACTGAGCTTCATTACTGAGGTTATAAATTGGTTAGAAAAAATCTCGTGTACTTACTTAAATAAGCAGTTTTATTTTTGAGAGCAATGTTTCATCAACCACTGTATGCATAACTTGTTATGTTAACAAATGGGTTTTAACAGTGCACAAGACGACCCTACCACCACCACACCACCAAGAACATACACTCTAAGAAATGAAGTGTTATTTTGTTTTACACTGTAAATGTGTAAATCACTGTTTAACACACTGGGTGGGATACTTGGAACTACGCCAGGCAGAGGCGCAATCCTGGTATGTGCAACTGGGTTGAGCAGAGGCATAGTCCCATAGTGCATTCAATGGTACTGTGCCATGGCTCAGCACCATTGAATATGGCACTGGGAGCACCTGCACTGGGCGCATGGCACAGTGGCACTGCACCAGTGTAAATGGCAGGTGGGATCGGGGATGCACCAGCACTAGTGCAGGTGTGTTGGGTGCATCAACCATGATATTCAGTGCTGGGCATGCAAATGAGGCTATTATGCATGCAAGGTACAAATGGAACCATTTGCATGCCATTATGGTGCCATTTGCATGCGGTGCACCAATCCCAGGCAACTTGTGCTTGGTGCCCTGCCAGGCTGCAGCCGTTGGGGACAGATGCCTCCCTCCCCTCGGTGGGCACCTCGCCCCATCACCCAATCACAGGCATAAGTGTATACACTCCTGGTGGTCCAGTGGACCACTATCCCCTCCCCGATCATGGGCATGATGTAAATAAATCCCTGATGGTCCAGTGGACCCTACCTCTTCACCTGAACATGGGCATGTAATATATAACTCCTTAGTGGTCCAGTGGACCCTATCCCTGCCCAATCACAGGCATATAATACAATAGCCCTGGAAGTCGAGTGGACCCTATCCCTCTCCGATCATGGGCATGTATTCAACTGATCCCTAGTGGTCCAGTGGACCAATCTCCATTGCCCGCTCATGGGCATTAGGCATACACCCAGGTGGTCCCTAGGTACCCCCTCTTCCCACTTCGCCCACTGAGCCCCACCACCGGGCTATTGTATTAATATGCCCATGATCAAGCAGGGATAGGGTCCACTGGACCACCAGGGCTATTATATTAATATGCCCACGATCGGTGAGGGGGGCACGATGCCCGGTCTGTGTCCTGGGAGGTCAGATGGCCACCCAGCAGCGGCTGCCATGTTGCACCCAGCAATATGATGGACTGCCTGTGTGTGTCCCCGACATATTACTGGATTTCACAGTCCCATCTTTGTGCACCTGTGCGGCGCAAGGTGGGTTTGTGCCAGCATATCGCCACATCCTGGGCTGAATCTGGGATGTGCCGCGCCATGCATGAACGCCCACGCTGCGCTCGCATACATACTTGTGCACTCCGGCACATTGGGGTTTGTGCAGTGCAACCAACCCCTTTGAATATTGTGCCGGGCAGATCGGTGGGTTGAGCATGGCACAACACTGTTGTGCCATGCACAACCCCTTTGAATATCCTGCCCTGTGTGTGTAACCTTAACTCCTAATTGTGTCATGTTTATGAAACAGTGATTTACACATTACAATGTAAACAAATGACACTTTATAAGTGTTATTTTTATACTGTAAATTTATAAATAATGGTTTAACACAGTGGCCCAGATATTCAAAGGGTTTAGCCATCTTAACAGGGATGTAGCGCAAGTCGAAAATGTGCCATTCTGCAAAATTCGGCCGAGGCAGATGCACCCCAAATCACAATGTGCAAGACGCAATAATAATGAATGCATGTGCAACTGAAGGAGGAGGAACCATGTATAAATGGCGCGGTGCGATATTCAACAACATACGCCATGTGTGCAATGGAGACAAGCGGAAGTTGCGCGAGATGCGAAATGAGCCAAAATAAAAGGAACAAGAGAGGCGCAAGAACGCTACAGGTAAGGCACATGTTGCTGAACCACAGGCAGCCACACAGGCACCAAACACTGGAGCAGGACAGGGCAGGAGAGAGACAGAGCACCTGGAACCCCCAGGAACAGGGAAGGTGTGGGGAGCCTCTGCCACAGTGCAGGCCAAAGGGAAGTGCCACACAGCACTGAGGCCACTACAGAGAGTTGTTCCGGTGCAGGAGGCAGCAGCAAGGACAGTGGGGGAACACAGAAACAGCTGGCGGGGGTAACACAAGCCAGGGACATATGCAGTGCCACCATCCAGATAGAGGAAGTTTTGAGGGGGTGAGGCAGGCAGCAGGAGGGCACGGCCGTGGAAGGCCCATCGGCGGTATGCCCCACACAGGCAGTACCGAGCCCACACCAGCTTTGAGCTGTACACTGATACTGAGATCGTGGGCTGGTATCACCTAAACCAGGCAATTCTGAGGCAGCTCTGTGAGCTGTGCAGTGATGTAATGCAGGCACACACATGATGGAGCCATGATCTGTCAGTGGACACCAGAGTGACAGCTTGCATGTGCCTGCTCACCACAGGTACCTTCCGGAGACCAACAGGGACACGACAGGCATAACTCAGTCAGCCACTTCACACCTCCTCACCCAATTCCTCAGTGCACTGCTGCCACATGCTGCAGAGTATATCTGTTTCCCCAGCACACTGGCAGAGTGCACAGCAAACATACAGGATTTCCACAGGGTAGCACGTATGCCTGGTGTGCTTGGGGCAATAGACTGCACCCATGTGGCCATCCGCAACCACCCTGGCCCGAAGGCGCACATGAATGAGAAGGGTATGCAAGCATCAACTGCCAGGTGTGTGCGATGCCATGGGGCCATAATCAATGTCTGTGCCACGCACCCTGGGGGATCACATGATGCCTTCATCTGGCACCAGTCCATACTGTGCCACAGGTTTGAGAGTGGGCACATCCACACTGGCCACCTAGTGGGTGAGTATGCAAAGCATGCAGAAAGACATGGAGCTTGGGAGGAGCATAGTCAGAGGTGACATGGGTATTGGCTTAGATGGCCCAAGGCAGGGCGACGCTGATCACCAAAATAACATTCACCCTCTACACACAGGTGACAGTGGATACCCCTCCATCCCTGGCTGCTCACACCATACTGGCCCCATGATCCCATTGCAGCAACGCTACAATGAGGTACATGCCACCACGCAATGTCATCGAGTGGGTGTTCGGGATGCTGAAGGCATGTTTCCATTGCCTGGACATGTCTGGCAGTGCCCTAGAGTACAGTCCTTCAAAGGCCTGTGGGCTATTCCTGGCCTGTTGCATCCTGCACAACATGGCCAACGTCAGTGGGATAGCCATACTGGTCGAAGAGGGGACAGCTATGGGGACGATGAGAACGCTGATGAAGATGGTGATGGGCAGCCCCCTTGGTCAAGGGACCCCGACTGACCCAGATGGCACAAGCTGCACGGGACACCATCACAGAGAGCACTTCAACCAACCCAGGTAAGTCATGGGGCCATGTGCAACCACCAGTGGCAAAGGCACAACCCACAAACACACATGGACAAACCCCAGGGGTGCATGTCGTTAAGGGAATTGGCCAAGCATGGAACTGCACCGCCATCAGGGATGGGCAAGGTCTAACACGACGCACACAGTTACACACACACACACACACACACCTCTCACAAGAAATGCACAAAGGGTAAGGCACGCCAACCCCAATTGCCACCCCTAGCCACACACATGTCCACAGACCACCACGCCCAGTGCCTGTCATTGTGCGTATGTCAGACACTAGGCACCATTGCACAGTGGTGAACAGCGCAACGCAGGCATCATCATGCACACACCACAGTGGACAGCAGCCAGGAGGTGTGCAGATTGAATGTGTGTGTGCGTGCAGGGCGATACCCACCCATGCATTACACGTTGAACAACACAATGCAAACAGGGCAGCATCGGACAGTAGCCATGCTGGGAGACAGGTCAGCCCATGCCGCCATAGTGCCATTGCCACCATGGATGCATGGGCGGCCCGCCGAGACCACCTAGCAGTGACAGGTTGAGCAATGGCCTCATGGGTGGCACTGATGGTCTCTCAGGGGTTTCACTGTGTGAGACGCGACCGTGGTGCACTGGGGTCTGCAGCTCACCGAACATGCCTGCGCCAGCTGAACCCGGTGTTGACAAGGAGGGTGTCACATGAAGCCGGAACGGGTGGACTTTGCACTGCGTGGTGTCTGCAATGCATGGGCAAATAACTGTGTGCCCATTGTGACCAATGACAGCTGTGATTGCCTGCGTCTGCCTGTCAATGGCAGTGGTCACATCCTCCCACATCCGGTCCATCCCTGCCAGCAGCAGAGCTGTGTCTCTGCTGTGCCGCTCCTCTGCCTGGCGCAGAGCTGCACTGAGTGCATCCACCGCCATCACAAGCTGCACTTGCTGATTGACTGATGCTTGGAGTATATGGGTGTGCTCATCTAAAGGTCATCTACCTGATTGGCATGCTGTCCCTCATGGTGTTCACGGCCCTGATGGTCAGCACCCTTGAAGGTGGGTGCTACACACCTGGAACAGGCCTGGGCATGTCCACAGATGGTGCACTGATGCCGACCCCTGACACTGTACCCCATGGCCATTGGCTGACTGCTGACACTGCCCTCTGGCTTCCACTCTCCAGAACTCAACGGTGCCGCCGCTGTGGCCGCAACACCCACTGTCCTGGACACACACCAGTGCTGCCCCATTGGTGCAGACAGGCACAGGCTGGGACTGTGATGTCACGCAGGTCTCCACGGCGGCACCACTAATGGCAATGCCAGGGATGTCACCTGCTGTGGCCATCCTGCGTCCCACACGTATCACCGTCTATGAAGTGAGCTACATCATCATCAGTGATGGATCCGGCACCAGCCTGAGTCTCAGCATGCTGGCATCCATGGACGCTGGCACACTGGGACACAGGCAGGGCCTCCTTTGCACCTACTCCACCAACATCAGTCCGGACATCCAGGCAGGCCCACTGTCGCCCTGACCTCGTATTCCTGTGGAGGTGGATGGGCCTCTCCTATCTCCATGCTACCACCCTCAGTGGACAAGCCCACCACCGCTGACCCATGTAGATGCTCAGGAGCTGTAAGGGAACACAGTAGCATTAATGTATCTGCCCTACCCTGTCCCTCCCCATTGACAGACCAGGACCTACCATGCAGTGATGGGCTACCATCCATCTGGAATCCACCACCCGAACACCCTTGATGGCACAATGCTGCATGCTGCCAGCAACCCACTCTTCTTGTGGGGTCAGGCGTGCATGTCCAGCTGTCCCCACCGTCGCAGACCGTGCTGCCCTGATGGAAGCCACCTTGTCCTTAATCCCACGCCTGTCCATGCCCATCTTCTTTTTGCACTCTTGCACAGACCGCTGATGGCTGCCGTGCAGGTTGACGGCATACGCCACCTCTTTCCATGCAGCAGCACGGGCCTGTGGTGTTCCCCGCCGTCCACTGAGCAGCAACTCATGGTCGAGGTAGGCCTCAAACAGAGCATCTGTTTCTGTCTTGGTGAAGTTAGGCCTCCTCTTCCTCCCACATCTCTGTTCCTCTTCCTCCACCTCACGATCGCTCATTATTCATCCTGTGAGAATGACAGGTGTTACCTGTGACTGTGCAGTCCCATGCATGTCCCACGCACCACAGTCCACAAAACAGCATGCAACTCACCACAATAGACTGCAGTAACCAACTATGGCCAGTGCAGCCCAATGTCGCATTTTATAGTGCAACGCATGCAAATGAGGCGAGGCACATTTTAAGTGGATGCAAATGCAGTATCTGTGCCATTGAATGGCTGATTAGCTGATTTGCATATGCCAGCTGAATATCGCGCTTTTGTGCTTTGTGCAATTGTGTTGAACATGCTCAGGCAAGGCGCATTTCTGGTGACATGCGTGAGTACACAACAAACTGTGCATGCCCAGGTGATGACGCAGATGCCTGCCGAGCTGCTGATGTGCTGTGCATGGGAGGCAATGCAGGGCACAGCCACCATTGTGCCAGTAGTGCTACTGCGCTGTTCACAGATATGGTGCTGTGGCACTGGGGCACCGTGACGCACTGGGGCCAAGCGCAGTAGGCTGCTAAGAAGAGGTGGCACACAGGCACCAATCGCCGCTACTGCATTGAATTCCAATCATGCTGTGGCTGTCCGTGGTGTGAGGGACCCTTGACCCTGTGCCCAACCTTTGCCCCTAGGCACAATGCGTCCACATGGGTGCACCACTATTGTGCTGTTCACTAACAACGAATAAGGAATGGCAGCGCCTGTACTGCGCATCATCTGCACGTGGTGGACCGCACTACCGAGAGCCATTTTGACTCCAACTAGCTGTAGAGATGACACAGAGGAGGGCTGCTGTGTGCAGCCAAGGTTGAGCTGGCCAATTTGGTGGCCATTGTAGAGCCCCATGCTTGGGCACTTTATGGCGATGCACCCTGGACAGGGCCAGGAGTGCAGTATGGGGAGGTGGCGGTGGCACTGGAGGCCACGGGAATTGGGTGCACAGGTCGAGCAGTGTCACCACCGGTACAGGGACCTCTAGCATGGGACCCAGAAAGGCTTGCCCTGCGGGACATGCCAGGAGAACCGCAGTGTCACAGCCAGGTAGGTGTCCCATCCATATACTGTTAACGTCCATATGGGTATCACGGTTGCATGTGTCCGGCACATGGGGTGCCATCAAGTGTTGGCCATGGTGATGGTATCAGGGTGGGGGTGGATGGGTATGGCTGTGTGGGATTGCACACCTGCGTTGGGGTGGGGGACTTTGCTACGGATTGTACTGATGTTCCTCTCTCCATGTTTGCACCTTAGGCCCAGAGGAGCACCGGCGGCGAGAGAGAAGGCGCCACCAGGAGGACCAGCAGGCTAGAAGGGATGCAGGACCACAGAGGCACAGGGACCAGCCTGATGATTGTGAGTGCCTTACATCCATGATTACTATTGCATGCTGTGTAACAGGGCGGGCAGCGGGGCATTGCCACCATCCATTGACCCTACTGCCATGCATGCAACTTGTTACAGTCAGCACTGTCCAGTGGCACTGCATGTCTGGGAGTGCATCAATGGTGGTCCATGCATGCACCGGGTACATGGCTGTGCCACTGCCTTCACACCACATAGCCATGTCACTGTACGGCCACGGTGGTGCTGTGCGGGACATGGGCGGTGAGGTGTGCAGTGGTCCACATGGCTGTGGGTACCTGGGTAGACAGGTCTTGTGGACACGGTCACTGTGGGTGGTTGCACACCATCACAGGGGCATGGTACAGGGCTGTATGCCATGCACAATGGATGGGCTGCAGGGGCTGGACAGTCACACGTATTGACTCTGCTCCCTTGTCCTAGGTGGACGGTGACTGATGACCATTGAAAGGGGCATGCAGGAGCTATTGCAGCTGGCAAGGCATCCTGCAGATCCTCCAGAGAATAGGTGGCACGGGGTCAGGAGGCGAGGACATGTGGGGCGCCACATATGTGAAGAGAAGGGCAGATGATAGGCCCTCCATGCCACCGAAACACCTTACCCCCTGGACCCACCCTCACACCCCTTCTTCCCTCTCCTATATGTTCACCCCTGCCCTTACCCGCCCCACCTGGTATGTGGCCCTTCCCCATTGTAAATATTTGTAAACAGTTTTGTTTCTTACTTATTTTTAATACATGTGTTTTGTTATGACAACTGTGGTGGTCTCTGATTTGCAGTGGGCTACAGGTGCTCAGCTGCAGTGGTGTGCATGGCATCAGGTGGGCGCAAGCATGGGCGTGTGTGTGTGTCTTGAAGAGAAGCGCCTATAGGTGCGGTGGGATCAGTCACTGTCTGTGGTTTGTGTGTTGTTCTCTGTGCACTGGATGCCTGTGTGCAGTGGTCCACGATGCATGCACTGTGTGCATGGCACTCCTGTCAGACCATCCCATGGCTTGTGCAGCTGACACCCTTGCATGTCTGTGATATGCACAGTCTGCTGGCATGTCAGTGGTGGCTGTCCATGCTGGACAACCACTGTACCTGGCACAATGCCAGTTGCCTCCCATCACCGGTATGGTGCACGCCTGCCTCCAGTGGCACTGTGGCCTCTGCTGTTGCTGTCCCCTCCATGCTGTCACTTGTTTCTGTTGCGGGAGGTGCTTCACTGTCTGTCACGTGTGCTCCAGCTGCATGCTGGTGGCATACAGCTTCATGGTGCCTCGCAGGGGTGGCTGGCACACCTGTGCCATGTAGGGTGCTGGCCATGTGTACACAGCTGCCGTGGCCACACCAGTGGCTTGGTTGACCTGCTACTGTGTCCCTGTGTTGGTGTGCCCTTGGGTATGGGTGAGTGTTTGTCCATGCACTGTGTTGCATCCTGTGTGGTGCATGCTTCCATGCAACACTGTGTGTGTCTGTGCTGGCTGTTGTGGCCAGTGCTGGGATGGATGTGTCCTTGGGAGGTGTGCAGGGTGCTGTACCACTGGTGGTGGGGTCAGGGCATGCCCTGTTGCATGGGGTACCTCGTGTGCCAACGCATGATTGGTCTGTCAGCTGTACCTCAGGGGGATGTGCAGGGTGGCACTGTGTATGCCATTGTTGCATCACTGTCTACTGCCGCCCACTGCAGGGTGCACATGGTGGGGCTGCCTTGCATGGCTCCGTGGTGCCAGGGGTTGCACTGTCACAGTGGGGTGATGGCATGCATGGGGTGTCCTGCACTGTTGGATGCTACTCCTGGGCAGGGTATATGGGGATCACGGTGCAGGGTGTGCTCTGAATTGGTGGGATGGTGTGGCACGGGGTGGTTGGCCCTCCTTGTATGCTGGTCACAGCTGCCGGGGTGTGCTGGGGCACCTTGCCCGGCTGTGGGTTTATTGCTGGTATCCATGGGCCGGTGTTTTTCCAGCTCTCCACCATTTGTGAAGTGCATGGGGTGTGGGGGCAATGTCTGTTCTGCTGTCGCTCCTCTGCCCATCTGTGGCATGGGTGGTGGGCCCTGCATCCTGTCCCTCCACATCCCTGGTTGTGCTGTTGCATTGCTGCCATGCTCCACGGGGTGTCCCTGGTTGCACTATGGCGCATCTGGACTGCTCCACTGAGCATCCCTGGTTGAGCTATGGTGCATCTGATGTGCAACCGCACATCCCTGGTCGGCGTTATGGCGCGAGGTGGTGTGATATTCAGTCATGTGCTGCAGACACATCTTGATCTGCGCAGTTTTTTGAATATCATGCTTCTTGCGCATGGGCACAGTGGACTTAGCGTTTGCTCCTGCTGTTGCGCACTTTTTGGCAGCAGTTTGAATATCCGGCCAGTGTGTGTAATATTAACTCACAAATGTTAATTTAGTTGATCAACTATACCCAGAAATGATATAGTGATGTAATAGAGTAATTAATTAAAATGTTTTTGCAAGTAGTTTTGTGATTTTTATTTTATTTTACAGCTTTAACAATGTTTCTATACATGTTAAAATACATACTTTTAGAGTTGAGCCAGTGGAAATTCCTTCATGTCAATTTTCATATACTTCCCATGATGCTTTGCTTATATTTGGTATTTGCAATTGTGGTTTCTTTCAAATTTGACTGCTTGGTCCATGCCTTTCCAGGGTAACCTTTGTCCCAAGAAATTTGCTCTGGGGTTCTTAACTGTCGTAATTATTCTCCTCTCTACTATGGGCTCCCCATAACATTAAAAAGTAAGACCCTCATAGTACTCCCAGGGTTTCCAAGCATTAGGTTATGATACAAATGCAGCATATTAATGATCTCCAACAAGAGCTTGTCTCCTGTGAATGTTTGTTGTGCATTTGACTTTGTTGCTTATATGACATGGCCTGTTGACACCAAAGTTAAAATTCATTCATGAAAATTGTGAATTTTTAATTAGCAATTGTATTTTCCATTCAGTGTGAAATTAATATACCTAAGAATTCAACACACTTGTGTGTTGAAATAACAATTTAGTATGGACATTATAACACATGAAGTGTTAAAATTCAACACACCAGTGTCAGTAAAACCTACACATTTGTGTGTTGAACAATCTACACACGCTGTGCTAAATTTATTTAACACACTGCATGTGTTAAATTTAATGCACACTGTGTTTTCCTAACACACTAACTGCTGTGTTAAAATTAACTAATTTGTAGTCAAATTTAACACTTCCTTTCTAAGTGTGTAAACAAAATGTAAACTCCACGATCTAAAATGTTTCAGTGGTTAGCGGTCTGGATCCAAGGTGTAAAGCCTTTACCTTCCACTGCCATAAAATCAACGTCTAATAGAACCATTAGAGAAGAGTACACTGTACAACATGTTCACTTTTTGGGTGGAGTGAGCAAAATGTGTATTTTGATAGAATATCAGCGGCTGAACTCAAGAAATGCTGATGTGGATGCTAAATAAAGACTCTTGGCCCATTAACAAAACAACAAGGTCATTTTAACAAACCTACTTCCCTTGTTAAATAATGAAATAATGATCAGCTTTTGAGGGCTGGGGTTCAGGTATGAGCTAAAACTCCTTAATCCTCCACCTGCACCTGTTTTGACTGCCTTTGTTTTGCTTGATGCCAATCTCAATTTTCAACCTGCACTTGTGTTTTGTACAACATATTTTGCACTTTATCCTGGTCTACTTTTTACCAGTTATGTATTCTTGCTACTATTTTTCTGCATGTTATCTGTATCATGTAAAGTACTGTACCATTACATTACCTTTACTCCTGTAAACCTTCTTTCCCCGGTCGCACCTGAGAATGAGCCTCTGCTCAGTGTGTCTTCCCGGTTACCAATTTTCAACTAACTAACTAAAACTTTCACTCTTATGTACTCTATGGGGGACACCTCTTCTAGAGTTTACAAGAACAAACTATTCTGTGTGATACATGCTTTATGAAGTAAAAATCCTGTCCTGGAGCCCTTTACCTCTCTCACAATAATGTTTATCCTGAGTGGGTATCCCTTGCTCAGTGAATGGATTGAGGTACAGGCATTGATCAGATTTCTAACAGGCCTTTAATAAATATTAAAACTAATATACACTCCAAGTACACCACCACCAGTTCTACAGGGGGTATGTTTTAAGCACTTCCCCCCCCTTCCTGCATGCTTCATGTTCATCCTTCTGTCATGAATCCAGCAAACCTCCGGGCCTAGAAACCTTTGACACTGGCATAGAATCTGAAAGTTTATTTTCTACAGTTTCCTTTTTATGTTTTGCTTGCACACATGTGCAAGAAACATAGTGCCACCATAGGATTTTTGTAGGTATGCCACCTCCATTTCCAATGCCCTTATCCTTTTGGAGGCACGCCACACCCCACCAATAGAATGTCTGAGTTGTCTATGACAGCAGCTCAGTCTGTACTAGATCATGGTCAGGGTCTGATTGACACGTCTTGTTTCAAAACCATGGCCCACTCAGTAAAATGAAAACCAGTGCTGTTCAAGGTTTAATATGTGCTGCTACATTTACCATTGACAGCCTGGCTCTGCAAAACCGTAATTGACTTGCTTGAACCCTGGTCAAGTGGTCCACTTCACCTTAAGTATCATGCCAAAAATGTCTCACAGCTATGCTCTCATTGACTACATTAGTGTGTGTCTGTACTAGATTGTGGTCATGGTCTGATTGACCATGGCTTGTTTCCAAAACCATGACCCACTCAGTAAAATGGAAAACCAGTGCTGTTCAAGGTTTAATATGTGCTGTTACATTTACCATTTACAGTCTGGCTCTGCAAAACCGTAATTAACTTGCTTGAACACTGGTCAAGTGGTCCACTTCACCTTAAGTATCATGCCAAAAATGTCTCACAGCTATGCTGATACATAGTACTCGAAATGTAAAATATAGAATAAAATAAATAAGTAATGCTGAGGATTCTATAAAATCTCATAGAGCCTTTGAATTCAAGGCTAACTGCCTACTCCATTAGAGAATGTCCTCCTTTGGGAAAAGGCTAACTGTAACTACTAACTAGATACTTAATGGAGGATAACAAGAGTCCTTCCTTCCTTCCCTGCTGGGCTGCTTTTAATCCTTAGGCTGCGGCAGAATTAGAACACATAGTAATTCTAAAGCTATCTGGGAGCAGACTGTGATGGCATGATGGGCATCATCACACATTCCCGACATCACTATTAAAAGCAGTCCAGGAGCTAAGGAAGGACTATCGTCATCCTCTGGTAATGGCGAAGTGACAAGGAAAATTTAGGTAAGCTACACTACAGGTACAGAATCGTTTAAGGCAGAAGATGAAAACCAATAACCTGGCATTAGTCTCCTTCTTGCATTCTAGCTGCAATAACTGTAGAAATTCTGAGGTAGGAGATGCGGCTGTCAAGGAGTTTTAATAAAATAAATGCAGGTCTCTTGAACCTTTCTTCTCTGCAACACGAATTAATTTGCAAGTAACGTATTTGTAAGCAGCTGTCATAGGCAGTAAAACTTGGTGCAGCATAGTTATTTGCAGCACTCCATTGAGTGTCTCATTACAGGCAGTTAACTGCCAGGGCTGAACTCTAATTGAGTAGACATTTAGATTTATGGAACCCTCTAACACGTTTTAGAGCAAGTGCTATTTATTTGTGTTACAGTTTATTTTGAGTACTATGCATGAGCATGGCAGTGGGACTATTGTTCAAAAAGAATGTTTGGCATGTGGACCTGGGTCCAGGTAAGTTAATTAGTCTGTCACTAAGTCACACTGTACAGAGCTAGACTGTAAATGCTGAATGTAACAGCACATATCAAACCTCCCCCCATTTAACTCAGCCATAACTTTTTATCAAGTGATTTATGTTAATCACTTTATTTTACTCAATGCACTTCTACTCCAGCACTGGTATCTTTGATATAAAATATTTTAGCAATCCTAAAATGTATAAACAAATACATTTTCAGCACTCGAATTGAAGTGCTCTGTTTCACATGCTGATATTAAGTGGTGCTGTCAGGCTTGTATACAGAATTCTAAGCATGGTTCTGACAGGTCAGCAGAATCATGCCTGGCATTCTGCACACCATCAGTGACATTGTAAAACTCAAATAACTGTTTCCATGAAGATAACTGTGCAGAAGGTTGTCCATAACAAAATAAAAACATTGAAAACTATTTTTACATTGGTGTTTATTCAGGTACAGTAAATCTAGCTTTTGGAGTATGGATTTCATTTCTGTATATAGGAACATTACTAACTGCTGTCAATAAGCATACATTTCCTGCCCTTTTGAACTGTTTCTGTCTGAGTTTACTTCTCTGTTTTGAGTGTAGTTAGAGACCATTGTGATATCATTAGGCTTTGCTGGAGCTGTTCCCTCATTGGTTAGGAGCTCATTTGTGACCATTCAAAAGTGGAATTAAATGGTAAAAATAAAGATAAATTTGTTATCTTCATTTAAACTGTTTTAGTGGCTAAAATAAATCATTCATCTGTAAGGTTTGACTCTCATCTAAAACGTTTAAATACAATAAACAATTTATTTTGTATGGTATCTTTCATACACAGTGTACCACATAACATTCACAGAGGAGAAACTCAAAATGGGAAACACAAAATACAAAACACAGGAATTAAATATTAAAATCAGGACAATATATTACAGCAGGACAAATTATCACATTTACTGAGATTCCTACCTATCCCTGCCATCTTTGTATCAAATTCTTCCATGGGTGGCTCATGGAAACATACCTTAGCTCAGAGTGCATTCCTGGCCAAAATTCTTACCTACCTACTTACCTGCCTACCTAATCAACTAGCCAACTAACTAACTATGCATACATACATCCAGCTTTGGCAACATGTTATTTCTTCTTTGAGTATGGAACCAGCCCCAGAGCTGAAAGGAGCTAATGAAGGCCTTCTTTTGAAAATGCCATCTGTTTCCTTAACCCAAAGCAACTTAATATTTAATAGCTTGGGTTAAATTTATAATACTAATAATAATACAAACTGTGAGCATTGATTAGAAGATTGCTAAGTAGCTCAACAGGACATTATATTATCACTTTACCAGTTAGCATTTCAGCAACATGCCAGGCTTACAGTGTCATACAATGCAAAATAAAACATTTAACTTTTTTCAGCTGGGGTATTGCTGAATTATATTTATTGGATAAAGAGGCCAATGGAGCATAGCTAATTTTCAATTGATTCTTAAGGTACCAGTTGCACTACTATATGCAAGGATAAGTAAAATACAAAATATAAGAGTTGGATTAGATTATCTATAGCTATTTACAAAAACAGTAAATAAGTGAATCTGTCTGCTCCCTCTTCCATGTCTGGATATAAAAAATGCAGGAGTTGGGGAAATGCATTTGTTTTGTAAAAAGAACACATTTAATAATTTTGTTTTAATTAACTATGCTTTATTAAGTTTTACACAGTCCATGACATAGATTCAAATTGTGTTACATATCATGAAGACTGCATTTCACAAAAATTAAAACAACAAGATAAAAAGACAAACAAGAACAACCACAAACAAACATACAATCCTCCCTGCCTTCCCTAATCCCCCATCTTCCCCTGCCAAGCACTACCACCATAAATGATACAGGGCAATCAATGAGACAATGGACATAAAAGGAGATTAGGGTTTCCATATGGACAGTAAGGTCTTGAGTGGTCCCCATGTTTTCTGGAAAGTTTTTACCTGTCTTGCATGGATGCAATATGACTTTCAACTGCAAAGCCAGTAAGATCTCCCTATACCATGCAATAACAGGGGAGCGATTCCTCTGTCCAGTACCTTATGATAATCAATTTGGCAGTTGTAGCTATCAGGGCCAGATGTGCTTTCCTGATTCTGGGTGTTCCATGGGGAAAAATTAAGTAAATAAGTTTCAGGGGTAAACAGGGTATCTATTCCCAGAAGGATCCAAGATTCTTCTAATGGGTTGCCAAGTGGTCTGAGCCTTAGGGCAATTCCATAGCATGTGATATAGGGATCTGGTGACTCTTTTACACTGCATACAGTCAGTAGAGGGTATTTTACCAATTTTATGCAAGTTTCACATGAGTGAAATATAGGTTGTGCATAATGTTACATTGGACCAAGCGAAGTCTGTCCTGCTTAATAAACTTATAAGTATTCTGCCAGAGCTTCCTCCATATATCAACATCAACAGTCACTCTAATTCCTGCGCCCAATACTAACAACGCCTGTTGGCAAATGGAATCTAACACTTGTAATTTTTATATACATTGGCAACAGAATGAGGTTGATTTGCCGCTTGTAGAATTACAGACAATTCAGTAGTGGGGGATCTGTCTGGGATATATTTCTCAAAAGGAAGCAATAGCCTCTTTTATCTGTATGTACTGTTTTTTGTATACTTTATTTAGTTCAACAGCACATTGATTTTATAAAGGTATACATGCTTGACATCTTAGAGCAGACATGCTATCTGAGTTACATTCAACAATTACAGTTAAGGATATAACCACTTCAATACATCTCTTCTAACATGGAACATCTGGGCTGTAAGCAGGGTGTCCATAAATTCCATTTAAGGAGTCCAAGCCTACAGCACCTGATTGCTAGAAACTTGGAAACCAGGGTTGGGACAAGGCTTCTTCAACTGGAGCCCACATTTCTAAAAATCTGTCCAATTGTCCTCTAACAGTATATTGTATATTCTCATATTTCATCCAGCCCAATAAGTTATTATCCCATTCAGATATTGTAGGAATAGAAGTAAGCCTCCAATGAGTGGCCAATACTTTCAAATCCATAACATTACCCAATCTCCATAGTGGTAAATGGGAATTTTGGAGTTGGTGCCATTCCATGTTGCCCTGGGAGACCCAACAAGATCTCCACGGGTCTAGTTGGGGAAATCCCCACTAGTCTAGAGAGAACTTCCTGCACTCCTATCCAGAAATTGTCAACACAATTGTATTACCAAATCATATGATAAAATGTGCCATTGTGAACTTGGCATTTAGGACACAATGGGGAGTCATTTTGGGTTTATTACATGTGCCAGCCAAGGGTATGGTATGTTCTAAGGAGAATTTTATTTTGAATAGCTCTCATTCTGTTGTTCACTGAGCATCTTAAACTGTTGTTTACAATAGCTATCCCATCTCCTCCTGTCAGTCTGTCAGGGTGGATGTCAATTTCCATTTATCTTTAATACTTTTCATATGGTCTGGCAATGCTCCTGTCAACATTTTATACACTCTCCTCAGTGGTTTAAAGAGGAGTCACCAGATTGTACCCAAAACAGCTCTTCCAAGGGAGAACATGACACCTTCTCTCAGGTCTTCCCCTGCTGTTAATCTCTCATATGCCTCTCTTAGTTTGGTATATAATGGCAAATGGGAATTCTTAATTTTTAAATACCACCAAGTCTGCAAAGGTACAAAAGTTGCCCTCCATTAAAATGTGCTGTAACATGGAAAATCCCCTTAGGGACCATTGTCTTAACATAGGCAAGTCCCAAAGGAGGGACCTTTTCCTCTAGCAACACTACTGAGATAACTTTCCGGGATAAGCCCACCTTCACCCCTATCATTTGGTGGGTTAGCTTCCAAGCTTTCACCAAAGTTCCCATACAGGGATTAAGAGGAACACTCAATAAATTCACTCTCCACTCAAAGACAAGATATCATGGTATAGTAAGGACTCCCTGGTTCCTCCATTTTAACCCATGCCGGTCATCCTACTGGGTTTCTTAAACTATCTTGAATTTGAGCCACCTGTGCCGCTACCCAGTAAAGTGCACATTCGAGTCCCAACCCTCCCTCTTCTGAGGTAACCACAAAGGGCTTTTGAGCCTGGGTCTCTTGTTATTCCAAAGTAATTGGGTTATAGCCCCTTTTATGTATTCAGGCAATAAAGACATTTTAATCAAGTTCACTCTACCCAAAAGGGTCAGGGGCAAAGCTTTCCAAGCCAGACAATCATCTCTGATTATAGAAATCAGGGCCTTCATATTAATTTTGATCAAAGAGGACAATTTGGATGGAATGTGTATGCCTAAGTATTTTAGTGATTTAGACAGGAGCACCTCAGTCTGAGCTATCTTTATAGACCCCTCCTCCCCCAAAGGGCATCCACTTGCAACTTGCTCCAATTGATCTTGTGGCCTGAAAAGGGCCATATCTCTCAAATAATTGGGACAATTCCCCATCAATTCCTCAGGAGGCTAATAAATAAAAGTACATCATCAGCAAGGTGAAATCACATGTTCCGAACTCTTCCACTGAAATCCTTAATTAGAGTGTTAGCTCAAATACTTGTGCCAATCCTTCAATTGTGAGAACATATATTAAAGGGAAGGGGCAACCTTGTCTTGTACCCGTGTGAGGGCAAGGGGAGGAGAAAATGTTATTGGTAAGAATTTGGGCCTTCGGAGTTTTGTACAACACCTCAACCACTTCATCAGGAGATGACTTAGGCCAAATTTCTGCAAGACCACCATCATAAAGGGCCATTCTACTCAATTGAATGATTTTTCTGCTTCTAATGTCAAAGACCCCAATCCTCCCTTAGGCCACTGGTGTATGATGTTCAAAACTCGTCTGATGTTATGTTTGACTTGCCTGTCCTTCACAAAGCCCACCTGATCTGGATGAACAAGTTTTGGGAGAAAGTCCTCCAGCCTATTCGCCAATAATTTTGCCAAACTTTTATAATCTGCATAAGGAAAGATATTGGATGATAGGATGAACATAAAGAGGTTCTTCCCACCTTTAGGCAGTACTGTGATCGTGGCCAGGCTTTGCAAGGCGGTAGTGCTCCCTCCTTTAGAGTTTCCTTTATCATGTCCATCATCATCTGTCCCAGTTCCTCCACAGCATTTTATATATCACTGCGGGATACCGTCTGGTTCTGGTGCTTTTCCCTTTTTATTTCCATACCACCCTTTTAACTCCTTCTTAGTAATTAGGAGTCCAGCTTCCTAAGTCCTGGTCATCTAATGCAGTAAGAGAAACATTCTTTAAAAATCATCGGATTTGCCCTTGCAGAAATTCAGTAGAATATAACTGTGAATAATACGTTTGGAACACATCATTAATTTTCTGTTGATTACAGGTGACCCTTCACCTTCCACTCCACCCTCAATATAGTTCTCTCCACCCTTTTCGTTTCACCATCCCTGCCAGCCATTTCACGTTATCTCCTTCAAAGTAGGAGTAAGATTTAGTCAAAATGAGGCCCTCTCTAATTTTGGGTGGGATCTGATTTAATTCACTTTTAGGACATTTAAGGTCAATACTTTGGATTTATCTTGCTTTCCCATCAGCTTCTATTCTAAAATTGAATTTGTTTTTCTAAATCCTCTTCACTTTTTATGTTTAATTTTTCTTATATGAGAGTCAGAAATGGTATTGCCTCTTATAGATGCCTTAAGTGCTTCTCAAATAGTTCTATTATTAGTATCACCAGGGTGGTTCACTGTAAGAAAATCAAGCACATGTTGTTTTAACTGTTGGAGGACTTTAGTATCTACCAGAAGGCTTGGGTCCATCTGCCATATTGGGTAGACCTTAGGTTCTCCCTTCCCTTCAGAACCACTTTCAAAGGTGCATGGTCGGAGACCAAGATCGGTCCATAAGTTGCCGCTAATATGTCTCCCAGCCTGGCTTTTATCAAAAGATAATCCAATCTTGTGCATACATACATTATGGGCATGGGAGTAGAATGAGTACTCTCTAGTGGATGGATGGCAAAACTCAAGCTTCTTGAAATGATCTCCCTCTACCATATATCAGAGTGTTTTAGCACTTCTGGGAACCAGGCCCTCCTCACCCCTGAATGATCTAATTAGATTCAATATGTAGTTACATCACCTCCATAATTATGTCATCAGGAAATGGTATGCAACGTAGTCTCCAAGTGGGTAAAAATTCTGGACAGTCTATATTATGTCCATATATCAAGACCAATGTTGTAAGGGACCCTCCAAAATCCACCACCGCTATGGCATACCTTCCCTGAGGATCCGTCACTGAGAGAGAACCTTATGTGGGAAACTAGGTCTAATCCAGATAGCTACACCTCGAGCCTTTGAAGTAAAGGGAGATGCTCCCAGAGTACCACCCAAGGAGTGATGCCCTCTAGTTCTTCCTCAGTTGAGTGTAACTCTTGCAAAAAAACTATATCCCTTTCATTTTGTTTTTTATCTGTATCAATACTCATTTCCTTTTAATCACAGTTTGGAGCCCATTCACATTCCATGTGACCAACATTGTTTTAACCATATTTACAAGTCATCTCAGTTAGAGTGGCATGTCTCTCTAGCCCTGTGTCAAGTGTTCAAAAATCCTTCACTGCTGACATATTTTCATTTATTTTGTAGGGCAACTGAACAAAACTACTATCCCTTTCTCACCCATCATGGTTCAACCAACTAATGAACCATAAGAACAATAAAGAGAAAACAGTTCCCTTCCCTTACTTCTACCCCTTTAACATCTCTTAACCACCTAATCCCCCTACTTCCAAAGAAGATGTTCAAAGAAAACCTACCCTCTACTTTTCGTGGATAGAACATCCCAACCCTTGCAACAATTATTAACTAAAATTCCTTAAATCATATTTTCTTTCCCTTTACACTTAATATCACAAAATGATATATACCCAAGGAAGCTGGGTCTGGGAGGTTCCATCACCTTCCCTCCCTTCATGAGGGCTGCTGTTAAAAGACATCTTGGTTCCTTTACTTAAGGAACTTTACTAAAGAAAAGAAAAAGCAAAATAAAAAGAAAAGGAAAATCAAATGCCCATCACTTGAGGAGGTTTCTTGGGATTTCCTGCCCTTACTGTCTACATTTTGGAGCAGGTCTTCCCATTTAAATGGATTTTACAGCATTATCATAATAAGCGCTTACTATGTCAGTGAAGCTAAAGGAAAACCTCCTAGATATGTTCCTGCTTATTTAGAGTTATAAAAAAAAGAAAAGAAAAAGAACGTCTCAGTGAAGCCCATACTTCCTCTATAAATTATTGATACAAAGCCTGATGCACTCTTTACCTGATTTTACCTGATGCACTCTGCTGGTAACTTTTCTATCTGTGCCACCTTATTGTGTGCTTTATAGTAACAGTGCACTCTAAGTTAGGTCTAAACCTAAAAGTGACCAAAGGAAAAAAAACATTTGAAATAGCAACACAAGCTTATTACAGTAATGGCTACTGTCCTTAAAGAGACCTGTGTCCTTTTCCATTATACACAGTTCACTTCCTTTGGTACTCTACGATCTTGTGAATGCCCCTAGGAACAGACCAAGAGGTAGTGGAAGAGGATCCCTCAAATCCAGTCCTCATAGGCCCCAAATGGAGTTGTGGATCAGAATATCAGTGCCCCCATCCCCAACTTTGCAGAACAGTACCTTCACATTGGCCCACAACGAGAGATCAATTTGCCTTTGTATTTCTAATCCTTGGACATATTTCAGCACTGCTGATGGATGTATAAAGGCCTTTGTGTTTCCTCCAGCAGTCTAACAATCAGCCGTGCTGGGTAGGAAAGGAGTGAGCAGGCAGTTTTGAGTGCAGAGCCTCGATCCTCAGTAAAGCTTGCCTCTGAAGCTGGAGATGTCAAGAATAATCCGGGTACATACTACTTGCCCTTTGTTGCTCCATAATAACATCAATTTCCTGTACGCCTCCAAAACCAGCACTCTGTCCTGATAGTGAAGAAATTTAACTATCATATGCCTCGGTTTTTGATCTGGGGGGTTTCAGACCAGGAGATCGATGTGCTCTTAGCATTTCTAGGCAGGTGTCCTGCAGCAACTGTAGGTTAGTGATAAACCATTTTTGTAAGAATTTAATACAGTCTTTCCCTTAAGACCTTCAAGAAGGCTGATAATTCTAATGTTACACTGGCGATCCGGTTTTCATGATTGTCAATAGCCTGCTTTAAGTACTCAATTTTATTTTATTTTATTTTTTATTTTATTTGAATAGCGGTTTGGAAATAACCTTTGAGCCAGAGACTCATTTACAAAGGTACCTTGTCACAGGAAGGCATAACACAGTACAACAGTAAATTACGACAGTAATAAGTACTACAGGGAAAATACAGCAAGTTGGTACAAGCAGGAGTGATGCAACAATAACAGGGTATAGGCAATCAATAAGCAGCTTAAAAGTAGCTTTGTCATAATGATTGAGTAAGGCTTAGACTAGGGGCAATTACAGCTTTGGGTATTAAGTAGGTGATTCCGTGAAGGCGTTTTGAAGCAGGATATCGATGGGGCCTCAGAGATGGGAGGGGCAGTGTATTGAACCAGGAGGGGCCCTGTAGCTGTAGGCTCTTTGACTGTGTGAGGTCCTAGCTCTAGGAATAGATAGTGAGGATTTCCCAGAGGTACAAGTTTGAACTAGTGGTATAGAGTGGTGGATAGTAGTGGTCAGCCCTGGTGGGATAGCCCAAGGAGGGTATTTTTAGTAAGGATACAGGTCTGATATTTGAGACACCTCATCAAGGTCAAGCAACAAGGCTTTAGAGTATAGCTGACAGGTATGTGTTAGCCTAGGCACCCAGTAATTAACCTGCAGGCCTTGTTTAGAATAGTGTGAATTTTATGGAGTGCAGTCTGATCAGCAGCAACATACACTGGCAGCCCATAGTCCACTAGAGACAGGATGGATGAGGTGACTGCAAGTCGAGGGCCTCAGGGGAGGCAGTTTTAAACTTTGTAAGATGCCTAGCCGGATATTTGCAGCTGTGGCAAGGGCAGAAATGTGTCCATGGAAGGAGAGAGTGGGGTCAAAATGGATCCCCAGGTATTTATAGGAGCAAACTTGTTCGAGTGGGAACAAGGACCCAGAGTGAATGAGAAGTTTGAAGTTGTAGGACTTGTTTTGAGGGTGAGTAAAGATCATGATTTTTGTTTTTTAAGATTTATCACCAGCCTATGTTCCTTGAACCAACCTCAGTTTCATTGACAGACCTCTGCAGGAGTCCTGGAGGCGACAGGTTACGATCTGTGGCAAAGATGACAGCGTCATCAGCATACAATAAAATGTTACCAGAGCAGGAGCATGGAAGGGTGTTAAGGTAGAGGAGAAGAGTAGGGGGCCCAGAATGGAGCCCTGGGGAACACCAGAACAGATGGGACAGATGTCTGAGAGAGTCCCGTTAATTTTTACGCTGTGAGCTAGCAGACAAATAATTGGTGCACCAGAAGACAGGCCCAGTTGCAAAATCGGAGAGACTCAGGGCATCCAGAAGGAGGGTGGGAGACGGTGTCAAAGCTTTAGAGAGGTCTATGAACAAGCACCAGCCAGAGAGCCTGTGTCTAAGGAGGAGTAGAGAAATTGGAAAACTCTAGAAGGGCAGTACTGGTACTATGGCCAGCATGGAAACCGTGCTGTTCAGGACAGAGGGCATTGTAGTTGGTGAGGTAGTCAGTGATTTGAGAAGCCACCACCTTTTCCAAGGCCTTGGAGAGAGGAGAGAGAATGGAAATAGTCCAATAGTTTCCAGCCACAGACCTGTCACCACCTTTAAGAATGGGAGTGACTGTGGCGACTTTCCATACAGATGGATATTGCCCCAGGCAGAGAAATCGATTGACTAAGCATGTGATTGGGGTAAGGACCAGGTCTAAAACCAGCTGAAGGATACATGGAGTCTAGGGTGTCACTACCCATACTATTACTCCTGAGGGCATTGACTAGGTGAGGTCTGAGTTCTTGGGCAGAGACACGGTGGAGGTGAAAATACAGGCGTGCCAAGCTTATGGCAAGCTATGGGGGATGGTTGAAAAGTCAGAAGGAGGATAGGGCTAAGATCCGTGAAGGAGGCATTAAGGTAGTTGGCTATAAGGTCTGGGTCTGAGGAGATAGTGCCATTGATGTTGATCTGGGAGGGTGGGGAGAGTGTGCTCCCATTTAACTGTTTGACATTATCCCAGAAGGTTCTGGGATTCCCCAGGAGGCAGTAAGTGAGGACTGATAATGATCAGCCTTGGCCTTTCTGATGGCCCAGGTGCACTTGTTTCTGGCGCAGCATACAACTGCCTATCACAGGACCGGCCAGTCTCAATGGCACGGTGCCATAGGTTGTCCCTATGTTTGAGTTGTTGTATCAAGGCTGGGGTTACCCAGGGGCATTCCGCACTCTGGTGCGGCGGGTCGTCAGTGGGGCAAAGATATCACAGGCTTTATTAAATGTCTGGATAAAGAAGGATAGGGTCGTGTCAATGTCAGGTGCAAACTGTATAGGAGACCAGTCAATTTGGGACAGATGATCCTTGAGTTTCTTCAACCCACCAGGTTTCAGGCATCGCCGACGTATGGATTGAGCTAATGGTTTGGAGACTGTGGATGACCAGTGAAAAGAATGGGAGTGATCGCTGAGTGAGTCAGGAAGGACTTGGACATTGAGGATCCGATTAGGACGGTTGGAAGTACCACATCGAGTAAGATACTAGTGCCTCTCTTAGAGTTAGTCCTAGTAGGGTGGATAACAAGTTCGTCAGGTCTATTGCAGCAAAGGAGTCACGGGCAGAGGAGGAAGAAGGGCTGAGCCAATTGATGTTTAAGTCACCCACTAGAATTTGGTCCGAGGAGGGTAGTGAGGAAAGGTACTCCGTAAGTGAGGCAAAAGCCTGTGTTTGGTCCCTGGGGTATGTATGCAGTAGTCAGATAGAGAGGGCCCTTTAAGGGTCAGGGGTCAGCTTCAGAGTAGCGCCTGGGCCCTGGAGTCAAGGACAGGTGCAGGTAGGGCAAGTCAGTGAGAGATTCTTTGATGTAAATAGCACAGCCACCACCCCGTCTCTCCAACCCGGTCAGTCCAGAAGAGGGAGAAACCGGGAGGAAGACTGAGAGTCTGGGGTGGATTTTGTCAGCCAGGTCTCAACCAGTGCGATGACATCAGGGTTAATAGATGTGACCAGGCATTGTAGGAGTCACATTTTTCAAGAGGCTACAGATATTCATAGAGACAACATTTAAACCAGGAGGGCCAATAGAGGAGCTCTTGAGAACCGGGCCAGGGTTGGGTGAATGTTCCCAGATAGGAGTAGTAGCATAACTAACACCTTGGCCAGGTAATGACAAAGGTATTTCTATGCCCGACACAGGGGGTTGAGGTGGCAGGGGTGGGCAGGGTAGTGCACAGGATGGGAAAGCAAGAATGAGAAGACTCCCATGAGTGTTAGAGTAGGGAGTGTGAAGGAAGCTGGGGGTGGGCTGGGAGGCCAAGACACGTGGTCCCAAGGAGCATGAGAGCAGGCTTGAGAGCATAGGAGGAGGGGTGCCAGGGCACAGATGGGAGTAACATACAGGCATGTGGGCAATTGCACTGAGACAGATGGGTAAGATAATGGTGGCAGGCTCCAAGCAGAGCAAGAGGCAGGACCAGTGGAGTGCAGTTAGCATGGTCCTAGAGAGCTAGTTCTGGAGCTATGGAGTAAATGGCAAGTGGGGAAAAGTGGAGGAGTATGGGCTACTTAGGTGCAGTGGTAGTGATACTGCCTCCGGGATGAAGGTATCAGGTTCACTACTAACCCAGGTATTGGGAAAGAACCTGAAAGGGATCCAAAAGATTAAAGGACAGCGCACCAGGCAGTCAGAGGTTGGCCTGAAAAAGGGTGCTCAATGGTGACTCCTAGTGGATAGTGGTAGTGGGAGGAGTTGGAGTAGGCCCAAGGGCAGTGGGCTATCAAAGCAGGAGGTTATAGAGAGAGAGCACTGAGTCCCTCTAGTGGCCAGCAGGTATAACCTGCAAATGGGAAAGTGGGAGATAGGTTCTAGGCAACAGGAAGTGATGTCATAGGGTGGATCTATAAATTGATTGCCGCCCCTGGGTGGGTGGGTGGTTGGGGTGGGCGGGGCAGATGACGCAACGTGTCGCCGGGCTAGCACCCCCAGCAGGAGTCCAAACGGTGAGGGAGAGGTTCTCTTTACCTGAGTCAATCAGCTGTAACGGCTGCCCTTCCAGCTCCTTGGAGGGAGCACTTGCAGTCCCGAGTCTGCCGCGTCAGCAGTGTGCCTGGGAGGGTTGCAGCCGTAGTGGAGGAAACAAAGACCTCAAATTACTATGCAGCGGGAGATGTTGCTACTTAGACGAAGAGATCCCGTACTGCACATGCGTAGCTATCTTAAAATGGTGTCACAGTAAATCCCAACTATCCCAATACTTCTGGG
This sequence comes from Neoceratodus forsteri, assembly GCA_016271365.2. NCBI lineage: Eukaryota > Metazoa > Chordata > Ceratodontiformes > Ceratodontidae > Neoceratodus > Neoceratodus forsteri. Next base: position 945,348,213 of record CM057452.1, read on the forward strand.
CTAACTAGTACATCTGAACTATAAAGGTAACTGTTTAAGGAAGCTGCTGGCTGAATGGTGATTAAAGCCTGCGAGGCAACCCGTGGGCACCATTCGTTCCCCTGCAGAGTTCTGAACAGTACAGAGCAGAATATAAACCAGCTAAAGTTAACAAACAAGCCCCACAGCAGTATACAGGTGTAAAAGTCCAAAGACTACCAAGCAGGTAGCACCCCCAGCAGGAGTTCAAACAGTGAGGGAGGTTCTCTTTACCTCAGAGTCAATCAGCTGTAATGGCATCCTTCCAGCTCCTCAGAGGGGCGCTTGCAGTCCGAGTCTGCCGCGTCGGCGGTGTGCCTGGGGGAGGTTGCAGCCTCAGAGTCAATCAACTGTAGCGGCGTCCTTCCAGCTCCTCAGAGGGGCGCCTGCAGTCCCGAGTCTGCCGAGGTCGGCAGTGTGCCTGGGGGGTTGCAGCCTCAGAGTCAATCAGCTGTAACGGTGTCCTTCCAGCTCCTCAGAGGGAGTGCTTGCAGTCCAGAGTCTGCTGCAGTCAGCAGTGTGCATGAGAGGTTGCAGCCTCAGAGTCAATCAGCTGTAGCAGTCCTTCCAGCTCCTGCGGAGGCGCTTGCAGTCCAGAGTCTGCCGTGGTCGGCAGTGTGCCTGGGGGATTGCAGCCTGATTGCTGGTTTCAGGAATGACTGGACACCATGAGTAACTTCTAACAGCTCTGAGGTTTATTCAACAAACATACATTAGATAGCTCAGCAGGCCTCAGCGGAATTTCTTTAAGAGCTTTAGACAGATCTGTTGTTTGAGAAAGGTTCTATTTTCTTGGTCACTAATATGTTGCTCAACTCCCCAGTCATCCTTCATGCATTTTGACCTGTTCAGACATAGAGTTAACCACTTGTTGCAGATGCTGTATTTGAGCGTAACATTGTCGAATCCAGCTTCTATTCTGGTTCCCAGGTTGTATTTTAGATCTTTTATCAGATGCTTTAGCTGTTGGTATCCTCGGCCATTATGAGGGTCAAGTAAAATTCAGAGCGCTCACTCCCAGTGGCTTTGCCCAAAGATCGTTGATTCCTTGCCGTTCAGCTGTGTGCGAGATTCTGGTGAATGCTCAGGCCTAGCCAGGCCTTTTGCTGGGGTCTCGCTGAGTCAATTTGAATGGTAGTTTTGCTTGTTTTCTCCCCGATTTTTGTAAGGATGACATCAGCGCTATGTATTGTTTCTCAGTTTTTCTGTATTTTAAGTTTTTGAACAAAGTATAAAGGGGTTGCAAGGAATGGTCACAGAGCTCCTGGTTTAAGTAGCCATCTCGCTCTGATGCTAGGCCACGCCCTCCTTATCTGTATGTACTTGAATTTACAAGTATCTGGTACCTTATTACATACTTGAAAAGGATAAAAGAAACCAGTCCCACATTCATAAAGAATTCAGAAATCTTGCAGTTTTGCAACAAAGGCCAAAAGGAGGACAATATAGGTTTATTTTCAGTTTTGAAGTAGGGATTGCCAGTAATGGGTTGTTCTAATGATTTGTGCCAATTTGGCAAGAGGTAGTTCTTAATGTGATGAACTGCCTTAAGGGACCACCCAGTGGGGGTATTCCTGAGTGATTTAGGCATATAAGGGGATAACATACAAAAGTGAGGGTAAAGAATAGGAGTTCTTCAATACTAAGTAACTCTCTATATCCAACCACAAGGAAAAGTAATCTAATTGTGTAGTAGGCTTTATACCTTTGACCCAGAAAGCCAGTTTACTGATGTAAAAGGCACTGCAGTACATGAAAAGGAAGAGGCCACTAGACCACCCTGGTATTTAGGAGCTGTAAGTTTAAAGTAGGCCTGCGGACTCCCTTCCCTTTCCATATAAAGGCATTAAGCATCTTTTGGAGCCTAGTGAACCAAGCTTTGGGCAAAAACAACCCAGTATTCCCAGTGGGTTTAGGATATGAGGGAGTACGTTCATTTTAACAGTACTGATCCTTCCCCAGAGAGGGAGGGAAGAGCCCCCATCTATCCATGCTGGAATTTAAAGTTTTCAATAAGTTAGATAGGTTCTCTCTAACCATTGTTGCCATATCCTTTGACACTTTAATGCCCAAGTATGTCAGGGATTTTGCCTCCCATGAGGAGGCGATGAGCTGCTAAGTCCGCCTGGGTTATTCTACCATTTAATGAATAAACTTTAGTTTTAATACAGTTCAATTTGTAGTATGATAATTTTGAGAAGATCTCAGTTTCTGACAGTAATACAGGGATGGCAGTTTGGGGTTTTCTACATGTATGAGTAAATCATCTGCATATACAGAAAGTGCATACCTCTTGTTCCAAACTTGGATGCCAGTTATTGCTTGAGAGGTTAAAGCCTTCGGATCAGTGGTTCCAGATAAAAGTTGAAAAGCAATGGGAACAACAGCATCCCTATCTGGTACCACGACAAAGTGGAAATGGAGCAGAGAGTATACCATTGCACTAGACATGGGTTGGTGGGGAGGTATATAGCAGCTGCACCCATTTAAGGAATTCATCAGGGACTCCAAAGTGGGCCAAACATTTAATAATTTTAAAACAAGAACTAATCCAAAAGAGAACAGGAAAAAATATTTGTGAGACATGCAATTTTTACTTTGGGAGTGTGTGTTAGTGAGTTAGTTAGTTAGTTAGTTTTTATTGTCGTTCGGTATAAAAACCATCACAACATCTTTACAACATCAACATCAAGAAATTACAACACAAAAGGCACTTCCTAACTGGAAGTACCCACATTCATTAAAATACAGCATTATAAATCCACAAAGTTGTAGAATAAATAATAAAAGAAAATTCAAAATACAACAGTAAGGCAATAACTAAATTGCCAGCAAATTGACTCCGAGACCTGGAGTCCCAATACAAGAGTTTAACCATTAAATAAATAGGAGGCTCTTTATATTCAGGAGTCCAATTTTTAAGTGAGAACCATAAGGCTCCATCTATACTCAGGAGTCCATTAATGGTTAGCAAGAGCTGAAAACCACAGCTCTACCCCAGATATCGGATAGTCCACCTACATGTCCATTTGCCTCATTTTCCACCAACTGCGGATGCTACATCTTTACATCTGGAAATATTGTATACAAATCTAAGATTTCATAATAAAATTCAATTGGATTATATAACACTTAAAAAAAACATATTTCTTAACAAGAATAGGTACCCCATAATACATCTTCATAGGTCACTCAAGTAGAATAACACTTTATCAAGGCATATTGTCTTATATAATTTGGTAGTCAATACCACAGCTTCATAGCTCAAAACCCTCTGGAGTCCTTTTACTTTTCAACCTCATTTCATCTCCAAAATTGGGTCAGAAGGATTCACCAAATTCCAACCATGTGCAAAAAATTTTATATAAAAACAATACCTTTTTCAGAAGGTATTCCATTAGTGATTTACCAGCTTAGCTTAGTCTCTGCAATCTATGGAGTCCATTAACTGGCTTTCCACTGCTGGTAAACCTTTGAATTAAGTTCAACAAACCATCTCTCTCATCATGCTTAATTATATCAGCAGATGACTGAAACTTCTTGCCTGCCCAGCAATACCTGAAGAGGAGAAAAAGCATAGAAATGCTCCCTCTGAGTGTAATAACTTTGACTTGAAATAAACCAGAACACACAATAATCCCCTAGGCAATGATATCATACCTCTTATATATTTAAAAGCAGCATTTCAGCACTCATCAGTACTCCAAGGGCAGCTGCTATAGAACTCTCCGACAAATCCATGAGTATCAATTCTAGGTCCTCTGTTCATTCATTGCAGCTTCAATAGTCCAATTCTCATATTGCCCAAACTCTCCAGGCATTCCAGTGAACAAGTTATTAAAAATTTAAATTTAAGGTACTGCAGTAAAATAGTACATTTACATTTGGCATTCCAGCTACCCAACTGCCCTGCAAGACACCAAAAGGAAACTACCGTCATCCACTAAATGCAGAAAAAGTAATTTTATCTTTTCCTGGTCACTCTCTTTTCAGTTCAGCAATTACTCCAAACATGCTGAAAATAAGTGAGCGGCAAATTCAGAGACTTTACTGCACAATAATTGTGTCTATAAAAGCACCAAAATACTGGCCATAATCTAAAATGCTTGCAGAATGCCGAGAACCAAAGGCTGTCCACATATTACAAAGCATGTATGCATACATACCTTGCTTGTGGCATTCAGATAAAATTGTACTTATTTTCAGCAGATTGACAAAAATACAACTAAGGTCTCATTCATGAGGCGAAATAAACACAAGCATTAAATCCAGCGTCCACAGAGCAGCAAAATCATACTGTGGAGAGCGTGGTTGGGAAGCAAAGCAGCAATGCGGCCCTTGAAAGTGTTGTATCTTTATCACACACAACATGATAAACATTTTGTAATATTCACAGACCATAATATCAGTTATTATTTACTCCGAGTTTCTTTATGGAAAGCTTTTCTATAGCATATGCTAAAACAATATATACATGCAATATTTTGTTTTGTTTTTGTTTCATTGAGAGGTATTGCTGATTCCTGTTTCTTGGCAGAAAGTATGGATGAAAAAGAAAACTGGACAGTGAACTGTTTTTTTTTGTTTTGTTCCTTACTACCTCCTATCAGATGTTATGGGCAGCGCTACACACCTATAAAGCAAGAGCACACGGGGAGGGAACCTTTGTTTCTCCTTCCTGTTGTAAAAACAATTTCTCCTTCCTGCTGTAAAACAATCAGTTTGTTGAGGTCTGCCACTTAGTGGAACAACTAGAGACTGGATAAGAGGACAGGAGAGGAGAGGAGAGGAGAGGAGAGGAGAGAGGAGGTCTCTCCCCAATCGGTGAAGATCAGTAGATCAGTGAAGCTCAACAGACAGTTAGGTTAAGGGCTGGACTGCACTTGGTGTTTGCCTCCTAGGGTTACCCTTTGTGTCTGAGCTATTGCTTCTGGTTATTTCTGACTGAGAGCTTTCTATTAGCTGACCATTATTTCAGTAGTGGGTAGTGCAAACAGTAAGGCTAGGGGTTGGACCACTCTTGGCATATGCCTCTTAGGGGTGACCTATGTGTGTGAGCTGTTGCTTCCAGCTGAAAGCTTTCTATTAGTTGACCACTATTTCAGTAGTGGTACAGCAGTACAAATGCTGGATTTACATACAGCAGCTAGGAATTCTGGGTAAGTGTTCCAACTGCTCTTTATGTTGACACAGCAGCCGCTGGCTAGGTCTGAGCAGGCGATCGAGGAGAGATGTTGCCTCAGCAGAGATAGGAGCCTGGACTGTGCACTCCAAGGGATTCAGCCAGGTAGAACTGCTGTCAAGGAATCCCTGCTACTGCACCTGTCTGAGTCTGCCTTCTCTCCATGATTGATCTCTCTCCTAGTCCTTGAAGATCAGTGAAGCTCAGCAGGTAGTAAGGTTAGAACAGCTAATATTTTTCCTAGCCAAACTATCTCTTGTTGGAGCTGCAATATTGAACATAGGATTTGCAAGAAAGCGAGTTGTGCTCACAACAGAGGGAGGGAACCTTTCAATTGTCTGTGGTTTGTAGCAGATATACTGCAGGTGGAGGCTGCTTCTAACTGAAAGGTGAAAGAAGGAATTTACAATTATCAGGAAAAGACAGTCTTGTTACAATTCTTAAGATTTTCAGTGCAGGAAGATTTTAAACTCTGGCGAAACATTTGTCACAAATCCTGAAATAAGTACAAGTACAGGTTGTGTATTTGACCCAGACAGTAAACTGTTTTCTGTGTTTATCTTTGATTGCCTAAAAGGCAATTCAAACTTTCTCAGGAAGTGATTTCATCACAGAGACTTAATTCACCCAATAGCTTTGGTAACAGACCTGAGAAGAATAGTATTATAAGCAAGTGTTTATAGCAAACTCATCAGAACAGCTAATATTTTCCTAGCCAAACTATCTCTTGTTGGGAGCTGCAATATTGAACATAGGATTTGCAAGAAAGCGAGTTGTGCTCACAACAGAGGAGGAACCTTTCAATTGTCTGTGGTTTGTAGCAGATATACTGCAGGTGGAGGCTGCTTTTAACTGAAAGGTGAAAGAAGGAATTTACAATTATCAGGAAAAGACAGTCTTGTTACAATTCTTAAGATTTTCAGTGCAGGAAGAGTTCAAAGCACAGCTGACTTATTTTGGGGCTGACTGCTTTTCAGAGCACAAACCACTAGGCTGTTTTGGGGCTGGGGAGGTTTACCTGTGTCTGACTTGGATGTCTGGATTTTCTCTATTTGATTTGCAGGGGATTTTCTCTGTCAAATTGTTGTGTATAGTATCTTGCAGACAGGAAGGCACTCATCGCAGCGGTGGGTCAGAGCTCTTAGCTGATTGTTTTATGAGGGCACAGTTTAGGCCCAACCCCTTCCCACCCCTCACCCCCCTGGAAATAGTTCCTTTATACCTAGGGTTCTGACATCATTTCCTCAAGAGTGCAAGGTGCATACCAATGTCATATCCTCTAACACACAGCACTGAAAATATACGCATACACATTATATAATATATATATATATTTCTATGTAACAAAGCAATCACACACAAGCACACACACACACACACAAAAAAAGTACATAGTCATGTGGGAGTAGTGCAATGTAATGGCTGTGGGGCAGCAGTCTTCCAGGAGTCTTTCTGGAGGCTGAGATGCTGCCCTATTTGCAGAGAACTCTCTGCCCTGAGGAGGAAGTTGCCCATCTTCAGGCCACACTGGACAGCAGTAAGAGAACCTTCCCCAGGCCAGACTTGATGGTAGGAGGGAACCCCCATCCAGGGAGCACCAGAGCCACCACCACTACCTCAGAGGTTGCAAAGAAAGCACAGCAGTTGGACCACAGTGGGCTCAGGGAGGGTGAGGAGGGTGGAACAGAGGCACACCTAGTCAGTTGTTCCACTCCACAATCCATACACCATTCTGGGGAGCACAGCTCCCCTATGGATGCACCACAGAGGAGATTAAGGAGGCTGAGGACACCTGTCACAAGGGAGGCCCACAGGAGGGAGGCAAAGGATGCCACAAGGAAAGGAAGCAGCTCCTGGTGGGGACTCCAATTATTAGGGGATAGAACTGGGGAGCAGGGAAAACTGAAGTAAAGTGCTTGCCTGGTGCCATGGCTTGTAGGGACAGGAAGCGCATCCTGCAGGATCACAAGAACAGCTGCACGAGTCTGAGCTGGATGTCATTGTCCACCTAGGGACAAATGACTTGGCTCAACATGAGATTAGAGCAGTGCAGAAGGACTTTTAGAACTGGGGAGGGCCTAAGACAAGTAGCACACACAGTAACCTTCTCAGAGGTGCTGCCTGTAAATGGCATGAGTGAGGCAAGGATACTTTGCACCATGCAGTTTAATGAGTGGTTGAAAAAATGGTGTGGAGCACAGGAGTTTGGCTTCATTGGGGACTGGGGTTCCACCTGGAGGGACACCAGCCTATACTGGCGGGATGGTCTGCATCTGTCCAGGAAGGAACAAGTCTTTTGAGCAATCGGTTTAAATGCTTCATTGGCAAGCTTTTAAACTAGTCAAGGGGAAGCACTGATGAGCAGCAGGAAAATCCCAACCTCTCCCTACAAAACAGGGTACTAAATGAGAAAAGACCGAGGTAGAAAGGTCAGTGGGGATGCTGCAACAGAAAGTAAAGCCATCAAAAATGAAGAGCAATGAGTACCAATGCCGTAGTCTGAGTAACAAGCTTCCTGAATTAGTGGCCTTGATGGAGGAGGAACATCTGGATATCGTGGCAATCACAGAAACATGGTTAGCACAAAACCATGACTGGGACATAAACATACCAGGATACACTATCTACAGGAGGGACAGGGAGGGTAAGAGGAGGAGGAGTAGCTCTTTACATAAGGGAAGGAATCAAAGTAACAGAACAACAAGAAAACAGGAGGAGAAGAAGCACTGTGGGTAAATTTGGAGACCGGCAATGGCACCACAATCCATTACAGGGGTTGTATACAGACCCCCTTCTCAGGGGGAGTAAATGGACAAGGAAATGATAGAAATATACTTAGTATGGCAAAAAGGGAGATATTGCTGATGGGTGATCTGAATATGCCAGATGTTAACTGGAGTGCAGTTGCCACAGCCACTTTGAAGAGTGGGGTTATTCTAGATGCCCTACAGGGCATGCCTTGAACAACTAGTATTGGAGCCCACTGAGAGGAGCAATCTTAGACCTGGTTCTCTCAAATGGAGATGAAGAGGATCACAGATGTAGAAGTGGGTAGCCATCTGGGAACTAGCGACCATCGAACAGTATGGTTCACAATAAACACAGCAATAGAGTCAAGCCATACAAAGGCAAAGGTACTGGACTTTAGGAGGGCTGACTTTGCCAAAACAGGTAAGTGCCTAAGAATGCACTAGCACATGGGCAGGAAGGGGGGTGAAAGAACAATGGGGAATAATAAAACTGCCATCACATAGGCAACAAGCCTTTGTGTGAAGCAAACAAACAAAACTAAATGATGTAAGAAACCACTATGGTTCTCAAAGGAAGTGGCAGTGAAGGTTCAAGAGAAAAGAAAGCTTTCAGGAAGTACAAGGAATCGTGAAGGAGCAGGACAGAAACTGTATCAGGTAAAGCAAAGGAAGCTGGGAAGGCAGTCAGAACAGCAAGGCCCAAACCGGGAAAGATCGCCAACTCAGTTAAGAAGGGGATAAAACCTTTTATAGGTACATCAGGGAGCGAAGAAAGACCAAGGGAGGATAGTGAGGCTTAATAAAGGGAGGGTGGGCAGAGGGAGACTGTGAAAAGGCAGAGATACTAAACAAATATTTTTGCTCAGTATTTACAAAGGAAGAGGGGGTGTACCTAGAACAAACAGTAGAAACACACTGGATACAGAAGTTGATACCAGCCCATTTACAGAAGAAGGGTTCTGAAAGAACTCTTAAAACTGAAGGTGGACAAAGCAATGGGGCCTGATGGGATTCATCCCAGAATTCTAAAGAACTAAGGGTAGAATTAGTGACACCACTGACTACCCTGTTTAACAAATCATGGGAGGATGGGGTGGTACCGAGGGACTGGAGGAGGCAGATGTGATTCCCTTCACAAAGTGGGAGCAAGGCAGAGGCAGGAAACTACAGACCTGTTAGTTTAACCTCAGTGTGGGAAAATGATGGAATCACTTCTGAAGGAAAAGGATGTCAAGTATCTAGAGGCCAGAGGGCACAGGACCCAAGGCAGCATGGATTCGCAGCAGGAAGGTCATGCCAGACAAATCTGATAGATTTCTTTGACTGGGTGACCAAAGTAGTAGATCAAGGGAGGGCTGTGGACATAGCCTACCTAGACTTTAGCAAGGCATTTGACACAGTCCCACAAAAGATTAATATACAAGTTAGCTAGCCTGGGAGTGGGTCCCAAGATGACAGCCTGAGTAAAAATTGGCTGGAAAATAGGACATAGAGTAATAGTAAATGGAGTCCACTCTGATGAAAGGGGGTTACTAGTGGGGTACACCGAGGTTCAGTATTAGACCAGTCCTCTTCAATGTCTTTATAAGCGACATTGCAGAGGGACTGGAAGGAAAAGTATGTCTCTTTGCAGATGACACAAAGATCTGCAACAGAGTTGATCACAAGGTGGGGTGGAAAGGATGAAAAGGGACTTGGCAAGGTTAGAAGAATGGTCAAATGTATGGCAGCTTAGATTCAATGCTAAGAAGTGTAAGGTAATGCACCTGGGAAACAAAAACCCAGGGAAGAGTACACAATGGGGGTGAGATACTAACAACAACAAAAATGGAAAAGGACCTGGGGGTAGTCATATCAGATGACCTAAAGGTGGGCAAGCAATGTGAGAGGGCAGCAATGAGGGCTGGGGGATATTGGGATGCATAGGGAGGCATCACCAGTAGAAAACAGGAAGTTATTATCCCTCTGTACAGACAGCTGGTCAGACCCCATCTGGAGTACTACGTGCAGTTCTGGAGATCCAGTCTTCGCAAAGACATAGACAGGATGGAAGCTGTCCAGAGGAGGGCAACTAAAATGGTGCAGGGTCTGCACCAGAAGACATATGAAGAGAGACTAAAGAAGCTTAATATGTATAGCCTCGAGGAAAGGAGGAGAGGGGGACATGATAGAAACTTTCAAGTACCTCAAGGGAATCAACAAAGTCCAAGAGGGTAGCATCTTTCAAAAAGAGGTGTGCAAGAACAAGGGGCACAATTTGGAAGATGGGGGCGGCTCAGGAGGTAATGTAAGGAAGTATTTTTCACAGAGAGGGTTGTGGATGCATGGAACGGCCTTCGGGAGGTCGTGGAGTCAAAAACAGTGGTGGAATTCAAGCATGCATGGGACAGTTATAAGGCAATTCTAGGGATGGGGTAGGAAAAAGTAGGCTGCTGGTTAACTAGGATCTGCAGCTTATCCAGTAGGCAGGAAAATGGGCAGACTGGGTGGGCCAAGCGGTCCTTATCTGCCATCAAATTCTGTGTTTCTATGTTTCTATGGGGCTGGACAGCACTTGGCATATGCCTCCTAGGATTGCCCTTTGTGTCTGAGCTGCTGCTTCTGGTTGTTCCTGGCTGAGAGCTTTCTATTACCCGACCACTATTTCACTAGTGGGTACAGCAGACAGTAAGGCTAGGGTCTGGACCGCTCTTGGCATATGCCTTCTAAGTAGGATAAATGCAGTTTCAAAGCATTTGAAAATTGTAAACAAACCCTCTCCTGATTCAAAATCCTGCTCTAAAATTCTTAAACGGCTTCCTTGATGATGTCATTCAGATGACAGATTCCCAGCTCTGTAGATGCATTGTAAGTAATAACAGTATTCAAATGCGAATACCTACACCCTCATCTAACCTTGTGCACTTTTATTGGGGCTATCTTTGAGCCTCAAAGCCTGAATTATTATTATTATTAGCACTATTATTATTATCTCTATTATTATTATTACTATACATATACTACATCTATACTATCCCATTGCTTGAATACTTTTTATCTTGTTCCATGGTCTCTCTATCACTAAATCAGACCCATCCCCTTTATATTTTCTAATCTGGATATACTTGAACTGCTGCCTCACTAAGAGACAAGTATCACTCGTTATGGACACCCTCCCTCTTAGAGCCTTGTGTGTGTATATGGTGTATGTATACACTCACATTCATGTATATACTGTGTGTATATATATATATATATATATATATACACGTGTGTATGCATTGCATGTGTCTGTGTGTATGTCCTTGTGTGTACATTTGTAAGTGTGTGTGTAAGGTGTGTGTGCATGTATGTGTAGGTGCATGCACGTACTCTGCACATATACATACAACTATATACTGTAGTACTGCGCTGGATATGGCAGTTCAATCATCAGATTAGACCATTTACAGGCTCATATATAAATATTACTATCTGTTTGATAAGATGGCAATATCCTCTTACTCTGAGTTGTATTTTCATTTTAAGCTCAGTTTATGTTACTATTAGGTGATTTTTCTTGCATGCACAACTTGGAATGCTTTTATTCACTACAATTTATTGATTCTGGTTCCCTTCAGGGACTTACATTAATCAATAATTACTTGATATTACAAACATTTATATATTTGTGCATATAGGTTGTAGCTTAAGATTATAGACAGTCTATTAACACTGTTTCTTTTCTTAAGTCCTACTAACATCATTTCAACCAGGTGTGTGGTAGGAGAGTCTTTGGAACTAGTGCTGACTTATATCCTACTTCACAATATAAGAAGTGCAACATAGTTTACTATGTTAGGATAAGTTTAATTTCTTGTTAGTTAAGATACAATGTTTAAAACCCTTTCCTTATATTGTTCTACAGAGAGACACGCTAGTCATTGCAATTGCAAATTCCACAATCCATATATTTTAGTGATCCTGCCCATTTCTATTTGTATGCATTTTATCCTACTTGATTCGATGATGTCCTCAATCATAACTAAAAGGAGTTCCTTATGTTTCTAGCTACTCTTATACTTTATTCACCTATATCATTAGTAATATAATACTTTATTCATGGAACATTAAGGGACTGAATTCCCTGTAAGCGTAAGTAAGTTCTTACCTATCTTAAAAGATAAAGCACATATTGCTTTCCTACAAGAAACCAAACTTTTGGATGAGGACATAAATAGACTCAAGAAGGACTGGGTCAGTCAAATATATGCCTCTTAATTTTCTTCAAAAAAGCGTGGGGTAGCCATTTTATTACATAAGAACCTTAATTGGAACCAATAAAACAATAACCGACTCTGAAAGCAGGTGGGTAACTGTTATATTAAATACCCCAACAGGTCCCATTATGCTAATTAATGTTTATGCTCCCAACTCCGACTTCCCAGAATTTTCATAATCTATCACAACATATTTTGTTTACACAATAACAACCTGCCAATTCTACTAGGAGGTGACTTCAGTCTCGCTCTAGAAGCTGATTTAGATAGAAGCAACTTTCCTTTGATACCTATCCCAGAAGTATTAAAACCTACCAATGCTACTGAAAGACTTTGGCCTATCAGATACCTGGAGCTTTTCCACCCCAGAGATCGGGATTATACCTTTTTTCCTTGCGTCATAAATCTTACAGTAGAATTGATTATTGGTTCACATACCCCTTTGCAACAGACAAAACAATCAAACATCTATCCTCCCTATCACTATCTCTGACCATTCCCTATTCAACTGCATCTATTATAGGGCCCCACCATCCAAATCTCCCACTTGGTGTCTTGATCCTCTTCTACTGAATGACCCTGAATTTATTCCCTGGGTTAAAAACAAATCCAAGATTACCTTCCTTTCAATAACTCTCTGAAACATCCATGGGCACTGTTTGTGAAGCATTGAAGGCTACCATTAGAGTAAAATTATCAGCTATGCCGCCCACAGAAAGAAACTAAGAGAACGACATTTGGCAGAATTTGAAACACTTCTAAAAGAAAGAGAAACTCAGTACTTTAAGTATCATGAACCCAACCCAGATTCACAACTTCATCTTGGCATTCTTCAATTAAGAACTAAGATTAATGACCTCACATCCGTAAAATAGAACTGGCCCTTTTAGACTCAAACACAACTATTGGGAGCAAGGTGACAAATGCGAAAACTTCATTCTTACCAACTTAAAATGCAACAGGTGAGTAGACATATTGCAGGTTTGCAAGACCATTTAGGCCAAACTCACTCTGATAATTCATCTATTAATTTCATTATAAAACCTTTTATCAGAAGTTATACTTGCAACAAAACACTGCACATAATAAAGAAATACAATGATTTCTGGACAATCTTTATCTCCACACCTTTTGGAACATGATAAGGCAACTCTAAATGAATCCTTCACCCTCCAGGAAAGCCAAAAGCATTATCTTCTCTAAAATCTTGTAAATCTCCAGGGGTGATGGATTCACTATAGACTTCTATAAAACTCTCTGACATCCTTTGTCCTCTGCTCTGCAAGGTGTTTATGGAATCGACAACTACTGGTAAACTCCCTCCTACTATGACTGAGGCCATTATTACTGTCTTGCCTAAGAAAAATAAAGACCAATCTCTTCCCTCTAGCTACAGACCCATTTCACTACTCAATACTGATGGCAAAATCTTTGCAAAACTATTAACCCTACGATTGGAACCACTAATATCAAAATTAGTTCATACTTCCAAGCAGGTTTTCTTTCAAACAGATCCAGCTCTGATCACATACATTCCATATTCAATCTAACCCACAAAGCAAAAACTCTTAATTCACCAGCAGCTGCTATTGCTATCGATTTTGAGAAAGCATTTGATTCATTAAACTGGAATTACCTTTACCTGGTACTTTCTCATTTTGGCTTCACCAACACATTTTGCAGCTGGATCAAGCTGTTATACACCTCCCTCTCAGCCCAAATTCTTACCAACTGTACTCTCTTGTCCTCCTTTTTACTAGCCAGAGGTACCAGGCAAGGTGCCCTTTATCTCCATCTTTATTCATCCATGCAATGGAACCCCTGTCTGCTTATCTCCGCCATTCTAAAGATATTAAAGGTATTCACATAGTTAATTCATGTTACACTTCACTTTCTTATGCTGATGACCTCCTCATTCTATTAGAGAATCTGAATTTATCAGGACCACCACTCATTCAGGCTCTTAAGGAATTTACCTCACTATCTGGTCTAGCTCTAAATTATAATAAATCTGAAACACTGCCTCGAGCGATTTCTGTAAACCCTCTATGATACCACTCTGAGTTTTTTGGGTACCTCAAGGTATTTTATCTTGGCATTCAAATTACTCCTAAATTAGACAAGATCTGGAATGCCAACGTCACTCCTCTGTTATCTAACATTAAATCCACTTTAGATAGGTGGAAACTTCTCAACTTTTCTTTATCCGGTAAAATATCTTCTATTAAAATGTCTATCTCACCTCAGATACTATATCTCTTTGCCAACATCCCTCTAATACTCCCTCTAGCTTCCTAAACAAATTAGACAAACTAATTGGTAACTACCTATGGGATGGGAAAGTTCAAGATTCAGTCGAATTAAACTTTGCACTCACTGGTCGAAAAGTGGCCGGACTAACCTGGTTCCAAGCTTACCTATGGGCATATCATGCAGCCCAAACCATCAAATGGTTTTGCAAACCGTCTTCCCAAACTCCCTATGGGTTAGTATGGAAGCCTCTTTATGTCCTGGCAATGTTTCTACCTCCACATTTATAATAAACTACCCCATAATCTAAAATCTCACCCCACAATTGCGTCTTCAGTGTTTTACTGGAAATTGATACATAAACACATGAAATCAATCCAATCCCCATTGCATATGCCCCTATTTGCGGTAACAACAATATCTACCTAGAACATCATCCAATTTTCTCTCGGACTTGGAAGAACAAAGGTATACTCTTTCTGGCCGATATAATTGAATCAAAAGACCTAAAATTTAAAACCTTCTCTAAGCTGTGTAACCAGTGCAATCTCCCAAAACTGAGTTCTGGAAATATCTTCAACTGCATACTGCAAGCAATATATACATTCAGCACTTATCTATACAACTTTCATTAGATCACCATGTATCCCACTGGATTAAAACATCATCTTATTTAAGTAGAGTTATCTGCAAAAGTATTAGAGATTCTCTTCTGGACCAATCAATCAAGGCTAAAATAAATGGAGTATGCTATTAAATTACAATATAACTGACAACCAGTGGCTGAAGTGCTGGCAAACATGTCACAACTCTTTTAAGGACATACGTGAGTGCACTTATACAAGCAAAATCCTACATTTATGGTACAGGACCCCATCAGTATTACAACAAATGAGACTAATCAATAACAATAATTGCTGGTGTTGTAACTCTCCCAATGGGGACCTGCTCCATATTTTAATGGTATTGTCCTTCTATCAAAACCTGTGGCAAACTGTTCATCACTTTGCATTTAAAGTGATCAGTCAATCTTTTGCAATTGACCCTAAATATTCACTACTAGGCATTCTCGTTTTCATAATAATAAAATAATTTCTCATGCACAAAACAGACGGCTGAACATATTGTTCCTCCAAGTAAAACGACATATTCTCATGCTCTGAAATCTGTTATCATCCCCAAGCTCTCAGATATACTTAAAAACCTAACTCAGTACACCTCATTAGATCAGTATGACTCATATTTCAACTGACCATCTTAATGTATACAATGAATGTTGGCAGGATTACTTTAAATACTTAGAATCTTTAAAAATCCCAAATAATGTAATATATGGCAATACAGCTTAGATGTGTGTCTCTTAATCTCTTACTACCTCTTTCTTATTTTTACTCTCTCCCTTTTTCCCTTATCTTCTATATACATCCTCCACAATGTTGCATCCCCTACTTACACTCCAAGCGGCTCAGATATTCAAACTGCTCCAGTTTGTGGCGCAAACCTGTGCACCACTCAAAATAGTTGTGCAGGGTGTGGCCAGGGTGATATTCGAACGGAGTTGCGCTATGGCACAACTGCTTTGAATATCGCCTCCTGGTCACTCCCCACTCGTGCATGGTGCAGTGGAACTGCACCAGTGCAAGGGTCAGAGGGGAGCATTGACATGTGGTGGTGCAAGTTCCATTGTGCCATGCACAGCACCTGTGGTATTCAAAGGGTGACATGCAAATGGGACCATAATTTATACAAGGTGCATGGGTGCCATTTGCATCTGATTACAGCCCCATTTGCATGCCATTAGCATGCAGGTGTGCCGATCCCTGATGACTTGCACCTGGCACCTCTGCCAGGCAGCAGCCGTTGGGGACCAGCGCCTCTGCAACCCAATCATGGGATGTCCCTAGGGACAATGAATGTCTCCTATCCCTGGTGGTCCAGTGGACCATGATTAGCCAGTGCGGGCATAACTGTATTCCCCCCAGTAGCCCAATCACGGGCATAACTGTAACACCCCAGTAGCCCGATCGACGGGCATCAGTATCCCCAAAGTTCAATATCCCTGGTGGTCCAGTGGACTGCACAGAGCTCAATCGTGGGTGGCATTCCTCACCCCCAGTCTGAAATCCCTGGTGATCTAGTGGACCCCCACCCCACCCAGGGGCCCCACCACCCTGCTCCCCTGTCAGACGGGCGGGCACAGCACTCCACCCACCTGCCACCTCGCCGACCACTGACTGATAGCTATATGGCTGCACGCCCATTGGTTCAGAGCATGAGCCAATGGGCATGCACCCATACCGCACTAGTCAGTCCAGATATG
This sequence comes from Neoceratodus forsteri, assembly GCA_016271365.2. Classification (NCBI taxonomy): domain Eukaryota; kingdom Metazoa; phylum Chordata; order Ceratodontiformes; family Ceratodontidae; genus Neoceratodus; species Neoceratodus forsteri. The sequence goes on from CM057452.1 coordinate 945,364,971, forward strand.
TGAATGAATGAATTGAATGAATTGGGTGGAATACTGTTATGCCCATCATCAGGCTAATGGGGATGTTACAGTTATGCCCGTGATCGGCTAATCAGGGGAATACTGTTATTCCTGTTCCATCAGGCTAATCGGGGAATACTGTTATGCCCATGATCAGGGCTACCGTGGTCCACTGGACCACCAGGGATATTGGACTTGGGGCGATCAGTAATGCCCATGATTGGGGCATGGGGCGCCGCCAGGTGTGGCAGAAATAGCTGATGGCCACCCACAGGTGGCAGCTGCGTGTTGCGCCCTGCAATGCAGCAGCTCACCTGTGGTGTCCCTCGACTAGTTCCTTTTTTGAGCTAACTTTGTTGCAGGCGCGGGTAGGGTTGTGCCTGCAATTACTCTGCACAGCCCGGCCTGAATATTGGGCTGTAGTTTATGCATGGGCACGCCCCCACCACCTGTGCCTGCACACATTATTGATGCACCCCAGCACATCAGGATTTGTGCGGTGCACTTTTCCCTTTAAACTGACACATTCAGTCACTTCACTACCAGTCTAGCATTGCTTGTAAAGCGCTTTGATGTATGAAAAGCGCTATATAAATACAGATTCTTCTTTCTTCTTCTTCTAAATATCGCACCGGGTGCATCAGTGGGTAGTGCATGGCGTAAGCCTTTTGAATATCTGGGCCAGCATCTTTTTTTATTTTTGTCTTCCTTTCTCATTTAAGACATTCAGCACTACAATATCCATTTACTAACAAATAGCTGTTTTTCAACTGTTCTCTTTTTCCCACCTTTTCTGTTTTTAAATTCAACTTATAGGGCACTTACTAACTGTGTAAGTATTAAGCTTGCTTAATACAGTTACATTATATTCCTGAATACAATTTGTATAGACTTTACTTCATTTTTTCTTGTCATTGTATTTGTTACAGTGCTGTTGTCTGTACTGTATGACCATGCTTATTTATATATATATTGCTGCATGTGGAAGATGTCTTTTTTTTGTATATATATCAATAAAAGATTTACTGCAAAAAAAATGCGAACACCTTTAAAATGAAAAAAGTGATAGCATGGTACTGTGAGCACAAAATTAATTCAGCACAAACATATGTACAAAATGAGTGGTGTTTCATTTATATCTACCTTTTCGTTTTTATAATTAGTGAAACAACAGCTGAAAATTCCATTTTTCACTTTTGCAACAGACAAATGCACATAACTTTAACACAAAAAATGATAGCATGGTACTGTGAGCACACAATTTGCTCAGCACTAAATATATACAAAATGACATTTATAGATACTTTTTAGATATTTTATAATCAGCAAGAAATGGCAGGAAGATCAATTTTTGTTTTCAATTTTCAGGAGGTATGGCAAAATGGAAATGCTACCCCCATGGCAATATTATTGATATTTTTTGTTCTCATGCTGATAGACCTGATGATATCAACTGTGGTGTCATTTAGTCAATTGGCACGCTAACATAAAATATCAACAATATTCCGGGGGTAGAATATCCATACATATTCTTTACAAAAATCTGGTAATGTTTCTGTTCAGGTTACTGTTAAAGTGACAAAGTATGGAAATGCAATGTTAGGGTTTTCAACACTAACTCCGCATTCCCTCCCAAGTAGCCAATGGAGCAAGGCAACACAAGCAACCACAGACATCCACCATCATGTAAGACCAACAACAGTGGGGTCCTCAGATTGTTTCTGACACCTGAGCCCCTGTACAAGTCACACCTGCCACCAGATGGAATTTACAAGCTGTTCTGATACTCTGGCTGCTTCCCACTCCATCTAATCTATCCATGCCTGTTTAGTTATGGGACTGTGCCCCTATCACAGCATTAGCCATTTCCCCAGGGTTCCATGACTATGTCCAAACCCTGAATACAGACTGTCTTAGTCTGACTGATATTTCCATGTGGCCCCTGGTGAGATACATAATAACCCTGCCTCATCTTAGAGATTACTATTTCATAAGTGTAATGTAGCTAAGGCACTTGCTCATGTTTGTACATATTCTCCACTCCCTGTTCCTAGTTTGTCAAGCATGGGTGTAAGAAACAACCTGAGGATCCCTATTTTCCAATTAACTGACCTTCACTTTGCTTTTTAAAATAGCTTTTATCTCCCATCACCTGAATGGGGAGAGGGTGCAAAACTGTTGTATGCTTAATATTTTCATGTCTGTTTTCCTCTGCTCTGTCAATGCTGCTTCACCGTGACAGTGTGAGCTACATATTCTTGTATTCCCATTTTACATTATCAGGCAAAGTGATACAGGGCACACTGCATTTCTCATGCAACCACCCACTGACCTGTCCTTTTTTCGTTGCATTTAGTAAGTGCACATGAAAACTGCTTCTTCATACTACCAAGAGCTACATCTCACTCTGCTGGTGTTTCTCTTGTTTTTGTTTCATTTGTGTCCTTCAGCTGTGTGCCATTTAAGTTGGAATGTTACCACTGTTTCCAGGTGAAGAAGCCAGGGGCCTAGTGGTCTGAGAACAGCCACCTGCTGACTCTCCCATATTCTTAGCAGGCACTTCCATAGCAGCATAGGTGCCTTCGGCACCTAAATGATGACATCTGCGCATCCCAGGAGGCTGTTGGCACTCAGTTGCACCTCATGCCTCACAACCCACATGAGGCATGCTGTAAATTAGCATTACTGCACACTCTGTCATTTGTTATTGCTAGAGATTAAGCAAAGTTTTACTCTGCTGGTGAATTTGGGTGAAGTCCCCAAATTGACCTTCATGGATCAGTACACAAAGTTGTCCTGTTTAGGTAGAATTTTCCATTTGTAACCCGCTTTGCTCTTAAGTGCAGTGCACTTAAAAAACATCAAAACAAGGAGAAATTACAAATAAATGAATCTGGCCTGGCCGGTGCCCCTGAAGGCTGAGGCGCTGGATGCTTTACCTCATGCTGCACTGGTGACCTGGGTTTGGGATTGACCTTGGTTATTGGGGGAGCTGGCATAGGGAGAGGGTGAGATTGAGCGCTGATGGCAACTCTCCCTCTGGGAGTGAACTGCCCCTCCCATAGTTCTTCTCCCATCAGTGGAGGTCCAATGGAAAACATAAGCAGGAGGGTGGTGGTGATTGCCAGGGGCAGGGCAAAGGGACCAAGCTGGAACATGGCATACATGTATGCCTCCCATGCACATGCATGCACGTGTCTGCCAGGGTCCTAGCTTGGGAGAAAAAGTGAAAAGTCCCAAAACTACAAATTAAAAAAAAAAAAATAGTGAATCGCCCAAAGCCCTGGTGTCTGTGGTTCCCCCAACTGATTGCCAACCCCAGTAGAAAATATATATTTTATTATTATTTAAATCCCTGGTGTCCAGTGGTCCTCCCCTAACTGATCCTCCCCACAACAATAAAATTATTATTTAGATTCCTGGTGTCTAGTGGTTCCTTCCTCCCTGTTGATTGCTGATCCAAATGTAAAAAAAAAAATAGGTGTTATTATCATTTAAATCCCTGAGGGCCGATTCTAAGATGACTGGAGTAACTTGCATGCAGGTGTGAGTTACGCCAGTCACCCCTATGCCAGGGACCCTACACCACATTCCAAGAGTGGTAGGGTTCTGACACTTGTGCAATCTGGGATCGCCATGCATGTGGTGGTAGCCACTGCATGTCTTGGAATGGCAATTGTGGTTGGAACAGCGGCTTCCTGGAACTGGGCTAAGTTGCTGTCACAACCCGCAGCTGCTCCAGGTGTTGTGGGCTGCAGCCTAAGTGGTGTCGTATCTTGCAATTGTCACAGCCCACAGATGCCATGGCATGGGTGGCCTCCTGGAATAGCACTGGGTGTATTGCATAGCATAAGTCACAGGATACGCATGGGATTAACATATTCCAACTTATGCGGCATAGCCTTTCTTGTAATCAGGACCTTGGTGTCTAGTGGTCCACCACCCTGCCAATCCCCAGCCCCAATGTTAAATCTGTGGTGTCTAGTGGACCCCTCACCCTGTCAGGGTCAATGGTGGCTTCAGAAGAACAGATGAAAGTGTGAGGGACAGTTGCTTTAGCAATGCTCACTCCAGTTTGCAGCTGCTCTTCTGAAACCACAGACTCACTCGATCTTCTTGGTCTACAGTCAGCTGCTTCCTTGACACTAACTTCACTTACTTTAACATAAAAAGTGAACTTTACATAGGTTTTTCAGCAAAACAGCCCTCATTTAAGAGGCTTGTCAGCATGTGCTTTACTGCAGTGAGCCTCACTCAGTCACGCTACATTCCTATAAAACTGAAAGTGTTTTAATCAACCAGGGCTTCTTTCACAAAAAATTACTTATTTTAACATAAAAACGGACTTCACATAGCTTTTGAGCAAAACCTGCCTCATTTAAAAGTTTTCCAGCACGTCCTTTACTACAGTGAACATGACTCAGTCACACGGCATTAGTACATCAAAGTGAAAGTAATTTAATGGTACATAGTCTACAAAAAGAAAGATCAACCAAATAAATTTATGTTTAATCATTTCTTCTTTTCACCCATAAAATCATGGCAGGATCAAGCAGATAACAATCAGCTTTCAGTTCAAATCTATTAGAATCATCCCAGGACCAACCAGATCATCCACTGTAAAACAAAAACACTAATTTGTGCCAGTGCCAGACTGGGACTACTGTTTTGTTCCCCCATCCGAATATTTGTGACCATTTTATAAGATAGATAATCCACTACAGTGTGTGTGGTCATGCTCACGATATATGCACACCCTTGGGTGGCTGAAGGCAATCAGCCTGTTGCCCAGTCATCATAATGCACAAGGTGTATATATTATACAACAACTGTATGCCCTGTAGTGATTATATATTTATATATATGTGTGTATATATATATACATATATATATATATATATATATATATATATATATGTATATGTATATATATATATGTGCAGCTCCTATATTTAGGGTTATGAAGGCACTTCTATGTTAAACTTGAAATTTTGCACATTAATAACTTTGGACCCTTTCAACTGATTTGCATGAAATTTGGTTAGCTTGGTGGGGCTTGGTAGATCTCTGATTTGCCAAGTTGCTTTTCGGTCAGACTTATGGTTTTGCACACCAAAATGCTGAAAATACACTTTTCACCAGTTCTGTGGGTGGTTTTCAGATTTTTCCATGGCACTGCTCAGCCGATGTGTGGTTTGCTGCTCTGAAACTTGATATGTAGAAAGAGATTAGGTCAAGGAGCACGCTACTTTTCATTTGGTCTAAAAATATGAATCCATTCAAAAGTTATTAAACTTTTTAGCTCCATTATAAGTCTTTGGGAAAACTGATATGGTTATTTTGTGAAAGAAGAATGGGTTTTACTCCTCATGATCAAAGAATTTGCAGGTTGGCGATCCAACAATCTTTGATCGTGAGAAATTTATTGATCGCGATGGCGCCATCTTGTTTTCAGTTTGGGGTTGGAAAAAAGTAAATAATATTTAACTCCCAGGGTTACTTTTAAAATAATTGAGGCATGGGTTTAGATCAGGGGCTTTCCTCTCGACCCATGCCTCTGGTTTATTTTAATTTGCCAAAATACCATTTTGCACTTTTTGCAATCTCTGGACTGCAGCTCACACGATCTTTAGCCATGAGCCTGAAATCTTGGCCATGGTCACGCCAATTATTTTTCAGCCTCACGTCAAAGAATGGTAAGGCAGGCAGCAGAGGCGTGAAGCTGTTTAGCGCTCCATCTGGGAGCATGTGACAAAAATTTGTTTTGAAGTGGGGACGGGCTAATCATACTATGGTACAGGATGTACAGTAAAAAAAATATGTGCACAGCAAAATTTAAAACAAACAAACAAAGCTAGCATCTGTCCTCCCATGTCACCCACCCCATATAAGGGTGCACGATAAAAATGCAGCACACAATTTCAGCAATTAATAGCTGCAATGTAGTGCATGCAATGAAGAAGAATCAGTATTTATATAGGCTTTTCATACATCCAAAGTGCTTCACAAGCAATGCTAGACTGGTAGTGAAGTGACTGAATGTGTGGTGGCGCCATATCGCACATCATCACCCACACACAGCCTGGATAATTGCATGAACCGGTTTATGGGAAGGGAATGTTGGCCAGGACACGGGAATGTTTCCTACTCTTTGTGAAGAGTGCCCTGGGTTCTTTTATTTCCACCTGGACAACACCAGGATGGGTAGAAGGACCTCGGTTTAACGTCTCATCCGAAGGACGGCACATCCCAGCAGTACAGCAGCCCCCAAAACTGCACTCGGATGCCAGCGATTTTAGGTGCAAGTCAAATCCCGGTGTGGGACGAGAACCCACGACCTTCTGGTCCAGAGGCAGATGTGCTACCAACTGAGCCACACTGACACCTATGTGTCCAGGCTTGGGTATTTTAGCATTTGAGAATCCTCTCACTTGAACTGAATTGTTCTTTTCTGTCCTCCTACACTTGGTGTCCTGAATCACACCATGAGGGTGCTGCACACTTTATTACACTAATCAGCATTGTGTGAATGAATCTGTTCTGTTTACTTAGCCACAAAAACATGTAGAACACGATCTGTGAAAAGATAGATTCTGTCTTTCTACTTTTAATATTTATATTCAAATATATCAGAAGAAAAGCGAAATTAGGGTGTTGCACTTTGAGTGTGAATTAAAGCAAGTTTTGCTGTTATCAACACACAGTTAATTCCATCACAAACTGCAAGGTGAACCAGCTTATAGACTACATGTAGACATTTTAAATGCATAGCGTTTTTATTCTTTGACATTTTATGCAGTTCAAATAATGATTTTTGGAGAAAGGTTTTTTTCTATCCAATAGAACACTTCTTTAATATCTTTACAGCATATGTCCATTGGAAAGAAAAGTCAGCATGTTACTCACAGTGTTATCAGCAAGTAGACAGCAAGTCGTATGTATATATATATATATATATAAAGATTAGCACAAACTAGGGCTCAGAAACACAGATTTTGCTCAACCCTAGATTGCACTGTGTGATCATAGCTTTTACTATAGTCAGAAAGTGTTTCCACATAAAAATTAATAAAAACAATATAAAAAGCACTTGTATAAGCCAATGGCAATAAGCCATGATCTGTTCCTTCTGAGTGCTACCCTGCTTAATTGTCCCTGGCCCATTTTCTTCCTCCTTCCCATCCCCACCCCTCACTGCCATCACCACCAGCCCAGTTTCTGAAATCAGACTGGGACAGGGACTTGCCATGTTTTGTTCCCTTCCAATCCTTAATAGCCTAGTCCCTGGTTTGTGGCCATCTGTGTGCCCCATTCCAAACAACCTAGTCCTAGAAATCGGAAAATAGGCAGTGATTAGGAGTCGGGACCTTCCCTCTCAGTCCTCCCAAAGCCTACTCCTAGACTTATACCATTTCAGGTCAAACTCATTTTTATTATGACTGCTATTATTATTATTATTATTATGATTATTATTATTTTGGGGAGCTTTGTTTCCTTGAGCCCAACTTGCATCCTGCGAGGATGAAGTGCAGCTGAACGCTGCTGAAAGAGTTGCTTGAACAATGGCATTAGGATAGCAGTCCTGTAAACACACACACACATATACACACCAAGAATGCAGCAGTTTCTTATGGCTTATGATAGATGCAAAATAATAACAACAAATACTATGTCCTGTTATACCAGCATACCATTGTCCAGCTGTCCAGAACTGCCTTAGTTGTTGTTGATGTTCTTAGTGAACTTATTAATGCCAATTGTGGACTAGAATGACCTTGTCAGCTGTGAAAACTATGGTGTACTGTACAATTGGATCTACAAATGGCAACCAGGACCCTGCTATGTGTGTTGCACCACAGCAGGTCTTGCAGACCAACTACAGGATGCTTGGACTATAATATACAATCTCCAAAACTGGGAACTCTATAGCACATCTCCTCAACCTCCCAACACCAGTACCAGCATGTCAGCCAGGGGCCAGGACTCAAGGCAGGGCTCAGAGATTGGCGGGTGGTAAGGAAAAAGAGATATCATAGGAGGCCTAGGAAGGAAGACAAAACCAGGAGCATTTCCCAGCCATCCAAACCAAAAACAGGTTTGCTCCACTGCTACCAACCACAGACAAAATAATACAAGGTAAAGAAATCAAACCACCAAAGAAATCAAACCACCAAAAAGGCTAACACACCAATTAAAACAAATACAAACTATGATAAAAACAAAAATAAAAATACTCAAAATATAACCAAGAACAATACCAAAACCAAATGCAATAACAACAAAATATTAAAACTCAAAATAAAAATGACACAAATATAAACAAAAGCAACATTCTCATAATCGAGGATTCCATGTTCCAAGAGTGGAACACTACCTAACACAAAATGTTAAAAGCGACATCATGCTAAAGTGTCTACCAGGAGCCTCTGCAAGTAAGGACACTAACCATGTAAAGACAATTGTGCAGGACTCGGAGATGTTATACATATAACAATACCCCTTGGTACCAATGACTTGGCAAATTGCACAGTTCAGGAGGCCAAGAAATACTTTGAGGACCTGGCCAACAAACTTTTTCCCTTCCATCCAAATTAGTCTTCTTAGAAGTGCTGCCAGTGTGGGAAAAAGAAAAAGCACCAAGTGAGTCAGAGAGATTGAAGTAGGTGAATTCAACTCATGGCTGTGTTATTGGTGCCAAGACGGGGATACCGCTACATAGGAACTAGCACAACTTTTGGAAATAGCTTTTTAAATACAATGGATTGCACCTTAACAGAGAGGTGTGAGAGCACTGAGACAAAAAAGTATGTCTATACAGGTAGTTTAAACTAAATAAAGGGGAGTATGATGCAGCTCACACTCCTGCCATCGATGGGTGGGTTATCACTCCCCAAAGCAAAAATGCATGCCTACATCCTCAGAAAATAAATCAGAGCCAACATCCACCTGAACAAGCAACCTCCATAATCTCTTGGCTGGAAAGAGCAACTGGAGCAGTCCAGGAAGAGGGTACAACCTCGTGCCAAAGAGGATGTACATTCCTGGAAAGCAATGCTTGCAAATACTAGGAGCCTAACCAACAAACTTCCTGAACTCACAGCCATCTTGGAAACAGAAAGGTTGGACTGGGTGGCTATAACAGAAACGTAGTTCACAGAAAACCACAGATGGGATATGGCCATTCCCAGTTACAATCTGTACAGGAAAGATAGGCAGGGCAAAAATCCTCAACAAATACTTCTGCTCAGTGTTTACCAAAGAGGACCCAGGGAATGGTGCAGCCTGAAAAATACAACCCCCAGGACCAAGGTTAGGTATGAGTCCCTTTACACAAGCCGAAGTACAGGAGGCGCTAAATAAACTAAAAGTAGACAGAGCCATGGGAGAGATGAGATTCACCTCCAGAATCTTTAAGGAATTGGGGGCAGAATTAGCAGCCCTCTGGCACTTCTATTCGCGAAATCCTTAAAGAGTAGTGTGGTACTGAAGACTGAAAAGGGCAATAGTTGTTCCACTTCACAAATCAGGCAGTTGTAAAGAGGCTGAGAATTACAGTCCAGTGAGCCTCACATCTATAGAAGGGAAACTAATGGACACACTACTCAAACAGAAGATCATAGCATTCTTGAAACTAGTGGCCAACAAGACCCTAAACAGCACAGTTTCACAGCAGTTAGGTCATGCCCAACAAACCTGCTAGGTTTTTAACTACACTTCAAAATAGTGGACGATGGTGGGGCAGTAAATATGGTCTACATAGACTTTAGTATGGCCTTCAACTCACTTCCACACAGAAGGCTGGTAAAGAAGCTTGACCACACAGGATTTGGTCAGAAGTAATCAGATGGGTACAAAACTGGTTACAAGACAGAAATCAGAGGGTACAGGTTAATGGAACACAATCGATGGAAGGCAGGATGACAAGCAGGGCACCCCAGAGCTCAGTGCTGTGGCCTCTGCTCTTCAATGTTTTATAGCAGACATTTCTGATGGACTGGAAGGAAGATGTGTCTGTTTGCAGATGACACCAAGATATGTAACAGGGTTGACACCTCAGAAGGAGTGAACAAAATGGAAGATGACCTCAGGTAACTAGAAGAATGGTCTGGGTGTGGCAGCTGAGATTAATGCCAAAAGTGCAAGGTCATGCACATAGGAAAGAAAATCCAAGAAAGGAGTATTACCTAGGAAGTGAAAGACTGGTGGCCTCAAACCAGGAATGAGATCTGGGAATCATAATCTCAGATGACTTGAAGGTTAGTAAGCAGTGTGAGAAGGCAACATTGAAGGCCAACAGAATGTTGGACTGCATTGGGAGGAATCAAGAGCAGGAGGAGAGAGATGATACTACCACTGTATAGACTGGTAGGCCTCACCTGGAATCGGAGTCAATTCTGGAGTCCTCACCTCAGGAAGGACATTGACCAGGTGGAAATAGTACAGAGAAAAGCAACAGAGTCTGCAGTACATGTCTTACAAGGAAAGACTTGAACTGACTACTTTTTCACATTTCTCCACTTTATCACTAGTGTAATTTGTATTTTGCACAAGAACCCTTTAAGGGGTCTAAGAATTGTATTAATTAAGAGGTGCATAGGCAGACTGAATTGTGATGTCACTCAATTTTGTGTATTTAATGTGATGGTAAATTATTGACTCCACCCTCCTGATGAAGAGGGTTTTCCCTCAAAATGCTGGGTAAGTCATGTTTGTCCTAAAATAAACTTCTGTCTTTGGAGCTTGGAGCTTGTTCATGTGATCGCTTGTTGTCTATGTTTCCATGCTATATGGCCTGCAATTGAGCAAATCCGTGGTATTTTTGGTTGCATGGTGGTTCTGTGCGCTGACAATAATAATGATTTGGCTTGCCAAAGCTTATTGCCCGCAGCTGCTAATTCAAAAAAGACGCCCAACCATTAAGCATCTGTAATTTCTATGTAGCTGTGAATCGCTGTTTGGCGTGCCGCTATTGAGGGACAGCACCAATTCTGGGTGCTGTATGGATGACTGACTTCAGTATTTTTGTCGCAGCACTTTTGTGAAAAAGGGTCTCATTTAAATTACTGCAAAGTATAGTGAAGTAAGCAATTTTGAGACCTTTAGTGTGTTGAAGGGTAACCAAAAGCCTTCCACATGCTTCCACACGTGCCTCCATTTTCCTATGAGGACATTGCTTTTTTGTTTATGTAATTTGAATCTCTATGAAGTATTACTGAGCCGCTCATATCCCTCGCAAAGTAAAGCACTGAGAACCAAAGAGAAGAGCCTGATTGCCGATGAGTAAATGATGGGACCAATTGTGAGAGGGTGTGGCAGGGGATCTGGAAAGCATACAGGCTCGAGTGAAGAATAATAGATGAGGAGGAGGAGGAGGATCAAGTGTCATGTCTGGAGTCAATTCAAGACAGGGTGAGAAGACAAATGAGAGGAGCCCATCTATTTGGACAACAAACACTGAGTGAACAGCCAAACAATACGGCTGAGTTAAAAACACATTCTACAAATTAGAGAAACTGTTAAAACTAAAGTTTCTTTGTATATAACTCACATAGTTTGCAAGATGAATACCTAAGGAACAATAGATCTTCAAGAGGGCTGAGACTAGATATACAACCATCATGTGGGATTGAGAATTTTAAAAGAAAAATAGATGGGAGAACTCTCTGAGTACTTGCACAGAGAGTCTATTAAAATTATTAATTGATGAAGACAATGAGAACTATGAACAAGTAAAAAGGACATTGCAGCTACACAAAGTGAACTAGAGGAACTTACAGATCATCCACTTTTCAAACAGAAAGAAAAAGAACTGAATAAAAGTGTGCAACAACATGAGAAGATATAATTAAGAAAAAACATGAAAGGGACCAACAAGACTACTGTTTAGGACAAGTTTTCATTTGGGTCAGACCACAGAAGTTACAAAGTAGAGGAGAACACAAACTAGGAGCAACTCCAGAACAAGAAAGAGGGGATCCAGTAACTGGAGGAAAACAAAACAGAAGTAAAAGTAGGGACAAACAAGGAACACAGGAAAGGATAAAGAAAAAGATAAAGACAAGAACAAAGATGATACATCTATAGCCCACAAGGAAATACAGCAGCCTCCACAAGTACTAACATTAGAGCACCAATAATGGGAAGAAAATGGAGTTTTCTTAGAAAAAAGGAAAAGCAAAAGAAAATGACTGTGCAAATGGAGGGGTGAGTGACAAAGAGAATGAGGTCCAATTAGTGAGAATCATTTGTTTGAAGAATCAAAAGAATTAACTTGAGTAGTTATATATTTTCTGAAATAAAAAAAATGTTTTAAAGAATGGTTTCAGTTTTGTTCCCTCACCTTCAGTTAACAGGTTCAACTTGCAATAGAATTGTATAAGATATATAGAAAAATTAATCTAAAATACTTTTTGCTGCACAAAAAATGGGGAAAGTGAAGCATCTGTAGACAGTACAAATATGGATATTTCAAGAAGAACTTGAGAATCTATTGGGAAAATTCAGAATATGTAACTGAATGTGATAGTGAATTTAATGCCTCTAGGGTGCCTGATTTATTGGAGTTAGTGGAATTTGATGTTCAGGAAATGTGTATGTTCAGAATAATGAAAGTGTATAGAGTGAAAATAATGATGGTGTACAGAGTGAAAATAATGAAAGTGTACAGAGTGAAAGTAATGATGGGATACTGTATTTGAGACAGGCATGCAAACGTTAAAGTAAAATTGACTTTTCTCCACAGGCTATTGATCTAGCTATTATATAACGTACCAGAAAATAACTATGAGGAAATAGAAACTTTATTTTCCAAAATATGGCATGTGGCTCAGGAAAACTTAACTCCAGCTGAAAATACTGCATTGGAACTTCTACAAAAACCAGAGGGAATTATTTTCAAACAGGCAGACAAAGGGGGCATATTGTAGCACTTGATCAAGTTAATTATGAGAAGGAAGCATTGAGTTTGCTTTCAGATGAGACAAATGATTTAGTGTTAAAGAAGACCCACCCTAGAATACCAGACCTTATTGTTTGTTTTTAGAAAGCATGTGTGTGTGTGTGGGGGGCACATCTCAATGAATGAAGCAACATTTCTGAAAATTGAATACCCACAGACAGCAACTTTTACTATTTGCCAAAGTTCATAAATCACTGGAGAATCCTCCAGGGAGGAAAGTTATAGCAGGCATCAATTCACTTACTGAAAACTGTCACATTTTTGTGACTATTTCTACAACCACTAGTCTTTAAGTTACCATCCTATACCAGGAATTTCTTACATATATGGGAAAAGTTAGAACACTTGACATGGAATCAGGATTGGCTGTGGATAAGTATTGATGTAACTTTGCTCTACACCTCCATCCCACATACTCTAGGCCTGGAGACACTTAAGTATTTTCTAAGTAGAAATACCTTTGTTGATGCCTCCCCCTCAAACTCTTTTTGGATTCCCTCCTACATATTCTAACACATAATTATTTTTCTTTTCAATGGCAAAGTATATTTGCTAAAACAGGGTACTGCAATGGGGCCATAGTAGCTTCCACAGAAGCCAACATTTTGTTAGGCTGGTGGGAGGAGACGTGATATTTAATTGGGAAAATGAATTTACTGCCCATATTAAACATTGGAGTCACTTCATTCATGACATTTTAGTAATTTGGCAGGGTCCACAAATAGAAGCATTAAAGTTTGTTGAGAGTCTGAATAACAACAACATCAATCTAAAATTTACGTATACTATTGATGCTAACAAAATTGTTTTTTGGATCTAACACTTACTGCATATGAGGGTGGTAGGATAGAAAGCATTAACTCAGAAAACAATCAGCAAGCAACACTGTTTTGTATGCAAAGAGTGCCCACCCCTCAAATTTGCTTAGACCCATTCCATATGGACAATTTCTCAAACTTAGGAGAAATTGCTCACATGAATCAGAATTTGAAATACAAGCATTAGACATGCATAAAAGATTTGTGGAAAGGGGTTACGATATAGAAGTCTTAGATACAGCCCTTTAGAGTGCAGCATCCCAAGACAGGTCTTCTTTATTAGTGCCTAAACAAAGTCCACAGAAAACTGACAATGAAATAATGAATTTTGTGCTGGAATATAATCCGATTGCTCGAAGTGAAGACAATTTTATTAAAACACTGGAACATGCTTGGTCTAAGTGGGTGCCTGAGGCCTTTGCACTAAAACCTAGGATTACCTATAGTAAGGCAAAGAAATTGTGACATTATTTAAGTAAGAGTCATTACATCCCAGACAAAACAACTAAGGCAACATGATTGCCAAATAGGCCAGTGGGCTGTTTCAAGTGTGGCCACCGTAATGCCTGTAAATATACCAACCAAGAAAAGCCTACAGACACCCCACAAAAGACCATACAGTGGAAATCCAAGACTTTGTAAACTGATCCACTAACTTTGTGGTTTATGTGGCCTGTTGTTCCTGCAAATGCAATATGTGGTGAAAATAATTCGTCCAGCAAAAGAAAGATTGTTGGAACTTATAAGGGACATCAGGAACCACAATTTGTATTCCAGATATTAGCACATTTTTTGATATGCATAATGATGACATAAGCTCCCTAAAATTCATCATTCTGGAGTATGTGAAACCATTACTAAGAAGTGGGGACAGGAAGACAATATTATTACAGAAAGAATCCAGATGGATCTTTACTCTGGATTCTTTAGAACCAAATGGTTTGAACAGAGAACTGGGTTTGTAGATTTATTTATAAAAAGAACAAAAGTTAAAAATTCCTATGAGAGTCCTTTTTATGCTCACCCCACACACACTACTCCCTTACCCCTTTATCTGGTAGTCCTTCTCTAAATTAAAGGAAACAGTATATAGGGCCTTTAGTGTAACTAACTTGTGAACATGGAGTGTTTCATCCTATACTGTGACAAGAAAAAATATTTTGCAAGCTTATTCAATCAATCAATCAATCTTTATTTATCCAGGTGAAACACCATTGAGACAGCTCATTTACAAGGTGGACCTGGATCAGGTACAGTATATAACATACAAAAGTTAGATGAATATATAATACAAGGCACAATAAGTACAATCTTAAAATAGGTTATAGTTTGTACATCATATACAAAACATGCAAGTTTGTACATCATATACATAAAAACACAAGAAGATACATTAGTCATTTAGTACAATTGTCACCCAGTAAACACATTATCCAGATAGTAGAAATCATGAGGTAACTGGGACACTAGAAGAAGAGGAAGAGCTCCAGAATGGTTAAGTTAGTGAAGGCAGTTGCAAGGTTCTTTTAAGGCCTTAGCAAGAGGGTTTTGAAAGGGTACTTTGACTGGAAGAACAATTTTTAAGCTTTTTGCATATTATTCCAAGCGACAGGGAGAAAGTGGTGTGAGGCTGCTTTGCCAAAGCATGTATTTACTTTGGGAATAACAAGAGAGGAATACTAGAGACTTCTAGAAAGTAACTCCCTGACTGGCAGAGAGGTAGACTGTCAGAGATGTATTTAGGAGCTTATTTGTTAATGCTCTAAGTGTCCACTGGATAGCGTTTTAGGCTATCTGTAACTAAGTGAGTTCTAGCCAAGCATAGAGTAAAGGATGCAGTGATGAGTGGGTATGGTGCACTAGTGATTAATCAAATTGCCCGATGGATAAATGGTGTCAAGTTTCCCTATGTCCCATGCCTACATAAGATATCGGCATAGTCTAGGAGTGGTAAGAATGTAGTTTGTACTAGGTGGATTTAGCCTGCTGAGTTAGTAGATGCTTTGTGA
The DNA here is from genome assembly GCA_016271365.2 of Neoceratodus forsteri. Lineage (NCBI taxonomy): Eukaryota > Metazoa > Chordata > Ceratodontiformes > Ceratodontidae > Neoceratodus > Neoceratodus forsteri. The sequence goes on from CM057452.1 coordinate 945,380,756, forward strand.
AAGAAGATGCCTAGTCTTTGTCTTAGTCTTTTGATTAGGTTTTCAATGTGAATTGAGAAGGATAGCTCTGTCATCAACCCAAAGCCCTAAGTACTTGAAGCCTGACACTAAACTCTAAGGGCTCAGCAAGCAGCGACTGGATAACAGGGATGGTAGAGAGACCCTTTATTGTATTTATACATGAACTTGGAGCAAAAATCATAGCCTTGTTTTTTAGCATTTAAAAGCAACTTCAGATGCAGAAGTTTTCTCAAATGGTTAAATTCAATACTAAGGTTCATACTAAGATGCGAAGTGAGCAAAGCTTTGCAGCCATGGAAACTCACATACTACCAAGATCTTAATAATAAGTCACTTGCTTTCCTGATAATAAATAATTATCCAGTCTTGCCTTAAATTGTTTTTTATCTTTGCTTGTGATAATATGTAATGGCAAATTGTTCCATGGTTTAATTACTCTTAAGGTAAAGAAATGTTTCCTCCTAATATAGTTAAAAGATTTATATGTTGACTGAAATGGGTGACCTCTTATATTATATAATAAATCCTTAAAATTCAGATCCAAGTCTACCATTAATGCAGGATCAAGAATTATGTTATAGAGAAACAATAAATCTCCATGTAGTCTATGTGTTTCTAAAGAAAATAAACCAAGATCACTAATCTGGTATCATAGAGATGATTCATACCCTTGAGATTTTTGTGAATCTACGCTGAACACGTTCTAATTGTTGTATATTAGATTTCTTATATGGATTCCAAAGCTGTGATACATATTCAAGATGAGGCCTAACATAAGCTTTAAACAAGGGCAATAAAACTTTGGGATCTTTTGAAGTAATATTGTGCTTAATAGACCATACAACCCTATTAGCTTTATTAACCAATTCAGTAATATGCTGGGAGAAATCCATATCATTAGAAATAATAATACCCATATCTCTTTCATTCAGTAGTATTACTAAGTATAAAATGTCCCAAAGGTATACATTTTTAAAGTTTATGTTACTAAATGCAAACTTTGCACTTTGAATTATTTAACTTCATGTCCCAAAGTTTAACCCATTCAGAAATCCTGTTTATGTTCTGCTGTGTGATATCATAATCAGATTTACTGGAACACGGGCCACCAATCATAATATCATATGCATATTTAATAGACAAAGATAAGCAGTTTGAATTTAGATCAGAAATAAAAGCTTGAAATAAGCACGGTCCAAGTACGAGCCCTGCAGAAGCCCACTAGTGACACAACTAACATTAGATAACATTCCATTGATACACACTCTTTGAGAGTGATTTGACACCATTTTTAATCCATATAATATTATACTGATTTATCTTTAATTTTGCAGTTTTCTTCTAATGCCCAGTGTGGAATAGCATCAAATGCTTTACTAAAATCTAAAAAGATGACATCACATGGGGTACGGTTGTCAACTAAGGAACTTATATGCTCGTAAAACTCAATAAGTTTGATAAACAACCCCTACCCTTTCTAAACCCATGCTGTTCAGAATCTGCATTATTCAGTATTGGAGTTAATATATCCCTGATCAGACTCTCAAAAATCTTGCAAATAGGTGATGTAAGACTAATGGGTCTGTAGTTAGAACTATCAGACGTTAAACCTTTTTATATATAGGGATGACATTTGCAATTTTCCACCTTAGTGGAACAAAGCACTCCTCAAAGAAGATTCAAAAGCAGCTTAAAGGGACACAGTAAACATGCAGATAGTAAAACAAAAATGACCTGAAATAAGATCTGGACATAGACTAGTTTTTCTTTTTTTAGTTCTAGTTTCTTTTCAATATCCAGTAAGTTAAACCATATAATTTCTGAATACTTATCTGAAACAATGGACACGATTTATCTGAAGGTATACATTTATTACAACATTCCCTATTGAATACGTTCACAGTTTCTTTAGAATTTTGAATGATTTGATTGTCCACTTGTAAGGGACCAACTTTATACACGGTTTCCTTAAAGAATTAATATAACAAAATAATTGTTTGCAATTAGATTTAGTAGTATCATAGCCAAGTAATATTCCCATTTTGCTTGATCCTTTTAATAAGTGTTTTACATTGTTTTTGAACCTTTTATATGTTGTCCAATTGTGAGCAGTCTTTTCTTCCAGGTATTTAATATATTTCTTATTTTTCAGTTTAGTAAGTTTTTACGGTTTTAGTCATCCATTTAGGTTGTAATTTACCTCTAGTGTATTTAATTTTGCAAGGTATAAATTTGTCTGTTACTGATAATAGAGTATTATACAGTAATTCACAAAAATCATCTAATGGAAGATTAGCATGTTCTTGTTCCCAATCAATCTGCTGAAGTTTTATTCCATCACAGAGATATTTGCTTTATCATACATAAAGATAGGTACAGGTTCAGATTCAATTTCTATTGGACATTTTAATTTAAAAGAAATAACATTCTGGTCACTATTGCCAAGAAGAGCCTCAACTGACATATCATAAATATCTATACTATCCTGATGTATAATAATATCTAAACGATTACCACCTCTTGTTGGATGGAAAACGCTCTGTTTTAAATGAAGCTGAGCACATACTGCTAAAAGTGTTTTACTACTAGAGTCTTGGCTATATAATCATTCAATTAATATCTGGTAAATTTAAATCACCCAGTAGAATTACACTCATAATCTCACAAGCATTTTCAACTTCATGTAATATTGACTCCATGTAATTTGGAGGAATTTTGGCCTATAACAAATACCTAAGACAATAAGGGTCTTGTTTTGATTATTAAATTTTACCCAAATGATTTCAGTTGGAATATCATGTTTTTTTTAATTTGCTTAGATATATCCCAGCTCTTAAGATGTTTATTTAAAATAGTGCAACCCACCTCCTTTTTATCACATTTGAGAGAGTGTGTCAAATCTTTAATACCAGCATCTCATTCAGTTTTAGTATGCCACCAGGTTTCGTAATGGCAACTATAGCTGCTTTAACCATAGCTATTCTAGACAAAAGTTCATTGAGCTTATTGTTTTAGCTCCTAGCATTTAAGCTAAGGATATTTAAATGGGTTGTAGTCCTAGAGGTAAATGCTGGAACCTTAACAACTGAACACCCCCACACACATATTTTAGTTTAAATGTTGGTCAATAACATCAGTTTTAATTTTAGCCATAAGGGAATGTCCCTTCTACTCAAGTGTAATCCATCAAAACAAAATAACTCCAACTGCCCAATAAATTCCTCCCAATAATTGATGCATCTGATGTCTTGCCGACACCATATTCCTAACCAATCATTTAGACACTTTATTTTATCATTTATATAGTCGGGGCAGCAAGATGTAGTAAAATCTCAAATATATAAATATCACATCCCAGAGTTCAAGTTGAAGGTCTTTGCAGGCCTGGTCCATAGAAGGCCTGGCTAAGTATTACACAGTATCATCTGCAAATAAATGAATCAATCAATCAATCAATTAATCAATCAACTTTATTTAACCAGGCATTAACACCATTGAGCAAAACTCATTTTCAAAGTGGTCCTGGACATTAATACAATACAGTACCTTTAATACAATACAGTACAATTCATAAATTATAATTACGATGGACAGCGATGTAAAAAATAATCTTGCATAAGTGACAATCAATATAGCACTATGCATGCCGGTCAACATAATTAACATGCAATGGTACATCATAGTAAACTTTCAGGAGTGAGAATAGATGACAATCCCAGATAGTATCCGCTAGGTAAGAGCTCACACCTAAATGATAATAAGTAAGGAGGTATTAATGGAGTAAGGTAGTAATGGGAGTGAAAGAGTAGGCAGCCAAAGGGAGGACAGAAAGAGCTTGTGGTAGGGAATAAACCAGGATAATCAGGATTAAGGAAGCTAGTCTAGTGGGTGCATGGTTTCCAATGCTTAGGTGTGGGATTAGAGAGCAGCACCAGTGGCTTAGGGATGATAGACATCTAAAACAACTACATGATTCCTTCAGATAATCCGTTATTAGATCTTTGAACATGGACATGCTTGGTAGTGAGGATAGTTTAATGAGTTTTGCATAGTGTTACAAAGTGAAGGAGTGAGGAGTTGATTGCTGCAGAGCCATAGTTTGTTTTCACTCTAGGAATCTGGAAGCAAATTATGGAGAAGAGTCTCAGGCCATAGGAACCCTTGGCCCATTTGAAGAGTGCGAGATGTAAGCAGGGAGGTTATCAGATAAAGCTCTAAGGAACCAGAAAAGAGCATTCCTTTTCTCCTAGTTGAGAGAGGTTCATCTCATCACCTGGTATAGAAGACAGTGATGTGTACCATGGGGTAGATTATGGATAAATCTTAAGGCATGGTGGTAAGAGTGTCATGTTTGTTAAGCATCGTTGTGGGGCAGTGACTGTAGAGAAAGTCAGTGTAGTCCAGTACAGGGATGAATATGGATTGTACTAGTCACCTTCTAGCTTCTAAAGTAAGTAGATGTTTAATGCGATAGAATAAACCTAATCGCTGTCTCAGTTTCTTGATTTCATTTAAGTGCTGAAAGTTAAGTTTATTGTCAGCCAGAACCCTAGGTATTTAAAGGTATCTACTACTTCAAGGGTTCATTCAAAAGTGTTCGGATCTGTGGGATATGTGTACATCCGGAAGTGGACTTTGGGGAGAGAATCATTGCATTAGTCTTTTTAGTATTGAGGAGTTTATGAGTGATGAGGTTGTATTGGAGGGGTGAAGTCTTGCTGTAAATACTCATGGGCCAATTCAAAGATGAATATGTGGTGCATAGTACACTATCATCTGCAAATAAGTGCACTTTGGCTGTGCCAACTGCGAGTCCAGATTATTGATGTATATTGCAAAGAAGATAGGACCAGGATGGAGCCTTGGGGACTCCTCGTAAGAGGGATTTTGTATGGACAAGTCACCTATAGCTTTGACTTATTGTTGCCTATTGGTTAGGTAGCTGGTAAACCATTTGATGGCAGAACTATCAAGTCCGATTTTATTCAGTGCAGAAAGCATGATGGTATGATCCACAGTTTTGAAGGCCTTACTTAGATCAAGGAAGAGGTAAATACATGCTTCTTAGAATCCAAGGCCATTTGCCAGTCTGCAGTTACTTTTGCAAGAGCGATACTGTGCTGTGTTTGGCTCTGAAGCGGACTGAGCCAGGTTTAGTAACTTTGTGAATCCAGATGTTCTTTAAGTTGGACATTGACAATTTTTTAAAGTAATTTAGAGGGACGGATAGTATAGAAATAGGCTGGTAATTGTTCAGATCACTCAGATCCCCAGACTTGAATAAGGGTAGGATGTGGGCAGTTTTCCACGATACAGGTAGCTCGCCCTGCATAAAGGAAGTGTTGAATAAATGGGTAATGGGGTGGTCAGGTAGGTATGGCCAAGTTTTAGGAAGTAAGGTTCAGTATTATCAGTCCAGCACTCTTTTTAGTATCCAGAGAAAGGAGGGGTCCTCAACTTGTTGACGTAATTGTGAGGAAGCTGAAAGGGAGGGATGCAGTTGGTTATGGTTGTGGTTATCAATAGGGTCAACAATGGAGTCTCCTGCTGGGTCAAGTTTGCTGATAGGTGAGGTGTCAAAGGCAAGCCCTGCAGTGGCAAAATGATCATTAAGCTTCTCTAGTATATCAGCTTTGTCTGTGTAGGTGGTTCCAACAGACACACTTTTTGTGGAGGGTTGTGACAGTAGACTGACCACCGACCTCTTTGAAGATGTTCAAAATTTGGCCAAATTGTTTTATTGTCTTCTAATTCTTTTGGAAGTATCTAGATTTTCCGCTCCTAATTAGCTTGGTACAAGCATTCCTAGAGGTAATGAATGCTAGCCAATTGGCCTCCCAGGTGGGATTTCCTCACTTTTTCCACCAGTAGTCCTGTCCATAAGTGATTTCTTCAGGGTGGAAGAGACCCAGACAGGAGTTTTATTTTTGATTTGATCAATCTTAGTGGGGCATGTTTGTTTATTAGCCCCAATAAGAGGTTACGAAAGATGTTAAATGCCTCATTAAAGGTGGGTGCTAGATAGAATTCCTGCTATCAAATGATGCTTAGATCTTTCAGGAAAGTGATCTGGCAGAACTTTTTCAGGCATCTTTTTAGTTTAAAGTTAGAGGCTGGTTTTGTTGGGGAGAATGTCTGATATAGGCAGTAGCGCAATGGTCGTTTATATCGTTGAAGAATACTCCAGTATGCGAGATGTTATGGGGTTTGTTTACTAGCATTAGGTCCAGAAGGGTGCTGCGCTCTGGGTTTTCTGTTAGGTCTGGTGATTGCAGTTGTCAATTGCAACAGGCCATTAGCATCTAAGCTCCTTTAGTTTCTTAGAGCTGTCATCACTCCAATTTTGATTGAAATCCCCATTAGAATGCACACAATATTAGTTGGAGTCAAGTAGGTTTTTGAAGGTGTGGCAAGTGCTATGCCACCAGGATTGTGAGTCGGTAGCATGCTGACATAAGGATGATTTCTCACTGGAGAGTGATAATTTTAGAGCCAGGTGCCCCTGACTACATAAATGATAAAATAAAGTGTTTAAATTATTATAGGAATACCAGATTAAAGGAATACTAGAATCTGAGATTTTGTCATTTAGGTTGTTGATCTAAACAGTAAACAGCAATGGTCCTAGGATGGACCCTTGGGGCACTCCCTCGTTGTACAGTTTTCAGTGTGGAGAGATTACCATCTGCTTTGATTTGTTGGTGGCATCAGTGAGATAGCTAGTAAACCACTTTATTGACAGTGGGCCTGCTCCGACAATACATGAGTGATTAACAAGAAGGTCACGGTCCACTGTATCAAAGCTTTTCTCAGATCAAGGGATAAGCTACATACATATTTTTGTTATCTAAGGCCATCTGCCAGTCATTTGTGACTTTGGCAAGCACAGAGATTGTGTTGTGATGTGGTCTAAAACCAGATTGGACCACATTAAGTAGATTATGCATTTCAAGGTGTTGCCTGAGCTGTGAATTCACTACTTTCTCCAGTACTTTTGACAAAATAGGTAGTAAAGAAATTGGGCAATAATTGTTTAAGTCACTGGTGTTACCAGACTTCAAGAGTGGGATCACTTGTGCTGTCTTCCATACTGCTGGGATGGAACCCTGCATAAGGGACAAGTTAAAGAGATAAGCTATCAGACAGCTAGAGGATAATATCCTAACTTTAGGTGAATACGGCTCTATTTGGTCTGCACCAGCACTTTTCTAGTGTCAAGTGCCAAGAGACCATCCTCAACTTGCTTTAAAGTGACAGGTTGGAAGGTGAAGGTTGCCTTTTGTGTTAATAGATGATGGTTAAGCCGAGCAGGTTTTGGAGCACCTGGCTGAGATCAGAGTGTGCTGGCGGTGAGGCATCAAAAGCTAGTCCTGCTGTAGCAAAATGGTTGTTTAAAAGTTTGAAAATAGATTGTTTGTCAGTGGGGAAGCACCACCCACAGTGATTTTTGGGAAGAGAGTGAGCAGGAGAGTAATCTTCAATGTCCTTTAGAGTTTTCCAAAATGTTTTAGTGTCACTTGAAGCATTATCAATTTCTGATTTGAAGTACTTGTTTTTTCAGTTCTAGTGAGCTCAGTGCACTAATTCCTAGCTGCTCTAAAGTCTGACCAATCAGTTGTAAGTTTTTTTTTAAATTCAAGTTTATTATTTTTCACATAACAGAGCAAGCTGCAAGTACACAATGTTTACAGAAGTCTTATGGAACAATACTGTTCACAACTTACTCCCCTCCCCTCCCATCCCATCCCTCCCTGGTCTTGCATGGTTTCAGACATATAAATCCTTGTAAATATATCACTTGACTGAAAAACATTCTCAGCTCAGTGCTGGGTGAGCTCCATAGCTACTAATTATCCTGTAACAGTTAAAGGAGATTACTAGATGCTTGAAGTAGATACAACACATGGAAGGACTCCCATATTTGGGAATACCTTAGCATACAATTTCTCAGGCTGGCCCATTTTTTCCATGCACAAATTGAATAGCAATTCCTGAAGCCATTCAAGATAGGTTAACGGGATATCATCAAGCCAAAGTCTTAATACTAACTTTTTGAGCGAGGAGGATATGGCAGCCATATAATATTTTCTAAACTTTACCTCTATTCTGCTGTAGTCACCAATTAAACAGATTTCAGAAATGAAGTATTCTTCAATACCAAGCAGGGGTCTACTTTGGATTTAATCTTTTGCCATAAAATCTTTACCGATGGACAGTCCCAGAAAATATGTAGCGGAGGGTGTCTTCAGCTTGTTGACATCTATTACATATAGGACTAGGATTCTGCCTATTTTATGAAGCCAGACTGGGGTCCAAAATAGGTTATTTAGTAATTGATATTGCATCAGCCTAAGTTAATCTTGGGTAATATAGCTATAGGTATTATGACAGATAGTGGGCCAGTCAGATGTATGTTTGGGGAACTGTTCTTCCCAGTATCTGGGGTTTCCTATTCGCTCTGAGTATGCTTGATCAAATAGAAGGGGTATAATCTAGATACTGAGTGTTGTTCCCAAACCACTTTGGACAAAGATTCAAAAAATCTTCAGGGATTGGTCCTGTTTTAATCCCTCCTTGTTTTGGGCTAATAGATGTCTTATCTGATAGACCTTAAATATTTTATTAGCCCCCATAACGGGTCAAAATTGATTACACTGTCCACACCTTCCATCCTGAAGTACATCTTTAACCCTTGTACCTCATGATGAAGGAATCCAAGAATCAGAAATCACTTTGCCTCTGATTTTTAAATTCGGATTACCACAAATTGGTTGACTTTGGTCTTTGCTTGAGAGTATTTAATAAAAGCACATAGCTGAGTATGAATTTTTAGAGATGTGGCTATTGGGGTGAGTGTCAGTTTCTTAGGGAGACATTTTGATTGTAATACAAAAGTGCAGTAGGGTCAAGCTCTGCCTCTTTGATTAGCCCTATTTCCAGATTCACCCATGAGGAACACAGAGTAGTGTCTTTTCCTACTCTGGTTTCAGCAACCACTTTAAGTATTTACTAGCATTACTAGCCCAGTAATACATTCCAAAATGAGGTAAGCAACCCTCCAGGACCTTTAGGGGCTGCCAATTTATAATAAGCTTGTCTAGGAACTTTTCCCTCCAAATGAATTCCAATATAATCGAGTGTATTTAGAGAACCATTTTAGTAGGAGCCAGCAATTGAGCTTATTCATGGGATAGAATATCCTGGAAGGACATTCATTTTAACTAGATTTATGTGACCCCATAATGACATAGGAGTTTCAGCCATCTGCTTAGATTGTGATTTATGTCATGAATGACTGAATCCAAATTAAGTTTAATCATTCTGGAGTCACTTCTAGCCAAAATAATACCTAAATAATTTAGAGTATGTTGGCTCCTTTGAAGGCCCATATCAGAAATGTTGGCTTTTGTAAGTACATATTTAATGGGAAAACAATAGTTTTCCCTATATTTATTATTAATTGGACACTTTACTGTACTCTTCTAATATTCTCAAAACCACCAGGAAGGAGTCTCGAGTGTGCCAGAGATATAGGGGATGTCATCAGTTGTAAGTTTGGTTTTCCTTGCTTTTTCCATAAAGAGTCTCTATTCAGTAAAGCAGCTTTCAATCCACCAGTAAACCATGGGCATGTTTTCCTTTTAATTCTGATTTTTACTAAGGAGCATGTTTATCTAGGGCCCTGAGCACTATTTTGTGAAATTCATTATTGGCAGTATCCATGGTTTAGGCCAGATAAAGTCCTGCCAGACAGCATGTTGGAGGTCTGAGCAGAAGGCTATTAAATCAAATTTCCTCCGGCATCTCTTGTAGAAATACTTGGAGGATGCCACTGCCTTAGAATAGACCTCACACAGGCTATTGCACAATGATCACTGACGTCATTAAAGAATGCACTTGCATGGGTAAATAGTTGAGGTTTGTTGACTAATATTATATCAAGCAAAGTATTTTTCTCTGGGTTTTGATGTTAGGCATTGTGGTTTCAGATATGATCTGTGTAAAACCAAAGGTGTCACATAACTCTTTTAGAGGTTTAGATGCTGTGGAAAACCAGCCCAGAGTCAGATCACCCATTAGTATCACTTCAGTGGATAGTACATCTAGGACATCACTTAGGTGGTTCAGCAATTTTATGCCTGCAGCAGGGGCCTGTAACAACCAATAATGTGCATAGCAATTGTGTTGGTAAGCTGCACTTTTAATGTAAGACATTCAAACTCCTTGGGCAGAGTAGTTGAGTTTGCTATGGATGTAGCATATTTGTCCAGGATGTATATTGCTACCCTCACCGCTTGAGGGTCTGTCCATTCTAAACATATTATACAAAGGAATGGTAATTCATGATCCAGTGTCGCAGGCTTAAGCCAAGTTTCAGTGACCACCAGCACATCTGGGCAGGTGTGATTAATCCACATTTGGATTGACTCAGATTTCCTGAGCAAACTTCAGGCATTGATATGGATTAGGCTAATTCCATTCAGCTGGCCAATTTGGGAGGATTGAAACTGGAAGAATGGGTCCAGGGTTGAGCTCAACATTACCTGCACAAATGAGCAGTAATAAAATAAGTTTTTGATGGCTTCCAAGAGTAGCCTTGTTAAGCAACTTTTACCTCTTTTGTAGCATCCTGGTTCCATAGAAGGTAAAGATAAAGTTCTGGCTGATCCTGGGTTTGCATGAAAGTACAGGAGCACCTGTACAGAGAGCGAGAGCAGGTATATAAGGTAAAGATACCAGCCATTGATTTTTGAACCTTGTGTGTGGTAATGGCCCAGTGCTATTCGGGACATTTGGTTTATCACCCTGTATAGCAGGATACATTCCTTGACATGGAAGGACCACAGTGCATGGAATTTGATGCCAGCCTATATTTGTCTGTATGTCAGTACAGTAGTTCTGGTAGTAGTCAAAATAGCCTGCTGAGCATGAGGTTAGAAACTGCCACCTTAATCTGGACACCAGTAGGTCTGACTAGGAGCTGGAGGGGCAGAAGCCAGAGTGGGACTAGAAGGCCCAATATAATCAAGATTTGGGACACCATGTTTGGTGCTATATGCTACAAAATCCAAGAGAAAAAAAATATATATAGATATACAAGATAATGTTAACACATAGCCCTGTAGAGTACTGGAACCTGTAGCAGAGTACCTCTTTAGTAGGAAGTGACACCCTTACTTCATAACAGGGAGTATCAAAGCTTAGAATGGATACAAAGCACAGGAGGAAATAGAAAAAGAAATTGGCAAATTTTCCCACCTGATGAAAAGGGCTTACTAGAGTGCAGTGTATGTGTATAGAAAATCCATACAAGGAGATTTTACAGATTTAGAACAGTGCTCAGCTAGAAATGACCCATTAGATTGTTGTTTGTATATACTATCTATATTTACTGTCAAAGCTCTGCCTGTTCTTATGTAAAGATGTCCTAAGTACTAGAACACACGCTATTTGCTTTTAGGATCTGCCATTGTTTGTAACATTTAGATAAATCTGCAAGGGAGATTTAATAGAGGTAAAATATATCCCCTTTTATACTATATTATTTTAAAATTCAAGAGCGTGATCACTAATTCGGCTGATCCACAAAGAAGAAGAAAGAAAAAATATAAAATCTCCCATAATTGCTTTTGTTTGCACATGTAAAAATGCAACTATTTAACATCCCTCTTTTTGTAGGTAGTTTCATTTCCTACCCTAATTGGAACTGGCAGGAACAGAAGCAAATGTTCTTTGATAATGTTTTTGATAACCATTTCGTGTGTTTTGTTTTAAAACAAATACTTTTTCACATTTCTCCCTTTGCACTGGTGTAATTGGTATTTTTGCACAAGAATCCTTTAAGGGTCAAAAATTGTATTAATTAAGAGGTGCACAGGCAGAATTAATTGTTATATCACTCAATTTTGTGTATTTAAAATGGTGGTAAATTATTGACTCCACTCCCCTGATGAAGAGGATTTTCCCTCGAAGTGCAGGAAGTCATGTTGTCCTAAAATAAACTTGTGTCTTTGGAGCTCATTCGTGTGATCACTTTTGTCTATGTTTCTAAATGAATATGTACTCCCTGCAGCAGAGAAGTGAAAGAGGGACATGATTGAAACATTCAAGTACATAAAAGGCATTAACAAGGCACAGGAACTTTTCTCTTCAAGAAGGGCTCCATGACCAGGGATCATGACCGCAGGTTGTAAGGACGAGGTTCTCTACCAATACCAGGAAGTTTTTCTTCACAGAAAGAGTGGCGGACGCCTGGAACAGCCTGCCCCAAGAGGTTGTGGGGGTCAACACTGTGGGGATTCAAGAATGCATGGGATAGTCACAAGGGAGCCTCACTACAAGGGCAACTAGAGTGTCAAAACAGGTCTAAAACAAATGGGCAGACTAGAGGGACCTAGCGTCTCCTTCTGTCATCAACTTTATGTTTTTATGTTTCTACTTCAATAAATGCATTTTCAGCATAAATGTACACACCAACCTCTCCCTTACAAGCCTATGGAGTTATTTAAAAAATGTGTAAAAAGCTGGTTTAGGTGTCATTTATACTATATGTTTATCTGATTCAACATAGGGGGCTTAAAACACTTAATGGCCCCTTTATGGGGTCACCACAGGGCTAGTGCAGACCCAGTGGCCCTTAAAAAGACTTAATTGCTGCATGAATGGGCCACTGAAAGAGGACAGGCTAATCCCAGCCAGACAGCCTTTGACATTCCTAATAGCTTAATTAACTCAGTCATGCTCAACCAACACCTGACTTGTGCCTTAATGCTTAAATGATTTTTTCCCAGTAAACGGTATATAAAATACAGCAACACTATCTCAGTGTAGGCTGTCCGAAACAGGATTTTCTAGTTACTGTAAAGCTGATCAAAGAAAAGAAGGTGAAAAGGAAAGGGTGAAGTATTTTAATATCTAATAACATGTTAGGCAAAAGAAGCAAGTAATTATTTACCCAGTACTGTCCAAAGAACTGCATATACCATTTTGAATGGGTCTGACGGCAGGAACTCATTCTCTGACATGTGAGATTTTCTTCCATGTAAAGAGAGAGTTTTGAAGGCCTTTCACTAGAGCAGTGTAACTGTCCTTTTGTGAATTTCACAATGACCCTTTCAAATGGTATGGAGACCTGCCCAAGCTCAAATTGCACTCTCAAAGCACAGAGAAAACAATATGTTTATCACTGTACATTTATTTTATGTATTTTAGAAACATTTACTGACAAACACAAATGTTGTCTTTGGATTGTTTAGCCTTAGTGGGCAGTAAAAGGGAAATAGTAGAAATGTTCCCATTGGCAGGTGTTCATTATTTTAAGAAAGAAGAAATCTTTTGAGTTTTTGTTACTGTCCACTTATTCACAGTTTCCAATTAGATTATCAATGTAATAATATATCATACTATATTTATGACATCATAAATTAGGTTGTGATTTACCTGTTGCCTAATCTGAAACCTGTATGAGTTATACCAGTATAAATTGGTTTCCATGTCATAATGGCGATCGCTGAAAGGCAGTCGCCGTTCGTTGAAGTGTACATCGCCCGAACATAGCATAGACAAAACAGTGCCTGAGACCTACAGATCTCATTGACTGTCGAGGGGCTGCATCCACTGCCCCCCTACTATGGATTCACAACTCCAGGGGATGCATGTCAGGGTGGGTGAAAAATACATGCCAGCTGCCGCAAAAAAACAACGCACTGCGCAGGACCCAAACCCTGTACCCTGCGCCTCCCCAGCCTACCATCCACCCCATGATGCCAGCAGTCCAGCTTGGCAGCTACCTGCCACACCCCCTCCCACAACATCCCTCCCTGCCTCATCCCTCCCTGCAGGTGCATGAGCTTATACCCACTTATTCCTGTCATGGTTTTTCATCCACCCTAGTATCCAGTCCCCCCACAGTTGGTAACCATGAACACAGGCACCGTAATTGAGTCACCATTTTGTAGGTGCCCAATTCTGGTCATCTTGTTCACTGGATACCATGTAAATTGTTATTTGTTACTGTTGTTTACTGTTGGTCATAATATGTACAGTATGTGTATAAGCTGGAATCTATTAGAAATTAGCCTTGACTAAATGGGAAATTTCCTTTCATGTCTGTCTGAATGAATACACTTACTACTACTGCTGCTACTACGTCATTATAATATCGATTTACTGAGCTTTGATTTTTCCTAGTTTTGTGTCAAATGCAGTATATTGTATTTACTTACCTTGTTTTGAAAAATTAGATATCTCAAGGGATTCTTCATAAAACAACATTTTAGATATACTGGCATATATTTCATAGGTTCATACGTAGTGGAGACAAAAGGAAACCAGGAGGTTTGGCTGTGGGTATTCAGCATACATAACCTAATACGCAGAAAGCTCCTTTGTTTGTCTGAATTAGTTTTAAATGCATCCACGGAAAAGCTTTCTACCACACATGCTAGTAATGTATTGCAAAACTACTTTTTTGTAAAAAGTTACACCTCTTTTCAGTATTTGAGTGCTGCCCTCTAACTGGAGTTTGTGACTTGTAGTTGTTAAGAAGCTTCCTTTAATTTCACACGTACAGTATCTTATAGTTCTCATACAGTATCTTATTTATCGGTTGTTACATGACTTTAATGGTTAAGATTAAATCTCCTCTGAGGGACTTGGCTTGACCCACAGCAAGATGGCAGCTTAATTCCTTCCCTCCACTCCTCAGACTCCTGTCTCTAGCCATCCACTGCTGTTAACACTTTTCTAAACCTGGAACCCTGCTGTGATGAGTACTGAGTCCAACTGACCAAGTAGTGTGATTATTTTGTAAACCAACTTAACCAAACAGCTTCAGTGTTTGAGTATTCTCTGTGCCCCTGCACAGCCAAAACAGTACTGTGAGAAAAGCATGGAGTCAGACAGGAAGAGGCGCTGGACCCAAACGTTATAGAAACAATGTTTACCAGGCTTTTCCAGGAAATGGGAAAAGTAAAAGCAGCCTCTGTACAGACTTGTCAGGATTGCCAAAATTGACTCCATGATACTACAGAGTGAGCATCGTGCCAACGAGCATGATGTGTAATACAGGAACTCCAGGCAACCATTCAGGAACAGAGCCACTTCATCCATTCCTGCAAGCAAGGTAGAGGACATGGAGAAACCTTGGACACAGAAACAATCTACGGTTCATCAGTTTTGCTCGGGTGCTGAACTTAAAGATGTGACAGCCTTTTACAGCATGCCCTGCCTGCAGTATTAAAGTTAAACAGGGATCACCCACTTGATATAGAAAGGCCCACCACCACTTGCCCCTACCACCCAACAAGGATGAGCTTCAGAGGCCCATCTTGGCCTGCTTTCTCAGCTTCAAATCTAAGGAGGACAACCTTTGAAGATCTAGGGAACTGGGGGTACTAGAATGGTAGGATTGTGAAATACATATAGACTTTGACTTTGCGGCAGATAAGGACAACTTGGCCCACCCATTCTGCCCATTTCCTTACCTACTGGGTAAACTGCAGATTCTAGTTAACCAACAGCCTACTTCCTGCAACCCCCACTATAATTGCCTTGTGTCTGTCCCATGCATGTTTGAATTCCCCACTGTTTTAGACCCAACGACCTCCTCAGGAAGTCTGTTCCATGTATCCACCACTTCTCTGTGAAAAATTTCCTCACATTACCCCTGAGTCGTCTCCCTCTATCTTTAAATTGTGCCCCTTGTTCTTACACATCACTTTTCTGAAAAATGCTACCCTTCTGGACTTTGTTGATTCCTTGAGGTACTTGAACATTTCTATCATGTCCCCCGTCCTTCTTTCATCAAGAGTATACATATTAAGCTCTCAGTCTCTCTTCATATGGTTTCTCTGCAGACCCTGCACCATTTTAGTTGCCCTCCTCTGGACTGCTTCCATCCTGTCTATGTCCTTGCATAGATGAGGTCTCCAAACTGTACAAAGTACTCAGATGGGATCTCACCAGCTGTCTGTACAGAGGATAACCACTTCCTTTTTCTACTTGTGATGCCCCTTCCTATGCATCCCAGTATCCCTTGGGTCTCCTTACCGACTTTTCCATTGCTTACTCACCTTTAGGTCATCTGATATGACTACCCCAGGTCCCTTTCCATTTTGTTGTTGTTAGTACCTCCCCTGCTATTGTGTACTCTTCTCCTGGGTTTTTGTTTCCCAGGTGCATTACTTTGCACTTCTTTGCATTGAATCTCAGTTGCCATATGTCTGACCATTCCTCCAACCTTGCCAATTCCTTCTCATCTTTCTACCCCCTTGTGTATCAACTCTATTACAGATCTTTGTGTCATCTGCAAAGAGGCATACCTTTCCCTCCAGACTCTCTGCAATGTCACCTATAAAGATGTTAAAGAGGACTGGACCCAGTACTGAGCCCTGAGGTACTCCATAGTAACCTCCTTTCTTGGAAAATGTTCCATTCACTATTGCCTTCTGTGTCCTGTTGTGCAGCCAGTTTGCTACCAGGCTACCACCCTGGAACCCACTCCCAGGCTGGCTAACTTGATTATTAATCTTTTGTGTGGGACTGTGTCAAATGCCTTGCTAAAGTCTAGGTAGGCCATATCCACAGCCCATCCCTGGTCTATTACTTGGGTCACCCAGTCAAGAAATCAATTAGATTCATCTGACATGACCTTCCTGCTGTAAATCCATGCTGCTTTGGGTCCTCGCCCGCTGGCCTCTAGGTACTCAACAATTCTTTCTTTCAGAAGTGATTCCATCATTTTCCCTACCACTGAGGTCAAACTTACAGGTCTGTAGTTTCCTGCTTCTGCCTTGCTCCCACTTTTGTGAAGGGAATACATCTGCCCTCCTCCAGTCCTCAGGTACTGCCCCATTCTGCCATGATTTGTTTAAAAGCGTGGTCAGTGGTGACACTAGGTCCTCCCTTAGTTCTTTTAGGATTCTCGGTGAATCCGTCAGGCCCTTTGCTTTGTCCACCTTGAGTTTTGGGAGTTCTTTCAGGACTCTTTCTTCTGTGAATGGACTGGTGTCAAGCCCCCTACCCAGAGTGCTTCTATTGTCTGGTTTAGGTAACTCCTCCTCATCTTCTTTTGTGAATACAAAAATTCTTTTGTGAAGAACAAGAGGGCACAATTTGAAGATAGAGGGGCGGCTCAGAGGTAATTTAAGGAGTATTTTTTCACAGAGAGGGTTGTGGATGCATGGAATGGCCTTCGGAGGAGGTTGTGGAGTCAAAATCAGTGGTGGAATTCAAGCATGCATGGGATAGTCATAAGGCAATTCTGGGGGTGGGGTAGGAAGAAGTAAGCTGCTGGTTAACTAGGATCTGCAGCCTATCCAGTAGGTAGGAAATGGGCAGACTGGGTGGGCTAAGCGGTCCTTATCTGCCGTCAAATTCTATGTTTCTATGTAAGTATTCATTCAGTATCTCTGCCTTTTCACTGTCTCTCTCTGCCCACCTCCCTCTCCTTTATTAATCTTCACCATCCTCCTTAACCTTTCTATGCTCCCTAATGTACCTGTAAAGGTTTTAACCTTCTTAACTGAGTTGGCTATTTTTCCTCGGTTTGGGCCTTTGCTAGTCTGACTGCCGTCCCATTTCTTTCTGCTTTAATTAATACAGTTTCCTGTCGTGCTCCTTCTGTGATTCCTTATACTTTTGAATGCAGCCTTTTTCTCCTTAACCTTCCTCGCCACCTCTTTTGAGAACCATAGTGATTTTTCACTCCGCTTTGTTTTCTTTATTTGTTTCACACAAAGGCTTGTTGCCTCTATGATGGCAGTTTGATTTTCTCCATTGTTCTTCCACCCCTCCTTTTGGTCATTTGTCTAGTGCATTTTCAGGTATTCACCCATTTTGCCAAAGTCAGCCCTTCTAAAGTCCAGTATCCTTGTTTTTGTATAGCTTATCTCCATGGTTGTGCTCATTGTAGAGCACACTGTGCAGTGGTCGCTTGTTCCCAGATGTCTACTGACTTCTAAATTTGTGATCCTCTCTCATTTGAGAGTACCAGGTCTAGTATTGCTCCCTCCTGAGTGGGTTCCAACACTAGCTGTCTAAGGTCTTCCCTCCAGGGCATCGAGAATGACCCTGCTCTTGGATGTGGCTGCAGTGCATGTTATCCAGTTAACATCTGGCATATTCAGGTCCCCCATCAACAGTAACTCCCTTTTTCAGCCATTTTGAGAATGTCCTCTATCATTTTCTTGTCCATTTGCTCCCTTGAGAGAGGGGTCTATATACAACCCCTGTGCAGATTGTGATGCCATTCCTGTCTCCAAGGTGACCCAGAGTGCCTCTTGTCCTCCCCTTTACTTTTTAGTTCTGTAGCTTTGATCCATTCCCTTATGTATAGAGCTACTCCACCTCCTCTTTACCTTCCCTGTCCCTTCTGTTGATTGTGTACCCTGGTATGTTGACATCCCAGTCATTGTTCTCGTGTACCATGTTTCCGTGACTGCCACAATATCCAATTGTTCATCTTCTGTCAGGGCTACTAGCTCAGGAAGCTTGTTTCCCAGACTATGGGCATTGGTACTCCTTGCCCTCCATTTAATTTTGGCTTTATCCTTTTTCCCCCATCCCTGCTCTTGTTGTCCTTGTCTATTTTTCTATTTACCCCGTCCTGCCCTGTGTTGAGCTCTGTACCTCAGTGTTTACCTTACTACCTGCCATGTTTTGTGGGGAGGCTTGAAATTTCTGCCTTTTATCAGTGCCTCCCTCTTGGCTAGTTTAAAAGCCTGCCAAGGAATCCTGGCCGTACATATATATACCAGAACCCTTCCAAAGACTTGTCCAACAAGAGCTGTGCCTACTTGGAAGTGAGGGACATTTTGCATATACTGGGCCTGTAGTTCTCCTCCAGTACCACTGGGCCAGTTCTCCCACCAATACCCTGCTGTCACAAAGAAGGGTGATCTACAGCAGGGTCCCTCTGCACTTCACAGTTCTGAGGTGGTTATTTCCTACATAAGTATTGGCCATCAGGGATGAGACAGTCTCTTCATGCCATGCAGTCTCGACCACTCATGAGCATGAGGTTAATGGCACTGGTCCCCATTGCCCCCTCCCAAAATAATCAGGGAACTCAGATGGACAGAGTGAACCTTGGCCTCCCACCCAGGAGCGAAGACACCCCTTAACCTCCAAAGGCAAAGAAAGATATCCCCTCTTGCCCCTGAGATCATACAGCAATAGGAGGGGGAACAGTCAGAGAGATCCTCAGATGTGATAGGAGCTCTACTGGCCAAACCCTGCTATGCTTCTCTTAGGCCTTCCTCCCCATCCACTACCATACTCATGGAGCACAGGAACTTGCCTGGGACATAGCTAGATCTGCCAAACCACTCTCCAAGCAAGCTGGAATATATGGGATCTCCAGGGGAGCTGATTGGAAAATCCTGAGCTGCAGTGGTGGAGACATCTGTTCTCTGCTGAAAGCCAACTCACTGGGCCCTGACGACACTTTACAGGACAAGGCCTTCAGGTTCCAGTACCTGCATGACACACCCACCATCTGGGGATCGAGAAGGTGATGACTTGAACTATAAGTGCTATTTAATTTTATTTTATTTTTATTTTAGTCTTTGGTGGAGGTTGTGAGAATCAAACTCAGGTCTGGTCTGCTGGATGTATCAAGCTTGTTCACACCTCGTTCCTCTAACCTCTAGGCTATACTACCTAGGCTATAATACCAGTTTCTTTTTTATCTGGGAGGCAAGAATGGGGCAGAGACATTGAGGATAGTGGAGGAATATTGTGGTATGTCAACTGGGGCTCACGGATGGCATGACCACCTTCCATACACCTCTCTTTCTCCTGTGCCCCATCTGTGCCACCCTTCCCCACCTCGCTGCTAGCCTCTGGACACCTTTAAGAGACCATAGATGGTCCAATGCAGACTGACTGAACTATTTCCCATGATCTGGATTATATGGCATCTTATATGGGACTATAGAACTGTTTGCAATGGGAGACTAGTCTGCACCTGTCTATGGACTAATCTTTAATGGCCCTACTATTGAGTTGGTCAGCTACCAAATAGGGCCTGCTAAGACCACCCAGGTTTAACTCTCTCCCTGCACAGTGACTTTCACATAAACACCTGCTTAATATAGGCAATTGGACTAAAATGTGGAGTTTTCAGTGGGTGGGTGGGGGTGCTGGTGTTTTAGGAGCCTGCACTGTGTAAGAGCACTAACATTCTGACATGCAGAACACAGCCAGTCAACACCCCTCTGATGCCTATCCACAGGCCGGCTACCTTGCATAGCCCCTATCCTCCTAATTGTGGGATTGTATTAGCTGCGGGATCCAGCCCCTTCAACTCAGGGTAGTCCTCTCAGACATGACTGGGATATGTGTTTGGTATATCTCCCTTTGGTGTTAAATATATGCCAAGGTACATGCCTCGTAAGTACTGATCCCTCAAGGGCTTCTGAATGAGTAACTGGGACCAACAGTTCTATGTGATAACAATAACGCCGATGTACATTCGCAGTGAGGAAACTACTCTAACTGTTTATGCGAGGGCTTTGCCCCATGCCCTGTACCCCTTACTAAAAATAACAAACCCATGGGGGTGCATGTCAGAGAGGTGGGAGAAGCAGGAAGAAAAAATAAAAACACCAGCACAGAAAAGTACAAATATCATGCTCCTCCCCAGTCCCAAACCCTACACCCTCCCCATGAGAGCCAGCCTCCTGACCACCACACCACTAAGCAAGCTCAGCAGCTTCCCCTCACCACCCCTCACGTACATTCTTCTGATATCCTGTCGCTCTTCCATTCACCCTACTTCCCAGTTGCTACACTTTCAGTATTGCTCTCCTTACAGGCACTGAGATTAAGTTGCTCAAATCTGAGTCGCTCAATCTCAGTCACCCTTTAACGGTATACTGGGACTAACAACATCCTACTGGACCAGGTATGTCTTGACCCTGATGGTATCCCTTCCTACCTATGGCTTCTTCCTGGGGGTGCAGCAGAGCTGGGCAACCTCAGAGGCACAGCATTGAGGGAAAAGTGGGCTAAGGATTCTGGACTCATTCTTTCAGGGACCACCTGATGGATTATATATTAAGGTCTGAGACCTGCATCACTGTTTTCCCTAGTTCTCTATCTTCCAAAATACCCAGCGGGTACTGAATATATGGTAAATATGCAGATCAATGATCCCACAGCTGGGTTCAAAGGTCAACTGTTAATACTATTATTGCTCAAAGTTTGTATTTCTATAGGGTCACTCTGGGGTGGGGGTTTGTTGCACATTTTGTGGACTATGGTGTTTTATCCAGCCTTTACTTGCCAAAGTGTAGTTTTTACATTCACCATGTCTTTGGGGTGGGGACAGTAGGATTTGGATCCTACATGGATTCAGACCATTTCCTCCAACCTCTATACAGTGTTGGATTTTCTGTTGTTATTTCTTTTCTTTTGGAACTGTTGTAATGGTTAGCATATTCAGAGGATACTTTGGTACTACTAACCCAATCTAGAAGTCCACATCCCTCACAACACATAGGGCCCTTCACCTCTCTGTCTACCTGGCCTAGTAAAGGCTTGGCCATAGTAGGAGTGGCTGGCATATAGTTTGCATTTCCTTGCATGTCTGCATGTGACTCTTCATCACCCCTTCTACCGCCTTGCTCACCTGTCTTTTAATGATGGATGTTGTGTTATGCCACATGTGGAACGTGTATGCACTAACTCCCCAATCAAATGCAAACAAGTATTATCCTGCTTTCTTTTCAATTTATATTTTATTGAAGTTTTATGTTATGAATCACAGTGTCTTACAACATACCAATGATGCCATTATAACTATCTGGACTTGCCGGAACATAAGTTCCTTGAAGTACTAGCCTTCTTAATATTGCTGCATTCTTCTCTGGCCTGGCATTCCTGCAGTAGACTAAACAACTGCCCCATATGCTGACCGTCTCCAAAGGTACTGGGTGGGACTGAGCTACATGCATCTGTCCCAAGCAAAACAAGGTGTAGCAATTCTTTTCCACAAATCTCTCATGTAGAAGGTACATTCAGTGATGTGACCCCCAAGGCAGGTGACTTCTTCCCTGATGGACACTCCAACTGTCCTCCTCAGCTGGTAAACATCTATTCTCCCCAATGAGGATCTCCTGATGTCTTCCATAACATAGCCTACAAATAAGTCTCCTCACTACCATTTCTATACCCACCCTAGTGGGAAGGGACTTTAACCTCATCCTGGAACCCACCATAGACTCCAACTCAGAATCCCACCCTAAAGGCACCAGGCACCTACATTACTCATGCAGGTCCAGGTCTTGTTCACATATGGCAGCTCTTCCATCCCAGGGACCAGGATTACATCAGCCATTCATCAGCTCACAGCATGTACAGCCATCTGGACTTCTGACTGACATCTTCTTCCTTAACTACTGCTACAGTCAATGCAGCCATTCTACTGTTGATCATTTTTGATCATGCTCCAGTTGACCTCCATCTCCTTTGGGGCACCTAGAATCCCTCTCACCCTCATGGTGGCTGGATTTGCTCCTCTTAAGGTCCCACTTTCCTACCTTGTATCCAAAGCAGAGAACTAACTTTCTTCAGGACAATGAACCAACTTTCTTCAGGACAATGACAATGACAATGAGAGGATCTTGGCTGACATGATTTGGGATGTGTACAAAGCCACTCTCCAAGGTAAGATCATTTCTATGCTTTCCGTTGCAGGCATGAGCAGGAGAAAGAGCACCTCACACTAGATTCTGGCTCCCTCAGTGAGAGTGGAGCAATGGAGGTGGCCTGCTAGATTTCCATAGGGCACTTGACACCATTCCACACAGGAGATTAGTAAGCAAGCTGGGTAGCTCAGAGTGGGTCCAAAGTTGGTGAACTGGATAAGAAATTGGTTAGGGGATAGGCAACAGAAGGTGGTGGTAAATGGAGTCTACTCAAGGAAGGAGAGTGACCAGCAGAGTGCCTCAGGGATCTGTGCTGGGACTGGGCCTCTTTAATGTCTTTATGAGTGACATTGCAGAGGAGCTAGAAGGGAAGGTCTGTCTGTTTCGGATGACATCAATATCTGCAATAGAGTTGGACACTCAGAGGAGTGGAACAGAAGAGCAGTGACTTGAGAAAACTAGAGGAGTGCAAAAAAGAGACCAGCTAAAACTGTATCAGTGAGGTCAGCTCTATCAGAAACATGAATAAAAGGGATCTTTGAACCATCTGTCAAACATAAATCTCCTTTATTAAATACACTGCATACACCATGATATGACAGTAAAAGTGTTCTGTTTGCTGCCAGTAAACTCTCACCCACACAAGTGAATCAATCCTGTTGGAGTACCATTTTGTGCAAAATTTGCTGCTTTTCCAAAGTATCCAATGTTTAGTCCCAGTGGTGCAAACTGATAACTAGAAGCATGCTGAGATGATTGCTGACTTCATAAGCACAAAACATAGCACAAAAAGCACTCATGGTAAGGATTTTAAAACTCATGTTGCAACTAACAAAATGAGCATACAGTGGACTAACTTCCAAATACTGTGCTTAAAATTGACCTCCCTAGGATATCATCTGAGTGTGCTGCCTCATGAAAGCAGTGTCATTTTATGCTAATAATTCTTAAAGAAATACCAGCTAATTAAAGTGCTCAGATAGTAAAACAATTGTGCAAGGTGCAACAAAGTGCTGGTGTTGGGTAAAGTACAAAGATGTGCAAAAAGTTAATTGAATATAAAATACAGACATCTAAAATACAGTAACAAGAAACAAGGCACTTTCTCAAAGACAAGAACAGCCAAGGGGCTGTGGTAGAACTGACAAGTCATGCCGTATAGCATGAACAGAGCATGAAAAGTCATGTCTGTATTTTACAGATATCCAAAAATAGAGCTGAAAGTCTTATCTCCCACAAGGGTAGAGGCCATAAAGTCATACCTATGTGAAATGAAACATTGTCTGAAAACACACTAAGAGATGTCCAGATCTGGAGGAATAGAATGAGGAAAGATGTGAGGAAGTACTCTCCACAAAAGGAGTGGTGGATTCTTGGCACAGCCTTTCAGTGGAGGTGGAGGTGGTGGTGGATGAAAACAGTGGTGGAGTTCAAGAAGCATGGGACAATCTGGCAGCCTCATGCAGTGTCCCTGATTGTATTCAGTTTATATCCTATCATTTACCCAGACATACTGGGGACCTCAGCATGCTGGACTGAGCAATTTCCAAACAAATATTTCCAAAGGGAAAAATTTGGCAAGCAGTATATGGAAGCACCACAGGTGAATGACACTGAAGTGCCCGACATCCTCCACAGTGAAACCTGGACAGTGTCGCCAATACACCCCAATACAATGCAAGCCGACAACCGGCAGACCAACGAGGCAGCTCAGGCTAACACGCCAATGCACAAGGTCGCATACTACCATTGAACACTACAGCACCAACACCATCAGTCACTGTGGGTAAGACCCAATGAAGCGCACCCCTACCCTGCAGACAGCCAGCAGATCGACATGTGAGGATGTGGGTGGGAGTCACTGGAAGGCACACTGAAAATGCACCCAGCATATCTACGGACACACATTCACAGGAATGCCCTGGCACTGCCTGACACAAGACATAGCAACACACAGCCTGGCATTAGTAGCAGCAGGCACACAGTGTGACTATGTGGACCTCTGTGCACTCTTGGCTCCCTGGGGACAATAATGTAGAGCAAAGGGACACAGTGCACGGTGCATATAGTGTCCATGGGGGTGACACAGGCAAGGTGCTCATTGCGGGTCCTCTACTGCTGATTGGTTTACCCAGCCACAACCAGCAGTTTGTGCCCTTGGCACTGTCCACAGCTTTGGCTGACATGTCCTCTGTTGCTTTTGTGGGACAGGTCTGCAGGTGCGGCAGTCATCTTTGTGGTTGCTGCGGAATACCTGCTAATGCTGTGGGGAGCTTGTCAGCTACTCTGGCAGGTCTATGTTGCTACTGGTTGGTATATCAGCTGCCACTGTGCTTGTGTTGCTGTGGCAGTGGTGATCTGACACTGTGCTTCCGCAGTATACTGTATACAACCAATGACAAGCTTAGAGTAATGTGGTGTTATATACTGCATGACATATACTTTACATCCACCAAGCTGGCAGGAATGGGGAGACAATGAGACCCCAAATAGAAACATAGACTTTGATGGCAGATAAGGACTGCTTGGCCCACCTAGTCTGCCAATTTCCCTACCTATAGGATAAGCTGCAAATCCTAGTTAACCAACAGCCTATTTATTCCCCCCACAAGAATTGCCTTATGTCTGTCCCATGCATTCTTGAATTATCCACAGTTTTAGACCCCACAACCTCCTCAGGAAGGCTGTCCCATGCTTCCTCACCTTGCTCCTGAGTCACCCCTCTGTCTTCAAATTGTGTCCTTGTTCTTGCACATCTCTTTTCTGAAAGATGCTACCCTCTTGGACTTTGTTGACTTCACTGAGGTACTTAAAACTTTCTATCATTTCCCACCCCTACCTCCTTTCCTCAAAGGTATACATATTAAGCTCATTTTCTCCTCATATGGCTTCTCTTGCAGACCCTGCACCATTTTAGTTGTCTATCTCTGGACTGCCCCCATCATGTCTATGTCCTTGCAGAGACTGGGTCTCCAGAAATGGATGCAGTAATCCAGATGGGGTCTCACCAACTGTCTGTACAGAGGGATAACAACTTCCTGTTCCAAATGTAATAGATATGGCCTAGAGGAGGGTACCTTGCTGCACATATTCTGGGATTGTCCCTTAATCAAACCCTATAGACCCAGATAAAGTCCAAAGTAGACCCCTACTGGGGCTAGAAGACCTCTTCATCCCAGAGATCTGCATCATAGGGGACTATTCTCTAGTGCCATTCAGAAAGAAGGTTCAGTATGTCCCTCATTTGCACACAGTTAAAAACTGGTTTTAAAGCATTGGAAGGACTCCATAGTGATCTCTTACTCTGAATGGATGAACGAGTTACTGTTTAATCTCAGAACAGAAAGATGATAGCCTCCCTAGACATAGTCCAGCCAGCTTTGACAAAAATGGGGTAAGCTCTACACTCTTTATTCCTGGATAGGTACTATCACTGCCTTAATTGAAAGGGCAAAGGGTATCATCCACTAAGAGAGCCATCAGAACATATCTAGTCCCACCTCTTAGCTAAGATGCAACTTACTAAAGAACCTATAGGATACCACAGATAACTCTACTCCTCGATCTGCTATTCTTAGTTTAGTTTATGAAGATCCTGTGTGGGGAAGGAGGGAGGGAGGTAGGGTTGGAGGAGGAGGGGAGTATAGTAGTATAGAGGACTGTTAATAAAGTAAGAAATAGGAGTCAATGTAACCCATGGCTCAAAAGCTTCATACATGTGTTCTTGTTCATTGTAACACAGCCATATACCCCTAATGTTGTTATTTGTAATTAATAAATAAAGCATATTGAATTAAAAAAAAATGCATGGGACAAGCACAAGGCAATAATACTGGAAGGTAAGAGGAGAGGAGAAAGATCTGTAGATCAGGCATGGTCTGCCATAATAGTGTAGACAGGAGAAATGAGCAGACTGGCTGGGCCAAGTGGCCCTTATCTGGCAGTCAGATTCTATGTTTTATGTTTCTTTGGAACAGGAGCTCCTGGTCAAGGAAACTGAATATAAAACCTCTCAAACCCAATCCACAATCTGAATTGCACAGGACGATAGTAAAAGATTAGGGATGGGCTACCGTTGGGTAGCTGGAGATGGTAGGTTGGGTATCAATATTTCTTAGTCGGGTAAGGCAGTTTGGGTAATTTACCTTACCTGACCTAACAGTGCATTCGCAGGTCGGGTACTGTGGACATGGGTAAGGGGAGAGTAACCAGTAACTAAAAAGGCATATTTCAGACAGCCTGTGGGGGTCCTGGGACTCTTCCCGATCTCTGATTGGGCATTGCAGGCAGCACGTGTGGTCCTCACAGCAGACAGGAACACATGACACCAGCCTGACAATCTGATTGGTCAGTGCTGGTTTCTGAACTCCTGTCTGCTGTGTAAGCTAACAGACTAGCTATAGAGTTTGGGTGGAGAAGGAGCAAGATTTGGCACCCACTGTATCCATGATGAAAGCATAAAAATAAAAAAAAGTTACAGCACAACTTAAGTCCAGGAAGGAAGAGGAGCAAGGGTTGGGGACTGAAGAAAGGGGAATAATTGGGGTGACGGTTATCAAGTGTGATGATGCTTGGTAGAGAAGGAGAAAGAGGAAAGGTGCTCATTGCTACTGGCAGCAGCTTTAAAGCCATTTAGGCTGTATACATGCTATCTGTTGTTAGGTGCCCTGAGCCCTGTCTGTGATATATACTCTGTCCCCTTTGCAATATAGTGGAGACATTTAGGCTGTATTACACACAGTCTGTTGTTGGTGCCCTGAATCCTGTTGTGATATAGCTACTCTGTGTGTCTCTGCAGTATAGTGAAAGCCATTTAGGCTGTATACAATACACACAGACTGTCTGTTGGTGCTCTAGCCCTGTCTGTGACATATACTCTTTGTCTGTCTGCAGTACAGCATACGTCTCAACCTCTCAGCATTAAAATTCATAGCACTGGCTTTCAAAAATCATAGCAAAGGGCCAGAATGTGTAGCATTTTATTATTTTAAAAATAATATGTCTACAGATAGTGGACCCCATGCAGTTGTGATAAGGACTCTTTCTATCAAGTTAGTTCAATGACTTAATAGTTTGTGTGTCTAGAAATAGCTCTAACTTTATAAGAAACATCAGTAACCCTATCGGAGTAAGGGTAAATTTGAGTGTGAAAATCATAGTGCTATGCAAAATTAGTAGCGGTTCAGAGGTATGCAGTACAGTGAAGCCATTTAGGCTGTATTACACTGTTTGTTGTTGATGCCCTGAGCCCTGTTTGTGACATGGCTACTCTGTGTGTCTCTACAGTATAGTGAAAGCTATTTAGGCTGTATTGTACACTGTTCATGAGGTGCCCTGAGCCCTGTCTGTGACATAACTACTGCGTAGTGGAACCAATTTATGCTGTATTACACACTATCTGTTAGGTGCCCTGAGTCCTGTCTGGGACATAGCTACTCTGTGTGTCTTTGCAGTATGTAAAAACATTTAGTCTGTATTACACAGTGTTAGGCTCCCCGAGCCCTGCCTGTGTTGCAGCTACACTGTGTTTTACTGCAGCATAGCAACAGCCATTTAGACTGTATTAGACACTGTCTGTTAGGTGTCCCCAGCTCTAGAAACATAGAAACATAGAAGTCGACGGCAGAAGGAAACTGCAAGGCCCATCTAGTCTGCCCATTTGTTTTAGACCTATTTTGACAATCTAGGTGCCCTTTGTAGTCAGGGCTCCCTTGTGTCTATCCCATGCATTCTTGAATCTCCCACAGTGTCGGCCCCTGCCTCTTGGGGCAGGCTGTTCCAGGTATCCACCACTCTTTCTGTGCAGAAAAACTTCCTGGTGTTGGTCAGAACCTCCCTCCTTGCAGCCTGAGGTCATGTCCCTGGTCCTGGAGCCCTTCTTGAAGTGTAAAGTTTATGTGCCTGTACCTTGTTAATGCCTTTTATGTACCTGAATGTTTCAATCATGTCCCTCTCTCTCTCTCTGCTCCAGGGAGTACATATTCGGTTCCCTAAGTCTTTCTTTGTAGGACATGTACTGCAGACCCTAAATCATTTTTGTCTCCACTCTCTGTACTGTTTCCACCCGATCAATGTCCTTCCCGAGGTGAGGACTCCAGAATTTGACTCCATATTCCAGGTGAAGCCTGACCAGCAATCTATACAGTGGTAGTACCACCTCTCTCCTCCTGCTCATGATTCCCTCTCAATGCAGCCCAGCATTCTGTTGGCCTTCAATGTTGCCTTCTCACACTGCTTACTAACCTTCAAGTAGTCTGATATTATGATTTTCAGATCTCTTTCCTGGTTTGATGACGCCAGTCTTTCACCTCTAGGTAATACTCCTTTCTTGGATTTTTATTTCCTATGCGATTACCTTGCATTCTTTGGTGTTAAATCTAGCTGCTACACTCCAGACCATTGTTCTAGTTTCTTGAGGCCAGATTCCATCTTGCTCACTCTTTCTGAGGTGTCCACCCTGATATGTTGGTGTTGTCTGCGAACAGACACACCTTCCTTCAGTACATCAGTGATATCTGCTATAAAACCATTGAAGAGCAGACACCCCAGCACTGAACCCTGGGGTACCCCGCTGGTCATCCTGCCTTCCATCGATTACATTCCATTAACCTGAACCCTCTGAGTTCTGCCTTGTAACCAGTTTTGTACTGATCTGACTATTTCTGGACCAACCCCTGTGTAGTCAAGCTTCTTTGCCAGCCTTCCGTGTGAAACCAAGTCTAAGACCTTAATAAAGTCTAGGTAGACCACACCTACTGCCCCACTGTTGTCCACTGTTTTTGTAGCATAGTCAAAATTTGAGCAGATTTGTCTGGCATGACCTACAGTACCTGCTGTGAAACCATACTGTTTAGGGTCTTGTTGACCACTAGTTTTAAGGACTGCTATGATCCTTTGTTTGAGTAGTGTCTCCATTGGTTTCCCTACTATAGATGTAAGGTTCACGGTCTGTAATTACTAGCCTCTTTACAACTGCCTGATTTGTGAAGTAGAACCACTATTGCCTTTTTACAATCTTGGGTACCACACCGCTCTTCAAGGATTTCATGAATAGAAGTGCCAGAAGAGCTGCTAATTCTTCCCCACTTCCTTAAGGTTCTGGGGTGCACCTCGTCTGGTACCATGGCTTTGTCTACTTTTAGTTTATTTAGCACCTCCCGTGATTTCAGCTTCTGTAAAGGGACTCATGTCTACCCCTGGTCCTGGGGTGTTGTGTTTTTTAGGGCTGGGCCATTCCCTGGGTCCTCTTTGGTAAACACTGAGCAAGTATTCGTTGAAGATTTTGGCTTTCTCAGGGTTATGTTTGGTGCATTCCTTTCTTCAGTAGCAATACTTACTATCCCCCTTTTGTCTTCCTACAT
Source organism: Neoceratodus forsteri (assembly GCA_016271365.2). Lineage (NCBI taxonomy): Eukaryota > Metazoa > Chordata > Ceratodontiformes > Ceratodontidae > Neoceratodus > Neoceratodus forsteri. The sequence continues at coordinate 945,410,790 of CM057452.1, forward strand.
TCCCTAATGTATCTAAGAAATGATTTGTCTCCTCTCTTTGCTTCTGTCTGGGCTTTTGTCTTTCTAATTTGTTTATTAGACCTCATTTTTTCCTTGTAGGACTCCCAGTCTATCTCAGTTTTGGTTTTCCTGGTATATGCTGTATGCCTTCTTTTTTCTTTAACTGTGGTAGCCACGTCTTTGGAAAACCATAGAGGATTTATTTTCTTTTTGCTTTGCTGACCCATCTGGCACATTGATCTGTGGCAGTCTTTATTCTTCTCTTGAGGTCTCACCACATGACCTCCACCTTCTCAACCTCTATTTCCATTAACTGGCTACTTATGTTTTCCTCATTTTTTGGAAGTCAGCCTTTCTGAAATCTAGTACCTTTATCTTTGAGTTGCTGGTGTCCTGTGTTATGTTTATCTTAAAGCTTACCATCGATGGTCGCTGTTGCCCATATGGCATCCCACTTCAATGTCTTTGATCCTTACCAAGTTTGTGAGGACAAGACTTGAGAATAGCATCTCCCGTGTTGGGATTTTAACAAGTTGGCACAGTCCGTGCCTTGTAGTGACAGTAAAAGTCCCTACTTCTTGTTGTTGCTGTCGTTAGTGTGCTCCAGTTAATATCTAGTAGGTTGAAGTCCCCACCATTATTACTTTGCCTTTACCAGACATTTTGTGGATTTCTCTATTAGGTCTTTGTTTCCTTTATCTCCTTGATTTGGGACCTGTACACAATATCGATTCTGAAGGGTTAGCCACAGTGACTCAAAGTCCCTAGGTTGCCCTTTTACTTCTGTTGCTTTTATTTCCTCCGAATGTAAATGGCTATGCCTCCCCTCTCTTTTGCCCTGCCTATCTTTCCTGAACAGATTGTAACTGGGAATGGCCATATCCCTTTCATGGTTTTCCGTGAATCACATTTCTGTTACAGCCACCCAGTCCAGCCTTTCTGTTTCCAAGATGGCTGTGAGTCAGGAAATTTATTGGTTAGGCTCCTAGTATTTGCAACCATTGCCTTCCAGGAATGTACATCATGAGGTTGTACCCTCTTCCTCAACTGCTCCAGTTTCCTCTTTCTGGCCAAGAGATTATGGAGGTTACTGGTTTGGGTGGATGTTGGCTCTGATATGTTTTCTGAGGATGTATGCATGCATTTGGCATTTTGGGGCATGATGACCAGCCCACTGATGGCAGGAAGCACCAAGTTTTCGCATCAGCAAAATGCCGACCTTCCCCACAGCAACTATGGCACAATGCTGGCACAGGTATTGTGCCACCTCTTAACTTATCGTTTTCTGTGGGGGGCTGTGCCCCCACACCCCCATGGGACTCTTCCCTCACCTCCCAGACTCCAGGATTCCAACTCCAGGTCGGAGTTGGTCCAGGAAGAGGAGGCGGAACACTGGGGAAGGTGAAACATGGAAAAGGACCATTACCATGAATGTCACCATAATGGTCCTTTTCCTTGTTTCGCCATCGAGTGTGACGAAAGGGTGATACACCGATGGCAGGAGTGTGAGCTGCATCCATTCCCCTTTATTTAGTTTAAACTACACTGAGTTTTTGTCGAGTGCTCTCACACCTTCGCTGTTTAGGTGCAATCCATCGTACTTAAAAAGCTCTTTCACAAAAGTTTTGCCAGTTCCTATGTAGTGGTATCCCTTGTCTTGGCACCAATCACATGGCCATGAGTTGAATTCACCTACTTCAATTTCTCTGACTCGCTTGGTGCTTTTCCTTTTCCCACACTGGCAGCACTACTGAGAAGGCTAATTTGGATGGAAGGGAAGAATGTTTATTGACCAGGTCCTCAAATTATTTCTTGACCTCCTGAACTGTGTGATTTTCCAAGTCACTGGTGCCAAGGCATATTGTTATATGTGTAACATCTTCCTGATTCCTGCACAATTGTCTTTATGAGGTTAGTGTCCCTACTGCCAGCCTTAAGGGGCTAAGCCTGATTCACATTAATGCATGTAGCTTGTTAAAAAGCTAGACTTTATTCAGTCCTGGTTTAGTATTGCCTCCCCAGATATTGTTGTGGTAATGAAAACCTGGTTGAGGCCTTGTACCCTGGACCATGAGATAAATATCCCTCCTACACCATCCACAGGACCCGACAGCCAACTAGGAGGGCGTGGCTATCTATGTCTGGAACAAATTTCCAGCCTCCATCATTAGCTCTACTACTGTGCCCCTGGAATTTAAATGTACCATGCTAAAAGTAAAGCTTCCCTTTTCAATCCCTATTTATATACTAGGTTGTTATAGGCCTCCCTCTGTAGGGCAAAAGGTGTTACAGCACCTATCCAGCATGCTATCCTCCTTATCCTCCAAAGTGATTATTGCAGGAGACCTTAACATGGACTGGTGCTCGACCTCTTCACAACCACTTAAGGAGTTATACGACAACTTTGGGCTGTCACAGCTCATAATGGAGTCCACCCATCCTAACAAAAACATCCTAAAAACAGTACCCTACTTGATGTTATTCTAGTTAACAAACCTCACTATACTCCCACTCTGGGTTTTCTTTAACAACCTCAGTGATCATTGTGTTATAGCCTGCATGAGGACCTACCCTAGGTTTATTTCCTCCTCTAGCTACCTCTTTGACCTGCAATAGCATACTGACATGACTTCTACCTGGCCCCTTCAGTTGAAGAAGCCTTGATCTTCCAAAACATTGTTCTCGGTTCCATCAATAAATATGCACCGCTTGTAAAATCCGAACTAATAAGAAAATATACCTTGGTTCTCATCAAGCTTGAAAGAAGAGCTGCTCCACAGAGTCTCGCTTTGAAGAAAGCCAGGAAGACCAAACAGCCTAACGATTGGTCAGCTTTCAGAGCTGTCAGAAACCGCTGCATGAGAATGGTTAGGGATGCAAAATCTAGTTACTACCGGTCCGAACTTAACTCTTCCTCTAACAGTACAACTAAATTCAGGAAAACCTTAAAGGAAATCCAAGACCACAGTTCTGCTAGTCTATTCCTGCCAAAAATCTCTTCAGGCAACTTGGTTGTTACTGACAAGCAAGAAATCCTTGAACTCTTTAATAATCACTGTGCCAACAAGGACCTAGTGTTTGATGACTCCCCACTTCTAGCCTATGTGCACAACTATTTACTCCTAGCTCAACTTGTCCAGGCCCTGTCCCAACCTCGCCCCTCCTCACATGACATTCTCCTTTCCCTTGTCACAATAAAGGAAGTTTAGGACCTTCTGCTGCATCTGGATTATAGGAAAAGTGCTGGGGCAGACCTGATAGAGCCCTTCTTCTTCTTCAGACTTGGCTACCACGTTCTGTCACCCACAATCACCCATCTCTTCAATATGTCCCTTACCCAGGGCTCACTCCCGGCCATCTGGAAAACTGCCCATGTCATTCCACTATTTAAATCTGGCAACTCTAGTGCTCTTAATAACCACCGCCCTTCTCTTTCCTCCTATCCTCTCTAAGCTCCTGGAAAAAGTGGTTAATACCCAGCTTAGACAGCACATAAACAACTCGGACCTTCTAAACCCTGCTCAGTCTGTCTTCGACCCCACCATAGTACCAGCTCAGCGCTTGCTAAGGTCATGAATGACTGATTGAGAGACTTGGATGCCAGAAATTATGTGTGCGCTCTGTTTCTGAACCATAGCAAAGCCTTGACATGGTAGACCACTCTTTGCTCCTGGTTGCTCTATGTATTATATGCATCAATGACACAGCTCTAGAGTGGTTTTCTAACTACCTCTCTGATCGACACCAACAGATCAGGGCTGGGAGTCTCTCTCCCCCTAAAACATTCTCTAGAGGAGTACCATGAGGGTCCATCTTGGGTCCGCTCTTGTTTGCCATTTACACAAATGCTGGAGTCAAGTCGGCAGACATACACCTCTTTGCGGATGACACTGTGTTGTATGTAGTTATACTACTCTGGAACATGTAGTGACCTCCAAATAGAATTTAACCACTAACAGAACAATCTTTTACTCTAAACTTCTGTTAAACACTTAGAAAACAAAGGCCATGATCTTCTCCCCTGCAGTAAACTCCCCACTCTATCACGGTGGGACAGCCCTCAAATCCACACCTTGCTCTGTGAATCGCTGGACTATGTAGATTCCGTCAAATATCTGGGGTGTGGATTGACTCCTTACTTTCCTTCAAAGTTGATATCAAGGAATTCTCCAAAAAGCTTAAACAGAGACTTGGGATTTTATTCAGAATCAGGCATCTATTAATGCAGGAGGGAGAACCAGTTTGGTACAAACAATGTTCTTGCCTCTCATCTACTGTGCAGACCTTCTGTATGGGCACTGCTCTAGTGTGGCCGTTGCCAAACTAGACACTCTGTACCACAGGTGCTCAGGTTCATTACGGTGCCCCTACTACACACTACTATACCCTCTACAACATCATAGGATTGGACTCACTTAGTCTTAGGCGACAAAAGAACACCGTGCTCTGGATCTATAGGGCCATCTCTAACAAGCTGCCTCAATATATTAAGGATTGCCTACCTTCTTGCATTCCTGGAAGCTATCTGCTGAGAAGTCAGAATCGTATCACTCTTTACATACCTAGAGTTAGGGCGCTTTGGTCAGGCAGCGATTAGTCATGCCTTACCAGTCCTCCTGGAATACTGCTCAAAGTTTACTACAGCTCATTTCACCTGTACCATTAGCTGCCTTCAAAAATCTTATCCAATGATCATTTATGGAGTCCTACAACTGCTTCCGGTGCTGAATCTCTGACTCTTCCTCCTACCTGTCTGTCACCTTCCCTACTAATGGCACCTTTTCACCCCATACTCTCCCTCTTACCCTTAGACCTGCCATGCCGACTAATGCAGCTATGTCAATCCTGAAGGTATTACAATTGCCCCTCCACTCCTCCTGACCTCTCCTCCTTCCACTATCCTAGGCACATCCTGTGCCCTCAGTGCTCTTACTTTATAGTCTTCTCCTAGGCCATGTAATGCTCTGCTGGTTTAGACTTCATCCAATATAATATCGTACTCTACCGTCTATCAGAGGCCTGACTTGCATAGAACTCAGACATAGCAGTATGCTAACTGCCTTTGGTACCATGCCTTTAAATTATGTTGCTTTGTTCTGTTCTCAGTGTCAAGCCTTACGTTGCTATTTGTAAATTATTGTACACCACCATGCCAAGCCACACCTTTCTCACTTGTAATGACTGTACATAGGCTGCTAATGTTGCTACCCTACTCCAAATTGTTGTATTGTGACTTGTTGTTGTTATTTAAACTACCAGGTCTATCTTGTAAATGAGCCCTGCTCAATGGTGTTTTGCCTGGCTAAATAAAGATATTGATTGATTGATTGATTGATTGAGTGATTGATTGATTGAGTGATTGATTGCAGAGGCTCCTTCTGCACAGCTGACGTGTTTTGGGGCTGACTGCTTTCAGAGCACAAGTCACCAGGCTGTTTTGGGGCTGGGAGGTTTACCTGTGTCTGACTTGGATGTTTGGATTTTTCTCTGTTTGATTAGCAGGGTATTTTCTCTGTCAAATTGTTGTGTAGGGCATCTTGCTGACAGGAAGGCACTCATTGCAGCGGTAGGTCAGAGCTTTTAGCTGATTGTTTCGTGAGGGCACAGTTTAGGCCCAAACCCTTCCCACCCCTCACCCCACCCACCCTGGAAATAGTTCCTTTATATCTGGGGTTCTGACATCATTTCCTCAAGAGGGCAAGGTGCATATCACTGATCACTGTCATATCCTATCTAGCACACTGCACTGACAATATAAGCATACACATTATATAAATACAAATATTTCTATATAACAAACCAATCACACACACACACACACACACACACACACAAACAAGGTAGACAGATATGTGGGGAGTAGTACAATGTAATGGCTGTGAGGCAGCAGTCTTCTGGGAGTCTTTCTGGAGGCTGAGATGCTGCCCTGTTTGCAGACAACTATCTGCCCTGAGGGAGGAAGTTGCCCATCTTTAGGCCACACTGGACAGTAGTAAGGGAACCTCCCCATCCAGGGACCACCAGAGCCACCACCACTACCTCAGAGGTTGTGAAGAAAGCACAGCAGTTGGACCACAGTGGGCTCAGAGAGGTAAGGGTGGTGTAACAGAGGCACACCAGTCATTTGTTCCACTCACAATCCATACACCATTCTGGAGGAGCATAGTTCTCCTATGGATGCACCCACAGAGGAGACTAAGGAGGTGCAGACAACTGTCACAAGGAGGACCTCAGGAAGGGCAGAGGGCACCACAGGGAAAGAAGCAGCTCCTGGTGGGGACTCAATTATAGGGGATAAAACTGGGGGAGCAGGAAAACTGAAGTAAGGTACCTGCCTGGTGGCATGGCTTGGAGGGACAGGAAGCGCATCCTTAGGATCACGAGAACAGTTGCACGGAGTCTGATCTGGACATCATTGTCCACCTAGGGACAAATGACTTGGCTCATCATGAGATTAGAGCAGTGCAGAAGGACTTTGTAGAGTTGGGGAGGGCCTAAGACAAGTAGACACACACAGTATCCTTCTCAGAGGTGCTGCCTGTCAGTGGCATGGGTGAGGTGAGGGTACTTTGCACCATGCAGTTTAATGAATGGTTGAAAAAATGGTGTGGAGCACAGGGTTTGGCTTCATTGTGGACTGGGGTTCCACCTGGAGGGACACCAGCCTATACTGGCAGGATGGTCTGCATCTGTCCAGGAAGGGAACAAGTCTTTTGGGCAATCGGTTTAAATGCTTCATTGGCAAGCTTTTAAACTAGTCAAGGAGGAGGCACTGATAAGCAGCAGGAAATCCCAGCCTCCCCTACAAAACAGGGTACTAAATGAGAAAAGACCAAGGTAGAAAGGTCAGTGGGGATGCTGCTACAGAAGGTGAAGCCATCAAAAATGGAGAGCAATGAGTAACAATGCCCGTAGTCTGGGTAACAAGCTTCCTGAATTAGTGGCCTTGATGGAGGAGAACATCTGGATATTGTGGCAGTCACAGAAACATGGTACACACAGAACCATGACTGGGACGTAAACATACCAGGATACACTATCTACAGGAGGGACAGGGAGGTAAGAGAGGAGGAGTAGCTCTACATAAGAGAAGGAATCAAAGCAACAGAACAAAGGGTAAACAGGGAGGAGAAGAAGTACCGTGGGTCAATTTGGAGGCAGGCAATGGCACCACAATCCGCACAGGGTTGTATACACCCCCTCTCAGGGAGGAAATGGACAAGAAATTATAGAAAGTATACTTACAATGGCAGATAAAGGGAGATATTGCTGATGTGTGATCTGAATATGCCAGATGTTAACTGGAGTGCAGTTGTAGCAGCCACTTCTAAGAGCGGGGTTATTCTAGATGCCCTACAGGGGCATGCCTTGAGACAACTAGTATTGGAACCCACTTGAGAGAGCAATCTGAGACCTGGTCCTCTCAAATGGAGATGGAGAGAGGATCACAGATGCAGAAATGGGTAGCCATCTGGGAACTAGCAGCCATCGAACAGTATGGTTCACAATAAACACAACAATAGAGTCAAGCCATACAAAGCAAAAGTACTGGACTTCAGGAGGGCTGACTTTGCCAAAATGGGTGAGTGCCTAAGGAATGCACTAGCAAATGGGCAGGAAGGAGGAGGAAGAACAATGGGGAATAATAAAACTGCCATCACAGAGGTAACAAGCCTTTGTGTGAAGCAAATAAACAAAACAAAATGATGTAAGAAACCACTATGGTTCTCAAAGGAGGTGGCAGTGAAGGTTCAAGAGAAAAGAAAGCATTCAGAAAGTACAAGGAATCACAGAAGGAGCAGAACAGAGAATTGTATCAGTTAAAGCAAACAGAAGCTGGGAAGGCAGTCAGAACAGCCAAGGCCTGAACTGAGGAAAAGATAGCCAACTCAGTTAAGAGGGGATAAAACCTTTTAGGTACATCAGGGAGCAAAGGAAGACTAAGGGAGGGACAGTGAGGCTTAATAAAGGGAGGGTGGGCAGATGGTGATGGTGAAAAGGCGGAGATACTAAACAAATATTTTGCTAAGTATTTACAAATGAAGAGGGGAGATACCTAAAACAAACAATAGAAACACTCTGGATACAGAAGTTGATACCAGCCCATTTACAGAAGAAAGGGTTCTGAAAGAACTCTTAAAACTGAAGGTGGACAAGGCAATGGGGCCTGATGGGATTCATCCTAGAATTCTAAAGAACTAAGGGTAGAACTTGTGACACCACTGACTACCTACTTTAACAAATCATGGGAGGATGGGTGGTACCTGAGGACTGGAGGAGGGCAAATGTGATTCCACTTCACAAAAGTGGGAGCAGGGCAGAAGCAGAAAACACAGACCTGTTAGTTTAACCTCAGTGATAGGGAAAATGATGGAATCACTTCTGAAGGAAAGAATTGTCGATTACCTAGAGGCCAGAGGGCACAGGACCCAAGGCAGCATGGATTCACAGCAGGAAGGTCATGCCAGATGATTCTAATAAATTTCTTTGACTGGGTGACCAAAGTAGTAGATCAGGGAGGGCTGTGGACATGGCCTACCTAGACTTTAGCAAGGCATTTGACTCAGTCCTACACAAAAGATTAATATACAAGTTAGCCAGCCTGGGAGTGGGTCCCAAGATGATAGCCTGGGTAAAGAATTGGCTGGAGAATAGGACACAGGGTAATAGTAAATGGAGTCCACTTTGAAGAAAGGGGGTTACTAGTGGGGTGCCACAGGGTTCAGTACTAGGACCCGTCCTCTTCAATGTCTTTATAAGCGACATTGCAGAGGGACTGGAAGGAAATGTATGTCTCTTTGCAGATGACACAAGATCTGCAACAGAGTTGATGCATAAGGTGGGGTGGAAAGGATGAGAAGGGACTTGCAATGTTAGAGGAATGGTCCAATGTATGGCAGCTTAGATTTAATGCTAAGAAGTGCAAGGTAATGCACCTGGGAAGCAAAACCCAGGAGAGTACACAATGGGGGTGAGATACTAACAACAACAAAAATGGAAAGGGACCTGGGGTAGTCATATCAGATGACTTAAAGGTGGGCAAGCAATGTGAGAGGGCAGTAAGGAGGGCTGGGGAGATACTGGGATGCATAGGGAGGCATCACCAGTAGAAAACAAGAGTTGTTATCCCTCTGTACAGACAGCTGGTGAGACCCCATCTGGAGTACTGTGTGCAGTTCTGAGACCCAATCTCCGCAAGGACATAGACAAGATGGAAGCTGTCCAGAGGAGGGCAACTAAAATGGTGCAGGGTCTGCACCAGAAGACATATGAAGAGAGACTAAAGGAGCTTAATATGTATAGCCTCGAGGAAAGGAGGAGAGGGAGACATGATAGAAACTTTCAAGTACCTCAAGGGAATCAACAAAGTCCAAGAGGGTAGCATCTTTCAAAAAAGGGTGTGCAAGAACAAGGCGACAATTTGAAGATGGGGGCGGCTCAGAGGTAATGTAAGAAGTATTTTTCACAGAGGGTTGTGGATGCATGGAACGGCCTTCCGGAGGAGCTGTGGGTCAAAAACAGTGGTTGAATTGAAGCATGCATGGGACAGCCATAAGGCAAGTCTAGGAGGTGGGGTAGAAAGAAGTAGGCTGCTGGTTAACTAGGATCTGCAGCTTATCCATTAGGTAGGAAATGGGCAGACTGGATGGACCAAGCAGTCCTTATCTGCCATCAAATTCTATGTTTCTATGTTTCCTGGTAGACACTTTACCATGATGTCGCTTTTAGCATTTTGTGTTAAGTGGTGGTCTACTCCTCGGATCATGGAATCCCAATTATGAAATTTTGCTTTTGTTTATATTTGTGTAGTTTTATTTTGAGTTTTAGTATTTTGTTGTTATTGCATTTGGTTTTGTATTGTTGTTGGTTATATTTTGAGTATTAGTATTTTGTTTTATCATAGTTTGCATTTGTTTTAATTGTCGTGTTAGCCTTTTGGTGATTTGATTTCTTTACCTTGTATTACTTTGTCTGTGGTTGATAGCAGTGGAGCAAGCGGTTTTAGTTTGGATGGCTAGGAAATGCTTCTGGTTTTGACTTCCTTCTTGGGCCTCATAGGATGCCTCTTTTCCTTACCACCTGCCAGTCTCTGGACCCTGCCTCGAGTCCTGGCCCCTGGCTGACATGCTGGTACTGGTGGGTGGGGGGTGGAGGAGGTGTGCTAAGAATTCCTTGCATTGGAGGTTGTATATTACAGTCCAGGCATCCTGTACTTGGCTGCAAGATCTGCTGTGGCACAGCATGCATGGCAGAGTCCTGGTTGCTGTTTGCAGATCCTATTGTACAGTGTACTGCAGTTTTCACAACTGACAAGGTCCATTTTTTGTTTGTTTTTGTTTTGTTGTTTTAGTTGTTTCTCCTTCCTGCTGAAAAACTATCAGTTTGTTAAGGTCTGCCACTTAGTAGCACAAATAGAGACTGGAGGGAGGTTTCTCCCAGTCAGTGAAAATCAGTGTAGCTCAGCAGACAGTAGGGCTAGGGCTGGACTGCACTTGGCATATGCCTCCTAGGGTTGCCCTTTGTGTTTGAACTGCTGTTTCCAGCTGAGAGCTTTCTATTAGCTGATCATTATTTCAGTAGTGAGTACAGCAGACAGTAGGCTGGGGCTGGACTGCTCTTGGCGTATGCTTCCTAGGATAGCCCTTTGTGTCTGAGCTGTTTCTTCCAGCTGAGATCTTTCTATTAGTCGACCACTATTTCAGTGGTGGTACAGCACTAAAAATGCTGAGTTACATATAGCAGCCAGGAATTCTGCATAAGTATTCCAACTGCTTCTTATGCTGACAGAGCAGCTGCTGTCTGGCTCTGAGCAGAGCGATCAAGGAGAAGTCGCCTCAGCGGAGATAGGAGCCTGGACTGTGCACTCCAAGGAGATTCATCCAGGTAGAACTGCTGTCAATGAATCACTACTTCTGCACCTGTCAGAGTCTGCCATCCTCCATGACCGGTCTCTCTCCCAGTCGGTGAAGGTCAGTGAAGCTCAGCAGACATAAGACTATAGGGGCTGGACCGCACTGGTGTATGCCTCCTAGGGTTGCCCTTTGTGTCTGAGCTACTCTGTGTCTCTCTGCAGTACAGTATATTGAAAGCCATTCAGGCTGTAATACATACTGTCTGTTAGGTGCCCCAAACCCTGTCTGTGAACATAGCTACTCCATGTTTGTCTGCAGCATAGCAAAATACATTTAGACAGTATTACACACTGTCTGTTAGTTACCCCAGCCCTGTCTGCTACAAAGCTACTGTGTGTCTCTCTTGAGTATAGTGAAAGCCATTTAGGCTGTATCACACACTGTCTGTTGGGTGCCCAAGCCCTGTCTGTGACATAGCTACTCTTGTGCTTCTGATAAAGGACTTATTGGTCCAAAAGCTAGAGCACTCTGTTCTTGTTGTTACATCTATGTTGGTTCATTAAAAGGTATCAAACCATCTGCTTCTGGATCTGTTCTTACAAGGACCAATACAGCAACCACTAAATCTAGATAGCTACTCTGTGTATCTCTGTAGTATACTGAAAGCCATTTAAGCTGTATCACATGCTGTTTGTTAGGTGTCCTGAGCCCTGTCTGTGACATAGTACTCTGTGTCTCTCTGCAGCATAGCAAACATCATTTAGATTGTATTACACTATCAGTTAGCCTGTTAGGTGCCCTGAGCCATGTCATAGCTTCACTGTGTGTGATGTCTCTCTGTGGCATAGTGAAGCCATGGTTATGTCTACTATGTCTTTTTCCCCAGGACCAAATTTACTAAGACGAAATACAGAGCTGATGCATGTGCAACTGAAAATTATGTGGACAATATGAATCCTAGCACTAATGAAGTACATTCTGACAATAATAACAATAACTTCACCTGGACTAGTACTAAATGTCCTCCTGAACCAAAAAGCATGTTACAAATTAAATGATAGAATTTTGGAAAGAACTGACAGGAGTTGCTCACAGAGGAATGGAACATTTTGCCACATGTGCCAGGAGACGTCCAGCTGCTGATGTATGGAAACTGGACACCTTTCAAAAGTCGATGTTCATGTTCTAAAAGTTGTTCTACATGTTCAATCATCACTGACCTGTGTTTCTCCCTCACAGTAACTTCCATTGCTTTCACCTTCTCAGCAGCACAGCCCTCACATAGCACTAAATGAGGCAGACACTGTGGTGGTGAGAAGAGGTATGGTTGGAGCAGAGTCAGGGAGAAGTCAGATCGGTTATACTCAATAGACCACTGACCAAAACAACCATCCCAACAGCCTAACAAAATGACCTGGTCGGCGATGAGTCATGGCATCACAAGGTGCTTGACCACCTGATTTTTCAAAGTATTTTCCACCTAACTGTGAGAGGCTGTATGGCAAGTGCAGCCCCACGCAAGAACCTCTTTAGTCCTCACTCTTAGTATTGCTATTGCTATTGAAATATCACTGGTTTACTGCTTTACTATTTTCAATAAGCCTAAGATTATATGCTTTTGCCTCTATCTCTTCATATTATGTTTGAGAATATACTGTATATTTTATTGCCTATCTTTCTGTAACTACTTTTGCTGCCATGACCTGGTAATTTATGTTATTCTCCTATCTGTATACTCATTGCTGTTGTGTTCATTATTTTCTGTACTCTACTGTCCTAACCATGGCCTCCTTGCAAGTGAGCTTTGCTCACTGGAGCCTTCCTGGAAAAACAAATGAAATTACATTAAATTAAATACACTATAAAAAATAAACCATGGATGGCCATACACAACTCACCTATGTTTCTGTCTGAGGGCTGAGATAACAGCATGGACCTCTTAAGCTTTGTTCCCAAGGTCCATATGTTATTATCTCAACCACTTGATAGAAACACAGGTTTGTTGTGTATGGTCATCCATCTGTATTCTTATATGATTGTCAATGTGTTCATGCAGGTCACTGTTGTTATACTTACTTTATTCTGAAAAAAAAAGATTAACTGCAAAGATTATACCCCTCTGAGTTGTCTTCTTTCTAATAAAAACAAAGTTAGATCCTTAATCCTCTCTTTGTGCATAAGATGTTCCTGTCCTCTGACCATCCTTCTCAGCACAACCTCCAATCTGCTAACATCCCTCTAAGATATAGTGACCAATACTGAGCACCATGCTTCATTATGGGACCTGTAAGTGTTCTGCAAAGTGGCTTCACCACTATCTTGCTTCTACTTGTGAAGCCCTATTGATAACTGTACGTCCAGTAATTATATTTACTTATTCATGTTGTTTCACAATGCACAGTGCTCTTAAGGTTCATATTTGTTATGATAGCCATATCTTTTTCTTGCCCTGCTGCCTTAAGTTTGGTCCCACATAGACAACGTTCAAAGCTTGGATTTCTCCTACCAAGATGAAGTACTTTGCTTTTATAATATTAATTTCACATGATCTGGTAATGCCTAGTCTGATAAAGTCCTTTGCATTGCATCCCTACTGGACACAAATGTAATTTCCTTACCACTTGGGTGTTGAAAGCAAAATTTGGAGTTCATGCATGCACATTTTATGAATGCTTCATGTAAACATAATAAAAAGTAAAGAACTCAGTGCAGACCCAAGCAGCACACCACCCATTAATGCCCCCACAATGATTCATCACCATTGAGGATCACCTTCTGACTCCTATCAGTAAGCCAGTTATTTACCCATGTAATAACAGTCTTTAAACCAAGTTCATGAATACATGACACTAACTGAAAATGTGGCACTGTGTCAAAGTCCTTAATAAAATGGAAGTCACATCTATTAAGTGACTGTTATCTAAAGATAATGTGAATGGCTCATGAAAAACAGCTACTTTAATATCGCTCAATCACATTTCTGAAAACCATGCTGCATTTCATCCCTTAGCCCTCATTTTCCATATTTTCCTCTATTGTCTGAGTGATGATTTTTTTTCAAATAGTTTTTAGATTATTGAAGTAATGTTTGTAGGTCAATAATTATTCACATTGGGCCCTATGCACAATGGAGAGGAGTGGTGCATAGCCGCTCTGCACCCTTTGCACCCCCCATATGGGATGCACAAAGGGGAGGCACACAGACAGGATGCACCCGATCCTCCAGGTCTATGGTCCACACTATGTGGGGGCATGCCAGCACTATATGCCATGCACAAAGGGATGTAGTGCTGGCCATGGGAATACATAGGGGGTGCAGGGTATGCCAGGAAGAACCCTGCTAAACCCCCTACATGCCCGTGCACACCCCAGGACATGCCACAGGACAGGGTGAACAGCCCACCAACCTCCAGGGCCACAACAAACAGCTGCCTGGTGCCATGCACCCACCCCAGCACACAGTGGTGTGTGCGGCCACCCCAAAAGCCTCGCGGGGCACTGTCACATGGATGCTGCCCCAATGGCACTGCATGTCCACCCCCACTACTGGTGGTACTGTTCCTCCACTCCACCCAACATACCCCCAGTCCCTCTACACCACTTTGGTGCCATTGGAGGGCCAGCGGCATACCATCCTCCCACCCGCCACAGCCATCAGTCCTCAGACATCAATGGGCATGCTGCCAATGCATGCCCCACCCCATTGTTGGACCCATGCCAGGCACCCTATTAGATGCCCGGCTGGGTCTGTGACTCCACCAGTGCCCACCCAGTGAGGACCTGCATGCTGTGGGTTGGGGTCACAGACAGGTGGCTGGCAGCTGCAAAGTGCTGCTGGTGCACTGTCTGCAGGTGTGGAGCTGCGCTAGTGGATAATGTACTTCGTGCATATTATCCACCCATTGATGCATAGGGGCACTTATCCTTGCAACCATTTTGTAAATTGGTACAACAGCAGTTTCTCAGGTGATAAGGTACAACCCCATAAGTTATTCAGTCCGATATAACGTTATGACTTATAGAATCCCCTTGGTGAAGACCATGTGGGCCTGGAGAGCTGTTTCTGTCTAAGCTTTGTAAGTACTCATAGATGTGGGCAATAGTAATATGTAGTGTTCCTATCTCTGTTAGATCATGGGTACATTCTGTACAAATACTTCACAGACTTTAATATTCAGTACCTCCACTATGTCTTTATTCCCTTATATACAGTTCATCACCTGCATTAAGAGGGCCAACTGATGTATTACTTTATTTCACTTTTTAATGTATTTATAAAATGATTTTGGCTTTTTCTTGAACTTTGTTGCTATTTACTGCATTTCAGTGTATATTTTATGTAGTGTCTATAATTAGCTTCTCCTTTTCTTTTAAAACTGCATATTAGTACTAGAAGTCGAGGTCCTTGATTTGTCTCTTAAATTTTTGTATACATATAAAGTCCTGAGTTGGACATGTTTTAAACTAAATTAAAATTGAAACAATATTTTGAAGCATGTGAAAAAAACAGGAAAATGAAGAATAAAAAGGGAAAAGTATCCTTGACACAAGTCCTAGGAGTAAAATCTATGTCTATTACACCCTGTCAAACTCCCCAAACATAGATGCTTATATTCAATGGCCTTATATTCAAAAGAATTACGGCTCAAAATGGAAAGCATGTCACATCCAGAAAATGTGCAATGGCATGATATTAAAATGTGAAATGCTTTGTGCATATCTGATTGTGCAATTGAGCACATAAAATGTATACCCACAGAAAGGGGCAGGACTCTTGCATATGCCGCATGTGTATATTCAGAGAAATGCATGACACAAGCTGCACAACTCACATTTGAGCCATGCAAATTTAGGAATAAAGGACAGCCCTAAATCATCCAGACACAAAGAGACAGGCAGCTGAATGGCATGGGGTCATAATGTCGATGACAGTAACAGCGCTAATCAGTGCAGCAAGAAGAACAGTGTCTGTGGAAACAATATGGGTAAAACACTGACCTGATCAAAATAGTGAACACCACTTAAACAACTGGAGTTTCTTCTTTTGTGGGTCACTGCACCCCTGACATGGGAGGTTTTGTCCCTCACATCCCCTGGACTAAAGATAACATACTCTGAGTGGGTGTGGACTTTGGGGAAGGGAGAATTTTGGAGGGTAAAATTCTTTTAAAACACACACACACACACACAAGTTGCAATACCCAGAGACCTGTGGGGAACCAAACCATGGTCCCAAGTCTCCATCCATACCATATGCTGGTTCCTTAGCCACTCCACCTCGGGAGTGGCTAGACCAGGCACCAGACCACATGGCTACTTTATCCTTCCCTACTTACAGCACAGAGCGACAGGGGTAGCTGTAATTCCCTACCTCTGGTTAAACCCCTTCTGCTCTAAATCTTTGCTAGTTCTACAGCATGGTTCTTCCTGCTATATTATTGTAGTACTACTGTATATTGACCCAGTACCCTGCAGAATGGCTGGGATAGCCTTTCACATGGCTGCCATCATGGCTGATGTGAGGAGACTGAGGGAAGATCAAGGTGGCTGATGAAGGGCCCGTAGGCAGTATGCTCCTCAGAGACAGTACGGTCCCTGTATAACATTTGAACAGCTAAATGACACAGACATTCTGGGCTGGTACCAGCTAAACAGGGCTGTTCTGAGACAGCTCTGTGAGCTGCTCCATGATAAGCTTTAGGCACCTACACACAGAAGTCATGCTATGACTTTAGAGACCAAGGTCACAGCAGCGCTGTGCCTGCTCACCATGGGTACCTTCCAGATACTGGTGGGTGACACCACCAGCATCACTCAGTAGCCACGACTCAACTCCTCACACAGTTTCTAAACACTCTGCTGTCCCATGCTAGTGCATTTATTCAATTCCCTAGCCCATCAGTGGAGTGGACAGCAATGAAGCAGCACTTTTACAGGTTTGCAAGCCTACCAGCAGTGCTAGGTGCCATTGACTGCACCCATGCATGTGGCCATCAGACCACCACCTGGTGGTGACATGGACGAACACATAAGCCAGAAGGGGTTCCACTCCATTAACTGCCAGGTGGTGTGCAATGCCACAGGGTGCATCACAATGTGCTTGCCCAGTACCTGGGAGTCACACGATGCATAAATTTGGCACCAATCATCCCTGTGCCATCACTTTGAGTCTGGAGACATACCCAGTAGCCATCTTGTGGCTGAGTGCAACCACAGGTTCCTACGTGGTAACATGATGCAGTAATAGCAGACATACAGGTGTTAGCACAGAAGAAGGGGTGTGGAATGGCAGACAGCCATGTGACACATGGGAGGAAAGGAGGGACTGATGGGACCTGAAAGGACTGACACCGAACTGACACATAAGGCTGGCATGGGAAGGATAACATGTGATGGTGAGCAGTAGGCACAATATACAGGGGTGGTACCTGCCAGTAGGAGACTGTATCATTTTGGGAAGGTAGATGCAAGATGCCACATAGGATGGTGTGATTGCTGTGTGGAACAAGCATCCTGAGGATGTACTCTGACTCACAGCCCAAATTACATGCTGGTGGCAGTAGAAGTGACAGTGGAAAGACAACAGCAGGGAAAGGACCAGAAATGGGAGGACAACCATGTGCAACAGTGACAATGTGGTGGGGAAATGTGCAGAGGAGATTGACCATATGGAACAGGTCAGTGTGGAGAGCGGATGTAATGACAGTAAATGGTGTACTAATATATCACCTTCCTTTACACAGGAGACAGTGCATACCTCCTTCAGCCGTGATGCTCACCCCAATACTGCAGCCCAAGTCCAAAGCAGAAGGAGGTACAATGAGGCTCACACAGCTACTAGAAACATCATTTAGCATGTGTTAGGCATGCTGAAAATGTGGTTCAGATGCCTGGATAGGTCCAGGGGTGACCTACAGTATAGCCCAAACAAAGTCTGTGGCATATTCCTGGCCTGTTGTATACTATGCAACATGGCCATAGACCATGGAATAGTTATCCAGGACCCTGAGGTGACAGTGCAGAGGACATGGAGCCACCAGGTGAGGGTGAGGATCAACAAAACAACAGGAGTGACCCAAGATTGGCCCTGAGAGGATGGCAGCAAGGGACATCATTGTGTAGGAACAGTTTGAAGCCCGGCGGTGAGTATAGTCTGCAGATGTGACACTGCTCTTATGCACACAGGCACAGTGTACGTGAGTGCACATGGGGTCTCACTGTAATGGTGAGTGCAGTACAAGACAATCCAGCATGATGTGCACACAGGTTTGAACAAGCGGCATGCACACATGTCTCAACTGGACAACTTTGGCAAGATTGCAGAGAGCACTGGTAGCAACTGGCATGGGTTACAGACAGACCACAGGCACATACCCACAGTGGAAAGCCACAGGTGCACTCCATAATGCCCATGCCAGTTCCATGACATCAGGAGCCACATCCATGTCCTAGATGTCATCCATACAATGTGACAATGCCACAGGGGTTGTGGGTGGATCAGTGTGGTGTACAGGGTGTGGGCAATGCACAACCATAGACATTATGAGGCAAAGGTAGCCCCACCTATGTCCTGGAGGTGTCACGGCATGCTGCATAGACCCAAGACATGAAAATGACCTTGACCTGACAATGCAGCCATACCCATTGAGGACAGCCCAGCCACCTGTGGTGAGGCAATCACCCCGAAGGGTAGAAACACTATGTTGTTCACGGCTAAGTGTTGGGGTGGGTGTGGAGAAATAAACACCATGGCCAGGTGTGGGCATATGTGCAAGAGCTAGGAGGCAGGGGTGCTAAGAGAAAGCAGGTGTTGAATGGTGTTTTGGGCATGGGAGTTGCTCTGAGGTGAGCAGTGAGTGGTACAGCCACCACATGAAGCCCAAGCTGTGGTGTGGTCCTGTATTGCCACCACAATATCTGATAACCCTGCATTAATGTCCTCACAGAACACGTGATTAGCCCCCATGAGCTCTGCATGGTGGACAGAAGCCCGCCCTAATAGAGATGCATCTGTGTCTCAACCCTACACGGCATCATGGATTGCCTTCTGGTTCTTCACAACAGACCTCAGTAGCTGTGTTTGGTTGGCAAGCTGGCAACCTGGAGCAAAGTGTTCTGGCTGTTGTCATGCTCTCGATTGGGGGCTGGTATACAACTGTCACGGCATGTGATGGCCCCATGGCTGACTGCTGGATTTGTGGGGATGATGCGTGCAGTTACTATGCATGAAGGGGCTGCCTGATCCTGCACCTGGTCAGGCTGTGGCTGGTCACAGGTTCCCTGTTGCTGGGCAATAGTGCCCATCCTCTGCATTTGTGCATGTCACCATCATTCTGTGCAGTGGCTGACTACAATTGGTGCACCCACTGTGCAGGGGCCAGCCCTGGATGGCTGCTGCTGGCATGTGCAGCATGTGGCCCAGTAATCTGGCGCACATGGGGGTGGTGTCGGATGACACTGTCAGTCTTAGTGCTGTCATCCTCAGTGTCACTTGCAAGCACCTCTGCTGCAGTGAGGAGGGCATCAGCAGAAGGGAGACAGTCTCATCATCATCATTCAACCCCACCCCATGTGTGCAGTGCTATGTCAGAGGGCCCCACATTGGCAGTGGTTGTAATCACAGGTATGGGGCCATGCTGTGCAGCATGGTACCACTGGATCACCACCTGTCCCAGGATGTGATAGTGCTGTGGAAAAAAGGATAGACCACGGTTAGGGATGCATGTTCATGTATACAACACTATACCAGGTAGGTGCACATGCATGTGTCTGAATTGCACGTGAAACCTCACGGCATGACATAGTGAGCAGTGTACACGTCAGAAGAGACACTAGCGAATGTAATTTCACCAGAGAAATTCCAGTGAAATTGCAAATTTCACTGAGCAAAATATTTTGTGAAATTTGCACATGCCGCTAAATATTTTGTGAGTGTGAAATGAGGAATTTCACCTGCAAAATGTGGGATATCACCAGCAAATGTGAATTTCACCCACAAATGATGAAATTTTGCCCACGAGTGGCGAAATTTCACTTTTGACGGCAGAATTTGCATTTTGCACCCAAAATAGTTTGTGAAATGCTCAAATTTTGTGAAATATTTTGTGGAACATAATTTGTGATTTCACCCATCTCTACACGTCAACCATACTAGAGTGTACACATATGCTGTGGAATGCACAAACATAAAGTGGAAGTAGTCGGTAGGCCACACAGTGGTAAAAACATGGTTATATGGAAACACACATACATAGGACAACACATGCATGACCAGACATGATATGCAACATGTGTACTTACAGTGCTGGATGGGCCAAGTTCTGTTTCATGGCCCCCACCGAAACACCCTGCATAGCCACCTGGTAGAATGTTGTGGCCATGAGTGCCTCCTGTGCTGATACCTGGGTAGGTCTGGAGCATCCGCCATCAGTGGCCTGTTCTGCATGGGTCTATGCCCGTACCCGTTGGCCACTGGCTCATTTTTTCCACTCCTGGGGAGTGTAGTTGAACTGGCCCTGGGCATTAACAGCCTCTGCCACCTCTCCCTGTTCCTACTCCTGGTGTCCCCAACCTCCTGCACAGGAGGTTTCATGGACCACATTGGCCTCGGTGAAGGCCTTCAATTCATTTTTAGTGAAACTACAGCATCTATGTCTGTCCCATGAACATTTATTTATTTATTTCTAGGAGGTACCTTGGAGCCAAAGACTCTTTTACAGAGGTTCCACGTCATAGTACTACATGGGCATAACATTATTTACAATGGTTACAAGTACATAAGCAGATACAAGGAGGTTCCATGCCTAGAAAGACATGAGTACATCGGGTTACAGAGGTTACATAATTACAATAACAGGGACTACACAAGTAAAAATATACAGACACATAATTTAAAGCAGGCTAGGTTGACAGGTTTTAAGTGAACAACTTGAGAATCTACAGGATATAGAGCGAATCAAGTAGGGAACAGAGGATGATATAGTCTGTAAAATAATTAACTAATACTAAACCCAAGGAGAGAAGAACTTGATGGGCAGCAGTTCTTTTGTCTTAAGTGCTAAAGAGTGTAGTCATAAAGGAGGGCTAGACTCACTGGAGGGAAGTGCTGAGGCTGGGACCTGGAGCCACTAGGGAGTGTTAGTCATCAAGAAGAGAGGAGAAGGCAAGGGTGCAGGTTAGAATGAGGGTAGCAGGAAAGAGGAGGGAAGAGTGTGGAGGAGTTCAGGTGTCACAGTCACAATTTCTGTTTGTGGTGAGGGCCACTCAGAGTTTATCTTTAAATTAGCCTATTTTGTCCTCTTTTGATGCCTAGGTCAAGTGCATTAAGACAAAATGGTGCCCAGTATTCGTAGAACTGTAGGCCTTGTGTGGTTCTACAGAAAGGGATGCAGAGGGCTGAGTTGTTTGTTCCCTAGTGCATCTGATGGAATTAGGTCGGCTAAGGAAGCTTTGCAGGCCTATGGTGATAAGTCCTAGCATAGACTTCTTGGCAAGCATAGTCTTAGTTTTTTTTTATAATTGAGGAGCAGTTTTGATTGAAGGAACCAGTGCTCAGCCACAGTAAAATTAGCCTGCATTTGCTTTTCCAGTATGTAGGGGTCAGAATTATATGAATATAGGACCGCATTGTCTGCATACAGTAGCGCTGGGTCATTTACCGATTGAGGTAGGTTGTTTAAGAACAGGCTGAACAGTAGAGGGCCAAGGATAGAGCCTTGACGAATGCCTGTGTTAACACTAAGGTTGTCGGAGAAGGTGTCCAGGATTTTCACTTTTGGACCCTCCCAGAGAGTAGCTTGAACCATGCTGCTGTTGCAGGGCAGAGGCCAGTATTGGAGAGCTGATCCAGGAGCAGATTGTGATTGATGGTGTTGAACGCCTTGGTGAGATCAATATATGTTGCCCCACCAAGAGCCCTCTGTCTAGCACATTATGGATAAAGTGTGAACTCCACTAGAGCGGTTGTGGCACTGTGTTGTTTCGAAATCCATGTTGTTGCTGACATTGTAAATGATACTTGTCTAGCTATTCGTCAGTTGGTCACTACGATTCGCTCCAGGGCCTTGGAAAGTGGAGGAAGGATAGATATTGGGCAGTAATTTGTAGAGTTGGCCCTGTCACCACTTTTTGTAAACAGGGTAAACCTCTGCCACTTTCCAGATCCATGGGAGTTCACCTGATACCAAGGAGAGATTTAAGATTTTGGTGAGGGGTTTGAGAGTTATGTCCAGGGTGCTCCTAACTAGTTTTAGGTCAAGTTGATCAGAGCTAGTTTTGGAATTAACTAGCGCTTTAGGATGTACTTTTTGCTTCCATAAAGGTGATAGCTCTGAAGTAGAAAGGCAGATTGGAGTTTGATTGGGTCCCAGGGATTCATTCAGTGCAAGTATCAGACTGGTGTTGAAGGAAGCTAGGAGGCAACACTCCACTGAGGTCAGTAAAAGCTTTGTTGAAGACATTTGCTTTGCGACTGTGATCCTGTGTAGGTTGGTCCTCAATGTTCAGGAAGGTGGGGGAGTTTTATTAGGTTTACCGATTAGGGACTTGATGTTCTCTCATTTCTGGTACTTGTAGAATAAACAGAGACATGCCAAGTTACAATGACATGGAATGAAAATAAGCACCTTTCACAGAATAATGAAATTCACACACACAATCATGACACAACACTTACCTTCAAGGATGCAGTACTACTTGGTCACCTCTGAGGAGTGGTGGTGCTGCCTTGCTTTTATGGGAATGTGCATGCATATGAGTTGAATATATTCCAGTTATGAGATGCAAATGTGCTGTTTGGGCACAGACTGTGCAATTAGGTTATTTGCATATCCTGGCTGAATATTGCAAAGATGCATACCATGCAAGTGGCCTCCCATTGGGCAATTCTGTTTGTGCTGCAGGAACATAGTGCAAGGTCACAGGCGTCTGCCGATAGATGACACACATCACTGCTCCATGCAGGACATGCACTGTGCCATTCACTGATGACAGCATTGGTCAATTGTACATATGCAAATGAGGGTCAGTCATGCACAACACTAGCCTGCCGCATGCCCTTGCAGCGCGTGGTATATTGGTTGAGTAATGGCACCAGTGCCTCCACAATATGGTGATATGCAGATGCCGCATGTATGGCAGCATGGGGCACAACCTTAATTTGCCATGCAGCACAACACTATCACGCATGCACAGTGTCATGGCTGTAATTCTCTATCACCCACAGGTATGGTGCTAACACCAGTAGCAATAGCTAACCAATGATGCACTATTGAGCTATGTACATGGGTTTCTTTGTCTGCTAAAATTTGGCTGGGTATGACTATGTACAGCCCAGAGCTACCAGAAGGATTGCACCAAGCCAGCAGGACTAGTGATGGTTGGGGGTGGAGCTAGCTAACCTTATGGACTTAGTGGTCCCAAGGCAGGGCTAGCTATTTGTAGATGAAGATCTGGACAAGCCCAGGTTGAAGGTGTGGGCCACTTGGCAGTCTGCTGTCAAGGAGAACCAGGGTGTTGCACACTGAGGAGCAGTGTTGCCACAGATTTGGCAACATGAAAAGGAGAGAGAGAGGCCACAGCTGGATAGATTCCATGCCATGGTGGAGAAGGTCACAGTGCAGCGCCTGGTATGTACACCATAATAATGTGTGACATAATGGATGTTGTTATCAGTCATGGTATGTCTGTGTCCGACAGTGACCAGTGTGGAATGTGGAATGGTAGTTCTATCGATCCACAGTTGGAGAACACTACGCCGATACCAGCCCATTGTGTTTGGTACAGACATGCCCCACCCTCTCTATAGTGCAGATGTAAAGTGGCACATGTTCATGTCTGTTCTACTAAGGGCAACACCTGCCTACAGAGGCTGACAACATGCTGAGCAGTACCATTGTACATCATGCTGCCCAGGGAATGGTGCCATCAAATGCCTGGTGCACAGTGGGCAGCAGCGGACTCTACAGGAGTGATGCATTGTACCTGTGTCTCCTGGACATGGCTCAATATGGCAACCTACACATACATGCTCAGCACTGACATAGGTGACCGATATGCTATATAGGCCCCATGTGCACTGTGCAGGTCTGCTGGTGCCTCATACACACCACGGTCACCTGTCCTGGTATGTGTATGTAGGCACACACCTTCAGATTTTGCTGTACAGTACAGTGTGTTGTAGGTGCGTAGGTGTGTTGTAGGTGCCAATTGCATGTGTTCCACTATGTACCAGCAGCTATGCTGCCAGTAGGCACCCATGTACTTCACAGCTGTCAGCAGTCTATGTTCTGTACACATACCCATCCTGCATCCCACCCTGTCTCTCATGATACCTGTATATATGGTCCATAGACTGCACCATTCACTGTCACTGTAACTGATGTTCAGTACTGTGCTATGCAACGGATC
The DNA here is from genome assembly GCA_016271365.2 of Neoceratodus forsteri. Lineage (NCBI taxonomy): Eukaryota > Metazoa > Chordata > Ceratodontiformes > Ceratodontidae > Neoceratodus > Neoceratodus forsteri. The sequence goes on from CM057452.1 coordinate 945,435,050, forward strand.
GAGGTGTATCACATCCCTGAATAGGGTGCACCCCCAGACTGGCTGACTGCTATATCACCCATCATCATGAGGCATGGTCCACAGAACACTGCCTGCGTATATACATGGAAAGCCCACAGTCAGGGGATGAAGGTAGGGTGTTGCAAACATTACATGGTACACCAGCTGACTACATGTACATTGTACTATCAATGCACTGTCTGTGTACTGTGGTGGTATTCAGGGGTAGAGGCCAGTGTTCCTCTCATAGTGTGACTATGCATAGATACAATGCATTCCATCCATTGTTGAGGGTGCATACATTCTCATGGGTGTACAGTAGACATCCACATTGCTGTAAGATATTTAGGTGGACTGTCGGGGACATGTGTGGTAATGCATGACTCTGATTGTGTCTTTGAGGTCTCATTGTAGACAGAGAGGCCAGGGTATGGGTCAGTACTCTTCAATGTCTTCATAAGTGACATAGCTGAAGGACTAGGAAGAAAAATGTGCCAGTTCACAGACAACACAAAACTTTGCTTCAGAGTGGACACAGGAGGTGGGGTAGACAGAATGAATACTGACCTGTATAAAATGGAAGAATGATCAAAGGTTTGGCAGCTGGGCTTTAGTGCTAAGAAGTGCACAATTATGCAGATAGGGCACAAGAACCCAAGGGCAACATACCATCTGGGGGAGAAGAGGTGACGACCACAAAACAAGAAAGATACCAGGGTCATCATATCTGATGACCTCAAGGTGGCATGGCAGTGTTATAAGCCAGTAGGAAAAGCAAGCAGAATACTGAGGTGCATAGGAAAGGGAATAACAAGCAGGAGAAGGGAAGTGATATTGCCCCTGTATAAGTCAATGGTGAGGTCCCACCTGGAGTACTGTGTCCAGTTTTGGAGGCCCCATCTCAAGAAGGACATTGATTGGGTAGAGGTGGTACAGAAGAGGGTAACCAAAATGGTGCATGGCATATATCAGAAAAGCTAAGAGGAAAGATTCAAGGAATTAAATATGTACTCTCTTGAGGACAGAAGGAAAGGGAGACATGACAGAGATATTCAAATACCTCAAGGGCATTAGTGGTACAGGAGGAAGCATACTACATAGAAAAGATGCACAAAGACAAGGGGCATAATTTGAAATTGGAAGGAGGAGACTCAGAGGTAATGTAAGGAGGTACTTATTTACAGAAAGGGTGGTAGATGCCTGACACAGACTACAGGTAGAGGTGGTAGTACTGACACAGTAACAGGATTTAAGCACTCATGGGATAGATACAGAGGGATCTTAGGAACAGGGCTAGGGGAGGCCACAGATCAAGGAGGATCTGTAGCAATACATTAGGTGAAAAAAACTATTTATTTATTTATTTATTTTATTTATTTAAACAGCAGTTTGGAAACCTTTGAGCCATAGACTCATTTACAAAGGTACCTTGTCACAGTAAGACAAATGAAAATACACAGTATAACAGTACAACACAGTAGAACAGTAACTTAAGACATAGATACAAACAAGCTGGTACAGGTAGGATTGATGCAAACAATACCAGAGTTATGTTGTCCTTAGCAGCTTAGTAGTAAGCTTTGTCATAAGTATTGAGTACGGCTTTGACTAATGGCAATTACATGTATTTATGTATTTATTGAACAGATTGGAATTACAGACCTTTGAGTCAGAGACTAATTTGCAAAGGCTCCATGTCAAATTAAGGCATAATACTGAACCATTAGAAAAGAGGTGATACAAACAGGGTACAGGATAATGCTGAGGGTAGCCGTAGTACCCTGCATCAAAAAGCACACAGATTTAGTAAAAACAATATTATACAAGGTTCTGGTGAAGACAATCAAGGTGATACACACAGCATACAAGATAATACTGAGGGTAGCCATAGTACCCTCGTCAAACAGGCACACAAATTTGGAACAACAAATTTACCTCTTTCCTACCTCTCCTCCACCACACCCCCATTCTATGTCCACTCCCTTCTCTCCCCTTCCCTTCATTCTCACCAGTCCCTCTGAGTTCCTCCCCTATCTCTCTATCTGGTCCCCAGTTCCCGGTTTGTTTCGCATTAACTCCCCTAATAGATCTTAGTTGACCCCCATAGCCCCTCTACTTTGGCCACCCCAACCAGCACTTTCTGAGACCTAGGTATCCCCTAGGGGCCTAACTCACTAGCAATACTCTGACAAATTAACTGTTTCTTAGATTCCATTCTGGCTGCTTTTAGTTACTGTATTTTGACTGTGTAACACTGTCTGACATTGTTTATGTTCTACCTGTAATAGTTGTGCTCTATGTTGTCCAAATGTTTGATTTTTGTATATCACTTCTCATTTGTTTCATGATGTGGAACCCTCCGTAAATGAGCCACTCATTCAAAGGTACTTCCAAGATTGTAATGAATAAGTAAATACAATGTTCTGGTGAAGACAATCAGAAGCAGGCCAAGTAGATTACTTAAGAATCTTAGGGCAGACTAGATGGGCCAAGGGTCCTTTTCTGCTGACATCTACTATGCTACTATGTATTGTTTCATGTTTGAGGATTAATCATACAAATAAACGAAGAATGTGGGGCCACAATCTGACAGTCACAGATCATAATCAAAAGTACATACACAATTGCACTCTGTGACTGTCAGATGGGCCAGCTAAGAAAGTGAGAAGAGGGTTGTGCCAGCTGTCAGTCTGACCATAACATTTGTGGTGAGTATTAATTAGGGTGAAGGGTGGGGGTAGATGGTCCTCAATGGATGGGCAGCTGGAGGGCTGTCAGATGCATTGGGTGGTCCAGTTTTGCTTGAGGGGTCATGTACATCCATTTAGTTCTGTGTTGACGTGTCCCTATATTCAGTCAATTAGCACACTCCATTAGTGCACGCTAACTGGCTAAATATAGCTCAGAGTTGGCAGTATTTTAAGTGCAACGCTACTGGCTGTGTTATGCTTGCATACAGCTCTGAATATGGAGGGGCCATCATCTTAACCTATCTGGTTTAACATTAAGAATTTAATACAGTTCAGTAACTATAGTAAAATATTTAAAAAATGGAACCAGATGAAGTGATGTTATATCGCTCCTCCCTGTTTCTACCAAAATCACCAAGCTCTACTAGTGTAATCATTTAATAATGAGGTAATATGAATCAGGGTGTTGTTCATGATTTAATTTAAAATCCTAAATCCCACATATAATTCAGACCCTTCAGAATCAACAGCAATGAGCAGGGGAGACCACAAATGCACTATTGCAAGCGCCACCTCTCCCTCAGGAGTCATGGTTTCTATAGTGATGAGGCTGAAAAGCATGTCAAAACAGGTGATGCAATAAAGCTTTGGCATGCTGAAGCATGACCACACAGCCTGGCCCATCTCACAGGCACTGTGAAACCTGTCAGCAAGATGGCATCTCAGCTAATGGCAGCAAAAGTTATAGCCATTGTAAGCTTTAATGATTCACAGTTAAGAGTCATAACACTGCAGGCAACAACTCCAGAAGGAAGGTAAGATATGAATTCTAACATACTGAGAACTTACCAAGTATAAACCCAAAGAGAAAGTTTCTAGCTTATGGATCAGGCATGTCTATAAACAGAAAACACTGAGAGTGTTAGTTCTTATTATAAAATCCTGTTGTAGAAATGAAAGGAAAAGTGTGACTTCAACCGGACTCAAGTTAAAATAGTCTTTGTTGTGTTATTGCCAGCTGCACAAATTTATATCTTTTAGTCTTTTAGGAAACACCCTGCTTCCCAATGTATGATGCTAGACACCTGCTTGCAACCTGTCAGGTGGACCTTCAGAAAGAACTCAGACAAACAGTCTCTTCCCATGTACTGATTTTGTGATGGGGAAGTTACAGCCTTCTTTGCATTCTAACTGCAATGGTCAGCTGTTTTCAGGTAGTCCGACCCATCATCCAGAAATAATGGAATCCTTAAAAATATCTTCATATAACATAAAGTGCATAATTACTCCACTTAAAAGGGCTAAATATTGGTAGAGCATCACAAATTAGGGTCCGAGATCAGTTTCCGACAGAAGATCCATCTCTCCCCTTGGACTATTTAAAGCTCAGAAGGGCATGGGTAATGCAAGTGGTGGCATCCTCTCACCCTTCTGCAAATTAAGCAGGAGTCCCCATTCTTTTCAGAAGAAACTTACTGTACCAATACAAATACTAGGGTCCTCCAAAGATAGGTAAGGCAAATACTGTAGTCACAGCAACTCCACGAATACCAAAATTAACTTAGTCAATACATACAATATGCACCCAATACTGAAAGATCCATATTTGCTAACGCAATCTCAGTCAATATTTCTATATTGGAACAGAGTTCCTTTGTAGTGGGAGAGACTTTATTTGTGTCCTGCCCTTTGCTGGGATGAATTCATCCAAATGCCCACTTCCAACCTGTTAGCGCTAGAGCATTGAGAAAATTATGCACTGAAATACGATTCTCAGATGTGTGACTTACCCAACACCAGAGGGAATGAAATTATGTGTTCTTTTCCCACCCCACTAATCATTTTCAAAAATAGATAGATTCTACATTATTAAAGGTGACCTCTGCAGAGTTTCTGGCATCAACATTTCTAATGTCCTGCTCTCTGATCACACCCCAGTAGCACTAAATGTTCAGACTGGACCAAGGGAAGCCAAATAAGCATTGAAATGAATGTCCCACACCTCCTGTAAATGATGAAGCTTTTGTTTCCAAAACTGAGAGAACAATGCAAGAGTACATAACCTTGATGCTAAACAGAGAAACAGAATGAAGTACTGGACACTTGAAAATAGGGGGCTGCAGTAACCACCAAAAGGAAAAACAAAATAGCAAAATGGTGAGGGCACAATCAAGTAATAACAAGCATGTGTCAATGTCGAATGTTTGATGCTTTGGAAGATGTCTGCTCCTGCTCCTTGTTTATGTCCTTGAGATACTTGAACATTTTGTACCCTGTGCCAGGCTACCCATCTTGTTAATCAGCCTTCTATGTTGGTCCTTGTCAAAGGCTTTCCTGAAATCAAGGTAGGTGACGTCCACTGCCCCTCCTTGATTTACTTCTTCTGAGGCATTAGGTTTCCAATCCTAACTCCATTCCCACCCCAACCCTGCAGAAACTGACAGGCTTGGGGTGTGTGTTTGGGTCATCAGCCATAACGCCATGCCATTCCACCACACCTCACCCTGCAAACACCAACAGGCATCAGGGTATGCCTTGGGGTCTTGGCCATTACGCTCACTCCATTCCATAAGGAAATAAGCTGAAATGGGTGCAGCATAGGAGAAGGAGGATAACATTAGGGCCAAAGACCCCAAGTCACACCTCAATGCCTGCCACTGGCTGCAGGGGGTGGGGTGTGGAATGTTGTGAGCATTATGGCTGACAACCCCAAGCCACACCCTCAAAGCTTGTCCGTCTCTACAGGGTGAGGAGTCGGGCATTACCATTTGAAACCCTAATGCCCCATGCGCTTGTTAGTATTTTGCTCCAAATTTTCAACATGGGCTTCTTGGGACTCCATCTCATGAACAGTGGCACTATCATTTCGTTACTCAATCCCAAAAGGTAGTTTTGCACAGTGACCATGCCATTCAGTGCCACAGTGCAAAATGCATTTCAGGCAGGATGTGAAAATGTCAGCTGTACTGTTCATGAGGAGGTGGAAAAATGGCAATACTGAAAATCTGGAGGAAAATATGAACAATTGGAGAAGTTACAAGCATGTCAAGAGACTGTGTAATGCAGGCCTGTAATGCAATCACTTTTTGAATGTTTTCACCAAATTTTCAACATGGGCATTTTGTACCTCTCCTCATGAACAGTGACACTGTGATTTTTAATCTGTCACTAAAGTTAATTTCCACACCAACAGTGCCATTCTGAGCCACAGGTGACAAAACACATTTTGGGCAGGATGTGAAAAATGACAGCTGTACGGTTCATAAAGAGGTGAGAAAAATGGCAATGTTGAAAATCTGGAGTGCAAATATTAAAATTTGGCAAAGTTATGAGCGTGCTTAGAAAATGGGCTTCTTACTTGCTGCAATCTGATTGGTCAGTACCCTCAAGATAGGGTACATTAAGTTTCAATAGATGACCAGCAAGTAAGAAGTACCAGCCTATACTGCCCCTTAACCACTCTAGTATCCTAGTACCCACCTGGCTCCTAATTGGACAAAATGCTTCATCTCCATTTGAAATTGACGCTATTTTTGCACTCGCTTAGCAGAGATCCTGCCCCTACCCTCCCAATTCAGTGCCACCTGCCACATGAACCCAGACCTGGCCACATAAAGAAAGTATCACAATTTAAAAAGAAATATTTTTAAATAAAAGTGAAGCTGTCCGTCTCTATATACATCACCGCAGTCATCAATGACTAATTCAAAACTGCAGCGAGCGCCACTACATAAAGCTGCCTCTTCCATTTGCCAACAGAAAAACGCCATTTTAAAATAAAAAATCTAACATTATGGAACTCGTATCTCCACAATGCAGCCACCCTATCCTCCATCTGCTGTTTAACTCACGTTCCGGCTCTAAGCAGCTGATTTCGGCACCAAGTACCATGTACTGCTGACTCTCCTTCCCGCCCGTCTTCTTAGCTTCCTCCAGTCCCGGTCCGGGTATCATAACTCCCACCTGTAGAGCCCCGACACAAACTGCACAAACCCCCCATGGAGTCTCCAAGCTTCCTCTTTAGTCCGGTATCGCAACAACGAGACCCCGTCACAAACTGCACACCAACCCCTACGGAATCTGCAATAGGACAAAAATCCATACTGGAGGAGGAACTACTTTACTAAAAATGACTACAAAACTTTGTTAAACAATTTTTAGCTTCTTTTTAATGAAACTTTTTCTTTTGCAGTGCCCATTTATCGCAATAATGCCCTCCAGGTGGGCGGTATGGGCAATACCGGTTCCGGCCAAGGAGCCTATGAGCCCTCCGCCTGCAGCGTCGGGCCTCATTATGCCCCTGGCCAGTCCGGGTATTGCCCAATACCGCCCACCCTGCCGGGCATTATTGCTTACATAGAAACTGCGCGAACGCACACTCATAATGCAGTCATTTTTTTGAATTTTCACCAAGCTTGCAACAAGGGCTTTTGGGACCTCCTTCATGAACATTAGTATTGTCATTTTGTTAATCAGTCCCAAAGGTGATTCGTCACAGTGACCATGATATCACTTTTCTGGACTGAGTAACAAAATGATAGTGACATGTTAATGAGGTGATATCTCAAGAACCACATGTTGAAAATGTGGGTCCAAAATTCCTAAAACTGGCTGAGATATCAACCTAAGTTGAAACCCCAATTGACTCCCATTACATGGCTTACCTTGAACACTTCAGTTTGCTGGTCACCTTTGAAGAGTGCAGACATGTCCCGCTCTGCAGAAGATCGCTGATCCCGACCTCCGGAGGTAAGTATGGGGTGAGGGAGTTGCAGGAGATGGTGCTCAGTGGGAGGGTGGGGATGGGGAAGGGGACTGGGGAGACAACGGTGGAATGTTCTCTTTTAAAAGGGGCAAAAAGAAAAAATACTTTGGGCGACCATTTTCTTTATTTTACAGGTAAAAAACATATATATATATATATACAGTATATATATTTAATCATGCTGGGGAAGGGCTCCCAGTGTGCCACAATGGGAGGGAGCATGCTGATCTGGGGATTGGGCCCAATGTAGGCAAAAATAAAATGCATTTAAGCACACTGGGTGGGCTCCCAGTGTGCCACAATAACGATGTGTGTGTGGGGGGGACATGCCAACATGGGGACTGGGCATCCCGATGTTGGCACATATTACCGATGGGTTTTGGGGAGGGGCTGCATTCGATCTCAGTGGGCAGCATCCTGTGTCAGGAAAAGTAAGCAATTACTTTGGCACACTGGGGGCTTCCAGTGTGCCCGCGTCCAATGGGGGAAGGATACATGCCGACATGGGGACTGGGCACCCGATGTCATCTTTCTGTGGAGAGTGTGGCAGGCAGCAGGAGCCACTGCCCACTCAATTTTTATTGAAATGCTTCACCAGGAAGTGCACACTGAGCAAACAAGTTGCTCGTGGAGCAAGGCCTGAGACAGAGTACTCGGCGGGCAGGAGCTGACCTGGTTGCAAGGGAGGTGCCGCTGCAATGACGAAACTGTTCATAATTGCAGCAGCAGGTTTCTTTTAACTCCTTGGCTCTCTTTGAAGTTGCTGTCATTGGTAGCTTCCTCATTGATTGGTGGCTATGGAGGTGCCCAGTAAAGCGTCCATTGCATTGGGTTGTAGTGACACAACTCTTATTTCCCATTATTGTCCCAAAGCATTTGGTGTGCAAGTGCATCAAACACAAAAGCTGTACTACTATAAAATGTATTTCATAGTGGCAGTTTATTTGGACAAACACAGACGATCTCAAACACCCCAGTACTTTGAAACTAAATGATTCTTTCTCAGTGGGCTCCTGAGGAAGAATCATGTACATTTTATTTATTTATTGAAAGAGATTTACCAGAAAAGACATGCAGAGCTGTGAAGCTCAATTCCAGATGTGTCCTGGGGAGGGGCAAGGGATAAGTATAAACAAGTAGAAGCACATTAATAAAAATACAACAATACACAAAGGCCCAGATATTCAAAAGGTTGCGCCATGCGCAATAGGGTTGGTTAGGCACCAGCACAAGTCCAAAAATGCGCCATTCTGCGATATTCAGCGGAGGCAGATGCGCCTCAAATCATACTGCACAAGAGTGCAATGATAATGAATGCATGTGCAACTGAAGGGGAGGAACCATGCATAAATGGCGCAGTGCAATATTCAACAACATCGCCATGCTCAATAGGGAGCAAGAGGAAGTTGCACGATAGCGGAAATGAGCCAAAATAAAAAGGAACAAGAGAGAGGCACAAGAACGCTTACAGGAAGGCACATGTTGCTAAATCACAGCAAGCCACACAGGCAACACACACACAGGGTAGGACAGAGACAGAGCACCTGGAACCCACAGGAACAGGGAAGGTGGGGAGCGACAGCCACAGTGCAGTGCAGAAGGGGAAGTGCCACAAGCACTGAGGCCACTAGAGGAAGGTGTTCCTGGTGCAGGTGAAGTAGCAGGCAGGACAGCGGGGAACACAGAAACAGCTGCCGGGGGAACACAAGCCAGGGACATGGCCAGTGCCACCATCCAGTTGGAGGCAGTTATGAGGGGATGAGAAGGCAGGCAGCAGGGGGTGAGGCTGTGGAAGAGCCTGTCAGTGGTATGCTCCCAACTGGCAGTACTGAGCCTACACCAGCTTCGAGCTGTACACCGATACCGAGATCGTGGGCTGGTACCACCTGAACCGGGCAATTCTGAGGTGGCTCTGTGAGCTGTGCAGTGATGTGAAGCAGGCACCCGCCACGATGGAGCCATGCTCTGTCAGTGGAGAAAAAGTGACAGCTCGCATGTGCTGCTCGCCACAGGTACCTTCCAGAGACCAACAGGGGCACAACAGGCATAACCCAGTTGGCCGCATCACGCCACCTCACCCAATTCCTCAGCGCACTGCTGCCACATGCTGCAGCGTACATCCATTTCCCCAGCACACCAGTGGAGTGCACAGCAAACATACAGGAGTTCCACAGGGTAGCACATATGCCTAGCATGCTAGGAGCAATAGACTGCACCCAGGTGGCCATCCGACACCACCTGGCCCTCAAGGGGCTGCATACATTAATCGAAGGCGTATGCAAGCATCAACTGCCAGGTAGTGTGTGATGCCAGGGGCACATAATCAATGTCTGTGCCACACCTTGGGGAGCACATGATGCCTTCATCTGGCACCAGTCAGCACTGTGCCACAGATGCTAGAGTCCAGACATCTCCACTGGCCACTTAGTGGGTGAGTATGCAAACCACACGGAAAGACATGGAGCTTGGGAGGCATAGTCAGAGGTGACATGGGTATTGGCTTAGATGGCCCAAGGCAGGGCGACACTGATCATCAAACTAACTTCCACCTTCTACACACAGGTGACAGTGGATACCCACTCCATCCCGGCTGCTCACACATACCGAGGCCCGTGACCCCATCGCAGCAATGCTACAATGAGGCACATGCCAACACACGAATGTCATCGAGTGGTGTTCGGGATGCTGAAGGCACGCTCTGTTGCCTGGACATGTCTGGCGGTGCCTCTACAGTACAGCCCCTCAAAGGCCATGAGCTATTCCTGGCCTGTTGCATCCTGCACAACATGGCCAACGACTGTGGGATAGCCATACAGGTTGAAGAGGGGACAGTGATGGGGACGATGAGGGACACTGGTGAAGATGGTGATGGGCAGCCCCTTGGGCGACGGGACCCCCGACTGATCCAGCTGGCACAGCTGCACCGGGACACCATCACAGAGGAGCACTTCAGCCAACCCAGGTAAGTCATGGGGCCATGTGCAACCACCACTGGCAAAGGCACAACCCACAAACACGCATGGACAAACACCAGGGGTGCATGTTATCAAGGGAAGTGGCGCAGCATGGAACTGCATACACCGCCAGGGATGGGCAAGGTCTAACATGGCATGCAGTCACACACACACACACACACACACACACACACACACACACACACACACCTCACAAGACATGCACAAAGGGTAGGAGGCACGCCGACCCTGACCACCACCCCAAGCCACACACCGTCCATAGACCACCACGCCCAGTGCCTGTCATTGTGCATGTGTTGGGCGCTGGACACCATTGCACAGTGGCAGACACCACAACAGGCATAATCGTACTGCGCCACAGCAGACACAGCAGCTGGGAGGGGTGCAGATGGAATGTGTGCGTGTCGCAGGGGCCGGGACCCCACCCGCACATTGCATGCTGAACAACACAATGCACACAGGGTAGCATCAGACAGTAGCTGTGCTGGGAGACAGATCAGTCACACGCCACAGTGCCACTGCCACCACAGATGCGTGGTGCGGCCTCGCCGAGACCCGACAGCAGTGACAGGCTGACCAATGGCCTCGTGGGGTGGCACTGATGGTCCCCAGAGGTTCCACTGCATGAATGCGACCGTGCTCGAGCAGGGGTCTCAGCACACCAAACATGCCCGCGCCAGGCATGCTTGGGATGCCCACAGCTGAACCAGGTGTCGACAAGGAGGGTGTCGCATGACGCCGAACGGGGTGAACATTGCACCGCGCAGTGTCTGCAATGCATGGGCAAATAACTGTGTGCCCATTGTGGCAATGACAGCTGTGATAGCCTGTGTCTGCTTGTCAATGGCAGTGGTCACATCCTCCTTCAACCAGTCCATCCCTGCCAGGAGCAGAGCGGTGTCTCTGCTGCGCCACTCCTCTGCCTGGTGCAGAGCCACACTGAATGCATCCACCACCATCACAAACCGCATCTGCTGATTGACTAATGCTTGGACTATGCGGTGTGCTCATCAAGAGGTCATCTGCCTAATTGGCATGCTGTCCCTCATGGTGTTCACGGTCCTGATGGTCAGCACCCCTTGAGGGTGGGCGCTGCACACAAGGGCCAGGCCAGGGCATGTCCACAGGTGGTGCGCTGATGCCGCCCCTGACACTGTACCTCCATGGCCATTGGCCGACTGCTGATACTGCACTCCAGCTGCCACTCTCCAGGGCTCAATGGTGGCCGCAGTGGCCGCAACAGCCCCACTGTCTTGGACACAAGCTAGTGCTGCCCCACTGGTGCAGACAGGCACAGGCTGGGACTGTGATGTCACGCAGGCCGCCCGGGTGGCACCACCACAGCCATGCCCGTGATGTCACCTGCTGTGTGGCCATCCTGTGGCCCCATGTCTCACTGCCCATGGCGTTAGCTCCATCATCATTGGTGATGGATCCGGCACCAGCCGAAGTCTCAGCACGCTGGCATCCATGGATGCTGGCATGTTGGGACATGGGCAGAGCCTCCTCTGCACCTGCTCCACCAACATCAGTCCGGACATCCAGGCGGGCCCACTGTTGCCATGACCCTTGTATGCCTGTGGAGGTGGACAGGCCCTCCTCCATCTCTATGCTACCACCCTCAGTGAAGAAGCCCACCACCGCTGACCCATGTAGATGCTCAGGAGATGTAGAGGAAAAACAGTAGCATTAATGTATGTGACCTACCCTGTCCCCACCCCCATTGACAGACCAGGACCTACCATGCAGTGACGGGCTACCACCCATCTGGAATCCATCACCCGGAACACCCTCAATGGACACTGCCGCATGCTGCCAGCAACCCGCTCTTCTTGTGGGGTCAGGCGTTGCACCTCCGGCTGTCCCCACCTGATGGCAGCCACCTTCTCCTTAATTCTCCGCCTGTCCATGCCCATCTTCTTTTGTACTCTGCATGGACCACTGGTGGCTGCCATGCAGGTTGACAGCACACGCCACCTCTTCCCATGCAGCAGCATGGGCCTGTGGTGTTCCCTGGCATCCACTGAGCAGCAGCTCCTGGTTGAGGTAGGCCTTAAACAGGGCATCTGTTTCTGCCTTGGTGAAGTTCGGCCTCCTCTTCCTCCCACGCCTCTGTTCCTCTTCCTCCACCTCACGATCAGTCATTATTTCTCCTGTGAGAATGACAGGTGTTACCTGTGACTGTGCAGTCCCATGCAAGTCCCAAACACCACGGTCCACACTCCCAAACAGCATGCAACTCACCACAATAGATGGCAGTAACCAACTATGGCCAGTGCAGCCCAATGTTGCAGTTTTATAGCGCAACGCATGCAAATGAGGCGAGGCGCATTTTAAGTGGATGCAAATGCAGTGACTGTGCCATTGAATGGCTGATTAGCTAATTTGCATATGCCGGCTGAATATCGCGCTGTTGCACAGTGCACAATTGTGTTGAACATGCTCAGCCAAGGGCGCAGTTCTGTGACATGTGCAGTACACACCTAACTGCGCATGCCTGGGGTGATGATGTAGGCACCTGCTGTGCTGCTGACGTGCTCTGTATGGGAGGCAATGCAGGGCACGGCCACTATTGTGCCAGTGGTGCTACTGCACTGTTCACATATATGGCGCTGTGGCACTGGGGCACCGTAGGCACACTGAGCCACAGCACTGTAGGCCGCTACAGGAGGTGGCACACAGGCACCCAATCACGCACATGCATTGGATTCCAATGGCTGTGGCTGTCCGTGCGCGAGACCCTTGACCCTGTGCCCGACCTTTGCCCCCTAGGCGCCATGCATCAGGCATGGGTGCACCACTATGCGCTGTTCGGTGACAGCGCAATAGGAAAATAGCGGTGCTGTATTGCACAGCATTCTGCGTGGCAGAACCATGCTGCCAAGTGCCATTTGAATCCAACTCTTTGCTGAGATGGCGTGAGCAGAGTAGGTGATGTGGAGCCAGGTGGAGCTTGCAAACCTGGTGGCCATTGTAGAGCCCATGCTGGGGCTCTGTAGGATGCACCCCTGGACAGGGCCAGGAGTGCAGTTTGACAGGAGGTGGCTGATGCACTGGAGGAGGCCACTGGTATCGGGCGACGGTGGAGCAGTGTCGCCACCGGTATGGGACTTCATGCACAGGGACCCGACCTGCTTGCCCGCATGTGGGCATGTGCCAGGAGGGCACGGTGCCATAACCAAATGTAGGTGCCCCATCCATACACTGTTATCGTCATTATGGGTATCACGGTTGCATGTGTCCGGCACATGGGGGCCATCCAGTGTTGGCCGTGGTGGTGGTATCGGGGTGTGGGGTGGATAGGTATGGCCATGTGGGATTGCACACACATGGGGTGGGGACTTTGCTACCAGATTGTACTGATGTTCCTCTCTCCATGTTTGCACCTTAGACCCAGAAGAGCGCAGGCAGGCAAGGGACAGGAGGCACCACCTGGAGGACCAGCAGGATGGGAGGGGTGAAGGTCTGCAGCGGCGCAGGGACCAGCCTGATGATGGTGAGTGCCTTACATCCATGATTACTATTGCATGCTGTATAACTGGGTGGCAGCGGGGCATGGCCACCATCCATTGACACCACTGCCATGCACACAACTTGTTACAGTCAGAACTGTCCAGTGGCACTGCATGTCTGGGGTGTGTCAGTGGTGGTCCATGTGTGCATCAGTCACATGGCTGTGCCACTGCCTTCACACCGCATAGCCAAGTCACTGTACGGCCACGGTGGTGCTGTGCAGGACATGGGCGGTGGTGTGTGCAGTGGTCCACATGGCTGTGGCTGCCTCGGTAGGCAGGTCTTGGGACCCGGTCACTGTGGGTGGTCGCACACCATCACAGGGGCGTGGCACATGGCTGTATGCATGCACAATGGGTGGGCTGCAGGGGCTGGACAGTCACACTTATTGACTCTGCTCCCACGCCCTGGGTGGACGGCGACTCCAAACACTGGAGCGTGGACTGCAGGAGCTGCTACAGGTGGCGAGGTGACCCTGGAGCTCCTGCAATGCACAGACCACCATGGGGTGAGGAGGCGGAGGAGAGATTGGTGCCACGTGGAGGAAGACCGGGGCAGATGCTGAACCATCCATGCCCCTAATTACACCTTCCCCGGACCCACCCTCACACCCCTTTTTCCCTCTTCCATATGTTCACCCCTGCCCCTTACCCACCCCCACCTGATTTGTGGCCCTCACCCCAACATTTTTGTACATATTTGTAAATAGTTGTTTCTATCTTTTAATATACATTTGTTTTGTTATGTCTACTATGGTGGTCTCTGATTTGCAGCGGGTTACAGGTGCTCAGCTGCAGTGGTGTGCATGGCGTCAGGAGTGCTGCACGCGAGGCGTGTGTGTGTGTGTCCAGTAGGGAACTGCCTATGGTGTGGGCAGGGGATCAGTCACTGTCTGTGGATTGTGTGTTGTTCTCTGTGCACTGGATGCCTGTGTGCAGTGGTCCACAGTGCATGCACTGTGTGCATGGCACCCTGTCAGACCATCCATGGCCTGTGCAGCTGACATCCTTGCATGTCTGTGACATGCATGGTCTGCTAGCGTGTCAGTGGTGACTGTCCATGCTGGATAACAACTGTACACGGCACAATGCCAGGTTGCCTGCCATCACCAGTATGGTGCACATCTGCCTCCAGTGGCACTGTGGCCTTCACTGTTATTGCCCCCTCCAAGCTGTCACTTGTGTCTGTTGCAAGGATGTGCTCCAGTGTCTGTCACTTGTGCTCGGCAGCATGCTGGTGGCATATAGCTTCATGGTGCCTGTGCAGGGTGGCTGGCACACCTGTGCAATGTACTGGTGCTGGCCGTGTGTACCCGTCAGCCGACCATACACCAGTGGCTGGTTGACCCGCTACTGTGTCCCTGTGTTGTGTGCCCTTGGGTATGAGTGGGTGTTTGTCCATGCACTGTGTTGCATCCTGTGTGGCACATGCTTCCATGCAACACTGTGCATGTCTGTGTCTGGCTGTTGTGGCCAGTGCTGGGATTGGATGTGTCCTTGTGAGGGTGTGCAGGGTGCTGTACCATTGGTGGTGGGGTCTGGGGCATGCTCTGTTGCATGTGGGGTACCTCGTGTGGCAACGCATGGTCGGTCACTCAGCTGTACCTTGGGGGATGTGCAGGGTGGCACTGTGTATACTGTTGTTGCATTGCTGTCTGCTGCCACCCACAGCAGGGTGCACATGGTGGGGCTGCCTTGCATGGCTCCATGGTGCACAGGGTTGCATTGTCTGATGGGGTGGTGGCATGCATGGGGTGTCCTGCACTGTTGGGCGCTACTCCTGGGAAGGGTGTATGGTGATCGTGGCGCAGGGTGTGCTCTGCATTGGTGGGATGGTGTGGTACAGGGTGGTTGGCCCTACTTGTGTGCCAGTCACAGCTTGCCAGGGGTGTGCTGGGGCACCATGGCCCAGCTGTGGGTTGGTTGCTGGTATCCATGGGCCAGTGGTTATTCCAGCTCTCCCCAGTTGTGCAATGCATGGGGTGTGGGGACAATGTCTGTTCTGCTGTGTGCTCCTTTGCCCATCTGTGGCATGGGTGGTGGGCTCCTGCATCCCTGGTTGTGCTGTTGCATTGCTGCCCTGCTCCACAGGGTGTCCCTGGTTGCTCTATGGCACATCTGGACTGCTCCCTAGAGCATCCCTTGTTGCGCTATGGCACATCAGATATGCACAACTTCACATCCCTGGTTGCGCTATGGTGCAGGTGGTGTGATATTCAGTCATCTGCCGTAGGCGCATCTTGGTCTGCACAGTTTTTGAATATCACGCTTCTTGCACATGGGTGCAGGGACTTCGCTTGTTCCTGCTGTCAGCAGTTTTTGGGTGCAGTTTGAAAATCTGGGCCAGAATGTACAATAATATACAGTACCAGAGCAAATAATAATGCAGGTTAAACATCAGAAATGTGAAATACCCAGCACACACAAGAAAGTAACATCATAAATATAGACATACAGATTCAGTTTAGTTGCGTATTGGTCCAGAAGCAATGGTTTCAATACCTTTTTAGACCAGCATAAATGTTACAGAAAGAACAAAGTGCCTAAGTTTTCAGACCAACCAAATCCTTCCTCGGAAGCTTATGGCAGTTATTTAGAAAATCACATACTATTAACACACAGATCATACATACAGAAACACAGAGAATTCTCATTGGTTTAAAATACTCATTTAAACCATTACTGAAGTTAAATGAATGGAACCAGATTTCACCAGTTTGATTGTAGCTGAAAAGCCTTCCAATGTCAAATGTCAACAGAATAAGATAAGAATCATTCAAGCAGAAAGTATCTTAAAATCTGGTGACTAAGTGTGTTATTGTGAATACAGTCTTAATGAAAAGAAAGACCTTTGGATTCAATATTCACTTAAGTACATGTGAAAATGTGATATTATTGTATGCTAAAAAAATATACCAAAGAAATGTTCTAGATATTGCATTAAGTGGGTTTAAAGTAAAGTTTACCTAATATGGGCAACTGTTTCACACTTTTATACAATATAAAATGTATCTCAAGAAATTTTCCCAACTATACACTCAACCAGTTATTATATTGCATAAACATTAAGACCTTCAGAGCTGTACCAAGATTTTATACAAGATAATGTAAATTGCCAGTGTAAGAGCCAAATTAAAAAACAGACCTGTCAAGGATCCCCAAATGAATAAGACCATGCATCCTGATATGTTCAGAGTTCAATAATGTGTCAGTATATAATCAAACTACTGTATGTACAGAAACAGTCTAAGGAATCTGAATAAAACACAATGGAATTACAACCCCCTCCCCGGAAGACAACTAGTTAGAAGGAAGTATATATTCACTGTGTATGTGAGCCAGGAGTCCTAACACACAGTAACAACATTTACACCAACCACTACAATAGTTACCCAATGGAATATAACCTGTCAAGGACCCCCAAGTAAATAAGATCATGCTGACTGATATGTTCAGAGTTCACAAATGGGTCAGCAAGAGCCACCTCATCAATGAACTGACTAGACTAGTGAAAACTGAAACATCTCCCACAATCCCCCATAATCTGCAAGGTGAAGCTAGAATATACTATAGACTGAGGCAGCAGCTTACTGAAGCCTTTGTGTGGCCCAAGAAGCAGCTAAAAAGCTAATGTTTCAAACAAGACCAGATATGACGAGAGAGAGTGAGAGAGAGAGAGAGAGCTGTACTGCTTGAGGACAGACTCCTGATTAGAAATCTGGGAGGCACAGATAAACACAAAATACCCAATGAATAGACTCAGAATTGTATGGCATAGTTGAACAGCTTTGAAATTTCCTATGTACGTCTCTAAGGAAAACAGAATACTGTCAGTAAAATGCTTCACTGAAATCATGTGCTGCTAACTGATGAACTGTTACCTGAACCTGTAAGACAAACACTTTCACCATCCAGGGATCAGTCACTTGGAATGAGAAATGCAAGAAGAGGACCTGTGCAGCTCAACCTGAACAATCAACTGCAAGCACTGTAACACTGCCTGCTGTGGTTAACACTAGTTCTGATGATGAGGAACAGTCTGTATGTCCTTATATTCTGGGACCCATGATATCACTATACAGTTGGAATTTCCTGCTTTTGCTCCTGCATAAAGCAATATAAAACATTCAAGACATTTGTTCCTCCTGCCATTGGACCAAAAGTCATTGATCCTGCACCTGCTCTGGATGAACATGTTTCACACCATATCATATAAAAGTAACAGGACGTTGAGGGCACTGGACCTTCTGAACCTGTTTTGCACTAGACTCAGAACCTCCAAGCGATAATGCCTGGTTCATCCTTGAAAAGGGATATCAGTCCCACTGGAGCTTAGCCAGTTAAAATAAAAGAAAAAAATGTATGTCATTGCAGAATTGCCTGTTGGATTGTGTCAGTCTGGGAGAAAAGTGAAGCATTTGGTGAAGTTCACTTATGATGCCTCCAGTGTCTCCACTGAACACTATAATGTGGTGCATGAAAAGCACATCTGCTGCCAAACTCTTTGTTGCATCCCCACTTGTACTGTCCTCATGTACTCTTTGGAAATTGTGATGTACCACTTGGAGAAGACAGTAAATACAAATTCATAGAATGAAACAGCAAAAGTGCAGTATACACACCAAGCTCAAATACCAAATGCAAGAGTTTATTGACATATATCAGACAGCAGATGCCAAGCTACAGTAAACTACCCTGTGAGGCAGCGTCTGAAGAGATACATAGGAGTGCTTTAGCTCAACACCTGCTGATATGTGGCAGTAAATTATTTTGCACTTAGTATCTGAGCTTGGATGTGCTCTTTTCGTTTTGATTTTTGTTTGTGCTTCTGCATCTAGTGAGCTGCACATTCAGGGGCTGTAGAGTGTACTTCTTTTATTCCATCAAATACAAATGGATGCCCTGTGTTCTGTGTGTACAGGTATACCATCATTTAAGCAGCATAAAGGTGTATTAGACAGACTTATGCTTGTTTTCCTGAATGTTTTGTGTTTTTAGGGCTTGACAGAGATGGCAAGGATTACAGTGGATGATGATATAACCCATTGCCAAAGAGGAGTTTTACATTTTGGGCTGCCTCATGCAGTCACTGATGCTGCCTTTCCTGAGACACTCTTCAATTTTGGTCCCCTCCTGAGTTGCAACTGCAGGACTGAGGGCAGGACCATAACACCATTGTCACTTTCTTTGGTGCAGGAAGTGTCATCAGCAAAATGTCTGTTAAGCCTCATACTTTCTTCACTTCCTGGTCCCAATGAGTAAAGGAGTAGAGCTTAGGAGCACACCAGGATGGCATTCGATACTCTTCAGTGAAGCTAAGTCTCCAATTAGGTAAGGATGAGAAGGACAATGAGGATATTCATGGCCCACAGCTTTCATCACTTAGAACTAATAGACTGGAGACCAAGCAGGATCTCTGGTGATACTGTACGCAGGGAAAATGGGCAGACTAGGTGGGCCAAGTGGTCCTTAACTGTGGAAAATCCTACATTTCTATGAGAAGCAAATTAGGTCTGCCACACTTTTGCCTCAGCCTGCATCTGCTCAATCCAGAAGTGGATGTCCCGAAGTTACTAGTCCACCACAGAGGTTGTTAGAGGTTGTGAGTACTGGGATAATACCCATCATTTGTACATATTAGTTAATACATGTGAGATAAATGGTGGTCAACCTTGCATGACTTAGGTCACTGCCAAAAGTGAGACTGCAAATTCAAGACAACTGAAACGATCAGCTGCTGTTGAATCCAAGTATTTGTTTTGGGATCCCCAATGCCTGCCTTCAGTTGGTACTGCACTGAAGTGTGAAGTCCCTCATTAAGCCAGCAAGTGAATAACTAACTGGATGCATTGTATAGACCAGGGGTTCTCAAATGGTGAGGCCAGCCTCCTGGGAGGCCCCAACCTGTTCCAGGGGAGGCTCAAGTAGGTCTGAAAAGTACTGTATTTAAATTTTGAGTTTATATATTTTGTGTGAAGAGATGAAGCAAACTGAAAGAGGATAATAGTAGGTGAATTTTACGTGTTTATTTACTAATAGGTGACAAGGGAAGGTGAATGAGCCAAGGCACATTGCAGGTGTACCCGGGGAAGGGTAGGAGTGATTACTTCAAAAGATAACTGCAAAACAATCAAGAAATACACAATGAACAATAGTGCAAACAAATATGAACAATAAATAATGAGTGGTGGTAACTGATCAATTTGTAAACTGTTGGTAGTACAGCCCAAATACAAGGGCTGAGCATAGAAGTGCTAAGAGAAATAGCAGGAAGGAGCAAAAGTAATCCCAGAGAAGTTGCTTGGAGCAGGGAAGGAGGGGAGAGGCAAAGTATGTAGGAAGGTTATTTTATGTAGAAAAAAGCAGTCTGACCCATGAAGGTACTGCAACAAGGGTAACGATGGTTCAAGAATGAAAATAGTGGACCGAGTAGGCTGGCCTTGGGGAGGGGGTACAATCAGCTGAATAATAATATTTGTTTATTTTATTTATTTGTTATTCATATACCACCTTTGAGCACAGGAGCTCTTTTTCAAAGGTCCCAATGTTAGTGTAAGACAAAGAGCTGAATGTGAGCCAAGTACTCAAAGGGGTTTCAATGTATTCATGGTGTACTGCACAAAGTACAGTATGTTATTTTTCTTTGGGAGGACCAAGATTATTTTAGCTTTTGGGGAGGCTCAAAATCTTTGCCATTGATTTGGGAGGCTCACTGTGACAAAGTCTAAGAACTATTGGTATAGACTATTACAGAGATTCCAAGGGACCGTGGGCAACTAGTGCACCAGTAGGGACTAATGCAGTGACTGTTGGTACTCAGCAGGGATGATGGGTTATAATGTGGAGTGTGGAAATATTATTTGTTTTTGTGATTAACCCATTGTTTTTCCAGTCTACAGCCTGTCCTCCTCCACAATAAATTCCTTGTATTACAGTAGAGTCCTCAGCTGGAATACTGTATAGTAGAGGCCTTAGCTGGAATACTGTGTCCAGTTCTGGAGACCACATCTCCGGAAGGACATTGACAAAACAGAGGAAGTCCAGAGAAGGGCAATGAAGATGGTACATGGATTGCACCAGAAGACCTCAGAGGAAACACTTAAGGACTTTAACATCTATTCACTGGAGGAAAGAAGAGAGACATGGTAGAGCCAAGTACCTTAGGGGAATAAACAGGGTACAGGTGGAAAGCATATTTCAGAGAAAACTCTGCACAAGAACAAGGGGCATCATATGAGGCTGAATGGTGGAAGGCTCAGGGGTAATGTTAGGAAGTACTTTTCACTGAAAGGGTGGTGGAGACATGGAACAGCCTTCCAGAAGAAGTGGTGGGGGTGAAAACCATACAGGGGTTCAAGAGTACATGGGATAGACATAAGGTACCCTTGAGATGTGCAGAGCAGGAGGCTGCAGATCAAATAGGATCTGTGGCTGCAGCAGTGAGTAGGAAAATCGGCAGAGTGGGTGGGCCATATGGTTCTTATCTGCCGACAGATTCTGTTTCTATATTTCTAGATAAAGATAACAGCAGAAAAAGGCCAATAGGCCCATCTGGTATGCCCACTTTACATAAATACTTGGTCCTGGCCTTAGTGGCCATCCCTTCATTAAGGCCACCACTTTTCTGTGTTATACATAGAAACATAGACTTTGATGGCAGATAAGGACCGCTTGGCCCATCTAGTCTGCCCATTTCCCTACCTACAGGATAGGCCGCAGATCCTAGTTAACCAACAGCCTATTTCTTACAAACCCCCACAAGAATTGCCTTATGACTGTCCCATGCATTCTTGAATTCTCCCACAGTTTTAGACCCCACAACCTCCTCAGGAAGGCTGTTCCATGCATCCACTACCATCTCTGTGAAATAATACTTCCTCACATTGCCCCTGAACCGCCCTCCTTCTATCTTTAAATTGTGTCCCCTTGTTCTTGCACGTCTCTTTTTCTAAAAGATGCTACCCTCTTGAACTTTATTGATTCCACTGAGGTACTTAAAAGTTTCTATCATGTTCCCCTCTCCTTTCTTTCCTCAAGGGTATACATATTAAGCTCCTTTAGTCTCTCCTCATCGGCTTCTCTTGCAGACCCTGTACCATATAGAGATGGGCGAAGACCTGAAAATTTACTTCGTGAAAAGATTTAGTGAATTTCCGCCAATTCCTGAGTGCAATTTGCACAATTTTGTGGATTGTGAATTATGCAAATTTGCTCTGGCATGAAATTTGCTTGCAAATTTCATGCTTCATGGTGAAATTGCACAATTCATGGCAAAAACTTAACATTTGGGCGAAGTCAAAGTTCCTCTGGTGCTAGGAGGCTTTGAAGTTTGGCGTAAGCACGACTTGATGACTTTGCGCAAACTTCGAGGGCGAAGTTTTACTTGCCACATCTCTAATCCCATTTGACTGTCCCATCCTCTTGAAGCTGCTCATTAATTTGGCTTTTGACATGAGATAGGCAAAAAGAAAGCTAATTGGTCAGACAGCATCACCTGACTGTGCATTAACTGCTAGTAAATGCACATTTGTTGTGTTGCTGCCTGACTCGATATCCTGGGGCAGTACAGCTTTTGTTATCTGCTGCCAAAACTGAAACCAGAAAGGCAGCCATTGTACAACTGCAGGCAGACAGTGGTATGGAGCAGCAGCAGTTTTGTAACCTCAGAAATCCACCAATAGAGTGCAGGCTGCTCTGAAATCTCTTGTCCGTTCTCTCCCCCGACTGATCACCATTCATGCTCCTGACAGAGGTCACAATATCCAGGCGCAGGGCACAGCTGTGACCTGCTGTCAGGAATATTCGCTGTTCTCGTGACAAGAGAAAAGACTGAACAGCGTGGGTGCAGGAGAGAGAGAGAGGAGAGAGATAGCATGTCACCCCAGTCTTCTTGACACCGCAAGTGGCACATTTAATTCACCCTTGCGGCAGTGTCCCATGACTATCTGTCTATTCACCCTTGCTGCAGTGTCATGTCAGTGTGTCTGTGTCTCTATCAGAGAAAGAAAGAGACAGCAGAAGCTGTGGTGTTGGGGGGCAGCAGGAGGGAGTCTGTGTGATCCCCTTCTGAATCATTCACCCAACTGCAACAGTTGCATTCAAACTTTTAAATGTGTGTTTCTGAAACAGTAGTAACAGAGAGAGACATCGAGAAACTGAGTTTGGGCAACAGCCAGCAGAGAGCTCTAATTTTGTTTCCCGGCTGTTCAGTTTTGCTAGTAGCAGCTAGAAACCACAAACTGCCTCATGCATATGTTGTTCATTTTATCAACATACAAATATCACACATCATTTCACTACTGTATTTCTGGCATCTGTATGTTCATAAAATGACTCACATGTACATGACTTGTGGGGCACTGCTTTTCAGGTCAGCACGGAGGATACAGTTACTTTTCCCTCTTGAAACATGAAACAAACAATTCTGAACATGATTTTTAACATAACCCATGTTTAGAGATGCAAGGAAGTAAATTCCACCTGCAAAGTGGACGCCAAGTGGCCACTTGTTAGTATTATGCTACGTGAAATGCCCATTTTAAACCTCACTTTGCCACTTCACAGTGTAATTAAGACTTTGCGTTGTGCACTCCGCCTTATTCTGCTTTCAGGCAGAGTGAGAATTCACAGGCAGCCCAAACACATCACATGGCTTACATGGCGGGGGTAGGGTGTGAACATGTGATAAAGAAGAATACATAGGTGACAAGTCCACAAATGAAGTTATTTTCCCCATTTTACATACATGGGTTGATGTACCACTTGCACTAGACAGACTGCATTGACCACCACCACTGCTACTCTGACCACCACTTGACAAGATTTCTAAATCATAATCCTCCCTCATCATGCCTGTAGTAATCCTCTGGTGTTATTTCATCGTTACTGCAGACATTACTACTTGGTCTTACACTCATGGAAGGAGATAACATGATCAGTAAGGTTGATGATGAGGTGAACCCACTATGGCATTAAGTGCCATCTGGTGCTGGTTCCACAGTGCCATGTGCCTGTTCTTAAGATGTGTATGCTGGCCCCATGCATAGATGACTCCCTTTTACCTCGGCTGGCAGATTGCAACTGACTCATCATTTGCATTTTGGACAAAAATCCCAAACAAGGGATTGTGATCCCATACTTTTAACATGTTCTTGATGCTTTATTGGACTCGTTTTTTAACCCCTGAAATGGGGTGCTACATGATTTTCAGGCTGGACACACTTGGACCAACTGACCACCATGACTACCTATGATTATTACTGGGTCATCATCATTATCATCAACAGAAACCGCTAAATCATATCTTTTTGAGGGGGAATTTAATGCCAACAGACCCAGACACAGCCACCTTGACTTTCTTTTTCTCCAGTTCCCAACAGGGTCACTGACATCATCATCATATTCATCAACATCATCCATATCCACATTTTCAGCTTGATGCTGTCATGTGGAGAACATGTTCCAACCACAGCATCATCATCATCATCTTCATCATCACCCGATATTTTTGCACCACACGTTGAATCATTGGATGGCAAAAGCATGACCTCAACAGTGCTGGAAGAAATGGGACATTGTGAGTTATTGTTGCCAGGATCAGAATCATGTTCATCTACCATGGGGATGTTAATGGGGAGTATGACATCATCTACACTGTCAGTCACAGCTGTAGACTCAACTATATTTTTGAAATGGTTAACTGGTCAGAAGTGGAACTTGAGGCAGCAATACTCATGCCAGCAGAAGCTGCATTAACACCACCAGCTGGGACAATATTATCTCCTCCAACTATGAGTGAATCTACAGATTGTGCTGTAAAAACATTTATGGAGAAATCCCTTCACTGACATCAGCTAATCACTTCACATACCATGCCCAAGTGCAATCTTGCCATTGGCAGCAGTGCCGCCAGCTAGAAACAGCTTTGCTTGCGATCTCTTTGCAGGCATTTTGGGGTTCACTAAGAAAATTCTAAACAAATTTAGATTTCTGAACTTTCAGTCTGGGCCAGTAGATGTGAAGCCAAAAACAACAACTGTGGCTTGCAGATGGAGATTGGGCACTAGACAGATGCAAAAGAACAGACAGATTAAGATTGCACTGCGGAATCAAGAGATGCAGACGCAAAGTCACAACACCTTAACCAATGCTCACAAGTCACAATCCAATCTGCAAAAGAATACCTTTTGCTCATTGAGGGGTTCAGTGCACTGCAGTAACAGTCCAAAACCAAGGTACCACAAAGCAGTACAAAATCACGCAGGTGTAGTGGACAGCAGGTTCACACTGCTGCAATTACTCTGTGGCACAATAAAATGTGTCTGATTTGATGGCACGCATTGCACACACACTCACACACACACTACAAGTAATGCGAGCAGATTGAAAACTTCAGTAATATAACCAAATCTTTTAAACAAACTGAAATTATGCACTGCTGCACCACAACAATCAGCAAACAAAGTCAAGAAATACTGAAAATATTACTGTCTGTACACTAAGACAGTTATACAAGAAAAAATAACCAAAACAGAAAAATTGCCTTTTTCTCCCATTTGATCTACCTCCACTACAGATACGCCCCACCCCAAAGCACACTTCAGGTGTCTAAATTAACACTGAAAATCCACACACAAACAATAAACACTCACTGATATGAGCACAGGAGGATTTCCTACAATCACTGTACTAAATTTTGAGAAAACAAATGGCTCAAAAGGCTTTTTAACAGCTTTTAGAGGGTTTGACTTATAGAGCTCTGGGGCAAACTGTCTCCAGCTACCAGTACACACACACTACACAGAACTAAGGCTGTGCAGAACAATCTAGGGCCCATGTGACCTACAATCCCATGAATCACTGCAAAATTCACTTTGAAGCTCAATAACAAGGTGAAGTGATGCGAAGTACATTGATTTCTATGTAATTCGCATTAAAATTGGTGCAGAAGTGGTTGGGGAAGGAGGAGTAGCACAAAGTCATTGTTATCAATGGACTTTGCATTCCTAATATAACGCTAAGTACTCCACTTTGCATTGCTAATTGCTTCATGGATTCCACATTATTCCATGAAATTTGGCCACTTGCCCACCTCTACCCATGTTATAAGTGCAATAATCCACTGCAGAGTATGGGGTTACTGGTAGTTAATCCACACCCTGGGTGCTTTGAGGACACTTGGCCTGCAGCTTTGTGGCATCACAACCCACCTGGGGTGTGGATTAACTGCCAACAACCCCATACCCCATTGTGGGTTATTGCTTACCTGGTCCACTTCCTTCAGCAGCTTGCTACATTCTCCAGCACCTTTTCAATGAAAAGTGATTGCGAACATTGTATTTTATACTTGAACTCAAAGAAAAGTACCTTGGCGCCCACTTTTTTGTCCTGTGCAGGTGCTTATATGTTTCGATCATATTACACCTTTCCCTTCTTTTCAAGTGTGTACATGTTCAAGTCCTGCAGCTTCTCATCATGTCCTGCCTTTTAGTCAGTGGATCATCTTATTTGACTGTATTTACTGTGATCTCATTATTATTAAATATTGATTCATTTGCATGTTTACAGTGATGAGCATATTATCTGGGGTCCTGATTAGTGACAATGGGGTTGCACTTCTATCTACTGGGATAGCACCCTGGCAGCCACAAGTCAAAAGGATCCACAGAGGGGCAGGCACCTTGCCATGTTCCAATTACTGTACCTCCAAACTGAACAAACCCAGGTGCCATTCACCCTGAGGCTTAAAATATTTTTCCAGACTATTGTGCAGCCTTTGTCTCACTCCTTGGAGGTGGGGCTGGTAATACAAGCAATAATACATGACAGGAATGTGGTATCAGGCTATACCCCAGGGAGTAATAAGTCCTGAGATTGCAGAGGAGGCCTTATAGCCACTGTAAGAGCAAGTATATCCCAAACTGTCCACCATGGAGTGTATAATTGCATTTAAAATATGGGCATTTGTTGCAAATTACAAAACACAAATTACAAAAAATTAGAAAATATGTTTGTAAAGTAGTCCTTCCAGTGGCAGTTTTACCAGTACATGGCATGTCTGACACTTACTTTCATTTTGTGGTCTCCCCACTTGCATATGTTGTGATCTGTGAGTGAAGCCTGTTATTTTGCGGGTGTTTGGTTGGGAGCTTTGGAACTTTGTAATGCTGAGGTTAGGAGCAGTTGTTAAGATCCGCTCAGGAGACATTTTAAGCAGCAGAGCATTCAGAGAAAACTCTGAGGAGACTTGTGGTTGGTAGGCATGAATGTGTGGTTGGACCCAATGCCTCAGTGGCTAAGTTGGAAGACTGAGGACAGTAACATTCTGCTAATGTTTAAGTTTTTTAAATGTGTACATTGTTTGAAAGGAAGTGAGAGGCAGTGAAATCAAAGCAGGGGGGGGGACTCACTTGCTAAGCAAGTAAAAAATGGCCACTACTTACTTTTACTTTTGTCCACATCACATTGATTCATTTGGCAAAAGTCATGCTGTCACTGGAAATTGTTTTTGCCCTGTCTCTGTTGGCACATAATAGTGCCCCTAGATAGGGTGCTCAGTCAAGTCTGAGACCAGGATTTTTCAACCCATTGTATGAAAACAAAATATAAAGTCAACGTTCTTTTCTGCAAGTATGTGTTGAGGCTCTTCATGTTTCTACTAGGGATGGGCTGAACAGATTCTAAAAAATAAACCACCACCACAAATAACTTATACAATTTTAACATTTAAAGAACACTCCCTTAAAGACAGTGTGAGTGGTATGAAATGCAAATTGGCAGTTAGCATATGATGAATATAAAGTTGAGCATAAATTACTAGATTTTAAAAGTGGTTTGATAGCTAGACCATTTTACAACATTTTGGGACTAAATATATTGTTGAACTGGAAATAGTGTACCCATCCGTGAGCTACATCCTCTACTTTATTTTTATGTTCCTCAGTTTCCCATCTGTACTCTCTTTAGTTCTGAAGAGTATTTAAGCAATAACGTATGACAGAGTGTGTGATACGCTAAACCCTATGTGACCTAGTGAGACATGATCAACCACCAGGACATGTGGTGATTTAGCTTAATGCACATCTTTGAGTGTGTTATTGCACCAATAAAATGTATGTGATCATGGGGAACAAGGTCCTTTACAGACCTCAAGTCCTTAAGGTGGGTAAATCTCCTGGGCCAGATGGTATGCACACAAGGGTGTTGAAAGAACTAGTGAGAAGACTAGCAGCCCCACTGGCAGACCTAGGTGATAGCTCCCTTGACACTGGCATGGTGTCATGGAGTGAGACTGCTAATATAGAGCCCCTGCATAAAATAAGGGCAAGGATGAGCTGGGAAACTACAAACCAGTCACCTTGATATTGATTTTATTTATTTATTTATTTGTACATCGGTTTACAACCTTTGAGCCAGAGGTTCATTTCCAAAGGTACCTCATCACATTGAGGACAGACAGAAATACATTTAGGATTACAGCATATATGTCACATATTTAGGGTTACACAGAAAGGTTTCTTACTATATACAATTTAGTAGACATTACAATGATACAGCTGAGAACATACTGGTAATAACAGAGGCAACAGACTAAGGGGAGAAAGTTGGGGGTGGGTGAGTTTGAGTGCTGCCCAGGGGTGTTGTCAAGTGTAGAGAGATCAAGGCCCCATTTAGAGACAGGGGCAGCTGCGAAAGCTAAACAGTTGGTCTGAAGGGTGGTTTTGAAGTTGGAGATTGTGGGGGCATTGGAGATGGGAGCAGGGAGAGAGTCAAACCAGGATGGAGCTCTGTAGCAGAAGAATCTCTGACCATGGGTAGTCCTGGATTTGGGGACCAGTAGAGTGGTCTTGCTGGAGGTTCAGTTTGCAATAGTGGGTTGGTGTGCGGATGGAGGCTGTCACCCCAGGAGGATAGCCCAAGTAGAGTTTTCTTTGTGAGGAGGCAAGTTTGATAGCGTAGCCGCTCATCTAGGTTTAGCAATTTTGCCTCGTCATAGAGTTGACAAGTATGTGGA
The DNA here is from genome assembly GCA_016271365.2 of Neoceratodus forsteri. Classification (NCBI taxonomy): domain Eukaryota; kingdom Metazoa; phylum Chordata; order Ceratodontiformes; family Ceratodontidae; genus Neoceratodus; species Neoceratodus forsteri. Next base: position 945,464,005 of record CM057452.1, read on the forward strand.
GCCTGGAAATCCTTATTTAGGGTGAGCTGAATTTTGTTGAGGGCGTAGTATCAGCAGCACCATAGACTGGCAGGCCATAGTCAACAAGGGACAGTACAGATGATGTAACTGCAAGTTGGAGAGCATCAGGTGGGAGGCAGTTTTATGGCGGTAGAGGATGCCAAGCCATGTGTTAGTGGCGGATGCAAGGCATCAATGTGAGTGTGGTAGGTGAAGGCTGAGTCGAAGGTAACCCCAAGGTATTTGTAGGAGCAGACTTGTTCAAGCGGTTGTTTGGTACTAGGAAGGATATGGAGTGGGAAGTTGCGGGCTTTGTTTTGAGAGTGGGCAAAAACATTGTTTTGTTTTTCTTGAGATTAATGATGAATCTGTGCTTTTAAACCAGGCCTCAGCATCATTGTAGGATTGTTGTAGAGTATCCTGGAGTGATTACTGTGGGTGACAAAAATGACAGCATCGTCTGCATACATAAGAATATTGCCAGAGCAGGCATTAGGCAGGGTGTTTAAATAGATAGAGAAGAGTAGGGGCCCAGGATGGAGCCCTGGGGTACCCTGAGCGGATGGGATGAGTTTCAGAGAGTGTTCCATTGATTTTACACATTGGGAGGAGCGGATAGATAGCTTGTGCACCAGGCTGAGAGGGCCAGTGGAGAAACCAGTGTGGCATAGGGATGCAGAAGAAGAGGATGGGAGACAGTGTTGAAGGCCTTTGAGAGGTCAACGAACACTGCACTAGCTAGGAGCTAGTGTCCAGGGAGGAGTGTAGAAATTGAAGAACCCAACTAGTGCAGTGTTGATACTGTGACCAGCACGGAAGCTGTTGCTCTGGGCATAAGATGTTATGCTTAGTAAGATATTCAGTGATTTGAATGGACACCATTTTTCCAGGGCTTTGGAGAGGGGGAAGGATGGAGATTGGTCGTAGTTCCTGGTGGAGGACCTGTCGCCCTTATGAATGGGTGTGACTATGGCTGTTTTCCATGCAGTGGGGAATTGCCCCAGGCAGAGGGATCAGTTGAGTAGATTGGTGAGCGGGCAAGGACTTCATCCAGCACCAGCCAGAGAATACTGGGGTCCAGGGAATCGCTGCTGGGACTATTGCTTTTTAATGCTTTAATTAGGAGCGGTCTAGCTTCCTGGGCAGATACCCTATGTAGGTGGAAGCTGGGGCGTTGGAGGTCAGGGGAGGTAGGGTGGGGGAGGTCAAAGAAATTACTGGGGAGGACAGAGCTAAGGTCAGTAAAGGAGGTGTTAAGGTAGTTAGTTATGCAGGCAGGTCGGTGGAGATGGAGCCATCAATGGTGAGCTGGGATGGAGGGAGCGTGATTTCTCATTTAGTTGTTTAACATTGTCCCAGAAAGTCCGGCACACCCCAGGAGGAGGTGAGGGTGGCCTGGTAATGGTCAGCCTTGGTTTTACAGATGGCCCATGTGACCTGTTCTGTGCAGCATTGTAGGCCTGTCTATCAGTCATCCGCCCATTTCAGTGGCAAGGTGCCAGAGGTTATCTCTATTTCTGAGCATTTGTAGTAGGGCAGGGTAAACCAGGGTGCATTACGCTTTTTGGATCGAAATCCTGTGAGGGGTGCAAAGAGGTCACAGGCCTTGTTAAAGGTTTGGGAGAAAAGACGAGTGCAGTGTCTATGTCAGGTGCATGATGAATGGGGACCAATTGATCTGGGTGAGAAATTGTTTGAGTTTCAACAGCCCACCAGGTCAGAGGCGCCTGGGGTGTGGTCAGAGCTGTGGGTTTGGGAGTGGGGGCCGCCATAGGAATAGGATAGGGGAGTGGCCACTTAGTGAGTCAGCAACATGATAGAAACCATTCTCAAGGAAAGGTTGGTCCAGTTATTTGAGAAGAGCAGGCTCCAGAATGACAGGTGACATGATTTATGGTAGTGAGGTCATGCCAAATGAACTTGATCAGTTTCTTTGGAGCAATGGTGGTGGATAGGGTGAGGCAGTGCACATACTATACCTAGTTTTCAGCAAGGCCTTTGACTTGGTCCCTTACAAGAGACTGATCAGGAAGTTGGAAGACCATGGAGCATGGGACAAGATGACTAGATGGATGCAAACTGGCAATGGAGGTGAACCCAAAGGGTGGTGGTCAGGTGAGAGTACTCAGGGGTGAGGGATGTTACCAATGGAGATTTACTGTGGTTAGGAATTGGACTGGTGCTGTTCATTGGATTCATAAATGGCACTGAGGACAGCAAAAGGGCAAAACTGCCTCTTCATGGATAACACCAAACTTTGTAAGAGTGACATGAAGGAGAAGATCAGAGATGCAAGAGAGGTCCTAGCAAAGTTAGAAAGGTGATCCGAATCTGGCAGCTAGATTCAATGCAAAAAAATGCAAGCTAATGTACAGAACCCTAGGAAGGGAAAGGAAATTGTTTAACCAGCAATGGCACACTGAGCAGGAGCTTGTTTCCAGCGTGACCTGGAAGCACAAGGAAGTTAAGTGACTTGCTCAGGGTCACACAGTATGCAAGTGGTACTGATGGGATTCAAACCCAGGTCTCCAGATTTGCAGCTCAGTGCCCTTAACCACTATGCTATACTGCCTTCATGCCCTAAGGCTGAGTACAGACCAGAAAAGTGAATGTCGTAACTCAGCGGGAGGATAAAGGCCTGGGACTACAATCAAGAGCAATCAGAAGCCCTACACAATGCAGCAAAGCAACAGTGAGGTCAAATAGTGTACTGGTTGCACAAGCAGAGGGTTCACCAGTAGAAGAAAGAGGTCATACCGATGGTCCTCAGATCCATGGTGAGGATGCACCTGGGGTACTTTGTGTGGTAATGGAGCTCTTTACGGCTAAAAACAAGCACAGATCACCACATCGGTGAAATGCTGCATTTAATGTAAACAAGAATAAAAACAACATGCAAACAGTGACATACGTGTGGAAAACCGGCCAGACCTAGTACTCAGGGGTCACACACCGTATGGCACTGTTTGCATGTTGTTTTTGTTCCTGTACTTCACATTAATTGCAGCACATCATTGACGTGGTGGTTGGTGTTTGGTTTTTGCTGTATTTCTGGAGCCCGACTGTGCTGGAGCTACCTTCTCGCTTCTTTTGGGTAGAGGAGCCCTTACCACAAAGATATCAACCTGCTTGGGGGCAGTACAGAGAAAGCCACAAAATTATTCATGGACAGCAGGGGCTCTCATTCAAGAAGAGACTAGAAAGCCTAAATATGTACTCACTCAAGGAAAGAAGGGAATGTGGGGACATGAAAGGGCCTCAAAGTTCCTAAAAATATCATCAAGGTCAACCCCAGTGAATGCTGAGAACAAGAATACAAGGGGCACAGTAACAAACTTATGGGAGGAAGGTTTTGGAAGGAGGCACTTCTTCATGGAGTGGTAGTGGCAGGTGGAACATGCTACCAGAGATAATAGTGAACCAAAAAAGTGGGGGATTCAAGAAAGGGATAAAGTCAAGGGAGGAGAAACATGTCACAGGAAAGGGTGGAGAGGCATATAGTAGTGAACCAAAAACAATTGAGGGATTTAAGAGAGGGATAAATTCAAGAGAAGGAGAAACATGTCCCAGGAAGGGGTGGAGAGGTATGTGAGGAAAGAGCCATGAACTTCACACTGGGCAGACTAGCTGGACCTGAAGGCCTTCTTCTTCAGATAAATCCATATTTCTGTACATCTTTTTCTAAAGATTTAGGGAAAAAGCTAAATGTTTTAGATTCATTTAACAGTTGATTTGACATTTGTTCTCATTGCTATGGTAGGATTGTTTTGTTTATATTTCAGAATGTTGCGTGCACTGTTACAAATTTGTGTTGCTATGATGCAGATGTTTGCTTATCTTTTAAAAGCAGGAGAGTGTTGTTACCAATGAGTTCTATAAAGCTCTGTGATTGTTACTTTTGCATTTTGCTATGATACAAAAAGTTTGTTTACGATACACAGTCATGTAGCCAGCTGAATCACTGCAAAGTCATGGGATCAAAATCTACTAGTTCCTTTGCAGATTTTGCAGAATCAATGCGGATATCTAGCAGTAGTAACATTTTCTGATTGGCTAATATGTACCCACAATATTATCAAATTTTTGGATGGGGTGGTGGTTAGTCCCCAGTCTGTAGCCTCAATGACACACCTAAGTAGTAGCATCAAATTAGTTAAGGGATTTTATGAGTTTTGAAAATCCTTACTGAGAACTTTGAAGCTTTTGTTTTTCCCTAAATTTCTTGAAGGATAAATAGGAAATCTCACAAAACTGCTTGACACATTCGGTGCTGTTATTCATAGTCAGGAGTTTTATTAGTACAGTATTAGCTTATTATAGCACATCAGGCAACATAACAGGTAAGGAAGGACTAGGAAGCTGAAAGAACAGTATAAAGAGAAAATAAAAGTGAAAAAAGGCTACCACAGAAATTTCGACCATCCCAGCTTCGAGTTTCTGCCATCACCATGACATATACAAGGTAAATCAAGACCAGTCTCAAGGATCAGACCATATAGATGAAATAAAATAGGCAATACAGAATTAATTTATGGGGCAGTTGCAATGGATTCAGAAGCACAATTTTCCACATTAACCAGGAATTAGAATGGAAATATTTGGTTGAGTTAGTTAGTGTAATGGATACACAGACAGTTGAATAAAGGGCACAGAATAAACATAGAAACACAGAAACAAAGAAACACAGAAATTGTCAACAGATAGGACCCCTTGGCCCACATAGTCTGCGAGTGTTCCTACCTACTGTACCACAGCAGATCCTACTCGATCTCTGGTCATCACCACCCTGGCCTTACTTCCAAGGTCCCATTTATCTGTCCATGCACTCTTGAATCTTATAACTGTTTTGGCACCCAACATCTCCACTGGAAAGCTGTTCCAGGCATCTACCACCCTCTGCATGAAGAAGTATTTCTCACATTTCCTCTGAGCTCCCCCAGCTTCACAACGTGACCCCTAGTCTTTGAGCTTTTTCCCATGGAAAATGCTACCTTAGTCATACCCATTACTGTAGGTATTTGAATGTTTCTATCATGTCCCTCCTTTCCTTCCTTTTTCTAGAGAATAGATATTTAATTCCTTGAGTCTCTCTCAGGAGGCTTTGATGCAGGCCCTGCACCATTTTGGCTGCACTGTTTTGTACTGCTTCCACCCTATCAACAGTATGTTCTTCTGGAGGTGAGGCCTCCAGAACTGGGCACAGTATTCGGGCTGGGGTCTTACCAAGTATCTGTACAGGGGAATATTACCTCCTTCCTACTTGTAATACCCTCCCTATGCACCAGAGCATCCTGTTTGCCTTCCCACTGCCTTATCAATTCACTTGGTTACCTTCAAGTCAACAGAAATTATTACCCTAGGTCTCTTTCATGTTTTGTGGTTGTCAGTGCCCCCTCCCAACTGGTATGTTGCCCTGGGTTTCTGTACCCAAGTGCATAATTTTGCACTTTTGCATTGAAACCCAGCTGCCAAATCCTTGACCATTCTTCAAACTTTTCATATCATCCCTCATTTCCCCCAGGTGATTCCACCTCATTGTAGATTTTATGTCATGCCAATAGAAACATAGAAACATAGAAGTTTGGCAGATAAGGACCAAGGCCCATCCAGTCTGCCCATTTCTTTTCTACCTTATAAATGTGCCATCGGCCTTTGGTCTGTCAGTGACCTATCTATTCATAGTCATTTGTATTGCTCCTTATGCCTATCCCATGCCTGTTTGAAGCCCTGCACTGTATTCATAGCCACCACTTCTTGTGGTAAGCTATTCCATGCATCTACCACCCTTTCTGTGAAAAAGAATTTCCTCACATTCCCCTTAATCGGCCTCCCCTAATCTCATGCTGTGTCCCTCTGTCCTGCAATTTTTCTTATATTTAAACATGTTAGACTCTTTCACCTTGTTTATGCCCTTAAGGTGTTTAAATGTCTCGATCATATCACCTCTCTCCCTCCTTTGCTCAAGGGTATACATATTGAGCTCCGTTAATCTGTCCTCATATGTCTTCTGATGCAGTCCCTGCACCATTTTGGTTGCCCTTCTCTGGACTGCCTCAATTTGGTTAATGTCCTTGTGAAGGTGTGGCCTCCAATACTGCACAGTAGGCATACTTTACCTTCTAGCCTTTCTGCAATGTCACTAATAAAGACATTGAAGAGGACTGGGCCTAGTACTGACCCATGAGGCACTCCACTGATCACCCTGCCTCTCTAGACTGGACTCCATTTACCACAATCTTCTGACTCCTGTTGCTTAACCAACTTCTTAGACAGGTTTCTACTTTCTGACCCACTCCCAGACAGGCTAGCTTGTTCACCAGTTTCCTATGTGGAACGGTATTGAAGGCCTTTTGAAATCCAGGTAGGCCACATCAACTGCTCCACCCTGATCTACTTCTGGTCACCCAGTTAAAGAACTTGATCAGGTTTGTCTGGCAAGACCTCCCCTATAAAACTACATTGCCTTGGATCCTCTAATCCACTGGTTTCAAGGTATTCCATGATCCTTTCCTTCATTAATGATTCCATTACTTTACCCAGTACCAAAGTCAGGCTGATAGGTCTGTAATTTCCTGTCTCCTCTCTTTCCACTTTTGGGCAGTGGACCACATCTGCCAATATACAGTATATGAATAATTACACTGCAAGCATTACTTCATCCAAACATATTGCAGAACTAGCAGCTGTGTGCAACAAATGCCACTAGTTAGTTTAGCAATGCTATGTAATCTAGGATATAGAATGCAGAGCATTTGACCACCAGATCAAAAGTACAAGTCTCACCACAGCCAGTGGCTAACTATATGACTCAGAGTAAGGTGCTCAAATTCCTGGCTTCAGTTCTCCCATCTGCAAAACCTGGTCCAAGCAGGACTCCACTGGAAATGAGATGATACATCACAGTTATGCTTTCCAAGGTGAATAAATTGTATTATATGAACATATGAAATTGCTGGCAGAAAAGGTCCACAGGTCTCATCAAGTCTGCCCAATTGCAGCTCTTATTTTCATATTACTACAGCTGCCCCAGCCCTCCCAAACCCATCCTTCCTCCCTTTTCCTGGTCTTTCCCCTTTGTATTCTTGTCTGTACTAATCCTGCCCTTGACACTATCCAAACCCTAGTTAAAGCTATCCATTGTCCTCAGTTCAATTAAATCCTCCAGCAGTGCATTCCATCTCGCCACCACTCTCTCTGTAAAGTAGTTCCTCCTCATTTACCTTTTGAACTTCCTTCCAACTTCAAGACTGTGCCTCTAGTGACGCTTCCCCTTTAAGTGGAATAATCCTCCTCCCTCCCTCCCTGACTTTGTTGATGCCTTTCAAGTACTTAAAGGTCTCTATCATATCCCTTCCCTTCTGTCTTCCAGAGAATACATGTTGAGCTCCCCAATCTTTCCTCATACAGCAACTCCCCAGTCCCATGATCATTTCTGTAGCCCTGAGCTGCACCCCTCCAATAATCTCACATTCTTTTGAGGTATGGGCACCAGTAATGCACACAGTACTCTACTGCGGCCTCAACAGTGAACTATAGAAGGCAGCATGACCTCCTTCTTTCTAGAGGTGATCCCTCTAACAATTCACCCCAGAATCCTATTTTCCTTGCTGCTGCCCTCCTACACTGTGCTGATACCTTCATGTCCCCTGTGACTATTACCCCAAGATCCCTTTCCTCCTCTGAAGCTGTTACCTGCACTCCCTCAGCCAGTCACTGGTCCTGGAATTTCTTGCTCGAGGTCCATGACCTTGAACTTTAGTGTTAAACCCCAACTGCCACTCCCTAGATCTGTGTTTGAGTTTAGCTAGACTCCAGAGTGCCTGCCTCCCTTCCTCATTGTTCACTTTTGAACAAATCTTAGTGTCATCCGTGAACAAGCTGATCTTACTCTTGACCCCTTCTGCAATGTCTCCAGTTGAGACATTGAACAAAACCAGGGCCCAGCACTGAACCCTGTGGAACTCCACTTGTTACTGACCTTGGCTTGGATGTCTCCCCTGACAACTACCCTCTGTTGTCTGCCCTGCAACCAGCTCTCAATCCACCCCACCAGTTTCTCCCCAGCCACATGTCCCTCAGTTTGCTCATTAACCTCCCGAAGGGCACGAGTCTAAAACCTTGCTGAAGTCCAAGTACAGGACATCCACAGCATGGCCATCATCAGCCGTTCTATTGACCCAGTCGAAAAAGTCGATCACATTAGTTTGGCATGTTCTTCCCAAGAAATGTGGGCAGAGGGTAACAGTGAAAAGCAGGGATACTGAACTAATATTTCTGCTCAGTATTCACAATGGAAGATGAGGGGAGGTACCTAAACTAAACAAGAAAACCTCTGAATAGGGGGTCGATACCAGTCCAATTCACAGAAAAGAGGGTTTTGAGAGAACTTTGAAACTGAGGGTGGCAAAGCAATGGGCCTGATGGATTCAGCCCAGAATTCTAAAAGAAGACTAAAGGTAGAACTAGTAATGCCACTGACTACTCTCTTTAACAAATCATGGGAGGATGGGGTGGTATCTGAGGACTGAAGGAGGGCAGATGTGATTCCACTTCACAAAAGTGGGAGCAGGGCAGAGGCAGGAAACTACAGACCAGTTAGTTTGACCTCAGTGGAAGGGGAAATGATGGAATCACTTCTGAAGGAAAGAATTGTTGAGTACCTAGAGGCCAGTGGGGCACAGGACCCAAGGCAGCATGGTTTCACAGCAGGAAGGTCATGTCAGATGAACCTGATAGATTTATTTGACTGGTGACCAAAGTAGTAGACATGTGGATATGGCCTACCTAGATTTTAGCAAGACATTTGACACAATCTCACGCAAAAGATTAATATACAAGTTAGCCAGACTTGGAGTGGGTCCCAAGGTGGTAGTCTGATAAAAACTGGCTGGACAACAGGACACAAAGGGTAATAGTAAATGGAGTCCAGAGTAAAGAAAGGAGGGTAACTAGCAGGGTACCGTAGGGTTCGGCACTGGGACCAATCCTCTTTAATGTTTTTATAGGTGACATTGGAGAGCACCTGGAAAGAAAAGCATGTCTCTTTGGAGATGACACAAAGATCTGAAACATAGTTGATACACAAGTGGGGTGGAAAGATGAGAAGGGACTTAGCAAAGTTGGAGGAATGGTCAAATGTATGGCAGCTTAGATTCAATGCAAAGAAGTGCAAGGTAATGCATCTGGAAACAAAACCAAGGAAGATTACACAATGGGGGTGAGATAATAACAACAACAAAAATTGAAAAAGACCTAGGAGTAATTATATCAGATGACTGAACATTGGGCAAGCAATGTGAGAAGGCAGTAAGGAGGGCTGGGGGATACTGGGATACATAGGGAGAGGCATTAACAGTAGAAAGCAGGAAGTTGTTATCCTCTGCACAGACAGTTAGTGAGACCCCATCTGGACTACTGTGTGCAATTCTGGAGACCCCATCTCTGCAAAGACATAGACAGAGTGGAGGCTGTTCAGAGGAGGGCAACCAAAATCATGTAGGGTCTGCACCAGAAGACATACGAGGAGAGACTAAAACAGCTTAATATGTTTACCCTTGTGGAAAGGAGGGAGAGGGGGGACATGATAGAAACTTTTAGTATCTCAAGGGAATTAACAAAGTACAAGAGGGTAGTATCATTCAGAAAAGAGATATTCAAGAACAAGGGAGCACAATTTGAAGATAGAGGGGGACAGCTCAGAGGTAATGTTAGAAAGTATTTTTCACAGAGAGGTTGTGGATGCATGGAACAGCCTTGCTGAGGAGGTTTTGGAGTCAGAAACAGTGGAGAATTCAAGAATGCATGGGACAGACATAAGGCAGTTCTAGTGGGGGTAGGAGGAAGTAAGCTGCTGATAAAGTAGAATCTGCAGCTTATCCATCAGGTAGGAAATGGGCAGACTGGGTGGACCAAGCGGTCCTTATCTGCTGTCAAATTCTATGTTTCTATGTTCTCTCATCCTGTATACCATTACTATCGAGAAAGGTTATCAACCCTTCTTTAGAATGGTCTCCATCAACTTCCCCACTATGGAAGTCAAGCTTACCAGTCTGTAGTTGCCCAGTTGATCCTTGGGTCCACTCTTGTGAAGGAGCACCACGTGAGCCATCCTCCAGTCCCTGGGTACCTTCCTTGTCTCCAAGAAGGTGTTGAAGAGGTCCATCAGAGGGCCTGCCAACACCTCCACAAGTTCCTTCAGGACCCTTGGCTGTACACCATCTAGTCCTGGTGCCTTGTCCACCCACAAGGCCTTAAGACCCTTAAGAACGCTATCCTCTCAGATGACCCCATCTACTATCCCTGCCCCACTTCACCCTTTGCCCCTCCCAGCGTATTGGGCCATCCTTTCTTTTGTGAATACTTGTTAGTACTCATTGAGTGCCTCTGCCTGTTCTTCTCCTTGTTCCGCCCATCCCTCATCCCTCTTGATTCTAACAATGTCATCTGTACAACTCCTCTTTTCCTTATGTATTTAAAGAACCCCTTTTCCTCACTGTGATCCTCTGAGCCAACTTCAGCTCCTTTGCTGCCTCGGCTGCCCTGTCATCTCCCTAGATGCCTTTGTGAACACCTTTCTATCCTCCTCAAACCCCAATTTTTGAACTTAATGCAGGCCAATCTTTTTCCCTCACCTTCCATTCCACTTCCTTGCCAAGCCAGCTAGATATTTTGGACCTGGACTGCTTACTCTGATTTGCACACGTGTTCGTGGCCTCATTTAGCCCCTTCATAATGATTGCCCACTTCTGTTCAGCATCCATCACTTGGTTAATTTTAGCTAAATATCCTCTCTAGGATACTGCCCATTATGATAAAATCTGCTTTCCTGAAGTCCAACTCTCTTGTCCCGGTCTTAGACAACTCCTCCCTGTGTTGAGGAGGAACCACACTGAGCGTTGGTCACTTCCTGCTATAGGGTCCTGTATACCACATCCTGGACTTGATCACCATTTGTTAGCACCAAATCCAGTATGTTCCCTTCTTTGGTTCCATCACCCTTGCACTAGGTAGCTGTCTTGGATAGCCTCAGCAGTACCTGTTCCCTTACGTGTGCTGTAGTTACTGTCTGCCAGTTAACCCCAGGTAGGCTGAAGTCTCCCACTATAACTGTATTTCCTTGACACTGATCTTCCTGATTTGCTTCCCCAGCTCCCTATCCACTTCCTCACTCTGTGAGGGTGGCTTGTACACCACCCTAGCCTGAATGTCTTACCTTTAGGGCTTTGAAGCAATACTCATATGGCTTCTGGCCTCCACTCGCCCCGGTGCACAGTATCCTCCTTGACATAGATAGCCACCCTCCAGCCCTTCCTCCCGGTCCCTGTGGAACACCTTGTAACCAGGGATCGTAACACCCCAGTCATGCTCCCCATCCTGAAAGGTATCCAATTAGAGGGAACGTGTTATAGTCTCTCAGCCTATGATAATGACCTACTGTTACATATGGAGGACCCCAGCCTCATTATCCCCACCTTGCTGGAGGAACTGGATCAATTTTCCAAAATCTCCTCCTACAAGTTAAACCTTTCCAAGACAAAATGTTCCTCTCAATAACTGGCTTGCCAGAGCATACTTTATTGACTTGGGTATATCTTGGGAGTCTAAAACCCTTACTTACTTAGGTATAAAATATCTTGGGACATTCCTACTATGGTTAAAGAGAATTTTACCAAAATTGTTACAAACACTGAAAGCTGATCTGGACAGATGGGGGACATTCCCATTATCACTATGGGTCCACATTAGCATCCTCAAAATGAATGTGTTGCTCACCTACTTTACCCATTGGGAATGTTGGGTTTTTTTCCAAGACTCTAGCTTGTCCATCTTCAAAAATGCTCAACGCTTTCTTGGAGGAACAAGGTAGGCACGCAGGGCATATGGCAAGCTTATGGCCCCCAAGCTGCAAGGTGGCCTAGCTCTCCCTCCTTCTTCACTTATTAGGGGCCCAGCACATCAGCAAACTAGCACTTTGGATGAATGATTTGGCTGTACAGAATACCAACACTTATACCCCCATCTGGTTAGAAATTGAAAGGGCCCTAGCGAATAGGTCACATAGCTCCTTCCTACTATGGTATATCAGCTTCCTCTCATCTTCCACAGCCCCTGAAGAATTACCTAATTGGCTGGTCCTTTGAGCACTGCACCAAATGCAAACTCACTTATCACTGAACTGGCATAGATCACCTAGTCAACCCATATTAAACAACCGCCATTTTCAGATCGATCACCGTACTGTCCCACTCTCCTTCTGGCCCCAACTGAAAAATTGTACTCTTGCTAACTTTGTTCAAGGTGACAACTTAGTCTCCTTTCCACTCTCCAACTTCAGTTTCAGCATGGCAATAAGAACATATTCAAATTGTGGCAGATAAAAATGCTATATTCTCCTTTTTGGGACCCAAGCCCTGGACCTTCCCATCCCAGGAGGACCTACCTCTATATTTCAGGTGGCTAATCAGCCACACACTGTTTCCAGAGTCTATAAACACCTACAAACCCTATATCCATCTCTCCCATCTGGAATTTGCTATTATTGGGTCCAGGCACTGCTCTCCCAGCAGAATTTACCTTCTGGATGAAAGCCTGGAGTGCTATATATAAATTCATTAAATAAGATAGACTGCCCTTGATCCAGTGTGACATTATGTATAATCTCTACTATACCCTACTAGATTACACAAAAATAGGCAAACTTACATCCCTCTATGTTTCCCATTGTGGAGATGCTCCTGGGTCATTACGCCATATGCTCTGGAGTTGCCCAAGTCCCAACTGTTCTGGAATTCCATCAAATCCTCTTTTGGGACTGAAGCCATTATTCACCCAGAATGCTGCCTTTTAACCTTGTACCCTCCTGGAACACCCCAAATCAGGAAAGCTTACTCTAGCCCTGGTGTCTGCCATGGCAAAATTAGTAATGTTAAGGCACTGGAAAGAGGATTCCCTTCCCTCTGTATTAGAATTATATCAAGAAACCCTGTTAGCAATTCAGCTGGAGAAGCTTGTTTAGCCAATATACAACACAGACTCCCTTCTTTAAGGCTACGTGGGAGCCCTTTGAACCTACTCTCTTTGCAGGCCATAAACTGATGTCCCTAGTTTTACTAGACCCCTACAGTTTCCCTGTTTCTTTCTTTATCTGATGTGCAGACTTTGGGGTGGGGGAGGTTGAGGAGGATGGGGATTTGTGATTTTTTTTTTTTGTAATCTGTGTCTGTTTTGTTTTATTGATTGTCTTTGTAGCTCCCTGCTGTACTCTTGTAGTACACTACAATGTTTGCTGCATAAAACTCAATAAAGTATACTGAATTATAAAAAATATCCCAATCATGGTATTGGGTGGCCCAGGTCTCTGAGATGGCAGCAATATCTACCTCTTCCTGTACCATCATTGCTTGGAACTCTGTCTCCTTGTTTGCTAAGCTCCTTGCATTCAAAGACACTACAGTCCAGCTTGTGCCCCACCCTTCACTTCCTGTCCTCCCTCTTCCACTTTTGTCTTGGTAACTTCCTCCTCCACCTCCTCCTCCTCCTGCCTCTCTAGGGGAGAGGCCTTCCAGTCTCCCTTGAAGGTGCCTCTTTCCTACTATCTGACTCAACCCCTCCCAGTTTAAATCTATATTATTTTAATGCTTTTAAGGAGGCAGTATAGCACAGTGGTTAAGGCTCTGAGCTGCAGAACTGGAGACCTGAGTTTGAATCCATAGCCATCTAGGTCCATACTGTGTGATTCTAAGCAAGTCACTTAACTTCCTTGTGCTCCCAAGTCGCATCTGAAACAAACTTTGACTTTGAAGTGTGTTACTTCTGGTTAAACGATGTTCCTTTCTTTCCCTAATGTACTTCTCCAGCCCCTGTCCCAATGCTCTTTGAACCCTCAATGCTGAGATGCAGCCTGTCCTTGGCATAAAACCCTTATTGTTCCATGTCTTGCTCCATTCCCCTACTACCCCATACCCCATTTCTGCACACCACCCCTTCAGCCACCAGCAAACTCCTGTGTAGCTTCCTCACTGTGGCTCCCTAGGTACTGGGAGTACCTCGAGAATGTCACTGAGCTTCCCACCCGACTGCAGATACCCCCACTTCTCTGAACCTCTCCAGTACTTCTTTTGCTGTACTGCCCTCTAGGTAATTTGTTCCTAGTGCACAATGGTATGAGGCTTCTCTGCCACCTTCTTCTTACATATTTCTGAATGCACTGCCCCACTCTTCCACTGTCATACTTGGCATATACTTCCACCCAGGTTCTGCTGTTCCTTGCTGCTTTACTTCCCATCTAACCCTCCTGAGCATAGAACTCTAATACAAGTACTCTCTCCCCATCCCTTGCACTTTCCCCATGGTTTGCCTCCTATGAGCCCCTTTTCCTCAGTGTCCTCTCCTTCTATCCACTGCCCTGTTCCTCCTTCCTTCTCCTTCAATTGCACTTTCACCTTCTATCCTCCACTGGTCCTTCTGTGCTCGCTCCTTCCACAACCCTCCCTCCACTAGTGTGTACCTCCTCCCACTGCCCCTGCATTTTACTCCCTCCCTTCCAACATATTTTGTCCTTCCTTCCCTTTATTTAGTGGGTTCGTGCTAACTCAACATGCTTTCCTGCCACTCCTCACTTCTACCCCACAATCTTCCCGCCTCACCTTGTACCCTGTATTTCCCTTCCTCCTGGTCCCCTGACTCTTGTTCTATGGTGCTTCCCCAACTTCCTGCTCTGTTTCATCAGCCAGTACTGCATACCTGTTTGTTGTCTCCAACATCCTGTCCCAGCCCTCCCCTGTAATCACTCCCTGCCTCTGCTTACCCTGAACATCTTTTCTACTTCCTTTCTGTCTGCCCAAGTTCACTACCACCTGTCCACTCCTCCTTTTGCTTCTCCCAGGACCCTGTGGACTTGGTCCCTGGCCATGCTGCCCTTCTGGCCCTTGGCAGCTTGGTCTGTCGTGCAAGAGAGCCCCTCCCGCCCTCTGCTCCATCTCCTCCTCACCCTCTCATTCCTGTCTCCTCCCCCAGTTCCATCTCAAGCTCTCTATCTCCAGCATAAGCTGTCTGAATAGCCTGCACACTGGACACCATTCTACCTTCCACCAGGTTCTCAGAAACAGTGCTGCACCACACCCATTGCAGCTCACAACCTCCCAGCCTCCCAATGCCCCCAAACTCAGTCATCCCTCACCCTACACCATTTCCTGCCATTAATCAAGCTGCCTCCTTGCCCTGGCCTCCACATCTTCCCTATATTCCCTAGGCTCTAAATATTTCACAGATCTTTACAATATCATCCGTATTACTTAAGAACTGTAAATCTGCATTTCTGTCAAAGCATTGTCCCCAGAATAGCCCCTATCTCAAAAGAAAATGCACACCCATTACATGTGCATCAGTATTAAACATCAGTGTGAATCAACCATTCAGCACTAAAGTTCTACCTTCATGGATGGGCATCTTATAACCATGAGAGTGCCCCGTGTGCAGCATCTGAAAATGTGGAAAGTTGCAGTTTTCAAAAGTGGTATCCATTTCTTTTATATTTTACAACAATACCATTTTAGACCTTAAACATACAAGTCATCAAACTGTTTGGTGATTTAAAACATGATATTTACTCATCAGCATTTTAATGCACAAATAACCAGACAGTAATTTTGCATTACAGCTGGGCACTTGTAACCTAAGCTGTCAATCAGTTTCACTCTAGTAACAGTGTGTGCATCCTTATTAAAAATTCTGGTCTGTAATTATGAAAAAAGACATGGATGTGTGTATGTAACTCAGAATTTCATGCACAGTTTCAGTGTGGGATGCTTTATAACCCCTTGAGGTTCATTCTCAGGGTATATGTAGCATCCCAAACACTTTGGTTGTGTATAAAATCTAGGTTCTACCCACCCACCCATAGGTCTAGAGAAATTCCCTGCCTGCCAGAAGTACCACTGTGGACTGCCAGAGAGAATTTCTTGAGATATATCGCAAAATATCTGGAAATATGTGAATGTATCTATGCCTGCAAATTGCATTAGTATCTATTTTAAAGGGTACTGAGACTATATCTTACGGGCTGGCTATAAGGCCATTATCTTTTGTGTTCTTAGGGTATCAGAACTGATCATCTTCAGTTGAGTAAGTCAAGCACCCATGAGTTGAAGGGTGCTGCAAAACTTGGCAGGGGTAACTGAATACACCAAACAGAACAAAACTACAGCTCCTCATGAAGGTTTAGTGTAACATAATATACTTTATTAGGTAAAACCGGACAGTACCACAAATACTCTGGCAGCTCAAGGAGCACTGCCTCTTTCTCAGGGAGTTAGGGGCTATCAGAATCTCTGGCTGTAATTGCAAGTGATTGTCCAAGTGACAGCGACTTGCAGTAAGATTGAAATCCCCAACAGGGAAGTGAAGGAAAGCATACTCTGTGACACTCGGTTCTTTAATCCTCCTGTTACCCTGAAACAACAACTCAGGCTCAGGAATGAACTTAGATTGTCAGAATGATAAGTCACTCCCTAACTATGTGCTATCAGGCCTGCTCAGTTTCACACATTATTTATATGAAGTTGATTGGAACCTGTTTTTAATTCTTTGGTAACTGGGTAAGGTCCACAAGGCACAAGTGCTTGTTTTCCAGGTGATCCAGGGGCACTGGGGATGTTGAAACAACCCTCACGATTCTTGACACAAGACAGAAACCCATACCATGAGTTGCCTGCCTGGGGGCTATTCTAGTTATAATTCAAAGTTTTGTTTACTTACAAAAAAGTTATAATCTCCATAAAGCCCAGATCATAACTTCCCTGGTACAGAGCTGAGCAGTCACTGCGCTGTTGCCCTGCTCCTAAAAACTGCATTTTGACGTCATGAGTGAGGAATGGCTGGTGTTTATGGATATTGTAATAGGATTGGGAAGGCCACCTAAATTTATACATTATCTTTATTGGCAGGTACACACATATGGGGATGTTATATATGCTATATAAAAGCCCCATACATGTATATATCTGCCAGCAAAGATAATGTAGGTACATTTTAGCAGCCGCTCCTCCCCAATCCTATTACAATATCCATAGGGTACCTGCAGCCCTGTTCTCTATCTCATGTCATCAATGTGCAGGTTTGAAGAGGGGCTACAGTGCTCAGTGACCACTGGCTTGTATCAGGAAGTTAAGAACCTGGCTTTACAGAGGATATAACTTTTTGTACAGTAAGTACACAAAACTTTAATTTATGGATAAAATAGCTCCAAGGCAGGCAACTTCATGGTATGGGTTGTCTGTCTGGATCATGGCAGGTGCTCTTTAGGTGTCTTGTTCAGAGTCACACAGTATGCAAGTGGAGGTTATTGAAATCAAACCCAGGTCTCATTGATGCACCAAGCTCATTCAGAGCTTGTTACTTCTAACTGCTTAGGCTACACTGCAGCCTATGAAACTGTATGAATTACATTGTAAGTGTGTTGTATTCAGACTACTTTCCCTTTTCAGGGAACAGTATAGCTGTGAGACATAAACAGTAACTAAATGGAGGCAATGGCAAGTCCTGACAAGTCTATCAGTACACATGCATGGACTATAAATTGGTGCATGTTACACATAATATAAGCATTATGTAAAATGTGAGGTGATCCAAAGGATTATGTATAATTGTCTATGTCAGTATGAGCTCAAGAGCAAAACATATAGTTCATGTATATACTGCAACCTAATACAAAGTTTTACCCATTTTCATTAGTAGATGTACACTACTTATAAAACCAATAAATGCGTTTTAGTAGGTCTTGATACTGAGATTTGATCCTACTGGTCTATAAATGGCATTGTTTGTAGAACAGGTGTTTTATTTCATGCAGGGGATTATCAGGACACAACTTCATGCAGCGGTATTATATGACTATAAAATGTCTGGAATGATGCTTATTGTGTACCTAATTGTCTAACTGAGCTCTACTACTAGTGCAAGCTTTATCTGGTAACAAAGACCATTGTAAACCATTATAAATAATTATTTCTTAATTATAACCTGACTGAGGGCTTAGTATAAATACTGAATTCCTATTGGCTATCAACAAGTTTCCCAATTATTTTTAATTATAACTCTGACTGAATGTGGTGCTTAAATGTATGATTCCTATTGGCTTCATATCATTTTTCTTAAGACTAGAATCCAATGCTCAAAAGGGTTTCTGACATTCTACTGTGTGCCTACAGCAGACATCTGTTGATTTAATTAATATGTATTAACAATATTTGCTCATGAAGTCAAGCTGCACTGAGAAACCTAGTGTTCAGTGTATCTTGGAACAGGACATAGATATAACATTTTTGCAGATATAATAAATAAGAAAACATTGCAAATTGCAATGACACATTGTAGAGATTAGTAAAAGCATTATATAGTAACATTATACTATAATGGCACAGTAGTGTCAGTATAGTTAGGGTTGAATTAGCTGTTTAATGTTAAATCCCTAACTTTGCACTTTAACAGCTTCACCCCTGTTCAATGGATTTTGTGTGGAATTTTGCATGGGCATGTACAGTCTGCAGGGCAAGGTCCCTTGATATGCTAAGTTTTGTTCCAATTGGTGTGCATATTCCGAGATCTGGACAGTGAAAACATTGAAAAATTGGGGAGGGGTTGGCTGTTTTCTTATCATTTCCTAGTGCCCAGACAGTTTGGAAATTTGTTCTGAAATGTTCAGGGTAGAAACAGTGCACCCAGAATGATGCCTTTCATTTTTTGGTGAAAATATTACTCTGTTACAGTCATAAGGAGTTGAAACGTTGGTTCTACATTCTCAGTACCGTCTTTGATAGCTGTTTCATACGAAACAAAAGTTGGCCATGTGAAAGAGGATTCTCTTTCATGAGGAGTGGTAATCCTCTTTCACGAGAAAATATTTTCTTTTGTATAGCAGCCATCTTTTTCCTTTTTTAAAAAACATTTTTGGAAACCCATAAAATCATATCCTGCAGAGACACCAACACATGTATCTTGTTAAACAGGACCCTATTGGTTACATTCTGCAGTTAGTTTTTTGAAAATGACCCAGAAATATATTTTCAAAACATTTTTAAATCTTTTTTCATGAGATGATTTTCATTTTTGTATGGCCTCACAAAGAGGAATCGGCCATAGCAAAGAAGATTCATTTCATATGAAAGAGGAATTTGGACTTAGTTTTTCACATTATTCTTTAATATGAACTAATCCTCTTTTGTGAAACTAAAACACATTCTTCTTTCATATGAACCAGCCCTCTTTAGTATGAACCAATCCTCTTTCATGAGAACAACACAAACTCATGAAAGAGCATTAGTTATTTGAAAGAAGCATTTGGACTTAGTTTTTTTCATATTCTTCTTTGGTATAAACAAATCCTCTTTATTGGAATGTCACAATCTCACAAAAGAGGATTGGTTCACATGAAGGAAGAATTTGACTTAATATTTTTTCACATTCTTCTTTCATATGAACCTAACTCTTTTGTAAGAACATCACAATCTCACAGAAAGGATTGGTTCATACAAAAGAACAATTTGGACTTAGTTTTGTTTGAACATCTGAACATTACAAACCATAACTTTGTCAATATTTGGAGTTAACAGACAATCTATATATCAAAGAAAGGCATCAATGAGTACTAAAACCCTAAAATTCAGAGGCAAATTAAAACATAAAATTAAAAAATGTAAATTGATAGGATGACACTGCAACTTTAAGAAGCTGCAACTCTGTCAGTCTTTAGAGTTAAGGGACAATCTACTGAACATATCAAAAGAAAGGTCTCAATCAGTGGTACATGAGGAACACATAACAGCCCCTCACAAAGTTATTGGATATGCACAGCATTCTAAAATTGCCTCACAAATTTACAATGGTGTCAAATCCACAATGCAACTCTGATCATCATCAAAATGTACCGTGGGTGTATCTCCTCTTGGATCACAAAAATAGTAATTTTGACACATTAATGACAAACAATTTATAAGTTATTGCTAAAAATGAAATACAACTTTGACCATATACAATTAACCACCAGGAGTAAAGAGCCACAGTTAATATATTTTTCTTTGAAGCTGCCCCACCCCCAAAAACCTCTGGTCAGAGCCAGAATGGATGCTAATGCATTAATGTAACAAGGATACAGCAGTAATGTGTGGATTGTATAGTACAAACAGTGATGCACACACCCAGACACACATTAATCACCCTCCCAGGCCAGTCTGGTGGTGTAGAGGGCTGAGGCACTGCAATCTTAACTCTTACCATGCTGGCAACCCTGGGTTGAAAGCAACCTCAGGCCATTGGGGGCTGGCCAGGGAAAACAGACTGCGTCCGGAGGACAATTCTTCTCTCTCAAGGAGGGTGGGTGGTGGTGTCCTGGCACCAGCAACACCAGGCAGAGATGTGGTGTGCTACTGACAGGAGCCATGCAGAGGCATGGAGAAGAGACATCAGTGGGCTCTTGTAGATGTGGGTGGGTGCATGCACATCTGCCTGGGATGTCACTGAATGACTGACATCTCCTGGAGGAGGGGCTGGGCACAACAGAACAAGGAAAAGCACTGCACCAATGGTAAGTGATGGTGCACCTTGGGACCCCATGCCCACCACTGGACCCAACCCACACAGGTCCCAGTCCTCCTCCCTATCAAACTACTGCCTGGAGTAATTGGATTTCAAGGTGCACTGAATAGCTGAGGTGGTCATGCCCTGGGGGCGCAAGCCTGGGATTACTCCAGGTAGTGTCAGCCAGGTAGGAGCTATGGGAAGGGACCCAGGATGGAGGAGCTTCAGGTCAGGTGGGAGAAAGCCCAACAAGGGTGTTGTCTGAGAAATTCCACTGGGGCAGTGATAAGGAGGGAAAAGAACTGAAAAAAATAAGCACCCTCCCTCATTCTGCTCCATATGTTTAAATTCAGATATAGTCATGTGAGTTTCCTGCACAATGGCAGATATTACATATGGGCACTGGGTGCATCCCACCATACCTTTTAAATATCAGTTTGAAATTTTATTTTTTATTCATTAGTGCCCAGAAAGTCCCCCACTCTCTCTCTTTGTGATCGCTTTCTTGCTTCAGATAGAGCATGAGAGAGTGAGTGCAAGTGAGAGAGAGTTAGAGAGAGAGAGAGAGAGAAGTTGATGGAGGAGGCAATGCTGATAATGGTCTTAGTTAGCTCTTCCATCCACTGCACTGTAATTTGTAGCTCACACAAATCTTCCACTTTTGATGCTAGGGCAATGCATGAGATCTGTAAATCTGCAGCAGTATGCACATTTTGAAGTAAAACATAAACTGAAATTTATTTACTAAGCAGGAAGTCACTGTACCTTAGTACACAAAATCAGTCTGAGATTGAAACCACAGTATTATTCAATACTCATCAATGTATTTGCACATACTGCCTCAGTTCACCTCACCTCATGCATTTTTTTTAAACTGTACTACTTAAAATGGGTTTACCATTCCTCTCTTCAGTGGACATTTTCTTTATCTCTGCTTATACTGAACATTTTCTTCATCTCTGCCTGCTTGATGGCTGATGGCTCTGCAGCTCACAGCATTGGAAACTCTTTAATTTTGCTTTGAAGAAACTTATGGCTCAGTAAAGAAATTCTTCCGGACTCTTATTTGGCTGCTGCATTGGGAACCAACCATGACAACCTGCATTGGTAACTCAGACCATTATCAGCAATGCCCCCATCGCCTTCTCTCACTTTCCTTTCATGCTCTCTCTCTCTCTCTCTTACTCCTGCTCTCTCTCAAACCCATGCTCTATCATCAGCAAGAAAGCAGTCATGAATGAGAGAGAGAGAGAGAGAGAGACAGATCCTGCTGGGCATGCAAAGAATAAAAAGTTAGATTTCAAACTGACATTTAAAAAGGAAGGGGCTTGCACTCCAGTGCTTGTAAAATCCACCACTGTGCAGGAAACTCACATGACTGTATCTGAATTTAAACATATGGAGCAGAATGGGGAGGGTGCTTAATGTGTCTTTGTGTGTGATAAAGTCATGTGCTTGTTGCTTGCTGTTTGGCTGCCATTAGTTCAAGATGTGTTGGCAGAGAGCACAGTCAGGCACAACTCACCTGCTAGGCTCAAGGACCTCAGCCCTTTCAGCTGTTCTCTTTATCAGCTGAGGTATATAGATGTTGTTGGGCCTTAGCGATAACTAGAAGGAGAAAAAAAGGGAGATATTGTTGATGGGGACCTGAATATGCCAGATGTTAACTGGAGCACCTTTGCTGCAGGCACATCCAAAGCAGGGTCATTCTTGATGCCCTACAGGGCATGCCTCAGACAGCTAGTATTGGAACCCACTCGGGAGGGCAATCTTAGACCTGGTACTCTCAAATGGGGATGGAGAAAGAATCTCAGATTTAGAAGTGGGTAGCCATCTGGGAACAAGCGACCACCAAACAGTGTGGTTCACGATAAACACAGCCATACAATCAAGCCATACAAAAGCAAGAGTATTGGACTTTAGGAGGGCTGACTTTGGGAAAATGAGAGAGTGCCTCAGAAAAGCACTAGCAAACAGGCAAGAAGGAGGGGTGGAGGAACAATGGGGAGTAATCAAAACAGCCATCACAGAGGCAACAAGCCTTTGTGTAAAGCAAATCAATAAAACACAACAAAGGAAAAAACTGCTATGGTTCTCAAAAGAGGTGGCAGGGAAGGTTAAGGAGAAAAAGGATAGCATTCAGGAAATATAAGAAACACAGAAGGAGCAGGACAGAGAACTTTATCAGTTAAAGCAGAAAAGAGGCTGGGAAGGCAGTCAGAATAGCAAGGCCCAAACCGAGGAAAGGATAGCCAATTCTGTTAAGAAGGGGATAAGACCTTTTATAGGTACATTAGGAAAAAAGAAAGACCAAAGGAGGATACTGAGGGCTTAATAAAGGGAGGAATGTGGGTAGAGGGTGACAGTGAAAAAGCAGGGATACTGAATGAATATTTCTGCTCAGTATTCACAAAGGAAGAGGAGGGGGAGGTACCTAAACCAAACAAGAGAAACACTCTGAAGATGGGGTCGATACCAGTCCATTTACAGAAGAAAGGGTTCTGAAAGAACTAATAAAATTGAAGTTGGACAAAGCAATGGGGCCTGATGGGATTCACCCAAGAATTCTAAAAGAACTAAGGGTAGAACTAGTGACACCGCTGACTACTCTCTTTAACAAATCATGGGAGGATGGGGTGGTACCCGAGGACTGGAGGAGGGCAGATGTGATTCCTCTTCACAAAAGTGGGAGCAGGACAGAGGCAGGAAACTACAGACCAGTTAGTTTGACCTCAGTGGTAGGGAAAATGATGGAATCACTTCTGAAGGAAAGAATTGTTGAGTACCTAGAGGCCAGTGGGGCACAGGACCCAAGGCAGCATGGATTCACGATGGGAAGGTCATGTCAGATGAATCTAATAGATTTCTTTGACTGGGTGACCAAAGTAGTAGACCAGGGAGGGCTGTGGACATGGCCTACCTAGATTTTAGCAAGGCATTTGATACAGTCCCACACAAAAGATTAATACACAAGTTAGCCAGCCTTGGAGTGGGTCCCAAGGTGGTAGCCTGGATAAAAAATTGGCTAGACAACAGGACGCAAAGGGTAGTAGTAAATGGAGTACACAGTGAAGAAAGGAGGGTTACTAGTGGGGTACCGCAGGGTTCAGTACTAGGACCGGTCCTTTTTAATGTCTTTATAAGTGACATTGCAGAGGAACTGGAAGGAAAAGTATGTCTCTTTGCAGATGACACAAAGATCTGCAACAGGGTTGATACAAGATGGAGTGGAAAGGATGAGAAGGGACTTGGCAAGGTTGGAGGAATGGTCAAATGTATGGCAGCTCAGATTCAATGCAAAGAAGTGCAAGGTAATGCACATGGGAAACAAAAACCAGGAAGCAGTACACAATGGGGGTGAGATACTGACAACAGTAAAATGGAAAGGGACCTGGGGTAATTATATCAGATGACCTAAAGGTGGGCAAGCAATGTGAGAAGGCAGTAAGGAAGGCTGGGGGATACTGGGATGCATAGGAAGAGGCATCAATAGTAGAAAACAGGAAGTTGTTATCCCTCTGTACAGACAGTTGGTGAGACCCCATCTGGAGTACTGTGTGCAGTTCTGGAGACCCCATCTCCACAAAGACATAGACAGAGTGGAGGCTGTCCAGAGGAGGGCAACCAAAATGGTGCAGGGTCTGCACCAGAAGACATATGAAGAAAGACTAAAGGAGCTTAATATGTATACCCTTGAGGAAAGAAGGAGAGAGGGACATGATAGAAACTTTCAAGTACCTCAAGGAATCAACAAAGTCCAAGAGGGTAGCATCTTTCAGAAAAGAGATGTGCAAGAACAAGGGGCACAATTTGAAGATAGAGGGGGGATGGCTCAGAGGTAATGTGAGGAAGTATTTTTTCACAGAGAGGGTTGTGGATGCATGGAACAGCCTCCCTGAGGAGGTCATGGAGTCAAGAACAGTGGGGAATTCAAGAATGCATGGGACAGACATAAGGCAGTCCTAGTGGGGGGTAGGAGGAAGTAAGCTGTTGATTAACTAGGATCTGCAGCTTATCTGTTAGGTAGGAAAATGGGCAGACTAGTTGGACCAAGCGGTCCTTATCTGCCATCAGATTCTATGTTTCTATGTTTCCGTCATGCCTTTCGGGGCCTGTATCTCGGAAACAGTGCAAGATACAGACTTTTTCTCGGAAAAATGCTCAGACCCCTACAGGCGCTAAGTACAAGACTAGCCAGGAATGTCATAATTCATTTGCAATTTTCACTTTTTCTCTACATCGTATGGTTCCTGAGATATAAACAATTTAGTATTCCAAGTCCTCATTTTCTGTTCCGAGGCCCATTATTATGCATACATTCTTTGTATTCACTGTCTTTTTCAATGCAGTTTTTGAGGAAAAGAAGGATGTGCCCTTTCGTTACTGTGCCAGTTAGCATTTCCAGTTGCATTTCCGTTACCATTCACATCACCATTCCCGTGTACACCACCGTGTGCGTTACGGTTTGCATTTTCATTAGCGCTTCTGTTTGCGTTACTGTTATCATTTGCATTTCCATTACTGTTTATGTTTTCTTTTTTTTTTTTGTATCAGCCTGTGAAGTGCCATTTGCGTTTGTGGTCAACCTTCCATTTGCATGCGTTTTTCGTTTTGTATCATTGTCACTGTTACCATTACCATTGGCATTTCCAATCACGTTACCATGGCTGTGCGGCGTTAGGTTTGCGTTCCGTATGTACATACATTGCATTTCATTTCTGTTTCCTTTGGCATAACTGTTGCTGTTACTGTTACTGTTACCATTTACATTTCCAATTGCGGTACTGTGACTATCAGCGATAACAGTTGGCATTCCATACACACTTGCATTTTGTTTCTGTTTCCTTTGCCACTATTATTGCTGTACTGTTACCATTTGCATTTACAATTCCAGTACCGCGCCTGTACGTGTTATAGTTGCGTTCCACCTAGCTTCTGTTTGTCTTTCTGTTTCTGTTTCCTTTAGGCGTTGTTGCTACTGTTACCATTACCATTTGCATTTACAGTAGCGGTGTGCGTCGTGGTTTGCGTTTCTTTATGCGCCTGCATTTTGGTTTCCTTTTCTGTTTTCTTTGGTGTTATCGTTGCTGTTAATGTTACCATTTGCATTTCCAATTGCGGTACCATGATCGTGTGCATTACCAGTTGCGTTTTGTACATGCTTGCGTTAGCATCTCCATTTCCATCACTGTTCACTTTTGCGTCACTTTGTGCTTTCGTTTCTATTACCGTTTACTTTACCATTTCTGTTTGCTTTACCATGTGCATCACTGTTGCCGCTTGCATTTGCTTTGCAGTTCCTGTTACTATGTAACAAGACATCACGTGGTTGGGTCCCACGCTCCCTCCACTGCATTCCATTCACTATTTATTGTCCTCATTCTCAAAAAGAAGGGAAATTAGAGGCAAAAAACTCCATTTAATGCATCAGTTAGGGTTGTTCCACAGCAACAAAAGTGAGGAAATTCAGTGTTAGGGTTGAAAGCTCCTTGGACCCCAACTGGCATCGGGGTGCATGTTGGGGTTGTCAGTCCTAACTCTCCTCCATTCTCCTATACCTCTGCTTCTTTACACATGTGATGGGTGAGTTAGGGCCAGCCAGCCTGAGCGCCTGATGCCAGTTGGGGGGAAGGGCTGGGGGGTCCAAGGGGGACTTTCAACCCTAACACCGATTTTCCTCACTTTTGTCGCCAGGAACAACCCTAACTGATGCATTAAATGAGTTTTTAGACATATATATATATATATATATATGTATATATACACACACATACATACACTATATATACATATATATATATATATATATATACACATACTAACATACTAAAATGCCAGCAGAATAGGCCTAATGGTCTTTCGTGTCTGCTTTCGTTTGGTCAGCCCCACCCTGGGTGCTGACCTTGCTATCCTCTCGCCTTCTCTGGCTTCTCCCTTCCCAGTTCCGGATATTCTTGCTGCATTGGATTTTGCTTCCAGAACCCTTCCCTGTACCTGTCCCACCCCCTCTTGAACCCCTCCACTGTCTCTGCCTCCACCAGCCCCCTAGGCAGTGCATTCCATGGCTCCACCACCCTCTCAGTGAAGTAGCACCTCCTCCTTTCTCCCCTGAATCTTCCCCCCTCCAGCTTCCACCCATGCCCTCTAGTGGCCCCTTCCTCCTTCCTTGAAGCACCCTGACTGTTCCTCCCCTATTTACCCTCTTCATGTACCTGAAGACCTCTATCATGTCCCCCGTCCTTCTCTCTTCCAATGTGTACATATTTAGCTCTTGAGCCTCTCCTCATAGGTCCTGTCCCCAAGCCCCAAATCATTTTGGTTGCCCTCCTCTGGACCCTCTCCAGGAGGTTAATGTCCCCTTTAAGTGTGGCCTCCAAAACTGCACGCAGTACTCAGGTGCGGCCTCACCAAGCAGTTATACAGAGGGAGTATCACTTCCCTCCTTCTGGAGGTGATCCCCTAGCGATGCATCCCAGCATCCTGTTGGCCTTAGCTGCTGCCCTCTACAAGTCTCAGAGTTGTTCATCTTGACATCCACCACCACCCCAGGTCCCTCTCAGCCATCGAGACTTGTAGCATTTCCCCAGGGTGTACACTTGGCCTGGGTTTCTGGCCCCAGGTGGAGTACCTTGCATTTCCTGCATTGAACCTCAGCTTCCACTTTCTAGACCATCTTTCCAGAGCCTCCAGGTCCCCTGTAGGCCACCTCCCCTCCTCCCCATCCACCACCGCCCCAGTTTTGAGTCATCTGCAAAGAGACTCATCTCACTCCTGATTCCTGTCCTTATGTCAGATACATAGGCGTTGAACAGAAGGGGCCCAAGGACTGATCCCTGTGGGACCCCACTAATGACCCTCCTTGGGGATGAGACTATCCCACCAACTACGACCCTCTGGGTCCGGTCCTGGAGCCAATTGCCTATCCATCTGATCATCTGGTTCCCCACCCCCATTTCTCCAAGCTTATCCAACAGGCCCACGTGAGGAACAGAGTCAAATGCCTTGCTGAAGTCTAGAAAGAGGACGTCCACTGGTCTACCCAGGTCCAAGGCACTCATCACCCAGTCATAGAACTCCACCAGGTTTGTCTGACACGATTTCCCAGGATGAATCCATGCTGTCTATCGTCCAGGCACCCTGACTTATCCAGGTCCCCCAGCCTCTCCTTGACAATGCCCTCCATCACCTTGCCCACCACCGATGTCAGGCTGACAGGCCTGTAGTTCCCTGCCACCTCCCTTGATCCCCCTTGTGGATAGGCACTATGCGCCACCTTCCAGTCTTGGGGCACCCACCCTGTCCTCAGAGAGATGGTGAAAAGCTCTGCCAGGGGTTTCGCCAGGACATCTGCAAGTTCCTTCAGCACTCTGGGATGTAATTTATCCGGCCCCGGTGCTTTCTCCGTCTTAAGGGAGCTGAGGGCTTCCCTCACTCTCTCTGCTGTGATTTCCACTTCCGGTACCTCTTCTCCCTGCTTAGCCCTCCCCCACCTGCCAGTGATGCCTCCCCCTCTCCCCAGACCTGCCGATCGGTAAGGGTCCCCCCCTCCTCAGTATCTCTGTCTCCTCCCATGTATGATGCAGCACCCCCATTTTCCCTGGTGAAAACTGAGGTGAAGTACTCATTTAGTACCTCAGCCTGCTCCCCCGGGTCTTGTGCCCATCTCTCCCCTGATTTAATCCTGCTAATCTGCCCCTTCACCCTTCGTCTTTCCCCAATGTATCTAAAGAACCCTTGTTTCCTCTCCTAATTTCCCTGGCCAGGTTCTGCTCCTTCCTTGCCTTAGCTGCCCTCACCACTCTAGTGGCCCTTCTAGCCATCAGCTCATGCTCCCTCGATCCTTTCACTCCTTGAGCACTTGAATTGCTTATAGGCTGCTTTCTTTCCCGCACCACCTCCTGGACCTCCTGGTCCACCAACAGGGTTTTGGGCCCTACCGCATTTCGTCTTACTCTTGCACAGGTGCTGGTAGCATCCTGCACCCCTCTCCTGATGATTTCCCACCTACTATCAGCGTCCATGTCTGACCCAATCCCATCCAAATGCTCTAAGGATCCTTCCCATTTCCTTAAATCTGCCCCTGAAGTCGGTTACTTCTGTCTTTGCAGCCTTCTACCCCTCCTAGGTCCAGGCAGAACCAGACCGTGGCATGGTCACTCCCGCCAATGGGTCCCTTACCTCCAGGCCCCCAATCTGGTCACTGTCTGCCAGGACCACATCCAGTACCCGTGCCTCCCTGGTCGGTTCCCTCACCTGCTGAGTTAGGAACGCGTCTTGAAAGACATCCAACAACCTCTGTTCCCTGGTCACAGAGGATGTCATAATCTCCCAGTCTGTTCCTGGCATGTTTAAGTCCCCCAACACCACCACCGTTCCTCTGCCCAGTCTGCAGTGTCTCCTAACATCTGCCACCAGACTGTCCTCCAGCTCCTCCGCCAGGGCAGGGGGTCTATACACCACTCCTATTTTTACTCTCTTGCCCCCCCTTGTTATCAAGGTGACCCAAATCGCCTCCACGGTTCCCTCCGCCTCCTCTACTCCCCTATGCCAATGCAGTTTTGACTATCATTGCTACCCTCCTCCTCCTCCTTCCCTCCCTCCTGTCCTTCCTGAACATAGTGTAACCTCCAGGTTCAGGTCCCAGTCATGTCTTGCAGTGGCCCAAGTCTCAGTGACCGCTGCCACATCCACTGCTCCCTCAGTTAGCATTGCCTGGAGCTCAGGCATTTTATTGCCCAAGCTCCTGGCATTTAGCAGGACTACCTTCCACCCTTTCCCTATAGTTCCATTTCCCCTGCTCGTGTTCCCATGGGGATTCTGTTTTCCCTGGTCTGCACTTTGCCAGTTGGCCTTTTCCTGCAATCCTCCTGGTCCCCAGCGGGGTGGAGACAGAGTCCCTCCTTTATCGGCACCCCCTTGACAGCCTTTTCTCCCATCCCACCCCCCTTCACAAGTTTAAACCCCACTTTTCACCAATGAACCCCTCTATTTTCAACTTAAGGATTCCCTTCCCCTCCAAATTGAGATGTAGTCTATCTCTAGCATACAGCTCCTTATCCTCCCAGGTCTTCCCCCAATCCCCCATCAACCCATACCCTCTGGCCTCACACCACTCCCTGAGCCACTGGTTTATCTCCCTAATTTTCCTTTTGTGTTCCCCACTAGCCCTTGGCACTGGCAGGATTTCTGAGAAGGAAACTGTGCATCCTATGTCATGACAGACCCTGGCGAGCTCCCTGAATCTTGCCTGTATCTCTAGCTCGCTATTTCCCTCAATGTCATTTGTACCCAGGTGGACCAGTATGTCTGGGAAACCCCCACAATCCTTTGCCAGCTGATATACCTCATGCTTAGCCCTGTGCACCGTTAGTCCAGGGAAGCATCTTGTTCTAACTGGCCAGGCTTCTCCCTCCCTATCCCATTTGATACCCCTGATCATAGAATCCCCCAGCAGGAGCACTCTGACCACTCCTTTTCCTCCATTCCCCCCTTCCATGTCCCTCATCCTTTCTACAGGCCCCTCCACCCAGCTGGCTCCTTGTTCCTCCCCCTATCTGGGTGCCACATGCCACCCCCTCCTTATTTACCATGGCCACCCCTCCCTCCAATCCTATGCCTCTCCTCCTCCTGAGTATCCTCTGTCCTTGCTAATTCCCCCTCACTGCTCACAACTGGTCCTTCTCCCCATCTGCTAAACTAGCCTGGCTCATCCTCCCTTCCTTCCTGTCTCCATTTAGTTCCTCCTCCTTGCTCGTCGTGCTCCCTGGCCTAAACCCTCAGCTCTCTTTACTGAATCCTCCTTGTACTTCTGGTCCTTCTCCTTTACCTTTCCTCCCAACTGGTCCTTCTCTTGCTTTCCTCCCTCTTCCCCTGCCCTCCTGCTCTGATTCACTGCTCCCCCATTCTCCTGCATTCCAGGTCCCCCTGTTCTTCCTGCTATCTGGCCCCTGCTTCTGCCTCCCACTCCCACTCCCTTTCGTCTCTAACCACCTCTGTCGTGGCTACATCACCCCCCTCATCCTTGAGCAGAAGAAGAGAATTGAAGCGGTTGCTGAGTGTAAGGTCTGATCCACCTCCCCGCCTTGCTTCCTTCTGTCCAGCCCTGGCCATCTGCCTACTTCCCTGAGAATGTTGTCCCTCCGTCCCCCCTTTGTGAGGGTCCCCAGTTACCTGCCTGCTTCCTTGGTAGTGTCCTTTTGGACCCCCTCTGCCAGGGTCCCTATGTGACCCCTGAGTATTCTCCTGCACTTCTTTCCCTATGCCCCAACCCCCAGTGCTTGGTGCAACCCTGTGGGAGATTCCGGCCCCCTTCCCCAACCATACCACCCCCCTTCCCCCAGCTTTCTCCTAATCCCCGCAACCTCCTCCCTAAGCTGTGCTAGCTGGTAGCACACTGGGCAACCACCGAACTTCCAAGCCCAGTCCAGTATCATGGCTGCTCCACACCCTGTGCACCCCACCACCCTCCCAAAGATGCCGGCCCTAATGATGTGTGGTTCCATCCCCTTCCAAATAGGTTTCCTTGGGTGAGCCACCAGATTCCCTCTAGTCCAAGATACCCTACTGCCTAATCAGGTCACCCACTAATCTTAGAGACAGTCCACTGTACACCAGTAACCCTGTTACTAGGTGCAGTACAACACATTAAACTTATAGGAAATGAACAACTCCTAAGCTCCTCTCCCAGCCTTTAAATCCAACCCCAGTGGCTAGAACTACATGAGCTGCACCTGCAGCCTTTTCCTCAATTGCAGGGCAGGTGTTCCCCTATAAATTCGCAGACTTCTGGGGAGGGAGGGTGGGGGGCTGGTTCTGGGCAGACACCTGACTCGAGAGAGAGTGTATCAGCCCTGTGTCTCCCTCCAAGCCCAGCAGCCAAAGAACCAGGCCCAAGCAAATCTCCTACCAAATAGGTTTTAAATCAGAAGAAATAGGCCTCTACCAGTGCAGCCTGTTACACAGTGAAACATCCACAAAATGAGCCCCACTTACAGCCACTAAATCAGTTTACAAACATCCAGCAGTCCCAAAACAATACCCTGCTAGCCCTTAGAAATGAAAAGAAAAGAACTAACCTACCAAGTAAAATCCACAAGAACCCTGTGAAAACAACAGCAGCAGCTACTGTCCTGGAACACAACTGATCCTGTCCCCTTCCAGTTCTTTTATATATATATATATATATATATCATACTAGCCCAGTAGGGCCAGTATATTAGGCTGTGCAGCCACTTCTATGTTAAACTCAAAATTTTGCACTTTAATAACCTTGTAAGCCACACAAAAACAAGAGTATTGGACTTTAGGAAGGCTGACATTGGGAAAATGAGGAGGTACTCAGAAAAGCACCAGCAAATGGGCAAAGAAGAAGGTTGGAGGAACAATGGGGAATAACCAAAACAGCCATCACAGAGGCAACAAGCCTTTGTGTGAAGCAAATCAACAAAACAAAATGAAG
Source organism: Neoceratodus forsteri (assembly GCA_016271365.2). Classification (NCBI taxonomy): domain Eukaryota; kingdom Metazoa; phylum Chordata; order Ceratodontiformes; family Ceratodontidae; genus Neoceratodus; species Neoceratodus forsteri. Next base: position 945,496,034 of record CM057452.1, read on the forward strand.
GAAAAAAATAATATGGTTCTCAAAAGAGGTGGAAGGGAAGGTTAAGGAGAAAAGGATAGCATTCAGGAAATATAGGAAACACAGAAGTAGCAGGACAGAGAACTATATCAGTTAAAGCAGGAGGAGGCAGGGAAGACAGTCAGAATAGCAAAGCCACAAACTGAGGAAAAGATAGGCAGTTCTGTTAAGAAGGGGGATAAAACCTTTATAGGTACATTAGGAGTGAAGAAAGACCAAGGAGGGATACAGAGACTTAATAAAGGGAGGGACTGTGGGCAGAGGGTGACAGTGAAAAAGCAGGGATACTGAACAAATATTTCTGCTCAGTATTCACAACAAAAGAGGAGGGGTACCTAAACCAAACAAGAGAAACATTCTGAATAGGGGTCAATACCAGTCCATTCACAGAAGAAAGGGTTTGAAAGAACTCTTAAAACTGAGAGTGGACAAAGCAATGGCCCTGATGGGATTCACCCCAGAATTCTAAAGAACAAAGGGTAGAACTAGTAATGCCATTGACTACTCTCTTTAACAAACCATGGGAGGATGGGAGGACTGGAGGAAGGCAAATTTGATTCCACTTCACTAAAGTGGGAGCAGGGCAGAAGCAGAAAATTATAGACCAGTTAGTTTGACCTCAGTTGTAGGGAAAATTATGGAATCCCTTCTGAAGAAAAGAATTGTTGAGTACCTAGAGGCCAGTGGGGCACAGGACCCAAGACAGCATGGTTTCACAGCAGGAATGTCATGTCAGATGAACCTAATAGATTTCTTTGACTGGGTGACCAAAGTAGTAGATCAGGGGGGTGCTGTGGATATGGCCTACATAGATTTTAGCAACGCATTTCACACAGTCTCACACGAAAGATTAATATACAAGTTAACCAGCCTTGGAGTGGGTCCCAAGGTGATAGCCTGGATAAAAAACTGGCTGGACAGTGGACAACAGGACGCAAAGGGTAATAGTAAATGGAGTCCACAGTGAAGAAAGGAGGGTAACTAGCGGTTACCATGAGGGTTCAGTACTAGGGACCGGTCCTCTTTAATGTCTTTATAAGTGACATTGGAGAGCACCTGGAAGGAAAAATATGTCTCTTGCAGATGACACAAAGATCTGCAACAGGGATGATACACAAGGTGGGGTGGAAAGGATGAAAGGGACTTGGCAAGGTTGGAGGAATGATCAAATATATGGCAGCTCAGATTCAATGCAAAGAAGTGCAAGATAATGCATCTGGGAAACAAAAAACCAGGGGAGAAGTACACAATGGGGGGTGAGTTAATAACAATAACAAAAATCAAAAGAGACCTAGGAGTAATTATATCAGATGACCTAAAGGTGGGCTAGCAATGTGAGAAGGCAGTAAGGAGGGCTGGGGGAATACTGGAATGCATAGGGAAAGGCATCAACAGTAGAAAGCAAGAAGTTGTTATCCCTCTGTACAGACAGTTGGTGAGACCCCATCTTGAGTACTGTGTGCAATTCTGGAGACCCCATCTCCATAAAGACATAGACAGAGTGGAGGCTGTTCAGAGGAGGGCAACCAAAATGGTGCAGGGTCTGCACCAGAAGACATACGAGGAGAGACTAAAGCAGCTTAATATGTTTACCCTTGAGGAAAGGAGGGAGAGGGGGACATGATAGAAACTTTCAAGTATCTCAAGAGAATTAGCAAAGTACAAGAGGGTAGCATCTTTCAGAACAAGAGATGTGCAAGAACAAGGGGGCACAATTTGAAGCTAGAGGGGGGACAGCTCAGAGGCAATGTTAGAAAATTATTTTTTCACAGAGAGGATTGTGGATGCATAGAACAGCCTTCCTGAGGAGGTTATGGAGTCAGGAACAGTGGGAGAATTCAAGAATGCCTGGGACAGACATAAGGCAATTCTAGTGGGGGGTAGGAGGAAGTAAGCTGTTGATTAACTAGAATCTGCAGCTTATCCATCAGGTAGGGAAATGGGTAGACTAGATGGGCCAAGCAGTCCTTATCTGCCGTCAAATTCTATGTTTCTATGCAATCATTACTCCAATTCACCTAAAGGTTTGCATGTACAGTGCAGTACTATAGATCTCTAGATCTGGACAGTTTCATTCTGGTGGGATCTGCAGTTGGAGCTGAGGAACATGAAAAAGTGTGAAAATCTTCAGCTTTGTGAAATTCTTTGCTTGTCTCCACAGCCTTAATGGTTTGTCCGTCTGATCTAAAATTTATAGAGTATTTGCAGACTGGGTCAGGAAGTGCCTTTTGAAGGTTTGTACAAAATATTAATCTGTTCAAAAGTTATTAAAGTTTAAATGTTCCCATTATAGCCTATGGGAAAATATATGTCACTACAAACTGAACATGCTCAGAATCCGAACGGTCAAAATTTAATAACTTTTGAATGCATTATTATTTTTCACCAAACCAATGCTTGATTGTTCTGTAGGATACTCTCTTCTCTCCTGAAAATTTCAGCCCAAAACATGAATCCGTCCAAAAGTTATTAAAGTTTAAAGGTCCCATTTTATCCTAGGGGAAAAATATATGTGCACCCATGTTTCTTTGCCACTTCATAGCAAAAGAACAGATGGGGCTTTTGGGCTGAAATTTGCAGGGTCGCAAGCTCTTGTCCTATCAATGTATCTTTTGGTGGTTTGGTGCAACAGTTTTCACCAGTTCCATAGTTAAGGCTTTCTGAAAACACACAATTTCACATAGGATAACATTACGCTCCCATGGCGTCTGTCGGTGCCCATATCTCGAAACCGGTTCAAGATATAGATTTATCACTACTCACTGCTTAGTCCACCTTTGGAGTAAGCTTGTGTAGGGTTTTCCAAGTCATGATTATCACTGCAATGAAATCTTTTTCATAGTTGCTATAGTTACTGAGATATTGCCAAATTTGCATAACAAGGGTTTCTTTTCATGTCTCTAGGCCTGCAGTATGTCTCTGTACTTATCTGTAAGTGGGAATGCAGGGTGCAGAGGACCCATGCTCCCAGATATGCATATTAGTTTTGCGAAAGTACCAGGTAGTTTCACCAAAGTACTGGTATTTTCATGAAAGTATCAGGTAGTTTTGTGAATGCTCCCACATATGCATATTAGTTTAGCAAAAGTGCCAGGTGGTTTCTCAAAAGTACTGGTACTTTCGTGAAAGTACCAGATAGTTTTGCGAAAGCACCAGGTAGTTTCACAGAAGTACTGTTACTTTCACAAGAATACCAGGTAGTTTCAAGAAAAGCACAAGGCACAATAGTTTCACAAAAGTACTGGTACTTTTGCAAAAGTATCAGGTAGTTTCATGAAAGTACCAGGTAGTTTTGCAAAGTGCTAGTATTTTCATGAAAGTATCAGGGAGTAGTTTCTAAAGTACCATTGGTTGATATGGGAACTTTCAAAAAGTACTTTCATGAATGTTCCCCATGCAAATAATGGTACTTTCTTGAAAAATACTGACAGTTTCATGAAAAGTACAGCTGAAAACAAGCCCCAAACCACACATTTCTTTGACATGTCATAACTAAAATTGGTTAGGGCTTTTGGCTGAAATTTTCAGGGTGGCAAGCACTTGCCCCACAGATGTGCCTTTTGTTGGTTCGGTGAACAAATTTACAATGGTTCCATGGTAATGGAACTCTGAAGTTGTGCAATTTCCCATAGTATAACATTGTGCTGCCTTTTACACTTGTATCTTGAAAACAGTTCAAGATATCGACTTTTGCTACTCACCACTTATTCCACCTTTAGGATTAAGCATGTGTGGAGGTTTTCAAGTGATTACAACAGCAGCGGAATTTTTCCATACCTGCTTGAGTTACTGACATATTGCAAAATTTCTGTTACAAGGGTTCCTTTTCATGTCTCTATGCCTGCAGTATATCTCTGTACTTATGTGTAAATGGCAGGGCTGAGAGGGTCCGTGCTCCCACATACCATTATGCAAACCATTGGAGTGGGGGGCATGCTATTATGCAGTGCTGGGGGCCCTGCACTCCCATAGGGACATGAGGGTTCATTCCAATGTCTCTACAGTTATGAATGTATGGTAGTGCAGTGCCCGTAGGGCCCTACACTCTAAGAAATGGATAACATTACGTATTCATGGCAGTGTGAAGGGCGGGACCTGCACTCCCATAACCACATACGACTTACATTACACTTTCTCAAAAAGAAGGAAAATTCAAAGTTGGCCCTGTCAGCGCAGAGGTTGGATTTCTGCTTGGGACGCCAGCAACCTGGGTTTGGAAGTGGACTTGGGTCATTGGAGGTCCAGCTAGGGGAGAGTGGCTTGAGCTTCCCATGACAGCTCGCCCTTTCGGTGGGAAGGGGGGAGGCCAATGCCCACAACTTGTCTGACCCCGAGTGGAGGGTTTGGGTAATACAAGCCCCATAAGGGGAAAGGCAGCCAGATCATGCTGTGGACATCGGCACGTGCACCTTGACGTCATGGTCTACACAGCATGGGGAAGAAATGGAGGATAATGCCTGCCAGGACTAGAAAGATGGGCTACCTGGAGCATGCCTCCGATGTGCCTCCGCTCACTCTGCCACTTCGGGACCGACAAAACAGTGAGTAGCTCAGGGTGATGGCACTGTACCTTGTCCGAACCCGGGGGGGTAATCCGAGGATCTATGGGGACACGGAGGTGGATGTGGGTAGAGCAGGGAGGCAAGAGGATGACTCCTTGGTGGCTCCAAAGGGTCAGGGCTGGCAGGATAAGGGAAGAATAAATTGCAATTTAAAAAAAAAAAAAAAAAAGAAGGGAAATTCATTGCAAAACACTGTGGTAATGCACCATTAAGGCTGCAACATCAAAGTAGAAATTCAACCTTAGGGTTGACAAGGTAACACCACACCCCACTGTGCATGCAGGGACAGGCATGATGGATGTGTTTTATCGTTATGAATCCTAATGCTCACCCCATTCCATGAGTGACTTAAGATAGGTATAGTATAGAACAATGGGGTGAGCACTGGGGTTTAAAACACCAAAACACATCTGTCATGCCTGTTCATGCATGACCGGTGGAGATGTGGTATTACCCTTGTCATCCCTAAGGTTGAATTTTCCTACTTTTGATGTTGCAACTCTAATGGTGCATTAACGCAGTTTTTTGCTATGAACATATTTCTATATATATATATATATATATATATATATATATATATATATATAAAACATCATGGTCTGCATATGCAAATCACCACAGAATGTTATGCTGGTTCAACTTTAAGCAGAATTGCATGGTGCCGACAGGCCTCTCACACAGTTTGCAAAGGGTGCTAACAGATGACATAGACACGTGTTTCATCCTACCAGGACTCATCAGTATGCCTCGTCTGTTTGACACCCCAGTGGAATGAACCAGCTACCTAAGGCGGTCTGTCTGGGTTATGTTGTGGTGAACCCATTAAAACAAAAAACTATTTAAAAGACAAAGAACCTCTGTGTGCAAACACTGAGGCAAGGGTTACACAAAGGGCATTTGGCTGGGAAGCCAAGTTTCAAGAAAATACTAAATCACACATGCCCACACAATGCAAAGCATCATGGGCTGCATATGCAAATCACCACAGAATGTTATGCTGGTTCAACTTTAAGCAGAATTGCATGGTTCTGAAAGGCCTCTCATACAGTTTGCAAAGGGTGCTAACAGATGACATAGACACGTGTTTCGTCCTACCATTCTGTGGTGATTTGCATATGCAGCCTATGATGCTTTGCATTGTGTGGGCATGTGTGATTTAGTATTTTCTTGAAACTTGGCTTCCCAGCGAAATGCCCTTTGGTGTAACCCTTGCCTCAGTGTTTGCACACAGAGGTTCTTTGTCTTTTAAATAGTTTTTTGTTTTAATGGGTTCACCACAATATAACCCAGACAGACCGTCTTAGGGTAGCTGGTTCATTCCACTGGGGTGTCAAACAGACGAGGCATACTGATGAGTCCTGGTAGGATGAAACACGTTTCTATATCATCTGTTAGCACCCTTTGCAAACTGTGTGAGAGGCCTTTCGGCACCATGCAACTCTGCTTAAAGTTGAACCAGCATAACATTCTGTGGTGATTTGCATATGCAGCCCATGATGCTTTGCATTATGTGGGCATGTGTGATTTAGTATTTTCTTGAAACTTGGTTTCCCAGCCAAATGCCCTTTGGGGTAACCCTTGCCTCAGTGTTTGCACATTTGCACACAAAGGTTCTTTTGTCTTTATATATATATATATATATATATATATATGTGTGTGTGTATATATATATATATATATATATATATATATATATATATATATATATATTGTATATTATACTGGCACAGTCTCACCAGTATAGTTAGGGTTGAGTAAGCAGTTTAATGTTAAACCCCAAATTTTGTACCTTAATAACTTTGCAACCATTCAACAGATTTGCATGAAATTTGGAATGTACGTCTCAGTCGGACTTGCAATTTCCAGGCAACGAAGCACTGAAAAATGCAGTTTTTGCTTTTTTAGGCACATTTTTCCTGATTTTTGACCATCATGCTGTGACCACACCATTTTGTATTTTGATCTGCAATTTTCAGAGTAGAAAGAGGTTTGATAGAAGAACACTCCAGCATTCGTTTGGTGAAAAAATATTAATCCATTCCAAAGTAATTTAATTTTGAAGTTTCGGGTTCTGATCATGCTCAGTTCACGCCAAGATTTATATGTATGTTTTGCAAAAGGAGATTAGGCTCACGATCAAGGATTTTGTCAGCTCAAGAACAGGAATTTATAAAATCCCCATTTGTGAGAAAAAATTCCTTATTCGTGAGCCGTCATTTTGTTTTCATTTTTTCCCCCAAACAAAATGTCGTAGCTTTCCCCACGGGTGACTTCTTGCACAAATTAGGCATGGGTTTTGTTCAGGGTGATGCTCTCTACAAACCCATGCCTTTGGTTTTCTTCATTTTGGTCAACAAATGGCTGTTTTAGATTTAAAATTCTTCATTCGTGACTTGCTTCTGATCCTCATTCGCGAGGTGACAAAATCCCTGTTCGTGAGCAGATCCCTTTCGTGAGGTAGCAAAATCCTTGATTGTGACTTAGGGACCAGATGGTCCTATCACATGAACAAGGATCGGCTCATGAATGGGGAATTTGTCACCTTGTGAAAGGGGATTGGCTCGCAAAAGGGGATTTTTTCAGCTCGCAGAAGGGGATTGGGCTTTTGAATCCCCTTTCGTGAGCTGACAAAATCCCCTTTCGCAAAGTGTCTAAATCCCCTTTCGCAAGCCGATCCCCTTTCACAATCTGACAAAATCCTTACGTCATTTCACGACCAGGTGGCCCGTCTCACGAACAAGGGGTTGCAGGAAGTAGGCTGTTGGTTAACTAGAATCTGAAGCTTATCCAATAGGTAGGGAAATGGGCAGACTGGGTGGGCCAAGTGGTCCTTATCTGCCATCAAAGTCTATGTTTCTATGTTTCTGTGTTTCTATGAGTTTTCTGTTGGGGATTATGGATTATCACACACCTCGGAAGTGAGAAAAAGTCTCATAACACACACCTGCGCAGGCATCATTCTCTATATTATGACTTTCTGATGTCAGATAGTATTATGTGTTTTTGATGTCATTGATTCCCTATGGGAAAAAAGACACCCATGTATTACAAGGAAAATAATCCTATTGAGGGGGCTAATGAACTAATAAATCATAAGCCCAAATTGTGAGTGGCTTTACAAGCTCTTTAGTTTCCTGAGATATCACTATTTCATGAGTACATGTAGCACATTTCTAGCATTTGTTTTATATGGTACTTTACTTTTCAAAAAAATGGCTTAATTTTAATGTTTTTAGAGAGTTTAAAAGTTTCCAGCAATGAAAAACATAAGATTGTTAAGTATTAATGAGGTGCTGTTTGTTTGTATGGTTTCTTATTGGCAGGCTATAGTCATGGATTCAATAATTTGATTGTTGCTATGGCTGTGCCTGAGTTAGTGAAAGAAAAACAGATTTCATCAACTTCATTGTGTTTGTAGTTACAGGGCGATTTCATTTCATTTTCCTTTTATTTTGTTGTTTAGGTAAGTACACTGGAATGCAATTCCATTTACAGGTATGACCTGAGGTCAGATTCAGAGGTTATTTCAACAAACGGTAATGAATAGGGACTCCTAAGTTCTATGTCAGCTAAACAGCCAGCAGTCTGGTACAACTGTACAGTGATAGGTAGGGACAATAAAGTTCCACTTCAATTAAACAATGCAGTAATTTGGTACAAGGTATTAAAAACATTAACATTTAGATTGTTCAATCAGGTAGGTTAATAATGGTGAGGAAAAAGCATTGTAAGTAGGCAGATACCTGATGTGAGTGGGTATTTCATTCCAGATGATGCAGAATGAACAACAGTTAATTGGCTACTTAAAGTACGTCCTGAATGGTACATTTAAAAGATGTTGGTCTTTTGAGAAACACGAGTTGAAGCTTGGTAAATGGTTCATAAAAGACTTAGACAGAGTACATGGGGTTCCTGCCTACTGAATCCTGTAAACAAGTCAGAACAAGAATAGCATGTAGTTCAAGGGGACATGAAGCCAACCCAGTCTTCCAAGTGTCTTACAATGATGTATTATACTTGGAGCTGTTAATGCAAATCTTCCTATCCTGTGAAGTAAGACTGCCTTCTTAGACAATATATTTGTCAGGGCAATGTCAGCAATGTTGCAGTGTAGTTTACTAGTGGCATACCGGGTCAATACCGTGCATGTAAGATGGCTGTACATACAGTGCTTGAAATCACAACAACAGGGCTAGAATAGCAAAAGGGATTTATTGTTTCCACTGTCGCTGCACAGTGATGGAAGAAGGGGAGAAGTTGCTGTGTGCTGGGTGCCTGGTCGAGCCACTCCCATGGTGGAGTGGCTAGTATACCAGCACATGGTGCAGTTGGGAGACCTGGGACCATGGTTCAGTTCCCTTCCCCCAGTCTCCCCTGCAGCAACGTTTGTCAGTATGTTTTTTTTTTTAAATAAAACTTCCCCCCCTCCCGAGTTTGTACCCCATCCTCGAAGTCCACCCCCCCAAGTTTGTTATGTAAGTCCTAGGTGGGTGGGAGGTGTGTGGGGTGAAGCTCCCTGCAAAAAAAACATACAGATCCACTTTTTGCAATGGGCGTAGTGCACAGAACAGCTTAGTGTTTTGCCCAATTCTGTTTTTGTACTGTGCTGTTTCACAGTGGCATTTTCAGCCGTGTGGTTCTGGCATATGGCGGTATGACCCCGTGCCAAGTAGTGGTAATAGCTGTTGGTTAACATTCTCAATTCTGGTCTCAGGTATTAGAAAATTGCAAATTCTAGTGACAATTTTTGCACAAATTTTCCACGTGACTACTTCCATGTAAATAAACGATAAATTAAAGCCCCTAATATATTTAAAAAGAAGAAACATTTTCATACTTAGGCCCATCCAGTGCCACCATATTTAGACTATTACCATGGTCTCTCAACCTGGAATGAGTCCCAGAGACCATTGTCTTAGTTGTTGAAAGGTTAAGCAACATATTGTTCCTACATAGCCAGGTCTGTATTAAACCCAATTCTCTTGTCAAAACAATTACAGCTCAGTAGCTGATCATCCATCACAGTATATAGCAGCATCATCTGCATAAAGTTTCAGGTTTGCTTTGTTTACAACTGTCATTATTGGGTCAACAAACAAGGAGAATAAGATAGGTCTGAGAACTTTTGAAGTTGTTTCTGAAGATTAGTGGCTTCTCTGTCAAATTGTATGTTGTGGTAAGGTAGATTACTGTAGTTCTACTAAGTTTCAAGACATGTTTCTCAGTTTAAAAATATTTTTTTCTGCTTCATAAGCAGTGCATTAGGAGAGTAAAGGGTAGTCACCTAAGGCTCCCCTCTGCCTTCAACTTTGCACCTGAGGCACTTAGAGGGAGGACCTGTGAACGGGAAGCAGTCTCAGTTTTTTCCCAGATCTATTTCATTTCTGTTTTGGAAAAAGTGCATTATGGATAGCAGAGGCTAGAGCTACTTAAAAGTTCACCTCCCCATTCAGTTTGCACATGAGAAATGTAAAATGGAGGGACCTGTGAACTAGGAAAGTAGTCTGAGTTTTTTCCAGATCCATTTTGTTTCTACTTTCAGAAGCAATGCATTAGGGAGAGCAGAGGGGTAGAGCCAGCTAAAGCGAGGTTTAGTGGGGAGCAAGTCAGTTGCAGGGAATGTGGGGTGCTCTTCTTTAGGCTTACGCTCTGGGGGAAGAGGGTCACAGCCTCTTATGCAGGAACTTTGTGGAGCTCCATGCTCAGCTGATAGCAGTGAGGGAAGAGATATCTCTCCTGCTGCACCGGCTCAGCTGGAGCCCACACTCCCACTCCCACTCCCCCCAGAGGCCCACTGGTCTGGGGGGAGAGTAGTGGAGTGGGTGAGGGGGGAATGTATCAGGGCCACTCACAATGAGGTCAACCAACCCCACACCATCCCAACTGCAAACTGCTTTGCACCTCTGGAGGACACTAAGGTACCTAACTCCACCGGGGAGACTGGGTCAGTCAGGGGAAATGGGAGTGATGACCTGCTGGCACCCAGGGTGCTAGTTAGAAAAAGGAAGCTAGAAAAGCCTTAGTGGTCAGGGATTCTATGATCAGGGGAGTTTAGATGGTAGTGATTGGGTGAGGAGGGATGGGGATTGTCGGGTGCCTTCCTGGGACATCAGCCATCTGGAACATAAACAGAATAGGGAGAATAGCAGAGAGAGATAGAGGGAGGAGCTGGGAGTACAGGTACCCATTGGTACCAATGATCTGATGAACTAGCCTAAGGAGCAAGTGAATTTTCAAGGGTTGGGGAAAGATTGCAGACACACTGAGCCTTACTGGCCTTTTCCAAAATCTTCCTTGTGTAGAGTGAGGTGGAGGGAAATATAGAGTAAGGAGGGAGGAGATAGCAGAATTAAATGGGTTGTTAATGGGATGGTGTCAGGAGAAGTGTACTACGTCTTGGGGGACTGAGGTAACTTCTGGGATAGAAGGCTCTTCAAAGGTACCACCCTTCAACTGACAAAAGAGGTGATCAGCAAGCTGGAGCAGATGTCTGACATCTACATTAGACAGTTAAACTGACTGCTGGAGACACTGAGGCTAGGAGAACCATGGTGAAGGAAGGGAGGAGAACCTATGTAGTGCTCCCCCATGCTGGGAACTGGTAGCGATAAGGCAGGTAAAAATAAGGTTGAAGTTAAAAAAGGAATAGTGGAAGAAGGGGGAGAAGACTTCAATATCTGCAATCATTAGGAAAAATAAAGGTAAAGAGATTACGAAGCAATGCATGTATGATCACACAACAGCAACAGAGGATCTGGAGCTAGCTGGAAGGTGGTCTACTTTAGTGCCAGGAATCTGGTTAATAAAATCAGTGCATTCCAGGCATTGGTGGTAGACACTGAGGTGGACCTCATAGCCATCACAGAAACTTGGGCCACAGAGAATAATGAATGGGATTTGTTAGTCCCAGGTTATACAATATTTAGACAGGATAGAAGGAAAGACAAAGGGGGGAATAGCCCTATATACAGGGGGAGCATTGAGGCTGTGGAGAAGGGACACATCAGGGGATGCAAAGGGGAAACAGAGTGCCACAGGGTTCACCTCACGTAACCTTCAAGCAACAAAATATGGGTGTGGATGATCTATAGATCACCAGGACAAGGAAGAGAAGAGAGAGAGAGAGAGAGAGATAGGCTGTTGGAAATGAGCTGAAAAGGGGAGTGAGGAAGGGGAGTGGTGGTCATGGGTGATCTGAATCTGTGGGATATCGATTGGGACATTCCAATGGCCAACTGCACCAGAGATCAAGCCCTGTTGGACACATTGAAGGACCTGCCTGCTGGTGCAGCTGGTTATGGAATACACTAGACAGGTGGCCATTCCTGACTTGGTGCTCACCAACTCAGAGATGGTGAGTGTAGTGAGGGTAGGGGAGCCACTAGTGTCCAACAATCATAACTTCATTTGGTTCAGGCTGGCCCTAGGGACCAGAATGCCCCTATCAAAACCAAAGTCACAGATTTCAGAAGAACAGACTTCAACTGCAAAAGGAAGCTGGTCCAACACAAACTGATGAGGGTGAACATCATTGGAGGTTTAGAGAAAAGACGGGGTAATCAAGTGAACCATTCTCGAGGCAACAATGTCATGCACAAGAATTATTATGAAATGAAACAGGTGCAAGGGGCAAATATTGTTCTCAGAAAGGATCACAGAAGCAGTGAAGGACATGAATAAAAGGCTTTTACCAAGTTCAACGAAAAGCAGGGTTAGGAGGAACGAGGAGAATACCAAATAAAAACTAGGGAAGCAAAGAGGATGGTCAGGGAGACAAAGACAGACATGGAACTGCATATTGCAGAGGGGATCTAGAGTGGGGAAAAATAATTCTTCAGATATAGTAAGGAAAAAGGAAGCAGGGAGGGGCATTGTTAGGATACAAGAGAGGAGGGCACTAGAGGAAGATGAATGAAAGGCAGCCAATTACTTCTGCTCTGTCTTCACAAGGAAGACAGTGTCCCCTGCCTGAAAGTGACATCAAGGTGGCTGTCAGGAAGATTCCTGAAATGAGGCAGCCTGTATTTATCAGAGAAAGGTTCCAAAAAGGAATTGAAGCCCTAAACGTACAGTAGATATAGCCCCAGGGCTGGATGGGTGCACCCAATGGTGCTCAAAGAATTGGTCACAGAACTGTCTGGGTTCCATGTGATAATGGCTAGTGCCAAACGGCGACCTACATTATCGCAACGTTAGGGTGGCGAAAACAATTTTGCCACCCTGACATCCTCAGCACACAGAGGAACAGTGCCGGAGACTTGTTTCTATTGATTTCTGTTGGGGGGCTTTGCACCCCCACACTGCCCCACACAGGGCTTTTGCTCTCAGTACTTCTACTAAAGGATTCCTCAACCCAGGTGAGTGTATGTCGGGGGGCAAAGCAAAACAAACAAGTTTCGGGCCAGGTGCAACAAAATGCAGTAGTACCCAGACCCAGACCTGAACCTGGTACCCACGCACTCCAAGTGGAGGCCAACCCCAATGCCATGGCGCGAGCTTGCAGCCAACCACAGCACCACCCCTACATCCCTCTGCCCCTCCGTGGCCACACTCACCGTGCTCGCCCCCTGCACGTGTACATATAGTGATATCCTGTTGCTGCAGTTGCCCACCTCACCACATCCGGCCACCCCTTCCCCCCATTGCCATTCAGATGTTCGCCCACATCATGTCGCCATTTCGGATGGTGCCTTAATTCAGGTGCCAATGTCACAGGCTACCACTGGCTGAACACCTAGCATGACTATTCAATAGCTCAATTCAGACTGTGGGAGTTCAGAAGACTGGAGGGTACTGGAAATAGTCCCATAACATGGTAGGGGGGGTAAGGGGCAACCAGGGAATTACAGACCTCTCAGCCTTACCTCTGTATGGGGTAAACTGATGGAGAAACTGATCAAAAAGGACCCTGTGGACTACCTGGACAGCAGTGCTCGACAGGATAGTAAACAGCATGGATCTGTGTCAGGGAAGTTTTGTTAGCCCAACCTGTTAGCTTTCTTTGACTGGGTAACAAAAGTAGTAGATAACATCCACACTGTGGATTTCTTCTATTTCTATTTCAGCAATGCTTTTGACTCGGTGCTACACAGAAAATTTCTGAAGAAGCTGAAGGATCTGAACATGGCTAGGGACATAGACATATGAGTAGGAATCTGGTTGAAGGAGAGACAGCAGACGGTGGTGGTAAATGGGGTCAAATCATGAAAGATTAAGGTCATGAGCTGGGTACCACAGGGACCTGTCCTGGGTCCTGTCCTCTTCAATATGTTCAAGGAGAGGGCATCCGGGCAAGTTGTGTCTTTGCAGATGACATGAAGCTCTGTGGTAGGGTAGATAGTGACAAAGCAATCAGAGAAATGCAGATGAATCTACAAAGGCAAGAGAAATGGTCTAAGGTTTGACAGTTGAAATTCAGTGCCAAAGAAATGCAAGGTTATGCACATAGGGAAAAAAATCAGGACAGAGTATTGGGATGAGTTTAACTGAGCACTACAGTAGAGGAAAGGCACCTGGGAGTCATCATTAGTGACTGCTTAAACAATCAAGCCATTATAACAAGGTCTATAGTAAGGCCATTAGGATGCTGAGGTGTATCAAAAGGGGTATTGCCAGCAGGAAGAAGGAAGCATTACCTCTATACAGGTCACTGGTGAAGCTGCACCTGGGATACTGTACTCAGTTCTGGAGTCCTCACCTAAGTAAGGACAGGGCCAGGATGGAGCTGGTGCAATGCAGGGTGACCATCTGACCAAGATGATTAAGTGCCAACAGGGCAGATCACATGAAGACCATCTCAAAACATTGGACATCTACTAACTGGATACTGGAGGGGAGGGGGTATGATAGAGACCTTCATGTTCCTAAAGGGAATAAACAAGGTGAATTGTGGGAACTTTTCAGAAGGAGTATTTATTTATTTGTTTATTTATTTCAAAATTTTCACCAGGGAAGACATACTGAGCTGATAACAGTTCATTTCTATATGTGTCCTTGGGGGAGGGGAAGGATAATGAAGAAATCAAGAACAAAAAAAATTACATAATAGGTAGAATGGGAACTAAGCATCGTAACTAAGCATTATACATAGGCAATTTACAAAAGGATGAGGAAAAGTGAACTATGCAGTGAGGAACTGGAGGGAAATAACAGCATTAGGGAGTGCCATTCAACATATACAATTCAAAACTGCTGAAGTTTTGAAGGGTTAACAGAAGGTGCAAGGATAGACATTATAGAGAGTGTGAAGGGGGCTAGTTATGTGTAGCACAGGGAGAAAGGGAGAGGAGGAAGGGGGTAATGGGTTGTGAGTAGCAGATCAGGGAAAGGTATCAGGACACAGTTGCAGGAGTGAGAAGTGAAATTGTGGAGAAGTGAGGAGAGTGAGTGTTGGGAAGAGGCAGAGCAGATGGAAAGGGGGAGGGAATTCCATAGCTTGGGGAAGTGGTAGGAGAAAGCAGCCAGGCCAGCAAAGGCTTTCCTTGAGGGGAGTGAAAGAGAAAAATAGCTTGAGTTGCAAGGAGTGTGGGGGGGGTGGAAAGGAGAAAGGTAAGATAGGAGGGGAGGGAGCCTAGCCAGTATTTAGAGATGAAGGAGGCACAATGAGCGAGGCATCTGGCTTCAAGGGAGGGGAGGGAGGAGTACAGGGAGCAATGGTGGGTGTGCAATGTACAATCCAGAGCAAAGAGAAAGAAGGAGTGAAAGGGAGGGTCCAGTCTGGCTAGGGTGGACTTGGGATCAGTGCTATAGACTATGTCACCACAGTCAAAGATAGGGAGCATCATTTTCAAGAGAATAGCTCAGCAAACAGGAAGTGGAATGCAGCCTTTATTCCAGTACAGTGCACTGAGTTTGGGGTGTAGTTTTTTTGTGGATGGCATCCACATGCACAGAGAAGTCAAGATACCAGTTGAGCCAGACCCTAAGGTACTTAAATGAGGGAGCATCTTCGATTTCAGCACCATCTAGGGTGTGGAAGGAGGGAGGAGGTTGGCCAGCAAGCTTGTGCCTAGTCCCAAAGGTCATGAATACCATTTTCTTGGCATTGAGGGACAGCTGATTTGCCAGGAACTATTGCTGAATGTTATTTAAATCCAGTTGAAGTCTGTCCATAAGGTCCGAGGGGGACAAGCCAGAGGCAAATAGTACCATATTGTCTGCAGTATATGAATAGATGTAGAGGATCAGGTGGGGGAGATCAATCAGGAAGACTGAGAAAAGAACTGAGCAAAGGATGAACCCTTGGGGGACACTGGAGCTGATAGGAAGATGGAGAGATAGGGAATCTCCAGTCCAAACAGTTTGAGACATTCTCTTAAAGTAGGAAAGGAACCAGCTAATTTAGGAGTCAGAGAGCCCCACTGCCTTATGCTTATCTGGGGGAAGGGGGAGGGCAACAGTGTCAAAGACTTTAAAAAAGTCAGCAAAAGTGGCTGAGGTGATCTTGCCCTGATCCATGCCAGGGAGAATGGAGTCAGTAAGCCGAAGCAGGGAGGAGGAGGTTGAGTGGAATTTCTGGAAGCTAGACAGGAAAGGGGTGAAGAAAGAGGATGAATCAAGGAAGGGGAAGAGCTCAAATAGCACAAGGTATTCCTGGATTTTTGCCAAACTGGGGAGCAAGAAGATAGGGTGGTAGTTGCCAGGAGAGGATGAGTCATCTCCTTTGGGAAGGGGTATGACAGTGGTCTGTTTCCAAGAGTAAGGGACAGAGGCAAGGGAGAAAGAGAGGTTGAGAAGGGAGGTAACAGGTAGAACAATGAGAGGGGCGGAAGATGGAGGAACTTTGGGGTCAAGATCATCTGGGCTTCTACCTTTGAGAGGGTTAAGAGCCAAGATAGCCATAAGGGAAGCAGCAGGAAAGACAGAAGAGAAGATGAAGGGGTGATAGAGGAAGGATGGGGAAGGGGAAGGGGGAGAGAAGGAAGGAGGCACAGGAGGTGAAAAATCTACCCTCTGTGTCGTTATACAGATTGTATGTATCCTACTCTTGTCCGTAATTTTTTTCTCCTAAAATGTTATGTACAAGCATTTGCTCATTTGTACTGTCTAAGCATTTTCAATTTATGTATGTGGGTCTCGGCCCCCAGGTCACAACTGGAATCGAACATGTTGCTCAGTATGCTTTCCTGGTAAAACCCGTAAAAAAATAAATAAATTAGTTGAATGTTGAGGCTACAGAGAAGGGGTCAGAAATAAGAGTGTCACCCACCTTGAGGACAGGGTGGGAGGCTGCATTTGGGGAGAAGAAGACATGGATAACCTTAAGAACTTTGAGGGTGATTCAAGTTGTTCAGGAATGTGGAAGCAAAGTATTCAAACTTGCGTGCCTCGTGGCTCTGATATAGGCACAAGGGCGGACTGATGCCTGAGTAGGTCAGCAGGGCAGCCAGAAGACTTGTTTGTCCTCCAGGCAAGGTTATATGCATCATTGAAGCAGGCCAGCAATTAAGCTTGGTCCATGGAGGTGGTAACCATGGACCCTGTTTTTTTGAGGGGGACATGAAGATCCCAAATTGACAGGAATTTAGTGATGAAATAATGGAGGGCAGTATTGATGTTACTGACAGAAAAGATGGGAGACCAGTCAGTAGCTACCAGGTTGGCATGGTGAGTAGAGAAGTCCAGCAACCATTAGGACTGGATCTGGAGGAATTTGTGGGGGGCTTTGGGAAGGTGCATTTTACGTACACAATAGACAATATGGTGGTCACTGAGGGCATTGGGAAGAGGCCGGCATCAACGATACGATGGGGGGGAAGAGGTAATAACCTATTTCACTAAGGAGTGGTTGAGAGATTTAGGATTCTATCAAGTTGGGTCGGACATCATTTGGGTAAGTTGGAGGGACTTAATGTTTTGGCAAAATTTAGTTAGTGATGAGTAAAGCCAGTTAAGTTTAAAGTTGCCAAGGTGAGTAGCTCACCAGATGAGGCATGTGAGGAGACTGTGATAAGTAGCTCGGAGATTGAGGGAGGGGACAGATCAGGGCAGCAATAGACTCCAGCCACAAACATAGGGACAGAGAAAGGGAGAGAGAGTTTGGAGAAGAGTTGCTTGAAGGCAGAGGGGGCAGTGACATAGAGTACAGGCTCCAAATGGATTTTAGAGTTTAATGGTAACTCCACCACCCCTCTTAATGCCATTCTGTCAGGTGAGCATGTACCCAGGGATGGCGACTGCAGTATCAGGGATCTCTCGCAATAAGCAGCACATCAGGTTTGAGATTAACCATAAGTGGTTGCAACTAATCACTCTTTGGGAGGCGACTTTGGGTTTTGATATGTGCCACTCTCAGTCCTTTGGGTAGATGAGTGGGAGAAGAGTATGCAAGGCTAGGACTGGGCTCAGTATCACCTGCCACTAAAAGCTGCAGAGGGACAAGGAGCTTGAAAGAGCCTAAGAGATTTTGTGAGGCAGGTGGGGGGGTGCGGGGGGCAGTGGGGAAGGAGGGAAGAAGAGATTTGAGACCTTCAAGATGAAGCCAAGATGAAGGGAGGAGGTAGCTCCCAGGAAGCCAGGGAGAATAGGAGAGAGAGGGAAGGCTGGAGGAGGGGAGGGTGGGAGAAAGGGATTGAGATGAAGGGGAAAGAAGGAAAGCCAGTTGGAAGGAGGGAAGCTAGGGAAAACAGGAGGGGAAAGAGGGAAAGGGTAACAAGAAACATGGTAAAAAGACAGTAAGGAGTGATATCTCAGAACTTATTAGTAAATAGGAGGGTTAGGGAGCTAGTAAGGGAGCTAAGCGTGAGCAGCTCAGAGAGAAAGAAAATAGAAGAACCCAATATAGGGTGTCCACACAACTGCCTAGATATATGGGGAAGGGGAAGAGTGAGAGTAGCATGAAAGGAAAAGACAAGGAGGAATACACAGAAAAAAGGACTGGGGTATGCACAAGCCGCTAGGGAGCTGAGTGTGAGTAGCACAGAAAGAAAAGTAGGGAACCCGATATAGGAAATCAGGAAACAGGTAGAGAAATAGAGAGCAACAAATTCCTTTTACATATATGTGCATAACACGGTTAACAGGAGCGATACAGACTTCAGAACAGAGACAGGCAAGAAGGGACTAGAAAACTGTGGCAACAATAACCTACACAGCAATATAATAGTTCTATACAGCACTGGTGTGTCCGTACATTTACTAAGATAAATCGAGTCCTGTGGAAGAGTGGTGCAGAGTGGCTGGCAGACCGACAGACTACCAGCAGACTCTGGTAGACTCAAGGCAGACAACTATGCTGTCCTTAGCACATAGTCCTTTGCACAGACTGGCCACTTGCTAAGACTGCAGTGAAATAGAGTAAGCACCCCTCCAATTAGCTGGAGAGGCTAGCTCGGGGAGGGAATGCTGTTCTGTAGTTCATGGTGATTCAAGATGATCGATGGGTGAGAAGGGTGGTTGAGCTGCATGGGAAGCTCATGATCCCTTAGAGTGGCATCCTGGTGAGTGCTGCAGTCCTGGAGTGACTCTGCTCTTTTTTTCCATGTCTGTCAGCCTGGGGAAAGCAAGGGCTGCCAGGTCCCACCTTATCAGTTTTCTGACTGACTGGGGAGGCTATCTGGGAGAGAGAAAGCTGTTCTGGAGACCCTGGTGGTCTGAGCTAATTGGTGGGGAGGGGTTGAGCTGCATGGTAAGCCCCCTCATGGCTCCTTAGAGTGGCGTTCTGGTGATTGCCATGGTCCTGGAATGGCTCTGCTCTTTGTTTCCATGTCTGTGAGCCTGGGAAAAGCAAGTGCTGCCAGATCCCACCTCCTCAGCCCTCCGATTAGCTGGGGAGCCTAACCAGGAGAGGGAATGCTATTCTAGAGCCCCTAGAGGTCCAATGCTATTGGTGGGGGGGAGGGGGTTGAGCTGTACAGGAAGCCCCCTCCTGACCCCTTAGAGTAGCGTTCTGGCAAGTGCTATAGTCCAGGAGCAGCTCTACTCTTTGCTTCCATGTCTGTGAGCCAGAGAAAAGCAAGGGCTGCTAGATCCCACCTCCTCAGGCCTCCAATTGACTAGGGAGGCTAGCTGGGGGAGGGAATCCTGTTCTATAGTCCCTGGTGCTCTGAGGGGATCGGTTAGGAAAGGGGGAGGTTGAGCTGCATGGGAACCCCCTCCTGACCCCTTAGAATGGTGTTCTGGCAAGTATAGGGTTAAGGACCTGCGGTTATGAGTGTTGACTGGCATGGAGAAGGTTTAAGATGGATGTGAGAAAGTACTATTTTACTGAAAGGGTGGTGGAGCCAAGGAACAGTTTGCCAGTCGAGGTGGTGGGCACCAAGACTGTAAATGGGATCAAGTTTGATTGGATAGCGGAAAGGGTTTTGGTGGTTGCTCAGATCGATTGCAGAAGGAAGGAAAGCAGGGAATGGATTCTGGGTGTGGAGGAAAAAGCACACTAAATGAATAAAAAAAGGCAGGATGAAACCTCATATGGACAATAGATCCCGTGCAAAGAGGAACTCTGGGCACACTAGATGAACTTTTCAGTCTTTTCTGCCATCATTGTCTATGTTTCTATGTGTTTGAAAGTTTGTGTTAATTGTGATTGTAACATGGCAATTAATATTCGTTGAAATGATGATAGTTAATTGGTTGAACTGGCACATGTGATCGGCATCCAGTGGATTAATTCCTAGTAATGCCTGCTGGTGCAGTACCATGTAAAACCATAGTGATACTCGATTGCAATTTTCCACAATGCACTGCCAGCAATTGACTAAATGATTGTTTCCCACCCACACACTCACCCGAAGGACGCTGTAGTCTGTTGTCACCATTCAGTGTCTCACGGCCATCTAACTGTCAAACCGCATACCAGAGAAAGATAGTAAGAATTCCTAAAGGAAAACCAGAGCAAACAAGCAACCAAGCATGGCACAGACCAATCAAAGCTGTAAAAGAAATATACTTCCCTGCTTGTCCTTCCTTGACTGGCTGAAAACACAGAAAGAAATACATTACCGACATTTTTTGTGTTCCTTAACTATTAATTACCATATTACAAAGTGCACTGTAGAGTTGTTTTGTTGCATTTCTAGGTAATACAAACTCCATTTAATGTGTAGTTTATCTGTTTTGTTTACGTTTCTGGGTACTAGAAAATTCACTTTCTGCCGTAGTGGACAAAGAAGCTGCAAAGGTTCAGTGTTATTAAAATGTAGGCTGTTTATGTTTTACCTGAAGTTCATAATAGTGATGTTTGAAATTTCACATGGCAAATACTGGCAGTGTGTGCATGCAAATGACCTTGGATTTTAATTCCAGAAATCATTGCAGTGTGTAGAAATTCACTGTATACGAGATTAGCGAGCAGCATCAACAGAGTAAAACTAATAATTGCAAAAGTCTAAAAAGTGTTGTAAATGTTTGAAACCCATAGTAAAATAATGAGGCATGTTTTGTTTTCAGGCAAAAATGTTAATTACAATATAAATACATGTGGTTCCAATGAAAAATCACGTGTTATTATCAAGCCATTATTCCTATAAATGCAATATAAATAACAAAACCTGTGTCAGATGTTCTTTATCAGTGACATCTGAACCCATGTTGGCCATATTACAAGTGCATTAAACCTCTGAAAGGAGGTTTCTACTAGGGAATAATACGCGGTTGGGTGGTTGGAGCACTTGGCCTTCAGCCTTATGCTCCAACCTCACCCCCACCCCCAACCATGCATTAATCCCTAATAGAAGCCTCCTTTCTTGGGGCTTAATGATTACATAACCTTTTATTGCCTTCTGTCACTACATTGATTCCCTACTGGGTCATCAGCAGCTACTTCTCTCATTTGTCCTACCACATGGACATTCCATGATATTAGTTACACTATTCCAGGTCATTCAGATGAATAACATGGAATGGTGTGTCTGATGTGGAATGTCTTAGAAGTATTAAGAAACAGCAGTAGCTGCTGAGGTAAAGGGAATACAATGCAGAATTCAGAACACCACAAATCTAGATAATTACATTTTCAAACATTGGTCAAAGCATATCAGAATACATGATTGCCATGGAAGAAAAAATGGGAGGGTGTTTAACAAAGGTTAGAGCAATGCACTGTGAAAAAGTTTGGTACATCCAGCAGATGTGAGTTTGATTCTCACAGCCTCCACTTGCATACTGTGTGACCCTGAGCAAGTCCCTTAACCTCCCTGTACTCCTGGGTCACCCCTCTAAAAGGGGCTTGTGCCTAGTGGACTTTACATAGTTATCAAAGAATAATAAAAAAAAAAATATTTGAAAATTACTTCCTCTCACTTTTAAAATCTTCTCAATATTACAAATGGCTTTGGAAAAGGGTAATAAACTCATCAGTTATAAAAAGGGATGAGCTGGGGGGGCAGGAGTTTGGGGTATGGTTTAGTACTCTGCTTTTACCTCATCCAAAGCTGGCAACCCTATAATTCAGTCGTATGCAATAGGGAGAAATAACATACTAACATACTAAGAACACCAGCAAAGTAGGCCACATGGCCCATCGAGTCTGCTCGAGTCAGCACCTTGAACAGATACCTTTACCAACCTCCTGACCCATCCCTTGGTCCCCCACCAAATATTCTTCTCCCCAGACAAGCTCTCCCCCAACTTCATTCCCACCAGTACCTGTCCCAGCCTCTCTTGAACCCTTCCACTGTAGATACCTCCACCAGCTCCTCAGGCAGTGCATTCCAAGGCTCCACCACTCTCTCGGTGAAGTACTCTCTCCTCTTTCCCCTCCGAGACTCCCTCCCTCCAGCCTCCAACCGTGCCCCCTGGTGGCCCCACCCACCTTCCTCTGAAAGACTCCACTGAGGCTTACCCCATTATCCCTTTCAAATACTTGAAGACCTCAATCATATCCACACTGTCCCTCCTCTCCTCTAGTGAGAAAAGGCTGAGCTCCTCCTGTCTCCCATACCCCAGATCATCCTGGTTGCCCTCCTCTGAACCCACTCCAGGAGATGGATACCCTTCTGTAAGTGCGGACACCAAAACTGCCATAACACACCATTTTTTCTATGGGAGAAAGGTGTAACCATTTGAGAAAGAGAGAGAGATAGATTAGATAGATAGATAGATAGATAGATAGATAGATAGATAGATAGATAGATAGATAGATACAGACAGGAAAATACCATAGATAGACAGGCAGACTTTTCTTCACCCCCTCCCTTGATGACAATGTACAACAATTTGGTAAAACCCAGTGTTCAGGGCATAGGGCACCATTTTCATTGGATTGTCATTTAGTCTGTGAGCAGACTGCAGGCAACAGTTTGCAAACAGGAGCTCAGATAAATCTCTTGCTTTTTTTGACCTGGAGAAGAGAGAATCCACCAGCACCCAAAACATGGTGGAGTCAGTTGACAGGGATCTCAGATGGGCATCATAGCCCTAGCAGAAGAATTTCTCCTGCAGGTGAAGTTTAAGTTTATCCATACAATGGAAGCAGCAAATAGAATCCTCAAATGAGCTCTGAAGAGGGAAAAACAATAGAGTGAAGTCAACTTCTTTCCCCAAAACTTCCTAGCCAATGTCTAGGAGGCCCAGTCTCAATAAACACTGCAATGAGAGAATTGTAATGTAGTTTGAGAAATGAACAGCTGAAGTTCCATCACCTAGTTGTACAAAAATGGCAATCCTCTACCAGAGAGAAGCTGACTGAGTGTCAACATTTATTACAAGGGGATCCATCCAGGGCCCTGGTAGTACAGTTTTAATGTTTGTTTCACTCTCCTCATCCAAGTGTCCTTCAGTATATAAAGGTGCTGAAGTACAGCAGTTGCTATGGGACACAGAGTTTTGGTGTAACATCAGGGATGTAGGAGCGCCCAATGTCCAATGTCCCAGTTTGTATCTGGGACTTAGAGTTACAGACACCCTGGAGGTGGCAGCTATGGTGGAGTGACTTGCAATCCAAGTTACCAGTCTACCTAAGATCGAAGATATTTACTCTATTATCTGCCAGTACAAGTCATAGAACCTGTAGCAAGATTAAATATGTTCAGACTGCAAATGATGCTCTCCTGTGAAGATGGAAATAAAGGGTTAGCTATGGGGCATGTACTGTTTCAATCCATTCTCCTTAGCCCTGTGTTGGGAAAAGCATCCGTCAAGCTAGAGATAAGGGGCCTTAGTTTAGGGCCACAAGACACATCTGTCCACAGTGTTCATTTAAAGCAGCATGTAATTACATGTTACAGTGACAATTTTTTTCCTATGCCTTTTGATTCTATTTAGAGTGCCCTTGTTCTCCTGTTCTAAATATGCCTTTTCCCATTTGAGTATGCTTTAGTACTTTGTTTTCACATCTGCACAAATAAAAGGAACACTGCTGGTATTATGGCTATCTCTAGGATTTCATCCTTATTCTCTGCTGTTTTTGAGTGTGTATTGTTCCATAACGTCAAGGAGCACAGAAGCAGTGTTTGTAGCATCCTAGTTCAACTTAGTCACAAGAAAGCTGATGTTAAATAATGGGAACTTAAACACAGATGTGAATAGTGATGAAAACCTGGGGTATAGCCATGTTAAAATGAGTGCTCCTGTTTTGTTATTTCCAATTTAAAACAAATGCCAGCCCAGACACAATTGGGGAAAAAGAGCAAATTATAAAGTGGTAAGGAAGTGTTCTCTGAAAAAGAATAAAAAGGAATACTGGTAGCTCAAAATTATCACCATAACATGCTCTGGTGCTTTAATGCCCCAGGTCTGTTTCAAGACAACAGAACAGAGAACAAGCAACTGTTCAGGACTTAGAACCACATAAAGTGTCAAGCATGTAGAACTGTGAGCTGCTGACAGAAATAAAGCTGGCAAATTCTGTTAAATAAATGATACATTCAGAATTAGTACCCAGTCACCTGATGTTCTTGTGTAGAAATTAATAGTAAAAAAGCTATCTGATGAATATTATATCCATGGGTAAGTGAGTCTGATTTTTGAGTTATTTCTCTATGGATGCTTTGCTTTTTACTAATGTAGAATAGACTACACTATCAAAATAGTTGCTTTTGCCTCTGTAAGGGTCAGTGGAGGATCCAACCACTCACTCAAAAAAAAATTATGCACCTTGCTTGAACTGATGCTGTTGTGTAGGCTACAGTTTGTCTTCAGAGTGCTTAGCACAATACAAGTAAGCATTAATTCACAACAAAGTTGGCATCTAATGGGGAATTAATGTATGGTTGGGACCATTGGGACACGAGACCGAAGGCCGAGTGCCTACAATGGCCCAACCATGCATTAAATCCCCATTAAATGCCACCTTTGGAGTGGATTAATGCACTTGTAACATGGTGTTGGAATAGTTATGAATGTAAGACATTTAATTGTAGTTTTGTATTACAAATTAAACAGACGCTATTTACTTACTCAATAAATATTTACTGCACTTTTCAGTCACTTACAAGATGCTTTTTAACATAGTAATGTGCCAAAAATAACTTTTCCTACACAACAGCAGAAAAGGTTTGTTTAAACTAATGTTCCATGTTTCATGTGAATCTATACGGCTATTTTACTGATACAGTCATTAGGAGGACTATGCTACACTGCTATTTCTGTTTCTGCATCTAACTCAATGCTAACATCTAACTCAATGCTAACTACTTTGCATATTTTCTCAGCCTGTGTTTCTGTGGTCTGCCTGCATGCTCAGGTAGCTTCAGCTTGTACTTCATATACTGTGTGCTGATTTTCTATCTCTCTCTCTCTCTCTCTTTATAACTCTTTCCTGCTATTTCCTTGGGTTGGGCTGGTGGGTGATATGTGCAATTAATGTGCCCTGAACCATCAGGGGGTGCACCGCTGTTCCACAGAATAGATGCAGTAGCTGCAGGAGATGCGTAAGCGACCAGTCTGTGACACACAGTGGGAGGATGAGCTGCACAAGATTCCCGCGGACAGCCACTACCCGCCGACAGGGCACAAGACCAGCTGCTCACTAACTCACCTAGCAGAACAATCCCCGACTTCACAAACCCAGGTACCAAAAGCAGACTTCCATACCAATAGGCACACAGGATCATTACACTTACATTTGTGGAGCGGTGCGAGTGTTACAAGGATTCGGGTAGCTGGATGGTAAAGACAAGACGTCTGTTTGTCGGTGTGTGTATTTGAGCACGCTGCTGTTGTGTTCTCCATGGTTACATCAGGTACTTCAGTAGCAACACGGCATTATTGCTGGAATAATGCCATGTTGCTCTTGTACCAGCTGACACGGTTGAACCAATTGTGTTCCTTGCTTGTACTCGTACTATTTTTGCCATGTTACAAATGCAAACACCCCTGAGGCTGAACTTGATTTGCACATGTTCAAATCCCCCACTAGTTCTCCTTGTATTTCAGTGAAAGAACACTGATGGTCACCTGCTATAATAAACCCCCCACATGGACTTTGATGCTATACATAGGTTACAATTTATTTACCCAGGACATAATATCTCATTTTCAGTGGGGTCCTGAGTTTCCCAACTTGCTTTATACATAGTTACTTAATGACTGAACCACTGGTGCAGAATGAAAAGGCCAGGGATCTTCAGCCTAGTGGCACACCAAAAAGACATTGTGTTGGCATCTGGGGGACCAGGGTTCAGGTGAAAATCCTGGACTCCCACACTGGAGTTGACTGGGGGGCCAGGCACATCACTAACTGAGGCACTTTACTGCCATGAAGACAGAGCTCAGAATAAAAAAAAATCTTCACTACAGTTCAGGAGCTCAGTGCACTCTGCCAGGGTGGCAACCTTCGAAAACAGAAACCTGACCAGATGAAATGCAGATGAATACTAATGTGTAAAGGGAAGATGTGGCAAGCATATTATGCAAAAAATAAAATATGATACATAGAAACATAAAATTTGACGGCTGATAAGGACCGCTTGGTTCACCCAGTCTGCCCATTTCCCTACCTAAAGGATAAGCTGCAGATCCTAGTTAACCAACAGCCTTCTTCTTCCTACCCCCACCCCCTAGAATTGCCTTATGACTGTCTCATGCATTCTTGAAATCCACCACTGTTTTTGACTCCACAACCTCCTCAGGAAGGCTGTTCCATGCATCCACAACCCTCTCCATGAAAAAATACTTCCTCACATTACCTCTGAGCCATCCCCTCAGTCTTTAATTAGTTCTCGCTTGCACACCTCTTTTCTGAAAAAGAGTGTGCAAGAACAAGGGGGCACAATTTGAACACTGAGGGGGACGGCTCAGAGGTATGAGGAAGTATTTTTCATGGAGAGGATTGTGGATGCTGGAACAGCCTTCCTGAGGAGGTTGTGGAGTGGGTTATGGCCTCGATAACCACCCCAGGTGCATTATGAGGCATGAGGCCTCATGCAGAGTGCCTTTAGCACCTGGGAAGTGCTCTAATCAGGCCATAAGCCACACCTCAGATTGTCTTATTGTGCTTATAAAATGGGCTTCCAAGTAACTTTAAAAAAAATAATAATCATCTTCATTATCACACTTTATTTATAAAAAAGTACCTTTACAAAGATCAAGGCTCTTGTACATAGTTTATTACACAAACATAACAATAATTAAATTCAGAGCACAGCAAATCAGTACATCAATAAGTTCATAAAAACTGTAGCTCAATAAATATCAAATCCAGACTAAAAAGAATCTGGATATGCCAGGCTAAACAAATGAGTTTTCAATGCTGTTTTAAAACTCTGGAAGGCCAGGCACTCTCGTACCTGATGAGGTAGAGAATTTCATAGGGCAGGGGCTGCAAAACAAAAGAATGAGCCCTAAATGTTTTTAATCGAACCCTGGGAATCTCTAGCAATCCATCGTCGGTGGAGTGGAGTGGGCAGTAAGGACGAAGGAGATCTTGCAAGTAATGGGGTCCCTGCTCATGTAGGCCTTTGTAGGTCAGTAACCCACCCTTGAAGGTGGTCTGCCACTGTATTGGCAACCAGTGCAGTCAACGGAGCACAGGCATAATATGACTGGCCCTGGAGGTGCCAGTCAACAGCCTGGCTGCCGCATTCTGCACCAGCTGTAAGCAGTGGATATCAACCCCCAGTAGCCCTAGGTAAAGGACATTTCAGTAGTCAAGGTGGGAGATCATGAAGGCGTAGACCAACTTTGGAAGGTCATCAGGAGAAACCAGGTGCTTTACCTGGGTGATATTCCGCAGATGGTGAAATGAGGTCCTTATAATGGCTGACACCTGAGATTTAAGGGCTAGGCCATTGTCAAAAATAATGCCCAGGTTCCGCACCTGATCTGAGGCAGTCAGCTAAACACCCCAGCCAAAGCCTGGCAGTTGTCTAGCCAACAAACCCACCTCCCAATGATCTGGTTCCACAACCAGCACCCTCAGTTTTAGCCAGGTTCAACCACAGCCAGCTGGCACTCATCCAGTCCTGGATCTCAGAAAGGCAGTTATTAAAGCCCGAGAGGATCCCATCCTGCTTGGACACAATGGACATACACACTGAGTATCATCTGCATAGCAGTGAAAACTCAAGCCATACCACTTATGATATCTTATGATATCTCCCAATGGCAGCATGTACACTGCAAACAACATGGGTGACAAAATGAAGCCCTGCGGTACCCCACAGAGTAGGGAGAGAGGGGCTGAGAAATAAATTCCAGACACCACTCTCTGGGTCCTACCCTCGAGGAATGATCAAAACCATCTGAGGACCGTACCAGACAGTCCACAGAAAAACTGCAGGTGCTCCAATAGCATATCATGGTCTCAGTGTCAAATGCTGCAGAGAGATCGAGGAGGACCAAAATGGAATGAGTCCTCCGATCTCTCGCTATTAGGAGGTCATTTAGCACCTGAACAAGGGTCATCTCGGTACTATGCCTCTTCCTAAAGCCTAACTGGTGAGAATCATAGACATCATGGGTGGATAAATGATCATCCAGCTGCAGTGCAACCACCTTTTTGATAACCTTGCCCGCAAAGGGCAGGTTAGAGACAGGTCTGTAGTTGGCCAGACAGTCCGGGTCAAGGGAGGACTTTTTAAGGAGAGGTTGAACAACCGTGTCCTTTAGGGGGTCCAGAAAGACCATCCTCTCCAATGACCTCCAGACTATCTCAGTCAGGGCCAGGCTGATTTCATCAACACACCCTACAAGAAGGCACATCGGGCTCTGGGTCCAAACTACAGCTGGTTGGTCACAGAGTCTGGATAATCCTCACAATGTCAATGATTTCTAGCCAGCCAAGTCAGACCAAGCAAACTGGGCACTTGCAACCTCCTGATGACCTCTGCAATACCCCACAGAGGGAGCTGAACAGATCCTGGACCTGATGGTAGCAACTTTTATCTGCGAAGAGCTTGAGCAAACACGCACACCTCTCTTGTGAAAAGCTCCACCAGGCTGAAAACAGATTGCATTGCACAATCTGTTGACAGTCCAGAAGAGCTGAGCTGATTGGTTATGCGCAGCGCCAATCTCCCTGGAAGGAGCTTTGCCTTCTTACAGGTGATTGCCGATTGATAGGCTGCATAATGGTCCAACAATCTAAGTCTGTCACACTCCAGGCCCAGTTTCCGCTGGCACCTCTCTAGCCTTCATCCAACTCTCCTCATCTCCTTCAAGGTCCCATTAAACCATGGGGAACTTGGGTGAAGAGTGAGAGGGCGAACATGAGTAGGAGCT
Organism: Neoceratodus forsteri; assembly: GCA_016271365.2. NCBI lineage: Eukaryota > Metazoa > Chordata > Ceratodontiformes > Ceratodontidae > Neoceratodus > Neoceratodus forsteri. The sequence continues at coordinate 945,525,214 of CM057452.1, forward strand.
ATGGAATCCAGGGCCTCTGTCACTGCCTTATTTTTTATTTATTGAAATGTTTCACCAGAAAGACACACTGAGCAACAAGTCACCCATCTCCTGGTGCGATCTGAGGGGGAAGGGGTACAATAGGGATAAGACATTTTTACATTAAAGTTACAAAGATCAACATGGCATACAATTAATTAAGGCAGTTGTTACAAACAGTGTTGCACACATATGTAATCTGTGAGAACAGTTAATAAGTGCAATGATAATAAGTGAACAAGTGCTATCGTGAAATAAGGGGTGAAGGAGAGAGGATGAGATGGCAGATAGTGCAGAGTCATGTCCCAGAGAGACCCTTCAGGATGTGGGAACCATGCAAGGGACAGGGACTGGAGTAGGAATTAGAGAGGGAGAGAGAGAGAGGGGAGTAGTGTGATTAACACCTAGGAGGGAAATAAGGCCTGACCCAGAAAGAGACCCCTTCAGGAAGCGATGAACCCTGCAAGGAGCAGGGAAGTTCAGGCGATTGTAAACCCTCCCACGGTTAGGTGTTGTAGTTATAGAGCGATAGTGAGAGGGAGGGAATGAGAAATAACACCTGGGAGGGTATGAGGTCTGATCCAATGAACCCTCCAGGATGCTGTGGACCCTGCAAGGGACCTGGAAGGCCAAGGATAAGTAGATGGGGGAAGAAAAGGTGACAAGCCTAGGCACTATAGAACCTCTTCAGGATGCTGAGAACCCTGCAAGGGGAGTGTGAAGGCTAGAGAAAAAGGAGGAGAGAGTAGGGAAAGGGAGAAAGATATGAGAACTAGCACCTAGGAGAGGCAAGAGTCAGTAGAGGCAGTAGAGTCAATAGAGGCATTGGGTAAATACCGAAGGAGGATGAACTGTAAGGAGAAAGATGAAGGAAACTATGGCAGGTCATAACAGGAACAGTTAAGTGCAAGATAGTTGGAGAGGGCAGTGTTGATGTAATAGAGGGAGGAGGAGTGTCAGATTTGGGGAGGTAGAGAGTTTCATATTTTAGGGGAATGGTGAGAGTACCCAGACTGGCCAGGGAGGGTGGAGCAGCAGGGGACAGTTAGTGTGCAAGTGTCAGTGGTTATTACAGGCAAGTACCAGATTCTCTGGATCTATGCATTCACTCAGTATACCAGATAGGTCTAGCACCTCCATTAAGCCATCTGGGGTCACGCCCCTCAAAGGGCAGTACTGGACAATCTCCATAGGGGTAGGCCTATTGGGGGGAGCCATGAAACTGAACACTATGGTGTGATGGTCAGACCACCCAACTGGCTCCAACACCCAGTCAGATATCTCCATCCCCAGGAGGAATGCAAGGTCCAATGAGTGATCACAGATGGTGGTCGCAGAGGTAACAACTTGTGTGAGGCCCAACAAAGTCATCAGATGGAGGAAGTCTTGACCAAACTGCGAGAGTTTATCGTTGACACAGGCATTGAAATCCCCCCAAAATTTACCATCTGGGGAATCCCAACATCCCACGTCGATGATGAAGTCCGTGACTTCCTGCAGGAAAACTTTCCCATCACCTGGTGAACAGTAGAAGAGAAGTATCCTGCACCCTACACCTGCACCCACAATACACTCAAATGGCTGGTAGTCCCCACTGGAACACCCATAAGGCCCAGTTCTGATCTAAAACAGATGGCTACACCTCCCCCACCCCTACGATCCATCCTCGGGCAGTGTATCACTGAGTACCCAGCCGGAATTGCTGAAGCCAACACTAGACCAGCGTTTTCATCCAGCCAGGTCTTGGTGACGCAAACCAAGTCAGATGAACTAACAAGATCTGCTATTAAAGCAGTCTTGTTCTTAATAGACCTGGATTGAATAACACCGTCCCGAGTAGGATGAGCAACTGAGAAAGACCGCGTCACTTGCCTGCACAAAGCAGAGCCCTTGAATATGGGGACCAGGCAGGGAGAACCCCTCTCCTGGACCCATTTCACCCCAGGGTGTCTCCTTGTTCCCACTACCTCAATCCACCCACCACCCACCCCATTCTCCCGCCAGGCCCAGCCTCCCCCTTCTTCCTCCTCCTAGATATCCCCAGAGCATGACATACCCTGTTTGCCTCTGTAGACAGTGAAGGACAGTTAAACGCATGGAGGTCCCTGAGCCTGGAAGGAGAATAGTGCCTGACCATCTTCACATCTTCTCAGCACATTCACAACAGCAGACAACACACACCATGCTCTCAATAATCACACAACTACTCACACACTCCAATCATATACTTCCAATTCAGAACTCCACACAGTCACACACCACACACACCAAAATCCACAATCAATAAGTCCAAACCCTCCAATCACCAACCTCAACCACAAAATTACTAGTTAACAAAAGAAAAATGCAAAAATTAACCAAACTCTTATAGAAGCATGTAACTTAACAGGTAAAGAGAGCAGTCACTGTAAGTATCTTGATTTGAGGATTATGTAGCCTGTAGTGCTCCCACCTCTTCGGACAAGACCAAATAGGCTTAATCAAAGTTCAACTCCCACTTAAACTTGAGAAGCCAACCAGAAATTAGTAAGGAATACAACTATGAGGCACTCTCACTGCCAGTGAATTAAGAAAGGTCCACAAAAGTCTGAATAGTTTGTATCTTCAAGAAGAGGGTCCTTTACTTGGGTCCAAAATTCCAGTTTCGACAGATCTTCACTAGAGGTCCAGGTTTTTGATGGCAAAATATAAGTAAATGGTTTTCATAGCTGAAGTGGTAAAATAGTCCTCCTATTTAGGTAGTTTCTGTAATTATTTATTTAACCAGGTATAGCATACTAAGCTGAAAGCTTTTTACAGGAGCGACCTGGGAGCACAAGGAGGTTAAGTGACTTGCTCAGGGTCACACAGTATGCAAGTGGAAGCTGTGGGATTCAAACCCAGGTATGGCCTGCTAAATGTCACCAAATTTGCAGCTCAGAGCCTTAGACCACTGCGCTATACTGCCTCCCTTATGCGATGTGTAGTTCATGTCACACAACCCCCACGACACACACACAGACAGATTCTGCTGTGGTTGTGCTGACCTCTCACACAATGTATTGACCCCACCATTGGCACAAACCCAGTGTCTAGTTTGCTACCAAGGAACGGGCAGAACATTCATTTTCTTTTTACAGCGAGAGGATGGTTTGATTAGCAGCTAGTCTGTCCCTTGTCTGCCGCCATTGTTACCGCTACTACAATTGCAGTTCCTGGTATCGGGCGTTAATTCTGCATTCCACTATTGACATAGGGTATACATTTTGAATACCTAAAAAAATATTTTTTTATAAAAGGGGCAGTTGGGGAGCAGATCAGATCTATTGTATGATGTGAAAGACATGCCGGCGGCACGCGCATCACTGGTGTTCCTCGTGGTCAGCTTTCTGGAAATAGTGTACCCATCCGTGAGCTACATCCTCTACTTTATTTTTATGTTCCTCAGTTTCCCATCTGTACTCTCTTTAGTTCTGAAGAGTATTTAAGCAATAACGTATGACAGAGTGTGTGATACGCTAAACCCTATGTGACCTAGTGAGACATGATCAACCACCAGGGACATGTGGTGATTTAGCTTAATGCACATCTTTGAGTGTGTTATTGCACCAATAAAATGTATGTGATCATGGGGAACAAGGTCCTTTACAGACCTCAAGTCCTTAAGGTGGGTAAATCTCCTGGGCCAGATGGTATGCACACAAGGGTGTTGAAAGAACTAGTGAGAAGACTAGCAGCCCCACTGGCAGACCTAGGTGATAGCTCCCTTGACACTGGCATGGTGTCATGAGAGTGGAGACTGCTAATATAGAGCCCCTGCATAAAATAAGGGCAAGGATGAGCTGGGAAACTACAAACCAGTCACCTTGATATTGATTTTATTTATTTATTTATTTGTACATCGGTTTACAACCTTTGAGCCAGAGGTTCATTTCCAAAGGTACCTCATCACATTGAGGACAGACAGAAATACATTTAGGATTACAGCATATATGTCACATATTTAGGGTTACACAGAAAGGTTTCTTACATATATACAATTTAGTAGACATTACAATGATACAGCTGAGAACATACTGGTAATAACAGAGGCAACAGACTAAGGGGAGAAAGTTGGGGGTGGGTGAGTTTGAGTGCTGCCCAGGGGTGTTGTCTGGAAGTGTAGAGATCAAGGCCCCATTTAGAGACAGGGGTAGCTATGAAAGTGCTAAACAGTTGGTTCAAGGTGGTTTTGAAGTTGGAGATTGTGGGGGCATTGAGATGGGAGCAGGGAGAGAGTCAAACCAGGATGGAGCTCTGTAGCAGAAGAATCTCTGACCATGGGTAGTCCTGGATTTGGGGACCAGTAGAGTGGTCTTGCTGGAGGTTCAGTTTGCAATAGTGGGTTGGGTGTGGCGGATGGAGGCTGTCACCCCAGGAGGGGATAGCCCAAGTAGAGTTTTCTTTGTGAGGAGGCAAGTTTGATAGCGTAGCCGTTCATCTAGGTTTAGCAATTTTGCCTCGTCATAGAGTTGACAAGTATGTGTGAGCCTGGGGGCACCCTTATTTAGGGTGAGCTGAATTTTGTTGAGGGCGGTAGTATCAGCAGCACCATAGACTGGCAGGCCATAGTCAACAAGGGACAGTACAGATGATGTAACTGCAAGTTGGAGAGCATCAGGTGGGAGGCAGTTTTATGGCGGTAGAGGATGCAAGCCATGTGTTAGTGGCGGATGCAAGGCATCAATGTGAGTGTGGTAGGTGAAGGCTGAGTCAAGGTAACCCCAAGGTATTTGTAGGAGCAGACTTGTTCAAGCGGTTGTTTGGTACTAGGAAGGATATGGAGTGGGAAGTTGCGGGCTTTGTTTTGAGAGTGGGCAAAAACATTGTTTTGTTTTTCTTGAGATTAATGATGAATCTGTGTTTTAAACCAGGCCTCAGCATCATTGTAGGATTGTTGTAGAGTATCCTGGAGGATTATGTGGGTGACAAAATGACAGCATCGCCTGCATACATAAGAATATTGCCAGAGCAGGCATTAGGCAGGTGTTTAAATAGATAGAGAAGAGTAGGGGCCTAGGATGGAGCCCTGGGGTACCCTGAGCGGATGGGATGAGTTTCGAGAGTGTTCCATTGATTTTACACATTGGGAGTGAGCGGATAGATAGCTTGTGCACCAGGCTTAGAGGGCCAGTGGAGAAACCAGTGGCATAGGGATGCAGAAGAAGAGGATGGGAGACAGTGTTGAAGGCCTTTGAGAGGTCAACGAACACTGCACTAGCTAGGGAGCTAGTGTCCAGGGAGGAGTGTAGGAAATTGAAGAACCCAACTAGTGCAGTGCTGATACTGTGACCAGCACGGAAGCTGTGCTGCTCTGGGCATAAGATGTTATGCTTAGTAAGATATTCAGTGATTTGAATGGACACCATTTTTTCCAGGGCTTTGGAGAGGGGGGGAAGGATGGAGATTGGTCGGTAGTTCCCGGTGGAGGACCTGTCGCCCCCTTTATGAATGGGTGTGACTATGGCTGTTTTCCATGCAGTGGGGAATTGCCCCAGGCAGAGGGATCAGTTGAGTAGATTGGTGAGCGGGGCAAGGACTTCATCCAGCACCAGCCAGAGAATACTGGGGTCCAGGGAATCGCTGCTGGGACTATTGCTTTTTAATGCTTTAATTAGGAGCGGTCTAGCTTCCTGGGCAGATACCCTATGTAGGTGGAAGCTGGGGCGTTGGAGGTCAGGGGGAGGTAGGGTGGGGGGAGGGTCAAAGAAATTACTGGGGAGGACAGAGCTAAGGTCAGTAAAGGAGGTGTTAAGGTAGTTAGTTATGCAGGCAGGGTCGGTGGAGATGGAGCCATCAATGGTGAGCTGGGATGGAGGGAGCGTGATTTCCCATTTAGTTGTTTAACATTGTCCCAGAAAGTCCGGGCACACCCCCAGGAGGAGGTGAGGGTGGCCTGGTAATGGTCAGCCTTGGCTTTACAGATGGCCCATGCAATTGTTCTGTGCAGCATTGTAGGCCTGTCTATCAGTCATCCGGCCCATTTCAGTGGCAAGGTGCCAGAGGTTATCTCTATTTCTGAGCATTTGTAGTAGGGCAGGGGTAAACCAGGGTGCATTACGTTTTTTGGATCGAAATCCTGTGAGGGGTGCAAAGAGGTCACAGGCCTTGTTAAAGGTTTGGGAGAAAAAGACGAGTGCAGTGTCTATGTCAGGTGCATGATGAATGGGGGACCAATTGATCTGGGTGAGAAATTGTTTGAGTTTCAACAGCCCACCAGGTCAGAGGCGCCTGTGGGGTGTGGTCAGAGCTGTGGGTTTGGGAGTGGGGCCGCCATAGGAATAGGATAGGGAGTGGCCACTTAGTGAGTCAGCAACATGATAGAAACCATTCTCAAGGAAAGGTTGGTCCAGTTATTTGGAAGAGCAGGCTCCAGAATGACAGGTGACATGATTTATGGTAGTGAGGTCATGCCAAATGAACTTGATCAGTTTCTTTGGAGCAATGGTGGTGGATAGGGGTGAGGCAGTGCACATACTATACCTAGTTTTCAGCAAGGCCTTTGACTTGGTCCTTACAAGAGACTGATCAGGAAGTTGGAAGACCATGGAGCATGGGACAAGATGACTAGATGGATGCAAACTGGCAATGGAGGTGAACCCAAAGGGTGGTGGTCAGGTGAGAGTACTCAGGGGTGAGGGATGTTACCAATGGAGATTTACTGTGGTTAGGAATTGGACTGGTGCTGTTCATTGGATTCATAAATGGCACTGAGGACAGCAAAAAGGGCAAAAACTGCCTCTTCATGGATAACACCAAACTTTGTAAGAGGTTGAACATGAAGGAGAAGATCAGAGATGCAAGAGAGGTCCTAGCAAAGTTAGAAAGGTGATCCGGAATCTGGCAGCTAGATTCAATGCAAAAAAAATGCAAGCTAATGTACAGAACCCTAAGGAAGGGAAAGGGAAATTGTTTAACCAGCAATGGCACACTGAGCAGGAGCTTGTTTCCAGCGTGACCTGGAAGCACAAGGAAGTTAAGTGACTTGCTCAGGGTCACACAGTATGCAAGTGGGTACTGATGGGATTCAAACCCAGGTCTCCAGATTTGCAGCTCAGTGCCCTTAACCACTATGCTATACTGCCTTCATGCCTCCTAAGGCTGAGTACAGACCAGAAAAGTGAATGTCGTAACTCAGCGGAGGATAAAGGCCTGGGGACTACAATCAAGAGCAATCAGAAGCCCTCTACACAATGCAGCAAAGCAACAGTGAGGTCAAATAGTGTACTGGGTTGCACAAGCAGAGGGTTCACCAGTAGAAGAAAAGAGGTCATACCGATGGTCCTCAGATCCATGGTGAGGATGCACCTGGGGTACTTTGTGTGGTAATGGAGCTCTTTTACAGCAAAAAACAAGCACAGATCACCACATCAGTGAAATGCTGCATTTAATGTAAAGCACAAGAATAAAAAACAACATGCAAACAGTGACACACGGTGTGGAAAAAACTGCCAGACCTAGTACTCAGGGGTCACACAATCGTATGGCACTGTTTGCATGTTGTTTTTGTTCCTGTACTTCACATTAATTGCAGCACATCATTGACGTGGTGGTTGGTGTTTGGTTTTTTGCTGTATTTCTGGAGCCCACTGTGCTGGAGCCACTCTTCTCGCTCTTTGGGTAGAGGAGCCCTACCACAAAGATATCAACCTGCTGGGGCAGTACAGAGAAAGGCCACAAAATTATTCATGACAGCAGGGGGCTCATTCAAGAAGAGACTAGAAAGCCTAAATATGTACTCACTCAAGGAAAGAAGGAAATGTGGGACATGAAAGGGCCTCAAAGTTCCTAAAAAATATCATCAAGGTCAACCCCAGTGAATGCTGAGAACAAGAATACAAGGGGCACAGTAACAAACTTATGGGAGGAAGGTTTTGGAAGGAGGCACTTCTTCATGGAGTGGTAGTGGCAGGTGGAACATGCTACCAGAGATAATAGTGAACCAAAAAAGTGGGGATTCAAGAAAGGGATAAAGTCAAGGGGAGGAGAAACATGTCACAGGAAAGGGTGGAGAGGCATATAGTAGTGAACCAAAAACAATTGAGGGATTTAAGAGAGGGGATAAATTCAAGAGAAGGAGAAACATGTCCCAGGAAGGGGTGGAGAGGTATGTGAGGAAAGAGCCATGAACTTCACACTGGGCAGACTAGCTGGACCGTAAGGCCTTCTTCTTCAGATAAATCCATATTTCTGTACATCTTTTTCTAAAGATTTAGGGAAAAAAGCTAAATGTTTTTAGATTCATTTAACAGTTGATTTGACATTTGTTCTCATTGCTATGGTAGGATTGTTTTGTTTATATTTCAGAATGTTCTGCACTGTTACAAATTTGTGTTGCTATGATGCAGATGTTTGCTTATCTTTTAAAAGCAGGAGAGTGTTGTTACCAATGAGTTCTATAAAGCTCTGTGATTGTTACTTTTTTGCATTTTGCTATGATACAAAAGTTTGTTTACGCATACACAGTCATGTAGCCAGCTGAATCACTGCAAAGTCATGGGATCAAAATCTACTAGTTCCTTTGCAGATTTTGCAGAATCAATGCCGGATATCTAGCAGTAGTAACATTTTCTGATTGGCTAATATGTACCCACAATATTATCAGAATTTTTGGATGGGGTGGTGGTTAGTCCCCAGTCTGTAGCCTAATGACACACCTACAGTAGTAGCATCAAATTAGTTAAGGGATTTTTAAGGAGTTTTGAAAATCCTTACTGAGAACTTTGAAGCCTTTTGTTTTTCCCTAAATTTCTTTGAAGGATAAATAGGAAATCTCACAAAACTGCTTGACACATTCGGTGCTGTTATTCATAGTCAGGAGTTTTATTAGTACAGTATTAGCTTATTATAGCACATCAGGCAACATAACAGGTAAGGAAGGACTAGGAAGCTGAAAGAACAGTATAAAGAGAAAATAAAAGTGAAAAAAGGCTACCACAGAAATTTCGGACCATCCCAGCTTCGGAGTTTCTGCCATCACCATGACATATACAAGGTAAATCAAGACCAGTCTCAAGGGATCAGACCATATAGATGAAATAAAATAGGCAATACAGAATTAATTTATGGGGCAGTTGCAATGGATTCAGAAGCACAATTTTCCACATTAACCAGGAATTAGAATGGAAATATTTGGTTGAGTTAGTTAGTGTAATGGATACACAGACAGTTGAATTAAAGGGGCACAGAATAAACATAGAAACACAGAAACAAAGAAACACAGAAATTGTCAACAGATAGGACCCCTTGGCCCACATAGTCTGCGAGTGTTCCCTACCTACTGTACCACAGCAGATCCTACTCGATCTCTGGTCATCACCACCCCTGGCCTTACTTCCAAGGTCCCATTTATCTGTCCCATGCACTCTTGAATCTTATAACTGTTTTGGCACCCAACATCTCCACTGGAAAGCTGTTCCAGGCATCTACCACCCTCTGCATGAAGAAGTATTTCCTCACATTTCCTCTGAGCTCCCCCCCAGCTTCACAACGTGACCCCTAGTCTTTGAGCTTTTTTCCCTATGGAAAATGCTACCTTAGTCATACCCATTACTGTAGGTATTTGAATGTTTCTATCATGTCCCTCCTTTCCTTCCTTTTTTCTAGAGAATAGATATTTAATTCCTTGAGTCTCTCCTTGTGAGGCTTTGATGCAGGCCCTGCACCATTTTGGCTGCACTGTTTTGTACTGCTTCCACCCTATCAACAGTATGTTCTTCTGGAGGTGAGGCCTCCAGAACTGGGCACAGTATTCGGGCTGGGGTCTTACCAAGTGATCTGTACAGGGGGAATATTACCTCCCTCTTCCTACTTGTAATACCCCTCCCTATGCACCAGAGCATCCTGTTTGCCTTCCCCACTGCCTTATCAATTCACTTGGTTACCTTCAAGTCAACAGAAATTATTACCCCTAGGTCTCTTTCATGTTTTGTGGTTGTCAGTGCCCCCCTCCCAACTGGTATGTTGCCCCTGGGTTTCTGTACCCAAGTGCATAATTTTGCACTTTTTTGCATTGAAACCCAGCTGCCAAATCCTTGACCATTCTTCAAACTTTTTCATATCATCCCTCATTCCCCCCCCAGGTGATTCCACCTCATTGTAGATTTTATGTCATGCCAATAGAAACATAGAAACATAGAAGTTGACGGCAGATAAGGACCGCAAGGCCCATCCAGTCTGCCCATTTCTTTTTCTACCTTATAAATGTGCCATCGGCCTTTGGTCTGTCAGTGACCTATCTATTCATAGTCATTTGTATTGCTCCCTTATGCCTATCCCATGCCTGTTTGAAGCCCTGCACTGTATTCATAGCCACCACTTCTTGTGGTAAGCTATTCCATGCATCTACCACCCTTTCTGTGAAAAAGAATTTCCTCACATTCCCCCTTAATCGGCCTCCCTCTAATCTCATGCTGTGTCCTCTTGTCCTGCAATTTTTCTTATATTTAAACATGTTAGACTCTTTCACCTTGTTTATGCCCTTAAGGTGTTTAAATGTCTCGATCATATCACCTCTCTCCCTCCTTTGCTCAAGGGTATACATATTGAGCTCCGTTAATCTGTCCTCATATGTCTTCTGATGCAGTCCCTGCACCATTTTGGTTGCCCTTCTCTGGACTGCCTCAATTTGGTTAATGTCCTTGTGAAGGTGTGGCCTCCAATACTGCACAGTAGGCATACTTTACCTTCTAGCCTTTCTGCAATGTCACTAATAAAGACATTGAAGAGGACTGGGCCTAGTACTGACCCATGAGGCACTCCACTGATCACCTGCCTCTCTAGACTGGACTCCATTTACCACAATCTTCTGACTCCTGTTGCTTAACCAACTTCTTAGACAGGTTTCTACTTTCTGACCCACTCCCAGACAGGCTAGCTTGTTCACCAGTTTCCTATGTGGAACGGTATTGAAGGCCTTTTGAAATCCAGGTAGGCATCAACTGCTCCACCCTGATCTACTTCCTGGTCACCCAGTTAAAGAACTTGATCAGGTTTGTCTGGCAAGACCTCCCCCTATAAAACTACATTGCCTTGGATCCTCTAATCCACTGGTTTCAAGGTATTCCATGATCCTTTCCTTCATTAATGATTCCATTACTTTACCCAGTACCAAAGTCAGGCTGATAGGTCTGTAATTTCCTGTCTCCTCTCTCTTTCCACTTTTGGGCAGTGGGACCACATCTGCCAATATACAGTATATGAATAATTACACTGCAAGCATTACTTCATCCAAACATATTGCAGAACTAGCAGCTGTGTGCAACAAATGCCACTAGTTAGTTTAGCAATGCTATGTAATCTAGGATATAGAATGCAGAGCATTTGACCACCAGATCAAAAGTACAAGTCTCACCACAGCCAGTGGCTAACTATATGACTCAGAGTAAGGTGCTCAAATTCCCTGGGCTTCAGTTCTCCCATCTGCAAAACCTGGTCCAAGCAGGACTCCACTGGAAATGAGATGATACATCACAGTTATGCTTTCCAAGGTGAATAAATTGTATTATATGAACATATGAAATTGCTGGCAGAAAAAGGTCCACAGGTCTATCAAGTCTGCCCAATTGCGCAGCTCTTATTTTCATATTACTACAGCTGCCCCAGCCCCTCCCAAACCCATCCCTTCCTCCCTTTTCCTGGTCTTTCCCCCCTTTGTATTCTTGTCTGTACTAATCCTGCCCTTGACACTATCCAAACCCTAGTTAAAGCTATCCATTGTCCTCAGTTCAATTAAATCCTCCAGCAGTGCATTCCATCTCGCCACCACTCTCTCTGTAAAGTAGTTCTCCTCATTTACCTTTTGAACTTCCCTTCCAACTTCAAGACTGTGCCTCTAGTGACGCTTCCCCTTTAAGTGGAATAATCCTCCTCCTCCCTCCCTGACTTTGTTGATGCCTTCAAGTACTTAAAGGTCTCTATCATATCCCCTTTCCCTTCTGTCTTCCAGAGAATACATGTTGAGCTCCCTCAATCTTTCCTCATACAGCAACTCCCCCAGTCCCATGATCATTTCTGTAGCCCTGAGCTGCACCCCCTCCAATAATCTCACATTCTTTTTGAGGTATGGGCACCAGTAATGCACACAGTACTCCTACTGCGGCCTCAACAGTGAACTATAGAAGGGCAGCATGACCTCCTTCTTTCTAGAGGTGATCCCTCTAACAATTCACCCCAGAATCCTATTTTTCCTTGCTGCTGCCCTCCTACACTGTGCTGATACCTTCATGTCCCCTGTGACTATTACCCCAAGATCCCTTTCCTCCTCTGAAGCTGTTACCTGCACTCCCCTCAGCCAGTCACTGGTCCTGGAATTTCTTGCTCCGAGGTCCATGACCTTGAACTTCTTAGTGTTAAACCCCAACTGCCACTCCCTAGATCTGTGTTTGAGTTTAGCTAGACTCCCAGAGTGCCTGCCTCCCTTCCTCATTGTTCACTTTTGAACAAATCTTAGTGTCATCCGTGAACAAGCTGATCTTACTCTTGACCCCTTCTGCAATGTCTCCAGTTGAGACATTGAACAAAACAGGGCCCAGCACTGAACCCTGTGGAACTCCACTTGTTACTGACCTTGGCTTGGATGTCTCCCCCCTGACAACTACCCTCTGTTGTCTGCCCTGCAACCAGCTCTCAATCCACCCCACCAGTTTCTCCCCCAGCCACATGTCCCTCAGTTTGCTCATTAACCTCCCGAAGGGCACCGAGTCTAAAACCTTGCTGAAGTCCAAGTACAGGACATCCACAGCATGGCCATCATCAGCCGTTCTATTGACCCAGTCGAAAAAGTCGATCACATTAGTTTGGCATGTTCTTCCCAAGAAATGTGGGCAGAGGGTAACAGTGAAAAAGCAGGGATACTGAACTAATATTTCTGCTCAGTATTCACAATGGAAGATGAGGGGGAGGTACCTAAACTAAACAAGAAAAACCCTCTGAATAGGGGGGTCGATACCAGTCCAATTCACAGAAAAGAGGGTTTTGAGAGAACTTTTGAAACTGAGGGTGGGCAAAGCAATGGGGCCTGATGGGATTCAGCCCAGAATTCTAAAAGAACTAAAGGTAGAACTAGTAATGCCACTGACTACTCTCTTTAACAAATCATGGGAGGATGGGGTGGTATCTGAGGACTGAAGGAGGGCAGATGTGATTCCACTTCACAAAAGTGGGAGCAGGGCAGAGGCAGGAAACTACAGACCAGTTAGTTTGACCTCAGTGGAAGGGGAAATGATGGAATCACTTCTGAAGGAAAGAATTGTTGAGTACCTAGAGGCCAGTGGGGCACAGGACCCAAGGCAGCATGGTTTCACAGCAGGAAGGTCATGTCAGATGAACCTGATAGATTTATTTGACTGGTGACCAAAGTAGTAGACATGTGGATATGGCCTACCTAGATTTTAGCAAGACATTTGACACAATCTCACGCAAAAGATTAATATACAAGTTAGCCAGACTTGGAGTGGGTCCCAAGGTGGTAGTCTGGATAAAAAACTGGCTGGACAACAGGACACAAAGGGTAATAGTAAATGGAGTCCAGAGTAAAGAAAGGAGGGTAACTAGCAGGGTACCGCAGGGTTCGGTACTGGGACCAATCCTCTTTAATGTTTTTATAGGTGACATTGAGAGCACCTGAAAGAAAAGCATGTCTCTTGGAGATGACACAAAGATCTGAAACATAGTTGATACACAGGTGGGGTGGAAAGATGAGAAGGGACTTAGCAAAGTTGGAGGAATGGTCAAATGTATGGCAGCTTAGATTCAATGCAAAGAAGTGCAAGGTAATGCATCTGGAAACAAAACCAAGGAAGATTACACAATGGGGGTGAGATAATAACAACAACAAAATTGAAAAGACCTAGGAGTAATTATATCAGATGACTGAACATTGGGCAAGCAATGTGAGAAGGCAGTAAGGAGGGCTGGGGGGATACTGGGATACATAGGGAGAGGCATTAACAGTAGAAAGCAGGAAGTTGTTATCCCTCTGCACAGACAGTTAGTGAGACCCCATCTGGACTACTGTGTGCAATTCTGGAGACCCCATCTCTGCAAAGACATAGACAGAGTGGAGGCTGTTCAGAGGAGGGCAACCAAAATCATGTAGGGTCTGCACCAGAAGACATACGAGGAGAGACTAAAACAGCTTAATATGTTTACCCTTGTGGAAAGGAGGGAGAGGGGGGACATGATAGAAACTTTCAAGTATCTCAAGGGAATTAACAAAGTACAAGAGGGTAGTATCATTCAGAAAAGAGATATTCAAGAACAAGGGAGCACAATTTGAAGATAGAGGGGGGACAGCTCAGAGGTAATGTTAGAAAGTATTTTTTCACAGAGAGGGTTGTGGATGCATGGAACAGCCTTGCTGAGGAGGTTTTGGAGTCAGAAACAGTGAGAATTCAGAATGCATGGGACAGACATAAGGCAGTTCTAGTGGGGGTAGGAGGAAGTAGCTGCTGATAAAGTAGAATCTGCAGCTTATCCATCAGGTAGGAAATGGGCAGAGTGGTGGACCAAGGTCCTTATCTGCTGTCAAATTCTATGTTTCTATGTTCTCTCATCCTGTATACCATTACTATCGAGAAAGGTTATCAACCTTTTTAGAATGGTCTCCATCAACTTCCCCACTATGGAAGTCAAGCTTACCAGTCTGTAGTTGCCCAGTTGATCCTTGGGTCCACTCTTGTGAAGGAGCACCACGTGAGCCATCCTCCAGTCCCTGGTGACCTTCCTGTCTCCAAGAAGGTGTTGAAGAGGTCCATCAGAGGGCCTGCCAACACCTCCACAAGTTCCTTCAGGACCCTTGGCTGTACACCATCTAGTCCTGGTGCCTTGTCCACCCACAAGGCCTTAAGACCCTTAAGAACGCTATCCTCTCAGATGACCCCATCTACTATCCCTGCCCCACCTTCACCCTTGCCCCCTTCCCCCAGCGGTATTGGGCCATCCCTTTCTTTTGTGAATACCTAGCAGAAGTACTCATTGAGTGCCTCTGCCTGTTCTTCTCCTTGTTCCGCCCATCCCTCATCCCTCTTGATTCTAACAATGTCATCTGTACAACTCCTCTTTTCCCTTATGTATTTAAAGAACCCCTTTTCCCTCACTGTGATCCTCTGAGCCAACTTCAGCTCCTTTGCTGCCTCGGCTGCCCTGGTCATCTCCCTAGATGCCTTTGTGAACACCTTTCTATCCTCCTCAAACCCCAATTTTTTGAACTTAATGCAGGCCAATCTTTTTTCCCTCACCTTCCATTCCACTTCCTTGCCAAGCCAGCTAGATATTTTGGACCTGGACTGCTTACTCTGCGATTTGGCACACGTGTTCGTGGCCTCATTTAGCCCCTTCATAATGATTGCCCACTTCTGTTCAGCATCCATCACTTGGTTAATTTTAGCTAAATATCCCTCTAGGATACTGCCCATTATGATAAAATCTGCTTTCCTGAAGTCCAACTCTCTTGTCCCGGTCTTAGACAACTCCCTCCCTGTGTTGAGGAGGAACCACACTGAGCGTTGGTCACTTCCTGCTATAGGGTCCTGTACTACCACATCCTGGACTTGATCACCATTTGTTAGCACCAAATCCAGTATGTTCCCTTCTTTTGGTTCCATCACCCCTTGCACTAGGTAGCTGTCTTGGATAGCCTCCAGCAGTACCTGTTCCCTTACGTGTGCTGTAGTTACTGTCTGCCAGTTAACCCCAGGTAGGCTGAAGTCTCCCACTATAACTGTATTTCCCTTGACACTGATCTTCCTGATTTGCTTCCCCAGCTCCCTATCCACTTCCTCACTCTGTGAGGGTGGCTTGTACACCACCCCTAGCCTGAATGTCTTACCTTTAGGGCTTTGAAGCATACTCATATGGCTCTGGCCTCCACTCGCCCCGGTGCACAGTATCCTCCTTGACATAGATAGCCACCCTCCAGCCCTTCCTCCCGGTCCCTGTGGGAACACCTTGTAACCAGGGATCGTAACACCCCAGTCATGCTCCCCATCCTGAAAGGTATCCAATTAGAGGGAACGTGGTTATAGTCTCTCAGCCTATGATAATGACTCATTGTTACATATGGAGGACCCCAGCCTCATTATCCCCACCTTGCTGGAGGAACTGGATCAATTTTCCAAAATCTCCTCCTACAAGTTAAACCTTTCCAAGACAAAATGTTCCTCTCAATAACTGGCTTGCCAGAGCATACTTTATTGACTTGGGTATATCTTGGGAGTCTAAACCCTTACTTACTTAGGTATAAAAATATCTTGGGACATTCCCACTATGGTTAAAGAGAATTTTACCAAAATTGTTACAAACACTGAAAGCTGATCTGGACAGATGGGGGACATTCCCATTATCACTATGGGTCCACATTAGCATCCTCAAAATGAATGTGTTGCCTCACCTACTTTACCCATTGGGAATGTTGGGTTTCTTTTTTCCAAGACTCTAGCTTGTCCATCTTCAAAAAATGCTCAACGCTTTCTTGTGGAGGAACAAGGTAGTACGCAGGGCATATGGCAAGCTTGCGGCCCCCAAGCTGCAAGGTGGCCTAGCTCTCCCCTCCTTCTTCACTTATTAGGGGGCCCAGCACATCAGCAAACTAGCACTTTGGATGAATGATTTGGCTGTACAGAATACCAACACTTATACCCCCATCTGGTTAGAAATTGAAAGGGCCCTAGCGAATAGGTCACATAGCTCCCTTCCTACTATGGTATATCAGCTTCCCTCTCATCTTCCACAGCCCCTGAAGAATTACCTAATTGGCTGGTCCCTTTGAGCACTGCACCAAATGCAAACTCACTTATCACTGAACTGGCATAGATCACCTAGTCAACCCATATTAAACAACCGCCATTTTCAGATCGATCACCGTACTGTCCCACTCTCCTTCTGGCCCCAACTGAAAAATTGTACTCTTGCTAACTTTGTTCAAGGTGACAACTTAGTCTCCTTTCCCACTCTCCAACTTCAGTTTCAGCATGGCAATAAGAACATATTCAAATTGTGGCAGATAAAAAATGCTATATTCTCCTTTTTGGGACCCAAGCCCTGGACCTTCCCATCCCAGGAGGACCTACCCTCTATATTTCAGGTGGCTAATCAGCCACACACTGTTTCCAGAGTCTATAAACACCTACAAACCCTATATCCATCTCTCCCATCTGGAATTTGCTATTATTGGGTCCAGGCACTGTCTCTCCCAGCAGAATTTACCTTCTGGATGAAAGCCTGGAGTGCTATATATAAATTCATTAAATAAGATAGACTGCCCTTGATCCAGTGTGACATTATGTATAATCTCTACTATACCCCTACTAGATTACACAAAAATAGGCAAACTTAATCCCTCTATTTCCCATTGTGGAGATGCTCCTGGGTCATTCACGTCATATGCTCTGGAGTTGCCGAAGTCCCAACTGTTCTGGAATTCCATCAAATCCTCTTTTGGGACTGGAAGCCATTATTCACCCAGAATGCTGCCTTTAACCTTGTACCCTCCTGGAACACCCCAAATCAGGAAAGCTTACTCTAGCCCTGGTGTCTGCCATGGCAAAATTAGTAATGTTAAGGCACTGGAAAGAGGATTCCCTTCCTCTGTATTAGAATTATATCAAGAAACCCTGTTAGCAATTCAGCTGGAGAAGCATTTAGCCAATATGCAACACAGACTCCCTTCTTTAAGGCTACAAGTGGGAGCCCTTTGAACCTACTCTCTTTGCAGGCCATAAACTGATGTCCCTAGTTTTACTAGACCCTACAGTTTCCTGTTTCTTTCTTTATCTGATGTGCAGACTTTGGGTGGGGGAGGTTGGAGGGAGGATGGGGATTGTGATTTTTTTTTTTTGTAATCTGTGTGTTTTGTTTTATTGATTGTCTTTGTAGCTCCCTGCTGTACTCTTGTAGTACACTACAATGTTTGCTGCATAAACTCAATAAAGTATACTGAATTATAAAAAATATCCCAATCATGGTATTGGGTGGCCCAGGTCTCTGAGATGGCAGCAATATCTACCTCTTCCTGTACCATCATTGCTTGGAACTCTGTCTCCTTGTTTGCTAAGCTCCTTGCATTCAAAGACACTACAGTCCAGCTTGTGCCCCACTCCTTCACTTCCTGTCACCCCTCTTCCACTTTTGTCTTGGTAACTTCCCTCCTCCTCCTCCTCCTCCTGCCTCTCTAGGGGAGAGGCCTTCCAGTCTCCTTGAAGGTGCCTCTTTCCTACTATCTGACTCAACCCCTCCCAGTTTAAATCTATATTATTTTTAATGCTTTTAAGGAGGCAGTATAGCACAGTGGGTTAAGGCTCTGAGCTGCAGAACTGGAGACCTGAGTTTGAATCCCATAGCCATCTAGGTCCATACTGTGTGATTCTAAGCAAGTCACTTAACTTCCTTGTGCTCCCAAGTCGCATCTGGAAACAAACTTTGACTTTGAAGTGTGTTACTTCTGGTTAAACGATGTTCCCTTTCTCTTTCCCTAATGTACTTCTCCAGCCCCTGTCCCAATGCTCTTTGAACCCTCAATGCTGAGATGCAGCCTGTCCTTGGCATAAAACCCCTTATTGTTCCATGTCTTGCTCCATTCCCCTACTGCCCCATACCCATTTCTGCACACCACCCCTTCAGCCACCCAATAAACTCCTGTATTCTTAGCTTCCTCACTGTGCTTTCCCTAGGTACTGGGAGTACCTCAGAGAATGTCACTGAGCTTCCCACCCGACTGCAGATACCCCCCACTTCTCTGAACCTCTCCAGTACTTCTTTTGCTGTACTGCCCTCTAGGTAATTTGTTCCTAGGTGCACAATGGTATGAGGCTTCTCTGCCACCTTCTTCACATATTTCTGAATGCACTGCCCCACTCTCTCCACTGTCATACTTGGCATATACTCCACCCAGGTTCTGCTGTTCCTTGCTGCTTTACTTCCCCATCTAACCCTCCTGAGCATAGAATCCCCTAATACAAGTACTCTCTCCCCCATCCCTTGCACTTTCCCCATGGTTTGCCTCCTATGAGCCCCTTTTCCTCAGTGTCCTCTCCTTCTATCCACTGCCCTGTTCCTCCTTCCTTCTCCTTCAATTGCACTTTCACCTTCTATCCTCCACTGGTCCCTTCTGTGCTCGCTCCCTTCCACAACCCTTCCCCCTCCACTATGTGTACCTCCTCCCACTGCCCTGCATTTTACTTCCTCCTTCCAACATATTTTGTCCTTCCTTCCCTTTATTTAGTGGGTTCGTGCCAACTCAACATGCTTTCCTGCCACTCCTCACTTCTACCCCACAATCTTCCCGCCTCACCTTGTACCCTGTATTTCCCTTCCTCCTGGTCCCCTGACTCTTGTTCTATGGTGCCTTCCCAACTTCCTGCTCTGTTTCATCAGCCAGTACTGCATACCTGTTTGTTGTCTCCAACATCCTGTCCCAGCCCTCCCTGTAATCACTCCCTGCCTCTGCTTACCCTGAACATCTTTTCTACTTCCTTTCTGTCTGCCCAAGTTCACTACCACCTGTCCACTCCTCCTTTTGCTTCTCCCAGGACCCTGTGGACTTGGTCCCCCTGGCCATGCTGCCCCTTCTGGCCCTTGGCAGCTTGGTCTGTCGTGCAAGAGAGCCCCTTCCCCGCCCCTCTGCTCCATCTCCTCCTCACCCTCTCATTCCTGTCTCCTCCCCCCAGTTCCCATCTCAAGCTCTCTATCTCCAGCATAAGCTGTCTGAATAGCCTGCACACTGGACACCATTCTACCTTCCACCAGGTTCCCAGAAACAGTGCTGCACCACACCCATTGCAGCTCACAACCCTCCCAGCCTCCCAATGCCCCCAAACTCAGTCATCCCTACCCCTACACCATTTCCTGCCATTAATCAAGCTGCCTCCTTGCCCTGGCCTCCACATCTTCCCTATATTCCCTAGGCTCTAAATATTTCACAGATCTTTACAATATCATCCGAATTACTTAAGAACTGTAAATCTGCATTTCTGTCAAAGCATTGTCCCCAGAATAGCCCCTATCTCAAAAAAGAAAATGCACACCCATTACATGTGCATCAGTATTAAACATCAGTGCTGAATCAACCATTCAGCACTAAGGATTTACCTTCATGGATGGGCATCTTATAACCATGAGAGTGCCCCGTGTGCAGCATCTGAAAATGTGGAAAGTTGCAGTTTTCAAAAGTGGTATCCATTTCTTTTATATTTTACAACAATACCATTTTAGACCTTAAACATACAAGTCATCAAACTGTTTGGTGATTTAAAACATGATATTTACTCATCAGCATTTTAATGCACAAATAACCAGACAGTAATTTTGCATTACAGCTGGGCACTTGTAACCGCAAGCTGTCAATCAGTTTCACTCTAGTAACAGTGTGTGCATCCTTATTAAAAATTCTGGTCTGTAATTATGAAAAACAAGACATGGATGTGTGTATGTAACTCAGAATTTCATGCACAGCTTCAGTGTGGGATGCTTTTATAACCCCCTTGAGGTTCATTCTCAGGGTATATGTAGCATCCCAAACACTTTGGTTGTGTATAAAATCTAGGTTCTACCCACCCACCCATGGGTCTAGAGAAATTCCCTGCCTGCCAGAAGTACCACTGTGGACTGCCAGAGAGAATTTCTTGAGATATATCGCAAAATATCTGGAAATATGTGAATGTATCTATGCCTGCAACTGCATTAGTATCTATTTTAAAGGGTACTGAGACTATATCTTACGGGCTGGCTATAAGGCCATTATCTTTTGTGTTCTTAGGGTATCAGAACTGATCATCTTCAGTTGGTAAGTCAAGCACCCATGAGTTGAAGGGTGCTGCTGCAAAACTTGGCAGGGGTAACTGAATACACCAAACAGAACAAAACTACAGCTCCTCATGAAGGTTTAGTGTAACATAATATACTTTATTAGGTAAAACCGGACAGTACCATTAAATACTTGGCAGCTCAAGGAGCACTGCCTCTTTCTCAGGGAGTTAGGGCTATCAGAATTCTAGCTGTACGATTGAGTGATTGTCCAAGTGACAGCGACTTGCAGTAAAGATTGAAATCCCCAACAGGGAAGTGAAGGAAAGCATACTCTGTGACACTCGGTTCTTTAATCCTCCTGTTACCCTGAAACAACAACTCAGGCTCAGGAATGAACTTAGATTGTCAGAATGATAAGTCACTCCCTAACTATGTGCTATCAGGCCTGCTCAGTTTCACACATTATTTATGTGAAGTTGATTGGAACCTGTTTTTATTCTTTGGTAACTGGGTAAGGTCCACAAGGCACAAGTGCTTGTTTTCCAGGTGATCCAGGGGCACTGGGGATGTTAAAACAACCCTCACGATTCTTGACACAAGACGAAAGCCATACCATGAGTTGCCTGCCTGGGGCTATTCTAGTTATAATTCAAAGTTTTTGTTTACTTACAAAAAGAGTTATAATCTCCATAAAGCCCAGATCATAGCTTCCTGGTACGAGCTGAGCAGTCACTAAGCGCTGTTGCCCTGCTCCTAAAAACTGCATTTTGACGTCATGAGGTAGGGAATGGGGCTGCAGGTGCTCTATGGATATTGTAATAGGATTGGGAAGGGGGGGCCACCTAAATGTTCATACATTATCTTTATTGGCAGGTACACACATATGGGGATGTTATATATGCTATATAAAAGCCCCATACATGTATATCTGCCAGCAAAGATAATGTAAGTACATTTTAGCAGCCGTTCCCTCCCCAATCCTATTACAATATCCATAGGGTACCTGCAGCCCTGTTCTCTATCTCATGTCATCAATGTGCAGGTTTGAAGAGTGGGGCTACAGTGCTCAGTGACCACTCGGCTTGTATCAGGAAGTTAAGAACCTGGCTTTACAGAGGATATAACTCTTTTTGTACAGTAAGTACACAAAAACTTTAATTTATGGATAAAATAGCTCCCAAGGCAGGCAACTTCATGGTATGGGTTGTCTGTCTGGATCATGGCAGGTGCTCTTTAGGTGTCTTGTTCAGAGTCACACAGTATGCAAGTGGAGGTTATTGAAATCAAACCCAGGTCTACTGGATGCACCAAGCTCATTCAGAGCTTGTTACTCTAACCGCTAGGCTACACTGCAGCCCATGAAACTGCATGAATTACATTGTAAGTGTGTTGCATTCAGACTACTTTCCCTTTTCAGGGAACAGTATAGCTGTGGAGACATAAACAGTAACTAAATGGAGGCAATGGCAAGTCCTGACAAGTCTATCAGTACACATGCATGGACTATAAATTGGTGCATGTTACACATAATATAAGCATTATGTAAAATGTGAGGTGATCCAAAGGATTATGTATAATTGTCTATGTCAGTATGAGCTCAAGAGCAAAACATATAGTTCATGTATATACTGCAACCTAATACAAAGTTTTACCCATTTTCATTAGTAGATGTAACACTACTTATAAAACCAATAAATGCGTTTTAGTAGGTCTTGATACTGAGATTTGATCCTACTGGTCTATAAATGGCATTGTTTGTAGAACAGGTGTTTTATTTCATGCAGGGGGATTATCAGGACACAACTTCATGCAGCGGTATTATATGACTATAAAAATGTCTGGAATGATGCTTATTGTGTACCTAATTGTCTAACTGAGCTCTACTACTAGTGCAAGCTTTATCTGGTAACAAAGACCATTGTAAACCATTATAAATAATTATTTCTTAATTATAACCCTGACTGAGGGCTTAGTATAAATACTGAATTCCTATTGGCTATCAACAAGTTTCCCAATTATTTTTTAATTATAACTCTGACTGAATGTGGTGCTTAAATGTATGATTCCTATTGGCTTCATATCATTTTTCTTAAGACTAGAATCCAATGCTCAAAAGGGTTTCTGACATTCTACTGTGTGCCTACAGCAGACATCTGTTGATTTAATTAATATGTATTAACAATATTTGCCCATGAAGTCAAGCTGCACTGAGAAACCTAGTGTTCAGTGTATCTTGGAACAGGACATAGATATAACATTTTTTGCAGATATAATAAATAAGAAAAACATTGCAAATTGCAATGACACATTGTAGAGATTAGTAAAAGCATTATATAGTAACATTATACTATAATGGCACAGTAGTGTCAGTATAGTTAGGGTTGAATTAGCTGTTTAATGTTAAATCCCTAACTTTGCACTTTAACAGCTTCACCCCTGTTCAATGGATTTTGTGTGGAATTTTGCATGGGCATGTACAGTCTGCAGGGCAAGGTCCCTTGATATGCTAAGTTTTGTTCCAATTGGGTGTGCATATTCCGAGATCTGGACAGTGAAAACATTGAAAAAATTGGGGGGAGGGGTTGGCTGTTTTCTTATCATTTCCTAGTGCCCAGACAGTTTGGAAATTTGTTCTGAAATGTTCAGGGTAGAAACAGTGCACCCCAGAATGATGCCTTTCATTTTTGGTGAAAAATATTACTCTGTTACAGTCATAAGGAGTTGAAACGTTGGTTCTGCACATTCTCAGTACCGTCTTTTGGATAGCTGTTTCATACGAAACAAAAAGTTGGCCATGTGAAAGAGGATTCTCTTTCATGAGGAGTGGTAATCCTCTTTCACGAGAAAAATATTTTCTTTTGTATAGCATCCATCTTTTTCCTTTTTTAAAAAACATTTTTGAAACCCATAAAATCATATCCTGCAGAGACACCAACACATGTATCTGTTAAACAGGACCCTATTGGTTACATTCTGCAGTTAGTTTTTTGTGAAAAATGACCCAGAAATATATTTTCAAAACATTTTTTAAATCTTTTTTCATGAGATGATTTTCATTTTTTGTATGGCCTCACGAAAGAGGAATCGGGCCATAGCAAAGAAGATTCATTTCATATGAAAGAGGAATTTGGACTTAGTTTTTTCACATTATTCTTTAATATGAACTAATCCTCTTTTGTGAAACTAAAACACATTCTTCTTTCATATGAACCAGCCCTCTTTTGTATGAACCAATCCTCTTTCATGAGAACAACACAAACTCATGAAAGAGCATTAGTTATTTGAAAGAAGCATTTGGACTTAGTTTTTTTTTATATTCTTCTTTGGTATAAACAAACCTTTTATTGGAATGTCACAATCTCACAAAGAGGATTGGTTCACATGAAGGAAGAATTTGGACTTAATATTTTTTTCACATTCTTCTTTCATATGAACCAATCCTCTTTTGTAAGAACATCACAATCTCACAGAAAGGATTGGTTCATACAAAAGAACAATTTGGACTTAGTTTTTTGTTTGAACATCTGAACATTACAAACCATAACTTTGTCAATATTTGGAGTTAACAGACAATCTATATATCAAAAGAAAGGCATCAATGAGTACTAAAACCCTAAAATTCAGAGGCAAATTAAAACATAAAAATTAAAAAAATGTAAATTGCCATAGGATGACACTGCAACTTTAAGAAGCTGCAACTCTGTCAGTCTTTAGAGTTAAGGGACAATCTACTGAACATATCAAAAGAAAGGTCTCAATCAGTGGTACATGAGGAACACATAACAGCCCCTCACAAAGTTATTGGATATGCACAGCATTCTAAAATTGCCTCACAAATTTACAATGGTGTCAAATCCACAATGCAACTCTGATCATCATCAAAAATGTACCGTGGGTGTATCTCCTCTTGGATCACAAAATAGTAATTTTGACACATTAATGACAAACAATTTATAAGTTATTGCTAAAAAAATGAAATACAACTTTGACCATATACAATTAACCACCAGGAGTAAAGAGCCACAGTTAATATATTTTTTCTTTGAAGCTGCCCCCAACCCCCCAAAAAACCTCTGGTCAGAGCCAGAATGGATGCTAATGCATTAATGTAACAAGGGATACAGCAGTAATGTGTGGATTGTATAGTACAAACAGTGATGCACACACCCAGACACACATTAATCACCCTCCCAGGCCAGTCTGGTGGTGTAGAGGGCTGAGGCACTGCAATCTTAACTCTTACCATGCTGGCAACCCTGGGTTGAAAGCAACCTCAGGCCATTGGGGGCTGGCCAGGGGAAAACAGACTGAGCGTCCGGAGGACAATTCTTCTCTCTCTCAAGGAGGGGTGGGTGGTGGTGTCCTGGCACCAGCAACACCAGGCAGAGATGTGGTGTGCTACTGACAGGAGCCATGCAGAGGCATGGAGAAGAGACATCAGTGGGCTCTTGTAGATGTGGGTGGGTGCATGCACATCTGCCTGGGATGTCACTGAATGACTGACATCTCCTGGAGGAGGGGGCTGGGCACAACAGAACAAGGAAAAAGCACTGCACCAATGGTAAGTGATGGTGCACCTTGGGACCCCATGCCCACCACTGGACCCAACCCACACAGGTCCCAGTCCTCCTCCCTATCAAACTACTGCCTGGAGTAATTGGATTTCAAGGTGCACTGAATAGCTGAGGTGGTCATGCCCTGGGGCGCAAGCCTGGGATTACTCCAGGTAGTGTCAGCCAGGTAGGAGCTATGGGAAGGGACCCAGGATGGAGGAGCTTCAGGTCAGGTGGGAGAAAGCCCAACAAGGGTGTTGTCTGAGAAATTCCACTGGGGCAGTGATAAGGAGGGGAAAAGAACTGAAAAAAAAAATAAGCACCCTCCCTCATTCTGCTCCATATGTTTAAATTCAGATATAGTCATGTGAGTTTCCTGCACAATGGCAGATATTACATATGGGCACTGGGGTGCATCCCACCATACCTTTTAAATATCAGTTTGAAATTTTATTTTTTTATTCATTAGCGTCTCGAGAAAGTCCCCCACTTCTTTGTGATCGCTTTCTTGCTTCAGATAGAGCATGAGAGAGTGAGTGCAAGTGAGAGAGAGTTAGAGAGAGAGAAAGAGAGAGAGAAGTTGATGGAGGAGGCAATGCTGATAATGGTCTTAGTTAGCTCTTCCATCCACTGCACTGTAATTTGTAGCTCACACAAATCTTCCACTTTTGATGCTAGGGCAATGCATGAGATCTGTAAATCCTGCAGCAGTATGCACATTTTGAAGTAAAACATAAACTGAAATTTATTTACTAAGCAGGAAGTCACTGTACCTTAGTACACAAAATCAGTCTGAGATTGAAACCACAGTATTATTCAATACTCATCAATGTATTTGCACATACTGCCTCAGTTCACCTCACCTCATGCATTTTTTTTTAAACTGTACTACTTAAAATGGGTTTACCATTCCCTGCTCTTCAGTGGACATTTTCTTTATCTCTGCTTATACTGAACATTTTCTTCATCTCTGCCTGCTTGATGGCTGATGGCTCTGCAGCTCACAGCATTGGAAACTCTTTAATTTTGCTTTGAAGAAACTTATGGCTCAGTAAAGAAATTCTTCGGACTCTTATTTGGCTGCTGCATTGAGAACCAACCATGACAACCTGCATTGGTAACTCAGACCATTATCAGCAATGCCCCCATCGCCTTCTCACTTTCCTTTCATGCTCTCTCTCTCTCTCTCTCTTACTCCTGCTCTCTCAAACCCATGCTCTATCATCAGCAAGAAGCAGTCATGAATGAGAGAGAGAGAGAGAGAGAGAGACAGATCCTGCTGGGCATGCAAAGAATAAAAAGTTAGATTTCAAACTGACATTTAAAAAGGAAGGGGGCTTGCACTCAGTGCTTGTAAAATCCACCACTGTGCAGGAAACTCACATGACTGTATCTGAATTTAAACATATGGAGCAGAATGGGAGGGTGCTTAATGTGTCTTTGTAAAGATAAAGTCATGTGCTTGTTGCTTGCTGTTTGGCTGCCATTAGTTCAAGATGTGTTGGCAGAGAGCACAGTCAGGCACAACTCACCTGCTAGGCTCAAGGACCTCAGCCCTTTCAGCTGTTCCTCTTTATCAGCTGAGGTATATAGATGTTGTTGGGCCTTGGCGATAACTAGAAGGAGAAAAAAGGTATGGGGGGGCTGTGCCTGGTGAGGGAGTGGGTTGATTGGGGTTGTGGTGTTAAGGAGACACCCTGGGATGAAATGGGATCAGGATGGGGTGTTCACTGCCTGGTTCCCATACCCAGGGGCTCTACTTTGTGTAGGCAAGTAGCGTCAGTCTCCTGGGCCATCCTACTCAGGCGGTGTTGTGCAATGCCAGGTCTATAAAAAACAAGACTGCTGTGATAGCAGATCTTGTTGGTGTAACTGACCTGGCTTGCATTACCGAGATCTGACTGGACAAAAATGCTGATCCAGTATTGGCATCAGCGGTTCCAGCTGGGTACTCGGTGCTACACTGCATGAGGGTAGATCATAAAGGCAGAGTGTAGCCATCTATTTTTAATCAGAACTGGGCCTTGTGGATGTTCCAATGGGGATGACCAGATCCTTTGCGTGCAACATTGGTGCAGGTGTGGGGTACAGGATACTTCTCATTTACCTTCCACTCGATGATGAGAAGGAATTCCTGCAGGAAATCACGGACTTCATTATCAATATGGTGTTGGTTTCCCCCAGATGGCTAATTCTGGGACACTTCAATGTCTGGGTCGACAATTAACTCTCAAAATTTGGACAAGACTTTCTCAAATTGATGGCCTTGCTGGGCCTCACACAGATACTTACCTCTGCAACCCACAATCATGGTCACTCATTGGATCAGGTGTTCCTTCTGGGGATGGAGATCTCCAACTTGGTGGTAGAACCAGTTGGGTGGTCAGACCATCTCACCATAGGGTTCAGTTTCACAGCTCTCCTCAATAGACCTGCCCCTGTTGAGATGGCCTGGTATTGCCCTTTAAGAGGTGTGACCCCATACAGTCTAATGGTAGTGCATGACCAATCGGGTATGCTGAGTGAATGCTTAGGTCAAGGGGATCTGGTGCATGCCTATAACAAGGCAGTGACAGTGACCCTGGATTCCATAGCTCCTGTCCATGTTCATCCCCTCACTCTTCGCCTAACGTCCCCTTGGTTTGATGGGACTTTGAAGGAGTTGAGGACAGTGGGATGAAGGTTAGAAAAGCACTGGCATAAAACAGGTCTGGTTGGGGACAAACTTAGATTGATGGATCATTATAAGGATTATCAATCAGTAGTCACTCATTAGAAGGCAGAGTTCCTGTCCAGGAAGATTGCTGCTGCATGAAATCAGCTGGCTCAGCTCTTCTGGATTGTTGACACATTGTGCAATCCAATCTGTCATCAGTCTGAAGGAGCATTTCCACAAGGTAAGTGTGAGGAGTTTGCTCGCTTTTTGCAGATAAGGTTGCCACTATCAGATCTTGGATCTGTTCAGCTCCCTCTACTGGGTGTTGCAGAGGTTGGCAGGAGATTGCAAGCACCCAGTTTACCTGCTTTGACTTCAGCTGGCTGGTGACCACTGACATCGTGAGGATTACCCAGACCTTGTGACCAAGCCACTGTAGTTTTGACCCAGGCCCGATGCACCTCCATGTGGGGTGTGTTGAGGTAATTGGTCTGGTCCTAGCTAAGATAGTCTGTAGGTCATTGAAGACAGGGGTGTTTCCTTACTCCCTAAAGGAGGCAGTTGTAAGACCTCTCCCTAAAAAACCCTCCCTTAACCTGGACTGTCTGACTAACTACAGACCCGTCTCTAACCTGCCCTTTGTGGGTAAGGTTATTTAGAAGGTGGTTACGTTGCAGCTGGATGATCATTTGACCACCTATGATGTCTATGATCCTCTTCAGTCTGGATTTAAGAAAAGTCATAGTACCAAGACGGCACTTGTTTGGGTACTTAATGATCTCCTAATAGCGAGAGATCAGAGGACTTTTTCAGTATTGGTACTGCTTGATCTCTCTGCAGCATTTGACACTGTGGACCATGGTGTGTTGTTGGAGCACCTGCGGCTGATCTGTGGACTGTTGGGTACAGTCATCAGTTGGTTTTGATCTTTCCTCTCGGGTAGGACTCAGAGAGTGGTGTCGGGATTTATTCCTCAACCCCTCTTCCCCTATCCTACAAGGTGCTGCAGGGCTCCATCTTGTCACCCATGTTGTTCACAGTGTATATGTTGCCATTGGGAGACATTATTAGGTGGTATGGTATGACTTTTCACTTCTATGCAGATGATGCTCAGCTATACATGCCCTTTGTGCCTGAACAGGGTGGAGCTGTCTCTGTGTTTAACAACTGCCTCTCTGAGATCCAGGACTGGATGAGTGCCAACTGGCTGTGGTTAAACCCAGATAAAACTGAGGTGTTTTTGGCAGACCCAGGTCATCAGGGTATGGGATCGCCCGTGGGACAGCCCTCTGAGCTTTGGCTCAGGGGCGTCCAACTGGTAACCTCTGACTGGGTGTGGAATCTGGCCATTATTTTTGATGATGGTCTGATGCTTAAATCTCAGGTGGCGGCCATTGCCAAGACCTCCTTTTACCATCTGAGGAATATCACCTGGATAAAATATCTGGTCCCACCCAACAATCTTCCAACCCGGGTCCACGCATTCATGACCTCCCGTCATGATTACTGCAATGACCTTTACCTTGGGCTTCCATGGGTTGATATCCTCCACTTCCAGCTGGTGCAGAATGCAGTGGCCAGGCTGTTGATTGACTTTTCAAGATCTTGCCATATCACACCAGTGCTCTGTGGACTGCACTGGCTGTCTGTACAGTGGCAGATCACCTTCAAGGTTGGGTTAGTGACCTATAAAGCTCTACATGGGCAGGGACCTCTGTACTTGCAAGATCTTTGTCCCTACAGCCTCCTCCACCCACTCCACTCCTCTGATGAGGGATTGCTAGAGGTTTCCAGGGTCTGACTTAAGACCTCAGGGGCCCGTTCTTTTGCCTTTGTGGCTCCTACCCTGTGTAATTCTCTACCTCATTGGGTGAGAGAGTGCCTGACCATCCAGAGTTTTAAGACTGCTCTTAAAATGTACATATTTAGTTTGGCCTTTCCTGATTATTTCTAGGTTTTCAGAGATGATTTAAAATAACAGTGATTGTTGTATATGTTATGACCATAAATGCACAAGAGAATTAGCACCCACACAGCAACAAGAACAAGAACAACGCCAGTGCTGTTTTTATGAAAATGCTTTGTTTATATAAATACAGACTTGCAAAACTTATAATAAAGTGGCTTAGTGAAAAAAGACTAACATTTCACCCGGTAAACTGCCAGGCTTCATCAGAGATGACCACTAAATGTTTTGGGGAAAACTTTTTAAGATTTGATGATACTAGTTTTAAAATGGTATAGTTTTAATTTTATTTGTGTGTTTTATGGGTAAGTTGCACAAGCATTTTGAATAATTCTGTAATTGCACTTTTTTATAAATAAAGTTTGATTTGATTTGATCACTCTTCGTTACTATCCAATCTACACATTACTTCTATATTCCTGTTCATTTTAATGCAGTAGCAGCTGTTTCAGCTATGGCCAGAGTTTGTTATGGAATAGTGCACCCAGTTTGGGAAAGAGGTCTACAGTATATAGATGACATTGATGTTAGTGGAGAAGTCAAGATTGTGATCCAGCCACACACCAAGGCATTTGAAGTCGGAGATGTTTTCCTGAGTCATTAAGACAGGAGATAAGTGGAGCCTAGGAAGTCTCTGTTTACCACCAAAGGGCACGGTGACAGTCTTTTTGGCATTAATTGAGAATTTATGTGAGCTGAGCCAGCATGGGGAATTGATCAAAATATGCTAGAGTGACTCATCCAGAAAAGGGACAAAAGGGGCCCACCTGGTGGCTCTGAGAGCTGAGGTGCTAGACACCACACCTCACTCTAAGCCAGTCTCCCAGATTCAGGAATGAGCCTGGGCCATTGGGGGTCAGCTGGGGGGAGAAGGATTGAGCGTCCCAACAGATACGCTCCTCCTCAAGGGGTGGGGAGGGTAACTAGGCAGCAAATGCACCCATTACAATACCACCGGTGGAAGCATGGGCAGTGGCACACATGGCTCCTCAGAGTCAGGAGAGGAAGGTGCTACTGGGTGCTTGATGATGGCATGCATCTGCATGCCATCCATCTGGACGTATGTCCTTCATGACAGCATCCTCAGGGAAGGGGACAAAAGCAAGGGAAAAATGCAAAAAACCCCGGGACATTGAGCACAATGATGCCAGGATCCTGGTATATTGGGGACCCGGAGGAGGAGTCAGTGGAGAGTACAAAGGCCCCCCCCCAAAAGGGACAGAAGCCCCTAAGGCACAAGGAACTATGTCATTCAAAAATTTGTGAATGAATGAGGTGATGCAAACAAAGAGGGGAAGGATTCAGGAAAAGGACAAACAGTGTTGGCCTCAGTCTGGGTTTCTGGGGGACACTTAAGAGAATAGGGAGGGGAGATAGAGTAGCAACTATGCAGAATGACTAGAGCATGTGTTTACAGTGGTGCCCAGTGTCAGATTCCATCATGACTAATGATGATTCAGATACTGTTGCTGTCACAAAAGGGGGAAGTTCGGCTAGAAAACATTATTCCTGAACTTTAGCAAATACAGAGAGAATGGAGATGGGACAGTAGTTGCCTTGGGAGGAGATGTCACTCTCCCCTTGTGGAGCAGGAGGACTTTAGAATGCTTCCAGGATCACAGACCTGACCAGGGCTAACAAAGATAATGAGAAGAAAGGATCTTGGGGCCACCATAGAGAGATCAGATAGGTGCCACAGTTTATAATCAAGCACATCTGGACTCCTTCCATTTGGGTTAGCTGCAGGGGAGGAGTAGGAGAAGGAGAAACAGGGGCAGGAAAAGGAGGGAAGATCAGGAAAAGGGAGTGACGGGGGAGCAGAGGAGAAAGTATGTGTATAGCACAGGACTGAGAGGGAAAAGAGAAGCAGGGGACAGTGAGGGTAAATAGATGAAAGAGAGAACAAAAGCAGGGCACAGGAGGATAAGAAAGCATCGTTTGGTAGCACTACCACTTGTTATGCCATTGATCTGGATTCAGGGACAGACTGCGGTCACTCAAGGACCAGCTGGGGCATGGAGGACTGAGGACCTCAAGGGCAGCTCTCCTTTCTCAGAGATGCTTCATCTTACTACTTAACTGCCACTTGGTGTAGACCAGGTTGCAGTAGAGAAGGAGCCCCTAAATGGGGACAGAGGCAGCCACTGTACACTAGGCATGCATGTGTTTGCATCATTGCATGCATGTACCCTGGGGGAGAAAATTATAAGCTGGAAGAAAAGGCACTGGTCTGCCATTGCACTGGAACCCTCACCCCACAGTTTCGAGCTCAAATAACGTGGTAGGCCACCCACCACTATTTTGGTCCTTGATAAGTGGTAGATACCTAGCAAATCTATGAGAAGGTCAGTGATGGGGCTGAGGGGAGTGTCCTAGGGGTACCAGGGTCTAAGAATGAGCTTGATATAAAAATTCTTAAAGGTGAAATGTAGCAAGAATTGTGTAAAAACCTCATCCGTGTTTGGTGTCTTACTTGAAATCTTTAGTAGTCAGAATGTTTCACAGGCACATTTTGCAATTGGCATTCAGGGTAAAAGATTTTCTCTGATTTGTTTTTTGTCAGATCTGAGCGCTGTTTAAAACCACCACTTCTGAGAATGGGTTTTTCAGTGGCTATTCACTTGATTTTTAAACCATGAGATAGTACATATGTCACAGCCTCCCTGATTAGCTGTCAGTATCACTCAGCTGTCAGTTGGGAGTGCTCTATGGCGGGAATCATGGTCATCATTTTCCACTGATATCACAGCTTTCAAACCAAAAGCTAACTTTTGTTTTTCATTCACAGTACTAGAGTCAAAGCTAGGTGAAAAGGGGCATGCCTGCTATCATATCCCAATTTTTGGTTCTCTCATTCGGCAGTGCTCAGACTGTCAATGATAGCAGTCAGTGTTGTGACACTGTGACATTCAATGGCCTATCATTGACTACAATCATTCATTTACTGTGACTAAACTGACATCTCTGAATAGGCTCTGAAACAAGCATACTGTATATGTTATTTTCCCCCTCTCAGTGTGTAAGTATCTGTTTATTCTGTATGATTTTTAACTGAGATTTTCTTTAGTAGTGAATAGCTTCTGACAGCTGTAGTGCTGTATCTATGTTTACTAACATACTAAAATGCGAGCAGAATAGGCCTAATGGTCTTTCGAGTCTGCTCGATTGGTCAGCCCCTCACCCTGGGTGCTGTCCTTGCTGCCCCCCTCACCTTCTCTGGCTTCTCCCTTCCCAGTTCCGGATATTCTTGCTGCATTGGATTTTGCTTCCAGGACCCTTCCCCTGTACCTGTTCCAGCCCATCTTGAACCCCTCCACCATCTCTGCCTCCACCAGCCCCCTAGGCAGTGCATTCCATGGCTCCACCACCCTCTCAGTGAAGTAGCACCTCCTCCTTTCTCCCCTGAATCTTCCCTCTCCAGCTTCCACCCATGCCCTCTAGTGGCCCCCTCCTCCTTCCTTGGAAGCACCCTGACTGTTCCTCCCCTATTTACCCTCTTCATGTACTTGAAGACCTCTATCATGTTCCCCAGTCCCTTCTCTCTTCCAATGTGTACATATTTAGCTCTTCGAGCCTCTCCTCATTGGTCCTGTCCCCCAAGCCCCAAATCATTTTGGTTGCCCTCCTCTGGACCCTCTCCAGGAGTTTAATGTCCCTCTTTAAGTGTGGCCTCCAAAACTGTATGCAGTACTCAAGGTGTGGCCTCACCAAGCAGTTATACAGAGGGAGCATCACTTCCCTCCTTCTGGAGGTGATCCCCCTAGCAATGCATCCCAGCATCCTGTTGGCCTTGGCTGCTGCCCTCCTACAAGTCTCCGAGTTGTTCATTTTGACATCCACCACCACCCCCAGGTCCCTCTCAGCCATCGAGACTTGTAGCATTTCCCCCCCCAAGGTTGTACACTTGACCCGGGTTTCTGGCCCCAAGGTGGAGTACCTTGCATTTCCCTGTATTGAACCTCAGCTTCCACTTTCTAGACCATCTTTCCAGAGCCTCCAGGTCCCCCTGTAGGGCCACCCTCCCCCTCCTCCCCATCCACCACTGCCCCCAGTTTTGAGTCATCCGCAAAGAGACTCATTTCACTCCTGATTCCTGTCCTTATGTCAGAGACATAGGCGTTGAACAGGAGGGGCCCAAGGACAGATCCCTGTGGGACCCCACTAATGACCCTCTTTGGGGATGAGACTATCCTGCCAACTACGACCCTCTGGGTCCAGTCCTGGAGCCAATTGCCTATCCATCTGATCATCAGGTTCCCCACCCCCATTTCTCCAAGCTTATCCAACAGGCCTACGTGAGGAACAGAGTCAAATGCCTTGCTGAAGTCCAGAAAGAGGACGTCCACTAGTCTACCAAGGTCCAAGGCACTCGTCACCCAGACATAGAACTCCACAAGGTTTGTCTGACATGATTTCCCCGAGATGAATCCATGCTGTCTATCGTCCAGGCACCCTGACTTTTCCAGGTCCCCCCCTAGCCTCTCCTTGACAATGCCCTCCATCACCTTGCCCACCACTGATGTCAGGCTGACAAGCCTGTAGTTCTCTGCCACCTCCCTTGATCCCCCCCCTTGTGGATAGGCACTATATGTGCCACCTTCCAGTCCTGGGGCACCCACCCTGTCCTCAGAGAGATGGTGAAAAGCTCCGCCAGTGGTTTCGCCAGGACATCTGCAAGTTCCTTCAGCACTCTGGGATGTAATTTATCCGGCCTGGTGCTTTCTCTGTCTTAAGGGAGCTGAGGGCTTCCCTCACTCTCTCTGCTGTGATTTCCACTTCAGTACCTCTTCTCCCTGCTTAGCCCTCCCCCATCCTGCCAGTGATGCCTCCCCCTCTCTCCAGACCCACCGATCAGTAAGGGTCACCCCCTCCTCAGTATCTCTGTCTCCTCCCATGTATGATGCAGCACCCCCATTTTCCTTGGTGAAAACTGAGGTGAAGTACTCATTTAGTACCTCAGCCTGCTCCCCAGGTCTTGTGCCCATCTCTCCCCTGATTTAATCCTGCTAATCTGCCCCTTCACCCTTCATTTTTCCCCAATGTATCTAAAGAACCCATTGTTCCCTCTCCTGATTTCCCTGGCCAGGTTCTGCTCCTTCCTTGCCTTAGCCACTCTCACCACCCTAGTGGCCCTTCTAGCCATCAGCTCATACTCCCTTCGATCCCTTTCACTCCTTGAGCACTTGAATTGCCTATAGGCTGCCTTCTTTCCCTGCACCACCTCCTGGACCTCCCTGGTCCCACCAGCAGGTTTTGACCTACCGCATTTTCGTCTTACTCTTGCACAGGTGCTGGTAGCATCTTGCACCCCTCTCCTGATGATTTCCCACCTACTATCAGCGTCCATGTCTGACCCAATCCCATCCAAAGTCTCCTTAAGGATCCTTCCCATTTCCTTAAAATCCATTCCCCTGAAGTCAATTACCTCCATCTTTGTGCAGCTTTCTAGCCCTCCTAGGTCCAGGCAGAACCAGACCGTGGCATGGTCACTCCCTGCCAATGGGTCCCTTACCTCCAGGCCCCTAATCTGGTCACTGTCTGCCAGGACCACATCCAGTACCCGTGCCTCCCTGGTCGGTTCCACCACCTGCTGAGTTAGGAACGCGTCTTGAAAGACATCCAACAACCTCTGTTCCCTGGTCACAGAAGATGTCATAGTCTCCCAGTCTGTTCCTGGCATGTTTAAGTCCCCCAACACCACCACCGTTCCTCTGCCCAGTCTGCAGTGTCTCCCAACATCTGCCACCAGACTCTCCTCCAGCTCCTCCGCCAGGGCAGGGGGTCTATACACCACTCCTATTTTTACTCTCTTGCCCCCCCTTGTTATCAAGGTGACCCAAATCACTTCCACGGTTCCCTCCACCTCCTCTACTCCCCCTATGCCAATGCAGTTTTTGACTATCATTGCTACCCCTCCTCCCCTTCCCTCCTCCTGTCCTTTCCCTGCTCCTTGTTCCCATGGGATTCTGTTTTCCCTGGTCTGCACTTTACCAGTCGGCCTTTTCCCTGATCCTCCAGCTCCCCAGAGGTGGAGATAAGTCCTCCTTTATCGGCACCCCTTGACAGCCTTTTCTCCCATCCTTCCCCTTCACAAGTTTAAACCCCACTTTTCACCAATGAACCCCTCTATTTTCAACTTAAGGATTCCCTTCCCCTCCAAATTGAGATGGAGTCTATCTCTAGCATACAGCTCCTTATCCTCCCAGGTCTCCCCCAATCCCCAATCAACCCATACCCTCTGGCCTCACACCACTCCCTGAGCCACTGGTTTATCTCCCTAATCTTCCTTTTGTGCTCCCCACTAGCCCTTAGCACCGGCAGGATTTCTGAGAAGGAAACTGTGCATCCTATGTCATGACAGACCCTGGCAAGCTCCCTGAATCATGCCTGTATCTCTAGCTCGCTATTTCCCTCAATGTCATTTGTACCCAGGTGGACCAGTATGTCAGGGAACCCCCACAATCCTTTGCCAGCTGATATACCTCATGCTTAGCCCTGTGCACCGTTAGTCCAGGAAGCATCTTGTTCTAACTGGCCAGACTTCTCCTCCCTATCCCATTTTATACCCCTGATCATAGATCCCCCCAACAGGAGCACTCTGACCACTCCTTTTCCTCCATTTCCCCTTCCATGTCCCTCATCCTTTCTACCGCTCCTCCACCCACGGCTCCTTGTTCCTCCCCTATCTTGGTGCCACATGCCACCCTCCTTATTTACCCTGACCACCCCTCCCTCCAATCCTATGCCCTCCTCCTCCTGAGTATCCTTCTGTACCTTGCTAACTCCCCCCTCACTGCTCGCAACTGGTCCTTCTCCCCCATCTGCTAAACTAGCCTGGCTCATCCTCCCTTCCTTGCTGTCTCCATTTAGTCCCTCCTTGATTGTTGTGCTCCCCTGGCCTAAACCCTCAGCTCCCTTTACTAAATCCTCCTTGTACTGCTGGTCCTTCTCCTTTACCTTTCCTCCCAACTGGTCCTTCTCCTTGCGCTTTCCTCCCTCTTTCCCCTGCCCCTCCTGCTCTGATTCACTGCTCCCCCCATTTTCCTGCATTCCAGGTTCCCCACTGTTCTTCCTGCTATCTGTCCCCTGCCTCCTGCCCCCCACTCCCTTTCCATCTCTAACCACCCCTGTCATGGCTACATCACCCCCCTCATCCTCGAGCAGAAGAAGAGAATTGAAGCAGTTACTGAGTGTAAGATCTGATCCACCTCCCCACCTTGCTTCCTTCTGTCCAGCCCTGACCATCTGACTACTTCCCTGAGAATGTTGTCCCTCTGTCCCTCCTTTGTGAGGGTCCCCAGTTACCTGCCTGCTTCCTTGGTAGTGTCCTTTTGGACCCCCTCTGCCAGGGTCCCTATGTGACCCCTGAGTATTCTCCTGCACTCCTTTCCCTATGCTGCTGCCCCCAGTGCTTGGTGCAACCCTGTGGGAGATCCCCGGCCCCCTTCCCCAACCATACCTCCCCCATCCCCAGCTGTCTCCTAATCCCCACAACCTCCTCCCTAAGCTGTGCCAGCTGGTAGCACACTGGGCAACCACTAAACTTCCAAGCCCAGTCCAGTATCATGGCTGCTCCACACCCTGTGCACCCCACCACCCTCCCAAAGATGCTGGCCCTAATGCCATGTGGTTCCATCCCCTTCCAAGTAGGTTTCCTTGGGTGAGCCACCAGGTTCCCCCCAGTCCAAGATACACCCCTACTGCCTAATCAGGTCACCCACTAATCTTAGATACAGTCCCACAGTACACCAGTAACCCTGTTACTAGGTGCAGTACAACACAGTAAACTTATAAGGGAAATGAACAACTCCCTAAGCTCCTCTCTCCCGGCCTTTAAATCCAACCCCCAGTGGCTAGAACTACATGAGCTGCACCTGCAGCCTTTTCTTCCAATTGCAGGGCAGGTGTTCCCCTATAAATTAGCAGAACTCTGGGGAGGGAGGGGTAGGGGAGAGTAGGTCTTGGGCAGACACCCGACTCGAGAGAGAGTGTATCAGCCCTGTGTCTCCCCTCCAAGCCCAGCAGCCAAATACCCAGGTCCAAGCAAATCCCACCAAATAGGTTTTAAATCAGAAGAAATAGGCCTCCACCAGCGCAGCCTGTTACACAGTGAAACATACAACAAATGAGCCCACTTACAGCCACCAAACCAGTTTTCAAACTCCAACAGCCCCCACAACAATACCCTGCTAGCCCCTTAGAAGTAAGAAAGCAAAGAAATAACCTTCTACCAAGTAAAATCCACAAGAACCCTGTAAAAATAACAAGCAGCAGCTACTGTCCTGGAACACAACTGATCCTGTCCCCTTCCAGTTCCTTCTGAGGAGACAAAGCAGCCGACACCACAAACCTGATTCAGCTCTGCCTCCAGTCAATTAGCTGAGTGAGACCTGGCCAGACCATTAACACCCTTCCCCCACTATGCAGTAATCTTTACAGCTACTGAAGTCAGCAACAATGAATCAAAATTCAACTCAAAGTCCCCAAAATATGTTTGCTGCCAAAGGAAACAGGTCTCTAATTCAATCAGCTTCACTAAAACCACATCAAAATAGGCTTGAAATTAACAGATATAGGTCTCCAATTCAAATACCCAGGCCCAAGCAAATCCCACCAAATAGGTTTTAAATCAGAAGAAATAGGCCTCCACCAGCGCAGCCTGTTACACAGTGAAACATCCAACAAATGAGCCCACTTACAGCCACCAAACCAGTTTTCAGACTTCCAACAGCCCTCACAACAATACCCTGCTAGCCCCTTAGAAGTAAGAAAGCAAAGAAATAACCTTCTACCAAGTAAAATCCACAAGAACCCTGGAAAAAGAACAAGCAGCAGCTACTGTCCTGGAACACAACTGATCCTGTCCCCTTCCAGTTCCTTCCTGTTTACAGACGTTGTGTATGGTCTCACTTTTCGGTTGTTCCTGATGAGATTTTTATACATTGGAAGACTGGAACTGTGTTCTATATATGTACAAAGTCAGTGCTGTGCTTGTGTTCAGAATCTGCAGAAAAGTATTCTGTCATTGGGTTGTGCCAGTCCTTCTCCCTTTGGGCTCTGGGATGTAACCCTTCAAGTGGTGTTTTGTTTTTCAAAATTTCCCTGGCACAGTACTGAAGCCTGGTAAATATGAGTTGTGATGCATGTAACAGTATGCAGTCATCATATTTTGAATTCTTTCTCAGTCTTAACAGGTCTAATTTGCAAGAAGTAATAGACATCTGGTTTTGATCTATATTTAGCAGATATCAGTGTTGTACCCAGGAAATCATAGAAAAACAAATCACCACTTTGAAGGGTCATGTACCCTTTACCTGTGACAAACTATTTCAGAGATTTTCTTTCCTCTGAATCCATCTGTCATTATTTCTTATCAGTTTTGACATGTCCTAGCTTGGCTGTGCTCGTGCTAGCTGTCAGGGACTGTAATCTACAGAGAACCTCCATCTTGTGTGAGCTGCTGTTTCTGGCAAGGAGATTCTATTATGCTGTCAGCTAGTCCTTGTGTCATCCTTCCCCCAACAGGGATACAAATTTAATTGCAGTTGACTTATCACTGATAAATTATGCCAATTGCCAAGAACATGACCCTTAAAAGTGGTAATGTTTTCCCATGATTTCCTAGGCACAGCACTGAGGTCTGTTAAACATGGGTCAAAACCAGACATCCAATTACTTCTTGTAAATTAGACAAACTTTTTATTGCAAATTGGTGAGAAGCAATCCAAAATGTGAGGACTGCATACTATTACGTGCATAACAACCCACATTTATCAGACTTCAGTACTGTGCCAGGCCAGTCCAACACTGCTTTACACTAGCTAAAGGAGAGGACATTCCTTTGTACTTGTTGTATTTTACTGGTACCCCATCATGTCTGTGCAGGTTCCCCAGTGCAAGGCCTATCTCAGCTCACAGATTAAAATATAAATGTTTTGTGTAGTCATCCCTGCGAGCCAAGCTGGTAAACATCTTAGTGAGGGGATGATGTGCTTACATCAGTAAAAGAAATCTGCAGATACTGAGATTCATACCGAGGTCAAGGAAGGAGCAAAAGGCAAAATTGCATATAATGGCTCCTGTTGATTAACCTTGTGTCTAAGTTAAAAACCACATATCTAGTTTTCTTTTGAATTCCATTTTGTTTTTAGAAATGATAAGAGACAGTTGTAGAGAATTCCACATATTTATAATTCTTTCTGTGAAGAAAAATTTCCTTTGATTTGTGTTAGATTTTGTAGTAGTTAACTGCAATGGGTGACCCTGTTTTTAAATATATCCTGCTTATAGGTAAAACCCAATTTGGTGACCATATAATCACTTCAGATAGCATCCCACATGAATAAAAGATCACCTCTATAATGCCTTAAATCTAAGGGCATCAAGTTCAAAGACTGTAACCGGTCATCATATGATTTGTCATGGAGACCATTTATAGATTTTGTGAACTTACTTTGTATTTTATTCTATATTTTTTATTTCTGTGTTTTATATGGTGCTCAAAGTTGAGAGCATTAATCAATGTGCGGGCGTACATATGAATGATATAGAGGAAGTAATATGTTTGAATCTCTAGAATGCATGTTGTTTTGTATTGTCCAGATTATTTTATTAGACTTACTGATGGATTCGTTGATATGCTTATTAAATTTTAAATCATTTGTAAAAAATACGCCAAGATCTTTCTCACATGATGACTGTAGGCATTCCAATGTAGTAGACAGTTTTCACCTTTGTTTGGACTGACATCAGAAATGGCAAAACAGAGAAACTTGGATGTGGTTGATTTTTGAAATGGAAGGGAAACTCACTATTTCTAGAAGAGTTTTAGTGCTAGCAGCTTATCACTCTCTGCTGTCAAGTACTACTCCCTTCCCTCCAACCAATTCCTCTCTGGTGTCACCAAAACCCCCTTCCTCTCCCAACCTGAACCTATTACTCCCTGCTGTGTTTTCCAGCCATTCCACCCCTCCACAGCCTCTAGAAATTGGCTCCCTAGTGTCCAGTCTATCAATGTTGGCTCAGCTATTGTCAGTGCCAGCCAACTCTAGTTTAAAGATGAAAGACAATTTGTTTTTGTCATAATTCAACTTCTTTCATTGTTCATGCAATAAAGATTCACATTTTTAAACATTTGAACACTGTTAATTGACTCATGTGTTGCTATACTGGTCATATTTAAACTTTTAAAGCAACCCATGTTAAAGATGGAGCCGGTCATTATTTTGTTATTTTACATTGCCGTCCTGGAACTGATAGCCATGTCATTAAAGGACTGATATCAACTCCTCAAGACAGGAGCCTGAGATTTTCCCAGGAAAAGAAAGCACGTCTTGTGTTTAGTAACACATGTACTTAGCAATGTACATTTATATTCCATTAACGATAACTAATAAATATTTTTTTAAAGGTATGAGTCATTAATTTAAGACTGATAAGTGCTGTACGGTGTTACTGATTTCAAAATCCAGCACAATATTCTCTTTTGCTTCTCTGCTACTTATGGTCAGATCTCATACCTACAAGATGGCCATTTGCTTTTATTCTGTTTGTTTTTCATCTCAGCATTTACTTTGATAAGATGATCAAGAAAAACAATCTGTTTTTTAAAGGAAATACAGTAACTAAGTAGTAGACTGCTGCAATTCAGTGTTAGCTCAGTATGAGTGTGACAGAGTGCAGGGCAAAGTTCTTTTAGAAGTTGATTTGTGATTTTTTCTGGTGCCCTGGATGAATTTGTGACAGTATGTGAGAGGGAGAGAGAGAGAGAGGGAGGGAGAGAGAGAGAGAGAGAGAGACAGAGAGAGAGTGAGAGAGAGAGAGGGAGGGAGAGAGAGAGAGAAGCAGTAAGTAGTAGTAAATCATTTTTTATTCATAAGAAAAAAGGATACATTCAATTGAGCAGACCTAATTTCCAATGAAGTTCTATATCAAAATACAGGGCAGAGTTACACATTAATACATTAATACAGCACATAAAGAGAGAGAGACAGAGTCATGAACTATGCAAAGCTCTCAAAAGGTGAGATGGAGAAGGGCTGCCTGTGTGGTTAATGAACCAGAAAACAGGCACTTCTCTCTCTCTCTCTCTCACACTTTCTATCTCCCCCTCTCTTGTACTAAGGTGTCATATTAAGGATGCATTAGGAGAAATAGGCTGAGGTCAATAATGTGCTCCTGTCTCAATACCCATAATACCTATAATACTCATCACAGAGGCGACAAGCCTTTGTGTGAAGCGAATAAAGAAAACAAAATGAAGTGAAAAACCACTGTGGTTCTCAAATGAGGTGGCAAAGAGGGTTAGGGAGAAAAAGATAGCATTCAGGAAGTATAAGAAATCACAGAAGGAGCAGGACAGAGAACTGTATCAGTAAAAGCAGAGGGAAGCAGGGAAGACAGTCAGGATAGCAAAGGCCCAAACCACCCAAGGTCGAACCTAGAATTCTCTCCGCCCGTGACTTGTCCAAGTTCTCTGAACTACAATACAATCGCTAGCTAGGTAGTCTGGACTGGAACCCCATAAATCTTCTCCCTACTCTTACTGAGTCTGTGCAATACTTCCAGGACGAACTAATAACAGCGGCCAACCTCTTTGCTCCAATGAAGAGAATGAGGGCTAAAGGCAGCTGCTACGAGTGGATCTCTCCCTCCCTCAAAGCCCTAATGGCTACTCAGTAAAAAGCCTGGAAAAAGTTTAGGATCTCCTCCCTCCCGGCAGATCTCACTGAATACAAAGCCCTGAGGAACAAAGTCAAGAGAGCCATAAAACTCGCTAAGAGAGATTACTTAACACACCTCCAGAAAACCAGCCTGGGCAACCCCAAGCAATTCTGGAATCATATCAATGACCTGATCAAGGGCAGCAAAAAGCCTGAGTCCTGTCCCATGGAGATTAACGGTCAGCTCACAATTGACCCTTCTCAAATATCGGCTGCCCTTAACAGGCACTTCTCAGACCCCGAGGCCTACAAGACCTGCCTATCTCCCCAGACTCTCCCCCTTACCTCAGATGAACCACCTCACATGGAAAGACCCCCATTTCACCTGAGACTGGCTAAACACACTGAAGTACTAAACCTCCTAAGGAACCTGAAACCGAAAGAGTCAAGGGGACCCAACAGTATCAACCCTTGGCTACTCAAGGCAGGAGCTACCTCCTTAGCCTGGCCTATAACCATGCTCCTCAATCGATCACTGAGGGAAGGAGCAGTCCCTGACCCGTAGAAACATGCCAATGTTGTCCCTATTCACAAAGGGAGGCTCAGGGAAAAATTCAACAACTACAGGCCCATCTCTCTCCTCTGCTCACTTGCTAAGGTGCAAGAAAGAGTCATCTACAATCAGCTCAGGGACTACCTGGAAGCTCATCAGCTCCTTGCCCCCTCCCAACATGGATTTAGAACAAACCATGGTACTGACACTGCCCTCATTAACTTCACGGATGAAGTTCTCAGGGCAATGGACAAAGGGATACCCACTGGTGCAGTCTTTATAGACTTATCCAAGGCATTCGACCTCATAGACCACAACTTGCTGCTACAGAAGCTGCAAAATATAGGCCTAGACAATCATGCCCTGAAGTGGTTTGGGAGCTACTTATCAGGCAGGGCACAGAGGGTCTTATGGAAAGGGACCATGTCTGACCCACTACCCCTAAACCAGGGTGTACCTCAGGGCTCAATTCTAGGCCCCCTCCTGTTTTCCTTGTTTACCAACGACCGTGCACTCCACCGCGGGAGAGCTCGCTGTAGCTGATGATACTGTCATCTTCCAACCCCTGCGTGACGTGGTTGCCATAGGCCCTCTACTCCAAAAGGATCTAACTTCACTAGAGACTTGGCTATGTAAGAACAGAATGGTACTAAATGCCGACAAGACCAAGGCAATGCTATTCGGGCCAAGATCCCTGGGATTTGACAGGTTCTCATCCCTCTCCTCAACCTCACTCTCTGGTAAAACCATTAACGTAGTCCCCTCCCTTAAATACTTAGGCCTCTTGTTGGATCAGAATATCACATACAAGGAATATGTGGACCAGGTCACCAGGACCCTACATCGGAAACTTGACCCCCTGTACCGACTCAGGGACCAACTCATCCCTGAAGCCAGGCTCTCCATAGCTACTAGTGTCCTTCTATCCAA
Source organism: Neoceratodus forsteri (assembly GCA_016271365.2). Lineage (NCBI taxonomy): Eukaryota > Metazoa > Chordata > Ceratodontiformes > Ceratodontidae > Neoceratodus > Neoceratodus forsteri. The sequence continues at coordinate 945,569,312 of CM057452.1, forward strand.
CCTGACCTTTGCGGCCCCTATTATACAGGGCATGGCTAAAAAAGATTACCAGGATGCAAACCCTATATAATAAAATAGCTCATTTCGCAACCTTAGACCACCCGAGACGTCACTACTGTGACACTTTGGCCAATCTTCATTGGCCCACATTGGTTGCCTGCCTCCAACACCCCCTTGCTTGTCCAGGCCTACAAGCTTCTCAAACCCCACACTCCGCCAAGCATTGCCAGGACCATAACCCTCAAACACAACCCAAGAAACCTAAGGACCTCAGATAGAATGCTATTAGAAGTCCCTAGGGTAAGGACAAATGCTGGCGGAAGATCCTTTTCCTCCCAAGCAGCCTGCCAATGGAACAAGCTCCCTCCCCAGGTCCAGGCCTCCTCCTCACTCATGAATTTCCACATCAGGCTTAAGTCCCATCTGCTGACCTCAAGCGCATGCCACTGTCATGGCACTTAAAGCTCCTAAAGTGCTACCCTCCTCTCCAACTCCCATCTCCTAGCTTAACCTTCCTACTACCTGCCTTATACAGAGTGCTCGCCAGAGGCCACGTGTAACCCCTGAATAAACTATATGCAAAGTACTACCAATTGCTTACATGTCATGATGATAACCATGCCTGTACCCATGCCTGCATCCACTGCTTTTCTTTTACCATGCCTGTAAGCCATGCCTGTATCCACTGCTTTTCTTTTACCATGTCTGTAACCATGCCTGTATCCACTATTTTTCTTTACTGTAACCACCTCATGATGTAACTCACAATGCCTTAAATGTTCCTTACGGCCTTGTTCATTCTTATAACTTGTATTGTTATCTCTGGTCACCCCTGAAAAAGGGACCTTCGGGGCTCAGTGGGCTTACCCGGTCACCAAAATTTAATAAATAAATAAATAAACTGAGGAAAAGATAGCCAGTTCAGTCAAGAAGGGGGATAAAACCTTTTATAGATACATTAGGGAGTGCAGAAAGACCAAGGAAGAGATGGTGAGGCTTAATAAAGAGGAGGGGAGGTAGGCAGAGAGCAACAGTGAATACGCAGAGATATTGAATGAATACCTTTGCTCAGTATTCACAACAGAAGAAGAGAGGGAGGTACCTAAACCAAACATTAGAAGCACTCGGGGCAGGGGAATTGATACCAGTCCATTCACAGAAGAAAGGGTCCTGAAAGAACTCTTAAAACTCAAGGCGGACAAAGCAAAGGGACCTGACAGGATTCACCCCAGAATTCTAAAAGAACTAAGGGGAGAGCTAGTGACACCACTAACTACCCTTTTTAACAAATCATGATAGGATAGTGTGATACCTGAGGACTGGAGGAAGGCAGATGTGATCCCCCTTCACAAGAGTGGGAGCAAGGCAGAGGCAGGAAACTACAGACCTGTTAATTTGACCTCAGTGGTAGGGAAAGTGATGGAATCACTTCTGAAAGAAAGAATTGTTGTGTACCTAGAGGCCAGTGGGGCACAGCACCCAAGGCAGCATGGAGTCACAGTGGGAAGGTCATGTCAGACAAATCTGATGGATTTCTTTGACTGGGTAACCAATGTAGTAGACCAGGGAAGGGCTGTAGATATGGCCTACTTAGATTTTAGCAAGGCATTTGACACAGTACCACAGAAAAGATTAATAAACAAGTTAGCCAGCCTGGGAGTGGGTCCCCGGGTGGTAGCCTAAATAACAAATTGGCTGGACAACAGTACACAGAGGGTACTAGTACACGGAGCACACTCTGGAGAAAAAGGAGTTACTAGTAGGGTACCACAGGGTTCAGTACTGTAACTGGTACTCTTTAATATCTTTATAGGTGACATTGCAGATTGGTTGTAAGGAAAAGTATGCCTCTTTGCAGATGACACAAAATCTTCAACAGGGTTGATACACAAGGAGGGGTGGAAAGGATGAAAAGGGACTTGGCAAGGTTGGAGCAATGATCAAGAGTATGGCAGCTTAGTTTCAGTGCAAAGAAGAGCAAAGAAAGGCATCTGGGAAACAAAAACCCAGAGGAAGAGTACACAAATGGGGGTACTAACAACAACAAAAATGGAAAGGGACCTGAGGGTACTCAAATCAGATGACCTTAAGGTAGGCAAGCAATGTGAGAAGGCAGTAAGGAGGGCTGGAGGGATTCTTGGATACATAGGGAGAGGCATCACCAGTGGAAAGCAAGAAGTTGTTATCCCTCTATACAGACAGTTGGTGAGACCCCATCTGAAGTACTGCATGCAGATCTGGAGACTCCATCTCCGCAAGGACATAGACAGCATGGAAGCAGTCCAGAGGAGGGCAAAACAGAATGGTGCAGGGTCTGCACCAGGATCAATACGAAGAGAGACTAAAAGAGCTTAATATGTATACCCTTGAGGAAAGGAGGGAGAGGGAGACGTGACAGAAACCTTCAAGTAACTCAAGGAAATCAATAAAGTCCCAAATGGCAGCATATTTTAGAAAAAGAGATGCGCAAGAACAAGGGGGCACAATTTGAAGATAGAGGTGGGATGGCTCAGGGGCAACGTGAGGAAGTATTTTTTCATGGAGAGGGTGGTGGATGTATGGAACAACCTTTCTGAGGAGGTTGTGAGGTCAAAAATTGTGGCAGAATTCAAGAATGCATGGGATTGACACAAGGCAATTATAGAGGGGCATAGGAGGGAGTAGGAGGGAGGGTAAGGAGGAAGTAGGCTGCTGGTTAACTAGGATCTGAAAAAGCCTGGCAGATGCTGGGAGAAATGTCAGTTTTTTATCTTTGTAACTAGCCACTTTTCCAGTTATTGCATTTTCAGCACTTTATAAATGTGACCGTATTGGACTTTTGTCTGGTCAGTGTGGTTTGTTTGGTGTTATGGGTGCTATGGACTCTGTTCAGTAATTAACTAGGATCTGATGCTTATCCAGTAGGTAGGAAAATAGGCAGACTAGGTTGGCCAAGCGGTCCTTGTCTGCTGTCAAAGTCTATGTTTCTATGTTAAGGTGCCTCCCTGATAATATTCATTTTTCCAGCTTGTTTTTAAATGTTAATTTATTTTCATTCAAAACAATATCAGCCTGCAAAGCATTCCAACAGTTAACAATTCTCTGAGAGAAGTAATACTTATTTTAAGGTATTAAAATGTTTTTCCTTTTAGCTGATACATGTGCCCTCTAGCAGTAATACCACCATGTATAACTTCCAGTCCCAAATTAGTCAGTAAATATTGATCCTGAACAGTATCTGTCATCATTAGCAAGTCCCCCCTCAAATGTCTCCCTCCCAAACATGGAACGTTACTACTAGATCATTAGTAAATGTTCACAAAGCCTTTATTTTTTATTTTTATTTATGTATTTGATAACTGGGTAAGTACACTTGTTTCAGGGACCATTTTAAGGCATGACCCGGGCCGTATAGATGTCACTTAGAGTACACAGATACCATACACTTTAGAGGTTACAAAAATAACAATTGCCAGTTACAGAAGGGAATTAATAATTAACAAAATAGTTAATACTTGTTCATAGTAAGCTGGCAATAGTATGCATAACAAGTTGAGTCTGGTATATCCTATTTATAATAAGATGTTGGGGCAGTCATAGCTTCTCTCTGCATATTAACCATTGCTGCACCAGTGACTGATATATCAGTCCAGAATTTCTGTACCTTCTAATTCTGTTGGCAGCCTAATGGTTAATTGCAGCACCACAGGCTGAACAAATAGTGCACGTTTTGATTCCATTCCACTCCCTTGTACCAAAAGCTATGTTGCATTAGGAATTCAGACCCCTTTTTCTGTTGATAGCAGTACGTCTCCATGGCTCCACCCAAGCAACTGTAAAAATTACAATGGTGGGAATGAAAGTGCAGGGCACATCCACACCCAGATACACGTTTGCATCAATGGAGGCATGGAAGTGCAGGGCCTGAAGGGCGCTGTGTTTCCGCAATTGCATGGATGTTCTCACATAGGTCCCAAAGGGACCTGTGTAAATGAGGATATGATTCTACTGTCTTAAAAAGATAGGACAATATTTGCAAAAAACTGTTAATGCATGAGTTCAGGTTCAGATTAAAGTGATAAAAACAAGGAAATGTGGTGTTAGGGTTTCCAGACCTAACTCCTCACCCTCACCTCAAGCAGCAAAAGGGAAAGACATTATGGTTTTCACTGTCCTGAGTCTTGGCAAATCAGGGGTAGGGTCTTCCTTGCGGTTCTCAACCCTAATCCCATTTTATCACCAGATATGATCTGTTTTCTTCAGTCAGGGACTACTGATTGTTGGCTACATGTGGGGAGACACAGTTCTGTATATTTGAGGACTATATCACAATGGGGTGAGTGTTAGGGGTTGACAGCCCCAAGGAAGACCCCACCTCTGGTTAACCAAGATGCAGGACAGTAAAAATCATATTTTTTCCTATTTGCTGCTTAAAAGTGGGGCTGTTTCATAGTTTCATAGTAGTTTACAAGTTCAGGAGGCACAGCCTATTTTTGAACTTGCCACCCAAAGGTGATTTTAAGTGTCTATGTAATCAAATTTATTATTACCCATGTGTTTGTCAAGTTTATTTTTAAAGATATTCATGGATTTACTTTCCACTATTGAGCCTGGTAGTGTATTCCAAAGGTTAACTGTTCTCTGAGTGAACCAATTTAATCTTTTTTTTGTTTGACACTGTGGAGTTAGGGTTGGAAAATCTAATGCCACATTTCCCTACTTGTGTCATTTTAATCTGAACCCTAACTGGTTCATTAACGTAGTTTTTTTGAAAAGAATATCAAAAACATGTAATTAAAAAACATCCATTAGTGGTACAGGAGGGAGACCATAACAATGAGGTACCCATAAAACAAATTTAGAAAGCATGTTTGCTACAAAACTAAGCACAAATCCCTAGGTGGTCAATTGTGTAGCCAGCTTACTTTATCAACACTAACACCAGTGCTGACATCAGCCTGGTTACAAGTCACTGTAGGTGGCTCCCTTCTCATCACAGTTCACACAATATGAGGCTCTTGGACATACAGTAGGAACCACCTTAGTCACCCAGGTACTGTACAACTTAGCCCTGTTCTCTGCACATTTAAGTGCAACCCAAGAATGTTTCATGCAAACTAAAAAAAAAAAAACAGCTTTGGGTCAGGTGGAGATTTTGATATGCAGACAAACAATTCTTTCGTTGCACATGAAGTATGATCCAAGAATTGTATGTGAAAACTAAAACAAAAACACAGTTTTGGGGCCTGACAGAGATTTAGATATTTGGATGAAGAATTTTCTGTTCACTTAACAAGTGCAACCCAAGAATGTTTTCATGCAAACTTCTCATTCTTGCCTTTTGAATGGCTGAAGATTGTTATTTGCAATCAAGGAATTTTTACGTTGCACATTAAGTACAGTAGTGCAATATTGGCTCACAACATAAAAATGTACAATACTGATGTGCTAGTTTCAGGGATTTGTATCTACAGCCAAAGGTGTGGGCACATCTTGCAGTGTGCAGGAGTATTCATGACTACGGAAGCACTGGTCCCTGTGACAAGATTGGGATAAAACCCTGTGCCATTTGTTATGCAGAGAGAGTTAAATACAAGAAGATATTTTGTCCTCTGTTATTCCTAATTTTGTCTGTCTTTTGCCTCTCTGATTGGGCAATCACATTTTACTCATGGCACTTAGGAATTGGCTTTGCTTTGTACCACTTTGCTCAGTAGGGATAAACCCTGGAAAAAGGATAACAAATGAAAACTTTCCTTCTGACTGGGCTGCCTTCAGGTCAGACAGAAATTTCAAGATGAAGCTTGTCAGAATCCCAAAGGCTAACTATTACCACACAACGTTGGACTCCTTCACCATGTGTTCTGCTAAGTTCTGGAGAACTCTTAAAGATATCCAAGGCTGGACTATTGCAATGTTCTGTACCTCAGGCTATCTGGTGATTTGTTAGGACAACGTGTACTATGTGCTCCAGTGGTGCATAGTTCTAGTGCAGCTGCAGGTCGGCCAACTCAAGAAAAGAATTCGCCACACTCTGTAATGGATGGTCACCAATATTTTATGATATAAATGGATTGCAGTGAAACTTGTTTTATTATTGCATACTGCAAAACATACATAAAGTGGTGTAACAAGTAAGAGCACTAGGCTACATACCAGGTGCCCCGGCACTTTGCTCTGGTAAGTTTCATCAGAGGGAGTATGTGTTGCAATATACAAAAATAAAGCAAGTTTCACTACAATCCATTTGTGTAATGAAGTAGTGGTGACCATCCACAATGGAATGTGGTTGATTCTTGTCCTAGCTATCTGGAAGTTTGACAACACTTGAACCTGGTGCAGGATGCCAAAGCTTTATTTATTTTATTTATTTAAGTTTCAGATTATAAACCTTTGAGCCGCAAGGCTCCTTTACATAGGAACATAGAAACATAGACTTTGATAGCAGAAAAGGACCGCTTGGCCCACCTAGTCTGCCCATTTCCCTACCTAGATGATAAGCTGCAGATCCTATTTAATCAACAGTCTATTTCTTCCTTCCCCCCACAAAAATTGCCTTATGTCTGTCCCATGCATTCTTGAATTCTCCCTCAGTTTTAGACCCCACAACCTCCTCAGGAAGGCTATTCCATGCATCCACCACCCTCTCTGTGAAAAAATACTTCCTCACATCGCCCCTGAGCTGTCCCCCATCTTCAAATTGTGTCCCCTTGTTCTTGCACATCTCTTTTTCTGAAAGATGCTACCCTCTTGGACTTTGTTGATTCCACTGAGGTACGTAAACATTTCTATCATGTCCCCCTTCTCCCTCCTTTCCTCAAGGGTATACATATTAAGCTCCTTTAGTCTCTCCTCGTATGTCTTCTCTTGCAGACCTTGCACATTTTAGTTGCCCTCTCCTCTGAACTGCCTCCATCCTGTCTATGTCCTTGCACAGATGGGGTCTCCAGAACTGGACGCAGTATTCCAGATGGGGTCTCACCAATTGTCTGTACAGGGGGATAACAACTTCCTGTTTTCTGCTGGTGATACCTCTCCCTATACATCCCAGTATCCCCCCAGCCCTCCCTACCGCCTTCTCACATTGCTTGCCAACCTTAAGGTCATCTGATATGATTACCCCCAGGTCCCTTTCCATTTTTGTTGTTGTTTGTACTCCCCCATTGTGTAATCTTCCCCTGGGTTTTTGTTTCCCAGGTGCATTACTTTGCACTTATTTGCATTGAATCAAAGCTGCCATACTTCTGACCATTCCTCCAACCTTGCCAAGTCCCTTCTCATCCTTTCCACGCCTCCTTGTGTATCAACCCTGTTGCAGATCTTTGTGTCATCTGCAAAGAGGCATACTTTTCCTTCTAGTCCCTCTGCAATGTCACTTATAAAGACATTACAAAGGACTGGACCCAGTACTGAACCCTCCAGTACCCCACTAGTAACCTCTCTTTCTTCAGAGTGGACTCCATTTACAATTACCTTCTGTGTCCTGTTGTTCAGCCAATGTATTACACAGGCTACCACCCTGGGACCCACTCCCAGGCTGGTTAATTTGACTACTATTCTTTTGTGTGGGACTGTGTCAAATGCCTTGCTAAAGTCTAGGTAGGCCATGTCCATAGCCCCTCCCTGGTCTACTACTTTGGTCACCCAGTCAAAGAAATCAATTAGATTCATCTGACATGACCATCCCACTGTGAACCCATGCTGCCTTGGGTCCTATGCCCCACTGGCCTATAGGTACTCAACAATTCTTTCCTTCGGAAGTGATTCCATCACTTTCCCTACCACAGAGGTGAAACTGACAGGTCTGTAGTTTCCTGCCTCTGTCTTGGTCCCACTTTTGTGAAGGGGAATTACATCCACCTTCTTCCAGTCCTTAGGTACCACACCATCCTCCCATGATTTGTTAAAAAGGGTAGTCAGTGGTGTCACTAGTTCTCTGCTTAATTCTTTTAGAATTCTGGGGTGAATTCCATCTGGCCCCATTGCTTTGTCCACCTTCAGTTTTAGGAGTCCTTTCAGAACCCTTTCTTCTGTAAAAGGACTGGGATCGACCCCCCTCTCCAGAGTGCATCTGTTAATTGGATTAGGCACCTCCCACACTTCCTCTTTTGTGAATACTGAACAGAAGTATTCATTCAGTATCCCCTCTTTTTCACTGTCACTCTCTGCCCACCCACCATCCATTCTATTCAGCCTCACTATCCCTCCCTTTGTCTTTCTATGCTACAAAGGTTCCAAGTCAAGAGAACAAAAACGATTTAACATAATACAGATACACTTTATAATATACATGGCCAGAAGGACAATTCACAATACAAAATACAAGCGATACACATTAGAAAAAAAAAATAAACATAAAAGAAAGAAAGGCAGGTACCATGGACCTGCCAAGACCAAAGTGCAGTAATTCTGTGTGGAGTTTTGTAGCAGTTGCAATGCTAGGTGTACAAGTTAGTGATGCTAAGTGCTAGAATGGTAAATTGCTAGATAGATTGCTGGTGCTTCCCGTTCTGAGCATATATTTCCAGTTTTGTGAATGTTGCACTGGTTTTGTGTCAGGTAGTGTGTGTACAGGAAGCAGGAGAAAACATTGATGTCCTGGTACATGTAGGGACTAACAATCTCACCAGTCAGTCAGTTGCAGAGACCAAGGAACACCAGACCAGGCTGGATGACAAACTATAATCCATTTTGTCTGGCATCTCCTTCTCTTAGATCCTGCCAGTCTGGGAGAGGGGGGCAGATGGACGGAAGGTCAGTGAAGGAGAGATAGGAGAGCTAAACATGTGACTCAAAGGCTGGTGCCAGGAAAAATGACACAAAATTGTAGGGAACTGGCAACAGTTTTGGGAATGAAAGTTCTTTAAATTTGATGGACTGCATCTGACTAAGGAGGGAGTCAGTGCATTGGTGCAGAAGTTTGACGTCTTTGAAGAATATTTAAACTAGCAAATGGGGAGAGGGGTGCAGCACCTAATATGTCGAATAGGAAGAACACCACTCCCCTCTCAGCTAGTGGTCAAACAGGAGTTCAGCATGTTTGCAGATCATTTGCTTTACCAGGTAAGGAAAAAGGTTTGGCTCCCTATACGTCGCACAGGAGAAATGTCAGACCTCGCCCAACAGCTGACACACCAAAATCTGGCCAACGGAAAATCATGTACAAATATTCTCACAGTCTGGGAAACAAGATCCCAGACCTGCAGGCAATAATGATAGAGGCTAAACTGGACATAGTAGCCATTAGCAAGACATGGTTTACCAGTAACCACACTTGGGAGACTTCAATACCTGGCTATGTACTGTTCAGAAGAGACAGAGGTGCAAAAAGGGGGGGTGGAGTGGCCCTTGTCAATGAAAATATCTAAGCTACAGAAATTCAGAATACACATAAGGAGCCAGAAGAACTGTGGGTCACCCTGGAAACAGGAAATGGGACAGCCATACAAACTGGAGTTGTCTACAGGCCTCCAGACCTGGGGGAAGACACAGACACATTACTGCTAGAAGACATACAACACTTGACAGCTAAAGGGGAGGTTCTGATAATGGGAGACTTCAACATGCTAGATATTGATTGGTCAATACCAGCAGGAACATCTGCCAGAACTAGACACATAGTGGATTCCCTGCAGGGGGAGGGCCTCAAACAACTGGTATAACAACCCACAAGAGACAGGGCTATCCTAGATCTAGTACTGACTAACAGGAAAAGGATCACAGATCTCCGGGTAGAAGGTCACCTGGGGATCAGTGGCCATCACGTGGTATTGTTCAATTTGGCCACTAGAACTAAATCATCCCATTCCAAGACAAAAATATGGGACTCTAGAGGAGCTGACTTTGATAAGGTGACCAGCAGAGTTAAGCTAGCCCTGGCAAAAAGAAATACAGCTGAGGGGGTACAGGCAAAGTGGGCAAGCATTAAGGATGCAATACTTGAAGCAACATCCCATTGTGTTAGAGAGAAAAGGAAGCACAAAAGAAGAAGAAAACCACTTTGGTTCTCAAAAACAGTAGCAGAAAAGGTCAGAGACAAAAGACTGGCCTTCAGGAAATATAAGGGAATGCAGGGGGATGAAGATAGGGAGGTATACCAAACTTCCCTAAGGGAAGGCAGTAAGGCAGGCAAAGGCCCAAACCAAGGAAACACTAGCACAAACAGTAAAAGAAAGGGACAAGACTTTCTATAGATACATTAGTGAAAGGAGAAAGTCCAGAGGGAGTATTACTAAGATCAAAGGGGATAAGGGGGCATGTGAGGAGGAGGACCATGTAAAAGCATCTATCCTAAATAGATGCTTCTGCTCAGTATTTACTAATGAGAAGTCATGGCAGGGCCCACAGCTCAGCACCATGGACAATGGGGTAGGGAGGTGTGCACTAGTCCCTTCACAAAAGAAAGGGTCCTACGAGAGCTCGATAAGCTCAGAGTGGACAAGCCAATGGGACCTGATGGTATACATCCCAGGGTACTAAAGGATCTAAGGGTGGAACTACAGTAGCAGAACCATTAGCAGAACTGTTAAGTGAGTATCTGAGTACAGGAGAGGTCCCAGAAGTCTGGAGAAGGGCTCATGTGATCCCGCTCGACAAGAGTGGTTGCAGGGAGGAGGCAGAGAACTACAGACCAGTCAGTCTTACCTCAGTAGTGGGCAAGATTATGGAGGCACTCCTTAAGGAAAGGATAGTGCAACACCTGGAATCCATAGGAGCACAGGATCCAAGACAGCCTCGGTTTACAACAGGAAGGTCCTGTCAAACTAATCTCATAGATTTCTTTGACTGGGTAACCAGAGTGGTGGACCAAGGGGGAGCAGTTGATGTCACCTACCTTGACTTCAGCAAAGCTTTCGATACTGTTTCAAATAGAAGATTGATTAGTAAGCTGGGTAAGCTCGAGGTGGGTCAGAAGTTGGTCAACTGGGTGGCAAACTGGTTGATGGGCAGAAAACAGAGAGTGGTGGTAAAGGGTAAACAGTCAGAAGAGATGTAAGTCATAAGTGGGGTACCTCAGGGATCAGTCCTGGGGCCTGTCCTCTTCAATATCTTCATCAGTGACATTGCAGATAGACTGGAGGGTAAGGTTTGTCTGTTTGCAGATGACACCAAGATCTGCAACAGAGTAGATGATCCAGATGGGGTGGCAGAATGAGATGAGATCTGGATAAAGTGGCAAAATAATTGGAAAAGTAGCAACTGGGGTTTAACACAAAGAAGTGCAAGATCATGCACATAGGGAAGAGAATCCCTGACGCCACCTATAGGCTGGGAGGGGAGTTGCTGGCAGTCACAAGGGAAGAAAGAGACTTGGGTATCATCATCACAGATGACCTGAAATCATCCAAGCAGACCATTAAAGCAGTAGGTAAGGCTAGGGGAATATTGAGGTGCATTAGAAGGGGTATCACAAGTTGGAAGAGGGAGGTAATAATCCCTCTTTACAAGACACTGGTTAGGCCCCATCTGGAGTACTGTGTGCAGTACTGGAGGGCACACCTTCACAAGGACATTAACCAAATTGAGACAGTCCAGAGATGAGCAACCAAAATGGTGCAGGGACTGCATCAGAAAACATACAAGGATAGATTAGCGGAGCTCAATATGTATACCCTAGAACAAAGGAGGGAGAGAGGTGATATGATCGAAACATTCAAACACCTTAAGGGCATTAACAAGGTGAAAGAGTCTAACATGATTCAATATAAGAAAAAATAGCAGGACAAGAGGACACAGCATGCGATTAGAGGGAAGCCGATTAAGGAGTAATGTGAGGAAGTTCTTTTTCACAGAAAGGGTGGTGGATGCATGGAACAGCCTACCTCAGGAAGTGGTGGATATGAATACAGTGCAGGGCTTCAAATAGGCATGGGATAGGCATAAGGGAGCAATACAGATGAGTATGAATAGATAGGCCATTGATAGAGCAAAGGCAGATGGCACATTCATAAGGTAGAAAAAAGAAATGAGCAGACTGGATGGGCCTTGCGGTCCTTATCTGCTGTCAACTTTTATGTTTCTATGTTTCTCCTTCAAGATATATGTTTTGCCAGCCCACTGATGCTGAGGGTTGAGGCACTGGACGCCACACCTCACACCACACCAGTGACCCATGGTCCAGGGGGTCATTCAGGGAGGGAGTGGACTGAGAGTCTGAAGGACCACTCACCTCTCCTGGGGAGGTGGGTTCCTGCTGCACCACTCCTAAACTGCCACTACATGGAGGCATGTTGGAAGGCCAGCCAGTGCAACACACTGAGGAAGGCTGATGGCAGAGTGTGCAGTGTATGCATGCCTCCACTGCTGCCAGATCAGGGGAGAAAGTGGAAAATAGCCAGTGGATGATACCAAGCTTGTCCTCTGGCCCACATCACCACCCCAGGCTTACCTGCAGATCTGAATATGTGTGCTCTGTGGGGGAGGACAGCAGTCCCCTTCCTGGTCCCACCTTGGGGGTAATCCATGGGGGAACTAATGCAGATGATTCCCAGGGGGATGTGGTAGATGGTTAGGGATGGGCTAGGGAAGAGCAACGCTGACTGACTGTGGGGAAGAACTTTGTGGCAAAAAGGATACATTTGTTAGCATAAAACGACTTACATGATATGGGACCCAGCTACTTAAAAGAGCTCCTCTGTCCTTATGTTTCTGTCCTCGTTGGTCCTCCAAGGTGGGCCACCTGAGGGTTCCCAAGTCATGTTCTAAGTGTTCTAGGGACTGGGCATTTGTCTTAGAAGTGTCTTTGCTGTGAAACCAGTTGCCTTTGAATCTAAAGGAGGTCCCACTCTGTTCAGGTACTTCAAATGAGATTGAAACATTGTCTTTCACCCTGGCCTTTTTGTGTCAGTGAGATTCACAACACTGTTTAATATAGTATTCATTATTAGCAATATTCTACTGTGGTTGTTTGCATTAGTTATTATATTTATTTATAAAATGGGCTTAAAAATTCCAAAATGCTGATTGGCTAAAACCTAGTTTTAGCCGTGTCCTTATCACCATATATTGTCCCAACTGGCACTAATTCTCCCAAGCTGACCATACCACACAAAAATATCACTGTCCCCAACACCATCCTGTTTAAAATAAATGACCTGCACCTCCGTACCACGCTAACCAGACAAGCTGCTCAACACTCTCGCTCTGCCCCCTTTCCTTGACATACACAGACAGCCCACAGCACAATCCTACACAGTTCCAAAAAATTTCAGCGTTTTGTATCCTGTATATATTTACTCATCCGAATGTTGTTCGTAACTGCTGAATCTGTCTGTCCCGCTACTAAAAAACTTGCAGAATACTGGGCTGACTATGCACGCATGCTCTCTACCATTTCCGGATTCTTTTTAAAATATTGCAATATCTTTCTTTTTCTAACCTTTTCCTCTGCCAGCTAATGGTAGAAACACAGGAAGCGAGTCACTATACAGAGCGTGACCCTTACAAAAGCAGACCGAGCGTGACCTTACGTTGCCGTAGCAACGCTCTGTCAAGATTCCACATACATTAAGCAAAACTGAATTACAGACAAAAAAACAAAAAAAAAAATCCTTTCTGAATGTGTCTGTGTGTGTGGCAGGTGACGGGGGGTGTGTGGGGGACGGCCAGAAACACTCCAGCAAATGCAACTCCAGAGACCAATCTAAAAGACGGTCACTCCAGCTGACTCCAAAACTGGGTAGGCAAAACTACAAATATTTACCCCCCCAGAAAACAAATTCTGTTTCTGAGTATGCTATAGACAACACTACCCTGTATAAATGATTAATTAAAACCTCTGTTCCAAGACAATGGCAGAGACTACTTTTTATTTTCCTCTACTAATATTGATTTTTTAAAATCTTCTAATCTATACTTTTTTAGTGCATTGTTTTAATTAACCTTTTTACTGGAGGCCCATTTTATAAGTGCAATGTAACACTCCGAGGTGTGGGTTATCTCCTGATAAGAGCACACCCATTTGCGTAAAGCACTCAGCACAAGTGCCTCATGTCTAACAACGCACCTGGGCATGCTCTTATCAGGAGATAACCCACACCTCATTGTGTGTTATTGTTTGCTTACAGTATGTGTGCTGGTTGATTTTGTATTATCGTGACACACACAGAACCTACGGAACTGGGTGCCTAATAAATAAAATTACATATATACTATATATATGTGTGTATATATATATATATATAAAATGGTAGCACGGTAGTGCTACCATAGTTAGGGTTGAGTAGCCCTTTTAAGGTTAAAGGGTCAAACTTTGTACCTTAATAATTTTGCCACTGTTCAACAGATTTGCCTGAAATTTGGAATGCATGATCAAGAACCACACATTTTGGGATATGCCAACTTTTGTAGTAGTCGGATATACGTTTGCAGTGTTATTAAGTGAGATCTGCACACGCGTTTACAGTTTTTGGTGAATTCTTTGCTCGCGCCTACAGGTTGCATGGTTTGCGCGACTAGTTTGAAAACTTCAGGGAACATGCGGTCAGGGTCCCCAATGTGCGTTTTGGAGAGTTTGTGAAAAAATATTAAATGGTTCAAAAGTTATTCAAAAAACAAGTTCCCATTTTAAGGCAATGGGAAAAGTTAACAAAAAGTTCAACACTGTCACAAATGCACTTTTTACTGTCGCAAATGACCCTAGCAGTGTCGTAAATCCACCATTTTTTTCAGTTGGTGATCAGAAAAATGCTTGGCATTTAAAATTGGGACCATCTAGGGACACAATTTTTTTTGTGTTTACCTAGTAGGACCCTCAGGATGCTACCCACGTCTTTATTTTGGGGTTAAACACCTCAGAAATATGTTTTTCAAATTTCTGGAAAAAGTAGTGTTGCACTCATGACACTTTCGTGATTTCATTTGCGAAAGTGTCGTGATTTACGACACTATTGTGCGACACTATGCCCAAAATAACAGGAATTCTTTGCCACCCTGCTGCAAAAGAACAGTTTGGTCCATTGGGATGAAATTTGGAGGGAAGACAGCGAACATGCCACAGATGTGCCTTTTGGTGGTTTGGTGAAAAAATGTTGGAGGGCTACAAAGTTACGCCACTCCAAAGTTGACACTTTTTCCCATAGGATAACATTACAGCATCCGTTGCTAGCCTTGCTTGTAGAGCAGAAAGTAGCTATCTAAAAGAAGCTACATTTTCCTATTAATTTAAAACTTATATCTCAGCAGGAGTCAGTGTCTTTTGAGATTAAGTAGACAAATACTTTATTAGAAGTAGAAGGGGTCTTATTTAGGGTTAAAAAAGAAAGAAAAGAAAGAAAGTTAGTGTGTTCTTTGCTGGGAAGGGTACTGTATCAGCTAACTTTGCTAAACCAGTAGGAGGAAAGAAAGCTTAACTGGGGGTGTGGCTTAGACACTATAAAAGCAGATCACTCAAATTACAACTTCCTGTTGCTAGCCTTGCTTGTAGAGCAGAAAGCAGCTAACTAAAAGAAGCTACATTTTCCTATTAATTTAAAACTTGTATCTCAGCAGGAGTCAATGTCTGTTGAGATTAAGTAGACAGATAACTTTATTAGAAGTAGAAGGGTCTTGTTTAGGGTTAAAAACAGAAAGAAAAGAAAGAAAGTTAGTGTGTGTTCTGTGCTGGGAAGGGTACTGTATCAGCTGACTTTGCTAAACCAGTAGGAGGAAAGAGAGCTTAATTGGGGGTGTGGCTTAGACACTATAAAAGCAGGTGACTCAAATTACAACTTCCTGTTGCTAGCTTTTTTTCTTACTAATTGCCCTCCATCCCACCTAAAGCCAGTTCTACTTTTATAGCCACTGGATTTGACTGTCAACAGAAACTTCCTGTTTGGCAGCAGGAAGGGAAGGATCATAGAGAAACTTTGGTTTTGTCAACCCTAAAGGAAAAAAGTAGCTCACTCTCCCCCCCAGCTGCTGGTGGTCTGACATTAAGCAAGTAAGAAGGAGGCTACTGAAGAAGATAGGAAGTTGCTGTCCCAGAACAGGAAGGGTGAGAGTTGTAAGGAGAGGAGAGAGTAAGAATACAAAGAAACAGTAGAGGGGACACAAAATAAGACATGATAGGAGTGGTGCAGTGCAATGACTGTGGGGCGGCAGTGTTCCGGGAGACATTCTGGAGGCTGCAATGCTGCCCTATTTGCAGGCACCTCTCTGGTGTGAGAGAGGAGGTTGCCTATCTCCAGGCTGACCTGGCTAGGATTCGTGAAACCTCCTCCCCCACCCAGGGACCACCAGGGCCAATGCCACTACCTCAGAGGTTGCCAAGAAAGAGGAGAGGCTGGACCAGGGTGGGCTCAGTAAGGGAGAGGGTGGTGGAACAGAGTTGCATCCCTCCAGCTGTACCTCTCCACAATTCATTCGCTCTTCTGGTGGATAGTGGTTCCTCTATGGAGGCACCTGCAGTGGAGACCAAGGAGGATGCTGGGAATCTTCACAAAGGATACCCACAGGAGGGTGGCATGGGACCCCACAGGGGAAGGAAACAACTTCTGGTGGGGGACTCAATCATTAGGGGAGTCTAAATGGGGGAGGAAGGGGAGAGGGAGGTAAAGTGCCTTCCTGGCGCCACGGCTTGGAGGGACAGAAAGCGAATCCTCAGGATCGTGAGAGGAGCTGCACGAGGGAGGGAGCTGGATGTCATTGTCCACCTAGGGACAAATGACCTGGCTAGGAATGGGATCAGAGCAGTGCAAGGAAGGGTTTGTAGAGTTGGGGAGGGCCTTAGACAAGTAAACATCACGACCGCATACCACAGGAGGTGCTGCCTATGCTCAAGGGTGATGCTAGGGCACTCCTCACGAGGAATTCAATGAGTGGTTGAAAAATTGGTGTGGAGCTCAGGGTTTTGGCTTCATTGGGGACTGGGGAGCCACTTGGAGGATGCAGACCTATACTGGTGCGATGGTCTGCATCTGTCCAGGGGGACCAGGATCCTAGGTGAGAAGGTTTAAATGCTTCATTGGCAAGCATTTAAACTAGCCAAGGGGAGGCACTGAAAAGGAGCAGGAAATCAGTCTCCCCAACAAAACATGATAATTAGTGAGGTAAACACCAAGGTGAGAAGTATTAGGAGCAGAACAGGAGGTAAATGTAAAAAGGCAAAGGCAGTAAGGACAGGAATGGGGCTAAAAGGGGTAAGGCTATCAAAAAGTGGAGGGTGGTGAGTACCAATGCCCGTAGTCTGTGTAACAAGCTCCCTGAACCAGTGGCCTTGATGGAAGAGGGTTGCCTGGATATTGTGGCAGTCACAGAAACATGGTACACAGAGAACCATGACTGGGATGTCAACATACCAGGATACACAATCTACAGGAGGGACAGGGAGGGTAAAAGAGGAGGAGGAGTAGCTCTCTATGTAAAGGAAGGGATCAAAGCAACAGAACTAAAGAGTAAACAGGGAGCAGATGAGGCACTCTGGGTCACCCTGGAGACAGGAAATGGCACCACAATCTGCATGGGGGTTGTATACAGACCCCCATCTCAGGGGGAGGGACTGGACAAGGAGATGATAGAAGACTTCCTTAGAATGGCAGAAAAAGGGAAGATATTGTTGATGGGGGACCTGAATATGCCAGATGTTAACTGGAGCACCTTTGCTGCACGCACATCCAAGAGCAGGGTCATTCTTGATGCCCTACAGGGGGCATGCCTCAGACAGCTAGTATTGGAACCCACTCGGAAGGGAGCAATCTTGGACATGGTACTCTTAAATGGGGATGGAGAAAGAATCTCATATTTAGAAGTGGGTAGCCATCTGGGAACAAGCGACCACCAAACAGTGTGGTTCACGATAACTACAGCCATACAATCAAGCCATACAAAAGCAAGAGTACTGGACTTTGGGAGGGCTGATTTTGGGAAAATGAAAGAGTGCCTCAGAAAAGCACTAGCAAGCAGGCAAGAAGGAGGAGTTTAGGAACAATGGGGAGTAATCAAAACAGCCATCACAGAGGCAACAAGCCTTTGTGTAAAGCAAATCAATAAAACACAACAAAGGAAAAAACTGCTATGGTTCTCAAAAGAGGTGGCAGGGAAGGTTAAGGAGAAAAGGATAGCATTCAGGAAATATAAGGAAACACAGAAGGAGCAGGACAGAGAACTGTATCAGTTAAAGCAGAAAGAGGCTGGGAAGGCAGTCAGAATAGCAAAGGCCCAAACCGAGGAAAGGATAGCCAATTCTGTTAAGAAGGGGGATAAGACCTTTTATAGGTACATTAGGGAGCAAAGAAAGACCAAAGGAGGGATACTGAGGCTTAATAAAGGGAAGGGAATGTATGTAGAGGGTGACAGTGATAAAGCAGGGATACTGAATGAATATTTCTGCTCAGTATTCACAAAGGAAGAGGAGGGGGAGGTACCTAAACCAAACAAGAGAAACACTCTGAAGATGGGGGTCGACACCAGTCCATTTACAGAAGAAAGGGTTCTGAAAGAACTAATAAAATTGAAGGTGGACAAAGCAATGGGGCCAGATGGGATTCACCCAAGAATTCTAAAAGAACTAAGGGTAGAACTAGTGACACCGCTCACTACCCTCTTTAACAAATCATGGGAGGATGGGGTGGTACCCGAGGACTGGAGGAGGGCAGATGTGATTCCTCTTCACAAAATTGGGAGCAGGACAGAGGCAGGAAACTACAGACCAGTTAGTTTGACCTCAGTGGTAGGGAAAATGATGGAATCACTTCTGAAGGAAAGAATTGTTGAGTACCTAGAGGCCAGTGGGGCACAGGACCCAAGGCAGCATGGATTCACGATGGGAAGGTCATGTCAGATGAATCTAATAGATTTCTTTGACTGGGTGACCAAAGCAGTAGACCAGGGAGGGGCTGTGGACATGGCCTACCTAGATTTTAGCAAGGCATTTGATACAGTCCCACACAAAAGATTAATACACAAGTTAGCCAGCCTTGGAGTGGGTCCCAAGGTGGTAGCCTGGATAAAAAATTGGCTAGAAAACAGGACGTAAAGGGTAGTAGTAAATGGAGTACACAGTGAAGAAAGGAGGGTTACTAGTGGGGTACCGCAGGGCTCAGTACTAGGACCGCTCCTTTTTAATGTCTTTATAAGTGACATTGCAGAGGAACTGGAAGGAAAAGTATGTCTCTTTGCAGATGACACAAAGATCTGCAACTGGGTTGATACACAAGATGGAGTGGAAAGGATGAGAAGGGACTTGGCAAGGTTGGAGGAAAGGTCAAATGTTTGGCAGTTCAGAATCAATGCAAAGAAGTGCAAGGTAATGCACATGGGAAACAAAAACCCAGGGGAAGCATACACAATGGAGGGTGAGATACTGACAACAGTAAAAATGGAAAGGGACCTGGGGAAAATTATATCAGATGACCTAAAGGTGGGCAAGCAATGTGAGAAGGCAGTAAGGAAGGCTGGGGGGATACTGGGATGCATAGGAAGAGGCATCAATAGTAGAAAACAGGAAGTTGTTATCCCTCTGTACAGACAGTTGGTGAGACCCCATCTGGAGTACTGTGTGCAGTTCTGGAGACCCCATCTCCGCAAAGACATAGACAGAGTGGAGGCTTTCCAGAGGAGGGCAAACAAAATGTTGCAGGGTCTGCACCAGAAGACATATGAAGAAAGACTAAAGGAGCTTAATATGTATAACCTTATGGAAAGAAGGGAGAGAGGGGACATGATAGAAACTTTCAAGTACCTCAAGGGAATCAACAAAGTCCAAGAGGGTAGCATCTTTCAGAAAAAGAGATGTGCAAGAACAAGGGGGCACAATTTGAAGATAGAGGGGGATGGCTCAGAGGTAATGTGAGAAAGTATTTTTTCACAGAGAGGGTTGTGGGTGCATGGAACAGCCTCCCTGAGGAGGTCATGGAGTCAAGAACAGTGGAGGAATTCAAGAATGCATGGGACAGACATAAGGCAGTCCTAGTGGGGGGTAGGAGGAAGTAAGCTGTTGATTAACTAGGATCTGCAGCTTATCTGTTAGGTAGGAAAATGGGCAGACTAGTTGGACCAAGCGGTCCTTATCTGCCATCAGATTCTATGTTTCTATGTTTCAGTCATGCCTTTCGGGGCCTGTATCTCGGAAACAGTGCAAGATACAGACTTTTTCTCGGAAAAATGCTCAGACCCCTACAGGCGCTAAGTACAAGACTAGCCAGGAATGTCATAATTCATTTGCAATTTTCACTTTTTTTCTACATCGTATGGTTCCTGAGATATAAGCAATTTAGTATTCCAAGTCCTCATTTTCTGTTCCGAGGCCCATTATTATGCATACATTCTTTGTATTCACTGTCTTTTTCAATGCAGTTTTTGAGGAAAAGAAGGATGTGCCCTTTCGTTACTGTGCCAGTTAGCATTTCCAGTTGCATTTCCGTTACCATTCACATCACCATTCCCGTGTACACCACCGTGTGCGTTACGGTTTGCATTTTCATTAGCGCTTCTGTTTGCGTTACTGTTATCATTTGCATTTCCATTACTGTTTATGTTTTTTTTTTTTTTTGTATCAGCCTGTGAAGTGCCATTTGCGTTTGTGGTCAACCTTCCATTTGCATGCGTTTTTCGTTTTGTATCATTGTCACTGTTACCATTACCATTGGCATTTCCAATCACGTTACCATGGCTGTGCGCGTTACGGTTTGCGTTTCCGTATGTGCATACATTTGCATTTCCGTTTCTGTTTCCTTTGGCATAACTGTTGCTGTTACTGTTACTGTTACCATTTACATTTCCAATTGCGGTACTGTGACTGTGCGCATAACAGTTTGCATTTCCATACACACTTGCATTTTGTTTCTGTTTCCTTTGCCACTATTGTTGCTGTTACTGTTACCATTTGCATTTACAATTCCAGTACCGCGCCTGTGCGTGTTATGGTTTGCGTTTCCATACTCGCTTCTGTTTGTCTTTCTGTTTCTGTTTCCTTTGGCGTTGTTGCTACTGTTACCATTACCATTTGCATTTACAGTAGCGGTGTGCGTCGTGGTTTGCGTTTCTTTATGCGCCTGCATTTTGGTTTCCTTTTCTGTTTTCTTTGGTGTTATCGTTGCTGTTAATGTTACCATTTGCATTTCCAATTGCGGTACCATGATCGTGTGCATTACCAGTTGCGTTTTGTACATGCTTCGTGTAGCATCTCCATTTCCATCACTGTTCACTTTTACGTCACTTTGTGCTTTCATGCTTTATTACCGCTACTTTACCATTTCTGTTTGCTTTACCATGTGCATCACTGTTGCCGCTTGCATTTGCTTTGCAGTTCCTGTTACTATGTAACAAGACATCACGTGGTTGGGTCCCGCGCTCCCTCCACTGCATTCCATTCACTATTTATTGTCCTCATTCTCAAAAAGAAGGGAAATTAGAGGCAAAAAACTCCATTTAATGCATCAGTTAGGGTTGTTCCACAGCAACAAAAGTGAGAAAATTCAGTGTTAGGGTTGAAAGCTCCCCTTGGACCCCCCAACTGGCATCGGGGTGCATGTTGGGGTTGTCAGTCTAACTCTACTCCATTCTCCTATACCTCTGCTTCTTTACACATGTGATGGAGTGAGAGTTAGGCCATGACCCCAACGCACACTGATGCCAGTTGGGGGTGGGCTGGGGGTCCAAGGGGGACTTTCAACCCTAACACCGATTTTCCTCACTTTGTCGCCAGGAACAACCCTAACTGATGCATTAAATGGAGTTTTTAGATATATATATATATATATATATATGTATATATACACACACACATACATACACTATATATACATATATATATATATATATATATATCACATACTAACATACTAAAATGCTAGCAGAATAGGCCTAATGACTCTGCGTTGTCTGCTTTCGTTTGGTCAGCCCCACCCTGGGTGCTGACCTTGCTGTCCCCCTCGCCTTCTCTGGCTTCTCCCTTCCCAGTTCCGGATATTCTTGCTGCATTGGATTTTGCTTCCAGAACCCTTCCCCTGTACCTGTCCCACCCCCTCTTGAACCCCTCCACTGTCTCTGCCTCCACCAGCCCCCCTAGGCAGTGCATTCCATGGCTCCACCACCCTCTCAGTGAAGTAGCACCTCCTCCTTTCTCCCCTGAATCTTCCCCCCTCCAGCTTCCACCCATGCCCTCTAGTGGCCCCTTCCTCCTTCCTTCGAAGCACCCTGACTGTTCCTCCCCTATTTACCCTCTTCATGTACCTGAAGACCTCTATCATGTCCCCCCGGTCCCTTCTCTCTTCCAATGTGTACATATTTAGCTCTTCGAGCCTCTCCTCATAGGTCCTGTCCCCAAGCCCCAATCATTTTGGTTGCCCTCCTCTGGACCCTCTCCAGGAGGTTAATGTCCCCCTTAATGTGGCTCCAAACTGCACGCAGTACTCAAGGTGCGCCTCACCAAGCAGTTATACAGAGGGAGTATCACTTCCCTCCTTCTGGAGGTGATCCCCTAGCAATGCATCCCAGCATCCTGTTGGCCTTGGCTGCTGCCCTCCTACAAGTCTCAGAGTTGTTCATCTTGACATCCACAACCACCCCAGGTCCCTCTCAGCCATCGAGACTTGTAGCATTTCCCCAGGGTGTACACTTGGCCTGGGTTTCTGCCCCAGGTGGAGTACCTTGCATTTCCTGCATTGAACCTCAGCTTCCACTTTCTAGACCATCTTTACAGAGCCTCCAGGTCCCCTGTAGGCCACCCTCCCTCCTCCCATCCACCACCCCCAGTTTTGAGTCATCTGCAAAGAGACTCATCTCACTCCTGATTCCTGTCCTTATGTCAGATACATAGGCGTTGAACAGAAGGGGCCCAAGGACTGATCCCTGTGGGACCCCACTAATGACCCTCCTTGGGGATGAGACTATCCCACCAACTACGACCCTCTGGGTCCAGTCCTGGAGCAAATTGCCTATCCATCTGATCATCTGGTTCCCCACCCCCATTTCTCCAAGCTTATCCAACAGGCCCACGTGAGGAACAGAGTCAAATGCCTTGCTGAAGTCTAGAAAGAGGACATCCACTGGTCTACCCAGGTCCAAGGCACTCATCACCCAGTCATAGAACTCCACAAGGTTTGTCTGACACGATTTCCCCAGTATGAATCCATGCTGTCTATCGTCCAGGCACCCTGACTTATCCAGGTCCCCCCCCAGCCTCTCCTTGACAATGCCCTCCATCACCTTGCCCACCACCGATGTCAGGCTGACAGGCCTGTAGTTCCCTGCCACCTCCCTTGATCCCCCCTTGTGGATAGGCACTATATGCGCCACCTTCCAGTCTTGGGGCACCCACCCTGTCCTCAGAGAGATGGTGAAAAGCTCTGCCAGGGTTTTGCCAGGACATCTGCAAGTTCCTTCAGCACTCTGGGATGTAATTTATCCGGCCCCGGTGCTTTCTCCGTCTTAAGGGAGCTGAGGGCTTCCCTCACTCTCTCTGCTGATTTCCACTTCCGGTACCTCTTCTCCCTGCTTAGCCTCCCCCACCTGCCAGTGATGCCTCCCCCTCTCCCCAGACCTGCCGATCGGTAAGGGTCCCCCTCCTCAGTATCTCTGTCTCCTCCCATGTATGATGCAGCACCCCCATTTTCCCTGGTGAAAACTGAGGTGAAGTACTCATTTAGTACCTCAGCCTGCACCCCCGGGTCTTGTGCCCATCTCTCCCCTGATTTAATCCTGCTAATCTGCCCCTTCACCCTTCGTCTTTCCCCAATGTATCTAAAGAACCCCTTGTTTCCTCTCCTAATTTCCCTGGCCAGGTTCTGCTCCTTCCTTGCCTTAGCTGCCCTCACCACTCTAGTGGCCCTTCTAGCCATCACTCGTGCTCCCTCGATCCCTTTCACTCCTTGAGGCACTTGAATTGCTTATAGGCTGCTTTCTTTCCCGACCACCTCCTGGACCTCCTGGTCCACCAACAGGGTTTTGGGCCCTACGCATTTCGTCTTACTCTTGCACAGGTGCTGGTAGCATCCTGCACCCTCTCCTGATGATTTCCACCTACTATCAGCGTCCATGTCTGACCCAATCCCATCCAAATGCTCCTTAAGGATCCTTCCCATTTCCTTAAAATCTGCCCCCCTGAAGTCGGTTACTTCTGTCTTCGTGCAGCCTTCTACCCTCCTAGGTCCAGGCAGAACCAGACCGTGGCATGGTCACTCCCCGCCAATGGGTCCCTTACCTCCAGGCCCCCAATCTGGTCACTGTCTGCCAGGACCACATCCAGTACCCGTGCCTCCCTGGTCGGTTCCCTCACCTGCTGAGTTAGGAACGTCTCTTGAAAGACATCCAACAACCTCTGTTCCCTGGTCACAGAGGATGTCATAGTCTCCCAGTCTGTTCCTGGCATGTTTAAGTCCCCCAGCACCACCACCGTTCCTCTGCCCAGTCTGCAGTGTCTCCTAACATCTGCCACCAGACTGTTCTCCAGCTCCTCCGCCAGGGCAGGGGGTCTATACACCACTCCTATTTTTACTCTCTTGCCCCCCCTTTTTATCAAGGTGACCCAAATCGCCTCCACGGTTCCCTCCGCCTCCTCTACTCCCCCTATGCCAATGCAGTTTTTGACTATCATTGCTACCTCCTCCCTCCTCCCTCCTTCCTCCCTCCTGTCCTTCCTGAACATAGTGTAACCCTCCAGGTTCAGGTCCCAGTCATGTCTTGCAGTGGCCCAAGTCTCAGTGACCGCTGCCACATCCACTGCTCCCTCAGTTAGCATTGCCTGGAGCTCAGGCATTTTATTGCCCAAGCTCCCGGCATTTAGCAGGACTACCTTCCACCCTTTCCTATAGTTCCATTTCCCCTGCTCGTGTTCCCATGGGGATTCTGTTTTCCCTGGTCTGCACTTTGCCAGTTGGCCTTTTCTTGCAATCCTCCTGGTCCCCAGCGGGTGGAGACAGAGTCCCTCCTTATCGGCACCCCTTGACAGCCTTTTCTCCATCCCACCCTCTCTCACAAGTTTAAACCCCACTTTTACCAATGAACCCTCTATTTTCAACTTATGATTCCCCTCCCCTCCAAATTGAGATGTAGTCTATCTCTAGCATACAGCTCCTTATCCTCCCAGGTCTCCCCCCAATCCCCCATCAACCCATACCCTCTGGCCTCACACCACCCCCTGAGCCACTGGTTTATCTCCCTAATTTTCCTTTTGTGTTCCCCACTAGCCCTTGGCACTGGCAGGATTTCTGAGAAGGAAACTGTGCATCCTATGTCATGACAGACCCTGGTGAGCTCCCTGAATCTTGCCTGTATCTCTAGCTCGCTATTTCCCTGAATGTCATTTGTACCCAGGTGGACCAGTATGTCTGGGAAACCCCCACAATCCTTTGCCAGCTGATATACCTCATGCTTAGCCCTGTGCACCGTTAGTCCAGGGAAGCATCTTGTTCTAACTGGCCAGGCTTCTCCCTCCCTATCCCATTTGATACCCCTGATCATAGAATCCGCCAGCAGGAGCACTCTGACCACTCTTTTTCCTCCATTCCCCCCCTTCCATGTCCCTCATCCTTTCTACAGGCTCCTCCACCCAGCTGGCTCCTTGTTCCTCCCCCTATCTGGGTGCCACATGCCACCCCCTCCATATTTACCATGCCCACCCCCTCCCCTCCAGTCCTATGCCTCTCCTCCTCCTGAGTATCCCTCTGTACCTTGCTAATTCCCCCCTCACTGCTCACAACTGGTCCTTCTCTCCCATCTGCTAAACTAGCCTGGCTCATCCTCCCTTCCTTCCTGTCTCCATTTAGTTCCTCCTCCTCCTTGCTCGTCGTGCTCCCCTGGCCTAAACCCTCAGCTCTCTTTACTGAATCCTCCTTGTACTTCTGGTCCTTCTCCTTTACCTTTCCTCCCAACTGGTCCTTCTCTTTGCGCTTTCCTCCCTCTTCCCCCTGCCCCTCCTGCTCTGATTCACTGCTCCCCCCATTCTCCTGCATTCCAGGTCCCCCCCTGTTCTTCCTGCTATCTGGCCCTGCTTCCTGCCTCCCACTCCCACTCCCTTTCTGTCTCTAACCACCTCCGTCGTGCTACATCACCCCCTCATCCTTGAGCAGAAGAAGAGAATTGAGCGGTTGCTGAGTGTAAGGTCTGATCCACCTCCCGCCTTGCTTCCTTCTGTCCAGCCCTGGCCATCTGCCTACTTCCTGAGAATGTTGTCCCTCCGTCCCCCTTGTGAGGGTCCCAGGTACCTGCCTGCTTCCTTGGTAGTGTCCTTTGGACCCCTCTGCCAGGGTCCCTATGTGACCCTGAGTATTCTCCTGCACTTCTTTCCCTATGCCCCACCCCAGTGCTTGGTGCAACCCTGTGGGAGATTCGGCCCCCTTCCCCAACCATACCACCCCTTCCCCAGCTTTCTCCTAATCCCTCAACTCCTCCCTAAGCTGTGCTAGCTGGTAGCACACTGGGCAACCACCGAACTTCCAAACCCAGTCCAGTATCATGGCTGCTCCACACCCTGTGCACCCCACCACCCTCCCAAAGATGCCGGCCCTAATGATGTGTGGTCCATCCCTTCCAAATAGGTTTCCTTGGGTGAGCCACCAGATTCCCTCTAGTCCAAGATACCCCTACTGCCTAATCAGGTCACCCACTAATCTTAGAGACAGTCCCAGCTGTACACCAGTAACCCTGTTACTAGGTGCAGTACAACACATTAAACTTATAAGGAAATGAACAACTCCTAAGCCTCCTCTCCCAGCCTTTAAATCCAACCCCCAGTGGCTAGAACTACATGAGCTGCACCTGCAGCCTTTTCCTCAATTGCAGGGCAGGTGTTCCCCTATAAATTCAGAGACTTCTGGGAGGGAGGGTTGGGGGAGCGCGGGTTCTGGGCAGACACCTGACTCGAGAGAGAGTGTATCAGCCCTGTGTCTCCCCTCCAAGCCCAGCAGCCAAAGAACCAGGCCCAAGCAAATCCTACCAAATAGGTTTTAAATCAGAAGAAATAGGCCTCTACCAGTGCAGCCTGTTACACAGTGAAACATCCACAAAATGAGCCCCACTTACAGCCACTAAATCAGTTTACAAACATCCAGCAGTCCCCAAAACAATACCCTGCTAGCCCCTTAGAAGTAAGAAAGAAAAGAACTAACCTACCAAGTAAAATCCACAAGAACCCTGTGAAAACAACAGCAGCAGCTACTGTCCTGGAACACAACTGATCCTGTCCCCTTCCAGTTCTTTCTATATATATATATATATATATATATATCATACTGGCCCAGTAGGGCCAGTATATTAGGGCTGTGCAGCCACTTCTATGTTAAACTCAAAATTTTGCACTTTAATAACCTTGTAAGCCACACAAAAACAAGAGTATTGGACTTTAGGAAGGCTGACATTGGGAAAATGAGAGAGTGCCTCAGAAAAGCACCAGCAAATGGGCAAGAAGAAGGGTTGGAGGAACAATGGGGAATAACCAAAACAGCCATCACAGAGGCAACAAGCCTTTGTGTGAAGCAAATCAACAAAACAAAATGAAGGAAAAAAATAATATGGTTCTCAAAAGAGGTGGAAGGGAAGGTTAAGGAGAAAAGGATAGCATTCAGGAAATATAGGAAACACAGAAGTAGCAGGACAGAGAACTATATCAGTTAAAGCAGGAGGAGGCAGGGAAGACAGTCAGAATAGCAAAGCCACAAACTGAGGAAAAGATAGGCAGTTCTGTTAAGAAGGGGGGATAAAACCTTTTATAGGTACATTAGGGAGTGAAGAAAGACCAAGGGAGGGATACAGAGACTTAATAAAGGGGAGGGACTGTGGGCAGAGGGTGACAGTGAAAAAGCAGGGATACTGAACAAATATTTCTGCTCAGTATTCACAACAAAAGAGGAGGGGGTGGTACCTAAACCAAACAAGAGAAACATTCTGAATAGGGGGGTCAATACCAGTCCATTCACAGAAGAAAGGGTTTTTGAAAGAACTCTTAAAACTGAGGGTGGACAAAGCAATGGGCCCTGATGGGATTCACCCCAGAATTCTAAAAGAACAAAGGGTAGAACTAGTAATGCCATTGACTACTCTCTTTAACAAACCATGGGAGGATGGGAGGACTGGAGGAAGGCAAATTTGATTCCACTTCACTAAAGTGGGAGCAGGGCAGAGGCAGAAAATTATAGACCAGTTAGTTTGACCTCAGTTGTAGGGAAAATTATGGAATCCCTTCTGAAGAAAAGAATTGTTGAGTACCTAGAGGCCAGTGGGGCACAGGACCCAAGACAGCATGGTTTCACAGCAGGAATGTCATGTCAGATGAACCTAATAGATTTCTTTGACTGGGTGACCAAAGTAGTAGATCAGGGGGGTGCTGTGGATATGGCCTACATAGATTTTAGCAACGCATTTCACACAGTCTCACACGAAAGATTAATATACAAGTTAACCAGCCTTGGAGTGGGTCCCAAGGTGATAGCCTGGATAAAAAACTGGCTGGACAGTGGACAACAGGACGCAAAGGGTAATAGTAAATGGAGTCCACAGTGAAGAAAGGAGGGTAACTAGCGGGTTACCGCAGGGTTCAGTACTGGGACCGGTCCTCTTTAATGTCTTTATAAGTGACATTGGAGAGCACCTGGAAGGAAAAATATGTCTCTTTGCAGATGACACAAAGATCTGCAACAGGGATGATACACAAGGTGGGGTGGAAAGGATGAAAAGGGACTTGGCAAGGTTGGAGGAATGATCAAATATATGGCAGCTCAGATTCAATGCAAAGAAGTGCAAGATAATGCATCTGGGAAACAAAAAACCAGGGGAGAAGTACACAATGGGGGGTGAGTTAATAACAATAACAAAAATCAAAAGAGACCTAGGAGTAATTATATCAGATGACCTAAAGGTGGGCTAGCAATGTGAGAAGGCAGTAAGGAGGGCTGGGGAATACTGGAATGCATAGGGAAAGGCATCAACAGTAGAAAGCAAGAAGTTGTTATCCCTCTGTACAGACAGTTGGTGAGACCCCATCTGGAGTACTGTGTGCAATTCTGGAGACCCCATCTCCGCAAAGACATAGACAGAGTGGAGGCTGTTCAGAGGAGGGCAATCAAAATGGTGCAGGGTCTGCACCAGAAGACATACGAGGAGAGACTAAAGCAGCTTAATATGTTTACCCTTGAGGAAAGGAGGGAGAGGGGGACATGATAGAAACTTTCAAGTATCTCAAGAGAATTAGCAAAGTACAAGAGGGTAGCATCTTTCAGAACAAGAGATGTGCAAGAACAAGGGGGCACAATTTGAAGCTAGAGGGGGGACAGCTCAGAGGCAATGTTAGAAAATTATTTTTTCACAGAGAGGATTGTGGATGCATAGAACAGCCTTCCTGAGGAGGTTATGGAGTCAGGAACAGTGGAGAATTCAAGAATGCCTGGGACAGACATAAGGCAATTCTAGTGGGGGGTAGGAGGAAGTAAGCTGTTGATTAACTAGAATCTGCAGCTTATCCATCAGGTAGGGAAATGGGTAGACTAGATGGGCCAAGCAGTCCTTATCTGCCGTCAAATTCTATGTTTCTATGCAATCATTACTCCAATTCACCTAAAGGTTTGCATGTACAGTGCAGTACTATAGATCTCTAGATCTGGACAGTTTCATTCTGGTGGGATCTGCAGTTGCGGAGCTGAGGAACATGAAAAAGTGTGAAAAATCTTCAGCTTTGTGAAATTCTTTGCTTGTCTCCACAGCCTTAATGGTTTGTCCGTCTGATCTAAAATTTATAGAGTATTTGCAGACTGGGTCAGGGAAGTGCCTTTTGAAGGTTTGGTACAAAAATATTAATCTGTTCAAAAGTTATTAAAGTTTAAATGTTCCCATTATAGCCTATGGGAAAAATATATGTGCACTACAAACTGAACATGCTCAGAATCCGAACGGTCAAAATTTAATAACTTTTGAATGCATTATTATTTTTTCACCAAACCAATGCTTGATTGTTCTGTAGGATACTCTCTTTCTCTCCTGAAAATTTCAGCCCAAAACATGAATCCGTCCAAAAGTTATTAAAGTTTAAAGGTCCCATTTTATCCTAGGGGAAAAATATATGTGCACCCATGTTTCTTTGCCACTTCATAGCAAAAGAACAGATGGGGCTTTTGGGCTGAAATTTGCAGGGTCGCAAGCTCTTGTCCTATCAATGTATCTTTTGGTGGTTTGGTGCAACAGTTTTCACCAGTTCCATAGTTAAGGCTTTCTGAAAACACACAATTTCACATAGGATAACATTACGCTCCCATGGCGTCTGTCGGTGCCCATATCTCGAAACCGGTTCAAGATATAGATTTATCACTACTCACTGCTTAGTCCACCTTTGGAGTAAGCTTGTGTAGGGTTTTCCAAGTCATGATTATCACTGCAATGAAATCTTTTTCATAGTTGCTATGGTTACTGAGATATTGCCAAATTTGCATAACAAGGGTTTCTTTTCATGTCTCTAGGCCTGCAGTATGTCTCTGTACTTATCTGTAAGTGGGAATGCAGGGTGCAGAGGACCCATGCTCCCAGATATGCATATTAGTTTTGCGAAAGTACCAGGTAGTTTCACCAAAGTACTGGTATTTTCATGAAAGTATCAGGTAGTTTTGTGAATGCTCCCACATATGCATATTAGTTTAAAAGTGCCAGGTGGTTTCTCAGCACTGGTACTTTCGTGAAAGTACCAGATAGTTTCATGAAAGCACCAGGTAGTTTCACAGAAGTACTGTTACTTTCACAAGAATACCAGGTAGTTTCAAGAAAAGCACAAGGCACAATAGTTTCACAAAAGTACTGGTACTTTTGCAAAAGTATCAGGTAGTTTCATGAAAGTACCAGGTAGTTTTGCAAAAGTGCTGGTATTTTCATGAAAGTATCAGGTAGTTTCTCAAAAGTACCATTGGTTGATATGGGGGAACTTTCAAAAAAGTACTTTCATGAATGTTCCCCCATGCAAACCAATGGTACTTTTGCGAAAATACTGGTAGTTTCATGAAAGTACAGCTGAAAACAAGCCCCAAACCACACATTTCTTTGACATGTCATAACTAAAAATTGGTTAGGGCTTTTTGGCTGAAATTTTCAGGGTGGCAAGCACTTGCCCCACAGATGTGCCTTTTGTTGGTTCGGTGAACAAATTTACAATGGTTCCATGGTAATGGAACTCTGAAGTTGTGCAATTTCCCATAGTATAACATTGTGCTGCCTTTTAGCACTTGTATCTTGAAAACAGTTCAAGATACGACTTTTTTGCTACTCACCACTTATTCCACCTTTAGGATTAAGCATGTGTGGAGGTTTTCAAGTGATTACAACAGCAGCGGAATTTTTTCCATACCTGCTTCGGTTACTGACATATTGCAAAATTTCTGTTACAAGGGTTCCTTTTCATGTCTCTATGCCTGCAGTATATCTCTGTACTTATGTGTAAATGGCAGGGCTGAGAGGGTCCGTGCTCCCACATACCATTATGCAAACCATTGGAGTGGGGGGCATGCTATTATGCAGTGCTGGGGGCCCTGCACTCCCATAGGGACATGAGGGTTCATTCCAATGTCTCTACAGTTATGAATGTATGGTAGTGCAGTGCCCGTAGGGCCCTACACTCTAAGAAATGGATAACATTACGTATTCATGGCAGTGTGAAGGGCGGGACCTGCACTCCCATAACCACATACGACTTACATTACACTTTCTCAAAAAGAAGGAAAATTCAAAGTTGGCCCTGTCAGCGCAGAGGTTGGATTTCTGCTTGGGACGCCAGCAACCTGGGTTTGGAAGTGGACTTGGGTCATTGGAGGTCCAGCTAGGGGAGAGTGGCTTGAGCTTCCCATGACAGCTCGCCCTTTCGGTGGGAAGGGGGGAGGCCAATGCCCACAACTTGTCTGACCCCGAGTGGAGGGTTTGGGTAATACAAGCCCCATAAGGGGAAAGGCAGCCAGATCATGCTGTGGACATCGGCACGTGCACCTTGACGTCATGGTCTACACAGCATGGGGAAGAAATGGAGGATAATGCCTGCCAGGACTAGAAAGATGGGCTACCTGGAGCATGCCTCCGATGTGCCTCCGCTCACTCTGCCACTTCGGGACCGACAAAACAGTGAGTAGCTCAGGGTGATGGCACTGTACCTTGTCCGAACCCGGGGGGGTAATCCGAGGATCTATGGGGGACACGGAGGTGGATGTGGGTAGAGCAGGGAGGCAAGAGGATGACTCCTTGGTGGCTCCAAAGGGTCAGGGCTGGCAGGATAAGGGGAAGAATAAATTGCAATTTAAAAAAAAAAAAAAAAAAGAAGGGAAATTCATTGCAAAACACTGTGGTAATGCACCATTAAGGCTGCAACATCAAAAGTAGAGAAATTCAACCTTAGGGTTGACAAGGGTAACACCACACCCCACTGTGCATGCAGGGACAGGCATGATGGATGTGTTTTATCGTTATGAATCCTAATGCTCACCCCATTCCATGAGTGACTTAAGATAGGTATAGTATAGAACAATGGGGTGAGCACTGGGGTTTAAAACACCAAAACACATCTGTCATGCCTGTTCATGCATGACCGGTGGAGATGTGGTATTACCCTTGTCATCCCTAAGGTTGAATTTTCCTACTTTTGATGTTGCAACTCTAATGGTGCATTAACGCAGTTTTTTGCTATGAACATATTTCTATATATATATATATATATATATATATATATATATATATATAAACATCATGGTTCGCACATGTAATTGTTGCAGTTGAGTTGTTCACAGCAGACTGGTATGAAATGAATATTGTTAGCCAGGCAACACGATAGACGCAGCCATCTTCAATAGACTATCAGCGCCCGTCGTTTACCACTTATGGGCCAACCGCGTTTTGACGGGTTCGTTCAGCATACAGGTGAATGACAGTCAAAACTGTTTAAAGAAGAACTCAGGCAAGAACATTGAGGCAGGGTTGCTTCCGCAGAGGCAGTTGCTCATATTTACGATGCCCGATTAATACGCAAAGATCATGGGCCGCATATGCAAATCACACAGAATGTTATGCTGGTTCAACTTTAAGCAGAATTGCATGGTTCTGAAAGGCCTTCACTACAGTTTGCAAAGGGTAGCAATAGATGACATAGACACGTGTTTCAGTCCCTACCATTCTGTGGTGATTTGCATATGCAGCCTATGATGCTTTGCATTGTGTGGGCATGTGTGATTTAGTATTTTCTTGAAACTTGGCTTCCCAGCGAAATGCCCTTTGGTGTAACCCTTGCCTCAGTGTTTGCACACAGAGGTTCTTTGTCTTTTAAATAGTTTTTTGTTTTAATGGGTTCACCACAATATAACCCAGACAGACCGTCTTAGGGTAGCTGGTTCATTCCACTGGGGTGTCAAACAGACGAGGCATACTGATGAGTCCTGGTAGGATGAAACACGTTTCTATATCATCTGTTAGCACCCTTTGCAAACTGTGTGAGAGGCCTTTCGGCACCATGCAATTCTGCTTAAAGTTGAACCAGCATAACATTCTGTGGTGATTTGCATATGCAGCCCATGATGCTTTGCATTATGTGGGCATGTGTGATTTAGTATTTTCTTGAAACTTGGTTTCCCAGCCAAATGCCCTTTGGGGTAACCCTTGCCTCAGTGTTTGCACATTTGCACACAAAGGTTCTTTGTCTTTTACATATATATATATATATATATATATATGTGTGTGTGTATATATATATATATATATATATATATATATATATATATATATATATACTGTATATTATACTGGCACAGTCTCACCAGTATAGTTAGTTAGTAAGCAGTTTAATGTTAAACCCCAAATTTTGTACCTTAATAACTTTGCAACCATTCAACAGATTTGCATGAAATTTGGAATGTACGTCTTAGTCGGACTTGCAATTTCGAGAAACGAAGCACTGAAAATGCAGTTTTTGCTTTTTAGGCACATTTTTCCTGATTTTTGACCATCATGCTGTGACCACACCATTTTGTATTTTGATCTGCAATTTTCAGAGTAGAAAGAGGTTTGATAGAAGAACACTCCAGCATTCGTTTGGTGAAAAAATATTAATCCATTCCAAAGTAATTTAATTTTGAAGTTTCGGGTTCTGATCATGCTCAGTTCACGCCAAGATTTATATGTATGTTTTGCAAAAGGAGATTAGGCTCACGATCAAGGATTTTGTCAGCTCAAGAACAGGAATTTATAAAATCCCCATTTGTGAGAAAAAATTCCTTATTCGTGAGCCGTCATTTTGTTTTCATTTTTTCCCCCAAACAAAATGTCGTAGCTTTCCACGGGTGACTTCTGCACAAATTAGGCATGGGTTTTGTTCAGGGTGATGCTCTCTACAAACCCATGCCTTTGGTTTTCTTCATTTTGGTCAACAAATGGCTGTTTTAGATTTAAAATTCTTCATTCGTGACTTGCTTCTGATCCTCATTCGCGAGGTGACAAAATCCCTGTTCGTGAGCAGATCCCTTTCGTGAGGTAGCAAAATCCTTGATTGTGACTTAGGGACCAGATGGTCCTATCACATGAACAAGGATCGGCTCATGAATGGGGAATTTGTCACCTTGTGAAAGGGGATTGGCTAGCAAAGGGGATTTTCAGCTCATGAAGGGGATTGGGCTTTTGAATCCCTTCGGAGCTGACAAAACCCCTTCGCAAAGTGTCTAAATCCCTCTTCAAGCCGATCCCCTCACAATCTGACAAAACTTACGCTGCTTCACGACCAGGTGGCCCGTCTCACGAACAAGGGGTTGCAGGAAGTAGGCTGTTGGTTAACTAGAATCTGAAGCTTATCCAATAGGTAGGGAAATGGGCAGACTGGGTGGGCCAAGTGGTCCTTATCTGCCGTCAAAGTCTATGTTTCTATGTTTCTGTGTTTCTATGAGTTTTCTGTTGGGGATTATGGATTATCACACACCTCGGAAGTGAGAAAAAGTCTCATAACACACACCTGCGCAGGCATCATTCTCTATATTATGACTTTCTGATGTCAGATAGTATTATGTGTTTTGATGTCATTGATTCCCTATGGGAAAAAGACACCCATGTATTACAAGGAAAATCCTATTGAGGGGCTAATGAACTAATAAATCATAAGCCCAAATTGTGAGTGGCTTTACAAGCTCTTTAGTTTCCTGAGATATCACTATTTCATGGTACATAGACATTTCTAGCATTTGTTTTATATGGTACTTTACTTTTCAAAAAAAATGGCTTAATTTTAATGTTTTTAGAGAGTTTAAAAGTTTCCAGCAATGAAAACATAAGATTGTTAAGTATTAATGAGGTGCTGTTTGTTTGTATGGTTTCTTATTGGCAGGCTATAGTCATGGATTCAATAATTTGATTGTTGCTATGGCTGTGCCTGAGTTAGTGAAAGAAAAACAGATTTCATCAACTTCATTGTGTTTGTAGTTACAGGGCGATTTCATTTCATTTTCCTTTTATTTTGTTGTTTAGGTAAGTACACTGGAATGCAATTCCATTTACAGGTATGACCTGAGGTCAGATTCAGAGGTTATTTCAACAAACGGTAATGAATAGGGACTCCTAAGTTCTATGTCAGCTAAACAGCCAGCAGTCTGGTACAACTGTACAGTGATAGGTAGGGACAATAAAGTTCCACTTCAATTAAACAATGCAGTAATTTGGTACAAGGTATTAAAAACATTAACATTTAGATTGTTCAATCAGGTAGGTTAATAATGGTGAGGAAAAAGCATTGTAAGTAGGCAGATACCTGATGTGAGTGGGTATTTCATTCCAGCGGATGATGCAGAATGAACAACAGTTAATTGGCCACTTAGAGTACGTACGAATGGTACATTTAAAAGATGTTGGTCTTTTGAGAAACACGAGTTGAAGCTTGGTAAATGGTTCATAAAAGACTTAGACAGAGTACATGGGGTTCCTGCCTACTGAATCCTGTAAACAAGTCAGAACAAGAATAGCATGTAGTTCAAGGGGACATGAAGCCAACCCAGTCTTCCAAGTGTCTTACAATGATGTATTATACTTGGAGCTGTTAATGCAAATCTTCCTATCCTGTGAAGTAAGACTGCCTTCTTAGACAATATATTTGTCAGGGCAATGTCAGCAATGTTGCAGTGTAGTTTACTAGTGGCATACCGGGTCAATACCGTGCATGTAAGATGGCTGTACATACAGTGCTTGAAATCACAACAACAGGGCTAGAATAGCAAAAGGATTTATTGTTTCCACTGTCGCTGCACAGTGATGGAAGAAGGGAGAAGTTGCTGTGTGCTGGGTGCTTGGTGAGCACTCCCATGGTGGAGTGGCTAGTATCTCACATATGAATTTTAGGATGGGAGACCTGGGACCATGGTTCAGTTCCCTCCCCAGTCTCCCTGCAGCAGCTTTTGCCAGTATGTTTTTTTTAAACAAACTTCCCCTCCCGAGTTTGTACCCCATCTCGAAGTCCACCCCCCAAGTTTGTTATGTAAGTCCTAGGTGGGTGGGAGGTGGGTGTGGTGAAGCCCTGCAAAAACATACAGATCCACTTTTGCAATGGGCGTAGTGCACAGAACAGCTTAGTGTTTTGCCCAATTCTGTTTTTGTACTGTGCTGTTTCACAGTGGCATTTTCAGCCGTGTGGTTCTGGCATATGGCGGTATGACCCCGTGCCAAGTAGTGGTAATAGCTGTTGGTTAACATTCGCAATTCTGGTCTCAGGTATTAGAAAATTGCAAATTCTAGTGACAATTTTTGCACAAATTTTCCACGTGACTACTTCCATGTGGGGCCAAAGTTCAAGATGGGGCCCAAAGTTACTCCAATATATTTAAAAGAAGAAACATTTTCATACTTAGGCCCATCCAGTGCCACCATATTTAGACTATTACCATGGTCTCTCAACCTGGAATGAGTCCCAGAGACCATTGTCTTAGTTGTTGAAAGGTTAAGCAACATATTGTTCCTACATAGCCAGGTCTGTATTAAACCCAATTCTCTTGTCAAAACAATTACAGCTCAGTAGCTGATCATCCATCACAGTATATAGCAGCATCATCTGCATAAAGTTTCAGGTTTGCTTTGTTTACAACTGTCATTATTGGGTCAACAAACAAGGAGAATAAGATAGGTCTGAGAACTTTTGAAGTTGTGTTCTGAAGATTAGTGGCTTCTCTGTCAAATTGTATGTTGTGGTAAGGTAGATTACTGTAGTTCTACTAAGTTTCAAGACATGTTTCTCAGTTTAAAAAATATTTTTTTTCTGCTTTCATAAGCAGTGCATTAGGGAGAGTAAAGGGGTAGTCACCTAAGGCTCCCCCTCTGCCTTCAACTTTGCACCTGAGGCACTTAGAGGGAAGGGACCTGTGAACGGGAAGCAGTCTCAGTTTTTTTCCCCAGATCTATTTCATTTCTGTTTTTGGAAAAAAGTGCATTATGGATAGCAGAGGCTAGAGCTACTTAAAGTTCACCTCCCCCATTCAGTTTGCACATGAGAAATGTAAAAATGGAGGGACCTGTGAACTAGGAAAGTAGTCTGAGTTTTTTTCCAGATCCATTTTGTTTCTACTTTCAGAAGCAATGCATTAGGGAGAGCAGAGGGGTAGAGCCAGCTAAAGCGAGGTTTAGTGGGGAGCAAGTCAGTTGCAGGGAATGTGGGGTGCTCTTCTTTAGGCTTACGCTCTGGGGGAAGAGGGTCACAGCCTCTTATGCAGGAACTTTGTGGAGCTCCATGCTCAGCTGATAGCAGTGAGGAAGAGATATCTCTCCTGCTGCACGGCTCAGCTGAGCCACACTCATTCCCACTCCCAGAGGCCCACTGGTCTGGGGGGGAGAGTAGGAGGTGAGGGGAATGCATCAGGCCACTCACAATGAGAGGTCAACCAACCCCACACCATCCCAACTGCAAACTGCTTGCACCTCTGGAGGACACTAAGGTACCTAACTCCACCGGGAGACTGGGCAGTCAGGGAAATGGGATGATGACCTGCTGGCACCCAGGGTGCTAGTTAGAAAAGGAAGCTAGAAAAGCCTTAGTGGTCAGGGATTCTATGATCAGGGGAGTTTAGATGGTAGTGATTGGGTGAGGAGGGATGGGGATTGTCGGGTGCCTTCCTGGGACATCAGCCATCTGGAACATAAACAGAATAGGGAGAATAGCAGAGAGAGATAGAGGGAGGAGCTGGGAGTACAGGTACCCATTGGTACCAATGATCTGATGAACTAGCCTAAGGAGCAAGTGAATTTTCAAGGGTTGGGGAAAGATTGCAGACACACTGAGCCTTACTGGCCTTTTCCAAAATCTTCCTTGTGTAGAGTGAGGTGGAGGGAAATATAGAGTAAGGAGGGAGGAGATAGCAGAATTAAATGGGTTGTTAATGGGATGGTGTCAGGAGAAGTGTACTACGTCTTGGGGGACTGAGGTAACTTCTGGGATAGAAGGCTCTTCAAAGGTACCACCCTTCAACTGACAAAAGAGGTGATCAGCAAGCTGGAGCAGATGTCTGACATCTACATTAGACAGTTAAACTGACTGCTGGAGACACTGAGGCTAGGAGAACCATGGTGAAGGAAGGGAGGAGAACCTATGTAGTGCTCCCCCATGCTGGGAACTGGTAGCGATAAGGCAGGTAAAAATAAGGTTGAAGTTAAAAAAGGAATAGTGGAAGAAGCGGGGGAGAAGACTCTCAATATCTGCAATCATTAGGAAAAATAAAAGGTAAAGAGATTACGAAGCAATGCATGTGTATGATCACACAACAGCAACAGAGGATCTGGAGCTAGCTGGAAGGTGGTCTACTGTAGTGCCAGGAATCTGGTTAATAAAATCAGTGCATTCCAGGCATTGGTGGTAGACACTGAGGTGGACCTCATAGCCATCACAGAAACTTGGGCCACAGAGAATAATGAATGGGATTTGTTAGTCCCAGGTTATACAATATTTAGACAGGATAGAAGGAAAGACAAAGGGGGGAATAGCCCTATATACAGGGGGAGCATTGAGGCTGTGGAGAAGGGACACATCAGGGGATGCAAAGGGGAAACAGAGTGCCACAGGGTTCACCTCACGTAACCTTCAAGCAACAAAATATGGGTGTGGATGATCTATAGATCACCAGGACAAGGGAAAGAGAGAGCGAGAGAGAAAGAGAGAGAGAGATAGGCTGTTGGAAATGAGCTGAAAAGGGGAGTGAGGAAGGGGGAAGTGGTGGTCATGGGTGATCTGAATCTGTGGGATATCGATTGGGACATTCCAATGGCCAACTGCACCAGAGATCAAGCCCTGTTGGACACATTGAAGGACCTGCCTGCTGGTGCAGCTGGTTATGGAATACACTAGACAGGTGGCCATTCCTGACTTGGTGCTCACCAACTCAGAGATGGTGAGTGTAGTGAGGGTAGGGGAGCCACTAGTGTCCAACAATCATAACTTCATTTGGTTCAGGCTGGCCCTAGGGACCAGAATGCCCCTATCAAAAACCAAAGTCACAGATTTCAGAAGAACAGACTTCAACTGCAAAAGGAAGCTGGTCCAACACAAACTGATGAGGGTGAACATCATTGGAGGTTTAGAGAAAAGACGGGGTAATCAAGTGAACCATTCTCGAGGCAACAATGTCATGCACAAGAATTATTATGAAATGAAACAGGTGCAAGGGGCAAATATTGTTCTCAGAAAGGATCACAGAAGCAGTGAAGGACATGAATAAAAGGCTTTTACCAAGTTCAACGAAAAGCAGGGTTAGGAGGAACGAGGAGAATACCAAATAAAAACTAGGGAAGCAAAGAGGATGGTCAGGGAGACAAAGACAGACATGGAACTGCATATTGCAGAGGGGATCTAGAGTGGGGAAAAATAATTCTTCAGATATAGTAAGGAAAAAAGGAAGCAGGGAGAGGGCATTGTTAGGATACAAGAGAGGGAGAGGGCACTAGAGGAAGATGAATGAAAGGCAGCCAATTACTTCTGCTCTGTCTTCACAAGGGAAGACAGTGTACCCCTGCCTGAAAGTGACATCAAGGTGGCTGTCAGGAAGATTCCTGAAATGAGGCAGCCTGTATTTATCAGAGAAAGGTTCCAAAAAGGAATTGAAGCCCTAAACGTACAGTAGATATAGCCCCAGGGCTGGATGGGTGCACCCAATGGTGCTCAAAGAATTGGTCACAGAACTGTCTGGTTTCCATGTGATAATGGCTAGTGCTAAGCAATGACCTACCGTGCTCACGCGTTAGGGTGGCGAAAACAATTTTGCCACCCTCAGCATCCTCAGCACACACAGAGGAACAGTGTCGAGACTTGTTTCTATTGATTTCTGTTGGGGGGCTTTGCACCCCACACTGCCTCACAGGGCTTTTGCTCTCAGTACTTCTACTAAAGGATTCTCAACTCCAGGTGAGTGTATGTCGGGGGGCGGCAAAAGCAAAACAAAACAAGTTTCGGGCCAGGTGCAACAAAAATGCAGTAGTACCCAGACCCAGACCTGAACCTGGTACCCCACGCACTCCAAGTGGAGGCCAACCCCCAATGCCATGGCGCAGCTTGGCAGCCAACCACAGCACCACCCCCTACATCCCTCTGCCCCCTCCGTGGCCACACTCACCGTGCTCGCTCCCCCCCGTGCACGTGTACATATAGTGATATCCTGTTGCTGCAGTTGCCCACCTCACCACATCCGGCCACCCTTCCCCATTATGCCATTCAGATGTTCGCCCACATCATGTCGCCATTTCGGATGGTGCCTTAATTCAGGTGCCAATGTCACAGGCTACCACTGGCTGAACACCTAGCATGACTATTCAATAGCTCAATTCAGACTGTGGGAGTTCAGAAGACTGGAGGGTACTGGAAATAGTCCCATAACATGGTAGGGGGGAGGCAACCAGGAATTACAGACCTCTCAGCCTTACTCTGTATGGGGGTAAACTGATGGAGAAACTGATCAAAAAGGACCCTGTGGACTACCTGGACAGCAGTGCTCGACAGGATAGTAAACAGCATGGATCTGTGTCAGGGAAGTTTTGTTAGCCCAACCTGTTAGCTTTCTTTGACTGGGTAACAAAAGTAGTAGATAACATCCACACTGTGGATTTCTTCTATTTCTATTTCAGCAATGCTTTTGACTCGGTGCTACACAGAAAATTTCTGAAGAAGCTGAAGGATCTGAACATGGCTAGGGACATAGACATATGAGTAGGAATCTGGTTGAAGGAGAGACAGCAGACGGTGGTGGTAAATGGGGTCAAATCATGAAAGATTAAGGTCATGAGCTGGGTACCACAGGGACCTGTCCTGGGTCCTGTCCTCTTCAATATGTTCAAGGAGAGGGCATCCGGGGCAAGTTGTGTCTCTTTGCAGATGACATGAAGCTCTGTGGTAGGGTAGATAGTGACAAAGCAATCAGAGAAATGCAGATGAATCTACAAAGGCAAGAGAAATGGTCTAAGGTTTGACAGTTGAAATTCAGTGCCAAAGAAATGCAAGGTTATGCACATAGGGAAAAAAATCAGGACAGAGTATTGGGATGAGTTTAACTGAGCACTACAGTAGAGGAAAGGCACCTGGGAGTCATCATTAGTGACTCGCTTAAACAATCAAGCCATTATAACAAGGTCTATAGTAAGGCCATTAGGATGCTGAGGTGTATCAAAAGGGGGTATTGCCAGCAGGAAGAAGGAAGCATTACCTCTATACAGGTCACTGGTGAAGCTGCACCTGGGATACTGTACTCAGTTCTGGAGTCCTCACCTAAGTAAGGACAGGGCCAGGATGGAGCTGGTGCAATGCAGGGTGACCATCTGACCAAGATGATTAAGTGCCAACAGGGCAGATCACATGAAGACCATCTCAAAACATTGGACATCTACTAACTGGATACTGGAGGGGAGGGGGTATGATAGAGACCTTCATGTTCCTAAAGGGAATAAACAAGGTGAATTGTGGGAACTTTTCAGAAGGAGTATTTATTTATTTGTTTATTTATTTCAAAATTTTCACCAGGGAAGACATACTGAGCTGATAACAGTTCATTTCTATATGTGTCCTTGGGGGGGAGGGGGGAAGTAAGATAATGAAGAAATCAAGAACAAAAAAAATTACATAATAGGTAGAATGGGAACTAAGCATCGTAACTAAGCATTATACATAGGCAATTTACAAAAGGATGAGGAAAAGTGAACTATGCAGTGAGGAACTGGAGGGAAATAACAGCATTAGGG
Source organism: Neoceratodus forsteri (assembly GCA_016271365.2). Lineage (NCBI taxonomy): Eukaryota > Metazoa > Chordata > Ceratodontiformes > Ceratodontidae > Neoceratodus > Neoceratodus forsteri. Next base: position 945,611,387 of record CM057452.1, read on the forward strand.
AGTGCCATTCAACATATACAATTCAAAACTGCTGAAGTTTTGAAGGGTTAACAGAAGGTGCAAGGATAGACATTATAGGGAGTGTGAAGGGGGCTAGTTATGTAGCACAGGAGAAAGGGAGAGGAGGAAGGGGGTAATGGGTTGTGAGTAGCAGATCAGGGAAGGTATCAGGACACAGTTGCAGGAGTGAGAAGTGAAATTGTGGAGAAGTGAGGAGAGTGAGTGTTGGGAAGAGGCAGAGCAGATGGAAAGGGGGAGGGAATTCCATAGCTTGGGGAAGTGGTAGGAGAAAGCAGCCAGGCCAGCAAAGGCTTTCCTTGAGGGGAGTGAAAGAGAAAAATAGCTTGAGTTGCAAGGAGTGTGGGGGGGGTGGAAAGGAGAAAGGTAAGATAGGAGGGGAGGGAGCCTAGCCAGTATTTAGAGATGAAGGAGGCACAATGAGCGAGGCATCTGGCTTCAAGGGAGGGGAGGGAGGAGTACAGGGAGCAATGGTGGGTGTGCAATGTACAATCCAGAGCAAAGAGAAAGAAGGAGTGAAAGGGAGGGTCCAGTCTGGCTAGGGTGGACTTGGGATCAGTGCTATAGACTATGTCACCACAGTCAAAGATAGGGAGCATCATTTTCAAGAGAATAGCTCAGCAAACAGGAAGTGGAATGCAGCCTTTATTCCAGTACAGTGCACTGAGTTTGGGGTGTAGTTTTTTTGTGGATGGCATCCACATGCACAGAGAAGTCAAGATACCAGTTGAGCCAGACCCTAAGGTACTTAAATGAGGGAGCATCTTCGATTTCAGCACCATCTAGGGTGTGGAAGGAGGGGAGGGAGGTTGGCCTAGCAAGCTTGTGCCTAGTCCCAAAGGTCATGAATACCATTTTCTTGGCATTGAGGGACAGCTGATTTGCCAGGAACTATTGCTGAATGTTATTTAAATCCAGTTGAAGTCTGTCCATAAGGTCCGAGGGGGACAAGCCAGAGGCAAATAGTACCATATTGTCTGCAGTATATGAATAGATGTAGAGGATCAGGTGGGGGAGATCAATCAGGAAGACTGAGAAAAGAACTGAGCAAAGGATGAACCCTTGGGGACACTGGAGCTGATAGGAAGATGGAGAGATAGGGAATCTCCAGTCCAAACAGTTTGAGACATTCTCTTAAAGTAGGAAAGGAACCAGCTAATTTAGGAGTCAGAGAGCCCCACTGCCTTATGCTTATCTGGGGGAAGGGGAGGCAACAGTGTCAAAGACTTTAAAAGTCAGCAAAAGTGGCTGAGGTGATCTTGCCCTGATCCATGCCAGGAGAATGGAGTCAGTAGTCAAGCAGGGAGGAGGAGGTTGAGTGAATTCTGGAAGCTAGACAGGAAAGGGGTGAAGAAAGAGGATGAATCAAGGAAGGGGAAGAGCTCAAATAGCACAAGGTATTCCTGGATTTTTGCCAAACTGGGGAGCAAGAAGATAGGGTGGTAGTTGCCAGGAGAGGATGAGTCATCTCCTTTGGGAAGGGGTATGACAGTGGTCTGTTTCCAAGAGTAAGGGACAGAGGCAAGGGAGAAAGAGAGGTTGAGAAGGGAGGTAACAGGTAGAACAATGAGAGGGGCGGAAAGATGGAGGAACTTGGGGTCAAGATCATCTGGGCTTCTACCTTTGAGAGGGTTAAGAGCCAAGATAGCCATAAGGGAAGCAGCAGGAAAGACAGAAGAGAAGATGAAGGGGTGTGATAGAGTGGAAGGATGGGGAAGGGGAAGGGGGAGAGAAGGGAGGAGGCACAGGAGGTGAAAAATCTACCCTCTGTGTCGTTATACAGATTGTATGTATCCTACTCTTGTCCGTAATTTTTTTCTCCTAAAATGTTATGTACAAGCATTTGCTCATTTGTACTGTCTAAGCATTTTCAATTTATGTATGTGGGTCTCGGCCCCCAGGTCACAACTGGAATCGAACATGTTGCTCAGTATGCTTTCCTGGTAAAACTCGTAAAAAAATAAATAAATTAGTTGAATGTTGAGGCTACAGAGAAGGGGTCAGAAATAAGAGTGTCACCCACCTTGAGGACAGGGTGGGAGGGCTGCATTTGGGGGGAGAAGAAGACATGGATAACCTTAAGAACTTTGAGGGGTGATTCAAGTTGTTCAGGAATGTGGAAGCAAAGTATTCAAACTTGGCAAGCCTCGTGGCTCTGATATAGGCATTGCGAAGGGACTGATGCCTGAGTAGGTCAGCAGGGCAGCCAGAAGACTTGTTTGTCCTCCAGGCAAGGTTATATGCATCATTGAAGCAGGCCAGCAATTAAGCTGAGATCCATGGGAGGTGGTAACCATGGACCCTGTTTTTTTTGAGGGGGACATGAAGATCCCAAATTGACAGGAATTTAGTGATGAAATAATGGAGGGCAGTATTGATGTTACTGACAGAAAAGATGGGAGACCAGTCAGTAGCTACCAGGTTGGCATGGTGAGTAGAGAAGTCCAGCAACCATTAGGACTGGATCTGGAGGAATTTGTGGGGGGCTTTGGGAAGGTGCATTTTACGTACACAATAGACAATATGGTGGTCACTGAGGGCATTGGGAAGAGGCCGGCATCAACGATACGATGGGGGAAGAGTAATAACCTATTTCACTAAGGAGAGTGCTGAGAGATTTAGGATTCTATCAAGTTGAATGGACATCATTTGGGTAAGTTGGAGGGACTTAATGTTTTGGCAAAATTTAGTTAGTGATGAGTGTGCCAGTTGGTTTAAAGTTGCTAAGGTGAGTAGCTCACCAGATGAGGCATGGAGGAGACTGTGATAAGTAGCTCGGAGATTGAGGGAGGGGACAGATCAGGGCAGCAATAGACTCCAGCCACAAACATAGGGACAGAGAAAGGGAGAGAGAGTTTGGAGAAGAGTTGCTTGAAGGCAGAGGGGGCAGTGACATAGAGTACAGGCTCCAAATGGATTTTAGAGTTTAATGGTAACTCCACCACCCCTCTTAATGCCATTCTGTCAGGTGAGCATGTACCCAGGGATGGCGACTGCAGTATCAGGGATCTCTGCAATAAGCACATCAGGTTTGAGATTAACCATAAGTGGTTGCAACTAATCACTCTTTGGGAGGCGACTTTGGGTTTGATATGTCCACTCTCAGTCCTTTGGGTAGATGAGTGGGAGAAGAGTATGCAAAGGCTAGGACTGGGCTCAGTATCACCTGCCACTAAAAGCTGCAGAGGGACAAGGAGCTTGAAAGAGCCTAAGAGATTTTGTGAGGCAGGTGGGGGGTGGGGGCAGTGGGAAGGAGGGAAGAAGAGATTTGAGACCTTCAAGATGAAGCCAAGATGAAGGAGGAGGTAGCTCCCAGGAAGCCAGGGAGAATAGGAGAGAGGGAAGGCTGGAGGAGGGGAGGGTGGGAGAAAGGATTGAGATGAAGGGAAAGAAGGAAAGCCAGTTGGAAGGAGGAAGCTAGGGAAAACAGGAGGGAAAGAGGAAAGGGTAACAAGAAACATGGTAAAAGACAGTAAGGAGTGATATCTCAGAACTTATTAGTAAATAGGAGGGTTAGGGAGCTAGTAAGGGAGCTAAGCGTGAGCAGCTCAGAGAGAAAGAAAATAGAAGAACCCAATATAGGGTGTCCACACAACTGCCTAGATATATGGGGAAGGGGAAGAGTGAGAGTAGCATGAAAGGAAAAGACAAGGAGGAATACACAGAAAAAAGGACTGGGGTATGCACAAGCCGCTAGGGAGCTGAGTGTGAGTAGCACAGAAAGAAAAGTAGGGAACCCGATATAGGAAATCAGGAAACAGGTAGAGAAATAGAGAGCAACAAATTCCTTTTACATATATGTGCATAACACGGTTAACAGGAGCGATACAGACTTCAGAACAGAGACAGGCAAGAAGCAGACTAGAAAACTGTGGCAACAATAACCTACACAGCAATATAATAGTTCTATACAGCACTGGTGTGTCCGTACATTTACTAAGATAAATCTGAAGTCCTGTGGAAAGTGGTGCAGAGTGGCTGGCAGACCGACAGACTACCAGCAGACTCTGGTAGACTCAAGGCAGACAACTATGCTGTCCTTAGCACATAGTCCTTTGCACAGACTGGCCACTTGCTAAGACTGCAGTGAAATAGAGTAAGCACCCCTCCAATTAGCTGGAGAGGCTAGCTCGGGGAGGGAATGCTGTTCTGTAGTTCATGGTGATTCAAGATGATCGATGGGTGAGAAGGGTGGTTGAGCTGCATGGGAAGCTCATGATCCCTTAGAGTGGCATCCTGGTGAGTGCTGCAGTCCTGGAGTGACTCTGCTCTTTTTTCCATGTCTGTCAGCCTGGGGAAAGCAAGGGCTGCCAGGTCCCACCTTATCAGTTTTCTGACTGACTGGGGAGGCTATCTGGGAGAGAAAGCTGTTCTGGAGACCTGGTGGTCTGAGCTAATTGGTGGGGGGGGAGGGGGGTTGAGCTGCATGGTAAGCCCCCTCATGGCTCCTTAGAGTGGCGTTCTGGTGATTGCCATGGTCCTGGAATGGCTCTGCTCTTTGTTTCCATGTCTGTGAGCCTGGGAAAAGCAAGTGCTGCCAGATCCCACCTCCTCAGCCCTCCGATTAGCTGGGGAGCCTAACCAGGAGAGGGAATGCTATTCTAGAGCCCCTAGAGGTCCAATGCTATTGGTGGGGGAGGGGTTGAGCTGTACAGGAAGCCCCTCCTGACCCCTTAGAGTAGGCTGCTCTGGCAAGTGCTATAGTCCAGGAGCAGCTCTACCTTTGCTTCCATGTCTGTGAGCCAGAGAAAAGCAAGGGCTGCTAGATCCCACCTCCTCAGGCCTCCAATTGACTAGGGAGGCTAGCTGGGGGAGGGAATCCTGTTCTATAGTCCCTGGTGCTCTGAGGGGATCGGTTAGGAAAGGGGGAGGTTGAGCTGCATGGGAACCCCCTCCTGACCCCTTAGAATGGTGTTCTGGCAAGTATAGGGTTAAGGACCTGCGGTTATGAGTGTTGACTGGCATGGAGAAGGTTTAAGATGGATGTGAGAAAGTACTATTTTACTGAAAGGGTGGTGGAGCCAAGGAACAGTTTGCCAGTCGAGGTGGTGGGCACCAAGACTGTAAATGGGATCAAGTTTGATTGGGATAGCGGAAAGGGTTTGGTGGTTGCTCAGATCGATTGCAGAAGGAAGGAAAGCAGGGGAATGGATTCTGGGTGTGGGAGGAAAAAGCACACTAAATGAATAAAAAAAAAAGGCAGGATGAAACCTCATATGGACAATAGATCCCGGTGCAAAGAGGGAACTCTGGGCACACTAGATGAACTTTTCAGTCTTTTTCTGCCATCATTGTCTATGTTTCTATGTGTTTGAAAGTTTGTGTTAATTGTGATTGTAACATGGCAATTAATATTCGTTGAAATGATGATAGTTAATTGGTTGAACTGGCACATGTGATCGGCATCCAGTGGGTATTAATTCCCTAGTAATGCCTGCTGGTGCAGTACCATGTAAAACCATAGTGATGCTCGATTGCAATTTTTTCCACAATGCACTGCCAGCAATTGACCAAATGATTGTTTCCCACCCACACACTCACCCGAAGGACGCTGTAGTCTGTTGTCACCATTCAGTGTCTCACGGCCATCTAACTGTCAAACCGCATACCAGAGAAAGATAGTAAGAATTCCTAAAGGAAAACCAGAGCAAACAAGCAACCAAGCATGGCACAGACCAATCAAAGCTGTAAAAGAAATATACTTCCCTGCTTGTCCTTCCTTGACTGGCTGAAAACACAGAAAGAAATACATTACCGACATTTTTTGTGTTCCTTAACTATTAATTACCATATTACAAAGTGCACTGTAGAGTTGTTTTGTTGCATTTCTAGGTAATACAAACTCCATTTAATGTGTAGTTTATCTGTTTTGTTTACGTTTCTGGGTACTAGAAAATTCACTTTCTGCCGTAGTGGACAAAGAAGCTGCAAAGGTTCAGTGTTATTAAAATGTAGGCTGTTTATGTTTTACCTGAAGTTCATAATAGTGATGTTTGAAATTTCACATGGCAAATACTGGCAGTGTGTGCATGCAAATGACCTTGGATTTTAATTCCAGAAATCATTGCAGTGTGTAGAAATTCACTGTATACTTAGATTAGCGAGCAGCATCAACAGAGTAAACTAATAATTGCAAAAGTCTAAAAAGTGTTGTAAATGTTTGAAACCCATAGTAAAATAATGAGGCATGTTTTGTTTTCAGGCAAAAATGTTAATTACAATATAAATACATGTGGTTCCAATGAAAAATCACGTGTTATTATCAAGCCATTATTCCTATAAATGCAATATAAATAACAAAACCTGTGTCAGATGTTCTTTATCAGTGACATCTGAACCCATGTTGGCCATGTTACAAGTGCATTAAACCTCTCGAAAGGAGGTTTCTACTAGGGAATTAATGCACGGTTGGGTGGTTGGAGCACTTGGCCTTCAGCCTTATGCTCCAACCTCACCCCCACCCCCCAACCATGCATTAATCCCCTAATAGAAGCCTCCTTTCTTGGGGCTTAATGATTACATAACCTTTTTTATTGCCTTCGTCACTACATTGATTCCCTACTGGGTCATCAGCAGCTACTTCTCTCATTTGTCCTACCACATGGACATTCCATGATATTAGTTACACTATTCCAGGTCATTCAGATGAATAACATGGAATGGTGTGTCTGATGTGGAATGTCTTAGAAGTATTAAAAGAAACAGCAGTAGCTGCTGAGGTAAAGGGAATACAATGCAGAATTCAGAACACCACAAATCTAGATAATTACATTTTCAAACATTGGTCAAAGCATATCAGAATACATGATTGCCATGGAAGAAAAATTGGGAGGGTGTTTAACAAAGGTTAGAGCAATGCACTGTGAAAAAGTTTGGTACATCCAGCAGATGTGAGTTTGATTCTCACAGCCTCCACTTGCATACTGTGTGACCCTGAGCAAGTCCCTTAACCTCCCTGTACTCCTGGGTCACCCCTCTAAAAGGGGCTTGTGCCTAGTGGACTTTACATAGTTATCAAAGAATAATAAAAAAAAAAATATTTGAAAATTACTTCCTCTCACTTTTAAAATCTTCTCCAATATTACAAATGGCTTTGGAAAAGGGGTAATAAACTCATCAGTTATAAAAAGGGATGAGCTGGGGGGGCAGGAGTTTGGGGTATGGTTTAGTACTCTGCTTTTACCTCATCCAAAGCTGGCAACCCTATAATTCAGTCGTATGCAATAGGGAGAAATAACATACTAACATACTAAGAACACCAGCAAAGTAGGCCACATGGCCCATCGAGTCTGCTCGAGTCAGCACCTTGAACAGATACCTTTACCAACCTCCTGACCCATCCCTTGGTCCCCCACCAAATATTCTTCTCCCCAGACAAGCTCTCCCCAACTTCATTCCCACCAGTACCTGTCCCAGCCTCTCTTGAACCCTTCCACTGTAGATACCTCCACCAGCTCCTCAGGCAGTGCATTCAAAGCTCCACCACTCTCTCGGTGAAGTACTCTCTCCTCTTTCCCCTGAGACTCCCTCCCCTCCAGCCTCCAACTGTGCCCCTGGTGGCCCCACCCACCTTCCTCTGAAAGACTCCACTGAGGCTTACCCCATTATCCCTTTCAAATACTTGAAGACCTCAATCATATCCACACTGTCCCTCCTCTCCTCTAGTGAGAAAAGGCTGAGCTCCTCCTGTCTCCCATACCCCAGATCATCCTGGTTGCCCTCCTCTGAACCCACTCCAGGAGATGGATACCCTTCTGTAGGTGCGGACACCAAAACTGCCATAACACACCATTTTTTCTATGGGAGAAAGGTGTAACCATTTGAGAAAGAGAGAGAGATAGATTAGATAGATAGATAGATAGATAGATAGATAGATAGATAGATAGATAGATAGATAGATACAGACAGGAAAATACCATAGATAGACAGGCAGACTTTTCTTCACCCCCTCCCTTGATGACAATGTACAACAATTTGGTAAAACCCAGTGTTCAGGGCATAGGGCACCATTTTCATTGGATTGTCATTTAGTCTGTGAGCAGACTGCAGGCAACAGTTTGCAAACAGGAGCTCAGATAAATCTCTTGCTTTTTTGACCTGAGAAGAGAGAATCCACCAGCACCCAAAACATGGTGGAGTCAGTTGACAGGGATCTCAGATGGGCATCATAGCCCTAGCAGAAGAATTTCTCCTGCAGGTGAAGTTTAAGTTTATCCATACAATGGAAGCAGCAAATAGAATCCTCAAATGAGCTCTGAAGAGGGAAAACAATAGAGTGAAGTCAACTTTTCCCAAAACTTCCTAGCAATGTCTAGGAGGCCCAGTCTCAATAAACACTGCAATGAGAGAATTGTAATGTAGTTTGAGAAATGAACAGCTGAAGTTCCATCACCTAGTTGTACAAAAATGGCAATCCTCTACCAGAGAGAAGCTGACTGAGTGTCAACATTTATTACAAGGGGATCCATCCAGGGCCCTGGTAGTACAGTTTTAATGTTTGTTTCACTCTCCTCATCCAAGTGTCCTTCAGTATATAAAGGTGCTGAAGTACAGCAGTTGCTGTAGGACACAGAGTTTTGGTGTAACATCAGGGATGTGAGACGCCCAATGTCCAATGTCCCAGTTTGTATCTGGGACTTAGAGTTACAGACACCCTGGAGGTGGCAGCTATGGTGGAGTGACTTGCAATCCAAGTTACCAGTCTACCTAAGATCGAAGATATTTACTCTATTATCTGCCAGTACAAGTCATAGAACCTGTAGCAAGATTAAATATGTTCAGACTGCAAATGATGCTCTCCTGTGAAGATGGAAATAAAGGGTTAGCTATGGGGCATGTACTGTTTCAATCCATTCTCCTAGCCCTGTGTTGGGAAAAGCATCCGTCAAGCTAGAGATAAGGGGCCTTAGTTTAGGGCCACAAGACACATCTGTCCAGTGTTCATTTAAAGCAGCATGTAATTACATGTTACAGTGACAATTTTTTCCTATGCCTTTTGATTCTATTTAGAGTGCCCTTGTTCTCCTGTTCTAAATATGCTTTTCCCATTTGAGTATGCTTTAGTACTTTGTTTTCACATCTGCACAAATAAAAGGAACACTGCTGGTATTATGTCTATCTCTAGGATTTCATCCTTATTCTCTGCTGTTTTTGAGTGTGTATTGTTCCATAACGTCAAGGAGCACAGAAGCAGTGTTTGTAGCATCCTAGTTCAACTTAGTCACAAGAAAGCTGATGTTAAATAATGGGAACTTAAACACAGATGTGAATAGTGATGAAAACCTGGGGTATAGCCATGTTAAAATGAGTGCTCCCGTTTTGTTATTTCCAATTTAAAACAAATGCCAGCCCAGACACAATTGGGGAAAAAGAGCAAATTATAAGGCGGGTAAGGAAGTGTTCTCTGAAAAAGAATAAAAAGGAATACTGGTAGCTCAAAATTATCACCATAACATGCTCTGGTGCTTTAATGCCCCAGGTCTGTTTCAAGACAACAGAACAGAGAACAAGCAACTGTTCAGGACTTAGAACCACATAAAGTGTCAAGCATGTAGAACTGTGAGCTGCTGACAGAAATAAAGCTGGCAAATTCTGTTAAATAAATGATACATTCAGAATTAGTACCCAGTCACCTGATGTTCTTGTGTAGAAATTAATAGTAAAAAAGCTATCTGATGAATATTATATCCATGGGTAAGTGAGTCTGATTTTTGAGTTATTTCTCTATGGATGCTTTGCTTTTTACTAATGTAGAATAGACTACACTATCAAAATAGTTGCTTTTGCCTCTGTAAGGGTCAGTGGAGGATCCAACCACTCACTCAAAAAAAAATTATGCACCTTGCTTGAACTGATGCTGTTGTGTAGGCTACAGTTTGTCTTCAGAGTGCTTAGCACAATACAAGTAAGCATTAATTACTAACAAAGTTGGCATCTAATGGGAATTAATGTATGGTTGGGACCATTGGGACACGGAGACCGGCAGCGAAGTGCCTACAATGGCCCAACCATGCATTAAATCCCCATTAAATGCCACCTTGGAGTGGATTAATGCACTTGTACATGGTGTTGGAATAGTTATGAATGTAAGACATTTAATTGTAGTTTTGTATTACAAATTAAACAGACGCTATTTACTTACTCAATAAATATTTACTGCACTTTTCAGTCACTTACAAGATGCTTTTTAACATAGTAATGTGCCAAAAATAACTTTTCCTACACAACAGCAGAAAAGGTTTGTTTAAACTAATGTTCCATGTTTCATGTGAATCTATACGGCTATTTTACTGATACAGTCATTAGGAGGACTATGCTACACTGCTATTTCTGTTTCTGCATCTAACTCAATGCTAACATCTAACTCAATGCTAACTACTTTGCATATTTTCTCAGCCTGTGTTTCTGTGGTCTGCCTGCATGCTCAGGTAGCTTCAGCTTGTACTTCATATACTGTGTGCTGATTTTCTATCTCTCTCTCTCTCTCTCTTTATAACTCTTTCCTGCTATTTCCTTGGGTTGGGCTGGTGGGTGATGTGCAATTAATGTGCCCTGAACCATCAGGGGTGCACCGCTGTTCCACAGAATAGATGCAGTAGCTGCAGGAGATCGTGGCGACCAGTCTGTGACACACAGTGGGAGGATGAGCTGCACAAGATTCTCATGGACAGCCACTACCCGCTACAGGGCACAAGACCAGCTGCTCACTAACTCACCTAGCAGAACAATCCCCGACTTCACAAACCCAGGTACCAAAAGCAGACTTCCATACCAATAGGCACACAGGATCATTACACTTACATTTGTGGAGCGGTGCGAGTGTTACAAGGATTCGGGTAGCTGGATGGTAAAGACAAGACGTCTGTTTGTCGGTGTGTGTATTTGAGCACGCTGCTGTTGTGTTCTCCATGGTTACATCAGGTACTTCAGTAGCAACACGGCATTATTGCTGGAATAATGCCATGTTGCTCTTGTACCAGCTGACACGGTTGAACCAATTGTGTTCCTTGCTTGTACTCGTACTATTTTTGCCATGTTACAAATGCAAACACCCCTGAGGCTGAACTTGATTTGCACATGTTCAAATCCCCCACTAGTTCTCCTTGTATTTCAGTGAAAGAACACTGATGGTCACCTGCTATAATAAACCCCCCACATGGACTTTGATGCTATACATAGGTTACAATTTATTTACCCAGGACATAATATCTCATTTTCAGTGGGGTCCTGAGTTTCCCAACTTGCTTTATACATAGTTACTTAATGACTGAACCACTGGTGCAGAATGAAAAGGCCAGGGATCTTCAGCCTAGTGGCACACCAAAAGACATTGTGTTGGCATCTGGGGACCAGGGTTCAGGTGAAAATCCTGGACTCCCACACTGGAGTTGACTGGGGGCCAGGCACATCACTAACTGAGGCACTTTACTGCCATGAAGACAGAGCTCAGAATAAAAAAATCTTCACTACAGTTCAGGAGCTCAGTGCACTCTGCCAGGGTGGCAACCTTCGAAAACAGAAACCTGACCAGATGAAATGCAGATGAATACTAATGTGTAAAGGGAAGATGTGGCAAGTATATTATGCAAAAAATAAAATATGATACATAGAAACATAAAATTTGACGGCTGATAAGGACCGCTTGGTTCACCCAGTCTGCCCATTTCCCTACCTAAAGGATAAGCTGCAGATCCTAGTTAACCAACAGCCTTCTTCTTCCTACCCCAACCCCCTAGAATTGCCTTATGACTGTCTCATGCATTCTTGAAATCCACCACTGTTTTTGACTCCACAACCTCCTCAGGAAGGCTGTTCCATGCATCCACAACCCTCTCCATGAAAAAATACTTCCTCACATTACCTCTGAGCCATCCCCCTCAGTCTTTAAATTGTGCCCCCTTGCTCTTGCACACCTCTTGTTCTGAAAAAAAGAGGTGTGCAAGAACAAGGGGGCACAATTTGAACACCGAGGGGGGACGGCTCAGAGGTAATGTGAGGAAGTATTTTTTCATGGAGAGGATTGTGGATGCTGGAACAGCCTTCCTGAGGAGGTTGTGGAGTGGGTTATGGCCTGATAACCACCCCAGGTGCATTATGAGGCATGAGGCCCTCATGCAGAGTGCCTTTAGCACCTGGGAAGTGCTCTAATCAGGCCATAAGCCACACCTCAGATTGTCTTATTGTGCTTATAAAATGGGCTTCCCAAGTAACTTTAAAAAAAAAAATAATAATCATCTTCATTATCACACTTTATTTATAAAAAAGTACCTTTACAAAGATCAAGGCTCTTGTACATAGTTTATTACACAAACATAACAATAATTAAATTCAGAGCACAGCAAATCAGTACATCAATAAGTTCATAAAAACTGTAGCTCAATAAATATCAAATCCAGACTAAAAAGAATCTGGATATGCCAGGCTAAACAAATGAGTTTTCAATGCTGTTTTAAAACCTGAAGGCCAGGCACTCGCACCTGATGAGGTAGAGAATTTCATAGGGCAGGCTGCAAAACAAAAGAATGAGCCCCAAATGTTTTAATCGAACCCTGGGAATCTCTAGCAATCCATCGTCGGTGGAGTGGAGGGCAGTAAGGACGAAGGAGATCTTGCAAGTAATGGGGTCCCTGCTCATGTAGGCCTTTGTAGGTCAGTAACCCACCCTTGAAGGTGGTCTGCCACTGTATTGGCAACCAGTGCAGTCAACGGAGCACAGGCATAATATGACTGGCCCTGGAGGTGCCAGTCAACAGCCTGGCTGCCGCATTCTGCACCAGCTGTAAGCAGTGGATATCAACCCCCAGTAGCCCTAGGTAAAGGACATTTCAGTAGTCAAGGTGGGAGATCATGAAGGCGTAGACCAACTTTGGAAGGTCATCAGGAGAAACCAGGTGCTTTACCTGGGTGATATTCCGCAGATGGTGAAATGAGGTCCTTATAATGGCTGACACCTGAGATTTAAGGGCTAGGCCATTGTCAAAAATAATGCCCAGGTTCCGCACCTGATCTGAGGCAGTCAGCTAAACACCCCCAGCCAAAGCCTGGCAGTTGTCTAGCCAACAAACCCACCTCCCAATGATCTGGTTCCACAACCAGCACCTCAGTTTTAGCCAGGTTCAACCACAGCCAGCTGGCACTCATCCAGTCCTGGATCTCAGAAAGGCAGTTATTAAAGCCCGAGAGGATCCCATCCTGCTTGGACACAATGGACATACACACTGAGTATCATCTGCATAGCAGTGAAAACTCAAGCCATACCACTTATGATATCTTATGATATCTCCCAATGGCAGCATGTACACTGCAAAACAACATGGGTGACAAAATGAAGCCCTGCGGTACCCCACAGAGTAGGGAGAGAGGGCTGAGAAATAAATTCAGACACCACTCTCTGGGTCCCACCCTCGAGGAATGATCAAAACCATCTGAGGACCGTACTCAGACAGTCCACAGAAAACTGCAGGTGCTCCAATAGCATATCATGGTCTCAGTGTCAAATGCTGCAGAGAGATCGAGGAGGACCAAAATGGAATGAGTCCTCCGATCTCGCTATTAGGAGGTCATTTAGCACCTGAACAAGGGTCATCTCGTACTATGCCTCTTCCTAAAGCCTAACTGGTGAGAATCATAGACATCATGGTGGATAAATGATCATCCAGCTGCAGTGCAACCACCTTTTGATAACCTTGCCCGCAAAGGGCAGGTTAGAGACAGGTCTGTAGTTGGCCAGACAGTCCGGGTCAAGGGAGGACTTTTTAAGGAGAGGTTGAACAACCGTGTCCTTTAGGGGGTCCAGAAAGACCATCCTCTCCAATGACCTCCAGACTATCTCAGTCAGGGCCAGGCTGATTTCATCAACACACCCTACAAGAAGGCACATCGGGCCTGGGTCCAAACTACAGCTGGTTGGTCACAGAGTCTGGATAATCCTCACAATGTCAATGATTTCTAGCCAGCCGAAGTCAGACCAAGCAAACTGGGCACTTGCAACCTCCTGATGACCTCTGCAATACCCCACAGAGGGAGCTGAACAGATCCTGGACCTGATGGTAGCAACCTTATCTGCGAAGAGCTTGAGCAAACACGTCACACCTCTCTTGTGAAAAAGCTCCACCAGGCTGAAAACAGATTGCATTGCACAATCTGTTGACAGTCCAGAAGAGCTGAGCTGATTGGTTATGCGTAGCGCCAATCTCCCTGGAAGGAGCTTTGCCTTCTTACAGGTGATTGCCGATTGATAGGCTGCATAATGGTCCAACAATCTAAGTCTGTCACACTCCAGGCCCAGTTTCCGCTGGCACCTCTCTAGCCTTCATCCAACTCTCCTCATCTCCTTCAAGGTCCCATTAAACCATGGGGAACTTGGGTGAAGAGTGAGAGGGCGAACATGAGTAGGAGCTATGGAATCCAGGGCCTCTGTCACTGCCTTATTTTTTATTTATTGAAATGTTTCACCAGAAAGACACACTGAGCAACAAGTCACCCATCTCCTGGTGCGATCTGAGGGGGAAGGGGTACAATAGGGATAAGACATTTTTACATTAAAGTTACAAAGATCAACATGGCATACAATTAATTAAGGCAGTTGTTACAAACAGTGTTGCACACATATGTAATCTGTGAGAACAGTTAATAAGTGCAATGATAATAAGTGAACAAGTGCTATCGTGAAATAAGGGGTGAAGGAGAGAGGATGAGATGGCAGATAGTGCAGAGTCATGTCCCAGAGAGACCCCTTCAGGATGTGGGGAACCATGCAAGGGGACAGGGGACTGGAGTAGGAATTAGAGAGGGAGAGAGAGAGAGGGGGGAGTAAGTGTGATTAACACCTAGGAGGGGAAATAAGGCCTGACCCAGAAAGAGACCCCTTCAGGAAGCGATGAACCCTGCAAGGAGCAGGGAAGTTCAGGCGATTGTAAACCCTCCCACGGTTAGGTGTTGTAGTTATAGAGCGATAGTGAGAGGGAGGGAATGAGAAATAACACCTGGGAGGGTATGAGGTCTGATCCAATGAACCCTCCAGGATGCTGTGGACCCTGCAAGGGACCTGGAAGGCCAAGGATAAGTAGATGGGGGAAGAAAAGGTGACAAGCCTAGGCACTATAGAACCTCTTCAGGATGCTGAGAACCCTGCAAGGGGAGTGTGAAGGCTAGAGAAAAAGGAGGAGAGAGTAGGGAAAGGGAGAAAGATATGAGAACTAGCACCTAGGAGAGGCAAGAGTCAGTAGAGGCAGTAGAGTCAATAGAGGCATTGGGTAAATACCGAAGGAGGATGAACTGTAAGGAGAAAGATGAAGGAAACTATGGCAGGTCATAACAGGAACAGTTAAGTGCAAGATAGTTGGAGAGGGCAGTGTTGATGTAATAGAGGGAGGAGGATGTCAGATTTGGGAGGTAGAGAGTTTCATATTTTAGGGAATGGTGAGAGTACCCAGACTGGCCAGGGAGGGTGGAGCAGCAGGGGACAGTTAGTGTGCAAGTGTCAGTGGTTATTACAGGCAAGTACCAGATTCTCTGGATCTATGCATTCACTCAGTATACCAGATAGGTCTAGCACCTCCATTAAGCCATCTGGGGTCACGCCCCTCAAAGGGCAGTACTGGACAATCTCCATAGGGGTAGGCCTATTGGGGGGAGCCATGAAACTGAACACTATGGTGTGATGGTCAGACCACCCAACTGGCTCCAACACCCAGTCAGATATCTCCATCCCCAGGAGGAATGCAAGGTCCAATGAGTGATCACAGATGGTGGTCGCAGAGGTAACAACTTGTGTGAGGCCCAACAAAGTCATCAGATGGAGGAAGTCTTGACCAAACTGCGAGAGTTTATCGTTGACACAGGCATTGAAATCCCCCCAAAATTTACCATCTGGGGAATCCCAACATCCCACGTCGATGATGAAGTCCATGACTTCCTGCAGGAAAACTTTCCCATCACCTGGTGAACAGTAGAAGAGAAGTATCCTGCACCCTACACCTGCACCCACAATACACTCAAATGGCTGGTAGTCCCCACTGGAACACCCATAAGGCCCAGTTCTGATCTAAAACAGATGGCTACACCTCCCCCACCCCTACGATCCATCCTCGGGCAGTGTATCACTGAGTACCCAGCCGGAATTGCTGAAGCCAACACTAGACCAGCGTTTTCATCCAGCCAGGTCTTGGTGACGCAAACCAAGTCAGATGAACTAACAAGATCTGCTATTAAAGCAGTCTTGTTCTTAATAGACCTGGATTGAATAACACCGTCCCGAGTAGGATGAGCAACTGAGAAAGACCGCCTCACTTGCCTGCACAAAGCAGAGCCCTTGAATATGGGGACCAGGCAGGGAGAACCCCTCTCCTGGACCCATTTCACCCCAGGGTGTCTCCTTGTTCCCACTACCTCAATCCACCCACCACCCACCCCATTCTCCCGCCAGGCCCAGCCTCCCCCTTCTTCCTCCTCCTAGATATCCCCAGAGCATGACATACCCTGTTTGCCTCTGTAGACAGTGAAGGACAGTTAAAACGGCGGAGGTCCCTGAGCCTGGAAGGAGAATAGTGCCTGACCATCTTCACATCTTCTCAGCACATTCACAACAGCAGACAACACACACCATGCTCTCAATAATCACACAACTACTCACACACTCCAATCATATACTTCCAATTCAGAACTCCACACAGTCACACACCACACACACCAAAATCCACAATCAATAAGTCCAAACCCTCCAATCACCAACCTCAACCACAAAATTACTAGTTAACAAAAGAAAAATGCAAAATTAACCAAACTCTTATAGAAGCATGTAACTTAACAGGTAAAGAGCAGTCACTGTAAGTATCTTGATTTGAGGATTATGTAGCCTGTAGTGCTCCCACCTCTTCGACAAGACCAAATAGGCTTAATCAAAGTTCAACTCTCACTTAAACTTGAGAAGCCAACCAGAAATTAGTAAGGAATACAACTATGAGGCACTCTCACTGCCAGTGAATTAAGAAAGGTCCACAAAAGTCTGAATAGTTTGTATCTTCAAGAAGAGGGTCCTTTACTTGGGTCCAAAATTCCAGTTTCGACAGATCTTCACTAGAGGTCCAGGTTTTTGATGGCAAAATATAAGTAAATGGTTTTCATAGCTGAAGTGGTAAAATAGTCCTCCTATTTAGGTAGTTTCTGTAATTATTTATTTAACCAGGTATAGCATACTAAGCTGAAAGCTTTTTTACAGGAGCGACCTGGGAGCACAAGGAGGTTAAGTGACTTGCTCAGGGTCACACAGTATGCAAGTGGAAGCTGTGGGATTCAAACCCAGGTATGGCCTGCTAAATGTCACCAAATTTGCAGCTCAGAGCCTTAGACCACTGCGCTATACTGCCTCCCTTATGTGCGATGTGTAGTTCATGTCACACAACCCCCACGACACACAACAGACAGATTCTGCTGTGGTTGTGCTGACCCTCTCCACACAATGTATTGACCCCCACCATTGGCACAAACCCAGTGTCTAGTTTGCTACCAAGGAACGGGCAGAACATTCATTTTCTTTTTACAGCGAGAGGATGGTTTGATTAGCAGCTAGTCTGTCCCTTGTCTGCCGCCATTGTTACCGCTACTACAATTGCAGTTCCTGGTATCGGGCGTTAATTCTGCATTCCACTATTGACATAGGGTATACATTTTGAATACCTAAAAAAATATTTTTTTATAAAAGGGGCAGTTGGGGAGCAGATCAGATCTATTGTATGATGTGAAAGACATGCCGGCGGCACGCGCATCACTGGTGTTCCTCGTGGTCAGCTTTCGAGCAGCACAGGTTTTACTTTTGATATGAAAATTTTTGCTGTAAGGTGATTTTCGTCACGTTATGGTATGAATGACGTTTCTTGTGTGTGCATGACAGAGGGGTGCGGGGGCTAAAATGAAGTAGAGAGATTCTGTGCGATTTCTCTCCCGGTGCTGCTGTTCTGGTTCAGGAACATCTGAGGTGAGGGCAGCGGGAGAGCAGTAGCATGGACTGATTTTATGATGTCCTGCAGTTCGGTTGGCACAAGTAGTGCCCGTTGAATTATTATGTCCTGATAAGGACACAGCTGGGAAGGGCTTCCAGCCAATCGGAGTGCAAGATTTTTTTTGCCCATTTTATAATGTGAAATATCCTGTTTATTTAGTTTCCTCAGTGCAGGTAACAGCATCCAACCATAAAGTGCCAAGTGTTCTATACTGCAGAAAATAAGACAACCTACTGGATTACTCCATGTAGCAGTATTGCAGCATATTTGCCAATGATTCTCAAGAGTAACCTGTCAGCACTCAAACACCCTAGTATCTGAGGGTGCATACCTCTTTGTCAGCCACCTCTACCCTCTAGCACTGGGGTGATTGAGTGTTGGCAGGTTACTTTGATATCTAATGGCAAACAGGTTCCAATGCTGCCATTGTGTAATCCAGAAGGTTAATGTCCTTTTTTCTGTAATACAGAGAACATGACACTTTATGGTTAGATGCGGTTACCTGCACTGAGGAAACTAAATAAAAACAGTATTTTGTATTGGCATGCTTGTGGCATCTTCTTTTTCCACATTGCAGCACAGTAGGTGTGCATTTCCTCTACTCACAGAGGGACAGCACAAGATGACAGGCTTTCATACACATGAATCGCCCACCACAAACAGATCTTGGATCGGCATGGGCATCTGCTGTGAAGAGAACTCTTTCCCAACCCTTCTGATTGGATGCGTGCTGCCGCCAGGGTGGCCCCCAACCTGTGGGAAACAAATGGGGTAGAATAATAACAAAAAAAGGTTTGGGTCAGCATTTCTTCTCCCAACTACCCACTACAAGCTTTTTCATTTCTGCCAGAACAGCTTCATGAAAATACAGTAGTTGGCTGGTCTCTGAGAACTTGTTTGTTATGAGCCCATGGAGCTCTGTTTTCCAAATATGTTTTCTACAGGTACAGAATGCTAAAAATTCCTTTTGAAAAAAAGGATCATCATTACAGTATGTCATGGTATGTGAAAGTGAGGAGATGGAAGCAGTTGGGAGCAAAATTGTTACCAATGGCATATTTTTAGCCTGCATATGTAATTCAGTCATGTAACACATAAAAGGACTTAAAGATCACTTTAAGCAGTTACAGTACTACTTCATGTCTGCATGATATAATCTGCTTCTCACATAGTGTTCACATCTACAATGTAACACACTTGTACCTTACAGTTTTATGCTTGACTTTCTATTTGGGTTGAACTGCTTTACCTGTCTGAATATTCTGACTGTAAACCTGAAATGTCTTTTGATTTGTATTTTATTTTACTCTTTCATCTTTTTGTGTTGTCCAATAACTACCCCTTCCCCGACACCCTGGATGAATCTGGAAATGAGCTGTTACCAGCTCAGTATGTCTTTCCAACTAAAACTTTTGAAATTAAATAGATGCATAACGGAGGCAAGTAGTTATTTTATTTGTAGCAATCACTCGTAAGTGATACCGCACAGCTACTGTAGCTGAAAAGCATGCTGATTAAAAATATTGATAATCTGAAAAATATTCTGTATTTGTAAACTTTAGGGACCAGCAAAGCTATTCTTAAAACAGTGTAACAGTCGCACACCACTCACTTCTTACTCCTTTGGAAACACCTTCCGTATGATTATCCTTGGCCTGTTGTTTTTCCCTGTGTCTTTTGAAGACAAACCAGATCATCCAGAAGATTTGCAGCAGCATTAAAGTAGTAAGATATGACAGGAGGTGTTTCGTTGTTATTCCACCTTTGCGTTTGGCAAATGCTATCATCAGCAAAACTCCAAGCAAAAATATCAGGATTCCATACTGAGAACTGAGGATTTCACTATTCTTCTCCGGATAGTTGTCAGTAAAATGCATACGGAATGTCTTGGAGTGTTTGCCTTTTTTATCCCCAGTAACAGAATCATTTTGTGGCTCTGAGTTTATTTTATTATGTTTAACCATCACAGCTAATCTCAGAGTGTGATTGTATCCAAGTATCTGAAACAAAGAAAAATATTTTAGTTCTTTCTCAAGATAGAGAGAGAGAGAGAGAGACAGACAGACAGACAAACAGAGACCAATACATGAGCTTATTTCTTCAGAGCCATGTTGTTACCCGTACTTTATGCTCATACATGTTATATCATATAGACCATTATACATTATAAAAAAACATAAGCTGGATCAATAAGAACCAAAAAAGTCTCCATGCATAATTAATGTAAAGCAAAGAGCAAAGAAAAGATGATTAACATTTTAGAAATAATACTTTGTTTACAGGGTTGCAGGCTACAACTGTTTTCATATATTTATGATCTAGCACTATTTTTATAATTTACAAAACTTGCTGAGCTAGATAAAATATTTTTAAATAATTGATTAACTTAACACTAAGCAAATCATATTAACATGAAGCCTAAATCAAAGTTTAGTTGAGATAATAATCTTAAGCACTCCTCAAACTGTTACATAAGAGTAAAATACTATAGGCATAAATGAAATAGGGATTAATAACAGGAGAAAGACCCTGTCTTACCAAACTAATGACTTCTGGATGCCTTCAAAATGAATCTACTGAGCGTTTCTTATTCTTAGCCAAAGGAAGAGGTTTTGTGACTACAGAAACACACCCAACTTTTATCTTTTTATCTACTGGATTTTCTAAAACGTCAGAGTGGCTATTCAAAGCAGATTGAATTTCAATTCAGCACTCTTTCAAGTTTGTCTGTAGGCATTCTACCTACCACTTACAGTATGCTTCCTCATGGAAAACTATACTATACAAGCACTCTTCAAAATATTGCACGTTCACTGATAACTACAGTACATATATTCATAAACAGATACATATATACGAATATTAGGCATCAACTCCTTCTAGTTGCTATAGCCCAATAATGACCATTGGATCATATAAGTACTTTTCAAAGGGCTAGAAGGAAAAAGAGACATTGCTGACTTCAAAACATAGCCAGGTACTATAACACATCATAGAAATGCAGAAACAAAGAATTTTTTCAGGATAAAAGGACTGCTTGGCCCACCCAGTCTGCTCAGATGCTCTCTGCCCAATCTGTCTCCACAGACCCCAGCTGGTCCCCGGCCACCCTCCCCCCTCTCTGCCTATTTACTAATATTCCTCTATGTCCCACACATGCTTGAAGTCCCCCATTATTTTCACCTCCACCACTTCTGCTGGCACTCTGTTAAAAATGTCTACCACCCTTTTAGTGAAGTAGTACTTCCTCACATCCCTAACACCCCCCCCAGCTTCATTGCATGTCCATGGTGCTGGTACTCTTTCATTTGAAAGAGACTCTGCTCCTGCACCCTGTTCACTAGTGAGTTACTTGTAGGTCTTTATGATATTTCTTCTTGCTCTCCTCTTTTCTAGTGAGTAAATGTTGAGATCCCTCTGTCTCTCCTCGTAGGGCTTCTTGTGCAACCCCTTTACCATTTTAGTTGCCGTCTTCTGGACTGCCTCCAGCCTGTCTATGTCCTTTCCGGGGTGTGGCCTCCAATACTGGACAGAATACTCTAGGTAGGGTCTTATCAGTAAGTGATACAGTGGCAACACTATCTCCCTCCTCCTGCAAGAGATACTCCTCCTTTTGATCCCCAGAATCCCACTAGCCCTACCCACTGCTTTGTCACACCACTCCATCAGTTTGAGGTCATCAGTTATGATTACTCATGTTCTCATTCCTGCTTAGAGATTGAGCACACCCCATCCTATACTCTGCTCTGGGTTCCTATGCCTTAGGCGCATGATTTTGCATTTGTTGGCATCAATCCCCAGTTACTAAACTCTGGACCAGTCCTCGCATATTCAAATATTCCTGCATATTCTCTCTACCCCCCCTTGGGTGTCCACCCTGTTACAGATTTTGGGATCATCTGCAAAGAGGTATACCTTTCCTTCCAGTTCTTCTTCAGTGTCACTTATGAAGACGTTGAAGAGGACCTTTCCTAGTACTGAGCTCAACAGCACCTTGCTGGTTAGTCTCTAATCATTAGAGTAAGTGCAGATAACCACCACTCTCTTTTTGCCTATCTGTCAACCCATTTTTAACCAAAGTAATAACTTTAGATCCCACCCCTAAACTGTTTAATTTCTTTATAGTCTCCTGTGTGGCACAGTGCCAAAGGCCTTGCTAATACCTAGATAGACCACGTCCACTGCCCTCCCCTGATTTATTTCCTTGGTCACAAAGTCGAAGAAATCAATCAAAATCATCTGGCATGACCCATGTGAATCCATGCTGTCTGTGGTCTTGCAGCACTTTGGATAAAAAATACCCTACCAGCCTTTCCTTAAGCAGGGTTTCCATTAATTTCCTCACCACTGAAGTGAGACTGACTGGGCTATAGTTGCTAGCCTCCTCCATGCTACCACTGTTATGTAAAGGGACCATGTCTGCTCTTCTCCAGTGCTCTGGAATCATGCCTTTTTCCAGTGAACTGTTGAATAAGGCCATCAGTGGGGCAGGTAACACCTCCCTGAATTACTTTTGCACCCTTGGGTGTATCCCATCCAGTC
This sequence comes from Neoceratodus forsteri, assembly GCA_016271365.2. Taxonomy (NCBI): domain Eukaryota; kingdom Metazoa; phylum Chordata; order Ceratodontiformes; family Ceratodontidae; genus Neoceratodus; species Neoceratodus forsteri. Next base: position 945,633,946 of record CM057452.1, read on the forward strand.
CCATAGCCTGGTCCACCTTCAGAGCTGCAAGTCCCTTCAGGAATCTTTCTTCTGAAAATTGATGTGTCCCCCTCACCCCTTTTTTCCTGCTACTCCCTGGTGGGCCATCTCTCCTTCCTCCACTGTGAAGACTGAGAAGAACGACTGATTCTTAATGGCAGCTTTTTCTTGGTCCTCCTTTGCACAGTCTCCACTACTGCCATCCTAATCCTCACTATCTCTCCCCTTGCTTTCCTCTTTTTGCTTAGGTATCTAAAGAAAGTCTTACCCCCTTTAGCTACCCATTTGGCTAACTTTACCTCTGTCTGCACAATTACAGAGGCTGCAACAGATGGCAGCAGCCATATTTTATCTAGTGTCATCCTCCACTGGATCAGGGAAGGAGGGGGGAAGGGGGGAAGATAGAAGTGGTCCTGGGGGACTTGGGCTAGTTCAAGGGACTGGACATGGGACCACCAGGACCTCCCACTTGGGGGGTCATATCTTGTGGGGATGAGGAGAAAGAGGAATTTATTAGGACAGAGCCAGCTGTCCTTCCTGTTTCTCTTCCTGCCCGACAAGGATTGAGACGTCCAGTCATCCAGGTCAGCAAGGTAAGAGCCTAGCAGGCCTAGGGGCTATCATGTCTAGGGGCCAGGGGGACAAGGTGGGGAGATGGAGGAAGGAGCGCATACCAGTGAGGCTAGGTTGCTTCTGTACCAGTAGCCCGGGCAGGCACGCTATCAAAAAAAAAAAAAAGGAGAGAATACTGATGCTAATAAACAGTTTAAATTTAGCTGTGGATGCAGGACTGGGTGGGGGGGCAGCCTTGCTTCAGATCACCTGGTGAACATCACAAATATGTATGCAGCTAATCGGGTTCTAGTGTTTGGGGTTTGAAGATTTCTAATTGAGTTGATAATGGTCCCATGATACAGAGCCCTTACCTAGTCTTCTGTCCATGGTTCCAGTGCCCTGGAGAGGCAGGCTGCGTCCTGCATTTTGTGCTCATCAGCAGCTCCTCTTCTAGTTAGGCAGCTCTCAGGCCTGTGCTCTTTTTAATGAGACGCAGTTTTCCAGTGGTTGGGGGGGTTCACCTCCTGAGTTCAGCACTAGCCATGGGTAATCCCAGCCTGACTTGTCAGTGGAGGGTCCGGGCCTTGTGAGGAGGCCATGCAGGGACTTGAGATCCACTCAGTTGGTCAGTGGGTTGACTTTTTGCTGGGCTTGTGGCTGACAAGGCGGCCTTGGTTCCTCTGCTGCTCACTCGGCCAGGGCAGCCTCTGCTCCTCTTCCAAATGCTTGGCTCTTGAAGTGTCACCCACATAGAGGTTCCATTTCGGGCGGTAGCAGTTAGGAAAGTTGGGGAGGCAGGGGCTTTCAGCATCAATCTGCCTGTGGGGCACAGTGTTCCTCAGGGGCTAGTTGGGCGCTGTCCTTCTGCTGCAGCTCCTGTGTTATAATTCATAGGCCTCAAGAGCAGGTGGCTGCAAGTGGGTTGGCTGCTGGGGTCACACGGAACTATCAGCGGCCATCTTGGGGATGGCAAGGGGATATCTTGTGGGATTGGGGTTAGCGGCCGAGGCCAGGAAAGCACACAGATTGGACACGTCAGTGGGACGGGGTGGATCTAGTGCCTCAGGTGTTCCCGATAGCCGCATTCAGTCATGGCAGAGCACATCCAGTATTACACAATAAATAAAAATGAGAGAAAAAAAAAGTGAAAGGGAAGAATGTGGACATATTCTGACATAATCTAAGTAAATATGGGTCATGATAAGGTTGGGCCCCCATAACAAGGAGGCAGTCACCAGAAGCTCATGATAGGGGACTGTGGCATGGGGAAGTAGCCAGCAGGGGGCACCAGGGATCTGGCCAGTCAGGGAGAGCTGGGGGAGACAGGGAGTCCTCAGTCAGGCAAGGACTTTGGACCTGATCCTGGGGAGGTTAGGGAGCGGGGGCCTCCTAGCATACAGCACTGCAGTGCTAGGGAATACAATACAAAAAAAATTCTTAGGCTAGGCCAAGACATATTAAAAAAAATCTAAAAAATAATCCTTAGGTGCAATTTGAGTGGAGCCAGGAAGCCCTACCCTCAACACAGGCCAGGACATGGGCATTGGATGGGTTGCTTCTCCCTACAGCCACTGGTCGGTGGCACTGAGCATGTCCTTTGCTAATTGGTTTCTAGGGATGGGTGGGCTTTTAGTGATTTACAGACAGCATATCTGCCCATCAAAGGAAGCCATCTGCAAAGGCCACAGAGGGCCTGGAGACACAGCTACAAGAGATGTACCAGAAGAAGGGGGCAGCATGGCTTGAAGCCTGCCTGGAGGGGCTGGAAGGCCTGTTGATGTCAGCAGCTGCAGGGGCACCATCAAAGAAGCAGCTGGTGAGGGGTCGGGTGGTGCCTCCGGCCAAGGTACTCAGAACACCTGGGGGAGGTAATCAAGGAGAGGATGTAAGACATCTGAGCTATTGTAATGCACTTCAGGTACTCAATGTGGCCCTGGGAGCAGGGAACAAGAACTAGGGGAGCCTGAGGAGAGGGGCGGGGAAGTGGTAGATGTTCTGGACGAGGTTGCACCCCTTGGGTGGTGAGCCACACCTGGGGATGAATATACCTGAGGGTACAATCCAGAGAATGGTCTCGAGCAGGTGGGGTTGGGAGAAAAATTGGGCAAGCTGCTGGACTGATGGCAGCAGTGGTGGAGAAGGCAGGAGGGCAGGGTTCAGTTGCAGGGCCGGTAGATGCTCCAGCTCTGTCCTCTACCAAGCCTCCTCCTCCACAGCCTAGCTCCTATGTGGGATTAGATAAGCAGTTGGGGTCCCACCTCACTGATAAGGTTAGACAGCAAATTAGGAACAGGCAGTATGTGGACATGTTCTCCTTACTGAACAGGCCAGTGGAGCAGAAAGAGAAGAAGAAGAAGAAGGAGAAAGGCAAGGAGTCTGAAAAGAACCCCCCAAAGGTGTCTTGCACCTTTGAATACTGGATTGCGGCCTTCCCCATCTTTGTGGGTACCATCCTGTAGACTGAAAAGGACCAGGGGCTGGGGCTGTTCACCTACCAGAACTGGATCATGCTCATGCACCACAGGAAGGGTGGCATGGCATTGATTGAGTATAATGAGGAGTTTAGGAAGAGGCACCCAGAGGATAGCACCTTGGGGTGGGGTACGGTGGACATGACCCTCCTGATGGACATCATGCATGGAGGAGTGGTGCACACCGACAGTGGCTTACCTCTGTGGCCTGCCCTGCCACTGATGGCAGGGGGGGGACGACCCCAGCGCAGGCATGCTATGCCTACAGTCAATCAAAGTGCAATCGGGGGGTCATGCCATTATCTGCACATCTGCTTGGTATATGGATTGCAGCACCCATTCATTCAGTGCACCTCACCACGCTCCCCAAAAGGAGTCTTTAGGGGAATGAACAACAAGCAAGGGAAGCCATAGGGTAACAAACCTGTCCTCTCTGGTAAGGGTGGACAGGATTAGACCGTGGCTGAGCCAGTACCCCTTACAGAGAGGCCGTCAACATGCTGGAGGAATGATTCACTGTGGGATTCAGGGTCCAACACAATGGCCAATCATCTATCTTAGGCTGCGGAGGAGGGGGCTTGGTAGAGGACAGAGCTGGAGCGTCTACCGGCCCTGCAACTGAACCCTGCCCTCCTGCCTTCTCCACCACTGCTGCCATCAGTCCAGGCTGCTGGTTAACTAGGATCTGCAGCTTATCCAATAGGTAGGGAAATGGGCAGACTGGGTGGGCCAAGTAGTCCTTATCTGCCATCAAAATCTATGTTTCTATGGCCCAAGGGGGGGCCATGTGGCCAGGAACCTGAAATCTGTGTAGGATCATCCACAGGTAGTCCAGGAAAAACTGGAAAAGGAAAGGCAGCTGGGCTTAGTTAGCGGGCCGTTCAGCACCTTGCCATGCCTGTCCCTTAGAGTGTCACCCATCAGTTTGGTACCAAAGAAAGCACCGGGGGAATTCAGACTGATAAATCATGTATCATACCCGGAAGGCAACTTGGTGAATGATCACATTGACCTGCAATGCACAGCGGTCCAATATGAGTCATTCGACAGAGCAGTAGAGGTGGTGCGTGGGGCTGGTCCATGAGTGCTCATGGCTAAGGCAGACATAGAGTCAGCATTCAGGTTGATACCCATTCACCTGGAGGACAGGGAGCTGCTGGGCATGACATTTGAGGGGCAGTGCTATGTAGACAACTGCATGCCCATGGGCTGTGCAGTGGCATGTACGGTATTCGAGAAATTCAGTAGCTTTCTGCACTGGGTTACACAGCAGTGATCGGGGAATCAAGCAGTGGTCCACTATCTCGACAATTTCCTCTTCATCAGGCCGGAGGGGACAGCGGTGTGCAAGTACATGCTGGCCATGTTCGCGGCAATTTGTCATGACTTTGGAGTGCCTTTAGCGCTGGGGAAAGTGGAATCCCCAATGGGGGTGTTGACCTTTAAGGGAATTGAAATTGACTCCAGCAACAAGCTTTGCCACTTGCCGCATGATAAGGTTACTGCACTGAGACACATGGTGGACTCCATGGTGGCGACCCAGAAGGTGACTTTGTGGCAGTTGCAAAGGCTGGTGGGACACCTCAGTTTTTCGTGTCAGGTCATCTGCGTGGGTCGCACCTTCCTATGCCACATAGCCAAGCTGGGCAGAGGGTGCTCCAAATCATACCACAGGCTACAGGTCACGGAAGGATTCCAGGAAGATCTGCAGGTGTGGAGGATCTTTCTGGGGCACTTCAATGGGGTGGCCTGCCATGGGGGCAACCCATATAACTATTCACAGACACTGCTGGAGGCCTGGGGTTTGAGGCATACTTCCCGGGACACTGGTGTGCAGGAAGCTGGCCCTCCGAATGGTCGGTGGCAGGATTGCACACTAACATTACGCTTCTAGAACTCTTCCCCATAGTGGTTGCACTGTGTCTATGGGGCCCTCAACTGAGGGATCAAAAGGTCCTATTCCAGTCAGATAATATTGGGGTGGTACACCTCATCAGTGGGCAGCTCGAGCCGAAGGGCCCACTGGGGACTTGATGCACATCTTCATTTTAAAATGTTTGCTGCTGAACAAAACGTTTAAGGCCATACACATACCCGGGGTTGACAATGGAATTGCTGATGCTTTATCTTGTTCACAGTGGCAATGTTTTCAGGAACTGGCTCCAGCAGTGGAGCACCACCCACAGACGGTACCCCCCTTCTTATGGAGGGTAGTGACATCTCGACTTGGAAATGCACAGGTAATTCCATTGCTCCGAGGCAAGGGAAATATATCAGAAGGGGGGTGGAACACTACCTGGGGGTTCATGCTCAGTAGGGTTGGCTGGAGGATTGGCCCATCTGGTGGAGGAGTTGTCTACATACATTATGCTGCCCGGGCAGAATGGGGGAATGCCAGGGGCAGTGGGCATGTGCCTTGCTGGCTTGTCTTGGTTCTCCAGGGCTCTTGGGGTTACTGACAGTATGGAGGTTTTCAAGGTGTGTAAGGTGCTGAAGAGGTGGGGGAAGTCATTGGCTTCTTGCCCAGACATGAGGTGCCCTATCACCCCGGCTATCCTGGAGAGCATTTGGAGGGCTCTCCCCAAAGTATGCTGGACCCCATTCGAGGCACTGTCATTCAACACCATGTTTCTGTTGGCTTTCTGTGGGGTCTTCAGTGTGTCAGAGCTAACGCAGCCTAACCATTTTTCAAAGGTCATCAGGTTGGAGTTAGGGGACATTATAACAACCAAGGGGGGCACATGGGTGAGGCTTAGCAGGAGTAAAACTGACCAAGGTTAGAAGGGCCACTGGTGCCTAGTAGAGGCACTGCTGGGAGTGTCCTGGAAAATTCAGGAGAGGGTGAAGGCTTACACGGCTGTAAACCCTAAGAAAGGGGGGGCCTTTTTTCAACATGCAAATGGCAGGCCTGTCATGACCTATCAGTTCAGAGCAGTCCTGATTAGGGTGGTGCAGGAGGTGGGGCTGAACCCCAAGGAGTTTGGTACTCACTCTTTTAGGATTGGGGCAGCCATGAATGCCAGGGGCCTGTGGAGAGCTGATGGGCAGATCCAGGCACTGGTCCGCTGGAGGTCCCAGGCATTCTTGAGGTATGTGCACCCACATTTGCAATAATGGCTTTATGTTTCTTCCAGGGTCCCCTGGAACAAATGGTTTGATTTGGATTTGTGGCCAGGCCTTCATACAGCAAACTGCATCTAGAGTGGTGGCTAGTGCAGGGATGCTGCCCAACAATAAGGGTCTCCCGATGGTTCAGATCCAATGGCTGGGGTCTGAGCACATGCGCTGGGATGAGTTGATTCCTTTGCTGTGAGAGGAGGAGCGGACTCAGCGTATCCCAGAGATATTGGTGGTGAACTTCAGAGGGGAAGATCTGGGAAGTCAAAAGATGTTGGACTTGCTGCTGGCCATGAAGAGAGATTTCCGAAAAATTAGGGAGTGATGGCCTCAGACCATTCTCATCTGGTCCCAGCTGATCCAGAGGTCCAGTTGGCAGAATGGGGATGGAGTACCCCCCTCCACAAGGCCTGCATTCAGATCAACCAGGAGATGAGGGCAGTAATGTAGGCAGTAGGGGGGACTGTGGTGAAACATAGTCAGATTCAGGCCAAGGTTAAATCATAATAGCTAAGACGGGGCACTTAACCGAGCGGGATTACAGTGGTGGTTAGGGACACTGGAGAGAGTCATGGAGAAAGTGATGAGTAGGCGACTGGGGGGGGTCGGATGTTGTCCATCATGTGGCATTTAGGGAGGTTCACTAAGAGATGGAATAGTGGTAAAAGGGATAGTGATGAACCAAGTTCTTCTGAAGGGCTCATGACACCCTCTGGTAAGCATGGAGGCAGACTCATGCAGCCAGACCTGGGGGAGGGGTCATGGTCCACCTGCAGCAGGTATATCTATACTGCAAGGCAGACAGCGCCTGATGGGGCAGCTGTACAGCCTAGGCCACTATGACCATAGGATAGTTGATCTTCCAGGATGTGCACGCTGCTATCAATCTGGAATGTTATTCAAAAAACTCATGGCTGTGGCCATTTCCTGCAAGACATGCGTCAGTGTTTTCTTTCCAGGAAAGGGGATATGAAGGGCTACCAGATAATACAGAGGCTGCAACAGATGGCAGCAGACATATTTTATCTGGAGTCATCCTCCCCTAGGCCTGGGATGGAGGGGGGGAAGGGAGGAAGATAGAGGTGGTCCTGGGGGACTTGGGCTAGGTCCAGGGATTGGACGTGAGACCACCAGGGCCTCCCACTTGGGAGGGGGGGCACATCCTGCAGGGGTGAGGAGAAAGAGGAATTTATTGGCATGGAGCCAGCTGTCTCTCCTCTTTCTTCGCTTGCCTGACAAGGATCACTCACCCGCCCGCCCTGGTAAAAGCAGGATTGTGAGGGCCAGGTAGCTAGGAACTTCTTTTTACCCAGTAGGGTGACTGCACTAGGGGTCAGGGAGTGGCTTTTCCCAGTTTTCCCTGTAACAGTGTTTTCCCTGGGTTTTTCACCTTCTCCAAAAGAGCGTTAAAACTGAGGTAGAAGCAGGAGAACCTAAATAGGAAAGAATAAATAGTTAGAGTATTGTGAATGCCAGTATGTCGCAGTCATGATGCAGTCATAGTGTCAGTGGCTCAGCAGGTAGCACACTCACCTCTGAAGCCAGGAGATCAGCAGGCTGTGGGTTCTATCCCCACGCCAGGCACTTGGGTTAATATCCTAATACTGACACTGTAGTGCAGCATGAGGGGGGTGCTGCACTCCTGAGGTGCCGTCCTTGGGATGAGACATTAAACCGAGGTCCCATCTGCCTATTCTAGTGGTAGTTCAGGTGGATGTTAAATATCCCATGGTACTTCTGGAAAATAGCAGGGGAATTTCCCCGGTGCCCTGGCCAAATTTCCTCCATTCATGAAAAATACCACCAACAACTTAATCTGGTTCAAGGTCAGTTGGCATTCATCTGTATCCCCCTCCCCCGGGTCGTGCCTGAAAATAGGCAGGATTTGTCTAGTGCACTTACCTGGTCAACAAAAAACTTAAAAAAAAAATGGTGGCATCACGGGAGAAGGCAGACCAAGGGGATGGGTCACAATCCACCTGCAGCAGGTATATCTATACTGCAAGGTGAACGGCGACTGTCGGGGGGGGGCAGCCATACAGCCTTGGCCAGTATGTCCATGGGGTAGTTTATCCTCCCAAATGCGCACGCTGCTTTTTAGTGAAAAAAAATATGTTTTTTGCTGTTTCAACCAGCTTAAAAAAAAACACAAAATTACATATTATTATTTGCATACCACCGTTGGGAAGGTAATTTTGTGCTGAACAACTTTGCCACTGATATTTTGTGTATATCATGTATACTTTAGGAGTTATTCACATTTGTTTATGATATGGTATGTATGGCTGACATGTTTTCCATCAAGATTCACCTAAGCTGCTTGAATAAAATTAACTTTTTTGGCACTTCAGCAGGTATAACATAAAAACCATATCGATTACAACTGGTTGCATAGCACCATTGGAAAGGCATTTTTGTGCTCATCAACTTTCATGCTGATACTTTGTGTGTATCATGTATACTTTTGGAGTTATATGCATTTGTTTATGATATAGTGTATGTGGTTGAGATTCATCCCTCAAATCTCACCAAAGCACCTTGACTAAAATGGGGAAAAATTACGTTTTATAGTAAAAAGATATCTTTTTTAACAAACATAATATTAAAACACCATCTAATGTCTGTATGCTTAATTTGGTGTTGATATTTTACATATTTTCCAACAAAAAATGGCTTATGTTGCCCTTTTTTAGTGAAAAATATATTTAGTTTGCTCTTTTGACCAGCAAAAAAAAAAAAATACTTATTATTACATGCATGCCACCACTGGAAAGGCAATTTTGTGCTGAATAACTCTGCCATTCATACTTTGTGTCTAGCATGTACAGTTACTGAGCTATTAGCATTTGTTTGCGACATGCTGACTATGGCTTGATTTTGCTTAGAAAGGCCCAGGATTTACTGTTAAAAGTATACAGGAGATTCAGGAGGCAAGTGGTGTAATCTCAGAGTGAGCCTGTGGAGGCAATGAGTTAACCTTCCCTGCCACCTCTTTTGAGAACCATAGTGGTTTTTTACTCTGCTTTGTTTTCTTTATTTGTTTCACACAAAGGCTTGTTGCCTCTATGATAGCAGTTTTGATTTTTCTCCATTGTTCTTCCACCCCTCCTTTTTGGCCGTTTGCTAGTGCATTCCTCAGGTATTCACCCATTTTGCCAAAGTCAAGTAGTCACCGGAATAACACAGAGATAATTGTACTTGGGGATTTTAATGTCAATTGGCACTCCCCCGAAGCTACCCACCACAAAGATGCCTTCTTGTCCATCAATATGACACAAATGGTAGATGCCCCCACCAGGCACAACTACCATACTGGCACTAGTACTCTGATTGACTGGGTGCTTACAAATCACCCTGAGAGACTTATCAACCTCTCCATCCTCATAGACTCAATAAGCGACCACTGCCCACTGTTGCTAACCTGGTCCAACAAAGTCACCAAACCCCCAGCCAGAATCATCACCAGCCGAGTACTAAAACAGGGGCAACTGGATCAACTTAAATCCCACCTCACTCATAAAGACTGATCATGGCTCAATACCCTTAACAATGTGGATAGTGCACTTGAGCACATCGTCAACACCTTCAGTGATGCCTGTGATACCCATGCATCCATGAAAAAGTGTAGACAAAAAGGCACCAGCAACTCCTGGATCACCCTGGCCCTTCTTGGCCTTATGGCTATAATGAATAACCTATGGCTCTGAGCACATGCCTCCAGTAAACAAGTTGATATCCAAAGATACAAAAGTGCCAAAAATGACTGCACCCATGCAATATGTGTGGCAAAAAGCAGTCATTTCAAAGACAAACTCTCCAAATCCTGGGGCAACAGTAGAAATTTCTGGGGCAACATGAGAAACCTTACAGGAAAGCCCAACAAAAGTCCACCAGCCTTGCTAGAGGTTGGTGGAAAAGTCACCTAGTACCCCAAAGAAATGGCAAACATCTTTAATAATGCCTTCACTGACCGCAGTAGTGTCCTTCCCCTAACATTTTTGAGCACTCCACTGCCCATGAGAAAGCCCCAAAAGCTGCCACACGTATTAACCCACCCCCTTTCCACTTCAGAACCATCTCCAAGGCTGAAGCCAGGTGTTACCTCTTGTGAGTACTAGGTAAACCCAGCCCCATCTATGACACCCTAAATCTCAAACTCATCAAACTTACTTTGGACGAAGTGCTCACCCCACTGACTAAAAACTTTAACCTCTCACTAAGACTCTCTCAATTCCCCCCAGAAATGGAAGGCCACAGTGGTTACACCCATCCACAAGAGTGGAGATAGAGCACTACACAGTAATTATCCCCCATATCCATATGCCCCCCCCACCAAAACACTGGAGCGCATAGTAGCCGATATTTAAATGAATACCTGGACAAACATGAAATCCAGTGCCCACAGCAACAAGGGTTCTGAAAGTTGCACAGCACCAGCATGGCCTTTCTGGAATACACTGGTTTCATTCTCCATTCGCTTGACCATGGTGAGTTGGTAGGGGCAGCCTACATTGACCTCACTAAGGCATTCAATACTGTTAATCACTCATTACTTCTAGAACAACTCACCGCTACTGGGCTCTCAGACAAGCCTGTGGCATGGTTCACTAGTTATCTCAAAGACAGGACCCAACAGGTTAAAGTAAACAAAGCCCTATCTGATAGCCACAAGGTCTGCTTGTGTGTCCTGCAAGGACCTATCTTAGGTCAACTGCTCTTTAGCATCTTCCTAAATCACCTCCCCCAGGTCTGCACAGACAACATCATACTACACATGGACGATGCTGTCCTCTTTACCAGCAGTCTGGACCCAATCACTCTGCAGAAAAATCTACAAACAGATTTCTCTGTGGTGGAATCATGGTTCATAGAGCATAAACTCCTTATGAACTATAACAAAACAAAGATCATGCTGTTTTCAAATCCCAATAGTAAACTCAAATCCCACCATATCACCATCCAAAATAATTTAGGCACTGCATTGGTAATAGTCCAAAAGTTCAAATACCTTGTGCTCACTCTCAGCAGCTACCTCTCTTTCATCCACCATGTTGACTATGTTGCAAAGGCAGTCAGCACCAGACTAGAACTACTACACCACCACAACCACTGCCTGGCTCCCGAGGCACTCCATGCTGTGGTCTGTGGTAGCATCATCCCTATGGTCTAGCTGTCTACAGTGCTACCTCAGACACTATGCTTAACAGGGTTAAAACCACCCAAAACAAAGCCTGCAGATTAGTTACAGGTGCTCATCAACTCACGCACACCTGCAACCGCATGCCCAGTCTAACTGGCTACACCTCAATGGGAGGATTATATACCATACCTGCCTAATAGCCAAGAAAATTGTTCTTGGGCTAAGCCCACCAGCCCTCCAGAAAACACTCACCCCATTATCAACCCCCATAGGACTAGAGGCGTTGCCAGTCATTCCTACCAAGTCCCTTTACACTACACAACAAAGGGACAGAGGACATTGATTACCATACCCCTGCTGGTTTATTGGTCTACCCAATGATGGCTTCACAGAAGTTAAGCACTGGTTCCGCAACCATAAACTAGTACTAAACTACAAGAAGACAAAAGTCCTGTTGTTCTCCTCAGCCTGCAGTTGACATAAAGAGCATGCTCTTACCATCCAAAATTCCCAAGGTGACCCCCTTGAACAAATACAGCACTTCAAGTACCTAGGGGTTACCCTTTCACTGCACATCTAAAATGTTGCCAGAGCTGTCAATACCAGGATTGGGCTTCTCTATTGACCGAGAAAGTCTCTAACACCTGAAGCCCTAAATCTTGATGTCCACAGCTCGGTGCTCTCCTTAATCAACTATGGTCTTGTCATTTATGGAACTGCTTCCACCACTGCACTCAAAAGGCTCACTGTGGCACTAAACAAGGCCTGTAGACTCCTAATTGGTGCACCACGCCTCACCCACACCTGCGATGTATATATGCAGGTTGGGTGGCTCAACTTGCATGGGAGAATTAAATATCACACCTGCTTACTTGCGAAAAAGATTCTCCTTGGATTCATGCTTTTGGGATTAGGATGCTTACTTCACAAATCCCCCAAGACCCAACATACGCACATCTCATCTTCCGCACTCCTATTAATCCCGATGTGCCGGACCGCCCAATACCAATGCTCCTTTTGTGTCAAAGCACCATACTGGTTAAATGGCCTCCACAATGGTTTGGCAAACCTTACTAGTCTCAGTGAATTCAAACTCAAACTTCGTCAGCAGATCCTAACTGAAAACTCCTGTGATTGCACCATTTAACATCCTTGTTCCTCTTCCCAAGACCTCACCACCCCCCCACCGTTCTTCCACTGTTCTCTCTACTTGTCTTGCCCTATCACTCCTCCTCTCCTCTCCTTCCTGCCCTCCCATCTCCCCTCTTTTCTCCCCCATCTTCCTTGCTTTTTAGTCCCTACTATCCTAGCTGCTACTTGACATATGCCGCCTGGTTTGCTCTCCTTCCTTAATCTGGCTCCCTCCTAATTCCCTCCTCTTCTCACTCCCTGTCTTGAATCACATGCTAAACTAATGTGTATTTATTTGCTGTTCCTTTATTTCTGTATTTTGTAATACAAATTGCTTAATTGTTTGTGAGACCAGTCTGTTTTCCATTACGGATCTGTATCCACCCTATTGACGTGGAACCTTTGTAAATGAGCTGCTTGGCACTCAAAGGTATTTATAATCCTAGATTGAATAAATAAATAAATAAATAAATAAAGCACTGCTGAACCTAAGATTGGGCCATTAAAAAATAAACTTTTGGCACACATTACAACCACTAGTAGCTGTAACTGTAACCTATAGCCCTGCTCCCTCCTAACACAAATCTAGCCCCTCAATCCCTATCTGCCCCCCACTCCCTCACCTCCTTACCCCTTCCTTCCTCCCCTCCCTTCACCCCTTCTTACCCATTCCATCCCCACCTGCCCACCCCTCACTCCTCCTCACCCATTACCCTGACCTCTCCTATCACTGACAAGGCCTCTGGCTGCATCTGTACTCTGCTAATTTCTAGTCTTCCCTCCTTCCCTACCTAGAATTTTTGCCAACCTGAAGTGTTCATCTCTACCTGATTATATAATTTTCAACCCTAAACTTATTTCGACAAGGCCTCACCTGCACTAATGCCTAGTCCACTTTTCCTCACTTCTCTCCTTTTGAATCACTTAGTTACTTATTACTTGTACCTACCACAAAACTTTTGCCCGCAACCTTGTCTGTACCATTCTACTACATTACATTTATGCCTTTTGCACCACATTGCATTTTATTGTGAGTATTGCATTTGTACTTTATTATATGTTAATGTATGGTTATTGTTACACTTGATGTGAAGCCTTTGCAAATTAACTTATAGCTCAAAGGTATTGTTAATCCGAGATTTAAATAAATAAAAATAAATAAATAAAAAATAAAATGACAGATGAAATGTTGAAATTTATTAAAGATGCCATCCACACAACAGTGAAGGAGAATATCCCTTTAATTGAAAAAGTGAGGAACCGAAAAATGCCTAAGTGGATGAATAAGAAATTATACAGCTTCTCACAAAGAAAAAACTATTATATAAGAAATATATTCAAACTGGTACTAACTCTTCCTTAGAGGCTTATAAAAGAATACAAAAACAGACTAAGTCTAAAATTAGACAGGCAAAAAGAAATATAGAAAATAATTTAGCTGTAAATACAAATAAAACAAATTATAATTCTATTCATACATCAACTCACTCAAAACACCATCTAATGAAGTATGTCCTATCAATCATGATTCAACAATTATTACAGAAAATAAACCGATGGCAGAAGGGTTCAATCAATATTTTTGTAGTGTATATAAAGAAGGGATGGAAGAAGTTAACAGAGACTATTCAGATCCTGAGGTCTAGATAAATATAAATAAAGAGGAAATTTTGAAGAAAATCAAAAAAGTTGAATAAAAACAAATCTCCAGGGCCAGACAAAATATCAACAAGATTACTGCAGATGATGTCAGAATATTTACTAATACCTTGGAAGCCATATTATTAGGAATCATCTGTTAATGTTTTTGTTGTTGTTGTTGTTGCATATCAGCCCATGGGCTAGTTTGGCTCCTTGTTTTAGTCATTTTTTTTCCAGTTATTTGGTTGCTGTTCTTAATTGGTTGGATGCTAGTATTTTCCATCTGCCTGGTTGGCAGTACTTGTAATAGCTTAACAGTAGGCTTCAGGTCGCAGTTCTATTTATCTTTAGGTACTTAAATAAATACCCAGAAGAGCTCACTTGATGGTAGTTTTTTTTTCCATTATATGTTTTATTGTGGCAGCATTAGCAGTCATAGAATGTTTCATCTCTGTCTGTTTTTTTCATGTTTTAATTATGCATAATTTTATATGTTCATGAATTTTGACTTGTGCTACGTTGCAATTTCAGCAGTTTCTAATCTGTGTGAATTTATTCTCACTAGGTTGTTCCATTGCTGCAGCAAAATTATAAGAAGAATGCATCATCATTGTCTGATAGCATATTGTTAGTATTACATATATCTAGAAGTTACTGGATTAGGGCAAGGCATTGCCTTATTCTTTTTTTTTTGTTATATAGCCCATGTGGGAGAGTTCTCTGAATGCCTTTGATAAAGGACCTAGTCTGAAACATGTCAGGCTGGAGCCTGGTTGAGTCTGATTAAATGCTTTTTTTTTAAAGAAGACATTGATTGGCATCCCTCTCTACAGGTTAGTGTGTGCAGGGAACTTTTTGATATTTGAGTTCTCTGTATGCCTTCACTAGCATAGTTTTCAGTGGTTTTTGCTTTGGAGTGAGGCTACCTATTTATTTCCTATTTTTCTTCTTATTTGAATTTGTGTTTTTTTTTATTTCAAATTAATAGCTGCTTATGATGTGCCCAAGGTTCTGCAAGCACCAAAAGCCTTTCATTATAAGACATTTCCTACAATGTAAATGGAATACATAACCCAATTACTCCTTCATTATTTTCACCAGCAGGAAGCTGATATTATTTTAATGCAGGAAACACATCTATCTTCAGATGAGTTGGATTTTGATCAGATTTTTTTGCTTCCCTCTCTTTAGGTCATTGCCACAGGGTTTTGGTTTTCTGCTGTTTGATGTGCATTTGCGTGTTACTGATGATGCTGGTCATTATGTAATAGTAACTGGATTGTTACATGGCCAGGAGAAAACTTTAGTCAATACTTACTTTCCTCCAGGAATGAGTTAAAGGGATTTTTCTAATTTTTTTCTGTTTTTCTGTCCTCTATAAAGGGTTGGATGCTATGGGGGGAACTTAAATTTAGCCTTGAATCCCACTAGGAATACATCTAAATCAAGATCCCATTGTTATTCATCTCTATATAAGTATGTTCGACATACCCTACAACACTTAGGGATAATTGATGTGTGGTGCTCACTTAATCCCCAAGATCAGGAATACTTGATTATTTTCTCTCTTCAATTGAGCATCTCAGTCTGGTTTACAAAGTGGAATATGGTTCATTACATTTGTAAGATCATGCCCCTATTCATATATCTCTTTTGTTCAATAAGCCTACTTGACATACCTTTTGGCATTTGCATCTGAGGTACTTATGGGATCAGTCATTGGTCATCAAACTCACTGATCTAACAAAACAATTTTTAGTTGATAATGAGAATGGAGAGGTATTGCCAGGTACACTATACTATGGGATGCGTTAAAGTCAGTACTCCATGGAAAGTTAATCACGTATGCATCTGCCCAGCAGAAGGCAAGAGAGAAGTGCATGATGGAATTGTATCAGTCTCTTCAGTCTTTGCAGGTTGCTTGGATGCAAGGAGATAGATCAGTTCATTCTAAACTATTGGACACTTGGGCTGAACTTCAGCATCTTTCAGACAAAAAGACAGAACATGCCCTTTTTTATTTGAGGCAAACTTTTCATGCAGGGGGTCCTAAAGGAGCCAGATATCTCAACTATTGGATTCAATCCTACCAGACAGCTGCTACTGTGGTTAAATTGAAACATCCTGAAATGAGCATAATGACTCATCAATGTGCAGATTCTTCCCATTTACCATACCCATTATTCCTCTTTATATTCCCCTGATTCTTCTCCACCATCAGAGGATCAGGTAATTTTTTTCCTTGTGCAGCAGGGTATCCCAGGTTAACTCCAAAGCAGGTGCATAAGATTGCTAGCCTGATTATCAATCTTGAATTGCAGTCAGCAGTCATAGGTTCATAGGATAGTTACAAGTTCTAGGGTGTGAACCCATTTATGAATCTAATGGTTAAAAGCCTAGGCACTGATGGCTTTCCTTTCAACTTTTATAAAATCAGCATGTTTTGGGACTCATTTGATCCCTTATTGTTGTGGGTTTTTCATTCTATCCAGAAAGGATCCAAAGTCCCTCCATCTTGAAATTACACAGTGATATCAGTGCTCCCTAAACCAGACAAAGATCTCACTAAACCTAAATCTTATCATCCAATCTCAATTTTAAACTCTTTTTTTTTTTCCAATTTCTATTTACCCCTCCTTTGTCCCTACCGGTGCCTCATCATCTGCCCCTGCTACCCAACTTACCTGACTGTTCAGGTCCTCCATTGTGCCATGATTTACCCCGTGGGTGGGGACAGGGTGATATATGACACCTCGAACCATTCTATGTCTCGTTGGGACCCGAAACAGCTGGGCAGGTGGCAGCACATTGGGGACAGGCTCCATCTCCCTGGCGCTGGAGGGTGTGTTTCAATTTTTTCCCTTTGGCCATCACTACACCCTGATGTTAAGGCATTTTGTGCTGATGTTGTGACGTCCACCCTATTTTGAGAGCTCAGGCTTGCTGTGCCACAGACCTCCGTCTGGGGCCAGTCAAGTGCTGAGTCGCTTCCCCCTCCCTCTCTGGAGAAGGCAAGCTGTCCCTGTGATGCTCAAGCCTTCTCCATGCCCTCCGGCTGGCCCTCCAGCTCACAGACTTACTCCTGAATCCAGGTCACTGGCGTTGTGAGCGGAAATCAAACCACTGGGCTGATGGGCCAATCAATTTTAAATTCTGATTATAAACTTTTTATGTCTATCTTGGCTTCTCAACTCAAGGGCCTTCTCCCTGCCTTGCTGGATTGGGACCAGGTGGGGTTCATCCATAAAAGACAGGCACATGATAATGTATGGTGAACATTTCTGTTATTGGAGTATGCCCATCAGTGGTTGATCCCCCTGGTTCTGACCAGCTTAGATGCAGAGAAGGCCTTTGATCGTGTTTCTTGGATGTTTCTTTGGTCAACTCTGCTTACATATTGTAACCACCCCCCACCGGCCCCTCTTGTTTAACTAGCAGTCGCTGCTCCTCTCACCACATGGTGCCAAAGAGAGGGATGGAGGTTGTCACTACAAACAGTTTACAGTACATCTGTGTGGATGCATGGAGACATTATGAGGACTCTACGCTGGCAGTACATCTACACCCTCTTCCTTTGTGCCACACTCTGCTGGGCCTCCTCCAACAGGTTTAACCTGGTGCTGTGTGCTGCTACTTGCAGGATCTTGAAGCTTTGTCCACATGGGAGCCAAATGAATCTTAGGTGTCTTGGACAGACCTTGCTTTTCTAAACACCCTGAACAGTGAGGAATCATGCATATGTCCCTTCCAGCCTTGAGGCACATTATGTATACTCTCACAGGGTATCCGGGAATCACAACATGAGGAGGTACACCTCCATCGTAGAAACATTGCTCTATTTCTTTAAGCTTGGTAACCTCTTCGGCTATCATAGCCCGTGCATGATCCAGGTAGCGGGATGGTCCCGAAGCCATGACTGTAGATAAACACACAAAAGTTCACTGTAATTACTGAGTTCACTTTACTTTAAACAGTTTCACAAAATGGCTCCCTACTGCTGTGTTTACAATATTGACCCACCCTGTAATGGCGACGGCAGCACTCTGGCGCATCAACAATCTGCATCTGACTTAAGCCACTGTGCATCTGATTTACTGCATACTGATAAATTTTGCTAAAACTTCACTGACTGCACTGCTTTTCTTCCTCAGAACATCTGTATGATTTTCTAGGATTTTACCATTAGTTTTCATTCAGTTTTACTTGCTTAAAGTCACTAAAGCCACAGTATATCTTGAAAATGATTGCCTGCTTGTTGCAGCCTCTCATACAACTTACAGTGGTGGAATTCAAGAATGCATGGGACAGTCATAAGACAATTCTAGGGTGTGGTGGCAGGAGGAAGTAGGCTGTTGGTTAACTAGAATCTGCAGCTTATCCATTAAGTAGGGAAATGGGAAGACTGGGTGGGCCAAGCGGTCCTTATCTGCCATCAAATTCTATGTTTCTATGTTTCTACAGTCTCTCTATTGCTCAGAAAATGATACTGTTGCTGAATCCATAATACATGCTCACAGTCTATTGCTCAGAATTCTTGCTTGGTTTTGATTACTTTACACAGTCCTTCTTTGCAAAAACAATCACACTGTTTACACACAGATCCAGCTGGCTTTTGAAAATCACAACACAGTTTGAGCTCAGTTTTGCTGAATGGTACTCACTGAATCAGTAGCTGGCTTGCTCCAATGGAAAATGTCAGCCTAAAGCCGATCCTGGAAGGCCTCTGGGTTAAAGCTGGCTGGCGATCCAACCGATTGTCCCTACGAACACCACACTTTCTCCCCAGTCGATCGGATACTGGGTTGACCCCGAACTTTCACAGAAATAGTCTGTATTTACAGAAATTGAATGTTTACAGTCACCACCATGATTCTCCTGCTAGCCAGCTCGCACACCACTTGCTCTCTCCCTCTCGAACACTGGGTAGCACTTTGAAGCAGGCTAGGGGGTGGGACTGATTGCAGTCTCACCAATCACTCGGCCCCATGCAAATGAGTCTTGAAAATTAAAGCTGGTAAACGTTCTATTTTTGATGAAGGACAAGGGGCACACACAATCTGGCTTTACAGCTCCTTGGTAAATGTTGGCAGAATCACAGCAGCACATGAACAGCAGGCACACAGCGGCACATATGGATGGCATTTCTCAGGACAAATCCCTTATGCGTAAAGCTTTGATTTTTGGCTACCAACTGCCAGACAGACAAAATGCTAGCCACAACCTGAGCAAACATCTGTTGTTTTCTCCCAAATTCAAAACACATCCACAACTGTTCCTCCATTTTGTAACCAACCCCCACCAGCCCCCTTGTTTAACAAGCAGGGCTGCTTCTCTCACTACATGGTGCCAAAGAGAGGAATGGGAGTTATCACTACAAACAGTTTACAGTACATCTACATCTGGGCCTGTCATACATAGACAGGCTAACCAAGTGTGGCAACTACCTGACTCACACCTGGTGGGACCATTTACAACGGCATTCAACCTAGGTCCCTGGAAGAACACATTTGCTCACAATTATGCTAGGTTTGCACTTCTGGTCAGTGGCACCCAAGTAAATCCAGACACAGTGGAAGCAATAACAGTACTGTCCAAACCAGGTTGAGATTCTAGAGTGTGGCTTTTATTCACATACACAGAGAATAATCACAAAGCAAAGATGGACCTCTACAGGGCTACTCCTACTGGTAATGCAGATTACTGAGGTATAGAGAACACACACAGCGAACCCTCAGGTTCTGACTTGAACAGCGAACACTGTGGTTCTGAATTACACAGCGAACTCTCTGGTTCTGAATTACACAGTGAACTCTCTGGTTCTGAAATGGAGATTGGCACACATGGCCAGAACTGGTACATTTCCTCTTGACTAGGCACACACGGCCAGTACTAGGACACTTTCCCATATTTTGGCACACATAACCATCAAAGAGCACATCTAGGCTCACAGAAAATCCAACCCATGCCTGAGTAACTATTTCCATCCGGCACTGGCCAATTGCATTGAATGAAAATTGAACTGGTGCCCAAACTGAACCCGGAGAGGTAAACTGGTTACTTGAGATGGGGAGTCTCCCACCTTTTGCTTCCAAGTTTATACAGTACTCAGCCATTCATCTGGTTAATAACGCCCTCACAGAAAACTTGTACCTCACATTTCACAAGCTGCCTATCCCTGCCTGCCACTGGTTCTAACTGGGATTCTAGTAACCCCTCGAATGAGGGGGTTACAATATGATTTTCTACCTTTGTTTATTATAATATTGCAGGTGATATATAAAGCCACAGTCACCTATGTAAAGGTTAATGGTACCCTGTCCTTAGTTTTCTCTTTAGACAGGGGCACCCGGCATGGTTGCCCTCTTTTGCCTCTTTTGATTGCGTTATATGTAGATCCCTTAGCCTCACATATCCATCTTTCTACTCAGATAGCTGGCCTTTCTTTAGCTGGTCACCACTATCGTGTAGCTTTGTTTGCAGATGATATTCTTTCAACATTGACAAATCCTTCTTCAACTGTGGAGGTCTTTCGAATCTTAATTATTTTTGAGCAGTTATCAGGTTTTTGACTGAACAAGACTAAAACAGACTTATTAACTTTTAATTATCTACCTTCTACAGAAATTCAAAATCTGCTCCCTGTCCATTGGAACAGAAATTATATATAACATTTTTTGGGGTTAAGATTCCTAAAACATTAGAGTATTTGTTGTTAATGATTTTTGTTATTATCAAAATTTACAGTACATAGTACAAAGTAGAGAGATACCAAAAAGTACATACATCAAGAACACATTACACCCATGTCTTGTAGGCATCAGACATGAGTATGCAGAAAAAACATAAAGACAAAAGACAAATTAGTCAGGTATTACCCACATGACAGGCAGGTGGGTGAAGGGGGAACACAAGAGTTACTAAAGTAAGAGAGAACTATTCTTTAATGCACAAAGCACCAGATTAGCAAGGAGGAGGAAACTATGGAGCCGTCCCCCACAGCTAATCCACCTAGCACACCAGAACTGGGTCTAATACCTAATATAGTAAAGAAAAAGGGGAAACTAACTATACCAAGCCATATAAAAGCAAGAGTATTGGACTTTAGGAGGGCCGACTTTGGGAAAACGAGAGAGTGCCTTAGAAAAGTACTAGCAAACATGCAAGAAGGAGGGGTGGAGGAACAATGGGGAGTAATCAAAACAGCTATCACAGAGGCAACAAGCCTTTGTGTAAAGCAAATCAACAAAACACAATGAAGGAAAAAAACACTATGGTTCTCAAAAGAGGTGGCAGGGAAGGTTAAAGAGAAAAGGATAGCATTCAGGAAATATAAGGAAAAACGGAAGGAGCAGGACAGAGAACTTTATCAGTTAAAGCAGAAAGAGGCAGGGAAGGCAGTCAGAATAGCAAAGGCCCAAACCGAGGAAAAGATAGCCAACTCTGTTAAGAAGGGGAATAAGACCTTTTATAGGTACATTAGGGAGCGAAGAAAGACCAAAGGAGGGACACTGAGGCTTAATAAAGGGGATGGAATGTGGGCAGAGGGTGACAGTGAAAAAGCAGGGATACTGAACGAATATTTCTGCTCAGTATTCACAAAGGAAGAGGAGGGGGAGATACCTAAACCAAACAAGAGAAACACTCTGAAGATGGGGGTCCGATACCAGTCCATTTACAGAAGAAAGGGTTCTGAAAGAACTAATAAAATTGAAGGTGGACAAAGCAATGGGGCCTGGTGGGATTCACCCAAGAATTCTAAAAGAACTAAGGGTAGAACTAGTGACATCACTGACTACTCGCTTTAACAAATCATGGGAGGGTGGGGTAGTACCTGAGGACTGGAGAAGGGCAGATGTGATTCCTCTTCACAAAAGTGGGAGCAGGACAGAGGCAGGAAACTACAGACCAATTAGTTTGACCTCAGTGATAGGGAAAATGATGGAATCACTTCTGAAGGAAATAATTGTTGAGTACCTAGAGGCCAGTGGGGCACAGAACCCAAGGCAGCATGGATTCATGATGGGAAGCTCATGTCAGATGAATCTAATAGATTTCTTTGACTGGGTGACCAAAGTAGTAGACCAGAGAGGGGCTGTGGGCATGGCCTACCTAGATTTTAGCAAGGCATTTGATACAGTCCCACACAAAAGATTAATACACAAGTTAGCCAGCCTTGGAGTGGGTCCCAAGGTGGTAGCCTGGATAAAAAATTGGCTAGACAACAGGACGCAAAGGGTAGTAGTAAACGGAGTCCACAGGGAAGAAAGGAGGGTTACTAGTGGGGTACCGCAGGGTTCAGTACTGGGACCAGTCCATTTTAATGTCTTTATAAGTGACATTGCAGAGGAACTGGAAGGAAAAGTGTGTCTCTTTGCAGATGACATAATGATCTGCAACAGGGTTGATACACAAGATGGAGTGGAAAGGATGAGAAGGGACTTGGCAAGGTTGGAGGAATGGTCAAATGTATGGCAGCTCAGATTCAGTGCAAAGAAGTGCAAGGTAATGCACCTGGGAAACAAAAACCCAGGGGAAGAGTACACAATGGAGGGTGAGATACTGACAACAGTAAAATTGGTAAGGGATCTGGGGGTAATTATATCAGATAACCTAAAGGTGGGCAAGCAATATGAGAAGGCAGTCAGGAAGGCTGGGGGAACACTGGGATGCATAGGGAGAGGCATCAATAGTAGAAAACAGGAAGTTATTATCCCTCTGTACAGACAGTTGCTGAGACCCCATCTGGAGTACTGTGTGTAGTTCTGGAGACCCCATCTCTGCAAAGACATAGACAGAGTAGAAGCTGTCCAGAGGAGTGCAACAAAATTGGTTTAGGGTCTGCACCAGAAGACATAGGAAGAAAGACTAAAGGAGCTTAATATGTATACCCTTGAGGAAAGAAGTGAGAGAGGGGACATGATAGAAACTTTCAAGAACCTCAAGGGAATCAACAAAATCCAAGAGGGTAGCATCTTTCAGAAAAAGAGATGTGCAAGAACAAGGGGGCACAATTTGAAGATAGAGGGGGGACAGCTCAGCGGTAATGTGAGGAAGTATTTTTTCACAGAGAGGACTGTGGATGCATGAAACAGCCTCCCTGAGGAGGTTGTGAAGTCAAGAACAGTGGGGGAATTCAAGAATGTTTGGGACAGACATAAGACAGTCCTAGTGGGGGGTAGGAGGAAGTAAGCTGTTGGTTAACTAGGATCTTCAGCTTATCTGTTAGGTAGGAAAATGGGCAGACGAGGTGGGCCAAGCAGTCCTTATCTGCTGTCAGATTCTATGTTTCTATGTTACCTCCACTACAGCAATGAGCTCTAACCTATGTACCAAGTGACTCATGTGCAACTGCTACTTTTTTTTTGTTAACTCTTTTTATCCTCTGACGGCAGGCTGTCCCGATTGTCTGCCACCTTACTGGAGCTCAGGGTCTTTCAGGGTCTTGTAGCACCTTCTATACCTTGGCAGATCACCAAAGCCTGGCCTAGAGGCTTTATCGCTGGATAGCCTCCATATTTCCTCCATTATATCCCCGGTGACCTATTCCCGAGACACCCGGAAGTGGTGGCACATGCGCATGGAGGCAAGCATGCACACCACAGCTCCAGTGCCAGGTCTCTTTTGCCCTCCCTTTGGCCTAGCCAAGCTCTGAGAGAACAGAGAACTCCTTCCCAAGGTGGAGAGCTGCCAGCCAGTAGCTTGACTCACATCCTGTCCCTCCCCCCCCCGCTGACCTCCGACAACCCTGGCTTGTTCCTGAACCTGGGTTGCTGGCATGACGTGAGGTATAGCGTCCAGTGCCTCAACCCTCTGTGCCACCGGGCTGGCCATGCAACTGCTACTTACAAGTTCCATATGTGACAGGAGAGAAACTCGGACAATATCCAGCTAAGACACTCCTACCATGGCATCAAGTCAGAAGTCAAAATGGCTGGATCCACAGACATGACAACTGGAGGCAGTACCGGGCTCTGAAAGACATCAAAGGAGACACAGAGTACACAGTGCAAAATCTTGGTCCTATACATCCTGACAGTCTGTATATCCTACAATGACAGGGGACACGGTAACATTAGAGTATTTGGACATATTGAATTATGAGTCTGTGACTCAAGCTATGGTTGAGGATTTCAATCGCTAGTCCACCTTACCTTTTTTTTTTTTCAGTCGACTTGAAACTATCAGATTAAATGTGCTACCAAGGGATTTGTTCGTTCTTCAAACTCTCCCCCTCTTATCCTCTTCTTTTTATATTAAGGAATGGTAAAGATTATCTCTTTATTTTCTTTGGGGAAGGAATAAACCCAGAATATGGGCCGCTGTTTTATTTTTGTCTCCGTCAAAGGGTGGAATCGGCTTTCCTTGTTTTTCTTGATATGCAGAGGCCTGTCTCTTCTGAATTTTCTGTTACTGTGTAATCCACATTATTCTTCTCATTGAAAAGACATTGAATACATGCAAAATGATTTTCATGATGTGCTTTATATTTTTGTATTTATTGAGGTCTTGGATTACATCAGTGAGCAGATGCTCATTTATAGGTTCCACATCATTTACATAGACAATACAATACAGATGACAAGGTTACATATGATACAGGTAAGTTACAGGGTACAATAGCATTAAGCAGCTTAGGCAGTATAGCAGTTAGCTGACATCAGAGGTTAACACCCTACTTGGAAGCTCTCAGAGGTGAGATGAAGGAGGGGTTGCAAAAATGGGTGGAAGGAGGAAGGTAGTTGGAAGCATCTGAGGGGGTAGGGAAGAGGGAGTGATGTCATTATTAGGGGGGTAGGTGTAACCAAAAGTGCTGGGATTGGGGTCCCTCAACCCAATGAGTTATCAGGAGGTAAGTACAGGCAGATGGTTGATGCTCCAGGAGGATGCTAATGGTAGCAGTCACATTTACTAGCTTTTACTAGGTGTTGCCGTAGTCTGCATTTGAAAGATCCAATAGATGTGGCATAGAGGAGCACAATAGTAAAAGGCACATTGTGCTAGGGCTGTGTGGGATCTTGGAACTTTATAGATCTGAGTGGAGGAGTTCAGTTCCTTGTGGGTAGGGTGCTTGAGTGTGGAGTTAGGAGGTTCTGGACCCCTGTGGGTAGTTGGTTGAGGGAGCATTTCTTGGTGATGAAGCAGGTTTGGTAGTTTATTCTGTCCTTCAGTTGTAGCCAACCCTGCCCGGATGTAGAGCTCACAGGTGTGCGTTAGTCTTTCCACACCTGTGAGCAGTCAGCCCACCTTGTTTAGTGCAGTGGTGATGCAGTTTGGGGCTGTGTCTGTTGCCGAGCTGTAGATTGCCAGGCCATAGCTGATGAGGGAAACAATCAAGCTGCTGATGGCCAGGTTCAATGCCTCATGTGTTAGACAGTGTTTATGCCTGTATAGAATCCCTATTCTTGTATTAATCACCCTTGCTGTGTTGTCAATGTGTTGGACATATGAAAGTGTAGAGTTGAGTGTGATGCCCAGGTACCTGAACTGCTGGACGTGTTCCAGTGGGTCCCCACTGGCGTTCCTGATTGCAAGGGAGGAGGCCTTATGCTTGCTCTGTGTACTGGTGAACATCATAGTCTTAGTTATTTTGCAGTTCATGACTAGTCTGTGATCAGTAAACCATTTTCCAGTGGCTGAGAACCCCTTTTGGAGATCCACCATCAGTTGTTCTAGATTAGGGTTGCTGTTGTAGATTTATTTATTTGCTTTTGTTAACCGGGTAAGCACACTAGACAGCCAAGTGCCTATTTTCAGGTGTGACCCAGGAGATTACAAGGTACATTACAAGGTAGATACACGAACATCAGGCAGATACAAGTGGAGGATTACATTACATAGAATTAGCACAACAGGGACTTTACAAGCATCAGATTTCATCAGGCAAATAGTAGTGAAGAGTTAATATAAAGTGACCAGAACACAGGGACATTGTAAGACAACAATACCAAAGTAGGTATTACAATACAGTATATAACCGCATTGTCCGCATATAGCAGCATTCGGCCCGGTCATGCAGATGTCAGTTTGTTTAGGAATAAACTGAACAGTAGGGGTCCCAGAATTGATCCTTGTGGCACACCTGAGTGGACTGGTCTGTTATCAGAGGGGATCCCCCTATTTTGACCTTTTGTGAGCAATCGTGAAGATAGCTGCTGAACCAGCATATTCATTCTGAGGAGAGTCCCGTAGCTGACAGTTGGTCCAGTGGGAGCTTGTGATGCACCATATCAAATGCTTTTGATACATAGATGAAAGTTACCCCAACCAGGAGACCTTGATCAATTGAATGGTGAATGTGTCTGGTGATTTTGAGCAAGGCTGTGATAGTACTGTGAGTCTGTGACCTCATCGGAAGCCATGTTGCTCAGGACAGAGAAGTTGGTATTGGTTCAGGTGTTCAACTAACTGGTCTGGCACTATTCACTCAAGGGCTTTGGAGAGAGGGGGAGTATGGAGATAGGTCTGTAGTTCTTATGTAGGGTCCTGTCACCACCTTTTTGCACTGGAGTTACTGTGGCTGATTTCCATCTCTGGGGGAACTGTGAAAGGCAGAGGGAAAGGTTGATTAGTTTGGTGAGTGGGCCTAGAACTTCAGCCAGGGCCAGCTGGATGAATTTTAGAGCCAGAGTGTCCCTGCTATGTCTAGATTTCCCCATCGCCTTCCCCGGGTACTTTTTAGCATTGGCTTTAGAGAGTTCTCTAAAGTAGAAGAGCGGGCAGTTAAGTGATGGTTGTTTGGCTGTATTAGGATCAGTCAGTTGGTGGGGGGTTGAAGTAGTCTGCTGATAGCACACTGTTTAGGTCTGTGAACATGATGTTAAGTGCGTTGGCAATGTGCATGTGGTCCAAGGATGGTATGCCATCAATCAAGAGCATGGCTGGTGCAGATTTGGGGTCCTTGCCGGTTATGTCATTGAGGTTTTCCCTGAATGACTTGCCATCATTCCAGGTGCTGGAGAGGGCTTCTTTGTAGCATTTGCTTTTGGTGAGTCAGACGGCTTTAGTGCACTCATTCTGAGCTTTTTTATACCTCTGTATGTTAGCGGTGATACCACGTGCTCTCGCTATCTGCCACAAGTGATCTCTGGCTTGTGGTTGCTCTAGGAGGTCTGGGGCGATCCAGGGGTTTCTATGCCCTCTTATCTTTCTGTTTTTTATCAGGTCATTATTGTCACAGATGGCATTGAAGGTTTTTATGAAGTGTTCCAGGGCTATGTCCACATTATTGGCATTATAGAGTGCTGTCCAATCTACGCTCTTCAGGTCCATTTTTAGCGGCTCCTGGTGCCCTTTTAGTATGACTCAGTTTGTAATTGTTCTGGTGGGTGGTTTATAATAGTTGAAGGACCATGTACATGTGACCGTAGAGTGGTCGTTCATGCAATCAGGGAGAGCAGTAGTGTTGTGGATACAGGCAGGCTGAGTGGATAGAATGGTGTGCCAACACAAGGTCTACACCACTACAGTGAACACCAGCACAGTGACAGAAAACGCCTGTCTGGGATGAATCGCTGTGCTGGTGCGTAGAAGACACCAGTGGTGCATTTCCCAGTGTAGTGCTCCCTCCCCAGTCCAACTCCGACTTGGAGTTAGAGTCCTAGAGACTGGGGTGTGTGGGGGCAGAGCCCCCCACACTGGGGGTTCAGGCGGTGCAGCCCCCTGATAGAAAGCACTAACATATCTGAAGCTACAGTGCTGGCAGTTGGCATGGTAGCTGTTGCTGTGGGGGTTGTTGGTGCTATCACTGTTGAAGTGCTATAGTAAAACTGGATAGAATGCAGTTAAGGAGTGTGCTGGTCTAGCCCGGTGGTGCTGAGGGTTGATGCGCTGGACGCCACAACTCATGCCATGCCGGTGACCCAAGTTCAGGAGTGAGCTTGGGTGCCAGGGGTTCGCAGGGTTGGGTAAAGGATTGAGCACCCATAGGGTGGCTCTTCTCCCCGGGGGAGGGGGAGAGATAGCCCAGTGCACCAGCGGCTCCCGGTGGAGATTGGGAGCACTGCAGTGCGTGGGCTGCACATTGTACAGTGTGGCTGATGCAGGCAGGGTTGCCATGCACCACTGTGTCAGGCATGCCCACACATGTGGGGGGAAGCCACCACTAGAATAGGGAAAACAGCGGCTCCTTGGAACAGGTGACGGCACCTGTCCCCCATGCCCTCAGCCGGGTTCACCTCGACTGGCCTTCCAGTTCATGTGTCAGGGCCCTCACCTGCAGCCAGAGACTGACTTAGAAGAGTGCCCAAGAGGAGGGGGCGACCCACCCCGGATGGGTTAAACTGGGGGTGCTGGCTGTGAGGATGGGGGAGAGGAGGCATAGTTCAAGGGGGTTTCAGGCAGGCAGAACATGGGCAGGATGCATGAGAGAGGTTCCACAGGCCATGACCGGAGTAAAATAAAGTAAAAAAAAAAGGAGTGTGCTGGTTCCAGTTTTGTAGTTGATATGGGCTGGAGTCTCAACCATTTGTGAGAAATGGATGGCTGTTAAGACATTGTTGATTGAGGTGGCAGTAGAGGAGAGCCAGTTGATATTGAAATCTCCCAGCATCACGATTTCAGTATTAAGACTCAGGGTGCTTACATAGTCCATCAGGTCCCCCAGTACCAGCCCCAGTGAGTTTGGGTAGAATGTATACAGAGAGTATGGTGAGAGCCCTGCTATGTGACCCCAGAAGGAGTTTTACGGTCAGGACCTGCAGGCTATCACTACTACTGGGGGAGGGGAGGACTTGCCCCTGAAGGGAATCCCTGACATACAGGACACAGCCCCCACCTCTTTTTGAGAAAGTCCTGTCTGAACAACATGTAACCTGGCAAAAGGATAGCGGAGTCTGGTACTTTGGGAGAGAGCCAAGACTCCACCACTGAGAGAACATCTGGACTGTGTTGGGTAACCCATGCTTTCAGGTTAGCCAATTTAGGGAGCAGGCTGCATATGTTAACT
Source organism: Neoceratodus forsteri (assembly GCA_016271365.2). Classification (NCBI taxonomy): domain Eukaryota; kingdom Metazoa; phylum Chordata; order Ceratodontiformes; family Ceratodontidae; genus Neoceratodus; species Neoceratodus forsteri. The sequence goes on from CM057452.1 coordinate 945,662,945, forward strand.
GAGGCAAGAGTAAGTCCAGCTGGCTTGGTTGTTCAATTCACCTGTTGTGGTGGCAGGTTTGGGTTAGGGTGCACATTGCCTGATAGTAGGAGTAGGAGAATGAGCAAGCATGCAAGATGGCACAGTAGGAGTTTTAGATTCCTTCCTCATTTCTTTCTCCTAGATGGTCACTCTTTCACAGTGTTGAATTATGTCACCATCCCAGGGAAGAATGACAGCGTGTATGGACCATTAAGTTGGTATTCTCATGACCAGGGCATAGAGCGCCTGTGCGAGGTGTGCTCAGAGACCCCAATGCTGTGGTATGTGATGGTCCCATAAGCATTTAGCACTGCTAGTTGGGAGATCCATTGTGTGGGTTGAGAGCGCAGTCTACTTGGTGGAACTGCAAGTGATATTATAGTGAGCAGGACAAGGCTCACAGAAATTCCTTTGGACTTGAGGGGCATTGTGGTGATCACAGAGTTCTTGTCACCAATAGCACAGGGTGAATTTAGGCTAAGAATGATAGTCCAATTATCTGAGGGAAGTTCAGTTAAAACTGGAACATATAACCACCATGAAGCAGTCAAGATTTTGAAGGACCCAGGGCTAGAAGTGTTAGGGGAGAGCACTGGGAAGAGGATTGCAACCTCCATGAGGTGTTGCCCTCTAGTGGCTTTGTAGTATAATTTGCTATAACTTCAACAATCCTATTCCACTAAACAGTCAGTACTGGAAAACTCAGCATTAGCAGTTTTTGTATTAAAAAAAGACAGCTTAGAAAGGGTAGAGGCAAGAGCCAATAAGAGACACAAATCCAGTCCAGTTGGAAGCAGGGTGATGCATATCCCCACTTACCTTTGAAATGTCCAGTCCCCTCAAGCAGCATATATCAACTTGCCAGAAGATAGCTCAAATTAAAGACTCTTGGACTCTTGGACAGTTAAAGATTTAGCACCTGGAATGCACCCTTCTCACTGGCTGCCCCTTGAAATCAAATCAAAACTTACAGACATTAGGGAGCTGAAAGAGTCTCTGGAAAAATATACACATTTTAATTTTCTTACTCTTTAAGTCCATTTACATTCACAAATCCAATCCAGTTGGAAGCAGGGTGATGCAGGGCAATGGTTGGTACTATTTGACTCTCCTCCCGGATATCTGCCCTTCACTCACTTTATGTGTTTTTCTGGAGAGGTCTTGTGGCTTTAGCATAAAATAATAAGATGTATTCCATCCCGTGAGCTCACTCATTTAATCGCATTAGCTTATGATCAGCAAATTCCCCTCAATAAAATGAACAATTTTCTTAGGCATTGGGCACAGGCAATGTTTTATCACCAGCTTTTAGACTCCCATGGTTTCCATACATTTGTGGATCTGCAATGGCAGTATGGGCTACCACTAACAGAGTTCTACTGGTATTTACAGCTTCGTGATTATTTCCAAACTTCTCCTTCTTATCAGCAATGGTCAGTTTCAATAATATCTCCCCTGTCCGTGTTAATAATTTAAATGCAACTAGGAACTGAACCAGTGTGTTTGATCAGTAATCTTTATTCTATAATTCATTCTTTGTCATCAGATTTGACTTTGTTCATTTTAGTTAAATGGACCATGGAACTGGGTGAGCCTTGTAGTTTAGAGCAAAGGGAAAAATTTGCTTTAGCTACTTACACTTTTATCACTTGCGCCATATATAAAGGAATTTGCTTGGAAGTGTATATATTGTTTCTTTCTCACCATGGTCTGAGCAGCCCTTTATAAAGGCCCCTTAGCTGTGAGATGTTGGAAGCTTTGTGGACAGCCCAGGGCCGATCAAGCACATATTTTGGGGGCCTGTCCTTATATTCACCATTTCTGGACAGGGTTTCACAAGCCATTACTCAGATATTTTGCCCTGCCCTCTCTCTTACACCTCAGTTAATGTTGCTGCATATTCCTCCAGAAACTATGCATCTTTGCCCTCGTCAGTTGAAGTTGTTATTGACCTTAGTAGTATGCACTAAAAAGGCTCTAAACAAATTTTGACTGAAAGCTCAGCCTCCCACTTCACAACATTGGTATGATATCACTAATTATAAATATGGCCTTGACAAAGTTGTGTATAAATATTTAAATCATTTGGCCATTTTTGATGAAATATGGAGACCCTGGGTTAGTTTTCAACTCTTAAGTAACTCTAGTTTTGTTCCATAGAGGATAGATAATGGGACTATAAAAACAGATTTTTTCCTCTCTTACTGAATTTCTCCAAAGTTTTTCTTGACATGTCTTAACTGAGGCAGTGCGTTTCCCTTTAATTTGTAGTGTCCCTGTTTTAGAGATCTAGTATAGTTGTTCGTTGTACTATTTCTGTAAATGAATGCTGGGTTTTTTGCATATATTTTAGCTTTAGTGTCTGGTGAGAGAAAACTTTTTTGATTACTTTTTTTTTTCAATTGTTTAACCAGGAGTGGCACACTAAGCTGAAAGCTTGTTTACAGGTGCAACCTGGGAGCACAGGGAAGTTAAGTGACTTGTTCAGGGTCACATGGTATGCAAATGGGGGCTGTGGGATTCAAACCCAGATTTCCAGATTTGCAGCTCAGAGCCTTAAACTACTGTGCTATGCTGCTATACTTTTATGTCTATAATAACATCTGGGTTGTTCTTAGTATTTGTATCTCCTTGAGTGTCTTTGATATTATACCTGCTTTTGATGTTTAAAAGGATTTTTATTTTTTAATTAATAAAAATTATAAAAAAAAACTCACATATATTTTAAGCTACAGTCATCTCAAAAATGGTTGTAGTGAAAATGTAGTGAAGACATTGTATCACTGCCTAAGGGGTAGCCAATCTAGGGCCCTATATTCAAAGCTGAGCCTCTGGGCAAAATGGGATTTACTCACCTGGTAAAGGTGATTATCTGAGTACCCTTTATAGTACTCTGCAGTCAACACCAGTGGGCATTCCTCTTCCATCCTATAGGTTGATGCATGATCCAATCAAATTAAAAGTGGGCGAGGACATCCCTCTACCCCCTTCAGAATATCTCCAGTGTGAGTCTTCCATAGCTATATGGTGAGAGAGAAAAAAATCAAGAGGAAGATACTATCCAGAACTACGTCCAGTCTGAGGTAGGTCCAATGAGGACTCAGCCCCCCAGTGATCTGGATCCTGAGGTTACAGGCTGTGAAGCGTTAATTTATATTGTATTAGAGATGGAGCACTATATCAAGGGTTTCATTTTAACCCGTCACCTTTGTTGTAGAAAAATTTCTCAATACAACGATAACAAAAGACATTTGGCATAAACACTTGTCGAGAGACACAGTTTGGATTGTCACCTTAATAGTGGATACAATTTCCTCATATAACACAGCAGATAAAAAGGCTGTGGCTCCACCTGTGCCCCTAAGAGGGTAGCTCATACTGCTGACCTGCCCCGAGGGTAATCTGCCATCCAGGGTGGGCCTGTGGAGTACTATAAAGGGTACTCAGATAATCACCTTTACCAGGTGAGTAAATCCCATTATATTTCATACCCTTTATAGTACTCCGCAGTCAACACCAGTGGGACCTTAGTAGCAGTGTACTATTGGAGTGAGTACTCTTGGGTGGGTGAGAAGAAGGCAGATTAGTTCAGGTGTCATGCTGAGTGTTCCCTGCCTCGAGTACTGACTTGGCAAAGATGGTCCTTTCAGCAGACTCTATGTCTAACCTGAAATGCTTAGTGAAGGTGTGTATGGATGACCAGGTAGCGGCTGAACAAATGTCTTGAGTAGACACATTTCCCCTTTCTGCCCGGAAGTTGCTATTGCCCTGGTAGAGTGTGCCTTAAGACCTTCTGGTGGTGTCTGCCCCACTGCCCTATAGGCCTCGTTAATAGTCTGCTTGATCCATCTGGCTATGGTATCTTCGGAGGCTGCCTGACCTACTCTGTGTCCTTTAGTTAGAATGAATAACCTGTCTGACTTCTGAATCTCCTTAGTGATACTGAGGTATCTTTCTAGCTGGTGGCCCACATCAAGGGGATGGTGGGTCGATGTGTCTAGGGGGTTACTCGGGGCTAGGTATGGCAATAGTACGTCCTGCTCCTTGTGGTACTGTGATGCTACCTTTGGTAAGAAAGATGGTACCATTCTTAGAATGACCCTATCGCTATGAAATGTGAGAAGAATTTCCTGCATGAGAGGGCCTGAATTTCACCTATTCTTCTTGCAGAGCAAATTGCCACAAGAAAGGCTGTCTTGATAGTGCACCAGTGTAAGGAGTCCTTTTGGAGGGCAGGTAACTGTAGGGCATCTAGAACTGTGTTAAGTTGTCATGGTGGGCATCTCTGCCTCACCCTTGGTGCTGTTAAAGTAACTACCCTGAGCAATCGGATGGTGTCGGGGTGGGAACCAATGTGACCTATCCCTGGGAGTGGGCTCTTAATGGAAGAAATAGCTGATGCCTGTACCCTGAGTGATGCTGGACTTAACCCCTTGTTTGCCCCTTTCGTTCAGGAAGTCCAGAATTTGTGGTAACCCCGCCACTGAGGGAGAGGTACTCATTTCCCTGCACCATTTGTGGAATATTTGCCATTGTCTTAGATAAGTCTTATTTGTCGACTGTCTCCTAGATTGAAGCAGGTGATTCATGACCCTGGTATGGTATCCTTGGCTTAACAGTCTTTCCCTTTCAATAGCCATGCCATCAGAATCCGACCGGCTGGGTTTGGATGGAGAATTGGGCCCCGTGACAGTAGGTTGGGCCAAGTTAGAAGGTTCATCGTGGTGCCCACTGACATGTCCTAGATGAGTGAGTACCATGGTCGTCTCAGCCAGTTGGGGGCCTCCAGGACCACTGATGCTGCTGTGCATCAAATCATGTGCAGCACCTTGGGTATCATTGGTAACAATGGGAATATGTAGGCTCTTGTGAAGTTCCAAGGGGCTGAGAGTGTATCGATCTCCTGAGCTTGGGGATCTGAAAATCTGGAGTGGTAGTAGGGTAGTTGTGCGTTTGTCCGTGATGCCATTAGGTCGACCTGCAGTGGTCCCCACTTGGACATTATTCTCTGAAAAATGGACTTGTGAAGTCTCCATTCTGACTAGCTGACAGTGACTCTGCTTAACCAGTCTGCCTCCGTGTTGTCCTCTCCTGCTAGATGTATTGCGTTTAGTGATAGTAGATTTCGTTCTGCCCAGCGGAAGAGCTGCAGTGACTCCTTTATCATTACTTTGCTGCGTGTTCCTCCTTTCTTGTTTATATATGCTACTGTCATTTGATTGTTGCACTATATTAGGACCGGCCTGCTGGTGAGTAGGGGCATGAAGAAGAGTAGGGCCAGGCGCACAGCTCTCATTTCTAGTATATTGATGGGAAAAGAGGATTCCTCCTGAGTCCACCATCCTTGTGTTACATGGTTGTTGTGTGTTGCCCCTCAACCAGACAGGCTGGCGTCTGTGGTGATTACTTGTGGTGCTACCTGTGTTAGTGTTATTCCTTGCAGTAGGTGTGGTTTGAGGGTCCACCATCATAATCTGGCTAACAGCTGGGGTGGGGGTGTGACCCTGAATTTGAAATTCTGTGTTGTCTGGTCCCATGAGTCTCTTAGAAACCTTTGAAGTCTTCTCATGTGTACTCTGGACCATGTCACCATGTTGATCAGTGCTGCCATGACTCCCAGTACCTGGAGGTAGTCCCATACAGGCCCGGTCGGCCTGATGATTAGGCCCGACACCAGTGATCGGATGTTGTGGACTTTTTCTGGTGTTGGGGTTATCCTGTTGTTCCCTATCTGTATTACTGCACCCAAATGGGTGATGGACTGGATGGGAGTCAATTGGCTCTTGTCCTTGTTTTATTATCCACCCATGTTGCTGTAGGCATTTGGTTACTAACTGTGTGCTTAATAGTGCTTGCTCCACTGTTCTTGCCCTTATCAGCAAGTCGTCCAGGTAAGGAATTATATGGACCCCTTGTTTCCTTAGATGTGCTGAGAGAACTACAAGGGTCTTGGTGAAGATCCGGGGGGCAGATGCCAGACCAAATGGCAGGCATGTATATTGGAAGTGTCGCCCTTGGAAGTTGAAGGTAACGGTGGTGTGAGGTTCGGATGGGAATGTGGAGGTAGGCGTCCTTGAGATCTATTGATGTCAGGTAGTTCCCTGGTTGAATGGATGCCAGTGTGGAGCGGAGGGTCTCCATTTTGAATTTTTTGTAAGTCACTGTCTGGTTCAGATATCTGAGTCCAGTACAGGTTGCATGCCCTCGTCTTCTTTGGAACAACAAAGAACATGGAGTAGACCCCTGTGTCTTGCTCCTTTGTGGGGACTTGCATGATAGCCCCAATGCTGAGTAATTCCTATATTGCCTTTTGTAACGCTTGTACCTTAAGTGGATCTCTCGGTGTTGGTGATAGAAAAGGTCTGTGTCTCATTGGCTTGCTGTTGAATTCAATAGCATAGCCCTTGGTAACCACTTCCAGCACCCATTTGTCTGATGTTGTGTGGGCCCACTGGTGTGCAAACCATCTTAGCTTCCCTGCCAGTGGAAAGTTTGCATGGGCCCAGTCGCCTTCATTTTTTGTTACCTTGGGGTTTGAAATTTGGTTGGCATCCTCCGTTGGGGTACTGGGTTCCTGTATTGCCCCTAGGTTTGCTGTTGTATGACTTGTGCTGGAAATGCAGTCTTTGGGACCACTATTATGTGTTCTGAGGCTGGTATGATTGAGGTTTGCATTTGAAGAATTTGCTTTTGGGATGAAAAGTCCTGTCTGTGGGGAGATATACGTCCTTGTCTCCCTGTGTCTGTGTTCCCCCTCTTTGTTTGAGGTATGGGGTTAGTCCTTCTCTGAAGAGGGTACCTTCTTTGAAGGGTAGTTTAAGAAAGGTGGTTTTTGAACTCATTGTCCACCTGCCAAAGTTTTAGCCACAGTGCTCTTCTGGCTGTGTTGGCCAGCACCGTGGTCCGAGCCCCAAACCTGAAGATGTCGGAAGAAGCATCCATGATGTATTTCACAACTTGAGTGGCACAATGTGCTGTGTCCTCTTGGGGGAGTCCTCTGGAATATTTTCGGTGAGTATGTCTAGCCACCTATGTAGAGCCCTGCAGGTGAACCACACGGTGGTATCTGCTGAGCGTGCCATGCCAGCCACCTCATAAATTTTCCAATGGTGCTCCTCTACCTTTTTATCCATCTGATCCTTGAGGGTTGCCGTACTTTCAACTAGGATTGTAGTGTGTTTTGATAGTTGCGAGGCTGGCTGGTCTACCTTAGGGGGTTTGCCCCAGTGATGGCTCTTTTCCCTGCTGATGGGATACCACCTGTTAATCATGCTTTTTTCTGACATTCTAGTCAGATTATGTGCTTCATATTCTTTGGCCAGAAGATAGTCAAGAGCCTGGTAGGAGAGGAAATTAATTTTCTCCTCTTGTTCGCCCATCGAGTGACGGGGGTCTTCTGACGTGGAAGGTTGTGCGGGTTGCTGTGATATTTTTAGTGCTGCCCATTCCATTGTGATCAGTTCATCAATGTTTTCTCCGTGGCACATTCGGGTTGATTTGTCTGAAGTGCCCTCTTCGGGTTCGGCGGAGGTATTGGACGAGATGCTGTCCGTATCCAGTCTGGGCCACTTCTTTGTGGGTCCTAGGTCGGGGGTTTTCTGTGGTGCTGTGGCAATGGGGTCACCTGCTTTCATGTGTTCCAGTGCTGGAACAGCAGTTGAGCCTGGTTAGCATCCAATGCAATAGGAGTGGTGGAAGGGGGAGGGGATTCCACGATGGGGTCCTCACCTTCCATCTGTGCTGCACCCCTGTTCATAGTAAGAATACAAGCTGAACATTGTTGGTCATCCTCCTCCATGGGTGAGAAAGGCACTCAGCACTCCCTGCATTTCCTCATGATGTGGTATCTGGGGGAGTTAAGAACAAACTGCATTAGAAAGGGACCTCCTAATGCGGCAGGCCACATAATTAAATGTTTTTTCTTTGCAAGGGACAAAGCTGCTGAGTTAATTTCAAAATTACCTGGAAGCTAGCTTTGAACCCACAACTCTTACATGTCTGTACCCTGTGCTTTGTCCTGTGTAGCCAAGGGAAGTACTTTGGAAATCACCCAGAGGTCTGACTGGGGTTGAATTGTTGACAGACCCAGGCAAGCATGAATCAGCAGCTGCAGTTCTTTTTGTTTAATGAGCTCACAATGGGTCTGATAATAAAGCATAGTATAGCAGACCCAGGCAAAATGGCGGCTGTGAGATCTCACGAGATCTCCCAAGGTTAGGGATAGCTGCATGCTTCAAAATGGCTGCCAAAAATTCCGTGAGATTTGGAGCAGGGTTTGCCAAGAGGGGGAGGTTGCAAGGCATCATGGGGCTTGTCTTCTGAACAGTCAGAGATGCACGGTCAAGAGTTGTCTCGGGGGAGGGAATTAGTTTATGGTCCCTCCGAGAACAAAGGATCACAGAACTGCCAAGAGAGAGCGACCTGGGACAATGCCCAAAACTGCAGGGAAGTGTCAAAATGGCTGTGGAGAACCAGGGCAATGGCCGAAAAGCAGATTGAGTGAGGGGAAGCTGGAGTGAGACTGGGCAGTCTGTCGGGGAGAGAAAAGCAGTCCTGAATCTCCTCAGACAAACGGGGAGTAAAGGTATGTGGCGAAGTATGAGACCTCTTGCCAGATTAGGGATTTCCCTAGGTTGCTGGATTTCCTGCATGTGATCCTTAAAGTGTAGATTGGAAGTGGCTAAGTACCTGACTTATAGCCCTGTGATTGTAGGGCTATTCGAGTGGGAGGCTGCTGCTGGAGGAGCCTCGTTGTGTTTGAGGAGATTTAGGCTGTGGGCAAGAATTGCTGCAGGAGGGGATTCCTGCCCAGGGAGGATTGCTGAAAATCAGTGCAGTTGCCACAGCCAATGTTAGGGTTAGCTGGAGGCATGTACACTAGGGTCGCTACGTGATGAACCCTAGTCATGCCTGAGAACTGCAGGAAGCAAACGTAAACGATAGATTATAGTTGGAGAGATCTGGTCCGCTACTGGAGGGGGTGCAGATCTCTAGATAAATGCAACAGAAGATAATACTGCTTCTAGGCTGTTCTATTTATACAATTCCCGATGAAATATAGACTTTTGTTTTAGCATTGCGTGTTGTTAGTGCTAGTCTTGCTATCTCCCACGTTGTTTGTTAGATATGGTAAAGAAATAATGGTAAAATAGATTTTTTTCTTACAGTACCTGTACAATTGTTTGTTAATTAATGCTGTTGGGAACAGATGGATGTGACCAACCTATCTTGATGCACAAATTGAACTGGAGATATTCTGATGAGGGTAGAGGGATGTCCTCGCCCACCTTTAATTTGATTGGATCGTGCATCCACCTATAGGACGGATGAGGAATACCCACTGGTGTTGACTGCGGAGTACTATAAAGGGTATGAAATATAATTAGTACTGCCTGGCATGTTAAATTAGGCCAGACCAAATAGCCTGCTATATTCAAAAGGATAGCCCTGGTGCTAAACCTGCTGAATATAGCTTGCTAATAAAGCCGAACAAACTGAACTGGAGAGGCAGTGCAAAATAGCCCTGGAAGCAAGACAGCACTGAATATAGCAAATAAGACAGCTCTGAAAATAGCAAACTGTCAGGCAGAGCAAACACACACTGAAACATAGTACAGAGTTTAGCAAAATGGCCACAAGAGACACAAGCTGAGTTAGGGAGCCCAATACCTGAACAAAACAGCTGAAAGTAGGGGAAAACACTGACAATGGCAATGTAACACCCAAAGTCACTGCCATGTTACCACACGTACAGCAGCAACAGGAACCCAAAGACTCCAACTACCTGCTCAATGTTGAAACACCCATGCAAGAAACACACAGGACACAGGAATTCAAAAATGCAAACCATATAATATAAAAAGAGCAAACAATAAATACAAATGAACAAGACCAGTTGAATGAAGTTATAAACAAGAAACAATGCAAAAGCAAACAAAAGGGGTTGGGGGAACAGGGACTACAATAGCGTAACAAAACTATGTACAATGGGGGGGGGCACAGGGAATCCAATAACTACATACACATTATTTACAATGGAGGGTGGGGAAAAAGGGAAGACAGTATCAAATATAGAAACCATGTACAAGGGAGGAGAGGAACAGGGAATACACAATCAAATATATAACCTATATACAAAAGGGGTGGTTGGGAATGGAAGGCTCCAAGGCACTGGATGTACTCAATCAATCAATCAAAATCAAAATCTATATTTATCCAGGTGAACATCGTTGAGCAAGCTCATTTACAAGATGGACCTGGTTAGCTCCGGGTCAAATGGTACAATGCATACAGAGATATATACAATAGAGCCAAAAAACACAAGTTAAAAACAATTAATGCAAGTAAGTATTCAATGTTACATCAGTCAAATCAGTTCAGAGTGCTTCTGTAATATTTAAGGAGGACATAAGATGAGGCTTAGTAGGAACTTCAGTAGGGAGAAGTGATCGGCCACTCGTGTAGGGAGCTGACGCAAGCACAGAATTTCAAAAGTAGTGTAATCACACAGTATTCCTAAATGTGACACTCTAAACAGAAGGGTAGGGGTCTTAACAGTCAAGAAGAAAAGTAATTATAGCTCTTTTTTGGCAAATTTTGGCATGGAAATTAGATTTATGCTTGGTTTACAATGGACACAGAAGCAGACAGCAGGAAGCCAACACCGAAGAGCACTCACGTTCCAATTGGATGGCTGCGAATGCCATGCTTTGCTAATGGAAAGTCTGAGCTTATGTTCTCAGGTGGCAGTAGAGGCAGCGCTATCCGCCCAGTGCCCGGGTTTCCCACAACTATGGGCAGGGAGTCCGTGGAGAGCACATCCTTGGCAGAGGATGGAAGAAGGGGTCGGTATTAAGTACTGGGCCACGGACAATGGAACATCTGAACCAGAGGGAGGACCAAAACAGCAGGACAACAGAATTGGGTATTCATTGATGTCTAAAGACTGGCCCAACCACAGAAATTCAGAAAGGAGTGTAATCAAACAGAGTCCCAACTCTTGACACTCTATACAGGAAAAAATAGAGGTCATAACTGTTAGGCAACAAGTAAGTACAGCTCTTTTTTTGTGCAAGTTTTAGACAGAAAATCAGACTTTAGCTTAGTATTGAGGGAGACATAGGAGCAGACTGCAGGAGCCAATCAGATGCCAGAGTAGAAAAGCGCTTGCATTCTGATTGGGTATCGGCAAAGCCGTACCTCTCTAGTAAGGAGTCTGGTCTAGGTGTCTCAGGCGGTGGCTATGGAAGCAACAACCACCCGGTATCCACATTTCTCCCGCCTGAGGGGCAGGGAGCCCCTGAAAGGCTAGTCTACGGCAGGGAAGAGAGTTAGGGGACAGAGGAAAGACATAGTAAGAGTGAAATGCAGCGGAAAGGGAATACGAAGATGAAATAGGGCAGTTAAATGGTACAGAGTAGGGGAATAAGAGCCACAGATTACGCAATATGTAAAAGACAGCAGGCTGAGTAAGGTGTAGAGGCCGCGAAAGCCATGAAGAGATAATAACCCTACAGGGATTTCTAGAGGGGGAAAAACATTTAAGGCATAAGACGCTCACAAAGTTAAGGTCACCAAAGGTTACAAGCGATCATAAATTCAACTATGCTCAGAGGGCAGCAGCCAGATGCTTCAGACTAAAATTAGGGTCTGGGATAGCAATTGCATGTTTCACACACAAACCAAGCATATAGAGATTTAAAGGCATTCATACTCCGGAGGCAGCTTAATTTCAATAATTTTTGTACTTTGTTCCACAATGTTGGCAACAGAAAACTAATGGCCGCTCTGCCATAGCTAGAGGAAGCCTTGGGGATACAAAATGTGATGTAGGATGCACTTCTTAGGGCATACGTTCCTGGCTCACTTAATGGGAGACAGTCTATTATATATTGTGGAAGCCGCTTCAAGAAGACTCTATAAGTCCAAATTACTGCATTTCTATTACGCCTAAACATAAGAGAGGACCACCCTTTGGCTTTGTATAAGGAACAATGATGGGTAGAAGTGGGGAGACCAGTAATAAACTGGATGGCCCTGTGGTAAAGTGTATCCAACTTTGCAAGCGAGGCTTTGGGACATTGACTATAAAGGAAATGTGCAATTGATCAGCGAAGAAAGGTAGTTTGGACAAGGTACACTTTTGCTTCTAGTAAAAAATGGTTAGTTCTAAAGAATAGCCCCAGCGCCTGTCTTAACCTTTACAAGGTCCTCAATGTGCTCAGTGAATGATAGATTATGGTCTAAATCCACACACCTAGTATTTAAACTTTGAGACAAACTCCAGTTTCCTAAGCATTGTGGTAATCTGAGGTAGTGCTCCAGAGCTGGCCGGATTCTGTCATGACGGCTATAGGGCGGACCAACATTGCTTTGTAGTATTTTAGCATTTAGAAGACTTTTTATGGAGGAGCTGGTTCTGGAGCTGGTTAAATTCTCCGGGAGGTCAGCACAACAACTTCAGGTGTCGAACTCTTACATATATACAACTTGCCATCAGCAAACAGGTATATTGGCCCTGTTAATACTCCCATCAATGTTATTAACATAGATAGTGAATAGTAAGGACTAAGTATGGATCCTGTGGTACTCCACCAGTAGAGGTTTGAGGGGATAGCTCACCCTCAGCCTTAATTTGTTGACACCGATCCCACAAGGTACCCAGTAGCAATGCAAAGAAACTGAGTCCAGGCCCACACCTTCAGAGAAGAGAAGCAGCTATGATCCACTGTATCAAAAGCCTTACTAAGGTCTAGAAATATAGCACAGACAAAGTTGTTCGGTCCAGTTCTTGGTACCAACTATTTATTACTGGCAAGGGGTTAATGTTGTGTTTAGTTCTAAAGCCAGATTGCATAGGGTTTAGTAGAAGGTTGGATTTGAGGTAGTCCTTAGTTGGTTGCTGGCAATCTTCCAGAAGTTTCAATAAAGTTGGGGAGGTGAGTTGGTCTTCATCATTGTTAAGGTCATCAGGATCCCCTAATTTAAACAAGGTGATGACATGAGCAGTTTTTCAGATCTGGGGAATAAGCCCTTGGGACAATGATAAGTTAAATAAGTGGATGATAGGAACAGCTAGGACATGATAGGCAGTTTTAAGGAATTAAGGATCCAAAGAATCAGCACCTGCACTTTTCTTAATATCCAATTAGAGCATGAGGTCTTCAATCTCTTTTAGAGAGATCTGGTGGAACAAGAAGCCAGGTACCAGGGCAGGAGAGTCTGAGCATGGGACACTTAATTTGGAGTGGACCAGGGATGCGGTGGATTGTCAAAAGCTAGACCAGCTGTGGCAAAATGATTGTTAAATGCATCTAGGATTTCCGGTTTAGCACTGATAGTAGTACTCCCAGTTGTAATCTTAGGTGGCATGGAATTACCAGGTATATATCCAGACATGTCCTTGATTGACCTCCAGAATTTGGAGGAGCACTTTGCTGCAGAATCCAATTCAGTAAGATAAAATGCTGCCTTAGCATCTCTGACCATTTTCGTACAAGCATTGTGTGAACTTCTGAATTGACACCTATCTGAGTCAAGCTTAGTCCGGACAGCTTTTTTCCACAACTTATCCCTACCAAGCAATGCAGCTTTCAGCTCGGCAGAGAATCCATGACGTTTTGTTTTTTACACAAATTTTTACCATAGGGGCATACATATTTAGGCCCCCAACAAGTATATCATGGAAAATATCATATGTCGAGTTATCTGTGTTAGCTAAGTAGAAGTCTTGCTAACGTGGCGAGTGTTCCAACTCATAGACATAGGCAGCCACATCAAAGTTACAACAGGACCTTTTTGTAAGAAATTTAGCTATAGGTTCTGTATGATGCAGTGATCGGATCGCAGCAATGAAGCAATGGTCACTGACATCAGCAAAGAAGGTTCCAGCATGTGAGACGAGATGAGGCTTATCGACTAAAATAATATCCAGCAGTGTGCTGTTGCTCATGTTTTTTTTTGTTTGGATGTGTGGGTTCGTAAATTAGTTGCACCAACCCATGGGAATCACAGAAAGTGTTTAAGGGTGAACCCGTTTTCAATAACCAGTCGAAATTAAGGTCCCCTAGAATGATAGTTTCAAGGTTCTCTTTCTTCATAATAGAGCCAAGATGTGTAAGAAGGAGTGTCCCAGCAGATCGGGGTCTGTAGCAACCAATCACTCTGAGGGCAAGTGAAGTACTGTAGATAAATCCATCTTCAGGGTCAAACACTCAAATTCGTTTTTGACAGAAGTAGAATCCAGGCAGGACGTTGTAAACCTTTCCTTAACGTACACCGCCACACCACCTCCCCTAGTAGGCCTGTCCGTTCCGAATAACTGGTAGGAAAGAATACTTATCTCCCTGTCCTGAGATGCTGGCCTAAGCCAAGATTAGGAGATTACCAGAACATCTGGCTGAGCGTGGCTGACCCAGGCCTGAATTATGGAGAACTTTTTTAGGAGGCTGCAGACATTAACATGCCAGAAACTCATGCCTTTAAGACTCAGGCGTCTGAATGCTCAGGATCAACCAGTGGGTCAGAAGGTCATGCAGGCAGCCTCTCATCCATTATCAGAGCTACACACTTCGTCTCCAAGATAAGGACTGCCAGCTGCTCAAATACTGTATGCTGCTGACTCACCAGGCGGCGCAGCAGGTCGTCCCAGCCCTCTCCTTCCTTAGGCCTCGTGGCCCACAGCGACCTCCTCCAGGGACCTAGGGGCAGAGATATGAGCATGTAAGGATAATGTCACGACAACACTGAGCAATAATAGCCCCCGGGATGTGTGCCCGGGGCAGGACAGCATGTACCAACAATCATAGCCCAGTAAAGAGCAATGCACACAGCACGCATGGCAGCGACTGTACCTGTCAGCAGCAGTGGAGAACCCAATGTCAAACATGCAAATACAAGGCAGACAGAATGCCTGTCAGCCACCAGAAAGCAGCAGCAAGTATGTGACTTAATCAAATGCATGTCTAAAGGACAGACTGCCACAGGACAATAACACAGCCCCTCCATGTGTACAACACACCCCACATGAGTCACGGCAGACCACCGTAGCTGTGGGTATGTTAGGACATGCTGCCCAATGTCACAATGTTCAAGGTTGTAGGCCACTGCAAACCCCATGATACACAACACAACCAATGCACAGAGAAGAACACCCATGCCCACAATGCCACCTCATGCACCATGCAGCACAAACCAGTGCCCCCACCACAGTACCATGATATGTGTCCAGTATGTTGCTATGCACCAGTACAGAACCCCTGAAACAGCAGCATAGCACAACAGCAAACTCCGACACATGGTGTGACACCAGCCACACACAGTGTGCAGCAATGACACAGCACAGCACCTCAACAGGTCTGCATGCTGACCTGAAGAATGCAAGCATGTGAGGTACAGCTGGCGCACCACTGGTGAGGACTCTGTGTGAATCAACGGTCCACACCGACCATGTCCAGGGTATGTGCAGAGCATATAGCCACTGCATACTGTGAACATTGACACTTGCCCATATTCACACCCCAATCCTGTACTGTACACAGTGCACACATGTGCACAGAACAGGGATGTCACACATGCATGCATGGCAATGGCATGCATGAACCCCAGTACAGCCATCATGCATGGCCGTCAACAAAATGGATACAGTATGCACTGTACACAAAGTGACATGGCGTGTGCCCCAACAACCCCTCATGCATGGCCCAAAGAGTCACAACACCAATGACTTGACTGCTGCAACAAGCTGTACATATGTCCACCACAGGCACATGTGCATATCCAAACACCACATGACCACACTCACCCTATGTAGGTAACACACAGATATGCCCATGAAAGCCAGTAAGGGCTACCAACCACAGCACTGGTAATGCATGTGTCCAACAAGTGAGACTATACAAGACAAACCTACAATGACAGGTACCAAAGCATGCACAGTAAACAGTTCTGCCATTGCATGAGATGGCCAACAGGGTATGAGCACAACAGTGCCTACACAGCACAAGGTAGCTGTCCAATGGCAATGCCATGGGGCAGCACAGCATGTGCACGCAGCAGCGTAATGAGCATGCAAGTGGACAGCAGCAGGACACCATACCACAGGACTACAGAGTACAATCCTTGACACTCATCAGTGACACCGCACGACAGTACATGTGGCCACATGTGCATGCCAGTCTGCAGTGCAATGCAGGCACATATGACAGAGGGATGTCAGACACTACCAGCTGAAATGCCACTCCTGGGTCCTGTCTGCACATGTGCAGCAACACGGGCATACTGCTGTCTCTGTGGGAATGGCAGACACCAGACACCATAGTGACATGAGAGTCTGGACATGTGATGGGTGCTAGATGCCAACAGCACCCAAGCACCCCAGTACACTGCCATGGATCTGTGCATGCACGGCACATGCCAATGTACAGCAGTCCTCCCTCCCCATAACAGTGTTGCAACAGCAAGCACCACATTGCATCAACTATACAGCAAGCACATCCGGAATCAGCATACTCAAGTGCAATCTCACACTGCCCTTCATTGGCATCTCCTCCCTGGTCCACCTTGGCATTGCTTCGGCCACTGCCCTGGCTCCTCCTGCTGCTGCTGTGGCTGTCCCTCCTGCACTCCAGGCAGTCTGTGGGTATAATGTAGAACAACACCATGAGGCACAACATAGATACTGGAATGCACAGACCACACCCAACACAATTATGTCACTGCCCCCCCAATACAACAGTCACATAGCACACATGCAGGATATGTGCCCACTGCAATAGTATGTCACACATGGCTATGTCAGTCACACGCCACTGTTCCATGTGCATCAGGCAAAGTGCATTGTACGCATGTGTACTAACAAGGACACAATGCAGCCTAACACACACACCAGACTGGCAGCCATGCTGCGTACACATCCCTGCCCCCTCGTATCACTGCTGTAACTTGTCCAGCACTGTACACACATCACACATGTGCATAAGGCCGCGCACACACACACATTGTACTGTGACTGTAGCTGACCCTTCCCTGGCAGACACTCACCTGGCGCTGGCACCGTGCCATCCCAGACCATGTCCCAGTATCTCTGTAGCCGATCCCTCTCCCACCTCTGCAGGTCAATGTACCGATGCCGGCACTGCTCACCATTACAGGATATGCCCATACAGTGTTTGAAGTGCCTTGCTATGGAGGCCCACACCTACCTCCTAGGCCTGTCCTCCTCCTGGAGAGCCCCAAAGAGCTGGTGCTCCCTCTCCAGCACCAGCTGGACCATACTGGCCAGCTCTGCCTCCCCCCACCTGTGATCCCTCTGGAACATAGCCTTTTGGTGTGCACCAGCTGGCATACTTTGAAAAACAGGCAGAGTAGCTTTATAAAGCAACTCCCTCACAGTTTTTAATCCTTGCCACACAGCTAGGCCAAATGTGTCACAAAGGGTTGCGTTAGTGCCACGCAGAATGTGATTGTGCTCACACAAAGATCACTAGTGCCGCACTAGCACCCCCTCACCTCAGTGTGCATGCATGACCCAGGTGAGACCCTGGCATGACCTCAGTGGTGCTGTAGCACCATGCTGGGTGTACATGTGACCAACTAGCACTGCACTAGGTCTGGTGTTGAGTACATGCATGCGTGACCCCACTGTGACCCCCAGCACTATGTTATCAACATGCATGCCCAGTGCGTGTTGCACAGATATAAAATAATGTGGCGCTAAACCACTCCAGCATGGTTCTATGCATTTGTCTGGCATTCATTTGTTTGCCTGGTGCTAAAACCTGCAATATTCAAAACCAGCATGCAGATCAGCTCCATTACACATTCAAGGAGCAAACACACACATTAGCATCTCATTATAGATTGCCCTGCATACATTAACCTGTGAATTGCCCACCTGGGCTATTTCAGGCCTGTCAGTGCTCCACCCCTGTAGCTGACAGGTACTGCAGGTGTGGGAGATTCTGTCAAGCCTGAAGGATGAGCCAGGAACATGATAATGCTGCTGCTGGTGAGTAACACTCAGGTTGCATGCTTCAGTACTGTTTATCCACACACTGTACACAATACCTGCTGCATATGTGTACTTACAGACTACTGTAATGCTGAAATGCTCATCCATGGACTGTATACACACTGCACTGGATGGCCACATGCTGTAGCACTGCAGGAGTGCCCACACTGTCACTGTGTTACAGTGTACACAACCAGAGGCCAAGAGTTCTAGTGTGTGTGTGTGTGTGTGTGTGTGTGTGTGTGTGTGTGAGAGTCTGAGGGGCAATGGTGTGTGTCACACAGAGGCCTGCATAACAGTAATAGCACTGATGTTGTATGCTATGTACACTCACCACACACATGCAGTGACACACCTCGGCTGGGGGGCAGTATTACTGATGGGACTGCATATGGCATACAGGACCATCACACTCACCACTGGTGGGGAGGAATGTGCACTGACATGTGCATTACAGAGCTGGTTGTTACCTGCAGTATCAACCCTTTGTGGAGTCCCACTAATAGTCCATGAATGTGCTTTTGTGGGCATTGCACATTGGCCTACATAGGTGTACCGTTGAGGTATGGCATGCTGCTGTTGCTCTCTGCATGCATGTGACATGCACATGGGCTTGTGACCACACAATCATATGAGCATTGGTGGATAGATGCACAATATATCAGTATAGACCAGTTGCTGCTGATGTGGTGTTTGTTCTGGACCAAGCTGTTCCGTGGTCTGCCACAGTGCTGGTAGCAGGGTGACATCACATCAGGGCCATTAGGACAGAAAGAATGGAGACACAGAACCATGAGATGCAGTCGTACTGGTGTGACCAGTACAAGCTGCACAGCCATCCTCAGAGGTACAGGCATGGAGTGGGTGGCCTGTGTATTCCATGACATGTCGCCATGTCTTTGCACACATACATGTGGGGGGAATTTCACAGCAACATGGGCCTATGCACTGCAGTATGCAGGACACCACTGTGCACCTCTGGCAAGCAGACAGTGGCTGGTCAGGTGCAGAACACAGTATTCTATGGCCCAGTTACATGTGGTGGATGACTACTGTGCCTGGCAGTTGTATGTTTTGGTCCTGATGGTCACCAGTGTGTGGCACAGCAGGAATGCTGTGCATTGTCACAGCATAGATGTGCAGGTGTGTATGTGGCAAGCTGTACACTGAGAAGGATTGCACGACACACACGGCATGTGTGGCTCGCTTGTGGCCAGCAGCATACTAGTGACGCAATCCTCATGTACACAGCAGTGTGTGCATGGGCAATGTGCTATGCACACAACCCACATGGGTACTGTGTTACCTGTGTATGCACTATGGCCCCATGCATCACTGCACAGTCACAATGCATTCTGTGCATCATCCTATAAGGATGACATTAGGACTGAACACACAGGTATGCAATGCATGTGTACCTGTGCCACACACATTCACAGCCATGGATTGCAGGGGAGTGTATTTGTGGCCATGAACAGTGCATGGGTAACATTGTGTGATGCCACAGACACATGGCACAGGTACACTACCACTGTCATAGCCTGTCCCATCTGCATTGTCATGTTCTACATTGTGTCACACACACACACATGCACACAAATGTACACAAGCACACTGTTGCTGTCAGTAACTCACCACAACATTACCTTATGTCCCATGCAGGTGAGAGTGATCACATGCATGGCTGCGTGCTCACAAATTTTCCATGGAGGAGAAGAGGGCCCTGGCAGAAGGGTACAAAAAATGTGAACAACAGATGTGCAGCTACAGAAACACAGATGCCACAATCCACCAGCCATGGCAGAAATAACTGCTGAGGTGAATGCAGTCGGTGGTCATGGCCGTTCAATGGATGCTGACTGGAAGAGGTGGTGTGACATGCAATGACATGCCAAGGAGGATGAGGCATGGTGGCTGATGGAGATGAATCAGACAGGAGGACCAATGCCTGCAGACTTGTGTGTCAGCAACCCAGTAATGGCATTTGTTGCCTCCAGCCTCAGGCCTGTGTCCATGGAGGGTATAGCAGGTGGTGTTTGCAAGACACCACTACAACTCCACCAGGCATGTGAGTACTTTACAGGGCTGAATCATCTCATGCATGTCACACACTGGGGCATGTGGGCACACACATCCACTGTGGTGGCTTCTGTGTGAACTGTTTGCTTCACACATGGGTGCATGTGGTTGAACTCAATGCTGTATGGGTGTCTGTACAGCTATGTTATGTGTATTGGAGTATGCCACATGAGGCTGCTGTGCTGTGCCACTGTGTCACAGTTGGGCAGCCAACGTGTGCAATTGCATGTGTCCCACGTACTGCAAGTGTGTGGCGACAAAGACATGTATATTGCATGTGACAGTCACACACCAGTCTCCCTGTCAGCTGTGTCTTGCAAACACTGCATTGGTGATAAGTACCACATTGGGGGGGGCAGGGGGTGGTGGTGGACACCAACACTGTGTGTGTGGCATGTTCTGGCTGTGGGTGTGTGTGTGTACACTGGTTATGGTGTTCTGTGCGCATGAGGCACAGGGTTAGGGCATACAGTTGTGCATGTGCAGCACATTATGGTGTTGCATGATTGGGCAGTGGCTTTTGTTGACTGTGTATTGTATGTGTCACTCACACATCTCCTATCCCTCAACAACCCAGGGTGATGGCATCACACTGGTACAAGAGCAGGGTCCTGCCGAGGTGGAGCCAGAGTACAGCAGGCCTTTGACATTAGGGCTTCAGCATGTGAGGGCACAGCCACCAACCACAATACCGCCATGGATAGTGGACTTGCTGCAGTTGTGGCCTATGGCAATGATGAGGATGATAATGATGACAAGGAGGTGGACATGGTTGTTACTTTTATTCCCTCATTGGACTATCTGGTTGAACTGGAGATGAGGCTTGTTCCACCTTACCTCACGTATGACGAACAGCATGGTGGTGCCGTACCTGCCATCAGTGTTCAGGGGGTAACCACTGCTGGGCACCTGGCTGCCTGTGGCAGGACTATCATTTTGCCAGCGGAACACCCATCATCAACATTTGCCCCTGTCCCACAGACTACCACAGCCACCTCTGCTCCCTGTGGCACTGCACACACTGTGCAGCTGCCTGCCACTGTTGCCCATGAACACCTGCAACAGCCCAGGGTGCAGATCCACCCGGGTGACCAACTCGCACCCCTGAACATGCAGCAGAGGCCTGAGGGGGGCATGCCATAGGATGCAGCAGCCAGGTGTCCAGACATCCACCCAGTGCTGCGGAGACACAACAGCAACCACCACCACCACCACAGATACATGCTGATGAGCAGTGTGATGTTCTGCAACAGGAGCAAGATGGACAGGGCCTGTGTCCACTCCTCCAGGATGCACTTCAGACCCAGACAGCAGCACAACAGGACCTGAACACCTTCTTGCGGGAGATGAGGCAGGAGCTGTCCCTCTTCCTGGAGGCTGTATTGACTGGGTGGGTGCAGGCAGAGCAGTGGGCAGAGGACTGCCTCACAAGGGTCCTGAATACTGTGAGGGATTGCTTCATTGACCTCACTGCAGCCATGAGGGAGCACATGGCTACAGTGAGGGCTGCATACAGCTTGGGGCAGTGGCACAGTGCAGCAGCATGGTGTCAGTGTGCTCCCAATGGGCCCCGTAGGAGTTCCAGTGCTCAGTCAGCCAGGTCTGTGTCCACTGGTACTGGTGCATCATGGCCTTCTACTTATGTGTCATGGTGCAGAGGTGGCCAGTCTTCTGTATCGGCAACTGACAGGCCACGCCATGGTCATGGCCACCCAAGGTCTGTCGCTATGCCCCAGTCATCCCCAATGGGTTTCTACATGCTGGATAAACCCCCATCAGAGGGGCACAGGAAGGGGTCCCGTAGGCTCTGTGGTGGCCAGTGTCGGTAATGCATGTCCACATGGAGACATACTGATCCACACATGCACATGTACACCCTGCACCCACACACACCACACAGCCCCACACAGTGCTGTGCTCAAAGTTCATTCACACACGCACACCTTTTACACACACACACACTAACTATCCCTTGCTCACATTCACACACTACCATATTTTATTCTTCTCACTTTTGCACTGCTCTGTGTGTTGCACTGTTTAAAATGTATTAAAATCACTGTTACTCACAAATTTGTTGTCTGTGTTTGTGTCACTCACCTGCCCATCCATGCCAGTGTGGTGATGATATTGTTGCGGTGCTCCTGGGACATACGGGCCATTTGAGAATCTCTCCTCTCAAATTGCTCTACTATCCCTGGACCTCTGGCTCTGGGTCACTATCAGGCTGTACCTCAGCTTCAGGTGCACATATACCATGGTTTAGCGCCATGTTGTGTAACATACAACACACTACTGTAGGAATATATGGCATACCTTGTGAGGGCTATATTGTAGGGCATTGCCAGACCGGTCAAGGCAGTGGAACTGTATCTTAAGCATGCCAAAGACCCTCTCTATCCCATTCGTTGTGGTGGCATGTGCCTCATTGTTCCTCTCCTCAGCCCCTGTTGTTGGCCACAGGAGTGGTGTTAGTAGCCAGGGGATAGGCACTGTCCCCTGTGAACACATGTACATGTGTTAGCCAATGTTTACTGTGTCACTCTCATAGCCTGTTGGCTGCTCTTTAGGTTGGCTCATCCTGCCTCTCAGTCCCCCCCCCTTGTCTACTCTTCCTGTCACTATTACACCATTGTTGTGGTTGCCTTGTGCATGCTGATGATACTCACCGACAAGGTGCCCACTGGTAATCCTGCCATCCTCAGAGGCCTGACACAGCCTGGACTGATGCCAGATGAAGGCATCGTGGGCACTGCTGTGGTACTGTGAATTGACATTGGTGATGCGCCCCACTGCATTGCACACCACCTGGCAATTAATGGAATGGTATCCCTTTTGGTTTATGTACACATCCCTTCCCTTGACAGTTAGTGCACAGATGGCAATGTGGGCACAGTCAATTGCACTAAGTACAGCTGGATGGGGTGCAACCCAGTAGAATTGCTACATGGTTTCTCTGCACTCCTGTGCTGTGCTGGAGAATACTATGAATTCAGCAGCATGTGGCAGGAAAGCATTGAGGAACTGGGTCAGGAGGTGTGAGGTGGCTGACTGCAGCACTCTGATGGTATCCCCCACCGGTCTCTGGAATGTACTGGTGGCTAGAAAGTACACTGCAGGAGAAGCAAATTTTTCAGGATTTAGCCCTCTCTCCAGAGGTGTTTCTCTTTACTAACCCAGAGAAATACTTGAAACATGCAGCAATGGCTCCAATTGATAAATCAGCTATGGTCTGGTGGTCACTTATTACCCCTAGTCAAAGAAGAGATCAAGGGAAGACCCAAGAGCAACCGCTATTGGGTAATCCTAATTTTTTAATAGGGGGTAAGATCCTTACTAGCTGTTGGGCAGCTCAGCTCCGGGGTCTCCAACTTAGGGATGTAGTGCAGGACAACAAGGTGACCATCCTGAGTAAATGTGATACAATGTACTTTTTAAAAGATTACAGCTTACTAAAATGTTGGAGGGGATTTGCAGAGGATTGGGAAGACCACAGGAATATTCTTTCACATGGGACAATCTTAAGGAGGTGGATACTACTTCTCATCCTTTGTCTAAAGCTTACAAAGTGCTTCTGGAATATGTTAGCCCGACCTCTACTATAAAGATCCCTTACTGGGATAGAACATTGGCCTCCCAGAGAATTAACTGGGATAACATTTGGAGGACTTACAAATATATATCTGTACCCAAGTACAGGATTGTGCAATTTTTTATTATTTCTAATTTGTACTTTACCCCTGTGAAACTATGTGATAGACACCTTGGACAGACAGACCTGTGTTTTAGATGTCGAGTGGATTCTGTGGATATCTTGCATGTGCTGTGGGAATGCAGCAAGATAGCGCCTCTATGGGCTGAAATTAAACAGCAAATGGACCCTCTATTGGATTACTCAGCATTTATATTGCCAGAAATATGCATTTTAGGTGATATGTCACAGGTATCAGGGATTACACCTAAATACCATTTTTCTTTGATTGCTGCGATAGTTAAATCTACTATATTGAAACATTGGAAAGATGATTATATTTATACCTATAAGCATTGGGTGAGGGACCTGATTTGTGCCCTGGGGAGAATAAAGAGGTATTTGCTTATGGAGGGAAGGAAAGGGAAGTATAAAAAAGATAGTCAGCACTGGAGGCAATTTACTCTCAAAAGGTTTAAATATTTAATCACAGGCCTGTCTGTCAGATTGTGATTAGTGTAAGATTATTCTTCTCAAGACGTGTATAGTTTTGATTTATATTCTTCTGTTTTAAAGGGATTCATTTTGTTATTCACACTTGTCTTTGGGTTGGGTTGATGATGGTAAAAAGGTAACATAATATATGATGGGTCTGCTTTAGGACTAGGGTGGGATGGACTCTCTCTTTTTCCAGGAGACATGGCAAGGGGCTACCTGCTGGTTGCAAAGTTGTCCAGGTAGGGCCCAGTTGTTTCATCACTACTGGGACGTATTGCATTGGTTACAGGTTTTTTTTTCCTTATCTTCTTTTTCCAGGATTCAGACTAGTTGGTAAAAGGGTTTCTCTAACTGTAAGGTTACAAGAATTGGTTATTAATACAGGGGTTTGCCCCATCTGCTGTGTATGTACATAGTTGGGGTTGTACATAGTTTCACAATCAGTTGTTGGACTGTGACTCCTGGCTGTGTTCGGGATACTTGTTTTGTATGTCTGATAATATACAAAGAAAAGTTAATAAAGATTTATTCAAAAAAAAAAGAAAGTACATTGCAGCAGTCACCTTCTCCTCTATTGACATGGCATGACTGCGTCTGGTGTTCGACTGCAGCTGCACATGCATGAGTTCACACAGCTGCTTCTACATGACTCTGTCATCCTGTACCAACACACAAGATGTTCATCTGTAAAGGTCTCGAAGGAGACCCTTTGTCGGTACATCCTATGTGCAGCATATCTCCTCCTTGGCCTACGGTGTTGGCCATAGTGGACTTGGTCCCTTTCCTCCTCCTGAATAACAGCCTCCATCAGGTAGAGTAGCACAGTGTTGTTTACAATGGGATTTTGTCTCCTGTAGTGTCACCAGCCCCTCTCTGTGCTTTGCCATGGATTAAGACATGCTTTTTATAGGCAGTAACTAGCGCCACACTATGGATTGTGCTACTGGGTCTTGCATGGCGCTAAACATTTGAATATTGCATAGCACCTTTATGCATGTCCCCACCCCACTCTTAACCACCTGCATGCATTATATTTTTGTGCTGGCACTAACCGTTTGTACCCGTGCTATTTTGCCCTTTGAATATGGGGATCCGGCACTAATCCAGTGCAAACCCAGTGCAAAGCTTTGAATATAGGGCCCCCTGGATACTAAATTGCTCTGGAGTGAAAGCTGCAAGCTGTATGTACAATACACAGATAATCCACCAGGACTCAATGAAATGTTTTCAATATAGCCATTTCTGAGATGAATACTATTTGGATACTATTTATCATATGTGATCAATTGGATCTATAGGGAAGACTGAAACTATACCTGATCAGAAGGAAAAATGAACAAAGGCAAGTTCCATCAAAGAAATACAATGAACAGAAATTTATCCTGAGGGGAATCTTCATATCAACTTGGATGTTACTGGATTTGAAATCAGGGTTTCCTTTCAACTTTGTCCAAATAGGCATTTCTTCAAAGTCTCATAGAACAAACCAAAGGCTTTCTATCATTCTTCCAAAGACTGATTCTGAGCTCAATTTTAAACATTACAAAGGAATATTTGAACTTCAGTAACATGGTTTCTGTATATTGGTAACTTATTTATTGTGTATTGTGTTGTTTGTAGCATACTGGTGTACAATTAATATAATACACAGATGTGGTTATTATTATTAGTTTAATCTCTGCCAGGATAGTTACTGTAGGTGTTAGCAGTACCTTATAGAACCACTTAGGTTGCAATTTTTATAATAGGTATTTTTAACACTTTTCTTCTCTTTTTTGTACAGCTTCAATAGCTTGGGTCACTATCAATACTAGAAGTGGGAGATTAAATGGAACCAAGGTATTAGGGGAAAATGGTAAAATAAAAAAGCAAAACACAAACAAATGACTGTGTATTTTCAGGGGAACATAACATACTAGTATCTACTCCTGCTGATTTCAGAAAAGAACAAAGGGCTCAAGGCCCTCCTATATAGATACCTGTAAATAAAACCCAGTTTGTAAAATTACATGAGGAGATCAATATTTTACAAAGGACTACTTTATTCTCCCAAGCTGCAAGTAATAACACTACTCTCATCCTAAAGAGAAATGATACAAAAATGCCCTTGCCTTTGAAAGAGCTTTAGCAGAATAATGTGAGTGACAGTTTGACACCTTTAAAGGGGAATATATGAATAAATAAAATAAATAAATAGAAAGAGCTCTATTAGAAACCATTGAGCCAGTTGCAGGTTCATTATACCAGTGTCCTACAAACCTATCCAAATATACTTTAAAGGCTCTTGCCCCTCTAATTATATCTAGTATACAGTAGTTCTTTTGGAAGGTCTGATATAAATCAAAACAGATGTGGATATCTTTATGAGAGATATGAATAATAGAATGAATGAGATTTACCTGATAGTTACACAGCTTGAAAAAAAAGTAAAGAAGTGAATAAAGTGTCATTGTCAACAATAATAATACAAGACACCCTGAAAAAAAATGATAATAACAATCAGAGGAAAAGAAAAAAAAGAATAAAATGTGGGAAAAAACATGGTAATCAACAATAATGAGATCAGATCTGGACACATTTCAGTGGAAATGGAACACAGTGCTAGAAACTGTGGAAAAACTAAAACAGGAAGTAAAACACAACATACTCTGGTCAGAGCCAATATGGCTATGAAGAGCTTTTAGGAGTGGCAAGAGCAGTGAACAGAATATGCTGTGCTCTCACTGCACAGGAGTCAGCTGTAATACTGCAATGATTACAGTACTACACATGCGTGATACTCGTACTTGTGCAATTTGCCCCGGAATCAGCCTTGCACAACATGGCAGTGCTGACATGACTACATGTAACAACCCAGTTCCCTCAGATTACTAGAATCACATTAGTACTAGTCTTAGGCAGGTAGGAAAAGGCAGCTCTTGGGGAGGTCATTAGGGGCTTTCTACATGATGACATCATTGTTTACTCAGCTAGCCTGAGAGAAGGATGATTATGTTATTTAGAACTCTCACAGCAGCATAACCATTTTAGAGTCAGATGCTCTTGGGGAGTTTAGAATGTTCATCAGTAAGTTCAAGTGTGACAGTTAGACTGGCATGAGGTCTGCCATTGGGGCTTTGTCAAAGGAAACCCTGGTATTTCTCATCCTAACTTGGTAAAATCTTCAGTTTGATTGCAGGACTCTTTAGTTTTACTCCAGGAGGAGTGAAAGGGAATGCAGTTCTTGTGGATCCAAGGGGCACTCCTCTGAGGTTCCTGAAGTTCACAGCTACCTTAATGAAGAACAATAAGTAGAATCTGACAACTACCAGAGAAAGAAAGGTGCCTTTTGTTCTTTCCATGACTGGAAGATAACAATGCCACAGAGGGAAGGTTGTTTTATTAAAGCTCCAAAAGAAAGAATGGAAGCGAGTACATCTTTCTAAACTGAACTTGAATAACTCGTTTATGCTTTAAAGGAACAACCAGGAACAAAGGGATTTTTGTGTCCCTTAGTGGCTGGATGAGTGAGCTGGCAAAGGATTAAAGCTCATGTCAGCTGTTGGTCAGTAGCAGAACCTAATATCTGTGGACTGTGATTTATGAACACTAATTGCTGTGCTGCACTATTGTTGATTTTCAAGAAAGAATATAAATATACAAGGTTGTGCTTATTTCTAGAGAACAAGCATTAGTTCCACTGCTGTTGTCCCTTTGGGATCTCTTTGTATTAATAATTGTGCACATTATTGCCTACTCCCTATTTTTATTATATTATTTTTTAATTAGTGGTGTTCCTATTTATGCAACTTTCAAAGTTAATGTACTGTATAGAGGGAGTTGCCATATTACAAGCTTGTTAGCTTTTAGGACTTTAGTTTGAATGGAATTTTACTAAAGTGCTTAGATGTTTATTTAAGTGCTTATTTTCTATTGGGTTCCTAGGACTTTTAAGTGTATTGCGTATTGTGATCTTGATAGTTATCGACACTGCTGTTACTTATAATAATAGATGCCTTAGGATGCCCTAGGATTGTTCTTTTTTAAGAAACAAGAATTTACAAAGAAAAGATCACATATTAACTTAATTTATTTTATTGCTGCTACAGATGTGGGAATAGAATAATAATATTTTTTCCTGATTAAACTGCTTTAACAATTGCTTGGCAATAAAATTAAGTGCCCGTGCATAAGCAACAATTAATTACAGATTGTTTTAGTTAACTGATGTATAGTTTTTAAGCAATTGCTCTATTAACTCATTAAGATGCTTAATTTAAGTAAGTGGATTATCCAGGTCATTCAGGTTATTTAAATAATGAACACCAGAAGTGGTAAAATAGTTCTACCTAGCCTAAAAAGGTCTAATGGGAGCATCTTTAAGGATGAACTTCAAATCACTACTTCAACACCTGTACTAATAAAAAAACAGCATTATATGCTAAAGTAGTAAAAAAATTCTCACCACCTAGATTAAAAACAAAGGTGTGTGATATGGAAATTAAACATAATCTGGAAGGAGAAATAAGAAGAACTAAAGAAGATATGGTGGTTAAAAATGCTGAAAGTGAACATCCCCCAAAGAGGAAGGGGCAAAGGGGGGATGAAAAAGTCTAAAGGCCCAAATGATACCAACCAAAAAGGTATCTTGCAAAAGGATATCACAGACTTTTTTCTTATTAAAGATGCCCCCATGAATAGAAACATAGAAACATAGAATTTGACGGCAGATAAGGACCGCTTGGCCCACCCAGTCTGCCCATTTCCCTACCTACTGGATAAGCTGCAGATCCTAGTTAACCAGCAGCCTACTTGTTCCTACCCCCACCCCCCAGAATTGCCTTATGACTATCCCATGCATGCTTGAATTCCACCACTGATTTTGACTCCACAACCTCCTCCGGAAGGCCGTTCCATGCATCTATAACCCTCTCTGTGAAAAAATACTTCCTTAAATTACCTCTGAGCCGCCCCCCCATCTTCAAATTGTGCCCTCTTGTTCTTGCACACCTCTTTTTTTGAAAGATGCTACCCTCTTGGACTTTGTTGATTCCCTTGAGGTACTTGAAAGTTTCTATCATGTCCCCCCTCTCCCTCATTTCCTCCGGGCTATACATATTAAGCTCCTTAAGTTTCTCTTCATATGTCTTCCGGTGCAGACCCTGCACCATTTTAGTTGCCCTCCTCTGTACAGCTTCCATCCTGTCTATGTCTTTGCGGAGATTGGGTCTCCAGAACTGCACACAGTACTCCAGATGGGGTCTCACCAGCTGTCTGTACAGAGGGATAATAACTTCCTGTTTTCTACTGGTGATGCCTCTCCCTATGCATCCCAGTAAACCCCCAGCCCTCCTTGCTGCCCTCTCACATTGCTTGCCCACCTTTAGGTCTTCTGATATGACTACCCCCAGGTCCCTTTCCATTTTTGTTGTTGTTAGTATCTCACCCCCCATTGTGTACTCTTCCCCTGGGTTTTTGTTTCCCAGGTGCATTACCTTGCACTTCTTAGCATTGAATCTAAGCTGCCATACATTTGACCATTCCTCTAACCTTGCCAGTCCCTTCTCATCCTTTCCACCCCACCCTGTGCATCAACTCTGTTGCAGATCTTAGTGTCATCTGCAAAGAGACATACTTTTCCTTCCAGTCCTTCTGCAATGTCACTTATAAAGACATTGAAGAGGACCGGTCCTAATACTGAACCTGCGGTACCCACCAGTAACCCTCCTTTCTTCTGAGTGACCCATTTACTATTACTCTCTGTCCTATTCTCCAGCCAATCCTTTACCCAGGCTGTCATCTTGGACCCACTCCCAGGCTGGCTAACTTGTATATTAATCTTTTGTGTGGGACTGTGTCAAATGCCTTGCTAAAGTCTAGGTAGGCCATGTCCACAGCCCTCCCTGATCTACTACTTTGGTCACCCAGTCAAAGAAATTCTATCAGATTCGTCTGGCATGACCTTCCTCGGTGAATCCATGCTGCCTAGGGTCCTGTGCCCCTCTGGCCTCTAGATACTCGACAATTCTTTCCTTCAGAAGTGATTCCATCATTTTCCCTGTCACTGAGGTTAAACTAACAGGTCTGTAGTTTCCTGCTTCTGCCTTGCTCCCACTTTTGTGAAGGGAATCACATCTGCCCTCCTCCAGTCCCTCGGGTACCACCCCATCCTCCCATGATTTGTTAAAAGGGTAGTCAGTGGTGTCACCAGTTCTACCCTTAGTTCTTTAGAATTCTGGGATGAACCCATCAGGCCCCATTGCTTTGTCCACCTTCAGTTTTAAGAGATCTTTCAGAATCCTTTCTTCTGTAAATGGGCTGGTATCAACTTCTGTATCCAGAGTGTTACTACTGTCTGTTTTATGTACCTTCCCTCTTATTTGTAAATACTGAGCAAAAATATTTGTTTAGTATCTCTGCCTTTTTCACAGTCTTCCTCTGCCCACCCTCCCTCCCCTTTATTAAGCCTCACTATCCCTCCCTTGGTCTTCCTTTGCTCCTGATGTACCTATAAAGGTTTTATCCCCTTCTTAACTGAGTTGGCTATCTTTCCTCAGTTTGGGCCTTTGCTGTTCTGACTGCCTTCCCAACCTCCTTTGCTTTAACTGATACAGTTCTCATCCTGCTCCTTCTGTGATTCCTTGTACTTCCTGAATGCTTTCTTTCTCTGAACCTTCACTGCCACTTCCTTTGAGAACCATAGTGGTTTCTTACATTGTCTTGTTTTGTTTATTTGCTTCACACAAAGGCTCATTACCTCTGTGATGGCAGTTTTTATTATTCCCCATTGTTCTTCCACCCCTCCTTCCTGCCCATTTGCTAGTGCATTCCTTAGGCTCTCACCCATTTTGGCAAAGTCAGCCCTCCTAAAGTCCAGTACTTTTGTCTTTGTATGGCTTGACTCTATTGCTGTGTTTATTGTGAACCATACTGTTCGATGGTCGCTAGTTCCCAGATGGCTACCCACTTCTACATCTGTGATCCTCTCTCCATCTCCATTTGAGAGAATCAAGTCTAATATTGCTCCCTCTTGAGTGGGCTCCAGTACTAGTTGTCTAAGGCATACCCCCTGTAGGGCATCTAGAATAACTGCACTCTTCGAAGTGGCAGCTGCTACTGCGCTCCAGTTAACATCTGGCATATTCAGATCACCCATCAGCAATATCTCCCCTTTTTCTGCCATTCTAAATATACTTTCTATCATTTCCTTGTCCATTTCCTCCCCCTGAGAAGGGGGTCTGTATACAACCCCTGTGTGGATTGTGGTGCCATTGCCTGTCTCCAAATTTACCCACAGTGCTTCATCTCCTCCCTGTTTACCCTTTTGTTCTGTTGCTTTTATTCCTTCCCTTATGTAAAGAACTACTCCTCCTCCTCTTTTACCCTCCCTGTCCCTCCTGTAGATAGTGTATCCTGGTATGTTTATGTCCCAGTCATGGTTTTGTGTGTACCATGTTTCTGTGACTGCCACGATATCCAGATGTTCCTCCTCCATCAAGGCCACTAATTCAGGAAACTTGTTACCTAGACTATGGGCATTGGTACTCATTGCTCTCCATTTTTTGATGGCTTTACCTTCTGTTGCAGCATCCCCCACTGACTGTTCTACCTCAGTCTTTTTCTCATTTAGTACCCTGTTTTGTATGGAGAGGCTGGGATTTTCCTGTTACTTGTCAGTGCCTCCCCCTTTGACTAGTTTAAAAGCTTGCCAATGAAGCATTTAAACCGATTGCTCAAAAGACTTGTTCCCTTCCTGGACAGATGCAGACCATCCTGCCAGGATGTTCCCATGAAGGAAGTAGAGACAACTGAAACATTGGAAAGGGCTGAAATAAGGACATTAAAGAAATCAAAGCCTTGCTTGAACAAGACTCTGGATAATAGTAGGGCCTATTCACCTGACATAATCCTTGAAACTAAATTAGAACTATTTAGCCCTTTGGAAATCTTGAATAATCTTTCTAACTTGCTTCCTAATGAACATTGCATGGAAGATTTGTCTATTTTAGCAGGTTCTTCTAATACAGTGTTCCAAAAATTGGATAATGAGGTTGAACAAATTGAACTTGAAGCCGATTATTTTTTGGCTCAATGTCTTAGTACTTCATCCAAGTACACAATAAAAGCCCTTGCACATCCAGTGATGGCCAACATAGTATTGGGTGAATCCCTTAATGATTTAAGAGGAAAACCTGATGGACAAACAAAGCTTTTTCTCAATAGGCTAGATGATTTAGAAGAAAAAATAGACTCACTGGCATAGCAAATGCCAGAGCAAAAACTGACATTTTCCACTATTCATATTCCAGAGACCCCTAAGGGAAAGGGCTCTAAGAAAGACAAATCCACTAAGCAAAATAAAGAAAAGAAAAAAAGAATGACAGGAAAACAGTAGGGAGTTTCTAATAATGACAGACAAATTCTAGAGATTAATTCAACAAAGGCAAAAGAAATCAAACAACCTGTATATGGAAGCTGTTATTAGTGTTAAGCCAAAGAATAGTAACACTTTTAAAAATGTGGTCCTGGTTGAGTTGTCAGGCAATATGCCTCAAGTTCCTGCAGAGATACATAAGGAACATATACATACAAATGAGTGAGAAAAATATCCTAGAACTTCAACAGAGAGCAATAATGAGAGTATAAAAATGTTAGGAAATGAAGTTGTACTTAGAATAGAAGGTATTTTTCTGAAACCCAATGACTGTGTCAATTCAATAAAATAACTTATACTTTCCATAGCACAAGCCTGTAATAGAATTATTAAAGTTTTTAGAGTTATAAATGAGGAGTCACATCCAGTCTATGTACTAGTGACTGACATGGAAATTGCTAAAGAATCCTGGGCTGCCTATAGCAGACTGCTTTACCCAAAACTGAATATTTTGACCCCTGTTTCTTGGAAAACTATTATTAAAAATACTTCACACTTACATGCTAATGTGGAATTCTTAGATAATAAGAACTTTACAAAAACCTTGTCCTCATTAAAATGGAAAATTGATAGAGATAGGCAATCAACTTCAATAAAATGTAAGAAAAGTGATAGAAAACTTTCAGTCTTTGGAATCAACCACTGTCCAGATAAAAATGAGAGTACCCTAACTACATTAGTTTTGACAATTTTGTCATCATGCTGTACAATAAATTGTAATAGGGAAAATATAGAAAGAGTGAAATGCTCATTTTTTCCTGATGGTAGTTCTCAAATAAACATATTTTGTTCTACTTCAGACATTTTCCAACAATTGAAAGTAAATGAAAACACGTTGAACCATGCTGGGATCCTTGTGACTGATATGAATGATTTAGTGGGTCTCAAAACCAATAATAATCAGTCAGTCTCACAGGAATAACTGAATCAGTGGCCCTTAGAGTAGAATGAGGAAAATAACTTAGTGATTGATGAATGTATAGGATCTAATTTCATCTTGTGGAATATAGCAGGTCTTCGAGGAAAAATTAATGATACTGAATGGCATAATTTCATTGTAGGCTATGATATAGTTTTATTTCAGGAAACTTTGGCATTTGAACCTGTTGATATAAATGGATTTATCTTGATTTGTTTACTTGCAACCAAAAACAAGAACTTTTGGAGATTTACTGGGGGATTGGCAGTCTATTTAAAGATTAAAAAGGAGATTTCCCTTTTGGAAAAATTAAAAATTACTCCTAATTATATCATTATTAATATTATTTTGGAAAATATCCCCTTTTTGATTATGAATGTGTATATCACCCCAAATGATAAAACTTCACAAGATGTCTGGGTTAATTTAAGACATGACATTGATTACATCATAAAAAAAATTCCCAGATAGTAATATTTTGTTTGCAGGCGACTTTAACACCAGAATTTCAAGTTATGATAATTTACAGATTTTAGGGACCAAAATGATTTCTGGAAATATCAGAACCAGTCACAGTAAAGATACCAAGAAGAATAAACAGGGGAAAACTTACAGAAATTAATTGAGGAGAATGTTTTATTGATTTTGAATGGATGGGTGCAAGGTGATGAAGATGGCAACACCACCTACTTTTCTCAAAAGGGATAGAGTACTATAGACTATATCCTATGTAATCCAGAAATATAAAATGTGTTTAAAGTGTCTTGAAATTAATATGAGGCCAGAAAGTGACCAAGCTCCGCTTTCCTTGAATGTTACATTGGTGGGGGAGACTCCTCTGGCTATAGATGGTATTGCCCCATTGGCAGAACTATATAGTCAGGGGAAAAAGATACTGAAAAGGGGCTTGATTAAAAATAACCAAGTAAAAGAAACAATACTTAATTGGAACAAATATCACAAACAGCTAAGCATTACTCCAGTAAACTCTCTACAGGTAGTGGAACAGAAGTGTGATATATTATTTGAAAATATAAAATCAATAATATATGCAAAATCTAGTTCCAATTTACAAGACGATAATGGATGGTTTAACAAGGAATGTAGAAAGATTAAAAAGGAACTGAATATCTTAATCAAATGGACTAAAAGACATCCATCAAAGGAGAACGTTGCAAACTTAAACAAAACCAGGAAACAATATAATAGATGGCTTGAAGGGAAAAAAACAGAATATCAACAAAAGCAATGGACAGAAATGTATGACATGATACAGAGAAAAGACACTCAAAAGTTCTGAAGAATGGTTGCAAAAGGAATGAATGACTACCATCCGTCATTAGCAGTATATATTCCAAAAGAACTATGAACTGATCATTATAAAACAATCTTTGCTAAAGTTGATATTGTAGATCAAAGCTTAGAAGTAATTGAATTACTAAGGCATTTCTCTAATACTGCTCTTAAATTTACAGAAATGGAAGTAGAAGAGGTTTTCTCTAAATTAAATAATAATAAGGCTCCTGGTCCAGATGGTATGCCTCCTGAGATTTATAAAGAACATATGGATTCTTGGATCCCAATACTAACATGTTATTTTAATTTATGCATGATACATAAATGTGTTCCTGCCTCTTTGATTTCAAACATTATTGTGCCACTGTATAAAAAAGGATCTGTATATGATCTTTCAAACTTCTGTCCCATCAGCCTGATAAACATCTGCTCTAAAATCTTTGCAAGATTATTATTGAATCATCTCTGTAGTTGGACAGATGAACATTTTATTATTTCCCCATATCAGGCAGGTTTTCAACAAGGATTCTCCACAATTGATAATGTATTTATATTTAGTCACATAATTGAAAAGTACATACATATAAGGAAAATGAAACTTATGACCCTTTATGTTGATTTTTCATCAGCATTTGATTCCATAAATAGAACTAACCTTTGGAAAATATTAATTGAAATGGGTATTGATCATACTTTATTGCTCATGATTTGTTTACTATATTCATATACATTAATATCAATAAGATATGAAAATAGTGGAAATTTAACACAATACTTTCAAACCCAAAAGGGAGTTAAACAAGGATGTCGTTTGGCACCTTTATTATTTAATCTTTACATTAATAAATTATTAGAATTCAAGGATATAAATTCACTGGATTCTCCAAAAATTAATGAACTTCCACTACATGCTTTAGCATATGCAGATCACATAGTGATTTTTTCTTTGACTGCATCAGGATTACAAAAAATGATTAGTATTTTCCAAAGCAAATGTTCAGATCTTGAACTTAAAATAAACTTAAAAAAAATTATATTTGGTAAATATTTCACATATAAAAAACAATTTAACTTTTATTTAAAGGATGATAAAATAGAAATAGTTAATGAATATCATTATATCGGTATTAAATTTGTATCTTCAACTAACTGGTCACAGCATGTATGTGATCAGAATATGAAAGCTAAACTAGCAGCAAAAGCATTACTGAAGTTTAATTTAAAATGCAGAGGAAATACAATATTACCAGCACTCAAAGCTGGGGAAGCAAAAATCACCCCCATGCTTACATATGGGGCAGAAGAGTGGGGATCCCATAAAACAGTAAAAGTGGAAAAAAAAAATTCCTTTTTCTATAAATCCTTACTAAAAGTTCCATCTTCAGTATCAAATGCTATGGTAAGAGTTGAGTTAGGAAGAATTACAATAGACACAATTAAAGATCTCACCTTAGTCATATATTGGCTTCAAATGATTAATAATACCTACAACAACTTACCAGTACTTTGTTTAAGAGAAAAAACTAAATGGTCATCACAAAATCAAAGTTCCAAATGGCTAACAGCTTTAAAGAACATCTTGACTAAAATTAAGATGTTGCATTTATGGAATGATTAAAGGTTAATATTTCATTGCAATATAGAACATTTATAAAAAGAAATTATTTGAAAATGCAAAAGCGTTTGGAATGGGAGAAATCAGGAAACAAAAATGTGCGAACTTGTTTAAAGAAAACAAAATAAATCACTATCTGGAAGATTATTTGACGCTGGAGATTGCACCTGAAGCAAGGAGATTAATAACCTGGACAAGGTTTGAATTAATCACCTCTAAATACATATATTTTAATAAAAATGATGTGCCTAGTACAAACACAGGCAATCAATTGTGCAAATGTAATAAAGGACATGAAGAAACATTGCCACATCTAATAACACTTTATCCACTATATAATAAAGCAAGGAAAGATTTTCTTTCAAAGTTCCTTACAATTTATGAGAATGCTAATTATGATGCAGTGTTTGCACTACTCCACCCAGGATGTGTAGAAGATGCTTTGATGTTATCCCAATATATAGCATCTGTGATTAAAATAAAAAAGAAAGAATGTAGAATTATGAACAAAAATCAATATGAAAACTTTCACTGCTGGCCTTAAATTAATTGCTAAACATTATTTAAAAATCTCATTGATAAAGTACACTCCTCTAGGGGTATCATTTTTCCTGATAGTTCATAGTTTGGCACTTTAGTAATAATTCTGGTATGAAATGACCTGTATGTTTATATTTAATATTTATGCGTGTGTAAATGTATTTTTTAACAAATTTTGCTTTGTGTTAATGGAAACATATGTATACATGTGTAATGTCCTTTGTTATATTGCATTATGTCTAAATGATTGTAATAATGTAGATGCTAACAACATCTAAGTTGATCAATAAAATTTGATTTGATTGATTGACTGGTAGGAAGGAACAACTAATCTGTGGGTACAGAATTTGAGACTGTTCTCTGAGGGAGTTGTCTGAGGTGTGTGTGCCCTAGATAAGGATAGATCACACTGGACAGGACCCCTTTCAACACAACTGCGCTGAATTTAAAGTTAAAGTTGGGAGTCTTTAGCAATTCATTGGGGATTGGATACTCATTTGGTGTAACCTTGAAGGAATGGCATAGGCTGTTTGGGGCAAAGGATGAGGCATGCCATCTGGAGTTTCAGGCATGGCTAAGTGGTTCGTGGATGGGCACCAGTGTTCTCTGGGCAACGGCCATGCACCAGGAGGATTTTAAAGTGTGTGGCGCATCACATAGATATACACTTTGGAAATGGAAATGTGTGGAAAATGTTTAAAGTGTGTGGCGCATCCCACAGATATACAATTTGGAAGATAGACAGAGATAATTTTTGTGGAAACAGTATTGCCTAGAAAAGTGTCCTGCAAAAGAGAGTGTGCCTGTATTGCAATGATAAACATTTGGGGGATCACTCTTGCTTTAAATAACATCTGTAAATAAAGCCATACTGCAAAATCACAGTTACTGCTTTGGACATTGTGCTTATTGCTTCTAGTGTGAATGTTATTGGGGCTCCTCAGCAGTGAGGTCTAGCATATGCCTAGCACCCTCTTCCCTGGACCTGGTTGTAAATAAAAAGGTCCATTTTAGTATGTATCCCCACACCCCATCCACTAGATAATGAGCCTGGTATACACTCCAGTGCTAGGGGTGGTACCATGAGTGTAGTTCTGCCACACAAAAATTGTATGCCATGTAGTTCTCAGTAGTTCTTTTAAGGGGTGCCAGCTAGCCAAAGGTGGCATGGGAGTTACATACATATGCACAGTTTAAGTCTGCTCCAACATGTTGCACACGGTGATCATCACATCCATACTTGTGGAAAGGAAAAGTAGTGCACCAGGTAGTGGGTATGTTTATGCGGCCTGCAGAGGGAAAGGGCTGCATAAACAGAATCACTGGAAAATATGCTGGAGCACTGGGGCAGAACATCAGACAGCGGTCCAGTTACATGCTTTTACAAATCTGATGATGGCATAGCATCTGTGGAGCTTGGCCCACACAACCATAAGAATCAAACTCAGGAGGCGACTATTAACAAACTAGAGATCTGGTCTCAGATTTGCTCGTCATCACAGTCACTTTCTTATTCTTTTCTAAGTAGTAATTTCTGGTAAATGTGTCTTAACCATATTGATCTCGGTGCTGGTAGACTACTTCTGGTTCTCCCCTGATTGTATTAGGAGAAGGTAGTAGTAGTCTTGAAGAGGTTGCTGCCAATGGTGGCATGTTCTGAAAAGAGTGGTCCCCATGCTCGTCTGCACATTTTAGAAATGACCCCTTGGGTTAAAGGGGAGAGAAATTGATTACTGATGAGCAACTGTTTGAAATGGCCCTATTTTTATAAATTATATTGATACCTCTAAAGGATCTCTATTTTAACTATGCCTTAATAAAAGCTGAAGCTTTCAGTTGTGTTTTGTTTTGATTTTAAATTTATAGAACTGTTATTTAATACAATAGCAGATTAGGTACATATGGACACATGTTGATACATGGACATATTAGGATAACAATATCTCAATTACAAGGGGGTCTGTGTTACGTTTGGGTTTTGAATGTACACATACACTAGTCAGTTGTTACAGGATTGCAGATATATCATGTTTAAGATACTATAAGTTTGACTATTCACACGTAGTATGGACTTATTGTTCACAGAGTTTAAGAAAAATGTATCTGAACACTACACTGTGTAAAATTTGATTGACACCACTGTGTGAAGCAGCCGGTGAATGCTTAACTTACAGTAGGGCAGGTTGTCTTCTAACCTGTTTTTTACTTAAGACATATATATTTTCATATTTACAAGACTTTAAACATTATTTACTATGTATTGCTTAAAAAGCTACTGATGCCACAAAGAAAACTTTGAAAAACATAATAATTAGGTAAAATTCTGCTTGTATTCCATATATATTCTGGATTTCTCCTCCCCATTATTTATTACTGAGAAACTGTGCATGAATATGTGATTTTTATCCCTTGCAGTTACTTTAAAGTTAATCTGCCTCTATAGCTTACTCCCTACTTCAAGTCATAATGCTCTGTTGTGACATCACAATATGTTGCCATGCAAGTAACTGTGATGTCTCAAGCAGTGCATTATGCCCTCGGGTAGGGAGACAGCAACAGAAATAGATGAACTCTTCATGAGCAAAAATCCTGTTTTCATGCAAATGACCTCAGCAATAAATAATGGGGAGGAGGAATAAAGAACTAATGTGAAATACAAGCTGAACTTTATCTAAATATTATGTTTTGTTAAAATTCTCTTGAAGGTGTCAGCTGCTCTTAAAGCTTATTTTTCCTTGTGTTTTTAATCATTGTCATGCACTAATGCTAGCACAGATACACACAGAGGGTTTCAAAAAAAGCTTCACTTGGTTTATAGCTTGTGTCAGGGAGTGAACTTTCAAGTCAGTGAAATTTGACATTGGGATAG
Source organism: Neoceratodus forsteri (assembly GCA_016271365.2). Taxonomy (NCBI): domain Eukaryota; kingdom Metazoa; phylum Chordata; order Ceratodontiformes; family Ceratodontidae; genus Neoceratodus; species Neoceratodus forsteri. The sequence continues at coordinate 945,702,896 of CM057452.1, forward strand.
CTTTCTTTTGATGGAACTAATCCTGTCTTGGCATAGTAATTTGCAAAGCTGAAGTTGTTTAGAAGTCTAATAGGAGTTATGCTAAACAAATGAAAATATCTCTAAAAGTATACAACTTACAGAAAATAAACCTTATAAAAGTTATTCAGGACAACACGACCTTTCAAATGAGCCTATTCATTAAGCTGCAAGAATTATATTTTTTAAACTATGGCCATCTGATTACCTCAATTTTCATTTTTCATAGGAGTTATGCCAAACACATATACATATCTGTAAGAGTATATGAGTTATGCATAAACCATCAGTATGATAGCTGTTCGGAACAAAATGACCTTTCAAATGAGCCTATTCATTAAGCTGCACTAATTATATTTTTTAAACTATGACTCATCTGATTGCCTTTATTTTCATTTGTTGTCACAATTTTCACCTTTCAGATGGCTATATTTAAAAAAATCTAATGAATTCAGATTAGCGACAACCCTCATTTGAAAGGTCATTTTGTCCTGAACAACTTTCATGTTGGTTGTATATTGGTAACTTGTATATTTTCTGAGATATTTTCATTTGTTTGGCATGACTCCCACTGTGTTCACTCAGAGAGAAAAACATGAGGTTGTTTGGAATACCATATTTTACAAAACATAAAGAATTCAGATTAGTGACTACCCTCATGAGAAAGGTCTTTTGGCCCTCTACAACTTTCACGTTGGCTGTTTTTCTGCACCTTGAATAGTTTTAAAGATATTTAGATTTGCCTGGAAGGTATGCACATTTGATCTCAAGGAAAAGCAGCTTGGAGTTCTGTGTTCATCATTCTAATTATACAGAAAGAAGGAAGTATTTCTTTAAATGCCATGGATATTTGCAGAATGGAAGGATACACTGAAAACTCCTAAAAGATGTGTTCCATGGAAACACCTTTTTTCAAGTGAAAGCAGGATGGCTGTAGGCACCGCCCACAGCCATAAAATGAAATTCAGTTAGAAAAAGGTAATAAAAAGGCAGATTACAAAATAAAAACAGATATAATATGCAAAATAAGAACAGATGTACTAAAGGTCAGCACTACCAATAAGGAAAAGAATTATCCTGTGACACCACAGAAAATATTAGAAGTTATGAAAGAGAGGCAGAATATAGCACTGGTAAATTATAATTTACAAAAAAAAGGAAACAATCAGTCCATCAAGATAGAAAACCAGTATACTAGACATAAACTTAAGGAAATTAAACTCACTGGTAATGAAAAATGCAAGGAATAACATGTACTTTTCTTAAACATTATTGGATTTAATATTAATATTAATATTATTACAGTTTAAAAAAGGGGAAAATGTAATCAGCAGTTTTGCACCTCAGAGTGCTGATCAGCTGTGAAAATGTCTAGAGCAGGGCATATACTACTTATCAAAAATAAAAAAAACAATTAACATTACTTGTGCTTTGAATGTGTAAACCAGGAAAAATACACAAATTCTTAGTCCACTGTGATGCAGTTCAGAAAAATGGTTAGAATTACCCTCTGAAATGTGTGTTTATTTGCTATTCTATATCTGTTCTGTAATGGCCTTTGATTGAAAGGATGCTGAGAGTCAGAGGTGTGCAAATTCTATTGCTCCCTGTCCAGGGAAAGTAAATGTTCTTGAAGGGCAAATACAAAAAGATAGATAATTTCATTGTAATGAATAGAGGCAAGTGGAAATTCAGCTATAGTCGTGGCTGGGAAATCCTAAAACTTTTGATTTGCAGCCACGTTGACAGTGTTCATCTTTTTTGGGATTAAACTATACAACATTGCTGAAGCAGAACTTAAAACTAAAAACATTCCCTTTAGGCTTGGTGACATCCTCTTTGTAACTAGCACATGCCAAGCAGTCAGAAATGAAACCAAAAAGACAGGTCACTTGCTCAGCAAAGTTTGTTTTCCAGCAGGTGACAAGCACAGTGAGATCAAAGAGATTTCAAGCTCAGTGAGCAAGCAAACAAAGAATTCTTAGCACTAAAAGCAGTTAATCAGTTGAATAACAAAAGTGGTAGCACCATTCCAATTGCATTTTCTTTCTACTCAGACATACTTTGTTAATAGAAAACAGTTGGGAAGATACTTTGATAGATTTGACAACCAGATGCCATGCTTGAGGGGGTCATGATCTTTGAAATGGCACCAACTAGATTTTCACAGCAGGGCCAAACAGGGTTAGGCAACCTAAATTATATTTAAATTAGGATACAATTAGGAGGATGAAAGAGAGGGAATCCTTTGTCATTCCCAGAAATATGCAGGTATAAAGAAAAAAAGGTTGAGGGGACATTCCCTTTAACATTCATCATCCCTCTTGCCCCAGGTACAGTGCACATGTCTGTGTGCACATGCCCAATGCAGATGCACTAACAAAGTCTTACCCCAGGCACCCAGGGATGTCTAACATGCCACAGATGATACTGTCAACCAGCCACATGCTGTGGGGCAAACAGAATGGTCTCTCAGTACTGCCAGCAACACGCAGGAGACAGGTGTGCCCACGTAACATTGGTAGCAGTGGGTACAAGTGAAACACATAACCACATCCAGACAGTGGGGATGAAGGCATGTCAAGCTGCCCAACATGCAGGACAGTGTGGACAGCCTTCAGGGCTATAGTTCACTCATACTACCCCAAGGAACAACAGTTGGAGTGTGATCACCTCCAGGCACAGAGGGATAACACAGAGGTACTAAAGGAGCTGACAATGGCATAGTGGTGGATGTGCAGGGGGAAAAGACAGGATAGAACTGCTGGAGAGGCTGACAGAGTACATAGTATCAGATGTGGGCATAGCCACCATAACAGTCACCGAGGCCACCCCAGTATCCCCAGTGTACAACATACTTGGCACCCCCTCTGTCCCCAAGGAGAGGGAGAACAGCCAACTGCAACTGGAGGCCAACACACAGCCTGACAGGTGGCCCAGTGGAGGTGGCAAGGAAGCAGCTAAGGTAAGTCACCTAGGCACACAGCTCAGACAGCAGCAGAGAAGGAGAAAGTGATGTAATCATCACACAAATCTGATACAAAGTGAAACACAAGCAGCTAAAGTGCATATTGACCACAGGTAATTTCCCCATCACATGTACCAGCAACACTATGCCCTCCCATTCACAACAGCACATATACAATGGCCACATATATCACCAGGGGTGTACCTAATGGCCAACCCCACCTCCACCCCCACCAGATAGAATGGCACTCAGAGTATTCCATAAGCACCAAGCCAGGCTGTCATGCTAATCCCTAATGGCTGAATGACCACTGTACAAGTCCATGGCAAGTTGCCTGGCCAGACAGGGACTCAGCACCCTTCCCCTTGTGTGTGTCCTCCCTATTTCCTGGTGAGATGAAGCCCTGTACATCCTGTGGCATGGGTATCCAACACTGCACAGCCATGTTTTGCAGAATGGCACATGTGGAGAACATTCTGCATGCCATCCCATGGGCAAGCATCAACATGCCACTTGTCAGATCCAGGAACCAGAACTTCTTCTTCAGCTGCCATATTGTCCACTTGACAAAAGACTGTGTCTTCCTATGGGCCTCATTGTATACCTCCTCCTCCTCTGCGCTGTGAGCTTCCAAGATGGGTGTCATTACGTATGACTGCAGAGGATATCTGCTGTCACCGATTAAGTGGAAGAACAATGGCATTAGCACATCACAGGGTCTCTGCAGTCACACATGGGCACATGTGTGGGGTACCTGTACCCACCTATTAGCCATCCATCCCTGGCACCATGTGCACCGAATATGGTACCAAGTCCTGAGTTCATAAAAATGTAGGAGTCATGACAGGATCCAGGGTATTTGGCATGCACATTAGTGATGAGACCCCATGCATCTGAAACTATCTGGCAATTTATACTGTGGTATCCCTTGCAGTTCTGGTAGGCCTCCTCATCTACATTCAGGGACAGGATCATCACATGCATGCAGTATATGACCCCCAGTACATCAGGCATGCCATGCAAGGCATAGAATAATTCCTTGGTGGCCCATATGTCAGCCTCCACTGTGAAGAATGATATATGGTCATCCACATAAAGGACCAGTGTATTGATGACCTGGTGCAGTGCCCTGTTCACGGAAGACAGGCTGACATCCGTGACATCCCCTGCCACCCCTGGAATGACCCAGTGCCATAGTACTGCTAGTGCACATAGCACCTTTTTCTCCACGGACATCTCCCATGACTGCCCTATATTAGGAGTTCACATGGGGCCAGATCATGTCACCCAGCCCTGTGATCATGGCATGGTCCAGATGAAAGCACTCGACATAGTGTGTGTCCCACAGGGTATTGGCAGCCAACCATGGATGAAATACATGGCCTTGTCCTCAATGCCTACTTGTGATCCCTCACCTGTCCAGCAGGAGGAGATTTAGTAATAGTCCTGGGCACATTCTCTGTACTCCCTGTGTTGTTGCCCTTTCTGGCAGTGCAGAGTCTTGTTGCTCACACCATTGCGCACTGTTCCCACCCCTGCACCATAGAGAGTTTCCACATGGACATTCCTTATTACCTGGTAACCTTGAAAGGGGCTTGTATCCAGCACATGTGTTGGGCAACATACTATGGATGGGCGTTGCTGGGCCATACTTCAACAGCTACTGTCATGGCAGAGACGTTGGTGACAACATGCTCTTTTGAGAGAGTGGGCATATACCCACAAGAGCTCTAGAGGGTGCCCAAGCTATGCTATCAGGAGACATTGGATGGAGGGCCAATATGGGAGGCAAAGGAGCCAGGGGAGGTATGTATGCAACAGATGCGGGGAGTTGGGGCATGCATGCCATGTGTGCTGTTTACTGTGTAACTGACCATGTTCCATTTGTTGTGCTTCCACAGGACTACCATGGATCACCAAACCATTTAGTCCTGGAGTGCCCTGTCCAGCCTGATTTTACCATGACTCAGGTGGTGGCCAAACATGCACAGTGGGACCTGCATGTCCCTTACTGGCTGTCATGGTGGGTGGGCATGCAGGATGCCTCATGGTGGATGGCCATGCAAGATGCCTATTATAAAGATGACATCGAGAGCTACTGGGCTGTGACTGAGCCTTCCAAGATACATGCATTGGGGGTGGTGATGGACCGGTGGGGGCCGGTGTGTCCACTGAGTGCAGCAGCCACAATGCTTGGGCATTCCGGTCATGAATGTCCCATGTATTGCTCTTGTTCCAGGGTTATCAAGGTCCACTGAAGTGCCTGATGCTTGTTGTGAAAGGCTACTCTTCAACAATGCTCATGGGGTCAAGCGAGGACTCCCAGGAGGAGGCTAGCAACTATAATGTAATCTGTGCCCTCAAACTGACTATGTCACTACCAATGTTCCCCCTGTGACTATGACAGTTTACTGTTTTCAAGCATGTATACATATGTCCTGTCAGGTGACAGATTGGTAGACCTGTATTTGTTATAGTTATGTCAATTGTCACATTAATAAACATGTATTCATTACATGTGTCCCATGTCCATGTCATTTTTAGTCAGTAGGTGCATGCCATTGTCCTTGAGTGCAGTGACCATAATTCTGGGGTAGGGGGGAGGCAAGTAGTGGGAAGGACCATGAGGCCAGCCAGGTGCACACTGTGCTTGTACAGTGCCTGGGTGGCATGTTCATCTGTGTCTGGGGGGCTGGTTCCCATGTCCCTTACACATCACATGTATGTATGTGTGGGTGGTGCTTTCATGGCTGTCCCACACTTTCTGGTTCAACTATGCACTAGTATTTGTGACCATCTGTGATGCTGCTGGTCTTTGGCAGCAGTGGTCCATTAAGACCCCTGTCCATGCCCATTACAGTCCCTGTGGTATATCCTGCACAGTATTGTGCTCTGTGCATTGGATCTTCATACGTGAAGTTTACAGCATCCCTCCACCTGGTATAGTGCTGCACTCTTGGTCCCACATGCCTGGGCAATACAATAAGTGTTGTGCATGTGTGTCTGTGTAGTGTGCACATGCCATTATGTGGCTGTGCACCTCGGCCCATTCATAGTGCTACCACCATTGAGCTACATGTGGCCTACATTTCTGAACCTATATTCACCCATGGACTTTAGCTTAAAAGCTGTTTCTGTTTCAGTCTATCTCAGTTTTAATTGAAGGGGAGCAGGAGAATGTCCTTGAATAGGATAACATTTCACAGAGTATAGAGTGCTTAAGTGTAAACGTTATGAATTTCAGCAGTAAAGTTGTCTTTTTTCTCACATTGTTGTCTGGAAATTTTTATTTCACTATCATTTTGGATGTATACACTATAGAAAATACTGGTAAGGCAAAACATGCCCAGCTAGCCTGTGCTGCCACTTCAAGGCACAGATTCCAACTGACCTCTCAAGCTTTGCTGTCAAAGTAAAGTTTGAATCTTATCCTCTTAGTAACAGCACAGGCAGGTTGTGCAGGGTTGGACAACCAGTATTCTCTATGTTCTCCTGTCTTTTACTCTTGCAGGTACAGATTACAAGGGTGATGACAGATCCTGTTGCTGTGTAGTTCCCATTTGGATCTAATATCATGACATGATGGAGAAGGTAAGCACTGCAGCATATTTAAACAGAAACAAATCCAAACAGCACATTGCAAGTGAATTGAGAAAACTCATGAATGACAGTGACAGACATCAGTTCAATAGAAGGCCACAAGAGTGTGTAGTGGTTGTGCAACAGTCGGGACACTTTGGCATGTCACTTTCTCTGGTTTTCCACCCTCAGTAGAGGTGCCAGGGGAATAGTCTCAAGGCTAAAGGAAAGGTTATAGCTCAAGATCCAAAAAGCACAATGTGAGATGCAACAGAACCCACCAACTCCAACTTATGGAATGGTCCCAGTAACATGGAGGAGAGGACTCCCCCACCATGTGCAGGAAACCTCTGGGGATCCCAGGTTATTGGGTTAGCGATCCCTCAAGGCTTAGAATTATGAGACTAGCTGTAGATAAACTTGGTAGAGTTGGGAATTTGGTTCGCTGATATATGTTTCAAAACAGGAAGATGTCCAATGACCCATGACATTAATTATGTGAGCAGAATGCTCTTTTGGTATGCTGAGGTGGCTGCTCCAGATATGAAAAAGCGGCCAGAAAAGGAAGCATCAAGACCCAGGTCAGAAAGCAGTGTTCTGACATAGAGGACTAATCAGGACATAGGTCATGATGGAGTAGGACTCAGTGTACAGAAAATGGCGAACAGAATCAAGATGTCTGTCTAAGGATTAAAGCAAATTAAATATTTGAAGAGGATGACAGGTGGAGTTTTTAACAAAATAGGAGACATGGAATCCTCTGTTGATTCTGTCAGTTATGGATCTTGATAAGTAAGGATGAAGTAATCTACAGAATGTTTTTGTGAACAATTGTTAGTAAGATGGATAGCTGGATTAAAATCTGGAATCCAAAGAAGGCCAGGGTCTAGCAGGTTGTAAATTAGGCTAGAAGGTTGTAAATTAGAATCAGTAACAGGTCAAAAGAAGTAATAATTTAGGAGACCCATTCGCTGAGAATATAGATTGCAGTCTACTGGTTTTCTTGAGGTTGAGTCCAGAGGAGTCTTTTTCTTTACAGTTGGTATGAAGGCTTTGATTGCTAGGTTTGAGAGATATGATATTGGAACATCAGGGCAGGAATACATCAAGGTGAACTAAATTCCAGAAACATACTGTTTAATTGATGTGGCTGATATACTGAAGGATTGAAAGCAGTAAGATGGAAATACCAAAGAGAAACAGAACAGTGGAAGGGGTTCACATTTTGCAAAATGCAGAAGGTAGAACATTTCTTTCAGGCTGTTTTATATGCGCTTGAGTAGAGGAAGCTAAGGAGTGCCATACAGTTAGTGAGGCTTCATTGTGGAGATAGATTATGTCATTTGCAGCTCCCAAAACGATAGTGGAGGGGTTATCTTCTGATCAATTTGAGGCAAAGCAGTTCTGAATTGCTGAAAATGGAATTATGAAAGGCAATCAGCTAGGAAATTAGAAGAACCAGGAATATACACACAATGAACAGTAAAGTGGTGCAATAGGAATGTCCATGTTAATCATCTCAGGAAGTTCATTATGGAATGAGAGGAAGAACACTCTTTATTTATAATGGTTACAGTTGTTTGGTTGTCTGTGGATATAGTTATTTATTTATTTATTTAGTTTTTGTTGACCGGATAAGTGCACTAGACAAATCCTGCCTATTTTCAGGCACGACCCGGGGAAGGGGGATACAGATGAATGCCAACTGATCTTCAACCAGATTCAGCTGTTGGTGGTATTTTTCATGAACTGATTGTTCCATGCAGGTCCACAAGTGAGTGCAGCTGCTACAATAGGGTAGATTTTAAACAAGGATAAAGTTGTGTGGAACTAGGGAAGGTAGTCAATATTTGTTTTTGTTTTTTTAATTTAATAAGTTTTATTGTAATCAACAAAGATGAGTAAAATATAAGCATAAAACATTAACAAACAGCAGCAAACATTAACACACTGCCAACTACAAACAGCACAACAATTACCCCTCTCCCTTCCCCAAGCAGAGAGAATAAAGACAAATGCCAAAATTGTACATGTTGTTGCTATACAAAATATAAAAGAAGTAGCATATAGTTATTTAAACAGGACTCCTTGGGACCTTACTAACACAAATTGTAAATTGATTAAATACATCAAACTTTAACACAAAGTGATACCTGAAATCTCGGTGCCATTTCAAGGAAATTTATAAAGAGTATAGGGTACTTAAATTGCCCCATTTCCTGTTATAGCCAGATAGTCTATGCCAGAGACTGGCTAAGGCTATCATCTTCACCATACAGAGATTATGTAAAAACTCCTGAAGCCATTCATGGTAAGAGACACAAGTTTGATCTTTCCTGTGTTGGAGCACTACCCGCTTCATCGATAGTGAAATCATTGCCATATGGTGATGCCTTTCCCTCACCAAAATTCCAGAGTAGTCACCTATAATACAAATCTCCAGTGTGAAACACTCCTCCAAGTGTAACAGAGGATCAGCTCTAATTTTTACTTGCTCCCGGGGGGGGCTGCTTTCAGACAATACCATAGTATGTGTAAAAGTGAGCCCTTGGCCTGTCCACATCAGGTACAATCAAAGGAGGATAAACCCCCAATTTTTACTAATTTCACAGGTGTAAAATATGTATTGTGCAATATATAGAATTGAGTTAGCTGAAGCCTATCATTGGAGAGGTGTTGATAATGGACTTTCCATATTCGGTCCCAAGCAAAAGCAGAGTGCAGAAAGGTCGATGACCAATACTTTGAATACCCAGATATCTCTGGGAAAATCTGAGGAAATAAGGAGGAATATAACTGAGACACAGAGTGTGTTTGTGCCTCTAAATCCATCAGTGACCTCAGGAGCTCACTCTTATTCATATTAAAACCTGGAGGACTGAATGCCTGTAGCAGAAGATGATGTAACTGATATACTTTGAAAATGTATCTTCATGACAGGTGGACCAGATGTAAAAATTCCTGACAGTATTTAAGCTGACCGTATGACATGAAATCACAAACTCACTTCTCAGGTAGCGAAGGTAGCCAGTCCACAGAGAGCATCTCCCCTCCTCTCATCTGCAACCAGTTGGTACCATATTTGTTTGCATAGCTGTTCATGAACTCACAAGGAAGTGTATATCATTGTATCTCAGAGTTGTTTCGGTAGGGACATAGGGGGTATGTGGAACACACTTTTAAGAGATATACCTATCTCTTGAATTGGTGTCCTCTCTATTAAAAGCCAAGTGGGAACATGGGTGGAGTCACACTCCTCTTGACAGATGGGCCACCTAGCATATTTAGCAATATGACTAACCAGGTAATATAAAAGAATATTGGACAATCGAGACCCCCCCAAATCTTTTGAGGACAAAAGTCATGTATAGGCCCATCTTGGAGGTTTTTTTCTCTGGATAAAGTCTGAAATTATCTTATGGACTTTTTAAACCAATATAATGGGAGCAGTATATTTAAGGAATGAAGGGGATAGAACAACTGAGAGAGGATATTCATTTTAATAATATTAATCATTCCAAGAAGAGACAATGGGAGAAAGTCCCATCTATGCAGGTCTTGCTGTATAGTAGATATGAGTGTCACCAACTCACTCAGCAGGTCAGCCCTCTTTTCCCAAAGTGCTGACCTCCTAGTGCAGTCTTGTGAACAGTTATCAGAAACAGGGTAACTCTCCTGTCTGTTATTGTGGGTTCGAATCAACCTTTGGTCTCAGTTCTGGAGGGATTCAAACTGTGAATCTCTTGCTAGCATACCCAATGCACAGGCTCAGATAATTCTGTCTTCAGGGGGCCAGATATCTTTGCCTACAAGCACCTAACCAGGTGTACAAAATGAACCCTTAAAAACTCTAATAAAGACCTCAGATTACTCTTACGTTTTTCCAGTTTGGTATCACCATTCAAGCTTATGCACAGTGTCTGCTTTAGCCATATATACTCCACTTGTAAAAGTAAAGAAATTCAAAGACAGACCAAGTAGGTTCTAAAAATAGATTTTTACTAAAATAGATAAAAAAAAATAAGTAAAACATAAAATACAGAACTATATATCACAAGAACCATACAATCTTTTAAAAGAACAAGGTTTTAACAGTGCAATTCCTACTACAGTACTTAGATTTGTCTCTCTCTCTAAATATTTGCTTAAAGTGCTCACAGATGTTTCTTTGTCAGAGCGTAGATAAAAGTGTCTCTCTGGAGGAAAACAGAATACTGTTTAAAAGCTGGTTTTCCCCACCTCTTTGCATGAGGTTACCTGGCTCCTTCTCTGTTTATGAAAAATCATACACCCACAATATTTTATCATATTGGAAGGTAAGATAATTAAGGGTACATCAGCAGAAACTCCTTTCCCCATGTGACTTCCCCAATCAAGTCTGTAAATTTTCTTTCATCTATAAGCAGTATCCTCTCTCACACAGACATCAAAGCACTTATGGATTTCTGCCAGATCTCACAGAGGTGCAACATGCTTTGTATCTCCATGTGAAAAAGTAACTGTGTTTCCTCTGAACGTCATAAACGTTTATGATTTCCCTCTTAGCAACTACAGCTATAATTAACTCAGACAAACAGGAGATCCTTGATTAAGGCTTGGTCTGTAATTAGCTCATGGCTTTCTTCTTTTAGCTGAGACCTGGGGGAAGGGGGGGAGTGAGGTCATTCCAAGAGCACCAGATTTCTCAGCAGAGACAATCAGTAATACATTTTTCTATTTTAAAAAGCATAGGTTAATCAGAACTAGCTGTCCAAGTGTCACAATTCCTCCCCACCTAGACTGAATTTGGGGGCTCTATCCCCTGCATGGGATGAGCTTCCCAAATCAGTTCACTCCTCATGGACACGAGACAACCCAACTGAGTTCTGATTTTTTGGCTCCAACCCTATGTATGATTGTCATATCATACCCTTGCAAAGCAAGACTCCATCTTAGCAATCTACCATTGTTCTTTCCCATCTGTGTCAGCCAAACCAGGGGGCTGTGGTCAGTCTGCACCACAAAATGCTGCCCATACAAGTATGGCTCTAATTTCTTTAAAGCCTAAAATATGGCAAGACACTCTTTTTCCACCATGGAGTATGCCTGCTCCCTGGGAACTAACTTCCTACTCAGCTACACTACTGGGTGATCTGTCCCTTGGATGGATGTCTGACTCAGTACTGCCCCAATACCCATGTCTGAGGCATCAGTCTGAACTATAAAGGTTTTGCTATAGTCAGGACTTATCAAAACAGGAGCACTGTACAGTGCCTTCTTTAGTTTGGAAAAGGCTTCCTCACAGGCTGGGCCCCAGGTAATTTTCTTTGGTATCCTTTTCTTTGTCAGGTCAGATAGGGGAGCAGCCAGGGCACTGTAATTGGGTACAAATGTTCTGTAGTACCATGCTGTCCCTAAAAAACTCCTGACCAGCTTCTGTGTTTCTGGTCTGAGCCATGCCTGGATTACCTGTCTTTATTTGGTTAGGATGGAGCTGTCCTTGGCCTACCACATGCCCGAGATATGCCACCTCTCCCATGGCCACCTGGCACTTTCCGGCTTTGACAGTGAGCCCGGCCCTCTGTATCCTGCCCAGCACTTTCCTAAGGTGGGATAGGTGTTCCTTCCAGCTGGTACTAAAGATGGCAATGTCATTCAGGTACGTCACGGCGTACTCCTCAGCACCATTTAACACCTGGTTCACCAACCTCTGGAAAGTGGCTGGGGTGTTCTTCATTCCGAAAGCATTACTTTAAATTCAAATAAGCCTATCGGAGTGATGAAGGCCAACCTCCCCCTAGCTCTGTCCATCAACTCTACCTGCCAATACCCCTTGGTCACGTCAATCATCGTAAGGTAGGTTGCCCCTCCCAACTTGTCCAGGAGTTCATCCTTCTGGGGCATCAGGTGGGTGTCAGACTTTGTGAATGCAATCAGTCCATGATAGTCCACACAGAAATGAGTAGCGCCATCTGGCTTAGGCACAAGGACTACGGGTGAGGCCCTGGGGCTGTGGGATCTCTGGATTACCCCTAAATCCAGCATCTCCTCCACTTTCCTCCTAATGTCCTTTTGGACAGCCTCTGACACCCAATATGCTGTCCACCATATGGGCATCTGTGTCTCTGTCTCCACATCATGCGTCACTAAGGGGGTTAGTCCAGGCTTGGCGCTAAACAATGGGGCAAAGTCTGCTAAAACCTCCCTTACTTTCTGGATCTGGTCCAGGGTCAGCTGGAGAGCCAATTTTACTGCCTCCACAGAGGACTCCCACTTACTTTCCTCCAGCAAGTCCAGAAGGGGATCTCCTTCATCCATCCCTTCCCCAGGACTACACACTGCAAACACCATGTCAGCCCTATCTGCATATGGCTTCATCATGTTGACATGGTACATCCTTTCTGTCTGTCTTCAGTCAGGTAACTCCACAATGTAGTTCACGTCATTTACCTTTCTAGCCACTTTGTACAGTTCCACCCACTCGGCCTGCAGCTTGTCTTTCCAGCCCAGAATAAGGACCATGACTTCCTGACCCACCATGTACAAGCGAGCTCTGGCTCTGCGGTCATACCACACTTTTTGTTTCTGTTGGGCAGCTGCCAGGTTGCTCTGGGCTGTCCCCATAAGCTCCCTCAGCCTTTCCTTAAATCTAAGGATGTAATCCACAATGGGAGTTCCCTGGGTGGCATGCTTGCCTTCCCAGTAATTACGGATCAAGTCTAGGGACCCACGTACCCGGCATCCATATAAGAGTTTGAAGGGGGAAAATCCTGTTGACTCTTGGGGCACCTCCCTGTATGCAAATAACAGGTGGTGAAGGTATTTCTCCCAGTCCCTCCCATGCTGTTCAGCAAATGCCTGGAGCATTGACTTTAGGGTACCATTGAATCTTTCCACAAGCCCATTAGCTTGTGGGTGATATGGTGTTGTGCATTTGTGCACCACCCTACACTTCTCCAATAAACATTTCATCAGCTACGACATGAAGGAACACCCTCGATCAGTGATTATCTCCTGTGGAAACCCAACACGGGAGAAAATCCCAAGTAAGGCATCTGCCACTTTGTCTGTCCTCAGTGGGGATAAGGCGACTGCCTCTGGGTACCAGGTGGTATAATCCACCACAGTCAGTATGAATCTCTTCCCTGAGGATCTGGGGGTATTTGAAGGCCCCACAATGTCCATTCCCACCCTCTGGAATGTCTCCTCCTCTATGGGGAAGAGAATCAGGGTGGCTTGGGTTTTCTTGCCTGCCTTCCCTATTTCTTGGCACCAGTGACAAGACCTGCAATACTCCTTCACCTGCTGGGTGAAGTTAAGCCAATAGAAATTCTTGGCCAACTGCTGCATAGTGCACGTGATTCCCAGATGACCAGACAGAATATCATGTGCAATCTTGAGTAACTGCTCATGATACCCCTGGGGAACGACAAGCTGCCTGCCTAGCATCCCTCCCTCTGTCTGCACAGCCTGAGTATACATAAGTCTATTTTCCCAATAAGCCTTATGTCTGCCATCACCTACCTGTGTGCTGTCTGAGTCTGCCCAAGCCCTCAGCTTCTCTAAACTAGGGTCACTTCTCTGAGCAGCTGTGAACCCCTCACACATTCTCAAGGCATGGGACAGGTCCCTTTCAGTTGATAAACTAGGGTCCCTAGCACTAGCATCCGGGCACTCAGGATCACTGTCAATCCCAACCCTCTGACAATGGGTCACCCCTCCCTCTTCGGAGTAACCCTCTGTAGCTGTGTGGTTACTTGCTACTGGGGACATTTCTACCCCCTTTTCATTGGTTTCCCCATCTGGAGACTCAGGCTGGGAAACCAGCCTCTCAGCAGTTTCCACAATGGCTTCTGTGGGGTTCAGGGAACTACAATTTTCCCTTGCCACTTGGCTATGGGTAACTGCATATACCATCCCCTGTTTTAGATTGTTGCCCAGGATCACATCCACTGCTAAGGTTTTGGCAACAGCCACCTCTTGCACAGTTCCCCCTGTTTCACCCCAGTCTAAGAGAACACTAGTGAGGGGCAATGTGTTCACCTCACCAGTAAAGTCCTGTACAGTGACATATTTATTGGATATAAGCTGACCAGGCTCAACTAGATCCCCCTTTACCAAGGTCAAAGAAGCCCCTGTGTCCCTTAACCCTTACGTCTGTACACCATTCACCATGACTGGGTGCATGTGTTCCCTCATGTTCACTGGCATGCTCCCAGGGACACACAAACAACCCACTTCTTTTCTAGTACCATTCTGTGTAATATTGCTCATTCTTTTGGGACACTGGCAATATGCCCAGTTTCTTTACATAACCAACATTCACTTCTCTTTTCAGAGAAATCTTTTCTCTGAAACCTGGGACAAACTGGTTTCAGTGGAGTCAGTGAGGGTTTTAGCTGCCCTGAAGGTGCACTTTTCCCTTTCTGCACTGCCACACCCACCCCATTCACTCTCAGAGCAAGTCTGCTCTTGGCATAGCAGTCCGAGAGTTCAGCAGCCTCTTGCACTGTTTTGGGATCTCGGTCCTCCAGCCAGGTTTTCAGCTCTGCTGGGCATGCCCAATAAAACTGTTCTAACAAAATCACATTTTCAATTTTATCAACAGAGTTTGCCTCTATTCCTTCCCACCAACGTTTTAAAAACTGATGTTGTTTCATGGCTAGCTCCTCATAGCTCATGTTAGGGCTTCTCCTGAGCTTACGGAATTTAGCTCTGTATGATTCAGCAGTTAATTCAAATTTCTTTAACAGTGCAGCTTTAAGTTTGCTGTAATCATCACTGTCCTCATTGTCCATTTGACCCAATGCATCCTGAGCTTTCCCGGTAAGTAGCAGGGATGGCTGGAAGCTCCAGGACTCTCTAGGAATTTTAGCCTGAACTCAAACTTTTTCAAAGAATTTAAAACGGCATCCATATACTCCCCCTCTTTAAATCCGGCTATTAATTTGGAATTCAATTTGCAACCCAGTCCTGCAGTCCCAGTTAAACACAAGCCACTTACCTGCTCTGCTGCCACTGGTTGGAGTCGTAGCTTCTCCAGTTTGTGTTGCCTCTGGCGCTCCTGCTCCTCTCAGTCTGCATCTCAGTGTTCTCACTCTCTCTTCTCCTCTGCAGCTCGCTGGCGCTCACGTGCCTCATGGTCTACCTCCCACTGTTCCCGCTCTGCCTCACATCTCTCTCATTCTCTCTTCTCCTGGAACTCCAACCCATCCTGCACAATTCAGTTTGCAGCCTGAGTACTTCTGGATCCAGGATACTGGTGACTTTCCCCTGCTGCTGTGTCTCTTCACTGACAGTGGCCCTGTTGTCCTCCTCATTGGATCTGGACACTGCACTGGCCACTAGCCCTGCCACACTCAAGGTTTGGTCCTTTCCAGTCATGGTCCGTAACTCGATGCTCTGGGTATCTGCTACCATCAGGGCATCTATGAGGTTCTGCTTGCTGGCTTTCACGTCTAATGGGACTCCTCTGTCCCTGCACAACTGCCTTAAGCAGTCTACAGTGTGCCTGCTGTAGTTGGAGGCCATCTTCCCTAACTACTGCTACTCTGACTTGCACTTTAGAAGAAAAAATAAAACGGGTAGGAACTTAACTGTATGCCAAGTGATATAGTTCTGTCTCCTTTTAAAATAAAACTCTGCCTTTTTCTTTCTTTGCAAGTGAGCTGCCGGTCTCAAGCTGTCACACTGAACAACAAAAGCTTGTAATACCAAAATTTTATCCACACCACTGCCAACCAATCTGTGACCAACCCACTCAGCAGGTCAGCCCTATACTCCCAAAGTGCCAACCTCCGAGTGCAGTCTTGTGAACAGTTAACAGAAACAGGGTAACCCTCCTGTCTGTTATTGTGGGTTCAAATCAACCTTTGGTCTCAGTTCTGGAGGAATTCAAAATGTGAACCTCTTGCTAGTGCACCCAATGCACAGGCTCAGATAATTCTGTCTTTGGAGGGCCAGATATCTTTGCCTATGGGCACCTAACCAGGTGTAAAAAATGAACCCTTAAAAACTCTAATAAAGACATCAGATTAAACTCTCACCTTTTTTTCCAGTTTGGTATCACCATTCAAGCTTATGCACAGTGTCTGCTTTAGCCATATATACTCCACTTGTAAAAGAAAAGAAATTCAAAGACAGACCAAGTAGGCTGTAAAAATAGAGCTTTACTAAAATAGATAAACAAATATGTAAAACATAAAATACAGAACTATATATCACAAGAACCGTACAATCTTTTAAAAGGACAAGGTTTTAACAGTGCAATTCCTGCTACAGTACTTAGATTTGCCTCTCTCTCTCTAAATACCGCTTAAAGTGCTCGCAGATGTTTCTTTGTCAGAATGTAGATAAAAGTATCTCTCTGAAGGAAAACAGAATACTGTTTAAAAGCTGATTTTCCCCACCTCTTTGCATGAGGTCACCTGGCTGCTCCTCTGTTTATGAAAAATCATACACCCACAATATTGAATCATATCAGAAGGTAAGATAATCAAAGTTACATCAGCATAAACTCCTTTCTCCATGTGACTTCCCCAATCAAGTCTGTAAATTTCCTTTCATCTATAAGCAGTATCCTCTCTCACACAGACATCAAAGCACTTATGTCTTTCTGCCAGATCTCACGGAGGTGCAACATGCTTTGTATCACCACGTGAAAATTTAACTGTGTTTCCTCTGAACATCATAAACATTTATGATTTCCCTCTTAGCAACTACAGCTATAATTAACTCAGACAAACAGGAGATCCTTGATTATGGCCTGGTCTGTAATTAACTCATGGCTTTCTTCTTTTAGCTGAGACCTGGGGGGGAGGTGAGTGAGGTCATTCCAAGAGCACCAGATTTCTCAGCAGAGGCAATCAGTAATACATTTTTATATTTTAAAAAGCATAGGTTAATCAGAACCAACTGTCCAAGTGTCACAATGAGTTCATCTAAATTCATTTTCTTCAGTTGGACCCTGTTCATGGATAGCTTTATTCCCAAGTATTTGAGGCATGGAGACCAAGTAAGTCCCAGGTCTATGATATCCATATTATAAACATGTGGGGCTAAGGGCATAACAGCTTTTTTGTCAATATTCAATTTATAGTTTGAAAATTTACCAAATTCCTAGACAAGCACAAGGGCGGCAGGAATTGAAGTGTTGGGATTGGTGAAGTGTAATAATATATTCAATCTCCTAATATATTGTCTGCATATGTGGAAAACTTTTAAATCAAAGTGCCTAATTTTCACACCTGTTATTAAAGGGAATCCATTAAAGTGAAGCAGTAGTGGTTCCAAATAGAGACTGAACAAAAGGGGAGACAGCGGACAACCTTGACAGGTACCAGAACATAATGGGAAGGGTGAAGACAATACCTCATTATACAGTGCATGCCGCTTTATAGCGGGCACTTCCATGATCTACCACTCTACCCGCAATACTGAGTGGATGGCATAACCTATTAATTAGCATAGTGGTGCATGATAATGCGCGGCAACAACAAATTAAACCATATTCACCAGATAACGTGATGAACTTTTATTCTCATTGATTATCTGCAGGAGCTCCACTTTCTCATCCAGAGACATTGCCTTTGGTTTGAACATTTTTCAAGCACCTCGAGCAATGCTTGCACCAAAGGTGAAATGAATTGCACCTTGATTACAGTACAGACCGACTATGTGGGATTTGAACTGGCTTTTGAGCAAAGTCTTTCAATCAGCTGATCCAATTGATCCTATTGCATGCATCAGTGCAATCAGCTGATTTTGACACTATTACTACAAAAAAAATTGCCCAATACAGGCAGTGTACAATGTCTGTAGTATACGCAAGGATTTACATTGCTTTACATGGTAGCGGCAAATGGTTTTTACAATTTACCCTTAAATAATGACTGCCCGAAATAGTCGCGGTCGATATAAATGGCACCAACTGTAGTAAATGTTTGCACTTGGAGAAGAGTACAACATTTTTATCCACTTGACAAATTCAGAGGGAAAGCCAAATTTGCACATGGTGGAAAATAGGAAATCCCAGTTAACCCTATCAAAAGCTTTCTTTGCATCTAGGGAGACAAGGCAATATGGGCATGGACTCCCAGGACATGGAAAAGATCTGGGTAAGCTTCTGCAGATGGTCTGCAGAAGAACACCCCCGCATAAAACAAACCTGATCCAGACTGATCAACCTTGCCCAAACTTGCATAATTCTAGCTGTCAATATCTTGCTAGCAGTTTCATATCGTGATTCATGAGGGAAATTGGTCAATAGCTTGTGACCTGATCAAGTGGCTTGCCAGGCTTGGGAAGGACCACAATCATAGCTTCACAAAGGGAAGTGTTAGTTATCTGATTATCATAAAGATAAATGTATAGATGTTGTAACAAGGGGGTGAGTTCAGAGGAAAAGGCTTTATAGAAATTTGAGGGGAAGCCATCCAGACCAGTGGCCTTATCTACCAGCATAGATTCAGTGGTGTCCTGGATGTCTTGTTGAGCTATGGGTCAATGAAGGAATTCCTGCTGGGTTGCAGTTAGTTGGGGAAGCATGGCATTATCTGGGTATTCCTGCAGCTCGGAAAGGGAGGGCAGTGCTGATGGAGGACTATAAAGGGTATTGTAAAGTGCCTCAAATTCCTGAGCTATGTGCTTGGCAGACATTTTAGTGGAGTTATCCACCATTGATTTGATAGCAAGAACTAAGTGGGAGGATTCCTGCTTCCACAACTGCAATGCAAGAAGACATCCTGCCTTCTCACCCCATTCCACGTAGGTGGATTTGGTTTTAAGTATTGCATGATATCTGCATATTGTTCTTGCAGGGTAACTAGCTCCTGATGGTCCTCCTTTGAGGTGTCAGAAGAGAGGTCTTGCTCCAGGGCTTTTATTTTATTTAAAAGATCTATTGCTTCAGCCTGCCACTTACACTTCCTAGTGGCAGTCATCTGTATGAGGTCACCATGCAGAAAACATTTAAGTGCACCCCATTACATGTCAATCCGGTCGGTGGAACCAACATTTTGTTGGATGAATACATCTATTAATTCTTTAATCGGGCCAACTACTAAATTGTCTTTTAACAATTTGGTTTTTAATTTCTACATAGTATCACGTTGGATATATGGAGATAAAGTACAGTTGAGCCAGACTAGGGAATGACTGGACAACACTCTAGGGTCTGTCCCACTGCTCAGGACTCCAGGGATAACCTGCTGACTTATCAAGAAGTATTCCAACTGACAGTAGGACCCATGTACCGGGGAATAATATGTACATTCCCTTGTCATTGGGTTCAAAATATGCCAAGGATCACAGGGGCAGTCATATCCAGCATGTCCTAGAAAGACCACTGTGTAAGGGACAGACCCAGATGTGTTGAATTGGACAAGATAGTCAATTTCTGAAGACAAGGCATAGGAAAACCAAGAAGTTCCATGGATGGCATCAAAGCCAAATGAAGGAATTGCATCTGTAAATACTGAGATATGATTTGAAGGGGATGGATCTTTAAAAACATTGCTATTCCATTCTATTCCATTCTGCTAGGAGAAGGGATCACATAGCCTAGTCTGAATGGGTGGCAGCAATGACAGTTATATGATGATCCAAAGGTATAACTGACTGAGATAGAGTATGTAGGTACAATGTGAAACTCTGGTCCTGTGGAGTGATTCTCACAGCTAAGTTGAGATAACCCAATAGAGAAAGGAGTTCTCATTCTGTACAGGATTGTTTTGGATCCATGACAGTAGGTCAACAAATTCATTGTCGACTGACTGTACAGTGACACCTTTATGTCAACCGTTTTTTGCAGTCAGCATTAAGGCAGTCACTTTGGGCTGTGTTTTCTTCGGGGGACTTGGTCCCCCCAACCCCCCATGTGGGAGAGGGGATCTGCCCCCACAGCCCCTGTAACTATTATAATAAACTCTGAGTTAGAGTTGATTTGGGGAGGGGTGAAAGACCCCCCAAAAAGCAGTGCTGAGGTCCCACGTCGAATTACAGCGACCTGGCACTGTTGTTGCTGTAATGTCAGTCACGGTAAAATTGTCATAGTAGTGATGGCATACCAATTGTTTCTTGTGAAAGAGGAAAACTGGGTTCAAAATTATATGTAATTTCTCTTGAAGGAGATGATCTTGTATTTTAATGGTAACTAATTTGATATCTAGGAACTCTAAAGTATACACTAGCCCTTCTTTTTTGTCATCTGCCAAAGGAATAAGTGTGGAGAATAATTGTGAAGGCAAGTGATGCCTGAGGCTGGCCAAGATGTAGGGGCATTGATGAGAAGGAAATCATTCAACAGATGCAAAACATCTAAAGACATTCAGCAGAATCCAACACAAAGAACTAGAGAAGGTATCAAATGGACTTGGACTACTTTTACATCCAAAAGTTAGACATACAGTGAAATAGTACTGGTTTCTCCAAGAGATTCCATAATGTGCAACAGGGAAAGATGAAAAGGCACTATTTGAAGTTGTCTGTGATAGCTGCTTTAGTTCTCCAAGCACACTGTCCGGCGAGTTTAATAAATGTAATAGCATTGTCAATTTGCACATGGGAAAGTGAATAATCTTCAGAAGGAATGGAGGAATTGATGCTTGGATCTGTTGTGGAATGAGGAGCTGACAGGTCTATTATCTGACAATTCATTCTGGAGTACTTCTGGGTGGCAATGCCTATAGGACTTATTCAGAAAGATAGAAAAGGGGGTCTGTGAAGGGACCAATGATAAACAGTTCTTTTGCCAGTAATGTATCCAGAACTTGAGGATCAGCAGTAGCAGATTTAAGATTGGGGCACTGAGCACATGTGGTAGGAACTGCTTGAATTCCTGTTTAAATCCATTGGAAAGGCCTGAAATAAGGAACTGCACAAGAGACAGAAGGATAAGTTGATAACAGCTGATGTAAATGAGATATGTTTACTGGTGCTGAGTGATGGGCATACTGACATTTATAACTTGGAGCAGGGGCAGAATTTACTTTATGGTGACAGACCAGTTTTGAAAGTGCTTCCTCACTGTGATTGCAAACATAAGGAAGAGTACAGAATGGTGAAAAACAGGTGGTTTCACAAAAATTATCACATACCGATCTTCCAACAGAAAAGACTATTTGATTACCTCATTTATCCATGAGATTTTTGGGTGCATAAAAGACGTGGTGAAGTGGATGGGCAAGTTGAAGTGAACATGGCAGGTGATCAAGAGTGGTGACATTTAAAGGGTACAAGGCAACCAGATCACAGAAGAAACCACAGACTGTGCACGTCAATGTAGCCCAGCAAAATGTTTGCAGAACAACTTGTTGTCAAGCAAAGCCCAAGAAATGCATGAATTAAACTTCAAGAGGTAAGCAGCTGCCTTACATGAAAAAGATTTGTGATAATCATAAAAATAAATACCACCATATTGAATGGCTAGATCAACAACAAGATGATGGTAGGGGTCTAGTTCTTCATGCCTGGATGGAAATGCCTCCACAAACAATTTCACAATAAATGGAAAAAGCAGCAATACATTCTGCTACCATTAATTTCTTTAGGAGCTGTGGATCTTTAGCCTTGAGTACCACCATACATCACCACAGGAAATTATCCTGTTTTCTATAGCTTTGTGGAATAATATAAGACGGATTACGAGACTGACATCTTTCCCTTCAGTAATGTCTTTCCTGACATGATCTGGAACCTAATGGGTAGGACAAGCAGTAGTTGGAAATTGCATCTGAGAAGTAGTAGTACCTGAGATGGATGTAGGTGGTATGGAGATCTTAAAACTTGTAGATGATCCAGGTGATGGAATTATGGATGGCAATGCAGAGGTTAATGGTGCAGTAATGATCAGAAGTGACAATAAAGGGGGTCCCAGAGCTTGCAGGAGAGCAGGTGCAGGCTGTCTTTCTGGAGATCCAGATGGTCAGGAATCTAATGACGCTACTCTGGTATCAAGGTTAGAAATTAAGGAGTTGATCTGAAGCAACAAATTACATAGTTCTGAAAACTCAGAGGAAGCATGAGCTTGATCAGGAGTCAAGGATGTGACAGGAGTAGTGTCAGGAACAGGATTAGCAGAAATAGCAGCTATGTAAAGATTAAACAATTCCTGCTTTTTGGCAGTAGCAGAAAAGTGGACTTTAATGCTGTGATGCAAAGCCACAAGTTTGGGGACTGACCATCCTTTAATAGTCTGCCAGGTGTGGCCTTCCTGCAGATAGTAGGAGGAGCAAAAAATCTTCTTGGTCTGAAGGACCATCAGTTCTATCCTGAGGTAGAGAAATGCCAGCTAGAAAATAAAAAGGACAACCAAATGAACTGAAAGACTCTTGGTGAAAGCCTGTCACAAGGGGGCAATTACTAAAGGTGTTTGAAACCCAATGTCCTGAACAATGTTCATGTAAGGGACCCCGTTCCAAGTATAAACTGAGGCTAGGCACACAGCCCCTGATTGTGCTTCTTAAAGTCATTGAGTTACCATTTCAGTGCTTATCCAAGAGCCCTGTGATTGACTGACACATTATCGCCTGAGTATATAACAACGGGCTCCAAACTGACACCCACCACAGTGTGTCAAAGGAGATATGTGGGAGAGCAGGAGTGTTGGCACACCAGAGCAGGAAACAAGACTTGGATGGCTGCAGGAAAGACATTCCTGAACAGAGGATGAGGACAAGAAGAAATGAAGACAAAAAAGTGCCCCAACAAAACACTGCATAGAATGCCTGATTAAATGGAGAATGAAGACAGCAAGAAAAGTTTACTTACAGAGCCAAAAACAGCAAGGGGACAGACAAAAACAACCACCAGAGCAGCAAAACAGCAGTCAGACAACACAGGAGTGGAACCAAGAGCAGAACAGAAGAGCAAAGGGGACACTGAACAGCAGAACACAGGAAGGTGGTACATCAGAAGGTAGAGTGAACGGTCAAGAGACAGGGAAGGAAAAGAGCTGTAGGAGAGCCACAGAGGAGGGAAGGGGCAAGAGCAGTGCAGAAGAGAAAGGAAAAGCAGCAGAGCCACAAGCATAGAAACAGAGTTTTACAGCAGATAAGGATCACGAGGCCCACCCAGTCTGCCCATTTCCCTACTTAATGGATAAGCTGCAGGTCCTAGTTAACCAACAACCTACTTCCTCCTTCCCCCCACTATAAATGCCTTATGTCTGTCCCATACATTCTTGAATTCCCCCACTGTTTTTGACCCCATGACCTCCTCAGGAAGGCTGTTCCATGCATCCACCACACTCTTCATGAAAAAATACTTCCTCACATTGCCCCTGAGCTGTCCCACTCTATCTTCAAACTGTGCCCCCTTGTTCTTGCACATCTCTTTTTCTGAAAGATGCTGCCCTCTTAGACTTTGTTGATTCCCTTGAGGTACTTGAAAGTTTCTAGAGTGTATACATTTTAAGCTTCTTTAGTCTATCCTTGTATGGTTTCTGGTGCTGACCCTGCACCATTTTAGTTGCCCTCCTTGGAACTGCCTCCATCCTGTCTATGTTCTTGCAAAGATAGGGTCTCCAGTACTGCATGCAGTACTCTAGATGGGGTCTCACCAACTGTCTGTACAGAGGGATGACAATTTCATGTTTTCTACTGGTGATGCCTCTCCCAACACATCCCAGTATCCCCGCAGCCCTCCTTACTGCCTTCTCACATTGCCTGAATATATTTACTTCATCTGATATGACTACCCCCAGATCCCTTTCCATTTTTATTGTTGTTAGTACCCCCCATTGTGTACTCTTCCCTTGGGTTTTTCTTTCCCAGGTGCATTACTTTGCACTTCTTGATGTAACCCCCCTACAAATGGGGTTCCTGAAAAGTCTTCCTTGGGCTTGCCTAAATGCTCAATGGCAGGTTGGTGTCCTGTGTTTTAGCAGGCTAAACATTATAGCCAGAGAGTGCCTTATAGCCTCTGTGTATGGGCTCTTTAAGAGCTGCCTATATTGCAGTTATAATAAATCTGGAAGGGGACTGAGTGTTTCTATGCTCGAGTCCCGCCCGGGCTGCCAGATAATCGCCCTTTTTCTGCCATCGCTACTTGCGCAGAGGGAGCTCTGTTAGAAGCTGTACTTATTTGCTGATTATCTATCAGAGTAGTAGTGCTATTGTAGTTTGTCTAACCTGCCTTCTTTGCAGCATGGACAGTTCTGTTTATCATCACCATCTTGGTTCTGGACTGTCAGAATGGGACAATCAGTACCTTTGGGGACTCTAAAATGGAGCCTGTCCCCAGGGGTCTTGTGGGAGCAAAATTCTGTAGGAATTGTAGTTTTAGAACTTTGGCGCCCAAATGGACCTGGAGGGGGAGTCCTTGAACTGACTGACAGACAGATCAGCCAACCGAACCTTTTGGATCCTGGGGAAAGTCCCAGGCTGATTGCAGCTACAGCCAGTCTGAGTTGGGAAGTGAAGGACTAAACAGCTCGAGACAGTTGAGCAGCCATCCTGCATAGTTTCACACGGGAGAACTGTGGAAAGGCTTGAGTTTGGCCTGCATGTCTGCCTGCTGTTCCTGAAAGCGAACCTGTGACTTTATCAGACTGAATCCGAATCGTGAGACAGATCAAAGCCACTGAACTGTGACCAGGCTTGAAACCTGGAGAAGACTGAAAATTTGCTGAATGTGATCGGCCTGTCAGGATCTCCAGCCACCTCTGAACTCCTGGGTGAGGCAGATACTCTGTAATTGCAACCGGATAGCAATCTGCCTGGTACAGTAGAATTTCATTACATGAAAATGTGCTGTGTGCTGCTAGTTGCTAGTGATTTGATTCCCCACAGTGTGCTGACCTGTGATCTGCTTGCTGAAGGCTGCATCCAGCCCCACTGGACTGAATCTGCATTCATCTCCACTTGGCCTGGGCCTTGCCATACTGGCCCAGCCAGAATACTCACATCAAAGCCATCAACAAAAGACCAGCCTGGGGATCAGCCCCCTGCTCAACGCCTTGAACAGGAACATGCCTCGGTGATTCGTGTGGGCCCTGCTTCTCCTGGCACTCCAGCTCAACAACCTGCAGCCTCAATTTTGTCCTGCCTGTGTCCAATTTTGGGTATCATGAGTAGACATCAGGGTAGCTCCCTGAAACAACAGCTAAATCTAAAGTGTTGTCATCTGATTGCCTTGTTGTCTTTTCTTTCACGAACTGAGCCTTCCAGCTCTGGATTACAAATAGTGTGTGTTGTGCTTGTTGCTTTCTTCCATCACAGGGCCCCAACCAGCTGCGACGCCGGCCTTCTCTGGGCAACGATCCTGGCTAGCCCACCTTTTCCCTACCTGAGTACCCAGAGTATGTGACTGTGTAGGGACTCTGAAGTGCATGCATGCATGACTGTCCGATTGATTTAGCCTTTAAGCCAATCAACCTGATCATGCTCCTTTCTTGTTCAAGTCCCCTGAATAAATCAGATCTAACTCTTTTTTGCATTTAACCTGACTGTGGTTCCAGTTTGTACTGACAGAAACATACTGTTGTTGTTTGCTGTTCCTAACCTTGTTTTACAGGGGTCTGTAGGGTCAAACTTTTGGAACCAGCCCTGGTGGTAAGTGCAAACCATGTGGGTACTTGCATGGTGAATAAGGGTCATTGCAAAAGTGATTACTGTATATTGTTTCGGCCACTAGAAGGGAAAGAGGGGGCTTACAGTGTCCCAGAGGGCTGTACCCAGGTTAGCTCAACCACTAACAACCCTGACCTCTGGGTGGATGCTCCCGTTTCAGTACCCAGGCCCCTTAACCTGCTACAAGCCAAGCAGGCAGGGGTAGTAGCCCTTGGGATAGTGCCACCTAGGGGTTACATCTTGAAGGCACCACTGGGATTAGCATCCTGTAGTGGCCAGAGGTGGGAATTACCCCCTTTCATTCAGAACTCATTCAGAACTCATGATAAAATGGAGGTGCTTGCTACGCCTAAGCTCAAGATTGCCCCCACAAGCTGTTAGTGCATCAAATGATGGGGTGGAGTGAGGCTGAGGGGGTAGACTCCTGACAGGCCCTGTTGTTAATAGATGTCCTGTTAAGGATCACTAATGCAGTTATTGTGGAGGCTGTGGAGCACGTTAAGTGTCTGGGGAATGGTTGAAGTGAAGGGAAGGGATTTGGACCTGTTTGACTAGACCATGGTGGTTTTACTCTCCTGCAGCTCTCCCATAGATCCAGAGAAAGTACCCCCCCATTATTCTGTCAGAAGGGGCCCAGAAGGGGTGAAGGGTCATCCATTTGCACAGTGATCTGGCTACCTTGGGAGGGTCCCCAGTATAGAGGGTTCAAGGACAAGCTGCTTAAGTTGTTAGCTTCTGAGGGCGATCCCAAGAGTTAGTAAAATGCTAGACCTTTCTGAAGAACTCATGCCACTGTAGTTCCTGACAGCATCTCCTGCCTCCTCAGGGTCTTCCTGTGGTCACCCCACCATAGTAATTCCATCTGTGCACCTGGATTTTTACTGTAGACTCAGTCTTTTTTGGGCACAGTTCCAGTGCCCATAGGGGAGGATAACCTGGAAATGTGGATGGACTATGCTACCCCACTGAACCAGAAGTAGCAGTGCTCTGAGGGAGAGAAAAGAAAAAGACTTATGGAGAGTTTGAGGGGCCCTGCACTGGAGGCCATTCAATTCCTACAAGCCACTAGCCCAGAGGCTAGTGCTGCTGAATACCTCTCTGCCTTGGAGGGGGGTTTTGGTAGCACCGGGTCAGAGGATGATTTGTTGTCAAAATTTAAATCTGCAAAGCAATGGAATAATGAGAAGTTGTCTATGTTTGTTATCAGGATTGAGAGGGCTCTGCAGAGGGCCCATAGGAAAGGAGGGGTGCCTGCTAGTGAACTGAATCAGGTCAGGTTGGACCATATCCTTAAATCAGCCAGGTACTCTAGTGTGATGATGCTGAAACTTAAATTGCAAGATAGGAAGACTAACTCTCTTGAGTATTGTCACCTCATGAAAGAGATTTGTGAAGCAAAGAATGATGAAGAGGGATGGGAGCCCTATGCTGGGGTTGCTCGTACCTGCCAGACTCCTGAGAGAAGTGACGAGACTGAGGTGCAGCAAATGAGAGAACTGATCAAAGAATTGATGGGTTGAGAGTCAGTGAACAAGCCGCCGAGGTGGCCAGAGATACTAACCTCTATCAGGCACCTCCTGAGTCAAACAGTGAGGTTCTGCCTGGTGGGGTGGGGGTGCATGTCATCTCATCTGAAATCTGGACTGAGAGTAACCTACTGGAAGAAGTATGAGAATAGAGGGCCCTCGTGGGGGACCTACTATGAGCCACACAAACTACTAACATCTGTGGAAGTCCAGAGGGCCAAGATAGCAAGTCACAAGTCAAAGAAGTGCCCCGAAGTGCTCCTAACATACCCAAGCAGGGGACAGCCCGCTACCACCCAGAGACTTTAGAGAACCCATCTTCTGTTACCACTGCGGGGAGGATGGGCACACCCGGTTCACCTGCCACTCACTGGAGAATTTGAGAAAAGTTACTGTTAGGCTACTGGTCTTGATTCAATGGAATAACTCTTGGTTGCAAGGTGGGGCTGCCCAAAAAAGTTACTCATCTAAGGCAGCTTCCAAGTCGACATGCAAGTCTGTGTCACATGAGTGGTCCGAAGTGGTGGACACATCAATGGAAACTACAGTGTTGGTGAATGGTGTGTCCGCCCGGGCTGTGCTTGACAGTAGATCTCAAGTGACTATAGTATTCCAAGATTGGTACCAGAAGTATCTGCCTGGTGTGCCCCTACAACCCCTTGGACGGCTTGCATGTATGGGGGTTGAATGAAGTCCTATCCATACTGGGCATATTGGATCTCGCTGCCCTTCCCTACCTCTGTGGTTGGGTAGATGAACAAGTCAAGACCCTTGCCTTGGTGTGTCCCCCCACTGGACTGTATGATGGGGGGGGGATTCCCCTGTTAATTGGAACATCGCCCATATGTTTTGGAGACTGGCACAATTTTGCCATGAGAAACAAGGGCAACGGACTGGGTGAGCTCTAAGAATTCCAGCCTTAATTAAGTGGGCATATGACTTACAGCAGAAACCTGATCAAGTGGAACGAGATGAGCCTGTGGGGATCAAGTGGAAGAAGGATCCTGAATCTCTGGTGCTAGCACCCAATGGTCAGTGTACCATTCACGGGGAAGTCCGACTTAAGAAGGATGTGAAGAACAAAATATTAAAGTTAGACACCCCAGGTGAAGGAAAGTTGCCAGAGGGGCTAATGGTTAAACCAAGCATCCTACCTGCCCTGCCCATGCTTATGCACAATGAGTAATGGTCCAGATTCAAATGTGTCAGATCGGGAGGTCCGAGTGAACAGAGGGTGCACCCTAGCTACAGTACATGGCACAGACAAGGCAGTATTAACCAGCAACAAACATTCTGGTGGGAAAGAAAGGGTGACCCCAGATCTATTTGACTTTGGTGATTCTCCTCTATCGGCCGAATGGAAGACCCGAATCAGCAAAAAACTCGCCCAGAGAGACCAAATGTTTTCATTAACAGAATGGGATGTAGGATGTGTCTGTGGTGCTCTGCACAACATACCGCCTCTATGATGACTGATCCTTTCAAGAGAGATCCAGATGCCTCGCCCCAGTGGACATAGATGACACTAGGAGGCACCTGCAGGAAATGCTTGCTGCTGGCATTATACAAGAATCAAGAAACCCTTATGCCTCTCCCATTGTGGTTGTGCATAAAAAGAATGGGTCCTTGTGGATGTGTGATTTTTGGACCCTAAATCAGCGGACCGTCCCAGATCAATACACCATGCCCCGTTTACAAGATGCCCTGGACTGCCTGAATGGGAGCCACAGGATATTACCAGATTCCAATGGCCCCGGAGGACCAGGAAAAAACAGCCTTCATCTTTGCTTTGGGGTTCTATGAATTTCTGAGAATGCCACAGGGGATTTCAGGTGCCCCAGCCACCTTTCAGAGATTGATAGAACGTGCGGTTGGAGATATGAAGCTGCTGGAATGTCTAGTGTACTTAGATGATGTCATTGTGTTCAGATGCATGTTAGAGGAGCATGAGACCTGACTGTTCAAAGTCCTACATCGATTGGAAGAATTCAGCCTCAAGCTGTCCATTGACGAGTGCCAGTTTTTTCAAACCTCCATGAAATGTGAGTCACATAGTATCTGCGGAAGGGATACAGACAGATCCCAGCAAGGTTAAATCACTGACTACTTGGCCCCAGCCCCATAACTTGAAAGAGCTACAACATTTTCTGGGGTTCTGTGGCTACTACCGCAGGTTCATCAAAGACTATTCAAAGGTGATTCGACCACTCCTGAATCTTACCCAGGGTTAACCCCCTATCAACCGCAAATACAAAAAAGGGGCTATCAAGGAACCTGAGAAAGTGTATTTCTGAACAGGTGAACCTTTTGGGCCCCATTGGATGCCTGAATGTGAAGCAGCCTTCTACAGAGTCATATACCAGCTCACCCACGCCTCTGTCCTCACCTATGCTGATCCCACCAAGCCCTATGAGCTGCATATGGACGCTAGTCTGCAAGGCCTAGGAGCTGTGCTGTAACAAGACCATGAGGATGGTTAAAGACAGGTAGCTTTCACCAGTAGGAGCTTGACCCTGTCCGAGTGGAACTATCCAGTGTAGAGATGCAACAAATTTTTAATCCGCTGGCATAGGGAGAGGCATCACCAGTAGAAAACAGGAAGTTATTATCCTTCTGTACAGACAGCTGGTGAGACCCCATCTGGAGTACTGCGTTCAGTTCTGGAGACCCAATCTCTGCAAAGACATAGACAGAATGGAAGCTGTCCAGAGGAGGACAACTAAAATGGTGCAGGGTCTGCACCGGAAGACATATGAAGAGAGACTTAAGGAGCTTAATATGTATAGCCTCGAGGAAAGGAGGGAGAGGGGGGACATGATAGAAACTTTCAAGTACCTCAAGGGAATCAACAAAGTCCAAGAGGGTAGCATCTTTCAAAAAAAGAGGTGTGCAAGAACAAGGGGGCACAATTTGAAGATGGGGGAGTCGGCTCAGAGGTAATTTAAGGAAGTATTGTTTCACAGAGAGGGTTGTGGATGCATGGAACAGCCTTCCGGAGGAGGTTGTAGAGTCAAAAACAGTGGTGGAATTCAAGCATGCATGGGACAGTCATAAGGCAATTCTAGGGGGTGGGGGTAGGAAGAAGTAGGCTGCTGATTAACTAGGATCTGCAGCTTATCCATTAGGTAGGGAAATGGGCAGACTGGGTGGGCCAAGCAGTCCTTATCTGCAATCAAATTCTATGTTTCTATGAAGTGGACGCTAATTTTGCCACTTCATTCATGACATTTAACGATTTAAGTGGGCACTGTACAGTTACTCAGATCATTATTATTACCACTTTGCATTGCCATTATGCCTTAACATGAAGTAAGGCGAAGTGAGATGAGAATAGGCAGCCCCCCACACATCACATGGCTTATAGTACTGTAAGTCACATGCCTTAGCCAGGCAGGAATGAAGTGAGTCAGAGAAGCAGTTTCACTTTCTCCTTTGCATTCGTAGAGGGGGAAGGCTTGTGAGAAAGCAGTGTAGGAGTCAGTGACAAAGTGATTATTGCCTTTGTAAAACAACAGCTTTTTTAAAAGCTATCTTTATTTAGTTTTTGTATTGTGTTTGTGATTTTTTTTGGTAGTTATTTTTTTATAAGTGTTGTTTTGTTTTGTGTGTGTGTGAGTGACTGTGTGTGATTGTATATGTGTGTGTGTGTGTGTGTGTGTGCCGGGGACTTGTGTGGGAGGGATGGATGTGGACCCTGAAGTAGGCGAGTCGCTGGCCTGTGGGTGCTGTCAGAAGGGAGTGCGGACCTGTGGGGGCCTGGGGTGGTTGTATCATGCTGGACTGTTCCTGACTCCTGGGTGTTGCTTCCCCCCGTATTCAAGCAACAGGAGCAGCAGCAACAGCAGCACCTGTGCCACCGGTGGCCGCTGTGCATCCAGCTTCTCCGCCACTACCACCACCACCAGTAGCAGCAGCTGTAGGGGTTCCAGCAGCACCCCCTCCACCACCTCCACAGCCACAGGAGGTGGCCCTGGAAAACACTGGTGGGACTCATGAAAGGACTGTGTCTTGTCCCCCCGCAGCTCCCAAGTGTGGGAGTTTTTTAACTCTGTGGGGGAGACAGCACAGTGGTGGTGTGCCATCTGTGTGGCGTGGTGGTTCGCCATGGCCCCGTGGGACACATTTGGTGACGTGCACAGCGCACCCACATGCTGAATCACCATAGGGCAGACTGGCAGGCTGCCATGGAAGGGGCCAGGCATCCACCTGCTGGCCCTTCTGTGGCAGTGGCTGAGGGTGCTGCTGGGGTCGGAGTTGTGCCTCGTCACCACCACAGCAGGAGGAGGACTAGTACAGCAGCTGTTCCACCACAGCCACCAACACCACCCACCCCACCACCGCCACTCACTACCTGGATTCTCTGCTGCAGTGGACCCCAGCAGTCTCTGCAACACATGTCTGACATCGCCCAGGTGTGGGCAGCTCTAGAAGAAAATAATGAGTGGTTCGATGCTTTGCAGCAGCAGGTGAACAAAATAGAACAATAGCAGCAGCAAATAGTTTCAATGTTGCACCTGCTGCTGGACCACCACGGCATCCCAGGCCACAGTAAGTAAGGGGATTGTTTTCTGCCCCCATCCCACCCCACCCTACTACTGTGCTGTACTGTTTTTGTATGGTTTTTCTTTGTTTTGTTTAATCATACACATTTTCCTTCCTGGGAATCTTTCTTGCACCACATAGTGCAATACATTTGTGTGAAAACCGCCCATAATTTGATTACAGTGTGTCACGTGATGGAGAATTCCTATTCTGAAAATCTGCCCACATTCTGCCTCCCTTCTCAGCAACGTTAGGATGTGATGGCAGGAGAGTGCATATGTGTGCTCCTTACAGTGAATATCTGATTGTCCAGCAGCTTTCTGAAAGTTTCTTTATGTTATAATGGTCAGTTTGTGGTGAAACATGGGCACATTTCAGTAAGAAGAGCCTTGTTAGTGGAAACATTCCCACATTTCACCACAAAGTCAACCTTATAACATAAGGAAACATTGGGATAACTGCCGGACATTCACTATAGTGGAGCATGCACCTGCACCCCGCATCACATCCTAACATTGCTGAGAAAGGGGGACAGAATGTGGGTGGCTTTTCTGATCGGTAATTCCTCTGTCACATGACACACTGTAATGAAATTATGGGCGGTTTTCACAGAAATATATTACACTCTGTGGAGCAAGAAATATTCCAGTGGGAGTAATGCCCCCACATATTAGTTTATGTGCATCACTATAACTATGTAATGTGGTGAATCTCTGTAAAGCAGCAGTGCAACAATCTGTTGAGAACTCTGACCTATATTTTTTATTCTATGTTACAACTTCCTTTACTTACATCCTGACTGACTGGAATGATATGCAAATTTGTAGTAGTTGAGTCTGCTGTACTACCTTTTTCATGTATGAAATAATGAAAGGAGCATTCTTTTAAATTGGTGCTGACCAGGTCTTTGTCATTGTTTTCCTCTGCTTTCTCCATCACATCAATTAGTTGTTATATATCGCTTCTGTTGTTAATTAACAGTTATGCAGCAGGCAATGTTTTATGATACCAAGGAACAACAGTTATTGAAAAGCAGCTGCAAATAAATACAAACCTGGTCCGAACAATATTGGAAGGCGTGCTCATTTTTTTTTCATACATGAAAAAAAGTAGTCAAGTAAGTAAAGCAGACATAAATTGTGAAAAGAAGCGTATCATTCAAGTCACGACTCGGAGGTAACTAGTGGTGGCTGTGGCAATGTAAAGTAGCATAAAAAAGTACAGTTCAAAACTGTCAGGAGACTCAGAACATTCTTGCAATGCTGCTTTAATTGTAAAAATGTCAGTATGACATCATGAGCTCACAGCAACAATCACCGAACACACAAACGTGGCACAGAGTCCCCAGATTTTTTCTGCAGGCTCAAAATGCATCCTGCTTGTGTGCAGAAAATTGACAAGTGTTAACACAGTGGAATGAGTGTGTTTCAGCACATACAAGGTCCCCCAGAATTAATGGCGCACTCAGTCATGTGTGCAGTGGTGGCACAGAGTCCTCAGATTCTTTCTGCTGGCCCAAAATGCATCCTGCTTGTGTGCAGAAAATTGACAAGTGGTAACACAGTGGAATGAGAGTGTTTCAGCACATACAAAGTCCCCCAGAATTAATGGCGCACTCAGTCATGCGTGCAGTGGTAGCACAGAGTCAAGATTTTTCTGCAGGCCAAAATGCATCCTGCTTGTGTGCAGAAAACTGACAAGTGGTAACATAGTGGAATGAGAGTGTTTCAGCACATACAAAGTCCCCCAGAATAAAGGGGGCACTCCATCATGTGTGTAGTTGTGGCACAGAGTCCCCAGATTTTTTCTGCAGGCCCAAAATGCATCCTCCTTGTGTGCTGAAAATTGACAAGTGGTAACACAGTGAAATGAGAATGTTTCAGCACATACAAAGTCCCCCAGAATTAATGGTGCACTCAGTCATGCGCACAGTGGTGGCACAGAGTCCCAGATTTTTTCTGCAGGCCCAAAATGCATCTTCCTTGTGTGTAGAAAATTGACAGGTGGTAACACAGCCAAATGAGTGTTTCAGCACATACAAAGTCCCCCAGAATTGAATGCGCACTCAGTCATGCGTGCAGTGGTGGCACAGAGTCCCAGATTTTTTCTGCAGGCCCAAAATGCATCCTGCTTGTGTGCAGAAAATTGGCAACTGTTAACACAGTGGAATGAGAGTGTTTCAGCACATACCCCAGTATAAAATGATGACTGTGAGAGTCGTGTTGCTGGTCCAATGTGTTCTACGAGACAATTAGAGCAAATGCAATGTGATCATCTCAACTGGATTGGAGGGTGCCCTTTGGCTGTACACTAATAGTAGCCTTGGTGAGTAGATATAGATAAAGAGCAACACGAAGAATAAAAGAGACACAAGGTTTGTGTTGTGAGGATCGGCTCCTACTCTTGGGATTATACTCACTGGAATATAGAAGAATGAGGGGAGATATGTACTTTATATTTAAGGCACTAAAGGATAGTGATTTATTGGAACAATTAAATCTGGTATGTAGAGATCAGGTTTATAATACTAGAGCACGTCCTCTACAAATCTATAGGAGAGAATAAATACAGTTAAAAGAAAGCACTGGTTGACCATGAGGATAGTAAAATCCGAATGGACTTCCAGTGGATATAGTAGTCTAGTAGAACAATGGCTGAATTTAAACGTAAGTTGGATAGATACTTGCTTAGTATTAAAATCTTGGGGTATAATTGATTTAGAGGCGAGTATATGGATCCTCGGATCTACTAAATTGCTCCGTTATACCTATGAAACCTATGAGATATATGGTTGTGTATTTTGTAGGTGAGGAGTGGGGATGACATGGGCATGTACTCATAGTATTGTTCTGCATCACAGGTCACACAGAAGCTGTTGGTGTACACATTCCAGTGCTCAACGAGAATTTTTTGTGCTGAAGTTGGAAACGGATAACTCTCAAGCACATGAAGTTAAGTATTTTTGGGGGGGAGGTGGGGGGAATCATATTTGCAGGTTTGTCTCTAATGGTTTCTTATTTTGTTACTTCTTCACAGATTTCATCAACATCCTTCTGGAGTCCTGTTGTTAGGATGGTCATGGTCATCTAATGAAACGACTTCTGCATGTTGCATGTGCCCAAGCTCAGGGAGGGTGTGCCTGATATTGAAGAACTTTTTTGGATAAGGCCACTTTGACAGAACAACAAAGCATCTGGAAGTTTCCTAAAAAAAGAAATGAATGACTTCTTACAACTTAATTGTTATGTGTCCCTCCCTGGTTCTCAAATCTCAATCTAAAGTCAAGTTACATTTCAAACCCACATCTTGTCAGCTAACACAACCTGTGTGCAATATTTGCTGCAGTCTTTCCAAAACAATGAAATGGATGAAATAAAATCTTCATACTTACAAGAATGGATTTCTCATGAATATTACATCACTTCCTCTCTGTACGGTACAGCTACAGTACCATTCCCAATGAGTTTTAGCAATGGAGGCTTTTTTTGTTACCCTGTAAAAGAAACAAAATAAGTGTACCGTATGTGTTTTACCATTGCGGCTCTGAAAAGCTACAGAAAACAAAACATACAACTAAAGGAAGTGAAGCAGCATAAAAAACATGAGTACACATACTCACTTTATGGTTTAAATATTAAGAAGCTTTGTGTCTGTGGCTGATGGATGTGGTGGTGCAGACAGACTCAGGCTCAGTGGTGACAATGGCTAACATCATTCCCAGTGGTGGTGGTCCAGGGGGCGGACAGACTCAGGCTCAGTGGTGGCAGTGGCTAACATCATTCCTGGTGGTGGTGGTCCGGGGGGCAGACAGACTCAGGCTCAGTGGTGGCAATGGCTAACATCAGTCTTGGTCGTGGTGGTCTGGGGGGCAGATAGACTCAGACTCAGTAGTGGCAGTGGCTAACATCATTCCCGGTGGTGGTGGTCTGGTGGGTGGACAGACTCAGGCTCAGTGGTGGCGGTGGCTAACATCAGTCCCAGTGGTGGTGGTCCAGGGGGCACACCACCTTTGAAAAATTTCAGTTAAAACCTACCAACATTAACCACTTCATCATCTTCATAAAGAAGCTGCCCTCACAGTCATCGATGTCGGAAGTCTGACCACTGGGAAATTCTTTCTCCATGTGTCATCATCTACATCAGTGTGGCCATTTCAGGCAGCCACTGCCAGTGCCACCAAGGATGCTCCATTTCCACATCAGCAAGACCACCATGACTAGGCAGGGGTACGAATACCGAGGTTGCAGTCTGTGCTGGTATGTGCCTCTCATTCATGTTAATGAATGTTAGCAAACTAACATTTGCAGGAGACAGGTTTGTCCAACGATCCCTGATTATTGCACCTGCTGAGCTGAATACCCTCTCAACACTTACACTGCTGGAGGGTGGGCATGTGAAGTACTTCAGTGCCACTGCAGTCAGGTCTGGCCATTCACTGACCTTTCCACTCCAGTACAAAAAAGGATCATCAGTTGTTGTCAGATGCCTGTTTTCAGACAAATATGACTCAACCATTCTCTGTGCTGCACTAAGTCCACCAGTTGATACATCATCCTGTTCTCCTGAATCATTTATTTCACAAATACCCACTTGGGACAAAGCCTCCCAAAGCGGGTTGATGCCAGCCACTTTGTATGACAGACCACCTAGAACTGCAGTCCCCTTCCCCTTGCAGGATATGCTTGATGGTCCTCCAGGTACACCTTCAGCCGGATTATGCTGGTGAGGTTTGCTGACCTTGGCACGTGACTTCTGTGCCCCATGAACCAAGCGCTCCAGTTGACCACTGACATTTTTTGCCTGTTCAGGCTCTCCCTCCAGTACAGATGCAATTCCTCGTTTTTATCGTGGTTCCAGCATTGTTGCTATGGTAAAGTTGTCACTACGCTGAATGCTCACAATGTGATGATTCTGGTCGAATACTGTCAGCATGTGTTGTAGCAACATACTGATACCACCGTCTCCAACAAAATCAAGGCTATGCTGTACATTCACCAATGTCTGCCTCAGCACCCACAGCAGTGGAATTGATTGGCTAATAGAGGCAGACTCGCCACTCACTGCCTGTGTGGCATGTTCAAAAGACCGCAAAATTGTTATTACAGAGTCCATGAGGTGCCACTGTTCAGTCATCATAGACATGGAGGCCCCAGAACTGTCATGACTAGTGTTCATAACAAGATAGTCTGAGATGGCTTTGTATTGTTCATACAACCTCTCTGCCATGTATAAAGTGGAGTTCCACTGGGTGACAACTTCCAGCTTCAAGCGGTGCTGAGGTAGGCTGCTTTGTATCTGCAACTGCCACAGTTGGTCACGGGCCTTTCCACATCTTGAAAAGTGAGAGCAGATATGTCGTACAAAGGTTAGCATTTCCTTTATATCAGGGTGCTACAGAAACTCCTAAACCACAAGATTTAAACAGTGGGCCATGCATGGAAGACAAAAAAAAACACCATTCATGATGCATTTCACCACATTTGACCCATTGTCACTTGCTATGAACCCAGCTCTCAGGGAAAAGGGTTTAGCCATCTGTGAATTTCAGTCAGTACCATGACTAACATATTCTCACCAGTGTGTGAACAGGTCACATTGCACATAGCAATCGTTGCAAGCTGTCGAATTCTTGGAAGATTGCTACCACGACAATCCACCTTAGTGCACTGATTATTCACACTACCAACATCACAAACAACCCCGCACCTACGCCCA
Organism: Neoceratodus forsteri; assembly: GCA_016271365.2. Classification (NCBI taxonomy): domain Eukaryota; kingdom Metazoa; phylum Chordata; order Ceratodontiformes; family Ceratodontidae; genus Neoceratodus; species Neoceratodus forsteri. Next base: position 945,740,791 of record CM057452.1, read on the forward strand.
GTGTGCAGTTATACACAAATATGAACTCCCCACTGTTTTGCCACTTGTCAACATATCCATACTTAAATGGATGAATGGAGAGGAGGAATGTTAAGGGCATGTCTTACTGAGTCGGACACAGTGTGGAACAACTCGGGACAGCACAGGTAGAAAAGTATGTCCTGGATGGGACCTTCCATTTTGGACAAGCATGCGTAGCAAACTGCTGGAACCCAGAATTCTCCACAAAGGAGAAGGGCAAAAATCAATTGCCAGAATTTCCACTACAGAAGCATTGAGTTCACATGACACTGTATGATTCGGGAGGGTACTTCAGCTTATGCTCAAAACACTCTGTAACATGGGCTGACTTAAACGCTTTACATGGGGTGTGTTGATCACAAATGGTTGTGCTCTGTGATGAAGGCATTGGCAGGGGGGTGGAGGTGGACATTTGATGAAGACAGTTGCACAGGTGATGATGACAAACCCAGATATGCTGTTATTTTGCCAGATATGCCAAACGGGTTGATGTACCACTTGCACTAGACACACTGCATTCACCACCACCACCACAACAAAAACAGCTACTCTCACCAGCACTGGACAACATTTCAAAGTCATTATGGTCCTCCACCTCATCATGCATGTAGTAATCTTCTGCTTTTATTACCGCACTACTGCACATGTTTAATTTCCTACTGTGCTTAACAATTATGGAAGGGGATAACATGCTGGCTATGGTTGCTGGTGATGTGGGTGAATGCCCCACTGTGGTATTAGCTGCCAGCTTGTGCTGGGTCCACAGTGCCAAGTGCCTATTCTTATGATGCGTATCCTGTCCTCCTGTGCCCAGATGGCTCCCCTTTTTACCTCGACTCACACGCACATGGCAGACCTGGCAGATTGCAACTCAATCATCATTTGCATCTTGAACAAAGAAATCCCAAACAAGGGATTGTGATGCTCTGCTTTTAACATGTCCATGATGTGGCTTATTTAAGTCCATTATTTTAAGCACTGAAGTGGGGGGTCACGTGATGTTTCGGGCACTGCACACCTGGACTACAACTGACCACCATGACTACCTATCATATTAATTACTGGGTCATCATCATCAACTAAAACCGGTAGAGCACAAGTTTTTACAGGGGGGATTCCTGCAAACAGACTCAGACACAGCCACTTTGAATTTATTTTTCTTCGGTTCCCAACTGGGGTCAATTACATCATCATCATATTCATCAACATCACACACATCAGATTTGACATCTTCTGCTTGGATGCTAGCATGTGGACTGCATGTTGCAACAACAGCAACATCATCATCACCATCATCATCATCATCACATTCATCATCAGCATCTACACCACCATCAACTGATATTTTTTCACCACACTGTGAATCACTGCATGGAAAATGCATGACGTTAAGTGCCACAGTGGATGGAATATCACATTGTATGCTATCATTGACATGATTATCAGAATCCTCAGGTTCAGGTACTGGGATGTTACTGGGAAGTATGACATCATGTACGCTGCCACTCACTTGCACTGCTTCACACTCAATATTTTTTGATACGGTACACTGGTCGGAATTAGAACTTGATGCAACAATACTAATACTAACTCCACCACCACTATACCAGTAACACTAACACCACCGGCTGGGAAAACATCATCTCCTCCAACTATGAGTGAAGCTACTGATTGGGCTGTAAAAACATTGGAGGAGAAATACCTTTCTCACATCAGCAATGCACTTCATGCCTCATGACTACTACCATGCTCACAGACCATCTTACTGCCAACATTGCCATGGCAAGAAACAGCTTTGCTTGCACATCTTTTTGCAGGCATTTTGGGGTATCAACCACAATATAATAACCAAATTCAGATTTTGATATGTTCACTCTCTGATTGGAGGGACACTGGATGTGAAGCCAAATAAACAACTGTGGCTTCAGCAACAGATAAGAGACTATTCTGAGATTGTCATGGAATTAAAACAACTTCAGTAACCAGTGGTGCTGATGAGGTCACAAAAACAATCCAATCTGGTAAAAAATACCTTTTGAACGTGGGGGTAGCGGGGGAGCACTGAATGCAGACAGTGCAGATTTTTACGGCACTACAAGCAGCAAAACTAAGAACAGATACCATGATCGCAGTACAAAATCAGGCAGCTGTGGTGGATAGCAGGTTGACACTGCTGCGCCTGCAATTACACTAGTCTGTGGCATAATAAAAGATGTATTATTTGATGCACGCAACACCGCACACACACCCACACACAGAACAGTTTGTGTACAATGCTGAACGAGGAATGCGTAGAAATGTAAAGTTCAGTACTATGCCACATTACATATTGTAAATCTGTAATGTAAACAATCTGAACTTATGAACTGCTGCACCACATCCACACAACAAACAGCAAGAACATTTCTACTATTGCTGACAATATTACTGTGTGTTTATAAACAGTCAGTTATATAACAAAAATATAACCAAAAAACTAAGAAATCACTATTTCTCCAACTTAAATCTACCTACACCACAGATACGCCCCTCCCCCAAAGCACACTTTCACTGTCTTTCACCACACACACTCAATGTTGTAAATTAACATTCAAAATCCACACAAAACCAAAAACGCTCGATGATATCAGCACAGGAGGGTTGGATCCCCAAAAAAATGCAAAAATGCTTTTTGAACAGCTTTTATAAGATTCCTATCACAGACAGCTAGCAGAGCACATTGACTCCTACTCCTTCCTACTCATACTACCCCGAACTGAGGCTGTGCAGATCAATATAGAGCCCATGTGACCTGAAATCCCATGAATCACTGCAAAATTTGCTTTTGGAGCTCAAAAACAAGGCAAAGTGAGGTGAAGTGCACTGCCTGCAATGCACTTCGCCTTAGATTTGGCAGAGTAATGGTCTGGGGAGGCGGAGTATTGCTAAGTCATTGTTTCTAATGGACTTCGTGTTCCTCATTATAATCGCGAAGCATTCCGTTCGCATATGCGGAGCACTCGCGAACCGCCTGCTACCTAATCTTTCACGGAGCAGATTGAGCCCACTACCACCACTAATCCAGTGCACGTTGGAGTTCCTCACCCCAAAATGGGAGTCATCCATTTTCATGAGTCCCTCTATGGGGTAAAGATATTAGTGAAAACTGACAATAACCCACTGACCTATGTGCAGGCTTCAGCTAAATTGGATGCCACTGGGCACCATTGGCTTTCTGCCTTATCCACTTATGACTATGCTGTCGAATACAGACTGGGTCTTAACCACATTGATGCTGATGCCCTTTCATGAAGACCAGCTTCAAAAAGTACTTGGGTCAGATTGTCTGAACCTGATATCAGAGCATTATGCCAAAAGTTTGACAAAGATGAACAGATGTCCACGGATACAGTGGACTATCTCGTAGATTGTTTGGGCCCCCTGATACATGCATACCAGCTGCCTATTGCCATTTTCTCTGCTCTAGATATTAGTGCACTACCTCAGTTCGATAATGACAGCATTCAGTGGGCTCAATCCCAAGATACCATGATTCAACCAGCACTTGACGCCCTGCATGTGGGAAAAGATGTGTCCAAGTTGCGTTCCCCCTGACTTGTGCACTGCTGTATTGTTCAAAGAAGGCCCTAGATTAAAGTTGCATAATCAGCTGTTGTACAGAGAGACAGTGGATCTTCGTGGTCAAGTAGACAAGCAACAATTGGTCCTGCCCACAGTGTTTAAACACCTGGCACTGAGGTCCCTCCACAATCACATGGGGCACCTTGGTATTGACAGAACTCTCAACTTGGTGTGATCCCTATTCTATTGGCCAAAGATGGGGCAGATGTACAGCACCATGTCAAGACTTGTAGTCGTTGTCTCCAAAGGAAAGCTCTGCCTCAAAAGGCTGCCCCCCTTTGTCAATATCACTACCAGGGCCCCCATACAGCTAGTCTGTATAGATTTCTTGTGCTTAAAGCCTGACCAAAACAATATTGGTAATGTGTTGGTAGTCACCGATCATTTTACACGATATACACAAGCCTTCCTGATGAAAGATCAAAAGGGCTCTACCGTGGCCAAGGTGCTAGTAGAAAAATTCGTTGTCCACTATGGTGCCCCCCAGCGAATCCATTCTGACCATGGAAGAGACTTCGAGAGTAGGTTAATCAAAGAAATACTTTCTCTGTGGGAGGTGAGGAAGTCAAAAACCACCCCTTATCACCCGCAGGGGGGACAGTCAACCAGAACGATTTTACCTCACCCTGCTAGACATGTTGGGTACTCTCAACCCTAAAGACAAGCCCAAGTAGAGTCAGCAGATTAGCACCTTGGTACATGCCTACAACTGCACCAAAAGTGAGGCCACTGGATACTCTCCCGATCAACTCATGTTCAGGAGGGAAGCCTGACTTCCCATAGATGTTTGTTTTGGGGTTTCCCCAGATGGGGTCCAAGCTGAGAACTACTTAGAATATGTACAGAAATGGAAGGCTCAATTGAACCATGCCTACCAACTGGCCTAAACAATGGCCACCAAGAGAAAGCTTGCCAACAAGGAGAGGTACGACAAGAAAGTGAAGGCACACTAATTATTGCCTGGAGACCGTGTGTTGCTGCACAATCTGAGACTACATGGAAAGCATAAAATTGCTGACAGGTGGCACCATCAACCTCACATAGTAGTGGGCAATTTGGATGACCTACTGGTGTAAAAAGTACGTCCAGAGAATAATTCCAAAGCTGTCAAAACCATGTACCGTAACCACTTACTACCCATTGGTCAAGTTACTATTGATGCTGAGCCAGCCGACATTGCCTCCCGTGGGCTGGTGACTCATGCTGTGGTAAAACAGAGACAAAGTCAACCTACTCCAGTAGTTGCAGATTTAAGGTTTCCCCCGCAGCAGGCCCAGAATGATAGTGACTGTCAGTTCACCTCTGAGAATAGTGATTGTGACAATGCCTATTACCCCTCCTATGAACTGAGTCAGCTGTTTCGAGGTAACCCTATGAGTAATTGTGGAGATGAAGCTGGACCTTCAGGACTGCATGACCTCCCAGATTCTTCTTTGGATTCAGTGGCCCCTGATATTGAGATGCAAAGTATCACCTCTGAGCTTTCGGACTCTCTGTGTTTTGTGGAACTGTGTGACTTGCCCGAAGAAGGGGCTGATGGTCTGAGTCTCCCTGGTGACACACCAGAACTTGAAGAACAATATGAGAGTGTTGACAGCCCCCTTCATTGCTGAAAAGCTTAATTGTGCCAAAGCCTTCTCAAAATGAGCAACCTGGGCCCTCATCAGAAGATAATAATGAGCAACGTGTTGTGGAAACAGAGTGTGCAGAGCCATGTGCTGAAAGTGTTCCCAATCTGGACATTTCAACCAGTGCAGAGGCATCCATCACAACAGAAAAATAAATCAGTGCCAGTGTTAACTGCCCAGACCCTGTTTCCGTTCCAAAAATCTGGGTGTCCTGTTAAACCAGTGCTATGCTTTAGTTATGATTACCCTGGGAGGCCAGTGGATTTGCCTCTTCATGTGGTTCACAAAGGTGTTTATGTTTCTCAAAGTTCACTACCCAAAACTGAGCTTGATGGCCAACTCCAGGTTAATTGTTCTTCCTTCTCAATATGGTGCCACTGCCCCATCCAGCCCCAAGTTAGCTCATAGGGAAGGGCTCCCTCCTACATTGTTTAATGTACAAGAAGTTATAACATGAATCAGTATTGTGCTGTTACTAGCTTGTTAATCATAGTGGAATCAGTATCACATGTATGAAACATGCATAAATATTGTCATTATGGATACAGTATTGTGAAGTGCAGTGAATATGTATAGTAAAGGTATAACTTTACGTTAACTGATGCATCAGATATTATTTGCATAGCATGCTAATATTATATATGTCTCGTTTATATTGCATTTTCAATATTGTGATGGTATGGACTTGACACAGACGCCAAGTTTTCTTCAGGCAGGGAATGGTGTAACCCTCCTAAAAATGGGGGTTTCCAAAAAGTCTTCCTTGGGCTTGCTTAAATGCTCACTGGCAGGTTGGTGTCCTGTGTTTTAGCGGGTTAAACATTATTGCCAGAGAGTGCCTGTATAGCCTCTGTGTATGGTCTCTTTAAGAGCTACCTATATCACAGTTATAATTAATCTGGGAGGAGACTGAGTGTTTTTATGCTCGAGTCCCACCTGGGCTGCCAAATAATCGCTCTGTTCTGCCATCGCTACTTGCACAGAGGGATCTTTGTTAGAAGCTGTACTTATTTGCTGATTTTCTATTAGAGTAGTAGTGATATTGTAGTTTGGCTAACCTGCCTTCTTTGCAGCATGGACAGTTCTGTTTATCACCACCATCTTGGTACTGGACTGCCAGAATGGGCAAATCAGTACCTTTGGGGACTTTAAAATGGAGCCTGTCCCCAGGGGTCTTGTGGGAGCAAAATTCTGTAGGAATTGTAGTTTTGGAACTTTGGCACCCAAATGGACCTGGAGGGGGAGCCCTTGAACTGACTGACAGACAGATCAGCCAACCGAACCTTTTAGATCCTGGGAAAAGTCCCAGGCTGATTACAGCTACAGCCAGTCTGAGTTGGGAAGTGAAGGACTAAACAGCTCGAGATAGTCGAGCAGCCATCCTGCATAGTTTCGCACGGGAGAACTGTGGATAGGCTTGTGTTTGGCCTGCATGTCTACCTGTTGTCCCTGAGAGGGAACCTGTGACTTTATCAGACTGAATCTGAATCGTGAGACAGATCAAAGCCACTGAACTGTGACCAGGCTCGAAACCTGAAGAAGACCAAAGATTTGCTGAATGCGATCAGCCTGTCAGGATCTCCAATCACCTCTGAACTCCTGGATAGGGCAGAGACTCTATAATTGTGACTGGATAGCAATCTGCCTGGTACAGTAACATTTCATAACATGTAAATGTGCTGTGTGCTGCTAGTGGGTCATGATTTGATTCCCCACAGTGTGCTGCACTTCATTCTGCTTACTGGAGGCTGCATCTAGCCCCACTGGACTAAATCCACATTCATCTCAACATGGCCTGGGCCTTGCCATACTGGCCCATCCAGATTACTCACATCACAGAGAAAGTCATCGACAAGAGAACTGCCTGGGGATCAGCCCCCTGCTCAATGCCTTGAACAGGAATGATGCCTCTGTGATTCATGTAGGCCCTGCTTCTCCTGGCACTCCAGCTCAACAACCTGCAGTCTCAATGTTGTCCTGCCTGTGTCCAGTATTGGGTATCATGAGTAAACATCAGAGTAGCTCCCTGCAACAACAGCTAAATCTAAAGTGTTGTCATCTGATTGACTTGTTGTCTTTTCTTTTACGAAATGATCCTTCCGGCTCCGGAGTACAAATAGTGTGTGTTGTGCATGTTGCTTTCTTCCGTCACAGGGCCCCAACCAGCTATGATGCCAGCCTACCCTGGGGCAATGTTCCTGGCTAGCCCACCTTTTTTCTACCTGGTACCCGGAGTGTGTGACTGTGTAGGAACTCTGAAGTGCATACATGACTGTTAGATTGATTTAGCCTTTAAGCCAATCAACCTGAGCACGTCCCTTCCTTGTTCAAGTCCCCTGAATAAATCAGATCTATCACTTTTTGCATTTAACCTGACTGTGGTTCCAGTTTGTTTTCAAAGCACCATACTGTTGTTGTTTGCTGTGCCTAACCTTGTTTTACAGGGGGTCTCCAGGGTGGAACTGATGGAACCAGCCCTGGTGGTAAGTGCAAACAGTGTGGGTACTTGCATGGTGAATAAGGGTCATTGCAAAACTGATTACTGTATATTGTTCCAGCCACTAAAAGGGAAAGAGGGGGGTTACTAGCACGAACGTAAAAGAAGGTGACAAGACTTTCTATAGCTACATTAGTGAAAGGAAAAAGTCCAGAAGGGGTATTGCTAAGATCAAAGGGGATAAGGAGGCGTGCAAGGAGGAGGACCATGTAAAAGCATCTATCCTAAATAGATACTTCTGCTCAGTATTTACTGAAGAGAAGGTAGGGCAGGGCCCACAGCTCTGCACCATGGACACAGGGGTGAGAGAGGTGTGCACTAGAGACCCTTCACAAAAGAAAGGGTCCTACAAGAACTCAATAAGCTCAGGGTGGACAAGGCAATGGGACCTGATGGCATACATCCCAGGGTACTAAAGGAGCTAAGGGTGGAAGTAGCAGAGCCATTATCAGAACTGTTTAGTGAGTCTCTGGTGCACAGGAGAGGTCCCAGAAGAATAGAGAAGGGCTCATGTGATCCTGCTCCACAAGAGTGGCAGCAGGGAGGAGGCAGGGAACTACAGACCAGTCAGTCTTACCTCAGTTGCGTGCAAGATTTTGGAGACATTCCTTAAGGAAAGGATAGTGCAACACTTAGAATCCATAGGAGCACAAGATCCAAGACAGCATGGGTTTACAAAAGCAAGGTCCTGTCAAACTAATCTCATAGATTTCTTTGACTGGGTAACCAGAGTGGTGGACCAAGGGGGGGGAGCATTTGATGTTGCCTACCTCGACTTCAGCAAAGCTTTTGATACTGTTCCACATTGAAGATTGATTAATAAGCTGGGTAGGATCAGGGTGGGTGAGAAGTTGGTCAACTGGGTGGCAAACTGGTTGACGGGCACAAAACAGAGAGTGGTGGTAAATGGTATACAGTCAGAAGAGATGCAAGTCACAAGTGGGGTACCTCAGGGATGAGTCCTGTGGCCAGTCCTCTTCAATATCTTCATCAGTGACATTTCAGATGGACTGGAGGGTAAGGTTTGTCTGTTTGCAGATGACACCAAGATCTGTAACAGAGTAGATGATCCAGATGGTGTGGGCAGAATGAGAAGAGATCTAGATAAACTAGCAAAATGGTCGGAAGTGTGGCAACCGGGGGTTTAATGCAAAGAAGTGCAAGATCATGCACATAGGGAAGAGAAACCCTGAAGCCACCTATAGGCTGTGAGGGGAGTTGCTGGCAGTCACAAGGGAAAAAAGAGACTTGGGCATCATCATTCATCACTGATGACCTGAAATCATCCAAGCAGACCTCTAAAACAGTATGTAAGGCTAGAGGGATGTTGGGGTGTATTAGTAGGGGTATCACAAGTTGGAAGAGGGAGGTAATAATCCCTCTTTACAAGACACTGGTTAGGCCCCATCTGGAGTACTGTGTGCAGTACTGGAGGTCACACCTTCACAAGGACGTTAACCAAATTGATGCAGTTCAGAGAAGGGCAACCAAAATTGTGCAGGGACTGTATCAGAAAACATAGGATGACAGATTAACTGAACTCCATATGTGTACCCTAGAGCAAAGGAGGGAGGGAGAGAGGTGATATGATTGAAACATTCAAACACCTTAAGGGCATTAACAAGGTGAAAGAGTGTTACATGTTTCAATATAAGAAAAATAGCAGGACAAGAGAACACAGCAAGAGAGTAGAGGGAGGCCGATTAAGGGGTTCTTTTTCACAGAAAGGGTGGTGGATGCACGGAACGGCCTACCTCAGGAAGTGGTGGATATGAATACAGTGCATGGCTTCAAACAAGCATGGGATAGACAGAAGGGAGCACTACAGATAAGTATGAATAGATAGGCCATTGACAGAGAAAGGCCTATTGCACATTCATAAGGTAGAAAAAGAAATGGGCAGACTGGATGGGCCTTGCGGTCCTTTTCTGCTGTCAGCTTCTATGTTTCTATGTTACAGTGTCCCAGAGGGCTGTACCCAGGTTAGCTCGACCACTAACAACCCTGACCTCCAGGTGGAGACTCCCGTTTCAGTACCCAGGCCTCTTAACCTATTACTTGCCAAGCAGGTAGGGGTAGTAGCCCTTGGGATAGCACCACCTAGGGGTTACATTTTCATTGAATCTAAGCTGCCATACTTCTGACCATTCCTCCAACCTTGACAAGTCCCTTCTCAACCTTTCCACCCCCTTGTGTGTCAACCATGTTGCAGATCTTTGTATCATCTACAAAGAGGCATACTTTTCCTTCCAGTCCCTCTGCAAAGTGACTTACAGAGACATTAAAAAGTCTGGCCCCAATACGGAACCCTGTGGTACTCCGCTAGTAACCCCCTTTCTTTGGAGTAGACTCCATTTGCTATTACCCTCTGTGTCCTGTTGTCCAGCCAATGTTTTACACAGGCTACCACCCTGGGACCAACTCCCAGGCTTGCTAACTTGTTTATTAATCTTTTGTGTGGTACTGTGTCAAATGCCTTGCTAAAGTCTAGGTAGGCCATGTGCACAGCCCCTACCTGATCCACTGCTTTGGTCGCCTAGTTAAAGAAATCTATTAGATTTGTCTGACATGACCTTCCCTCTGTGAATTCATGCTGCCTTGTGTCCTGTGCCTCAGTGGCCTCTAGGTACTCAAAATGTCTTTCTTTCAGAAGTGATTTCATCATTTTCCCTACCACTGAGGTCAAACTGACAGGTCTGTAGTTTCTGCCTCTGTCTTGATCCCACTTTTGTGAAGGGGAATCACATCTGCCTTCCTCCAGTCCTTAGGTACTGCACCATTCTCCCATGATTTGTTAAAAAGAATAGTCAGTCAGGTCAAAAGTTCTCTCCTTAGTTCCTTTAGAATTCTGGCAAGGAAGAAAGGGAGCACAGCAGCAGAGCCACAGGGAAGTGTGGCAACAAAGGAGCACAGAACACGGGAGGAGTGACAGAGTGGCAGAAGAAAAACTAACAAGGTGGTAAGGGGCAGAGATCAAGAGAGAGAGGGAGTGAGCACAATGGTAGAGCCACAAAGCAAGTAACAATGGGGGGCAGTGAAGCTGCAAGAAGAAGAAAACCAAAAATGGCAGCAAAGAAACAAAAAACACAGGACGTCACAGCAATAAGAGGAGAAATGGCAAAGTGCAAAAAAGAACCAAGCAGCATACAGCCAAAGATACATGAAGACCCAGTAGGCAGGCAGCTGATGGATTGTGGGGGATTTAAGTAGATGGGAAGAGGGAGGAGTCTGAAGGCCCCCACTGAACTACAAGTTAAACCTTTTAAAATGGTGCCAAATTGTAATAAGCTTCCTAGCACTGTGTCAGAAATAAAGGAAATGTAGAATTTGGTCAGCAGAAGAAGGTTTTACCAATCTGTGAGTCTATTTAGTGGCATTCTGGCCTTTATTTATCTAATTTACAGTTTTTGGACAGGAAAGGAATAATGAACTGAAGTTTGATTCCAGATGTGCACAGGATAACGGGGTGGTTAAATGATTTGCTCATGGTCAAACAGTATGCAAGTTCTTATCATACACACTTTACTAGTGCCACTGCCCTGCCCACTCGTGTCCATGCCTTCTACCCCCACCCCAAAATGTGGCACTTATCACCTTTGCAGCAGCACCTGTCTCTGTGAACTGCTGCAGCCCAAGTTTCCATGAAGTGTCTCTACCACTGTTGCTGTTTGGTTGCCATTTGTCATAGACTGTGTTTTTTTTTTTTCAGGGAAGCATTGAAGTGCAGTGCTGAACCTCCATTTCAGCAACTTTTGCCTGGACCCTGCTATCAAACTCTACATGGTCCCAGTAAGCTGAGGGGGGCTACTGGGACTGGAGCAGGGCCAGTGATGTCAATGGTATGGGCAGAGGCACTTTAAAAGAGCAGTTGTTCAAACAAAGAAACCATGGCACTTAGCAGCCCAAGTTTCCATGAACTGTCTCTACCACTGTTGCTGCTTCATGTTTACCATATACTGTGTCTGTTATGACTGTGGGTGGAGCCTACAGGAGTATTGCATGTACAAAAGGAGTGATGTCATATTTTCTGTCCATGGAACTGACTGAAGGTGTAAATAGTCTCCTCCACCTTACCCTCCTCCAAGAAATGTTTTCTGCCCTCAAATAAATACGCTTTTATGTTAGTCAATGGTTGCAGGGTACTATTTTCTTTCTTAAATGGGTGATGCAATAACTGGAACCTGAGTAGTGGGAGGCAGCATTGTTTTTTGGGGGGAAGTAAGATCCAATCCACCTCCACCCAAGAAGCTCCTAAAGATCCAGCCCACCTTTTTTTTTATTTATTCATGTGGGAGGGCCGTGAGGTGCATGTATCATGTTGAAAGAAGACTCAGTAGTTTGATCTGGACCTAGGAACAGAACAAGTCTGTGGAGTCCCTGCATTTTGTTAAGGACTAGGAGAAGCTTAAGGATTCAGCTTCCAAGGAAAATAGACAGCTTTCAGGTATTTCTTAAACATTTATATACTAAAATGGGCACAATACTTGGTAAACACAGTCTGTGATGAAGTGTATTTTTCTTTTTAAGTCTGAGAAGTGGCATTGACTTGCACATGTTAAAAATACCAGCTGCAATTAGCAACTACTTGTAGAAACAAAATGCTGTTTTTTTTTTCCTATTTACATTTTTTCCTGGCTCAGTTTATATCAGTGAAAAGAAAGACTGGAACAACTATCAGAGCTGTCATCCAACTGGACAAGCTATTTATCACTCATTTTTCATTTAAAATAACACAAATGTAGTTTCACATTTTTACCATGAGGGAAGTAAGAAGATAAACCAGCATGGTTAACAAATACATTCATTGACACCTTTGAATGAATGGGGTAGTTTTTTGTAACATTCCTGGTGAGTTAATTACTCCATGGAACCTGTTATTCCAGTTTTTACCACTGTGTTCCTGGAACGTTCTGCATAACAAGTTCCCATAGGCAACTCACAGCACCTCATTAAGCCATTTGACACCACCATTTTTGCAGGACATTGCATAGGAAGAGACCCAGCCTTGGGCTACTATTTATATTCTACTGAACCTTCATAACTTGCAGTTTGTGACTATAGGTGTTTATAACTGAATGATAATAATCACATTTGCTTCACTTGCAAATAGGCAGGCATTTGTGTGTCTAAATTTCTGTTTGACTTACTGTAGGTTACAAATAGAATCTGAAAAATTCATAACATGCTGTATTGTGATTCAATGAACTGATAAATGGGGATTTTGGTTTCTTTTACAAATTCATTTTTCCTGACCATGGATATACTAAAACAAAAATTTCTCAACAAAATGTTTTTAAATACATTATCTTGTTTGGGGGGGGGTCTGCCACAAGCAGAATGGGACTTCACAGATGGGGGAACTCACAGCAGCAGAAAAAAAAAGCTTGTTGGCATTAAAAGCTTAATGGTGTGGATGTAGCGGCACCAGTATTTAAGCATGACTTTAGTGGAGGATTATTTGTGACTGGGGGGTGAGGGAGGGAGTCTTGATATTTTTAGCATAATGGTGAACTGATAAATGGGGATTTTGGTTTCTTTTACAAATCCATTGTTCCTGACCATGGATATACTAAAACAACAATTTCTCAACAAAATGTTTTTAAATAAATTATCTGGTTTTGGGGGGGCTGCCACAAGCAGAATGGGATTTCACAGATGGGGAAACTCACAGCAGCAGAAAAAAGAAGCATGTTGACATTAAAAGCTTAGTGTTGTGGCTGTAGAGGCACCAGTATTTAGGCATGACTTTGGTGGAGGATTAATTGTGACTGGGGGATGAGGGAGGGAGTGAATCTTGATATTTTTAGCATAATGGTTTTCTGAAACGTCATCCTTCAATGGGTTAGACTTTGTAGCCATCTGTACAGTATATCACTAAGCCACATGCAGTGAGATATGGGTAAAACCCACATCACCAGACCCAGGCCAGAGCTGTAAAATCTGGACTGAGCATAGCTTGTGCAAATATTGCTGATCTGGTGGAGCAGCAATAAAAGATAAACTATGCAATACCCTCAATAACACACCTACCCCAGTTTACATTTACCTGATACCCATTTTTAGGCTTTATATAGTAATATTTTCCTTCAAGAGAACAGCTGGTAATGAAATGTGTCAAATTTACAATGGCTTTTGGGCATATGCACTTTTATATTATATGAATTTTGTGTGTGAACTGTGTATCAGTCTCAAAAAAAAAACAATTAAACACATCAAATGTCTTCAAAAACTTGTCTCAACATTGTGTTTATCTTATACCTTGTCACAACATACAGTTGTCTCAGCAGTGTTTTCAGTAAGGGTACACTACCTTCATGTATATGATGGCCTGGTTCTGTTGAGATGATTGCTATAACAGGGCATAGAATAAAATGCAAACATATTGGTAACTGTAATACAGATGATGGCATTATTTTTAATTATACAATTAATTATAAATGTAAGAAGTTGATTGGCTGCTGACCCATTGAAACAGTGATGTTATTACACAATAACATCACCGTAGCTTTGGATTTGGATCATTCCTTGCATTGTCTCTTAAATATTTTTCCACACTAACAAAATCATCCTTTAAAATGTAATTTTTATTCTGTATATAGCAACAAGTCATTGTATAATTGCAATAAGGCACTCCAGGGTGTGTATCATCTTGTAATAACATCACTCCTGGGGTGGTGGAAGCACTCAACTTCACCTCATGCTTCAACTCACCCCAGGAGTGACATTATTACATATTAACACACACCCTGGAGTGCCTTATTGCTTAAATATGCCCTTTCTCAATGTACTGTACTTTGATTCAGTTAGTGTATATGCAACAACCTTCATGTGAACACTCAGGGCTTCTCTTTGACTCCTGATGTCTATTTGCTTTAGCTATTGTATATTGTTTGAACTGCTTTGGTCTTCTTGATGTAGTGCCTCTGTGCCTAAACTATGTAATCTGTTAATCTACTGCTACCCATGTGTCTCCAGTGAATGATTGTTATAACTGTCTGCTCTCTGAGCCATTGTTTTTTGACTTGTTAACTGTGCTGTCTTTGTATTAGTTTCAATGAGGTGCCTTTGTAAATGATTCTCTGACTCAAAGGTTTATAAATCTGTTATTTTTTAAATAAGTAAATAAATGTTTATGTTTAAGCCCATGAAACACCCTTATCTAGTTAATACATTCACAGTTGTAGTGGCTCTGCCAGAGTTTGTTTCTTAAGGGAAGCATTGAAGTCTGGTCCCAAACCCCTTTTTCAGCACCTGACACCTGGAAGCTGCTATCAAACTCCATTTAATCCTGCTAAGCTGCAGAGGGGCTACCAGGAGTGGAACAGGGCCAGTGATGTCACCAGGGATGGGAAGGGACACTTTAATAAAGCAGTCACTCAAAAAACTGCCCATGGAACAGCTGCATGCATGAGTGGCTCAGGCAGGAATGGCATGAGTCACCCTGTGTGAGTCCACCAGGGGGAGGGCTTATACATTTTATTCTTCCTTTGCTTTAACTGTAAGCCTCATATTTTAGTGTATGTTGACCTCCACTAATGTTGTAAAGGTAACGTCTATTAGCTAGATTTGTATTGTAAGCAATGGTTCTGTAGTGGTTTTTCTCTAGTACCCATCTCAAACAGGGGCAGAATTCACACAAAAAACACAAAGTGCTACACAAAAGTTTCCACTGCACCCCGTGGTTGTGCTGGTGGCCAATTGGTCTATTCACAGTCAGATAGCGTGGTGCACTATCTTACTGTGAATAAGTGCAGGAGGGGGCAGTGCTAACCCAGAAAAAGCACCAGTAACCTTAGCAGTGCTGCCCCAACAGCCAGCCAGGAGGATGACCC
This sequence comes from Neoceratodus forsteri, assembly GCA_016271365.2. Taxonomy (NCBI): domain Eukaryota; kingdom Metazoa; phylum Chordata; order Ceratodontiformes; family Ceratodontidae; genus Neoceratodus; species Neoceratodus forsteri. The sequence goes on from CM057452.1 coordinate 945,756,390, forward strand.
AGCAGCAGTAGCGCACATGCGCCAAGTCCCTGTACATGAAAGTGGCCATGCAAACAAGCCCATCGGGCATGCAAGGTGCAATTGGCCATTAACATGCCCTTAATGGGCTCATTTGCATGGCCTTTGGTTGGCCTATTGTGGCCCCCACCAGCCCATGCCCCACACAGCGACATTCCCCAGTGGTGCAGTGCCCCCCTGTCCTCCGATCACTGTCCCCAAATACATTTTTTTATTCCCTGGGGTGCCAGGGTCCCTTCCCCCTCCTATCATAGGTTTCATAGGTTTTAGCAGAGCATAATAGACTGAAGTTCATGGAGCTTGCTGCTTAATCTAACTATATCCCTGGATATTATTTTGTATCAGGTAATTATCGAGTAGTGTCTTGAACTTTGACATACTATCACTCTCCACCACCTCAGTCAGGAGGCTGTTCCATAGCTTTGCCACTGTAATGCCAGACCAGTGTTTCCTCCTATTTGTATTAAATCTCTCTCCTAGTATTTGTATGTTGTGGGTTCCGGTGCTGTACTCTTTTACCCTGATGTTTAAGTTGAGTTGTTCCCTCAAATCCAACTGCTGTGTTGCTCTATACACCAGGCACATGCCTCCCCTTAATCTCCTTAGCTCTAGGGAGTACATGCCCAGCTGTGTCAGCCTCTCCTCATAGCCCATGCCCTCCATATCTGAAATCAGGCACATGGCCTTGCTTTGTATCTTTTATAAAGCATGTATCAGTGCTTTATATCCTGGGGACCAGAGCTGTGCACGGTACTCTAAATGGGGTCTCACCAGTGATGTATGTAGTGGCATGATCACCTGTCTATCCTTACTCTTGATGCATCTTATGATACAGTGCAAAATATACCCAGATTTTTTGACTATCATATTGTTAAGTTGTTTAAATTTAAGATCATGGGTATTTCTTTTTTTTATCATTTAACACTTTATTGTGCCTTGCCGCTGGCCCCCATCTGATCGACCCCCCCCAGCCCTGTCCCCCAGAATTACTGGGGCTTACCTTATGCCTGGCCCAGGAGTGGTGCCTGTGGGGTGTCAATCTTCATTCTGCTGCCGGTGTATTTTCCCCTCTATCTTCTCCCAGGGGCCCCAGGAGTAGGTGCACATACGCGTGGAGGCGTGCATGTGCCTTATGGCCCTGGTAATGACCCCCATCCTCCACCCCATTGGCCTAATGCCTGGCACCCTCTGGGCCTGAGCAGCCCTTGGCTTCCACCAGGAGGCAGCCATTAGCAGAGGGTAGCCACCACACCTCCCTGGAGAGGAAAGCTGCCTGCCGGCAGCTCCATCAAGCTCCACCCTCCCCCCACTGCCTACCTCTGACAGCCCAGGCTCATTCCTGAACCAGGGTCGCTGGCATGCCACAAGGTAAGGCATCCAGGGCCTCAGGCCTCAGCCCTCAGTGCCACCGGGCTGGCAAGATCATGAGTATTTCTAATACCCACATCCCTTTCGTCTGTGACCATTCTCAGGATATTTCCATTTAATTTGTATGGTATTTTTAGATTTCTTCTTTCAAGATGCATTATAGTGCATTTGTCTCAGTTAAGGACAAGCCGTATTTGTTTGACCACTCTTCCAACTCATATGGTGCCTCCTGCAATGTGGCAGCTTCCTCAGCGCTGTTAACTGTTCTGCCAAGCCTCCTATCACCAGCAAATTTTGATAGCCATGCCTCTGCTTTACAGGCCAGTGTAGAACTATAAATGTTAAATAAGCATGGCCCCAGTACCAAACCCTGGGGCACCCCGCTGGACACACCCGACCATTTGGAGCATGTGCCATTAATGCACACCCTCTGCTTTATATTGGACAGCTGTGAAGCTATCCATCTAATTATGTTCCCCAGAATTTTGCGTTCTATGAAAGCATTCACAAGTTCCCCATGAGGGACCCTGTCGAACACTTTTGAAAAATCTAGGAAAATAATATTGACTGAGTCCAAGTTATTTAGTACCTTACTAACTGTACTGTAAAATTCTAAAAAATTAATTTGACAGGATCATCCCTTCTTGAAGCCCTGCTAGGTAGTGTCTATGCCCCCTATGTATTCGGTAATGAAGTCCTTGATACAGCCCTCCAGGACCTTACCCAAGACTGCAGTCAGCATAACTGGCCAATAATTTCCCACTGCCTGTCTTGCTCCCGTCTTGAAAATTGGGACCACATCTGCCTGTTACCAAATCTCTAACACTTCTCCTCTATCTACAGATGCCTGGAATAGTTCAGTTAGTGGTCCTGCAAGTTCCTTTTCCAGCTCTTTAATTACCCTAGGGGTTATACCATCTGGCCCCTGTGCCTTATTCTGGTTTAAGTTTTATAGTCTCATTCTAGTATCCTCTAGGTTTAATTTTAATTTAGTCATACCTACATTTGAATTATTTAAGTGATTTTTTTGAAGCGATGCTCTTGTTATTTGTAACCCCTAGGTGGCACTATCCTAAGGGATACTACCCCTGCCTGCATGACTAACTGCAGGTTGAGGGGCCTGAGCTCATGAAAGGGTGCCTCCATCTGGAGGACAGGGTTAGTGGCAGCATGACTGCTCTGGGTACAGCCCTCCGGGACACTGATACATCCCTCTTTCCCCTCTAGTGGCCAATGCAAGTTTGAATTATCACAATCCCAATACACGCTTTAATGCACTGTTAACCCCTCTTGTAACACACTTACCACCAGAGTTGGATTATCTGGAATGACCCTGGAAACCCCCTGTAAAACAAGACAAGTAACAGTAGACAGCAATATCACAGCTCTTTCTATACAGAGGTACACCATAGCCGGTTTAAATGCAAAAAGATTTAGATCTGATTTATTAGGGGGATGTGAACAAGGGAGGGGCAGTAATCTGGTGGTTGATTCTAGATCTCATTGATTCAGGTTATAAGGCATTCACTCAAAGGTCCCTGTAATACAGTCACACACACTCTCTGGGTACTCATTTGGAACTACAGGCTAGCCTGAGGTGTTTTGCTGTGGGTAGGCCGGTGTTGCAGCTGTTGTTGGGGCCCTTTGGGAGGAAGAAAACACAACATGCACTTTAACCCTTAATTTGTAATCCAGAGCCGGATGGCTCAGTTCAAAATGATTAGCAACAACAATTAAATCAGTTGACACACTTTGATGTGAGCTTTGTTGCAGGGAGCTACCCTGGTGTTTACTCACACTACCCAGTTCAGGATGCAGGATGGATGAAATGGAGACCTCAGGATGAAGTGTTGGTTTGCTAGGAGAAGCAGGGCCCACACGATGCACCGCAGTGTCATTCCTGTTCGTTGGTGTTGAGTAGGGAGCCAAATCCCCAGGCAGGTCTCTCGTCAGATGATTCTCTGCAGCATGAATGGCAAACTGGGCCAAGATGGTGAGGCCCAAACCAGGTGAACAGTTCAGAAACAGTCCGGTAAAGTACAGGATGCAGCTTCCAGCAAGCGTGACACATTAAGTAAGGTGGGGAACCAAATCGCAACCCACACACCACATTCAGCATACTTATAGTAAAAGCAAGTAAATACCATAGTTCGGATGACAGTCTGGCTGCTAGTCATGGTATCTCTGTGCAAACCGTACGCTCTGCGGCAGTCTCAATTCCTGACAGGCCGATCGCACCAAGGCACATCTTCGGTCAACTTCAGGCGAATTTCATTTTGTCACATTCAGGCTCCGATCACACAATTAAGGTACTTTCAGATAAAGTCTGAGATATTTAAGGCAGACTTCTTCACTATGGAAGATGGTGGCAGGCAGGCCAGACACAGCCTTCCCGCCAATTTTCTCTGCGCATCACGGAAGAGCAGCTGCTCAAATTACTCAAGTTGTTCATTTTCTCAACTCTGAACTCACACTTCTCACTGCTGCAGGCAGTTCAGAACTTTTCCAGTGATCCAAAAGGTTTGATTCATTGATCCATCTGTCTGTCACAGCAAGGGCTCCCACTCCAGGTCCATTTAGGTGCCAAAGGGTAAAAACTACAACTCCTACAGAAATTCACTCCCACAAGACCCCTGGGGACAGGCTCCATTTTAGAGTCCCCAGAGGTACTGATTGGTCTCAACTGGCGGTCCAGAACCAAGATGGTGGTGATTACCAGAAAAGTACACACTGCAAAGAAGGCAGGTTAGACAAACTATAATATCATTATTACTAAGGCAGATAATCAACAAACAGCCACAGTTCTTAACAGAACTCCCGCTGCACAATTAGCGATGGAAGAATGGAGTGATTATATGGCAGCCCAGGCAGGACTCGAGCTTAGGAACACTCGGCCCCAACCCAGATTAATTATACACTACGAGATAGGCAACTCTTAAAGAGACAGGCACGGAGGCTAACAGGGCACTCACATGCAAGCACTTTTTAAAGTGTTAGAACACAGAACACCAGCCTCGCAGTGGGCATTTAGGCAAGCCCAAGAAGACATTTAGCAACCCCCATTTGTAGGGGGGTTACATCTTGAATACAGATGTAAAACGTGTTGAAATTTTCAGCCAATTCACTGTTCTCTGTCATTATTGTACCCTCTTTGTTAAGGGGACGATTGTTTTTGTTGTGCCCTTTTTATGATTAATATCTGCATAGAAGGCATATGCAGTCTTGATTTCCACTGCTCTTTGCCTTAGCATAGGCTTTTCTTTTATTTTTAATGTCTTTTTTCACTTTCCTTGAAAGCCATGGTGGGATTTCCCCTGAACTATTATATTTTGTTTTTGCTGGTACATAGGTTGTAACTAAACAACTGGTTTTATGTCCAATTTGTCCCACATATTATGGAGAGTCTGATTTTTAAACTTGTTGTGCCAGTGCCATGCTGCTAGTTCTGCCCTCATACTGTCAAAGTCTGCCTTTGTCATAGTTTCTTATTATGGTTTCCTGTTATCTTGCTTTTACAGCCCAGTAGGGTAAACCTATCTGTATCGTGATCACTTGCTCCCAGGGGACAGAGTACTTTACAATCCTGCAACTTGTCAGGAATGTTAGTCAATATCAGATCCAACATGATTTTAACTCTGGTATTTTCCTCTACTATTTGTTCTATGCCCACCAGATTAATTACTTCCAGGAATTGCTCTGTTGGTGCTTTGGCCCATTGGCTTCACCAGTTAAGCCCAGGGAGATTAAAATCTCCCATTAATAAGTTATTTTCACTTGGTGAGAGGGAGTTAATATAATTATGGATGTAAGAGTCCTCGTGGCTAGAATAAGAAGGTGGCCTATATATTACACCTATATTTATTTTAGCACTCTGTGTAGGGGATAGTCTGACCCCTGTAAGCTCCAGATCCCCCCATTGAGATGTATCTATCTGTTTTGACATGATGCAGTCAGCTACATAAAATGCTACCCCTCCACCACTTCCAGTAGAATCGTCCTTATGATATACCGCAAACCCAGGGATTTGTCTATTCCAGTCATCATCCTTACTCCACCAAGTTTCTGTGATAGCACATACTTGGATATTATCCTCCTTTAGGGTTAATATAAGCTCACTGAATTTCCTTACTAGACTATGTGCATTTAATAGAAGGCAACTCCAACTTTGCTGACCCTCTGTAGGTCCTGACTTCAGTTTGTCTTTGTCGAGACGTTTGGTGATAAGATTACCACGCCCATTCCCCCATATTGTTAGTGTAAACAGTTGTCTATATTCTGCCTAAGTGATGGTGAGAGTATTCTTTTCCCCTTTTTTTAGCATGTAAACAATCAACTGCATACAAGTCTGAATTTACAAAACTGTCTCAATGTTGAACCAAAGTATGCCCCTCTCTCTGACACCATCTCTTTAGCCACCCATTCAAGTAATAAATGTCAATGTTTCTTTTTGTACTGGCTCTAAGGACTGGGATAATTTTTGAGACTAGAATGTGACTAGGGCCTCCCCTACCACTTCAAACTCTTTCTGGATGTCGACCATCCTTCTTTTCCCAATGTCGTTCACTCTTACATGTAATACTGTAACTGGGCTTACTGTGTTTTCTAATAATCCAGGAAGAAGGTGCCTGACATCTCTCATCCCTGCTCCAACTAACACGCTGACAGTGGTGTGTTCATTTCTGTCCTTACATAAAATGTGCTCCATGTACCATAGCATATATAGTCTCCTATTACTAAGACATCTTTTGAAGTTTGTTGTCTGCTAGAGTTTGGCCTGTTAGGGCCAGTTTCCTTAATAGTAATTTTGCTGGAGTCATGTGTACTTGCACTCTCCTCATGTGTCAATACTGTATACTGAAACAATTTTGTGTGTAGATGCTGCCAGAACCACCTATATTTCTTCTGCCCTTCTTTATAGTTTTTTTGTACTGTGTACCAGTCTTCTGAGTCTTGAACTGTACTACCAGGCTGTGTAGCATGGGAGGCCCTCCTTCTACCTGGACAAGGTTATTTGTTCCCTGCTCGATGTGATCTGCAGCTTGGTCTATGTATTGTTCTAGTATACTGATATCTTTTTGTACCTGAAGTCTTTGCTGAAGCTCAGCCACTTCCCTTTGTAGCACCTCTATCATATTGCATTTATCACAGGTAAAGTTTTCAATTTGATCACCTACAGCACACATATGACAGCTTGGGCAGTAATTCCTGTAATCACCTCCTGTGATGCCTGCAGCCATTTTTTAGGTTTATACTGACAACCCTCTATCTCCAAATGTTTAATGAGTTATCTCTCCTACCTCGATTAGGGTATATGGCCCAGGTCCCCAGCTGACACAGTAGACACACTGCACACGCATGTCTCAGTGCACATCTCAGCATGCGGAGCCACTCGCTGCCCCACTCGCTTGGGGCATCTGCTTGTTGGGGCAGAAACCGGAAGTAGAGTCCCGCCTAACTTCCGATTTCACATTTCAATAAAACAGTCAAGTTCAAGGTTTATTTATACTAAAAGCATTAAGATAGTGCTAAATTACCTCCTTGTTGCACCTAGGAGTTCCTGGCAAACCTGCTGCTATACACATTGTGACACACATGTACTACCTGGATTGTGGATGATCACCAGTCCTCCCAACACCCACAGTGCTCCTTGCAATCAGGAAACACTCTGGTGGCATGCACCACTCATTGGCCCACAGATTACCCTGGAGCTGTCCAGGTAAACATAGTCTTTTCCCAGAGAATGCTCTAAAAACAGAGTAATATATTTAGCAGGAAGATCAGTGAGCTACCACACCAGCAGTGCAGCACTCCCTGATCATGGATCGCTATCCCTATGTGATATATAAATTAGCCATAGTGTAGTGGTGCCCTCCCCAGCCCAATTGCCGTCACCATGTGATATACAGTATAAATTTGCAATATGGTGGTGGTGCCATCCCCCACCGGATCGCTGACCCCATATAATATAGATATTTGCCATAGTGTAGTGGTACCTTCCCCCTTACCGATCACCGACCCCATAAACAAATCTTGTTTTCTGTAGAGTGGTGATCCCTTACCCCTCCCGTCACCAGCCGCCTTCCCCAAATAAAGAAAACCTATTCCCTAGTAGTCTTGGGTCCCTCCCCCCACCCCATCCAGTCTGACCCACGGACCCACTCCCCCCTTCCCAATCCATGGTCAGTGACCAGTACAGTCCTTCTCTTACCACCATGGCTGAATGCCAACTGAACCCTTATGGAGTGCGAGACTGTAGATGGATGCAGAACCAACAGGCACAGGCAGACCTGTAGACTGGGGGACCAGGTCCTGTGCCCCTCAGGTGGACTGGTATGTCTTGGGATGGCATGGCCAAAGCACTGCTGTGATATGCACTGCCACTGGCACACACAAGGGACACAGGACATTTGTCCTCATGTGTAGCACCCGTATGGTGCATAGTGACTCAGGGGCATGCATGTCATGTATGGCACAGTGCCCAGCCCCCAAGCAATCCACAACACTCGCCAGTTGGAGACCTGGCAAGGGAACACCTGCTGGGCCACACATGGCACACATGCAGGACAATCAATCAATAAATCAATCAATGTTTATCAATGCCCTTCCAAGAGATTGGAGCACTTTACAATCAACAGTAAATTCAAGACATACAGATAAAATTATGATAACAGATCTAAATAAGAAAAAAATATGAAATACGGTATGTCTAAATATACGTATACCGTCACCGCAGCGAATCCCCAGCCGCGAAGACCACCACAGTGCCAGAAATAGGGCAAAATCTGCCCATCGCTGTGGTGGTCCGTGCTGCGATTGGGACAGCCTCACTGGGTGTTCCCCCCTGGTCCAACTCCAACTCAGAGTTAGCATCCTAGAGACTGGAGGGTGTGGGGGGCATCCCCGACACTGCATTGCCGACACTCGGCAATGCAGCTGTCGCTGTCGGGGATGTCTCCACAGCCGCTGTTGCTGTGGCATGGTAAAACCCTTATTTTAACTCTACTCAGGGAATGCCTGGCTGAATAAATAGGTCTTTAACTCAATTTTAAAACTATCAGTGGTCCGGCACTCTCTAATCCACCTAGGCAGAGCATTACACAGGGTCGGGGCTGCAAAAGCAAAAATATGCACCCCAGAGATCTTTAATCAGATCCTGGGAACCTCTAACAATCCCTCATCAGCAAAGCAGAGTGAGCGGAGGGGGCGGTAAGGATGAAGAAGGTCTTGCAGGTAGCTGGGTGCCTGTCCATGTTGGGCTTTATTGGTCAGTAATCCAACCTTGAAGGTGATTTGCCAATGTACCGGCAGCCAGTGCAGATAGCGGAACACAGTCATGATGTGGCAGGATCTCAGCAAGCCAGACAACAGCCTGGTCACCTTATTCTGCACTAGCTACAGTCGGCGAATATCAACTCCTCGTAACCAGTTAGCAGTGTCAGTGGCTCAGTAGGTAGCACACGCGCCTCTGAGGCTGGGAGATCAGAGGGCTGTGGGTTCAGTTCCCACATCTGGCACTTGGGTTAATAACCCAGTACTGACACTGTAGTGCAGCATGAGAGGGGTGCTGCACTTCTGAAGTGCCATCTTTCAGATGAGACATTAAACCGAGGTCCCATTTGTCTGGATTGGTGGTAGTTCAGGTGGATGTTAAAGATCCCATGGCACTTATCGAAAAGAGTAGGGGAATTTCCCCGGTGTTCTGGCCAAATTTTGCTCATTCACTAAAAATACCACCAACAGCTTAATTGCTTAATTTGAGTCAAGGTCAGTTGGCATTCATCTGTATCCCCCTCCCCCCGGGTCGTGCCTGAAAATAGGCAGGATTTATCTAGTGCACTTACCTGGTCAACAAAAACTAACTAACTAAATAAATAAATAAATAAAACCCTAGGTACAGGGCTTTGCAGTAATCAAGGTGCAAGGTCACAAAGGCGTGAACCAGAGTTGGCAAATCACCAGGCGGAATCAGGCGCTTGATCAAAGCAATGTTCCTCAGATGATAAAATGAGGTCTAAACCAGCTGAAGACTGTACCCGACAGTCCACAGAAAATCCTCAGGCACTCTAGCAACAACCCATGGTCCAGAGTTCAAATGCCACTGAGAGATTGAGAAGAACTAGGATGGAATGACTACTTTGATTTCTCGCCATCAGGAGATCATTTAGTACCCGAACAAGAGCAGTCTCAGTACTATGCCTCTTCCTGAAACAAGATTGGAGAGGATCATAGACATCACGTGTTGTTAAATTATCATCCAGTTACATGGCCACTAACTTCTCAATAATCTTGTCTACAAAAGGCAGGTTAGAGACAGGTCTGTAGTTAGCTAGGCAGTCTGATTCCAGAGAAGGTTTCTTCAGGAGTGGTACTACTACTGCCTCCTTCAGAGGGTCAGGGAAGACCCCAGTCTCCAACGAACACTGGACTATCCCAGCAAGGACCGGGCCAATGACTTCAACACCCCCCCATCAAGAAGGCATGTTGGGCCCAGGTCCAAACTACAGTAAGCAGGATGCAGTCCCTGGATGATCTGCACAATATCCACAATAGCCAACTGTTCTAAGTCAGACCAGACAGACCGGGTGTTTTCAGCCTCTTGCCCATTACCACAAGGCCCATTGGAGCATGCAAAACGGATCTCCAACATGATAGTGGCAATCTTGTCAGCAAAGAATCGAACAAGCTCATCACATCTAATCTTTAAAAAGCTCCCAGGGACTGAAGGCAGGTTGGATTGCACAACCTGTCAACAGTCCTGAAGAGCTGAGCTGGTTGATTCTTTGCTGCAGCAATCTTCTGGACAGGAATTCTACCTTCTTACAGGAGATTGCTGATTGATAGTCTCAATACTGTAATGAGACATCAACCTAAATTTGTCATCTGCCAAGCCGGATTTCCTCCAACACCGCTCCAACTTTTGACCCCCACATCTCTTCCCCTTCAAAGTCCCATCAAACCATGGGGACTTCTGGTGAAGAGAGAGGGGTCGAACAAGGACAGGAGCTATGGAGTCGAGGGCCCCAGACACTGCCCTATTTTAGGCTAGTATCAATTCCCCTGGCTCTTCATGTACACCTACACATCATCACACCTGATAGGTCCAGTACCTCCATAAGACCATCTGGAGTCAAACCCCTTAAAGGGCGGTACCAGACCACCTCTGTAGGGGCAGGTCTATTAGGGGGACCATGAACCTGAACCATATAGTATGATGGTGCAACCAACTGACCGGTTCCAACTTCAGGTCAGAGATCTCCATCCCAAGCAGGAAGACCAGGTCCAAGGAATGGCAGTGAATATGAGTTGCAGACATAACCACTTGTGTAAGGCCCATCAAACTCATAAGTTGGAAGAAGTCTTGTCCAAATTGTGAGAGTTCATCTTTGACCCAGGCATTGAAATCCCCAAGAATAATCTATCTCAGGAATTCCTGCACCTGGTCAATGATGAAGTCTGAGACTTCCTGCAGGAATTCCCTTCTATCACTGGGTGGATAGTAGATAAGAAGGATCCTGCAACGTACACCTGCAACTACGACACACTCAAAAGACCTGGTCTTCCCTACCAGGATGGCTACAAGGTACAGGCATGATTTAAAACAAATGGCAACACCCTGCCCCTATGATCCTTTCTTGGGCGGTGTACCACCGAGTACCCGTCTGGAACCGCTGATTCCAATATTGGTCCAGCGTCCTTATCCAGCCAGGTCTCAGTAATGCAAGCCAGATCAGTTGTTCCAACAAGATCAGCAATTATTGCTGTCTTGTTTTTTATAGAACAGGCATTGCACAACACCACCAGAAAATGCTAGGTAGACGAGGAAGATCTAGTGACTTGCCCACTAAATGTGGAGCCCTTGGATATGGGTACCAGGCAAGGAGGACCACTCTTCTGGACCCATTTCACCCCAGGGTGTCTTCTCATCCTCACAACCACACAGCCCCCCCCCATGTGCCTCCTTTTGAGGCCACCATCCCATACCCCCCCGGTGCCCAATCCAACCACCCCAGCCCACCACCCACTGTGCAGGAGACAATCACCACATGAGTATTCACACTGAACAGCTTTATTCCAAAACAGAGGTACATTGTAGAGGTGTCAGCTGCACAGGTATAATGGAAAATAAAAATAAGTAGAACTAAGCACATCATGTACATCAATAGGCCAACAGGCAATGACAAACAGTCCACACTTTATCCGGTATGTCACATTCCCTGATGTACATGCAGCCATGGTCCAACTGGCAGCACACATGCTAGCTCTCGTCCATCTCCTGGGAATCCCCACTGTCACTTGACATTGATGTGTCTGAGCAGGACAGAGGGAGCAACACAAGGCATTGGAAAATACCACAGTGAGAAGAGGCTTGGCAGTGGAATATAGCAGGGATGAATATGGCAACAGGTTACAACATGGACATGGCACAGGATGCTGAACCCACATTGGACGGCACCACCACCTGCCACAGCACACAAAGTCTGATTTGTACATCACATCATTCATCGGTGCCCACCATCAGGGAAAGGTAGTTTGGGTTGGCCTGCTGCCATCTCCTCTGATGTGGCAGTGTCCACATGATACAGGGGGCTCCATCTGGCTGCTCCACATGTGTCAGAACCAGCTTGTGAGGGAGGCTTAGGTGATCCTGTGAGGGGCAAGATGAGAAACAACTATCAGCACCATGGACAACATACACCCCCTAATCACCCATAACACACCCTGCAGGACAGGTACATACCGGTATTTGTGCATCCAGCTTCCACAGGTTGCCACCGCTGAGGCAGTCCAAGTAGGTGTCCTCAGGCACCCTTCAAAGCTTCTTGGTGTACAACCCCAGATGCCCAACTTGTGTCACAGACACCATGGAGCTCCTCTCATCTGCAGCCATCACCTTCACCTCACACTGCAGTATGTGCACGCAATGCCTACACAGGTAACATCAGCATGCACAGGCCCACCATACCATTTTAAATGTACACACAAGTGTCCTGGACCACATAAAGGGGCTGTGGCAGTAAGCGTACAGGTAGTCAGGTAACCGTATTGAAGGTGGAGGATGTGTCCATGCCTACTGATGAACATACACCTGCATGACACAAAGCTAGAGTGGCAGAGGCATGCAGGACCATGGCCAAGGGTCTTCAGACCATGTCTGGATGCAGCCGCACTGCAGGACACTCATAGCATTGAATGCTTCAGATTTGACTGGGCTACGATCAGACAGCTGTGTGACATGGTCCGCACTGACATTGCACCATGGACATAGCAGTCCCAGGTGATGACTATGGAGACCAAGGTGTTATGTGCCCATTCATACTGTGCAACAAGGTCATTCCAGTGGGTGATCAGCAATGCTGTCAATGTATGTCAGTCCTCTGTGTAACGGGCATTGGAGCAGGTGATGGATGCCCCCTTGTCCCATGTGCTGGGGCACATCACGTTCCCTATGGCTGATGCCAATGTCCGTGCCACAAAACAGGCTATCGATGCCATGCATGGTATGGCAAACATATCCAGTGTAATAGGCTGCACCCATATTGGAATACTGTCCCTGTCTGTGCATGAGGAGGCATACAGGAACAGAACGAGCTTCCACAGTGTGAACTGTCAGCTAGTGTGTGATGCTGGTGGTATAATCATGTGCATATGTGCAAAATATCCTGGCTCATGCCTCGATGCAGACATATTCAACAAATTACATCTTGGTGCCCTGCTACGTGCTCATTGGCTGGATGGCTGGCTGTTGGGTGAGTAGAGGGGGCAACATGTGTGGCACTATAATGCCGACCACTGCATGCACCTCATTGTCTGCTTGTTCTGTCCCCTGCACAGATAAGAGTGGATATACACCATGCCCATACCTGACAACATCTATCCAGGCATTGAACAGTGCAGCAGAGGAAGCATATAACCATGTCCACAAGAAGACGTGGAACATCGTCGAAAAGACAATCAGCCTATTTAAGATGCAGTTCTGGTGTCTGGACCATACTGAGGAAACAATGCTGCTGTCTACGCGAAGGGTGTGCAAGGTGTTCATCGCATGTGCCATGCTCCATAATATTGTCTTGTGTCACAATGTACCCATGCCTGTGAGCCAGCAGCAGGATGCACCACTGGAGGAGGAGGATGAGGGAGGGCAGGCCTGCCCCCTGTGCCCTTGTGTGCCCACAGCAAGTTTCTTTTTCACTGCTGTGTTCCAGTCCTGCCACTTGTGGTTTATGGCCAACAGTGTCAGGGCTTCAGGACAGGAGGCGTTCACACCAGTATGGATGTCCAGCCACAGTCATGCCTTGACCTCTGGGGCCATGGACAGGGACAGTGTCCCAAATAGTTTTGCATACTGCATCCGTATGTCACTGACCATGGATGCTACTTGTCCACTGGTGCAATTTAGTGCACAGTGCCATGTGCTGCCTCCAGTATGAACACATCCATGGTGCTCTCTGTCTGTATGGGCTGTGCTAGTGGTGGTATGTGCCCTTCCAAGCTTCTGTCACTATCTGCCATGGTCTCTGTGTTCTGCTCCAACATGATATTCACTTCCGCAATGCTGTCCTGTGTGGTGCACATGCCCTTTTATGGTGGGGTCAAGGGGCGGGTCCACATATCCTTGTCCCACCTGCGTGCACATTCCACTATGCATCCTCTGTTGTCCCACCTCCTGGCTCCACATGTCCTATGTGGCCATTTGTGCATACCGCATAACGCAGGCACTGTGCATACTGTGTAGCTGCATGCCACATTTCTGACAGCTTGCAATGCACTTTCATGCATACATCCCAATGAAAGGTAAAATAAGTGTGAATAAAATGACAAGGCAGTATTATTAGCAAGCAATAGGGGATTCTTCATGCTGTTACATAATACTGTAGATGTTGGCTGATTTTACCCACTCTGTGATGTACCTAATATCTTGTAGATACCATTTCCTGCCAATATTAACACTCATGTGGATCTACTATGTACAGTAGATCAGATTTGAATAGCTGTAGTTCCCCATGCATAATGTCTTACGTATGTGTGTCTTACAACTGTAATTGTCTATCTTGACTCCACCTAATATTACTAATTATGTATAGTTCTCCCTGGCAACTCAAACATCAAGATGTATGTATGGGATCCATGACAGTCGGTCAATAAATTATTTGTCGACCAACATTACAGTGACTCCTTTATGTTGACCGCATTTTGTGGTCGGCATAAAGGGAGTCAATGCACATATTGCTTTCTTCAGGTGGATTCACCCCCCAAACAGAGCCCCCTGCACCCTCCACTACTAAAATAATCAACTCCGGGTCACAGTTGTTTCAGGGAGGGGCTGCAATACCCCTGGAAAGCAGTGCCAGGGTCCCATGCTGACACTACAGTGACCTGGCACTGTTGTCGCTGTAGTATTGGGTGCTGTTGAATTGTCACGGTATCATCAGCATACCATATGAATGCATGTCTTATATAACTGCAGTATCTGATCTTGACTCCATTTAATAAGTCCTCATGAAAAATTTACTGTATTTTCTAAATGTCCTATAGTGACAAATAACATGTGAATAATGTAAATTTTTATGCAGCTTAATCTTGTGCCATAAGGATCTCATTGGAAATGCGCTTGCTCAGTTGAGTTTCCAATTCATATTATATGAATAAAAGTTTTACTACTATTACTACTGCCACATGCTTGCTGTGGCTACTTATTTTTATATAGCATACCCTAGGGAGCTAAAGTTCAGAGGGAAATGGTGGCTGTCCAAGTTGGCACCCCAAGAAGGCTCTCGTATGACTGATATGGCTGGCCACAGTGGTCCTGGGTAAGTGTGCTGATTAACCTGTTAGTGTGTTAGAAGATCAGTGAAAGGGCTGTGTGGTGAGATGTGTAGAAGTGTGGGAAACAACAGATGTCCAGACAGTTGGTTAAGATGCATGAAAAATGCAAATAAATGCATTTGTCAATTTATTTCAAAAAATTAAAAAAAATCAAATTAAAGCTCACAGAAAGGAAAAAATTGGTGAAGGTCATCTATCCTAGGCATAGGATACCCATCAAAGTTTGAAACAGCATTGACCTTATGAAAATTCAAGCATATTCTTATCCCTCCTTCCTTTTTGTTTACCACCACCATCGGGGAAGTAGACCCCGGAGCAGTCATCAGCAGTTGAAATAGCCAGTTGCAATTCAGTGCAGTTGCAATCAGTTGCAGTTGCATTGGATTGCAGTCATAAAATAGTGGAGTTGAAATCCACTGCAGTTGATGATTCCATGACCCATCTAGGTTTGTTTTTGTGGTGCACTGCAGTGTTTTCTCTTTTTCTTTCTGGGGTAGGAGGGGGCTGGGGGGGCCATGAATATCTAACAGTCCTCTACAGTCAGCACCCAGCCTTACAGCCAATAAAATGCACCCCTGGCTCCTGGACATGAAATGTCCACCAATTAGGAGAGATAGAAGGAGGAGCCAGGAGCTTGAGAGTGTCTGTGACTGGCTGCATGAGATGGCAGGGAAGGCATGCCTTGGTAGGAGAGGAGACTGTCAGGAGAATAGGCATCTGTGTTGGTGTGTGGGCAGCAGAACGAGCAGCGTTTTTCTGCACCGATGAAGTTTGGTTGTTCGGCCATTAATTTAAAAATAAGTTAGCTGTGTCCACTGTCCTGATGTGTCCGGTGCCCAGAGAGAGACTAGTGTGTGGCTGTGCAGGTCCCAGTCAGTCCTCCAGCAAAGTCAAGCAGCAATCGTGTGAAGGCAGCAAGTCAGTGGTCTGGTCATGGTCAGGATCAGCCCATGATCCTATCAGCTGGGCCCGTTGGGTGACTCTCACTTAGCCTCAGTCAGGTTTTCAGAGTTGGCAATGAGAAGGAGTGGTAGGTGCACTAGTTCCACTGCATGGAGTGCCAGAGTGGGGACGTGGGTCTGGGTTGGGGACCAACTGTGCTTGTTGGGAGGAGGGAGCACACAGCTCCAAAAAACACCAGCACCACCACTGAGTAGAGCAGCCGTGGCAGCCTGAGCCATGGAGCCACCCGCCACTGCTACCGAATCATCACCCAGCACCTGACCAAACTGGCAACAGGCTGCTACAGTGAGCAAGGTACTGTATGGGATGTGTATGCAAGGCCCGCCAGGGCTGGGCACTGCACAGTAGAAAGGAAGAGGATGGTCTCTCACAGACTACTCAGTCTGTCTGTGTGTCTGCTGCATGCTGGGCTGGCTTGTCTGGCTGGTTGAGGGCTTGGGGGCACGGGGGCTGAACTTGAAAAGCCAAGGTGATCGATCACCATCGATCTACTGCTGGCGGCTCGGCTGGATTCTCTCTGACTGTGGCGGCATTGTGAATAAGTCAGACTCCCCACGAGGTCATGGAGCAGGCCAGGAGCAGGTGGTCAGTTGGTGGCCAGAGCACACAGCATGGTTGGTCTGGTCCAATGGACAAAACATTTGTTGATTGCCACTGTAGGAATCAGATAGACTAAATATTAAAGTCCTCACGGCAAAATGAATAAAATAAAAAAAAACACATTAGTGTACATGCTGAAAGCCAAAACAAGTTCAGAAACTGTGTCAGAAAATGTTTTTTTTTTTAAATGCATGAATTTTTTTAGCTTTAAGTTTAAGCTATGGATACATCTCAGTTCAGATATACCTGGTTCTACCATGCCGGTTCGATATTCTTTATGTCGACCAGCATTACGGCGACAGGAATCAAGTCGACTGCAAGTTGTAATCTACATGATTCCTGTGTGTCTCACAGTCCTGTTTTTTATTGGGGCTGTTAGCTCCCAAACCCCCCATGTGGGGGGCTCTGCCCCTGCCCACCATCATTTGGATTCTCAACTCCAGTCGGAGTTGATTTGGGGCAGGGGTGCATGACCTGGAGACAGCATGCCCCTGTCTAAGGCACACCAAGACAGCGACCTGTCGGCAAAGTGTTGATTTTGCTGACAGGTATGTATTTCGCTGGGTTGGTGTCGCCGTAAGAGTGGCATACTAGTATACCATACAGGAGGTATTTCTAGGGGTCCTCCCATAAACTGTTTTTAGTCTCACAGATTTTATGACTACTAGTAAACTAACATATATTGATGGTTAGCTCTATTTGCAAAAGGGTACCTTCTAGCTTCTGTGGTGTGTTTAATAGGCCATACCTATACAGTATTCTAGACTCACAGTTCTTTTTCTAAGTAACTAGTATTACTGCTGCTTATTTTTCTATACTGTATACTGTTTTACTGCCCTGCTTCAACTTGTTACTTTCAGGGACTTCATATATTTTGTTGTTGTTTTGACTGATTATTGTGCTTTAGTGAGTCCCTACTGTGTGTAGATTTGTTTCACTGCACTTTGTATTTGCATTTTAAAGAGCAGCCAGCTTCTTAGCTGCTGCTGACTAGTTGCTGCTCCCTCCAATATATGCAATACCTCACCTGCCCCAGAGTTGAGAGGCATAAAGAATTCCTTTTGTTTCTGCCCATTTATGATGTTATAATGCTGCTAAATCCCAAATACTAAAAACGGAGTTGCTTCCTGACTTTAACCCACCAACATGCCCCCACGGAGGCACATGCAGCCCCATTTTGTGATGTCAGAAGGTGAAGGCTGTGTGTGTGCGTGCCCCATTGGTTTTGGGGGGGAGGACTTTTCCATACATTTTATTAACGTTTATAGTCAAAATTTTAATAAAAAAAGACACAAAGTTAAAAAAGTATGACAAACTACTACATAATAAAATTCAACGATGGTGAAAGTTGAAAAAATTGGTTGGATTTTCTTCAGTTAGTTGAAATCAGAAATGTCAAACTAGCTGAAAAAAATCAGTCATAATGTGTGGTAAGTCAGTCATAATTGTTTTTTCAACTGACTCCGGCGTCTACGGGGAAGACCATGCATTTTTTGAAGGGACTATCACCCCCAACCATTCCATCTTTCTCACCTCATCAATCACCTCCTGCCTAATTCTTTCTGGTAGTCTGTAGGCTTTTTGATGTATGGGTTTTTGCTGATTTACTTTAATGTTATGGACCACCACTTTTGCTTGTCCTAGGGTAGTAGTAAAGGTATCTTTAAAATAATGCAATAACTGGTCTATCTCAGTTTTCTGTTCTGCTGTTAATTCCGGATTAATTAAAATTCCCCCATCACTTACGGGACAGTCAAGTCTCTCATAAGCAGAGTCTATTTCAGTTTTTTCTAATTCCTGGTGTATATATAGGGACTAGGCTAATGGTTTCTCTACCCATTTGCGGAGGTTAGCATGATACACCCTTTTTGTTGGTCGATGACCAGGCATTTAAATTTTGAAATTGACAATCCCTGTCTGTCTAATCACATCATAGGGGCCCTGCCAACGCATCAACAATTTGTTCTCAGTTGAGGGTAGCAACAACAAAACCTTTTCACCAGGCATAAAACATTTGTTCTTTAATCCTTTTGTCCCATTTGTTTCTGGGTCACATTCAAGTGGGCCATGGTTACATATTTTACCAGTCTTTCTCTTAATGCTGACATATAATCCAGAATATTACTATATCCAACTTTTTTACCTTCCTCCCAATGTTCTTTCACTACATCCAATGGACCCCTGGGATTTCTTCCATAGAGTAGTGAAAAGGGGAAAACCCAGTTGTTGCTTGGGGTACCTTCCTATAGGCAAAAAGGAGGTATGGGAGATACTTGTCCCAGTCCATTCCTTCTTGTTGAATGTATTTCTGCAGCATCTTTTTTAATGCCTTGTTAAATCTTTCCACAAGACCATCTGTTTAGGGGTGGTAAGGTGAAGTATGAACAGCAGATACCTCTAGGAGACAATATAACTCCTTCAACATAACAGAGGTAAAATTGCTGCATCTGTCTGTGAGAATCTCCTGGGGTATTCCCATTCTGCTAAAGATTTTAGCCAACTCTTCGGCTATACAGGGTGCAGTAACAGTGCGCATGGGAACAGCCTCAGGGTACCGTGTGGCATAATCACATACAACTAGTATGAACCGGTTACCCTTTGAACTTTTGGTAAGAGGGTCCCCAACATCCATTGTGATTCTTTTGAATGGTGTGGTTACATAGGGTATAGGCTGAAGGGGCACCTGATCTCATTTCCCTCCCTAGGCAACCAACTGGCATTCTTTACCAGCACGACAATACTCTGCCACATCCTGATGTATACCTGGCCAACTAAAGCATGCAAGTAATCTTTGTAAGGTTCAATCCCTCCCTTCATGACCTGCCATGGGTATATTGTGGGCCAACTACATCACTTTTCCACTATAAACCTTAGGCACCATTAGTTGTTCTATTGGTAAATTCAAAACAGAGTCAACAGTTACTCGGTACAATATATTTTTTTCAAAACAAAATAAGATTGTCCAGGTTTTGCTTCTTGTTGTACCTGTAAATAAAAAGGTTCAAGAATTGTGTCTGCTTTCTGTGTTTTAATAATATCCTGTAAAGGCAGACCTGGCACAATACCAGTGGCATTATGCTTTTGTTCTTCCACCCACTTTCTCTGTTCTCTCTTCTTCTGTTTATTAGATTTTCTTGTTTCCCTGAGTCCTCAAAAAAGTCCTCTTCAAAAGGGAAAACCTGCTCCAAGTATTTCTTGGCCTGTGAACGAGTCACCACATTTACTGGGTTTACATCATTCTGGTGGGTTTGTATTAGTGAATCAAAATGTGGAAAGTCCTGCCCAGTTATAACTGGTACTGGCAATTTGGGTACCAATCCTATAGTCATATGATGGTACTCATTATTCACTTTCAATTCAACCTTGGTGGTGTGGTACTGATGTATGTCCCCATGTACACACATAACAGTGGTATCATCTGAGCTTATGTCAATATCTGGAACTAAATCCATTCTCAGTAATGCCTGTCTGCTCCCAGAATCCAATAAACCTACAGTCTGTTGATCTCCAATCCCCACTGAAGCAACATAACCAATGTTATCTAAGGCCAAATGGGTGATGTCCAGCCTTTTCTTATTCAGACAGTTTCATACAATATGGCCTTTTCCCTGACAGCCATGACAAATCAGTTCATAATATAGTATTCTTCCCCCTCTATCTCGCCTGTTGTAATTATTTTGACGTGTATTGGAATAAAAAGGTCTTACCAATTCCGTAGTCTGAGGTGGGGTATTCTGTTGTCCTCTGGGTCTAGTGGGTCAAGCAGCTAGATAATCCTCTGACAACTTCATTGTATCCGCTGCAGATTCAGGATGATGTTCCTTTACCCATAACTGCATGTCATGAGGTAACACCTGAATAAAAGGAGGCTGTTAAGGACAGAGGTTTGGGTTTATCTTCTGTTTTAACTGAAATATTTGAATAGTTTTGTACGTGAAATTAGTTCTGTGTGTTAAAAATTACTACTTTGAGTTAGAACTGTTACTTGGGCTGTGATATTGTTACTTTTGGGGCTTGGGAACACTTATTTGGCAGTGATAATTAGAGTGAAATTTAAATGTGATGTTTGCCTGGTGTTAGGGGAAGGGGAAATTAAAAAGAATCATCTTGTCTTTCATTGTCCACTTGGGAACATAAGCAGGAGACTGTTAAAGACAGAGGTTTGGGTTTATCTTTTGGGTTTATCTTCTGTTTTAACTGAAATATTTGAATAGTTTTGTACTTGAAATTAGTTCTGTGTGTTAAAAATTACTACTTTGAGTTAGAACTGTTACTTGGGCTATGATATTGTAACTTTTGGGGCTTGGGAACACTTGTTTGGCAGTGATAATTAGAGTGAAATTTAAATGTGATGTTTACCTGGTGTTGGCAGAGCCCTCCCACCCACCGTGTTTTGTAGGCTTTCTTAAATACTGAAAAGCCACTGGGGGTTGGGATTGAAGGGCTGTGTATTTTTGTTTGTGACTGAAATTTGAAGCAACAGGAACTGGTGGGCCTGTGACATCATACGGTTCTGATGTCTGCATACACACACTGTTAGTGGGACTGGACACACTCTGGACTGTATGTGTTTGTGAGACTTGGGAACTTTATTGGTGGGGTTGAAATTGGGTTTGTAAATAACTGCAGTCAGTATAGAGAGAGACTGTTTTCAAGGGGGGAAGGGACTGAGAAAAGGGGTGTGTGCCATTATAAACAGAGAGGGACAAACAGGGTGGCCATATTCCACTATGGCAGGCATCTTTGGAAGGGTTGTAGGCTGCACAGGCTGTGGGATGGCAATAATTCTCAATTGGGCCTGGAGAGAGGGAAGCTGCCCACTCTGTAGACAGCTATCTTGTATCAGGAGTGAAGAATATTGGTTAAGGAGTAAGCTGGGGGAGTTGGGGGGGTGTCCAAGGATAAGGGGTGTGGATATGGGCAGCAGAAGGGTGGGGCTGAGGGGAGGCTGGGGCAACGCTCAGAAATTACAGGACATTATGTTACAGCAAACAGGAGGGTGGATATTAGGGACAGAGGACCCTTATATAGGGATGTTGATGCTAAGGGGAAAGTGTACGGGATAAACATTCCGAATATAAAGAGAGTGGAGGGGGGAAGAGTCAGGAGTGGCTGCTGTGGGGAAGCCTAGAAGAGCAGACATTGAGAAGGGAGGGGCTGTTGTGGGGAAGCCTAAAAGAGCAGACTGTGGGAAGGGAGCTCCTAAGGAGAACAGAGCAAGAGGGGAGGAAGAGGTGCAGTTTAGAGGGGCAGTCGGGGGAAACTCAGGTTACTTAATGGAGGCTGGCATAGAGTGTCACAATAAATTTGAGCTACTAAGCAACCTAGAGAGGGAGGAAAGGGTTGGTGAAAATGAGGAAACTGATACAGAGGCCGGCGGGAGGGAGTCGGATACCCATAGGGCATCACAGACCATCAATGGAAAGGATAGAAATAGTCCCAGAGGGAGAAGGAGAAACATAAATGTTAAGAGATGGGGGAGATGCAACATATTGCAGACATGAGGGAGGAGAGCATGACTGGAGAGAATCTGGGAGACAAGGAGGTGGGGGAGGGGCCTCCTTCAGCAGGGGGGTCTGTACCAAGGATGGGGCCCTAGGTAAAGGGGACCCACAGAAGGCCTCTGGAGGTAGAGGTACTATTACAAGGGGGGAGGATGGCAGTGTGGGGGAAGGGGAAACCATCAAGGCCAGGATAAATGGTTTGGATAAGAGAGGGTTAAAGGGGACACCTATTTTGGGGGACTGTCTTAAGTGGGCAAAATAAGAAGGGAGGCAGAAAGGGAAGGGTGACAAGGGGGTCTCTAATAAGGCAGGAAGACTCTCATGGAATTGAGATCATGAATAAAGGGGGGATGGGGGGTTGAGAGTGCATAGTGGAAGTAACCATAAGGATGATGGCGGTGTTAAGGTTCTGTTATTGGGAGACTCGATGATTAGGGGTATCCAGTGGGAGGGACAGGAGGGTGGATGCCATAGCCAGGTGAAGGTACTGAGTATCTCTGGGCTGACAGTGCACAGAGCAAAGTTCATGGTGTACGAACTGGTTAGGGATTGTGAAGGGAAACCAGATTTCCTGGTGCATTTGGGAACTAACGATCTAGAGGGAACTAGCATTTTGGAAATCCAAGCAAGGTTCCAAGAACTTGCCAGAGTCTGTCGGGATAATGGATGCAACATTTCCTTTTTGGAGATATTGCCAGTACCAAAGGCCTCAGTGGAGAAAAAAATGAAGATCACAGAGGTTAATGACTGGCTCAGGAAGTGGGGTGAAGATAGTGGATTGGGGTGTTAGGGAACTGGAAAGGAGTTTGGGAGGATAAGGACTGTATGCCAAGGACAGGCTTCATCTTGCCCCATTAGGAAGGAGGTCCTTAAACAGGGATGGCTGACTACATTCAAGAAAGGTGGGTTTTAAACTTGTGGGGGATAAGGAGGGATGACCAGAAGCCCTCTCTTCCAGATGGGAGTAGCCTTCAAACCCAAAGGGGAGAGGGAGGAAACAGACTGGGGGTGGAGGTTTCAGGAGGAGCAGAGGGAGGATGGAAGTATAAGGAACCTGGGTGGGGTTCAACAAAGGGGATCAGGGATAAGGGGTTCGGGGGTGGTGTTAGTAAATGCCAGGAGCTTGGGAAACAAGTTTCCAGAGTTCCAGGCCATGTTGTTT
Organism: Neoceratodus forsteri; assembly: GCA_016271365.2. Taxonomy (NCBI): domain Eukaryota; kingdom Metazoa; phylum Chordata; order Ceratodontiformes; family Ceratodontidae; genus Neoceratodus; species Neoceratodus forsteri. Next base: position 945,779,829 of record CM057452.1, read on the forward strand.
GGGGGGGTGGATGTGGTGGTGGTCATGGAGATGTGGGCCAACAAAAACCATGAATGGGACCTAAACATGCGGGCTACACTATGCTTAGGAAGGATAGAAAGGAGGGCAGAGGGGGTGGAGTGGCTATGTTCATTAGAGATGACATAGAACTTGCTAGGGTAGAAGAGGCAGAGGGAAATGTGGAGGCCTTATGGGTCACTTTATGAACCCCAGCAGGAGATAAGGTCAAGCTGGGTGTAGTATATAGACCCCCCGGGATGGGTGATGTTCTGGAGGATGGTTTGCTGGACAACATCATTGCCCAGTGTGGACCAAAAGTGGAAGGAGTGGTGTTGATGGGGGAACTTAATATGCCAGGTACAAACTGGGGAGCCATGTCCTCTAAGGTGGCCAAGGAGCAGAGCCTGCGGGACGACATCCAGGATGTGTTCTTAACACAGCATGTGATGGAGCCCACAAGGGAGGGGCATGTCCTGGACATGGTTCTGGCAGATGGGGATCTGGTAAGGAACCTGGTTATAGAGGATTCCCTGACTGGGAGCAACCACAATACTGTCTGGTTTCAAATAAGCATGGGGGGGGATCTAGGACACTGGCAGTGGACTCAGGGGGGCAGACTTTGTGGGCATGGGAAATATTCTCAAGGATCACTTGAAGGGGACTACATCAATGACAAATGTGGAAAAGAGATGGGAGGTCATAAAATGGGGACTTCATGAGGCAGTCAGGACCTGCGTTAAGGTGAAACGTAAGGGAGCAAGGTCACATAAACCATGCTGGTGGTCCAGTGAGGTTCAGGTAGCAGTCAGAGAAAAGAAGGCGGCCTACAAAAAATATAAAACAACAAGAGAGGATAGGGATAAGGAAATGTACCATCTTGCATCTAGAAAAGTCACCTGGATGGTGAGGGGGGCAAAGTCCAGTAAAGAGCAGTGGCTGGCACAGGGGATACATAGAGGGGAAAAGGGGTTCTTCCAGGACATTGGGGAGTGGAGAAAAACTAAGGGCCATCCCAGCAGATTGAGATCAGAAGGAGGATGGGCGGAAGAGGCGAGGGACCAGGCAGAGGTATTAAACGAGTACTTCACCTCTGTGTTCACTAGGAAGGGGGATGGGATATTTACAAAGCAAGGCATGACAGGGATAGAAGCGGCAGTGAGTGGGATCAGGGGAACAACAGAAATGGAGCAAGAGGGAGGGAGAGGTACCCCAGGGGTGTCACATCAGGATAAGGATAAAAAGGCCAGTAAGGTGGAGGGGATGGATGATGCTATCTCCACCGAAAGGGCGTCGTTAGCCCTCAAGGCCCTAAAGAAAGACAAATCTCCTGGGCTGGATGGCATTCATCCGGAGTACTATGGAATTGGCAGACATACTGACCGCACTCCCTGGCTAAGCTCTTCAACAGGTCACTGAGAGGGGAGGGTACTCTAGGGGATTGGCGAGAGACACATGGGTGCCAATCCATAAACGAGGGTCGAGAGAAGTACCAGGTAACTTTAGACCCATCAGTTTGACCTCGGTGGTGGGAAAATTAATGGAGAGTATACTAAAGGAACGATTAGGGGTGTACTTGGAGGAGGTGGGAGGTCTGGATAGTTGGCAACATGGGTTTGTGCCAGGTAGATCATGTCAAACCAATTTTGTGGAGTTCTGCGAATGGGTAACATCAGAACTGGACAGGGGAAAGCCTGTGGATGTATTATTCTTGGACTTCAGCAAGGCGTTTGACTCTGTCTCCCACAATGGTCTGGTGGAGAAACTGATGGGGTTGGGAGTAGGCCCTTTGATGGTCAGATGGATTGAAAACTGGCTAGCTGGATGCACCCAGAGAGTAGTGGTCAGTGGGGAGCTCTCGAACCCCAGAGAGGTCGGTAGTGGGGTACCGCAGGGCTCAGTCCTGGGTCCGATCCTGTTTAATGCATACATATCGGACATCAGGGAGGGTATAGGGTGTGAAATGAGTCTCTTCGCTGATGACTCCAAGATGGGGGTAGTAGTTGAGGGAGAAGAGGGAAGGTTGGCCCTGCAAGGGGACCTGGATGCCCTGGAAAGCTGGGCTCACACATGGAAATTAAATTTCAATATCACCAAGTGCAAGGTGTTACATCTTGGGTGGGGAAACCCCAAACACAGGTACACCCTGGGAGGGGAGGTGCTGGAGGTCTCAACAGGGGAAAAAGACCTAGGGTTATGGTTGATGCATGTATGAATAACTCTGATCAGTGCAGGAGAGTGGCTAGCAAGGCAAACAGGATGTTGGGATGAATCATAAGGGGATCACCTCTAAGAGGAGGGAAGTGATTCTGCCACTGTACAATGGATTGGTTAGACCACACCTTGAGTACTGTGTACAGTACTGGAGACCACACTTGAAGAGGGACATACAGCTCCTGGAGAGGGTACAGAGGAGGGCAACTAAGATGATACGAGGACTAGGGGATTTGACGTATGAGGACAGACTTGAGGAGCTCTGCCTGTTTTCATTGGAGGAGAGGAGAGAGGGGGACATGATTGAGGTCTTCAAGTACCTCAAGGGAACAAATAGGGTAAACATGGAGGGGATCTTTAGACTAAAGCAGGGAGGTATCACCAGAGGACATGGTTTAAAGTTGGAAGGTGGAAGGGTGAGATGGGAAAAGAAGAGGAGGTTTTTCACTGAGAGGGTGGTGGACCCTTGAAATACACTGCCTAGTGAGCTGGTTCAGAGATCCACAGTGGAGGGCTTCAAGATAGGGTGGGACAGACACAGAAAGTGGATGTATCAGATGATGGCCTGGCCCAGGGCGGTGGGGATGGATTGGTAGGGGTTTCTGGAACACAAGGGGGGGCCCTGGCACCCAACTAGGGATCTGAGGTTCGAGCAGACTCGATAGACCATAAGGCCTAATCTGCTGGCAATTAGTATGTTAGTATGTAATAACAATCATGTCCATAATCTGCTCCTTAGTTTTCACCAAGGGCTGTAGCCATTTCCCACCATAGTCTCTCAACTTGGCATAGATCTCTCTAGGGGTATCATGTACTGTCATTCTCTGGGTATGAAAATGCTGTCTGTAGGTTTCTACGCCGATATCATAGCGTCTTAATACCTCTTCCTTTACCCGATTATAATTGTTAGAATCTATACCACTTAACTGGCTGCATACCATCTGCGCTCTGCCAGTTAAGTACAGGATCAGTCTTATGACCCATTGATCATGGGGTCAAGCGCAAGTTTGGGCAATATTCTCGAAAGTGGTGAGGTATGCCTCTGTATCATCACTTTCTGACAGTTTGGTTAATTTTATGTCTCTAGGCACAGTTCAATTGGACTGACCTTGTGAAAGTGCTTGAATAGCCTTCAGGGTATCTGTCCATTTCTCATCTTGTCTCTGACGTTCCTCAGCCTGGACACACCTGTCTCTTCCCTCTGACGCTGGTCCTCATCTCTCTGGCGATGATCCTCATTCCTCTGGCGATCCATCTCTATTTGGCAGATACACAGACACTTCAATAGTTCTCTGGGGTCATCTGGTACTGGGGCCACCTGGGCTGTCTTCTGCTTCAGGGGTTCCGCATCTACATTCTCATCCTCTGTTCTTCTCATCTTGGGCCTTGCTCCAGGTTCCAAGCCAGGCAATAACTGAATACCGGTTCTCTCAGCCACTGATCTCATGACATGATGTGCACCTTTCTCTGTCAGGTCTTCTTCCTCCATCTGTTAGGGTACTTAACTTCAGTACCCCCCGGCAACACCTCCCAGGCAGTCTCGACTTGCCAGTATATCCCACTTCTAACACCAGTGTAGAAGTGTGGGAAATGACAGATGTCCAGACAGTTGGTTAAGATGCATAAAAAATGCAAATAAATGCGTTTGTCAATTTATTTCCAAAAATTAAAAAAAATCAAATTAAAGTTCACAGAAAGGAAAAAATTGGTGTTAACTCCACATCCAAAATAAACAGGAAATACGTCTTTCCACAGACTCCAGAAAATGTCTTTTCCTTTCCTTTTTCTTTTACGAATAAGCACTTGTGTGAAAGCACACACACAACCTCTTTGCTCTGTGGTCAGTCGAATACTGACCCACCTTTCTCTTGCTATCCCCTACTGGAGAGTTTTTATAGTGATTTTTCTATGACCTCAGAGTCATGTGACTAAACCATTAATAGACTGAAGGCTAGTTCTCTACTCAATAATTTTCACACTGGCTTGAGGTTTATCAAAATGCCACTTTCTAATAGGGTGCATCATATCCTTTCATATATATATATATATATATATATTATCCTTTCATATATATAGATATATATATATATATATATATATATATATAAAACCTTAAAGGCACTTTAATACACTTTTAAACCTTAATTATAGGAAGGGGCGTGACTTGGAACCTAGTCCCTCCCTTTTAGTGACATCACTTTCTCTAACTAGTACAAAGACAGCCATTTCATGGGCTGCCAGCTCTATAGTAGGAGTCTCCAGAAAATTAAAGACATTCAGGTAGTCATGCATTTGTTTAATACAGAAAGAAAAAGAAACACTTGTTAATGATAGAAATAAAATCTGTAACCTTGGCAAGAAGAAACAGATGAGGGGTGCGCTCCCTATCTTCCTTCTTTGCAAGGTTCCAGAATTTTATTTGCTCAGAATCCAGAAACAGTAATTAAAAGGAGTTTACTTTATGCAATTATCACCAGAAACCAAATACAGTGGTATTCTACATTTTATCTTTTATCTTTAGACAGAACCATGCCTTTTTCTACTATTTGGCAAGATTACAGTCTTACTGTAGTTCATGTACCCGATGGCTGAAATTGCAGCCAATGGCTTTCTGCAACACCCAGCCTTCAAGTTTGCAGAGGGCTTTCAATAATTACAGCTCCTTTATGGATTTGTTTGGACATGAGGTAGAAGACTTGGTTTGCTGGCCAAGGCACCTAGCTTCACCTGAGCTCTTTCCTTCTAAAACTGCTTGAAAGGCAGAGTAGAGAAACTTACCAGAGCAAGGAAAAAGGATTAAGACTTATTTTGGCTAAGCAGATTTACTGTGTGGTGTTGTTTTTATTTTTTACTCACAGGATTGCTACTGTTTGTTGCTAACATTTCATTGCTTTAGTTTTCCGATTCAAATTGTTGTTGCTGGTATACCTTCTTCTGCATTATTACAAGGTGTGCCTACAGGTGTGCGCTAACAGATTACTGCTGTAATCTTCTGATTCAAATTGTCTTTTGCAAGGTATATCTTCTGTTACTGCTTTATTTTTGTCTGTAGCAAAGTGTTTCTTACAGCGTATATCTTCTCTGAAATTATTACAGGTGGTGCTTTACAGGCTTTATAGTTTTATCTAACATTAGGATAAGCTTTCAGGGTTACTGCATTTGTTGTTGACTGATTGTTTCTGCTCTTACCTCCTTGTTCTTTCATCCGTGGTTCTTCTTTTTCAGCAGGAGAAGGGCCCAGCCACCCACCCATCCCCAATCACCCACACTACACTCCTTTTATAGGGTACCACAGTTGTGACATTTCCTGTGGCAGAGCAGGAAGGGGCGGATCAGTGGGGCCTCCACAAGGTGAGCTCATTTACAGGGCACTAGTAATTTAACTTGTTATAACAAGTTAAACAAAAACAAAACACAATCAAACCATTACTTGCATTTTTTTCCTTTTTTTCCTTCTAATTACTCTGACTAGGTTATAAACCCAGCAACTTATCTGGAATGGAGATCATTAATTGCAGGTACTGTGGAACAATTTTCAGAAGGGCAGTCTTACAAGATTTAGGACACTGTCCTACATGCTGGGCCTTTGGAGATCTTAGGGATCAGCTCAAGGCAGCATGGACAGAGATTGCACACCTCAAATTTCATATTCAAGAGGAAATACATTATAAGAACCACCCGCCATTTCCCCAGCATCCAACAGAAAAACCTCGACCGCATAGGGTAGTTGGTCCAGGAGGTTGGCAGGTGGTTAGGAGGGGCAAATCGGGTGCCCCATCACTCTCTGCTCTCCAACATGTTACCACCAAAAACCATATAAACACTACAAACAGGTATCTGCCTCTATCTCTGAAATCAAACAAAGAGGCAGAAGACACTGCAGAGCAGGACACTGCAGCACAGGAGCTAGCAAAACAAAACTCACTCAAATCAGGAACCAAAACAAGAAAAGCAAAAAGGAAATCCAAAAAACTTCTGATCATAGGAGACTCCATGATTCGGGGAGTTGATACCCATCTCCAGCCAGGGGTAGTGGTCAGATGTCTCCCAGGTACATCAGCATGGAGAGACACTGACCGCATTACTAAAATTGTTCACAAAGTAGGAGAAAACATTGATGTCCTAGTACACATAGGGACTAATGATCTCGCCAGTCGGTCAGTTGTGGAGACCAAGGAACACCTGACCAGGCTGGGTGACAAACTATCATCCATTTCATCTGGCATCTCCTTCTCTGAGATCCTGCCAGTCTGGGAGAGGGAGCAGATGGACAGAAGGTCAGAGAAGGGGAGATAGGGGAGCTAAACACGTGGCTCAAGGGCTGGTGCCAGGAAAAAGGACACAGATTTGTAGGGAACTGGCAACAGTTCTGGGAGCAAAAGTTCTTTAAATTTGATGGACTGCATCTGACTAAGGAGGGAGTCAGTGCATTGGGGCAGAAGTTTGACGTCTTTGCAGAATATTTAAACTAGCAAATGGGGAGAGGGGTGCAGCACCCCATACGTCGAATGGGAAGAACACCCCTTCCCCCTCAGCTAGTGGTCAAACAGGGATTCAGCATGTTTGCAGTTCATTTGCATCACCAGGTAAGAAAAAAGGTTTGTCTCCCCATACGATGCACAGGGTAATGCCAAACCTCACCCAACAACTAACACACCGATATCTGGCCAATGGAAAATCATGTACACAAATGCTCACAGCCTGGGAAATAAGATCCCAGATCTGCAGGCAATAATGTCAGAGGCTAAACTGGACATAGTAGCAATTAGTGAGACATGGTTTACCAGTAACCACACTTGGGAGACTTCAGTACCTGGCTATGTATTGTGCAGAAGAGACCGAGGTGCAAAAAGGGGGAGAGGAGTGGCCCTGTATGTCAATGAAAATATCAAATCTACAGAAATTCAGAATACACATAAGGAGCCAGAAGAACTGTGGGTCACCCTGGAAACAGGAAATGGGACAGCCATAAGAACTGGGGTTGTCTACAGGCCCCCAGACCAAGGGGAGGACATAGACACGTTACTGTTAGAAGATATACAAAACATGACAGCTAAAGGGAAGTTTCTGATAATGGGAGACTTCAACATGCCGGATACAGATTGGTCAATACCAGCAGGAACATCTGCCAGAACTAGACACATAGTGGATTCCCTGCAGGGGGAGGGCCTCAAACAACTGGTACAGCAACCCACAAGAGACAGGGCTATCCTAGATCTAGTACTGAATAACAGGGAAGGGATCACAGATCTCCAGGTAGAAGGTCACCTGGGGGCCAGTGGCCATCACATGGTATGGTTCAATTTGGCTACTACATCTAAATCATCCCATTCCAAGGCGAAAATATGGGACTTCAGAGGAGCTGACTTTGATAAGATGGCCAACGGAGTTAAGCTAGCCCTGGCAAAAAGAAACACAGGTGAGGGGGTACAGGCGAAGTGGGCAAGCATTAAGGATGCAATACTTGAAGCAACATCCCATTGTGTTAGACAGAAAAGGAAGTGCAAAAGAAGAAGGAAACCACTTTGGTTCTCAAATACAGTAGCAGAAAAGGTCAGAGCCAAAAGGCTGGCCTTCAGGAAATATAAGGGAACACAGCGGGATGAAGCTAGGGAGGCATACCAAACTGCCCTAAGGGAAGCAGGGAAGGCAGTAAGGCAGGCAAAGTCCCAAACTGAGGAAACACTAGCACGAACAGTAAAAGAAGGTGACAAGACTTTCTATAGATACATTAGTGAAAGGAGAAAGTCCAGAGGGGGTATTGCTAAGCTTAATGGAGAAAAGGGAGCATGTGAGGAGGAGGACCCTGTAAAGGCATCTATCCTACATAGATACTTTTGCTCAGTATTTACTGAAGAGAAGGTAGGGCAGGGCCCACAGCTCAGCATCATGGACACAGGGGGGAGGGAGGTGAGCACTACTCCCTTCACAAAAGAAAGGGTCCTACAAGAGCTTGCTAAGCTCAGGGTGGATAAGGCAATGGGACCTGATGGCATACATCCCAGGGTATTTAAGGAGCTAAAGGTGGAACTAGCAGAGCCATTAGCAGAACTGTTTAGTGAGTCTCTGAGCACAGGAGAGGTCCCAGAAGACTGGAGAAGGGCTCATGTGATCCCGCTCCACAAGAGTGGTAGCAGGGAGGAGGCAGGGAACTACAGGCCAGTCAGTCTTACCTCAGTAGTGGGCAAGATTATGGAGGCACTCCTTAAGGAAAGGATAGTGCAACACCTGGAATCCATAGGGGCACAGGATCCAAGACAGCATGGGTTTACAAAAGGAAGGTCCTGTCAAACTAATCTCATAGATTTCTTTGACTGGGTAACCAGAGTGGTGGACCAAGGGGGAGCAGTTGATGTCGCCTACCTTGACTTCAGCAAAGCTTTGACACTGTTCCACATAGAAGATTGATAAATAAGCTGGGTAGGCTCGGGTGGGTCGAAGTTGGTCAACTGGGTGGCAAACTGGTTGACAGGCAGAGAACAGAGAGTGGTGGTAAATGGTATACAGTCAGAAGAGATGCATGTCACAAGTAGGGTACCTCAGGGATCAGTCCTGGGGCCAGTCCTCTTCAACATCTTCATTAGTGACCTTGCAGATGGACTAGAGGGTAAGGCTTGTCTGTTTGCAGATGACACCAAGATCTGCAACAGAGTAGATGATCCAGATGGTGTGGGCAGAATGAGAAGAGATCTGGATAAACTAGCAAAATTGTCTGAAGAGTGGCAACTGGGATTTAATGCAAAGAAGTGCAAGATCATGCACATAGGGAAGAGAAACCCTGAAGCCACCTATAGGCTGGGAGGGGAGTTGCTAGCAGTCACAAAGGAAGAAAAGACTTGGGCATCATCATCACTGATGACCTGAAATCATCAAGTAGACCTCTAAAGCAGTAGGTAAGGCTAGGGAGGTGTTAGGGTGTATTAGTAGGGGTATCACAAGTCGTAAGAGGGGTAATAATCCCTCTTTACAAGACACTAGTTAGGCCCCATCTGGGTACTGCATGCAGTATTGGAGGCCACACCTTCACAAGGACATTAACAAAATTGAGGCAGTCAGAGAAGGGCAGCAAAATGGTGCAGGGACTGCATCAGAAGACATATGAGGACAGATTAACAGAGCTCAATATGTATACCCATGAGCAAAGGAGGGAGAGAGGTGATATGATCAGAGGCATTCAAACACCTTAAGGGCATTAACAAGGTGAAAGAGTCTAACATGTTTAAATATAAGAAAAATAGCAGGACAAGAGGACACAGCATGAGATTAGAGGGGGGCCGATTAAGGGGGAATGTGAGGAAATTCTTTTTCACAGAAAGGGTGGTGGATGCATGGAATGGCTTACCTCAAGAAGTGGTGGCTATGAATACAGTGCAGGGCTTCAAACAGGCATGGGATAGGCATAAGGGAGCAATACAAATGAGTATGAATAGATAGGCCACTGACAGAGCAAAGGCTGATGGCACGTTTATAAGGTAGAAAAAGAAATGGGCAGACTGGATGGGCCTTGCGGTCCTTATCTGCCGTCAACTTCTATGTTTCTATGTTTCTACTACAGGGCTTTACACCATCTGCCTGTAGTGTCCTACATGTATTTCCATGAATTCAGCTTCTGTTACATCGTATCCATGGAGTGGATACCTTTTCAGTGCTTCAGGGCTTCAGGGGAGCGGTTCCATGGCAACTGTATACAGTTGCCTCCTTCTTCGGCTATTTGAGCAAGTGCTCCATTCCTTTAGTGAATCGCAACAAGCGTTTGTGATTTTACAGCATAACGGCTCAGATATTCAGACCCTCTCCTGCACGAACGTACGCAGGGTCCCTCGCGAGGGTGCAAGCATGCGAATGTGCAATCATGCACACATTTCACCGCCGCCACCACTTGCTCCAGCCAACATAGCACTAAGTGCTTTCTTTCTATCTTTTTTAACACACAAAGGCCTCTAAAACATGCCTCTAAGTAGAGATCAGGGGAGCTCTTTACAATTTAAATACTGCTTGTCTAAATTTAAACACTGGTTTGCTGGGGATAGCTGCATAAGGGCAATTATATTTATTTAAAGCCCTACACCATATTTATTTATACAGCTGCATTCCAGCCTTTTCTTAATTATGATGCAAGAATATTATCCAGGGGCATAAAGAGACAAAAAAGAAGAGATTTTAAAAGATTGCCTGGTTGGCCACCCTGACAAAAAAATTAGGATAGATAGACTAAACAGAAGAAGACAGAATAGAATGAAGTAGAAAATGAAGAGGGAGGGTTGCATCTACTTTATTTCTTCATAACAGGACTCCCTGTTACAGGGTGTGCCAGACATCACTAAAGGGAGAAAAAGCACTATAGAAAAAAATATTCCTTTAAGCTGCTGAATGTATCACACAAAATCCTGATGAAAAACAACCTATTTTATTTATTTCTAAACTCAGGTTGGACACGTAATAGAAAAATGTACAAAAAAATAATCACAATTTTGTAACACAAACAGGTCTTGTACTAGTTTTTTTTCACTTAAGTTCTAACTACTACTAATTCTGAGAAACAGTGAAAATTGTTGCATAAAAAGTGTGAAAAACATAACCCTGTATAGATCTGGACTGAGAAATGGAACAAAAACAAAAGCTTTCAGGATTTGTGCTTTATGCAACTTTCCACAAGTATACTAAAGTAGATTGCCTTTTCCCTACAGTTAAGGCATCTTTCTCTCTTGCCTGCAGCATCTGCAAACATTGGGTTTTATGGGCTGCCTTCAGTGAGCTTCCAAAAGTGGACTCTGATTGGACAGGAAGTCTTGGAAGATCTTGACTTTTCACCCACTGTTCCAGTGGATGAATAACAAATAGTGACATACAAATAATGAACAACTGAGCACCTAAATATGAATACTCAGCTGAATATTCAAAATAAGGTAGTCTGACACCCCTACTACATTGCATCTTGGCTAGTGGCACTGTACATATAGCAAGAGCATCATGCCAATACAGTAGTACCATCAGAAGCTTAGGTACTGAACTGTGCAATGTGAGAATTCATGCATTATATAAAAAATGTTCAACATTTTAAGTCATTTTGGTTTCATAACAAGAATCACTAGTGAGGGCTTATGGTTCAAAAACTTTCATTGACCAAAATTGATAACACATATATGACACACTTAAGTATTGTTCAGTACCACATATATAGTGCTCTTAAACACACTCATCTGATACTCACCATAACATGGGCTGGACAACATGGCAGCAGAAAATCACAGCCATATTAAATTAAACATTTTAGGATAGACATTATGCTTATATAACATAAAACAATATAAATTGCCAAAGGTCTTCCTGAAGCCCTAGTCCCAATCCAGACCACATCTTCTCCATGATCTCAGTCTGGCCTAACTTTCCTTGAACCCACTAAGAAAACTGGATTAGACACTAAGGTATTTGTTCCTAGATGAGCTTTGCACTGAAATGGACTGGCCTCCAGATTAAGAACTCATAAGCATGTGGACTCATCAAAAGGAACTGAAGGCTTCTGTTGTGAATGGATTATTGTCATCCTTAAAGAGGAATTCAGTAGCACAGAAGAGACAATGTGTTGGCACTGACTGGATCTGCACTTAATAAGTGTCTCAATATTTATATGTATTTTTTTTGTTAATTAAGTACCTAATTTATATGATAATCCTGTGATCCCCATCATCCCAATTCACAGTAAACACCTTCCCACAATAACCCACTCTGCACCTGACATCAGTAATGGATTAAGCCAAAAGGGACTTTAGTAACTTTCAATGGATGATCATAAATACTGCAGCTGTGCAACACTACTGATTCCAGTTGTACTTCTTCCCTTTCCCCCTGTCAAGTACTACCTTGCTGATCCTACACTGAAAATCCCTGTAGTTCCGAAGGCTGATCCAATCACTAGCATCAGCTGTATAGTGTTGCTGGAAAGGGTTCAATCATGATTATGGGTTGACAGGTCAGAGTATTACCAGACACTGTAGATCAGGTAAATAACAGAAAAAGACTTATATTTGGATGCAATGTGACAATTTGGGCCAGCTGGTTCCATTACAATGTTTGTCTTGTGCTTCTATGTTCCCCTATCACTGTAAGATTACTAATGTTTACGTATTAATGTTTACCTGATATATCTCATGACATCTCATTTATCTGCTGCCTTATTGTTCTTACCCCAAAGCATAATTAAAATAGGACTACCATCTCCATTTACCTTCCTAGTAAGAGTTATATGACTGAAATTGTTCTTCTTTACAGATGTGGGTCAAATATATTAATTACCACTAAAAATTACTCACTTACTTTGTTTTGGCCTTAACTCTTAGGCTGCCAGAAGATCTGGAATGTATAGGTTTTTAGGATGTGTGTATAAGCCAGTACACAGCAGGGTTAATATCACTGCTTCTTCTTTTCGTTATTTCAGTGTAACTCTCTCAGTCATTTAACCTACCAGTTGAATCAGCAGTGCATAGTATGGCAAAATATTGGAATTATACTTTTTATTCCATTTTGACTGTCTCTTACCTCGAGTCTTGTAGGATGCCTTAATTCTGGATTTTAAGCCTGATTTAGCATTTTTGTACTTGTACATTTGAAATATTAAAAGAAGTTCTTCTCTTAATGTGGCTTGTAAGTAACCAGCTTCTATTTTCATCCAGGTTGAGGCAGGTTACTAGAGAAGAAAAGGGTCAAGCCTGACTCTGAGATATGTTCTTTAGTGGTCTGTTGATTGGAGGCAAGGTACCTGGAGTTTGTGTCTAGAGCTTCTTGATCTAGCCAGAAATGAGAAACTTGGGCATGAACATTTATGGCGCTGTTCTTCCCCCCTTTACCCTATAAGACAGGAAGGCAAGTTGATGGTCCCAAAAATTTGGGGGAAGGACAGAAGACCAGCAGAGAATCCAGGATTCTGGCTGCAATCAAGACTAGGGGGGGCCTGTGGACTCAGAGGTGGTGGTAAGGTCCCTGGGTCAAAAGTTGCATTTGTGTCCTCTGGTGAAATATCTGGAGGATCAAGATCCAGTTGGGATTCTGGAAGAAAGCCCCCATAGGACATCACATGATAGGAAAAGGACCCGATGAAATGCCTGCTTGTAAGAATCACAGGACCAAAGAACCCTGATGGCACAAAAGGAGTAATGGAGGGCCAGTCTTTAAGGGAGGTTGCTAGGATCCATGAGAATCCACTCTCTTCATTTGTATGCAAGGGAGAGAGCAGGTATGCAAGTTAACCTTCACTGAATTTCTCTATGGGAATAAAAGGCCTAGGCAAATGAATTTATGTAATCCCATGGGGAGGTGCCCCCAAATGAAATGTCTTCAGGTGGAGGACGCCTGACAAGAGTTGGGGCCAGTAAGTCCCTGAGATAGGGCTCTGCATGGAACGCTGTTTCCTTGGGCTATTAGGACTATCAATGTGGTGTCAGAAAGAGACACATGGATGGACCAACTGTATATACTGTCACAAGTTTAGAAGAGGATCATAATGCTGGTTTACTGTAATCAAATTGATGTCACAAGCTGACACACTAAGACAAGTGCAGGCATATTCCCCCCCCCCCAGGATAGAGCTCTCCCTGTCTGGGAAGATGCCACATGCAAATGAACGTTGGTGCCCCAGGGCTCCAAGGACCCCAGAAATGGGTGATAGGGTTTGTAGTAACAGTAATGAATGTGATAGTGATTATGGTGCCCTTTTAAAACTAAATGGAAGTACTCCTGGCAAATGAAACTGGATATATGGTATGGTGAGCATCAGATACATTAAGGAGTAACGGAACCTGTAGTGAATGGAATAGCAGCAGCAGAAATCCCATTCAGATCAAAAAGAATAAGATCTGGGAATATGGTTTGTGACAGTGTAGTACACTGGGTGTGTTTAGGAGCCCCCAGTAACTGAATTTGATTGTTGATGATGACTGTAGATGAATAACTGAAGAAGGTAAGGGTAATGCCCTTCAGATCTATGTTACCTTGGTACAGTTTAATAAAATGCAACCTGCTTGATACCAGCCCCCAGTATGGACATTCAATTTGTGTGCTAGTCTTATAATTTGTGGTGCCCGACAAATGTGCATTGGTTCCGTGGTCCCCATTTGCATGGACAAGTGGTGGAAAAGGTAAAGCTAAAGGAAGAGAGAGTGTCTCATGACATAAAGCAAGTGCCCTTTTAAACAAGAAGTGCCACCATCTACCTCGAGACACAGTAGGGATGTGTTTGGCCCCTACAAATGTTTGCTACATGCTTGTTCATTTTAGTCACAATACTTTACCTCCTCCTCCCTGCTAACGTCATAGTTCCAGCAACCTCGCTGAAGTTTATCAGCCTACTTTGACTCTTATTTTCAGCACCAGCTCAGCCTCCCTTCACTCTGGCACTATGCTGTTTGAGTTTGTCATATTCACACAGATGATTTGTATGCTAATTCATATGTCCTCTGTATGCAATGTTTGCCCATTTTATCTGTACAGCACTAAACTTGTGCTCTTTATGTCATCCTCATTGTAACCACATCACCTGACTGGCTGTATTTTGCTTGTAATTGTGTTTCTCCCCTTCCTCTTTCCTCATGATGCACCTGGAAACAAGCCTCGGTTCAGTGTGCCTCTCCTGGTTACCTATTTTAAATCAATCATAAGAAAAATGATGGCATTCAAGAACTACAAGTAGAGTCCAAGGGAGGAGGATAGGGAGGATTATTAAATGGCTACTGGTAAGGCCAATAGGATGGTCAGAAATACTAAGGCTAAGACAGAGCTCAGAATAACAAGAGGGGGGGTGAAGCTGAGGGACAAAGCATTCATCCAGTAAATCTGGGATAAAGACAAAGTTAGGGACAGGATCATCAGGTTGAAAAAAGGGGCATTAATGGGAGGAAGGGGATAAGGGCAAAGTGGAGTTATTGAACAAATATTTATGTTCAGCAGAAGAGGAGGGGTCTTTACCCGAATGCAGGCAGGGTCATAGGAGGGAGGAAGGGAGCCTTAGCATTCAGGAAAAAATCACAAAAGAAAAAGTAGTGGAGGTACTTAAAGGGTTAAAGGTAGACAAATCAATGAAACCACATAGGCTGCACCCTAGAATACTAAATAAAACAGCAGAGGTAATAGCAGACCTATTTGCAAATATTTTCAATTGTTCATTGGATACCAGGAAGGTTTCCAGGGACTGGAGGATACAGATGTGGTCCCATTGCATAAAAGTGGAAGGAAGGACAAGTCTGGTAACTATAGTAGAGCAGTAAGCCTGATATCTGTAGTGGGTAAGTTACTTGAGCTCATACTGAGAGACTGGTGGGCTGTCTCGAAGTAAATGAGTTTACAGAATGATAGGTAGTTAGCATGGGTTGACCATGAGCATGTCATGTCAGATGACACTAACAGAGTTCTTCAACTGGGTAACTAGGGTGACTGACAAAAGACAGATTGCCAAAGTACTATACTTGGACTTCTGCAAGGCCTTTTACTCAGTTCCCCACAGGAGGCTGGTAAGAAAACCTAGGGCCTAGGGGTGGAAGAATGGAAAGCCACATTGGTAGAGAGCTGGCTGAGCGGGAGGACTCAGATAGTAGTGGTAACTGGTGAGTATTCAGATACTGAAAAGATCACAAATACAGTGCTACAGGGCTCAGTCCTGGGTAACATCCTTTTCAACATATTCATTTTGCATACAGGGGATGACCTTCCTCTTTGTAGACAACATGCAGATCTTTGTAAGAGTGGGCACTCATGATGGGATTAGTGTACTGGAAACAGCGGTGGTTCAACTAGCTTTGTAGTGGGGGCGCAAAGACTCTTCACCCAATTGGCTGAGGGGCTGGGGCAGCCTAGGACCCCAGAAATTTTATATTTGTTTGAAGTGTTTTGGTACCTTTTTTGATCATTGAAAAGGAAAAAGGAAAAATTAGTATGTCTCTGTCTTCATGTATCCCACCTTTATCTATATCACAGCAAACACTACCAACTCAGTTCTGCTGTGAGGTTGTGGTAGGGATGGAGGGTTGGGAGGGAATGGAAGATTCTGGAGGTATCCACCAACTGCATATTTGTTTGTCTCTCTCTAAACAAAGTATGTGTTGTGTGGGATGCCATCCTCCAGCTATTTAAGTATTTCCTTGTCACACATTGCCTATTTTGAAGAAAATAAAATGTGTCTCAGAGCTTATCTAATTAACATTTTATTTTCCTGGACAGGGGCGATGGATGGCAAGGTCAGACAGAAGAAGCTGAGATACAGTACCAACCCAGAATGGGTTATTCAGTAGCATCTGACAGCCAGAAATGCCAGTGTTTGATTTAATGGCAGCCTGTGTCCCTTTATTGAGGGCCCATGCCATGTTATGTGGGATTTATGCCAGCATTCTTTATGGCTGTGGACTGAGCCTACAGCCATTTCACAATCATATCCTTAAAATGGCCAATTGTGGCACCTTCCATTGGACTTTTGGAAGTATCCTTCCAAACGTACAATGGAGTTTGTAACACTCCACCACGATCGGCCAGTACAGAGTAACAGCCACACTATTTTGGCTGCTACTTCCATATTCTGAGACAAGAACTGTGCATGCGCACCTCGCATGCATGCGCAGTTCTTCTGGTGTCACCATCTTGTGAATGGCAGAATGCAACTCACCGCAACTATGCATGCGTGAATGCTGTGCATGTGCAGTTGCGTTGCAGCCACCATCTTGCAGATGGCACTCCTCCCACACCCTCCCACTGCTCCTGTCCTTCCTGCTCCCTCAGTTCCCTCCTAGCACTGGCAGAAAATAAAACCCTCCCTCCCCCTCCCACTGCTGCTGTCCTCCCTGCTCCCACAATTCCTCATCCCTGTGCCGACATGAGGGTGCCCAATCCCCATGTCAGCATCATGTACCCCCCAAACTCATGTGGCACACTGAGAGCCCACCCCAGTGTGCCCAAATGTATGCTTTTTTCTTTTTTTCCCCCACACTGACATTGGGGTGCCAATCCCCGTGTCAGCATCATGTACCCCCTCAACTCATGGGGCACACTGAGAGCCCACCCCAGTGTGCCAAAATGTATGCTTTTTTTCTTTTTTCCCCTGTAAATAAAGAAAACCATCCCTTAACATCTTTTTTTATCTGTAAAAAAGAAAACCATCCCTCATTGTCACCCCAGTCCCCCTCTCCATACCCACCCTCCCACTGAGCACCCACCTGCCCTTACCCCCCTTACCCCAAACTTATCTCTGGAGGTCAATGCTGTTATCATCTCTGGACTGTTACACATCTGCACTCTTCAAAGCTGAAACACAAACTGAACAATCAAAGGTAAGTGTGGTATAATGTCAGTCAATGGGGTTTTCAACTTATGTTGATATATCAGCCATTTTTAGGAATTTTGGCTGGAAATTTTCAACTTTGGGGTTCTTGGGACACCCGCTTGTGAACACTGTCACTGCCATGTCATTATTCTGTCCCAAAAGGTGATTTCATGGTCACTGCACAGAATCACCTTTTGGGACTGATTAATGAAATGACAGTGCCACTGTTGATGAGGTGGGATCCCAAAAAGCCCATGTTGCAAATTTGGTGAAAAAATTCCAAAAAATGACTGTGTTGTGAGTGTGCATAGCGCAGTTTCCATGCTCACCCCTAACTTTGCCAATTTATAATATTTTCACTCCAGATTGTCAACATTGCCATTTTTGCAGACCTCCTTATTAACAGTGCAACTGTTATTTTTCACATCCTGCCCAAAACAGGTTTTCGTACCTGTGGTACAGAATGGAGCAGTTGTTCTGTGAAATCACCTTTCAGGACACGTGAACAAAATGACATTGCCACTCTTCATGAGGTCGGGTCCCAAAAAGGCCATGTTGAAAATTTGGAGCAACAACTCTTAAAAATAGCCAAGTTACACCCGGTCATTCAAAATGCTCTACATATACGTATAACTTTGGTCATCTGACAGCTTGCCACAGCCCTATTGTCTCTGGCTAGAATTTGTTCTAATTTGTTTCTAACATGACTAACTTTCTGTCCTTGAAACACATGCTGGAGACAATACTTACTCACCCAACATTTGCAGTCCCCCCCCCCAAAAAAAAACAGCGTGGACCATTGCTTTATCAATCAATCAGTCAATCAATCAATCAAAATCTTTATTTATCCAGGTGAACAAATATATTTGTAATTTATAATTATGAATTTATAATTTGCTAAATATTTTATTTTGCTTTAACACTGTGCAATGGTAAGAATTTCAACTTTATGGTCTGAAAGCATCTCCTATAGGTTGGCAGCCTCTATTCGAGGTGGGGCAGAGTACATCTGAAGTCTAAAAAGAGTGATGTTCCTTATCAGGGACATTGGTTTACCAAGATTGAGAAAGGGCAAATTCCATTTTGCACCTTGTAAAATACGATACTGTCACCGGTGTCTGCTAAGCCAAAATCCAGTTTTGCCGGTGTTTGGTTTTAGGTACTTTATTTAACAATTTTTAACTCTTCTAACATGCATTTTAGCAGTTTTGACCTCCACTATTGCACATCCTTCTATCCTTGTACCAATTTAAAGTTATTTTAGGTACAAGATGTGATGGCAGCAACAACACTACAGCCCCCATCCCTGAGGTGTGATGGTAGCGGCAACAGCTCTGTGTCTCCCCTCTCCCTCAAGTGTGATGAAAGCAGCAGCACTGTGACCCCTATCCATTAGGTGTGATGGCAGTAGTACTGTGTTCTGCATTCCTCAGGTGTGATGGCAGTATTAGCACTATAGCCCCCATCTCTCAGGTGGGACAGCAGCAGTACAACATTCCCCTTCCACCAGTGGTTATGGCAGAAGCAGTACGCTCCCCACCTCTCAGGTGTGATGACAGTGGCAACGATGCAGTCCACATCCCTCAGGGGTGATTGCAGTAGTGACAACACTATTTTTCCCTTTCTTCAACACCCACACCCTACATGCACAAGTTACAAATTACTTAGTCTCTTTGCTTGTTACAACTCGGATGTAAATTAATCTGAACCACCACTACTAAGGTGGACCACCTTTGTTTTTTTTCTATCATTTAACTGCCTGAACTGGATTTCTGCCTGTGACACCACTGACCATGGTTTGTGAACAGATTTTGGGTGTTGGAGGACCGGCTGGGGGGGGGTGAAGGCTTGAGTGTCCAGCAACCACTCGCCTTCTCCTGGAAGGGAGGGTGTATTCACAGCTCAGCATTTGCTGGCACCAGGTGGAGGCTGGAGGCATGGCAACACGTTGGCCCTCACTGCAGGGGAGCATGCTGGACATCAGCTTGTGCCTTGACATCATGTGGCCTGACACGCTCCCACAAAAATGGGGAAACACCTGCTGGCCACCCGAAGGATGGCTGCTGGTCCCACCATAAGCATGAAGCCGCAGACACATGTGTCTGTTCTGACCCCTGCCATGCCTGGGATATACAGGAAGCTCTTTCGGGTGATTGTCCTCCCCTGTTAGCCTCCTACAGAGATGGGGGCCCACCCGATGAAGGGTTACTTCGGGTTACCTGATAGCATGGCCATAAGGGGCAGTGGATGGTGGTCGGGACTCAGCAGAGGTGGTAGGGGGACTTGGCAGGCCTGAAGGAATGGATGGCCAGGGGGTAAGAGGAGCAAAAAAAACTGTCTGAATTTGCTTCTTTGAAATAAAGTGTTTTCACCTAAAAAATTCACAAGTGATTAGTGGAGGACCTTGTAATGGAAAACATGCATTGCACAAACATGTGGATGCCTTTTTTTCCCTTGGTCTCCATGAAAAGGATGTCTCTCAGTTTTCATATCTGAGCTAGGATGTGAATTGAGCACCACTCTGCCCACCAGCATCATACAGTCCCTGGGGTCTTATCTTCTGTGTGTCACTGAATATGCTTTCAAATCCACTGGCCAAGCATCAGTACACTTAAACACTTAACATTTGCTTTTTATTAAAGCAGTCCATCACAAAACTTTTTGTTGTCACAGAGACTGAAATAGCAGGTGGGAGAGAATGTGCAAATGATCCCATTCACCTAAATGGGGTGCTAACTGTGAAGTCATTTTGTAAGTAGTAAAGCAGCTTCTACCTTGTGAACATACTTTAATTCAGACTAGTTTTCATTCAAACAACTGAAGATTTGGGATGGCCCTACTGATTATGAACTTGAATAAACTAGTTGGTAACAATGATCCTGCACTTAGCGATCTACAACCTAGATGTTCACATGCAAAGAATACAATGAAAACCTGACTAAAGTCTAAAAACTATCTTATAAAACACAAAAAAAATGTATCTGAACATTTATATTTACCTATACAAAATCATTGCAGCCCAAGGAAAACTCAGGTAAATTACATGGTAGCCTGCTACTGTATGATGTAGTAAACATATATTGGTATTTTTTAATATATTTTTTGTAAACTGGGTAAGCCCACTAGGCAGAACTGCCTGTTTTCAAAGGTGACACAGGAACAATGCAGAGGTTAAGTGACTTGCTCGGAGTCACACAGTATGCAAGTGGAGGTTGTGGGAATCAAACCCAAGTCTTCTTGATGTACTCGGTTCAATCACTGTTTGTTCCTCTAACCACTAGGCTATACTGCCAGCCATAACACTCATATATAATGTTTTAATATATGATTTCAATAATAGTGCACAGTCCTACAGTGCAAATGCTGAACATTAAACACTTTTCAACATTTTACTAAAACTGAATTATTTGCCTCTCCATCTGCTTATGTTTTCTTACACCAAAGTAGGTGTATAGTTGACAGAGGTCTGGCCAGGGGAGTAGGACTGAGCACCTGGGGGGATGCTCTCCTCCTCTAGGAACGGTGGCCTACAAGTCCTGCTGCTTTACTGCCACCTGGGTGACCACGGTGGTGGTGCAATGGGACTGCAGAGCAATCGGGTAGAGAGGAAGCTAGCCAGGATCTGGAGCAGTGGCATGTCTCTATGTGCCCTACCTGGTTGGATCCCCTTGAGTGCTGGGGCCCTCAGGGACAGAGACCAGAAAACCAGTAACAATTTCCCCACATCGGCTGCTGGCAGAAGGGACCCAGCTGCCCCAGACTTCATAACCAGGTTCCATGAGGGACACACTGAGCTGCCCGACAGACATTAAAGGACTGTGGAGGAGTGACCTGGGGTCCCCTTCCTTCCCACCTGGGGGTACAAGCCAGGCAGAATGGGGGCAGGCTCACAGGAGCTCCTGAGCATTACCTGGGGTGAAGTTGGGGGATACCCAGCCTAGGGATCTTTGAAAAGTGGAGACCGATGCTGTGAGAAGGAGGCATAGAAAGAGAAAATAAAAAAAATTAAAAAGATGCTGAAATCTTAGGGATTCTGTGCAGTGAAATGCTATTTCCACGAGGCACCGGTACAAGAATTCAAAATCCGCAAGCCAAGCAGGATTCCATGATTTTTACTGGTGTTACTGGTAAAAATGGAAAACCAGGGTCCCTGTTCCTTATAATGAAGGACAGCTGAGAGAAAAGAACGCACAGTTATGGTTGCACAAGTCTTTGGTCCTTAACATGAAATGTTATCATGAAGTATATAACTCTCTTCATCGTCTCTGATTTTCAGTGACATTCTTCATGGCTGACAGCATGGCCAGGCATATAACTCAGCCTTTAACTACATAGCACAGGCTTTGAAATGCAGGGAAAATCACAAGATTGTGTTGCACATTGTTATTATAGAGAAAATTAGTTTAAGAATAGTGAAACCCAACTTTTTAGGGCTAATGATAGTTTTAATCAAGCAACTTCATTATTTTTTTATAGTCTGTGTCCAAATCTAGGTCTGATATTATGAGAACTATTAGTAAATCTTTGAAGAGCAATGGTCACTTTGAGCATAAAATTCCTATCAGTTGAGAAGAAATGTGTACAGTAGCCTGGATGTTAGAGCATTGAGCTCTGAATGGGCTTGTTACATTCAACAGACCTGGGCTTTATTACCACAACCTCCGCTTGCATACCTTGTGACCCTGAGCAAGTCACTTAACCATCCTGTGCTCCGTGACACACCTAGAAATGAGCTTTGCCTCACTGTGCCTTTCTCATAGGCAGAGCTGTGTTGGGTGGGTGGTGGGGGGGGCTGCCTGTGTGTGCAGAACCCTTGTCTCATATTGCTTTCATTGTGTTTTCATAAAAAATGGTTTTGGACCTTCAAGTTAAATAATAGAATTGCTTTTGTAAAAACCCACATAGATTGTATTGGACATCTGACAGGTGACTGTCAGATATTTTTATATTCACTGGCCACTAGTAAGGGTCAAGAGGTCAGTGACCATTCATGAAGATAAAAACAATATCTATAGCCACCCATAAGAGATCCACTATTTTTCAGCCTGCTGCAAGCACTTCTTCCTCCATGCTCACAGTCCCACCATCCATGTTTACACCTGACACACTCCTAATCTCACAGCCCCTACAACACACTCACAGTGTGCCCACTGCAGTGTCTTTACAGCTTTCTATTTCATTTTTATTTATTTCTAAATACTATTTTGTAAGGTTGTCACTGATTCGGAGCTACTGGAGGGAGACACTTGGGAGAAGAAAAAAAACTGAAAAGCTGATGCTTAAACAGAACTGCAACATTTTATTGCAATAACAGCATGAACGCATTGCAAGTGCACCAGTACTTCCACTCTGGATGAGTCTTCATCATGGGGACGGAGCAAGGAGTAAACAGACACCAGTAGTCTGGTTGTTGCCTTCTGCTCAACACCATCCGATATTCTGAAAAAGCTATCCTAGTCCCATCCGTTCACCAAGTATTCCTTGCACCGCCTAGACCCACCCCTTCCCTCCCACTCTACTCTCTTTTTCTTTCATGTCTCCCTATCTGTCAACTTAGCATCCATACTAGTGTACTTTCCTGGCACCATTCCCACCCATGTCAGTTTCTTACGTTCATCTCCTGCCAGCTTTGTCATCCAAGGTATACCTGTATAGGCTATGATTTTTGAATATGAATGTTATGAATATGAAGGCAATTATTATGCATGTTAACTATCACCAATTACTGTTTACTGTACACCGTGTGTATCTTTCTTGAATATAACTGCACCTGTTGTTTTATATATATTTTTAAATGTTTTCTTGACCTTGTGAAATGCAGGTCCACCTTGTAAATGAGCTTGCTCAATGGTGATCGCCTGGATAAATAAAGACTTGACTGATTGATTGATTGATACATTTTAATTAATTGATAACAATACTTGTTTTCATTACTCACAGCCAGTCTGCAATTAAGAAAGCAACAGGTGTGAAACACAAACCCATGCCCTACATCTGGATACCTGGGTTTGAATCCCACAGCCCCCACTTGCATACTGTATGACCCTGAGCAAGTCACTTAACCTCCCTGTGCTCCCATGTTGCACCTGTAAACAAGCTTTCAGCTTAGCATGTCTCTCCTGGTTAAACAATTGGAAAAAAAAAAACATACACCAATAATACTAAGATTCAAACATTGGTGAATGCAATTAACAGACAACTGTACTTAATATTAAAGCCAAGTGGCATACACCATGTAGTTTAACATGCACAACCTACAGTAAAACCAGAGTACAACTATAATTGTTCAAATGTTTGTTGAAACCAGAGTGGACTAAATCTAGAACCAGGGTGAGTGGCAGGAATCCCAAATTGAGTAAGAGCGTGGACAAAGAGATTTACTAAGTACTTGAGCTATAAAATTGGAAAAATAGGAAACTAATACAGACAGAGGGACTAATATACAATTAGTGCTTTATCTATAAAGTGGATTTTATCAATTAAATTAAAGTTAAACAGGCCATAAAAATGTTATGTCCAGAATGGGAAGGGGACCACCAAATTGTCAGTGAAGTCTCATATATGTGATCTCATTGAGAAAATACATTAGAAGAAGCCCCTGATTGTATGATTCTCACCCACATTTATTCTATGTATGTACTGTATGAATGTCTATGTTTTATTCTGACGTGGAGCCTTTGGAAACGAGTCTATGACTCAAAGGATTGTAATTCCGATTTCCTAAATAAATAAATAAAAATAAATAAACAATAACAAAAAACTTAGAAAAATAAACATGTCACTGATTCTGCCTGCTCACCTGCCACTGTTCACTCATCAAGGCAGACTGTACTTTAAAAATATTTATTTCACTCACTAAGGACTGACTGATAACTTGAACAGATTTTTCTTTAATTTTAAATGCTATATAGTACTGTAGGTTGTCACTGATTGCCCTAGCTCCTGCCCTCCAGCTGCTGTTGACTAACCATCTTGCAGGTTAACAGTGGAAGCTGAAGTTTAGGAATTTCAAAGGAAAAACAGCAATACATATTTTTTTATTTTAGCTTGACACAGTCACAAACATGAGTGGGATTGGAGGTTGGATTACTAGGGAGATGGAGAGATCACTGTCTCGCAATAACATACTAACATACTAAAATGCCAGCAGAATATGCCTAATGGTCTTTTGTGTCTGCTTGTTTGGTCAGCCCCCACCCTGGGAGCTGATCTTGATGCCCCTCTCGCCCTATCTGGCTTCTCCCTTCCCAGTCCCAGATATTCTTGCTGCACTGGACTTTTCTTCCAGAACCCTTCCCCTGTACCTGTCCCACCCCCTTTTGAACCCCTCCACCATCTCTGCCTCCACCAGCCCCTTGGGCAGTGCATTCCATGGCTCCACCATCCTCTCAGTGAAGTAGCACCTCCTCCTTTCTCCCCTGAATCCCCCCCCTCCAGCTTCCACCCATACCCTCTAGTTGCCCCCTCCTTCCTTAGGAGCACTCTGACTGCTCCTCCCCTATTTACCCCCTTCATGTACCTGAAGGCCTCTATCATGTTCCCCTAGTCCCTTCTCTCTTCCAATGTGTACATATTTAGCTCTTTGAGCCTCTCCCCATAGGTCCTGTCCCCCAAGCCCCAGATCATTTTTGGTTGCCCTTGTCTGGACCCTCTCCAGGAGTTCAATGTCCCTCTTTAAGTGTGGCCTCCAAAACTGCATGTAGTACTCTAGGTGCGACCTCACCAAGCAGTTATACAGAGGGATTATCCCTTCGCTCCTTCTGGAGGTGATCCCCCCAGCAGTGCATCCCAGCATCCTGTTGGACTTGGCTGCTGCCCTCCTACAAGTCTCTGAGTTGTTCATCTTGACATTCACCACCACCCCCAGGTCCCTCTCAGCCATCGAGACTTGTAGCATCCCCCCCAGGGTGTACACTTGACACTGGTTTCTGGCTATCAGGTGCAGTACCTTGCATTTCCCTGCATTGAACCTCAGCTTCCACTTTCTAGACCACCTTTCCAGGGCCTCCAGGTCCCCCTGAAGGGCCACCCTCCCCTCCTCCCCATCCACCACCGCCCCCAGTTTTGAGTCATCTGCAAAGAGACTCATCTCACTCCTGATACCCTTCCTTATGTCAGAGATGTAGGCGTTGAACAGGAGGGGCCCAAGGACCAATCCCTGAGGGACCCCACTAGTGACCCTCCTTGGGGATGGGACTAACCCACCAACCACAACCTTCTGGGTCTGGTCCTGGAGCCAATTGCCTATCCATCTGATCATCTGGTTTCCCAACCCCATTTCTCCCAGCTTATCCAACAGGCCCCCATGAGGAACAGAGTCAACCACCTTGCTGAAGCCAAGAAAGAGGACGTCCACTGGTCTACCCAGGTCCAAGGCACTCATCACCCAGTCATAGAACTCCACAAGGTTTGTCTGACATGATTTCCCCGGAATGAATCCATGCTGTCTATCGTTCAGGCACCCAGACTTTTCCAGGTCCCCCCCAGCCTCTCCTTGACAATGCCTTCCCTCACCTTGCCCACCACTGATGTCAGGTTGAAGGGCCTGTAGTTCCCTGCCACCTCCCTTGATCCCCCTTGTGGATAGACACTGTACAGTATGTGCCACCTTCCAGTCCTGGGGCACCCACCCTGTCCTCAGAGAGATGCAGAAAAGCTCCACCAATGGATTTGCCAGGACATCCGCCAGTTCCTTCAGCACTCTGGGATGTAATTTATCCGGCCCCGGCGCTTTCTCCATCTTAAGGGACCTGAGGGCTTCCCTCACCCTCTCTGCCATGATTTCCACCTCCACTACCTCATCCCCCTGCTTTGCCTTCCCCCTCCTGCCAGTGATGGCCCCCTCACCAGACTCGCCAATCGGTGAGGTCGCCCCTCCTCAGTTTCACCATCTCCTCCCATGTATGATGCAGCCCCCCCTCATTTTCCTTGGTGAAAACTGAGGCGAAGTACTCATTTAGTACCTCAGCCTGCTTCCCTGGGTCTTGTGCCCATCCCTCCCCTGTTTTAATCCTGCTAATCTGCCCCTTCACCCTTCATTTTTCCCCAATATATCTAAAGAACCCCTTGTTCCCTCTCCTAATTTCTCTGGCCAGGTTCTGCTCCTTCCTTGCCTTAGCCACTCTCACCACTGTAGTGGCCCTTCTGGCCATCAGCTCATACTCCCCTCAATCCCTTTCACTCCTTGAGCACTTGAAATGCCTATAGGCTGCCTTCTTTCCCCTCACCATCTCCTGAACCTCCCTGGTCCACCAGAGGGGTTTTCGGGCCCTACCGCATTTTTGTCTTACTCTTGCACAGCTGCTGGTAGCATCCTGCACCCCCCTCCTGATGATTTCCCACCTACTGTCAGTGTCCATGTCTGGCCGTATCCCATCCAAATGCTCCTTAAGGATCCTTCCCATTTCCTTGAAATCCACCCCCTGAAGTCAGTTACCTCCGTCTTTGTGCAGCCTTCTACCTCTCCTAGATCCAGGCAGAACCAGACCATGGCATGGTCGCTCTCCACCAACAGGTCCCTTACCTCCAGGCCCCCAATCTGGTCACTGTCTGCCAGGACCACATCCAGTATCCGTGCCTCCCTGGTCAGTTCCCCCATCTGCTGAGTTAGGAACGCATCCTGAAAGACATCCAATAACCTCTGTTCCCCAGCCACCGAGGATGTCATAGTCTCCCAGTCCATTCCTGGCATATTTAAGTGCCCCAACACCACCACCCTTTCCCTGCCCAATCTGCAGTATCTCCCAACATCTACCGACAGACTCTTCTCCAGCTCCTCTGCCATCGCGGGGGTCTATACACCACTCCTATTTTTACTCAAGGTGACCCAAATTGTCTCCACAGTTCCTTCCGCCTCCTCCACTCCTCCAATGCCAATGCAGTTTTTGACTATTATTGCTACCCCTCCTCCCCTTCCCTCCCCCCTGTCCTTCCTGAACATGGTGTAACCCTACAGGTTCAGATCCCAGTCATGCCCTGTGGTGGCCCAGGTCTCAGTGACTGCTGCCACATCCACCTCTCCCTCAGTTAGCATCACGTGGAGCTCAGGCATTTTATTGCCCAAGCTCCTGGCATTTAGCAGGACTACCTTCCACCCTTTCCCTATACTTCCATTTCCCTCATGTTTCCAAGGGGATTCCATCTTCCCCTGGTCTGCACCTTACCAGTTGGCCTTTTCCTGCATTCCTCCAGCTCCCCAGGGGGGTGGAAATAGAGTCCCTCCTTTATCGTACCCCCCTCAACAGCCTTTCCTCCCGTCCCTCCCCCTTCACAAGCTTAAACCCCACCTTTCACCAAGGAACCCCTCTATTTTCAACTTAAGGATTTCCCTCCCCTCCAAATTGAGATGGAGCCTATCTCTAGCATACAGCCCCTTATCCTCCCAGGTCTCCCCCCAATCCCCCATATCAGTCTTTCTCAACTCTGAACACTATAAACACGCATTTGTCAATGCCAAATGTTTGCTTGCTGGTATTAGCATTGGAAATGCAGGAGTTAGACAAATGCAGAATAGGAATGGCAGTGAAGTATTGAACTTCACATCAACCCCACCTCCACTCTGCAGAGACAGACAGGCATTGGGGTATGCACTTGGGTCGTCACCCATAACGTTCATGCCATTTCACCTCACCCTATCCTGCAGACACCAAGTATCGAGGTGTGCCTTGGGGTGTTCGGCTTTATAGTCACCCCATTCCATAAGGACATATGTTGAAATGGGTGCACTATAGGAGAATGGGGTGAACTCTGGGACTGAAGAGTCCAAGGCACACCTTGATGCCTGTCACTGTATGCAAGGGGGATGGGGGTGGAATGGCATGAGCATCACAGTCGGCAATCCAAAGGCACACCCCTGATGCCTGTCAGTCTGTACAGGGTGGAACGTTAAGGTTTGAAACCCTAATACCCTGGGCTTTTGTTGGTACAGTATTTGCACTACAAATTTTCAACATGGCCTTTTTGTGACCCCCACCTCATGAAAGCATTGGGACCTCTTCTCATGAACAGTGGCACTGTGATTTTGTTACTGTGTCCCGAACTTTGAGTTCCCACAGTGACCTTGGCATTCTGCTCCAGATGTACAAAAACACAGATCAGGCAGGATGTGAAGAATAACAGCTGTACCATTCATAGGGAGGTGTGAAGAGATGGCAATGTTGAAAATCTGTAGTGAAAATATTAAAAATACTCGAACTTCCAGGCGTACATGGAAACTACGCAACGCATGTGCGTAACACAATCATTTAGTGGATTATTTCACCAAATTTTCAACATAGGCATTTTGTGACCTCTGCTCATGAACACTGTCACTATGATTTTCTTAATCTGTCCTGAACATTGATTTCCCACAGCAACTGCTCTATTCTGCGCCAAATGTGTAAACATATATTTTGGGCAGGATATGAAAAATAACAGCTGTACTGTTCATAAGGAGGTGTGAAAAAGTGGCAATGTTGAAAATCTGGAGTGAAAATACTACAAATTTGTGAAGTTACGAGGGTGCATGGAAACCACACAATGCACGCTCATAACACAATCATTTTATGGACGTTTGTCACTAAATTTTTAACATAGGCATTTTAGGACCTCTGCTCATGAACAGTGTCACTGTGATTTTCTTAAGCTGTCCCGAACACTGATTTTCCACAGCGACCACGCTATTCTACACCAGAAGTGCAAACACACATTTCAGCCAGGATGTGCAAAATGACAGCTGCACTGTTCACAAGGAGGTGTGGAAAACTGCCAATGTTTAAAATCTGGAGTGAAAATATTACAAATTCACAAAGTTACGAGTGTGCATGGAAACTGCACAACGCACGCTTGTAAAACAGTCATTTTTTGGATTTTTTCACCAAATTTGCAACATAGACTTTTTGAGAGCCCACTTCATAAACAGTGGCACTGTCATTTCATTAATTGGTCCTGAAAGGTGATTCCGTGCAGTGACCGTAAAATCACCTTTTGGGACCGAATAATGCCATGATAGTGAATAATTCATGAGGAGTGGTCCCAGTAACCCCATGTTGAAAATTTGGTGCCAAAAGTCCCAAAAAATGCCCACGATATCCACATAAGATGAAAACCCCCCATTTTTGCCATTATACAGCTTACTGGTATTTCTTCAGTTCACGGCTGGCTTTGAAGAGTACAGATGTGTTCCCAGTCCACCGAAGATCATCGCGCTGGACTCCGGAGGTAAGTGGGGTGAAGGGGGGTGTGGGGAGGTGGGGTGTGCAGTGTGTGGGCCTGGGTTGGGGGAGGCTCAACGAGGGACCATTTTCTACTTTACATGTTTAAAAAAAATGTTATAACATCACAGCAAGGTTTTCTTATTTACAGGGACTTTTGGCGCCCTGGGGTGGGCTCCCAGCATGTCACCTGACAGCTTTTTTGGGGGGAGGCTGTAGCTGATGGGGATTGGAGCACCCCCATTGGCACATACTGAGTGCTCGGGGTGCAAGATCTGAGAGGATTTGGGCACCCCCTCGGCACACAACAAATGGGGGGAACATTATGCCAATGGAAAGTGGGCTCCCCCGTCTTCAAATGAACTGGGTTTGGGGAATGCCGACAGGGGGATTGGGCATGCTGTCAGTTGGCTTTCATGGGGTTCTGAGGCAGTGGCATACGCCACCGCCACATTTAGGGAAATGTTACACCAGGCAAGTTACCACCCTGCAATGACGGGTTGCTCCCTCATTGTAACAGAATGGCTGATGCTGCAATGACAAGGTGGCCCCTCATTGCAGCGGCCAAATCATTTCAAGTTGGTGGCACTTCTGCAGAACCAGTGTCATCAGGGCACTGGGCCTGCATTGGGTGAGCAGCGCCAAGCTCACAAATGCAGTGCCGGTCTTGACTGCCACAGTGCTGCACCTGCACAACCCGCTTCTCCCCTAGGCTGCCACATAATATTTCTTGTGCATGTGCACAAGCAAACATAAAAAATTATACTGGTTTTATTAAAAGGGGCTGCTACAAAAAAAGAGGCCTAGACTTGGAAATGATCAGCGAGACTCGAGAGCGATATGGGGTGGGAGACGGTCTCGAAGGCTTTTGCAAGGTCGATAAAAATGGTTGAGGTGATCAGTCCACTGTCCATGTCTGTCAGGATAGTGTCTGTAAGCCTTATCCGGGAGGAGGTGGTGGAGTGTCCCTTCCTGAAGTCAGACTGGAATGGTGTAAAGAATTTGGAGTCAGTGAGGAAGGAGGTAGTAAGTGGGGTGAGCACAAGGTGCTCTTGTAGTTTTGCATGGGATGGGAGGAGGGAGATAGGGCGGTAGTTAGAGGGGGAGGTAGAGCACCTCCTTTTGGCAGAGGGATGACAATGGCATGCTTCCATGCATGGGGGATGGCAGTGGCAGCAAAGAATTGGTTTAGGAGTTTGGCAAGCGGAGTTGCTATAGCAGGGTGGAGAGGTATAGAAGTTTGGGGTCTAATCCATCTGGGGATTTGCCATTTGAAGGGTTGAGAGAAAGTAATGCATCTAGGCCTCAGTTGCAGAGATGTCTTTGAAGGAAAAGGAGCAAGGCCTAGTCTGGGTCTTTATGTCTATAGGCAGTGCGAGAGGTGTAGTGTTGGGCAGGGAAGAGAGGAGGGTGGCAGCACAAGTGGAGAAGTACACATTGAACTCAGTGGTGACTGCTGTGGGCTCTGATAGGAGAGAGTTATTAACATTTAGCATTGGAGTGGGATTGGCAACCGGTGGGGTGAAAAGGGAGTGAATTACAGAATTTTGAGGGTTTATTTAGGTTTGACTGGAGGAGCTGCTGAAGTACTCTGCTTTTGCAAGACGAGTGGCTCAGGTGCACTTGTTAAGGAGCATGCGGTATGTGGCGAGGTGTTGTGGGAGGTGTGAGGATTTATGCGTTTTCCAGGCTTTGTCCCATGCGATTTGACATGCAGTCAGTTCTTGGATGATCCAAGGTAGGTGGTTTCCTCGTACTCTTGTACAGCGCAGTGGGGCGTGTGTGTTCCAGATGCTGAGGGATGTGTTTTTAAAGTGTAGGACGGCATCATCAATGGAGATCGTAGGAGAGGCAGGGGCCCAGTTTGCTAGCACAAGGTCATCTAATACAGGGGCTAGATTGAGGGATTTATAGGAGTGTTGAACTACAAATTTAATGGGAGACTTTGGGCAGTGGATTTTATGCACTAAGAAGGTTACGTGGTGGTCGCTGAGGGAGTCAGGAAGAATACCGGCTTGTTTGACCCATGGGGGTGTGTGGTAAGGACCCAGTCGATGAGCGAGTGGTTACCAGATTTTAGGTTAAGCTGGGAGGGCTCAGTAATGATTTGTGAGAGATTTAGGGTGGAAATTTCAGTCCTGGTTTTGTTGAGGGAAGGAGCTAGCCAATTGTGGTTAAAATCACCATAATGTAGAGTTCCCCTGTCATGGTTAGGCAGGAGATTTGCTTGAGGAGGTCGGTGACAGCAGAAGCTGGTGCACCAGGTCGGCAGTATATCCCAGCAATGTAGATTGGTAGCGAGGAGGGAAGGACAAGCTGAATTAGTATTACTTCAAGGACTTTTGGTTTGGACTTGGTCAGGACCACTGAATAGTGCAAGTCCGAGTTTACGTAGATGGCTATTCCGCCACCTTTAGAGGCTCTGTCCTGGCGGGCCATAGTGTAGCCTGGGATTGCGACAGAGGAGTCATTGATGTTTTTGTTGAGCCAGGTTTCAGACAGGGTGAGGATATCTGGAGAGTACTGGATGGCAAGAACCTGAAGGGAGTCAAGCTTGTGGACAAGGCTTCTTATATTTAGGTGCAGGAGGCACAGGCCATGTGGGAGAAAGTCCCTAGAGTGAGGTGAAGAAGAGGCCGATGTTGGAGAGGGGCATGGTGGGTAGTATTGGGGCCGGGGTTAGGGTGGATGTCACCTGCTGCAAGGACCTGGAGAGTGAGAGTTAGGTAGTGAACGAATAGCTGTATATGACTGACTGCGAGCGGACGTCTCTTAGATTGATGGCGTGTATGAGATGGGCATAGGGGAATAAGTTGAAAAATGACCCAGGGGAGTGATGGGTTGAAAAGAAATGGGCTGGGATGTGTGGCACAGTGTGTCCATGCTTGGGTGAAAGGGGAGGTGGACGCCGGTCTGGAGGGGTGGGAGAGCTCAATGAGGTTTGGCAGGATTTGGGAGGGGGGCATGAAGAGAGGTGGGTGGCATGTTGGAAAGGAAGGGAGGGAGGGAGAAGAGAATAGGGATGAGCAGGGTCAGGTGGCCTGGTAGAAGGATCATGGCATGGATCCGGTGCTAGGAGGACCCTACTACTGTGGTTACTTAGCGGGGAAGGTAGGTGCTATAGTTACTTAGTGGAGAAGGTGGAGGGCTGGGAATGCTAGGGCAGGGAAATTATAGGGTCCTGTAAGGACTAGGAACCAATGGGGGAACAGAGGGAATGAGGGTTTTAGGTAGCCAATGAGGGAGCGAGCAGTGCTGCTAGGCTTATTAGCCAATGAGCGAGCGAGTGCTGCTAGGCTTACTAACCAATGATGGAGTGAGAGGGAATGTGGGTGGGCAATAGGTATTTAATCAGTGGACGGGGTGGGGTGGAGGGCCAAAAATCCTTCTATGAGAAACTTGAATTTTGCTTAGTTGCAGCTAAATCTATTTGTAAAAAGTGCCAGTTGGCAAAAGTAGGGGAAAAAGTCCTGGCTGATCAGAGCAGGTTTACTGGAAGTGCTCGTGTTCTGAATGGCTGCGCTGTTGCCGTACCTTCCAAGGAGCTGCAGGCGGGCATCCTGGTCTCAGTTGGCTGGGTGCCATCCGACCGTGGGGGAGCTGAAGCAGCCCTGTTCAAGGGCAGGCAGCTGGAGAGAAGAAAAATAGCAGGGGTTAAATATCGTACAGGCAGGACAGGTTTAGATTGAGCAATTTAGCAAGACAAAGGAGAGTGAGACTTTTCGGTGCCAAGGCAGAGTGCTTGGATAGGGGGTTGGGGGTGCAGGAGCAAGGAAACAACAGAAGAGCTGTAAGCACTTTAAAACAGTAGTAGAAATTACAATCCAGCTAATACAGTTGAAATCCTTCTATGAGACACTTGAATTTTGCTTAGATGCAGCTAAATCTATTTGTAAAAAGCACCAGGTAGCAAAAGCATGGGAAAAAGTCCTGGCCAATCGGAGCGGGTTTGCTGGAAGCATCTGTGTTCCGATTGGCTGTGCTGTCACTGTACCTTCCAAGGAGCTGCAGGCGGGCATCCTGGTCTCAGTCGGCTGTGTGCCGTCTGAACATGGGGGAGCTGAAGCAGCCCTGTTCAAGGGCAGGCAGCTTCCAAGGAGCTGCAGGCAGGCATCCTGGTCTTGGTTGGCTGGGTGCCATCTGACCATGGGGGAGCTGAAGCAGCTCTGTTCATGGGCAGGCAGCTTCCAAGGAGCTGCAGGTGGGCATCCTGGTCTCGGTCGGCTGGGTGCCATCCAACCATGGGGGAGCTGAAGCAGCCCTGTTTAAGGGCAGGCAGCTACCAACTGGATAAGCTGCAGATCCTAGTTAGCCAACATCCTACTTCTTCGTACCCTCCACCTGAATTGCCTTATGTCTGGCCCTTGTATTTTTGAATACCCCTTCTGTTTTGGCCCCCCTGTCCTCTTCAAGAAAGCTGTTCCATGAGCCCACCACCCTCAAAGTGGAAAAATACTTCATCATGTTGCCCTTTATCTGCCCCGCCATCTTCAAATTGGGCCCCCTTGTTCTTGTACATCTCTTTTTCTGAAAGATACTACCTTCGTGGACTTTGTTGATTACCTTGAGGTACTTGAAAGTTTCTTTCATGTCCCCCACTACCTCCTTTCCTTGAGGGTATACATATTAAGCTATCTTAGTCTCACTTCAAATGGCTTCTGGTTCAGACCCTGCACCATTTTATTTGCCCTCCTCTGGACTACCCACATCCAGTACATATTGTTGCAGAGATGTGATCTCCAGAACAGCATGCAGTACTCCAGATTGGGTCTCAAAAATGGTCTGTACAGAGGGTTAACAATCTCATGTTTTCTACTGGTGATGCCTCACCCTATACATCCCAGCATCCCCCAGCCCTCCTTTCTGCCTTCTCACATCGATTGCTTACCTTTCTGTCATCTGATATGAGTACCCCAGGTCCCTTTCCATTTTTGTTGTGGTTATCCCCCCATTGTGTACTCTTACCCTGGGTTTTTGACGCTCATGTACATAACCTTGCACTTTCTTTGCATTGAATCTAAACTCATACTTTTGACCATTACTCCAACCTTGCCAAGTCCATTGTCATCATTTTCATCCCCCCTCTCTCCATTTGTGTATGAAACCTGTTGCAGATACTAGTGTTGTCTGCAAAGAGGCATATATTTCCTTACAGTCCCTCCTCAGTGTCACTCCTGAAGACATTAAAAAGGACAGGACCCATGAATGAATTCTGCATTACCCCGTTAGTAACCCCACTTTCTTCATAATGGAGTCTGTTTAGTATTACCCTTTGTGTACTGTTGTCCAGCCCATTTTTTTTATTGAGGCTAACACCCTGTGACCCAATCACAGGCTGGCCAATGTGTTTATTAATCTTTTGTGTGGGACTGTGTCACATGCTTTGCAAAATTGTAGGTAGTCAATGTCCACAGTCCCTCCCTGACCTACTACTTTGGTCATCCACGCAAATCAATCTATTAAATTTGTCTGACATGACTTTCCCACTGTGAAACCATGCTGCCTTTTGTCCTGTGCCCCACTGGCATCTACTGTAGGTACTCGACAATTCTTTCTTTCAGAAGTGATACCATCATTTTCCCTACCACTTATGTCAAAGTAACAGGTTTGTAGTTTCCTGCCTCTGCTTTTCCCCAACTTTTGTGAAGTTGAATCACTTCAGCAATTCTCCAGTCCTTAGGTACCACTCCATCCTCCCATGATTTCATTTTTTTAGACTTCAGAGGTGAGTCCCATCATGGCCTATTGCTTTGTCCACCTTCATTTTTAGGTGTTCTTTCACAACCCTGTCTTCTGTGATGTGTCTGGTATCTGCCATCCCCTACAGAGTGCTTCAATTGATTGGATTAGTTACCTCCCCCTCCTCTTATTTTTTTGTGAGTACTGAGCTAACGTGTTTGTTCATTATCCCTTCTTTTTTCACTGTCACCTTCTGACCACCACCTCTCAACTTGATTTAGCCTCATTATTCCTTTCCTTGGTACTGACTGTGAGCGTGTGTCTCTGTGTATGTGTGTTGTGTTGTGTTGTGTCTTCCTATGTGTGAGTCTGTGTTTGTGCATGTGTATGTGTGCCTTCTTGTTTTTGTGTTCAGGTGTAAACGTGTGTTCATTGTGTGTTTGTTGTATCTCAATATTATACTGTAAAATTGGAAAAAAAGATGTGTGTTCAATTTGGTTGTGCTAATATGACTTACATTGGTATTCTTTATTCTGCTTTTCAGGTACTCAGCAAACTTGGATTGCTTCCAGCCACATGCAAGGCATGTGCTGCAACCTCTTCATTACGCATTCCTGCTACCACAAATGCTACTACTGGCTGCATTTCCATGCTTGAATCTTCGTGCATGGCTTTAGAATTCTCAATGGTTACAGATGAATAACCCACAGACTGTGTTACAAGCCTCGCTAGTAAATTAAGGTATGTAATGCAAGTTGTCATGATAACATTGTCTAGATGATTGGGGCAAGGGTTGGATCATAACCACTTGTCATAGTTGTGAAATTGTCGATTGATTTCTGCACAGTAATGTGCGTGAGAATACTGATATTAACAGTCTTCAAAATTTTATGCAACATTGTTTTCATGAGTTTCCATTGCTTGATTAAATGCAGTTACTTACCATCCGCTTTAAAATCTGTTGTATGTGCATTCATAGAAACATAACAATATTCTTGTATATCTATGTTAGCTATATAACGTATCTGTTGAGCAGCATTCTTCATTTCATTTGTTATCAAGTAATGCTCTTGACACAAGATTATCCTTATTCAATATGACTGCTCATACGCAGTCTTCGATCTGTTTATCAGATTGAACTTACATTTCAAGAATGTTTGCATTAAACTGATGTCTGTAAATAACACCGTAATTAGTTGACTTCGAGGAGGTCACTTGTTGGTGTTGGACGCTTCCCTCTTCCAAACATGTGTACCTGCTATGTCATGTAGTGGAATGTGTGGTGCTGCACTTTAAGAACCATGGAACAAAGACAGGTGGGGGAGGGGTTAACTTTATGAAGCAGATTCCATCCATGCCTTCTACTCAGATCAGCATATAAAAATGTCCAATTAAGCAATAAGGCATGACAGGGTGTGTGTCATTGCTGAATAATGCCACACTTAGGGTGGGTTGAAGCACGAGGCCACAGACAGAGTGCTTCTGCCACCCTAGGTGTAACATTATGCAGTGATGATGCACACCCTGGAGTGCCTTATTGTGATTATAATAGAGCTATAACAATTCCAACAAGACTTTAATGATTAAGCAATAAACATAAAAACAAATCAGAAGTTATAACTTTATTATAATTAATTTAGACATAAAATCGAGATAAAATAGTCCCTTCAAGAGCTTTACTGCATCCCTCCATATTGCTTACACTACTTTGTTATGTCCAGCTTTATTACTTTGAGCTTAGCAATATTTTTTATACTCCTGCTTTTATCTCATTTTTCACTTTGCAGAATTTAACACATTAATATTAACAGTCCAGTTTAGTGTCCCTACAGAGATCCATCATGCTGCAGCATCCATATGATTATTTTCTGTGTTTCCTTGTTTGTTTTTTTTTTAACAGGAGCAAAGACTGTCCTAACAAACAGAAAAAAAACAATTAAGCAATTAGAAATGACAGTGTATGTATTGTGGTTGGATAGTGGCACACTTCAGGTATGTCATGAGGCATGAGACATCGCCAAGTGCCTTCACTTCTACCACCCAAGAAGTGCCGGTACCCCACCACAATGTACACCCTGGAATGTCACTATGATTATAAAATGGGTCCAAGATGTGTTTTGTTTTGGGGGGTGGTAAAGCAATGCACCAAATCAAAAAAGAAACAATTTTATGACTTTTTTAAAATAGTCTCAGCACATCCCAGTACTGACATGCCATCTCAGATTTAAATATTATGTACAGCAAAACTCATTTATTTTTAATTAGCTCTTAAAACCTCTGGTTTCCCCCAACCCACCCCTTTTACCCATTCCATCACCTTTCTTTCTTCTTCTTTATAATATTTCCTCCCTTTTCTCTGTCTTGTTTATGTTCTGTCTTGCCAACATTCAAGAGCTGGAAAGTTTACTTCAGACAGAATGCAAAAATTCAAAACAGGGTACTAAATGAGAAAAAGACCGAGGTAGAAAGGTCAGTGGGGGATGCTGCAACAGAAGGTAAAGCCATCCAAAAATGGAAAGCAATGAGTACCAATGCCCGTAGTCTGGGTAACAAGCTTCCTGAATTAGTGGCCTTGATGGAGGAGGAACATCTGGATGTCGTGGCAGTCACAGAAACATGGTACACACAAAACCATGACTGGGATGTAAACATACCAGGATACAGTATCTACAGGAGGGACAGGGAAGGTAAAAGAGGAGGAGGAGTAGCTCTTTACTTAAGGGAAAGAATCAAAGCAACAAAACAAAAGGATAAACAGGGAGGAGAAGAAGCACTGTGGGTAAATTTGGAGACAGGCAATGGCACCACAATCAGCACAGGGGTTGTATACAGACCCCCTTCTCAGGGGAAGGAAATGGACAAGGAAATTATAGAAAGTATACTTAGAATGGCAGAAAAAGGGGAGATATTGCTGATGGGTGATCTGAATATGCCAGATGTTAACTGGAGTGCAGTTGCAGTAGCCACTTCGAAGAGTGGGGTTATTCTAGATGCCCTACAGGGGGCATGCCTTAGACAACTAGTATTGGAGCCCACTCGAGAGGGAGCAATCTTAGACCTGGTTCTCTCAAATGGAGATGGAGAGAGGATCACAGATGTAGAAGTGGGTAGCCATCTGGGAACTAGCGACCATCGAACAGTATGGTTCACAATAAACACAGCAATTGAGTCAAGCCATACAAAGGCAAAAGTACTGGACCTTAGGAGGGCTGACTTTGCCAAAATGGGTGAGTGCCTAAGGAATGTACTAGCAAATGGGCAGGAAGGAGGGGGTGGAAGAACAATGGGGAATAATGAAAACTTCTATCACAGAGGTAACAAGCCTTTGTGTGAAGCAAATAAATAAAACAAAACGATGTAAGAAACCACTATGATTCTCAAAGGAAGTGGCAGTGACGGTTCAAGAGAAAAAGAAAGCATTCAGGAAGTACAAGGAATCACAGAAGAAGCAGGACAGAGAACTGTATCAGTTAAAGCAAAAGGAAGCTGGGAAGGTGATCAGAACAGCAAAGGCCAAAACCGAGGAAAAGATAACCAACTTAGTTAAGAAGGGGGATAAAACCTTTTATAGGTACATCAGGGAGCGAAGGAAGACCAAGGGAGGGATAGTGAGGCTTAATAAAGGGAGGGAGGGTGGGCAGAGGGTGACTGTGAAAAGGCAGAGATACTAAACAAATATATTTGCTCAGTATTTACAAATGAAGAGGGGAGGTACCTAAAACAAACAGTAGAAACACTCTTGATACAGAAGGATACCAGCCCATTTACAGAAGAAAGGGTTCTGAAGAACTCTTAAAACTGAAGGTGGACAAAGCAATGGGGCATGATGGGATTCATCCCAGAATTCTAAAAGAACTAAGGGTAGAACTAGTGACACCACTGACTACCTCTTTAACAAATCATGGGAGGATGGGGTGGTACCGAGGACTGGAGGAGGGCAGATGTGATTCTTCTTCACAAAAGTGGGAGCAAGGCAGAAGCAGGAAACTACAGACCTGTTAGTTTAACCTCAGTGATAGGGAAAATGATGGGATCACTTCTGAAGGAAAGAACTGTCGAGTATCTATAGGCCAGAGGGGCACAGGACCCAAGGCAGCATGGATTCACAGAGGGAAGGTCATGCCAGACGAATCTGAGAGATTTCTTTGACTGGGTGACCACAGTAGTAGATCAGGGAGGGGCTGTGGACATGGCCTACCTAGACTTTAGCAAGGCATTTGACACAGTCCCACACAAAAGATTAATATACAAGTTAACCAGCCTGGGAGTGGGTCCCAAGATGACAGCCTGTGTAAAGAATTGGCTGGAGAATAGGACACAGAGTGTAATAGTAAATGGAGTCCACTCTGAAGAAAGGGGGGTTACTAGTGGGGTACCACAGGGTTCAGTATTAGGACCGGTCCTCTTCAATGTTTTTATAAGCGACATTGCAGAGGGACTGGAAGGAAAAGTATGTCTCTTTGCAGATGACACAAAGATCTGCAACAGAGTTGATGCACAAGGTGGGGTGGAAAGGATGAGAAGAGACTTGGCAAGGTTAGAGGAATGGTCAAATGTATGTCAGCTTAGATTCAATGCTAAGAAGTGCAAGGTAATGCACCTGGAAAACAAAAACCCAGGGGAAGAGTACACAATGGGGGGTGAGATACTAACAACAACAAAAATGGAAAGGGACCTGGGGATAGTCATATCAGATGACCTAAAGGTGGGCAAGCAATGTGAGAGGGCAGCAAGGAGGGCTGGGGGATACTGGGATGCATAGGGAGAAGCATCACCAGTAGAAAACAGGAAGTTATTATCCTCTGTACAGACAGCTGGTCAGACCCCATCTGAGTACTCGTGCAGTTCTGGAGACCCAACTCCACAAAGACATAGACAGGATGGAAGCTGTCCAGAGGAGGGCAACTAAAATGGTGCAGGGTCTGCACTAGAAGACATATGAAGAGACTTAAGGAGCTTAATATGTTTAGCCTCGAGGAAAGGAGGGAGAGGGGGACATGATAGAAACTTTCAAGTACCTCAAGGGAATCAACAAAGTCCAAGAGGGTAGCATCTTTCAAAAAAAGAGGTGTGCAAGAACAAGGAGTCACAATTTGAAGATAGAGGGGCGGCTCAGAGGTACTTTAAGGAAGTATTTTTTCACAGAGAGGGTTGTGGATGCGTGGAACGGCCTTCCGGAGGAGGTTGTGGAGTCAAAAACAGTAGTGGAATTCAAGCATGCATGGGACAGTCATAAGGCAATTCTAGGGGGTGGGGGTAGGAAGAAGTAGGCTGCTGGTTAACTAGGATCTGCAGCTTATCCATTAGGTAGGGAAATGGGCAGACTGGGTGGGCCAAGCAGTCCTTACCTGCCATCAAATTCTATGTTTCTATGTTTCTGTTCAGTTCCGCTGACAGAATGTTTGCTCCCACTAGCACAAAACAGAAGGCCTCAGATGGAACCAGGGCTTTTGTTTTATCTGTAACAGCTTAAAGCAGCAGTGCAATAAAAAAAGTTATTCCAAAAAGCTAATTGTCTGCTATAGTTATGAAAAATATTGCCAGAACTGTTGATTTGGGTTTTCTGGATGTGTCCTATGACGTGTACTGTACATTTGCATTTTTGTCTGGACTGTTACACTCCTTAGGTCCTCAATATTATTTATATGCAAAAATATGGTGGCCATCTTTTTTCTTGAAAAATAATTATTTTAAAACTTTCATAAAATCTTAATTGATGATGAAAACTGAAAATTTTACCAACAAAATAGACCGGAAGAGATTTGGCATCAATTAGGAAGAAAAAAAAGGTGTGCAAAATTTTAACCTATTTTTGTTGCACCGCTGCTTTAAACAACACAGATTTTCCTAGTAAGCAGGTGAGGATATTAGGAGGATTTTTCATGGTCAGCAAAGAAACACCATAAATTACAATTCTAAGTACTGTAGTACTTAATTTTTTTAAGTTATGTATGTGTGTGTAACAAGATTATTATGAGGGCAAATAACATTTAATTCTTATGTTTAAAAATGTAATACCATTTTATTTTTAGGGACGGCCTAGTTGAAGATTTTTAGTGAGTAAAGGTGACAGCCACATTTGTGATGGCAGTCAGGAATGGCTGGTACTATTGATTTTATTGTGAAGAGGCTACTGGACCTTCTTCCAGTGCTGCATCTTGGGATATCAGCACTGGGTTCCGAGCTCCTCTGCCAATCAGATTACTGGATTTTTTTATAGCCATATTATAATAAGCTATATACTCTGCCCCTGTGCTATTACCTTGTGAAATGGTTTTCATAACATTTTGTAGTTGGAAAGTTCTCCCTCTGAAATAATTGGCGTCCGAAGTTGGAGAACTAAAATATTAATTGTTGTCATAGTCGACTCTAATGTCTTCATCACTAACATTGTGCACTGTCTGGATAATTTTGTTTTATTGTTTGTAATTAATGGTCAGACTTTAAACTGGGTGCATACTATGGATGATATTGATGAAACAGCTTCTGAAATACCAAAATAAGAGAGACTGTTTGATGATTCTCAACAATGCTTCTAGTCAAGATAATGAAAACATTTATCCATGCGTGGCACGAATGTTGCAATGCAGTTACCTCTATACCTTCTTTTATGTTGTGTGATAATTACTTCATCATCTGAAATTGATAATAACTTTGTAATGTGTGACAGCCTCACACTGTATTTTTTTTTCTATCATAGTGCTTTGATAACGGTGACACAGACACCAAAACAGGCTCCATCCTCATGTGGACATATTAAAATGTCACATGGCACTGAAACACACACTATGGTGTGTGAAAGTGGCATGCAGGTCGCTATGAAGGTTATGACCATGACATCAGTTGGTACACAGTGTGATGACCAAGATGCAGGTGTGGATTACTTGCATGAAGACAGCATACTATATGACCATGATGATGATAAAAACCAAAAACAAAGCGCTGCGTCAGCATGTGGTCTAAAAGCAAAACAAAATGGTTATATTAAATGCACACCGAAAATAGAAAATAGAGTTACAAATCTACGTTTCAACCTTAGGTCTTCTTCAGGAAATATCTAAAAGAGAAAAAAAAAAACAAGTTAGTGTAATGATGATGATAGCTACTTAAAATACCATGATGATAGCGAGAATGACCCTGACTGGGATATCTGTGAATTTGGTGATAGTGACTCCGATTCAACAAGTGATGATTACTGTGATGTCATGGAAACATGTACGCAAATATTATTTTTATTACTTCTATTTATTCCAAGTTCTGTGATGTGTGGGTTATCAGTAAGGAATGCATAGTGCAATGGTATGTGGTGCCTGGCAACTGGAGATTGTATGTTATAGTTGCTACCCCTGTTTGACACTCAACAATGAGAGCTCAGTCACTGTGGCAATTGTATCTGTTTTCCACACTGTTTTGCATTGTATGCCACTGTGTGTTGGTGGGTGATGTGGGGTTTATTGTTGTGGATTGGAATACTACATAATCTCCACCAGTTTCCCTGGATGTTACCATCTGGTTGTGCAATCTCCACTGTATAATGAGTAGGTGAAGGGGGGGGCTTCAGTTGACCACTAGGGGTTGATGCCATGTGGGAGCTTGAGGTAGTGATGGTGGACAAGTTGATTGGACCAGAATTGGGTGAACCGCATGGAACAGAGACAGATTAGTAAAGTATTAGCACTACCCCTGAGATTCCCCTTTAACAAAACTTTGGAATCAGGGTATGTCCCGTTTCATTGTAAAGTGGCATATGTGGTCCCCCAGGGTTTTCCTGGCTGTCCTTTTATGCCAACACATTTTGATGTTTATGTGTTCCTACCTGAAGGGGGACAGCGTCACAATAGGTATTCAAGTCATCTTATTCACTGGTGGCACTCTAGCAGCATTCCAGTAACCCTGTTTTGTGGTGTTCCAAGCAGTATCTGTACTGCTATGCAATCAAGACTACTATTTCAGTTTTATTGTTGTAAGATGTGAAACTTAATTCCCAAGAGCGATTATGACATATACAGAAAACAATAAAGGAATAATGCACAACAGGGCATTGTTACGATGGGATAACATCCCACCATGGGTGGTTGTGCTCGCGGTCACAAGCAGAGTGGGTGCAACACCCAAGAAGGGATGTTTGTGTTTACCAATATTTTTGTTTCCAAAGAGAGAAAATGTAAATGATGGAAATGAAAACAATCAGCTTGGATGTTATGCCCTGATAATATCCCTGATGTGGTGGCCTTCTGACCAATCAGAAGCCAGGATTCTTTCTTTCCATTGTATAACAGTTATTGGTATATAAGGTAACTGTAACATGCACCTGTAAAGATGTTTCTCCCATGTTACTCTTTAGGGCAACTGAACTTCAATCAGACCTGCCGCCACATACACAGAGGATATTCCTCATCTTCGAAAGTGCCATTGTTGCCATGCTGCAAACATGCTTATTATGCTTTGAACAATGTACGGTGCTACTGCATAACATTTTTGGTGGTCTGGCTGTACTGGAACAACTCTATGTTAATGGTCACTGCAAAGTATGGGAAACACAGCCACAACTAAGAACAATGCCCGTTGGTAACCTACTAACTGCATGTAGTATACTATTCAGTTGCGGTAGTCCTGTCCGGCTAATGAATTTTCTAAGGCATTTAAACATGCCAAGAATATCTATACACACAATCTTATGTAGTCATCATACCCAATACCCTCTGTTCATTGGGTGTGGAAGAAGGAACAGGAGGAATTACTGAAGGCATTGGGAAATGAGGAAGCCATACTGGTTGGGGATGGACGATGTTGTGCTCTGGGCCATAATGCAAAGTGTGGTTCTTATTCATTGATGGACCTGGTTCACTCGAAAATAATAGAGTAGCAACTACAAGTCCAGGTGATTTGCCACCACAGCAATATGTGTTTACATAAAATAACTTATTATTAACATATGATAATTTAATGTCTTTAACTCCCTATAACAGTGTGTTTGTTTCCGATATAGAGCAAAGAAGTGTCCAACTCCAATGCAATGGCACTGGAAGGTTTAAAAAGATGCTTTCAAACAGTGAAATCAGCTGGAGTAACAATAAAGAGTTTGACCACTGATAGACAGGTTAGCATCAAGAAGTATATGAGAGCAACAACCAGACATAATTCATTGGTTTGATGTCTGGCACATTGCAAAAGGTTACTTATATAATAACACATGTGCATATAATCTGTTTCATTACTGCACCTCTCCTTCATATTCTGCGTGTGGTACACTGGTGAATATGATCTGTCTGCATTTGTGCAGGAATAAAGAAAAGAACTGAGGCAAAAGCCAAGCAGAAGACATGTGAGGTTCTCACACAGTGGGCAAAAGGCATCAGCCATAATTTATACTGGTGTGCTGGCACAAGTGATGATCTGGGGGAAATGGTAGTGGCTAAGT
Source organism: Neoceratodus forsteri (assembly GCA_016271365.2). NCBI lineage: Eukaryota > Metazoa > Chordata > Ceratodontiformes > Ceratodontidae > Neoceratodus > Neoceratodus forsteri. Next base: position 945,824,629 of record CM057452.1, read on the forward strand.
GGAGATCAATGCTGTACCATGTTGCCAGCATTCATGATGGCTACAGTGAAATCTATCCAAAGTGTGAACATGGTAAATTGGAGGACAGAACATGGATAGAGAAAGGTTTGGTGTTACATATGTGTACATCCATATACATGCACTGCATAGAAATTATGTCATCTTATGGTTGCTAGTATTGTTCTCAAATAAGACCTAACACATTATATGTTGTGCATGAAACACATTTTACTGCACGGCCAGTGGCGAAATAAAGAACGAGGCCGAAGGCCGATTGACTTTAGCAGCTGGCCGTGCAGTAAGGCATGTTCCATGCACATCCTTTACTGCATTATTGCACGTATAAAATGGTCTCCTTTTTAAAAAAATGTTATACAGTTGAGAAAAGCATGTTTATATTTAGAAAGAATAGATTTAATTGTGTGCATTTATGATGACAAAGTCCTTCCGCACACTACACATGATGTCATTGATGATGTCAGTGAATTGTTGCTTACTTTCTTCTTCCTTTTTTTTCTCTGTTTTTACCCACTTTCAAGACATGGAATTTTCAACATGGAATGCATGGATTCATTATTCTGCTCATTTCCACTGGTAGAATGTTACTCTCACAACATACTCTACGCACACACAACAAAGGCCTCTGTTACAGACAGAGACTCAATTGTCTCACTGTCAGGTCAAGGAGAAGAGATTTCCCTGATGAGCAGGTAAAGATAGAAGTGGGACTTTTTGTTGTCAACAAAGAATCAGTTGAAATGAAACCATAAACAATACTTACTGTTTCTAATTTGTTTATGCATGTATGGAGAATGTGTAGATCAGGGAAACAACATTTAATTAATTGGTTTTATTTTTTGCTTTGCTTAACAAACTCCTTTCTACATTATCAGGTTCTCGTGCACATAAGGAGCTTGAAATCATAGCTTGCAATAATATGCTGATGGAAGACATTGCAAAGTTATTACCAGGCGAATAGACATCTTAGCTGGAAGCTTTTCACGAGGTTGTCCTGTTTTTTGCTCCTAAGATGGCACATTACTTCTTTCCTAGCATGTAGGCCAGGGAAATATTACTCGATGATATATTTATGTCACCTCAGTCACAAATATCTCAACTAATGAATACTTACAATGTATATACTGGTATGTTGCATTTACTTTGCGGTTAACAGTCTTTCGTTAATGTCATTGATTGTTTCTCTCTCCCGTGGTCATAATAGAATGTTTATTTAGAGTGAAATTGTTCTGCAACATATTGGGATCAGTATGTTTTGCCTTTTAAATCAATTTTGTAAAGCCAGTTTATTAGCCGTTGGGGTGGCATGGAGGTGGTTGGACAGTGGTGGGTGTGAACTGAAACATGTGTTGTGCAACAGTGAAGAAATTTGCACTTTATCTTTTGTGACTGAATTGTCGCATTTGGAGTTACACAATTGCCTGACACCTAAATTTTTATTTTTATTTTGCTAGATTGCTGATCGCTGCCCTTCAATATAATGAGAATGCTGCCAGACACCAATATGTGTCAAAAGATGAAACGCCTAAGTGGGGTGTTTCCTTTCCCAAAGCACCAGGTGATGCAGTGGTAGTGAAAGAAGTCAAAGTTCCCATAACATTCGGTGAGTAGTCAATGTTCAGTGCTGCACAATAGAAATCTAACCATAAATGTGAAGGGTAGACCTTGTTGAACTGAATGTTGAGGTGAAGGGATAATAGCCCCTAAAAAAACACAAAAAAGCCAGGTGCACTCACACGCCAGTCCCATAATAAAGGAAAATGCAACCAAATAAGTATTTCAAAACGTTGCTCTTTTTTATTCTTTACAGTATCAAACAGCATACATGGACACGGCAGGTTCCTCTCCAGGTGCAACACCTCAACGTTTCACGTTTACATGCTTTGTCAAGAGGATAATAGCACACCCCAGTGGTACATATCAATAGTGTTCTCTTAAAGTGACAACATACTATTACACATTATATGAATTGAGTTCACCAGTGCTCAAGTGTGACATAATACACAAAAAATCAAAAAGAACTTTAACATCTATTAATTAAAATTTTGTTAGATAAAACCAGTTTATAAAAAAATGCATACGGCATAAAATGTTTCATATATTTTATATATTTTTCATTTTTTTTATTATTTTTATCTGTTTTTATGATTTTCTATCCAATTTAACATTAGTAATCAACAGAGACACTGTTCTGCATTATCATAAATACAAATTTGACCTGACCACACTTTTGAAAAGGCTATTTTTATATTATCTTTTCTTAATATGCACTCAAGGTGCTATAAGTGGGTCCAAATTCCCTTCCTAAAATTAATCTAGTAAACATAACATGACAGTATTCGAAAGGTACAATTTTGTGAATATATTTCTTGTACAAATACAGTAGTTAATAGGGCTGATAATTCGAGTATTCATATCTTGAATTTTATTAATTGTGATACAATGTATATAATTGTACCTGTGGAGCCTATTATACAGGATGAACAAAAAGGAAGTTTAAAGAAAGAGTTGGGGACCATGTGAGAGCAATCTCAGCAAAAAATGAAGATTATGCTACAACTATGCATTTATGCAATATGGAGAAAGTACAAGAGGTATTAAACATGAATGGCATTTTGTGGCTATAGAAAAGATAAAATTAGGAATGATTCATTCACATATCTGGACTGAGTAGTATGGTATGGGCTGCATGCCCATTGGCTCATGCTGTGAACCAAGGGTGTGCAGCCCTCAGGAGCTGTCAGTTGGTGGGCCACGGGGTGGCAGGCGGGTGGGGTGCTGCCGCTCGCTGGCTGACGGGGGGGAGCGGGGTGGTGGGCAGGTGGGGAGTGGGGTACACTAGACCACCAGGGTGGTAGGGGTCTGTTATGTGTTATGGATGCCCATGATCGGGCAGTCGGACTACCAGGGATATTGGATGTGGGGGGGAGACTATACTGATGCCCATGATCGGGCACATAGAGGTCCACTGGACCACCAGGGATATTGGACGGGGTTTTTTTTATATTACAGGAATGCCCGCGATTGGGCTGCAGGGGGGATCGGTCCCCGACGGCTGCCTGCCTGGCAGGGTGCCAGGTGCAAGTCGTCGGGGATCGGCGCACCTGCATGCTAATGGCATGCAAATGGGGCAGTAATGAGATGCAAATGGCCCCCTGTGCACCTTGTATAAATTATGGCCCAATTTGCATGTCCTCTTTTGAATATCGCAGGTGCTGTGCATGGTGCAATGGCACTTGCACCAGCGCATCTCCATGCTCCACTCTGGCCACTTGCACTGGTGCAGTGCCACTGTGCCATGCACAGTAGGGATGGCCAGGGTGCGATATTCAAAGCTGCTGTGCCATAGCGCAGCTCTGTTGAATATCGCCCAGGCCACACCCCTGTGCAACAAAGTTGAGCTGCGCCCAGGCTTACGCCACAGCCTGGTGCAGTTTGAATATCCAGGCCTGTATATATAAAAAAAGATAAGGGAAAGCCATCCAGTGGTAAAGAACTACTTTGGTCATGTCCATTTGAAATACACATATTATAGTGAATTTTAAACATTGGACAACAGCTGTGTTGCACAACATAGGTGTTATGATTCCCTTTTACCACAATAAAGAAGCTTCATATGTCCATGTTAATAAAATGCACTATGTGGGCACTACACACAAGTTTGGCATACAGTTTGTCATCCACAATTCCATAGCGTGTTTTTTGTTCAAATCATATTTTTGATATTGAAGTTTGTTTCAGGTAACTCGTGCTTGTGGTGGTACAGTGGAACATTGAGTGTAGATGGTAGGCCACAGTTACTGTCACAGTATCATGTGAACCTTCCCACTTGATTGTATATTGGAAATCAATTAGGTGTCAGCATTACATACAGAATAATGGATAGGTAAGTGTGTGCCATGGATTTATTTTCACACACTTGATGTGTGTGTGTTGACCATTAAAGATCGAGATCAAAGCTGGAGATGGCTATGTGATCGTCACAAACTGAGGGTGTGTGGAAAAAATCTGTGACGTCAAACTGTACCCACACCTTGTTAATTCACCAATAACTGACAACCTGTAGTACCGTATTGCGGTTATACAACTGACCCATATGAAAAATGACTTTAAAATGTGTTTAATTATGTTTTTTAAGCATGCCATTCCTCAACCATGGGTTATGCATGACTATGAAATGGGTAGAAAGAATGCTGAATTCTGATTGGCTGAGAGCTGCTTTCAGCTGGGCCATCATCCCAGCACAATGGCCCAACTGAAAGCAATATGTTTAAAAAAATGCCTAAAGTTTGCTAAGAATGACCCATTTCATAATCACAATAAGGCACTACAGGGGGTGCGTTATGGTTATTTTGTTTTTTACTGTTTTTTGGATTTATATCTATGTTTTTGTTGCTGATTGTTTTACTATGTATGTGCGCTTTGATTATTGAAAAGCGCAATACAAATAAATCTGATTTGATTCAATTTGATTTGATAACAGCCTACCTGAGGTGGGCCATTATGCCGCCACCCCCTGGAGTGCCTTATTGCTTAATTTAGCTACAGACAAGTGACTTGTTTTGAATAATGAGGTTACATTATTTTCAAACACCATTGTATAATTAAGCAATAAGACATGATGGGATGTGTATCGTTGCTGTATAACATCACACCTAGGGTGGGTCAAAGCACGAGGCCACAGGCCGACTGCTTTCACAACCCTAGGTGTGACTTTATTCAGCAACGACTCACACTCCATCATGCCTTATTGCTATTATAATATGGCTATAAAAAAATCAGTCAACACTTTTATGACTAAGCATTAGACATAATAAACAAATTAGAAATTATAACAACATGGATTTCCCTAGTAATCAGGTGAGGATAGGATGGGGATTTTTCATGGTCATCCAAGAAACACCATAATTTACAATTCTAAGTACTGTATTACTTCCTTTTTATGTTGGCTTGTGTGCACAAAATCACAGTGCCACCATTCTTGAGTGGATGTGCCAAAATGCCTATGTTGAAAACATGGTTAAAAAAATCCTCAACATAATTGCATTACGGGCGTGCATTGCGCAGTTTCTACGCGCGCTCGCAACTTCACCAATTTTTATTTTCACTCCAGATTTTCAACACTGCCATTTTTTTACACCTTCTCATGAACAATAGAGCTGTAATTTTTCACATCCTGCCCAAAATGTGTTTTTGCTCCTGTGTCTCCAAATGGCACAATGGCTGTGCAAAATCACCTTTTGGCTAACAAACTGATAGTGCCACTGTTCATGTGGTGGGGTCACAAAAAGCCCATGCTGAAAATTTAGAGTGAAAATATCAACAAACGCCTGGGGCATTAGGGTTTCCAAATGTAACGTCCCACCCTGTAGAGACTGACAGGCGTCAGGGGTGTAACTTGGGATTGTCAGCTGTAATGCTCACACCATTCCACAGCCACTCCCACCCTGCAGCCAGTGACAGGTATAGAGGTGTGCCTTGGACTCTTCTGCACCAAAGTTCATCCCATTCTCCTATACTGCACCTGTCTCAGCATCTTTCCTTATGGAATGGCGTGAGCACAAGGCCCCAAGACCCTCAAGGCACACCACAACACTTGTCAGTGTCTGCAGGGTAGGGTGAGGTGAAATGGAGTGAGCATCATGGATAATGACCCAAAGGCACACCCCAATGCCTGTCAGTCTCTGCAGGGTGGGGGTGGTGTTGACGTCAGTTCAGTACTTCACTGCCATTCCTATTATGCATCTCTCTAACTCCTGCACTACCAATGCCAATGTCAGCAAGACAACATTCGACATTGACAAATGTTTGTTTAAGTTATGTATGTGTGTGTAACAACAGTATGATGAGGGCAAATAACATTTAATTCTTATGTTTATAGATTTTAGACACTTGTGTGTTTCGTCCTAGTTGAAGGTTTTTAGATAGTAAAGGTGGCAGCCACATTTGAGATGGCAGTCATGAATGGCTGGTACTATTGATTTTATTCTGAAGAGGCTACTGGACCTTCTTCCATTGCATTCATCATGGGATATCAGCACTGGGTTTCAAGATCCTAATCCAATCATATTACTAGATTTATTATAGCCTTATTGTAATTCATTTTTTTGTTAATTCCATTCCTCTGTCGTTGGTAATGTAGTACTTAAACATGGTCACGTGACATGTTTTACCCAATGATGTTAAAGGATTTTCACAAACCATCATAAAATCTTTGAATATGTGACTGTAGATTGCTTGCATAACCTTTGGCAATTTCATAAATGTATGTGAGCACACATTTCTGAAGTTGAAAATTTCTTTGTCTGATTTAAAATTTCACCACACAGTTTAACAGTTGCTTACCACATGTTCTTCTGTTGTCTCTGCAGATTATGTTGGTCATCTCATACAGGAGGTTTTCAGATTGCGAGAAAAGTCATCTAGTTACAGATTGGCTAAAAAGGGATGCATGGAATGCAATGTGCCCCCCACAATTGCTTCAAAGTACGATAAGCAAGATAAGGAACTTTTAGTTACTACACACCGCAGTCATTTTAACAAAAACAAGAAGTAATGGGACCTGGCTTACATCACCACTCCGTAATGTATGTATATGCAGTCAAGATACAGGACAGAAACCATTCACTGATAGAGAACTGCATAGTCATTTCACTGGACACTGTTATAAGTGATCAAAAAACTACTATAGACAGTTTTGCTCTCATCTTCATTTCGGTTGGTTGTTTGTATATTTAATTGTCTGTTAAATTTGTTGTTCAACTGAATGAAGAACAAACATATCAATAGATAAGTGTTGGCATAACAGTACCTTCCTCTGTTTATACCGAGAATTCCCATTGCCTCCAATTTTTATATACACCACACTCCAAACATAGATAACACCATCCCTACAATCCCCAAACTAATGCTAGCATCCCCTACAGTGAAGCCGAGTACATGGGTGGTTGACTTGACCCACAACTGCATCCCAGTGTCCCCCAACCCATCTCCCCCATTCATTGGTGGCAGAGAATAGCTACATGGCACCATGGATTGTGGCTTGGTGGGGGTACCTTAACTTAACTTATGGGTAACAGGGAAAGGGGGCAACTTCTACTGCCTCGGGTGGATAGGGGCAGGGTGTGTTGCCGTAAAGACACCCTTGCAACATGTCACCTCCAGGTCAGGGGCAAACAGGTGGCATAACTACACATGGACATAGACAACCTGCATGTTTGTCACAACTGTTGACGCAAGATGCTACCTGCATCCGTCTTGTTGGACACAAGTGGCATTATGACATACAGGTGCCTTTGGGAGTTGGGACCCCAGTTTCACTGTTAGTGTAATACCATTAACAATTACAGTAGGTTCAAACATGAAAAGAAAGACAATGTAACAAGTTCAAATAAATTGTTTTACAAGAATTTACCATTACTGTTTAATCAAACACAATAACGGCAGTGTTATTTACTGTACCCATTTACATTGTGTTTATAGTACACATATGTGAAAATAGATTTTCAGAAAGTATAAAATGCTGAATTTCAACAGACAGATAGATAGATAGATAGATAGATAGATAGATAGATAGATAGATAGATAATACTTTATTTCTATAGCATCCATCTCAATGGACTCTGAGCGCTGCACAGTATAAAAACAGACATTTCATACAGAATATTAGAAAAATACAAAAATACACAAAATGCAACTGGGAGCATACACTTATCTATCCATCCCATAATCCAATTAAATTTAAAAACATCATCAATGAAAAGCTTGCCAGAATAAATATGTTTTGAGACCTTTCTTAAAGGCTTCTACCGAGGGGGCCTCCCTTAAATAACCAGGCAAAGAGTTCCACAAGGTAGGTGCAGCCACTGAAAATGCTGTATCTCCTGAATGTCACAGCCTAACCCTGGGAGCTCCCGGGAGGCCTCCTCCAGCAGAACGGCAGGCCCGGGTGGGACAATAAGGAACAAGGAGATCTTGCATATAGACTGGACCTCTTTCATGCAGGATCTCATAGATCAACAGCCCTATCTTCAAGACAACCCTCCACCAGACCGGCAGCCAGTGCAGTGTGCAGAGGACTGGGGTGATATGTTCACACCTTTTCACCCCCATCAGCAATCTCGTCACTGCATTCTGCTCCAGCTGCAGTCTGCGGAGGTTGCCTTCAGATAATCCTAGGTACAGGGTGTCACAAACCCACTCAGCAGGTCAGCCCTCTATTCCCAAAGTACCAACTTCCGAGTGCAGTCTTGTGAACAGTTAACAGAAACAGGGTAACCCTCCTGTCTGTTTTGGTCTCAGTTCTGGAGGGATTCAAACTGTGAACCTCTTGCTAGCATACCCAATGCAAAGGCTTAGACAATTCTGTCTTCGGAAGGCCAGATATCTTTGCCTATGGGCACCTAACCAGGTGTACAAAATGAATAATAAAGACCTCAGATTACTCTTATCTTTTTCCAGTTTGGTATCACCATTCAAGCTTATGCACAGTGTCTGCTTTAATCATATATACTTCACTTGTTAAAGAAAAGAAATTCAAAGACAGACCGAGTAGGCACTAAAAATAGTTTTTCTAAAATAGATAAAAAATATGTAAAACATAAAATACAGAACTATATATCACAAGAACCATACAATCTTTTAAAAGATCAAGGTTTTAACAGTGTAATTCATACTACGGTACTTAGATTTGTCTCTCTGTCTCTAAATAGCCGCTTAAAGTGCTCAAAGATGTTTCTTTGTCAGAGTGTAGATAAAAGTGTCTCTGAAGAAAAAAAAATAAGACTGTTTAAAAAACTGTCTTTGACACCCCCTTTGTGTGAGGTCACCTAGCTCCACCTCTGTTTATTAAAAAACATACATCCAGGAAGTGTTATCATTTTAGAAGGAAAGTTAATTAAGGTTACATTAGCAGAAACTCCTTTCACCATGTGACTTCAACAATCAAGTTTGTAAATTTCCTTTCATCTATGAGCAGTATCCCCTCTCACACAGACATCAAAGCATTTATGATCTCGCACCAGTGTGTTAAACCTGGTTTCATCCTTGAAACATCATAAAAGGGATAGTGATTTACCTCTTAGCAGTAAAAGCTATATTTAACTTAGAAAAAACAGGAGATTCTTGATTAAGGCATGTTCTAGTCTGGAATTAGCTTCTGGCCTTCCAGGTAACACATTGTATCTAAAACCTGGGGGGTGTGTGTCATTTCACATGCTGTCTCAGCATCTCTCATGAGAGACAGTCCATAACACATTTTTATATTACAAAAAAAATCATAGTGTACTCAGAACTGGCTGTCCACATGTCACACAGGGCATTACAGTAGTGCAACCTGGAAGTGATGAAAGCATGCACCAGTGTGGTCAGGTCAGCAGGCGAGATCAGGGCTTGAATTTGGGTGATATTCCAGAGATGATAAAACTCATTTCTCACCATGGCTGACACCTGAGTATCAAGTGTCAGGCGTTATCCAGGATTATTCCCATATTCTTCACCTGCTTAGAGGGGGCTAAAGGCACACCACCCAGCACAAGGTCAGGGGGTAATACCCACCCCACCTTGATAACCTGGGTCCACAACCAGTACTTCTGTCTTGTCTGGGTTAAGCCTAAGCCAACTGTGAGTCATCCAAAACTGGATTTCCTCAAGGCAGCTGTTAAATACAGAATCTGGATACTGGGCACACAGGACAGGTACAGCTGGGTATCATCTGCATAGCAGTGAAAACCCACCCCTTACCAGCTGATAATGTCCCCCAAAGGCAGCATGTACACCATGAACAACAAAGGTGACAAGACCAAGCCCTGTTGAACACTGCAGCACAGAGGCTTCGGGTTAGATGAGACAATTCCCATAGTCACCCTCTGCACTCTGTCTGTCAGGGATGACCTGAACCAATTGATAACATCACCGGACAGGCCACACCAGAACCGAAGGTGGTCAAGTAACGTCTCATGATCCACAGTGTCAAACACTGCAGAGAGGTCCAGGAAGACCAAGATAGTACGGTTCTTCCTGTCCCTCACCATCAGGAGATCATTCAGCACCCTCAACAGGGCCATCTGTGTACTATGCCCCATCCAGAACCAAGACTGGAAAGGCTCATAGGTGGAGGAAGTGGCAAGATGTCTCTCTAGCTGCAGGGCCACCACCTTTTCTATAACCTTCCCTAGAAATGGGAGGTTCAAAATGGGTCTGTAGTTACTAAGGCAGTCTGGGTCCAGAGATGGCTTTCTCAAAAGGGGTCTAAACAATGCCTCTTTCCGGGCTCAAGGGAAGATCCCACTCCTCAATGAACTCCAGACGATCTCAGCAATCACAGGTCCAGTCAGGCCCAAACATGCAAACAAAAGGTGAGTTGGACCTGGGTCTAGATCACAGTGCATAGGCTGCAGCTTTGAGATCATCTCCACCACCTCCCCAGCCCCAATCAGCTTAAACTCATCCCAGACAGAGGGAGTGTTTAGGCACAACTCAGGCTGGACCTTGCATCCCTTTTGAGATATGCTTAATGAGACCTCAGCCTTGATGGAGGACACTTTATCAGTGAAAATTAGAGCCAGCTCCTTGCAACTCATGCTAGAACCTGCAACCCCCCCCCTCAGCACTTAGGCAGGCTGGATGTAAAGCCTGTCCACTGTGTAAAAGAGCTGAGTTACTGTTTCTCACCACAGCAATCTTCGTAGACAGAAATTCTGCCTTTTTTCAGAAGATTGCCTCCTGATAGTCCATAAAAAGTGACTTCAGAACCAGTTTGTCCTCCACCAAGCCAGATCTCGTGCAACATCTCTCTAACCTCTACCCCTTAGTCTTAAAACCTTGGAAACCCTCATCAAACCAAGGAGGTCTCTGACGAGTAGACAGGGGCTGAAAACACAAGGGTGCGATTGAGTTAAAGGCCGCACCAACTTCCCCATTATAGGCTCCCACTGACTCCTCTGATCAATTGCGCAAAATTCCCCAACACCTGATAGGTCCAGTACTGCCAACAGGTCCTCTGAGGATACTCCTCTTAATGGCCAGTACCGGACCATCTTCACAGGGGCAGGAATGTCTGAGAGAGGGCCTTAAATGTGAACTCCATGGTGCTATGATCCGACCAAACCACTGGATCTACACCAAGGTCAGTAATATCTAGGTCAGAAGAAAAAATCAGGTCCAATGTGTGGCCACCCAAGTGTGTCACTGTTATTATCTTTTGTGTCAGACCCAGTGCCCCCATGCTCCCAAGAAGGTCAGTTCCAAATTTTGAGAGCCCACCATCGACCCAGGCATTGAAGTCTCCCAGGATCAACCACCTGGGGACTCTAACACCAGGCTAGTGACAAGCTCCTCAACCTCCCATAAAAAATTCCCATCACTTCCCTAAGGGACAATAGAGCAGGAGGGCACTGAAGCCCACACCAGCACCTGGTCAAGTGGCCACACATTCAAAGGACCATGTAAGACCCACAGGCAGCACCATGAGGTTCAGGCTTGATTTAAAACATATGGCCATCCCCTGCCCCTGTGATCCTTCCTCAGGTTGTGTATCATGAAGTACCTGGCTGGTGCCACCGCCTCCAAAATAGGAGTGGCATTTTCATCCAGCCAGGTCTCCATGATGCAAGCCAGGTCTACCAAGGATATCAAGTCTGCCATTATGGCAGTCTTATTCCTTATCAACCTGGCACAACACAGCCCAAGTAGGATGAGGTGGAGCAGCTGGACCAGTTATCTGCCCACACTCTAAGGTGGAGCCCTTGGGTATGGAAACTAGGCATGGCAACCCCCATTCAAGTCCCCATTTCACCCCAGGGCATCTCCTTGACCAGACCACCTGGATCCCAGTCACTCCAGCAGCCACTTGGGGGACATTCCCCCACCCCCCCTCTGAGCTATCCCTAAGGCCCTACATCTATAGTAGGCCTCAACTGGCAGTACTGGATGGTCAAAGGGGCAGAGGTCCCAAAGGTCATCACCCGAGTAGCTGCTCCTTATGGGCCCCAATCCCCAGCACATTTCTTAAGACAAGCCCACTCCAACAACTCACACTCCTCAAATACCCAACCCTACCCATCCCACCACAACACAATCAAAAAATTTCACAACCACACACCTTTTACACACACACACCCCGACCACACAAACGCATAATAATAATTCTAAAGTCCTCCAAAGGTCCTCGAACAGGGACAGAATGCTACTTATAAAGTTTTTCACTTATTTAGTCTGAGTTCCAATCTGAAAAGTGTAACAGGATACTGCTGTTATAATAATAAAAAGGTTAAGGTTTGTGCACCCCCCCCCCCGATTTCCTTCACTCAGTACTGTCTTCTATTCTTTCTTTTTCTGTCCTTGTTTCTTGAAAGGGTGGCCAACTTGACAATTATCATCTCTTTCTTTTCTGTCCCCTTTATCTGGAATCCCCCATTCTTTTTGTTAGACCAGACATTTGGAGACAGTCATGAGAAGGGATTATTCCAGAAATAATAAAAATGTAGTTACCTTTTTTTTTTTTTTATTCAATTTTTATTAAAGGTTTTCCACCAACAAAGGACCACATCTAGAAAGAAAAACAGCATAACGGGAAAGAAAAGACATGCCCTTTTTGAAAAGATCATCTGGCTGCAGTCCCTGTCCCACCCCCCAAGCCCCTCCACCCCAGAACCCCCCCCCATTGCACAGCACTTAGATGTTGTTTGACTGGAAAACAAAAGCGAGTCACAAATGAGCAAATGTAGTTACCTTTAAAAAGGGCTCACTACATACTAAAGGGCTGGCTGGACCCAAAATGGCTGTTTTTAAAGATACAGAGATGTGTGATGTCATAAAGGGAAGGGGCTTTGCCCTAGTCAGCTGACAGTGATGTCATGCTCTGGAAGGGATAAATACCCAGTTTGAGACACAGTAGAGTGGTAGGCCAGTAGATTGCTGGTCTCAGAGAAGGAGATGTGCTAGAGTGCACACCAGCAGTATATGGTCACTTAGGAAAGAGTGAGCTGCAAAAGGTTGAAGATTTCTTTTGTTTTAGGAATGATGTTTTACACCAATTTTCTTTTTGCTTTCTGTAAATATTAACTGTTAGTTTGAAATAAAAATTATAAATGCAAGTTTGTGTTTATTTTATGCATTCTTCCCCTGTCTTTGTGTCTGTTTAATCCCACCCTATTACAGTGGTGTGAGAAGTGGGATTTCTGGTGGTGTCTAGGATACTTGGAATGCACTATCAGGGGTACTGGATCTAGTACCTAACAGATGCAGAAGGGACAGGAGACGGTCTTTCACCTGATGAGAGCAATGGCAGAGAAGACTGGAATAGCTCCTGGAACCGGATTGAATTTTAGCATAAAACCCAAGAGGAAGACAGAAAAAGACATTGTAGAGGATATTGAAGAGAATATATAGGAACCAAGGAAGATGGACGTCCCAGAAGACACTAGTGAGCTGTTACTCTGGCTGTGCATTCACTAACAGGAAATGGACCAGCAACAGCAGGAAGACAGAAGACAGCAGGAAGAGGATCAACGACGATAAGAGAAAGATCGTCAGTTCCAGGAGGCAAAATGGTCTGATACTATCCATCTGCTTCAGGTATTAATTCCAGAAAAACCTGACTGGTTAGTATCCAGAGACATAAAATTAACAAAAGTAACTGAAGGGGATGATATTGAAGCATATTTAACCACATTTGAACGGATAGCAGAGACATGTACTTGGCCTAGGGACCAGTGGGTTATAAGACTAGTGTCATATTTATTGGGATGTGCCCAGCTGGTCTATAGCCAAATGAGTGGACTGGATGCAACAAATTATGATAGGGTTAAGGAGGAAATCCAGCACTGATATGACATTAACACAGAAACCTATCAGCAGCGATTCCAGTTATTTTAAAAGTATCTTACACTGATGCACCCCGAGAAATATATGCCGAACTTAAAGACTATTGTTGTAAATGGTCACAACCATTCTCAAAAATGGCTGTCCTACTAAATGAACTACAAGTAATTGAACAGGTCATACAGGTTCTTCCACAAGAAATGCAAGTATGGGTCAAGGAACATAAGCCAGATACTGCTGAGCAGACAATCAAGCTTGCCGAGGATTATCTGGCAACACGACCTTCCCGACCGAGAGGACAACAAGGGGTATCACATCCAGCTGAGGTAGTAAGACCTTTCTATTCTAACCCATAGAGACAGTGAACTTATGTAAGAAGGGACAGAGGTGGACGGGTTTCCATGGCAGAGATAATATGTCATGGATGCTTTGGGAAGGGGCACATTGTCAAGAATTGCCCTAATAAATATACAGAACATTCAAATTCAGCACTTGCCAACACTGGATATGTTACTTCAGCGGGAGTGGGACCACACCAGCCTTTGAGCTTGTTAGATTTGGGAAGTCACCAGACCTTGATGTGGGCAGATCTCTCACCAACTGCAGTTGTCATCCCAAGGGATACTGCAGTCGTATGTGTTCATGGGGATGTGCAAAGGTATCAAACAGCAGAGGTGGAGGTAACAGTTGAAGAGCATAAACATTGTCTGACTGTGGGTTTAGTACCTAGATTACTTGTCCCAATCATTATAGGACAGAAGTACCCTAATTTCTCTGCCCTCTTAAACTAACATGCAGCCACAGATAATCTGGTACCAATGATTACTCAATCCAAGGCAAAACTTGCCCAGATACCTGATATTTTCTCCTTTGATGATGGACTTTTTGACCAACCAGGGAAAGATAGGAAGTCCCAGAAGCAAACAAAAAGGAGAAGAGGGAATGGATGGAGAGACATCAAACAGCAATTGCTGGAGTGTCCAGCAATGAGTTCAAAAAGGAGCAATTAGCTGATATAACATTAAAACCTTTTTTTCCACAGGTTCAAGATACCAAGATTAATGGACAACCTCATTTGGTGTTAAAAAGGGGGTACTATATCAGTACTGTATGAACCCAGTAACTAAAATGAGTGTGGAGCAATTGATGGTACTTACAGTATATAGAAACAAACTAATGAAGTTAGCACATGACCTACCAATGGCAGGCCATGAAGGGAGAGATAGGAACATGGGTAGATTAACATTAAGGTTTTTCTGTCCAGGCATTCATGAGAATGTGGCGCAATATTGTCGTGCCTGTCCAAAATGCCAATTAGTGGCACCAGGAGGGAAGAGAGACAAGGTACTCCTCCAACCTATACCCTACATCGCAGTCCCTTTTGAGTGAGTTGCCATGGATATTATGGGACCACTAACAACAAGTACCAAAGGGAAAAGGTTTATCTTGGTCATCTGTGATTAGACCACTAGATACCCTGAGGCTATACCTTTACAGACTGCCAAGGCTCCACAAATTACCAAGGAATTAGCCAAAGTTTTTAGCTGTGTAGGTATATCTCAGGAAATACTCTTTTTTTTTTTTTTTTTTCTCTTCATTTGGAGGGTCCCTACTGTCAAACCTCAGCCCTGGTCATGGCCCCTGGGACTTTCACCACCATCTATGGCCATCTTTTTCCCCCAGTTAGCCCCGGCTTCCCCGGAGGTGAGGCCGTGGCGCCAGACCTCCGAGCACGGAACTAGTGACTAATTAGGGAATGATGGCGATGACAGCTAATTGAAGCCCTAGGGAGGGCTTCACCTAGACAGTGGACCCTCCCCACCTACTCCTTTTTCTTCTGCTTTTCTGTTTCAGAGGAGGAGACGTGCAATGATGCCAGCATCCACCCCGCCTCCCACTCTGTCAAGCACCATCAGTGTGAGCGACTCACGGCCTCCGCCAGGGGTCCTCCTTGCACTGGACACTACCCCACCCTCCCCTGGGAGAAGGAGAGCCATCCATGGGACGCTCCATCCTACTCAACCCAGCTGTCCCTCTGGTGAACCATGTCTGTTCCCGAACCTCAGGAAATTCTGACAGATAGAGGAAGTAATTTCACTTCCCAAATGCTAAAAGATTTGTATAGGCTACTTGGCGTATCTGCAGTTCATACCTCCCCCTACCATCCCCAGACAGATGGCCTTGTTGAAAGGTTCAACAAAACCTTAAAGGGGATGTTAAAGAAATATGTAGAGGAAGAAGGAAGAAACTGGGATAGATGTTTACCATATCTAATGTTCACATATAGAGAAGTACCCCAGGCCACAGGTATTTCCAGCTTCATATTATGGTACAGAAGAAATCCCAGGGGCCCCTTAGACATAGTGAAAGAACACTGGGAAGAGGGTCAGACTGTGGGTATTTCTAACATCTTGGATTATGTGACCTCTCTAAGACAAAAACTGGTAACATTTGTAACTATTGCACATGAAAATGTAACTGATACTCAGAATGAACAGGTGTTGTATGATGAAGGTTTGAAAGAAAAGTGTTTTATTCCTGGTGAAAAGGTTTTTTTGTTATTACCAACTGTTGAGAACAAACTTTTGATGAAGTGGCAGGGTCCATTCACAGTTATCCAAAGGACAGGGGTGGTTTACTATAAAATAGGACTACCAGATAGGAGGCATCAAAAAGGGATATATCATGATAACCTATTAAGGAAATGGGTTGAGAAAATAGGCCCCCTCCCTACACTGTGTATACACCCTGAACAAAATATTCCGAGTTGGACACAACATATGATAGGCTCAGTCCCACAATAAAGGATGAAACAGTGCAGGTTAACCCTGACTTAATCCCTGAGCAAAAGGAAGATAGCACAGTTCATACAACATTTCCAGGATACTTTCACTACTACACTAGGACAAGCAAAAGGGGTTGTACATGATATTTCATTTACCCAAGAAAAACCCACACATTGATTTTTAACAGCTTTATATTACTTAAATACTTTTGGGAGTATCGTGACCTCTGTTGGGCTTCCAGATCACATCCCTGCATAAAAGTAAGACCTGCTGCGAGTGGGGCACCTTGCCTTTTAATTGAGTGTCTGCTTGTATGCAACAGCTCGCTGTTTTCACTGTGTGGCTGTTTTTGTGGGTTAAAGCATGCTCCTTTATTTACTGTAGCATCCCAGAAGCCTGGATCCCTGCCTTCTGTGAGACAGGAAGCAGGAAGAGAGACTGTAGTTCACAAGCAGTAGTCTTGGAACTAAAATTCCACAGAAGGGGGCAATTATTTTCTTTTTAAACTACTTAACCTACTGACATAGGCATCGAGTTTTATGGGCCCATGGGGCATGGGCCCCAACAATATTTTGTGACCTGGGCTGAGCCCCAGTAATAACGGCAACATGGCAAACAAGCCATTTTTTTTTTATGGGACTTCTGTGCACTGTCTGCCATTGATGTGACATGATATAATGTGGCTGCCCAGCCAACCCCCGCTCGCCCCCCCCAAACTTGAACCCCCTCCCTCAGGCTGGTGCAGTACCAGGCTATTATTATTTAAAGATGGCATTGCACCTTCTGAAATTGGTGGTTTAGTGGCATTTTTCAAATTTGCCACATAGTGATTGGCCAGGGGGAGGGCTTCCATTGGGCGTGAGCGTGAGATGCAAGCTTTGGGCCATCGAGGTGGAGGAAGGTGATTGTGGCGTGGTGAGGAGTGAGGATGGTCCCAGCTGAGGAGGAGGTGACCGAGTTTTGCACTGATCTTCAAAAGATGGCGTGAGCCACAAGTTAGAGCGCAGTCGGCGACTAGGGCCTCGGCGAGGAGCAGAGGGAGACGACTAGTGAGAGAGGGTGAGAGAATGGTGGGTGGTGTGATTGGCAGTGGTCAGTAGTTCACCGGCAGCTGAGCAGGCCACAAAACAGGTGGCAGGCATGCAGTGGGTCAGGCACGGCTTTAAAGTTGCAGGTGGAGCAGCAGGGTAAGCGGTTGGTGTCTGTGTGGAGGAGGAGGTCCTAGGACAGCCAGCCCAAACTCAGGAGTCAGAGTCAGGACATGAGCTGCCACCACTGTCTGCCACCTCCAGCAGCAACAAAGGGGGACGCTCTGGTATTCCAGCTGGGAAGGAGTGGGTCTGGGATCGTGTGAAGTGAAAGGAAAAGCCGTGGCATTAGTGCTACTGGGTGGGTCCCTAGTGGAAGCAGTCAAAGAGGAGCCGAGCAGCAACGGTCCAAGTACCAGTCACACATGGCATGCACCAGGGCAGCCCAGAAGAGAAGATGAGAGAAGAGACAACAGAAAGACAGACCGCACTACAGGCCAGCAGCACCGGCATCGGAGCCTGAGGAGAGGGAGAGGGAGAGGGAAAGAAGTTCAGAGCAGCAGCATAACCTGGGTGGTAACGTACCCTCTCCCCTGAGCCCCTTGCTTTAGCCAATAGCCATACGTGTCCAGGCCCATCCCAGGCAGCAGTAGTGAGCACACTACTAACCACGTAAGGTGTGGTGGGGATGGGAAGGGATGCAGGCTGCTGATGAGTAACAGTCCAGTCAGGACCACCACTCTTTGACGAGTGAGTCAGTGAAAAAGTCAAAGTTTAAGTGACTATATATATATATATATATATATATATATATATATATACATATATTATGGTAGCACGGTAGTGCTACCATAATTAAAGGTTGAGGAGCCATTTCTATATTTAAACCCCAAAACTTTGCACCTTAATAACTTTGCAACCATTTGTGGATTTGGCTGAAATGTGGAATACACAATCAAGAACCATAGGCTTTGGCATTTGGCAAGTTTTGTACTGGTCGGATACATGGCTGCGGAGTTATTAAGTGTGATTTGTCTTGGCAGCGTTCGCTTTTTCTGGAATTATCGACGCGTACAGGTCCACAGTTTTGCTGACCAGCCCGAAATCTTTAGGGAACATGCAGCCAGGGTCCCTGATGTGCCTTTCGAAGATTTAGTGAAAAAATATTAAACGGTTCAAAAGTTATTCAAAAAACAATTTCCTATTATAAGTCAATGGGAAAAGTTAACAAAAAGTTCGACAGTGTTGCAAATGCATTTTTACTTTCTCAAATGGGCCTGTTACTTTCTCAAATCAGCCATTTTGTTTTCAGTTGGTGATCAGAAAAATGGTTGGCATTTAAATTTGGGACCCTCTAGCAACCTAATTCTTTTTTGTATTCACCTAGTTGGACCCTGAGGATGCTTGCCATGTCTTTATTTTGTGGTAAAACACCCCAGAAATATGTTTTTCAAATTTCTGGAAAAGGTACTTTCACAAATTACTTTTGCGCTCACGAAAGTGTCAAACTTTTTTGCGAAAGCTTTTGCAAATTGTGACAGTACTTTTCTAGGCTGTGGGAAGATGACAGCTATTCTTTGGCACCCTGCTGCAAAAGAACGGTTTGGAGTTTTGGGCTGAAATTTGGAGGGATCACAGCCGACATCTCACAGATGTCTCTTTCAGTGTTTTACTGAAAAAATATTACACTGCAGCAAAGTTATGGTACTCCAAAGTTGACACTTTTTTCCCATAGGATAACATTACGGCATACGACGCATTGCAGCAATCGTTTGGTGCCCTGCTGCAAAATAACAGTTTGGTCTTTTGGGCTGAAATTTGCAGGGAACACAGCCAACATCCCACAGATGTGCCTTTCAGTGGTTTGGTGAAAAATGTTACAGGGAGGCAAAGTTATGGCAGTCTGAACTTCTGTTTTTTTCCCATAGGATAACATTACGGCGTTCGCAGCGCCTTTCAGGGCCCGTATCTCGAGAACGGTGCGAGATACAGACTTTTTGTCAAAAAATTCAAAACTACCCAGGAAAGTGATAATACATACAACTTTTAAATTTTTTTTCTATGTCGTACGGTTACTGAGATATAAGCAACTTACTATTCCAAGTCCTCATTTTTGTGTTCCGAGAGTCATTATTTTGCATACATTCTTTCTACTAACTGTCTTTCTCTATACAGCTTTTGGGGAAAACCAGCCTGTGCGCTTACATTACTGCTACCATTACCATTTCTGCTTGCGGTTCCATACCTGTTTCACTTACCGTTCACGTTTACGCCACCATGTGCGTTACCCTTTGCGTTTTCATTTGCGGTTGCGTTGTCTTTAACATTTCTGTCTACAGCACTGTTTCTCTTTCTGTTTCGCTTTGCGTCACCATGAGCATTACGATTTGCGTTTGCGGGCACAATGTTACAATGTGACAAGACATCACGTGGCGGGAGTGAGGGGCCCTGCCGCGCATTACATTCACTATTTCTCATTATCATTCTCAAAGAAGAAATTAGAGGCAAAAACTCCGTTTAATGCATCAGTTAGGGTTGTTCCACAGCGACAAAAGCGAGAAAATTCGATGTTGGGTTGAACCCCCTACACCCTCAGCCCACCCCCAACTGGAATCAAGTGCGCATTGGGATCATCGGTCCTAACTGTCACCCCATTCTCCTATTCCTCACCTTCTTTCCATTGTGATGGGGTGACAGTTAGGGCCAACGACCCCAATGCGCACCCTGATTCCAGTTGAGAGGGTGAAGGAGATGCAAAAGATTTCAACCCTAACATCAATCCTTTGTCGCTAATCAACCCTAACTGATGCATTAAATGGAGTTTTTAGCCTCTAACATATATATGACTGAGTGTACTACTGTCTGACTACTGACTTTCTGACTGTCTGTACTGAGTGAGTTGAGTTTCAATGAAGTGTGAGGGCTTGTTGGATGTAGAAATATAACACATAATAAGCCACAAGCAGATTAAAGATAGGGTGGCAGCCAGGGCAGTCTATTGTGCCTACCTACAGTGCCTTAATGACCATTGGCCACCACTGAGTTTAGTAATTGTTATCGTCTGTTGTCTACCCCATACTGGTGTGAAAATAAATAACAATAGTGGTATGATCTATTTCACATAAAGATAAATACAGAGACAGTGCGTACTGAGGTACTTTGTTCTCCTATTATACAGTTTCTGTCCCTGGAGTATACTATTGCAGGGAAACATGAAAAAGCAAATAAGCAAGTTAAGCAACAGCTGGGTGGGTTAGGTTCTTCACTCTTGTAATGTGGCTACTTAAAATATGATATTGTGTATGGCTCTTGGATTGCAAGGACAGCACAGGTATTGTTTGTGTAATGTGGATTGATGGTGAGCAGAACTTCTCTTAAGGTCATAATGTGCTGCTATATCACAGGTTTTACAGTGCATCTTCCAGGGGTGTTAACTGGCACCGGGCCTCTAGCTGAACCCTGTGGCACTATCAGTCTAACCCCCCTGAGAAAGACCCATTTGATAGGGTCAATATGTAGGGATGTTAACCCAGGTGTCTGCTATGCTTTTGCATTTTGCTAAATAGAATACCTTCTAATTTCTCCAGGTTGGTGTGTGCACAGGTCGATTTTTTATAATTACCCTTAGGATTTTTGGCTATAATAAAAACAACTTCTCCCATCAGAAATTAAGAAACATAGAAACATAGACTTTGACAGCAGATAAGGACCACTTGGCCCACCCAGTCTGCCCATTTCCCTACCTATTGGATAAGCTGCAGATTCTAGTTAACCAAAGCCTACTTCCTACAACCCCCCACTATAATTGTCTTATGTCTGTCCCATGCATGTTTGAATTCCCCCACTGTTTTAGACCCCACAACCTCTCCAGGAGGGTTGTTCCATGCGTCCACCACTCTATCCATGAAAAAACATTTTCTCACATCACCCTGAGGCAGTCCCCCTCTATCTTTAAATTATGCCCCTTGTTCTACACATCTCTTTTCAGAGATGCTACCCTCCTGGCACTTTGATGATTCTTTGAGGTACTTAAAAGTTTCTATCATGTCCCCCATCCTCCTTTCATCAAGGGTATACATATTAAGCTCTCTCAGTCTCTCTTCATATGGTTTCTGATATAGACCCTGCACCATTTTAGTTGCCCTCCTCTGGACTGCTTCCATCCTGTCTATGTCCTTGCATAGTTGAGGTCTCCAAAACTGCACGCAGTACTCCAGATGGGGTCTCACCATCTGTCTATACAGAGGGATAACCACTTCCCTTTTTCTACTTGTGATGCCCCTCCCTATGCATCCCAGTATCCCCCTGGCTCTCCTTACCGACTTCTCACATTGCTTACCCACCTTTAGGTCATCTGATATGACTACCCCAGGTCCCTTTCCATTATTGTTGTTGTTATTACCTCCTCTGCTATTGTGTACTCTTCTCCTGGATTATTAAGTTATTACTTTAGTTTGCAAAAGTCTGCACTCTTCAAACATGGCAGATGCTGCTCAGAATCTGGATCCATTTCCTATGAAACTGCTATGCTGCAGCAGCACCACCTACCTCGCCTCCTGCACTTTCATAGGAAATGGAACCTTTATCATGCTGCATCTGCCATGTTTTGAGATTGCAGACTTTTACAAAAGAAAGTAAAGTAAGTTCTGATGGGAGACATTTTTTTTATTACAGCCAAAAAGTGTAATTGGGTGCTGGGTGGTTAAGGTTTGTGGGGGTGGGGTTTCTACATAAGGACCATACTGGAGAAGGCAACACTTCTTTCAAGTATGTACACCAACTGGACCACTGGAAATATCTGTTGGGCTGGTGTTTTTCCAGCAGTCACTAGTGCATGTGTTGTGGGTACCTAACACTTGTTTTATTGTACAAGATGACATGGCGGCAGCAGTAGATGTGGGTAGTTTCTTTGTGGAGAAGGTTGTGTTTCATATCACATTACCATCTCATGGCATTTGCTGCTTGATTGTTCAACACTAGGGGGTTGAAGATGGGACTTACATGCATGCATCCAGTCTTGCTGCTTGAATGCTGCCTTGCTTTAAAGAATAACTGCTGAATATGTAACTCATCTCTCCTAGAGGCGGTTTTCAAATACCTGTTAAAATTCTATTATTGCTTTAGCTAGCCAGGCTTTTTAGTTGTCCTTCTGGGTATTTATGAATGTTACAAACAACCATTTTAGAACAGTATGATGTAGAAATATGTCTCTGTTCTACTCTTCTATTCTTGGCATGATGCTTTCATGTTGTTTTGTGGAACTCCATGGCTGACAGGGACATCAATTACAACATACAGTTTTTCAATGGCAGCGGCGCTTAACACCATGTAAAGCATGAACACCCACTGAGGTTACTGAAAGGCATGCAAAGATGGAATAATAATAAAATTTTAACTAGTACCCCAAAAACAGCTTCTATTGGGAAAAAGACTTACAGGTTAAGCGCAGTTCTCCTTTTTAGTGTCATGAAATGTATAGGAGGTGTGGTGATGGAAGTTGGGAACTGAGT
Source organism: Neoceratodus forsteri (assembly GCA_016271365.2). NCBI lineage: Eukaryota > Metazoa > Chordata > Ceratodontiformes > Ceratodontidae > Neoceratodus > Neoceratodus forsteri. Next base: position 945,847,792 of record CM057452.1, read on the forward strand.
TCCACTGTGCTCCTCGCCATTTAACACCTCACCACTGTGTTGATGATGAGCATTGACAGACTGACAGCCCTACACTGGCACATGATGTACACATACATGTTGTACGAGACCCTTGGGAGTGTGGCTCCCAGCTCTGGCCCGTGGCTGGGAAGAGGGGACTACTATTATACTAACCATCACTGAGGGACGGGTTGGGGTGTTTGGATGTAAGGCAGTAAAGAAGGTTCAGGAGGGTACCATATTTCAGAAAAAAAAAAAACTGTTCGATGACAAGAACAAAAAGTTGTAATGAGGCTGGAGGGTAATGTGAGGAAGTATATTTTCCCAGAAATGGTGGGTGCTAGATCAGGGTTTTAAAAAGAGGCCAAAAAAACTGGTTAGCATGTTTCACACGTAAAAATGCTAATCAGTTGTGGGAATCCATAGCACTTGGCATTGAATGATTGGCAAAATATAAAAAAAATTTAATTCTATTAATTTTGTCCACTGTTGCATGGACCTCCATTAAAAATGGATAGCTGTTTACTGCTACCCATTTATGGAAATGTGTAGCATTACCCTTACCCTTGTTTTGTGTACCATTTTGCTATGCTATACCAGGCAACTATTTAATACCCTGGATGCATGGAATAGCCTCTCTGTGGAGGTGGGTGGTGGGAACAAAAATGGTAGGGGAATTCAAGATTGCATGGTCACGCTCTCCAGTCCCCATCTCCTGAAGTCTGACTACCTGTAGATTAAGCTTTTTGTATGAAAACACTTGCAAGTGCCTGCACTTACTGACTGTTGCAGTTCCCCTCATAAACTCTGCTGCTAAGCAACTTGACAGTTGTAGTGTGGTGAGGTGCCCTCTCATGTTAGTGTGTGACACTGCAATGCTTGCTGATGAAGCATGCGAGAGTAGTGCTTCGACGTACGCCAATATGAGATGACATCATGCAGAAGGGCCTGGTATGCTTCCAGCTGGTGGAGTTTGAGGATGATCATCACTATGAGTAAGTGTATGGGCACTTAATGTTTTATTTGTTCGAGAAATCTAATTGGGTCAGGTGGTCAGGCTTCAGATGGGAGAGGTGGCAGTGGGGGGTGTTGGCAAAGTACTATACTTGTTTTAAATCTGTAAACTGAATATGTTGAGATCCCTACTCAGTCTCTTAGTTGCATACACTGAGTGTGTGTCTGAGTCTCCCCAGATTTATGGTCTTCTATCTTGTTTGTAACAGCTGCTTGACCAGTAATTGTTAATGTTCCTTCAAAGGCAATCAGTTGTCAGCTGAGTTCCTATGACATCATATAACCTAAATTTAGAGTTACCAGTACTCAGTGTGGCAGTATGTGTGCACTGACAAAGAAATCATTATATGATCATTATATGGTCTTTCAGCAGCAATATGCTTCTGATTCCAACATCTTACTAACATACGAAATTTGCCAGCAGATAAAGGCCTAGAGGTCTATCAAGTGTGCTCAAATGTGCAGCTAGCACACCTTATTCTGCAGCTGCACCTCCTTTCCACCCTTCCCCTTCATTAACCCTCCCCCTTGTCCTGTCCCATCCCCTTTTGAAGCAGTCCACTGTTCTACTGGATACCACTTCTGCAGGTAACGAATTCCACCCAGCCACCACCCTCTCTGTAAAAAAGTGTCTCCTCATCTCCCTCCTGAACCTTCCTCCCTCCAGTCTCATATCATGGCGCCTGGTGTCCCTCCCCTCCCTTACTTTGAACAGCCCCTCTGTACCTGTCTTGTTTATACCTTTCATGTACTTACAGGTTTCAATCATGTGCCCCCCGTCCCTCCTCTCCTCCAGTGAGTACATGTTCAACTCCCTCAGTCTCCTCTCGTATGATAAGCTCCCCAGCCCCTTGATCATCTTTGTCACCCTGCGCTGCACCCCCTCCAGTAACTTAATGTCCCTCTTCAGATACAGGTGCCAGTACTGCACACAGTACTCTAGATGCAGTCTAACTAATGACATATACAGTGGCAGAATCACCTCCTCCCTCCTCGAGGATATACCCTTTGCAATACAACCCAGCATTTTGTTGGCCTTTGCAGCTGCCTTCCAACATTGTGCCGAGTTGTTCATTGACCCTGTAATGAGCACCCCGAGGTCCTTCTCCTCCTCTGTCTGGGCTAGCTGCACTCCCCCCAGCCAGTAACTCCTCCTTGGGTTCTTCATCCCAAAATGCAGCACCTTGCACTTTTTGGCATTAAACCCCAGTTGCCAGGTGTCTGACCAGGTTTCAAGCTTTGCCAGATCATCCTGCAACCCCTGCCATCCTCCTAGGTCATCCACCGCTGTTCCTACCTTGGTAACATCAGCAAACAGACTGATCTTGCTCTTGATGTCTCATGATATGCCTGCAATGAATATCCCAAACAACACTGGTCCCAACACTGAGCCCTGTGGAACACTGCTCGTCACTACCCTTGGGTGTGAGAGCTCCCCACCCACCACCACCCTCTGTTGCCTTCCCTGAAGCCAGTTTCCTCCCCATCTCACCAGCTTTGCACCCGCCACTGTGCCTACTAACTTACTTTCCAGCCTTCCATATGGCACTGAGTCGAATGCCTTACTGAAGTCCAGATGCAGGACATCCACTGCATGGCCCCTTTCCAGTTGCCTAGTTACCCAGTCATAGAACTCCACCAGGTTGGTTTGGCAGGATCTGCCTCATATGAAGCCATGCTGTCTGCTGTTCTGTAGTCCTTTGGCCTCTAGGAGGGCCACCAGCCTCTCCTTCAGGATAGTCTCCATTAGCTTACCCACGATAGATGTAAGGTTCACCAGTCTGTAGTTTCCCAGTTCATCCTTGGGGCCACTCTTGTGGAGGGGCACCACATGAGCCATCCTCCAGTCCTGAGGTACACACCTCGAATGTAGTGAGGCATTAAACAGGTCTGCCAAAGGTTCTGCAAGGACCTCTGACAGCTCCTTCATTACCCAGGGGTGGATGCCATCTGGGCCTGGCGCCTTATCCACCCTCAGTGCCTTCAAACCCTCCCAAACTCTGCCCTCCATGATTTCCCCATCTGTCACCCCTTCCGCCCCTGTTTCTGCCATTTTCCTCCCTTGGGTGTCACCCCCCTCTTCTCTTTAGGAAATACTGAGCAAAAGTACTCATTTAGTGCTTCTGCCTTATCGCACCCTGCTTCCACCCAACCCCCCTCCTTCCTAATCCTTATTATGTGGTCCTTACAGCTCCTTTTCTCCCTGATGTACTTAAAGAAGTCCTTCTCCCCCTTCTTAATGCCTTGTGTCAGTCTGAGTTACTTAGATGCTTTGGCTCCCCTTACTGCCCTTGTCACCTCCTTCAATTCTGTCAAGTACTCCTCCCTATCCTCCCCCTCCCTGTTTTCTTGTACTTTCTAAAGGCAGCTCTTTTCTTCCTTACCTTTTCTATGACCTCCTTGCTCAACCAGCTTGGTTTCTTAGCCCTAGCCTTCTTGCTCTGGGTCTTGCAGCAGGTTTTGGTTGCCTCCACTATCCCCAGCTTTATGAGCTCCCACCTCTGGTTAGTGTCCCTACTAGTTTGAATTCTGGCCAGGTACCCTTTTACCACTTCCCCCATCCTCCCAAAGGCAGCCCTCCTGAAGTCCAGCACTCTAGTGCCAGATTTCACTCCTTCCTTGCCTATATCCTATGTGAGCCATACTGAGTGGTGGTCACTCCCTGACAGCAGTTCCTCCACTGTAAGTTCTCTCACAAACTCCCCATTTGCCAGCACAAGGTCAAGGGTATTCCCTGACCTGGTTGGTTCACTGACCATTGCAGCAGGAAGCTGTCCTGGAAGGCATCCAGCAGTACCTGCTCCCTTCTGTTTCTGGTTGTTGGTGCTCCAGTCCTCTCCTGGCATGTTGAAGTCCCCACAATCACCACACTACCCTCCTCAGGGTCCTCCTGATCTGTCCCGCAGTTCCCTGTCTAACTCCTCCATCTGAGATGGTGGCCTGTACACCACTCCCATTCTAAGATCCTATTCTTGGAATCCTGGATTTGCATCCAAAGTGACTCCGTACCCTCCTCCCCTTCCTCCCTTACACACTTCAGTCCTTCCTTCACATATAGTGCCACACCCCCTCCTTTCCCAATCACCCTGTCCCTAGGAAATAACCTGTACCCTGGTACAGACAGGTCCCAGTCATTGTATTTGGTGGCCCATGTTTCTGTGATGGCTGCAATGTCCACCTCTCCCTCTGCCATGAGCACCTGTAACTCTGCAGTTTTCCTCCCAAGGCTCCTAGCATTAAGGGTAACCACCTTCCACCCTCCCCCCCCATCCTGCCCTCCTTTACTAGCATCACCAACAGTACTTGCCATTTGTCCTTTGTCACTGTTATGGAGGGTAAGCTCATATGGTTTCCCAACCTGTGGTCTCTGCATATCTCTTGTCCAATTGCCACCCCCCACTCCTAGTTTAAATTCCCAACTTCCTCTATGTACTCCTCCATCCTCTGTTTCAACACTTTCTTTCCCTCCTCACTCAAGTGCAGTCTGTCCTTGGTATAGAGACTACTGTCCTCCCAGGTCCCTCCCCATCCCCCCAAAAGCCCATACCCTTTAGCACAACACCAGGTTCTTAGCCATCCGTTAAATTCCTCTATTCTCAGCTTTCTTGTTGTGCTTGCCTTGGGCTCTGGAAGTATCTCTAGAAAAGTTACAGATCTTCCTGCCCCTTCACATAAATGTGCTAGTTCCTCAAACCTCCTCTGGACTATATCTACTGTCTTGTCAGCCAGGTTGTTTGTCCCAAGATGTGTAATTAAATGAGGCTTGTCCCTACTCCTTCTAGCATATTTCAGAACAGATTGTCCCACCCTTTCCACTGTCATTCCTGTCATGGCCTCCACCCAAATGCGACTATGCCTCTCCTCCTTGCTACCTCACCTGACTCCTCTTAGTATTGAGTTCCCCAGCACTAAGATTCCACCACTCTTACTCCCTGCTTGCTTCCATTCATCTCCCTCTCTCATTTCCAGCTCCTCTTCTTCCTCCTGCACATTATTTCCCCCTTTTGCCCCTGTTTCAATTCTCCCAGCAGAACTTCCCCCCGCTCCAGTTTGGTCCAGGCATTTATCAATTACTCCTCTAATTTCATCATTTCCCTCCTCTACCTTCTTCCTCTCTAAACTATTTTCTGAAGACCCTTCACAAATGCCTGCTCCCTCTCTCTGCATAGTAACCTGTCCTCTCCTTTCCACTCCATGACTTTTGCCACTTCTTCGTCTCCCCTCACAAGTCCCTATCTCCTCCTTCCATTTGTCTTTTGTCTCCTGAACTGGTTTCCCCGGCAATCGTTCTTCCTGGCCTGGGACCCTTTGTCTCTGCTTTCCTTCTTCTGACCCTCTCCTCACCACTGTTGGCTTACATCGCCCTCCCTCATCTCCTCTTCTTCCTCCCTCCAGTATTGGGCTAAACCCACCCCCAATCTGCCTTACCTGTCTTAGTTCCTCCTGCAGACCCTCAATCTCCTTTCTAAGTTTTTCTATGTGGTTGCACACTAAACATCCTCCACACTCCAGGCAATTTTTAGAAAGATTGGTGCACCCAGTTGTTGCAGCCTACCACCCTACCCATTGCTGTCGTTGCCCACCAGTGACCCCCTCACCCTTCCAGGTAAAGATTATAACACTCCCCAGGTCTCCCCTCTCCCCTCTATCAGTGCAAAACATTCTTTTCTTTATTTCCCTTACTCTCATTTGTTGCACGTTTAGATATATTGAGCAACTGCTTTTATATTCCTATCCTTCCTATCCACACTCAAAAGAGACTTTAAGTAGCTATTGCACAACCTTCTTCAAACTCCTACTCCTCCTTTTCCCAATGCAATAGCAATGCAAAGAAGTAATAATGAAAGCTCCTGATTTGCAGTTACTTTCCACTGAGATAGCAGTCACCTCTTCACTTGCTGCTGTTCCTTTCCTGGATGTCTGTTTCTGCTATGACAGGTGCATATCCTTTGCCGTTTGAGGAAGTGATGTCAAAACCCCTGGTATAAATATGATCCTGCTTCATATATTTCTGCTTTTCTCAGACATTTGCAGGTTCTTTAGTAATTAATGACAAGCATCATTAAAGATGTCTCCACTGACCACATGCAAATGCAATTATTACAGATTTCTGGTCACTGAAGTTACCTGTGAAATTTCTATGTTACATTCATACTGTGGATGTATTAGGATGACATTGTCAACTTGACACATGTTCCTTATGGGAAACATGATTCACTCTGCAGTTGTAGCACTTGGTGGAGGCAGTGTGCCAGACACTCACATTATGATACAAGGTGCTCTGCTCACATAGACCCCTGGTGGTGGTGGTGGGTTGACCTCTGACCCCAGCCCATGGGGTGGGGCTTTGACCCCTAGAAGCCCGATGATTAACATCTGACCCCTGAGATGGGGGACAGGGTCTTGACCCATAGGCCAGGGGTGGGGCTTTGACCCCTATCCTGGGCCCCACCAAAATTTTACAAACCCAGCTCCTACCTACTGAGATATGCCTGTGCCAAGCATGAGTAGTTCACGCATTGATTTTTAACAGCTTTGTATTACTTAAATACTTTTGGGAGTATTGTGACCTCTATTGAGCTTCCGGTCACATACATACATAAAAGTAAGCCCTGCTATGAGTAGGGTGAAAATGAGCAGGGTGGCGGGTGCAAAGACGTGTGCAAAGATGCGCATCTGTGCGTGCTTTGCCTGTTTGGTCATGGGGGCGAGGAGTAATCACATAAAGATGAGGCTTTAAGGAATCAAGCTAAGAACAACTCAGAAGGTACAGTTTTACAAATAGTATAGGCCTAAGTGCCATAAACATAGAAACACAGAAACATAAAAGTTGATGGCAGATAAGGACCTCAAGGCCCATCCAGTCTGCCCATTTCTTTTTCTACCTTATGAATGTGCCATAGGCCTTTGCTCTGTCAATGGCCTATCTATTCATACTCATCGGTATTGCTCCCTTATGCCTATCCTATGTCTGTTTGAAGCCCTGCACTGTATTCATATCCACGTCCACAACTTCCTGAGGTAGGCCGTTCCATGCATCCACCACCCTTTCTGTGAAAAAGAATTTCTTCACATTATTCCTTAATCAGCCTCCCTCTAATCTCATGCTGTGTCCTCTTGTCCTGCTATTTTTCTTATATTGAAACATGTTAGACTCTTTCACCTTGTTAATGCCCTTAAGGTGTTTGAATGTTTCAATCATATCACCTCTCTCCCTCCTTTGCTGTAGGGTATACATACTGAGTTCAGTTAATCTGTCCTCATATGCTTTCTGATGCAGTCCCCACACCATTTTGGTTGCCTCTCTGGACTGCCTCAATTTGGTTAATGTCCTTGTGAAGGTGTGGCCTCCAGTACTGCATGCAGTATTCCAGATGGGGCCTATCCAGTGTCTTGTAAAGAGGGATTATTACCTCTCTCTTCTGACTTGTGATACCCCTACTAATACACCCCAACATCCCTCTAGCCTTACCTACTGCTTTAGAGGTCTGCTTGGATGATTTCAGGTCATCGGTGATGATGACGCCCAAGTCTATTTCTTCCCCTAGTGACTGCCAGCAACTCTCCTCCCAGCCTATAGGTGGCTTCAGGGTTTCTCTTCCCTATGTGCATGATCTTGCACTTCTTTGCATTAAACCCCAGTTGCCACTCTTCCGACCATTTTGCTAGGTTATCCAGATCTCTTCTTATTCTGCCCCACACCATCTGCATCATCTACTCTGTTACAGATCTTGGTGTCATCTGCAAACAGACAAACCTTACCGTCCAGTCCATCTGCAATGTCACTGATGAAGATATTGAAGAGGACTGGCCCCAGGACTGATCCCTGAGGTACCCCACTTGTGACTTGCATCTCTTCTGACTGTATACCATTTACCACCACTCTCTGTTTTCTGCCCATCAACCAGTTTGCCACCCAGTTGACCAATGTCTGACCCACCATGAGCCTACCCAGCTTATTAATTAATCTTCAATGTGGAACAGTATCGAAAGCTTTGCTGAAGTCAAGGTAGGAAAATCAACTGCTCCCCCTTGGTCCACCACTCTGGTTACCCAGTCAAAGAAATCTATGAGATTAGTTTGACAGGACCTTCCTTTTGTAAACCCATGTTGTCTTGGATCCTGTGCTCACATGGATTCCAGGTGTTGCACTATCCTTTCCTTAAGAAGTGTCTACATAATCTTGCCCACTACTGAGGTAAGACTGACTGGTCTGTAGTTCCCTGCCTCTTCCCAGCTATCTCTCTTGTGGAGCGGGATCACATGAGCCCTTCTCCAGTCTTCTGGGACCTCTTCTGTGCTCAGAGACTCACTAAACAGTTCTGCTAATGGCTCTGCTAGTTCCACCCTTAGCTCCTTTAGTACCCTGGGACGTATGCCATCAGGTCCCATTTCCTCGTCCACCCTGAGCTTATCAAGCTCTTGTAGGACCCTTTCTTTTATGAAGGGACTAGTGCACACCTCCCTCCCCCTGTGTCCATGGTGCAGAGCTATGGGCCCTGCCCTACCTTCTCTTTAGTAAATACTGAGCAGAAGTATCTATTTAGGATAGATGCTTTTACAGGGTCCTCCTCCTCACGTGCCCCCTTATCCCCTTTGATCTTCGCAATACCCCCTCTGGACTTTCTCCTTTCATTAATGTATCTATAGAACATCTTGCCACCTTCTTTTACTGTTCGTGCTAGTGTTTCCTCAGTTAGGGCCTTTGCCTGCCTTACTGCCTTCCCTGCTTCCCTTAGGGAAGTTTGGTATGCCTCCTTTTGCACTTCCTTTTCTCACCTAACATGTGATGTTGCTTCAAGTATTGCACATTTAATGCTTGCCCATTTTGCCTGTACCCCTCACCTGTAATTCTTTTGCCAGGGCTAGCTTAACTCTGTTTGCCATCTTATCAAGTCAGCTCCTCTGAAGTCCCATATTTTTTCCTTGGAATTGGATGATTTTGTTCTAGTGGCCAAATTGAACCATACGCGTGATGGTCACTGGCCCCAGGTGACCTTCTACCTGGAGATCTGTGATCCTTTCTCTATTAGTCAGTACTAGATCTAGGATAGCCCTGTCTCTAGTTGGTTGTTGTACCAATTGTTTGAGGCCCTTCCCCTGCAGGGAATCCACCATGTGTCTAATTCTGGCAGATGTCCCTGCTGGTATTGACCAATCTGTATCTGGCATGTTGAAGTCTCCCATTATCAGAACCTCACCTTTAGCTGTCATGTTTTGTGTATCTTCTAACAGTAGCGTGTCTATGTCCTTCCCCTGGTGTGGAGGCCTGTACACAACCCCAGTTTGTATGGCTATCCCATTTCCTGTTTCCAGGGTGACCCACAGTTCTTCTGTCTCCTTATGTGTATTCTGAATTTCTGTAGCTTTGATATTTTCATTGACATAAAGGGCAACTCCACCCCCCTTTTTGCACCTCGGTCTCTTCTGAACAGTACATAGCCAGGTACTGAAGTCTCCCAAGTGTGGTTACTGGTAAACCATGTCTCACTAATGGCTACTATGTCCAGTTTAGCCTCTGTCATTATTGCCTGCAGGTCTGGGATCTTGTTTCCCAGACTGCAAGCATTTGTGTACATGATTTTCTATTGGTCAGATTTCGGTGTGTTAGTTGTTGGCAGGTCCGCATTTCCCTGTGCATCATATGGGGAGCCAGACCTTTTTCTTTACCTGGTGATGCAAATGAACTACAAACATGCTAAACTCCTGTTTGACCACTAGCTGACGGGGGAGGGGTGTTCTTCCCATTCCATATTTTGGGTGCTGCACCCCTCTCCCCATTTGCTAGTTTAAATATTCTGCAAAGACATCAAACTTCTGCCCCAATACACTGACTCCTTCCTTAGTCAGATGTAGTCCATCAAATTTAAAGAACGTTTGCTCCCAAAACTGTGGCCAGTTCCCTACAAATTTGTGTCTTTTTTCCTGGCACCAGCACTTGAGCCACATGTTTAGCTCCCCTATCTCCCGTTCTCTGACCTTCCATCCATCTGTTTCCCTCTCCCAGACTGGCAGGATCTAAGAGTAGGAGATGCCAGATGAAATGGATGATAGTTTGTCACCCAGCCTGGTCAGGTGTTCCTTGGTCTCCACAACTGACCAGCTGGCAAGATCGTTAGTCCCTATGTGTACCAGGACATTAATGTTTTCTCCTGCTTCCTGAACAATTTTAGCAATGCAGTCAGTGTCTCTCCATGCTGATGTACCTGGGAGACATCTGACCATTACCCCTGGCTGGAGATACCTATCAACTTCCCGAATCATGGAGTCTCCTATGATCAGAAGTTTTTTGGATTTCCTTTTTGCTTTTTTTGTTTTGGTTCCTGTTTTGGGCATGTTTTGTTGTGCTAGCTCCTGTGCTGCAGTGTCCTGCTCTGCAGTGTCCTCTGCCACTTTGTTTGATTTCAGAGATAGAGGCAGATACCTGTTTGTAGTTTTTATAGGGTTTGTGGAGGTGATATGTTGGAGAGCACTGAGTGATGGGGCACTGACTTGCTCCTCCTAACCACCTGCCAACCTCCTGGATTGACTATAAATATAAACAACTTGGATAAAGTAGTGAAATGGAGTGCAAAATTGAAACTGTGAATAATAAAATTGGCATTCTATGTGGATCATGTAGTATGTATTGTTTATTGAAATCTAGGATTACAACCTTTGAGCTTCAATCTCATTTACAAAGGTTCCACGTTAGGCAGAAAGGAAAAAATAAATTCACAGTACATTACTAGAATGGGAAAACACAGAGAGAGCTATAGGGAAACAAATCACAATGAATAGAACTATTGTTACAGTTACTGTACTTGTACTTGGAGATTACAAAGAGTTTGTATAGGTGGAGAAGGTTATTAAGCAGCACAGTAGGCCTTAATTAGAGGAAAGGGGGATAGATAGAGAAGTGGGGGTGTAAAAGTATAGCACTAACCTCAGGCTCGGGTCATTTTGTCACGGGGGTTGGTGTCGGGTGGGGGTGGGGGCAAAGGTGAGGAATTGGTAAGTGGGTTGGGATGGAACCTTGGTGAGGTGGTGTAGGGGCAGGAGGGGGAACAGGGAAGAAGATGGGACAGGGATAGGTGAAGTTGTGGTTGGGACAGCAAAGTAAGTGCTGGTGTTGGGGTGGGCAATTACAGGTCACAGGAGGAGGAGGTCAGGGGAAACAAGGGCATTTCTGTTGGGTAGACAGGTGGGATTTGAGTGCTGATTTAAACGGACCGAGTTTACTGATAGCAGTAAGCTCGGGTGGGAGCTTGCTAAACCATCTCGGGGCTCTGTATTGGTGTGGTGGAAAGGGACCTTGAGGGAGAAATTATTAGATGCCTTCATAGTCCTGGTAGGTTCAATCTGGTGCAGGAGGGAACTGCATCCTGGTGGTAGCAGGCCAAAGATAGCTTTTTTGGCTAGGAGACAGACTTGATACCAGGTTCTCTCGACCAGGTTTAGCCATCCCATTTGCAAGTAGAGATTACAGGTATGGGTTAGGCACAGAGACCCTAGAGCTAGCCTGCAGTCTTTGTTCAGAGTAGTGGAAAGTCATTTTAGGGTGCAGTCAGGTGCCGCACTGTATATGGCAAGACCATAGTCGATGGTCAAGAAGACAGAGCTGGTGATGGCAACCTGAAGGGCTTTTTCAGTGAAGCAGTTATGGTATTTGTATAGTAGACTGAGCTTCCGGTTAGCTGATGTGACAACATTGTCCACATGGATAGAGAATGAGAGGGAGCTATCAAGAGTGAGTCCCAGGTATTTGAAATTTTGGACAGTTTCCAAGGCCACATTTTGTTCACTAAGAATGCTGATGGTGTGTGACTTATGATGGTTATGGGTGGGGACAGAAAGCATGGTTTGGTTTCTGGTGGTTGACAAGCAACAAAGCTTGTACAAATCAATCCTCCACATTGTTAAAGTCCTGTTGAAGATGCTGTTGTAGGGTGGCAGGGTCAGTGTAGCTGGAGTAGATTACTGCATCGTCTGTGTACAGGAGGATATTGTGCTGACAGGCTTGAGGAGATTATTAAGGAAGGCTTAATAGTAGGGGCCCAGTATGGATCCTGGGGAACACCAGTGGATACAGGCTGAGGATCTGAAAGGGTATTAGATATTTTCACACATTGACACACACCCTGTGAGGTAGCTCCAGAACCAAGACAGTGAGTTGGGGGACAGCCTCATTGCCTCGAGTTGGGCCATGAGGAGGTCATGGTTAGACAGTGTCAAAGGACTTGGTAAGGTCGATGAAGGTTGCCCCACCAAGTACCCATGATCAAAGGCATTGTGTATCTACCCGTGAACTCCAATAGCACTGTGGAGGTACTGTGGAGTTTCAAGCCATGTTGCTGCTGGCATTGTAGCTGATATTTGTCAAGGTACTCTACCAGTTGATCATAGACTATCCATTCAAGGGCTTTAGAGATAGGCGGGAGGATTGAAATTGGACGGTAGTTGGTATGACTTGTCTTACTACCTGCTTTGAATATAGGGGTTATGACTGCAGTTTTCCAAAGCTTTTGGAATGTGCCTGAGGAGAGGAACAGTTTGATGATTCTGGTTAGAGGTATTAGCAATTCATTCAGTGCCAGGAGATTAGTTTTAGGTCAAGGCCTCGACACTATGCCTGGACTTCCCAGGACTTTGGAGATGTATTTTTAGCCTCAGCTTTGGATATTACTCTGAGGTAGAATGGGGATGTGGTTTGAAGGATGTGATTGTGGTGGTTTATGCTGAGACACTCCAATGGGCTATGGAAGATGGGGGAGCACTGCGCTGAAGTCTGTGAAAGCTTTGACAAAGATGTCAGCAATAGTTTTAGGGTCTTGTGTGGTAGAGCCTTCGAAATTCAGCATTGAGGGTTCAGAGGTATCACGTTTCCCAGTGATCTCATGGATGATATTCCAGAACCTACGTCCATCACCACAGGAAGAGTTAAGCTCAGACTTGAAACTATTGGCTTTGGCCTGGCAGATTGCTAGGGTACAGTTATTTCATGCCACCTTATAACTCTGCACGTCTTGGGATGTACGAGTGTTTGATACTTATATCAAAGCTGATCTCTGGTGTGCATCAGGTCAAGGAGGTGAGGGGTAACCTGAAGATTTATGAGAACCCTGACTTTTCTTTTTGTGATGGGGGCAAATATATCACAGGCACCATTGAAAATTTTGATGACATTGTCCAGTGCTGTGTCAACATCATTAGAAGTTAGGATGGGGGCCCAGTTCAGTTGATGGAGGTATAGCTTGAAGGATCTACACTGACCTTGTTTAAGAACACGGGATATTATAACCTTCGTTGGTGGTTTCAGGACCTTATTAGACCAGTGGAAGATGATGGGTGAGTGGTCACTGAGGGAGTCAGGGAGGACTTTTGGTATATCTTCTAACTAGTGATCTTTCACTTGAAAAACATTTTATATGTAACAAGTGCAAGGAAAACACAGATTTAGCTGCAGCAGTTAATATGTTTAATACCTGGTTAAAATACTTGGAAGAGGGTCAAAAGGAGATGGCTGAAAGATTAAATGTAAACCTAAGCTCTGATAATAATGAATGTTGCACAAGCCCTGCCCATGCACATGGCCCCAATCCTGATATACAAAAACTCTATAAAGGAGATAATATAAATGAAAATGTTATAAGTAAAGCAAAGAAAAGGGATAGAGAAGAAGAAACATCTGACAACATGGAGGACACCTGGTATCAAATACAAAATTCAAAAGTAACCAAAAGGAGGAAGGGAAAGGTAGTTGATCAGTTCAACATTTCCATTCAGAATAGATCTGATCCATTAATATGGGAAGAAGAACAAAACAATACTGTTAATGAGACTCAAGACACATTGATCCCACTACAAGACATAGTGACAGGAACGTACACTGGCCAACTGGTAATGTTAGAACCAAATCTTGACTGTACATCAGTTGATGGAATGGATATACAAAATGAGCCAGAAGAGATGATAGGCACAACTAAACTTAAGGATAAGGAAGTACCACATGGGAATAAAAAACATATATGCATATTAGGGGACTCCCTGGTTAAAAGGCTGGCTAGAATGATTTGTGATGAAGATAAAGAGTTCGGGACCCTATCCTGTTTTACAGGGGCCAGGCTGTCAGAAATTGCACAGATGTCAAAAGCAATATTACAGAATGATGCTAACAATTCTCTTGTAATAATACACGCAGGAGCAAATAACGTATTCCATCAGAAGATTCAACAAATTAAGCAAGAATCTGTGGATATTACAAACAGGTTAGCAGAAATAGGATGTGAGTTTGCATTTTCAGAATTCTACCTATTCCTAGTGCCACCCATGAACAAATGTCTCAAAATTAAAAAAATAAACAAATGGTTAAGACTTTGGTGCATGAAGCAAGGAATTGAATGCATTACTCATTGGGAGGAATTTAACATCAATGAACATTATTTTAGTTGGGATGGATTTCATTTGAGTAGAGCTGGTAACCACTCCTAGAACTGCTTCTTAAAAATATATAGATGCCAATTTAAATTTAAACTAATAGTTAGGGGAGGTGCAAAACAGAATATGCAACAAAACCACAGCTCTTACAAGTCCATGGGAATAAAAACAAAGCTAATAATATGGAATATAGAAATAAATTAAAATAGTACTTGCCAATGCTAGGAGTTTAATAAAAATGGAGGAAATGGGATATACTTAACCAACATGAAAATAGACATCTGTGGAATTTGTGAAACCTGGTTCTCTGACAATGATTGGTGTACTGATATACCAGGCTATACAAAATATACAAAAAATAGGAAAACATAAAAGGTGGTGGCATAGCTGTTTCAGATAATATAGAAAGTCAGCAGAAATATTCAATCAAACACAGACTCAGAATCATATGTACTGACCTGTATCTGGGTGAGAGGACCTTAACAATAGGCTTGGAGTATAGATCACCAAGCTTAGGAATTGAAGAAAATATGGCATTCTTGGATGAAACTGAAAGTATTGATGATGTCAATGTTTATATTTTAATGGGCAATTTAATATGCCTAATATAAATTGGGATATGACTTGGGGCACATGGACAGCTGGAGAAAGGTTCCTTGAAATTTCATTACAACAGGATTTAAAGCAACTGGTTACAGAACCTACCAGGAAAAATAATTTGTTAGATCTGATATTTACCAATATTAAGAATATAGAAACTCCCACTACTATTTTACCACCGCTAGGGGATAGTGATCACAATATGGTCCTGCTTCACTTAAAAATGCCTGTTATTCAAAACAATAAAGGCATTACTAAAGTAAAAGATTATTTCAAGGCTGATTATAGTAGCATAAAACAATGTATGGCTGACTGTAACTGGCGGAAAGATCTTAAAAATCTTAACCTGGAGGATCAATGGAAAGAAATATACCATAGAATTGAATTCTGTAAAAATACCTGGGTACCACTTAGGACCAAATATAATAGCAATAAAAAAAGAATCTCCTTGTGGTGGAATAATGAAATTCAAATCAAATCAAATTAAATCAAATCAAATCATGCTTTATTTATAAAATGTGCCTTTCCAAAACCAAGGAACTTGACAATAAATAATTAAAATGCACAAAATAGTAAAACAATATGATAAAACCAATCAGCATAATGTCATTAAAATCAGGGTAAGCTTACGCTAAATAAGGCGTTTTCAAGGTTGCTTTAAAACTTTGGATGGTCAGGTAATCCCATACCGATGAGGTAAAGAATTCCACAGGATTAGGGCCATGAAACTAAATGACCCGCCCCAATGTCTTCCAATGGACCATGGGAATCCTAGCAATCCCTCATTGGTTGATCAGAGTGGGTGGGTGAGACAGTAGAGACAAAAAGATCTTGCAGATAACTAGGTCCCTGGTCATGTAGGGCCTTATAGGTCAACAAACCAACCTTGAAGGTTATCCGCCACTGTACTGCTAGCCTTGCACAGTCTGTGGAGGCCAGGCATTATATGACTGGTCCTAGAAGTACCAGTCAGAAGCCTGGCCACCGCATTCTGCACTAGCTGCAAGCAGCGGATATCAACCCCCGGTAGCCCTAGGCAAAGGGCATTGCAATAGTCAAGGTGGGAGGTAATGAAGGCATGGACCAAAATTTGAAGATCGTCGGAAGGAACCAGGTGCTTCACCCAGGCGATATTCCTCAGGTGATAAAAAGAGGTTTTGACAGCATAGTCTAAACAAAAAACAATGTGCCTATCATAAGTACAGTAAATCTCGTACCACTGAGAACTGGTCTAAGTTTAAAATATTAGCAAACAGAACAAAAAACTCAGATTAAGAAAACAGGATTTAGAACTAAAACTGGTTATGAACACAACATATAATAAAAAGGGTTTTTATAACTATATTGGATCCTTGAAGGGAAACCAGGGCAGTGTAGGACCTCCAAAGATTGAAAATGCAATCATAACAGAGGAAGGAGAAATTGTAAAAGAACTCAATACATATTTTTGAATGTATTCAAACCAAAAGAGAATACTGAAAGGAAACAACCTAGCAGCTATGACTTGAATATAGTGATAACCAAACAAGAAGTAGAAGGTAGAATTTGTCAGCTTAAGGTAGCATCATCTCCAGGACCTGATGGAATTATGCCTAAATTTATTAAGGAACTTTCAAAACAGTTTACTGGACCATTGACAGTATTATTTAACACATCTCTTAGGCAAGGTATGACATTAAAATCATGGAGATGTGCAAATAGCATACCAATACATAAAGGTGGCAGTAATGATATGGTTGGTAATTACAGGCCTATCAGCCTGACTTCCATTATCTGTAAAATGATGGAAAGACTATTACAAACAAGGATAGTGGAACACATCACCATAGAGGGCCACATAGATATCTCACAGCATGGTTTTACTCCTGGGAGATCGTGTCTTACCAATCTCATTAATTTTTTCAAACCTGTGAGTCTGCCATTGGATAATGGAATGCCAGTTGATGTGATTTATCTGGATTTCACCAAGCATTCAACACTGTTTCACATAAAATATTAATAGATCAACTTCTTACTATAAAAATAAATATTAACATCATAAACTATATTGCCTCATGGCTTGATGATAGAAAGCAGAGGGTAGTTTATGAGTGCATGAATCTGAAGTGGGTACAGTTACAAGTGGTGTACTGCAGGGATCGATTTTGGGCCTTTTATTTTTAATATTCTGGTTTCAAGCATGCAGACTTCAGAAGGTGTATGGATAACTAAATATGCAGATGACTGCAAAGTCAGATGCATTGTTAATAATAAAGACTCAGTTAATAAACTACAAAATAATTTGAACAAATTTTGTCTATGTATGGCTGAAAATCATATGACATTTAATGAGAAAAAATGTAAAGTGATGCACTTTGGGAAAAACAACATGGTGCATCCTACACAATGAATAGTGTCAACTTACAAGCTACCACAGAGAAAAAGATCTGGGAATAACAATCTCAAATGATCTTATATTTGACAGGCATATAAAAACACAGTTAAAAATGTTACTCCATTCTAGGATGTATGAGAAAACACATAAAGAGTAAAAAAAACTGAGATTATACTGCCTCTTTATGCACGCCTGGTTAGACCACACCTGAATACTGTGCTCCCTTTTGTGCCTCAACATCAGCTGGTAATCTAAGTATGGTTGAAAAGTTCAACGTGAGGGCAACAAAGAGGATTAAGGACATGACAGATAAAAACTATGAAGACAGATTGAAGGCATTAAAGCTATATTCTGTGGAGTACAGACTATTAAGTGGAGATCTCATAACATCTATAATACTTTTATCAAGGGAGTCTTGCTTGATACTATATGTCTTGTAAAACAAATACAGGTGGGCAATACCAGGTCACATAAGGCAAAGTTACAATGTACAGTACCATAGCAAGACACAAAAGGCGACAAAGGTTCTTTATGAAAGAGTACCATCAATATGAAACTCTTTACCCAGTTATATTGTAATGAGTGATAGTGTTGAACAATTTAAAAAATATCTGGATCAGTATGTGGGTGACAAGAATTAAAATTACCACCATTGAATGATTGGTGGCGAGTCCATAATGGGCCTTGGCCTCCAGGATTCATAATCAAACTATGAAACTATCAGAAACCCTGCAGGTTACCAGAAAGAATGAGAACTGAGGTAATCAATTAGGTAAGAAAGATAGAACAAATGGGGGTAATTGTTCCTGCAAGTAGTGTATGGTCATCACCGGTAGTAGTGTCCCAAAGAAGGAAGGAGGATTATGGCTTTGTCCTGATTTCCACAAGTTAAATGCTATCTCCTCCTTTGACAGGTACCCTATGCCCCAGACAGATGATTCACTGGATAAGATTGGCACAGCAGAATACATCAGTATATAGACCTGACCAAGGGTACTGACAAATCCCTCTAGACACATGCGCAGGAGTTGACAGCTTTCTGCACCCTATTGGTTTCTTTCAATTCAAAATGATGCCATTCGGTCTGCATGGAGCATGGACCACCTGGAGCACATTCCAATGCTATATGGACCATATCCTTAGACCCCATACACAATATAGTGCAGCATATATAGATGATGTGGTCATCTTTAGCCAAGGGTATTACGTCACTTCATCGCAAACATTATGTCACAAACAATTCATCGTAAAAACTTCATTGTAAAGAACTTCATCGCATGATACAATTCCCTGCATGTAATTTCATCACAAATCACTAAGATGAAGCTTAGTACTTAGAAGTATCAAGTAACAGCTAATGAGCTCAGACCTATTAATCATTGTGACCGTACAGTAATTATTAGACTCCACCAGAGCATCCACTGCCTTATAACATCATTTGAGCAGTTAAATGTGTAACAATTTAATGTGTTCCTTTAGTCCCAAGTAATTACAAACAGAAAACAGACACTCTAGTTTCTGTTTTGACTTTATTGAGTATTTTAAAAATACACTAATGTCTTGTTTTTTCTGAAATGCATGTATGCCTCTAGGTACTTGTCTTGTATTTTAAAATGCAATAAACCTAATTATAGAAAAAAAAGAAAACACCAGTACTAACCACTACACCAACCCTATGACTGGCAGGATAACAGCTCCAAATAATTTGAATGATACTCTTACTGCTAATTGGTTTGCTGAGAAGGGGTATTCACTCTGCAACCTCTCATTCCCCCTGCCCCCAAGATTGTGAGAACCATCTCTATGACTCTTTAAGATTTAGTCAACCTTGAGGAGTAAGAGTCTCAAAATCATTTCTGACCCTGAGGCCTCTGCATGAAACTCTGGTAGGAATGGGTGGATAGATAAATTGCTTAGGCTGTACTACTATCTGTATAAAAGGATGTTACAAATATTTGTGTCCCAGTCAGCTTATGGTGGTGCCCAGCATCAGGCAGCCTTGTGTCCATCAGTATGTTGAATAATGAACAACTCCAGTTGCGCTGTAGGTGGCGGCACAACAGAACAGCGAATTAATATACGCTGAACTGTCATGCGCTGTAGAGTATATGTGTTGAAATGTATCACGCTCTAATTACCGCACGGTAATTAACCACAACAAAGTTTTATGATGAAAAGACATGGAACCTTAGCCAAGACTGGCAAACCCATAAAGAACACTTGAGAGCAGTCATTCAGGCCATAGCAGATGCTGGCTTAACTATCAATCCAACCAAATGTGAATTAGCCAATACTGAAACCAGATATCTAGGGTTTTGTGATAGGTAATGGTGATACAGCCTGAAAAGGGTAAGGTAGAAGCTGTAGCCAACAGTCCTAGACCCTTAACAAAAAATATTAGCTCCTTTTAGGTTTGGCTGGTTACTACAGGCAGTTTATTCCAGACTTTGCTACCCTGGCCTTGCCTTTAACAGAACTGACAAAGAATAGTACCCCAACAAGGTCACATGCAGTCCTGAGTGTGAGGAGGCATTTGTCACTATTAAGTCAGTGTTATGCTCAGCCCCAGTACTCATAAACCCCAATTTTTCCATCCCATTCGAGGTACACACAGACACATCTGACATTGATATTGAAGCAGTGTTATCTCAACATGACAAGAAAGGAGAACACGCTGTGATATGTATTAGCCAAAAGTTACATGAACAAGAGAGAAAGTACTCAACAATAGAAAAGGAATGTTTGGCTATGAGATGGGCTATTGAAGCACTAAAATATTATTTATGGGGTACGGAATTCACTGTTCTGACAGATCATAATCCTCTGGTATGGTTAAACCAGATGAAGGAGAAAAACTCCAGAATAATGTGGTGGTACTTGGCATTACAGCCATATGGATTCACAGTGAAACATAGGACTGGATCTCAACATAAGAATGCAGACTTCCTGTCTAGATTTGGGGCCAGTGAAGTGAATATGAATGAGACACTGCAGGATGAAAGATGAAATGTCGTTTTTAAACCTCAAGGAGAAAATGAAATGACAGTAAAGTAATGTATGTTACTAAGTCATTTTTTTGGAAAATTTAATGGATCCCTAAGAAAACTTCTGGAGTGGGTGGGCAGAAGTTCCGACCCTTCCTAGGCTGAAGGATACTGACAACAAATGTATGTGTTACCTTCTTTGGTGGGGAGGAGTTTAACAGGATGCTCCTGTTATAATAATAAAAAGGTTAAGGTTTGTGCACCTCCCCCCCATTTCCTTCACTCTGTACTGTCTTCTATTCTCTCTTCTTCTGTCCTTGTTTCTTGTCAGGGTGGCCAACTTGACAATTCTCACCTATTTCTTTTCTGTGCCCTTTATATAGAATCCCCATTCTTTTGTTAGACCAGACATTTGTAGACAGTTACAAGAAGGATTATTTCAGAAATAATAAAAATGTAGTTACCTTAAAAAGGGCTCACTGCTTACTAAAGGGATGGCTGGACCCAAAATGGCTGTTTTAAAGATACAGAGATGGGTGACATCATAAAGGGAGAAGCTTTGCCTAGTCAGCTGACAGTGATGTCATGCCTAGGAAGGATAAATACCCAGCCTTTGAGACACAGTAGAGTGGTAGGCCAGTAGGTTGCTGGTGTCAGAGAAGAAGGAGGTGTGCTAGAGTACACACCAGCAGTATATGGTCACTAATAGTAGTGGGTGAAGTGGCATCACTTGGTTGGTGAAGCGATTCATGGAGTGAAGACAAATTCGCATGTACTCCACAGCGTGAAGCAGAGTACTTACCTCATAATGGGTAATGTGAAGTCCATAGAAAACAATGACTTTGTGCTACTCTGTTTCCCCAAACCACTACTTCACAAATTTTAAGAACTACATTGAAAACAATATACTTCACCTCACTTTGCCTTGTTTTAAGATACAAAGGTGAATTTTTCAGTGATTCATGGGATTTCAGGTCATAGGGACTCTAGAGTGTTCTGCACAGCCTCAGTTCAGTGTAGTTTATGCAGAAAGCTGTAGGAGACAGTCTGCTTTGAGAGCTCTCTGATTCAAACCTATAAGCTGTTAAAAGCCTTTTGAGTCATTGTTTTGCTGAAACTTTAGTTCATCGATTGTGAAACCCTCCTGTGCTCACATCATCGAGCATTTACTGTTTGTGGATTTTGAATGTTAATGTGCAACATTCAGTCTGTGTACTGAGAGACAGTGGAAGTGTGCTTTGGGGAGGGGCGTATCTGTGGTGTACGTAGACTTAAGTTGGAGAAATAGGGAGTTCTTTGTTTTTTGGTTATATTTTTCTTGTATAACTGACTGTGTTAATGTACACAAAGTAATATTTACAGTACTTGTTGACATTGTTTTGCTGATTGTGTGTGTTGTGGACTTGGTGCAACAGTGCATGAATTCAGGTGGTTTAAAATACGTGGTATATTACTGAAGTTTTCAATTTGCTAAGCATTACTTGTAGACAAATTCTGTGTGTGTGTGTGAGTGTGTGTGTGGTGTGTGACATCAAATAATACACTTTTTATTGTGCCACAGCCGTGATTGCAGGTGCAGCAGTGTGAACCTGCTATACACTGCATCTGTGTGATTTTGTACTGCCATTGTGGTATCTTTTCTTGATTTTGCAGTGCCGTAATCTGCAGTCAGTGCTCCTTCCCCCCCCCCACTGGCAAAAGGTATTCTTTTCCAGATTGGATTGTTTGTGACTTGAGAGCACCACTGGTTAGTTAAGATGTTGTTGAACTTGCTGTGACTTTGCATCTGTATCTCTTGTTGAGGCCACATTTGTTTTCTTGGCTTCACATCTAGCGTCCCACCCTCCGGGCCCCCATCCAGAATGAATGTTCCAAAATCTAAATTTGTTTAGAGTATTCTTGTTGATCCCCCAAAATGCCCACAAAGAGACGTGCAAGCAAAGCTGTTTCTTGCCATGGCACTACTGCCAGTGGTAAGATTGTCTGTGGGTGTGGTAGTACACAGTTGCAGAAGTGCATTGCTGATGTGAGGAAAGGTATTTCTCCTTCAATGTTTTTTACAGCGCCATCAGTAGCTTCACTCATAGTTGGAGGAGATGATGTTGTCCCAGCTGGTGATGCTCGTGCAGTTGCTGGTGGTGGTATGAATATTGCTGCCTCAAGTTCCACTTCTGACAAGTTTACCATGTCCAAAAATATAGTGGACTGTGAAGCTGTGTCAGTGAGTGACAGTGTAGATGATGTCATACTCCCCAGTAACATCCTAGTAACTGAACATGAGCATTCTGATCATCATGTCAACGTTAGCACACAATGTCACATTTCTTCCACCATGGTTCAAGTCATGTATTTGCCATGCAGTGAATCACAGTGTGGTGAAGAAATATTGGGTGATGGTGGTGTTAATGATGATGAATCTGATGACGATGATGTTGCTGTGGTTGCAACATGCAGTCCATGTGCCAGAATTCAAGCAGAAGATGTGGATGATGTTGATGAATATGATGATGATGTCAGTGACCCCTGTTGGGAACTGGAGAAAAAGAAATTCAAGGTGGCTGTGTCTGGGTCTGTTTGCATTACCCCCTCCCATAAAAAGTTGTGATTTACCAGTTTCAGTTGATGATGATGATGACCCAGTAATAATAATAGGGGTAGCATGTGATGTTGGTGCCTGAACTAAGGCACCATCCAAAATGGCAACGTTTTATGGGCGAAAGCCCGAATGGCGATGGGGAGGGAGAGGCGACGGATGTGGGGTGGGGTGGGTGAGTGCAGTGACAGGATGTCGCTATATGTACATACTCATGGGGGGTCAAGCATGGTGAGTGTGGGCTGGGAGGGGGTGGAGTGGATGTAGGGGGTGGTGCTGCGGTGAGTTGCTGAGCTGCACAGTGGTGTCAGGATTTGGTCTGCGGTTGCGGTGGAGGAGGTATTGGGTTTGGATCTGGGTGCTGGTGCAATTTTATTGCGCCCAGCCCGAAACCTAATTTTTTGTGCTATCGCCCCCAACATGCATCCCTGGAGTTGAGAATCCTTTAGTAGGGGTGCAGGGTGAAGCGCCCCCCCACAGAAAGCATTTAACCTAAGTCCCCAGCGCAGTTCTTTTCATGCGCCAAGGATGTCAGAGTGGTGAAAATGTTTTCACTGCTCTGACATCACGATAAAGTGGCTCGCCATTTGGCAGTCACTGTTATCACATAGAACCAATGATAGGTAGTCATGGTGATCAGTTGCAGTTCAAGTGTGTCCTGCTTAAAAATCATGTAGCACACCCCACTTCATGGCTTAAAAAGAGTCAATAAGCAGCATCAGGGACTATTAAAACTAGAGCATAAAATCCTTTGTTTGGGATTTTTTGTGCAAGATACAAATAAGTCAGTTGCAATCTGCCAGGTTTGCCAGGCTCGTGTGAGGTGAGGTAAACAGGGGAGCCATCTGGGCATAGGGGGACAGAATACACATCTTAAGAACAGGCACATGGCACTATGGACCCAGCACAAGATGGCAGCTAATACCTATACCACAGTGGGGCATTCACCCTCATCATCAACCATAATGAGCATGTTATCCCCTTCCATGACTGTAACATCAAGTAGAAAATGCAATGTGTAAAGTAGTGATGAAATAAGAGCAGAGGATTACTACAGGCATGATGAGGTGGAGGAGCATAATGATTTTGAAATGTTGTCCAGTGGTGGTCAGAGTAGCAGTTTTGATGGTGGTGGCGTTCAATGCAGCATGCCTAGTGCAAGTGGTACATTAACCCCTGTTGGTAAATCTGGAAAAATAACTGCATTTATGGGTTTGTCATCACCTGTGCAACCTTCTTCATCACATGTCCACACTCCACCCCCTGTGATTTGCAGAGCAGAACCATTTGTTATCACACCCTGTGTAAAATGTTTAAGTCAGCCCATGTTACACAGTGTTTTTGCACAAAAGCTGAAGTACCCACCCAATCATATAGTGTCACATGAACTTAATGCTGCTGTAGCTGAAATGCTGGCAATTGATCTTTTGCCATTCTCCTTTGTGGAGAATTCTGCATTCTGGTGGTTTGCTGCATGTGCCTGTCCAAAATGGACAGTCCCAACCAGGACATACTTTTCCACCCATGCTGTCCCTGAGTTGTACCGTACTGTGTCTGACTCTGTAAGATATGCTCTTCAACATTCCTCCTCTCCATTCATCCATTTAAGTATGGCTATATGGACAAGTGGCAGAACAGCAGGGAGTTCATATTTGTGTGTATAACTGCACATTGGGTGCAGGTGCAGGTGTTGTCTGTGCTGTTGGTAGTGTGAATAATCAGTGTAGTAGGGTGGAGTGCCATGGTAGCAATCTTTCAGGAATTCAACAGCATGCAATGATTGATATGCACAATGTGACCTGTTCACACACTGGTTAAAACATGTTGGACTTGGTACTGACTGAAACTTATGAGTGGCTGAACCCCTGTCCCTGAGAGCTGGTTTCATAGCAAGTGACAATGGGTCAAATGTGGTGAAATGCATCACGAATGGTGGCTTTGTTTGGGTTCCATGCATGGCCCACTGTTTACATCTTGTGGTGCAGGAGTTTCTGCAGCACCCTGATATAAAATAAATGCTGACAGTTGCATGCTGTATCTGTTCTAACTTTTCACGCTCTGCAAAGGCCCGTGACCAACCCGGCAGTTGCAGATCCGAAACAACCTCCCACACAACACTTGAAGCTGGAAGTTGTCACCCTGTGGAACTCCACTTTATTCATGGCAGAGAGGTTGTATGAACAGTACAAAGCCATCTCAGAATATCTTGTTATGCACACTAGCCATGAGAGTTCCAGGGCCTCCATGTCTGCGACTGAACAGTGGCGCCTCATGGACTCTATAATAACAAACTTGAGGCCTTTTGAACATGCCACACAGGCAGTGAGTGGCAAGTCTGCCTCCATTAGCCAATCAAGTCCACTGCTGTGGGTGCTGAGGCAGACATTAGTGAATGTACAGCATAACCTTGATGGTGCCAGAGACAGTGCTAGCAGTGTGTTGCTGAAACACATGCTGACAGCACTTGACCAGAATTGTCACATCTTGAGCATTCAGCGTAGTGACAACTTTGCAATAACAACAATGCTGGACCCACGATACAAACGTGGAATTGCCTCAGTACTGGAGGAAGGCCTGAACAGGCAAAAATGTTAGTGGGCAACTGGTGCGCTTGGTTCATGGGGCACAGGAGTCATGTGACAACGTCAGTAAACCCCAGCAGCATAATCAGGCTGAAGGTGAACCTGGAGGTGTAGTATTAAGCATATCTTGCAAGGAAGGGACTGCAACTCAGGTGGTCTGTCATCAAAAGTGGTTGGCATTAACACTTTGGGAGCTTTGTCCCAGAGTAGGTTGTGACATAAATTATTCTGAAGTGGATGATGCATCACCTGGACTTAGTCGGCACGCAACTGGTTAAGTCATATGTCTGAAAACAGACATCTGTCAATCATTGATGATCCACATACAGGAGTGGAAAGGTCAGTGAGCGGCCCAAAGCTGCCGCTATGGCACTGAAGTACAGAACTACCACCCTCAGTGTAAGTGTCAGTATTCAGCTCAGCAGGTGCAATAGCTCAGGATCATCATACAAACATCTCTCCTGCAATTTCAGTTTGCTGACATTCATAAAATGGATGAGGCACACCAGCTCAGACTACACCAAGTATTGTGCGGCATAGTCATGGTTTTGTTGTTGTAGAAAGGGACATCCTGGTAACACTGGCAGCATGAATCGACCTACCACAGCGTGATGATAACACAATGGAAAAATTTCCCTGTAGTCAAATTCAGACATAGAAGACTACAAAACAACTTTCTTTATGAGGATGAAGATGAATATGATGAGTTAATGTTGACAGGTTTTAACTTAAGGGTTAAAAGGCTCTCACATTTCTTGTATGATACATTTTCTTTTTTCATAAAGTTAATCCTGTCCCATAGTGATTCAAATTCCATATGTCCGTCATATTTATAACACAGGCACAGTCTATTCTGGCCCTGGACTACCACCACCATAAGACAGCTGTTATCTGTAGCCACACCATAGGAATATCACAATGACCCCTCTGGACTAACACCACCATAAGACTGCTGTCAGCCACCACCACCATAGGGAATTGACTGGCCTTTCCTGACTACCATCACCACAAGACCACTGTTCACCACTGCCACCATGGAATGTGACCATGTGTCTCCCTGACTACCACCACCATAAGATCGTGGCAACCGCCACCACTACCAGATGCAGGAAGATGTGAGAGAAATGTCATCATGCCTCAGCTGCAACCACACCACCACCACCTACATTGTGACAATGTTTTCCATTACATGTCTTGACCATGCAAAGGCAGAGGAGTTGAACAGAGACCACATCCATCAGCCACAAGCACAAGGCTTCTTACTATTAAAACTATAAAGTGAATATGTACTAATGTTTTCTTGCTATTCGACTTCCTTTAGTTGTGTGTTTGTTTCTGTTGCTTTTCTGAGCTGCAATGGTCAAACACATATGGTCATCTTATTTAGTTGTTTAAAGATTAACAACAAATGACTCTCCTTTGCTGAAGGTCTATATCAATGTACAACAACATTACTGTCTACAGGAACCTATAGGATATCCATTTCCAAGCCATACTAGTAAGTATTACAATTTTATTTCATCTGTTTCCTTTTTTTCATAGAGTACAAACAATCTGACTGATGATTGTAAACTAAGTGACATGTATCACAAAAAATATTTCTGCAACATATCATGCACGTATTCCAAATTTGCAGCTGTGCAGCCATGACAGTGTTGAAAAGTGGGACCCAAGTCATGTTACTTGACAAGATGTGGTTTAAAATGTAACAGAGTTGAGATGCAGGGACACTGACACAGTGTATTTGTTACAGACTGGTACTAAATTAAATTGTGATCTAATGATTGCAGTGGGACAGCTTGCTATCTGTACTAATCCAGATACCACGTAATTGGAACAGCCCGCGGCTTAAACATAATCTCTACCTGCTGCAATCAAGTTGTAATAGAGATCCTTAATTTCTTTTTAGGAAACTTCCAGATACTTTGTGGTGTCATAGATGCCTTATCAAGAACTTCTTCAACATCATGCCCCCGAGACTCAGATGAGGAGATGCAACAAGCAAGTTGTTTGAATCGATGATGACCATGACCATCATTACTGGACTGGAGAAGAGACAGATAAAATCTGTGAAGAAGTAACCAGATAATAAACCATTAATGAGACCTACTTTCAAATATCCCCCAAAAAAAATACTTGCCTTCATTAGTTTGAGAGTATTCCATTTCAATTCCAATGCCAACATTTCTCATCAAGCGCATGAATGTGCACCAACAGTATGTGACCTGTGATACAAAACAATACAGTGAGTACATGTATCATATCCCACCTAAAGAAAATACAAATAAATATATATATATATATATATATCTCAACTCACAAAGCTACTATTAATGCACACAAAGGCACCCTTCCATCCAATTGAGGTGATTGGATCATATTTACGCACACTTTGAACAAGCAACAGTTCTCTCACTGTCATTATTTGTGATGGAACACTGAATGGTCATTCATGTAGTATCCCTCCTTCACACGGTTTGGTAAGACACTGTGCATCATGACATCATCATCACATTCTGTGAATTTTCTGGACACAAGACAGCTGCATTTTTGGGGATACAGAAAAATTCTGGGACTCTCTGTGACCCTGCACACATGAGTGACTGTGCAATAAATTCTGGGGGACTTTGCATGTGGTGTACCACCCCATTTCACTTTGTCAGCACTTGTAGATAGTTCTGGACACAAGGCAGTTGCATTTGGGATGCAGAAAAATTCTGGGGACTACGTGTGACCACTGCGTGCATAGTGACTGCACAATAAATTCTGGGGGACTTTATTATGTGGTGTACCACTCCAGTACCTTTGTGTACTTGTGAATTTTCTGGACACAAGGCAGTTGCATTTTGAGGATGCAGAAAAATTCTAGGGACTCTGTGTGACCACTGCGCACATGAGTGACTGTGCAATAAATTCTGGGAGACTTTGCATGTGGTGTACTGCTCCCATTTGACTGCCATCAGCACTTGTGAATTTTCTGGACACCAAGACAGTTGTGTTTTGGGGATACAGAAAATTCTGGGGACTCTATGTGACCACTGCAGGCATAAGTGACTGTGCAATAAATTCTGGGGAGACTTTGCATGTGCTGTACTGCTTCCATTTTACTTCATCAGCACCTTGAAGTTTCTGGACACAAGACAGTTGTGTTTGGGAGATACAAAAAATTCTAGGGACTCTGTGTGACCACTGCACATGAGTGACTATGCAATAAATTCTGGGGACTTTGCATGTAATTGTACCACTCCCATTTCACTTTGTCAGCACTTGTGAATGTTCTGGACACAAGGCAGTTGCATTTGGGATGCAGAAAAATTCTGGGGACTCTGTGTGACCACTGCATGCATAAGTGACTGCACAATAAATTCTGGGGGACTTTGCATGTGGTGTACCACTCCCATTTACTTCGTCAGCACTTGTGAATTTTCTGGACACAAGACAGTTGCATTTTGGGGATGCAGAAAAATTCTGGGGACTCTGTGTGACCACTGCACACATGAGTGACTGCGCAATAAATTCTGGGGGGACTTTGCATGTGGTGTACCACTCCCATTTCACTTTGTCAGCACTTGTGGATGTTCTGGACACCAAGGAGCAGTTGCATTTTGGGGATGCAGAAAGATTCTGGGGACTCTGTGTGACCACTGCACACATAGGGTGACTGTGCAATGTGAATTCTGGGACTTTGCATGTGGTGTACCACTCCCATTTCACTTTGTCAGCCTTGTGAATGTTCTGGACACAAAACGCAGTTGCATTTTGGGATGCAGAAAAATTCTGGGGACTCTGTGTGACCACTGCGGGCATAAGTGACTGTGCAATAAATTCTGGAGACTTGGCATGTGGTGTACTGCTCCATTTTGCTAAATCAACATGTAATTTTCTGGACACAAGACAGTTGTGTTTGGGGATACAGAAAATTCTGGGGACTCTGTGTGACCACTGCACACAGGTGATTAGCAATAAATTCTGGGGGACTTTGCATGGTGTACTGCTCCCATTTCACTTCATCAGAACTTGTGATTTTCTGGACACAAGACAGTTGCATTTTGTGTGTTGTGAGCACATAATGTCATAATTAAATTGTAAATTAAAGCAGCAGTGCAACAATCTGGTGAAAATTTTGACCTATACTTTTTATGCTATTTTAGATTGCCAGTCGCTTACCTCCTGACTTGTATGATACCCTTCTTTTAACAATTTGTGTCTGCTTTAGTACTTTTTCTCATGTCTGAAAAAATAAAGGGAGCACTCCTTTTAATATGGCTCGGACCAGGTTTTCATCAGTATTTGCAGCTGTTTTTGAAGAAATATTGTTCTGTGAGGTCATAAAACACTGCCTACTGCATAATTGTTAATTTTAGTCACAGCACAAGTGATATATAAACAACTGATGGACCAAAACAAAGCGCAAATACTGATGAAGACCTGGTCACACTGTATTAAAAGGGCGCTCCTTTATTATTCAAACATGAAAAAAAGTATTAAAACGAACTCAAGATACTGGAAAGATGGTATCATACAAGTCAAGGAAACAAGAAAATGACAATGTAAACTAGCATAAAATGTATAGGTCAAAACTTTCACTGAATGTTTCTACTACTAACTATTTCTATTCAAAAATAAATATTTCTGGAGCCTCAGTAATATTTACTTTGTGTTGGGACTCATGAAGTGTTTGTCAAAAAGCAGGACTGAGCAGTGCAAGTATGCTGTGCTAAACTGCATGTGTGCCATCGGTGTTCTTTCCTGTATGTGCAGACATTGTCCAGCTTCGATGCAAACATATATATGGTGTGACTTGTTGCAGTATGTAAAGAATAAAGATAAGTAAAAATATACAATGTATATTTTATTTGTACCATCAGTACCAGCGGAGTTAGTGAGATGATATTTTTTCAGAGGTCTCGGTCCACTGCACACCTCAGTCACTCACATTGCGCACATGACTTTGAGGAGATAACAGCACAAAAAATGCATGCTCTCCTAAAAGTCATGTGTGCAGCATGTGACTAAGATGCACTCTGGCTAGACACCTCTGAAAAAATATCATATCACTTAGTCTGCTGCTGATGATGGTGACAATAAAATATATGTTTATTCTTATCTCTTCTTTATACCATAAACACTGCAACAAGTCAGCATATACTATGTTTGCAAAAAAGCTAAGGACAATGTCAAATCACACACACAGAGGAAACAACAGTGACTGCACACATGCAGTTCTAACATTTTTGCACTGCTCCAGTCCTGCTTTTCCTAACCACTCCACAACAGAAAGTAAACATTAATGGCTACTAGAATTATTGAGAAGTGGCCAGTGGCCAAGGTTTTAGTGACCAATGACCAAAGCCTTAATCAACAATATGTAGTTGGCTAACCAAACGGTTGAGGAGATAAAAAGGTGTAAAATGCTAGTGTAGAGGCTTCAAAGGGCTAGTAAAAGGTGAAGGTGACTAGTAGATGACTACATGATACCAACATGTAGATTGATGTGTCTTGTAAGTGCAGAGGTGTTTGGAGAGTAATTGTTGAAACCATGCAAATAATGATACCACGTTGCAAATTAATGTATGTGTAAATGCCCAGGTTCAAAAGGCATTGGGGCCCTATAAATAACTGTAGAAAATAAGTGAAGAGCATAAACCGGGTTTAAAAATAAATGTTTTAAAAAAAAATTAGCATTGCTTTGCTCAGCAGAGATATTTTGTACAAAACCTTCCTTCAACCCAAGGTCAAAGCCAAAGATAAGGTCCAGCTGCTTCAACCCACTGCAGCTAAGATACAGTTCCTCATTTTATAATTTCTTGTGTTTAAAAATATAAGTAACAAAAAGTCGATAAGAAACAATTATATCCTTGTTTTGGCCTCTGTCTAGTCAGCAAGTTATTTAAAGTGAATGTGAAGTCCCTCATATGTTTTCTGTATCCTAAAGTGAGTTATTTTTGATAAATGTAAAATCCCCTAATCACTTTTTTTCCATCAAAGGACCACATGTCTCAGGCAAAGTGTCAAATGTATCTTATGACAGAGTATCTCATGGCCATTGCACTTTTAAAACCTTGTCTCATGATGTTATTAAATGACATAGTGTCTAGGCTAAAATTTGCTGTAACAGCTTGGAAATTTCCAATATGCATTTTGATGTAAACAGTTGAATATAAATACAGGACCAAAGTGTTCTGCCCTGTGTGTCCAAGAGGAGTAGCCAACATGGCTGCCATAGATACTTGGGTCACCCAGAGGAATGAGGAATGTTGCTTCATTCCCTCTGAACACCTGTAGCCCTGGTGGTAATAAGCCATCAGCTGTTTAGATTTAATCATGTTAGAGGTAAGATTGTGAGGGCTTATTTGGTATTAATAAATTGCAACTGATTTAAAACAACATTTGGTGTCAGGTGGCTTTATTGGATTACCAGGGACCACTAGCCAAGAACCTTGTGCTTTTACAAACTGGCCGAGCCAGCCAGCAGGTGGTTTTGGTTCTGATCTTGGTAAATCTGGTAAAGCCTAGTGTTTACTCTAAACAGGGTCCGCGCAGGTAAGGGTCATAACCTAATTGTGGGGCTGGGAAAAAGAGTCTAATGGACTCTGAGTGTTCGTGTGGACTTGAGCCTACAGGAAAAAGGTCTATGGTGCAGCTAAAAGCCGGGTAAGGGTAATGCATATTTATGCGGGTGTCTGAGGATCCCAGGTTTAAGGATATGTGGAGAGATGTATTAAGGAAAAGTCTCTCAAACAAGCAAGGGCAACTGCCTTTGTAATTTGTGCTTGCTAGAAGTATATACTGTTAGAGCTGATGATTGCTTTCACAGTTCAGGCTGCTTTTAGATGAAAAGCAGTGTCTAATCAAGTAACGTTAGATAAACAACATTTAGAGAAAGAGAAACAAACCACTGTGGTTGCATACACAGTAGGTGGAACTACAAACGGGTTGATTTGAAAATCCCCCCCCCAATGTTCCCTATCTGTGCAGTTTCAAGTTTTTTATTTGTACCAATTTCAAGTTCCCTTGCCTCCTATAGAGGCGGAAACATTTGATTCCAAACCCAGGTACTGGAGACCTCCACCAGTTGGATCTCAACCTAGTACCTAGTACTGCTACAGATTTTTAAACTGCAAACCACAGCTCTTGGAAAAGACTTGGTTTGGCAGGTTATTGAAATGGCCAAAAGAAAACCCTTGAAAGGGTTAATAGCTGCAGTGTTTGGAGATTATCAAGAAGGTCCTGCAGCCATTTTTCTAAATCGGACCAGTGTATCAGAAAAGAAGAAGGAAAATACCTTGGCACAGGGTAAGTCTGAATGTTTTATTTAAAGTTTTTTTTTATGTCTGTCTGTTTTATTTCTGTAATACATATACTAAACAAGGTAATGTTCCTTCTGTCTCTTATATTTTCCAGCGTATATCTGTGTTCTGTGATTATGTTCTGCTGTCAAGGTTGCAAGATAGCACTGACTGCCTTTGGCGCAAACCATGTTACAGTAAAAAAAAAAGCTTCTTTGCCTCATATCTGACTGTTTTAATTAGTTTTATTTTTAATAAAAAGATTTGTGCTGCCTAGATAGGGTCAGTGAAGAACTTTCGTATGTAGTTGTTGGTCGGAGTAAGTAGGTGTTGAAGGTGTAGAGATATGACGTCATAGATTACAATGTGCAAAAAGATTTGTAGTTTGCAGGCAATGTGCCAAGCCACTGCTAGGTGAAAATGTAATGTGTTAACAGCTATGAATGGCTTTATCATACTGCTAGTTAAAACCAGAAACTTTTTGCTAAAGGGAATTAAAATGTTCGTCATAAAGATTTCAAAATGGCAGAGTGCCATATTTTGGCTATGTGCCAAAAGGTGTAACCATGTTATACTAGATGTTTCCACTTACAGATGGTATGTTGTGCTGTATTTTAAAGGAGTTGGAAGGTGTTTAAAACATTTTTGTTCTGAAAAGATGTAGCATGAAGATATATAAATTTGTTGGTTGAGAAGTTGTAGTGTTACAAGATAGGCAGTAGGCAGCACATATATCTAAAACACTTACAGTTTTCTAATGAAACTATGGGCATTACCTCAGCAAATTGGTGTCAAATAATGTCAGTCTTATTTTGTGTTAAGTATTTCTTTTTGTGTATGTGTATGTGTGTGTACTGTCTTGGCCAGCAGTTTTATTTTGTGCTATTTTGTTATTAAAAGATACTTTAATATCAGTAGTTTTCAAGGATACTACAAAAAATAGCTGGGTTAGCGTGACTGTGCGACCCTTTGCATGTTATTTGACCTTATTGTGTTTCAACATTTCATGTTACTACCAGTTCAAACTTGGTGTGTATTCCCTACTTAAAGCATAACTTTTCACACAAAATGTATGTTTTCATTGAAGCACACCAAGAGTGAACCGTACAATTTGACATTTTATTACAGATCTGGCATTCTAAGTAAAAAGGAACAAACATTTTTGTGTTTTTTTTTTCTTTCTGGGCTTGCAGCCAACACAGGCAATGCTCAAAGCCTTCCTCCACAAACATTTGGTTGTAAGTACAACTCCTTTGTTCCTTAACAATATCACGTGATTCCCACACTATGCAAGGCACTCGAGCTGGAAGGGGGAATTATTCATCATCTCCCCTTACTTTTTTGTTTACTTTTTTATATATATAGAGTACACTGTTAAAAAGGACTATTACAGCTGTTTTTGAGAGAGTTTACCATCTGCAGTTAAAAAAAAATGGCTTTTGTTTTTATGTGTGACCATGGTGCAATCATTTTTTTTAAATGCATTCTAAGAGATACGTACTTACGTTATTACCATCAATCCAGATCTTTTATAAACTCAGCTGACATTTTGTCATGCTTAGGATAAGGGAACCCAGGGACGCTTGGCTTCTTTCATCCTATGAAAATAATTTTGTTTTATTTTTAGACTTGTGTATGTTTGTTTTTTGTTTTTGTTGTTTGTCTGTTCGTTTCTTCTCTTTCTTCTAGAGAAAAAGAAGTTCCCCATCTTTATAGTAAGGTATGAAACTTACTAAACTAGTTGCAATATAATTCTGTTATAATTTGAAGTGTGGTAGTGGGGACTGCAATGGGGCCACCCCATTACCATTTATCCAGTGCACTTTTTTTTTAAAGGTACTGCACGACTGGTTACTACTATTTCCAAACCATTTCTGGTTCAATATCCATGTCACCATCCACAGCTAACATTTTTATTACTACAGTAGTCAAGCTGTCTCTTCCACCAGTAGGCGCTGGAAGGGGGAGGCATACTACCCTTCCTTCCAGTGCAATACTCACAAAAGTTACAAGGTACCTCACTGTCTCCCCAAAGGGGTAAATAAAGAAAAATGTGTATTTGCCAATAATTATTTCTTATTTACAATTTTTGAAAAGACCCAATGTACTTTGACAGTATAATCCAGTTCAGTCCCTCTATTTTTTTAGTGCAAACAGTTAAACCTCATATCTATCATTGGTGCAACAGCTTCTCCCCTTAGCAAGTAATCAGTTAAGTTGGAGGGGGGATTGTGTATCTATCGCCACATATTCATTCTTTTGATTGTCTTTTCAGCATTCTTATCCTGTCAGACAAATATAAAACAACTTCCCATAGCCTTACAGCAATGGATGCAATTGTCTGCTTTCTATAAGTGCAAACAAAGTTTTTTTTTATAATTTTAAAGTTCTAAAGCATCACAGACCCTGAAAAAGTCTTACAAGTTAACAAAAACAGAGTGGTGGATTGCTCAAATAATTATCTCAACCAAAACTAAGTCACTTTTACCAAGAACTGCAACTTATAATCTTGAACTCTACCACACACCCTCTGCAACTTATTCCATG
Organism: Neoceratodus forsteri; assembly: GCA_016271365.2. NCBI lineage: Eukaryota > Metazoa > Chordata > Ceratodontiformes > Ceratodontidae > Neoceratodus > Neoceratodus forsteri. Next base: position 945,883,191 of record CM057452.1, read on the forward strand.
GTTATATTCAACCAGTAAAGTCACAATGCTCTAAGATTCCTGGACTTTAGACTTACAGTTTATATTTGTTCTGTGTTTAAAATGTATTTTATGTATTATGCTCAATACTGACATTGTTCTATTGCAAAAATGTTTGTTTTATGTTTATGTTATAATGTTTTGATATACATCTTGCTACACTGTATCAAGTGCGCATTCAGAAAACTGCTCCACAATTATCAATGTTTTTAATGCCCATAACCAAACCTAGATATTGGGGCCAGCATTGCTGACCCATCCCTACAATGTGTTCCAAGCAAAACCCCAGACAAATTAATGCTTTGTTTGTCTCATTACTCACAGGTACCCCTGAAAAATAAGTGCACTCTATGCAGGCTTTGTCATTTTAAATCTTAACAATTATAATATGCAGAATTTAGATTGTGCTCCAAAACCCATGCTTCAAGCCTTACCTCACTCAGTATTTTGGAGTATTTCATTATACAGGGTAAAGAAGGTAGACCCTTTCACTTGTCAAAGGTGCAATAGACACTACCATTAGTTGGCATAGGCCAACAATATATGTATTTGTCCCACTATTGCATAGTGTAACAGGCATTTTGCTATGAACTATATGTTTAAAGTGTGTTATTGTAACATTACAACATTTTATAACACAGGTCTTAGTTAGGCCTGCCAGCAACAAACAGACAGGGAAATCATGTTCAACTCTGTTGTGACCTCTTCTGTGATTTGAAAGCAGGGTGCAACCATAACACTGTTATGGATTCACAGATGGTCAAATGGTATAATTGGACCTTGGCCTGCACCCCCAGGTGTGCAGTTGACATCCCATTTTAATTTTTCTCTTTTCACAATTACCAGAATTTAGGCTCTGTCACACCACTCTTTACAAAACAAAAAAGTCATTGGTTTAAAAGATTGTTATTTATGTGTTCTTAACTCAGTTTCTGACACACTTTGCAAGTTTGCAGGTTTCCACAGTGTGGCACACATAAGATCTCACATTCAACAGCAGTAATACTTTCATTTAAGTTGCCAAGACCTTCATCTTTTTCCTAAAAAGAAAACAACTGCCAAAGCTTCACTGCCATCACTATCTTCGTGCCTGACTGGTTCCATATAAGGACTATTGCATGAATCAAGTTATTATTACCTCTGCAAGTGTAATGTTTTCGGCAAAATGACACCTATTTGAAGAACTTTAAATCAACTGAAAAAGGTCCAGTCAGTTCAGACTCTGCAATCAAGGTTATTGTTTCTGCTTACTAAGAACTTAAGTCTGGGGTAGGGGCAATCCCCTAACTTCAGCAAGATTTTTTTTTCAATTGATCTTCAAGCAAGACATCCATTTTCATCACTGCTGCTTTTTCCAAACCTGGCTGGTACTTTATACAAACCTATTGCTCTATTATGGACTGTGTTCTTAATGGTTTTATTATAAACTGTAACTCTTTATGAATTGTTAATCTTTGTGCCAGAGTGTCATCAACTACCACAACACAAACGCTACACCATTGTGTGTGACTATTTCCTTAAAGGACTCAATGCACAATCTAAGGCACCCCTGGTCAATGTGTCTGCCAATCTAGCCATCCAGCAGCCAGCAACATAAACACTGACTTTTCTACTATGCTGGTGTTTTGTTTTTAAATTACTGTCTGCATTGCCCCATGTGCCTTGTGGGGTTACCACCTTTCTGCAAATAACATTTCACCTGTACTGTAACTACACCAACTTGTGGTTACTTATAGGAACTTTATGGACTGTTAATTTCATGGACTGTTACTTTTATGAACTTTCTAAACTGGTCATACATTTTATAATGACCTATCTAACAAGAGACATTATCAACAGATTCTTCAATCAAGCTCCAAGGGTGTGCCACACCTCAACACAAGGTAGCATATACCTTATCCACTCTCAAAGTGGATTCCATGAACTCTTCATCAACAAATATTGTTATGTCATATTGTGTTATATGTGGTATCACATGTTAACATCTTTTCACATATTTCAGTTGTGGTGTTGACATCCCTGAGTTCTGCACTATGTTTTACAAACTCACCATTTGTGCTCCATCTGTAACCACCCCTGTACCAACTCCAGAACAGGATTCCTTTCATACTTGCCTTGACTATCTGTATGCTGGCAACCAGTTTAAAAAAAAAACAGGTTTTTCATGTAATCAATTATAAACTGTTTTTCTAGCTTTAAAAAATTGTAGCTTGTATTACGATAGCTTAGAAATTATGTAAGGTAAAAGTATTAAAATGCAATTAACAGATCAAGATGAAAAGTGTTTAGTTATACTAAACTTATATACTAATCAAAGTATTATTTGTGGGGGTTCAAGACTCCCCTTACCAGTCTTCCCTCATCCCCATAATCAAAACTGTTAAAAGTGTTCCCAGTTAACACCAGGGCCCCCCCAGCTGATTAACTGCTACTTCAGTACCTGAAACCCTTATAAATAATGTGCAATTTATGCATATACCTATTGTCTTAAATATCTCCCATTGAAATATGGCTGAGTTTAAACCTGCATTCAAACTAATGTGTCCCTATTTTATGTCTCCCTGATAATGGATGTAATAGCAGCCCATTATCAGAGATCACAAGATAGAAGCACAGGGCAGTAAGCTCTAAAAACATTTAATTAATAATTAGCATCTTTATTTTTATGTTCACTTTTGCGAAGGCTCGGGTCCCCAATACAGGTCCCTTGCCTTCGATGTGGGGATTGTTGAAAGTGGCCAGTGGCCAAGGTTTTAGTGACCAGTGACCAAACTTTTATCAACAATATGTAGTTGGCTAACCAAAAGGTTGAGGAGATAAAAAGGTGTAAAATGCTAGTGTAGAGGCTTCAAAGGGCTAGTAAAATGTGAAGGTGGCTAGTAGATGACTACATGATACCAACATGTAGATTGATGTGCCTTGTAAGTGCAGAGGTGTTTGGAGAGTAATTGTTGAAACCATGCAAATAATGATACCACTGTGCAAATTAATGTCTGTGTAGATGCCCAGGTTCAAAAGGGGTTGGGGCCCTTTAAATAACTGTAGAAAATAAGTGAAGGGCATAAACCATGTTTAAAAATAAATGTTTTTAAAAAAATTAGCATTGCTTTGCTCAGCAGAGATATTTTGTACAAAACCTTCCTTCAACCCAAGGTCATAGCCAAAGATAAGGTCCAGCTGCTTCAACCTACTACAGCTTAGATACAGTTCCTCATTTTATAATTTCTTGTGTTTAAAAAAAATATGTAACAAAAAGTTGATAAGAAACAATGATATCCTTGTTTTGGCCACTGTCTAGTCAGCAAGTTATTTAAAGTGAATGTGAAGTCCCTCATATGTTTTCTGTATCCTAAAGCGAGTTATTTTTGATAAATGTAAACTCCCCTAATCACTTGTTTTTCCATCTAAAGATGACCACATATCTCGGCAAAGTGTCATATGTATCTTATGACCGAGGTATCTCATGGCCATTGTACTTTTAAAACCTTGTCTCATGATGTTATTAAATGACGTAGTGTCTAGGCTAAAATTTGCTGTAACAGCTTGGAAATTTCCACTATGCATTTTGATGTAAACAGTTGAATATAAATACAGGACCGAAGTGTTCTGCCCTGTGTGTCCAAGAGGAGTAGCCAACATAGCTGCCATAGATACTTGGGTCACCCAGAGGAATGAGGAATGTTGCTTCATTCCCTCTGAACACCTGTAGCCCTAGTGGTAATAAGCCATCAGCTGTTTAGATTTAATCATGTTAGAGGTAAGATTGTGAGGGCTTATTTGGTATTAATAAATTGCAACTGATTTAAAACATTTGGTGTCAGGTGGCTTTATTGGATTACCAGGGATCAGTAGCCAAAAACATTGTGCTTTTATAGGATTATAATAACAGGGCAATAAGGAGCACATATGTATGTGTATGTATATATTTAAACTACTACTATGGCCTTCCCTCTCTTTGTTATTAAGCAAAAGACAAGGGAGGTGTGCTGCAAAATAAAAAGCTAATGGGGTATCCACTGCTGATCCAGCAGCAGATGGAGCATCAACACAATCTGTAACTGGTGTCACTCTATCTGCTCCAACTGCTGCTGGACAGCACCCACCCTCTCATTATTTTCTCCACTGCAGACCACAAAAGTGCAATGTCTGCCTGAGTTGCAGGCATTGTGGGGTCCACTGGTGGTAGTACACTAGGTAGTGGTGGTGGAGAGGGTGGTGCTGGTGGAGGCAGTGGGGTGGTGGTGGAGCAGCTGCTACTGTGGCCCTCCTCCTGCTGTAGTGATGCACAACATCAGAACCCTCTGCCCCTGCCACAGAAGGGCCAGCAGGTGGAGGCCTGGCCCATTCTGTGGCAGCCTGCCACTCCACCTTGTGGTGGTTCAACATATGGGTGTGCTGGCCCACAGTCCCCAGATGTGTCCCCCGGGGGCCACAGTGCAACTCCACCCAACAAAGTCTGCATATGACAAGGCTGCTGTCCCCCCGACACAGTTGAAAAACTGCCAAACTGGGGAGCTGTGGGGGGGCAGGCATGGGAGGGGCAGATGCAGTGCCAGCAGCCTGGTCACAGTGGGGCTTGATCTGCTGCTCTGGAGGTGGTGCTGCTGGAGCTTCTGCAGCTGCCACTGGTGGTGGTGGTGGACTTGGTGGTCATGGTGGTGGTGCTGCTGCTGCTGCTTCTGGAGGGGGGAGGACCAAAGACTTTTGAGCAGTCCAACACCACCTGGCCGCCCCCCACTATTGCACATTCCTCCCCTCCTGCCAGCAATGCTGCCACATGGCTCCACTGCCCCCGGCACAGTCCCATGCATTCCCTCCAAGTTCTGACTTGGACGGTCCAGATCCTGTCCCTGCTCCATTTCAAAAGAATCCCTCCTTCCCTCTCGGACTAGCAACACCAACAACTTCACACACACTACACACCACAGAACACACACTCACATAACACAGGCACACAGTCACACACACACGCACGCATGCACACACACACACACACACACACACACACACACATAACATATAAAACAAAGAAATCAGTCACCACAAGAAAAAATGAAATGCCAAAACAGTACAAAAAACAAAAACAAAATAATTAGCTTTTAAAAAAAGCTTTTGGCTTGATCACATTTACCAACAACAACAATCCTCTTTACTCTCCTCCTGCAAAATGCCTCCTTTCTGTTACTCAGCACAGGAGAAAGTGAAAGTATCTGCTTGTATGACTCACTTCCTTCCTGCCTGGCTAAAGCATGTGACTTACACTACTGTAAGCCATGTGATGTGTGGGGGGGGCTGCCTATGTTATTGTCTCTTCACCTTACTTTGCATTAAGGCAGAATGATAATGCAAAGTCACAATAACATGGCGAAGTGAGCACATTCCAATGGTCACGTCACATAGCGTTATGACAACATGAAGTGGCCACTTCGCATTCACTTCACCAGCAAATTTTAATTTCGCTGCATCTCTAGTCACTAAGGAAAGAGTGAGCTGAAAAACGTTGAAGATTTCTTTTGTTTTAGGTGTGATGTTTAACACCAATTTTCTTTTTGCTTTCTGTAAATATTGACTTTCAGTTTTAAATAAAAATTATAAACGCAATTTGCGTTTATTTTATGCATTATTCTCCTGTTTTTGTGTCTGTTTAATCCCACCCTATTACAAAAAGAACTCATCAATGGCAATCTAAAGTCAAAATTATGTCCAGATGATGTAACTTGTGCAAATACTGTGGAGCTCGTACTGTACCTCCATAGCCCAAACAGTTTAGATACTAAGAGGCTTTCACCCTCTTAGCCCTCACTAGTCTCTTAATTTTAATTTAATCAGATGATTTTGATCAATAAGGATTTTCCCCACAGTCCTGAAAATATATAGGCCTACTCACTGAATTCAGCATAGGGGAGGAGGAGGGATAGAACAACAGGTCCTGTAGTCCTCTTTCACAAACTCACTGCTGCACACAGCACAGTCCTTTGCAGAAGATCTTTTTTTTTTTTAGTTGTTTAACCAGGAGTAGTACACTGCTTTTTTACAAGTGCGACCTGTGAACACAGGGAAGTTAAGCGACTTGCTCAGGGTCGCACAGTATGCAAGTGGAAGCTGTAGGATTCAAACCCAGGTCTGGTCTGTTGGATGTCACCAGATTTACAGCTCAGAGCCTTAAACCACTGCACTATACTGCCTCTCCTTCTTCACTGACCTAGCCCAAACCATAGGATACCCCAGGGATTCCCCCGCAGTAACAGCCACCCTCCAGCAACTGCTCCGCTGATTCCCTCTGTCAAAAGTCGGACACCCTCCGGTATCCAACCTGGGTTACTATTATCTGGAAATAATTGTCATTTATGAACTATTCAGCACAAGAACCAGATGTGTTTAGCAAAACATTTATAAAACAAGTACAGTATATAACATGTATTAAAATACACTTTTATTCATTTCAACAGTACCTGATGTTTAACAGTTGTGGAGTCCTTCATTAACATTACCATCAATGTATATGTATGTTTCAAACAGCATGACCTCACTGTCACTTTGATAATATGTTATCATTACTTTCCACCCAAACCTGAGTTTGTGACACCACAAGTTTTATAATGTTGGAGATGACCAAACCTTTCAGATCACAATCCGTCTACAGGCAAATGCATGCATCTATGCATTTATGAAGGAAACTGTACTTGTGGGTTGGTATGTAAGAATGTATGTATGTATGTACGCAGGCATGCATTTATGCAGTGATTTCTACATGTATGCATGTATTCATGTATGCATTTCTTCATGTAGGCAGATATATCTGCTTGAATACAGGTAGTGAATGTATACATGCATGTATGCATTTATACTTGTAAACTGGAAAGTATTCATTTATACAGGTATGTATTACTCTGTGTGTTCATACATGTATGTGAGCATGCATGACTGCATCGATGAATGTATGTGCATATATGTATGCATGGAAGTATGAGTGTAGACATGTGTGTGCATGTATATAAGTATGTGTGGGGGATCACAGGAAGAAACTGAAATATTGTAGTTACTTATGCTAAACAGAATATGTTGAAAGAGAAATAAGCAATACCACAAATCAAGATAATGACAATGACCAACATTCATTATCGGCATTGGAGTCTGTACTGCAGCCACATTAAAAATATTACCAAAAAAAGTAAAATTGAATGTAAATTATACAATTATTACTAACAATAACATACCGAGTAACAGTTTGAAACTATTAAAAAGCCGTCATCTATTATTGTGACATTATATCAATGTTAAACTGGAATAACTTCCAAGCAGTTAATGTTAGTTGGTAGCAAGATGACACATATGTTACTGAAGAGAAATGCTTGGCATCTCATGAACCACAATTGCTTAGTCACAGCCATAATTTTAAATTGATGGAAAGAAAGACACCTGAAAGGAATAAAGACAAGATTTACATCATTACACATATACTAAGTAAGCACTACATTCAGTATCACTACACATGCAAAGCAATGATTGTGACACTGTTAATCTGCCATAATCAAAGAATAATTGAACACAGGATGAGGTTATAGATTATTGCAGTAGGGCTAGTGGGTGAAGAAATGAAATGGGGGGGGGGTCGAGTACACAATGCATAACTTCATTTCAGCAAGGTATGAGACAATGTCCCGGATATGACAATGTTAACCAAAACCAAGAAGGGTGCAGTGGACATCGGATAATAAATAACTGCTGAACTGTTTTGGAATGGAAGTAGCAAATTGGAGGAAGAGGTTACTGGTAAATGGAATATCATGTTGGTAGACTGCACTTCTCAACATACTTTCTGAGGGTTCTCTTCTGTGGTCAGTCAAGTTAAATGTCGCATGTGATATAATGAATGTCAAAGGGGATGATATACCTGATCACGAAATCAGCAATATCTTCAGTAGGCTACATAATACAGACGGGGTGGAAACCATTACAAGGGGCATGTATGATCTGCAACATTAGTATGGAGAGTGACAGCCAGTATATTGAGTCATACAAGTGCAATACAAAGCACATGGGTGTGAGTAAAGCTATGGAGGGTCACATGAAGGTGGTGGGAAATTTGATGTCAGTCTCCATGAAGTAAATATAAGTTTGCGATTATTTCTGATGACATGAAGATGTCAACATACAGCAGAAAGGCAGCTAGGTTGTCAACCTGCATGCCATGGTACATACACAGAGGTATTAGTAAATTGGTGGAAGGTTGTGATCCCTTGGTCAAATACAGGACGCATGCATTACCTTCTGTATTGCATCAAGATAATGGAAACAAAGACGTTGTCAGGTCTGAATAAAGATTCATATGAAGAGAGATTAAAGGATGGTAATATGCCTCCTAATGAAAAGAGGAAAGATCAGGGATACTGGGTGGAATCATTTGATTACCATGTAAGCAATAACTCACGACAGTGTATGTGGTTATTTAAGAAATACAACATGACAGGGTGTGTGTGATGGCAGGATTTAACCACGCCTGGTGTGGTTTGCTCATGTGGCACAGCCAAGTGAGGAAAATATACCCAAAGTCTGCTAATCTTGCCATTACCCATATCCAGTCATGGCATATTACTGCTATGGCCCAACTACATGTTTCACCTACATCAACTGTCACCATGTTCAACTCGTCTGCCTTTCAGTATCACCATGTTCACCTCTTCTGCCTTTCAGTTCCTCTGTCTGTCGCTGGAGTACATCTCTCTCTGACTCTCCCTCCACACACGGTTAACATTAGCAGTAACTGCACCTCTGTGTGTCACACTCACTCCTTGGTGCGTCTCTCTCTCTCTCTCTGGTTTTGGACACACAACTACTGTAGATTGCCACAGTATGCTGAGGTATGCAGCTTACCTGTCTCTCTCTATCTGCACACTGGTAAGTAAGCGCATTACTTCTGCCCAACTCGCTTTTCTGTCTTGGGTGTGTATTGCATCAACAGAAGGTAAAGTGAGGGGAGAACAGGAAAGGAGGACAGCCACGTGAGGATGGGTGGGTGGTTGACTCACAATATTTCCTGTATATGCAGAACCCAGTTCTCAGGAGATACACTTCACTGAGCTCTCTGTTCAGTCCGTGTTCCCCTCGCTTTCTCTCTGTCTCTCTCTCCATATCCACGGTGTCCTCAACTGCTCCTCCACTGAAGTGGACTGCAGAAATGAATGTTTGACTATCTCATCTGTTCCTTTTACTGCATTTAGAGTGGAGATTGGTGGGGAAGTATGGGACCACTGGCGCACTGGGTGGCAGTCAGTACTGTTATGCAGCACATCAATGAGACAGTGGTAACGAGAGGGCGAAAACACTAATTTGAACTGGGCTGACATGTCAAAGGGTTCACTAAGATGTAGAATGCCAACATTTCAAATAGCCTATTAACAGTTGTTACCCACAGATGACAGACGTGACGTACTTGGCAACTTACCTAGTGCCTCACAGCACCAACTGTCCACATAAAAGTGGAGCTACACCACCATGCTGACTCACATACACCCAGCTGTCCCCCTGCTGACTGGTGGAAAAGAAAAACTTCTCACCCAGCATGCACTGCCGCACGCTGCAGTAAGCTGACATGGACCCACCCACACCTGTAACAGAATCCTGCCTGCCAGCGTGCGTTTAAACTATATTTACAGTTTTTCAAGCAACTGTGTGGTCACATACTTCGGCTTCACTTTTGCCATGAACTAAACAGAGATGTTCACCCAGTTCCTAATAGCAATAATGCACGCTATGTTGCAATATATCATGGGATATTGTCTATTCTCTGGTGTTAATAATGCACACTATGTTGTGATATATCATGGGATATTGTCTCTTCTCTGGTGTTGGATGAACTCAGCCTGCAACATCGTGCCCCACCACAAGAGGCATGGCAGTATCAAATAATATACCACACCCTGTAGTGCATTATTGAGAAAATGTATTTCCATTGACCAGTATAAAATTCCCAATTCAGCCTTGTAAACCATGCTTACCCAACTGATCACAGTAATCATTGTCAATGGCACCTGCACATCCTACTTACCAGGGCTAGAATTATGCCTCATGGTATCCAGTGTATGTTTCTGATGGGAATCGGTTTCTGATTGCAAGTACAGCACATGCAGGTAGCACCTTTGGTTTTTTCACCCCAATCTTTGCCAAACCCAGTAAACAAATCTTCAGTATGCCAAATATCTAAGCAATCTGTGAAACATAGGAAATTAAATACACAGTGTAAGTGATAATTCGGAGTAGTAAGAGTTTATTTCAAACTTTATCCAAACATATGTAATTCAAAGTAAGATTTCTTAGCTTGTACTCAAATGGGCCTGATGCATGTAAACAGACTGCTGTGTAAGAAACCAAAACAAAGTATGGTACACAAACTACAGAGTAACATGGCAAACAAGAAATGTATGAGTACACAGAAACAGATAATATACTGATCAATTTCTTTCACTAATAATTTCCATATTCATGAACTGTAGACCATTGTGGAGCCCATGGCTGACTGAATTGTACCTGTATTCACCCTAGACCCCACAGTTCACAAGCATCAATCCACTTTTCATTGACCTGCCTGTAACTCACATTCTCCACCTTGCTGTAACTTTTGAGTAGTGGAACCACATTCAATGTCCTCTACTACAAAATCCCTGGAGAAGTGTGAAAGTGGTAGCACTACACAAAAGTGGGAGCAAAGTGGAGCATGGAAAGTACAGGATGGTCAGTTTCACATCAGCGAAGGTTGAAATCATGGAATCTATGTTAGGAAAAAGGATTGTGGGGTGATATTCTTCCAGGCTACAACATCACAAAACCTGAGACAACATGGATTCAAATCTGGGAGATATTTGGCAAAAAAAGTTGATTTCGTTCAGTTTGTAACCATGGTGGTAGATAAGGGAGGAGCAGATGACAAAACCAACTGATATTACAGCAAGGCATTTGACACTGTCCAACACAGAAGGAAAGTAAACAAGTTGCACAGTCATACAGTGTGTCCCACTGTAGTACACCGAGTCTGAAATTGAATGAGCAACAGGAAACATAGAAAGATATTACAGAGTTAAATCCCAAGGGTGGGGGGGCAGTTAACAGTGGTGTGTCACATGACTCGGCTCTGGAGACAGTTATATGCAAATGCCTTCAGGGTAGAAAAGGGAGATAATACTGTATGTGGGAGGAAGAAGTGGTGTCATGGGGAAGGGGAATGGAGGAAGGGGAACAATAGGTTGAAAAACAGTGGAATCTTAGTGTTGTGAGACTCAGTACTAAGGGGAGTCAGGGGGGTGGCAAGGGGGAGTGGCATAGTCGCATATTGGTAGTGAAAGCCCAAGGACTGCAGGACAATAGACAGCATGAATTTGTTGCTGGCAGATCCTGCCAGACCAACCTGATGGAGTTCTATGACTGGGTAACTAGACAACTGGATAAGGGCCATGCAGTACATGTCCTCTGCCTGGACTTCAATAAGGCATTCAATTCGGTACCACATGTGAGACTGGGATGTAAGCTTCAAAGTATAGGGGTGGTGCAAAGATGGTGGGCTGGGTAGTTAACTGGCTACGAAGAAGACATAAGACAGTGGTGGTGGATGGGAAGCTGCCATCCCCAAGTGCGGGTGACAAGCGAAGTTCCACAGGGCTCAGTGTTAGGACAAGTGTTGTTTGGAATATTAATTGAAGACATTTCGGTGGTCATAAGCAAAATCAGTCTGTTTGCTGATGACACCAAAATAGGAGCAGTGGTGGATGACCTAGGGGGATGGCAAGGGTTGCAGGAGGATCTCTCAAAACTGAAGACATGGTTGGACACCTGGCAGCTGTGGTTCAATGCCAAAAAATGCAAGCTGCTGTGATTCAGGTAAAAAACCTAAAGAAGAGCTACCTACTGGGGAGAGAGCAGATAGCTGTGACCGACGATGAGAAGGATATTGGGGTGCTAGTGACAGGAGCATTGAACAACTCAGGACAATGTAGAAAGGCAGCTGCAAAGAACAACAGGATGCTGGGCTGTATTGCTGGGGCATATCCTGAAGGAGGAGGGAGGTGATTCTGCCATTGTATATAGAGCACTGGTTAGACCACACCTGGAGTACTGCATGAAGTACTGGCGACCATACCTGAAGAAGGACATTAGATTACTGGATGGATGCAGCACAGGGTGGCAAAGATGATTAATGGGCTGGGGGACTTACCATATGATAGCAAGCTGAGGGAATTGAACATGTACTCACTGGAGGAGAGAGAGGGGAGATAGGATTGAGACCTTCAAGTACAGGAAGGGATTAAACAAATCTTGCACAGAAGAGTTCTTCAACATAAAGGGGAGGAGGGACACCAGAGGCCATGGTATGAGACTGGAAGGGGAAGGTTCTGAAGTGAGATGATGAGACATTTTTTCACAGAGAGAGTGGTGGCTGGGTAGAACACTTTGCCAGTGGAGGTGGTAGCCAGTAGAACAGTTTACAGCTTCAAAAGGAGATGGGACAGGGCAAAAGGGAGGGTCAAAGGAGGGGAGGGAATAGAGGAGGGGCAGCTGCATAATGAGGGTTGCTATCTACGCCATCGAGCAGACTTGGTAGACCATAAGACCTTTTTCTGCTGCCAATTTTTGTATGTTTGTATGTTCATAAAGTGTACAGAGTAGGTGGGCCTGGCGATTCTTTTCTGCAGTCACTTTTCTATGTATCTACTGTATGTATGTATGAAACCATTGTAGGCAATTGTGATAAATGACCGCAAACAGAGATATAAAATAACAGACCTGGAAGCACTGATATTTTAGACAGAACTGGACATAGTGACCAGTAAGGAGATGTGTTTTACACCAGGTCATGACACTGCAAAACAAGTTACAGATTATGACAGAGTATGGAGAGAGAGAGGTATCAAAAAGAGGTGTACTGTTTCTATTCATGTAAAGGTAGAAAAGCAACACAGGTTCAATGTGAACAAGGGGAGGATGAGGTCATGTGTGTCATAATAATCTAATGAAATGGAACAGCACTTGTAACATGAGTGATCTACAGAATAGCAGCACAAAGGTGGAGATGTATAGGGATCTTGTGTAACAAAATCAGGTGAAGGTAACAAAGGGTGAGATATTACTGCTGGGTGCTTTCAAAATCCCCACCATAGTTTAGACCATCCCATCACTTGCTGCAACATAGAGCAGAGACATCCTGTATTCAATGCAGGGGCAGTATTTAGACATGTGGTCTGAGAACACACAGACAAAGGTAAGATTCTGGACTAGTGGTGGGCAAAGTGGCCGAAATTCACTCCTCGGAGTGATTCATGGAGTAACGTAGAATCCGTGAAAGTGCTCCGCAATGCAAAGTGGAGTACTTTGTGTTATAATGGGGAACGTGAAGTCCATTGAAACCAATGACTTTGCATTATTCCACCTTCCCCAAACCACTTCTCCACCAATTTAAAGGCGAAGTACATTGAAATCAATGTACTTCACGTCCCTTCGCCTTGTTATTGAGCTCCAAAGCAAATTTTCAGTGCTTCATGGGATTGCAGGTCACATCGGGTCTAGAGTGTTCTGCACAGCCTCAGTTCTGTGTAGTGTGTGTGTAGTGGAAGATGGAGAGTTTCCTCTCAGAGCTCTGTGATTCAAATCCTCTAAAAGCTGTTAAAAAAAGCCTTTTTGAGCCATTTTTTTTTGCTCAAAATTTAGTGCATCGATTGTAGGAAACCATCTTGTGCTCATTTCATCAAGTGTTTCTTGTTTGTGTGTGGATTTTGAATGTAAATTTAGAATAGTCAGTCTGTGTACTGTGAAGTGTGCTTTGGGGAAGGGCGTATCTGTGGTGTAGGTAGATTAACTGGGAGAAAAAGGCAGTCTTTCTGTTTTGGATATATTTTTCTTGTATAACTGTGTTAATGTACACACAGTAATATTTTCAGTAATTCTTGACATTTATTTTTGCTGATTGTAATGGTGCAGCAGTGTATAATTTCAGTTTGTTTAAAACATTTGATTATATTGCTAAAGGTTTTCAATTTGCTACGCAATACTTGTAGTGTGTGTGTGAGTGTGTGTGCGATGTGGACCATTAAATCAGACAACTTTTATTGTGCCAGAGTAATTGCAGCAGTGTGAACCTGCTATCCACCGCACCTGCATGAATTATTTATACTGTTTTGTGGTATCTTTACTGGTAGTGGAATGTTACTGCCATGCAACCCCTCCCCAAACCTGCAAAAGGTATTCTTTTCCAGATTTGGATTTGTGACTTGTGAGCACTGGTTAGGTGTTGTTTTGCCTTTGCGACTGACTCTGCGGGCCGGAATTTCAAAGCCACAGGCATGACGAAAGGAGCCTGGACCAAATAACAGTGGCGCAAGACAGCCCTGCATCAAACACTGCACCAGACCAGAATTTCAAAGGCGTCCTGCTTCAAATCCAGACAACCATGCGCCAAAGGTGACTGCTTCAGCCCTGCGCCAAAATAATGGCAGCACCATGATGCAAGACAGCCTGCACCACATAAATGATGCAAGATCGCACCCACAGGAATTTCAAACATGCAACCCTGACAACCAACAGGTCAAAGTACTGTCAACCGCTGGACCAGCCAGAGCTGGTCTAAGCAGCCCTAGAGCATACATAAAGGCACACAGCACAACAGACAATGCTGAAAGCTGGATAACGGCTGAGGCTCTGAGATACAAGAAGGTGGAAGACAACACAGAGGAATGCCAGGAGCAGCTGCAATACTCCTCCACATGGCAGCAAGGGTGGTCAGGAGGCGATGACGTGCCAGGCAGCAGCTACACGAGGCTGCCAGGAGACTAGCACTGGCCAAACAACAGCAGCAACATCCAGCATGGCACCCATGTAAGCCAAGGGAGCACTGCCGAAGAATCATGTACACAGACATGACAAATGAACAGTGCCTGGCATGGTACAGGCTGAACAAGGACACCATCACACAGCTCTGTAATAGCTGAGGGAAGACCTACAAAGCAGGACAGGCAGAGGCAACCCCCCCTGCCAGTGGAGATAAATGTCATAGCCGCACTCCAGGTCCTTGCAACAGGCACTTTCCAGATACCCACAGAAGACACACTGGGAATCTCACAATCAGCAGTCTCAACAAGCCTACGGCAGTTCCTGGAGGCACTACTGTGCAGGACAGCACAGTACATCAGATTCCCATGGAATGCCCATGAGCAGCAGGCCATCCAGCAGGGCTTCTACAGTGTTGCCCAACTACCGCAAGTACTGGGCGCAATAGACTGCACCCACATCGCTACAAAGGCACCATCAGTGGATGGGGATGCATATGTGAACAGAAAGGGATACCATTCAGTGAACATCCAGGTGGTATGTGACAGTCGCTGTAGGATTCTGGACATAGCAGCATGGTACCCAGAGTCATGCCATGATGCCTACATTTATAGGCACAGTGGCCTGCATGACAGATTTGAGCATGGAGCAATACAGGATGGCTGGCTAATAGGTAGGTGCATGTGCAACACTATGCAAAGTGACACACAGGTAATGCTGATCAAAGCCAACACTGAACCCAGGACAGGCATGGTGTCCCATGAGATGGGGAAAACACTGTTGACACACATTCACACACAGCAGGTGCACATGACAATGTGGGGGCACCAGAGGACTGGCTAGGAACAGAACCCCCCATACACACATGCACACACGACACAGTGACAGGCAACACAGGAATGGCACTGGGGGTGCCCCTGGAGGCCATGGTGCCATGGGTAGCACTGCACAACACACAAACGTGATCCAGGCCAGGATGGCAGTGCCCATGGAAGTGCAACCCTGGGCTCAAGTGTGCAAGCACAGGCATGCGTAGCATACAGGATGTCCCCCTGCCCCCATACACACCCCACACCCCAGCACAACACAGTAACACAGCCATGCCGTGTAACACAGCATGCGGCTATTGGGAGGCATACTGGCCATGCAGGCAACAGTAACACAGCAAACACAGGGAACACACATGGTACAGACATGGACATGCCTGAAGGGGCAGATAGTGTGAGTAGGGTGCAATAGCCATCGTGGTAGCTGCAGCACAGAGCATGCAAGGTGGGTGGAGGACACAGTGGGATGTCAGAGGTGATGCACACAATACCAACAATGCAGGCACAACAACTAACCAGTGCCATCATGTCCACAGGTGACAGTGGATACCCCCTACTACCATGGCTAATGACACCGATCAGAAGACCACAGAGCACACCCGAAGCACAATACAATGAAGCACATGCGTCCACAAGGGCCATGACTTGAGTGAACATTCGGACTCCTGAAAATGTGGTTCCGGTGCCTGGACCGCTCTGGAGGTGCACTGCAGTACACACCCAGCATGGCATGCAAGATTGCTGTGGCCTGCTGCACCCTCCACAACAGAATGAACATGCTGGATGAGGAGGACATGGATGACAGTGACGATGAGGTGGGTGACAATGAAGAAGCCAATGCAGCACAGGACAACAACCAAGGCCAACACCCAAGAGGTACAGCGGCAGCCAGATACAGGACCAGGGCACAGCATGTATGGAACCCCTATGCATAGTACTATGCCACATCAAGCAGCACCATGAGCAGGACAGAACCGCCAATGACCACACCCGGAACATACGCCACACAATGTGCACATGCCAACTGTGCAGCACCACACCATGGTGCCATACGGACGTGCAGAACCAACCAGGCCACACACCTATGGAACACAGATGGTGGAACAACATCCCAGGACATGCATGCTATGCCATAGGGTGCCTGTCAGGTGGAGACTAGTGATGATACACAGACACTGTCTGCTGAATGACCGACAGCCCATGGCACCAGTACACAGCAACAACCAGAGAAGGACCATGCCAACAGAGGAAGGCACACACAACCATGGTAACAGGCGATGTGCACTGCACAGTGTAGATGTGTGCATGGTGGGGCGCATGCCTGGAGAAACATGCCAGGCACATGTTGAGGTGGCCTTAGCATTGCCAATGCGAGGATGGGCATAGGTGCTAGAGAAGGACACCATGGCAACTGGTCTGACCAGACACAGATGTACAGATGCACAAGGCCACTGATGGGCATAGGCACCATGGGTACAAGTGTGGTGGCATGGCACAGAACAGTACCCAGGCGGGTCACATGTGCTGGCACATGTCCACACAGGTGAGCAGATGGATGTACCAAAATGATGGCACAGCACCCCAAGGACAATGTGCCCTGCTGACCAAGGACTACACCACTGACGTGTAGAATGCATACCACACATGACACCCAGGCAGGCAGTGCACAGATGTGGCCTGGGTCCCTGGACCATATGCACCACTCAGAAGATGTACCTGGATACACATGGCCAGTGTGGAGGAAGGGCACCAGCACCCGAGCAGCACCACACTCAGTGCGGCAAAGGCAGTCGCGACTGCCCATACCCCATCAGAAGGCACACCCATGGGGAAGGGTCACCAAACACCACCACCACAATGGAATCCCATGCGGCACAGGGATGGGGGGTGTACGTTCCAGACATGCTGGATGTGGGGTGCAATGCCCAGATGGCACTGCACCATATCAGCTATGGCACGAAGCCATGGACACCATGAAAGGTCCCAACCGCCCACGAGGCATGGCATCTGGACACCACTGTGGGGCGTTGCATTGCTGGTAAGGCATACATGGGAATGCATGGCCAACAGCCCTGCTACCACATGCACCACAATGCCCACATGGATGACAGTGATGATGAGGTGGGTGACAATGAAGAAGCCAATGCAGCACAGGACAACAACCAAGCGCCACACCATCCCTGCTGTGTACCACACACTGGTACAGGCCACCGCGCCCCCCCCACAGCCAGCAACAGACCCAACACTGACTGGGGCCACCACAGTGATGTTTTGCAGCATGCCACATGAAGTAGATGTCACAGTGCGATGCAGGGTGCCGGCATAGGATAGAGGCCATGCAGTGCAATGCCAGTCCCTGTAATGGTGTGGTGCAATGTGTGCTGCTGACGCCACCAGTGGCACAAATGAACATACAAACAGATGGAGTAGCCAGCAGAGGATGGGCAACTGGACCAACATGCCTGCTCATATTGCAGGGTCCACAGCCTGAGCAAATGTCCCTGCCCTCCCACCCCACCCTCCATTCCCCTACCCATTGGTCCCACCACCCCCTATGCCTAACACAGCCTCCCCACTGCTGCCCACTGATGACGATGGGATGCCCACACCTGGCAGTGCAGACAGATGGCCAACACCCACGTAGTGAGGGGGTGCCACCCACACAAACCGCCCCCCCAAGCCGATGTCTGTGCCCCCATGTGACATGTGCTCCACTTGGCCCCAGGTGACTCCTCCATGGACCACATGCATCCCTGGCATATAACTGTACATCCTACCCATGACCCCCCACACCCATCTGTCACCCAGGGGGTACATGGGCAGTGCCCCCCCACCCACGTATGCCTGTCCCCGCTGACCAGCTGCCAGCTATGTATCCCTCCCCTGCACTGTCACTGGAAGGAGAATATCCCTGCTGAGTTGTAGGCACCAGTACTGTACACTGTACATAGTTGCGTCCCTACTAGTGACCTGTACAAGGGTACTACATCCTCCCAACCCCTACTACCAATCCACATAGCAATGCTTCACAGCAGCATGTGTGTGTCACATTCCTAGTGTGCATCACACCCATGGCACCTTCCCCCTCTGATGCAGGGCCATGGTCTGTACCCAGGTAATAAACTGTCCTGGGTGTCTAGCCCCCCCCCCCGGAAAGCATAACCCCACACTCCATGGCATTGAAGCCAAGCAGCCAGACCCTGGGCCACTGCCCCAGCCATCCAAGTATGCCCTGTGTGTGCACCACCTCATGCCCTGCACAATGATGCAGTGGGTGGGTGTGTGCATGTGCAATGCAAGCACCACTGCATCACAGCCACCACTGACCCCCAGGACCCTGTATCACAGTGCGGCATGGCAGGTGACGCAGAGACTAGTGTGGCGGAACCCCAACCCTGCATCACGGTGAGCCACGGCAAGTGACACAGAGACGGGTACAGCAGAACCCCCTTGCTGCGTCACAGACAAGCCATGGCAGGTGACGACAATCGGGTGGGTCAGCGCTGCATCACGGTGCATCACGGTAGGTGATGCAGACACCGGTGCATCGGAACCCCCTCGCTGCGTCACAGTGCATCAGAACCCCCTCGCTGCATCACAGTGCATTATTGCAGGTGACACAGACACCGATGCATGGAACCTCATCACTGCGTAATGGTGCATCATGGCAGGTGACACAGAGACCATTGCGCGAGAGACTCAGCCCTGCATCACAGTGTGTCATGGCAGGTGATGCAGCCATATTGGCGTCGGTACTACAGGCCTGAGTACCACTGCATTAGGACATCCAATGCACGTGTAGCTGGAGTGCATCACGCTGCTCAGAGGACAGACAGTAGAGGCACACTGTGTCAGGAGCCTGCATGTGGACAACTGCCACAGTACACGCTGTCCACAACAGCACACACAGGGGTGCAAGAACACCTCCCCATCCTACTGCACCACAATCCCTTGGGTATACAATGCAGGGCCTTCCCACAGCTGGCAGCACATGCAGGCAAGTCTAGGGGGAACTGTAACAGCAGGCCCAGAACACCTCTACAGGTGTAGTACACAAAGACACCCCATCCCCAGCAGGAGCAATAGGCGTGACTGACCCAGTACTGTATAGCATGGCAGGTCCAGGGACCCGGAAAACTGAACTTCACCAATGAGGAGACTGCCATGCTGGTCAGCTGTGTGACAAAGTGGTCAAGGCTGCTAATGCCACCAGGCTTAGCAAGGCACCCCGTGAGGGACAGGGACAGGGTGTGGCGCAGCATAGCCAGCAGACTACAGACGCTGATGGGTATCAAGCACACGGTCTGCCACCTGAAGCACAAAATGAACAATATGTCCTGCAGGGAGCCAGGGATCCTGAAGAGCCTCACAGACCAGGCCAGAGAGGCAAACATACGGATGCATGGTGGCCATCATAGATAGACAGGTGGGTGGCACACCACATGCACATAGTGGCAGAGACATAGCCCCCTACAGGGCCTGTACCAACCACAAAACTAACCCATGTGATGTCACTGTCTCCACAGATCCATAGGTGCGTGCAACAGCAGAGGAACATGGAGCCACACCGCAGGACACTGAGAAGACCGGACAATGTGAGGATGGCTCGAGTACGAGCGAGGAGGGTAAGTGACACATGCCATGTGTGTGATGTGGGCATGGGCAATGCAATGGATGCACAGATGAGAACCAGGGCAGACAGCCATGGCTGTGCAAAGGTGTACAGCCCAAAAGGTAACAGGGGCAGCAAGGCATCAATGCAAGGTGTGTGTGTTGGGGGGGATCACAGGGTACCTGGGCAGATATGCACAGCATGTGCAGGTACTGTGTGCCACTGTGCCCCACAGCATTGCACTCCAATGCACACACAGTACAGTACTGTAGAAGGGGAAGGCATAACCAGACCACCCAGCACAGCGAGCCCATAGCACCCCAGCAACAGACGCACTAGGGAGTGTGCCAGGGTACACATGGTGCTGTCCAAACAATGCAGGCACAGCATGTTGCATGGCTGACAAGGCACAGTTGTATCACCGCCATGCCACTGGCATGAAGAACATGTATGCCTGCACACATGTGCCTGGGCAAGCAGGACAGTACCGCTGCCTGCACATGGTTATGTGCATGGACAGTGCCATGCCACAGTGTGACACTGGATAGGGTGTTTGCGGACAGAGAGATCCAACACCACAGGCAACATGGCACAGCTGCATGAGTGCAATGGACAACTAACAGCAGGGCACTGGCAAACAGTGCACACTGATGTCACGGCATGGACACAGTCAGGCACAGTGTGTGCCGACCCAGCCCGCCACTGTGCTGAGCCATGACACCCTGCTGCAGGCACCACCATGTGGCTATAGCACCCCTGACCATGTACAGTGGCTGCAGGCACATGGGGGGAGGGGCCTGCCACATGTAGGTGCACAACACCAGGGAATCAGTGGGTGTGTCACCCAGGATATGGTGGGGGATGGCAGTGCTGGAGTGGCAACAGGGATGGCTGTACGTAGCTCATGCACACACCCAGCACTGACAGTGGGCATGCTGTACACAGATGTTGTGGTTTGCAACTGACATGCACACCACTGCAAAGCCACGGGTATGTGGCCCAGAACGGGCACCATATGCATGCTACACAGGGTGCAGGGGTACATGTCACACTGTCCATGCAACACAGCACCATGGCTACAGCCCACACTGCCAGGTATGGCTAACAACTGTGACATGTGGGGTGTGTCCACAGATGGGATGGGTGACATTGTGTGTGTGCAATTCGCGGCTAGATGCTACTCATGGCCACCCTCTATTGTCATTGCACGGGACAGTGAGGATGATGAGGACAATGTGGATGAGGTGGATGAGGACATGCCAACACAGCATCTGAGAGCCCTCACAATGGCAACGAGGAACCTGAAGCGGCAGGAGGCACAGGGTTACGAAGAGCGCACACAGCAGATGCAGGCTCGAGCGTGTACAGCAGCAGGTACAGGACATGGTGGTAAGCCATCATCGGTGGCCCATCCCGGGGATGGTACAGCTCAGGGCACAGAGCTGGCTACTGTGGACCTTGTGCCCTAACAATGCACCAGACAATGCTCAACAGCTGGCCGCTGCCCCCTCCACAGTGGTGGGACCCACTGCAACTGCAGGACACACAGGACAGGACAATGCAGACAGTGGAGCTCATGTGGACCAGGCCACATGGCCTGCTGTCCCTGCTGGTGCTGGCCATGGCCATGATAAGGCTGTGGGGGCTGTGGGCATTGCTTGCCATGACGCCCATGTGCACCGTGTCTCTGCCACTGCCAGGCAACAGCTACAGGATATGGTAAGGGTGTTGGGTAGCCTACCGGGGTCCATAAGGGTGGTCATGGACACACTTGGGGAGCTTGAATGATAGTGTGGTGCCACCACGCATACATGCGTCACCCTGGTGGGGTTGAACACATCTGTGGTGTGCCATGACACACAGTACTGCCAGTGTGGACTGTGTGTATCACATTGCCTGGGGGACTGGGTGCTTGTTATGTTGTAGTAGTTGGCCCTCCCTTGGTATATAGTTTAGCATGTTCTGAACGGCAGAGTTGTCACACTCACCACAGTGTTTGGTTTTGCATATATGTGTGTACAGGGTCATGCTGGTTTGTACACAGCTGGGCTGTGGCACATGGTGGCACCGTTGCAATGTTCACTGTTGCTGTACAGCCATGCCATTGCTGACACATAGTTTACTGATTGTACCACACCTGCAGCAGAGTGACTGTACAGTTGTTGTTTGTACCTGTTGTTGTTGTTACCATTCTTAAACAATATATGCACTGTTGATTAGCCTTACCCATTGTTGTCTGTGTCATTTCTACACTGTGGGGTGCCATATGTTGCATGGGGGTGGTAGATGCTGACACAGTCATGTAATGTCAGGTATGAGCCATCACATGCATGCCATGTCACAGACCGGGCACAGGCCATGTACACTCACAGGCACATGTCATGTGGGAGGGTCAGTGTGGCCGCTGTGCTGGCATCCATGGGCAACAGTCCATGACCATGTAGGGCCTGGCATGACAGTGTACGCAGGTGGTGTGGAAGGTGGGCATGTCTGTGATGATGTGCTGGCTGGGGGTACCAAGAGTGCTATGCTGCTAGAGGATAGTAGACATCATGGGTGGCCAAGGTCACACGTCTGTCCTAACTGTCATGCACCCACTGGAGATGGCTACAGTGGCGTATATCTGTGTGACGTCACGCTGTCCTGGCATGCACTCCTCTGGGCACAGGGGACTGTCTGTGGGGCGGTGGTCATGCACGCATAGCGGCCCACCACATGTGTGGCATGTACACTGGACCACTGATAGACAGACCAGTAGGCCACACGGCACATCCCATGCACAGTGGGTACAGTTGCTGAATGCACACCCTGCAGCAGAGACCCTGTTACCACTGGCTCACAGCATCACACATGGCTGTTCCCCTGGTGGCGGTGTATCAGGGCATGCTGCGGCATCACCATCCCATACACAGGACATACACAGCTACATGGCTGATACAGACGTCCGTGACACTGTTGCACATCACATACCACATGGGCTGGGTTCTACTTGCATGAGTGATGGACAGCATATGTGCACAGTGTGACGGGCACATAGTAATGTATGTAACAGTAGGTGTGGCAGCGCACAGTGTATGTTGCCGGGCACGTCATATATGGGGCTGCACAGGGGCTGGTACAGGAGGCACACGTGTGTGGGGTGGGTTTGCCTGACCACATCATTGCCCGCACATGGTGTCTGCCAAAACCTGTCAGCAGACCCATTACAGGCTCATGCAGCACACAATGGCCATGTCCGAATAGCCGGTTGGACTGGACAATGCAGGTACGGTGTGTTGTCCAGCTGGTGTCCATGCAACTGCTGTGTGTGTGGGTGTGTGGGCACCATGATATGTCTGCAGGGGCCCATGTGCTGAGGAGGGGGTGCGCACCCTTATGAGGCAGGGTCAGGGAAGGTGCACTGCTGTGTCACCATGGTTGTGGGATTCGGTGGTGGGTGAACACCCGTCCAGCCATGTGTGGCATGGCAGGTTGCCACAGGTCTGCTGGAAACACCCTGTGCACACAGTGTCTGCCATGATGTGTATGGACCATGGCAATGGGTGTTGGGCAGGCGACTGTTCGGAGGTGCCTGTGCTGGGACGCTGGTGGCACACACACCATCGGCTGGTGGCGACAGGAGCACATTAGGGGTGGGCTGTGCTGGTGTACAGGGGCCACGACACATGGCAGGGCACACATGTGGACTACTGAGCATGGAACCAGGGGAGGGTCACAGGACTCTGCGTGGATCGGATAGTGGACAGCATGGTAAGGACCAGCTGCAGGTGTCCACGTCCAGTCACATGGGCCATGCTGCAGAGTGCATGTGGACGGCACACTACACAGAGGTAATGTATGTCACATCTGCATTATGGGTCCCAGCCAGCTGTCGGGATAGGCATCCGCACCTGTTCAGGTCTACACTCCCGGCACCATTGGGGTCTGTGGCAGTAGCACATTTGGTGGCACACATGCCACAGGCTCTGGGTGGGAGGGCACGCTGGGCTGGGCCAGGCCACACTACAGGCACACCGGTTGGTATACCACCACTGCCACTGTATTGCAGCATGGCCAAGCGGTTCAGTAGTGAGTGTGGAGCTGTGCGGACACCCTTTCACTGGTCACTGCCTGGTCAGTGGCACATGCCAGTTGGGCAGCCCCCCACCCACAACACATCACGGACTGTGTCCTACCACAGTGGGTCCACATAGGTGATGCACTACTGATGGCAGGACCACGGCATATGGCCTCCGATGGGGCATGTGAGTGCTGCGCCTGTACACCCTAGATGCCAAAGTGGGGGCCATGTGTGGGCCCCACAGCTCTGTGACGGGGATCATCATGGTGAATACAGATGTCTGCGTCCTGCTGTGTGGCAGCCTCAGCACGAGGGGGCACTGTCAGTGACTAACAGGTGGGGGGTGCTGGTGTGGGGCCGCAATCCAGGGCTCCATGGCGTTGACACTGGGGTCCTGGTATACACGGCCATGTGGGGAGACACTACCGCCAGACAGTGGTTAGGTCATGGTACGGCTGTGACGGGGCATGGGTATGGGTGCGGGCACCATGCTCCCAGGATGGTTGGCCTGGGTGCAGGGGCTGGGTTGGGTCATCACCACATGCTGTGCCTGTTCAGCCACATGGCCATCATCCGCTGCCATTGTCTGTTGCACACAAGACCATTTGTGTCACTTTTAGCCATCTGGGCACTATTCTATCCTGTGGTACATGCCCTTGTGTGGACACCACCTGGGTGCACGTGCATTCCTGTGACTAGTGTGGGTGGGGTGTCTCCGTGGCCACTGCATTGTGCTGGGGCACCTCCAGGTGTGTCTTGCATGCGCTTCCATTACATGGGCAGCTGCGTACCGTACTCTGTGCAGATGTGGCCACAGATGCATGCATGTGTAGTCTGCACATGCATGTACCCTACTGCACCTGAGGGAGTGTGGTGCACTGCCTGGTATACATGGCCACCTGTGGGACAGTGCCATGTTGGGAGGGCCTCACAGGTTACTATGCCAGCCACATAGCATGACATGTGTACACCACATGTGTTTGGAGGTGGTGGAATACAGGGTACTGTGCGGGTGTGTAATGTACAGCATGGGTGGTGGCTGCATGGTACGGTCTACCCCAGGGTGTGTCCATTCTGCATACTGTGCAGGCCATCGCACAGGCATGGCACTGGCATATGGGGGCGATACAGCTGTGTGTGTGTCACCAGGCCGGTGACAGTGCATCGACCAATGTGATGTTCATTGGTAACACATGGACATGGGCTGTCTGGATCTGTGATGCGGTACCCCTGTGCCAAGCCCTCTATGGTCCTGTTTCCATCCCTACAGTGGTGCATTGTGCACCTGTGATGTCGTACATTGGTGCATCATGGGTTGCCACCAGTGGTCCATGGGGTGTGTCCTACATCATGTGTGTGCATTCATGTGTGTGTGTTGCCATGCAGTGCTACACATGCACAGGAAGTGTGTTGTGGGTGGGCATGTGGGCTCAGGGTCCACAGTGTTATGTGTCTGGGGCTATGGGGTGCTATGTGCCATTTCCACCATCCTGGCCAGTGTTCATTGCTGTGTGTGACAGTCCCATCAGCATGGCAGTCCCATGCCATGTGGTGTGAGTGTGTGCTGTCCTAACTCTGTGCATGTGCAGTGTGGTGGGGCATGTCATTTTGTGTCTGTCTTCGGCATCTTCACTTGTCGTTCAGTGGTCACTTGTGTCTGCACTGCCGCTGCCGCCCTTGTGGAGCGTTGAATCCCAGATGCACTGGCCCTGCACTGCTGCACATCCGCCATTCCACTCTGAGTGTTGTCTATGGTCACAGCTGCAGCTGCACTGGATACTGCACATGCTTCCATAGCTGTCACCTGCACTGTACTTGCTCTTGCCCTGTTGACTTCTGTGTGCCCATGTTGTCCAGCACAGGTTGCCTCACATGCCACTGCTGTGCTCACAGCTGATGTCACGCCGGGTGTGACAGATACCTTGCGCAGCCTTCCCCTGGTGCGTATAGGCTGTCGCGCTGACTCCTGTGCAGCCTCGCTGTATTGCACACTGTGTGGTGTGGTGGACCCAGCACTGTCAGTGCTGTACATGATGGCCAGTGCTGTTTGCTGACCTGTGGTGTGGTCCATGCTGCTGTGCCATACCTGTGTCTGCCCTGTTGCTATGTGTGGACATGTGTCACCTGACTGTGTGTCTGACATGCTCAGTTGGCCAGTGCAGTGTGCAGTGGTGGCATGCATCTGTCCATCCATGCTGGCTGTGCTGTCTTGCACGGAGAAAAGCTGTGCACCCTGGCCACATGTTGCCTGTGGTGCCATTGCACTGTTGGACTGTTGTGCCATGTTGGGCTGGTTGTGTTCCACTGTGCTGCTGCAGGCCTTGGTGTGTCTGTGGACCAGTGTCCCTTCCATCGGTCTGCATATCCCACCTCTGCTGTTGTCATCCACCACGGTGTCGGTTGGTTTGGTGGCATCCTGTGTTTTGTCATACTCTCCAGTCTGTGTTGCCACTATGCCACCTGTGTGTTACTCCTGCTGATGTTGCGCACCAGCCATGGGATACACATATGTCTGGCGGACGGTTTGCTGGTCTGTGTTGCCGGGTGCCATTATGTCCTGCGTCTGTGGGTGACCTGCCTGTCGTGTGACATATCCACTGCTGTGCCCATGTCCACTGTTCATGTATGGTCCATTGGCACTGAGAATGGGTCAGTGCGTTGGACATGTGCAGCAGGATACACATCACTGTGGATGTTGCTGCTGTGTGGCCCATACCACTGGGACCTTCCCTCTATTGCTGATGTCGACAGCACATTGCTGAGAGGTGCCATATATGGGATGGTGTATTGTACATGTGGTGCACTTGCTGCCTGGCTCATGTTGTGGTATGTGTCCTGTGGCCCTGTGCCATGTGCTGCATTGTGGCATTGGCTACCCTCACCATGCATGGCATGGTCTTGTGCCTGACCAGTGACCGTGACCTAGGCCATCACCTGCAATGCTGTGGCCATGACTTGTGTGGCCTGTGATTGCTCCCGCTGTGACTGCACCAGTTGCTGAGGTAATGTTGTTGTCAACTTCTGGCTGTTTGCCTGCTGCTGGATACTTGCCTGTATGCCCAGCAGTATGGCCTCCATGTGTGCCTGTTGGCCCCATGTATTGTCCACACTGGTCTGCACTGTTACAAGCATCCCAGCTATGGTCCCCTCAATGCGGGCCAGGCTTGCTGTGGTAGCAATGGTGTGCGCCTCCAGTGCTGCATGCACCCCACTCATGCTACCGGCCATGGACTCCTCGGCATTCACCAGCTCCTGGAAGTACTGTCTCAGCCCATCGTCACTGTGTGTCTGTCCTCCATCACTGTCCTCTGCTGGTTGTGGGGTGTCCACGTACATGTCCAATGCAGACATGCTGTCACCGTCTGCCTCCCCTGCTTGGCCATGCACACCCTGTGTGGTGTCACCTTCCTCATCAGCTGACACTGCAGTGTTCTCCACCGAATCCCCCACATCCCCTATTGTGATTGCTGTCACAGGGCTGTCTGTGTCTGGCAGTTCGCCTGTGTACCACTCTTCCTCAACCTCACTGGGCCCTGCGTTTGGCTCACTGTGGTGCTGCTGCACCTCCTCTTCAACCTCCTCCTCCTGCACCACTGCATCTGTGTGTGTGCCTAGGCTGCATGGTGGCGTTGTTGTGCTGCTTGTCTCATAGAAACAGAGAAACATAGACTTTGACGGCAGATAAGGACCGCTTGGCCCATCTAGTCTGCCCATTTCCCTACCTACAGGATAGGCCGCAGATCCTAGTTAACCAACAGCCTATTTCTTCCTACCCCCCACAAGAATTGCCTTATGTCTGTCCCATGCATTTTTGAATTCTCCCACAGTTTTAGACCCCTCAACCTCCTCAGGAAGGCTGTTCCATGCATTCACTACCCTCTCTGTGAAATAATACTTCCTCACATTGCCCTGAACCTCCCTCCATCTTTAAATTGTGTCCCCTTGTTCTTGCATGTCTCTTTTTCTGAAAGATACTACCCTCTTGGACTTTGTTGATTCCACTGAGGTACTTAAAAGTTTCTATCATGTCCCCCCTCTCCCTTCTTTCCTCAAGAGTATACATATTAAGCTCCTTTAGTCTCTTCTCGTACGGCTTCTCTTGCAGACCCTGCACCATTTTAGTTGCCCTCCTCTGGACTGCCTCTATCCTGTCTATGTCCTTGCGGAGATGGGGTCTCCAGAACTGGATGCAGTACTCCAGATGGGGTCTCACCAATTGTCTGTACAGAGGGATAACAACTTCCTGTTTTCTGCTGTTGATGCCTCTCCCTATGCATCCCAGTATACCCCCAGCCCTCCCTACTGCTTTCTCACATTGCTTGCTAACCTTCAGGTCATCTGATATGATTACCCCCAGGTCCTTTTCCTTTTTTGTTGTTGTTACTACTCCCCCACCATTGTGTATTCTTCCTGGGTTCTTGTTTCCCAGGTGCATTACTTTGCACTTCTTTGCATTGAATCCAAGCTGCCATACTTCTGACCATTCCTCCAACCTTGCCAAGTCCCTTCTCATCCTTTCCATGCCTCCTTGTGTATCAACCCTGTTGCAGATCTTTGTGTCATCTGCAAAGAGGCATACTTTTCCTTCCAGTTCCTCTGCAATGTCACTTATGAAGACATTAAAAAGGACTGGATCCAGTACTGAACCCTGTGGTACCCCACTAGTAACCCCTCTTTCTTCAGAGTGGACTCCATTTACAATTACCTTCTGTGTCCTGTTGCCCAGCCAATGTTTTACCCAGGCTACCACCCTGGGACCCACTCCCAGGCTGGTTAATTTGACTATTAATCTTTTGTGTGGGACTGTGTCAAATGCCTTGCTAAAGTCTAGGTAGGCCATGTCCACAGCCCCTCCCTGGTCTACTACTTTGGTCACCCAGTCAAAGAAATCTATTAGATTCGTCTGACATGACCTTCCCGCTGTGAACCCATGCTGCCTTGGGTCCTGTGCCCCACTGGCCTCTAGGTACTCAACAATTCTTTCCTTCAGAAGTGACTCCATCACTCGCTACCTGTCATGGAGCTTCGGTCCTCCGTGTCGACATCTGTAGGTATAAAGCACATACATTATGTGGCTGGGTCCTCATCATGTGATCCCTATTGGTGTCCCCATGTTGTACTGTGTGGGTGCAGTTCTGTTTGTGTCATGTGTACACCTGCCTGTGTGCAGTCCGCAGTACATGTGTGTTGCACGGTGCCATTGGGTCTGGCCTGTCCACACACCCTCGCTTTGCATTCCTAGAGCTGTGTTGCTGTTGTTGCATGGCTGCCAGCTATCAGTGCTGTGTTATGCACATGTTGTGGGGCTGGCATGGTTGATACCATGCTGTGTGCCATGGGGTATTGCATGTGCACACACTGTGGTCCAGATGGGTGTGGGGAGCTGTGCTTGTGTCATACAGTGTCCCTTCTTGACATGAACTTCGGGGTGCTATGTGGCCTGTGTTCCTGTACGAATTCACAGTGCCATGACTGGGTACTGACAGGATGTGGGTTCATGGCTGCCATGGGTGTGTAGTGCTGTACAGAGGGGGCATGGGACTGTGCCCTGGTCTGTGTGCTGCAGTGTTGTGTGCATGTCTGGACTGTGCATTCAGCAGGCATGGGCTATGCTGGGAGGCATGGAGTGTACTGGGGGATACTGGTTATGCATGCATGTTGGGGGGCTGTGGTGTGTGTTAGAGCCCTGGTGGCTTGCCATGTACTGATGACTATTGGGGCTTGGGCCACCTGGTTGGGGCTGTGTGTTCCTCCATCAGCATTGTCCACAGTACTGTCACGTGCACCATGCTGCTGGTTCAATGTTCTGTGCATCTGTGTGGCACACCTTGTGATGTCGGCCATGTGCCTGCATCCATGTTCCAGCGGACTGAATTGCTGCCTGTCAGTGTGCCTTGTATGCTGCGGCCATGCAGTTCTCTGGTTGTGTCCGCATTGCTGGCATGGGCTACCCATGGTCGGCGTGTCACGTGTGGCTGGTGCTGGTGCGGACCCACAGTGCAGGTGTGCTGTTCCTACTGGAGCTCAGGGGGGTACTATGCAGGGATTGGTGTGTGCGCCTCCGGTGTGGCAGTACCCAGCCTCATGTTGTGTGCTTTTGCCCACTGATGCACCTACTATCTGGTTCCCACCACTGTCCTGCTCTTATGGCTGCTGGCAGGGGAGACTTTCATTGTCAGAACACCACCCATTACGATGGCTGTGTACCCTCTGCTGTGCCCTGGTATCCCACCATTCAGTCTCCAGACTATTGCTGCACGTGGGCATGGTTCCTATCACACCACACTGCTGTTCTGTGTGTTGCTCCATGCTTGTATCTGCCACTGTTTCTGTCTCCCTGGCCGGGACATGATTCAGCGACAGGCTGTCTGCATTCACACATTGTGGATGGCCGGGTCTCAGGGTTCCCTATTGGTGCAGCGCATGGTGCCTTTAGGGACAGGCATGTCATTTGCCATCACATTTTCATGTGCTGGCAGGGGTGTTGTGTAACATGGTCACTGGCAGTTGCCCCCCCCATTGTTACATGTGCACATCCTTTCCACATGGTACCCCCCTTCCACTCACATTGGTATGTTTACAGATGCTTCCTGTCATGGCTACTGGGGTTGGACATGTCCCTGTCTCTGAACCAGTGGGGGTTTCCAGTGATACACTGCTTGGTTGCCTCCACTGCCCATCACCTATTGTTTTGCCTGGACATGTTCTCAGGCTGGCATATGCCTGGGGACATGCACTCAGCAATGCTGTGCACATCTGAGTACAGTGCGTGTGTCTGCCTACACACTTGTGTGCAGGGGCTTTCAGAGCTTGTGTTGCACCCCCCCCCCAAGTGCTGTCCTGTCACTGCATGGTGTGCATAACAGTTGCCTCTGTTGGCTTGTACCTTGCGTGTCAGTCTGCTGCCTGAAGCAGTCAAGCTCACTGTCTCCTGCAATGGTGTAGCATCTCAGGTGGCTGGCGACACTCTCCTCCTGTGGCGTGAGCACCTGGGCCTCTGATGGACCACCTCCTATGGCTGTCGCACAGTGTGCATCGTGTGCCATCTTATCCTTGGACCACCTCTTGAGGTCATGGTACTGTTTCTCCAGTTTTCTGATGGTCCGCTTTGCTGGTGCAACAGCGTTTACATTTGTTGCCACCTGTGTCCATGCCTGCTGCCTCTTGTCCCTTTGTTGCTTGTCCCCACCCTGGGATAGCAGTAGTTGATGCTGTCTGTGCACCTTCTCAATTAGGACATCTGTTTCTCTGTCCATGAAGTTGTGTTTCTGGGTATGGCATGGTTCCCCTCTCCGTCTAGTAGCCTGCGCCATTCTCCTTGCCATAGGCCTTCTGGTTACATTGCATCATTCCACGCTGTGCATCATATTTATGGGGCAGGCTGGCCCTTGCATCATTCTCCTGGACTTTGTGGCTGCGGGCCCATTTCTTGCAAATTCCGGTGCACAGGGTTTGACGCAGGGTGGCCCTTTGGCACACCGTGCGCCAGTCTATGGCATGTTTGAAATTCCGGCCCAGCATCTCT
This sequence comes from Neoceratodus forsteri, assembly GCA_016271365.2. Taxonomy (NCBI): domain Eukaryota; kingdom Metazoa; phylum Chordata; order Ceratodontiformes; family Ceratodontidae; genus Neoceratodus; species Neoceratodus forsteri. Next base: position 945,915,044 of record CM057452.1, read on the forward strand.
TGAGTACACAGCACAATCTTAATCTGTCTGTGCATTTGTAGTACACCATTAATTCTGGGAGACTTTGCATTTCTTGTTACGCTCTCATTTCGCTTTGTCAGCATTGTGGAGTTTTCTGGACACTTGACAATAGCATTTTGAGGAAGCACATTAATTCTGGTGACTGTGTGTTCGTGGGCACTGGGGAGCTGCCAACATTGTTGCCACTCTGTCTTACTTGGCGTTAAGGCAGAATGACAATGTGAAGTAATAATTACAGGGTGAAATGAGCCTTTCCTATTGTCCACTCCACATAGTTGAGTGACAACACGAAGTGGCCACTTCGTGTACACTTCGCTGATGAAATTTAAATTTGCTGCATCTCTATTCTGGATCTGGTACTGACAACTGTGGACAGTATCTGTGATGTCCGATTGGAAGAGCAGCTGTGACCAAATTACCACAACATAATGTGGTTTACCATTGGAGCTTAGACAATGTCCACTCTCATCAAGGCAAGAGTTCTTTAATTTAAAAGAACATATTTTAAAGCAATGGAGAGGTGCATCAAATGGGCTGTGGTGGAATGGAAGATACTATGGAAGTTAATGAGTGGTGCAAATGCAGAGTGGGACGCATACTACAGGTGACGAGTATGGTGTGGGTAGAGGACCACACTGAGTAGCAGGAACAAAGGGGAGATGGGAGGTAGGCATTGTTACATTCACAGTGTTGAGTGTCCTGGTCTACCTCAAAAAAATAAGGATGGACTAGGCAATGGGGAAGATGGAATACATGTAAGAGGGGGGTGTGGGTGTAAGTGTAAGACTACAAGGGGAGACAGGATACTGCAAATAGAGAGACCAAGGAAAGGCTGAAAGATGGAACAAATACTTCTGCTCACTAGTCAGTGAGTATGGTGTGGATAAAGGACCACACTGAGTAGCAGAAACAAAGAGGGGATGGGAGGTAGGCATTGTTACATTCACAGTGTTGAGTGTCCTGGTGTACCTCAAAAAAATAAGAATGGATCAGGCAGTGGAGAAGATGGAATACATGCCAGGGAATTGATAATGGAGCTAGTAAATCAACTGGATGCTTTGATTATCTAATTAGCTAACACATGGACATGTATTACCTATAGACAAGGCCCTTGGAATTCTGTGATTCTGCGGTTGCAGAATTTTCCGCAGAATTTGCATCATGCCGCAGAATATGTATAGTGCCACAGAATTAATTGTTTTTGGTGAATTTTCATTAAAATATACTGTTTTTCTGTAGTGTCGGGCTTTCTTTCCCATCTCGTTTATCATGAAGCCCCTCCTCTATGCATCATATTTAGCCAATGGCATGTCTGCGTTCTGCCACAGAAATGAATAAATCATGATGCAGAAATCAGAAAATTCTGCCACAGAGCACTAGGGGGCCTGCCTATAGAATAATTACATGATGAATTGACAGCACAGCTCACTTTGCACAAAAGGGATAGTAGGCAGGATGTGAGGAACTATAGACCTGTCAGCAGCACCTCATTGTTTGGCAAGATGATATAGGCGCTGTTTAAATAAAGGGTATTGGAGTACACAGACAACATTGTTGCCCAGGATAAGAGGCAGTATGACTTCACAGCAGGAAGGCAATGTCAGACTAATGTTACTGTATATACGTTTTAGATTTGGATACAAAGGGAAGTGAATCCGAGTATGGACTGGTGGATGTCACCTACATGGATTTGAGGAATCCCTATGTTACCTTCACACTAAAAACAAAAACGCGCAAAACAAAATTAGTAATCAGGATGATGGTTCACAAGATGGTAAAGTGGATAGGGAACTGGCTTACATATAAGAAGCAGTGGATGGCACAAAATGGGAAACAATAAGAGAAGAGGGGGAGATCACAAGCAGGGTATGAAATGGATTACTACTTTGGGCCAGATCAGTGTCACTTATTCATTCATTACACTGCTGTAGGACAGTATTGAAAGCTCTACCTGTTTGCAGATGACCCTATACACAGCAGAAGCTTAGGGATTATGACTGATGGACCACTTCATAACAAGTAAGACATAGATATGTGACAATAACAGCCACCAAGCAGTGCCTGATTCTCAACTTATGTGTATGACTTGATTTGTAAAACTGGCCATGAAATTATGTTATGAATGTGATGGGAACACTGTATGACTCCTACTCATTAGTAGACTCATCGTCAACAACCAGTCCATCCAGCTCAATATATTCATGAAGACATGACATCAGGACATCTTCCTTGAGACATAGGTTCTAGAAGCCTTGCAAGTCTGTTATGCAGCGAATATCATCCATTGTCTCAAACATCTCTGACACTGCACAATAACACCAGCAGCAACAGTTTTCAATAGGTGTCAGCATTGGTATACAATTTTCACAACTGCACCTGCATTGTAGAGAACAAAATTCAAGACAGTTTGTAAGCAAACAGCATTATGAAGATGAAAAATGTTCAAGAAGTATTGTGCAACAAATATCTGGGTATCATACTATCAACACAGTACACCACTGAACAAACCAGGGAGGGAGCTGTTCTCAATCTGGACCTGACAAATGAGGGTAGGGTAGGAGATGTGTCTGTGCACCTTGTTGGATGTGTCAGTACACCTTGGTATGATTGAGCACAGCACTGCTTGATTTACAATACTGAAAACTGCTGATGTTCACAGGACCAATGTAAAGGTGATGGATTTTAGGAGAAGTGATTTTGGGAAAATGGGGGAGCATGTGGAAAGGCCTCTAGAATGGGTGTAGGATTTAAAAAAAGTGAAGAACATGTTGAAAAGATAAAAGATGGTATTTGCAAGAGCAAAAGAAGGAGGAAACCACTTTGGTTATCAAAAACAGTAGCAGAAAAGATAAGATCCAAAAGGTTGGCCTTCAGAAAACATATAGAATAATGGATAGGGAATTGTGAAAAACAAGGCTGTGTTCCCATCGAGGGTTTTGATGACATCATAGACCTCGAGTGCGAAGCTCGAGAGGTCCCTATGATGTCATCAAACACCTGAGATGGAAACACGGCCTTGACATGCACAGTTCCCTATCTGTTATTTTGTATAGTATATATTCCCCACAAACTGTGCCACATTAATTTCACAAGGATTTGTTAGTTTCTGTACCTTGTCCAGACACTGCCATTTTCTCCCAGTCCTCGCTGCAGTTCTGCTTTGCTGCCGACCCCGAAGGTACCATTGTTCACTGTCATTCGGCTTAGCTTTGTACGGAGGGACCATTGATTTATTTAAAAAAAAAAAAATGCTGACAAACTAATAGTTTGGAAACAGGGTGCCAACTATGGCAGTCCGTGTCCAAATTATCTGAAAAGATCGTGCTCAGCCGCTCGCTTACCAGTGCCACCATGCTGTACAATATTTTTTGAAAAGCCAATATTTCAGTCAATCGGGAAACAGTTGAAAGTTAAGAAACTGTTGTACTATCGTTGTGACATCAGAACGATAGTACAACAACTTTTTTGACCTTTGAACTGTGCTACAACAGGATTTGGAAAACCATCATTTTCCATCCACAATAAACCCTAACCATATACTATATAAAGGAAAGCAGACATGAGGTATACCAAACTTCCATAAGGGAAGCAGGGAAGGCAGTAAGGCAGACAAAGGCACAAACCAAGGAAACACTAACATGAACAGTAAAAGAAGGGGACAAGACTTTCTATAGATACATTAGTGAAAGGAGAAAATTCAAAAGGGGTATTGCTAAGATCAAAGGCATAAGGGAGAGTGTGTGGAGGAGGACCAAGGAAAAGCATCTATCCTAAATAGATACTTCTGCAAGTATTTACTAAGGAGAAGGTAAGGCAGGCCCCACAGCTCAACACCTTGTACACGGGGGAGGGAGGTGTACATAAGTCCATTGACAAAAGAAAGGATCTTACAATAGCTTGCTAAGCTCAGGCTGGACAAGGCAATGGGGCATGATGACATACATCCCAGGGTACTATAGGAGCTAAACGTGGAACTAGCAGAGCCATTAGTAGAACTGTTTAATGAGTCTCTGAGCACAGGAGAGGTACCAGAAGATTGGAGAAGGGCTCATGTGATCCCGCTCCACAAGAGTGGCAGCAGGGAGGAGGCAGGGAACTACAGACCAGTCAGTCTTACCTCAATAGTGGGCAAGAATATGGAGGCACTCCTTAAGGAAAGGATAGTGCAACACCAGGAATCCATATGAGCACAGGATCCAAGACAGCATGGGTTTACAACAGGAAGGTCCTGTCAAACTAATCTCATAGATTTCTTTGACGGGGTAACCAGAGTGGTGGACCAAGGGGGTGCAGTTGATATCACCTACTTTGACTTCAGCAAAGTTTTCAATACTGTTCTACAAAGAAAATTGATTAATAAACTGGGTAGGCTTGGGGTGGGTCAGAGGTTGGTCAACTGGGTGGCAAACTGTCTCAGAAAACAGAGAGGGGTGGTAAATGGTACACATGGGCATCATCATCACAGCTGACCTAAAATTATCCAAGCAGACCATTAAAGCAGTAGGTAAGGCTAGATGGATGTTGGGGTGTAGTAGTAGGGGTACAAGTCATAAGAGGGAGGTTTGTTTGTTTACTTTTATTTTTCAACTTTTCAACAAGTCATTACAAATATTTTAAAATTCAGAGAATTTCAGTTTACAAAAATACACACAAATTCACATGATTTTCATATACAAAATCTTAATTTACTACTAAAATATTTTTTTTAAATATTAAATAAGAAATCACTTCACAATTCATATTACTCATTCTCAACTTTTATACATTGTTTTTAAATTAGAAGTGAGGGCTATCTATAATATATAGTGCACCATTTTACCCAACAGGCCCTTAAAACTGAAGACTGAGTTGATTCATCAACCAGCTACCGTTTTCAGAATTTTAATTTAGTGTAATTTTAGAAAATGCACCCCCTTAACACTAGGGTCATAATTTAATGCATTCTGATATGATTTTATGTTACAGTGTTATACCCAACAAACCTTCCAAATTTACAGTTGTATTCATTCTGCATTCTCTTTATGTCTTACATGGTATTTTTTTGTTTCAATAACCTTTAAAAAGGAAGCTACTGTGTTCAAAATTCCAATTGAATGTGATTTTAAAAAATGCACCACCATGGTACTGGGTTCATAATTCAATTCACTCAGATAGGAGCCCAAAATGTGTTTTCTTTCCTTATTATAAAGTGGTATATCATTTATAAAGTATATCATAAGGTGTTTGAGATCATCCACATCTTTTCCACATTTACATAGAGCCTTTTCATCTAATCTGCTTTTATTGTACAGATTTTGTTTCCCATTGCTTGAAAAGAGTTTAAATCTGAACCTCGTAATTAATTTCCTACGTTCTGGGTTGTTTAATCTTTGCAAATAATTTTCCAGTTTATGTTGTCTTTTGTTTTCTATCAGTCATTTATAAATCTTGTGCTGCCTACTCAATTCCAAATTCCATTGCCTGTAGGTATCGTTTATTCTTTCATGATTTATTGATTTTACTTAAATAAATGGGAGACATAAACTGTCTGTAATATTACTTAATAGTCCTAGAGGCTTTATAACGTTTTCTAGTATGACCATACATGGAAATATTATACTATGGTGCCTATAATTTAAAGCTTCCTCAAGGCACAATCTGGCTAGAGTTCTAGTATTCATTGTATACATATTTAACCAAAAATTTACTTCTCTCTGTCTTATTTAACATTCAATTGATTGTTTCCCTAATTCAGCCCTTACCAATACAGAGGATGCACTTAATGGAAGACCCATTATCCTTTTGTAAAATATGTTTAATATAGTTTCCAATTTTCTACTATTGCCCTGCCCCCATATTTCAGCCTCATATGGCATTTGACTTCTTAATTTCACACTGAGGACTGTCAAAATTCCTTTTATTGAATAATCTCCATACCTGTAGGAAAATTAATTAAGGATCGGAAGAAATCTTTTTGCTTTACTTTCCACTTCACAAATGTGTTTATTCCATGATCCACCCTGAGACAGAGTCAACCCTAAGTAGCAAAACTATTTTACTACTTCTATTTTATTATTATTTATTATGCAATTACTATATATTCCTTATTATTACCTCCAAACACCATTATTTTGTTTTTTTCATAATTTATTACTAGGTCTGCTTTATCACATTCAATTGGAAATTTGTTTATCATTCTTCTCAAACCTATATAATTTGTAGAAATCGACACTGTGTCATCTGCAAATGCCAGATATTGGCAAGGTGTTGTGCCTATCATTGACATATGATGATCTGGATCATACAAACTGTACAATGTGGTTTGGAAATATAGATCAAACAACAGCAGTGAAGAGTGCAGCCTTGTTTTTCTCCTATATTTGATGGAAACCACTCTGTAAAGGCTCCTGTATTGGAATATCTAATACTTGTGTAGTTGTAATGGTACAAGATTTTGATAATGCCTAAAGGGACACTGTCAACACTTTAAGTCTCAAAGTGTCCCTAGTTTAAAAAACATATTTTATGATTGCCAAAATTCTGTAAAGATGGTTGATGTAGCTGGTAGTTTGATTCTCACTCTTATTTTCTTTAAAAATGTAAAAAACTGACTGTCCAACATACTGGTATGATCACACCAAAACAGGTTTGTTTACATTCCTTGATCAACTCCAAATGCCTCTTTCTTGGACTTGGGAACACCCACAAAACAGCCTAGCCCCTCATGATGCAGTGGGAGTTTAAGAGGCTTATGAGTGACTGCACTGTTTGGATGTGTTTCTAATGCTCAGGAAGTATGCAGGAAGAATAGAACCAGGATTGTAAACAAAAACAATGTTGTTTATAAATATACACTGCCATGCATTTCAGTTCTACTAAGCAAGGAGACTAACAAAACAAATAGCAACATAAGTGAATTTTAGAGAGGGTAAGCAATCATAAAATGTGGGGTTTCAACTAGAAATAATATGATGAAAAATAGGTTGACAGTGTCCCTTTAATAGTGCCCTAATGATTCCCAGGCCCTCCAGTCTTTCCCATAGTTTAACTCTGTTGACTCTGTCAAATGCAGTCTTCAAGTCAATAAATAAACAGTATAATTCCTTTCCCTTAACTTTTTTTGTGTTTATAAATAGATGTACTATTGTAAAGCATTAGTCTATTGTTCACCTTCCTGGTTGAAAAACTGCTTGAGCTGTATCAATGACTCTTTTTTTCTCTTCTCCACTGCATTAATCAATTATTAATTATTTTAGTGAATAATTTCTCAGTACCATGTAGGAGACTGATGGGTCTATAGCATTCTGGTTTAGTCTTATCTCCTTTCTTGAATAAAGGAACAATAATATTTAACTTCCAGCTGGTTGGTACTAATCTATATTTCCAAATTGAATTTAATAAAATTTCAAAAAATGGAATCTACTGCTCAACCATAGGACTATTTACATCAATTTGAATCCCATCAGGTCCTGGGGCTTTATGTCTTTTAAAGGCTCTCAATTCCTCTTCAATTTCATTGGGGGTAACTGGACTCAAGTTATACTTTATTTTCTATTACACTCCTATTCATTGCCTTTATGTATTCTTGGTCTTCTAGGAAAAATAACTGTCTATAATATCACACCCAGTCCTGGGCTCGATATGGATGCTCATTACTCCCCTATAATGTTTCATGCCCCTATTTACCAGATTCCAAAATGTTTTTGTTTCATTCTCCTTAACTGCCTCCTCTAATTCCAACCATAGTTTCATTCAATACTTCTTGTTCTCTTTCAGCACTTTGTTGTATTGCTTCCTTAATCCATATATTACCCTTTTTAATTTCTGATCATCATTTACATTGCCTTTTATTGTTCTTAACTCACTATTACAATTTTTCTTAGTAATTCTACATTCTTTGTTGAACCAGGCCTGGCCTTCTCTATTCTGTATCTTGCACTGTTTTGTTATAATTTTTCTGATGTCACCCAATATGTTATTAAATCTTGTTATTAACAGATTTATATCCATCTCCATATAAATGTCCTTTAAACTTTTTAATATTCCTCTATGTTTTATGGTTTGTACTAAATTTCCATTATCTATTATTTCCCACCCTATGCGATTCCTATTGGTTACTGTAAGTCGATCGTTTACAGTATCCTGTCTTGATGGGTATTTTCTATTCCTTCTCATTTGAAATTCCACTACGGCATGTTGAAGTTCGATAGTTGATCTTACTACTAATTTCTTGCAGTTTTTCAGTGCATTAAGATTAACGCAAATATAATCTATTACTGAGGACCATCTCCCCCTTCATAAGTATAGTTTCATGGTATATCTCCTACTAAATGTCCATTCAATACCAGAAGATTTGAAGCTCTTATCACTTTGTGTACCTCTACCCCTCTATTATTTAATATTAAGTCTTTGGATTGTCTCTTATCCTTTAAATAGCTTGTGTTAATGGGCCATAAGGTTTGAGTGATCATCGGTAATTCCCTGCAAATTGCCCAATCTTGCATTTAGGTCACCTACAAGAATAATGCTTCCATTTGGTAATTCCATTTGTATTTTTTCAAGTTCACATTTAACTACATTTAACCACTTTACATCTCTGTAGTTACAGTTGTCCGGTGGTGCATAAATATTGATAAGTACTATATATTCCTTATCATCTCCTTTGATATATACTATCAATATACACTAACAGTTTGTAAAAATATATTAAGTTGTTACATTACTTTTTAATTTACAAAAAATAGCTATTCCCCCTACATTCCTACCAAACTTTTTTTTGGTTTTTCTGCATTTTTTACATAGGATGTATACCATCCAAAATAAATTGCCCCAATCCTCCATGTCTCTTTTAGACATATATAGTCATATTTATTTATATATCCAACCATGTCTGGATCTCCTACTTTATAATTATAACCTGATAAGTTCCATGATAATATATCATCAATAGTTTCTCCTTTAACTCAATCATTACTCAATCAGCTATTCCCTAGCACTTATCTGGAATTCTCTTCAAAAGACCTTGAAATTGGATACCCTCATTCCTTTAACATCCTTCAAAAAACTGTACACTAGTCTATTCCCAGAATCATGCAACTGCTTCCATAAGGCCTAGTCCTCTCACACCCCCTCCTTCCCCCACCCCCTTTTTTATGCTACCCCCTATTTCTCTATCATTCTTCTAGCTTGTTCTCCAACCAACTTCATACAAAAATGCCCACCCAAGTCCAACTATCCGAGCTTTATCCCTACTATACTGTTTGTTTCTTTCCTTTTAATATGATTTAGGTTTACTGTCATTTTGCCTTGTATATATGTAAATATTTGTATATCTGCCTCATTCATACATCATTGCATTTGTGTTTATTCAGTACCATGTTTTTGTGTAAAATTTGTAACCTTATATTGTTATGACCACTCAGGTCCATCTTGTAAATGAGCTATGCTCAATGATGTTCGCCTGAATAAATAAAGATTTTGATTGATTGATTAGTATCTCCTGAGATCTCTTTACCTTCCTTTACAACTTTCAGGTTTTTTCCCCCCCTGCTTTAAATCCCACTGTCAAAAATCGACTTCCGACAATGCCTCAAAGTGATTTGCTGTCTCAATCATTGCCTTCCATTCTTTACTCTGGTATCCCTTTTGACTTCCTAAATTTTCCTCTATTTGTTCATCCATATAGATATGGATACCCAGCCCATCTAAAGCTGATTGTTTTTCCAATAATAACTCCATCAGCTTTCCCTTCTTCACCATTAGCATGATTTGACCATCATATTCATACCGTTCAGCTCATAGAATCCCGGTGGTACAGATCTGAGAATTTAGTAGTGTCATGAGTGTAATTATAAATTTTTCTTTAATATTCCTTCTATTCTCAAAATGTTATTAAGTTAAACCAAATATTGCCAACTGGATATTGCCCTTCTTATCTTGTACTGCAAATAATTCTGGAAATAAATCATCCAGTGTTGCTATTTCTCCTATTTGAACTCCTAATTTCATCAGCTTCTTTCTGACATTACAAACTGCTTTAAGAATGTAGTATTGATTTGTTACTATCAATACCAATTCCAACCCTTTAATAGGCCTAATTACACTTGTGCATTCCATCTGATTTCTGCACCTACCAAGAGCCATATTTATTAAATTATTTGTCATTCAGAAAAGGCTTAATTCATTCTCATATGGGATACTTGTCATTCCATACAAAGGCAAAATGAAATCCGTAGATATCTTTTTTGTCAAAAAGTTCTTAAATCTCTCTTGGCCCTCCTTATCATTTCCTTCTATTCATTCATCATTCTCATTCTTATTTCCTTCACTCTCATTATCTTTTACCATTTTACCTCTCAGTTCCTGCTTATTATCATCTGGAGTTGTTGCTTGAACACATTCTGTTAACCCTAGTTTATTTTTCGGTTCTTTACCCTTGCTTGAATGTGATTGTTTTTGTTTTTTGTTTAACACCTTTCCCTTTCATACCTTTCTCTTTGCTCACCTTATTCAATCCCCTATTTCCTTTGTTTTTAGCTCTTGTAATTTTTCTTGATGTATAAGCTTACTTGTTGCCTGCCTCATATGTAGTTTAAATAGAAGTAGAATACAGAAAACAGGAATAAGAGGGAGGTAATAATCACACTTTACAAGACACTGATTAGTCCCCATCTTGAGCACTGCATGCAGTACTGGAAGCTGTACCTGCGCAAGGGCATTAACAAAATGTTAGCAGTCCAGAGAAGGGCAACAAAAATGGTGCAAGGAAACATATGAGGACAGATTAATGGAGCTCAATATGTATACCCTAGAGCAGCGGAGGGAGGGAGGCGATATGATAGAAATATTCAAACATCTTAAGGGCATTAACAAAGTGAAAGAGTCTAACATGTTTCATTATAAGAAAAATAGCAGAACAAAAGGACACAGCATGAGAATAGAGGGAGGCCGATTAAGGGGGAATGTGAGGAAATTATTTTTCACAGAAAGGGTGGTGGATGCACGGAATGGCCTATCTCAGGAAATGGTGGCTATGACTACAATGCATCACTTCAAACAGGCATGGGTTAGGCATAAGGGAGCAATACAGATGAATATGAATAAATAGGCCATTGACAGAGTAAAGGTCTATTGGAACATTCATAAAGTAGACAAAATGGGCAGACTGGATGGGTCGCATCTGGTATATGGGGTGCAGTTTTGTATGCCATATCTCAGTAATGATATGGGGATGCTGGAGCATATTCAGAGGACAGCAACGAAGATGAATAATGGGCTCTGTCACATATCCTAAGAGGAAAGGTAAAGAAAATTGAACATGTACTCCCTAGAGCAGATGAGGGACAGGGAAACATGATTGAAACATAGAAACATAGAAGTTGATGGCAGATAAGGATCGCAATGCCCATTCAGTCTGCCCATTTCATTTTTGGACTTATGAATGTGCCATCGGCCATTGCTCTGTCAATGGCCTATCTAGTCATACTCATCTGTATTGCTCCCTTATACCTATCCCATGCCTGTTTGAAGCCCTGCACTGTATTCATATCCACCACTTCCTGAAGTAGGCCATTCCATGCATCCACCACTCTTTCTGTGAAAAAGAACTTCCTCACATTACCCCTTAATTGGCCTCCCTCTAATCTCATGCTGTGTCCTCTTGTCCTGCTATTTTTCTTGTATTGAAACATGTTAGACTCTTTCACCTTGTTAATGCCCTTAAGGTGTTTGAATGTTTCCATCATATCACCTCTCTCCCTCCTTTGCTCAAGGGTATACATACTGAGCTCCATTAATCTGTCCTCTTATGTTTTCTGATGCAATCCCTGCACCATTTTGGTTTCCTTTCTCTGGACTTCCTCAATTTGGTTAACGACCTTGAGAGGTGTGACCTCCAGTACTGCACACAGTACTCCAGATGGGGCCTAACCAGTGTCTTGTAAAGAGGGATTATTACCTCCCTCTTCTGACTTGTGATACCCCTACTAATACACCCCAACATCTCTGTAGCCTTACCTATTGCTTTAGTGGTCTGCTTGGATGATTTCAGGTCATCGGTGATGATGAAGCCCAAGTCTCTTTCTTCCCTTGTGACTGCCAGCAACTCTCTTCCCAGCCTATAGGTGGCTTCAGGGTTTCTCTTCCCACCGTGCATGATCTTGTGCTTCTTTGCATTAAATCCCACTTGCCACTCTTCTGACCATTTTGCTAGTTTATTCAGATTTCTTCTCATTCTGCCCACCCCATCTGGATCATCCACTCTGTTGCAGATCTTGGTGTCATCTGCAAACAGACAAGCCTTACCCTCTAGTCCATCTGCAATGTCACTAATGAAGATATTGAAGAGGACTGGCCCCAGGACTGATCCCTGAGGTACCCCACTTGTGATTTGCATCTCTTCTGACTGTATACCATTTACCACCACTCTCTGTTTTCTGCCTGTCAACCAGTTTGCCACCCAGTTGACCCGCTTCTGACCCACCCCGAGCCTACCCAGCTTATTTATCAATCTTCTATGTGGAACAGTATCGAAAGCTTTGCTGAAGTCAAGGCAGGTGACATCAACTGCACCACTCTGGTTACCCAGTCAAAAAAATCTTTGAGATGAGTTTGACAGGACCTTCCTTTTGTGAACCCATATTGTTTTGGATCCTGTGCTCCTATGGATTCCAGGTGTTGCACTATCCTTTCCTTAAGGAGTGTCTCCATAATCTTGACCACTACTGAGGTAAGACTGACTGGTCTGTAGTTCCCTGCTTCCTCCCTGCTACCACTCTTGTGAAGCGGGATCAAATGAGCCCTTCTCAAGTCTTCTGGGACCTTGCCTGTGCTCAGAGACTCACCAAACAGTTCTGATAATGGCTCTACCAGTTCCACCCTTAGCTCCTTTATTACTCTGGGATGTATGCCATCAGTCCCATTGCCTTGTCCACCCTGAGCTTACTGAGCTCTTGTAGGACCCTTTCTTTTGTGAAGGGACTAGTGCATACCTCCTTCCCCCTGACCATGGTGCTGAGCTGTGGGCCCTGCTCTACAGTCTCTTCAGTTAATACTGAGTGGAAGTATCTATTTAGGATAGATGCTTTTACATGGTCCTCCTTCTCCTCCTCCTCACATGCCCCCTTGTCCCCTTTGATCGTAGCAATACCCCCCTGGACTTTCTCTTTTCACTAATGCATCTATAGAATGTCTTGTCACCTTCTATTACTATTTGTGCTAGTGTTTCCTCAGTTTGGGCCTTTGCCTGCCTTACTGCCTTCCGTGCTTCCCTTAGGGAAGTTTGATATGCCTCCCTATGTTCATCCCGCTGCATTCCCTTATATTTCCTGAAGGCCAGCCTTTTGGCTCTGACCTTTTCTGCTACTGTTTTTGAGAACCAAAGTGGTTTCCTTCTTCTTTTGCACTTCCTTTTCTCTCTAAACCAATGGGATGTTGCTTTAAGTATTGCATCTTTAATGCTTGTCCACTTTGCCTGTACCCCTCACCTGTATTTCTTTTTGCCAGGGCTAGCTTAACTCTGTTGGCCATCTTATCAAAGTCAGCTCCTCTGAACTCCCATATTTTTGCCTTGGAATGAGATGATTTAGTTCTAGTCACCAAATTGAACCATACCATGTGATGGTCACTGGCCCCCAGGTGACCTTCTACCTGGAGATATGTGATCCTGTCCCTGTTAGTCAGTAGTAGATCTAGGATAGCCCTGTCTCTTGTGGGTTGTTGTACCAGTTGTTTGAGTCCCTCCTCCTGCAGGAAATCCACCATGTGTCTAGTTCTGGCAGATGTTCCTGCTGGTATTGACCAATCTGTCTCTGGCATGTTGAAGTCTTCCATTATCAGAACCTCCCCTTTAGCTGTCATGTCTTATATATCTTCTAACAGTAATGTGTCTCTGTCCTCCCCCTGATCTGGAGGCCTGTAGACAACCCCAGTTCATATGGCTGTCCCATTTCCTGTTTCCATGTTGACCCACAGTTCTTCTGGCTCCTTATGTGTATTCTGAATTTTTGTAGCTTTGATATTTTCATTGACATAAAGGGCACTCCACCCCCCCTTTTTGCACCTCGGTCTCTTCTGAACAGTACATAGCTAGGTACTGAAGTCTTCCAAGTGTGGTTACTGTTAAACCATGTCTCGCTAATGGCTACTATGTCCAGTTTAGCCTCTGTCATTATTGCCTGCAGGTCTGGGATCTTGTTTCCCAGACTGCAAGCATTTGTGTACATGATTTTCCATTGGCCAGATTTCGGTGTGTTAGTTGTTGGGTGAGTTCTGGTGTTTCCCCTGTGCATCGTATGGGGAGCCAGACCTTTTTCCTTACCTGGTGATACAAATGAACTACAAACATGCTGAACTCCTGTTTGACCACTAGCTGAGGGAGGAGGGGTGTTCTTCCCATTCGACATATGGGGTGCTGCACCCCCTCCCCATTTGCTAGTTCAAATATTCTGCAAAAACATTAAACTTCTGCCCCAATGCACTGACTCACTTCTTAGTCAGATGCAGTCCATTAAATTTAAAGAACTTTACTCCCAAAACTGCTGCCAGTTCCCTACAAATTTGTGTCCTGTTTCCTGGCACCAGCCCTTGATCCACATGTTTAGCTCCCCTAACTCCCCTTCTCTGACCTTCCGTCCATCTTCCCTCCTCTCCCAGACTGGCAGGATCTCAGAGAAGGAGATGCTGGATGAAATGGATGATAGGTTGTTACCCAGCCTAGGCAGGTGTTCCTTGGTCTCCATACCTGACTGGCTGGCGAGATTGTTAGTCCTTATGTGTACCAGGACATCAATGTTTTCTCCTGCTTCCTGAACAATTTTAGCAATGCGGTCAGTGTCTCTCCACGCTGATGTACCTGGGAGACATATGACCATTACCCCTTGCTGGAGACACGTATCAACTCCCTGAATCATGGAGTCTCCTATGATCAGAAGTTTTTTGGATTTCCTTTTTGCTTTTTTTGTTTTGGTTCCTGTTTTGGGTGAGTTTTGTTGTGCTAGCTCCTGTGCTGCAGTGTCCTGCTCTGCAGTGTTCTCTGCCACTTTATTTGATTTTGGAGATAGAGGCAGATACCTGTTTGTAGTTTTTATATGCTTTGTGGAGGTGATATGTTGTAGAGCACCAAGTGATGGGGCACTCAATTTGCCCCTCCTAACCACCTGTCAACCTCCCGGACCAACTACCCACTGCAGTCGAGGTGCTTCTGTTGGATGTTGGGAAATGGCAGGCAGTTCTTATATTTCCTTTTGAATACGCAATTTGAGGTGTGCAATCTCTGCTCATGCTGCCTGGAGCTGAGCCCTTAGATCTCCAATGGCCCAGCATGTAGGACAGTGTCCTAGATCCTGTAAAACTGCCCTTCTGATAGGTGTTCTGCTGTACCTGCAGTTAATGATATCCATTCCAGATAAGTTGCTGGGTTTATAACCTGGTCAGAGTAATTAGAAGGAAGAAAATGAAAGCAAAAGTTTGATTTTGTGTTTTGTTTGTTTGTTTTTGTACAACTTGTTATAACAAGTTAAATTACTAGTGCCCCTGTAAATGAGGTCACTATGTGCATACCCCTCTGATCCGCCCCTTCCTGCTTTGCTACAGCAAATGTCATGACTGTGCTAACCTATGACTTTTAAATACAGAAATGTGTAAACAAAGTGCCAGTGCACTGCATCTTCCCGCTGAATGGAAATCAGATGACTAGGTGCCATGGTTTCCAGAATGTGGGGGACAGTGCAAGTGGAACATTAGGAAGCAATATTACACAGAGAGGGGGTGGTGGATAATTAGAATACACTCCATGTGGATTCAGTTGGAAGAACAACAGTGGGAGTGTTCAAAAGAGCATGGGACCGACACAAGGGACTGTTGCTGTTAGTGGTGGGGGTGGAGGAGTGAAGGATATGTCCTAGCAGGTAACTAGTCAAAGTGGTCAGACAGTCCTTTGCTGCAGTCACATTTCTATGTATGTATGTATGTACACAGAAATGTACTACCTGAAGAATAGTAACTATGGTTTGACAATAAAGTTCACAATGCAGAAGAAGGGATACAGAAATGTTCACATATCATCAACATCAATACTTTGTATTATACTATGGGATGCTGATCATGTCATGTCTTCATGAACACTGACTGCACTAAACATAATAACCTACACATCAAAACTGTAGACCACTGCAGGGTTGACACCTTCATAGGAATTAATGTATTTCACAGAAATGATTCCATGCAGTTACAGTGATGACACTACCAAATAATTAGCCAATGCAAGAAATACATGATACCAGAGGAAATATTATACACAAACAGTAGGCGTCACCAGACAAATGCGGACATAGACTGTTAAACACTATGGCTAAAGCAGAGTTTAATATCCCTGAATACAACATAGGATAAGAATGCATAAAAAATTAAACAAACAAAAAAAAAAACCTAAACAGTTGCTGAATGTATACTAATAAATAATGAAAACTGAAGACATGCTTCAGGAAACAGGCACAACCCTCCCTCCCCCAAATCAGGAAATACACACAGGAGAAAATACAATAATTGCTATGGACACCGGACTGTGATGGAGGCAGCAGTGCTCACAGATTGGGATGCCATATGCTCAAAACAATAGGGCTGCAAATTAAATGAAGCCCTACATGACAAGGCTTCCATCTCCGACGTTTCATTGTCTGAGGACATTGCCAATAATGTATAGCCGAAAGGAATAGAGACACAATACACTGCTGAGATGCATATAAAATATTACAGGATCTGATTTCCAGGACAGTGTCTGAACCACCTAATGATATCATCGCGCATGATGCAAAGGGGGTCAGCAATGATGAAAAGGAAAGAATAAGCCAGTGCATGGCGCCGTAACAAGCGTGGATTTAAAATTAATTTTTTAGCTTTTAAAACATATTGGGAACAACAAAATAAGACTGGGAAATGTGTAAACAGACTATTAGAAGGCATGGTAAGGATAAAACACAAGAAATAACTGTTTTCTTTGCACATGATGTTTAATTAATGGGTCTGGTCTTATTTGTTATTTTGTGAATCAATCAATGAGACATATAAGATAATGCACTATGCCTTATTGAGGATGTAATTAGTGCAATAAATAGTCACAGCATTTTCTTGAATGGATTGTAATTAAGTTGACGTGCCTGGATATATCTTGTCCCAAGTATTTTAATACATATTCATGTGTGTGATGATTGGTTAATTGTGGATGAGTATAAAAGTAATGCGCTGGCCCAGACACTTTATCTGATGAAGCTTGGGGTTACCCTAGTGAAACGTAATTTTGTGCTGCTGTTCTGACTTTTAGAACTGTTTTTGGTGGAATTGCTATACACTAATTTTACAGAAATGAATTTATACTGGTTCATGAGCAATGGTCTTTACTTGGTGGTGGGTGCCGTATGATTTATTTTTTCTGTTGAGACTACCAGTGTGCTGTGTTCCCACTCTATCCATTGACTGCTGTGTGCTGATATTTAATTGGCTTGAATATAAGAATTTATTTATTGATTCTCCCAGTATTACTATGGCAATGGGTGCAGGCCATAGTTATACTGGGAGAACCAATAAATTAATTCTGTATTCAAAGTTGCATAGTAAACTGGCAGGCAGAAGATCGCATGGGTGGAAGCAGTATGCAATCAGTTGTTCACAAGCTGATCATACTGCTCAGCTCAAATTTAAATTTCTGTGTTGAATATCCTGAATGAGACTAATGTGCATACAGGTCACGTAGGCATTAATAAGAAATGCATAGTGGCAAAAAAGTGTGTGTGGGAGCCAAAATACTGTACATCTGTGGCCCACCCAGGAATCAGAGTTGGGAGGCCATGGTCAGTCTGGCCCCGCACTGTTTTAGCCACCCCTGAATGGAAAGGACATTGAGAGAATGGTTAAATGGTGCTAATCATACACACATGACCCTCAGGTTCTGCTCACAAAAGCTTTAAGCAAATGGATTCAAGGATTTTAAGGTACAAAATACAGGGGTCCAGATATTCAAACTGCACCAAAAAAGTGTGCAACAGCAGGAGCAAGCGCAAGTCCATTGCGCCCACGTGCAAGAGGTGCAATATTCAAAAACTGCACTGGCCAAGATGCGCCTACAGCCGACGACTGAATATCGCACCACCTGCACCATAGTGCAACTAGGGAGGGGAAGCTGAGCATATCTGATGCGCCATAGCTCAACAAGGAATGTTCAGCTGAGCAGTCCAGATGCGCCATAGTGCAACCAGGGATACCCTCCAGCAGCAGGGCAGCAATGCAGCAGCACAACCAGGGATGCAGGGGCCCATCACCCATGCCACAGATGGGCAGAGGAACACACAGCAGAACAGACATTGTCCCCCACACCCCATGCACTGCACAACTGGGGGAGGGTTAGAATAACCACTGGCCCATGGAGACAAACAACCAACCCACAGCTGGGCCATGGTGCCCCATCACACTCCCTGGCAAGCTGTGACTGGCACACAAGGAGGACTGACCACCCTGTGCCACACCATCGACCCAATGCAGGGCACACCCTGCACCATGACCCCCAGACACCCTGCCCAGGAGCAGCGTCCACCAGTGCAGGATACCCCATGCATGCCACCACCCCCACTGTGACAATGCAACCCTGTGCACCACAGAACCATGCAAGGCAGCCCCACCACTAGCACCCATCAGTGGGTGGCAGCACACAGCAGTGCAATGACGGCATACGCAGTGCCACCACGCAGAGCCCCCCAAGGTATAGCTGAGAGACCGACCATGTGTCAGCACATGAGGTACCCCACACGTGACAGGGCATGCCCCGGACCCCACCACCAGTGGTACAGCACCCTGCACACTCTCCCAAGGACACACCCTGACCCAGCACTGGCCACAACAGCCAGCGCAGACACCCACAGTGGTGCATGGAAGCATGCACCACACCAGATGCAACACAGTGCATGGACAAACACCCACCCATACCCAAGGGCACACCAACACAGGGACGCAGTAGTGGGGCAACCAAGCCCCCAGTGTGGGGCCATGGAAACCGTGTACATACGGCCAGCAATCCTCCATGGCACAGGAATGCCAGCCACCCTGCGCAGGCACTGTGGACCTGTACGCCACCAGCATTTGCCCGGAGCACAAGTCACAGACAGTGGTGCGCATCCCCTGCAACACACACAAGTCACAGCATGGAGGTGGGACAACAACAGCGGAGGCCACAGTGTCACCCGAGGCAGACATGCACCACACCAGTGACAGGAGGCAACCCAGCGTTAGGATGGGTACAGTGCTGCCCTGCATGGACAGCCACCACCGACATGCCAGCAGACTGTGCAGGTCAAGACATGCAAGGGTGTCAGCTGCACAGGCCATGGATGGGCTGACAGGTGCACCATGGACACAGAGCATGCACCATGGACCACTGCACACAGTCATCCAGTGCACAGGGAAGAACACACACACCACAGACAGTGACTGATAGCTACTCCCACACTATAGTCACTTCCCCATGGACATACACACATACCCATGACTGCACCACCCCTGACACCATGCACACCACTGCAGCTGAGCACCTATAGCCCGCTGCAAATCAGAGACCACCACAGTAGTCATATCAAAAGAATTGTATTCAAAAACATCCAACAAAACTATATACAATTATTTACAAATGTGTGGGGGGAGGGCCACAAACAAGGTGGGGTGGGTAAGAGGCAGGGGTGAACAAATGGTACAGAAAAGGAGGGGTGTGAGGGTGGGTCCAGGGGGGTAGAAGAAATCAGGGGCAGTTTGATGATCATTGGGAACCCCGCTTACCGCTCCGGCTGCTCCTTCTTCCATGCCGCTGCCTGACCCCCAGCCTCTCAATCCTCTGCAGGATGTCCAGCGATGCCCTGGCCACAGTAAGGATTTCCTGCAGTGCCTCCCATATCATGCGCAGCAGCTGGACACTTAGGACAAGGGAGCAGAGTCAATAGGTGCGAATGCATAGCCCCATGCAGCCCACCCACAGTGCATGGCATACGGCCATGGGACATGCCTCTGTGATGGTGTGTGACCACCCACAGTGACCTTGTCCACAAGACCTGTCCACCCAGGCACACACAGCCATGAGGACCACTGCACACACCCACTGGCCAAGTCCTGCACAGCACCACCATGGCTGTTTAGTGACATGGCTATGCGGTGTGAAGGCAGTGGCACAGCCATGTACCCGGTGCATGCATGGACCACCATTGACGCACTCCCAGACATGCAGTGCCACTGGACAGTGCTGACTGTAACAAGTTGTGTGCATGGCAGTGGTGCCAATGGATGGTGGCGATGCCCTGCTGCCCGCCCTGTTACACAGCATGCAATAGTAATCATGGAGGTAAGGCACTCACTATCATCAGGCTGGTCCCTCTGCCGCTGTGGACCTTCGCCCCTCCTGTTGTTCTGGACCTCCAGCTGGAGTCTCCGGTCCCTCACCAGCTGTCTCTCTTCTGGGCATAAGGTGCAAACATGGAGAGATGAACATCAGCACAATCCTGTAGCAAAGTCCCCCTGCCCCCGTGTGTGTGCAATCCCACACAGCCAGACCCACCACCCCACACCCTGATAACACCACCACAGTCAACACGGACGGTCCCCCCATGTTCCAGACACATGCAACCGTGATACCCATATGGAAGATAAAGTGTATGGATGTTACACCTACCTGGCCGTGGCACCGTGCCCCTCCTGGCATGTGCCGCAGGCCAGGAAAGCAGGTCAGGTCCCTCGCCAGGTCCCCATACCTGTGGCACTGCTCCACTGTCCGCCCCATTCCTGTGGCCTCCTCCAGGGCGTCGGCCACCTCCTGCCACACCTGGCTCCTGGACCTGTCCAGGGTGCCTCCCCAAACAGTGGGCCAAAAAGTGGCTCAACAATGGCAACCAGGTTTGCCATTTCAATCTGGCTCCACTGGGCAGCTCTCCTCTGTGCCATCTCTCTTGCTCAGTAGGGTCAAAATGGCACACTGCAGTGTGATTCCACCATGTGCAGATGCTGCGTGGTACAGCGCTGCCATTCCCTATCATGCTGTCACCGAACAGCGTGAAAGTGGTGCACCCATGCCTGATGCATGGCGCCTAGTGGGCAAAGGTCGGGCACAGGGTCAGGGGTCTCTGCTGCACGGACAGGCACAGCGCAATTGGAACCCAATGCGTGTAGCATGATTGGGTGCCTGTGTGCTACCTCCAGTAGTGGCCTACCGTGCTGTTGTCCCACTGCGCCTATGATGCCCCAGTGCCATAGCACCATATAGGTGAACATCGCTATAGCACCACTGGCACAATGGTGGCCATGACCTGCATTGCCTCCCGCGCACAGCACATCAGCAGTGCAGCAGGTGTCTGTGTCATCAACCCAGGCATGCGCAATTAGGTGTGTACTGTGTATGTCACAGAACTGCGCCCTTGGCTCAGCACGTTCAACACAATTGCGCAAAGCGCAAAAGCACGATATTCAGCTGTCATATGCAAATCAGCTAATCAGCCATTCAATGGCACAGCACTGCAATTTGCATCCACTTAAGGTTGCGCCTCACCTCATTTGCATGGGTTGTGCTATAAAAGTGCGGCATTGGGCTGCATTGGCCATAGTCGGTACTGCAGTCTATTGGTGAGTTGCATGCTGTTTGGGAGTGTGGACTGTGGATTTCGGGACATGCATGGGACTGCACAGTCACAGGTAACAACTTTAAATCTCACAGGCTGAATCATGACCGAGCGAGTTGTGGGAGAAGAGGAACAGAGTTGTGGGAGGAGGAGGAGGCCAAATTTCACCAAGGCCGAGACGGATGCCCTGTTTGAGGCCTACCTGGACCAGGAGCCACTTCTCAGCGGACGTCAGGGAACACCACAGGCCCGCGCTGCTGCATGGGAGGAGGTGGCACATGCTGTGAACCTGCATGGCAGCCACCAGTGCTCCGTGCAGGAGTGCAAAAAGAAGATGGGCACAGACAGGAGGATGAAGAAGAAGGTGGCTGCCATCAGGGCAGCACGATCTGCGACAGGTGGGGGACAGCCGGAGGTGATATGCCTGACCCCACAGGAGGAGAGGGTTGCTGGCAGTATGCAGCGTTGTGCCATTGAGGGTGTTCCGGGTGGTGGCTTCCAGACGGGTGGTAGCCCGTCACTTCATGGTAGGTCATGGTCTGTCTATTGGGGGGGCAGGGTAGGTCACATGCAGTAACGCGACTTTGTTTTCCCTTACAGATCCTGAGCGTCTGCATGGGTCAGCGGTGGTGGGTCTCTCCACTGAGGCCAGTCAGATGGAGATGGAGGAGGGCCCATCCACCTCCACAGGGATACGTGGTTCAGTGTGAGAGTGGGCCCACCTGGGTGTCCAGACTGATGTTGTTAGAACAGGTGCTGAGGAGGCCCTGCCCATGTCCCAGCGTGCCAGCATCCACGGATGCCATCATGCTGTGACTCGGGCTGGTGCCAGGTCCATCACCGATGATGATGTCACTAACATCATGCGCAGTGACACGTGTGTGCCACAGGATGGCCACACAGCAGGTAACATTGCGGTCATGGCTGTGGGTGGTGCCGCCATGGAGGTCTGCGTGTCATCACAGTCCTAGCCTGTGCCTGTCAGCACCGGTGGGGCAGCACTGGTGTGTGTACAGGACAGTGGGACTGTTGCGGCCACTGCGGCAGCACCAGTGAGCCCTGGGGAGCAGCAGCCAAAGGGGCGGCATCAGCAGTCAGCCAATGGGCTTGGGGGTACAGTGTCAGGGGGAGGCATCAGTGCACTGCCTGTGGACATGCCCAGGCCTGGTCCTGGTGTGCAGCACCCACCCTCAAGGGATGCTGAGCATCAGGCCCACGCACACCCTGAGGGACAGGATGCCGAGCAGGCAGATGACCTCTTGGATGAGCACACCTGCATACTGCAAACATCAGTCAACCAGCAGATGCAGCTTGCAACGTCGGTGGATGCACTGCGTGCGGCTCTGAAGCAGGCAGAGGAGCATCGCAGCAGAGACACCACTTTGCTCCTGCAGGGATGGACCGGTTGTGGGAGGATGTGACCACTGCCATTGACAGGCAGACACAGGCATTCACTGCTGTCATGGCCACAATGGGCACACAGTTATTTGCCCATGCATCACAGACACCACGCAGTGCACTGTCCACCCCTCATTCCTGGCGTCATGTGACACCATCCTTGTCAACACCAGGTTCAGCTATGGGCATCCCGAGCATGCCTGGCGCAGGCATGTTCAGTGTGCTGCAGACCCCTGCGCTAGCACGGTCACGTTCACTCAGTGGAACCCCTGCGGGACCATCGGTGCCACCCCATGAGGCCAGTGGTTAGCCTGTCAGTGCTGGCAGGTCTCGGTGGGGCCACCCACGCATCCATGGCAGCCGGGGCACTGTGGCACGTGACTGACCTGCCTCCCAAAGTGGCTACTGTCTGATGCTGCCCTGTGTGCAGTGTGTCATTCAGTGGGCAATGCACGGGTGGGTACCTGGCCCTGCACGCAGACACACAGTCCATCTGCACACCCACCCAGCTGCTGTCTGCAGTTGTGTGTGCATGATGATGCCTGCATTGCACTGTACACCAATGTGCAATGGTGCTCAGCATCTGACACACACACAATGACAGGCAGTGGGAGTGGTGGTCTGTGGACATGTGTGTGGCTGGGGTGGCATTCTGGGTCGGTGTGCCTCCTACCCTTTGTGCATGTCTGGTGCATTTTGTGTGTGTGTGTGTGTGTGTGTGTCTGTCCACATGCCATGTTAGACCTCACCCATCCCTGGTGGTGTGTGTGTTTCCATGCCCAGCCACTTCCCTTGATGGCATGCACCCCTGGTGTGTGTCCATGTGTGTTTGTGGGTTGTGCCGTAGCCACTGGTGGTTGCACATGGTCCCATGACTTACCTGAGTTGGCTGTAGTATTCCTCCGTGATGGTGTCCTGGTGCAGCTGTGCCAGCAGGAGCAGTCAGGGGTCCCATTGCCCAAGGGGAGGCTGCCCATCATCATTGTCACCGGTGTCCTCATCGTCCCCATCGCTGTCCCCCTTTTTGACCTGTACGGCTATCCCACATTCATTGGCCATGTTGTGCAAGATGCAACAGGCCAGGAATAGCCCACAGGCCTTTGAGAGGCTGTACTGTAGGGCACTGCTGGAGGTGTCCAGGCAATGGAAACGTGCCTTCAGCATCCTGAACACCCGCTCAATGACATTACATGTGGTGGCGTGTGCCTCATTGTAGCATTGCTGCAATGGGGTCACGGGCCGTTGGTAGGGTGTGAGCAGCCAGGGACGGAGTGGGTATCCACTGTCACCTGTGTGTAGAGGGTGGAGGTTAGTTTGGTGATCAGCATCGCCCTGCCCCAGGCCATGTAGGCCACTACCCATGTCACCTCTGACCATGCTCCCCCATGCCCTATGATTGTCCGTGTGGTTTGCATGCTCACCCACTAGGTGGCCAGTGGGGATATCCCCACTCTCGAATCTGTGGCACAGTGCTGACTGGTGCCAGATGAAGGCATCGTGTGCTCCCCCAGGGTGCATGGCACAGACATTGATTATGCGCCTCCTGGCATTGCACACCACCTGGCAGTTGATGCTAGCATAGCCCTTGCAATTTATATATGCGGCCCCTTGGAGCCAGGTGGTGTGTGGATGGCCACATGGGTACAGTCTATTGCCCCTAGCATGCCAGGCATACATGCTACCCTGTGGAACTCCTGTATGTTTGCTGTGCACTCCGCCAGTGTGCTGGGGAAATGAATGTACCCTGCAGCATGTGGCAGCAGTGTGCTGAGGAATTGGGTGAGGTGGCATGACGCGGCTGACTGGGTTATGCCTGTGGTGTCCCCAGTTGGTCTCTGGAAGGTACCCGTGGTGAGCAAGCACATGCAAGCTGTCACTTTCATCTCCACTGACAGAGCATGTCTTCGTCGTGTGGATGCCTGCATCACATCACTGCACAGCTCACAGAGCCACCGCAGAATTGCCTGATTCAGGCGGTGCCAGCCCATGATCTCCGTAGCACAATACAGCTCGAAGCTGGTGTGGGCTCGGTACTGCCTGTTGGGGGCATACTGCCGATGGCCCCTTCCATGGCCACGCCCCCTGCTGCCCACCTTCTCACCCCCCCTCATTACTGCCTCCATCTGGATGGTGGCACTGGCCATGTCCCTGGCTTGTGTTCACCCCCCGGCAGCTGTTTCTGTGTTCCCCCAGTGCTGTCCTGGCTGCTACTTCCCCTGCACCGGGAACACCTGACTGTGCTGGCCTCACTGCTGTGTGGCAAGTACTTCCCTCTTCTTCACTGTGGCTCCCCACACCTTCCCCTGAGCCTGTGGGTTCCAGGTGCCCTTTCTCTGGCCTGCCCTGTGTGTCCCTCCTGCCCAGTTTCTCTGGCTAGAGTTCAGCCTCATGTGCCTTCCCTGTAGCATTCTTGTACCTCTCCCTCGCTCCTTTTTATTTTGGCTCTATTCTGCTATGGTGCAACTTCCGCTTGCTCCCCTATTGCGCATGGTGCATGTTGTTGAATATCGCACTGTGCCATTTATGCATGGTTCCTCCCCCTTCAGTTGTGCATACATTCATTATCATTGCTCTGTTGCTCAGCGTGATCTGGGGGTGGAACTGCCTCTTGCTGAATATCGCAGAATGGTGCATTTTCAGACTTGCGCTGGTGCAACCCTATTGCGCATGGCGCAACTCTTTTGAATATCTGGGCCAGGGAGTATAGATATAAAAATAGCGTTCCATCTTAAGAAGTCCTTGTGTGGCAAATTTGTTTGCACTCTGTTAAGCAATCAAAGAAGAGTCTGTAGACTTAAAAGTGTTCTTACTCAATCTTCTTTACTTATTTTCCAACTTTTACACAGAAAATAAGAACACACTTTTAGTAAATTTGTTCCAT
Source organism: Neoceratodus forsteri (assembly GCA_016271365.2). Lineage (NCBI taxonomy): Eukaryota > Metazoa > Chordata > Ceratodontiformes > Ceratodontidae > Neoceratodus > Neoceratodus forsteri. The sequence continues at coordinate 945,940,961 of CM057452.1, forward strand.
CCAGCTCAACAGCAAACTATTTTTTCATGGCTCAGTTGCTTATTCCTCAGTTGCAGATACTGCTGTGTATTTAAACAATAATATTCTGGACATTAAGAACATCCCTTCTAGGACTGTAAAGCAAGGTGGATGTGCATGTGCGTACATGCACCACGTGCAATGTCCCAGCTGGCATATTGGGATCTGAACTATGCCTTCAACAGAACTAACACTGATTCTCTCTGGTATTGCTTATATAGTGAAATGGTTGCCATAGTAACAAGAGAACATACCATACCAGCTAACTCACGTCTGGTTCTGGCAAGACATCTCATGTTAAAACAGGTCACTTGATTCAACTCATTGACTACTCATTTACTAATTCACTGGAGGTATTCAATTCATTCAATTAACTCATTAAAAATTTAAAAACACCACCACCAGTATGCAAGTACACACATATAAAGGAAAAAAAATGTGCAATAAAAATGTGATACACATAAAACTTAAAACCACTGTTGAAATATGCTTCCCTTTATACAGCAGCATGGGCGGAGCTATATGAGCAGAGCCATACTGACGTAGGGCTATACCACAGGAGAGACCATATGTGACTGAATACCTAGACTGTGTCCTTCCACTGAGTGCTTCAAGTGGAACTGAACCAGATCTCTCTGCCTCTGTAGTGCTGTTCATTTTTCTCCCCATCCCCCTCCACTGCTGCACTAGCAGCACTATTTCCTTGCTCCTGAATTGAACTCCTGAGCCTACTGACTTCTGGCTCACTTCTTGGTTCAGAAGTAGCACTTGTTTACTGTACGTCCTGACTTCTTACTGCTTGGTTAACAGTTGTAGTGGATTCCTTATGGGTTTTCATCTGTGACTAGATATGGATCTCAACTGGGTATGTAACCTATTTTTACCACACATATATTTAAAAAAATACATTAATGTGACTTGTCAATTATGTAATGACTACCACTTTCACTTGCCAAGTGTGTAATTAGTGATGTATTTCAATGATGGTAGGTTGCATTTCTCTTTTTTTTTCAGATTAAATATATTTTATTACAGAATTATAAAAACACCAAAGATCATCAGTCTTATGCAATTACAACAGGTGGTAATCCAAGCTATTCACTCCCATGATAAAATAGGCATATTGCATATACAATAGTAACAATCCAAACATAACCCTTCCAATCCTCCCTCCCACCTCCTCTAATATAATTATAAATTGTAAAGAAAGTGCCTCAAATTAGCATAAGACAATGTAACAAAAGTTAGTTAGAAGCATCTTTGATCAGGTTAGATATTGTCAGAACTAATTCATTAGACAGAAAGTGAAACAAGATAAAACTCTGGGGGTGCCCAACACTGCTCAAAGGTGAAAGTAATGTTTCTCATTGATGCCAGCATTCTTTTGAATCTTAAAACTTGAAGTAGTTCTTTATACCATTCAGAAATTAAAGGAATCTATTAATCCATCCATTGTTGAAATATACTTTTCTTGGTTACCATAGTAATTAACATGAAATAATAATGATGATTCCCTTTTTAAATAGAATCAGTTGGACCAAGAATACAATTGTATATGGGGAAATGGCAGCATGTACAGGGCTCTCCTGCACGTCATGGAGTCAAATGCCTGCGATAAATCTAGATACGCAAAGTCAAATAACTCGATCAAGATTGCTTAACGGGATCTAACACTTGTAAAGCCGTGTTCTCTTTGATTCATCCATGTAACTGGTGGTCATGTTTTCAGTTTGCTCCTGTATGAGCTTGCCCACAGATGCCAAGCTCATGGGCATGTAGTTTCCTACCTCCTCCCACCACCCCTATGCATGTAATGTACATAGCATGAATATTTTACAGGGTTAAACTTCTGATTTACTGTGATATTACACACATACTTTTTTCCTCATATGGCATAAGGAAATTATAAAGATTAGCATAGAATTTGATTCTTCAGATGACATACTGTTATAATATAATTTCTGGGGCCAGATATTCAAAACTTTGCCCCAGGGCTAAATTAGCACTGCCCGGCGGGCAAACTAAGCCCGGAGCACAAAGCAAGCCATATTCAAAAGGAATAGCCCGGGGCAAACGGCTTCTGAATATAGCATGGGAATGAGGCTGGGCAAACTGGGCTTGAGTGCAGGGCAAACTTAGCCCTGGAATAAGACAGCTCTGAATATGGCAACCAGGAAGTGCAAACCATAACAGCAACACAGTGCACAGCGATGTGAAGGTAGGTAGAGGTGAACTATGTGGCCAATGTGTGTGCCAGCAAATACACGGACCCAGTACAGTTGCAGGCAGCAGCGTATGTGAAAGTACAGTGTGCAAAACTGTAAAATATTCCCCAAACTGTTTGCGCAGTGCAAACACATTTGCATGGGTTTAGTGCAGGGTAAATCGTTAGCCAGTGCAAACACGTTTGCCCGGCGTTAAACTTTGCCATATTCAAAAGTGATATGCAGATGAGCCTACTTAGGTAGTCTCTGGGCAAACATCCAGATTAGCATCTCATTATGCCCTGATTTGCATGCAGTTTGCACCAGGCTAACGGTTTAGCCCTGAGCTAAACCCGCGCAAACGTGTTAGCGCTCCGCAAACAGTTTGGGTAATATTACACAGTTCTGAACACTGTACTTTCACATGCGCTGCAGCCTGCAGCTGTACTGGGACAACACATCACAGGCAGAGATGGTGGTGGTGCTGCATGCAACTGTCACACTGTAGGTCATGCTACAGTGCACAGCAGACACTACAGTAGCAAGTGGGCCGGTAGTATGTGGACATAACAATGCCTATTGTGTGTAGGGCAGTGATGATGACTGCACTATACACAGTGAGAGGCCCAACCTGCAGGTGTTTACTGACAGTGGACATTACTGTTGTGTGACCCACAGATGCTGCACCTCTGGCATGGGATGCTCACAGTGACATATACATGTCCGACTTTGTGTGCTGTGGCAGTTGTACAGCTGTGTGGTATGTGGCTAGTGAGGCATATATTATCAGAAAGGCACACTGGTGTTGGGGTATTCCCACTACTGGCCCACGTGCACTACATGATGTGTCCCAGCCTTGTGGCTACACTCGGTCTGTGGCACAGCCTGGCCACCCACACACTTTCCCCTCAACATCCTCCATGCCCACAGTGCTGCATGTGTGTGTGCTGGCATCTGTTGGTGTCCACAGAAAAGTGGTCTGCAGGTGTGTGCTGTATGGCCTCACTGCCATGCTGTTCACTGGTGGCAGGATCACCACTTACTGCCTGGCATGACTGGGACTGGTGGCAGATGATGGCATCATTGTGATGCCATCAATTAGCAGCATGTTTCCTCTGTGTTTGGCTTTGTCTATGTGTAATATTCATTTGTTAGGGTCGCACAAAGCTATGCAAAAGCCACGCAAACTCCGTGCAAAGCCAAAGTGTTGTGCAAAGTTGATTGCCCAGGGTTAAGACAAGCTTTTCCTGGGCGGTAATGTGCACCACGCTAAGTGTCACGCTAAGTTGCGAAAAACCACTTTGCATGGTGCTAGTCACTGAATATAGCATTGTGCCTGTATTCATGTCAGTTTACCCCTTGCATACATTATGATTTCGCCCGGCGCTAATGCAGTTTGCCCGCACTATTTGGCCTTTTGAATATAGCAGACCCGCGCTAAACCTGCGCAAACGTTTTTTGCCCGGGGCAAAGTTTTGAATATCTGGCCCCTGATGTTTAATTCAGTTTATTAATTTGCAAATTTAAGAATGTCAGATTTGCCAAGAAAAAGAGGACATCCTAGATTGCCAACCCCTGATAGAAAAAAGAGGAAATTAATGAGAGATAGAATAAGAAATAAAACCACAGTCAACATTGGTTCTGCAGTTCAGAGGTGGAATGAACTTAAGGATGTGTCGGAGGTGAAAAATGATAATGATTTTGCATTTTGTTTGCTTGATTACTATAGGTGTGTACTGAGTTAGGGTGGTATAAACATTGCTTAAGCCACAATGAATGATTAGATGTGATTTATTGTGAAATATCAGACCGCTCAGTGGCATGTTGAGGCCTGACACCGATGTCCGATGGCAATATAGTCCATGGTACTTGTGATATTTCCATATAAAGTCATGACTGCCTGGCATAAATGCCTTTAAAAAAATTGACAAATTAAAAAAATATGTTGTGAGAAAAAAACATGTCAAAAGAACCTTATATTTTAAGTTAAGGTATGTTACTATATAGTTCATCTTCCTGTATTTGAATGGCATTCCTAATTGAGATAATTTACTTAAAGAATCAAAAACTGGCAGAATGCTGTTGATGCTCCCACATCAGTATTATGTATACAGGTCAGGCTCATCCTTCTTCCCTTTCCTATGGAAGAATTTTGCCACTCTTCATTTTTTATTAAATACACAGATATATATATATATATATATATATTATATTTCTTCACAGTGCCCATTTTCTAAGTGCAACTATACCCTCCATGGTGGGTAGTATTGTGCTATACCAGAACTTCCGGGGCTATAAGGCCCTCCACCTGTGGCTTCACATCTCATGACGCCCCTGTGGGTCTGATATAGTACAATACTGCCCACTCTGTTAGATATTATTGCTTACTTAGTTATTGTTTGAAATTAACATATTACATTGCATTTACTAGGCAAACTGTGTCTGAAAAGCAGGATGAAGATAAGTGTACCAGTTTATCTTCAGACATTTCAATTAGTGGCAGTTCATCTCCAGTCAATCCATTTTCCCTGAAGCCAGTACATCTCATGTTTACACCACTTTTCCATGCATTAGATGCATGCAATTTTATTAAGCAACTCAGTCAGTACATATTCATTGACATAATTGGCCCAATTCTAAAATGGGTTACGCATGTCACAAGGTGACTTGTGCTGAACCCTATCACACAAATCACACATTGCAAAGTACAGTTACGTAAGAACTTACCATAACAGTAGATCTTCGAGAGAGGATCTTGCGGTAGGTAATTACATATAGGACTGACGCAGGCAGGCGGCAGGATCCCACGGAAAAATTTCTAGCTAGCAGTCCCTGGTGAGGGACCGGCCCCACGTCAGGTGACCGGCGTCAGGCGACGTCAGTATAAAGGGGTGGTCCCGGAAGCCCGCCTTCCAGTTCTTTCCTGCCACAGGCCAAAAGAGGCTGGACAAGAGAGGAGCAGATATTTCCCTCAATGGAAAAGGAGCTGAAAAAGCCTAGGGGGATGGAGGGCAGGAAGGTATTACCTACTGCAAGAGCCTCTCTCGAAGATCTACTGTTACGGTAAGTTCTTACGTAACTGTACTATCTTACTTTGAGAGGGCTTTTGCAGTAGGTAATTACATATAGTACTGAATCCCAAGCAGTCTAGAACAAAGAGAGGCACCGGGAAGAGGAAAACTACTGCAAAAGGTGGCTCTGGTTGTGCAAGTCTCAAGATAGGAGGCCTTGCAAAACAGCCAACCCGAAGCCTGCTCTATGGCGAGAGGCAACATCCAAACTGTAGTGTTTCATAAAGGTATGGACGGAAGTCCAGGTGGCGGCAGCGCAGATGTCTGCCGCAGACACATTCTTGAAACAAGCCGCAGAGGCAGCTACTCCTCTTGTGGAGTGACCTCTGACTTGACCCGGGAAGGGTCTTGTTGTATTTGTCATAACAGAAAGTGATGCAATGAACCAACCACTTAGACAGGCATTGCTTGGAAACAGCATTGCCTTCCCTTTTGTGAGCAAAAGAGATGAACAACTGATCAGTATTTCTGAGATCTTTCGTCCTGTTGGTGTAGTATCTCAGAATCTGGTGAACATCCATAGTATGGAGTAAATACTCCCCTTGATTAGAGTACTGCGTAAAAAAGGCAGGTAACTCTATGGACTGATTTAAGGTAGACTCTGCTACTACTTTAGGTAGAAACTTAGGATTCGTGCGAAGAGCCACTCGTTCCTTGTGAAAAATCAAGTAGGGGGATTTTACACATCAGGGCCTGGAGCTCGGAGATTCTTCGAGCTGAAGTAATGGCCACCAAGAAGAGCGTCTTCCACGAAAGGAACTTCAAATCTGCAGAAGCTGCAGGTTCGAAGGGAGGAAGAGTAAGTTTCTCGAGAACAAAGTTCAAGTCCCAAGGGGGAGCAGGAGTATGGATGGGGGGCCTCAGATGGAGGACCCCTCTGAGAAAGGTCTTGGAGACCTCCAGTTGAGCAAAAACCTTGTCTGCGAAGGGAACATGATAGGCCGAAATGGCCGCCATGTGTACCTTCAGAGAGGAATGGCTGAGACCCAGGTCAAACAGATGATGCAGATACTCCAGCAGAAGCCCCACTGAACAGGAGAAAGGTTCCATGTTCTTGGAAGCGGCCCAAATAGTGAATCTTTTCCACTTCATAGCATAAGTGGATCTGGTGGAGGGTTTTCTGGCCTCCACTAAAATCTCCGCCACTTTGGGAGACACTCCAAAACAGGATTGGGCTAGGTCTGCAGGAGCCATGCATGCAGTTGAAGGGATTTGAGGCCTGGATGGACCAGGGTCCCCTGTACCTGGGTCAACAAACCTCGAGATAGAGGAAGAGGAAGAGGAGGATCCTCTGAATATTGTTGTAGAAGAGAGAACTAGATTTGCTTGGGCCTGAAAGGAGCAATCAGAATCATTCTCACTCGTTCTGAACCTAGTTTCTGCAAGACTCGTGGGATAAGTGGAATTGGGGGAAAGGCATAGACGAATCTGTCCTTCCAGTCTAGAGACAGAGCGTCACTCCAAAAAGTGCCTCGCTGTGGAACGAGCTAGCAGAAGATGGGAAGTTTTGTGTTTAGGGGGGATGCGAACAGGTCAACCTGTGGTGTTCCCCAAAGTTGGAAGATATTGTCTAAGATCCCTTCATCCAGTTCCCACTCGTGAGTCAGAGCAGAAGAGTGACTTAGCTTGTCTGCCAAGGTGTTGTCGACTCCCGGAACGTGAATCGCCATGAGGTGAAGGTCGTGTTGTGCTACCCAATCCAAAACCCTCATTGCCTCCCTGCAGAGAGGGTAGGACCGAGTCCCTCCCTGCTTGTTGATATACCACACCATGCACATGTTGTCTGTCTGGATGGCTAGGCGGCCGGGAAGGAAGTATTGGTGAAGGGCTTGGAGAGTGTACAACACTGCCCGAAGCTCGAGCACACTGATGTGGAGAGCTTGTTCTAGCTTGGACCAGGAGCCCTGGGTCCGATGAGGGCCTAGATGGGCTCCCCAACCTTCGCCTGAGGCATCTGTGGTTAGAGTCTGGGAGGGTAGAGGATGAAAGAAAGGAACTCCCTGAAACAGGTTCTCTTGAACCATCCACCATTGCAAGTTTCGTATCATCGGCGAGGAGATCAGAATGGAATGATCTAGGTCATCCACTAGCTGATCCCACTGAGAGCGTAGAGTCCACTGAGAGATCCTCATGTGGAGTCAAGTGCGAGGTACCATCAGAATAGCAGCCACCATGAGCCCAAGAAGGCGAAGAACTGACCTCACAGGGACCATCCTGGGGTTGGACAACATACTTATTTGGGTCTGAAGTGTGGCCACCCTGTCCGGAGGCAGGAAGGCCTTGCCCATGGTCGTATCGAGGATCGCCCTAATAAACTGTAGCCTCTGGGGTGGGTCCAGATGAGACTTGGAATGGTTGATGGTCATACCCAGGCAGGCAAAAACCTGCTTGGTAAGGGAGAGGAAACGCAGGAGTTCCTCCCTGGATGAGGCTGCCAGGAGCCAGTCGTCCAGGTATGGGAAAACCTGCACTCCCTTGGTACGCAGGTGGGCCGCCACCACTGCCAGGAATTTGGAAAATACTCTGGGGGCAGAGGATAGACCAAACGGGAGCACCTTGAACTGGTAGTGGTCCCCCTGGAATGCAAAACAAAGGTATTTGCGATGAGATGGGCGAATGGGAATGTGCAGATAAGCATCCTACATATCCAGAGCACAAAGCCATTGACCCAGCCAGAGGAGGGGCAGAAGGCTCTACAAAGAGAGCATCCTGAACCTTTTGTACTCTACATGAAGATTCAGGGAACTGAGATCCAAAATTGGTCTGAGATATCCTGTCTTCTTTGGGACCAAGAAGAAATGGGAATAGTAACCTGTCCCCTGTAGATGAAGGGGGACAGGCTCTATCACTTGCTTCAGCAGAAGAGCCGAGATTTCTTCCTGGACCAAGAGAAGATGTTCCCGTGAATACGACGACTTCAGAGGGGAGTGGGGTGGTTTCTGAAGAAACTCTATGGAGTGTTCTTGTGCTATGAGCTGGAGCACCCAAGAATCTGTGGTTATCCTCTCCCATCCTGGAAGGTGGAGGGAAAACCTCCCTCCTACCGGTTCCTCCGGGGAGTCTGGAGGCAGTGGGAGAGGAAAGGAGTCAGGTGGGGTGGGGCAGCGCTGCAGCTGAAGCACCCGCTGCTTTTTTGGGTGGGGGGCTTGGTAGCTGCGGGGGCCCGGCGTTTTGAGGCCCACCTTCCCTGAGGTTTTGCCTTTGGCTGATTCCATATGTGAAAGGGACGGCGCTGTTGATGATGGGGACGGTACATGGAATCAACTGACTTCAGAGCCATCCCCTTCTCTTGCAAATCGGTGATGATGTCCTTGACATCACCCCCGAAAAGCACCGACCCCCGGAAGGTGCTTTCTGGATAGCAGATTGCACCTAAGGGACCAAACCTGACACGCGGAGCTAAGCATGACCCCATAGGCCTACAGCAAAAGCTGAGCTCCACCCAGCAGTGTCCACTGCATCGTATGTCACACGTAGCATGTGTCGACTGGCTGAATAAGCAGAGCGGATGAGATCAGCCAACTCCTGCTTGACTTGGGAGTCAGGCAAGGAGTCTAGTTTGGCTTCCGCCTGAGTCAGGATGGCCCTCTGGTAGCCCCCCATGTGGCCGACATAGTTCAGGGCCCTGATTCCCAGTATGGAGGAAGCATAAATCTTTCTCCCATACTGGTCCAGAAGGTGAGATTCCTTATCAGGAGGTGACGAGCTAAGATGTTTAGGGTTCGCCGACCGGCCATGAGCGGTGCTAATCACGACCGAGTCTGCACGAGGGTGAGAATCCAGGAAATCAACACCCTCTGGAGCCTGATATAGCCAGTTCGACTTCCTAGGAAGTGGGGCTAAGGCCGACAGCTGTTTCCATATTGTGGTAACAAGGTCGGCGTGAGGCTCTATCCAGGGTGGCACCAAGGTAGGAGCTGTCACTGGCAGATCCAGATGTTCAGCGAGCTTCAGCTACTGAGGATTTGGTCCCAGGGAGTGCCACTGATGAACCTCCTGGATTTTCCTAAGCAACTCCATAAAAGAAGGATCCTCCGGAGGAGACTTCAGAGGAGTCCTTGGCCTAGGCTTCAACGGAGAGCGAGGCTCGTCATCTCTCTCAGAGCAGCCGTCAGAAGAGTCCGAGGAGTCCAAGAGTGAAGAGGAGGATGAAGAAGAGAAAGACTCCCTTTCCCGACCCAGGGGAGGAACAGACCCCTTGGAAAGTCTCCGGGGAAGCGTGTCCTGCTCTTCTCTGGATCCAGATGGAAGAACCCTGGAGTCCGGAGGTGGTGAGGGAGTGTGCCTCCTCGGGCGTACGGGAACCTGGGACAGCACCGTCGCTGGAAGGCAGCTCTCGACCTCTTTGGTGAGCTGAGCCTTGGCCTCAGCCCACCAGGAGGCCAGAGTCTCCTGCAGGTCCACCGGCGGCTGCGAGGGTGGTGGAGGAGGAGGAGGCGGGGGATAAGGATATGGGTTATACCCATATGGAGCGTATCCAAAATCCGGCTGCGGGTAGCCCAACGTCGGGTATTGTGGCATCGAGTACTGCAGCGTTGGGTACTGTGGTGCCTGATACTGCAGTCCCGGGTACACCGGCATCGAATAGGATGGAGAATACCCAGGAGCTGGGGGGGGCTGCCGAAGCAGATGGCCCGGCCGGAGGCCTCACGGGCAGGTCCATAGTGGAGAGCCCAGAGGGCGGAGGGCCCGATGGGAGCAGAATGTCTCCTGGAGTCGGTAAGGCTGACGTCAGGGCCAATGGTGGAGGCCCTGGTGCCAGAGGTACCGATGTCAGAGGGGCCGGCGTTGGAGCCGGCGTCCTGGGAGCCGACGTAAGTTCCAGCGCTCCAGGTGGAGGAAGGACTTATGGAGGCAAAAGATCCCCAGCTTCGCCCAGGGATGAAGGGGAAAAGTCCCCAGGGTCAGGCTGGGGAGACTCTGGTTCCCCAGATGGCAGCGAAGGCTGCGGGGAACCGGGTACAATGGACTTGGGGAGGTCCGTCGTCGGTTCCTTCGCCGGCCGGACATTGGAGGAGCCGACGTGAGGCTTAGTGGTGAGCTCTCGGTGGGCGCCGGAGGAGCCAACGTCTGACTTATGAGAACCATCACCGAAGGCAGGCTGAGTAGCATGATCAGCCTGGTCCGGTGGAGAGGAGGCCGCGAATCGCCCTGGAGGGTCAGACGCCTTACCAGCCCTCTCCGGGCGGATGTCAGAGGAGCCGATGCCCGGCTTACCAGAGTCGCCCACATTGGTAGGCCGCGAGCCTGCGGCCGAACCAGGGGCGGAGGTCTCCAACTGCCCGGAGGCGCCCGCAAGGCCTGAGCGCGAGCCAGACGGGCGGGCCGACGCCCCCTCGGAAACCTCTGAGGTGGCCGTTGAGGAGCGATCCCCCAGAGGGGATGTTACCTGTGTCCCACCGACTCCCGAGGGAGATGCGGTGGAGGAGCTCTTGTCCCGGTGCCTCTCCTTCTCCTTCTTCTTCCGATGGCCTTCGGGGGAAGTGGACGCCTGCCTCAGTTTTTTGAGCTCCTTCTCCATAGAACTTATTTTCTTCTTTAGAATATGGGTTTCCAGGGATTGCTGCTGCCTTTTCCGGGTAGCCGCGTTGAAACTGAGGCAGTGCTGGCACTTCCCTACCGGGTGATCGGGGTCTAGGCAGAACAGGCACAGGGAGTGGCCGTCCTTGTACGGTAGTTGGGCGCTGCACGAATCGCACTTATTCTTGTGCTTGGAGGGTGTAGAGGACGACATACACCGATGCTAGTACTGACGTTAGTCGAAAAAAATTAAGATTTTTCGGTAAAAAAAAAATGAAGGTAGGGCTGACGAAGCACGAACTTTTCCGCGAGGCACTGCACGAGCTAACGGCAGGAAAGAACTGGAAGGCAGGCGTCTGGGACCGCCCCTTTATACCGACATCGCCTGACGCTGGTCACCTGATGTGGGGCGGTCCTCGCCAGGGACTGCTAGCTAGAAATTTGACAGGCGTCCTGCGCCGAAGCGTCAGTCCTATATGTAATTACCTACTGCAAGAGCCCTCTCGAAGTAAGATCATGTGTTACGCCCAATGCAATTCCAAGAGGGAGCCTGCGATATGGCACAGGCTGCCTGTGCAAATGTGGGTTATGCCACCCACTATGCCCACAACCTCCTGCAACATGGTGCAAGGGGGATTCCAGGAATGATTACACTGGTATTCCAAGAGGGCAGCTGGCAGAATTGCAAATCGTGATTCCAAGTGGGACCCGGTAGACCATGGCATAAGTACAGTTAGACCAGCTACTAGCTGGTCTAATCATACCTATGTCCACCAGGAATGCACCACTGAGCCTGCCACCCTTCCAGCCGACCCTCCCACAGTCCTTCTTGGGTGCCCACCACATCCCACCATGGCAGGGCTGCCCACTATGGGCCACTGGAACCCCTCGTCCCCAACCCTGTGCAGTGTCTCCATGGGGCAGTTCCCATCCCCCTGCATGCCAGGTGCCCCAAGGTGGTCCTGTGGACCCCAGCCCCTCCCCAGCCCTGTGGGGCAGTGCCATGGTTTTGGGATGTGGGGCTCTGGGGGGGCCATGACTTTTGCACCACTTGTGTCAAGCGAACTGTGGCTTGCGGCATCTGTGTCGGGTGCACCCTGCCCATGCCACAGCCCTGCAGCTGACACAAGTCACGGGGCATAAGTGCTGGGGACCCTGCCATTTCTGGAATAGGGCACTGGGTCCCCAGCATAGCTGCCAATGTCACAACTTGCATATGCCTGCGAGTTGCAACATTCTTCTTAGAATCATGATTTATGTGTTAGGCTTTAGAATTTCTACAAATTTGTTGCAAGTATATTCCAATTAAAACAAATTGTGCTTTTTGCAACATCCATGTACAGAAATACTGATACTACTAGTGCAAGTATATATTCAAGCACGGAGGAGGAAGTTGTGATATCTAAAAAAGACTTGCCTTATTCACCACGCAATGAATGGTAAGATATTTAGCATACTATGAGGTTGTAGAGAAACAGTTTTATATAACAATATATCTAAGGATCATACGTCTAAGTAATGTGTAACTTTATTGCATAGTTTCATGAAGAGTGATTCTGGGGACACATCAGTAGACAATACATGTCTCAGAAATACATGTGTGAAAGACTCCGTAATTGATGATGTAAACACAGACAATACATCAACACCTGCTACAAACTCAGGAAACAATGCTGTCTCAAAAATACGTTCATTGATTTTGAGGATAACTTACTATCGGACAGATATTCAAAGCTTTGCGCCAGGCAAAAACTGCGCATGTTTAGTGTGGGATTAGCACGGGTTTGCTATATTCAAAAGGCCAAATAGCACGTGCAAACTGCATTAGCACCAGGCAAAATCATAATGTATGCAAGGGGCAAATTGAGTGGGTGTGTACATGAATACAGGCGCAATGCTATATTCAGCGACTAGTGCAACGCAAAGTGGTTTGTGTGACTTAGTGCGACACTTAGTGTGGTGCACATTACCGCCCAGGAAAAGGTAATCTTAACCCTGAGCAATCAGCTTTGTGTGGCATTATGGCTTTGCGCAGTGTTTGCGTGCCTTTGCGTGGCCCAAACAAATAAATATGACACATAGACAAAGCCAGACATAGAGGAAACATGCTGCTCACTGATGGCATCACAATGATGCCATCATCTGCCACCAGTCCCAGCCATGCCAGGCAGTAAGTGGTGATCCTGCCTCCAGTGGACAGCATGGAGGTGTGGCCATACAGCACACACCTGTGGACCACTCTTCTGTGGACACCAACAGATGCCAGCATACACATGCAGCACTGTGGGCATGGAGGATGTTGAGGGGAGACTGTACAGGTGGCCAGGCTGTGTCACAGACCAGGTGTGGCCACAAGGCTGGGACACATCATGCAGTGGACATGGGCCAGTATTGGGAATACCCCAACACCAGTGTGCCTTTCTGATAATATATGCCCCCCTGGCCACATACCGCACAGCTGTACAACTACTACAGCACACAAAGCCGGACATGTATATGTCACTGTGGGCATCCCATAGCAGAGGTGCAGCATCTGTGGGTCACACAACAGCATAACAGTAATGTCCACTGTCAGTAACCGCCTGCATGTTGGGCCTGTCACTGTGTATAGTGCAGTTATCAGCACTGCCTTACACACCATAGGCAGTGCTATGTCCACACACTACTGGCCCCCTTGCTACTGTAGTGTCTGCTGTGTACTGTAGCATGACCTAGTAGTGTGACAGTAGCATGCAGCACCACCACCATCTGTGCCTATGCTGAGCTGTCCCAGTATAGCTGCAGCAGTGCATGTGAAAGTACAGTGTTCAAAACTGTATAATATTCCCCGAACTGTTTGCGGAGCGCTAACACGTTTGTGCGGGTTTAGCGCAAGGCTAAACCGTTAGCACAGTGCAAACTGCATGCAAATCAGGGCATAATGAGATGCTAATCTGGATGTTTGTCCAGAGACTACCTAAGTAGGCTCATTTGTATGTCACTTTTGAATATGGTAAAGTTTAGCGCTGGGCAAACGTGTTTGCACCGGGCTAATGGTTTAACCCTGCGCTAAACCCGCACAAACATGTTAGCGCTGTCAAACAGTTCGGGAAATATTATACAGTTTTGAACACTGTACTTTCATTGCACTGCTGCCTGCAACTGTACTGGGGCCACACATTTGCTGGCACACACATTGGCCACATAGTTCACCTCTACCTACCTTCACATTGCTGTGCACTGTGTTGCTGTTGTGGTTTGCACTTCCTGGTTGCTATATTCAGAACTGTCTTAATCCAGGGCTAAGTTTGCTCTGCACTCCCAGCACAGTTTACCTGGCCTCATTCCCATGCTATATTCAGAAGCTGTTTGCCCCGGGCTATTCCTTTTGAATATAGCTTGCTTTGTGCTCCAGGCTAAGTTTGCCGGCCGGGCAGTGTTAATTTAGCCCCGGGGAAAAGTTTTGAATATCTGGCCCTAAGTCTTGCATGGCTAGCATTCAGGTAGTGTAAGCATCCTAAATGCAATGAGGCTGTTGCAATTAGTTGCAAGTATGTCGGAACATGTTTACTACTTAGCATGTGATGGAAAGGAAATAATTTGTGAACTTGGAGATCGCAACCACTGCTGAGGAAAATATCATTAGGGAACCTCATGATAGCTTGCAATGTCATGTTATCTGGTAATAACCATGAAAAGATTGCTCTTCTTATGAAATTCATGAACATGAAACCTCCAGCTAAAACAACATTCTATGCTGTACAATGCAAGTATGTATGCCCTGCAATTGCCGCATATTGGGAGACTGTGAGACAAGACACTGTCCAAAAATTCAAAGATCCAATAACTGTGATTGGTGATGGGTGCAATGTTAGTCCCAATCATTCCTCAAAATACATGACCTACACGATTATGGAAAACTCAACAAAGAGGATTATTGCCATTCAGAGAGTTGATGTTTGCGAAGTGAAAGGAACGTCACCAAATATGGAAGCTGTGGGATTCAAAAGATACTTAGCTGCTCTGGAGAGTGATGGAATAAAGGTTGCAGAAATTGCCACTGATGTGCATGAGCAGATCATTTCAATGATGAATCAGTTTTCTTACTGTATTCTGTAACAGTACAATATAAATTGGATGTTCATTTTATATGTGTATCTCATTTGATGTTTATTTTTATGTAGAGCATGAATATCCTGAAATCACACATCAAATTGATATTTGGCACACAAGCAAGGCTGTGAACAAAAGGCTATGTAAGGTGTGGCAAACTATTGTACTCTACTGTCTATGTCATATTAATGAAACTCAGTTTAAAAATAATACTTACAGCAGCATTAACAACCTGTTTGGATTGAATGGCGGCCCGAGGCTCTGCCGAGTCCCACTGACATCCAGCAGGTCATTAACTGGATATAATCATGCATAATCAACCAGAAAAAAAAGGATGGTGTGGTCACTTTCTCTATCATTACCTTGCTGATTTTGTGTCACTTATAAAGTTTCACCATCCATTATAAGAGATGTTTGTATAAAATGGAAGCCAGACTAACCTACCCTCTGAGCTATAGAAGGCTTCAGGGTAGGAGCAACAGGGTTATCAGGGTGGTAATGGGATGTGAGCAGGGTGGATGGTAATGTCACTAAATGCAAGGAGCCTGGGAAACAAAGCAGCTGAATAGCATGCTCTCTTAACATTGTGGCAGCTGGATATTGCAAAAATAACAAAACTTGGACCACCCAGTACAAGGACTGGGATATGGTGATCCCTGGTAACAGGCTGTTCTGACATTACAGAACAATCAGGAAAGGCCCTCTGCAGGAAAGGTGAGGGCTGATGGTAATCTATGTAAGGGAAGAAATAAGGTGCATAAGGGAACATTGACAGTGGGGCAGGACAGAGGCATTATGGGTGCAGTTTCAGGAACCGAAGTGCAAGGTAATAAGAATGGTTGTAGTGCATAGGACACCAACCCAGGGAGAGTAGCTGGTCAGGGAGTTGGCGGATTAAGTGTTTGCAGGAAGGGATACAGAGTGATGGTGGCAGACTTCAACCTACCAGGGGTGGACTGCCACGCACCAACCACCACGCATTATTGGGAGTATGTAGGTCTGGTGCTGTTCTAGGATCGCTAAGAACCCAATAAAAAGTTATCAGCTAGGAGGGGTACAGTTGGAAAGAACAGATGAGGAAAATGACATAGGATGATTATAACTGGCAATATGAAAAACTCAGTACAGTGTAGTAGAGCAGCAGCAAAAGCCAGTTGGAGGGGGTGTAGCGCAGAGTGGCAAAAAAGTTAATAGAGGTGAGACATTCAGAATCAGAAAAGGGATGGGTAATAGAGGATATCAACGGAGGTTGGAGGGTGGTAAATCCAGGAGAGATATCAGGAGTCATTATTTAACACAGAAGGTATCATACAAGTGGAATGCTCTATCAAGAAGGTGGTTTCCAGTAGGAAGATGGGCACCTTCGATAGGGGGTGAAACACAGTAAGGTGTGGAAGGTTGTTGAGGAGGGGAAGGAATGGTGGGGCAGCTGCATGTTGAGGGGCTTGCTGCATATTCGAGCAAGCATTATAAACATTGTGTCCTGTTTCTGCTGATCATTCATATGTTTGCATTTAAGTTTCTATAGATATTATTTGTCTGTTGGTTAGCTTGACAGCTGATATCTAAATTATAATGTTAACAGTATTCCAGATTCAAGGCAAAGAAAGATTTGTCATTTTGGGCAAGAGACATCATTAACCATTTCTGGTATGGTGCTGCGAATTGTGATGGTAGTATGCAGAAATTTGAGGTATGTATGTATCACTGGGTATTAGAAAGACAGATAGGGTCCATTATACCATCAAACTTCAGTTGTAATATGTAAAATTTTTCTATCTTAGTTTACTAAGAGTATGTGGCGTGGTGTACTCCATCATATTGTAATGAGAATGAATGGCAGATCATACAACCAGGCAATGTTGATAGATGCGCACATGATGAAATGACGGCACCTGATAAGCCTTGGTTAGTCCCAGACAGCTCTGAACACCATGCACTAGGAGACGTGGTTTATGACCCTTGGATTTGGGATAAGACACCATATTTCGTCAATGCACGGTCAGTTATAGACAGAAACAAAAATTAGAATTGTCTTTGAAAAATATAGATTTTCTCATTGTAAGCTTGTTTGTGAATGACCTGTGCTGATACTTGCATGGCCTTTTCAACTTATTGTTATAATATTGGAAAAGTGCATTATGATTCAGGTGTCAGATTTTGATATTGTGTGGAACTTTTAAAATGTGATGCTAATTCTAATCAAATTACATTTAATGTAAATTGAGGGAAATGAGTGAATTATATGTATGGTCTAACTGTGTGACCATTAATTTTCTGTTTTATATTCAATACAAAGATCAGCCAGTGGGCTGGAAACCTTTCATAATTAAATATTGATGTATTGCTCTAAAAGATTTACAGATGGGTAAATTAACACAATGAAAGTCATTCTGAAATTATTGTCAAGTACAGTTTACATTAGGATTAGAAAAAGGGTCACTGAAATACTGCAATCTGATTGCCTGTTACTGTTCCTATAGCCATACATCCATTAATCGATAAGGCATTACCAGAGGTGATGTTAATTGACGATTATAAAATTTCTAGGAGTGTAATGTGGTATGAGGAGTAGCTGAGTGTCGCATGCCCATAGAGGGTGATGAATGTTTTTTCAGTAGTGGTAATCCGTGTTCAGCAAATGGTTAAGTTCTACATGTATGCTAATAAAAGATTAACATAAGGCTGTTAGAATGTTTACAGTCAATCAGAAAACTCCATTTCTCATAACCTTTTTATTATCCATGTGATACTGTCATGTACAGACTGATCACTGTAGTACATGGATTCTTCCTGT
Organism: Neoceratodus forsteri; assembly: GCA_016271365.2. Taxonomy (NCBI): domain Eukaryota; kingdom Metazoa; phylum Chordata; order Ceratodontiformes; family Ceratodontidae; genus Neoceratodus; species Neoceratodus forsteri. The sequence goes on from CM057452.1 coordinate 945,958,663, forward strand.
CAGCATTACGTCACCTAGCACTGCATTCAAACATTGTAACACACATTCCTGTACTGACCAAACCACACCAGGCATGTGTCAGAAAGAAATTGACTTAAGGTTCGGAGGTGACATCAAGGGGAGGTTCATCACCAATAGGGTGGTACAGCCAGAAAACAGGCTGCTGGAGAGGGTAGTGGGGGTGGATATGGCGGAGAGCTTCAAGAGGGCCTGGGACACCCACATGGGAATGGCGGTCAGAGTGCAGGCCGTAAAGGAACGGAGTGAATCTTCATGGGGGGGCGGTGTTTACATGCAGAAGGGATAAGCCTAGGGGTCCTTATCTGCCTACAACCTTGCATGACTTATGATTCTGTGTTGCTACTGGCAGTTACAAAATGCTGTTTTAGCATATAATTTGGTTGTGGATAGCAACTATGTGGCAGCAGTCATATGACAATACTAGTCATGAAAAAGATGATTATTTGTTAATTGAAAAAATACATATATACACAGTCTCTTTCAATCAATGACAGCAATGACTGTTATAACACAAGGGTTAAATTGGCGGCCATTGATTACAACTATTATCTAGATAGAAAACCACTCCGGAATTCTAAAGGCGAACATTTGGAAGTATTTTTGGCAATACTATTTTTCTCTCTCTCTGTCTCATCCCTAAGTCTCCTCCTCCCTCCTCCCACAAGCAGCTGCTAAATCAGGTGAGCTTGATACTGATGCACTGTAGAACATCAACATGAATGAAAGTTAGCACGCTCCACGGCTGTGAATGGTAGTTACCCAGCAACATCCCTCATTCCTTCTGGAACATACAGCTATATTTCTATGCCAATCACTGTTGTGTTAACACCTGTAGTTATATTACTATCTGTGTTTGTAAATGCACCATTCACTGTTTATATAAATAGTTGTGTTTCACACCACTCATTTTTATACATCTTCAGCAATGTAATGTTAATCCATCCCTAGAACATAAGGCCAGTTGCATTACTGACCTTTAGCAGATGCTGATGGCACAGTAGCTCAGTTCCACAGCACGGGGGAGTAGCATGGTAAATGGATCCCTTTGTTACAATGGTAACAGTGATTTGCCACACTACACATTGAATGTTGGCTGAAGAGGTACAGTATGGGATACCCTCCTACATTGCCTGCTGGTGTTATCTGAGGATGGGGGAATGCGTTGTCACACCACTGGGATAATCACTGTTAAAAAAAAAACATAAAAAACATATGACTACCAGTTTATAAAACACATGTTCTTGCTATTTTGATCAGTATTCCACATCATGTTTGGAAGTGCATATAAAGAGGTACAGTTTCTGGGATTGATGGTGGTAGTGGTGGGGGGAATTGATCAGAAATAAAAAGTTGGGGCCCAATTCTAGAAGGGGATATGATGGCGTAAGGCGAGACACGGCAAACCCTATGGCGTATCTCGCTACTTACGCCAGGCGCTACGCCAGCCCCTATTACAAGAGGTCGAGATGCGCCATGGTGTATGTGGGCTGCGCCAATCACAGAATACACCAACACTTACACTGCAGCCTGCAACACCTGCTGAAACTGCGGGTTACGACAGCAACATAGCCCAATTCCAGTAGGGCAGCTGTCGTAGCCTGCAGTTACAAATACAAGAGATGCAGTGGTGTACCTAAGGTCGAAGGTCAGACCTGTCTTAAGATCTGATGGTTGGCACCGTCAGATGCCACCATGCAGTGCCCCAGCAATGGCACTAGGTTAACCCCCAAGCCCCCACTAACACACTCCTTCCCCTCCAACCCCCCGATCTGCCCAAACTCCAAAGGGTCTGTTCCTGTTACGCCACTCCCCAGACTCCTGCACCATGCGTCCTGCCCCTCCCATGCCCCCTGGTGTCTGCCAAGGTGGTCCAGGGCTGGGGGGACTTTGGAGATGCCACCAGTCACTTGCCGCAAGTTGTGACATGCGGCTGCGATATGCCATGCGTGGGCAACTGCCACACGCATGGCGTATCTCACATATCGCAATTGCCAGGACCCTACCGCTTCTGGAATGTGGTGTAGGGTCCCTGGCATAGGAGCGACTGGCGTAACTCACAACTGTATGCAAGTTACACTGGCAGTCCTGGAATCAGACCCATAATCCAAGATGTAGTGAGAAGGCGTATGGATGATGCTACAATACTACTGGTGCAAGCAATTATACCAGAAGGACACCCAAAGACAACTGCAAAAACAATTGCTCCTATTCATCCTCCAATGATTGAGGAACTTATTTTAAATCAAGGAAATAGATATGTAAGAGGAATATTTGACTTGAAACCCTAAGTGCATGAAGCTTCTTTGTCTGCTGTGTATTATTTATGCATACGTGTAAATGATTTTTTAACAACAGGAAACAAAACAAAACAGCTGACATTGACAAAAAATAGTTCTGAAACAAAGTTAAAAAATTGACCTATAGTGTTGTAATCTATTTTTCATCGCCAATCATATTATGGCTTTTGGTTGTACATGTTTTTTTTTTTAAATAATATACGTCTTATTTACATCATTTTCTTACATATCTTAAATACTAAAAGAGAACCTTAATGCAAATATAGATATGACCAGACCTCCATCAGTATCATTTGCTGATATTTTAACTTGTGCAGTACAATTATTTTTTGGGAAATGAGTAAAATTAAATAAAAAGCAACGGTTACTATTTAAATAACTTATGGAACATTAAGTACTGTAAATGAGTGCTTTGACAGTGTCATGTAGTAGAACAGGCCCAACATGTCTTACTTTGTAGATTAATATAGCAAATTAGTCAGGTAAATGGCTAATTACATAAATTCTGTATGCTCTTTGAAATTCAGAATAATGTTGTTTTGAAAGTCATGTATTTTTTAATGAGGAATTAGGCAAGATTGCAAGTAATAATACATTCTTTCTTTAATTACTGTTTACATCATCCTTCTCTCCTTGCCGGAGTCCTTTCTCCGGGTCTTCCTTTGCAACACGCAGGCTGCACCACTAGGATCCGGGACTGGCTCCCAATTAGCTCTCTGCTCCCCCTAATGTGAGCCAGTTAGTCACTGGATAACCTCCTGGGTGGGGTATTGGACTCCCCCCTTCTCCCCTGAATCTTCCTTGGGGAGTGTGCACCTGAAGACTTGCCCTGAATCCTGCATTCACCGGTGCAGAAGCCCTTTGCCTGGCTTCAATGTGGGGTGTTTCCTGATTGTACTTATGTCCCGCCCCCATGGACGTCGGCACTCTAGGAAGACCAATGAGGCAAGGGCATGCTGAGATGTGCCCTAGATCTGGTCCTCGGTCGACGCCCACTCCTCCCAACATATCTGTGCCCTCTGCTGCACCTCCACCTGTGGTCACCCAGGTGGTGGTATCTCAGCAAGGACTGCAGCACACCCTCCAGGGAGAAGGAGAGTGGCCCCTTGGGCACTCAATTGTTCTCCTTCCGGCTGAGCCCTCAGCTTCCCAAGTTCACTTCCAAACCCAGGTCACCAGCATTGCAAGCATTAACACTAGTGCTGCACCCATGGGCCAGCTAGATGGCTCATTTTCTATGTGCAATAATATCAAACAGGGAGGGTGGTATTGGACTGTACCGAATCATCCAAGGGAATAAAGAGAGTAGATAGCTTCCAGTACCCAAAATCTGACAAGCCTCTATGTAACCCCCCTACAAATGGGGGTTCCTGAAAAGTCTTCCTTGAACTTGCTTAAATGCTCACTGCCAGGCTGGAGTCCTGTGTTTTAGCAGTTTAAATGTATTGCCAGAGAGTGCCTGTATAGCCTCTGTGTACTGTCTCTTTAAGAGCTGCCTGGATTGCAGTCATAATTAATCTGAGAGGGAGCTCTGTTAGAAGATGTACCTGTTTGCTGATCATTTGTTAGAGTAGTAATATTATTGCAGTTTGTTCTAATCTGCCTTCTTTGTAGCATGGACAGTTCTGTTTGTTTCCATCATCTTGGTCCTGGACTGTCAGAATGGGCCAATCAGTACACTTGGGACTCTAAAATGGAGCCTGCCTACAGGGGCTTGGTAGGGCCAAAACTTGTAGGAATTGTAGTTTTGGCTTTTGGCACCTAAAATAACCTGGAGGGGGAGCCCTTGTTGTGACTGACAGACAAATCAGCCAACCGAACCTTTTGGATCTTGGGGAAAATCCCACACTGCTTGCAGTTTCAGTTAGATCTGAGTTGGGAAGTGAAGAAGTAACAGCTCGAGATAGTTTGAGCAGCAATCCATTGTGGATTCACATGGGAGAACTATGGAAAGGCCTGAGTTTGGCCTGCATGCCCGCCTGCTGTCTCTGAGAGGGAACTTGTGCTTTTTTCAGACTGAACCCGACTTTGGAGAGTGAATTAAGTCACTGAATTGTGACCAGGCTTTAACCTGAAGAAGACCAAAGATTTGCTGAATGTGATTGGCCTGTCAGGACTTCCAGCTACCTCTTAACTCCCAGATTGTGCAGATACTCTGTAAATGCAACTGGAGAGCCATTTGCCTGATACAGTGGAATTTCCTTACATGTGAATGTGCTGTGTGCTTATAGTGGGTCGTGATTTGGTTCCCCACTGTGTGTCTGAACTGTGTTTTGCTTGCTGGAGGCTGTATCCAGCTCCACGGACTGAATCTGTATCCATTTCCATTTGCCTGGGCCCTGTTACACTGGCCCAGCCAGAATACCTGCTACGCAGAGAAAGTCATGTTGATTGATGTTGATGAGAGACTGCCTAGGGATCAGCCCCCTGGTCAATGCCTTGAACAGGAATGACACCTTCGTGATTCGTGTGGGCCTGCTTCTCCGGGCACTCCAGCTCAATAGCCTGCAGTCTCAATTTCATCCTGTCTGTGTGCAGTATTGGGTATCGTGAGTAAACATCAGGGTAGCGTCCTGCAACAACAACTAAATCTCTAAAAGTGTTGTCATCTGATTGTTTTGTTCTGTTTTCTTTCACGAACTGAGCCCTCCGGCTCCGGATTACAAATAGCGTGTGTTGTGCATGTTGCTTTCTTCCATCACAGGGCCCCAACCAGCTGCAATGTTCCTGGCTAGCCCACCATTTTCCTGCCTGGGTACCCAGACTGTGTGAGTGTGTAGGGACTCTGAACTGCATGCATAACTGTCTGAATAATATAGCTTTTACTCTGAATAAATCAGATTTTACTTTGTTTGCATTTAACCTCACTGTGGTTCCAGTTTGAGCCAAAAGTATCGTACTGTTGCTATTTTCTGTGCTTAACCTTGTTTTACAGGGGTCCCCAGGGTCAAGCTAGAGGAACCAGCCCTGGTGGTAAGTGCAAACAGTGTGGGTAATTGCTTGGTGAATAAGGGTCATTGTGAAAGTAATTATTGTATATTGTTCAGGCCACCAGAATGGAAAAAGGGGGGTTACAGTGTCCCGGAGGGCTGTGCCCGGGTTAGCTTGACCACTAATAACCCTGACCTCCAGGTGGAGGCACTCATTTCATTACCCAGGCCCCTTAACCTGCTACTAGCCAAGCAGGCAGGGGTAGTAGCCCTTGGATTAGTGCCACCTAGGGGTTACATCTATATATGTAATCTCAACAATGTGGAGTGATGCTGATTGATAATATCCCAGTCCAGTCACTCAGTGTGCTACTCACATCAGCCCTGCAGTAACCTTCCAGCACCATAACTCGAAGCAGGTGAGAGCGGAACTAGTGGTGGGGTGACCACAACCCCCTCCCATCACCACCCTCGGAAGATGACAGATGCACATCGGCATGCTCAATAAAACTCCCCCAACCCCCCAAACAACAGGCAGTATTGATGTGTACCGGACCATCCAGGTGTGTAGTTGGATCTCGTTCTTCATGTCTCACATTGTACCTGGTCAGTGCGAAATGCACCAGTATCATCTGGCCTGTTAGGTATTTGTGTTTAAACAAACTTTGAACACAGAATAGCTTCTGTTACCTGTCATCAAGCAAGCCACCATATCTAGTATCTAAACTGTGGATTTATGCTGTTTGAGAAAATCAAATAAAGTAAGGTAACAATAAAAGCTGCTTATCACATGTAGCAGTTAACGGTACTTGCACACATACTACTAATTATACAATGGCAAAATAATTTCCTGCATTCTGATTGGTCAGTGTGTGCCTGAGACAGGTGATGATATCTCAGTATAACATCACTGTATTGATTTGTATGAGCTTCTGATTTTACTTTTCTCTTAAGAAACAAAGAAAATCTACTAAAAACATTTAAAAAAATGTTTTTGGGTATTACAACAAGCCATTGTATAATTGCAATAAGGCACTCCAAGGTGTGTGTTATCATGCAATAATGTCACTCCTGGGGTGGTGGAGGCACTCGGATTTGCCTCATGTTTCAATCCACCCCAGGAGTGACGTTATTGCGTGATAACACACATTGTCGTACCTTATTGCTTAAATGAACAACGGCACTGGGAAAGAGTTTTTGGAATTCTCGTTATGTTTTATTCTCAGTTTGTTTTATTTCAGTGTATCATTTATAGAAATAAAATTTATTATTAAGGAAATATGCACATGTTCTACTGTTACACAATACACAGACATTTTTATTTCATCAACATCTCAGAAATTCAACAATAAGTTTCATAAGAACTATGAGAAACCATATTCATTTTATGTAAATTTTATGTGAACTGGCTTGCCAGTTCGGCTTCCCATGCCAAGGACACCTTTGCTGCACTGGACCTGACCCAGCTGATCAGCCAGCCTACCAGGGTGAGCCCCACTAATGGCTCTAGCATCCTGATTAACCTTCTCCTCACCAACGGTCCCTACAGAATCTCTGACCTGGTGGTCCTTCCAGACCCCCTAAGGGATCACTCATCCATCCTCTTTTCCTGGTCATGTCGTCAGCAGAAACCCAAACCAAACTATATTGCCTGGTGTCATCTCCGACCCGGAGGCCTCACAAAAATAAGAAAATACTTAACTCAGTGGGACTGGTCCCCCATCTCCTGGTCCCCTACTATAGATGAAGCCCTTGATTATTTCATCTGTTCTTTTAATAAAGCATGTGACATCTATGCCCACTAGTAAAAGTGCAATCCAAGAAATGTAATGCCCCCTGGATCTCGTCTGCACTGCTCCAACAGCTAAAGCACAGAGATGATCTCTGGCATAAAGCAGTCGCATCCGACATGCAGGTGGACAGGCAAGCCTATAAAGCACTCATAACAGATGCACTTGGGCCATTAAACAGGCCAAATCGGGCTACTACAAAATGACCCTTGCCTCCTCCTGGCGGAATGCTTGGCTGTTCTGGGACAATATCAAGAACTGAATGGCAAATCCCAGCTCCCCTTCCCCCCCACTAACTGTTAACAATGTCCCTACCACCGACCCGCTGGCCATCGCCAACTGTCTCAACTCATCATTCTCTGACCTTCGTGCAGTACTCCCAAATAACTTCTTTGACCCCACTCCTGCAACCCCACCCCCAAACACCCAGCATCCCCCCTTCCATCTCAAGGTGATCTCTATGAATGAGGCAAGGTCTTTTCTCATGAAAGCACTCAGTGGATCTTGCTATTGCAAAGATTCTTTTGATATGAGAATCCTACATCTAGTACTAGATACAGTCCTCTCCCCACTGGCTGACCTCATTAACCGCTCCCTAAGTCTGGGGCAGTTGCCCGCAGCCTGAAAGACTGCCACAGTCACCCCAATACTGAAGAGTGGTGACAGCACCTCCCCCAATAACTACTGTCCCATATCCATTCTCCCACCACTCTCGAAAGCCCTCGAAAAAACTATAGCCACCCAACTCACTGAGTACCTACTTGCTCATAATCTACTTTGCAGGGAGCAGCATGGCTTCAGATCTGGGCACAGTACAACTATGTCTCTCACTGAGTTCTCTAATTTTATTCACTCTGCCCTGGATAGAAAATACCTAGCTGGAGCTGTCTTCATCGACCTGTCAAAGGCCTTTGATACAGTCTTCGCCCCCTTACTCTTAAGCACACTCCGCCACATAGATCTGTCCCAAGGACCCGTCTCCTGGTTTACCAGTTACCTCACAGCTAGCTCACAATGTGTCAAAATAAACAACACCCTCTCAACCACCCTGCCAGTCCACTCTGGGGTTCTCCAGGGCTCCATCCTCGGCCCTCTATTATTCAGCATCTATCTAAACACCTTGCCCAATTCCTGCTCTGGCAACTTACTACTCTATGCAGACGACGTGGTTCTTTTTGCCTCGCAGCCAGATCCCACAGTATTGCAGTCCTCCCTCCAACACGCATTTAACCAGATTGAAAACTGGTTCATAGACCAAAGACTTGTGGTCAATGTAAAAAAAGACAAAGACTATACTCTTTGCCCATCAACAGAATAAGGCCAAGAATGCGCAGCTAACAATCCTTTCCCACTCTCTCCTTCCTCTAGAACAGGTCCATACAGTACATATAAATACTTGGGCCTTACATTTGATTCCAGCCTCTCCTTCCATTCACACATTGACACTCTATCATCAGCCATAAATGTCCGTATAGGCCTATTGTACCGGCACAAGGATTGCCTACCTCCGGAAGCCCTTAATCTGGCTGTCACCTCCTCAGTCCTCTCCCTAGTTGATTATTGGCTCACTATTTACTCAGCTGCTGACTACACAGCCCTTAACAAAATCCACCTTGCCATAAACAAAGCATGCAGACTTCTCACCGGAGCAGACAAGCGCACCCATACGTGATCAGAGTGCAGGAAGAGGGTATGCCTTAACTATAATGGGATGATGGGAATGGAGGTGGACACAAGCTGGTACACAGAGGCAAAGTTTTTGGAGGATCTGGGAACAAAATATCAGTCAAGGCCACATGTCAAGATAAAGTAGGCCCAAAGATGTGCCACCAGTCTTGGGGTTGGGTCACATAGTGTTCGAAGTGCGCATGGTGGAACTGGCGGGAGGTGTGTGGTGGTGGTGGTGGGAGGGTTAGCTAGTACAGTGAACAGATCAGAAAAAGAGAAACTGAGTTTTTGCTTTATAAAAAAGCTCAAAGTTAGGGACATTTGCGAACAAGCACATAGAAAAGCAACAAACAATGCTGGCATGCATTGGAAGGTGCCTTACAAGTAGGAAGAGGGAGGTGATAATGACACTGTACAAAACACTGGTAAGACTACAGCTGGAATATGGGGTTCAGTTAGGATGGCACTACTAGCAAAGTGACAAGCACATAGAGGAAGTAGAACAATGGCACATGGCCTGCATGGAAGGCCATATGGTGATAGAGGCAAAAGGAAATATGTCTGCATTTGTTAAGGATGTAAATAGAATTTAATCTCAAGGTAGATTTCTTCAAATAAATGTAGGGAACACAAAAGAAAAAATGGATAGCATCCTAAAACTAAGTTAGAACAAATTCAAAAGGTGTCATTCACTCGAGATGGAAAGGCTAGATTTCAGGTAGACATAAAGAGACAGTACTTCTGACAAAGGGTAGTGGGTTCATGAAACAGCTTTCCAGAAAGGGCTGTTGAAGTAGATATGGTGAAGAGATTCAAAAGAGCATGGGATATCAAAATTTGACTGGGCATGGGATTTGATTGTTGGCCAGGGTCGTGGATGGTAAACAAATACAGGAGTGGGGGTTGTTTCTATATTCTGGACAAACTAGATGGCCCGATGATCATTTGACTGTCAGTAAGATACTGAGCTCATATGATATTTAAGAAATAAATCACAAGGGAGTATGTGTTGTGGGGGACTTTACAACGGTTGGCATGGTTTGGCAACGAGGTCGAAGGCCAAGTGTTCAAATCCGCGCCAGTCGTGGTAAATCACCCCATAACCCACAGTCCTGAGTAATTTATTTGTGATTATACAATGTCCCTCTTTTGTTTTTCATTTTGTGAGTCAACTTTATACATTACAAAATGATGACAAAACGACAACACATTGGATTTGAATTGTATAAGTCAATTAAATTTGAATTTACAATACTATAAAATTTATAAGTATCTACACAACCATTACATTTAAGATAACAGATGGAGGATAAACAATGGCAGTACTAAGAATGTCATCTTATCAACCATAGTAAGATCACTGTAATAACTTATATGGTTAGGACATTCAAATGTATTCTGCACTGATGTAAATTAACAATGAGGAACACTTACACATCTCAAAATAATTAGGCTAGTCTATGCACCAGGAAACCCACAACTGACCAAATGGGTCAGGGTATTTGTCTCTAATTGCCCAAACACAGCATGACAGTATGACTTTTCTGTTTCCCGATCCCAGCCGGCCACACTGCCAGAGAATGAACTGCCAGTAAGCGGCAAATCTAACTTGCTTATTATTATCTTTGTAAACATGATTTGATGTCCAAAAAATATAATTACGAAAGGCACCTGCTGTTGCTAGCACTGTCTCATTAAGAGCTATTAGACAAAATGTCTTTGTGGTTCTAGCACACATATTACTATGCATTCCACAGCAAACATGCTCCTGCAGTGTTAGCATCTCTCTGCAGTTTGTGCAGGAACACCAACTTGAGCTATTACTCCTTGATGAAGACTCTCTGCTTCTAGCACCCATTATATCAAATAAAACACCTGGCTGGCGTAAGATCATTTGCTGAATTAGGTTATTGACAGCCTCTCTATCCATGTTCTCAAGAGGTTCCTGCATTCTGAAAATAGGCATTCCTATGCCTAGTGCACTCACCCGGTTAACAAAAGCAAATAAATAAAATAAAAGACAATTGTTACCATCCACTTAGTGTTACATATTAATACATTTCATTTTCCTTCAGAAAGTTCAAGAACACTATGATGAGGATCGAGTAGTGTACATAGAAATATATATATAAATGCTCCAATTCCCCACCACTGGAAACAGTAACAAAAATAAGTGCTGACCCACCACAATAATTTTGATTTGTCCACATTTCAGTTAACAATATGTAGTAAGTCACTGATCCAAATAATTCCACATAAATATATTTTTATCACACACACACACACACGAAATGCTAGTTTGTATGAAGCCAGCCAGCTGTTACAAACAAATTTCAGTACATCAGGGTATGTTGTATTTGTTGCCCTGACCAGAGGCTCATGTTACCACTGGGCTATTCAAAGTTTACTGTACTCAGCAGAGAACACTGTCTATGCCTGTCAATGCCCATGGTGGGGTTGGGGGGTGATTGCAGTCACAGTGAAAAGAGTAATTTCCCATTGTCCTAAAACTAACATTAGCATTCCATACCAGGGACCACATTGTGGTGTTGGATCACATTAAAGAGTATTATGAACTTGTCCAAATAGTCAAGTTTCCTTAAATAACTTCAAAATGGCAGGATTAACCAGTTAATTTATTAAAATAACTTGTAACATGGCTCTAAACAACACAGTGAAATAACTAACACAGATTGGTTAAACAGCAGTAGCTGACCATGAAGCAACCATGGATTAATTCCACAGTAGAACCACAGCTGCTTCTGCAGTACCATTGTGATTGGTTGGCATCCATGGCACTCCAGACATTACCTCATGGGTTTCAGCCGACCTGATAGGCTAGTGATGCACTGACCCAGATCAAATTTCCAGCATATCCAGGTCCCAGAAACCCCTGCTCTCCAGTTTGAATCGTGCATCTGAACAAGGCAAGAAGCACACCAGGAACCCCTGTCTGCTCTTCAAGGTAAGACTCATCTAAAACTTATATCTTTCCCTGCCTTAGGGCTTCTCTGAGCTGGCTCTTCTGAAGCTATTCCTGTTATGAGCAGTTTTTTGTGAGAATGCAATCTTTTACTGTCTTAGGTCCTGCCCTTGGGTTGGTGGGCAGGATATATCTATTGAAGAGCACAATGGATTGGTTATCTCTGCCTAAGCGTTCATGGGATATATTATTACTCGCCAGCGGCGAGGCATTTAAGCTCCCCCTGTAGTGCTCCTAGCGTCTCCGGTCCCCCGGCGCCGTGCGACAGCCTCTCCAAGCATTTTCTAGACTAGGCCTCTCCCTCTTGCAGCAGAGAGAGTGAGCCACCACGCGGCCCGCGAGGCCGTCGCTGTGCCTCTCCACCCCCCCATTCTCCCCGCAGTGCTTTCGCCTCCTCGAGGCGGCCTCTCCCTCATGGTGCCGGTGCGCCACGATTTCCAACTCCGGCTCTCCTTTTCGCGGCGCTGATGCGCCGCGGTCCCTCCTTGTGCCTAGGCGTGTTCACTAGGCCTCGTTTGGGCCTTTCTCCTCACAACTGGCACGTCCCCTTAGGCCTCTGCTGGGCCTTCCTCCGTGCCAGCCGCATGTCTCTCCTCATCGGCTCTCTCCCTCCGAGTGAGGGAGAGCCTAGGATCCTCTTCTCCTCCCCGGGATGCCGCTCACTACCACGCGTGTCCTTCTGGGGAGGGTAGAGAGAGATAGAGAGAGAGAGAGAGAGAGAGAGAAGGAGAGAGTCAGAGAAGCAGAGAGAGAGAGAGAGAGTCTCGCAGGGGGAGGGGGTAACGCAGTTTCTCCTCAATATCGAGGGCTTCTCCGGGAGATGTAAGATTGCTGGGTTAGCCTCACGGGCCTCCACCAGAGGCCTTTCCTAGGCCAAGCTCAGAGCCCGAGCCTCTTCCCCATCGCGATCTCGGGCCCCTAGCCTGCCAGCCTTCGATTCTGCAGGGCAATAGGTTGGCAATGTAGCCCATCCGGGGAGTTTTTTCTTTCCTTGGCATTCAGACTCCCACCAGGTTTTACCGGTGGTGTCTCGCTAGGCCTTGGACCACCGCCTCAGGGGTTGGGGGTCTCCCCCCCCAAAAAAAAAAAAAAGAGAGGATTGGGACCTGGCATTGTGGAATATCCGTCGGCGTGTCTCTCCCACTCCGGGGGAAAATATCTATGGAGAAGGGTCAGGTCAGGGGGCCCCTGGCACCCCCGCCCATTTGCTACGCCAGGGTCTTCCTTCCACCACTCGGGTCCCTCCCACAGCGACCCCAGTAGGTGCCATCCTCATCTGGTCCTCCCTCAGTGCCTCGGCTCCCTCCCATAGCGGGCCTCGGCATCAGACCACCGCCCGTTGTTGCAGCATAGCACCCCCCAACCTCAGGCGTGCCTCTGCAGCCTCTGTGAAGCAGGGCTTGTTCAACATGTGGATGCAATGAAAAAAAAAAAAAAGGGAAAGAAATACGGTCATCCTAAACATGCCTCTCTCTATTCCTGATGGTGAAAGCAAAGAAATGCTCTGCGTGCAGCGCCATCCTCCTCCCCCAAACCCCGGGCCCCCGCTGCGCGGCCTGTCTCCTAGACGACGACTCATCCCTGGAGCGGACCCCGCCCCTGGCCCCCAGCATTCCTGAACCCAGCAACCCTACTTGGATGGACCCGGGATCCCTTCTAATCCAGAATCAACGGGCCGCGGTGGCCATAATGGAGAGCCAACAGAACTTTATGCTCAAACTCATGGAGAAACTGGAGTCCCTTACCCAAAACAGGGCAAGACCACCCAACCCAGAACCCGACAAAGCAGGGGGCCAGCCGGAGGAACTCCCAATCCCCGAGGAATCCCTCCCAAACATTCCACTCGACAGCATGCACGAGGACGGAGAGAGAGAGGATGCTGGAGACGAGGAGGACGCAGATTCGGACACGGAGGAGATGGAACTACAGACGGCCCCTTCACTGACTTCAAAATTAAGTTCTTTCGACATGATCCCAGGGCTCATGAAGGTGATCAAGGGCACCATGGGGTTCGACACCGAAGACGCTGAAGAGGGCAGGCCCGAATCGAAACTCGATCCGATGATCCAGCTAAGGCCGTCAACCACAGAGACTTTTCCCGGCTTGTCCAGCTATTGAGGACATTTTCAACACTGAATGGCAATCCCCAGAACCAGGCAGGATGCCGAACCTAAAACCTGGACAGGATGTACCGGCACAAGGGGAAAATCGGACGCTTGGTGTAGAGCCCCCACCATCGACCCTCAGGTGGCAGCCCTCAGCAAGAAGACAGTGCTCCCTTACGGCACAATAGCACTCAAGGACCCTACAGATAAAAAGGTCGAGGACATGCTTAAGAAGGCATTTGAGATTGGGGGCACCGCTGCTAAGGCAGCTACCACAGCCGTTTACACAACCCGGGCGCAGATTCGCTGGCTCAAAGAACTCCAGGAGCAAGCCACCCCTAAGTCTAGGGAGGTGGAGCTGTTGGAGTGCACTCTGGATGCAGCCAAGTACCTGGCAGATATGGCAGTAGACATCCTGCGCCTACAAGCAAGGGCCACGGCTATCACCAACCGGGCCCGTAGGGCGCTGTGGCTGAAGCTTTGGGACGCAGACCATGAATCCAAGACTTTGTTACAGAATCTGCCTCTGCGGGGAAAGCATGTTTTCGGGAAGGGGCTACAAGATTATTTAAAGCAAAAGGAGGAGGGTAGGGACCTCCTCAAGAATAGGTACAAGTCCTCCTATCTAGCTTCCTCTAGGCGGAGATTTCGGAGGGGAGCAAACCTTACCAAACCCGCAGAGATCCAACTCAGCAGTCTCACTCCTTTCGAGGGAGAAGCTCCTCCACCGGCTTCCGTGGCTCTTACACTCAGAACTATCAGTCCTCATCGTTCAGAGCCCGAGGCCAAAGATCCGGAGGGTGAGGTAGAGGATTCAGGGGGAAGCAGCAGTGACTGCATCCCACCGAAGGCATGGGGCCAGGACCCATACCCACCGGTGGGGCAAAGACTGGCCCTCTTCGCCCACCGATGGATAGCCATGACGTCAGACAGATGGGTTCGAGACGTAGTGTCCAAGGGTTACTCCATAGAGCTAACCCACGCCCATATCCCACACAGGTTTGTCTCATCTCCCTTGGCCAGGAGAAAAGCGTCCCCTCATCAGGTCCAACAAATCTTATCAGAGCTAATCCAGAACAGGGCCATTCAGCCCTGTACGTTCCAGAGCAGGGAATAGGAATCTACTCCATCTTCTTTCTGGTACCCAAAAACGGGGAGCTCAGGCACATTCTAGACCTGAAGCATCTGAACCAACACATAGTCCCACACCGATTCAAGATGGAGACCATCCGTCCACCTTCCTGTGATCCGGTAGGCGACTTCGACGCTTCATCGACCTAAAGGACGCCTATCTCCATATTCCCATCATCCGGAAACACAGGCATTCCTCCGCTTCCACATCCTGGGCCATCACTTCCAGTACAAGGCGCCACCTTCGGACTTTCTCGTCAGCCCCGAGAGTCTTCACCAAGGTTTCCATAACCCTAGTGGCCAGACTCAGGAACAAGGACTAGACATCATCCCATACCTAGATGACTGGCTCATTCATGCTCGATCCAAGATCCAGGCTTGACGACACGGAATTCGGGCCATCCAGGCTCTCAAGACCACGTTGGGTGGTAAATCAAGAGAAGAGCCATCTCAGCCCCACGCAACAGATCGAACATCTGGGGGCTATCATCAACTCGGCCGAGGGTTGGGAAAAACCGGCCCCAGCACGAGTTCACAACCTCAGGGAGCTGGCGTGCAAAATGAGGGCCTGCCAACACTCAACAATGGGGAAGATTGCCCAGTTGCTGGGATGTATGGCCTCCTGCATAGACCTTGTGCCTTGGGCCAGGTGGCACATGTGTCCGCTCCAAAACTATGTCCTGTCTCGAGGGGAGCCGAGCGAGCACAGCCTTCAGTGCATGGTACCTCTACCACAGGCAGTAAGATCCTCCTTAACATGGTGGACAGTGGAAGGGAATTTATCCAGGGGAGTCCCCCTAGAGCCCCCCCGCCCAGTCTCCATAGAGACGGATGCGAGCCTTTCGGAATGGGGATCCTGTCTAGGAGATTCAACGGCACAGGGCCGATGGTCACCAGCAGAGATGAAGCTCTCCATCAACATCCTGGAGATGAAGGCCGTATTCCATGCCCTGAGGGCATTCAGGCACCTGATACCGGTCGGTCGGTCCTAATCCGCTCCGACACCGGGTGACGGTAGCTCATATAATCAAACAGGGCGGGACCAGGAGCAGGGCCTTGATGAGGAGACAACGGTGGTCCTCAACTGGGCCCAGACTCACCTCATCCACTTGAGCGCAGTCCACCTCACAGGGAAGCTGAACGTCCGTGCGGACTGGCTCAGCAGGCAACAAGTACACCCGCGGGGGAATGGCGGTTACACCCGGCGCTATTCCAGGTGATCCAGGCGGCATGGGGGCCCGTGTCCATGGATCTCATGGCATCTTGGGAGAACACCCAGGTCAGCGAGTACTACTCACGCTTCAAGGACGGCCTTTCCCGAGGGACGGATGCCCTATCGCAGCCCTGGAACAGGAGGAACGCCTACGTCTTCCCACCCCTTCCTCTGATTCCCCAAGTCCTAGCCAAGGTTCGGGAGTCAGACCTCACGGTTATCTTAGTGGCCCCATATTGGCCACGCAGAGCCTGGTTCACTGCTGCCCGAGAAATGTCCATAGACAAATTCCGGATTCCCTACCGGCCGGACATGCTCTCACAGGGGGCCAGTGCTCCATCCGACCCCGCGGACCCTGAAACTCACGGCCTGGCTCCTGAGAGGAGGAGACTGAAGGCAACAGGGTACCATGAATTGGTAATCAGCAACCTGCTCCAGTCCAGGTGGGCCTCCACCACATCCACTTACAAGAGGCAATGGGCCATCTTCACTCGGTGGTGCCGAGAATGGGGGACGGTGCCCGAACAGACCGACCTGGCCAACATCCTACTGTTCCTCCAGCAGGGAGTGGACAAGGGACTGGCGCACTCCTCTCTCAGAGTGCAACTGTCGGCCATAGGGGCGGCCATAGGCCTTGTGGAGGGGTATCCCCCGGGAGCGCATCCCGACTCCATATGCTTCTTGAGAGTGGTGGAGATCATGCGTCCAAGGACCAGGCCGGTAATCGCCCCGTGGGATCTTCCTATGGTTCTGGAATCCCTCAGACCGGCGCCCTATGAGCCCCTCCGAGAGACAGACCTCTTTTGGGTCGGCCTCAAGGCATGCTTCCTGGTGGCCATCTGCTCGGCCAGGAGGATTGGGGAACTTGGCGCACTGTCCTGTGCAGAACCTTACACAGTGTTTACACCACTGGGGGTCAGTCTGAGAACAGTCCCAGCATTCCAGCCAAAGGTCCTACCAGCTTCCACAGGGAGCAGCCTGTCAGCTGCCCACCTTCCCAGGCGACTCACACAGAATCGCAGTGGGACCCCTCACCACCTCGGCGTGGGATCTGTCCTCTCGGTCTATCTAACCAGAACACACCCATTCAAGAAGACGAGAGGCTGTTCGTCATCTCAAGGGCAGAGACAGGGGTACGCTGCCTCCAAGTCTACCATCGCAGGATGGCTAAGACGAGTCGTCCAGAATGCATACACAGCAAACCGACTGGTCCCACCACAGGGGATCAAGGCTCATTCCACCAGAGCGGTGGCCACTTCCTGGGCAGAGAGAGCCTGTGTATCCTCAGAGGATATTTGCAGGGCTGCCACATGGTCCTCCTTACACACCTTCGCCAGACACTACAGGCTGGAGCAACTCCAGGCCGCTCGTCCCTCTTTCACGACCCAGGTCCTAACAGCAGCTTCCTCAGCCGGTCACTCTTAGTCACTCATCCCTCCCGGAGTACTAACCGCTTCATCTCCCATGAGGTAATAGTCTGGAGTGCCATGGATGCCAACCAATCACAATGGGTGCTTACTCACCTGGTAAAGGTGATTGTGTTGGTTGGCATCCATGGCACTCCAAGGCCCTCCCTTAGAGCGACCAGAGTGACCGGCTCCGGACCTAAAGGGGTACTTAGCATGTAGTTTTTTAGGAGGACAGACAGCATGAATGATGCCATAACAAATAACCAGTCGAACTCCGAGTTCGAATTTAGATTGTTAAAAAAATAGGGGAATAAAGATCAGGCCCCAGGGCCTTTCACTGCCACGTCGTAGTACGACTCCTTTGTACCCTGAGTCACGCTTCTGGTATTTCTCTTAACACACTGCACTGTATGTTTTTCCTCTCTTGTACTAATTGACCTTATTTCAGCTATGGAAGATTCGAACTGGAGAGCAGGGGTTTCTGGGACCTGGATATGCTGGAAATTTGATCTGGGTCAGTGCATCACTAGCCTATCAGGTGGGCTGAAACCCATGAGGTAATGTCTGGAGTGCCATGGATGCCAACCAACACAATCACCTTTACCAGGTGAGTAAACACCCATTTTCAACCACCATAAAATATTAGCAGAAGCTGTCTCCATGAGGTAAATACAACTAGCCTTGGGAAAGGCTGCATATTAATGATGTACTGTAGCATCATAAAATCAGTCCCAAAATGCATTGTACTTGTTTGAGGAAGTAAGAGCGGTCGATGTTTAAATATCTGGGTGTATGGCTCGACCACAAGCTCTCCTTCTCTGAACATCTCAAAGAGCTACCGAAGAAACTAAGACAGAGACTAGGCCTATTCTACAGAATTAACCACTTCCTTACTCGGGATGCTAAGCTGCAGTTGGTACAAGCCACGTTCCTCTCATTAATAGATTACATGGCTCTTCTCTACAGATATTGTACTGCCTCTTCCCTGGCTAAGTTGGATATCCTATACCACAGAGCAATCAGGTTCATAACAGGCCTTCATCTTTCCACACACCATTGCTCTTTGTACACTGTGGTGGGCTGGACTTCCCTTCACTATAGAAGAACTAGGAATGCTGCTCTATGGTATTCAGAGCGGTTACCAAAAAGCTTCCCCTATACATTTCTGATTGTATTCCCCTGAGTGTGATAGGTACCTATGCTCTAAGAAGCTATTCCCTAATTGCCCTGCAAATACCTAAGGTCAAATCTCGTTTCGATAGAGCTGCCATACATTTCACGTTGCCTTCCTTGTGGAACAATATGTTAAAAAACTTGAAGCTGAGTTGTCCTGTTAGCCTGAATGCATTCAAGTCATTCTATGACCACTCCATGAAGGAATCCTGCAATTGTTTCCCATATCACTAGCTCACCTCTTTCCCAGTCTCCCTCCTCTACTACTTGCCTTCCACCTTGCCTCAGCCCCTTGCCTCACTCTCCTTACCCAAACTAGCAACTTTCCATCTTCTCCGTCTCGCTTTGGCCATGGCCAGGTGCCACTCCCTTCCCTGATGTATGCCAGTTAACTTTACCGACCCCGTAATTATCTTCCTAACCTGGTATCCTTTATTTTTTCCTTTTTCAGTGAACATGCCAGCTATATCTATTTATGAGTCTATCTGTTGTAAAGGCTCTTTCACTCAAATGTTGATATATATATATAAATATATATACATGGTTATATGTATAAATTACACCTTTCTGTACATACAGTATGTATATTTTACTTCTCTGTATGATATTGCATTATGTTTTATCATGT
Organism: Neoceratodus forsteri; assembly: GCA_016271365.2. Classification (NCBI taxonomy): domain Eukaryota; kingdom Metazoa; phylum Chordata; order Ceratodontiformes; family Ceratodontidae; genus Neoceratodus; species Neoceratodus forsteri. The sequence goes on from CM057452.1 coordinate 945,978,011, forward strand.
TACTGTACTATGATTTTTGTATGACCAGGTCCATCTTGCAAATGAGCCTTGCTCAATGGTGCCCGCCTGGATAAATAAAAATTTAATTGATTGATTGATGCAAGCACTGATAATTATGTTTAAATAAATGTTGTTCCGAGTAGATTTTCAAGCAATTTACATATGTTGTTAAGTGACCGACTGTAGTGCTGACATAAAAGTTTGAATTTTTCCTTGAAGAGAACTGCAATGTATGTAAGTAGCGCTACGTTGGCGCCACATGTTAAATTAAAGTAAATACCTAAACGAAGCCTGTTTGCCTGGAGAGTATTAATTCAGTGTTATGTGCAATAACTCAGTGCATGTAACAATACTTGCAATAATTACCATGTTACAAAAGCATTAAACCACTCCAGGCCATGGTTCTACTGTGGAATTAATCCATGGTTGGGTGGTTGGACGCACTCGGCCTTCGGCCTTGTGCCCAAACCCTCCCCAACCATGGATTAATTCCACAGTAGAGCAATGGTCTGTCATGGTTTAATGCTTACATTTGCCATATATTATGTTGGTGAAGGATGTGTGGATTTGTCTTATGGGGGAGAGTTGTGTTTCATGGGGCCCAAACCACATGTAGTATAAACAAAACATTACATGGCCTGACTGAAAATATCATATTTATCTTCACTTGAGGCTTTGCCACTCATAACATATGATGACATCATTGGCTTCTCATGAAGAAAAATATTTAAGCAATAATACACTCCAGGATGTGTTATATCATGGGATATCGTCACACCTCAGATGTGTTGTGAAGCATGAGGCATCAGTCCAAGTACCTCATGCACCCAAGAAGTGACGATATGCCATGACATACCACACCCTGGAGTGTATTCTTGCTATCATGAACTGACTTAAAAGTTTTAGCATTACAAAATATACACACAAAAACATTTAAAATGTTTTTAGAATGATTGCTTTACAGTGGTGGATTATTATTATTTCAGGAAAAAAGTTCCTATATGGCTCTGGACAGCAGGTGGTGCTGTTGTAACTGGAGCTGGTTGAAGAGGTACTGCTATGAACTGTCACCTCCCATCACAGTGTGCTCCCTACATTTGACCCCATCTGCTGTGTGTTCTGGAACTGTGTGAATATGGAATGTATCTTTTACAGTATGTATTTATTTTTGTAAAACCATGCTCTTTTGAGAAGCGTGATCTAAGTGGAAAGAATGTGGGTGGACACTTTGGTATTCCGGTGGCAATTGAAGAGAGCAACCGAAAAGGTAAAATGGTAAAGAGCTGAAATGTGAAGCCAGCCAGTACACAAAAATACACACACACAGTATGGATGGTGTTGAAGTCCTTTGTTTTTTTTTTGTTTCAAGGGGAATCGCTCAAGCCATGACTGACGCATCCTGCTAGATAGACAAGTACTACGGGCACCTACTACGTAACATTTGTATGGGGAATCCAACGGTAGGCATGTGGATGAAGCTGAGGGCAGTTTATGTGTTTTACTGTTTTTTTTTTTTCAGTTTGGTGTTGGACATTTCGGCTGCTGTACTGCGTGACAGATGTTTTTTTTTACTCAGTGGGATAGGAGAGGAGAGGATTAACAGCATTGATGCTCGGCTGCATGTGTTCTGGCTGTGTACAGCAGAGTGACGTGCAGTCAGAGTAAGGCTTAATCTGCCAAGCGGTATGTCTTCTGGTGGGTTGTGTGAGTAGGAGTGAGCAACAGTTGCCTTTTTTTTAAACAGACACCCGTGTTTGGGGAACTCACTCCATTCGTCAGGGGGCCGTGGGCAGACTTGTTTGAAGGGAAAGTGTTGTGAGTGATCAGGGGAAATGCCGCTGTCTGAGGAATTTCTGGTCTGTGAGGAGTCTGGTGGCTGGAGGCTTTTAGAAGCTGTGAGGATGTAGTCAGATATCATCACAGCTTCAAAGAGCTCTCAGCCTATCAGCTTCCTACATTTTCAACAACCAGTTCATAATATAGAATATACAATAGCCTGACTCAAAATATGCACGTTATCTTCAAGTGTGAGGGGAGAAGGGCCATAACTCACTTGTGGCAGAGCCACAAGTGTGTTATGAAAGTCCTGCCAACTCACATTTGAAAATAAATTACCTATTTTGAGTCAGATTATTGTATATCCTATAATACAATCACAGTTTACAGATTACAGCTTTTAAATCTGCAGATTATTTACAAATGCTGCTTTAGTTTGAATTTTAACTGCTTGTTTAAGTACTGCAATAGGCATTATGATGTCATAAGCATTGTAGAAGCTGATCTCTGACTGGTTCAGCATTACACTGTGATGACAGTAACTTAAAAGATATCCATTGTGACAACAGCAACAAGTAAGCAATAAGACATGACAAGGTGGTGGTTGTTATGTGATAACCGCACAACTAGGTGCGTGGTGAGGCACGAGGCCGAAGGCCGAGTGTCCCTCCGCACCTAGGTGTGTGGTTATCGCATAACAACCACCACACTGGAGTGTCTTATTGCACTTATAAAATGGGAAATAACTATGGAAACAAAGAAAATGACAAGGTGTTTATATTTTGAAAACTTTGTAACACTTATTTAAATACAGAATAGAGAATTAATTGAAACATTGAGATAAAATAGTCCCTTGGTAAACTTTTTTGAATCGTAAAAAATAGCATTTACTAACAACATTAGCAAACAACAGTCTACTTGTTGTAATTTATGAATTGCACTTTACTTCACTGTGATTTTCTTAATCTGTCCCGAACATCGATTTCACTCACCAACCGCGCCATTGTACGCTACATGTGCGAAAACACATTTTGGGTGAGATGTGAAAAATGACATTTGTACTGCTCATAAGGAGGTGTGGTAAAATGGCAACACTGAAAATCTGGAGTGAAAATATTAAAAATGCTCGAAGTTATGGCGTGCGTAGGAACTGCATAGCAGCGTCATAAAACAGTCGTTTTGGGGAATATTTTCACCAAATTTTCAACATAGGGTTTTTGGGAGCCTACCTCATGAACTGTGACACTGTCATTTTGTTAATCATTCCGGAAAGGTGGTTCCGCGCAGTGACTGTGGAACCACCTTTCGGGACCAATTAACAAAATAACAGTAGTACAGTTCATGAGGTGGGGCCCAAAAAACCCCATGTTGAAAATATGGTGAAAAAATTCCCAGAAATGGCTGAGATATGCACTAAAGTTGAAAAAAATCCATTTATGCCATTATACAGCTTACCGGCATTTCTTCAGTTCGCGGTCGGCTTTGAAGAGTGCAGACATGTTCCCCGTCCACCGAAGATCATCGTGCTGGGCTCCGGAGGTAAGTATGGGTTGAAGTTGGGGTGTGGGGAGGTAGGTACACAGAGGTGGAGTGCGGGTTGGGGAGGGGCAAAAGAATTAACAGTGAAGGTTTTTTGTTTCAGGTTTTTTTTAATTTATTTACACACAGGGACTTTTGCCACGCTGGGTGTTCTCCCAGCATGGCAGAAGCAGTGAAGCCGATGGGATTGGGCACCCTCGTTGGCTAAGGAAGTTTTGCCATGCTGGGGTGGGCTCCCAGCATGGCATCTGAACATTTTGGGGGCAGTGAAACCGCGGGAGATTGGGCACCCCTATCGGCAATAAAGCTTTTGCCATGCTGGGGTGGGCTCCCAGCATGGCACCAGGCAGCTTGGGGACAGTGAAGCCGATGGGGGATTGGGCACCCCTGTCGGCTAAGGAAGTTTTGCCACACTGGGGTGGGCTCCCAGCTGCGGCATACTTACATTTTTTGGGGCGAGTGAAAACTGGATCGGAGGATTGGGACCCCATCGGCAAATGTGAGATTCAAACCCAGGTCTCCAGAATTGCAGAATAGACCATTCAACCTCTATAGTATGCTGCCTCCTTTAATATTAAATTCCCTCCATGATCGTAGCATTCGCTACTTCTTTAACTTTTTGGTGCCTACCATCATGTACCGCGCACTTCCAACTCGGGAAGCGATCGGCTTTTTTTTTTTCAATGCCTCTCTGCACTCGCGTTGTATGTTTGAGTTAACTGATAGCCTGTGTCACCTGCCGATTACCTCTATGGATTGCTTTTATTAATATTAGCAATGTATTTGGGCACTTTGGGTCTGCATCTGCCTATTTAACTGTGTTTTCCCACCTTTTCTTTTTGTTTATAAAGTATTATTGTATTGCCTACTTTCTTCATCCTGTTTTTTTGTTTTCTGTTTTTCACCACATTCAAGACATAGAATGTTTATCAAGAAATGTTTACCATGGAATACAGAGATTCAAAATTCTGTTCTGTTCCACTTGTAGAATGTTACTCTCCTGACATTCTGTACACACAGACAACAAAGGCCTGTTTTAGAGCCAGAGACTAATTATATCACTGTCAGGGCAAGCATGAGAGATTTCACTGATGAGCAGGTAAAAACAGAAGGGAGATTTTTCCCTGTTAGTAAACAAACAGTTGTAATGAAAACTATAAACAACACTTAATGTTTCTAATTTGTTTATGTGTGTAAGGGGAGTGTGATGATCAGGGAAACAACATTTAATGAATTTATTTTATTTTTTATTTAAGGTAGTTATATTTTTAGGGCCCAGCTGAAGTTTTTTTTACAGTGTAAAGGTAGCAGCCATGTTTATAATGGAAGATTAGTTCTGGTTGAAGGGGGACTGATGGAAGATAGTTCTGGTTGTATGAGGATTGATTTGCTCATTGTGTGATGTGGTTTAGGACTAGGATGACTGTGCATATATAGAGATTTAATGTACAGTCAGCTGATGTCTCTTGGCCAATGATATTTCTAGATGTTTTCTTACCATTTTATAACATATGTTATTACGTCCCTCATTGCCACTCGTTGCTAAAAACGAGTGGTTTCACACACATTCAGCTGAGCGACAACAGCGATTCGAAGTTGAGCTGTTCTGGCTCAAGCTGGAGGCAAATGAAACCATTTGTTTTCAGCAATGAGTGACAATGGGGGATGTATTAATATATTATTGATTGAGAGCGATTAATAATATATTAAAAAACAATAATTTCCCAGAATGTACCCGTTTCCAGGGCATCTGCATGTGAGACGCTCTTCACAGAATAAGAGTGCCTCATGACAGGGGAAAGGAGCACTCTGATTGGTCGGGTGAACTCCCTCGATCTATAATGACATTTTCATATATCTTGCTATTATTTATGTCACCAACTAGGATATCTTTTTTGCCTTGTCATTTTCACAACCACTCCTGTAGTATATAATATTTTCATTCAAGCCATGTGATATATGCATTATGCTAACGTGATAATAGAAAGTAGCAGTACTGTAATTACTTGCACTTCAGCTGCCTGATTCGGAATAGTGTGGTGTCCTGCAGATGTATTCTCTACATTTCTAAAGTTATGCCACACCCTGCCTCTACTGTGTGCACCATGTCTTGAAATTCCTCTGCCTCGGACCCTACCACATCTAATCGCCGTAGAGTTGTGTTGCTATTGTGCCGCTGCGATGACGGGTATGTTGTCATGTGACAGTTCCGAAGAAGCCACAGAACTGGAAGATGAGCTAATCAAGTGAAAGAAACTAAAAAGGAAACTTTAGTTTACATTACTGATGACTTTCATCATTTCAATAATTATAAAAAATTATTTTAGATGTCTAATAAGATACACAGATGTCATCCAGACCATATGAAATGTCAGCACTGAAGACATTAAACTAGACTGGCTTAAGGACAACACACTGAGGTAACCTCTGGTCATCATCTATATCCATATTGAAAGCCATTTACATACAAACATGCGAAGAAGCCAGCAGAAAAAGGCCATTTGGTCTATCAAGTCTGCTCATGTTGCAGAGTCCACAGCTTGAGCTACTGTCCCTGGCCCCTTTCCCCACTCCTCCCATCTTCCCTGATCATGAACTTTACCTTCCCCCTATACCTGCTCCAGCCTCTCTTAAAGCTACCAACTGTCTTCAACAAGATTACTTCTTTTGGCAGCACATTCAAAGTTCCCACCACCCTCTCTGTGAATAAGTGCTTCCTGACCTCCTTCCTAAATCTCCCACCCTCCAACTTCAGACTGTGCCCACTCGTGTTATGGCTGCCACTCAGCTTAAAGAGACTCTCCTTATCCACCTTATTTATCCCTTTCAAGTACTTAAAGGTCCCAATTATGTCCCCTCTCTTTCTCTCTCCTTTCTTCCAGGGAGTACATGCTCAGTGCCATCAACCGCTCTTCATATGACTTACCCTGCTGACCAGCTATCATCTTTGTAGCCCTCCTCTGGACTTTCTCCAGCAGGTTAATGTGCTTTTTGAGGTATGGGCACCAGTACTGAACTCCATACTCTAGATGCAGCCTTACCAGTGACCTGTACAAGGGCAGTATAACCTCCTTTCCCCTACTACTGATGCCCCTAGATATGCATCCCAGCATCTTGTTTGCCTATCCTGCTGCTTTCTTGCACTGCATAGAGTGCTTCAGGTCACTAGTGATCATCACTCCCAGGTTCTTCTCCTCCTCTGATGCAGACACTCTGACTCCACTCAGGTAGTGCTCTGTCCTAGGATTATTGGCTCCAGTATGCATAACTTTGCATTTCTTGTAATTGAAGCCAAGCTGCTAGATCATGGAGAAGAAAATAGCAGATTTTCATAAGTAAACATGTATTCTGAGGGATGCAGACATAGAGGTTTACTCAGTGAAGTCAAGAGAGGCAAGCAGAGTGGTCAGGACAGCAAAGGCCATGAGGGACCTAAAGGTATCTTAGGGGATAAAAGTAGGAGAACATGAATTTTTTTAAGTACATAAGGGAGAAAGGGAGTATCAAGGATGGTGGACATTGCTGCCATCATGGAGAATTTGACTTCACAGTACCAGAAGTGGGATTTGATGATCTCAGGGTATAGGATATATGGTAAAGACAGAGGAAGGGGAGAAAGACTTTTTTCAGATACATAAGGGATAGAAGAATCTGCAGGAACCCCATAATTAGGGTGGGATTGACAGGGAGGGAGTGAGTGGAGAAGGGGACAGAACAGGCAAACGCACTAAAGGAGTACTTCTGTGTTCACAAAGGAGAAGGGTGGGCAGATACCACGGGAAGTGGAAGATAGTCAAGGGTGGGGGAGGGAAGAGTGACAGACGGGGCCATTACAGAGGGTCAAAAGGCACTAAGGGTGGATAAGGCACCAGGTCCAGATGACATTTATCCCAGGGTGCTGGCAGAACTGGCTGGTGTATTGGCCGAGCCACTGGTAGACCTATTCAAAACCTCCCTGAACACAAGTTGGGTACCACAGGACTGGAGGATAGAACATTTGGTGCCCCTTCACAATGCTGGCACAAAAGGATGAAACAGTCAATTACAGACCTGTCAGTCTAACATCAATTGTAGAAAAACTAATGGAAGCAATCCTGACAGAGAGTCTGGTGACCTTTTTGGAGGAAAAGGACTACAGGACACTCAGAAGCTTGGATTCTTCTCTGAAAGTCCCTGCCAAACCAACCTAATTGAATACTACAACTGGGTAACGAGGGAACTGGATAAAGGCCATGCAGTGGATCTGATGTATTTAGACTTCAGCAAGGCCTTTGATTCAGTGCCTCATAAGAGGCTGGGGGGGTAAATTGCAATATGTGGGGACAGGGACAAAGATGTCAAACTGGATTATGAACTGGCTGAAGTGGAGGCCTCAACAGGTGGTGTTGGTGGAGCACTGTCTTCCCCAAGTGTGGTGACAAGCAGGGTGCCACAGGGCTCAGTCCTGGGTCCAGTGTTGTTTGGTTTATTCATATCAGATATCTCACATTACACTAGGAAAAATATCATTCAGCTCGCAGATTATATCAATATGGGGACCGTCATAAATGACATAGAGGGGTGACAGGGCCCACAGGAGGACCTGATCAAACTGGAGGAGTGCTCAGAAAAGTGACAATTGAGCTTCAATGTGAAAAAAATGCAAGGTCATGCACTTCGGAGAAAGGAAACCAGGTAGGAGCTACCAGTTGGGAGGGGTTCAGACAGAGGTCAAAGAGGATGAGAAGGACATAAAGGTAAACATAACAGGTAAGATAAGCAACTCAGCTCAGTGCAGGAAGGTGGCAGCTAAGGCCAACAAGAGGCTGGGGTGTATTGCGAGAGGAATCTCATTCAAAAATAGGGATGTGATCCTATAGCTATACAGGTCACTAGTCAGGCCACATTTGGAGTACTGCATTGAGTTCTGGCTTCCCTTTCTGAGGAAGGATATCAGATTGCTGTACAGAGGGTGCAGAGGATAGCAACTAAGATGGTCCAGGTGCTAGATAGCAAAAACTATGTGGACAGGCTGACCGAGTTGAATATACACACTTGATGAGAAAAGGGGAATGGTAGGCTATGACTGAGACCTTTAAATATTTGAAGGGGATTAACAAGAAGGGCACAGAATGGATATTTAAGCTGAGGAGAGGAAGGGACACCAGAGGGAATGGTCTCAGGTTGGAGGGTGGAAGATATCGGAGAGAGATGAGGATGCATCTTTTTCACAGTGAGGGTGGTGGAGAAATTGAACACTTTACCCAAGGAGGTGGTATCCTGTATCACAGTGGGCAGTTTTGAAGTGGCATGGGACATGGTGCAAAGGAGGTAAAGATGAGGGGGTAAAGGAGGGTGTGGCAGCTGCAATATAAGGATGCTAGCTGTGCATTCGAGCAGACTAACTTGATAGACCATAAGGCCTGTTTCTGCCGGCAGATTCATATGCACGAATGTACAATACCGTACATACCCCTCAAAGACATTTTTGTAGCTTTTAAAACATACCTTAGGGTTGCAACCTGTCTGGTTTTTGCCTGGACAATTTGTCTTTTTAGGGTCCTTATCCAGTCATCTGGTTTCACCTCACTGTTTTATGAGTTTTGTGTCTATTCTGACTGCTCACATCTTTTTTTTTTGTATTATTTGGTAATCAAGCAAGACCCACTAGGCACAAGTGCCTGTTTTCAGGTGCTACATGGGAGAACTAGGGTAGGTAAGTTACTTGCTCAGAGTCACACAGTATGCAAGTGGAGGCTGTGGGAATTAAACCAAGGTATGTCTGATGGGTGTACCAAGCTCATTCACATCTCGTTACTCTCACCTCTAGGCTATACTGCCAAAATACTTTTACAACTGCTTATATCAAATCATGTATTCTTCTGGCTGCATGTCCATGTTACAAAGAATTTCTGATGCCAGGGTAATTGGTTTGTAATGACAGTCAATCTGGGAGATGTAATGTATGCATATTAAGATCTTTAGCATTAAATCAACTTTTCCAATCTGATTTTCAGTATGATGTTTAGCAAATGTAAACAGATTTTATGCCTTTATAGGCTCTCCTGCATTCTTGTTTGTCCTATATTCTTGTGTGTTTAACACCCATTTTTGTTACAATATCACTTTTTTATCTTTAACACTACTCTGCTTCCCACTCTCTTGAGTCCTCAACATTTACTGCCTTGTTTTTTCTTGCAACCTGAACATTCTACTACATTACTTTCACCAGTACAGGCCATTTGAATTAATAGTCAGGAATAGTGTACCAGAACTTGTGCACTGTCTTAGAAATATGAAAAGAAACTGCAATAGCTGCTGAGCTTAAAGGTAACCCCACGCAGAATTGAGAGTATTACAAACAATGGGCTCAATGCACTATGCCAATGTGCCACGTAAACTGGGCACTTTGGCATAGTTATGTTAGAATGCCACAGAGTGGGGTTCTGCGGACCTCACATGGCATTCAATAAGGGGGTGCAGGGCAGGTATGTGCTTGATCACCTGGCCACGTGGGCAGCAATGCACTGGGGGCAGCCAGGGGACATGCCTGTACTCCACGCCATTCACAACGGTACAGAGTACAGCCTTACACATGGGCACTAGGTCTGTATCACGCATCAACCACTGCATCTGTCTCCACATAGATGCATTGGTTGCTATTTTAAAAACTGCACCTGACAATCAGCTGTGATTTCTAGTAGCTTGAGGCCAACCGAATTCACCACTGCTATTCAGGCCTAACTCCACTTAGACCAAAAATAAATGGTTTTAATGTTTTTTTCTCCTGCACCAGTTGCATGCACTACTGAACTCACAGCACTTTGCTGTTGGGAACACAAATCCCTTGCATCTAGGGCACATTGCTAATACAACCCCTTTGAAAATGGACCAGGACACAGAGAGGGCATGTCTTTACTTAAAATCTGGCCCCACATTGTGGTCTGGTGCTATTTATCCCAAATTTTTGTTTGAGTAGTTTCTCTACAGGCACCAGAATGGCATGGTGGATTAATGGTAGGCAGCTTTGTCCTACATATTTGATTCACTGGCTCCCATCTGGCACAGAATGGTGGTGATCAAAAGCCACAGCCATCCAAAGGACAATACATAGACATAACTAACAACTAATGTAATATGAACTGTGGGGTTCACTGTTCCATTGATACAGTGTTTGTGCACACCAGCAGAGTTGTGAAAATAACTTGGGTTATTTCATACCTAACAGCCAAGATAATAAAATTTTGTTTGGTAGGTCACCATCATAAAGACTGGCTCCTTCCCAATGGAATATTCAACCTATCATAGACAGCAACTGTCACATCAATAGCATAACAATAGAGCTGTACATCACATACACCATCATTTGCAGTCAAAAATAAGGAATTACATCTTCAACCAAACAACAGATTGTAATGGCATAGTCCCTATTTATAACTTTCTCTCTCTCTCTCTCTCTCTGTCACACACACACGCGTGCATTACAAAATTAAATTTATTGACTACAAACAGCAAGCTTTTCAGCATAATATTCTGCGGCTCAATAAGACTCCATCCCTCGTCACCACCCGTCACAGACCCCAGAATTAACCAATCTAGCACTCACAGCTCAAACACTATAAATTAACCCCACACAGAAGGAAATAAGAAGAAATAAGTCACACAAAACTCAGTGCATAATTGTCTTTATTCACCATTACAGATTCCTAAAACATTTCCTTTTAAAATAAAAAGCATTGTACCCAACAGAACTTCAATTTCTGAGGTAACAAAAACTCTCACATCATTCACTAATGCTGACGTTCAGCAGTTCAACCAGATTACACCTGAACAAACAATAAATATACATAAGATTCACTTCACCCAGATATTGAGGAGTCAGTAGAACTTGGGCTGCAGCTCATTTTCCTACACATTTTATACACCACAAGACTGCTATTATACATACTGATGACACGAGCACAGAACAACCGACAGAATGTTGAATGGCAATGATTGACAGAATATCTTGTAGTGCACGGCTCGCTCACAGTACTTCGTGGACACTAGCATGCAAAATGACTCCTCATTTGCATGCACGTTACAGGATTGGTAGAACAATACTGAAATGAAATGCAGCTGTGTCGGTATTGCTTTACAAAAAGTAAAAGTAAGATGGTGATCCTGGTGAGGGCGCACGTCAGACCTCCTCATAACGAATATAGTGACTCGACAGAGAGACTAGGTACATGATATTTCTCCTCTAATTTCAATAGAAGCACTGCTGCTTTAAGTATGGTCAGTCGTCTTTTTTTTTTTTTTTGCATTTCTCATGTTTCTGTATCTCAAAGATAAGACAAGATGCTTTCAGGAAACTTTTCAGGTTTTGAGAATCTACCAGCCTGACCGCAAATGCCAAATTTTGGGCTACGTCACTGAATGCTACCAAAGTTGTTGTTTAGTACAACCCATAAACAAAAATGTATTACAGGACACTTCATGGTTTCAGTAGGAGAAGGAAACAACTTAGAAACAGTATCTGAATTTAAGAACCTATAAATATTTTTAGATTCACACTTAAGATTTTAAAAAACTTGCTGAAAATATTGTTAAGCAATTGTACATGAAAATCAGAGCCTTGTACAAGATAAATGATTATTTAGCAAATGACTCCAGAAGACTGATAGAACAGAGTTGTCCATTACCCATGATTGATTATGGAAGCTTAATTGGGGGGGGGCTTCGGGGCAATAAATAATCATCATAAATACATGTACAATACCATCTGCAGATTTGCTGTAGGAGCTAAGTTATGAGAACACCACTGTACATTATATAATAAATTAAATTGGCTACCATTGGAACAAATTAACAGACTTTATATGTCATACTTCGTCCCCAAACTATTGAATACTGTAAAAAATAATCCCCTTTTCACTTTCTCTGAACAAAAACAAAACTAAAAATTTTTAAGATCAAATGATACTGTGACACTTGCAGTTCCACTGTGCAAAACTACAAAAAAAAAACACTTTTAAACATGTTGCAATCAAAATCTAGTATAGTCTACCTGATCACTGGCTGTGGGGCAGCAATTTTCCGGGAGACATTCTGGAACCTGCGTTGCTGCCCTATTTGCAGGCAACTGTCAGCTCTGAGGCAGGAGGTTGCCCACCTCCAAGCTGAACTGGCAAGGCCTAAGGAGGCCTCCCCCACCTAAAGAGCACCAGTTCCACAACCACTGCCTCAGAGGATGCCATGTGTGAAGAGCAGATGGACCACAGTAGGTTCTGGGAGGGTGAGGGTGGTGGAACAGAGGTGTAGCCCCCGAGTTGTATCTCTACACAAATCATATGTCAGTCTGGCAAATCAAGGTTCCTCTATGATGACACCCTCAGTGGAGATCAAGAAGAATGCTGGGGACATCCACAAGGGAGACCCACAAAAGAGTGGCAAGGGACACCACAGGAGAAAGAAACAGCTTCTGATAGGGGACTCAATTGTTAGAGGTGTAGACCTGGGGAAGGGAGAGGAGAGGGAAATAAGGTGCCTGCCTGGTGCCATGGCTTGGAGGGACAGGAAGCAAATCCTCAGGACTGCAGAAGCAGCATAACAGGAGAGGGAACTAGATATCGTTGTCCACCTCGGGACAAATGACCTAGCTAGGCATGAGATCAGTGCAGTGCAGGATGAATTTGTGGAGTTGGGAAGGGGCCTCAGACAGGTAGCAAGCACGGTAACGTTCTCAGAGGTGCTGCCAGTCTATGGTAGGGGTGAAGCTAGGGTACTGCACACCATGCAGTTTAATGAATGGTTGCAAAACTGGTGCAGAGCACAGGGCTTTGGCTTCATTGGGGGCTGGGGGTCCAACTGGAGAGATGAAGGTCTATACTGGCATGATGGTCTGCATCTGTCCAGGAAGAGAAACAAGCTCCTAGGTGACAGGTTTAAAGACTTCCTTGGCAAGCTTTAAACTAGCCAAGGTGGGAGGTGCTGATAGGAAACAGGAAAGTTCAAGCCTCCCCCACAAAACATGGCAGGTAGTAGGGTAAACACTGAGGTACAGAGCTTGACAGAGGGCAGGACAGGGGTAAATGGAAAAATAGACAAGGGCAATAAGAGCAGAGATGGGGTAAAAAAGGATAAAGCCAACATTAAATGGTGGGCAATGAGTGCCAATGCCCATAGTCTGTGAAACAAGCTTCCAGAGTTAGTAGCCCTGATGGAAGAGGAACACTTGGATATTGTGGCAGTCACAGAAACATGGTACATGGAGAACCATGACTGGGATGTCAACATACCAGGGTATACAATCTACAGAAGGGACAGGGAGGGTAAAAGAGGAGGTGGAGTAGCTCTCTACATAAGGGAAGGGATCAAAGTTACAGAACTAAAAAGTAAAGGGGGAGGACAAGAGGCACTCTGGGTCACCTTGGAGACAGGGAATGGCATCACAATCGGCACAGGGGTTGTATACAGACCCCCATCTCAAGGGGAGGAAATGAACAAGAAAATGATAGAGGGCATTCTCAAAATGGCTGAAAAAGGGGAGATACTGTTGATGGGGGACCTGAATATGCCAGATGTTAACTGGACGACATGGACTGCAGCCACATCCAAGAGCAGGGTCATTCTCGATGCCCTACAGGGGGTATGCCTTAGACAGCTAGTGGTGGAACCCACTCGGGAGGGAGCAATATTAGACCTGGTACTCTCAAATGGAGAGAGGATCACAAATTTAGAAGTCAGTAGACATCTGGGAACAAGCGACCACTGCACAGTGTGCTTCACAATAAACACAACCATGGAGACAAGCCAAGGATACTGGACTTTAGAAGGGCTGACTTTGGCATAATGGGTGAATACCTGAGGAATGCATTAGCAAATGGCCAGAAAGGAGGGGTGGAAGAACAATGGAGAAAAATCAAAACTGCCATCACGGAGGCAACAAGTCTTTGTGTGAAACAAATAAAGAAAACAAAGAGGAATAAAAAAACACTATGGTTCTCAAAAGAGGTGTCAGGAAAGGTTAAGGATAAAAAGGCTGCATTCAAAAAGTATAAGGAATCACAGAAGGAGCATGACAGGGAACTGTGTCAATTAAAGCAGAAAGAAGTGGGGAAGGCAGTCAGAAAAGCAAAGGCCCAAACCGAGGAAAAGATAGCCAACTCAGTTAAGAATGGGGATAAAACCTTTTACAGGTACATTAGGGAGCATAGAAAGGTTAAGGGAGGGATAGTGAAGATTAATAAAGGAGAGGGGAGGTGAGCAGAGGGAGACAGTGAAAAGGCAGAGATACTGAATGAATACTTTTGCTCAGTATTCACAAAGAAGAAGAGGAGGAGTTACCTAAACCAAACAGTAGAAGCACTCTGGGTAGTGGGGTTGACGCCAGTCCATTTACAGAAGAAAGAGTCCTGAAATAACTCCTAAAACTCAAGGTGGACAAAGCAATGGGGCCTGACGGGATTCACCCTAGAATCCTAAAAGAACTAAGGGAGGACCTAGTGACACCACTAACCACACTTTTTAACAAATCATGGGAAGATGGGGTGGTACCTGAGGACTGGAGGAGGGCAGATGTGACTCCCCTTCACAAAAGTGGGAGCAAGGCAGAAGCAGGACACTACAGACCTGTTAGTTTGACCTCAGTGGTGGGGAAAATGATGGAATCACTTCTGAAAGAAAGAATTGTTCAGTACCTAGAGGCCAGCGGGGCACAGGACCCAAAGCAGCATGAATTCACAGCAGAAAGGTCATGTCAGACGAATCTAATCGATTTCTTTGACTGGGTGACAAAGTAATAGACCAGGGAGGGCTGTGGATATGGCCTACCTAGACTTTAGCAGGCATTTGACACAGTCCGCACAAAAGATTAATAATCAAGTTAGCCAGCCTGGGAGTGGGTCCCAGGGTGGTAGCCTGGGTAGCAAACTGGCTGCACAACAGGACACAGAAGGTAATAGTGAATGGAACACATTCTAAAGAAAGGGGGGTTACTAGTGGAGTACCTCAGGGCTCAATACTGGGTCCAGTCCTCTTTAACGTCTTTATAGGTGACATTGCAGAGGGTCTGGAAGGAAAGGTATGCCTCTTTGCAGATGACACAAAGATCTGTAACAGAGTTGATACACAAGGGGGTAGAAAGGATGAGAAGGGACTTGACAAGGTTGGAGGAATGGTCAGACATATGGCAACTTAGATGCAATGCAAAGAAGTGCAAAGTAATGCACCTGAGAAATAAAATCCAGGAGAAGAGTACACAATAGCAGGAGGTACTAACAACAACAATAATGGAAAGGATCTGGGTGTAGTCATATCAGATGACCTAAAGGTGGGTAAGCAATGTGAGAAGTCAGTAAGGAGAGCCAGGGATACTGGGATGCATAGGAGGGGCATCACAAGTAGAAAAAGGAAGTGGTTATCCTCTGTACAGACAGTTGGTGAGACCCATCTGGAGTACTGCGTGCAGTTTTGGAGACCTCATCTACGCAAGGACATAGACAGGATGGAAGCAGTCCAGAGGAGGGCAACTAAAATGGTGAGGGTCTACATCAGAAACCATATGAAGAGAGATGGAGAGCTAATATGTATACCCTTGATGAAAGGAGGGACGAGGGGACATGATAGAAACGTTTAAGTACCTCAAGGGAATCAACAAAGTTCAGGAGGGTAGCATCTTTCAGAAAAAGAGATGTGTAAGAACAAGGGGGCATAATTTAAAGTTGTGGGGGGAACGGCTCAGGGGTAATGTGAGGAAATTCTTTTTCACGGAGAGAGTGGTGGACGCATGGAACCGCCTTCCTGGAGAGGTTCTGGGGTCTAAAACAGTGGGGTAATTCAAACATGCATGGGACAGACGTAAGGCAATTATAGTGGGGGGTTGCAGGAAGTAGGCTGTTGGTTAACTAGAATCTGCAGCTTATCCAATAAGTTGGGAAATGGGCAGACTGGGTGGGCCAAGTGGTCCTTATCTGCCGTCAAAGTCTATGTTTCTATGTTTCTATCATTTATGGAATATAGAGAACACAGTTTCAGAACTTTGCTGAAAAAAATTACTTCAGTTAGAGGCACAGTGTAATTGTGAATGAGATATACAATACAACTGTATTAACAGTATAATTTGAAATTGTCAACTGACAAAGACAACTAGTTTAATATGGTGTTAAAACTTTATTTTTTTCAGCTAAATGTTGTTATATTTTATATTTTGTTCCTAACTGTTGTAAATGTTTGCATTTCTGTTATTATTTTTTAACATATTTTGCACTTTATTGTTTGCATGCTGTATGCTTATCTGGGTCGAGCCTGTAAAAGGGCCAAAGGGCCCAGTGCTTTTTTACCCAGTAAACACAATTTTAAATAAATAAATAAAAAATAAATAAATAAAGTTATTAAGGTGCAGAAATTGGGATTTAACATTATACAGCCTACTCAATCCTAACTACTAGGGCACCTTCATACCCCTATGATAATACTAATACAACAACCTGCAGGCCCTGTGTGAAGAAAGGAGATCACATCTGACATTGTTCAGTCAGGGAAGAAGGTGGGTATTAGGGTTGACAACCCAAAGGAACACCCCACCACTGATTCACCAGGACTCTGGAGACCCAAAACCCTAATGTTTTTCTTTTTGCTGCTTGAGGGGTGGTGGGAAGCTAGGATTGGAAACCCTAATGCTAAAGTTCCCTGCTTTTGTGATGTTAAGTTAAACACTAACTGGTGCAATAATGAAGCTTTTACAAAGAGTTTCCTTTCTTTTGATTTGAGATAGTGGAATTGCATCCTCATTTTCAGGACCTGCATGAGCAGATGCAGATGCACAGGGCCCTTTGGGTTCTGTGCCAAGTGAAGACTCCATCTGCCTACAGAAATGCAGTGATGGATGTGAAGAATTCATAGGACTGTCTGGTGGATTGTGGAAGACCAGAACTCTGTGGTCCCTGCACTTCTATGTGGCTGCAGATAGAGATGTACAAGGCAAAGAGTCCTTCTTTCATTCAAGGCACAATATCCCTCTGCCAATCATGGGTGCTGAGGTACAGGGCCATATAACAAGAGGAAAGTTGTCTTCACTATATAGCACCTGGGCCTGTGTGGACAACCCTGCAGCTTCATTTCCTGGCTGGGGAAGTGTTGCATAACAGCCCTATCCCCCAGCCTCACCCCATCTAGCTGAGCCACTGAGCTCACCCCCAAACTCAGCTCACCAGCATGGGATCATAAAGCATACCCACTGTGGTCAAGACTGGTACTACACATAAAGTTTTTTAACAATCATATTCTTTGCAAACAACTTTGTTAATGCACCAGTTAGGGGAAGCTAATGTCAATATCCCTCTCCTCCCCTCCTGTTTCTCTTCTCTACTTCCCCACTCCCTTTCTCTCCGCTCCCTTTCTGCCTGGTCCTGTCCACCTTTCAGGGTTATTATCATCCAGAAGGGGTTAGATCTTGGCTGTCCCTTATCTCCCTCTTCCATCCCCCACCTTCTACCCCTTCCCTGTCCACTTTACCACTTGTCTTATAACTGCCCTCCCTTGGGTATACAATAGCACTTCAAATCGTGTACTCAGCCTGCTACTTGTAGCACTTCAAATGCGTTATCCATCCTCTAACCTTTACCCTACTGGATCACCTGCTCTTGGGTTGTTGCAATGTACGTTATATCCAAACATGGTTTTGTTTACCCTGGCTGGTTGGTCTGGGTTATTTCTGCTCTGTAATTGTACTACACTGTTTTGTTTTAGTATTTGTAATGCTCTGTTATTGCTATGTGTTTGCCTGTTCTCTCAATTCTTGTACCCCCTTCCCCCAACCAGGACGCTTCTGAAAATGAGCTGTTTACAGCTCATGTTGTCTTTCCTGGTGAAACATTTTCCAAACAAATAAATAAAAGTAGGAAAACATGGTGTTAGGGTTTCCAATCCTAAATGCCCCTCTCCCACCCCCAAAAAGCAAAAGGAAAAAAAGCATTAGGGGTTTGGGTCACTGGAGTCTTGGTGAATTAGTGGTGTGGTCTTCCTTGGGGTTGACAACCCTAATGCTCACCCTTCCCCCAAGAACATAGCTTTCTGTCCAAAGCAGAAGGTACAACTCCAAGCCAGTGCCTCATAGAGATACACTCTTCAAAGGTGAAGAAGCATGGCTCGCCACATGTTGCCAACATAATTTGTCATCACTTTCTTCATTATTCATGTAGGCCCCTGTCTTTTGGACTTTGACTCTTACCACAGTTTCCCTTTGAAATGAATGGGGAAGGCACACGCTATTAACTGGCTGCCCTCCATGGGATGATTATATCTTAGAATTGCTGCTGAGTGAGTGGGACTGGGGTGGGGTGGAGGTAGGGTGGATGGGATTGATTCTGATTACAGTATACAGTAAGTCTGAAGAGGGAAACTGGGCAAGTGAAGTTGCACTTATATTATTTACTGCTAGTCTAACTGAATGTGATTTTCGCTTTGCTGGGATAGGAGGAAAATATAGGGATTCACAGCACACAAATGGTGATGGGGCAAAGCAGGGGTTAAATGACCACTTCACTTGACGAAGACTACATGAAGTGTCACTTCACTATCAGATTTGGTGTTGAAGTGGCACATCATGTAGACGTCAACAAGGCAAAGTAGATACATTGCCAGGCAAGAACTTTGCAGTCAGGGAAACTTCACCAAAGAATTTTATGAAACAAAATTTCCTGACTTCACGCCCCTATTTAGTATCCAACAAAGAAAGTAGGGAAAGCATAAGACCCAAGCGTTAGTGGGGCCATAGCAGGCATTGGGCTTAACCATTGATTTAGTTTTAATCAATGGGATTACAATCTCTAAAATAGTCAGGTATCTCAGTCCTAATATCAGTAAAGGAATAGTTTTTTTTCTAATTGAAATAAATGTTATTTTATGTTGAACATTCAATGTGTAGCTGGCCCGCCAGCGCAGCGGTTGGATTTCCGCTTGCGACGCTGGCGACCTGGGTTTGGGAACAGATCCAGGTCATCAGAGGGCCGGCTGGGTGGAGAAGGATTGAGCGTCCTTTGGACTGCTCTCTTTCTCCGGGGGGAGGGGGCTAGTGTGCTCGGCACAGGAGTGACGCCTGACGGAAGCTGGGTCATCGCCCTAGGACCGACGCAAGGTCGAGAAACTCTGGGTGGGACAGACGCTGGCATTATTGCACGTCTCCACCCCAGCTTAAAGGGGGATAAAATCCTCGCACCTACCGCCTACATGAAGCCCTGTCTCTGGGCTTCAATTAGTGTACTCGCATTTACGTTCTCCTTAATAGATACCAGTATCGGTGCGGTCTCCCTATGGTGCCATGACCCCGCACCCTGGGGGTAAGTTAGGGGCAACTGGGGGAGCATGAAAGGGCTTAGAAGGAGGTGGAAGCATCAGAGACGCCGTGACAAGGGCAGATAACCCTGGTGGTAGGTGTGGGGGGGGCAAAAATATCAGAATAAAAAAAAAAAGAACATTCAATGTGTAACAGCTACGGTTTGTATGCTAAGGCATACTGCTGTTGATACTGGGCCCCTGTAACCCACTAGGGATTGTGTCTAATATACACTATTGCAGCCATATTGGCTCTGACCATTGTTTGTTTTTGGAAGTTGACTCAAGCTTTAAGTTGTATTAAAAAGCTTTTTGTTTTTGAGGGTGTCTTATGATTTTACTGCACTCATGTACTGTGCATATATATATTAAAAACCTCAGTTTTCTGTGGAGGTATGATTACCTTTTAATCTTTCAGAGCCATACCTCTGTTTGCCCATACTTTGAATTCAAACCACTTAAAACATTTAAAAGGTTTCATGTTGGCTGCATATTATTAAAAATGCAGGGCACCCTACTCCTTTTCCACATTTTACTACCTGAGCAGAGATCTAGATCTGATGGTATATAACTCATAGCCTCATCAATGCCTCTATTAGCCTACAGCTATCTCATAGTATTTCACTACACTTATAACATTTTTCACCAATATCAGACTGTAATGGTCAGGTCTTATTGTGGACAATAACCCACCCCAAGCAAGGCTTAAAAAAGGAGTGCACATATAGCTGAAAAAAATATGCTAACTAAGAAATACTGCAGCAAAGGATATTGGTAAGGCACTCCAGATCAGAAGTTCGTTTGAGCCCACCCACCAGCTGATGATTATGGACAATCCCAAATCATCACACACTACACATCTCACTAACCTCCCCTATCTTCCCCTGCCCTCCACCATCCCTCCCCAACCCCCACCCCTACCAATGCTAGACTATTTAAACCAATTAAGTTATTCAGTTCCAATGATTTAATTATATACAAATGATGAAAAATAAGTATTTTTATGATTTCATATATTGGTTAGCTCGAACGAAGGTTGTATGTGATAACAGCGATCGCACAAAGGTGATTGCTGTTACGACGAATGTACATCGACAAAAATCAGTTTCACTGATGTACACCCCAGCGCATCACAAAAGGGTGCCAGGGACTTACATTTTTAATGTTTATGCAGGGGGACTGCACCCCTTCCCCGCACCCCCTACTAAGGGATTCTCAACTTCAGAGTGGGGGTGCATGTCGGGGGTGTGTGCAAATTAAAAAAATAAATAAATTTGGTCTGGGTGCAACAAACTGTACATGTGCCTGGACCCAAACCTGTCACCCTTGCAGCTGAAGCCTGCAACCCACCCACCATGCCACGGGGCAGCTTGGCAGCCTGTCACCACAACATGCCACAGAAACCCTCCTTCCCCTTCTGCCATGCTCACTCTCCCCCCCCATGCGTGCATGTATATATAGAGACAGGATGTCACTATACCTGAAGTTGCCCAGTCCTTCCAGTAGCCCTCTGATAAGGTGCCACTATTAAGTCACCCTTTTTGGTGTGTGCTCAATAGCAAGCGCCCTTATCACTGATAACTCCTGGAATGAACAAGTGACTTGAATGGGTGTTAAGAAATTTAAAAATTCACGAATTTTTTATGCCTTTGCCATTTTTTTATTATTTCTTTTTATTTAATATGTGCATCTAACCTTATGGTGAAATGTCTCTTTAACACAGCTCTTTAAATAGTATGTGGTTCATGTCTAAGACACACACTCTAATGAAGGCCCTATTGTTGGGCTGAAATACTGGGAGTAAGCATGCTTAGTGTTTGTGTTGCTGATTTCTGAATAAAAACATTTGGATTATCCATTGGAGTTTGGAGTTTACTTCTGTTCTGGAGTGCCTTACCAATTTTTTTTGCCGCAATGTTGTTTTGAAGGGCGATCTCCTGTCTGGTTCAGGCACCCGCTGTTAGTCCTGTGTCACACTGTCTACCCGCTTTCCTTTGTACCTAAGAAATTCTGCAGCTTTAAATGAAGTGAAAGCTGGATTCTAAACCACACTCCAGCCTCTGCCCATAACCCCACCCCACTTCACAACTGATGAGTACATTGCTCCTGCTCCAAAGCCATTTGTAATGTCAGAGACCTTTTTGCAGTGAATCATTTTATTAAAGTTTTTAAACAACAAAACAGCAACACACAACAATGACCAACAGATATATGCACAGCCAAGACTAACATACTGTATATCAGCTGAATCACTGGTACGGATTAATGGCATAATAAAAATATTACATAAATAGCCTTTCTGGCTTCTGAAACCAAGAACCACCAAGCAGAAGAAGGCACACATTCAAGGGTGCCTACAAAATTGTACAAACAGCCCCCATTCAAGCTGGCGGGATGATGATGCCCATGAAACAGCATCACTCAGTGCCACCTGTACATGGGGCACCAACACAGAGGGATACAGCTGATCGTTCCATTTCCTGTAAGGCGGGAAACTACCTAATGGGACCTTCAGTAGTGGGGGACTCCTCCCTCTGTGGTACACTGGACTGTGGTTGCTGAGTAGTCAAAATCAGTTTCCACCACAGCTACCAGAGTGGGGATGGAACTGGCAACCAATATTATCTTATTATGGTATTATGTTAATCAAATAGCATTAATTCGGGTAACTTTTTATTTTTTGTCAGTTCCATTTATCTCCTCCAGTAATCCCCAAACTCCCTCAGGCTCCCAACTCATCCACCACTCTACTGCCCTCTGTGACCCCCACCTTCTTCGAGGACATTACTTTCTCCCCGCAGGACCCCACCCAAAGGTCCACAAGAAGATCGAAGGTGCAGAGGCAGAGGTCCAGAGTTGGGCGTGTGGTGGCCAAGCACTGTGGGGCTGTCACCTATCCAGGCCAAAGGGGTTTTTCCTTTTTGGTTCCCCGTGACACTCCCTCCTCCCCCGAGCGTGGCGTGTAGTGATGCCATGGCTCATGGCAACCCTGCTGGCATCTGCCACGCTGCCCCACACACTTAGTCTTACATCCTGCAGTGCCCCCAATCTCCATCGGGGGTCACTGGGATGCCAGACAGCCCTAATGCCCTCCCCCCAAGAGAGGAGAGCAGTCAATCTGATGCTCATTCCTCTCCTTCCCCTGCCAACCTCCAGTGCCAGAGCTCGCTCCCGAACTCGGGTCTCTGGCATAGTGTAAGGTATGCTGTCCAGTGTCTCAACCCTCAGCAGCAATGAGCCAGCTCAATTAGGGTAACTTAATACCACAAAAGTAGGGAAATGTGGTGTTAGGGTTTCCAAACCTAACTACCCACCCTCCACCACCCCAAGCAACCAAAGGAAAAAAACATTAAGGTTTGGGGTCTCTGGAGTCTTGACAAATTGGTAACGGGGTCTTCCTTGTGGTTGTCAACCATAATGTTCACCCTGTTCCCTGAGCAAACATCATCACACATGATATCCATTCTTCCCTCCTCCCTTCAGCTTCCCTCCTCCATCCTCTCTCTAAAATGACAGCTAAAGCTGTCTATCCAGCTGACATGCATTTGTAACCCACCCCTGAAATTGTATAATATAATCAGTTTTTCTTCCCATATCTGTATGTTTGCAATTATCTGCATTCCCTGGCTGTTTTTTTAGCAACTCTAGCACTGGCGAATGTTTTCCTGTATTGAATGTACTGCTTCTCTACTAATGTCACAATGTATCCAAATTACTGCTCCCCTACCCCACGTCACACCTGGAAATGACCCTCAGCTTGTTGCCAATATTTTAAACAAATAATAAATAAATAATTGTAAACTCAGTAATAAGATCTATTTTAAAAATTTTTTAAGGGAAATAAAAATACACCGATGAATCTGACGATCTCAAAATGTTGCATTACTACTGACAATATTATAACTTTTTTTGTCAGATAAATATTGCTGGTTTAATAGACAAAAATCAAAGGACAATACATAAGGGTACTACAGTACCTGATTTCATCAGGTTCCTGTTTTGTTTATGTTGCTTAAAAGCAGCAGGGTTATATGAAGTCTGGGAACAGAGATCCTATTTTCAGTGAGATAGCGATAGCAAAATTATAGTAACAAAGAATAAGGGAGATACAGTAAATACAGAAATTGAATGAAATGTATGCTGCATAGTGTTTATTACATGCAAACGCTTTCCTGGATTGTGGAAATTTGCTTTAAATCAGCACTCACTGCCATCTTGAAGCCCCTGGTCAACTGATTTGCCCCCGCCCCCGGCTCCCAATCCAGGCTTCGAATTTGAGTAATAAAACAACTATGAGACTTAATGCTAACAGGGAGGAGAACTCAGAACACTTTAAAAGCACACTGCAAACATGTAGACAGATTGAGAATATTATTAAAACTGATCTTCATGAGTGCCTCAATAGAATTGAAATTACTGATTGATAGGGATGTATAATGTCTGGTCAAGTGGCCAGAGAACCATGAGAAAAATTCAAGATCTTGAGATAACTAACTGAGCACTAAAAATTACAAAAAAAACATTTTAGTAGCATGGTACTTTCAAATCTGAAAAGAAGAACTGGTCTCAAAACTCAGCAGGATTGAAACGGCTGCGATATATGACCTCCTATGGATATGAGGAAATTTATTTCATATGCTAAACTGCAAGAAAGGCTCATATATAGACAACTCCGTGACTACCTGGAGTCACACCAACTACTAGCCCCCTCCCAGCATGGTTTTAGAACCAACTATGGCACAGACACTGCCCTCACGAACCTCTCAACAGACGTACTCAGAGCTATGGACATGGGGACCCCCACTCGTGCAGTATTCATAGATCTGTCCAAAGCTTTTGACCTTGTCAACCACAACCTCCTGCTAGTCAAGCTGAACAAAATAGGCTTTGACCCACAAGCTATCAAGTGGTTCGAGAGCTACCTATCTGGCCGCTCACAGAGAATCATCTGGAAGGGAGCGCTATCAGGACCACTACCCTTAAAAAAGGGAGTACTGCAGGGCTCAATCCTTGGTCCCCTACTAGTCTCACTGTTCAGGAATGACCTAAACCTCCACTGCGGGGGTAGATCGGTCATACAATATGCAGATGACACAGTCATCTACCACTCCTCGGACAACCTGGCGGATCTTGGTCCCCTACTCCAAGCTGATCTTATGTCACTGGAGGCCTGGCTAAAAACAAACTGAATGGTCTTGAACACAGGCAAAACTAAAGCCATGCTGTTTAGGCCCAGATCCCTGGGACAAGACAGGACCAACTCTTTACAGCTTAAATCACATATAGGAACCAGCACTGAAGTAGTTGGCTCCTTATAATACTTAGGGCTCATGCTTGATCAAGGCCTCACCTACAAGAACCATGTGGAACAAGTGACCAAGACCATCCACTGTAAACTAGGTACCCTGTATCGGATAAAGGACCAGTTTATCCCAGAAGCTAGGCTCTCCATTGCCTCCAGCATCCTGCTCTCCACTCTGACCTATGCTGCTCCTGTAATGCAGGGTATGGCCAAGCAGGAGGCCAACTGGCTGCAGATCCTATACAACAAAGTAACGCAGTTCGCTACCCAGGATCACTCCAGAAGCCACCACTGTGATACGCTAGCCAAATTACAGTGGCCTTCTTTTGAAGCATGCCTCCAATACCCCCTCCTGTGCCTAGCATTCAAGTTACTCAGCCTGTCTGCTCCACCCAGCCTGGTAGCTACTATTGCCAGCAAGCACAACACTTGGACCCTGAGGACCTCAGGTGGACTCTGCTGGAAACCCCCAGAGACAGACCAATGTGGGCTGCAAGTCATTCTCCTTCACAGCCCTCTACCTGTGGGACAAACTTCCATCCATGGTACAAGAAGCCCCCTCTCTCATGAACTTCAGTACCAGGCTCAAGGAGCACATGTTTGAAGCAAGCACTTGCCGCTGTCAGGACATCTGACAGTCTTCCCCCTCCTTACTTATGCTAACCCCTAAACTGTTCAACCTTGATACAGCACTGTCTCTAATCTCGCTAACTACCCAATGTACTAGGGTCTTGCCATACCATTTACAGATGGTATACCATTATGCTCTGTACCAATGACAAAGACTGTAACCTAAAACTACCCTGTATGTACTCTGTAACCTTTTCACTGCCTGTAATTCTACATGCAATGTCTCCCTGGGTCACCTCTGAAAAAGGGACCTTCGGGGCTCAGTGGGCCTACCCGGTCATCAAAATTTAATAAATAAATAAATTAATACATATGGTGTAACAGCTGTGAGAGTGGATGCTGTATTAGAACACATGTTTTACTTGGTTTAATTGCACTGATTTTGTTTTGCACTCAGTTTTAGGCATATGCTTTGTCTGCATGAAAAAAATGCTGATTTTAGTTGTAGAATCAGTAGATCTTCATTTTAGAGTTGTTGACTTGGAATATTTGAAGGCAGTATTGTTTGATTACTGAACTGTGAACAAAGAGGTCACAGATTCACATCTCACAACAGTCAGTACCTTGAGAAAGTTATTCCCCTCCATGTTTCTGTCCTTCCCAGCTCTAAACTGTATAAGGCAGGGCTTCACTAAAAACAGATGTGCTGCATCTCAGCTAGCATATCCCAAGTGCTAACATTAAGAAAAACAATAACAGTTGAAACTGATGTTTGCATTACATTTCTGAATCATGACATGCTCACTTACATTAAGTAATATTTCTCTTATTCTTGTATGGTTTATGAGCTGTGAAACTACAACATAAGGTATGACATAAGAAGAGCCACACTGCCCTCTGTGGGTAGCAGGGAAACATGAAATTGTCTGTGCAAGAGAAAAAACAGTACTGTATATTGCATTGCTTACATACTGTAATAGTGACTTGGAGTCCGATTTCCAAACTTTTCACTAGATAAAGTCATGTTTAAATTGTCCAGTTTGCATGTACCCACGTCTGAAAATAGAGAGATGCATTCACATTTATGATAGTTTTGGTGGAAAGAACGTGCATCCAACCACAGCTGCATGAGCAGGGTCCAAACCTGCAGAATGTGGCTGACCTGTCCCTGGTCTAGCTATCTAGAATGTGGATGGCCTGTCCCTGGTCTAGCTATCTAGAATGTGGATGGCCTGTCCCTGGTCTAGCTATCTAGAATGTGGATGGCATGCCCCTTGTATAGCTATCTAGAATGTGGATGGCCTGTCCCTTGTATAGCTATCTAGAATGTGGGTGGCCTGTCCCTTGTATAGCTATCTAGAATGTGGATGGCCTGTCCCTTGTATAGCTATCTAGAATGTGGGTGGCCTGTCCCTTGTATAGCTATCTAGAATGTGGGTGGCCTGTCCCTTGTATAGCTATCTAGAATGTGGATGGCCTGTCCTGCTAAGAAAATAAGATTTTTAAACCTGAACCCTTGGGTGCCTCAATGCACTCGCCCCCAAACATTCTGAAATTGTTATCCAGACCTCTTGTACATGCCATATAGAACTTCTGGAACTACATAATAAGGGCAAACCATACAGCAGTACTTAATTGTATGTACAGTATTTAACAGTAGTAGAAAGAGATTGTAGCCAAACTAATTAATAGAACAGGAGTTGTTGGATAGTTTGATGCCTTTATTGGACCATCATGTGCATCACACATTCTTCTGCTCCATTTGCTATTACACCTGAGGAATGGACATGCTGGGCCCCAGATTTTTGTATACTATTCCATCTTTGTAGAAGACGTGTTGATCCAGTAAAAGGTATCAAACTATACCATCCATAACCTATACATTTAGCATCATGTTTGATTCAAACAGAGCACACAGTCATAGTATAACACCAGAAAGGGGGACATCAGACAGTAGGAATAATGAAAAACAATGGTCAATGCCCAGAATGCCACCCCCCAATCAATCTGTAATCCATGCCTTATTTGTTGTATTCATGCCTACACTCATGTGCAGCCACCTCATTTGCCTAAGCTCTATATTTAAACTAGCAAATGGGGAGAGGGGTGCAGCACCCCATACATCGAATGGGAAGAACACCCCTCCCCCCTCAGCTAGTGGTCAAACAGGGATTCAGCATGTTTGCAGTTCATTTGCATCACCACGTAAGAAAAAAGGTCCGTCTCCCAATACGACACACAGGGGAAATGCCAAACCACACCCAACAACTAACACACCGAAATCTGGCCAATGGAAAATCATGTACACAAATGCTCACAGCCTGGAAATAAGATCCCAGACCTGCAGGCAATAACGTCAGAGGCTAAACTGGACATAGTAGCAATTAGTGAGATGTGGTTTACCAGTAACCACACTTGGGAGACTTCAGTACCTGGCTATGTACAGTTCAGAAGAGACCGAGGTGCAAAAAAGGGGGGGGGGCGGTGGTGGAGTGGCCCTGTTTGTCAATGAAAATATCAAAGCTACAGAAATTCAGAATATACATAAGGAGCCAGAAGAACTGTTGGTCACCCTGGAAACAGGAAATGGGACAGCCATAAGAACTGGGATTGTCTACAGCCCCCATACCAGGGGGAGGACATAGACACATTACTGTTAGAAGATATACAAAACATGACAGCTAAAGGGAGGTTCTGATAATGGGAGACTTCAACATGCCAGATACTGATTGGTCAATACCAGCAGGAACATCTGCCAGAACTAGACACGTGGTGGATTCCTGCAGGGAGGGCCTCAAACAACTGGTACAACAACCCACAAGAGACAGGGCTATCCTAGATCTAGTACTGACTAACAGGAAGGGATCACAGATCTCCAGGTAGAAGGTCACCTGGGGCCAGTGACCATCATGGTATGGTTCAATTTGGCCACTACATCTAAAGCATCCCATTCCAAGGCAAAAATATGGGACTTCAGAGGAGCTGACTTTGATAAGATGGCCAACAGAGTTAAGCTAGCCCTGGCAAAAAGAAACACAGGTGAGAGGGTACAGGCAAAGTGGGCAAGCATTAAGGATGCAACACTTGAAGCAACATCCCATTGTGTTAGACAGAAAAGGAAGTGCAAAATAAGATGGAAACCACTTTGGTTCTCAAATACAGTAGCAGAAAAGGTCAGAGTCAAAAGGCTGGCCTTCAGGAAATATAAGGGAACACAGCGGGATGAAGATAGGGAGGCATACCAAACTGCGCTAAGGGAAGCATGGAAGGCAGTAAGGCAGGCAAAGTCCCAAACTGAGGAAACACTAGCATGAACAGTAAAAGAAGGTGACAAGACTTTCTATAGATACATTAGTGAAAGGAAAAAGTCAAGAGGGGGGTATCGCTAAGCTCAAAGGAGAAAAGGGTGTGTGTGAGGAGGAGGAGGATCCTGTAAAAGCATCTATCCTAAATAGATAGTTTTGCTCAGTATTTACTGAAGAGAAGGAAGGGCAGGGACCACAGCTCAGCACCATGGACACAGGGGGGAGGGAGGTGAGAACTACAAACTTCACAAAAGAAAGGGTCCTACAAGAGCTCCTTAAGCTCAGGGGTGGACAAGGCAATGGGACCTGATGGCATGCATCCCAGGGTACTTAAGGAGCTAAGGGTGGAACTAGCAGAGCCATTAGCAGAACTGTTTAGTGAGTCTCTGAGCACAGGACAGGTCCCAGAAGACTGGAGAAGGGCTTATGTGGTCCCGCTCCACAAGAGTGGTAGCAGGGAGGAGGCAGGGAACTACAGACCAGTCAGTCTTACCTCAGTAGTGGGCAAGATTATGGAGGCACTCCTTAAGGAAAGGATAGTGCAACACCTGGAATCCATAGGGGCACAGGATCCAAGACAGCATGGGTTTACAAAAAGGAAGGTCCTGTCAAACTAATGGCATAGGTTTCTTTGACTGGGTAACCAGAGTGGTGGACCAAGGGGGAGCAGTTGATGTCGCCTACCTTGACTTCAGCAAAGCTTTCGACACTGTTCCACATAGAAGATTGATAAATAAGCTGGTTGGGCACAGGGTGGGTCAGAAGTTGGTCAACTGGGTGGCAAACTGGTTGACGGGCAGAAAACAGAGAGTGGTGGTAAATGGTATACAGTCAGAAGAGATGCAAGTCACAAGTGGGGTACCTCAGGATCAGTCCTGGGGCCAGTCCTCTTCAATATCTTCATTAGTGACATTGCAGATGGACTAGAGGGTAAGGCTTGTCTGTTTGCAGATGACACCAAGATCTGCAACAGAGTAGATGATCCAGATGGGGTGGGCAGAATGAAAAGAAATATGGATAAACTAGCAAAATGGTCAGAAGAGTGGCAACTGGGATTTAAGGAAAAGAAGTGCAAGATCATGCACATAGGGAAGAGAAACCCTGAAGCCACCTATAGGTTGGGAGGGGAGTTGCTGGCAGTCACAAAGGAAGAAACAGACTTGGGCATCATCATCATCGATGACCTGAAATCATCCAAGCAAACCTCTAAAGCAGTAGGTAGGGCTAGGGGATGTTAGGGTGTATTAGTAGGGGGTATCACAAGTTGTAAGAGGGAGGTAATAATCCCTCTTCACAAGACACTGGTTAGGCCCCATCTGGAGTACTGCGTGCAGTACTGGAAGCTGCACCTTCACAAGGACATTAACCAAATTGAGGCAGTCCAGAGAAGGGCAACCAAAATGGTGCAGGGACTGCATCAGAAGACATATGAGGACAGATTAACGGAGCTCAATATGTATACCCTTGAGCAAAGGAGGGAGAGAGGCGATATGATCGAAACATTCAAACACCTTAAGGGCATTAACAAGGTGAAAGAGTCTAACATGTTTAAATATAAGAAAAATAGCAGGACAAGAGGACACAGCATGAGATTAAAGGGAGGCCGATTAATGGGGAATGTGAGGAAATTCTTTTTCACAGAAAGGGTGGTGGATGCATGGAATGGTCTATCTCAGGAAGTGGTGGCTATGAATACAGTGCAGGGCTTCAAACAGGCATGGGATAGGCACAACGGAGCAATACAGATGAGTATGAATAGATAGACCACTGACAGAGCAAAGGCCGATGGTACATTTATAAGGTAGATAAAGAAATGAGCAGACTGGATGGGCCTTGTGGTCCTTATCTGCCATCAACTTCATATTCAAATGTATTTTTTACAGATTGTTTTTAGTTGACAAGAGTGCATGGTGTAAGGTGTTTCACAACAGAATAGAATCCACCAAATCCCCACAGATAAAACTAGTTAGAAAAGTATTTGGGAAAAATAAATAAATGAGGATAGAAGCTATTTATGGCTGGTTGGATACCATGGAGCTGCTAGATTCAGCCCTAATATTTAAAATAAATTACATGCAACTTCATTAATGTGACAGTCACAGACATGCCCGAAAATGCAACTAAATTGGATGTTTTATGCAAAACGAAACACCAGCAGCTGAGTGAGTGCTGTTGTATTTCTAGTTAAAACTATAGCTCTAATTCTAGCATTCTATCTCAAACCCAAAAAGGAGAGTTCCCTGATGTGGTTCTACTTTCTTGCTTCAAGAATGTGTCACACCATCGGCATTATGTGCCCCATTTAATGCTGTGGTTTTAACCTTAGAAACTTGGTTTCCATAGCACTCTCTCCTAGGTGTTTGTGTCTTTTAAACACTAATGTTCAATTTTCATTGCTTTTTAAAGCATGTTCTGCAACCTTAACTGTATCGTAAGAATGTTTCTTTGCACGTAAAGCATTAACTCATTTAAAAGTAGTTTGCCTATTTAAGGAATCAACTTTTACAGCACAACAATCAGTTGCATCTAGACTGCAAAGGTTTATACAATAATCTATGTTCTCTGTTGCATAGACCTCTTAAAAAGTTGGTTTAAGGAACTAGGAACTGACATAGGTATGTTTCTATGTTCAGTTGTTTTGTCTTATAGTTATGAGTATTTTCTCAAGTTCTTTGGTTGTGAAGATGGCAAAGCAAAGCTGATCAGTTCTGGCAAACAAAAGAGTTGATAAAAACTAGTATAACTATAAGAGATGCAAGAATTATACATATAAACCTATTATAAATCATGTTGAAGAACTTTGTCTTTTAACAAATGAACTTGAATTAAAAATCATTGCACACAATTTTTAAAAGTTGAAGTTTGCTCCATGCAGAGTCCCTCCCCTAAGCACTAAATCAGACAATGCAAAATATTTGCAATCTTCAAAACTACTAAGAGCAGCCTTTGTGCTCTCAAAGCATTTTGAAAGATAGCTCTTACGAGCACCATAAACCAATTCCCTAAGATGGATTCAAGCACAAAGCACAACCACCCCACCCCCACCATAAGCTTAGGGTATCAGGCTCAGTGAAAACCACAGGCTGCTATGGAGCAA
This sequence comes from Neoceratodus forsteri, assembly GCA_016271365.2. Classification (NCBI taxonomy): domain Eukaryota; kingdom Metazoa; phylum Chordata; order Ceratodontiformes; family Ceratodontidae; genus Neoceratodus; species Neoceratodus forsteri. The sequence continues at coordinate 946,009,893 of CM057452.1, forward strand.
AGTAGCATTTGGGCATCCCAGAGGTATTTGCACATTTGCAGTAAGTCACAGCAACATTTGAAAGGAGAGATGCAAATGACTGCAGGAAGCAGAGAAGGCCCAAAAAGGAAACAAGCATCTTAGCAGTGGCACACTAATATCTTAATTGCACTCCCTTGCTCACTGGATTTCCATGAAGGTAAGCACCCTGATCACACAACCACACAGCTCAGTTGTGTTTTTTATTTGTTTGCTTTTATTTATTTTCCAAATCCACATCATACTACAAAGGATACCCCATCTGAGTTGAAACATAATGTTTCCACTGGAATGCTTCTTCAACCAAGTTTCATAGCTGTGTAGTACACTAAGAGGTGATATGACTTGCTGAAGGTCAAACAGTGTGGGCTTGTTCCCCATTCCAAATAGCTCCCTAGTAATCTGACACTGCTATAACCCAGTGCCCAGTTTAACACTTATATTACCTTTTTGGTAATCTAGTGGCCACCTCACTAATACAGTGTCCTGTTTAATATATACATTCACTCTTGGGTCATCTTCTAGAGGCTCCCTCCTCATCTGGAGCCTGTTTTTTTTTTTAACTCTATTTATTCACCCACTCCTCCGAAATCTCTCCAGAGACCCACCCACCGCACTCTCTACCTCCCAGCGTGGCCCATAGTGTCCTTCTCTGCTTCTCCCTGGCACTGGGCTTCCCCCGGATCTGCCCGCCGGAAGGGTCACCCCCGCCCAGGGTGCTCTTTCTATGAGTAGTGATCTACCGGGCTGGAGAGGTGAAGGAAAGAGGAGAGGACCCAAGCCTGACAATGGGAGTGTGGACTGCGGGGGAAGGCGCTTTCGCCTATCAGTAGAGAGGGTTTTTTTACGTGTTTTTTCCTCCTCCCCCCTGTGGAACCCAGCTACCCCCTGGTTACCTAGGTAACACATGCTGTGGCTCCACCCCGGCATTACGCTTTGTGACGCTACGTTCGGCTACCCCCAGCCTCCACCAGAGAGCACTCGTTGAGTGATCCGCAACCCTAACCCTCCCAGGAAAGAGAAAGCAGTCCTCCGGATGCTCAATCTCTTCCCTCCCCTGCTGACCCCCAGCCACCCAGGTCCGTTCCCGAACCCAGGTAGCCGGCGTGGCATGAGATGTGGCATCCAGCGCCTCAGCCCTCAGCGCCACCGGGCTGACTTATCTGGAGCCTGTTTTAATATTTACTTTCTTGGCCTGGTAGTCTAGTGGCCCACATTCAAGTGCCATAATCTGTTGAGCACTTCTTCTGGCCCCAAGGTGGTTGCTCGCACATCCTCTGCTTACTCAATGACTGGTCACTATCTGACACATGCAAGCATAGTTACTTTATCAGTACTGTACTCATGCAAGCATATTATTCATAAAGAGGCTTATTGACTTCTTATGACATCATAGGGATGGTGAAACATAGAAACATAAAAACATAGACTTTGATGGCAAATAAGGACCACTTGGCCCACCTAGTCTGCCCATTTCCATACCTACAGGATAAGCTGCAGATCTTATTTAACCAACAGCCAATTTCTTCCTACCCCCCCCCCACAAAATTGCCTTATGTCTGCTCCATGCATTCTTGAATTCTCCCACAGTTCTAGACCCCACAACCTCCTCAGGAAGGCTGTTCCATGCGTCCACCACCATCTCTGTGAAAAAATACTTCCTCACATTGCCCCTGAGCCATACCCCCTCTATCTTCATATTGTGTCCCCTTGTTCTTGCACATCTCTTTTTCTGAAAGATGCTACCCTCTTGGACTGTGTTGATTCCACTTAGGTGCTTAAAAGTTTCTACCATGTCCCCCCTCTCCCTCCTTTCCTCAAAGGTATACATATTAAGCTCCTTTAGTCTCTCCTCGTATGGCTTCTCTTGCAGACCCTGCACCATTTTAGTTGCCCTCCTCTGGACTGCCTCCATCCTGTCTATGTCTTTGTGGAGATGTGGTTTCCAGAACTGGACACAGAACTCCAGATGGGGTCTCACCAACTGTCTGTACAGAGGGATAACAACTTCCTGTTTTCTGCTGGTGATGCCTCTCCCTATACATTCCAGTATCCCCCCAGCCCTCCCTTCTGCCTTCTCACATTGCTTGCTTACCTTACAGTCATCTGATATGATTACCCCTAAGTCCCTTTCCATTTTTGTTGTTGTTACTACCTCCCCCCCCATTGTGTAATCTTTCCTTGGGTTTTTGTTTCCCAGGTGCATCATTTTGTACTTGTTTGCATTGAATCCAAGCTGCCATACTTCTGACCATTCCTCCAACCTTGCCAAGTCCCTTCTCATCTTTTCCATGCCTCCTTGTGTATCAACCCTGTTGCAGATATTTGTATCATCTGCAAAGAGGCACACTTTTCCTTCCAGTCACTCTGCAATGGCACTTATAAAGACATTACAAAGGACTGGACCCAGTACTGAACCCTGCGGTATCCAACTAATAACCCCTCTTTCTTCAGAGTGGACTCCATTTACAATTACCTTCTGTGTCCTGTTGTCCAAGCAATGTTTTACCCAGGCTACCACCCTGGGACCCACTCCCAGGCTGGTTAATTTGACTATTAATCTTTTGTGTGGAACTGTGATGGTTGCTTCAGCAGAGTGGCTCCCTCTCCAGCCAGCTTAAACAATTTCTAAATCAATGATTTGCATACCCAGTCTTCCTAAAATTCACAGCAGAGAGCGAAAATGCTGAATTTTAGAAAAGCTGAACCTAAACTGTCAGAGCAGGACATGGAAGGTGGGAGATGAGAGGGCAAGGGGTCAGCAAGTGAAGACTTAGTTGCCAGCAGGGCCACCTCTACACTAAGAGTAGGGTGCAAGGAGGCAGCAGCCACTCAAAATGAAAAAAGTTGATATCTTGCTAGATGAGATCATTTTAGTTTATTTATTTGTGTCAAAAGTTTCACCAGGAAAGACATATGGAACTGCTAACAGTTCATTTCCAGATGCAGTCTGGGGATCAAGGAAATGGAGAAAGTTCAAAAGGTGGAAAAAATGAAAAGCATTAACAGCATAACAAAAGTACAAGTCATACACAGAAAATACAGTATATTAGTGAGCATAATCACACACATTGTAAGGCAAATCAGTGCAATGTGTAAATGTTGTAGATAAAATTGGGGTTTGATAGCCAGGGAGAACTATTCATACAGATATAGCCAATGGATGAGGGGAGCAAAACAGCCAGTGCAATACTAGTGGAGAGGAAGGAAGTCAAAAGGTAGAGGGTCATGGACAGTTGCAGGTGGAAGTTGAAAAGTCATGAAGATAAGACTTAAGGGAGTAATAACAGGCTTTAGAGATGAAGCACCATAAATCCATCAATGAAATACTCCAAGACCTTAGAGCTTCAGAACAAAGAATAACAGCTAACAAAAATACTGTACTACAGCTGGCTGAGAAAGCAGACAGAACATACCACATACAGTATTAATTTACATAATCCAAACTATGCAGCAACCGGAAGACAGATGCACCAATAAAGAAGGCTGTAATAAACATAAAAAACTAAGAATAATTAGCATCCTTGAGGGTGCTGATGGCCCTGCTATAATACCCTTCTTGAGAACTTTTTTTACTTCCTTCCTGGACTTACCAGATGACTCCTCTTTCCAGATGGAATGGGTGCAGAGAGCCCTAGGCCCTAAACCCTCCTCAGTAAATGCTAAGCTCAGATCCGTCGTGCTCTAATTCTTGTCATATACAACCAAACAAAGAATAGTAGACATGGAATAGAAAAGGAAAGAACTGTATCACATGGACAAATGCATCTGCATTGATAATGACCGCACCGCTGGAGTTCTTGATAGATGAGAGTATACCCCACTATTTAAACCATTCCAGGAGAAATACCTCACATTTCTGACTCCCATCCCTGTTAATTTAAAGATCTACTACCTAGAAGACATTGGAATTAACACTATGGAGGAAGAGGCAATACAGGCCTTAGAAACTAAGGGAATCATGGTTCGAAAGGCTTCAGCAAAGGATCTAAAACAGACAAGAAAACCATGCCTAAGAGCCCAGGTTCTTCAAGGCACACCTTTCTTCCTGGTCCACAAGCAACAGTCAGTACTGCCTATCAGCGATATTAAAAAAACTCCTTGAGAGAATGGCTAATTCATGATCTGCTCTTAAGTATTAGCTACACTTCTTTATTATTGTGCTGACAGAATGAAGGAGCTGGTATATTGATAAAGTGGGTGGGGGACTGGGAGGAGGCAGTCACTTCATGGTAAGATGAGACGTTTTCCCCCAGGTAGTTGTTGGTGCTTCCCCTTGGGTAACTTATAGGCAAGTGACACCTCTCTTTTCTCTGATACTGCTCCAGATTGATATCCACAATAAGACAAGCTTTTTATTATTGTCATTTAGTTGTGCTTAGGATTTATTTGGCTATCCTTGAACTGTCCCACAGTAAACAGTAAATCTGCTTTCTGCTATACCACATGAGTGTATTAAAAAAAGGTGCATTAGCTAGCTACAGCCTCTACTGGATTTTAAATGCAAGGCCATGAAGCCGACTCATGGCATGATGTATGATTGGGATGGTGATGGGCCTTGGCAAGAGAGAAATGTAACTCATGTCAGCTTCAGTCAGAACCTCTTATCTATTCTGTATAAAAATTAGCATATTTTTGGCTGGGTAACTGCAAACCATAATTGACTGCTGGGGCATAGGACTCTGGTTAATATTTGCACCTGGAGTGATTGTTTTAGACTGGACCTACAGTTGGGAGGATGACTGAGGGCTAGGAGGCCTGCAGGTCTGCTGGAGGGAGTGGGTGCAATGATATAGCCTTTGAATTATTATTTTGTTCTGCTATGTATTGTGGCTGATGATCTCCCCGCCACCATAGGTCTTGGATCAGTGCCAACCTCAACTCCCCCCAACTATGCTTGGATAAACTATAGTATACTTCCTTGTTGGACTAGTTTTATTTTTCTTAGCCAATCAAACTCTTGTGGAATTTGAAGTGTTAACAGAATGTAAACACTTAACACTTTGTTGCTCTGTTAATGGCCTCTAAAGGCAGAAACATGCTAGCACCTGCAGATTTGCACCAGTGTTTGAATATTCAGGACTACTGAAAACTGTTTTTCTTTAGTATGTGGCATGACTAGGGTTGCAGTGGGACTAGAGACTGTTAGGTATCACGGTTATACAGAAACAAGGCCTGATCTCATTATTGTTGCATTATGGTTGATCATGTAGTTTTGTACTCTTTCTTACTTGTTTTTGAGATTCTACATACATTTCTGTATTCCTTTTTACTTATTCAGCCAGACACAGCTTATTGAGATATCGGTTAACCCTTTAATCTGATACTTCAAGGCTGATTACATAAAATGTATTAGAAGCCACTCGAAGCCTCTGCCTGTAGAGTTCATGGCATTCTGTTGTCTGTTCCCTTCCCCATGTTGCACTTCATGTTTCTACATGAATACAAATTATAAATTTGAAAATGGAGTCTATATCTATTTAAATATCACATGTAGTGCCTCCTAGCATGAATCGAATGTTTGATCCCCCCTCCACTGATCCAGTTTAACCAGAATATTACAGCCTGGGGAGTTCAAGGAAGTCCTTGGATAGAACAACTCATTCTGATATTACCTACCATCTGATTCCTTCCCCTTTAGAAAGGGGATCTTATCCATATCTTTATACTCCTGTCTACTTGGTTCCCTCAATATTGAAAGTACAGGAACACTGGCTTGGGTGAGAAGGTGGGATATTAAAGGATCTATCACCCCTTTCAAACTTCTTTGGGGATTCAGGACACCATATGGTACCTGACCCCCTTCCCCCACCCAGCCATGCATTGCTCTGGTTGAGGCCTGCTCTTCCAATGTGAGGGTGAACCACCTCCATCCCAGCATCATCTGGATGTCAACATGACTGGCCCTGCGAGTTGGTGGAGGTGGTGTGTACTAGTCTATCAAACCTTAAAAGCCAAGTGTACATAGTTCTTTCAGTTCTTGCAGTTCCTGTTGTAACATGTTTGCCCCTAGTCGGATTTCTTGTTTCTACATGCTCAATATTGGAATGCTGTAGAGTATTTATTTATTATTTATTTATTGAATTTTGATGACTGGGTTGGCCTACTGGGTCCTGAAGGTCCCTTTTTCAGGGGCAACCCAGGGAACAGAAGCAATACAATACATACAATCAGGTGATGTCTGAATTGTATTTAAAAGTGAATCCATTTCTCTTCTCTTTTCTTGGTTATTGTTAGTCCATGCAGATCTTGGTGCAAGGCTGGAGGGTGGCATCTGAGGAAGCGGAGGCCGTGGAGGGTGTTAACAGAATCTACAGGTAAGAAATGATCCTGGTTCTCCTCAAGTGTTTTGCTTCCCATGGCACATGGCATATTCAAAAGTTACTTGCATAATGTAAATGGACTGAACAATCCTGTAAAATTATCCAAAATATTAACTACAATTAAGAAAAGTGAACCTGAAATACTGTTGCAATAGACACATCTCTCTGAAACATGCTAAAATGTCTAAATATGGTTATGCTCAGGTAATTGTGTCTATGTGCAGGCAGTGCAAATGCAGAGATGCTGCCATTTCAACATTAAAACATACCCTGCTTCATGTTCATGATACAGTTGTAGATACATTTTGGAGATTTGGTTTGGTAATCAAAACATTATTTGACAGGGAAATTATCTACTGTAAGTATCTACAGTACCTTTCCCAAGGCATAGATACTTGGACATGCAATTAGTGCTCAGTAAAATAGTCACAGCTGCCAAGGGAATGTTAGTGATTGGAGGTGATATGCATTCTTCTTCACACCCCAGTTAGATTCTTCCAACCCCTTCCCTTCTGGACATAGCCTGAAATTAAAATGGTTTGAAAAGTTTATGGCCCAGTCTTCCTGGGCTGATGTACAGATATCTGTTCTCCTACAATAATAGGATTGTACTCATTTTCCATACACGTGGCACCTATGCAAGACTAAATTACTTGTTCCTTACCTCTGAGCATCTGCACTTAATGTTCTATATTGTCTAAAATATTTTTAGACCATGCTCCAAAATGCATTGTTTTATTTAAATGTATAGTGTTATGATTATTTTGCACTATTTCTAATGCTGGGAGAGGTGTGCTGAAAGGTGCTGTTTGAGCTTCTCAGCAATAGGATTTGCATGCCTGATTGTATTTTGACTTTGGTATGCCTTTCATCTAAACATTTTTCTATTGAACCTCGAGAACTACAGTATAAGTTGTTTTAGTTAGTCTGTGCTTGAAGCGTATATTTTTATCTGTTTTAGATCCAGTAGCAAGTACAATGAAGAGGGCCCTTAACCTATGTGGAAGATGGTAGACCAATTTTGAACAATTTTGAGATACTGTGAAGGAGCCCCCCTCTCCATGTCTGTTCTAGTGTTCAACATTCTTGCTATTTGGTATACTTTGAAGCCATAGAGGCTCATACATAAATTCATATCAATGGGCTTTTGCAACTTAATGTAATGTCATGCTTGTGCAACTTGTAATAAACCTCTGAGGCCATTTGCCTCTCTATTCCATGGGGAATACCATTCTGTAGGGGTACTAAAAGCAAGAAACCCTGGAGGAGGGTTCCACCATGAGAGGTGCCATGGGAAGGATTGATTTGACTAAAGGTACCTTAGAAAGGAGCCCCAAGGAGAGAGGTGAGCCACTGGAGAAGGAGTGGGGAATGGAGGGGCAAAGAAAAAATTATTCTGAAGGCGCTGGACGGCCTGCCTTAAATAGCTCAGGCAGGAGGCATGGCTGGTTGCTTCAGCCCACTGAACCACAGGTAAAGCCTTTCAATTTAATGTGCTTGTGCAACTTAGTGTACAGTTATGCTTGTGCAACTTGTTGATAAACCTGTGTGGCCATTCACCTCTCTATTCCATGGGGAATACCACTCTGTGGTGGTACCGAAGGCAAGGGATCCTGAAGGAGGGTTCCACTCCCAGAGGTGCAGTGGGAAGGATTCCCTTGGCTAAAGGTGCCTTAGGAAGGAACTCCAAAAAGAGTGTTAAGCAGAAAACATTGCTTACTAAAGCCAGGGAACTTGATTGACAGCAATTGGAGGGATGACAGCCATTGGAGATGAGCATAGACAGACACAGACTTGAGCAGGTAGGGAGGAAAGCTGAGCAGAAGTGCATAACTTCCCAAGGAAAGGGAGAATGGCAAAGGGGAGCCACCATGCCATGCAAAAGGAGAGCCACCATTCAGCTCCATCCAACAGTGTAACCTAAGGATCTAAGAATCTACTACTATATATTGTAGACTAACTAATATTATGAACTTTAGCATGGAGGAGAGGGAAAAAACCCTATGAGATGAAACCTCTGGGGATCCAAGGCCCAGTTGGCCTTCCCCACCAGGCTTAGGATATATGTAGTGATGGATCAGCTACTTCAATTTAGAGACCCAATTCAGTGGTGGTGGAAAATATTCCAATTTGGAGAAAGGCTTTCTCTCTAGCTATCTAATGGGAATGCTGTGATTGGGTGTGAGTGCACTCTGCAGCAACAGGGTACTTCTACATGGGAGGGCCATCCCCCAAGGTGGGAGAAGGAGAACAACAACTGCTGAAGGTACTCAGCTAGCCTACATGACCCTAAGAACAGACCAGGTGAAAATGAGGTGAATGTAGGGAGAATAGCTTAGAAGGTGCCACTGAACACACTCAGCAAGCTAAAGGAGTCCCCTTGGACTTATGGGCCCCATCCCTTGCAACTGAAGTCTTAAATTCTACATCAAGAGGTGCCACTGATATGTTTGCTTAGCTAAAGGTCTGCCCACAGTGAGGACATTCCCACTATGGGCCAGATAAGAAGGGCCCTGCTTCAAGTTTCACACACTCAAGATGCGGACTTCATGGGTGCAAAGTGAGATCATCGGCCATAGGGCAAGCCCTGAGCCATGGTAATTTATGGTCATGGTTGGCATGCATTTGATTTTTGAAAGCAGTTTTAAAAGCAATAGGTGAAAGTCAGGTAAAGTGTACATAGAACACACAGGTAGGTCGCACAGTTTGGAAGACCCACACTAAGGCCACAGTGTATAGAGACACACATTTAGGTCTCACTTTTCTTTTCCTTCATGTAGGTATGGTCAGCAAAAGGAATGAGACCTTCAAGCTGGAATGTGACACCTTTGCATAGGTATGTCACAACATATGTGGTACAAGTGTGGTAAAGAGGAATCATGCCAACCAGTTCCATAAGGGAAGCCAAGTTATTGTGAAATAAAGAGTTCTCCTAGCTGTTCAAAATCACAAGTGTTATACATAAACACTTGAAATGCCATCCCAGAACTAGGAAGATACTAACTTTTTGTCAGAGATTAAATATATGAGACATACTATTAAAGTGAAATTTGAGACTAACCAACATAGGCAGACAGTCAGGCAGTAGTGACAGTACTACATTCTGTAGTTGCTGCATACTGTGTTGCACAAATTATTTAGGCTGCTAAGGGGCAGGGTTCGATTCAAGATTTACATGTGTGTTTGCTCCCTCAAGTAGAACTGCGATAGATTAAGGGTAGGTGCTAATGCATTAAATTTCCAATACACAGAATGAACTACTGTTCCCCATGATTAAGTGTAATGACATGGGAATATGCTGCACAAGGTGATTTTCAGCTCTAAGGCAGCCGAAGTGGAGTTCCCAAATGATTAATTATTTAGTTAGAGTCACAACTGCTATGATGCAGGACTGATTGAGCAAGAAACTTCTCAGTTAGCTAGCATATAACCAGGGGTGATGTCATGAGGCACCCACCCAGAAGAAAGACTGTGGAGAATGAAGAAAAAATGGAGCATGTTACAAACAAATAGAACAGGCAATGAAGCAGAACCCCAAAAGGAGTGTAAGTAAGGTACAAAGGGGGGACACAAAAACACAAGCTGCAAAAGCGGCAAACACAGACTGAATGGTGAATGGGGGAGACAGGACAGAAAAATGAGGATGAGCAGACAAGGATGACAGTGAGAAGCACAGACAGCAGCCAGAGGCAAAACTAAGACAGACAGGGCAAGCAGGAGAAACAAACATCATCAGAAGGTGGTACAAATGAGTAGAGGCCAGCACAATAGAGCAGAGTTCAAAGCACAGGGGAGAAGGGAATGTGACAGAGCATCCAGCTGCAAAGAAAACATGTTTCTGAAGGAAGCTGGAGGGCCTGCCTTAAACAGCTTTGGCAAGGGGTGTGACTGGTTGCTTCAGCCCACTGAACCACAGGCAAAGCCTTTCAATTGTATTACCTCAGTGAAATTGTGCCTGCACTTTGACTCTCTTATATTCCTTTTCCATTCAGGAGGTAAAGGCAGCTGGTTGCTTATGGCTTAGCTCAAAAGGTCCCCCAATCGAATCAATATGAATGTTTACTGGGTCATAATGTCATATGCTTAATAGTGTATGACATTATAGTTAACCCGAAACAATACTGTTTATGACAGCAAATGGTGCAATACCGTGTATACTGCTGTACATGGTATTGCACCATTCACACAATCCCAGGCAGAGGATAAGACCTCTGCTGGGGCTGGGTTCCACCAAGCAGCTGCCGTGGCTCACTGGACTGAGCCACAGCAGCAGGAACCCAGGCGCTGCATCTGGGACCAGGTTTGATTCCCGGTCCCAGACATTTTTTTTACACACATCGTGCACTCTCCGAGGTAACCCCCCCCCGGAGTTGAGACTCCTTAGTGGGGGGGGGGTTCAGAGGAACAGATGTCTGCTGCATGGCAGTAATCATGCTGCATTGGCAGTGCAATTTTGCCATGAGGCATAATGTCTTGCGACATTAAGACCCCGTGCCATATGAATGCCAGGCTCTGGGACCCAAGACACAGAGGTCTGCAGAGATGGAGTAGAAGAGGGAATCATAGCTGAGGATTCAGTCTGTGGAAACACAGGAATTTTTGTGTGTGTGTGTATGCATGTGTGAATAACCCGCGGGGTGAACATACTTCACTTCTACAAACCCTGAGATATTGATTGATTGCTTGATTCTGTGTGATACTAACCAGAGATTTGTGCTGGGAACTTGGGAACATACTCTGCTTTGCCAGAGACAACTCACCATACTGAGGGTGATATCAGTTTTTTTAATTGAAACATAGAGTTTATGTGTGTTTTAGTTTATATTTTTAACGCCCAATGGGCATAAGTGTACATAGGAATAAATTACGGGTAAACATTGTTGAGTTTTTTAACATATGGTAATAAATATTTATTTTCCTTTTTTTTTATTATTTATTCTGCTTTGGAATTGAATTTCATGCCATACCGGTCCTATGACCAAAGGCTGATGTCACTCAGTTAGATGTTAAACATTTCCACTGCAGTCCAGCTCTCTCAGCTTGCATTACACAAAGTGAGGAGGACTTGTGGGGGTTAGTCTTCCCCACAAGCTAAGATAATAAAGATTCTGCAGAATAACTTTGGTGGTAAGAACATAAATCTTTTGACACACTTTTCTGCCTGTATGTAATTTTGTAACTACATTTTTTATACTGGGTCTTAATTATTTCTTTTTAATGGTAAATGCTTAAAGCTGTCAGCCTTCTTAAATGGCAGTTGGAGAGTGAAGTCAGTAGCCTACCTTTTTACCTCTACTGATTATGTGTAGGGAGGTGTTAGCATGATGAAAGTGGTATACTTGTAAAATAGAAGAAGCAAAATTAAATAAAAAAGGGCACCTAGTATTGTGGTATTGTGAGTTGTCTCTTCAGTGTGCACTGTATTATATATCTTAAGAACCTTTCCTTTTCATGGTTGCAGGCCATTGCTCATGCATTTGCCATTGAAATCCACACTTACATCACTTCAGCCTCAGTGCTTAAAGGCTCGGGTGGAAAAAGTACAAAAAAAGCAGAATGTCACTTTAGCATATTCACAAGCCAACTACAGGTCAAATATCCTGAAAAAGAAAGAAGAGTAGCAAGCTTTATTGATTCATGCAGGAGGGAAACCAGAACCTCTAGTATCACCACTACTGCTCATACAAGGTGCCCATGAGCACTGGCAAGATTGTTTCTGTTACACTGGAACACTGATTGGTCTGCAGCTGGAGGTACATAAAAAGAGGCTTCAAAATAATTTTTACATAGCTGAGAAAAGAAAGTTGAAAAGAAGGGCATTCAAAGTTTGAATTCAATTGGCATTTTCTATAGCACTTTAATTACTTGATATTTCTGCTCGATATTGCTGTGTGAATCATAGTATATTCTGTTTATTATTAGAAAATCAATTAGTGGTTATTATATTAACTACACAAGAGAATGGCAGAGGAAAAGAACACTACAAATGTAAATATGTTAAAAACAAAATAACGTAGTCACAAGTAAAAAACAAGCAAAGAAAAAACACTTCAGTTGCCAATATCCAAAGGGAGAAGGAAAGTTATTATCTTATAACACCTGGGGCACAATTAGAATTAGTAGGCAATGAGATTGTAGTTAGAATCCATGGGCTTCTTATGATCTAATGCTCATCCTCACCTATTAGAGATGGGGCACAAGATAAAGATAGGGAACATTCCCTTACATTGGATATAAGGCTCAGGCAGATAAAGGGTGGATTTGTATTACATTAGCGTACCCTGATATTACAGAGAAACTTTGATTCCAAACAACAGTTAAGAGATTTAGGAGAAAGTCTACAAGCAGTGGTGGAAGTCAGGACAAAACTGCAGGAAAAACATCTGGTATTACCAGATGAAAGGAAAAAAGCTGGTAATGAAAGCCAAAGAAAATAAATCTCTGCAAAGGATAACACATATTCTAAAACCAAGAGAAATTGAACATTCTTTTGGCAGCTCTGAGGAGGAAGAGGAAACTACTGTAATTAGAGGAAGAACAAGACAAGGGATAAGAATGATTGTGTTAAGTTTGTTATCCATGGCACTCCAGACATTACCTCATGGGTTATAGCGCACCTGATAGGCTAGTGATGCACATGTGACCCAGGATCAAATTTTACTGTATACCCTGGTCCCAGGAGTCCCTGTCCTTCAGTTTTCTTTTTGCATCTGAGAAGGCTAGTAGCACACCAGGAGCTCCCTTTGTGTCCAAGAACCAATTAAACTGAAGGTAAGCCTGTTGGATTTTGAACCACAGAATGCAACCACTATTGCAACCTTTCCCTGCTGTTACTTATTGGGCTGTTTAGCAGACTTGTTAATCCAGTTTTTTTGCTATAATTGGATTATTGCTAGATGGTTTAATAAATTAATTGAGCTTCTTTAACCTAATTGACTTTCTGGCTTGGCCTTCAAGGCCTTCATGAGCCTCTAGCCCTCTTCTCTCTCAGCAGGGTTCTTTACCCTTGTGTGTTTGCAAATTTATATCCATTTTTACTGGTTATGGTACTGTTTTAGTTTACTGGTTTTAGCTCTGCTTAGCTGACAATGGAAAGTTGTTTTACCCTTAATAGCTACCAAAATCAGTTAAAGTGGACTGCTGTTTGTAAAGCATTCATTTTGTGCTTATGGATAAGCTGCTGATTTATTATGCTCTCCTCCATGGGAGTTTTTGTTTTGCATATGCCAGTTAGAGATTTAAATTACGCGCTTCACTCACATCTGCCCGTTCACTGTCTGTGGCTCCTCCCTCCCAAATGAGGAGTTGCACAGCACCATGAGTTGAAAATAGACTCCCTTCAGGAGATTGGGGAACGCCACATGCCTGTGGAATGCTCATTTAGTGGCTTCTCCTCCCGCAGTTCGCATGCGTGTTTTGTTTGAGGTGGCCCTCCCCTCACAAGTGAAGACTGCATGGTGCAGTGCCTCTTCATTTTGACTCACACTACCCCCTTCTCAACAGGAAGCACAGGTTGCATGTCGCACTAGGTGCTCTCCTTACAGGACTGGGTCACTACTCTAGCGACCGCTCCCACCTAACAGCAAGGTGTTTTTCTCCCTTTTTTTCTCTCCAGCCCCATTCTCTCAGGCCCCTTCATGCAGCAACCTGGAGGGGGGGTTCACAGGCACTATTCAGCGATACCACAACTAGTCCTCAGAGTCACAGGGTCCCTCTCTTAGCGACCCACGATCAGACTGTTCAGGCCATGTTGTTTTTTCAGGGAAACATTGGGATTCTTCACTCAATGGGGAAGGGACAAGTGAGAGGCCACCTGGATTCTTTGGCCTTCCTTGGGCCACACCTTTGCCCACTTGGGCGGCTGCCATTTTTAGGATTCTTCATCCTCAGTCTTCATTTTGAGACAAGCGTTGTTGCACGCATGTGCAGCTATTACAGCAGCCATATTTGTAGTTCTTTTCAAAAGAATTACACCAAGCTCTATGAGAGGCTCGGCCTCTGTGATCCCCAGTGCTATTACCCTTGAGAAACATTTTCTTGGCAAACACATGGGGGAATTGTATATTACATATAATTTTTATCCTGAAACATGGTAATACCTTGTTGAGAGCACTATCCACCATAGAGTAATAGCATTCACTGCTCAGTGGAAAATGTATATTCTGTCCTCTACTGAGCAGTTATTTTCTGTTCCTTGGGCTCGGTATTAATTCTGCCCTTCTCTCATCTTTTCAGATGGTGAAGGCCAAGAAATGCACATCCTGCTCTGCCACTCTGTTGCCTCACAATGCTGGGCCTCAATGCCCTGCTTGCTTGCATGATGAGGAAGAATTATCCAGAGAGCAATTCCCTACAGATGAGTCGGACAACCAGGGGCCTAGCACCTCAGGGTGGATTAACCCAGGGGAGCTACTTATCCAGACTCAACAGGCCACAGTGGCCATAATGGAGAGCCAACAAAATGTTATGCTCAGGGTTATGGAGAAGCTGGAATCCCTGATGAAGACAAGACCAACTACACCATCTGGTCCTGCACCAGCACCAAACCCCACCACATCTCCTCAGCCAGACAACCCTGATAACAGTACCCCAGATCCAGCAGGTGATGATGAATCCAGTGAAGCACCAGACAATGAGGAAGGCCTAGAGTCTGAGGAGGAGAAAATGGACATTGTGCAAGCACCACCTCCCTTAACCTCAAAACTATGTTCATTTGATCTGGTGCCAGGCTTAATGAAAGCAATAAAGTTCTCAATGGAGTTCTAACTAGACACACCAAAGCCAGAATGTAAACTTGACCCCATGACTCAGCAGAGCCTAAAGGTTAAGGACACCTTCCCAAGCTGTCCTGCCATTGATGATATCTTTACCAAGGAATGGGAATCTGCAGAACCAGGTCATCTGTCCAAGAAGAGAAATATGGACAAGTGGAAACAGTAAAGGTTTGGTGCACTTCCCCAACCATTAACCCACAGACAGAAGCCTTAAGCAAGTAGATGCTGTCACCTTGCGGCACCATATCTCTCAAAGAGCCTACAGACAAAAACATAGAAGGCATGCTCAAGAAGCTATTCGAGATCACAAGCATGGCTTCTAGAGCTGCCATGACAGCAGTTTACTCTGCAAGAGCACAAATTCACTGGCTAGAAGAACTATTAGAGAGATCCAAACCAAAGACCAGAGAGTCCGAGCTACTGGAATGTACCCTAGCTACAGCCAAGTATCTGGGGCCCATGGTGGTGGACACCTTTAAGCTGGACGCCAAAGCTTCTGCTTTAACTAACAGAGTCAGGAGATCTTTATGGCTCAAACTCTGGGAGTCAGACAGCGAGTCTAAAGCTCTACCACAGAACCTGCCAATGAAGGGGAACCATGTCTTTGGAGAGGGCCTCAAAGAATACCTCAAGAAAAAGAGGATGGAAAGGATCTAGAAAAAGACAAACACAGAACCACTTACCTCCCTTCTTCCTGATGCAGGTTTCGAGGGAATAACAAGTTCCAACAAAGCTGAAAATAGAACTACAGCCGAAATAATTCCTTTCAGAGCAGAGGGCAAAACAACCACAATAACTACAGAAACTCCTCTCAGGACAACTATTCCACCTTCAGGGGAAAGGGCTCCTGCTTCGGAGCCAGACGAAGGGGAGGAAAGGCTAAGCAACAGTGACTACGACTCGAACATCACTCCTGTGCCAGCCCAGATATCGAGTCATCATCCAGTGGGGCAAAGGCTGTCCCTATTTCACCAGAAATTGCAACTAACCACCTCCGACAGATGGGTGCTGGAGGTAATCTCACAGGGTTATGCTATAGAGTTTTCAAGGAAGCCAGGTACAAACAGACTTGTCCTGTCCCCATATCAAAAAGAAGAGCCAGAGCTCATCAGGTACAAGACATACTGAGAGGTCTCATACAGGAGCAAGCCATTCAAACTGTTTCAACCAACGAGCTAGGTATGGGAGTTTATTAAATTTTTTCCTGGTGCCCAAGAAAAATGGATCTTAGACCTGAAATTTCTGAACAAATTTTTAACACCTCAAAAATTCAAAATGGAAACAGTCAGGTCCACACTACAGAGGGTACAGGTAGGCAACTACCTAACATCCATAGATTTAAAGGATGCATACCTCCATATCCCGATCAGGCTGAGCCACAGATGATTCCTATGTTTCCAAGTGCTGGGCCAACACTTCCAGTACCAAGTCCTGCCTTTCTGCCTTGCATCAGCACCCAGAGTGTTCACAAAGGTGTCCATTGTCCTTGCAGCTCGCCTCCAGGAGCAAGGAATGGACATCATACCAAACTTGGACGACTAGCTGATAAGCTCATGAAGCAGTTCACAGTAACTGAGGGATACAGAATTAGTGCTGGAGGCCCTAGCAGAACACGGCTGGGTAGTCAACCACATCAAGAGTTCTCTACGCCCATCCCAATGGATAGAACATCTAGGAGTGGAAATCAACACAGCTGAGGGAAGTGCAAGGCCATCTCACAGGCAGATAGAATTAATCATCTCCTTAGCCAAGATACTCAGGTCTACCCCTCGGCTAATGATGGGTCAGGCAGCTCAGGTCCTCAGATGCATGGCATCATGCATCGACCTAGTGCCCTGGGCCAGGTGGAACATGAGTCCATTGCAAGAACTGCATATTGATGCAGGGCTTTCCACTGGCGGACAATCTGGAGAGAACTGTTCATCTATCAGACTTAGTCAGAAGGTCATTGAGGTGGTGGACCCACAGCCAACACCTCTCAAAGGGCTGTCCACTACAGATGACATATGAGGCAATGATAGAGACTGACACCAGCCTCACAGGTTGGGGGGCATGCCTGAACGATTCCACAGCCCAAGGCTGATTGACAAGCTCAGAGTCAAAGTTGTCCATTAACATCCTGGAAATGACCAGTGTACCACACACTGCGGGCATTCCAGGGAGACGTAATCGGTCAATCTGTCTTGGTGAGATCAGACAACAGAGTCACAGTGGCTTACATAGCAAAACAAGATGGGACCAAAAGCAAAGGCATTATCAGAGAAGCCATGATAGTGTTACGTTGGTCTCAGACTAATCTCACTCACATCCACATCATCCACTTGGCAGGCAAGCTGAATATCAGAGTGGACTGGCTAAGCAGGCAAAAATCCACCCAAGAGAGTTGCAGTTACATCTGGACATTTTCTGGATGATATAAAGAAGGTGGAGTCCCATCCTGATAGACCTGATGGCCTCCAAGGTGAATGCTCAGGTCAGCTCTTACTTCTCCAGATACAGGGAGAAGCATGCTCAAGGGGTAGATGCCCTCTCACAAGCCTGGTCTCAGGACCGAGCATACGTTTTTCCACCAATTCCCTTGATCCCACAAGTTCTGGTAAAGATCTGGTTATCTCAGAGTCTTACCATACTGATAGCACCTTACTGGCCCTGAAGGGCCTGGTTTGCATCAGCCATGACCATGACCCTGGACAGATGGACTGTCCCATACAGGCAGGACATGCTCTTCCAGGGCCCGATGATTCAACCAGCCCCAGGCACACTAAAATTATTGGCCTGGCTCCTGAGAGGCAGAGACTGCTGAAGGCAGGTTATCATGACTCAGTCATTTCAACCATCATGCAATCCAGGAGGCCATCCACCACTTCAACCTATGACAAGCAGTGGAACAGCTTTTCTGAGTGGTACGAAGAGACACTTGTCAATCCAATGGGAGCTGGTATGTCTGTGATACTCCTGTACCTGCAGCAGGACCTGGATAAGGGATTGTCTCCCTCTTTCCTCCAGGTACAGCTCTCAGCTATAGGAGCAACTGTAGGACAAATCAGACATAGCCTACCAGGGGCTCACCCAGATGCTGTCCAATTCCTTAAGGCAGCAGAAGCCATTCACTTTGTAAATGAACAACAGTGGCTCCCTGGGACCTTCCGCTGGTGCTGGAGTACCTGAAGGGTCCACCTTTTGAACTTATACAGGAGGCCAAGCTCTACTAAAGATCTGTTTTCTTGTGGCTATCTGCTCAGCTTGCAGAATCAGCAAGTTGGGAGCTCTCTCCTGCAAGGAGCCATACACCATATTCATCAAGAAGGAGGCCTCGTTAACAATGGTCCAGGCTTTCCAGCCAAACATCATCTCCAACTTTCACAGGGAGTAACCAATAGAGCTTCCAACTTTCTCTGAACAGTCACAATAAGGAGATACACAAGACTATCATCCCCTAGACCTGGGGAACACATTGGCACAGTACATCACTAAGACTCAACTACTCCGCATGTCTGAGAGATTCTTTGTCATCACCCAGGGCCACAAGCAAGGTATGGCAGCCTCCAAAACAACCATCACCAGCTGGCTGAAAAAGACTATTCAGGAGGCATATGTGGCAAAGGGTCTGACTCCACCAGAGGGGATAAAGGCTCACTCAACCAGAGCAGTGGCCACTTCCTGGGCTGGAAGAACATGTGTATCCATTGAAGACATATGCAGAGCAGCTACTTGAACTTCCATCCATACCTTTGCAAGACATTACAGACTTGATTCTCTATACAGACAAAGGGCCACCTTTGCTACTAAAGTTTTGTCATCAGCATCTACTCAAAGCTTCCATACTAATCGCCCTGACCCACCCTAAGGGAATGGTTGTACTGCTACTTAAAATAACCCATGAGGTAATGTCTGGAGTGCCATGGATGACAAACTTAACACAATGGGTGTTTACTCACCTGGTAAAGGTAATTGTGTTAGTTTGTATCCATGGCACTCCATGGCCCTCCTTTCAGGGTGATCACAGCAGAAAACAGCATGCTGATAACATGTAACACGGTGGCTCAGGGAATTATGATCCCCTAATAATCAGTGACACATTGATGCTGGACTTAATTAATGATGTGATCACTCATAGAAATCATACATCACCATAAAGATATATAGATACCATCAGTTACACTAGGTAACCGAGTTCTAGAATTGCAGTAATAGGTAAATAAACAGGTTTGTATACTGCCTTAACTCTTGCATATCATTTTTTTTCTATGTGGTTCAAAGCAATGGGTGGTCAGATTAACCTTCATTTCAGCTATGGAAGAATTGAACTGAAGGACAGAGACTCCTGGGACCAGGGTATACTGCGAAATTTTATCCTGGGTCACATGTGCATCACTAGCCTATCAGGTGGGCTATAACCCATGAGGTAATGTCTGGAGTGCCATGAATACAAACTAACACAATCACCTTTACCAGGTGAGTAAACACCCAATACTAGCACAATCTTAACAGATGATTGTGAAAGTGAGGAAAATTACTTTCAAGACTCTCCAGTAGATCTAATAGATCTAAACTCTACATTAGAGTTATCCAATATGTCTGTAGCAGAATTGTCAGATTGACAACATAAGACTGAAGCTAAAGTTATTACAATCCTCTCCTGGAATGTTGCAGATTGGTTCAAAAAAATTGATGATAAAGACAGGTCTAGTAGTGTAGAAGGCTATGATAGTCTCCTATTCCAGGAGACTTGGTTACTGGGTAATGAAGAGGTTCAACTGGATAGTTTTAAAAGATTGGACATCTTTGTCACAGACAAAGCATTATTTGGGAGGGCCTTCAGGAATTATCTACTTTTCTTCCATCTAAAATAAATCTTGAGGCTAAACAGTTATTAATAAGGCAACTTTACTGTTTGTGTGTGGTATTTACCAGTGAAAATGTACAGGTTGGAACAGTAATAAACACTTATATTGCTCCACTACATAAAAGTAAACATAGTAGGTCTCTCATTTAATTGACAGAAGGAGTAATAAATGATTTGCAGGCTAGTTATATGAATACTCCATCATTCTGGCAGGGGACATGAATGTTAGAGTGGGCATTAATCAAGAGGTTACACCATAATGTTGGACAGTTGTTGACTCCCTTGGAATCCCTATTAGAACCCCAAAGGATAATACATGTAATGATACAGACATTGCACTACCAAAACCTGAAAGAGACCAAAATCTTAGACTCTTCAGTTGGAGAGTTAAAGGTGATAAATGTGCAGACATTACTTTCCCAACTGTTGGAGGTGGAAGAGTTATTGATCTTTGTCTGGCAGATGTTTCACATTGGAGAGTGTTCTCCTCCCTTCTGAAATAACCCTGCACTGTTTCAAGCATGCAGTCAGTCCTGGTATTCACCTCCATTATTAAAAAAACTAGTCCACACCACTGTATTTTTTTAAATCCCTTATTGTATTCCAGGTGACAGATGTGCAGTAGCAACAGCCGCAGCATCAGGAAACAAGTAACTCCTAATGTTTCACCTTATCAATAAGGCTTTCTGCTTGTACCTGTGTATGTCACCTGGCACCTGGTTCACTGAGCAGCTCTCTTAACTATGACCTGCACTGTTTCACTCAGGGACAAAACATTGCCAAACCCATAATTCAGTCACATGTTGTGGAAGATATATGGTGTCATACAATGCCAAAAATGCATGGGACAGACATAAGGCAATTATAGTGGGGGTTGCAGGAAGTAGGCTGTTGGTTAACTAGAATCTGCAGCTTATCCAATAGGTAGGAAAATGGGCAGACTGGGTGGGCCAAGTGGTCCTTATCTGCCGTCAAAGTCTATGTTTCTATGTTTCTGTGTTAAAAAGGCAAAATGATCAGTTTTTGCCAGTGAATACATGGGGGTATTCTATAAGATACTGAGATGGTATACTTAAAAGATAAGTTTCTATCATGTCATCTAAAAGGAATGGATGTATTTTCTCTTTTTGAAAGATTCTTGGAATTTATTAAAAACAGAGCTTTGTAATGACAATGCAATTACTAAACCATGAAGAACTGAATGAAGAGAGGCAGTTTGGTTTGATAGGGACTGTGCTTTTATGACAAAAAAGTCAACATATGACCTTGAGAGTAGAGCAAACAAAAACAGTCAATGGGAAGAAAGAAAAGCTTCAATTAATTAAAAAATAGTATTAAAAATGAATACAAAACAAAATACAAGTTACAACTTTGGGGTAATTTTCAAGATGCTACACAAGCCAGAAACATGAAGTTATTCTTGGACATGGGAGCAATGGGATTGGAAAATTATAGAGGTGAAATAGATATGGTTATACCAGAACAAAAAAGGGTAGAACATTGTAAACATCTTTACAAATGAACAGTTACATTTAAGTTAGCTATTAAAACCTCAAAACAACATAAGGAATTAGAACAATGGCAAGAGGTAGTATTGTGTGGAATTTTCAGATTCAGGCAGAATGGAATTTCACAGAATTTTTGAAATTCCACTAAAATTCCACCAAATTTTTCCAGAATCAGAATGGCAGAATTCCACAGCTGAAAAACATGGAAGGTGTCTTCTGCAACATTTCCAGTGGAATTTTATTCTGCTATCTCAATATTTTCCACGGAAATGGTTGTGGAATGATTCTTTGTAGAACAAATGCTGTTCTTCAGAATATTATTCTGCAGATTAAAGCTAGCAGAATTCTGCAGATGAACCAGCAAAATCCCAGCAGAAATTCTGCCAGAGTCGTGATCATTCCAAGCTAATTCTGCTGCCAAAAGTCTGCAATCCACACAGCACTAAGAAGAGGTGACTACCCAAGAAGTTAAAACACTTATACTAGCCCCAAAAAACAACATGGTACCTGGATTAGATGGGCTCCCATCTGATGTCTTCCAATTTGATGTAGAGTGGTGGTCTGAAATTCTGGACAAATTATACACAGAAATAAAAATGACACAGAATGTTGAAAGATGGGTATTATTGTACCTCTTTTTAAAAAGTGGGACCAGGCACAACCACACTGTTATAGGCCTATTACCCTGTTGTGTGTACCACTTAAAATGTACACAAGATTAATTCCAGACAAACTAGACTACTGGATGGAAGAACAAGATCTGCTTTCTGTAAACCAGGGAGGGGTCCGATAAGGTTATGAGGCAGTTCACCAAATCTTCACGTTACAGTTTTTGACTGATAAGTACACTAACCAAAACCACAAAGTACTATATACTGCTTTCATAGAATCATAGAATCATAGAAGCTTGACGGCAGAAAAGGACCATACTGACCCATCTAGTCTGCCCTTTTTTCCCCCTACACCTCCCCTACCTGTCAGCCCCTGCCCTCCCCAGTACTCAGCCCCATATGCTTGTCCCATGTCTTCTTGAATTCTTCCACTGATTTATCCCCCACCACTCCATCTGGTACTCTGTTCCAGGGCTCTACCACCCTCTCCGTGAAGAAACACCCTCTCACATTTCCCCTGTATCTTTTTCCTTGAAGTCTTAGGCTGTACCCTCTAGTTCTGATCTCCTCCTTCCTCTTAAGTAAACACTCTTCTCCCACTTTATTGAGCCCCTTTACATGTTTAAAAGTTTCAATCATGTACAGACAAGAAGCTTTTGGAGGACTTTGGATCTGCAGAAAAATTTTTACTATAGTGTGTAGGGAGCAAAAACAGGAAGAGACCTGGGAGCTGTAGTTCTGTAAGCTTGCCAGGAACTACTGAATATCCTGTGTGTTCTCTGTTTTTAAATACTGCTTGGGTTCATGAAAATTAAGGTAGCTGTGCCTTATAGCTGTTCTCACAGCTTGTTAACAGATTGGGGGCAGAAGTGCTTTGTTTTAAATGTTTATTAGTGCACTTTCTGTGCAGTAAGGTTGGGAGGTGGTGTCACTTGACCCAACAAACTTCCGGGTCCAGCTAGTATAAAGCTGAGCCCTGTGGAGTCCAAATGCTGCATTACTTGCACCTATGCTGTGAGACATTGTCCTGAGATGAGACAGTATGGACAAGAAGTGTTTGGAGGACCTTGGAGCTGCAGAAAGATTTTTAATATAGTGTGTAGGGAGCAAAAACAGGAAGAGACCTGGGAAGTGTAGTTGTGTAGGCTTGCCAGGAACTACTGAATATCCTGTGTATACTTCATTTTTAAATATTGCTTAGTTTCAGTGAAAATCAAGGTAGCTGTGCATTATAGCTGTTCTCATAGCTTGTTAACAGATTGGGGGAAGAAGTGCTTTGTTTTAAATGTTTATTAGTGAACTTTGTGTGCAGTAAGGTCGGGAGGTGGTGTTACATGACCTGACGAACTTCTGGGTCCTGCTGGCATAAAGATGAGCCCTGTGAGAGCAGGGCAAGCGCATGCAAAGACATGCACAAAGACACACGAAGCATGTGTGCATGTGTCTGAAGTGTCAGAAGGGGAGGAAGGGGAAAAGGCCAGATAGAGACCACTGCTGGCACTAGAGCTGTGATTAAAGGTATAAAATTATTAGTGCTAAGATCTGTGTTAGGTTTCATGTACTGAAGGCCAGTTACTACAGAATGGATACAAATTTGGTTAAACTGGAAGGTGGGCAACTCGGCTTAAGATGTGTTATATGTAAAAAGATAAGCACAGAGTTTGCAAATGAGGTTCTGATATTTACTTGTGAGGAGTGCGATTTAATAAAAGAACTTAAACAGAAGCTGCTAGAAGCAGAAATGCAGTTGGTCTCAGTACAGCAAAATATACTACTTAAGCACACCGATGATAATCACCAGAACATAGTAAGTAGTGGTGAAACAGGAAAAGAAGCAAGAAAAAGAGGAAAAGACTTGGAGGGTGAAGGGGAATGGACAGTAGAACAAAGAAATTTAAAAAAGGGTAGGAGAAGGGCGATGAGGTTTAGTATGGAAATACATAATAGTTTTGAACCTCTACTAATCTTGGATGAAAACAGCGAAGACTACAATTCAGGGAAAATAGACAATACTTGAACAAGAGAAAATACAGGAGGAGAAAGCACATCTTCGACACCAGAATGTAGCCATGAAACACAAACCGGGAAAAGACTGCTAGTAATTTAAATGCATATACAGATCAAGAGCAGGCTGGGCCAGTTAATTTTGAATGTATGCAAAAGGTGAATACTACTTACAGTGGCATCCCCCAGGATGAAATACACTTTTAACGCACTTTGCAGTATGCTGCAGCAGACCTACTGAATAAAGTAAGGTAATTTCAATGACAATTAGTCCCCTTCGTCATGCAGGAAACAGTGGCATTCACGTCATCCTGGCGGTGTCACATTTTCCTGAATGACAAAGGGGACTAATTACCATTGAAATTACATTACTTTATTCAGTAGGTCTTCTGCAGAATTATGCAGAGTGCTGCAAAATGTTGCAGAATTGCATTTCATCCGGGGGGACGCCACTGTACATAGGGGAGAATATGCAAGTATCTCATGATACTACAAACATAATACAGAATAAGAAAGACACATCATCACCAAACTCCCAAACAAATATAGAGACTCCAATTAGACATCAGATAGATAGAAAAGTCTATGTGCTAGGTGATTCAATCATAAAGTAAACTGATAGGTACACTGCTGGGGGCAGTAAAGAGAACATGACCACTAGCTATGTCTCAGTGGCCAAGATAAATGAAGTGGAGAAAATGCTAAACAATAAAGTGAAACAAAGGGATGGTAATGCCACAATAATTCATCACCTAGGAGTAAGCAACATCAGAACACAAAGGCAAACAGAAATAAAGAAAGAATGTAAAAGAATCTGGGGAGAAGCAAGTCGGCTTAATTGCAAGGTGTATTTTTCTAAAATCCTACCAGTACCTAGAGAAGGCGAATTTAACATGGGTAAAATTATAGATATAAACAACTGGTTGAGACAATGGACACTACAGGAGGAATTGGTTGTATTAAGCCTTGGGAGGAGTTCATAAATGACCAGACATATTTTTGCCACAACAGATTACACCTTAGCAAAAGGGGAAGCAGAAAATTGGGACTAACATTAAAGCAATTTGTAGATATGTCTTTAAAGTGAGAAGTGAGGGAGAGGGGGAAATATGTTGAATAGAAGCAATGGAGGGGCTTCAAATAACACCACAAATAATAATGTAGCTACAAGGAAAAAAACATCTGAAATAAAGATATGGTCATTAAATGGAAGAAGCCCAAATATTAATAAGAAATCGAAACTGGAAGTATTGTTAGTAGATGAGAATGTCGATATTTGTATGATATCTGAAACATGGTGGGAAAAAGGTGTGGAATGGAACAGAGAAATTGAAGGTTATAGGTTATTTGCGAAAGATAGACTACTTAAGAAGGGTGGTGGTGTGGCAGTTTATATTAGGAATACAATAAATTGTGCAGTGTATAATCACATAAAGGATTCAGCCACAGAATCACTATGATTGACATTGCAGGATACAACTGATAAGGAACTATACCTGGAACTATATTATAGGGCATCAAATTCAAATAGGTAAATGGACAGGAATATCCAAAATGAAATTGAATACATGGCAGAAAAAGGAGATATAATAGTAACAGGTGACTTTAATCACCCAGAGATCAATTGGAAAGATCGGACTGCGCACAGTACAAGTACAAATCATTTTGCAGAAATGCTACAAATGGTTAACCTATTCCAATTAGCTTATAAAACAACTTGGGGTGATAATATCTTAGACCTTATTATAATAAACAGAGAAGAGATGGTTAGACAAATTAAAATAAGGGAAAATTTAAGTAACACTGATCACAACATTATTGAGTGCATGGTAAAAAAAAAAAACAGTTGATATATACAAAAGGATCTACCATTGTAAAAAATTACAACAAAGCCAACTTTTAAAAAATTAAACAGAAACTGATGGAATGGCCCTGGGAAAAATAATTTGATGGAAATAGTGTAGGAGAGAAATTGACCATATTAAAGAATAAATTGAGGCAGTTGGAGGATCAATCTATCCCTAACAAAAAGATGTACACCAAGAGGGGAAAGAGACTGGGATGGTGCACCAATAGAGTGCTCAAGATGATAGCAAACAAAAAAGGGCATACACAAGGATGAAAAAAAATAGGACAGTAGAGGACACAAATTAATATAAAATGTGTTAAAAACATTGAAAATATAATAAGAACAGAAAGAAGTAAGCTGGAATTTAACCTTTTGCACATAAATGATAATGGGAAAGGTTTTACACCTATATTAATAAACAAAGCCAGAGTAATAATCAAGTAAGCCCAATAATGGTCAATGGAGGAGAAATAACTGATCCCAGAGAGATGGCAGAGAATTTCAATAGTTACTTTTGCTCAGTGTATAAAGGTAAAATCCAACAAAGTAATGGAACAGGATCTGAAACATGTCCAGGACTCAATCTGACTGTTAGTACAAGAAAAATACTGGACAAGTTAAATAAGCTAAAATCTCACAAGAGAGCAGGACCATATGCATTAAGCCCCAGACTATTAAAATAAATTAAAGACTACGGGCCAGATATTCAAAACTTTGCCCCAAGGCTAAATTAGCACTGCCCGGTGGGCAAACTTATCCCAGAGCACAAAGCAAGCTATAATTAAAAAGGAAATAGCCCAGTGCTAATCCTGCTGAATATAGCAGTCTAAGGAAGCTGGGCAAACTGTCCTGGGAGTGCAGGGCAAAAGTACCCCGGGAATAAGACAGCACTGAATATAGCAACAGGGAAGTGCAAACTGCAACTTCAGCTGCAGCTCATTAGACTCCAGCAAGCCAGTGTTGCAGGTGGAGAACATCATGTGTTATTGCACAAAGATGTCTCACAGTTACTGCAAACACACCTCTCAACCTCCTGCCTCATAAATCAGGGACAAGGCTTAAAACAATCAGGGACAAAGGTTTACAATCAGGGACACACCTTGAAAATTTGTGATATCCATTCAGGAAGCTGATAGAATAAGTGGTGTAGTGTAAAATGCATTGTTTAAGGAAGAACACGTCTGTAACATTAATGTCTGACATCATGTTATGCCTATAACCCCCACTGTTTGGTCATGGAAACACAATTTGTAGGAGGGACAGAGTAAAAGTTTGAGGTAACTCCAGGGACGTCCCTGAAAATAAGGGACAGTTGAGAGGTATGACTGCAAACAACAATGTAAGCCACACACTGCAGAACTGTGCTTAGTGTGCTATGCTGAAGTGAGGTTTGCCCGGGACTAACCTGACTGCACAGTGCTAACACATTAGCCCAGTGCAAACTGGTTAGTCCGGGTCAAATGGGAGCTATATTCAAAGCTTCCATGCAAATGAGCCTACTTAGGTAATCCGTGGGCTAACAAGTACATTTGCATCTCATTACGTGCTATTTAGCATATATTACCATGCAGTTTGCCTGGTGCTACTGCATTGAGCAAAAAGCTCCCCCTTTTGGTCAGAATGGAAGTGCAGGCTGGATGCTGCAGGCCAAGGCATGCTCACAGCATCCCCTGTTGGTCAGAATGGAAGTACAAGCTGGAAGCAGCAGGAACTGTGTGCTGGCAGGCACAGTCAGTACATACAACACACCCACTCAGCTGTGCAAGCAGGACCTGCATATATGTATGTGTGTGTATGTATATATCTATCTATATATATATATATATATATATATATATAGATAGCTAAACAGACACACTGCCCATGGCCATACATGCCCTGGAGGATGCCTCCCCAACAACACAGGTACCCCACTGCAGTAGTGGGTGAAACAGAGTGGGGGGATGTAATGCATGGGGCAGGCATAAGGCAAACCTGCTGGGGTTGGGGGGGATGGCAGCTGTAGGGTCACTGGACTGTGCAGTGCAGCCATCCAGTATATAGGGACTTGGGCAGACAGGCTGGGCCAGGCAGCACTTCTCAGCCATCATGGTCCCTGTTCCCACGTGTGTGGGTTCCACTCCCTGGTAGTCTAGTGGTCTCCGCACCCCCCAGCATGTATCCCAACCCCCATTTCAAATACAAAAAGAATTCATTTCCCTGGTAGTCTAGTGGTCCCCCCATCCCCCTGCACGAATCCCGACCCCCGTTTGAAATAAAAAACAGTCAGTTTCCTAGTAGTCCCCAACCCCAGCACGTAACCAACCCCATTTAAAATAGAAATAGATCCATTTCCTGGTAGTCTAGTGGTCCCCCACCCCAGCACGTATCCGACCCTGTATAAAATAGAAATAGATCCGTTTCCCTGGTAGTCTAGTGGTCCCCACCCCAGCACATCCTGACCCCATTTCAAATAAAAACAGTCTGTTTCTCTGGTAGTCTAGCAGTCCCCTCACCCCTAGCATGTATCCCAACCCCATTTGACATCGCAATAGA
Organism: Neoceratodus forsteri; assembly: GCA_016271365.2. Taxonomy (NCBI): domain Eukaryota; kingdom Metazoa; phylum Chordata; order Ceratodontiformes; family Ceratodontidae; genus Neoceratodus; species Neoceratodus forsteri. Next base: position 946,038,361 of record CM057452.1, read on the forward strand.
TCTGTTTCCCTTGTAGTCTAGTGGCCCCTCCACCTGGCAGTGACACCCCGACCATCCAAATTTCTTCCCAGAATGGAGCCAGCGACCAGCTTAGCCTTCCTCTCACCACCATGGCTGGCTGCTGACTGAGGTAGAAAGGAGCGCTGGCACTGATGGCACTGGCCATGGCCTGGGCTGTCCTGCCCCCACGGGTGACTGTCTCCCCAGGCGCCCCCCATCTGTGTGCTGCTGCATGTGCCCCTGCACTGGGCGTGCACCTTTGTTCGGGGTTCCCAGCTGGCGACCTGTTGGTTGTGGCCTCCGCCTCCCACCCATCCGGGCACTTTCGCTGCCACTCCTCAGCCCAGTGTCGCAGACTCATGCTGCTATGGTTGCCCCAGTACCTGTCTCTCACATACACACACACGCACACACACATTCATACACACATGCAGGCTCATTCAGTGTCACACGGCCAGTTCCACACTCTGTTGCACTTCCCGACTGCCTCTGTCTCTGTCTTGCACCCCTCCTGCTGTATTGCCTGCTCACTCACTTTCCCTCTCTCTTCTGCTCCCTTGTGGCACATGCCTCCATCCCTCGCTTGCTCCTTCTTTTTATAGGCTCAAGTTTGCTCCGAGCATGTCCCTGTTGCTCTGCGCTTGCGCCCTTTGCTTGCTGTTGAATATCGCACTGCGCCGCTTATTCATGGCTATGCCCCCTGCACTTGTGCATACATTCATTAGGGTTGCACACTGGCGCACTGCGATTTGTGCAGCACATTGGCTCCCACTGAATATTGTTCTTTGGCACATTTCCACACTTGCGAAGGTGCATCTCAGCTGCGCCATGCGCAACCGCTTTGAATATCCCAACCTCTGTGTACATTTGCCTGCTTCCTCTGCTTCCCTCAAAACTCAGCTACATGGGAGCTCTTCCTCCTATGAACATGGGCTACGTCCACGTCCTCCAATCCCTCTCTTTCATACTGTTGTTGATTATAAGCAATGGCACTTCACAAAGTGAAATGCCGGTTCCCTTATCCCATACCACTATTGAGCATAATCTCCTTTATAACCCCTGCTTTATCACAGGTAATTTTAAACTGTTAACCAAGGGTGGCTAGTCCTGACACTGGCTCCTGCTGCCTCCACAAGGGTGGCTTACTGCTGGGGTCCCTGCCTCATACCCCACCCTAATTACTCCACTTAAGCTAACAGTACTATGCTTGGAACACAGAAGGCGCCTCAGCCCCAGAGGATCCAATAAGCTTTTCCACAAACAACTTAAAGGAAGCTTGCTCTGAATCATCCTACTTTTACTGCTTATGTCAGACAATGTTCACCCTAACCCTGGCCCTGCTGGACCTGCATCCACACATGACCACCCAAAAAGAGAAACTATTAACAAGGCCCCTAGAATTCTGTGGCCGTGCAATTTTGTGCAGAACTTGCAATCTACCGCAGAACTTCTGTGGTGCCACAGAATTCACTCTTCTTGGTGATTTTTTTTATTAACATTTCTGTTTATACATAGAATCTGGTTCCCTTCCCCTCTTTTTATGTCCAAAACCCCCCTGTATGTTCAGAATATGATATCATTGCTATAACATCATACATTAGCTAATGAAATGGCTGCATTCTGCAACAGAAATGAACAGGTTCAAGAGAAAAAGAAAGCATTCAGGAAGTACAAGGAATCACAGAAGGAGCAGGACAGAGAACTGTATCAGTTAAAGCAAAAGGAAGCTGGGAAGGCAGTCAGAACAGCAAAGGCCCAAACCGAGGAAAAGATAGCCAACTCAGTTAAGAAGGGGGATAAAACCTTTTATAGGTACATTAGGGAGTGAAGGAAGACCAAGGGAGGGATAGTGAGGCTTAATAAAGGGAGGGAGGGAGGAGGGTGGGCAGAGGGTGACTGTGAAAAGGCAGACATACTAAACAAATAGTTTTGCTCCAGTATTTACAAAGGAAGAGGAGGTACCTAAAACAAACAGTAGAAACACTCTGGATGCAGAAGTTGATACCAGCCCATTTACAGAAGAAAGGTTCTGAAAGAACTCTTAAAACTGAGGTGGACAAAGCAATGGGGCCTGATGGGATTCATCCCAGAATTCTAAAAGAACTAAGGGTAGAACTAGTGACACCACTGACTACCCTCTTTAACAAATCATGGGAGGATGGGGTGGTACCCGAGGACTGGAGGAGGGCAGATGTGATTCCCCTTCACAAAGGTAGGAGCAAGGCAGAAGCAAGAAACTACAGACCTGTTAGTTTAACCTCAGTGGTAGGGAAAATGATGGAATCACTTCTGAAGGAAAGAATTGTCAAGTATCTAGAGGCCAGAGGGGCACAGGACCCAAGGCAGCATGGATTCACAGCGGGAAGGTCATGCCAGACAAATCTGATAGATTTCTTTGACTGCGTGACCAAAGTAGTAGATCAGGGAGGGGCTGTGGACATGGCCTACCTAGACTTTAGCAAGGCATTTGACACAGTCCCACACAAAAGATTAATATACAAGTTAGCTAGCCTGGAGTGGGTCCCAAGATGACAGCCTGGGTAAAGAATTGGCTGGAGAATAGGACACAGAGAGTAATAGTAAATGGAGTCCACTCTGAAGAAAGGGGTTACTAGTGGGGTACCGCAGGGTTCAGTATTAGGACCGGTCCTCTTCAATGTCTTTATAAGCAACATTGCAGAGGGACTGGAAGGAAAAGTATGTCTCTTTGCAGATGACACAAAGATCTGCAACAGAGTTGATGCACAAGGTGGGGTGGAAAGGATGAGAAGAGACTTGGCAAGGTTAGAGGAATGGTCAAATGTATGGCAGCTTAGATTCAATGCTAAGAAGTGCAAGTTAATGCACCTGGGAAACAAAAACCCAGGGGAAGAGTACACAATGGGGGTGAGATACTAACAACAACAAAAATGGAAAGGGACCTGGGGTAGTCATATCAGATGACCTAAAGGTGGGCAAGCAATGTGAGAGGGCAGCAAGGAGGGCTGGGGAGATACTGGGATGCATAGGGAGAGGCATCACCAGTAGAAAACAGGAAGTTATTATCCCTCTGTACAGACAGCTGGTGAGACCCATCTGGAGTACTGTGTGCAGTTCTGGAGACCCAATCTCCGCAAAGACATAGACAGGATGGAAGCTGTCCAGAGGAGGGCAACTAAAATGGTGCAGGGGCTGCACTGGAAGTCATATGAAAAGAGACTTAAGGAGCTTAATATGTATAGCCTCGAGGAAAGGAGGAGAGGGGCACATGATAGAAACTTTCAAGTACCTCAAGGAATCAACAAAGTCCAAGAGGTAGCATCTTTCAAAAAAGGTGTGCAAGAACAAGGGGCATAATTTGAAGATAGAGAGGGACGGCTCAGAGGTAATTTAAGGAAGTATTTTTCACAGAGAAGTTGTGGATGCATGGAGCGGCCTTCTGGAGGAGGTTGTGGAGTCAAAAACAGTGGTGGAATTCAAGCATGCATGGGACAGTCATAAGGCAAGTCTAGGGGTGGGGGTAGGAAGAAGTAGGCTGCTGGTTAACTAGGATCTGTAGCTTATCCACTAGGAAGAAATGGGCAGACTGGGTGGGCCAAGCGGTCCTTATCTGCCATCAAATTCTATGTTTCTATGTTTCTATAAGTCACTTATCTACCACAGCTCCCACTGCCAGACACGGTGGCACAGCACATCATGCATGGTGATATTTGCTCAACCTGCACTACAGTCTAATACAATTTTCAGTCTTACATTGTTGCACTAGGGCCAACTTAAACAAAACCTTGTCAATAGCACAGACCTGTTAAGTCCATACTTCACTTTGTACAAACTTATTTGTGCCTTTAAGGTATAGAGATGCTATCTGAAATGAATAACTGGTAAAATGAATTTAACTGCCTAAATGTTTAAGAAAAATAAAGCAATTATGCCCAGAAAAGTGAAATATAATAATGTGTATACCTGTTGAAAGAATAGACCTGTTAAATAAATAATTGCATTGTATGCATTTTTGCTGGGGTTATTTATTACATATTGTCATTGGTTGATGGAATCACCTAAAAGTTATTGAGAAATGTTGTGTGCAGGAACAGCTGTTGGGCCAGAGGGTAGCATGCTGTGTTTCCATGCCGGCAACTCAGGTTCAGAGATTAGCTTTGGGAGCTGGCTGGGCAGCACAAGGATTGGTGGAACACATCACTGCTCGGAACCTGGGAAGGTGTGGTGCAGTGTTCTGTCATATGGTGGACACATTGTGATGGGCCGGAGAACTGTATCTCACAATTGGTTCACATGCATGGCATAGCCTGATGATGTTACGCAGTGTGTCAGGGAAAGCAGGTTGACATGAAAAATGAGTTTTGCAATAACTCCTCTATTCCATTTCCAATGGGACCTGTATGAATGAGGATGCAAGTTCATGGAAATTTAAAAAACAAAATAATATATATATATATATATATACACACACACACACACACACACACACACATATATACAGTATTTCTGTCTCTCTCACCACACACACACATGCATGTTTGTATGTATGTTACAGATTGCATATAAATATATAAGTGATACACAGTGGGAACCTCATGAGTGGTGTAGAAAGCATATACAAATATATAAGTGATAGACAGTGGAAACCTCATTAGTGGGATAGATAGCATGCATATAGAAATACCTTATTTATCACATAAGAGCCCCTCTGCATATGTCATTTATGCAACAGGCTAGGACCTTAAGGGAGAGACATTTGTTTTGCTTTTTTAGGCATAACATTATTTTTATAAGTCTGTTATTTTTTGAACTAGTGTTACTGTGCTTTCCACCATCCTGATTGCTATAACCACTGCCATGAAAGTGAAGTCAGGATGACAAGCTGACACTGTTATGTGGTAGTTTGTTAGTGCTGCAGAATTTCCGCAGAAATTACAAACCACCACTGCAGAAGTTCTGCGGCAAATGGTAGTCTTGCCGCAGAACTTGGTCCCACTGTGCCGCAGAAAAGTAGGGGCCCTGACTATTAAGTTGGTAACTGTCAACATCTGCAGCTTCCAGACTAAATTGGATAACCTCCAGGTATGGATCTCACAACAAAGCCCTAACATTCTGTCACTGGTGGAAACATGGCTTTCCCCAAAGGTTCCTGACTCTGCAGTTGCTCTACTTGGGTATACCCTTTACTGGCTGGATAGGCTCACCAAGCGGGTTGATGGCTGTGCCATCTACCTGAAATAGATACTTAAAGTATATACCCTGCCTGAGGCCAATCTAGGCTGCATGGCCCAGGCGCTAACCATTAAAGTACTGCTTGGGGCCCAAAATAGAGCTTTGACAGTAATCTCTGCCTATGTTTCTCCAAAAGACAATAGGAAATCCTTCCACAGCCTAATGGACTACATTCATAGCCTCAACCACAAATCCAAAACTTTAGTACTGAATGACCTAAATATCAACTGGTTATCTTCTAGTTCTTCTCCATACAAAGATGCTATCTTGTCGCTCCACCTTGCCCAACTTGTTACATCCCCAACAAGGACTAACTATAAGACAGGAACAAGTACCCTTCTGGACCTGATACTCTCCAGTCACCCAGAACCAATCTCCAATGTGGCAGTACATCCAGATTCTATGAGTGACCACTCCCATTTCCTGCAGTTGGTCCAATAAATTCTGCAAGCCCCCATCTCTGACTATCTACAATAGATTGTTAAAATGTGGACATCTGGAACATCTTAAAAAATTACCTCAGCAACATTGACTGGTCCCCTTTTGATGCTTTTGATGACATCAATCTGGCACTGGATTATTTTATAAAACAATTCAACAATGCCTGTGATACCCATGCTCCCATTAAGAAAATGAAAGTTTGTGGCACTGTAAACCCTTGAATTACACCAGAACTCATTGCTATGGTGAAGCAGAGATCACCTCTGGCACTGTGCCAGGGCATCAGGCAAACAAGCAGATGTTAAGGAATACAGGAAGGCGAGGAATGCCTGTACATGTGAAATCCATACCATGAAATCCAAACATCATAGGGAAATACTTGCCAATACCTTTTTAAAGGCTAAATCTTAATTTAAAAACTGCAAATAGTAGCGCGAAACCGGAAGTCACGTTAGGACGAACTTCCGGTTTCACGACCCTGAAAACTCGCATTAATGACCGGGGCGTGCGTGCTCGGGGCCATGCACAGAGATGCGCGCAGAGACACACTCGTTTGTGTGTGGCTACCGTGTCAACTGGGGCAAACAGGCACAGGACCCTGCCCTAAATCAACTATCAAGGTAATTACTACAATATAAGGCTTCTTACTTACATATACTAAAATAGTTTAAATCATGAAGAAAGCAAACAAAATGTGTATATCCTGTTCAATGTATACAACAGGCAAACAAACATCTAATTTTGTCTGTGAGAGGTGCATTCTGGTACAAACTTTACAGGAAGAAATCTCAAGATTACAGCCTAAAGATAACCTTAGTCCAGAAATTAAAGCGTTAGAAGATTATATAGATCAAATGTCAATACTAGTTGAAACTAATACATCCATCATAAAAAATGCTGATAATTCACTTCCCCAAAAATGTACCCTAAAGGAGGACCCTATAACAAGTCTAATAGAACAACCAGTTACATTTTCAACTCCTATAACACATATAGTGGAAAACGACTGGACAAATTTTCATCACAAAAAACATACACAAAAAAATAAAAACATTTTGAAAAAGAAGGACGAACTTCCATTACTTAATTCCTTTGAAATACTGGCAAACCAAACAGACAAAGAAGACAACAAGGTTCTGATAAACAGAGATTACACACAACATAATGAAGATAAATCAAACATTCTGATACCGTATCAAAAAAAGACACCAATTTAGATAGACATTCTAATACGTCCAAGGAACAATTAACAAATTCTCTTGATGTATTGCCATTAACTGTTCCACACACAAAAAGACAAGTCGTTGTTTTAGGAGATTCTATCATAAAATATCTAGATAGAACAATATGTAACTCTGACAAAGAAAACAGGATGTGCTCTAGTTTTAGGGGAGCAAAAGTTGCCGATATTACATCAATGGCAAAAATAATACTATCTACTGCTGGTAAAAATCCACTAGTAATCATTCACGCAGGGACAAATGATATTAGGCATCACATCTGTTAAAAATCAAACAAGATTTTGTTGCATTAAACAACATATTATCTGATCTTGGATGTACTGTCTGTATTTCCGAAATACTTCCCATTCCAAGATCCACCGGATATATTAGCTCTAAAATAAAAAATTTGAATGAATGGCTTTGTAAATGGTGTTACAAGCAAGGCATAAAATGTTTAAGACATTGGAAAGAATTCGAAGAAAGACCTGCACTACATTGCTGGGATGGATGGCACCTGAGCAGGGTAGTAACATTCTGGGTCAAAAAATAACATCATACATTGACTCTCATTTAAACTAAAAAATAAGGGGGGAATTGGGAATACTTCCCAGCCTCTTATTAAAAATCAAAGTTGTAACATAAACTTTACAGTAAATATCCTTACTTTAAATGCAAGGTCAATGAACATTGCCAAATATGCAGAACTAGAAATTTTAACAAAACTTTAGATTTAGCAGTAGTTGCAATAACAGAAACATGGGACAATATAGATAAAGAATGGTTGGCAGAACTCTCTGGTTATAAACACTACTTCAGACATAGACAAAACTTAAAAAAAGGAGAAGGAGTGAGTCTTTACATAAGAAATGACATACATTCTTATGGGGCAGAAATTAACCCACAAACGGAAAGTGTATGGGCTTATATTCAGCCAACAAACACTGACAAATTACTTATAGGAGTATGTTGCAGGCCACCCTCATCTGACCTACAAACTACTAAAATTCTGACTGAAGAAATATCGCAAATGGCAAATAGAGATTCTGTACTTATTATGGGAGACTTTAACCTACCTACTATAAACTGGGATATTCTCACAGGAACAAATCAACGTGAAGAATACCTCACCACAGCCATTATAAACCTTGGCTTAAAACAAATCATAAGAAAACCCACCAGGGGAGACAATGTTTTTGACTTAGTAATAACAAATCTAGAAACTCCTATACACGATATTAAAGTCTCAGCACCTTTAGGAAATAGCGATCATATGTCCATAACTTTTGCAATAAAATTTCTTCTCCAACCAAAAAAAAATAACATTAAAATAAAACAATATCATAAAGCTAACTTTAACCATATTAACCATTCTATAGACAAAGTTAACTGGGAAAAACCTTTTTCTCCTTTAAATACTAATGAAGCATGGGATTTTCTAAAAAATACAATAACACACCTAGAAACAAAATACATACCTGTAAAAAATAAGTATAATAACAAGGGAAAGATTCCACTATGGTTTAACAAAAATATTAAAACATTAATTAAAAAAAAAAAAATTGTTTAGAAAACTAAAAAAAGCCCCTAAAACTTATACCAATTCAATCTTGACAAACTACAAGAAAATACTTAAAAAACTAAAAAAACAAATTATTATTGCAAAACGTAATTTTGAATTTAAAATAGCACATACTAAAGACTGTCAAAAATCTTTATATTCGTACCTTAATACAAAAAAGGGTTGTAATAAGACAATTGGACCACTAATAATTAATCAGCAAACAATAACATCAGATCATATAATAGCAACTGAATTAAATAATTATTTTGCATCGGTGTTTTCCAAAGAAACATCATCACCAGTTATCCCAGCAATATCAAATTCTAAAGTAGTAACTATTTCAAAACAAGAAATCTTGACTGTTCTAAATACTCTAAAGGAACATACCAGTTCAGGACCGGATAACATATCCTCAAGATTTCTCTTAGAAACAAAAAACAGTATCTTTTTACCTTTAATGTTAATTTATAATAAATCTGTTCAAAACTCAATAATACCTAGGGACTGGCGCACAGCCATAGTTACACCCATTCACAAAAAAGGGCCCCAATCCAAAACTGAGAATTACCGTCCCATTAGTTTAACATCTGTTCCATGTAAGTTACTAGAAAAAATTATTAAACAAAAATTAGAAGACGAAATGATAACTCTAAAAATGAATGATGTATCTCAACATGGATTCAAATCAGGTTATTCATGCACTACTAACTTAATATCATTTTACAACTATATCAGTCATAATTTAGATTGTCATATTCCAATGGACGTCATTCTTTTAGACTACAGCAAGGCGTTTGATAAAGTCTCACACACTATAATAATAAACAAACTCATTACCTTGGGAATTTCAACTTTATTAATCTCTTGGATAAATCAATGGTTGAATGAGAGAACCCAATGTGTAAGAGTGAATGATGCCCTTTCCGATGACAGGGAGGTGACCAGTGGGGTGCCACAGCGTTCGGTGCTTGGACCAACCCTGTTTAACTTATTCATAAGCGATATGACTATCTCTCCTAGTAATACAATGGTAAAGTTTGCAGACGACACCAAGCTTGGAGGGATGGCCATAAAACATGGTAATAATACTGGGCTCCAAGAAGATCTGACGGTTATAGAAAAATGGCCAATAACAAATAAAATGTATTTCAACCTATCTAAATGTGCAGTAATACACTTTGGAAAAAATAACCCGGTCCAAAATTATTACTTAAATAACATGATTATAAGAACTTCATCAGCTGAGAAAGATTTAGGGATCACAATTAATCATAAACTAACTTCATCAACACACTGTACTAAAATAGCAATCCAAACAAATGCATTATTGCTTAAAATTTCAAAAACATTTATCACTAAATCTGAATCTTGTTTATTATCCCTCTATAGATCTCATATAAGGCCCCACTTGGACTATGGCTCTCCATTCTGGAATCCCTATCTGAAATCAGACATAAATAAAATAGAACAAGTTCAGCGTAGAGCTACAAAACAACTACCTCACCTAAAAAACATGGACTATCATTCTCGTCTATATAAAACAGGATTACATACACTTGCCCAGAGACGCAATCGCGGGGATTTATTACAATTATTCAAAATCCTCGGTAATCCTGAACAAATGAAATTATGTGGCATTGAATATTCCTCTAGAAAAATAGTGGCTAGACTTCACAATAAACAATTGGAAGTAACAAGAGCTAATAGTAATCTAAGAATTAATTATTTCACAGTTAGAACACCTAGACTGTGGAATAAATTACCACAAGAGATAGTCGACTCAACAAACATCACAATTTTCAAAAACAAATTAGACATATGGATGTCTGAGCAAAGACTGGGTTAATGTTCCATGTATATGGAGGACAATCTTGATAGGCAACTAGCCTTCTTTGTCCAGAATTACCAAAGTACAAAAGTACCTGGGGAAACAATAAAAACTTCTGGAGTAACATAAAAGATGTGGCCGGGAAAGACTCTAAGGTCTCACCCTCCATGCTCAATATCAATGGAATTCCAACCCTGGACCCACTAAGCACAGCAAACACATTCAACAATGCATTCAGGGACCTATCCAGTGTCTTCCCTTCAGACTGCTTCATGGATAATGACTCACCCAGTACCAAGTGTTCTGCTAATAACCACCTCGAACCACCTCCTTTTTACTGCAAGATGTACGAATGGCCAGGCAATACCTTACCAAAGTGTTAGGTAAATTATGGCATAGTGGTGACTCACTGGATCTTAAGCTCATAGCTCTCACTCTTGAGGAGGTGCTGATGCCCCTCACTAAGATCATCAATCTATCACTACAACTCTCGCAATTTCCTCAAGTTTGGAAATCAGCACTATTCACCCCGGTGCACAAGAGTGGATACAGGACCCATCACTCAATTTATAGACCCATGTCTATCCTTCCACCAATATCCAAGGCACTTGATCACATTGTTGCTGACCAACTGGTGCACTACCTTGAAAAATACTCTAGCCAATGCCCGCAGCAACACAAGTTCCGGAAGGGGCACAGCACCACCTCAGCCCTGATGGAATTCACTGGCTTTATTCATCAATCTCTGGATCAGGGCACCTTAGTAGAAGTTGCCTTCATAGACCTCAATGAGGCAACCGATATTGTCCAACACTCCAACAGCTTACCGCTAATGGCCTCTCCTCTGACACTACACTTTGGTTCAAAAGCTATCTTGAAGACTGCTCTCAGTGGGTGAAAATAGCTAACAGCATATCTGACAGACAGTCCATCCACTCTGGCATGCCACAGGGCTCATTCCTGGGGCCACTCCTATTCAGCATCTTCCTTGATAACCTTCCTCATTTCTGCCACTAAAGTATCCTCCTCTATGCAGATGATACGGTCATGTACTTCAGCAGCCACGACCCCAAGCAACTGGAACTTCATCTTCAGAGTGGGTTTGTGGACGTGGAAGACTGGTTCTCTAAACATAAACTGATCCTCAACTAGAAGAAAACCAAAGTAATGATGTTCAGAAGCACCTGAAACAAGCACAAATCCGATACACTTATCATCAGAAACTGTCTTGGAGTCCATCTTGAACAAATACCACATTGCAAATACCTGTGGGTCACCTTAGACAGCTGTCTATCCTATGCTAAACATATAGATAATGTAGCTAGGGCTGTCGATGTCAAGATTGGTCTCCTACATAGACATAAACACTGCCTTATTCCAGAAGCCCTCTGACTTGCTATTTATAGTTCCATCATCTCCATTGTAGACTATGGTCTTGTAATCTATGGAGCAGCCTACATGTCTTCATTGACAGGATATCCATTGCTCTGAACAAGGCATGCAGACTACTCACGGGGTCCACACATTTCACCCACACCTGTGATCTTTACTCTGCGACTGGTTGGCTACACCTTTTCAGGAGGATTCAATACCAAACCTGTCTTTTAGCCAAAAAAGCACTTCTCAGCCTCCTGCCAACAGGCACCGCAAACCTGCTAAACCACCATTGTGGTTCACAGCATACGCGAAGCTCAAGCAGCCATCATCTCCATGTTCATAGATGCTGGACAGCAAAGGGACAATGCTCATTTGCCTACAGAGCACAACACTGGTTTAATACTCTTCATAGTGATATAACTACGCTACCTAAATTGGGACCATTCAAACTGAAGTTACACCAACATCTCACGGCCAACAGTTCTTGTGACTGCTTCACTTGAAACTCCCATCTACTAGCATTCAGTCTTCTCCTCATAACTGGATAACCCTGTATCTCTGCTGTTACCTCTATAATTCCAAGGCTACCCCCCCTTCCACACTTTGACAAGGCCCCTGGCTACCCCCTGTCCACCTCACCTCCCCTGCCCTTACCCATCCCACATCAGCTTGACAAGGCCTATGGCTGCCACTTCCTAACTTTCTTACCACCCCATCCACCTCACCCCCCAGTCCCTACCACTCCCACACCAGCTTGACAAGGCCTATGGCTGCCAACTCCTACCTTTCTTACCCCTGTCCACCTCACCCCTGTCCCTACCCCCAACACCAGCTTGACAAGGCCTATGGCTGCCACTTCCTACCTTTCTTTCTTTCTTTCTCCCATATTTATCCTTGCCTCTCTCATCTACGCTTTCCTCCTATTAAAATGATAAAACTGCATATAGATACATATATACTGTATTTGCTCACTTTATTTTACTGTTTTGGAAACATTGTATATTTACCTTCTTTGTATGTTTTGTCTCCCCTCTCCACTGACGTGGAACCTTTGTAAATGAGCTGTCTGTGCTCAGATGTATTGTAATCCAAGAATGAATAAATAAAAAAAATAAATAAAAAGGTATTTTGAGGGGCCATGTGGCCACACCTTCTGGCCCACTCTTTGAAGTCACATAAAGAGCAGTCTATGATTTTGAAAATCATGTACCCTTGCATGGGTGTCCAGTTAAGCCACTCGGGAGAAAATATACAGGCTTTCCAAACCTACTACTCTGCTCTGTACTCTTCCCCAGTGACTACAGACTCAGAAAACGTATCCCAATCCCTCTAGAAAGTACCTCTTCCCTAATTGCCTTTTTGAGCAACTGTTGGTCCTGTTGACTTCCCCTATTACTTCCAGTGAAATTATAACCACAATAAAAACTTAGAAAAACAATAAATACCTGCACTCTGACAGATATATTGCTGAATTTTATAAAATGTATGTGGACATATAGTATTACCATATTTGCTTAGGCCATTTTATAAATGTATGTGGATATATAGTATTACCATATTTGCTTAGGACATTTTACGCAGTACAGGAATGGGAAAACATATCACTTACGTGGAGATATGCCACAATATCCATCATCTTAAAGTAGCAGTATTTGTTAGTAACCGTATTTGTAGCAATATCTTGATGTTTATTTTGTTTATTAGTTAGTAGCCTTCTTTTTTTGAATATTCTGAGTCTGTTTAATGTTGATCATCTTATTTATTTTGCAGGTAAAAATGTGGCTACTGTTACTAAATATCTAGAGTCTGATTTTCTTTCTGCTTGCAACTGGTTTTTCGACAGTTCATTGATCCTCAACTCAAAGAAAACAAAGTCCATGCTTTTTGGTCCTTGTGGGTTGATTAGTGATGCCCCATCCTTACGTTTAAGGGATAGCTTTAGTAATGAAATTGAGCAGGTATCACCATTTAAGTTTTTGAGGGTGTTGCTGCTGGACCCTCTGTTACGTTTTTCTGAACATGTGAAAATGGTCTATTGGACATTAAACTGAAAAGTTGTGTTTGTTTTTTTTTTTTCATTGGAAGCACAAAATACTATTGCCATTGAATCTCGTTTACCACATTTTGATTTTGCTGCCAATCTTTTCTTTTGGTTGGGGTCAAAGAATTCCAAAACCTTTCTGCTGTATATAATAATAGTTGGCATTTTGTTTTGTTGGCACCTATGCACACTCATCATTGTTCTTTGTATTCTCAGCTTGGTAGACTTTCACCCTTTTTACATATTGGCCCAGATATTCAGAGCAGTTGCGCAATGCACAACTGAGATGTGCAGGCGCAACCACAGAACTGCGCCCCATAGCCATATTCAACCAATGCGAATGCATAGCACAAAACACACTGTGCAGAGGTGCAATAGTAATGTATGTGGCACAAGTACAAGGGGGCGTACCCATGAATAAGCAGTGCAATGGCATATTCAGCCAAAACCCATGGCGCAAGTCAGAAGCAGGCCACAGAATGCACCAGACAGACTTGAGCATATAAAAAGAGACTCAAACACACACACAGCAGATGCGCAACACTGAGAGGGTCAGTGATGGATCCACGGCCACTGCTGATGGAAGCAGTAATGAGGGGTGTGAGGAGGCGGGAGGAACAGCAACATGGTCAAGGAAGGGCCTGGTGGCTGTATGCCCAACACAGATGGTACCGTGCCCGCCTCACCTTTGAGGACTATGGGGATGTAGAGATCATGGGCTGGCACCAGCTGAACAGGGTAATTCTGAGGCAACTCTGTGAGCTGTGCTATGATGAGTTGCAGGCACCCACCAGAAGGAGTCATACCCATGCACTGCGGTTGGTGGTAGGATCGAGGTAGTGGGGTACAGAAGGCGCCCTGGGATTAGACAGGTCCTAGGGAGAGGCCAGACATGTTTAGTTCCCATCACCAGGGTTCCCACCAGACTGAGAGGGCAGGCAACCAGAGGGGCTGCACTGTCCACCAGTCCCCTGAGGGCGGTGCTTTGCAACGCCAGATCAGTCAGAAACATGACTGCAATTATAGCTGACCTGGTTTCTTCGACCTATCTGGCTTGCATCACAGAGACCTGGATCAGTGATGATGCTGGCCCGGTTTTAGAGGCCGCCGTCCTGCCTGGGTATACCCTAGAGCACTGACCCAGAGTGGAACGCAGGGGCAGGGAGGTAGCCATCTGTTTTAGATCCGAGCTGGGCTTCACCCTGCACCCAATCAGAGCACCACATTAATTTGAATGTGTGGCCATCTGTGGGGGCCCATGCACAGGCTGCTTGATTCTCCTGATTTACCACCCTTCTGGGGTGGCGGGAGATTCCTTGCAGGAGGTAGACGATTTCTTCGTTGGGGAAACATTGGAGGCCCACAGATGTTTAGTGCTGGGGGACTTCAATGTTTGGGCTGAGGATGAATCTTCTCGGCTTGGCTATAACTTTCTCCAGATTATATCATCTCTGAGCTTTGCACAAGGAGTTTCCTCCATGACCCATCAGGGTGGCCACATGTTGGATCTGGTGTTCTCACTGGTGCTTGGGATAAATAGTCTCAGGATTGATCAGGTTGCTTGGTCCGATCATTGCATGGTGAAGTTCTGGTTCGGGCCCCCCCCCCTTGATAGCCCTCCCCCTGCAGAGATGGTCAGCTATCACTCTTTGAGGGGGTTGACCTCTGAGGGTTTTTTGGTGGTGGCTGACCTATCTAGTGTGGACAGTGCATGCACTGGGTGGGTATGCGCGGCAGTGGTTGCCTATAATAAGGTGCTGTCTGGTGTGCTTGACTCCCTCACACTAGTCTGTGTATGACCCATGTCTTCTCACCTGAGGGCCCCTTGGTATGATGGGGAGCTCAAGGCAATGAAGACTTTGGATCGGAGATTAGAGCTCTGCTGGTGGAAGTCTGGCCTGGAGGTAGACAAACTGGCCCTACGTGTGCACTACAGTGCGTACCATGGGGCAATCAAACATAAGAAGGCAGAATTCCTCTCCAGGGAGATTGCTGCTGTAAGGAGCTGACCAACTGTGCTCTTTCGGACTGTGGACAGGCTTCTTCATCCTTCCTGTTTACAGCCGAAGGTAGCCTTTTTGAACGCATTGTACGAGGAGTTTACTCAGTTCTTCTCAGACAGGGTGACTGCCATCAGGTGGGGGTTCCACCAGTGGGCCAGAGTTTGGCCAACAGTAGTCACCATGGGTGACTGGAGAGCACTCCGCCTGGTTGGGGTGAGTTTAGACTGGTGGAGGTGGCTGAGGTCAGTGAGATTGCATCCAAGCTTCGGCACACCTTTTGTGAACTGGACTTGGTGCCAACTCGTTTCTTAATGAGATGCGTTGACTCCGTTGGCCCGGTGTTTGCCTTGATTGTCTGGTGCTCTTTGTCAGAGGGGGTCTTCCCTGATGTCTTGAAGGAGGCACTGGTGAGACCCCATCTCAAAAACTATTGTTGGACCCTGATGTCAAGGCAAATTACCGTCCAATCTCCAATCTTCTATTTTTGGGTAAGATTGTGGAGAAGGTGATGGCGTTTCAGCTTGAGGAGCATCTCGTGGCCCATGATCTGTACGAGCCACTCCAGTCTGGGTTTTGTGCAAGGCATAGCACAGAAATTGTGCTAGTTCAGGTGCATAATGACCTCCTTAGGGCTAGAGATCGAGGAGAGGGGACAATTCTTGTTCTCCTCGATCTCTCCTCAGCATGTAACACGGTGGACCATCGAGAGTTACTTGACCACCTAAGGGAATTCTGCAGACTCACTGACACTGTCATCTGCTGGTTTGAGTCTTTTCTATCTAACAGGAGGCAGAGGGTAGTGATGGCGAATTTCTCCTCTTCCCCTAGCCACCTGTCATGCGGAGTTCCCCAGGGTTCAGTCTTGTCACTGATGTTGTTTTCCATGTATATGCTGCCCCTGGGAGAGCTCATTTGGAAGTACAGTTTGGATTTTCACTGCTATGCTGATGATACCCAGCTGTATCTTTCCTTTGCCCCTGGAACATCTTGCGCAGTGGAAGTGCTTAACAGCTGCCTCGCTGAGATCAATGACTGGATGGCCTCCAGCTGGTTGCGACTGAACCCCGATAAGACCGAAGTACTGGCGGTGGTCGAACAGAGGGCATGATAGGTTGGCCTCTGGTGCAGAGACAGGGCTTTGTCTTGGTTCTGTACCATTGAAGGCCTCCTCTAGGGTGCGTGATCTTGGTGTTATTCTTGACAGCGGATTGACACTTGAGTTTCAGGTGGCGTCCATCGTCCGTACCAGTTTTTATCATCTGAGGAATATCGCCAGGATAATGCCCTAGTTCCGTCGCTGGACCACCCCACTTTGGTGCATGCCTTCGTGACGTCCAGGCTTGACTACTGTAATGCACTCTATCTCAGGGTCTCTGGGGGTACCCTGCGCCGACTGCAGCTGGTGCAGAATGTGGCAGTGAGGCTGTTGACAGGACAGCCTAAGTAGTGTCACATCACTCTGGTGCTGCGTCAACTGCACTGGCTGCCGGTTAGGTGGAGGGTCCTCTTTAAGGTGGGTTTGCTCACCTTTAAGGCCCTACACAGCCTGGCCCTGGTTACCTGAAGACCTTCTTACACCTGCTGTCTCGGCCAGCCCCCTCCACTCCTCCTCTAGTGGCCTCCTCACGATTCCCAGGACGAGGTTAAAAACGCTGGCGACAGAGCATTTAGTGTTGCCACCCATGTCCTGTGGTATTCACTTCCTTTAGCTGTCAGGGAGACCCTTCTGTGAAGGTATTTAAAGCCCACCTCAAGGCCTTTTTGCATAATCAGGCCTTCGTGGACTGTGTTTTATAGCCCCTACCTGTCTTAGAAGTTCATGCTTAAGTTAGCTTTTGGCTATTTTGAATTTAGTTGCTGTTGAGGGTAGTATTTATACTAAATCTTGTTTTAATTGCTGGAATATTGTATATTGATGTTTAATATTATGTTGTTTTGTATTTATCATGACTGTTGTATGACGTTTTGATGTGCTTGGCACCCAGAGCCTCCGGGATGAGCATCTCTTAAATAAAATTTGCCTTGCCTGCCTTGCCATGTCGGTGGAGACCAAGGTGACAGCAGCGATGTGCCTGCTCACCACGGGCACCTTCCAGAAACCAATGGAGGTAACCACTGGGATCACCCAGTCGGCCATGTCCCACATCCTTGCACAGTTTCTCAATGCCCTGCTGCCACATGCTTGGGAGTTCATATAATTCCCAAGCACACAGGCAGAGCGTACAGCAAACATGCATGACTTCCACAGGATGGCACGCATGCCAGGCATGCTAGGGGGCCATAGACTGCACCCACGTGGCCATACGCACACCACCTGGCTGGAGGAGGCCACCTACATGAATCGGAAGGAGTACCCCATGGTGAACTGCCAGGTGGTGTGCAATGCCGCGGGGCGCATCACCAATGTCTGCACCACACACTCCGGGAGTACACACAGTGCATTTATCTGGCACAGCTCCATCCTGTGCCAGTGATTCGAGTGTGCGGAGATCCCCACAGGCCACCTGTTAGGTGAGCAAGGCATGGGGAGGGATGCGGGTGCAGCCATGCTGTGGGCAGAGGCCCATGACACAGATGGCGGGAGTGGGTCGGGTGGCAGCAGGCGGCAGGGGTGAGGGGGGCAAACACCCAATGCATAGTCATAACTGTATTCTCTACCCACACAGGAGACAGCTCCTACCCCCTAAGGCCCTGGCTGCTCAACCCCTACCGGCGCCCATCCACAGTTGCTGAGGAGAAGTTCAATTAGGCTTACACTGCCACACACAATGTCATCGAGCATGTCTTCGGCATGCTCAAGATGTGATTCTGTTGCCTAGACAGGTCAGGTGGTGCCCTACAGCACAGTTCTGCAAAAACCTGTTGCCTGTTCCTGGCCTGCTGCATGCTGCACAACATGGCCATTGACCATGGGATAGCTATCCAGGTGGATGAGGGTAACAGCAGCGAAGATGATGGAGATGACAGGCCAGAAGTGGGTGCACAGCCACCCATGGGGACGAGGGACCCCAGGCTGTCAACACTTGCTAGGAGGCACTGAGCCACCATCACACAGGAGCACTTCAGTGACTGGAGGTACGTGGAAAGGCATGCCTGCTGTGCATGCATGGACAACCACCCCACCCACCCACAGGGGCGCATGGGCACACAGGGACACATACACCAACACAGGAACACACACGGCATGCACACTGACTGCACAACAACACAGCCACACACCCACAGTAGAGTGCAGAGGCATGGGCACGTGTGCACACACACACAACACACACACACACACACACACACGAGCAGCAGGATGTGGAATGGATCAGAGTCATGACACCAGCACACAGGCAGGGCTGGCATCATCATGCCCATGCCACAAGGCCCAGCAGCACAGCAAGCACACGTGGAGGATGTGCCTCATGCCACACATGCATACCGACACACGTACAGGACGTCACTACACATGTGTGCACTAGGCAGTGGCAGCAGTCAGCAGGATAGGACAGCACACCCAGCAGGCCTTCCATGTGGTGCCACGGCCACCATGGCCACGTGAGTGGCCACAACCACGCTGTGTGGAAGCCACTGGCTGCGCAACAGCCACTGGGGGGGTGTCCAACACACTCACGGGGGGTGGAGGCCTGAAAATGTGACCAGGTTCTCGCTGGGGTGTACAGCCTGGTGAACAGATCAGCACCAGGGGTGTTGGGGATGGCCATGTCGGAGTCCAGTGTCAGCCATGCGGGTGTCACCAGATGCCGTGTCCATGGTGTGGATGTGCCACTGCAGGGAGTCCTATGCACATGGCCACACTCAGTGGACACCAGCGATGCAAATTCGGCTGCAATAGTACCGGCTCTGTGGTTCAGCAATGCGGCCATGGTCTCCTGCAGCTGTCAGAGCTTACCAATGAGCTGTGCACGTCCACTGTCTTGCCGCTCAGCCAGCTGCTGCACCTCAACCCACAGTGCCAGGATCTCGGTCCCGAACATCACCTTGTTGTCCATGGATGCCCGCAGAAGCCCGGTGTGCTCATCCAGCCGGTCAGCACCCTGCACAGCCTGGTGTGGATGCTGCCCCACTGGGGATGTCTTGGCATGCTGGTCATCGCCCTGCTCCTGTGGACATTGCACAGGGGACCACGCAGGGGGGTGGTGCATGTGTAGGCACACCGGAGGCGGCCCCTGTGGCATGCTGCCCAGTGGTCACTGCATCCCACTGCCACTGCCCAGCTGGCTGCTGGGCCAACCCTGTGGCAACCGCATCTGTGGCAGTGGCCCCCCTCACCAGGCACAGCAGCGGCACCACATACCACTGTGCGGCCATGGTCAGGGTGCGGCTGCACTTTTGCCATCACGCCACTGGTGTCCAATGGCACCTGTGTCTAGCCCTGTACCCTGGGTGGCACTGCCTGGCCTGCAGTGTCCAGGATCAGTGTCATGTCATCATCCAAGTCAGACACACCACCTAGCTGCATGCCCGGGACAAGCACGAGCAGGCTCTCACTGAGCAGTAGCTCCGACAGCGTGTCATCATCATCTATGCCCAGTAGGTTCAGCAGCCCCACACTTTCGTGACGCAGACGGTCCCTGTCCCAGATGCCTGTAGATGTGGATGGCAACTCCTCCTTTGGTCCAATGTTGGCAGTGGCATCCTGTGTTGTACCACGGAGGTTTGATGGCACTGGAAGACAGAAAACAATGATCAGTGGTGGTGATGGCACCATGCAGGTTGGGCCCATGGCCAAGTGGCGGTGCCTGTGCACCCTACCCATGCTGGCATGCAGCAGTGTAAGCCTGGGCAGCAGCATACTGCAGGGTGGACATGACAGCAACGGTGCCCATGACGGGCCTGCCACGATGGCCAGTAGTGGTGCACGAGCACAGCACATGGCCAGCATGGGGGGCACCTCACACACCGCCACCAGTGGTAGGGTGGGGTGCAGTGGATATTGCCCCAGTGGGCTGTGCCATGCCACAGGCACCCTGGTGCACTTGGCTTGCAGCACCCTGTGGCTGGGTGGGTGTGCCACACATCCTGGTGCATGTGCCCTGGCCACAGTACAGTGGCCGTGCAGCTGTCCCACTGTCCCAGGATGCACAATGCCATGTCTGGCATCCCCATGTGTGCCATGCAGTGCCGCATGCTACACTCACATTGGCCACTCAGCACAGCAGCTGACATGTCCGAATGGGCCAGCCAGCACCCCCCCATGGGTGCCCTGCAGTGACTCACAGTGCTGTGAGGGACTGCCATCCATATGGAATACTCCACCAGGGATGCCCTCAATGGTGGCATGGCTGATGGTTGCCACCACCAGCTCCTCATTCGTTGTCAGTGCCAGGGCAGTGGTGGGACCCCTGCCCGTCCTGCTGCAGGACACCCTGATGGCTGCCACCTTTTGCTTTATGCACCATCTGTCCATCCCCACCTTCTTTTTGCACTCCTGTGCACTCCTCTGATGCCTGCCATAGGCATTGACATAGGTGGCCACCACATCTCACCCAGCTTACCTGTCCTGAGGGGTGCCTGTGGTGCCACTCAACAGGTCCTACCTGTTGAGGTAGGCCTCAAACAGTGCCTGCTGCTTCTCCTTAGTGAAATTGGGCCCGGCGCTTCCTTGCAGGCCCCTGCTCCTCCGCTCCCTCAACCTCAGACATGATGCTACCTGTAGACAGAGACAGAAAGGGCCATCAGTGTCATGCAAGACCACACAGGATCTGTGTTGCTCTGTCAGCATGGGCATCCCATTGCCAGCATGTACATCCCCTTACCACACTGGCTGCAATGCCTGTCAGTGGCCTGTGCTGTGGTATGGTGCTTTTATGGAGCAACATGCAAATGATCTGTGGTGCAACCGTAATGTGATGCAAATGAGCCTGACTGCGCCATGCATAGCCTCATGAGGCAATTTGCATATGCCAATTGAATATTGCAAATTTGCACCTTGCTCAATATGGTTATGGCAGAGCAACCGTGTAGCACATGTCCTGCACATACATGGTACGCGGCCATGTGGTGTGCATGTGACCATCAGTGGCACCATGTCCAGTGGCCTATAGCATGACCTTGTGCATTGTGCGATGGTCCACCATTGCGCATATGGCGCCAGGTGCCTACCATGCATCGAGGCTCAGTGCTCTGCCAGGGCCCATGGCACAGCAGCACCAGATGTGCCATGCTACCTACAGCACATAGCAGGGGCCTGTGTGCAGTTGCGCAAGGGACACGCCTTGCACCTACAGGGTTTTGGACATGAGCGCCATGCCCCCACTAAGCCATGCCTCAGTGTGCATGTGTGGTGCTGCTCAATACACCTCCACTGCGCCACGTTAATCATGCATCCACATGCTGTGCAGTCATGTACGAAGCCGCTATGGTGCAACACAACTCAGCATTACCACATGCATGCAGTGTAGGCCGCCGCGACTTGCATCACCTAACGTGGCTTCAGGATGATGTGGCAGGATCCAGGAGTCATGCACGGTGGGCACTTAATTGGTCAGAGGTGGAAATGTACAACCTAGTTGCGCTGGTGGAGTTCTATGTACACTAGCTCTTCGGTAATGTGAACCTGCAGGTGGCACTGTCCCAGGTCTGGGAAAGGGTGGCAGCGGGGGGCCTTAAGCGCCACACAGACATGTCGCGCATGGATGAACAGTGCAGGCACCAGTATGGGGACCTTTGTTGGAGAGATCTGGGCTACCTACATAGGCTCCAGGCTGGGGCGCATCAGGGTGCTGTGCCACAGCCAGGTAGGTGTCCACACACATCGTGCATGCCTGTAGTGTTCTTGTACTGTGCTGCCAGGTGCGGTGCATGTGCAGCTGTCAAGGGGTGTATGGTGCTGGCAGGTGCTGCATGTCCTGTGTGACCACCATGCGCACCTTTGTTATGCATGATACTGTTGTCCAGGTGCCAGGGCCCACGGACAGGTGCTGTTCTGTCCCGTGCTGTGCCAGCTCTGTGTATGGGGTAGAGGGGGGATGCATGGCTTTCCACTCATGTCTGTATCTGTCTCTCTATTCCATCCACAGGTCTGGAAGACTGCAAGAGGGCCAGAGCAGTCGTGGCTGCGTATGGGCAGTGCTGTGATGGTGCCGCCACTAGCGCATCAGCACAGGGCCAGCCAGGTAAACTCATGCAGCATGTTGTACTGTGCATCTGTGGGGCTCTGTAGGGTGCTGAGGTCTGGCCTTGGGTTATGCTACCATGCTTGGATATTGCATGGGTGGGTGCCCGCATCAGCGGCCTTTGCTGTGCTGCACTGCATGTACAAGCACTGTGCATGTGTCCTCTGTGTGGTGGCACCCCAGTGCTGCCCCTGTTGGGGTGGGGCGGTGTGCACAGACCCCATGGTGTGTGACAGCAGCAGGATGTTTGTGGACTGCCTCATGTGGTGTGCGCCTGCATGGCAGTGTACTCTGCGTTGCTGTGTGTGCCTGTCACCAGCTGTGGCCTGTCCATCCTGCTGTGGGCTGTTGTTTGGCCGGCTGTTGCTGCTCTCCATGCTTGAGCCCTTGGGGGTCCGTCCACCAGTGGGTGCAACCACTGTCCATTGCACACATTTGGGTGGGACGGGGCTCCTTCTGCCATGTCACTTATCACCTGTTCTGTCCCTTCTCCTAGGTCAGGCTGGGAATCAGGCCCAACAACAGCAGACATCCCGAGTGATGGGGTCCTTTGTCATCCTGCACAGACTGCTACACCGGAATAATGCTCTGATGGCCATGCTGCTGTGGGTGTGGTGGCGCCAACTGGTGGTCACCGAGTTGCTGAAGCTTGATGTGTGACAGCTGCAGGTGGCATTGCGGTACCGGTGCTGATGTTCCATGCACACAGCCCTAATGCTGACGGATCATCCCCTGCCCACCCCGTTTGCTGGGCCATACTTCCTCCCCTCTGTACCTACCCCCTGTCCCTGTGACCTGCTTCCATTGTTGCCTCACCCTGTGTTTCCCCTGTTGCAGGTCCTGGGTGTCCTGTTTCCACACATTTGTTCTTGTTTTGCTGAGTATAGTTCTATTTTTCAATGACATCTGTGTCTGTGTTTCCTTTACAGGCAGCGTGTTGCGCCATACTGTAGGTGTTTGCTTGTGTACTTGGGCATGTCCCCTGCTGTCCCACTGCTTTGTCCTCTGGGTGGTGCTCTTGTGTGCGTGGGCCTGTGTGCTGTGTTTCTGTATCTTGCGTGCCCATGGGCGGTGGGTGTCACACTGCCCTGTGCGCTGTCCTGCACCTAGTGCCCTTGTCTGCCTGTGCTGCCCTCCCATCCACATGGTGTGCAGCCCCCACTGGTGTGCCCTGTGGTGCTGTGCCCTTGTCCTAGCCAGGATGTGGGCCATGTGCCCCTGGGTCCCCTGTGCCTCCCTCTTCTCTGTTCTGCTGTCCTCTGTGCTTGTGTGGTGTCCTGGTACCATAGCTGTGCCACTGTCCACCACATTGCCACCTGTCAGGGTTATGTAGTGGGTGCTCTGGCATTTGCCTGCCTGCAGGCATGCCTTTGGAGTGGGTGGGTTGGTGGGCTTTGTGGCTTGTGTTGCTGTTGGCAGCCTGGCATCCTGTTTGGGCCATCCCCCAGTGCCCCTGTGGTGCGTCCTGGATGGTGTGCCCTTGTTGTTTGTGTCTGGCAGTACTGGTGTGGTGGCACTTTGCTCCTGTGCAGCCCTGCCTTTGCTACCCTATTGCCTGTTGTGCTTGCTCAGCCTGCTAGATTCTACATCCTTGCTTGCTCCTGTGGGTTCCTGGTTGCGTCAGCGCATGTCTGCTTGTGCGGTGGTGTGACATTGTTATATTCAGTGTGCTTTGTGCTAGCACATGTTGGTGGTGCAACATCTGAATATGGCATCCATTGTCCCCTGGCACATCTGCATTGTGCTGCACATTCCATTGCGCATCCCCTGGGTGCAATTCTGAGTATCTGGGCTTCTAAGTATGTTTTTGGTTGTTAGGTTTTTAAAAGTGTCCTCTTCTGTTTCTGGGGCTCTTTCAGATCTAGTAACTCAAAGGTCAATGCCTCCTAGCCTGAGATCAGCAAAAAGAGTTGTTTTAGTTGTATGGTTATATCATGCAGTTTTTTGGCTGGTGCATGTGCTTTTTCTGTTGCAGCTCCTCAGTTTTGGAATAGTCAACCTGATTCATTGCAATCAGCTTCTTTATTTTATGTTTTTAAAAAAGTATTTTTTTTGCAGTATTTGTATACTCAAAGTAATTTTTATCGTACTTTTGCTTAATGTACTTTGTTTATGTCTTAATGTATTGTATTCTTTTTTGTTTGTATTGTTATTTGATTTTCTGCCCAGGCAGGGGCAGAAAAAGGACCCTCAGTCCAGCGCTGTCTCCCAGTTATCAAATAAAGAAATAAAAAATGATGTTTTTTTGGCAAACATATCAAGATACACATTTGTCTTTTTGTTTTCTTTCATTCTTGAACCATGATATGGGATTTCAATGTTTTTAAAAGTTCCCACTCCCATGACAAACCTGCCATGAAAAAATATATATATTGGTACAATGTTGTGCTGTTTGTCATCTGAAACATGTAATAACACCATTACAATACATATACAGTATGAATCTAGCATGTACATTCAATAGGTAATCTCAGTGGAAGAGATTTTAAAAATTTGTGAGTGGGGCCATCTTTAATGACGTGAGGTATTAACTGCAACATTAGCTAAAAAAGCTGTTTAAACAATATCTGAGAAAAAAAATATACTGAGCATGAATCTTAGGATGTCAGAAATACAGTTTTGCTAAAAAAACTGTATGATAAAAGTTTTCCTAACTAACACTTACTGCTACTTTAATTATGACTACAAAATAGGCTGTGCAGAATTTTCAAATTCCGGCAGAATGGAATTCCACGGAATATTCAAAATTCCACTGTAAATTCTGCCAAATTCACCAGAAATGGAATGGCGGAATTCTGAAGCATAAAATAGTTGTGGAATTATTTTCTGCAGAAAAATCACTGTTCCATGGAATATTATTCCACGGATCTCAATATTTTCTGTGGAAATTGTTACGGAATAATTTTCTGTGGAAAAGGTTAATGATTCACAGAATATTATTCCGCAGAACACAGTAGGCAGAATTCTACAGGCAAACAAGCAAAAGTCTGTCAGAAATTCTGCCCGCGGAATGGTCATTCTGCATTAATTCCGGTGGCGGAATTCCACATTATGCACAACACTACTACAAAATCTTTATATCTATAGTAGCTTAACACTGAGAATATGTAATACCTTAACTAATTTACAAAAGCCAAACTGGATTTGTTACGACAAGCCAAACACAGAACAATGTGTAACAAACACTATATCTTATTAGATATGTCCAAAAGACAAATTGCCAGCACTCCTTCCCAGTCTAGATGCTGAGATAGCATTTGTTCAGGTAGTTTGGCCATATCTGTTCTCTACTCTTCTCTCTTTTGCCTTCACAGAATGATCTGTGACCCTCATTCAACACCTCTATACATCTCAAGTGGTGGTGGTGAGAGTTAATGTCTCCTTGTCCCTTTCCTTACTGTATGAAGTGACACATTACAGGGGTGCCTGCTGTACCACCATGTATTTGTACTTTAAATTGAGCCAGTTGAGCAATTACTATGACAGTATGCCACTACACCTGAATGAGTCCACAAATAGCTATTATATGAGGATGATTTGTTACTATATATCATGGACTGGCACTTAGTACCTCAGCAAGGGTGGGGTGAGTGGTGCACCCGCCCCGGGCGCATGCCTCCGAGGGGCGCAGTTTTCCCGACTCCATTCTTTCACTTGCGCAGGGGCTGTAGCTTTAAGTTGTTGTTTTTTTTTACACTGACTGTGTCTGTAATTACTTATGCCTGTCAGCAGGGGTGCACATCCGTGGAAGGACCAGTGGGAGGGGGTCACATGGTTCTGCAATGAAAAAATCATGTGGTGCGCCCACTGCACCACGTGGCCATGCACCCAGACAGTATAAAATGTAGGGGAGGACCGCGGAGCACATGTGGCTGTAAGAGGCACTAGTAGCTGTTAGAGAAAGAGAGACTGGACATATTAGTAGACAGACTTGGAGTGAGAGGTGGATTTGGAGCTCAGTGGAGGACTGAGCGAGGCTAAATAGAGAAGCCTTTGGGAGGGGTATGGAGACTTATATTGTGTAAGGCAACTTATTTTTAAAAGCAAAGAAGTTAAAAGAACAGAAGCAATAAGTACGATGTTTCAGCCAGCAAAGTCAGTCACCAGTGTCACTGAAACAACAAGCCGACGAGCCAAGCGGCAAGCAGCAGCAACTACTGTGCTAATCATGTTCTTCCTTCCTATTGATGAATGATCGCTTCGGGGGGCAGTCATTACCATTCTCTGCTTTAATTTACTTGTCTGTGCCCTGCCCGATGTGCTAGCCTGCCTGGATGGTGATTATCGGAAAGGATTTCGATTTTCATCCACCATCCAACCCGACATCCGACCTCCATTGTCCTCCTTTAGTTCAGCTGGGGAGAAGAATCCATCCCTCCTGTCTGGTCCTGGCATCATCCGAGTCCAGCAATGGAAAATGACTCCCCAGCCCACAGCAGTCCTGATTCCTGGGCTGCGGGCCCAGGCTGGGACCTCTCCAATGCTCCGCGTGATTGAATCACCGGCTGTTTCATGCCTCCAACCTCAGCCTGCTCCAAGAGGCTCCCTGTTAGGTTTAAGTGCCAAAGTCTGAGGAGCTAATGTGAAAAAGTTTAATGGCAGCAGATTTGGTCATAGGACAAAAATTGGGGGAGATAAAGCAAGTGCCAGAGATTGGGGAAGGGGAGAGAGGAACTGCCACAGAGCGGCTAGTACATAGGGAGAACACAGACATTTGGGGGCAGAGACTGGGGAGAGGAGGGATAGAAATCATCAAGTGCCACAGTGCATGGCAGCATATTGGGGGGGGGTAGAGATCAGAAAGGAGAGGACAGCAAATGCTGAAGTGCAGTTAATGTGTTATGTATAGGGGCAATGACAGCATATTGAAAGAGCAGAAATGGGGGAGGGATAGAGACCAAGTACCACAGTGAAACTTGCAACTAATGTGAATGATGGTGATGGCAGCAGGTTTGGGGAGGGAGCAGATATCGGGGAGGAGAGAAAGCACTGACTGTTGGTTTAAAGATAAGCTATGTAGAAAGTACAAGTGCGGGTAATATTTTTTAGATGCCCTTTGCAGATGTAATGGACAAATGTGCTGTGTGCACAGAACAGAAATAAAAAGCAAAGCCTGGTGCATCATGCTATAGACAGTAATAGCTGTGAAGAGTTAGGAAATGTCTAGAAGTGCCTAACATGTAAGGATCAGATATTAGAATGTGATATGCATCATACACCAGACGCAGGGAGAGCCGCTAAAAAATTGTAGCACTACTGTTTATTGTACAATACCTTGTGTTCCAACTGTTGCATAATCTTACAATGTTGTATTGTTTGTACTGGGACTGGGACTGGAGGATTGGGATGGCCCAGCAGGACTAGGAAAGTAGAGGGAGTGGGTGCCCTTGAGTCTATGACTGGGGGCTCCAGTGGGGCTGGGCAGCCAGGTGGCTAGACCAAAATGCCGCAGCAACAAAAATGGTCTGGGTGGGGTGTCAGTTCAATTACTAGTCTGCTCCCAACCACTACTAGTACCTACACTAGAAAGAAACAACATGAAAGTAAAATTACTGCTAGTGCTAGCCACGTATGTTAAATATGAACGGCAAACAATCATCAGCAGGAGTGTGAGTCTGCAACCTCTCCACTGGATTTAGGAAATGTTATAAACTATTTGCACTGTCCTATTTTCCATAGGACAATGCATATTTACAGTTTATAACATTTCCCAAGTGACTAAAATGATTGTGCTTTAAAAAAGCGTATACCTCTCCTTGCCCTCCTCGTCTGTGGTTCTGTGCCCCTGGAACATCCATTCTCATGCCTGTTTCATAGCTTGCCTCCAGGCATAATTAGCCTAGGAGGTTCATTAAGTTGCAGAGCAAAGCAGCAGTATAAGTATTTTAAATTTGAAAAAAAAACCTCCGAGACTAGAGAGTCATAATAACAAGCTAGGCTGTCTCTGAGGTATATTTCTTATGGAAAAAACAGAAGCAAGATGGTTCAAAATGACAATTGACACAGCATAGTATACAGTTTATTCCTGCTTAAATGACTGTGGGATTTCATTTCATAGTCCCTCCACTGAATTAGATTTTATGGTGATAACATACACATTTTTGAGATGGCACAAAAAAGGAAGATTTTAGAGGTAGGGGAGGGGCGGTTCAGTGTAGGGACTATGAAATCCCACAGTCATTCCCACTGGAATAAACTGTATACTATGTTGTGTCATTTTGAACCATCTTGCTTCTGTCCTTTCCAGAGTCCACACCAGAGACCACCAGACTATTACAAATAATAAACGGGTACTCTTAACAAAACTTTCTGACAACAAGTTCTGTTAAGAGCAGTTATAAGTAAGAAACATATATATACATGTAGTAGATAACTCACTGTATGGTGTGCGGTCATGCTTTGATATACGCATGCTTTTGTTTTGTTTGCATTGTGACATACGAGGCCAAAGTCTGAGTGCGTTCAACCACCCAAGGCGTACATATATCACACCACGACCGCACACCCTACAGTGGTTTATCTATCTTATCTGATGCCAGCCACAGTCTCCCACCACACCTCAGATTCCATGGGAGCAAAAATTTCCCCTGAAATCAGGGGTAGGGAACATATGACAAAGATATGTTTTTTCTTCAAGAAAAGACCCAAAACTCACCACAGAGCATGTAAACCCCCAAGGGCTTCTGGGGGCCTTGTGGTCTCCAGACCCCCGGCTCTTTTACGGGGGGTGGGGGTGCAAAATTTGAGTCTTGTCCAGGACACCAAAATGCCTTCCTACAGCTCTGCTGGCACTCACCACCTCCTCTTATTAAGGGTACCAGGCCAATTCAGAAAAAAATAGGCATTTGTATCGCACACAGACACAGACAAGCCTGCCTGACGTGTTTCAGATCAAAGGATTGTTTATCAAAGAGTCCTACAGTTTATGCCTGTTTTCTATGTAGTTAATTGCATTTGCTGTCTACAAGATTCTGGTATATTATTAGTGTACATAACGATTAGACTTTGAGCATATAATATAAAGTTTAAGTGCTGCTTTCTAGTCTTAGACACCTACTCTGCCTGCTGTACTGTGTTCTGAATTCTCTAATGCTAGGCTGCTAGCTTTACTTAGATAGCTATACCCTTAGTCTTGTAGCCAAGCATATAGATACTAGTAAGATAATTTCACATGTGCTGTTATTATTTACCTACTTTGCTAGTCACTACTCTCTATTCAAGAACCATAGTGCCCTGTGTTAATCCCCCCTTCCTGGCTACTCCACCCAGTATCCTTCCCTACAACCATCCACTTTCATTTACTGGGGCACTGGGTTCATTGGATACCTGCTGTAGTCCAAGGTACACCTGCTACCATTATGCCTTTTGCCCTTATGGTGGCATTTCCCTATATCATTGTATTCCTCTGTATAGATCAGGTGCCTCTCACATCTGATTTGCCCTGGTCAAATGATGGGCAATCCCACCCTCTCCTTTACTGGTCTCTTCCCCCTGCAGCATTCACAAATGACCACTTCCATCTGATAACCTATGGTCTATAGCAAAAGTTCAAAAAAGAATGGGGGCTCCCACAGTAATATATGTGCACAATACCTCAGAGTGTAGTAGTATACAAAGGAAACAAACAGGGTACTGCTAGGACCGTGTAGAGTTCAGCACCAACTAAATGCATTAGGGACTGGCGGTCTCAGTTATAAGAACCAGTATATTTATTGAACATGTAGAGACATACAAGAATAAAAACAGCTCACCCACATTGCAAACAACATATCCAAACCTTGGCTGGTTTGTGGATGCTTTTATCCATGCAACACTGGAAAAGTGAGGTGGCATGTAAGTTAAACCTAGTTTGTTTTTTCCTTAGGTTTTCAACAGTCTTAAAGTCAGTCATATCTCTGGTGGCATGTTTATTTGCACCTGAGAGTAGTGCCTGAATCTGATCCACTGGCAGGGCAATCACTTTGCCCAGTTCATCAGAAAATGATAGGCTGTCCACCATTGGTGGGTTAGGAGCTGTAGTGGCTTCCATTCTTTTAAAACAATACATGTTTTTGAGGAGCTCTACCCAATACAGAACAAGCTTCAAGTTCCTGTCCCTTTTTAAACCACCTGTTTTTACCTGGATCTTACACTCTGATTATGATGGTATGTCCTCTGTATGGCAACACATTACAGTGAACACGTCAATGCCAACAACATCGACAGTTTGCTGTAATGGTCCTCCCAAGACTCCGGCACTCTGTCCCCCAGTCCTACACCCACTCCTCGAATCAACTCCAACTCAGGGTTGATAATCCTTAAGTTCTGTGGGTGCAGGAGGCAAAGCCCCCCACATGGGAGGTTTTGGGGGTGAAGCCCCCCTATAGAAAACAACCAGAGTCTCCTGCTGTATTTATGTCAACCGCAACTTGCGGTCAACATAACTCCATCGCTGTGATGTCGGTTGACAACATAGTTGTCGAACCGGCATTGTAGATCCAAATAGGACTATGGGCTGATACATAAGCTTGTTAATAAGTCTGGTTATTTTGCGGCATGTCTGACGGTGTTTTGGGGTCCACCGGTTTGTTTTTTTTGCTGTGTTAAGCATTTAAAAATAACAACCGCAAACCATCCAGGGTTTGGATAAGTTGTTTCTCAGGCTTGATTAGCCTTGTTTAATGGCTTCAGTGGAAGTTAATTGCACATTGGGCTATATCTATACCAAGCACTGTACCAAGCAGCTGCTACACAACTAGGAAGTGGCCAGTGTTTCTCAGGTCCGTTCACTGACAGCTGTAAATTGCAATGTGGGTGGGATGTTTTTATTCTTGTACATTTATACACGTTCAATAAATATATTGGTTCTTATAACTGAGACTGCCAGTCGCTAGTGCAGTCAGTTGGTGCTGACCCCTGCACAGTCCTAGCAGGACTCTATTTGTTTCCTTTGTAACCAATGGCCTATCTCAGAAGTTTAATCACTACAACATTTTCTATTCCTGTTAGTTCCTCAGAAGGAAATGTTCCCTAATCAATCTGACCCAACTCCTCAAATATCTGGCAACACTAATACTTTAATTTATTTATTTATTTAAAAGTTGATAACCGGGAAAAGCACCATAAGCTGGAGCTCATTTCCAGGTGTGACCTGGGGAAAGCGGGCAAGGGGAGAAAGGCACAAAGGCAGCAAAAATCACATAGTACTGAAGAAGCAAGACGTGGGTCAAGGATACAATTCCCATTTACAAATGTAAAATAAATTTGCATAGCCACTGCATCAGTATACAATATAGTCAAGAGTTAAGTAAGTACGGTCTAGACTCAAGAGTTGGGGTTAGGTTATACAAGCCCCAAAAAACCAGTTACAACAGCAAAATCTAGTAGAGCAGCACAAGCAGATTAGCATATAATTAAGGTGGTAAAAAATTGAGGACATTGGGAGCAAGGGTGATAGCAAAGATGTCTTAGGAGCCTTTTGAGAGAGAAGAGGAAGACATATGAGCAGAGGTTGGAGGGTAGTTTGTTCCAGAGAGAGGGGAAGCAGAAGGAAAAAGCAGATTGACCAGAGACAGAGTGATGGTGAGGAATTGAGAAAGAGTGAGAGTCTCTGTGATGAAGGGAGTAATTTAAGGAGGAAGCTTGGGAGAGCCAAGAGGAGAGATAGGAGGGGAGGGAACCAAACCAGAATTTAGCAACAAAAGTAGCACAGTGTACCATTCTCCTGTGGGATAGGGGAGTAAGAGATAAGGGAGGATAGAGAAGACAGTGGTGGGTGAGAGGGGGGTGAGGTGGTGGCAAAACAGCAGAAGGAGTTTAGGAGAGTGTTAACTTTGCCTATTGAAGACTGAGAGGCAGTGCCATAGACCACATCAGCATAGTTGAAAGTTGGTAGTATCATTTTGGAGACCAACTCAAAGCAGACAGGGAGAGAGAGGGGCTGGCTTTGTGTCAGAAAAGGGCACCTAGTTTTGGGCGAAGCTTGGCACAAATGGCATCAACATAGGTGGAGAAATCCAGCTTACCATCCAACCACACCCCTAAGTACTTGAAAGTTGGGACATTCTCAAGGGTAGATCCATCCAAGGTGGTAAAAGTGGAGGATTTCTGTAGGGTAGTCAGCTTTTGTCTGGTACCGAAGGTCATGGCCACTGTTTTCTTGACCTTGAGCTTAAGTTCATTGTCTTTGAACCAGGACTGGACTCTGTTAAAATCGTCCTGGATGGGGGATTGTACACTAGTGACAAAAGGGCCCAGAGAGGAAAAGAATAGTTTCATCACTTGGCTCAACATGAGATTAGAGCAGTGCAGAAGGACTTTGTAGAACTGGGGAGGGGCCTAAGACAAGTAGCACACACAGTATCCTTCTCAGAGGTGCTGCCTGTCAATGGCATGAGTGAGGCAAGGGTACTTTGCACCATGCAGTTTAATGAATGGTTGAAAAAATGGTGTGGAGCACAGGGGTTTGGCTTCATTGGGGACTGGGGTTCCACCTGGCGGGACACCAGCCTATACTGGCAGGATGGTCTGCATCTGTCCAGGAAGGGAGCAAGTCTTTTGAGCAATCGGTTTAAATGCTTCATTGGCAAGCTTTTAAACTAGTCAAGGGGAGGCACTGATAAGCAGCAGGAAAATCCCAGCCTCCCTACAAAACAAGGTACTAAATGAGAAAAGACCGAGGTAGAAAGGTCAGTGGGGATGCTGCAACAGAAGGTAAAGCCATCAAAAATGGAAAGCAATGAGTACCAATGCTCATAGTCTGAGTAACAAGCTTCCTGAATTAGTGGCCTTGATGGAGGAGGAACATCTGGATATCTAGTCACAGAAACATGGTTCACACAAAACCATGACTGGGACGTAAACATACCAGGATACACTATCTACAGGAGGGACAGAGAGGGTAAAGAGGAGGAGGTAGCTCTTTACATAAGGGAAGAATCAAAGCAACAGAACAAAAGGAAAACAGGGAGGAGAAGAAGCACTGTGGGTAAATTTGGGAGACCGGCAATGGCACCACAATCCGCACAGGGGTTGTATACAGACCCCATTCTCAGGGGGAGGAAATGGACAAGGAAATGATAGAAAGTATACTTAGTATGGCAGAAAAAGGGGAGATATTGCTGATGAGCGATGTGAATATGCCAGATGTTAACTGGAGTGCAGTTGCAGCAGCCACTTCGAAGAGTGGGGTTATTCTAGAAGCCCTACAGGGGGCATGCCTTAGACAACTAGTATTGGAGCCCACTCAAGAGGGAGCAATCTTAGACCTGGTTCTCTCAAACGGAGATGAAGAGAGGATCACAGATGTAGAAGTGGGTAGCCATCTGGGAACTAGCGACCATCGAACAGTATGGTTCACAATAAACACAGCAATAGAGTCAAGCCATACAAAGGCAAAGGTACTGGACTTTAGGAGGGCTGACTTTCTCAAAATGGGTGAGTGCCTAAGAATGCACTAGCAAATGGTCAGGAAGGAGGTGGAAGAACAATGGGAATAATAAAACTGCCATCACAGAGGTAACAAGCCTTTGTGTGAAGCAAATAAACAAAACTGAACGAGAAGAAACCACTATGGTTCTCAAAGGAAGTGGCAGTGAAGGTTCAAGAGAAAAAGAAAGCTTTCAGGAAGTACAAGGAATCACAGAAGAAGCAGGACAAAGAACTGTATCAGTTAAAGCAAAATGAAGCTGGGAAGGCAGTCAGAACAGCAAAGGCCCAACCAAGGAAAAGATAGCCAACTCAGTTAAGAAGGGGGATAAAACCTTTTATAGGTACATCAGGGAGTGAAGGAAGACCAAGGGAGGGATAGTGAGGCTTAATAAAGGGGGAAGGTGGGCAGAGGGTGACTGTGAAAAGGCAGAGATACTAAACAAATATTTTTGCTCAGTATTTACAAAGGAAGAGGGAGGTACCTAAAACAAACAGTAGAAACACTCTGGATACAGAAGTTGATACCAGCCCATTTACAGAAGAAAGGGTTCTGAAAGAACTCTTAAAACTGAAGATGGACAAAGCAATGGGCCTGATGGATTCATCCCAGAATTCTAAAAGAACTAAGGGTAGAATTAGTGACACCACTGACTACCCTGTTTAACAAATCATGGGAGGATGGGGTGGTACCCGAGGACTGGAGGAGGGCAGATGTGATTCCCCTTCACAAAAGTGTGAGCAAAGCAGAAGCAGGAAACTACAGACCTGTTAGTTTAACCTCAGTGGTAGGGAAAATGATGGAATCACTTCTGAAGGAAAGAATTGTCGAGCATCTAGAGGCCAGAGGGGCACAGGACCCAAGGCAGCATGGATTCACAGCAGGAAGGTCATGCCAGACAAATCTGATAGATTTCTTTGACTGGGTGACCAAAGCAGTAGATCAGGGAGGGGCTGTGGACATGGCCTACCTAGACTTTAGCAAGGCATTTGACACAGTCCCACACAAAAGATTAATATACAAGTTAGCTAGCCTGGGAGTGGGTCCCAAGATGACAGCCTGGGTAAAAAATTGGCTGGAGAATAGGACACAGAGAGTAATAGTAAATGGAGTCCACTCTGAAGAAAGGGGGGTTACTAGTGGGGTACCACAGGGTTCAGTATTAGGACCGGTCCTCTTCAATGTCTTTATAAGCGACATTGCAGAGGGACTGGAAGGAAAAGTATGTCTCTTTGCAGATGACACAAAGATCTGCAACAGAGTTGATGCACAAGGTGGGGTGGAAAGGATGAAAAGGGACTTGGCAAGGTTAGAGGAATGGTCAAATGTATGGCAGCTTAGATTCAATGCTAAGAAGTGCAAGGTAATGCACCTGGGAAACAAAAACCCAGGGGAAGAGTACACAATGGGGGGTGAGATACTAACAACAACAAAAATGGAAAGGGACCTGGGGGTAGTCATATCAGATGACCTAAAGGTGGGCAAGCAATGTGAGAGGGCAGCAAGGAGGGCTGGGGGGATACTGGGATGCATAGGGAGAGGCATCACCAGTAGAAAACAGGAAGTTATTATCCCTCTGTACAGACAGCTGGTCAGACCCCATCTGGAGTACTGCGTGCAGTTCTGGAGACCCAGTCTTCGCAAAGACATAGACAGAATGGAAGCTGTCCAGAGAAGGGCATCTAAAATAGTGCAGGGTCTGCACCGGAAGACATATGAAGAGAGACTTAAGGAGCTTAATATGTATAGCCTCGAGGAAAGGAGGGAGAGGGGGGACATGATAGAAACTTTCAAGTACCTCAAGGGAATCAACAAAGTCCAAGAGGTAGCATCTTTCAAAAAAAGGTGTGCAAGAACAGGGGGCATAATTTGAAGATAGAGGAGGGTGGCTCAGAGGTAATTTAAGAGTATTTTTCACAGAGGGTTATGGATGCATGGAACGGCCTTCCGGAGGAGGTCGTGGAGTCAAAAACAGTGGTGGAATTCAAGCATGCATGGGACAGTCATAAGGCAATTCTAGGGGGTGGAGGTAGGAAGAAGTAGGCTGCTGGTTAACTAGGATCTGCAGCTTATCCAGTAGGCAGGGAAACGGGCAGACTGGGTGGGCCAAGCGGTCCTTATCTGCCGTCAAATTCTGTTTCTATGTTTCTATCAGTGTACATGTGAATTTTAGATGACCTACAGACTGAGGGGAGGTTATTTATAAATAGAGAGAAGAGGATAGGGCCAAGGATGGAACCCTGGGGGACACCGGAGAGGATAGGGAGTGGGGAGGATAAAACATCACCAAATAGAACTGATTGTTCCCTGTCGAGAAGATATCAGCAGAACCAGTTTTCTGCAGGCTCTGCAAGACCATCAGAGCCTGGAGTTTGTAGTAGGAGTGGGTGCAAGACAGAATCACAGGCTTTCGCAAGGTCAATGAAGATGGCGGCTGCAATGTGGCTCCTGTTCATCGCAGTGAGTATAGAGTCAGTGACATGCAGTAGGCAAGATATTGTCAAGTGATGCTTCCTAAAGTCAGCATGGATGGGGGAGAGAGTGTTGGATCTAGCAAGGAAGTGAGACAGCCTAGAATTAATATGTGATTCTTGTAGATTAGCTAGGAAGGAGAGGAGGGGGATGGGCCTGTAGTTTCCAGGGGAGGAGGGTCACCTCCTTCATGGAGAGGGAGAACTCTGGCTGATTTCCAGGTCTTAGGAACAGTGGAGGAGGAAAGAGAAAGGTTTAGGATATGGGTAAGCAGGGCTGCATTGGCAAAAGCAGAGACGTGGAGAAACCTGAGGTGGAGACAGTTGGGGCTTGCCTTTGAGGGATTTAGAGCAAGAAGGGCAGAGTGGATTTCAAGAGGAGTGAACAGGGGGAAAATATAATCAGAGGAATGGTCCGACGCAACCTGATGGTAAAAGGGGTGTAAGGGAGATGAGGGGGAACTACTGTCTGGGAGAGCACAAGTAACAAAGAATTTGTTAAAAATCTTAGTGACTGAGGCTGGGTTGGAGACAGCGGACCCATCAACATTAAGAACAGGGGATGTATATTTGGCCGGGGGGTCTAAGAGTGTGGAGAATTTTCCAGAAGGATGCAGGTGTCTGTTGATTTTGCTGTAGGTGACACCTGAAGCAGTTCACCTTTGAGAGGCAAATGGCATTGGTGCAGTTATTTCTGATGGCCCTGTATACTTCTAGCTCCGACTGGAGATAGGAGACTTTGTAGTGGCTCCAAGCTTTATCCCTGGCCCTGCACATGGTCAGTAGGTCAGCAGTGATCCAAGGGTGATGCTGTCTCTTTCTCCTGGTTTTCTTAAGGGGGGCATGGTGGTTCCAAATGCATAAGAGGAGACTGGAGAAGAGAGATAGGGCAGAGTCGACATCCCTTGCAGAGTAGATGGGCACCAAGTCTACCTTAGAGAGGTCACGGTGAAGGGAAGAGATGTCTAGCTTGTGAAGGGGACAGGACCAAATGTATTTGGGGGCCGCACATGGGGCATGAATCTGTCTTAAGAAATAAGTGATGTAATGATCACTAATAGCATCTGGGAGTACTCCAGCAGCCATGATACGATGGGGATGAGAAGACAGAACCCAGTCAAGAACAGTGTGGTTCTGGGAATGCTGGGTTAGGTGAGTAGGTTCTTTGATTAACTGAGTGAGGTTTAGGGCTTCTAATTTAAGGATAAAGGAAAGGAGGGGAGCGAGAGCCAGTTGAGGTTGAAGTCCCTGAGTAGCAGTAGCTTGCCGCAGGATGTGAGTGAAGGAATAGAGGAGATTGTGGACAATAGAGCATCAGGAGAAGTTTTAGGAGGGGCATAGAAGGCACCAATATAGAGTGGGTCTGAAGAGAGAGTGGATAGCTGTGCTATGATTACCTCATGGGAAGAAGTCTGGGCCTCCTTGAATATGATGGATCAAGAGATGGATTGTCTAATGTACAAGGCAACAACACCCCCACGCTTACCACAGTCTTGCTGAAATAGGTTAAACTCTGGGATGGAGATGGCAGAGTCTAGGATTTTAGACAAAAAACAGGTTTCGCTTACACAAAGAATGTCAGTGGGGTATTGAGAGACCCAAACTTTAAGTAAGTCAAGTTTGGGAAGTAGACTGCAATCGTTAAAATGAGAAGACCTGAGTCCTTTTGGCAGGGGGGAGAAGTTTGCGTTAAAGACAACATGTGCAGGTGCCATGGCTGGCGGGTTTGACAGGGGACCTGGGTTATGATAAACGTCACCTGAAAGGAGTGAGAGATGTAAGAGAAGAGGAAAGTGAGGGGGATACCTTGATTTCTTGTGGGAAAGTGAGGGGGTACGAGGGAGTGGGGATGTGAGGCAGAGCACAGCCTCAAGGTTAAGGAGACAGGAGGTGAGTAACTCTGGGTGAATAAAATGAGGGCATTGAGGGAAAGTGGGGGCTGATGATAGGAGGCAGACAAGTGAGAGCAGAAAGAAGGGGAATGGAGAAAGGTGTAGAAAAGGGAGGAGAGGATAGGAGGGGAGAAGTAAGAAGAATTTGGGGGGAGAGGGAAGTATGATGGGATGGTAGATGTCAAAAGAATGGAGAGTCATAGGGGAAACAGGGAGAGGATAATCAGCAAAAGGTAGATATGTAATAGCATGGTGAGGAGACGGGGAGGGTGGAAAGGGTAGGAAGAGTTGGAAGGTGAGTAGGGAAGAGTTAGTTCAATGACTAAAGAAGAAACAGGGAGGGAAGATAAGAAAGGAGCACTGGGATGAAGCACAGTCTAGTAGCTTAGTTCACTAATCAGATAGGTTGTGTAGCAAGGAGGAAAAAGAGGAGAGTTTATGTTGAAGGAGGAAGGCAGAGAAGCAGAAAATAAGGGTAGGTGAGAGAAGGTAAGGTCGCTTTAAAAGGGTGGCAGATTAAAAGAATGTTCAATAAGGGGTGTGGAGTTGTGGCAACCCAAGAGTATTTAAAGAGTGCCAGGGGTGGGAGAAAATTTAGCCCTCAAACCAAATCATTGGGCTAGCTAAAATTGGATCTAGCTATCTAAGTTCAGTGAAGGCTGTAGAGAGCTGTGAGGACTTGATTGGCCATGGAGACACTGCAGCGGAGAAAGCAGCCAATCAGGTGAATGGCGCGATGCACCTGAATTTCAAAGCTGCTTGGAGAACCGTACTTTGGCTGTATCTTAGCTGAGAAAAGCTTTGGAGGCAGGAGAGAGAGTAGTGGTGGCCACATCACAGGATTCAGCCATGCCGCCAGCAGTTGCGAGCTGCACCAGATCAGGAGAGAGGGATCTGAGGGAGAGAGAAGAGGCAGCAGGTTAAATAACTGTAGGATTGAGTGAAGGACAAGGGTTGGGGGGGGAGAAGCAGGATAGAGATAGAGAAGCAGCAGGGGATAGGAGACTGCAGGAGCCAGACCTGATCGATGGGCATGGAGCAGCTGGGGGGAAGTCAATACAGAAGATGGAAAAGGTGCAGGCAGGAGAAAAGGATTTAGCTAGTGAAAGAATTAACTGGTAATGGCTGCAAAATTAGCAGAGAATCAAGGAAATAGAGAATTTAGCCAGAAGAAGAGTAAGGTAGGGAGGGCAGCAAAAATAGGAGTCAGCACACAATGCATGCATTAATTTACAAATAAGTAGGTTTAGGCAGCAAAATTATTTAAATCAATGCAGATAATGTTTAAAAAGTAATTAACAAGTTAGTAGGATTAGGCAGCAAGCTCAGCATGCTGAATCAAACAGAAGTGCAGGATAAGGTAAAAACAAATTCTGAAATTTAGCCCTCAAACCAAACCAGTAGGCTAGCTAAAATTAGATCTAGCTATCTTAAGTTCAGCGAAGGCTGCAGAGAGCTGTGAGGACCTGATTGGCCATGGAGACACTGCAGCGGAGAAAGTGGCCACTCTGGTGAAAGACACAATGCACCTGAATTTCGAAGCTGCTCAGAGAGCCGCACCTAGGCTGAGGGAAGCTTTGGAGGTGGGAGAGACCATAGTGGCGGCCGCAGCACAGGATTCAGCCACGCCGCCTGAAGTTGCGAACTGCACCCAGTCAGGGGTGAGGGATCTGTGGGAGAGAGAAGAGGCAGCGGGTTAAATAGCTCTAGAATTGAATGAAGGGGCGGGGGAGAAGCAGGGAGAGACAGAGAAGTAGCAGGGGGTAGGAGACTGCAGGAGCCAAACCTGATAAGTGGGCATGTAGCAGCTGTGGGGAAGACAATAGAGAAGATGGGAAAGGTGCAGGCAGGAGAATAGGGTTTTGCTAGAGTGAAAGAATTAAGTGGTAATGGCTGCAAAATTAGCAGAGAATCAAGGAAATAGAGAATTTAGCCAGAACAAGAGTAAGGCAGAGAGGGCAGCAAAAATAGGAGTCAACTCACAATGCATACATTAATTTACAAATAAGTAGGTTTAGGCAGCAAAATTATTTAAATCAATGCAGATAATGTTTAAAAAGTAAGTAATAAGTTAGCAGGATTAGGCAGCAAACTCAGCATGCTTAATCAAACAGAAGTGCAGGATAAGGTAAACAAAATCTTGAAATTTAGCCCTCAAACCAAACCAGTAGGTTAGCTAAAATTGGATCTAGCTATCTAAGTTCAGTGAAGGCTGTGGAGAGCTGTGAGGACCTGATTGGCCATGGAGACATTGCAGTGGAGAAAGTGACCAATTGGATGAAAAGCATGATACACCTGAATTTCAAAGCTGCTCGGAGAGCCATACCTTGGCTGAAGGAAGCTTCGGAGGTGGGAGAGAGTGTAGTGGCAGCCACAGCTCAGGATTCAGCTACCGGTAGTTGCGAGGTGTGTCTTGTCAGGGGTGAGGGATCTTGGCTGAGGGAAGCTTTGGAGGTGGGAGAGAGCATAGTGGTGGCCACAGCACAGGATTCATCCCTCCGCCGGCAGTTGTGAGGTAAGCCCAGTCAGGGGTGAGGGATCTCCTACTGACCTTGTCTGGGGACATAGAGCTACATCCTGGCCCCTCCCCTCTAATTATAGAATTTGCTTTCCATCTGACAGGTGTTGGACTACAATCAAGGTCCTCAAGCTGGTCCATATGAACAATCCATTTAAAGCAAAACTCAAAACTGCACCCACCACAAAGCCACAAGACTTTATGAATAAATAAATTACATTTATTTATATAAAAAAAGTGTGCAACTCCTCCAGCATGCTGGAGGTGTTATACACTTTTTTATATAAATAAATGGAATGTATTTATTCATTAGCAGTCTTGTGGCTTTGTGGCAGGTGCAGTTTTGTGTTTTACTTAAAATTTCATGATTTTGATTATCCACCACCACTTTATCCTGGTGCTCCCTATTATTATTTGAATTTTCCACGTGAACAACAATAGTCTAAGGCCTAAAATGCATGAACATGAAAGCTGGGTTGCCATTTACAGACCTGATGTGACTGCCATATCAGAGACTTGGCTTAAACCTCACGTGCTCCCACATGAAGTGCACCTCCCAGGTTTCAATGCCTTCAGGAAGGATAGGGTTGGCAAGAAAGGGGGCAGGGTCCTTACTTAAGTTAATTCTACCATTAGTACCTTCATCTCTGATATTTCCTGCCTGAACTACAGAGAAAGTAAAACTTTGTTAAGATCCTACGTAAGATCCTACTTGGTAACACAAAACCAATATATTTGGGTTGTATTTACATCTCCCCTCACGTTGAAACCTCTGCCTTAAATTCCCTTACCATGGTTTTTGTCAAGCACTTGGCTGGTAAAATGATCATACTTGGTGACTTCAACCAAAACTGGACTTTAGATACTGAAGCTAGATTGCAGGTCCTTGTCCTTGATACTTACGTTATGCAAGTTATAAGGGAGCCCTCCAGGCTCAACATCAAATCTGGGAGCCA
Source organism: Neoceratodus forsteri (assembly GCA_016271365.2). Lineage (NCBI taxonomy): Eukaryota > Metazoa > Chordata > Ceratodontiformes > Ceratodontidae > Neoceratodus > Neoceratodus forsteri. The sequence continues at coordinate 946,080,411 of CM057452.1, forward strand.
TACCCTCCTTGACTGGATAATAGTAACTAATCCTACTAGAATCTGGGCTGCAGGAATCTTTTCAGACTCCTTAAGTGACCACTCACCTATCTTCTGCATATGGAAGAATAATCTTCCCAGACTTCCTCCAAGAACCTTTATGGCTAAGGATTATTCAAAATTCACACCTGAGTCCTTCATTTCCACACTTTCTGACATTAACTGGTACCCTGGAAAAAAGTCTCTACAAAAAAAAGAGTCGTCTGGGGGCGCAATGGAATAATGGACGGCACTGTAATTCTTCTCCAAAATAAACTTTATTCATATTTCTTTAAGGCTCATTTCTCAGTGTTTCATCTACACCATGTAGGCTTTATCAGGAGGTGCCTCTTTTTATCTTTATCAATGGCTTGGCTTCCCTTTGTACCATAAAAATTCCCTCTGAATGGGGATAGGTCAATCCTGGTTGTTATTTTGATAAAGACTTCCCCTTATATTTGCTGTTTCATTTTCCTGTTTTAACATTTTTACCCTTCAAGGGCTTCTTTCAAAACAGACCCATACTATTTGCTTCAGAACACCACTCTTAATTCTTTCACATGTTCTATCATAGCTTCTCAGGACATACATTAACTGTTACCCTATCATAGATCTCCCAAGCAAAGATGAGGCCCTTCCATACTTTGCAAACAATTTCCTCTCCACAGGCAACCTACGTGCCTGAGTGAAGGGTAAATGTCACTAATGGCTTAACTCTGACCTCAAAAAATGAATGGCCTAAAGAGACGAGGGCTGGAGGCTCTTTAAGAAAATTGCCCGAAGACTGACTGGGAGAAGTATGGGGATCTGAGAAACCAGTGCACAAAAGGTGCTGAAGTAGCCGAAAGCCACTATTAAAGAGCTCTGCAGGAAAATATCTAGCCAGTCCTCAAAACGTTTGGTTCTGAATAAACTACTTGCTAAAGGGAAGTTCCAGCACTCCAGGCGGTACATTTGAGACCAATGGCCACATTGTTAACTGCCCCCTTACAATCACCCATGCCTTCAACTGCTTCTTTACAGACCTATGTACAAACCCGAGCCACCCTCCCAACCCCCACCTCTCAGTACTCAGGTGTACTTGGAAACTGCATCCCTAAGTTTCACCTTAGGCTGGTCAGAAAGAACGAGGTACTAGCCCTGTTGAAATGGACAAAAACAGATGGCTCTCCCAGTTCTAATGAGATGGAAACAAAACTTCTCAAAGCAGCTGCCCCTTTGATTGCCCTCCCAGTTACCTTGCTACTAAATACTAATAAGGTAAATACCCAATTACCTTACAAATAGATACCTGGGTATTTACCTAGATGACCAAACTATCATTTAGCTCCCATACCCAAAACCTGTCCACCAAACTTTAATGCCTTCTAGCCTTCTTCTATAGGAACAAGGTATATTATACCCAAAAAGTCAAAAAGAATCTGATCAATTCATTATTTTTGTCCAAACTTGACTAAGGGGATTGCATTTTTAGAACTGCCTCAGAAACACTCCTGGGAGTACTGGACTGCCTCTATCATAGTGCCTTGAGATTCACTACAGGTCTGCCATGGAACACCCATCACTGTTACCTAAATGAGGCTGTGAGCTGGATCTCAATAGCTGTTCAGAGACAACTACACTGGTATACCACTGTATATAAATTCATTACAAATTCAGTCCCATCCTACCTACTGTACTGAGTAAGTAAAATCCTAGATCACTAAACACCTACAATCTCAGATCCACATTGCTGACAAATTTTGGGCTGCCGAGATTTTGTACGAAGGCTGGGGAGCACGTTCTTGCAACAATTATCTTGGTGGGTGATTTCAACATCAACTGAAACTCCCAAGATATAGGTCCCTATAAAGATGCTTTTCCTCAGTCATGCATCCCAATTAGTGAGCACCCCCACTCGGATAAACTACCAAACTGGAACAAGTACTCTCATCGACTGGCTGGTCACCAATCACCCTGAAAGAATAAATCACATCTCAGTACTCCCTGATTCCCTTAGTGACCATTCCTCTTTTCTCTTCACATGGTCTAATAAGTCCCCTAAAATCCTAACCAAAACTGTCAATACAAGACTTCTAAAAAAAGATAAGCTGGATGCTCTGAAAATGCATCTAAGCAACCATAACAGGAGTTTCCTGAACACTACTGCTTATGTTGATGATGCCATAGAATTCTTTATCCGAAAATGTAATGAATCTTGTGATATTTATGCCCCACTCACCAAGCGAGACTAAGGGCCATCATTACTCCTGGATCTCTCCGCAATTACTTGACCTCATGAAACATCATGACAACCTTTGGTATATATCCAGAAGTACAGGCTTAGCAGCTGACAACCAGAAATACAAGGCGGAATGTAACAAATGTACATGGGGAATCCGTAAGTCCAAAAATTACCACTTTCATAGGGAGCTTGAAAACTCTTGGGGAGACAGCCGACGTTTTAAGAAAATATCAAATCCCTATCTGGAAAACTAAACAAGTTCCCCCTTCCTTAATAAATGTTGATGGTACTCCCACCCAGGACCCTATGACCATTGCCGAGACTTTCAACAAAACATTTACTGACCTGAGTGGTGTTCTACCCCCAGACTTCTTTCTGCCTCCAAATACACAAAATCTCCCTAATACCTCCTCCCGTCAAAGCCCCGTACCACCCTTCTACCTTAAAATAATTACCCCATCTTAGGCCAAGAGATAATCACCTCGGTACTCGGTAGATCAAGGACCGGTAACGACGGACTTGATCTAAAGTTCCTAGAACTCACACTTGCTGTTGTCCCTGCCCCCCTCACCAAAATTCTGAACTTATCACTAGTAACTGGGAAGTTCTCACAATTATGGAAAGAGGTGGTAGTCACATTGGTTTTCAAAATGGTGATAGGGCTAGCCACACTATCGCCCCATCTCCATTCTTCCCCCCACCGTCAAAGATCCTGGAATGCATTGTTTCCGACCAGCTAGTTGAATTCCTTGAGAAATATCAGCTGCAATGCCATCAGCAGCACGGAATTTGGAAACAACTTAGCAATAACACTGCTCTAGTAGAATTCACTAGTTATAGTAGTAGCACTCTGCATCGGGGGCTCTTGGTGGGGGATACATATATTGACCTCACCAAGGCCTTCAACACTGTTAACCATGAGCTCCTTCTCGGCCAATTATCCACTGCTGGTCTGTCCCCCAAATTCGTTTCCTGGTTTAAAAGCTACCTCCATTGTAGACTACAAAAAGTCAAAATAAATGATATAAATGATGTCTGCTTGGACTACAGGTGTGTCACAACCAGCATGCCCCAAGGCTGCATCCTTGGACCCCTGCTTTTTAGCCTCTTTCTCAACCAGCTCCCTTTAGCAGTCAGCAATCAAATATTGCTATACACTGATGATGCTGTGCTTTACTCGAACCATGCAAACCCCGTCGAGCTTGAATTACAGATGCAGGCCAATTTCTCCCAAGTAGAGAAGTGGTTTTTGGACTCAAAACTGCTCCTAAACTATAAGAAAATGAAGACCATGATTTTTGCAACCAATTGCAATATACACATGAATTTTCCAGCTATGAGCTGTTAACCAAAATTCCCCCCTTGAGATGGTTAACCATTTTAGCTATCTGGGCGTAACACTAGACAGTGCTCTTTCCTACTCTCGACACATCGACCAAGTTGCCAAAACTGCAAATGCTAAATTGGGACTACTCTATAGAAACAAACATTGCTTTACTGACATGGCCCTGAAGACAGCAGTATCAAGCTCAGTGCTCTCAGTCATTGACTATGGCCTGGTCGTGTATAGTGCAGTAACTCCCGCTGCTCTCAGAAGATTAAAAACGACCCTCAACAAGGCCTGTAGACTTGTGCTGAGTGCACAACGTCGTGTCCACAAATGTGAACTATATACCCAAAGTAGCTGGCTTAACTTAGATTGCCGAATCCGTTACCAGATGTGCCTGCTCACTAAAACATAAATACTTAGAATTACCCCTTCTGGAGTACGGGATCTTCTAACACCCCAAAACTCACCCAGACATACTAGGGGTCAAACAACCAAATTCTGAAAGTCCCATTCCAGAGGACCTCACAAGGTCAAAGATCCTATGAATATCGAGCACCTACCTGGCTCAACTATCTTAGCAAAGAACTATTTGGAGAAGACAAACTAGGGCCATTTAAAACAAAACTTCCATCTCTACCTGCTCTGGCCAGTGTCTGTGACTGTGAACCCTAACCATCCACCCACCCCAGTTCATTTTTCCTGGTTCATTTTTTCCTGTCTTTGCCCAGTCATTCCTCACCTTGTCATCTTTTTCACTATTCCTCCCTCTTTCCCTCTTCCTTATACCTTGTCTCCCCCCCATGGGCACTCCACACCATCACCCCACTTTTGCCTTATAAAGAGCCTCTTATGACTGGCAATTTCTGCTGATCATAGCTAGTACTATCTCTCTCTCTCTCTCTGTCTGCTCTTCCATTCACCCTTATCCACTTTCATCCTCTGACCTTACTCAATCCACCCCTGCCCCCCTCTCTCCACCCTCTCCCTCGATGGACTCACCGTTTTTCCTCCATCTGCCCCATGCCACCTTATTCTTTCTCCCCCCCTTGCTTTAACTGCTTGTATCGCTTTCACACCTACCTTCCCTCTTCACCCTCATACTTCTGTTTCCACCTCCCAGTTCTCTCTCTCACCCTACCTTAACCTGCCTATTCTCCCTTTTTCCCAGCTACCATTAACTACTTCTTATTGTCCTCCTCTAAGACTCTTTTTTATAACCTGAGGTGACGTATGTATCACCTTGCTCACCTTGCACTTTGACAATACAACTGTTATTTCTTATAAACATGTTCTGGCTGATTAAAACTTATTGTACCTAGTCTTATGTATGGTAGCTTTCTGGTCTACTGTGTTGTTCCCTGTGTTGTATACTTTGTCCTTCTCACTGTATTTGCAAAAATTTTGTTTTACTCTATTTCTAACATGACGTGGAACCTCTGTAAATGAGTCCCTGACTCAAAAGTATTATCCTAGATTGTAATAAATAAATAAAATGGTCCCAAGCACTTAGGAGACCATTAGAAAAACATTGCAGATTACTAACATTATACCATTCACCCATTTAAAGGCATGTTAAAATAGATTGTTGCACAGCCTTTGTGACTGTTATGGTTGAATCCTCCCCTTCTCTGTGCACCTATTGTAACAAAAGCTTGCGAACTGTAATTATACAATGCTACTTTATATAATTTGTCATTGTTCCTCACTGTTAAGGTCATTGTATACTGGACACAACTGTAAAAGAGAACTCCTGCTCCCAATTTACCTTCCGATAAGCACTGATTGATTGATTGATTGAAATAAGTCCTTTCAGGAAGGGATTATCCCTAACAAATAAAAAGTGTCTGTGGTTGTGCCTGTTCATAAGGAAGGACTTTGTGAGCCTGTAAGAATTATCAGCCTATATCTATCCTCAGCCCATTGGCAAAGGTACAAGAGAGGCTGGTATATTAGCAGCTCCAAGAATACCTTGAACAGAACCATTTGCTCTCTGACAGGCAACATGGCTTTAGAAAATTCCATGATATGGACACAGCACTTGTAAAATGTATAGCTGATAGATACATTGAGGGTCTTGGACAAAGGGTTCACTGACAGGAGACATCTTCATCAACCTTACCAAAGCATTTGATTTAGAAACATACAGTAGAAACATAGACTTTGATGGCAGATAAGGACCGCTTGGCCCACCCAGTCTGCCCATTTCCCTACCTGCTGGATTAGCTGCAGATTCAAGTTTTACCAACAGCCTACTTCCTCTTACCTCCCACTAGAATTGCCTTATGTTTGTCCCATGGATTCTTAAATGCTCCCACTGTTTTTGACCCCACGATCTCCTCAGGAAGGCCTTTCCATGCATTCGCCACCCTCTTCCTCACATTGCCCCTGAGTCGTTTCCCCTCTATCTTCAAGTTGTGCCCCCTTGTTCTTGCACATCTCTTTTTCTGAAAGATGCTACCCTCTTGGACTTTGTTGATTCCTTTGAGGTACTTGAAAGTTTCTATCATGTCCCCTTCCCCTTCCTTTCCTTGGGGGTACACATATTAAGCTCTTTTAGTCTCTCTTGTATGGCTTCTGGTGCAGACCCTGCACCATTTGAGTTGCCTTCTGCTGGACTGCCTCCATCCCATCTATGTCCTTGCGGAGATGGGATCTCCAGAACTGCATGCAGTACTCCAGATGGGTTCTCACCAACTGTATGTACAGAGGGATAACAGCTTCTTGTTTTCTACTGGTGATGCCTCTCCCTATGCATCTCAGTATCCCACCAGCCCTCCTTACTGCCTTCTCACATTGCTTGCCTACATTTAGGTCATCTGTTATGACTACCCCAGGTCCCTTTCCATTTTTGTTGTCATTAATACCACCCATTGTGTATTGTTTCCCAGGTGCATTACTTTGCACTTCTTTGCATTGAATCTAAGCTGCCATATATTTGACCATTCCTCCAACCTTGCCAAGTCCCTTCTCATCCTTTCTGTCCCTTCTTGTGTATCGACCCTGTTGCATGTCTTTGTGTCCTCTGCAAAGAGGCATACTTTTCCTTCCAGTCCCTCTGCAATGTCACCTATAAAGACATTAAAAAGGACTGGTCCCAGTACTGAACCCTGTGGTACCCTGCTAGCAACCCCCCTTTCTTCAAAGTGAACTCCATTTACTATTACCCTCTGCATCCCGTTGTCCAGCCAATTTTTTTTAGCCAGGTTGATTTGGTCAATCATGGTACGCTTCTTAATAAACTATCACTTTTGGGATTAGACAGCCACTCCCTCACTTGGTTCTCTAACTACCTTACAAATAGGTCTCAGGAGGTTAAATGGAAAGTGGCTCACTCAAGTCACCTTATCATCACTGATAGGGTTCCCCAGGGCTCCATGCTAGGCCCATTACTGTTTTCCATATTCATCAATGATATGGGCAAAAGTTGTGGTGGTGGGAACCTTCTGTTATATGCTGATGATGCAGTGGAGTACTACTGATGTTTGTACAATTGTTTCTAAGCTTTCTGCTAACTTCAATGCACTTGAAAAGTGATTTGCTACCAACATGTTGGTTATGAATGAAACAAAAACTAAGGCAGTCTTATTCGGACCTAAACACCTTGGTACAGCTAGGCAACACCTAATAACCCTATCCACCTCCCCCAGCACTAGAGAAGCAGCTAATTTAAAATCTTCCAGCAAAGTGAATGCGAAGTGGTCAGTTCGCATTGGCACTTCGCTATGCGGAGTGCCCCATAGGAAAGGCTCACTTCACCTTGTTATTATTACTTCGCGTTGTCATTCTGCCTTAAACATGAAGTAAGGCAGAGTGACAATAATATTGGCAGCATCCCACCCACACAGTCACCAGAATGAATGTGCATCCCCAAAGTACTACTGTCTTGTGTCCAGAAAACTCCCCAGTGCTGATGAAGTGAAATGAGAGTGTAACAAGAAATGCAAAGTCTCCCAGAATTAATGGCACACTCAGTCATGTGCTCAGTGGTAAGGTCACACACAGAGTCACCAGAATTAATGTGTATCCCCAAAATGCTACTGTCTTGTGTCCAGAAAATTCCCCAGTGCTGACGAAGTGAAATGAGAGCACAACAAGAAATGCAGTCTCCCAGAATTAATGGTGCCATGCAAATGCACAGACAGATTAAGATTGTGCTGCACACTCAAGGGATGCATACAAAAAGGAACAACAATACCTAACCAGTGCTAACAAGTTACAAATCAAAATCTGGTAAGGAATACATTTTGCCAGTTATGGGATTAGTGCACGGCAGTAACAATCCACTACCTGTAAAGATACCACAAAGCAGTATAAAAAATTCATGCAGGTGGGGTGGATAGCAGGTTCACACTGCTGCAATTACTCTGTAACACACTAAAAAGGTGTCTGATTTAAAGGCATGCATTGCACACACACACTCACACGCACACTCAAATAATGTGTAGCAAATTGAAAACTTTTAGTAATATAACCAAATGTTTTAAACAGACAAATTGTACATTGCTGCACCACAACAATCAGCAAAAAAATTTCAAGAACTACTGAAAATATTACTGTGTGTACATTAACACAGTTATACAAGAAAAATATAACCAAAACAGAAAGACTGCCTTTTCCCCCAGTTAATCTACCTACTCCACAAATACGCCCCTCCCCCAAAGCACTCTTCACAGTACACAGACTAACTGTTCTAAATTAACATTAAAAATACACACACAACAATACACACTTGATGATATGAGCACAGAAGGGTTTCCTACAATCAATGTACTAAATTTTGAGCAAATATTACTCAAAAAGGCATTTTAAACAGCTTTTAGAGGTTTTGAATTGCAGAGCTCTGAGAGCAAACTGTCTCCAGCTACCACTGCACACACATTACCCAGGCCAGAACTGAGACTGTGCAGAACAATCTAGAGCCCTTGTGACCTGTAATCCCATGAATAACTGCAGAATTCCATTTGGAGCTCAATTACAGGGCGAAGTGAGGCGAATTACATTGATTTCAATGTACTTCACCTTAAAATTGGTGGAGAAGTGGTTTGGGGAAGGCGGAATAACACAAAGTCATTGGTTTCAATTGACTTTGCATTCCTCATTATAAAGCGAAGTACCCCGCTTCACATTGTGGAGTTCTCCGTAGATTCCACGTTACTCAGTGAATCACTTCATGGAGCAAATTGGCACCACTTCACCCACCACTACTTACAGTACTGTAACTCTCATGCTGTACGGGAAGGAACGCAAATGTCTATAGCTGTACTTCCCCAATGAGCTGTAGCACAAAACTCCCCGACTTAAAAACGCTCTTTAATGAGTACAATGGTGGGGTGGTGAAGCCTGGAAAGATACTACAAAACATGCTTACAATACATCCAAGTAACTAGTCAAAAAATTAGTGTTGTGATTCGTGACGTGATCGTGAATCATGATTTGTAACTGCATTTGTGACTGTGATGATGCAGAATGTGATTCGGTATCAACGGTGTGAGATAAACAATATGGAACTGTATTGGGAACGCGAATGCCTACGGCTATACTTCCCCAATGAGCTGTAGCACAAAACTCCCCAACTTAAAAATGCTCATTCATGAGTACAGTGGTGGGGTGGTGAAGCCCGGAGAGATACTACAAATCAGGCTTACAATACATCCAAGTAACTAGTAAAAATATTTATGCTGTGATTTGTGACGTGATCATGAATCATTATTTGTGACTGCATTTGTGACCATGATGATGAAGAATGTGATTTGTATCATGAGTGACTTGTAGTGATGGTCCTGACTTAAAAATGCATACTATTGATACAATGTTCATGCAGAATTATGCACCACACCAGTCCAGTACTCTGAAGGCAAGCCCAAGAAACAGCTGTGACTTAAGTTACAGATGGAGATTGGGCCATAAAGAGATGCAAATGCTCAGACAGATTAAGATTGCGCTGCACACTAAAGAGATGCAGACGCAAAGGTACAATACTTAACCAGTGCTCACCATTAGAAATTCAAATCTGGAAAAGAATACCTTCAACGGTTGGGGGCGGGCCATGTGGGGGGGGCAGTCTACTGCACTGCTGTAGTAACAGTCACTAGTACTAGCACCAGTAAAGATACCACAAGAAGTACAAAAATCACATAGCTGCAGTGGATAGCAGGTTCACATTGCTGAAATTACTATGTGGCACAATAAAAGGTGTCTGATTTGATGACACATACACACACACACACACACACACACACACACAAGTAATGCATAGCAAATTGAAAACTTCAGTAATATAACCACGTATTTTAAACAAACTAAAATTATGCACTGCTGCACCACAACAATCAGCAATAAAATGGCAAGAATTATTGAAAATATTACTGTGTGTACATTAACACAGTTATACAAGAAAAATATCGCCAAAACAGAAAGAACTTTTTCTTCAAGTTAATCTACCTACACCACAGATACACCCCTCCCCCAAAGCGCACTTCCACTGTCTCTCAGTACACAGACTGAATGTCGTACATTAACATGCAAAATCCATACATAAACAATAAACACTCGATGATATGAGCCAAAAGGGATTCCTACAATCCATGAACTAAAGTTTCAGCAAAAACAATTTCTCAAAAAGTCTTTTTTAATAGCTTTTAGAAGGTTTGAATCCCAGAGAGCTCTCAGAGTAAACTGCTACAGCTTCCTTCACACACTACCCAAAACTGAGGCTGTGCAGAACAATCTAGAGCCCATGTGACCTGAAATCCCATGAATTACTGCAAAATTCGCCTTTGGAGCTTACAAAAAAGGCGAAGTGAGGCGAAGTACATTGCATTCAACGTACTTCACTTTAAGAATTGGTGGAGTAGTGGTTTGGGAAGGCAGAGTAAAGCAAAGTCATTGTTTTCAATGGACTTCACGTTACCCATTATAATGGGAAGTACTTCACTTCATGTTCCGGAGCACTCTGCGAATTCGCTTTCGCTCTGCATTCCACTTCGCCCATCTCTACCCGGCACACTGATTGAGGTGGTTGACAAGGTAAAATATCTTGGTGTCTTCACTGACCAAGAACTCATGTTTAAACCTCATGTGGACCACATCATAAAAACCATCCACCAGAAACTTGACTTACTTTACCAACCGGGTAACTCTCTGACTACTGATTCCAGGCTTGCCATAGCAAATAGTACCTTACTCCCCATGCTGCTTTATGGTGCCGCTGTACTTCAGTTCCTCAGGAACTGAGACCAACAAATTGACTGTCTTGTTAGTTGTTTTGGGTCTGGGTCTCCCCCTAGGAGGCACCACTGTGAGGTTCTCTTCTTGTTAAGTTGGCCTGCCCCGGAAGACAGAATGACTTATCACTTCCTTTGCCTTACCTTCAAACTGACCAAGGTCTACACACACACACACACGCACACATACATACACACACACACACCCAAGCCTTAATGGTCTCCTAATCCCTAAGCTCTTGAGGTGATCACTGCCTTCCTCAAACTACAACTTACTTGGAATCCCCGGAGTGCAGACCAACTTGGGCAAAAGGTCCTTTATCCACTCAACTGCATATTACTGAAACTCCCTTCCTGAGACAGTACTTAACTCCTCCTCTCTTGGAGGCTTTAGAAAAGGGCTAAAAACTATCTTTTAAAGTGTTGTCAAAGAACAGTTATTGTTGATCCTCCTTACTCAGCCTACTCTATCTCAGCTACTGTTTACAATTTTTTACATGGCGTATGGTTTATTGCCTGCTGGTGTAATAGTTTATTCCTTTTACTTTGTATATAATGACCATTGATTGTATCTCACACACATTGTCCTACTTATGAGTTATGGTTTTTATAAATTATTGTGCAATATACTGTGTGCAACTAAATCCCCTTGTCTTTGCTCACAACTCTACATTTGACAATGTCCTGTTGTTCTTGTACTTGCTTGAGTAAAGAGGAAGCAGTGATGGCTCATAATACGGCCATCGTAGCAGCCTTTGACTTTGTAGTGCCAGTCTGCGTATGCCCATTGGTTTCATGCTTTGGCTAGCCACAATTCAAAAGTATACTGAGGGAGATGAAAGCAAGGGGGCAGAGGATGGAGAATTGTTGAAGGCGATCAGGGGAGCAGGAGGTCAAACTGGCTTTGTATATTCACTATAGTGAATGTCAAAGGGCAGTATCCTATAAGAAGGCAGAGTTTCTGTCCAGGGAGATTTCAGCAGGAAGAAACTGACCAGCTAAGCTTTTTCACATGGCGTGCAGGATTCTTCATCTGTCTAGTCTGGAGCCCATGAAGACTGCTTCACTAGTTAAGTGTGAGGTGTTTGCTTGGTTCTTTTCAGACAGAGTGTTCTCTATTAGGGCTGAGATCTCACCAAGAGAGCTGTCATGGCCAAACAGTGTTGAGCAAGTGATACACATTAGCAGTCAGTGGTACTGGGGAGAGTTTCTGCTAGTGACGATGGATGAGGTTGTGGAGGTGATCTCAGAGACTCAGAGTTGTGAACAACATATTGTGAACTGGATTCAGGCCTGACCCAGCTACTAGTGAGCTGTGTCAGGCAGCTGGACCCCCCTGATCATTGAGATTATCCAGTGTTTCTTGTCAGAAGTAATCTACTCATTTACATTGAAAAATACTCTGGTGAATTCCCTCTTGAAAAAGCCACCGATGACCTTGGTGAATTATTGACCTGTCACTAACCTGCCTTTTCTAGGTAAGGTTATGGAGAAGGTGATTATGTTGCAATGTGAGGCACACCTCACAACCCTTGACATCTATGAGCCTCTCCAATCTAGGTTTAGGTTAAAGTACAGCTCAAAGACCTCATTGGTCAGAATGCATAATGACCTGCTCAGGGCAAGGGATAGAGGAAAGCAGTCAGTTCTTGTCCTTCTAGAGCTCTTCTCAACATTTGATACTGTGGACCATGGGCTTTTACTGGACCAGCTCAGGGAGTATGTAGGATTCACCGGCAAAGTCATCTGCTGGTTTGAGTCCTACCTCATGGGCAGGACACAGAGGGTGGTGATGGGAAGTTTTTCTTCACTCCCAATGGACCTGCACTGTGGTGTACCTCAGGTGTTGTTCTTTCCCCCATGTTGCTTGCAGTGTACATGCTATCCATGGGTAAGATCAATAGACACTGAGCTGTGTTTCATTGCTATGCAGACGATACTAAGTTCTATCTGTCTTTTGCCCCCAAGACACATGGTACAGTGGATGTGCTAAATCAGTGTTTGGCTGAGATCCAAGACTGGACCTCATCAAGCTCGCTGAGACTCAACCCAGATGAAAGTGAAATACTGGTGATTCATCCGGGTCAGATGGGGGGAGCGGCAGCAGCTGAGAGAGAGAGAGAGTTAAGGCTTTGGCTAGGCATCTCTAGGCTTGTGGTTGCTGTGAAGGTGAAGAATCTGGGTGTCATTCTGGATGAGGGGGCTGACATTTGAATCTCAGGTGTCAGCAATAGTCTTTAATGGCTTTGCAATCTGTGGAATATCAGCCTCATTCGATCCCTTATGCCCCTAGAGGATTTGCCCTCACAGGTGCATGCATTTCTCACCTACTGCTAGATTACTGTAATGGTCTTTACCTTGAGGTCAGTGGAGGTATGCTGTGGTACTTATAGTTGGTGCAGAACATAGCTGCTATGTTGCTGATCAGCCTTATGAAGTTAAGTCACATCTCCATGGCACTGCATGAACTGCACTGGCTGCCAGTCAAGTGGTATATCTCCTATAAAGTTGGGTTACTAACTTATAAGGCCCTACATGGTCTGGGCCCAGGTTACCTGCATTATCTCCTGCATCCTTACGTGTCTGCGCACCCCCCGCTTCACTGAGGAAGATCTCCCAATTGTTCCCAGGGCTAGGCTTAAAACCTTAGGGGACTAGTCCTTTGCGGTAGCAGGACCAGTTCTCTGGAACTTACTCCCAAGGACCCTGAGGGAGGCCTCCTTGTTGGAGGCTTTTGACATGAGTATTAAGACATACTTATTTGCACTAGCATATGGAGAGTACTAATCCCTATTAGTTGCACAATAAGAGCATCTAAGATATTATGCTGTGCAATTTAGCTGTTTGCTGTAATTTATGTTTTTATAAGGAGTTATTTATTCATAATTTTATATTATTTTTTCAGGATTGTATTTATTTATTTTATGAGGTGTTGCTATCTCTATTTTACTTGACTGGCGCCCTAAGCCCCTGGGGAAGGGTGCCATAAACAAATAAAATCTACTACTACTACTACAACTAATACTACTACTACTACACCACTAAATAAGAAGGTTTTCAGATTTAGAACCCTCCACTGAGGTTAAACTCCTCAGTTGGTATTGCAAGGAGTTATATAGACAATGGGCCACCACAGCAAAGGATCTCACTCCTGACATATTTAGGCAAGCCCTCAGGATGATCAAAAACCTACACTCGGGGGAGCAGAGGGGTCAATCAAGAGCGTACCATACTAAGAGTTCTTCAAGGTAGTCTGGCCTCAATCCATACAGGGCTTTGTAAACTAACAGCAAAATTGTGAAGGCGATGCAGAACATAACTGGAAGTCAATACAGCTGCTACAGCACAGGTGCTATATGGTCAAATGAGGAAGATCTGGAGATACTTAGATAACTAAGAGTAGAAGTGTACTATAGGCTCTTTGGGTCTACTCCCCCACTGTGCAGTGGTTATCCAGTTTATATCCCAGGAATCCATATAGTTGTCTAAGTGCTTTTTGAAGCAATTGATACTTGGGGCATCCACAATATGCTGGGGTAGTGTATTTCAATATTTCATCACTCTCTGGGTGAAGTATGAACCCCTTCTTTCAGTCTTAATGTGTTACCATGCAATTTTTTGTATGATTTCTGGAATTATACATTAATTCTTTGAATTCCAGTCCCATATCAGCCATCAACTTATTACTTGTTATTACCTTGAATACTAGGATAAGGTCACACCATAATATTCTTCTCTCCACACTATGCAATCCTAGCATATTCAGTCTGTCATTATAATTTAGTTTATCCATACCATAAATAGTTTTTGTGAACCTTCTCTCTACCTTCTTCATATTTTCTATGTCAGTTTTGAGATGTGGGGACCAGGACTGCAAGCAATAGTCCAGGTTGGGTCATACCAAACTTCTATACAGAGGTATCAGGACATCCCTGTGCCTGCTGGTTATATTTCTTTTTATGCAGCCTGTTATTTACTGGCCTTTGTAACAGCAGATTAGCCATTTGAACTAAATGATACATTCTGCTATATTATTACCCCTAGGTAGTAGGATGCAAGAATGTTATTGTTTCTCAAGTAGAGCACAACACATTAATCAAAACTAAATTGTATCTCCCACCTAATTGACCACTGAAATGGTAGATTCAGATCTGCCTGAATTTTAGCAGCATCAAAAGAGTTTAATTCTCTGCCACTTATTTTTGTATCATCTGCAGATTTTTTAACTGATACACTGCAGATCACCTATAAATATATTAAAGAGAACAGGGCCCAAGATGGAACCCTGAGGCATACCAGTGGTGATCTCTATGAAATTTAAAATGTCCCCCCATTCCAACACATTGTTTCCTATTTGTCAACCAGTTTTGGATCCAAAGAGTTAATCTACTGTCCATGTTATAGTTTTATTACTTGATAAGTAGCTTCTCGTGTTATACCTGATCAAAAGCTTTATTGAAATCCAAGAAAATGACATCCCAGAGGACATTTTGATCTATCTATATATTCACTAGTAGGTTTATTTATTTATTTAGTTTTTGTTTACCAGGCAGATGCATTAGCCAAAAAATGACTGTTTTCAGGCATGACCCGGGAGAGTACAGAGACAAACTTCAAGAGAACATTTTGGAACAAAATACAGATTACATATAGATGTTTGAGTTTGTTTAACAGCAGAAAATGACAAAAATTGAAGTTAGTAAGAACAATACAGCAGTAGAATTTAACATGTGACAATTACAATCAGGTCAAATAAAGTGACTAAGCAATGTTCAACCAAGTTACATGTAGATGTATGAGGCATTAACAGCAGAACATGACTAAGACTGAGGTAATAAGAAAAATGCAGCATTGAAATTTACAAGTGACAATACATTATGGTCAAATAAAGTGGCTAAGCAATGTTCAATCAGTGAGGGATAAAGTGCTGCGAGAGCAGTAGCAGCCAGGCAGTAATAGGTGAAGGGGGAACTAGAGAGACAGTGTAGGGAGTAGGAAGGCAATAGGTGTGGGGGGCATTGATTAGGTATAGCATAAGTACAGGTTACCCAGTAGGGTACAGCAAGTGATGGAAGAATGAAGCTGTGTTGATTAAGATGAGAAAGCAAACAAGTTTTCCAGAAAGGTGCAGCAGAAAATGATAGATGAATGCTAGAAGTTTAGGAAGTGAAAGTGAGAGGAAGTGCTCCATTTTGGAATGGACCCCAGGCGTTTGTAAAAAGATATCACGTTGGTCACACATGAACGACCTCTGGCAAAGCTATGTTGTGTTTGATCAATATAGCCACTTTTGTTAATATGTTCTGGATAATCTTTTAAAACACCCTCCATAATTTTCCCCAGAATGGAAGTCAAGCTCATTGGCCTATAATTCTCTACTGAATTTTTGTTTCCCTTGTTATGTTTGCTTGCCCACGCAGCATACAAGAAACATATTGAGGAAGTAGAGCATTGCAGAGGTGTGGCAGTGTTGTGACCAATCCAGTGAATGCTTTAATGGGCTTGTCCATCAGCCACCAATTAATGCTGAAGCTGTCAGTGATGGCAGTTTTAGAGTGAGCACCATACTTGAAAGAAATCTGCCTCTGCAATCAGGGGCAGTTTTGTCATTGCAATGGCAGTTCCCCTTCCCTCCCAACCAGTCACACAGCAGGACAACAAATTAGCTCCCTCCTTCTGCTGCTGCCCGCCCCACACCCTCCATGAACTCTGCCATTGCAGTCAGGAGCAGTTTCAACATTGCAGCAGCAGTCCCGCCTCCCTCCCAACCAGTTACACAGCAGGACAATAAAAGCTCCCTCACACTGCTGCTGCCCACGCTGCACCCTCCGTTCTTCATCCCCTGTTGACATTGCAGTGCTCAATCCCTGTGTCAGCATGTATCCCCCTTCCCCCCATTAATGTGGAACACTGGGAGCCCATGCCAGTGTGCCATAAAATACTTCTTTGATGTTTCTGACACCTGGATACCCACTCCCAGTGTCGGATGCACAGCCTCCCCACACCCCTATGTTCTCAACCAACCTCGGAGTGCCCAATCTCCGGGTCAGCATTGATCCCCCTTCCAGTACTCTTGCACACTGGGAGCCCACCCCAGTATGCTGAAATCCATTTTGTAATATTTTACCTGTAAAAAAGAAAATAGTCCCGCAATGTATTTTTTCTTAAAACCTGAAAAAAAAAGAAAACGGTCCCTCGTCATTCCCACCGGCCCCTGTCCCTCAACCCACACCCTCCCTCTGTACACCCCACCTCCCTGCACTCCCCTCACCCATACTTACCTCTGGAGGTTGGGAGCAGCGATCTCCTGTGGACTGGGAACACGTCTGCACTCTTCAAAGACTAGCCAGGAACTGAAGAAATGACGGTAAGCCCTATAATGGCAGTCAATGGGGGGGGTTCAATTTAGATTGATTTATCAGCCAATGTTTGGAGTTTTGGTCACAAATTTTCAACATGGGGTTCTTGTGACACCACCTTGTAAACACTGTCACTACCATTTAATTTCTCAGTCCTGAAAAGTGATTTCATGGTTGCTGCATGGAATCACCTTTCAGAGACCAATTATCGAAATGACAGTGCCACTGTTCATGAGTGGGGTCCCAAAATGCCCTTATTTGCAAATTTGATCGAAAAAACTCAAAAACTATTTGTGTCTGTTATGCAATTTCTATGCACATTTGTAACTTTATCAATTTTTCATATTTTCACTCCAAATTTCCAACATTGCCATTTTTTTACATCCCCTTATGAACAGTACATCTGTCATTTCTTGCATCCTTCCCAAAATATGTTTTTGTACATGTGGCGCAGAATGGCGCGGTTGCTGTGCAGAATCAATTTTAAGGACAGATTAATGAAATCCCAGTGCCACTTTTCATGAGGGGAGGTCCCAAAAAGGCCATGTTGAAAATTTAGTGGCTATTCAAAAAATTACTACGAGAGTGCGTTGTGCAATTTTGGACGACACTTGTAACTCCACCACTTTTTCATATTTTCACTCCAGATTTTCAACGTTGCCATTTCTTCACACCTTCTCATGAATAATATAGCTGTCATTTTTCACATCCTGCCTGAAATGTGTTTTCACACCTGTGGTGCCGAATGGCACACTTACTGTGCGAAATCACCTTTTGGGATAGAGTAAAAAAATGATTCTGCCACTGTTCATGAGGTGAGGTCCCAAAAAGCCCATGTTGAAAATTTGGAGCAAAAATACCAATAAACACCTAGGGTGTTAGGGTTTCCAACTGTAACACCCACCCTGTACAGACTGACAGGCATCGGGGGTGTGACTTGAGGTCAACTGCCATAATGCTCACCACATTCCACCGCCGCCCTCACTCCCACCCTGCAGCCACTGACAGGCATTGAGGTGTGCCTTGGGGTCTTCAGCCCTAACGTTCACCCCATTCTCCTACACTGCACCCATCTCAGCTCTTTATTTATTTATTTATTTATTAAAAGTCTAGGAATTACAACCCTTTGACTCAGGGACTCATTTACAAAGGCTCCATGTCATAACAGAAAAGGAAGACAAAATACAATGAGTAAATACAGTAGCTTAGAGCAAACAGATACAGTGAACATTACCAGAAGTGCACATAGTAAATTCAAGTAAACATTCAATATAAACACATGTTATTACAGGGTGAGAAATCAGCCCATTGGGCCTCAACTACGGGCAGAGGTTTGAGAGCAGAGATGGAGGAAGGGAGGAGGGAGTAAGAAGGGTTAAGGTCAGTCACAGTTGGAGCTGGACACAATGTAGTCACTCAGCTCTTTTTTGAAAGGCCCCAGTTTGGGTATGGAGAGGAGATGCCCTGGGATTGAGTTCATCCAGAAGGGAGCCCTATATCGAAAGGACCTTTGGCCAGCATTGGATTTGACAAAGGGGATGTGAAAGGCAGTAGTGTCTGAATGCCTTGTAGCCCACCTCTGCGATCCAGATTGAAGAAGCGAAAGACAGCCAGGGGAAGATAGGCCCAATTGGATTTTTTTGGCAGGTAGGCAGGTCTGGTAAAATAATCACCCTTTGAAGTTTAGCCATGCTGATCATTGGTAGAGATCACAGGTGTGTTTGTGAGCCGTTCGATTCCTGTGGCTAGTTGACAGGCCTTATTTATGGTAAGTCTGATTTTGGACAGGGCAGTGTCCTTGACAGAGCCATAGATAACTATGCCATAGTCAACCAAGGAAAGGATAGAACTAGAGATAGCTAATCGGAGAGCGTCAGGGGGGAGGCAGGGTCTAAGTCTATACAGGAGGCCAATTCTGGAATTAACTGCAGAGCAGGTAGACGTGATATGGTCACAGAAGGTGAAAGCCAAGTCAAGGGTGATCCCTAGATATTTAAAGCTGGTGACAGGTTCCAAAGTGGTTCCCTGAGAATTGTGTATAGAGAGAGCAGCCAAGTTGTGTTTATGTTGGGGGTGTGTGAATAGCTTGACCTTAGTTTTTGTGTAGATGAGGACAAGCTTATTTTTATTTATTAATTTATTTATTAAAGTCTCAGATAACACCACTTGAGCGCAGAGCTCTTTACATAGGTTCCACATCATGATCACAATACAAACAGTGTAGTACAATATTACAGTGCAAGTGGATACAACAGATACAACAGAGTAGTACATGTTACAGATGAGGTTAGGATAGGGGAAGCGGGGGCTAACTAACACACTTACAGGTATAAGATGCCTGACGGTGAAATCAGTCATTTGTCTACAGGAAAATAGGGTTTGCAGGGTAGGTATGTACAAGATGAGGAGGGGAGAAGCCCGAGTGCCAAGACAAGCACTAATGTTGAGAAATTAAGCTGGTGGGGAGGGAGGTCATCGGCAGAGGTGGGGGAGAGGGTAAGGAAGGAGGAGCAGACTCAGGAGACAAGTAGGGGCATGGGTAGAGGTGAGAGGGTAGGGTGGAGGGAGTTAAGGGGTGTTAGGGGGTAGGTGGGAGGGGAGGGAGGCCAGGGAGAGGGGAAGGGCTGGGGAAGGGTAAAGGAAGTAAGGGCAAGGAGAAGGGGTGACGAAGTTATGGATGACAGTCGCAATGGGCGTCATGGGTGGCAAACCAGGATTCTATTTCCATGAAGGAGCCCTGTAAAGATATTAAGAGCTGGGTAGGGTCTGGATGGCAACTAAAAATCACTGCATCATCTGCATAGAAGAGGAGACGTCCAGAGGAGGCCATGGGTAGGGAGTTTAAGTACATCGAAAAGAGGAGTGGGCCAAGGATGGAGCCTTGAGGGTCACCCAATTGGACAGAAAAGTTTGTGGATAGGGTATTATTGATCTTTACTTGCTGGATACGTCCATGAAGATAGTGGAGGAACCAGCCAGTGGCCTCCTGGGATATGCCAGCAGAGTGGAGGGAGTCAATCAGCATAGGGTGACTGTCTGTGTCAAAGGCCTTGGAGAGATCTATTTAAACAGATCCAGCCAAGGATCCCTGCTCAAGGGCATCATGGATATAGTCTAGTGCACTTACCCGGTCAACAAAAACTAAATAAATATAGGTGGTATACTCCTGGAGGGCAGTGGTTGTACTATGTTCCTTCCTGAAACCATACTGCTGTTGGCACAGTAGGTGATGAGAAGTCCAAGTATTTGGTGAGTTGATCAGCAACAATTTTTTCTAGTGCTTTAGAGAGGGGAGGGAGGATGGATATGGGTCCATAGGTACTGCAGGAGGTACGATCACCGTTCTTATGGACAGGTGTAAAGACCTCCTTTTTCCACTGTGTACGGAACTGCACTAGGTATAGAGACATATTGAGGATTTTAGTTAGGGGAGTTAGTACTGTGTCAAGAGCCAAGGAGAGCAGCTTTATGTCTAGGGAGTCACCACTCTGTCTGGTGTTATCAGGGAATTTAGAGAGATAGGTGCAGGCGGCACTAGGGGATACTGTCTTAAAGTGAAAAGGTGGGACACCGGGGGGGGAAGGGGGAACTGACCAGTGGAGGCAGAGAAGAAGTCAAGGGGAAGATAGAACTGAGGTCAGAGAAAGCAGCATTAAAAGCAGTCGCAATCTTGTCAGGGTCTTGGGTGGGAGTCCCATCAACAATCAGTATGGAGGGGGGAGGGGAGGAGGACTTACCACTTAGTTCCTTTAATATTCTCCCAGAAATTCCTCCCATTTCTTCAGGTGGCGGTGAGTCTGGCCTGATAATAGACCACCTTAGCTTGGCAGATAGCCCAGGTGCAGGAGTTTCAGGCAGCGTGGTAGAGTTGACAATCAGCAGGACAGCCGGACTCCAAGGCACAGTGCCACAGATTATTGTGGGCTATCATTTGGTTGAGAAAGGACTAATTTATCCAGGGATTAGAATGATTTTTTACAATCTGCTTCATGAAGGGGGCAAAGATATCACAGGTGACTTGAAAGGAGCTAATGAAGAAGTACAGAACAGAATCCACTGAGGTCAGGTGATCAAGAGGGGACCAGTCGAGATTTAGGAGGTGTTTGCAGAAATGTACTAGGGATCCTTTCTTTAGCTGGCGGTGCCTAGAGGTCCTTGGGGGGGGGGATTTCCAGCTGCTGGACCAGCGGCATGTGACAGGGGAGTGATCACTGAGTGAATCAGACAGGACCTGGACATCCTGTATACATTCAGGACGACTAGTGAAGATAAGATCAATGAGTGAACTGGTTCCCTGGCTGTAGTTTACCCTGGTAGGGGAGAGTACTATCTAAGATAGATTTTGGGTGGCAGCTGCATCCCTGAGACAGGACATCTGAGGGGCAAGTCAATTTGTGTTGAAATCCCAGAGTACAATAATTTCTGAATTTTTGGGGAGCTGGGCGATGATGTTTAGGATGGATGTAAAAGCATCCTTATGATTATGGGGAGGTATGTAGACTGACATCAGGTAAAGTGATTTGACAGAGCTGCCAAAAGCAACCTTTAGGGTGAGAGTCTGGGCACCAGTACTGGGGTGTGTTGTTTCAATTGTGATGCCTTGCAAGGAGTCCCAGAGGTAAAATGCACCTTCCAACCCTTTTTCCCAGTCTGTCTGATCTGAACAGTGTGTAGCCCTGCCGGGTAACAGCAGAGTCTGGGGTACTCTGTGGTAGCCACATTTCAATTACTGCTAGAGCATCAGGGTTGTGTAGGTGAACCCAGGCTTGGAGGAGGGCAAATTTCTTTAAGAGGCTGCAGATGTTGATAGTTGCCAGCATGAGGCCTTTGGACTGCTTTTGTCTTGTAGGAGGGGGGCCAATGGGCCTGAATTGGGGTGTATAGTTCCAGAGAGTAGCAGTAGAATGATAGTGACCCTAGATAAGATACATTGCAGGATTCTTTTATGAGCACGCTGCAAGGGTCCTGCATTGGGGTGGGGCTATTTGTTGACAAATGAGATTGGGCAAAACTCAATACTTCTGGTACACATTGGAGTTTAGGTCAAAACAAGGTTACTGGGGAGGGTGGGCGGGGTAGCTGGGAGGCAGGAGGAATAGGACATAGTGATGGAGAGGTGAGGGTGGGGTGATGGCAGGCAGGTGTAACCAGAGGGTTGGGGGGTGAGGTTGATGGGGGACACAAGCAGAGAAGATATGAGATGGGGTGGGGTAGGCCGTGTATGTGTTCGGGCAGATCAGGGGGGGACTTGCAGAGAAAAAGAGACACAGAGAGGAGAAAAAGCAAGGAATTCATTTCCTGGCAGCAGGACAAGGGAGTTAAATAGCGGAGGAGCAGTTTAGTTAGAATCTCTAAACAGTGATCAGAATTGGAATGGATAGTTAGCGGCCACTACTGGCAGGCACAGATAACCTGCCTATGGGAAAGTGGGCTGATTGGTTTTGTAATGTCACCTGACAAGCTCTATATAATACCGAGTCCACCAAGGGTGGTAGGGTAGCTGAAGCAAAGCATCAACGGGGCCTGCTTCTCCAAGTGAGCTGGAGAATATCTGCATGGCTTCTGGATTTTCCAGCTTTCAACTCCGGGAAATCTTTACCTGACTGCAGTGAAAGGGGTCCATTCCAGGAAGGCTCAAGGAAGGGCGTCCTACCCTCACGACCTGCACCCATGAGAGGAGCTTGTGTTGTGCTGTAGGAGAGGACAGAGGAGACAGAATTTAGTAAGGTGAGTGGCAGGGCAGCTCAGAGGACAGGGAGAGGGAATTCAGAAATTAAGGATTCACAGGTGAAATTAATCCGAATTTGAGGGGAGAAGTGCAGCGAGGACCCTTCTGGAAATATTATTTAAAATGCAGGCTTAACTGTATCAGGTGGAAAAAGTAGTAAATAGACATTTTATGCCAGAAATTGATGCAATGGACAGCTTTTACATATGACGTTACAAAACTAGGAGCTGGCTAATCATAAGGCCAACAATTAGCTAACAGGTGGAAAATTAGGCTAGAAAAAAATATATGTATATTTATTTATTTTATTTATTTAACAGGCTTTAGGCTCCGTGTCAGAGAACAAGAAAACAGAATTTACAGAATACATAATAACAGCAAAGGGAATTACAATAAGGTAACACAGACGAAATTAAGGTTACAGCAGTTGTACATGATTATGGTTACATACAGCCAAGTTTCAAAGCAGCAGTTTGAATAGTAAAGAAGAGTTCGGTAGTTGTCTTTAGCAGCTATCAATCTGTTAATATCATATGTTGAGGCACTAGCTAGATCTGAATGCACTACAGTGGAGTAGAAGACAAGCGCAGTTAACAAATGAATGCAAGCAGCCCAACGTATAGTAGACGTTGTCCGGAGGATTGACAGTGAGGTAGCCATAAGGTACAGCCTAATCAGAGGGTACATATGCATCATCGAGAGGTGAGTATATATTCTTTGAGTGCTACTTTAAAAGGACCTAGGTTGGGGATGGAGGATATATCAGAGGAGAGTTCATTGTACCAAGTTGGTGCTGTGAAGGAGAAGGACCTTTAAGCTAGTTAGGTCCTGACCCTAGGGATCAACCATACCTGCTTGCTGATGGAGCAAGTATTTACCGTGGTGTGAAAACATTGGAGTGCAGCAGATGCCCCCAGTTGGGAGAGCCCCAGGTGAATTTTCTTTGTAAGGAGATAGGTTTGGTAACGTATTCTCTCATCCAGGTCTAGGAGGTTTGTAAGGGGGTGCAGGTGTGGGTACGCTTATCTGCCCCAGACAGGAGTCTGCATGCTTTATTTATAGCCAGATGAACTTTGTTCAGCACCTTATGATTGGCTAGGTATCTGTATATGTGTACCTGCTCTAGGAGAAGGAGAGAGTGGGAGAGGATAGATAGTTGCATGTTTTGGGCCTTATTCTGATGGTGGGCAAAGAGCATGGCTTTGTTTTTTTCACATTTACTATGAGTCTTTGGTCTGAGAACCAGTTCTCAATTTGATTATACACATATTGGAGGGATGGTTTAAGTGAACATGGATCTTGGTGTGAGGCAAAGAGAACTGCGTCATCTGAGTACGGCAACAGATTACCAGTGCAAGACTTGGGCAGGGCATTCAGGTAGATGATGAACAGCAATGGGCCAAGAACTGAGCCCTGATGTACCCCAGAGTGGACTGGCAAGGTGGAGGACTGGGTGGTGTGTATTTTCATGCATTGTGACTGGGCTATAATGTAGCCAGTGAACCAGGCAAGAGGTCCACTATATAGGCCAAGGTGTTGAAGCGGGCGTATGAGTAAAGGGTGGGACACAGTGTCAAAGGCTTTTGACAGGTTGATGAAGATGGCTCCAACAAGGTGTTTCTTATCCAGGGCAGAATGGTTATAATTGGAGAACTCAATCTGGGCTGTAGTGGTGCTGTGACCTGACCTGAAGCCATGCTGTTCCCTGCATAATAGATTGTAGATGAGGAGATAATCAGTAAATTGGGTGGCTATAATCTTTTCAAGGGCATTAGAGAGGGAGGGAGGATGGAGATGGGCCGATAGTTATTGGGGAGAGTACTGCCACCACTCTTTAGAATGGGGGTGATGTTTGCCATCTTCCTTGCTGAGAGGAACTGTCCCAGGCACAGGGAGTGGTGTAGAAGGTCAGTCAGTGGGGAGAGGACTGAATCAAGTACTAGCCCACGAACCCTCATATCAAAAGAGTCCTTACAGTAGCAAGAGCCACTGAGGGCGTTGGTGAGAAATGGCCTTGCCTCATACATGGTCAGTACTTTGAAGTGGAAGGGGGGGGGTACTGTAAATTAGGAGGCTGGGTTGCCGGAATAGGATTGAAAAAGTTGGGAGGGAGCACAGCACTGAGGTTGGAGAATGATTCATTAAGGCAGTCAGCTATGGCCTGCTGGTCGGTGGTAGGGACATTGTTTATGGTAAGCAGGGATGGGGGGGGAGGGTGAGTTTTGCCATTCAGTTCCTTGATGTTGTCCCAAAACAGCCATGAGTTCCCCCAAAAGGAGGCTAGGGTTGTTATGTAGTATTCAGATTTTGCCTGTTTTATAACCCAGGTGCATTTGTTGTGGGCTACCTCATAGGCCTGCCTATTGGCTTGTGAACCGGAGTAAACTTCTTTCCTCCAGAGGTCATCTCTGCACTTGAGCTGATGGAGCAGTTTGGTAGAGACCCAGGCAGCATTGCACTTCTTGGACAGTACATTAGAGAAAGGGGCGTAGCTATCACAAGCTTTATTAAAGGAATGGGTAAAGTAGTCAAGGGCTTCATCTATAGTTGGTGCCCGAGAGATCGGGGACCAGTCCCAGCTGGTTAGGTAATTCCTAAGTTTGGCGAGGCTACCAGGTCTGAGGTGGCACCGGGATATTTTGTGCAGTTTGGGTGTCTGCTGAAAGCGTGACCATGAGAATGTAATGGGGGAGTCATCACTTAGTGAGTCAGGAAGGACCAAAAGATTAGAAATTTTGTTGGGACGGTTTTTAAGTAGGAGGTCAAGCAGGGTGCTAGAGCCATTAGTGGAGTTCACCCTTGTGGGTAGGTTGATCAGCTGGGTAAGGTCAAGAGCAGCGAAATTGTCTTTGATAGGCAAAGTTGTGCCGGCAAGCCAGTTCACATTCAAATCACCTACGATAGCATGCTCTGTATTGGGTGGGAAGCTGGCGATGACGTTTAAAGTATTAAAGTGATTAAACTGTGTTTAAAACAGGCAGAAGACAAATGTAATAAGGCAGTAAATTAGGCACAAAAATACATGCAGTAAGGCAGCTTTCTTAGACCAGGAGATTCAACTGGGAGTTGGCACCAAAAAACTCTGTCTCCAACGTGGTCCCACCAGCTCTTAAGGTGCAAGCAGGAACAGACTGTTTAGGCTACAGGATTCTGTGAGATAGCTCTGAGCAAAAACTATCTTCACTTGTGTG
The DNA here is from genome assembly GCA_016271365.2 of Neoceratodus forsteri. NCBI lineage: Eukaryota > Metazoa > Chordata > Ceratodontiformes > Ceratodontidae > Neoceratodus > Neoceratodus forsteri. The sequence goes on from CM057452.1 coordinate 946,106,484, forward strand.
GGGTCAGAAAATCCTTAAGGCAGAAATTAAAATGTCCTTCCCTGAGTGAGCTGGAGAAAGTTCCTTTAGGAATGGGGTGAGCGCAAGGGCCGAAGACCTCAAGGCACACTGCAACACTTGTCAGTGTCAGGTGAGGTGGACTGGCATGAGTGTTATGGCCAACGACACAAAGGCACACCCCCAATGCCTGTCAGTCTCTGCAGAGTGGTGGTGGAGGTTGGCATTACTTCAATACTTCACCACCATTCCTATTATGCATCTCTTTAACTCCTGCACTATCAATGTCAATACCAGCAAGCAAACATTCGGCATTGACAAATGCTTGTTATATATTGGGGTGACAGTAGCAATCCTCCAATCATCTGGGACCAGACCAGTTTCAAAGGATGATGTATATTTAGACTTAAGGGTTTGAAAGTTAGGTGGGCCATGTTCCTAATAATATATGGGTGGATTTGGTCAGGGCAGGGTGCTTTACTGGGATTTACCTTATCTAGATCTTTTAGTGTTTTTTTCAGGAGAAAAAATATAGCTACCCAAATCATCACTCAGGACACCACTTGTTGTCTTGCTGACTGGTTCTATACCTTTTTTTATATTAAAGTTTGATTAAAAAAGTCATGGACATGCTCAGCCATTTGTAGTGGGTCATCTTATCTACCAATTTCCCCTGTGTCAGAAGTGGGCAAACTGTTGTCACTCTAGTCTTCCTTGAGTTAATATACTCAAAGAAAGCTTTTGGCTTTGCTTTTTCTGGTAATAATGTCCTCTAATTGGTGTTCTCTCTGTCTTACGGCATGTCTATATTTTTTTAAATCATTTTTATACTATGATTTTTTTTCCTGCCAGGATCATTTTTGGACCAATAGAATGCGCTTTTTTGTTTATTAATTGTTTGATGCCCATATTAACCCTTAGGCTGCTGACAGAATTAGAACATATAGGAATTTTGGACTGATATATCAGTCCACAGCCCTGCAAGGGTTAAGCCATTTGGGTCTAATTCTGCATCCAATATACTTTTGTCTTTTATGTACCCATTTTTCCTGAGATTCTAATAGTTTTTTTTTGGAGACAAGTCCAGTTTTCTATTGTGGTTCTTCCATCAAAGGATGTTTTCCAGTCCCAACTGGATAGCTCCTCAGCCACAGATTTAAAATCTGACCCACCATAGTTATAAGTTTGTTGTGATCTGCAAATATTTTTTGTCTTGTGATGGAGAGCCACATGAATCATGTAGTGATCACTGCCTGCCAATGGGGTAAAACATCTTACAGGAAACTTCTCTATTTTCAATGTTTGTTAAGACCAGATCTAGTATATTTCTCCCTGTTATAGGAGTTGATATCAATTGTTGTAGGTCGCACTCAGTCACAATATTGAGTAATGCTGAAACCAAGTTATCGGTTGATGTACCAGTTTCAACGTCTATGGTACTGATACTAAAATCACCCAAGATTATAACGTCCCTTTTTGTCATACATCGATTGTAGATATTATCCATCAACTGTAGGTTATAAGCTTGTTCACTTCTTGGAGGCCTATAACAGATACCGATAATAAGTGGCCCTACTCAACCTTCTGTCTCAGTCCATAGGCATGCCAAGTTTACCTTGCCCTCCTCCTGTTGGCTATTTAACATTCTGATATCATCATGGCTGCTGCATTCTGAACCTGCAGTGTGAAACATCTACTTCCCTGACAGCCTTAGGTAAAGAGCAGCACATCAGTCTAGTCTTGAAGTCCTGAAGGCATGAACCAGGGTTGCCAGGTCCTTGGGCTCTAGGTCTTGATCCAGGAGATATTCCTTAAATAAAAACATCCACTGTGGACCATGGTACTGGAGTGTCAAGTCTATGTTCACAATGACTCCCAGATTCTTTACCATAACCATAGCTATTAGGGGCATGGCATTCAGAGAATGAACCCTGCCAGCTGCCCACCTAGCTGTGATATTCTGAGGACTTGGTTCCACTAGTAATGACTCCATTTTGTTTGAATTTAACTCAGTCAGCAAGAAACCATCCAATCTATGATATCCTGAAGGCATTGCTCCATCACTGAAACTGCATTCTGACTGTCAGGTGTAAAAGACAGGTACAATTGAGTATGATCTGCATAACAGAGAAAACTCAAACCATACCATCTAATGAACTGTCCAAAAGGTTACATGTATACTGCAAATAACATGGGGGACAGATCCAATCCCTGTAGAACCCCACAGATTACCACTGTTGGCTGAGATGGGAAAGATTCAAGATTATTTAAGTACACATAAAAACATCATAGCATACAAATGCATTTCATACAAAAGGATATTTTACAGCACGTATAAAATATTACAAGGCTTAAACCGTGTACAATTACATAGCAATGTTTCTAACAATTATAGCAATTGCAAATGGAGACCATACCATTTAAAAGAATACTAAAGATCCACATAAAAGGGAGGCTTCAGTTTATCTATCATTGCCTTAAGAGAGAAAATAGTTTAACAGCACATGAGCCTAAAGCCTAAATTAAGGCCTTATGCTTAGAGAACAAAAGTTTTTTGATAATTTCTTTATAAAGTTGTACAAACGTTTTTTTTAGAAATGAGCCCAGCCAGTTTCTCCTCTCTTTTTCCAACAGTGGGCAATCTGACAAGAACTGTGCTACAGATACTAAAGTCTTTGGATTATGGGGGGACACAGCCTGTCAGCTAGATGGTAGGACTGTAATTCTGACTGCTGCCTTCATCGGGGGGACATAATAGTGACCATCAATACAACCGACACTTAAACAGAGCAGACCGAACTGAGAAAAAATTAAGTAAATACCTCAGCTATCTTCTGATACATCTCTTGTCCTGATCGGGTGTGGCAAAAGTATTTTATCCACTTTTGATACCTTGATTGCACCACAAGGCATCGGCCCAAACAGACCAGTGAGCTCAGGTGCAGGCACCCAGTGAAAAGCTCCAACAGTGCCCACTTGATCACTATCAGCCATGGCGATTGCCCAGGGAAATAAACACATCGCGCTTACCACAACCAGCAGAGCTGGCAATGAGGCATCGGACATAATGGCTAAACTTGACAAAATTCTTTTGGATACTGCAGACCTCAAGTTGGTGGCCCATAAAACAAGCCAGGACTTAGCGGCCTTAGCCTCCTGTGTATCAACCACCAAGCAGGCGGTCCACAGCCATGTATCAACTCTGCAGGTACAGGTGCATTCAGGAGCCCTGCAAGACCAACATCAAAAAATCCAGTATCTACTGACAAAAGTAGAAGACACGGAGAACAGGGCCAGAAGGAAAAACCTCTGGATAGTGGGGGTGCCAGAAGGGGCAGAAGGCAGGGACATGTACACTTTTCTATGAGTATTTCTGCCCGAGCGAATACAAGATAACAACTGTGGAGCTCCAGAAATAGAAAGTGTTCATAGATCCCTAGTCCCCCGCCCTCAACAGGAGGAACATCCCTGACCCATCTTATGTAAATTTCTATGATATCCAGAAAAATAATATTATTTAAAACATGCGAGAGAGCAGGGGTCTTTTCTCTGGCATGGCCACCGAATCCAACTTTATCAGGATTTATCCAACAGACATCAAGCATTTGCTGGTGTTAAACAGCAGTTCTACAAAAGGAATATACAAACTTCCCTAAGATGCCCAGTGATTTTACGGATCTCATATCAGGGAATTTCTTATCATTTGACAGCCCTGCAGCTGCTGAGAGATTCCTGCAGAACACTTATGATGGCCCTAACATGCCTGCTGTGAACAGCTGTTCTCCACGAGGCACCTCAGAAGCCAAAATGGAGGTGAGCCATGAAGCTGCATGCCAACATCCAACTACCAGCTCTCAGGACCACAAGACAGAACCCCCGTGGCAACCTGTTCCAGAGGTTGCACCAAGAATAAATCATCGGTCACAGGGAAGTCACTTGTCAGACAAGAATGCTCCAAGAGTCGCCAGAGAAGATCTATCCCATTGGACATCAGTAGCTGCTCCCCAGGGGACACCCCGATCAAATTGGACAACAGGTATGAGCTAGTAAGAGACCTTATGCCCTCACCTTTCCTCCTGCTGTCACACTCCCCTCCACCTAAAAAAAATATATCTCAAGGTGCCAACAGATTCCAGGGAAATGTCCCCATTGCCAGGGGATTGGGCAGAATGTGAACAGACTGTGGGAGAATCACCAGAAGATTCTCTCGAACATCTGGAGGCCCTGTTAAATGCCTCTGAGGACACTGATCCCACTGGATGACTCCCACATGGTGCATGTAAGTACCCGAAATGGGAGGTGCTACTGTAAGGTGGCTTCCCCTCTCAGTCAAAGTGCTCAGGAGCATATGGTGAGCTTTTGACTCCTAGCTGGCCAGTTTCGCATTGCCTTGTGACAGGTATTGCTTCCTGGCCTCCCGAACTCTCCCTCCTTGAAAAGAGGAATCTTAATGTCAGGGGAGACAAAACCCCCTGGAACTGTAGTTTAATGTCCATTGCAATGGTGCGATATGGAGCATGACTTACAGATGGACAGCTTGCTTGGTTTGAATCATTGCTAAAACTGCCTCGCGGATCCAAAGTTTTAAAAGTTATGCTGTTTTACTGCTTGGCTTTATACCTAGCTTACAGTTCTTTTTAAGTTAAATGCCACTATCTAAGGTCAGGGATATAAGTGGTGCAGTGTTATTGTGCATGTTGGTACACTAAGGCATTGATGGGAGAAGAAGAATCAGCATTTATATAGCGCTTTTCATACACAGTGTATCCCAAAGTGCTTTACAGACAATGCTAGACTGGTAGTGAAGTGACTGAATGTGTAGTGGCGGTCATATCACACATCAACACCCACACAGCCTAGATAATTGCATGAACTGGTTTTATAGGAAGGGAAATGTTGGCCAGGAGATTGGGAATGTCCCCTACTCTTTGCAAAGAGTGCCCTGGGTTCTTTTACTTCCACCTGGACACCCATCAGGACAATACTAGGATGGGTAGAAGGGACCTCCGTTTAATGTCTCATCTGAAGGACAGCACACCCCAGCAGTACAGCACCCCCCTAATACTACACTCAGATGCTAGCATTTTTAGGAGCAGGTCCAATCCTAGTGTGGGACGTGAACCCATGACCTTCTGGTCCAGAGGCAGATGTGCTACCAACTGAGCCACACTGACATGCAGTCCCCCAAAGGGGGGAGGAAAGTCCTACAGGCTACATGAATATAACAGCTGCTCCCTTCCAGAACTTGGAGCCTGAGAGAGCAGTTTGAATGCACTCTCTGATACAGACTCACCCAGCCCCCCAACCTTACTCGACCTGCTTAACGTAATACTACTACCACAGTGAGGGTACTGCTTGCTTGGTAGGCTGATCCATGGGTGAGGGTCTGAGGTTGGAGCACACACCTGCTGCACTGCCACCCTCCCCAGAGGGAGGTCGCTTTGTGATTGCTCCCTCAGAGATGGGTCCTGGGAGCTTGGGGCTTAAGTCTGGAAAGCCCAGCTCACATAACAGAGCTCTTTCTCCAGTACAACAGAGATATGTCATAGGTACTGCGCTATTGCTTGAATGTTCATGTCCTGCCCCACCTATGAAAGCTGTGCATCTTCAAAGTTTAAAGAATGGGGGGGGGGTATAGAGATGGTTGCCTCTTAAGCTACCCCAGACAAAAAACTGAGAATGGGTACTGGTATCACTGATGGTAGATCTCAACAGCCCAACTATTTTTCATCAGGGAACTCACATTGCATATATCACAGGACCAACTCCCTACAATCCAAGGGAGGGTTCAATCAGGAAACATAACACTGGGTACAACAAAGGGGAAGAGCACTTATTTAGGAGGAAGGGGGATACCTTATCCATACACATTGCCCATGGTGATTATCTTCGACCCTAAATGCCTAGATAATGGATAACCAAAAGATGTTATTCTGACATCCTAGAATGTCAGGGGCCTTAATTCCATGATCAAAAGAAAAAAGATCTTAGCCAGACTTCAAAAACTTAAATGCTAGATAGCACTTTTACAGGAGACTAAACTGACCCAGCAGCAAGCTAAGAAGTTGGTGAGGGAGTAGGTGGGGAGAATTCCATAGCACCTCAGGCACAACGAAAAGAGGGGTGTCCATCCTTATACATAACTCCCTCAAATGGGAGGTTCTACACCAGGAGGCAAGCAAAGATGGGAGATGGGTTTTAGTAAAAGTGGCTACCCTGGTGGGTCTAGTCCTGCTGGTAAACATCTATTCCCCCAATGAGGATGTGCCTGATTTTTTCAACACAGTCTCACAAAAAATCCTGGACCAGTCCCAGGATAACCCTGGTGTCATAATGGGAGGTGACCATAACCTGGCTGTAGAATATTTCCTGGATAGGTTGAATTCCAAGCCAGAATCCCACACCCACTCCCTTAACGCCGTACAAGAGATGCTCTCCCTGCATCAGCTAGCTGATATCTGGAAGCTACAAAATCCAGCAGTGAGGGACTATAAATATTTTTCGGCAGCCATAGCAATGGCTAGTTGGCTTGATTACTGGTTCACCTCAGAAGGCATAACCAACGCAGTTAATGATGTACATAGCCCTTATTACCTCTCAGATCATGCCCAGGTATTGCTCAACCTAGCCGTGGACCCCGCTGCCAAAAAGACATCAGTTTCTTGGAGGTTGGACACTCTATTGTTGCAGGATGAAGAAATTAAAAAGCTAGCCAGAGCTGAGACACAGTAATTTTTTCAATTGAATCCACCAGGCTCCTCCTCAGCTGCCAGTATATGGGAGGCCTACAAAGCCACTCTCAGGGGCCAAATCATTGGTTATGCTAACTACAGAAAAAAACAGAGGGAACAGGAGGCAGAACATCTGGTAGCCCAACTAGCAGAAAAGGAGGCTGAATATAAAAAGGATCCTAACAGACTCTGAAACCATGCCCTGGTCTCAAAACTGTCTTGTATCAGAATCAGGCTTAACACTTTAGCCTCCAGGAAGGTCGAATTGCAAATAAGACACACTCAGCACAAATACTGGGCAGAAGGTGAAAAGACGGGGAAACTCCTGGCTTACAGACTAAAGAAAAGGCAGGCAGATAGGCATATTCTGGGGCTAAGAACAGCAGGGAACTTGATGGTGTACACTCAACAGGAAATCAATGAAACTATGGCTCAACTCTACCAATGCTTGTATAAGTCACACACTGAATGGGACGAGTCCAGGTTCCATGATTTCATGGAGCATGTAGCCCTTCCCTCCCTGTCCGACTCACAAAAACAAGAACTAGATAATCCCCTCTCGACTTTAGAATTAAGACAGGCCATTCTCAGTATGACTCCCCATAAGGCCTCCGGGGGTGATGGGTACCCTGTGGATTTCTACAAGCTAGTACATCAAGAAATAGCATCCCCCTTAGTTGCAATGTTGCAGGAGGCGCACACAGAGGGTGCACTGCCCCCCTCCCTCAGAGAGGCCATAATTACTATTCCACCAAAACAGGGTAAGGACCACACTATACCAGGAAACTACAGACCCACTCCCTCATAATTGCCGATGCAAAAATCTTGGTGAAGGCTTTAGCAACAAGAATGGAATATCTCCTGTCCGACATAGTACATCCCTCACAGGTAGGCTTGGGAGACATAGTTTGGACCATGTTAGAGCCCTGGTATCCTTGATGCAGAAGGCGGTTGGCCAACCAACCCCAGCTGCACTTGTTACGACAGACTTTGAGAAAGCCTTTGATTCAGTGGAGTGGGAGTACCTGCACATGGTCCTGCATCGGATTAACATTGGACCATACTTCGCCTCATGGATATGAACTCTCTATAAAGGGAGAGTAATCACCAACTCCACACTGTCACCACCCTTTCAACTCCACAGGGGCACAAGAAAGGGTTGTCCCCTTTTGCCCTGCTTTTTGTTTTAGCGATGGAACCGCTGTCTGCAGCCCTCCGCACCTATCACAAATTTCAGGGCATTAAGGTGGGAACCCAGGAATACCATGCTAAACTCTATGCTGAAGATTGCTTAATCCTCACTGGGGATGTTCAGGGTAGCTTACCATCCATCCTTAGCACCCTAATTGACTTTGAGAAAATCTCCGGTCTTTAGATAAACCTGACCAAATCAGAGGTACTCCCTTTAAACTCTCATACAAGGCCTGACATGATACACTCTTCAGGCCTTGCCTAGGCTCCTACTGAAATAAAATATATGGGAATTAAGAGTAGAGATCTTTCATCCCTAGCTGAAAAAATTTCACCTCGGTATGGATACAATTAACCAAAGATATAGAGAGATGGGAGCACCTGCATCTATCTGTGTCAGGGAAAATTGCTTCTTTAAAAATGATGTTTGCTCCCAGAGTCTATTACTTGGTCTCCCACCTCCCTATTCTGCTCCCTAAAGCCTGAGTGAATAAATTTCATGCACCTATGAGCAAATTCTTATGGGGACAGTCAAGGCCGTGATACAGCAAAGCAAAGTTAAGGGCCCCATGGACTAGGGGGGGATGGAACTTGTCGAATTTTAGTACCTACTCCCAATCCTTCATCATTGCCAAACAGTGTAGAGGGATGAGGACCCCTCCCCCCAGCCTGGATGCACAATGAATCGGCATTACTAGGGGGGAACCTCACCTCTTTGTTATCTAGGATTTACCCTCCCCAGATCTGCTCAAGAGTGGCTGACAATTAAAGCCAATCATCAGGCCTGGCTATCTATGGGAAATCTGACCCACACTTGCCAAAGCCTAGGTCTGTCTTCCCCACTGTGGAAAAATGCACTTTTCTGCATCAACCACAACATCTTCCATTGGGAGACTTGGCAAACACACCAGCCGAATACCTTTCAAGATCTGTTACAGGAGGACAACAAAACATTTGTCTCTCTTCAAATTTTAAAAGAATACCATCACCTGCCCCAGACCTGATTTTGGCAATGTTTACAACTCAGGAACCTCTATCTCAAGTGGTCTAGATCCCCCTGCACATGCCGGGGCTGTCATTCCAAGGTAGGCCCTACAAGAACAAAATTCTTCTCAGACTTTGGATCTAGCAAGAAAAGGGCCTAGCAGGGAAAATACAAGGCTGGATCAGGGACTCTGCACCTGACCCCTCCAATTTGGCCAAAGCTAGATGGCAAAAGATGTTGGAGACACAGATCTCCACCCAAGAGTGGAACAAATGTTGGAAAACTGCCCACCAAGGCCTGTGTTGATCAATGTTGCCTTCTCATTAGAAATAAAGTCCTACACCTCTGGTACCGTATCCCTGCTCAACTCCACAGGATGAGGCTATTCCCACACAATAATTGCTGGAGATGTCAGGCCCCCGACTCAGACCTTCTGCATGTGCTGTGGCACTGTGTCCCCCTAGGCAGGGTGTGGGATAAAATCATTCAATTCTGCTGCCAAACTCTTGCATTAGACCTGCCCAGGTCCCCCAGCCTTGGGCTATTGGGGATAGTCCCAGACCATTACCAGCTCACAAACTCACAACTACTCTGGCTCACCCAGGCTACAGTCGAATTCACACGGCTCATCTTACGGCTGTGGAAAACAACCTCTGCTCCTGCATTTCAAACTTGGCTCACTGACTTGGAATCTTCGGTTTCCCAAACTCAACTGGCCTATTTTGCAAAGCATTCAAATAGGTCTTACCTAGAGGTCTGGGCCCCACACTTACAAAGATTCAACCTGACCCCCTCCTCCTCTTTATTAAGAAAGTCTAAAGCTCTCCTAAAACCCCCTTGACTTCCTCATGAAATATGGATGGATTTATAAGCTGCTTTGATTAGGATTGAATGTGTACACAGTGAACAATGTGCTCCTAACAACATAGAGAATAGTGCATGGGCAACCAATGCGCAACCAGCCTGTTGTGCCACAGAGGGGTTCTGATTACCTCAGACCTCGAGATCGAGCTTTCGAGGGTCCAAAAGTAATCAGAAACTTGAGGTGGCACACAACAGGCTGGTTGCATCAGGTTGCCCATGCACTATTTTTTATAGTGTATAGCCTCATTTCAGTTACAGTTTTCATTTTTAAAATGCAAAAAAGTTTGTTGCTCCATCGTGCTCTTCAAGTTAGGGCTGCTTGCTAGGTGATGTGCATGGTTGCTAGGGAACAGACGTGTCCTTGTTTAATGAACAGCCTCCTATTGGCTGTCATTTCAGTGTGGGAGGGATTTTCAAGTAAAATAAAAATGGTGGTCGTAGCTCTCGCTAAGCGAGAGGGAGTTACTTGGGGATCTCTCGTTTTTTTTTTTTTAATCAAAATATCTGGTTGATCCTGCATTTCAGAATATCTGGTCGATCTGCGTGTTTTGAGGCTGTGGTGTGACTGGTTCTACCGCTGCGCCGGGAGGTGAGGAGCCTGCCGTTTTCACGAGTAAAGGTAGGTGCCTTAGCGCGTGGAACCTCTAGAGGTTTTCAAAATGTTGTTCTGCTGCAGTAGGGTACAATCACATTCCATGACCTTTTGAACTGCAGCAGAACAACATTTTTAGAACCTCTGGTTTCCATGCACAATAATGCTCTACTATACACTATATGAAGTTACTCTACTGTTTTCAATTCTGTACTGTTATGTTGTGACTTCCCTGTAATTCCCATTGATCACTGTTGTCGTTCATGTATGTACTGCTTTTTATTACCTCAATAAAAACATTAACTGCAAAAAAAAAAAAAGTCTCTGGATTACATTTACAATTATTTGAATATTGCACTGAAGGATTATATAAATAGCCATCATGAAAAGAATCCCCCAATAGTTCTAAACATAATCTAATAACCGCTATTCTATGTGAAGCTGATTCACAACACTTTATAGAATGGCACCCCAAACACACTATTTCTGAGTGTAACCACCCAGTCCCCTGGGGTTACTAGAATCCTAACAGAGTTAGTGTTATGCAGGTAGCAGGCAGCTGGTAGGGAGCTCATTAAGGGCTTCTTACACAATGTTATCAGCAAGACTGAGAGAAGAATGATTATGTCACTTGGAACTCTCGCAGCATCATAATGCTTTTGTGTGTACAGCTGCTCTTGGGAGCCTTAAAATGTTCAGTTAGTAGTCGGTTGTTGCTAAATTGGGAATGAGAGTGGCAGGAGGTCTGCCAGAGGGCTCTGAGTTGAGGGCCTAGGATTTCTCACCCTGGTGTGAATTACAATTTCCAGCTTCCAGTGAAGTGGTGGACGTCTTTCTAGAGCAGGATTTCCTGATTTCTACTCCAAGTGAAGTGGAAGGAATTGCTTTTCTCAGTGGATTCAAGGGGCAGGCCCCTGAAGATCCTTGTTTGTTTTCAGCTGTCTTTGGAAAGGACTTGAGTGAAACTGTTTCTGACATGCTACCCAGGAAAAGGTGTCTTTTAGTTGCTCCCTGCTCAGTGAAAGGAGCAGCTATTCAGTAAGTACTGTTTTAGGAGACAAGTTCCCCAACACTAGGGGATTCATTTCTGGGGTGCGTGTGCCCTTAGAGAAGGCTAGATCTCACCCGTCAGTGCACCTGGTTTCACCCAAGTGCATGAAAGAAATGCCTATTTCACTCAAGTGTGTGAAAGGGATTCAGTGCTTCACCCCAGTGTGTGAAGAAAGTGCTTCATGTTCATCCCAGTGTGTGAAGAAAGTGCTTCATGTTCACCCCAGTGTGTGAAGAAGTATTCAATGCCCACCCAAATGAGTGGACGAAATACCTAGTTCACCCAAGTGTGTGAAAGGGATTCAGTGCTTTTAGTGCTTCACCCCAATGTGTGAAGAAGTGTTCGATGTCCACCCTAGTGAATGGAAAAAATGCCTAGCTCTCCCAGATGTGTGAAAGGGAAAGTGTGTGAAGAAATTATTTAATGTTCACTCCAGTGTGTGAAGAAAGTATTTAATGTTCACCCAAGTGTGTGAAGAAAATGTTTGATGTTAGATCCAGAGGTGCAGATGTTAATTCAGGCAGCATCCCAATCCCACTCTGTATCCGGGGTGTATAAAAAACTGCAAACATTAGACCCACACCTACCTAAGGGTGTATGTTACCGTTGGGCGCAAGAACTAGAATTGACACAGGATATAGATGTGTGGAAGAGAATATGGCAAAACTGCTATAGAATTATTAAACAGGATAGACTCCGGATGATCCAGTTTAACATAATGCATAATTTACTGTATATTATACGCCAGTAAAGTCATATAAATGTGGGCTTATCCCCTCACCTCTCTGCACAAGGTGCCAGGGGGAAGAGGGCACATTGTTCCATATGCTGTGGACCTGTCCGAAAATCCAGCCCCTTTGGCAAGTTGTGATGAAGGGGATAGACCTCCTCCTTGGTTTGCAGCCATTGCTTACCCCAGAAGCCTGCTTACTATACCTGTTTCCCCCAGGAACTCCAATACGGCGAAGGGCCCACATTGCTTTGGTGGCAGCGAACGTTAAACTGATAATTGTACGACACTGGAAGGATGATCAAACACCCTCGGTTACAGAATGGTATAGAGAAATGCTATTGGCATTACAATTAGAAAAACACATTGCCTATATGAGGCATAGGGGAAATGCTTACTTAGCCTTGTGGGGCCCACTTGATGTCGCACTGGCAATATGGAAGCCCTAAGAATTACTACCCTCTCCTTTTCTGTATACTTTTGCCTCTTCCTTCTCTATATCGGATGGATGGAGATAGAACTCAGTTAATACTATTAGATATTGCACTTGGCCGTGGGGTAGGAGGGTTAATAGGGAGGGTTGGGGTGGGTGTATCGATGTGTTTTGTGCTGCTTTCTTTTTCTCTAGTCTTTCCCTTCATTATTTTTTGAACTGTGAGAATTGATATGGAAAAATGGAACTGGAGACAACTTCTTATGTACTACTGTAGACCGTTGAGAATGTGTGTAAAAAATTACTTTGACTGAAGCTCAAATAAAGTATATTTAATTACAAAAGAAAATGTTTGATGTTTACCCCAGAGAGTGAAATGTTCAGAGTGTGTGGCTAGATCCACATATATACACCATTTTTGGGAAAGGGAAGATGTTTTTGTTTCTTGAACTGTACTGCATGCAAGGAGAGTTCGGGACTGTTGTACCTGTTCTGACTTGACCAACCCATGGGGGTCCACTACTCGCTTTGAGTTGCCATCTGTTAAATAAAGCCATACTGCGCAATTCCAGTTCCTGTCCTGGACAATCTGATTCTTGCTTCTGGTGTGGATTTGCTGGGGTCACCTCAGCAATTTAGGTCTAGAATACACCTATCAGCTTCTACCTTGGACCTAGTTGCACTTTATAAAGGTTCATATGTTTGTTCTTGTACCCCAACCCCTATTCCTCTAGAAATGAGCCTAGTATATAATGCCATGGGTGGTACCAAATTTTGAATTTCCTGCTAAAAGTAAATGGTATGCCATACTTGGGTACTGGTGCCAGATTTAATGTGGGGTGTCCTACTTGCTATAAGCGACATAGGGGGTTACATGAGACTTTTATGAGGGGTGCATCCAAGAGTCATGGATTTTTCTAGAAATATAATTTGTGGCAGAATCAGTGATTCGCTGAAGGGCTAATTTAAGGAATGCATCCTGAGTCTGTTTCTCATTAGAACTTTGTACACAAGACTTTTCTAGACCCAGTTTGGAGACGCTGTTGTTCAATTTACCAGACCAATTCTGATTACTGTGTGTCACACCAACACTTATACGGAAGCTTGGCTTTGGGCAGATTAATAAGTTTTGCCCAATATGCATTGGCTCTTTTAAGGATTCTGCTTCCAAAGTCAGACATCCTGTCTCAGTGTGTATAACTGTGCGAGTGATTCTTTTCGGGCAACCTAATATCATTTAAAAAAATTCATTTTGAACCCCATTGAGCTCTTTACATATAGCTTTGTTGTTTTCTCCCTAGATTTTACATCTACGTAACATTTGAGAATTACCTTTAGCTTCAAAACATGCCTTTATGGCAATAAATGAACTGTTGGCGCATGTATTACCAAAATGGTTCATAGCTAGAGTTGATTTTACAGCTTAATCCTTTCTGTTTTTTAACATGTTACGTCCAGCTCAATGTTCTCAAACCAAACCACCAAGTAACACACTGTATTTACTTTTTCAAAACTATACTTATGAACCCCCATCTGTATGGAAATTATCTATTTCTGCCAAAAGTCATAATTGTGGTTTTTCGACATTGATCTCAAAGCCTAGACAATTTAAAGCATTATAACTGAGCCTAATGCCTGTTTTAATCCCAATGGCATTTCAGACAGCAAGACTGCATCCTCTGCATGTAATAACATTTGTACTAGGAATGTATCAATACATAGTGGAAATGTATCATTTTTTTGAGATCATGAACCGGTTGGTCAGTACATACGTTAGAGATGGCACAAGAAGGAATACTTTTTTAACACCTAAGTTAACATTAAAAGGTTTGGTGATGTTGCCATCTTTATATACCCTAAGACAGGCTTTGGTTTCAAGATGCAGAAGTCATAACAGGTTTTATTAATATTTAAAGCCTCCAGGATTTTCTATAAAGTATGTCTTTTAACTGAATCAAATGCAGCTCTTATAGCAATAAAAGCTGTGTACAGTTTACACTTTTAATATCAACTTATTTTTCAACAAGATAGTTCAATGTAAAAAATCAAGTAAATTGCACCATACCTCATCTAAATCCACCTTGATTAATAGATAGTATCTTATTATTTTCTGTCCACCACTGGAGACAGGGAAGTACCAGGCACAACAATATTTTTAAGGTAATAGGTAAGAGTGTTATCAGCCTTATATTTTGGGGACACATTTTTGACCCTTTTGATGAATACAGTAGATACAATTAAACCTAGTTTCCAGATTTCTAGAATCCTTTTGTATGAGACCATTGAGTTGAATAAATGAGTCGACAGTTCTGCCCACAATTGAGGGCTTATTTGACAGAACTCTTTGCAAACTACTTGAGAAGCTTATCCACAGTCAGGTCTCCTCTCATCTCGAAAAGTTCAAAATCCAGACACCTGTCCTACATGGTTTTAAGCCAGGACATAGCACCATTACAGACCTGACCGTGTTTACTATGAAGTCAAGATGACCATGGACAATGGTCTCCTTTACTGGGGTTGTTTTGTAGACCCTCACTAAAGCATTCGACCAGGTCAACCACCCCATGCTCTTAAGGAAACTCTATATGCTTGGTGTAGCAGGCTCCACCTTGTCTTGGTTTAACAGCTATCTTAGCAATCGTACACAAGCTGTTGCCTTCAATAAGTCGTCTCTTCCTCAGAGGTCCTCCACTGTGGTGTCCCCAAGGGTTTCATCCTTGGCCTCCTGCTCTTTTCTCTCTTCACTAATAATATTCCTTCCTTTCCTACTCACTGCCGGGCCATAATGTATGCTGATGACCTGGTCCTCTTCACTGCCTCTAATTCAGTCACTGAAATAAGTGATCAACTATCTTCCTCCTTCCAAAGCATCCAGTCTTGGCTCTCCTTGAATCAGCTCATCCTTAACCTACTCAAAACATATGCCATGCTCTTCG
The DNA here is from genome assembly GCA_016271365.2 of Neoceratodus forsteri. Taxonomy (NCBI): domain Eukaryota; kingdom Metazoa; phylum Chordata; order Ceratodontiformes; family Ceratodontidae; genus Neoceratodus; species Neoceratodus forsteri. The sequence continues at coordinate 946,121,994 of CM057452.1, forward strand.
TGTCCACCAGAAAAGTCCAGACAGCTACCCCCTGTCTGCAAGTCTGTTGCCTTGATGGATCTGCTATATCCAATACTGACTCCTTTAAATACCTGGGAGTGACACTTGACCCATCTCTAAATTTTCCTCTCATATAAATGAGGTCTGTAAGTGCATAAATATGAAGATTGAGTCACCTACAAAGTATCGCCATTCACTGACCCCTCGACCAGGATTTCCATAGCCCAGGGTATCCTCCTCCTGGGGCTTAAATATGCTCTACCTGTCCAGTCATGGGCTAATGTTAGTGCTCTCCAAAAGGTGGGAAGTCACATACAATAATATCTGTAGATTTGCCTGTCTGCTCCTAGACTCACCCACCACTGTCTCCTGTACCCCTCCTTAAACTGGATGGCTCCCAATGGCTTGTGCTCCTATATTCTTGGATGCTTTATTGACTCTCTTACCCATATCCCCAGACTCAACTCTCTTAGAGCTATGTTAAACCCTGTGACTTATGCTCACTCCTGAGGTCCTCTACCTCTACTCTCTGTTTCCCTTGCTCAACAAGAATGGGTGAACAAGCTTTCTCTCTTTCCAAATTCTGGAACTCCCTACCTCCCCATATTAGGGTCTCCACATCTCATGACTCATTCAAGTAAGCACTCTTCTCTCACCTAAGGACACATTTTTTTTGTTGCTTGTCATGCTCGATATTACCGCTGTGTTAACTCCCCTACACTGTGTTATGTTTTGCTTCTTTCTCTATTATCTCTGGGTGTCCAGTTGTCTGAATGTAATCCACATTGTCAGACCTTCCTGTGTAGTGGGGTCCTGTACAGGTCAATTTGAATTTGTTTTCATTTGTCTCACTCCTACGTGGGTGACCTATGTGACAAACGATGATTTGTATTTTGACCTTCCTGTGTGAGGTCCTGCTTTACCATACTGTACCATTTTCTACTGTTTATTTTGTATCTCTGTACTCTCCCCGGTCGTGCTTGAAAATAGGCAGGTCCAATTGCCCACACTTACCCAGTCACCAAAGCTAATAAATATATAAATAAAATTTGACAGACATTCTGTCTACCAATGGGGACTTATTTATTTTTTATGTTTAATTGCATCGATAACTTCAGAAATGTTAAATTCTGTACATCCATGGATCACGTGATGCAGGCTAGCTAGAGGCAGCACTGTTTTGGGGCTCCCGCTCCTCTACCTCCTTTTGGTGTTATTTTGATCTAATTTTAGCCATCTTGTTACTGAAAGCATTACTGGTTATGCAAATCGGCACTCAGAGTGGTTTTGAGCACGTTTGGATGTCTAAAGTCCAGGACAACCGTCCCATTATGGATGTTACGATGAAGCAAGCCCAGCTGCGACATACTCCACCCGCTTCACCAGATAAGCAGCAATCAAAAACATCTAAAGTGCATGGGGAAAAGGGGAATTCCCCATCGAACCAACCGATCCCGCTCACGGAAGATAGGTTCCTGCAGGAGCTGGAACCCTTTAAAGAGACTTTGAAGGATATTGCAGCGGACCTAAAATCCATGCGGGGAGATATAATTGAGTTAACAAGGTGGGTGGGTGATGCTGAGGCCCGGCTATGTTTGGTGGAAATCTGGAAGGATAAGCAAGAGTCTGAGCTGATGTTATTAAAGAAACAGGTTCAGAAGTTACTACTGAAGACAGAAGATCTGGAAGGGCTCAGTAGAAGAAACGACATTCTAATTCTTGGTTTACTGGAAAAAGAAGAAGGAAATAATACAATCTCCTTTACTTAGAAGTTTCTAGAAAAGGTGGTAGGCCCATCGCCACTGCACTCGGTGTACCAAATTGAGAGGGCCCACCGTTCCCTTCGACCTAGACCTCAGCCAGGAGAGCCACCCAGACCCATTGTACTGAAGTTCCTGAGTTATATAGAGCGCCAGCATGTTTTGTCTAAAGTCAAGGAGTTGAAGGAAGTAATATGGGAAGGATCTAAATTGCACATCACGCAAGACCTGCCTTATGAAGTGCGGCAAAAACAGGCAGCTTTCCATCCCATAGTTACAAAGTTGGTGGCAGCAAACATTCCTTTTAGGATGGCATACCCTGCCAAATTGCATGTGTCTTTGTTGGGTAGCTGGAGTACATATGACTCACCGCATCAAGCCAGCACAGATCTTGTGAGCAAGCTGCTAGAACTGTTCTAACCTGGATGAGCAAACCACAGATATAATTGGACTTATTTTGATGGACATAATTAGTTTCTTTAATTTATGTATCCCCTTTTTTTTCCTTTTTATTTTATCTTTCAGAGGAATGGTGGTCTCAACTATGGTTAACCCTGCTATACTACTTTTTATATTATTTTCTGATGCTTACGGTAGATCTCGATCCGGTGAGATGTAGGGATGGGATTCTGTTCTGGGACCAATGCGGCTTTGGGTTGTCCTCTATGGGGGTTTGATCTCGGGAGGCGCGATTTGAGTGTCGGTTTGGGGACTCTCAGTGGAACATGTGTGGGCTGACGCTTTTCTGTGGGTTAGCTATATGGTAGGACAGGTATTGCACCTCCCAATCAGCCCTCCGTGTTTGACTTCCTAAAGGCATGGGTTTTTTTCTTTCTAAATGGATTCTACTGTGTGGTAAGCTGGCGATTTGGTAAATTTCAATCTTTTTCTCCTGTTGACTTCAGGATTAGAAGTCTCAAGTGTGTTTATCACAATGCTCAGGTCTCATCTCGATCACCCCCTGTGCGATCCTTCGTGTGGAATGGGCAACTTGTGTAAAAGAGTCTGCGTTTTACTGCAGATTTTCTCTTTTTATCGATGTGCTGGGCAGTTTTGGGGATAAGTGGCTCTGAGTACGAGTATTCAGAATAAAGCAATGGCTTGCCTTATATTAGGAGGGGAGGAGGGGGCTGCTCAAATTGGTGTAGACTTAGGTCGGGCTGCATAGCGGGTTAGTTTTTTTTGGGGTTGACCCTATAATACTCCCATTCTCTTTTGTTTTGATCTTCTGGAATGCGGCCCTTTACCTTCAATATCTTAACATTCAGCTATTTTTCACCCTTCAGGGCTGGATCTTAAGCGTACAAGGTGTATTTGAATGGGTCTTACTGGGTGGGTCTCATATCCGGGTTAAGTTTAAAGTCAGACTCTGGGTTCAGATGATCATTGAGACAGTTCTATATAGTGGACTTGTCTATAGGGTGGGGGTTCAATTTAGAATCTTATCAGGTCGCAATTATATTGATGGGAGATATTATGTTGGGGGTTTTTCTGCTATACGTCTGGCTCATTCTACTTTCTGGATTACTTGTGCTATTGTTTTTCTTTTTGCATATAGTTTGATTGGGTTAGGGAGGGAGGGGTGTTATGGTTCTTATGCCTTTCCAACAGGATGTTCTGTCCATGATTATAATAGGACGTCCATTAGTTCTGGTGTTTTATCATTGTACAAATTCTATGTAACTTTTTAGGAGGGCAGTTTCTTACCACCCAGTCTTTTCACAGGGGTTGAGGTACAAGGTATTCTCCTTTTGTTAATTTGGGATTGGCTTAACGTATGGGAGAATTTGGGGGGGAGGTTTTGGGCTTCTGTTCTGACCTCTTCCTTCAGGACTATTCAGTTTGATTTTACTACTGAATGGTTAATATTATCTAGCCTTTATATAATTCGATCATTCTATGTATTCCTTCGGGAAGAGAAATTGGTTTATACTAATTTGATTTTTCAGGGGTTGTTGGGGAAGGGGGGTGGGACTGGAGTGTGCCTTGTGGGTTGGTCTAATTGTTGGGTGATATTGGTTCCCTTTTCATTAAAGTTAATGATACATGAAAATGATGCCAATTAAAATTGCAATGTGGAATGTCACAGGTGTCAGAGATATTTCCAAAAGATATCAGGTTCTCAAAAACTGTGCCCTACTAAATATTGATATTCACTTGATGCAGGAAACCCATCTCATAGCTTCGGAGGCCAATGGGCTACGTTGACAGGGCTTCTCTCAATATTTTGTGTCCTGTGGGACATCTTCTAGTAGAGGGTGGCTGTACTGATGAAAGACACATATCATTTGTGGCAGAAGAATGCTTAATGGATCAGGAGGAAGATTTATCCTGGTTAAAGGCATACTCAATAATATCAGGGTGGTGTTGGGGCAATTTATGGCCTAGTAGGAGGGATCTGGACTTCCTCATGAGGTTGGCAGATAAACTGAGTGGATTTCTGCCCTCCTCGATAATTCTAGGGGGTGACTGGAGCATTGCTCCGTCACAAGATCTAGACAAAGCCTATAGGCCATTAAAACCCCTTTCTCCTTCACAACTTTCTCTAAGGGACTTTATGGTTACATTGGGGTTATGTGATCCATGGTGTTTATTTAATCCCTCTAGTCGGCTTTTTTCCTTTTTTTCTGAAGTTCACAGGTCTTCGTCCAGAATTGATTTTATTTTAGTCAGCAATATGCTTCTGCCTGGTATCCACCAGAAAGGGATAGAGCCAATTGTCATATCTGATCATTCCATGGCTTGGATTTCAATTACTCCCGATCTGCATGTTCAAAGATACACCTCATGGAAATTAAATACACAACTCTTAAAAGAGGAGCGCATTATTTCTCATATTAGATCACTAATCTCTCTCTTTATTGAGTCCAATACAGGCTCTATTAGCAGGGAAGACTTGTTCTGGTGTTCTTTCAAATGTTTTCTTAGAGGGGAATTTATTAAGCTTGCCTCCAAACTGAAAAAACAGAGAGAGGCTAGAGTTATTTTGTTGTCGAATCAAATTAAGACAGTGGAAAACAGGTTATCCTCCTCTGTGTCCCAATCCAATTTAGAAACTTTACTGAAGCTCAGAATGAATATGCAGACTTATTAAGGGATAGGGTAGAGTATGCCATCCTAAAACCAAAGCTCGTTATTTTGATCAAGGGAAGAAACCAGGTAGATTGCTAGCTCTTCAATTGCGGAAGTAGAAAGCTCAAGATTGATCCCTCATTGTGTTCCCCAGATGGCACTATTAAGACTTCTCCCAGGGACATCTTTCAGGTTTTTGAATCCTTTTATAGGAATCTATATAATAAGGGTCCTTCTCAGCCCTTCTATTCTTGCATTGAACAATTTCTGGATGGCCTTAAACTTCCTTCCCTGCAGGTCCACCAGTACGCGATCCTAGCCTCTCCTATCACTCTGGCCGAAGTGGAAGCAGCGATTAAAGGGTTAGCATTGGACAAATCCCCTGGTCCTGATGGTTTTCCCTCCAATTTCTATAAAGTTTTTAGTAAGGAGATTGTTCCCCTTCTCTTGAAATTATTTGATTATATGCTCACTTCAGACCTTCTGGATTCTACTTTACTGGAAGCCACGATTGTCTTGATTTTGAAACCAGATAAACCCCAGAAAGATCCCACCAGTTACTGTCCAATTTCATTATTAAATTATGATATTAAAATTTTAACTAAAATCCTATCTCTCAGAATCAAACAGGTTTGGTCTGACCTGCTGAGTCCCGAACAGGTGGGGTTTGTTCAAGGCAGATCCTCGGCTGATCACTTACGAACCCTCTCGCATATTTTTCAGGTCACTCAGGACTCCCAGATTCCCATGGCTTTAATCTCATTAGACGCGGAAAAAGCTTTTGACAGAGTAAACTGGGATTTTCTTTGGCTACCTTAGGAGAATGGGTTTCCGGATATCTTTATTCAATGGATTCAGACAGTATACAAGTCTCCTACTGCCAGAATTTATTCTAATGGGGTTTTCTCTTCTTGACTCCCCCATTCACCAGAACTCGGCAAGGTTGCCCCATCTCCCTTCTTGTTTAACCTACACTTGGAATCCCTGCTAATTAACATCAAGAGCTCACCACAGGTCACAGGTTGTTTAGTTCACCAGCAGTCGTTGACTCTTTCAGTTTACGCTGATGATATTCTTTTACATCTGACTAATCCGGAATTCTCTCTAACACATGCACTACAAATTATTGATCGGTTTGGTCAAGTAGCCGATTATAAGCTTAATCTATCCAAATCCGTTATATTCCCAATAAATGCTCTCACGCTTCATGCTAATTTAATTAATTTTGGTATGAAATGGTCTCCTTCCTCTCTCAAATATTTAGGCATACATCTTACCAGAGACCCTGATGATTTCAGGAAACTGAATCTGGATGCTTTACTGTTGAGGATACAGCAGGACCTTCAAAGACGGGTCAACCTCCCATTGTCTTTATGGGGCCGTATCAGTATCATCAAAATGAATGTTCTGCCCTGTATTTTTTATCCCCTTAATTTACTGAACATTTGGCTCCCAGAATCCTATTTTCAGCAGCTTCACTCTTCTGTCTCGAAATTCATCTGGCTAGGTAAACATCCTAGAAGAGCCTTCTTAAAACTTAATTTATCTAAAGAGAAAGGTGGATTAGACCTCCCCAATTTCATGCTATATTATTGGGCGAGTCATTTGTCTAAAATGGGGAGATGGTTTGAGGCCAGTCCGGATACTTATCTTCCCATTTGGCTTCAACTGGAGAGAAAGCTTTTGGATATGCACAAGCTTCACTCACCTAGAATGTTTTACTATTCTACCTCTGCATTACCTTCTCTTTTACTAAATTCGGTGGTAGGGGTCTCCATAAAGGTTCTGACTCAGTGCTTGAACTTCTTTGGTATTTCAACCAAAAAAGATACGGCACAACCTCTCATCTCTAACCCTAACATTAAAATAGGAGGTTTCCCGCTTTCTCCAGACTGGATTCCTCAACTTCGGGATACTCTGGTAGAAAATTTGTTTTCTCAGGATTCTCTCCTTTCCTCAACTGATATAATAGCTAAATTGAATATTCCTCAGAAATATATATTTAAGGTCTTTCAGTTGAGGCATCTTTTGGTCTCTGTTTTTGGCATCACATTCACGCCGTCCCAAGTTAAACCTTTTTAGACCAGATACAGGACTTTGTATACAGACCCCATGGAATTTCTAAGATTTATTCCTTCCTACTGGACATTAAATTTCCCAATGCTCTTATTGGTTTGAAAATCTGGGCTCCGCTTCTGCCAGATTCCCCCTTGATTTGGGGTCAGATTTGAGAGGACTTGCATAGATATCTCACTCAAGATAGGCACAGGCTTATACAGTATCATATTTTAAATGATCTGTATTACACTCCGGTTAAATTAGCCAAATTAAGCAGATTACCCTCGACTAATTGTACACAGTGTGGCGCAGCTGATGGGAACCTGATACACATTCTATGGCATTGTAACAAGGTGGCTCCATTATGGAACACAATTCAAACCAATCTGGACCCCCTTCTGGGGCTGGGAGAGCTGTTTACTATTGAAATATGCATCTTAGGGAGGTTGTCTAATATAAGGGTCCAGGAGCGTAGGTATCATATGGCTTTAATTTCTATAACAGTCAAAAGGCTGGTTCTCAAGCACTGGATGGACCAATTGCTAATATCATATGCTGAATGGGTGAAAGAAATGTCTCTTTGCTTTAATACTGAAAGGTTAATTGCTAGCTCCTGAAATTGTATAGCCTCCTTCAACCAGAAATGAGGTAAACTATATGCTTTATATCTGAATTAAGACTTGGGTATTGCGTGCCTCTGTCTGTTTTGGTATGTATCGCTCTATGCTGATGCTTTTTCATTGGTGATGTAGTTTCATTTTGATATTTCCTTGTCACGTTATTTTGTTTTATAAGGCACACTCCAGGTGGGGAGGAGGGCTAGTGGGGTTGGATATTTTAGTAGGTTATTTTTCTTAGTATTTGACTCTGTGTAAGTCTGATCCCATGTTACCAATTATTGGATTCTGGATGTCAGTGTAATCCTGTTCATCCTTATTCTTGTTACATCTTGTGTGTTTGATATAATCTAACAAGGCATAGAATTTCAAAAAAAAATTCTATACATCATCATTAATATTGTCATGTTTACATTTAGCTGACTATTATCTTTCAGTGCTAATTTAATCCCATTCACCATATCATCATAAAACATTGATCTGAAATAATGTAACCATACCAGTGGGCTAATTATGGTGTCAGTATTGTGTGTATTATTCACTGTCCCTAAAGCTACTAGATCTCAACATTTTTTACATTCTTCTCTTCAGCTGGTTCCTGTATGGCATGCTGTGATGAGTAATTGTGCTCTTTCTTTTTCCTGTTTTATAATTCCTTCTATTCACCTCTTAAATTCTATAAAGCAAGCCTATCTTCATATAGCATCGAATTCTTTTTTTTTTGCCCTCTGTATTTAGAGTTTTTCTGCATGTTTATACATTCTTTATCAAATCTTCTCACTTTTTGTTAAATGTGTTTTTTGTACTTGAATTATCAGACAGGGATTGTACCAGAATATAGCACATGCCCTCAAACTGATCCACTGTCCAAATAAACCTTTCCTCATGAGCTTGTAATTTATTTAATGTTTTTATACAGATGGCTTTTAAATAAAGTATGCTGTTGTCTGCAAGAAAACCACCATTTTTTCCTTGTATAGGGTCCATTTTATTAATCTTTTATTTATAATGCCATGTTAAAATCTATATAGCCTAGCTGCTTTATTCTGGGCATACATTTTACCTTTAAGAATCAAGGTTGCTTTTTGTGGGAAGTAGTCACTATCCCATTGACTATAATCAAAAAATGAATCACAATGCTAAATGAAAAAATAACTACAGTATAATACAGTAATCAATGACTCTACCCCCAGCCAGGGTGGGATAAGTCATACTCCACATACGTTCCTTAGAGAATCTGGTGTAGGTTAATGTTTCCCAATGGATGTTCAGGAGCAGAATGCAGTGAGGCATGGGTTACTTGGTATTACTTGGTATGAAAGAACAGAAGAAGGCCAGAGCCCATCGAGACTGTTCCCCACACTATGTGGGACATTATTTATCTATTATCCCTCAACCAAACATCTAATTTGCTTTTAAAGACAGTGGCACTAGTTGCCTCTACTAATTCTTGTGGCAAGATGTTCCATACAATGGATGCTCTTATTGGAAAAAAGTTTCCCCTTTTGCTGGTTTTATAAGTTTTTACTTCAAGCTGTTTATTATGCAGTCTCGGAACATGTCTCCTTTTGGAGAGTGTTAGACAACATTTTTCCATTAGATCTGATGAATTTATTAAATTAAAAACCATAAGCATATCACCTCTTAATCTTCTAGTTTGAAAAGCGAAGAGACCAGTAGCTTTAATCTGTTCTGATAATCCAAGTTTGTTAATCTTGGAATCATTCTAGTTACTCTCCTTTGAACCTGTTCAAGAATTGCTATGTCTTTTTTTGGTTTGGATTCCAGAAAGGGAGCCATAGTCTAGATACAGTCTAATGTATGCCCTATACAATGGAATAAGGCATTGTTCAGTCAGAGTAACAAAGTGCGTTTATTTGCCTCAAAGTCTGTTGGTCATGCAAGCAGTTCTAACACAGTGATTATTTGATGTAAGTTTATTATTAACATATATCTCTTTTCACAATTTGATGAGTGAAGTGGTAGTCCGTTATATAATATATCGTTTTGGATTATTTACACTGAAATGCACTACTGGCATTGTGCAGTTTCCCCATGTTCCGAGGGCTGTGGACTGCATGTATGTAGCAATATATGCACCATTGGCTGATGCTGAGGTGTACGTGAACAGGAAGGGTGCCACTTCCTGAATGTTCATGTCATCTTTGACAGCCAATGCAGGATCCTGGATGTAGTGGCAAAATATCCTGGGTCATAACATGACTCATTCATATTCTGGCAGAGTGGGATCCATGAGGTGTTTGCCAGTGTATATCTGCAGGGCAGCTGGCTGATTGGTAGGTGAACGAGTATGCAAGGCTGACATGGCACACCAGCATGTCTGTAGAGTCCTTGCCCACCCCCGGAAACATGAGCACCACTGAGGAACATGTGTGTACATGCCATCATGTACAAGTCTGACATGGTGCAGGCCACACATGTGCCAGCCCCACTGTGGCACTGGGGTACTGTCACAAGGGAGACACGGGCAGGCATGCCACAGCAGAGCTGGCATTCAGAGGGGTGTGGGGGCAGAGTAGGCAACATAGCAACCATGAACATGTGTCTGGTGATGGCAGAGGCAACAGACAAACCATGTAATCTCCCCTCTCTCTAGGAGATAGTGGGTACCCTCAACAGCCATGGCTCCTGATACCACTACGGAACCCATGTACAGCAGCACAGCACAGATATAATGAGGCACATGTAACAACGTGGTCCACCATCAAGAAACCATTTGGACTCCTGAAGGCTAGATTCAGATGCCTGGACAGATCAGGGGGTCCCTGCAGTATAGCCCAGGGATGGCATGCAAGATCATCATAACATGTTGTATACTGCACAACCTTGCACAAGTTCAAGTTCAAGTTTATTGCAGAAAAACTCCATTGAGCATGCTCATTCACAAGGAGGTCCTGAGGAATATATACAGACAAAGGAAATTACATATATAAAATCTTGGTACATAAAAGTATGATATATGTGATACACAGTGCTTAAAATAAGACATAAAAAAGGTAATATGTATAAATGTAACCTGGAGAAACCATTAAAAGTAGAGAAACTACAGCCAAAAAAAGTTGGAACAAGAGCAATAGGATGCATAAGGTGAAGGGATAGTGTAAGATAGCTGCAAAGGAGTGGAGAGGGAGAAGAGGGGATCTTGCAAGGGAGGCAGGAGAGGAAAATGAGGAAAAGTGTGGAGGAATATTGAAAGTAAGTATGACTGAAATAAAGAGTAAAGGAGGGTGGGAAAGGAAAAGAAGAGGTAAGTAGAAATAGAGAAGTATAAGAATTGGGAGGGACCTGAGTTTTGATATAACAGTCAGTGGTCAAGTAAGGGATAGAAACAGCCACAGGCATTTTTTAATTTGGTCGCAGCAAAGGTTTTAAAGAGATTGACAAAAACAATGCTAGACAGTTTCAGTATAGACTGGAGCTGGTTCCAGATAGTTGGAAGTGCGTATGAGATGGCACGTTTACCAAAGGAGGTACGAGTCCTAAGCAAGTCTAGAAGGATAAAGTCAGACTTCCTAAGGGCATACGAACTGTGGGAGATGCGAATAAGGGACGTTATACAGCTTGGTAGTTTGTTCAGGAGGATTTTGAGTCCAAGAGCTAGAGTGAATCAATCGTCTAGTAGTAGCTGACGTCAGTCGAGCTGCATACAGATCACAATGGTGGGTTCAAAAAGGGGAGTTAGTGATGAACCGTAGTAGTGCACGATGGTAGAGGATGCCCAATTTGTTCAGATTTAAGGCTGAAGTAGAATTGTAGATTATGTCACCATAATCAAGTACAGGCAGGAATGTGGCCTGAACAAGCCTAGTTCTAATCTCAATAGGGAACAGGAACCTGCTTCTGAAGAAGAAACCTAATCTGGATTTTAACCTGCTGGCCAAGTTATCAATAGGGTTGTTAAAGGTGAGTTTATTATCTAGTCATATACCTAGATATTTGAATTTGGAGACAACCTCAAGAGATTCACCTAAAGAGGTTACAATAAAGTCATTAGGCAGGTTTAGATAGGCGGTGGTGGTGGTGTTGAGAGTAAAAATCATGGTCTTATTTTTTTTTACATTAAGAAGGAGCTTTGCATTAATAAGGTTCTGTTCAAGCTGCACAAAGTCAGCTTGTAGTCTCCTACTTCAGACAGAGTTGAGTTAGAAGTGTACAGGACTGTGTCATCAGCAAAAAAATACAATTTGTAATTAGTTATGTTATAGTCAAGATTATTGATGTAAAGAGAAAATAGGATAGGGCCTAAAATGGAGCCTTGTGGGACTCCCTTAGTGATTGGGAGGGAAGCTGAAAATAGGCCATCAGCCTTAACTTTCTGAAACCTCCTTGTTAAGTAACTGGTAAGCCACTGAGCAGTGGAGGGGGTTGCATCTAGTTTAATAAGGCTACTGACAATTAAGTTGCGGTCTATGGTGTAAAATGCCTTACTAAGGTCTAGAAAGACTGCACCAGTTATCTTTTTGGAGTGCAGAGCTGAAACCCAGTCATTAGTAACTTTAGCAAGGGTTGTGATAGTACTATGATTAGGACGGAAACCAGATTGAGCTGGGTTGAGAACGAAGATTTCAATATGTCATTTTAGTTGGGAGTAGATCAATTTTTCAAAGATTTTGGAGAGAATGAGTAGGATAGAGATGGGCCTATAATTATTTAAATCACTTGGGTCGCCCAATTTGAATAAAGGAAGGATATGTGTGGAATTCCAGCAAGATGGAACTGTGGCAGTAACGGTAGAAAGACTGAATATATGAAGTATGGGAGCTGTAAAATGGAAGCAGCCTAATCTGAAGAAGAATGATTCTAGTCCATCATCACCAGCACTTTTCTTAGTGTCTAAGCTGAGAAGTGAATCTTCAACTTCTTTGTAGGTGACTGAATGCAGCTGGAAGGGATGAGGTGAGGTTGGGGCTTCAGGGATAGTCCTGGCCAAGGGACAATTTGCAAGGTCTGCATACAGAGAAGAATCAAAGGCCAAGCCAGTGGTAGCAAAATGTGAATTGAGTTCTTCAAGGATTTGACTATTGCTTTCAATGACCTTGCCATTGACGTATATCTTGGCTGGAATGGAGGAAGTAGTCTGACGTCCTTTGATGGATTTGAGGGTCCTCCAGATTTTACAAGAATTCCTGATCAAACACATGGGGAACAGGAGGTCCAACCCCAGAGGAAGCACCAGGGAGGAACCAGATGAGGAGCCTGAGGAGGAGGAGGAGGAGGAGGAGGAAGATGGTGGGGAGCAGGCCTTGTTGCTATCAGGCCTAGCAGCAAGTGGACAATGCATGAGGCAGCAACTCATTGAATCACACTTCAGCTGAAGACACACACCTGCAACTGAGTGGCAGACATGACAACAGCAGGTGTGTACCCAGGTTGAAAAGCAAACAACAACCTGCCACCTGGGGCGGGCATGCAAGGTGTTGCCACATTTCAGAGTAGGTGGTGTGCACACCCATGTGGCCACCCTAGACCAGAGCAATCTACGTAGAATACCACATTGGCGGATACTGCAGCAGCATTCCGGACATGGGGATGTGGTGATAGGGTGGGGAGGGAAGGGAGGAATACTGGGAACATGGAGAGTGGTGCCAGAGGTAACAGTCGTAAGGAAGGGGGAGTTGCAGAAAGGCACATATGCATAGACACTGCTGGTGTCTGTATCAACATATACAGACATGCCGCTGGAGGTATAGGGCATGCAATGTATGGTCATGTGTGGAGGCAGGACTGTGTGGTGCTCTGCAATGCAGCACAATGTGGACACCATTGCTTGGTGCAGAGGCAAGTGGAGAAAGGTGCCATTTGCCCCACCCACCGCTGTAGAAGGACAAAGCCCTATGGACACAATGCACAGCGCAGATGCAGCACACACAGCAGTGACTTGGCCAGGCAGTACAGTCTAATTGACATTCCTGCACCCCCAATAGTGGGCTACTGTGGCGAGGGATATGCAGTGTTCACACCACAGGACTGGCACCGTAGGGGCGAAATGCACAGCCACCAGCAGACTGGACCATGGTACAGAACATGACTACCTTTGCCTGCTGTGTGTACTGTGCAGTGTCCCCAAACAGTCACATGTCAAGACTGTTGTAAAGCACTATAGTGTCACAATGTAATGTGCCCCCGCCACGCTGAGGCCCACTGCTGTCCACAAGAATTTCCTTGCCCTCACAGGACACACAAGGCAGTGAACTGTCAAGGAACATGACAGGAACAACCATCACCACCAACTATATGTGGCCACTGTATGTACATGTTGTGAGGTGTTTTTTTTTTTTTTTAGTTTAACCAGGAGTAGCACACTAAGCTGAAAGTTTTTTTACATGTGTGACCTGGGAGCACAAGGAAATTAAGTGACTTGCTCAGGATCACACAGTATGTAAGTGGAAGCTGTGGGATTCAAACCCAGGTCTGGTCTGCTGGATGTCACCAGATTTGCACTTCAGAGCCAACCACTATGCTATACTGCCTCCCAAACAAACATACAGTGACACAGAGGCTGCCCCATACCCCACAACTGTCCCTAATATCCAGGGGCATCCCTGGTTTTAACTGAAATGTTTTCCTCTGCCCTCATAAAATATGTGTTTTGTGACAGAACAGTGGGGATTAAATGCACAATATATTGTCACACATCAGGGTTACAGGCGTGTACTTGTTCAGAAATATGCATCTCAACAAAATCCATTTCTCATATCAGCTTTCTGAGTGAATAGTACCAGTTCTTAAGAAGTGTCCCTGATTTAGGGTATTTGTCCTTGATTTTGTATGCCTTGTCCCTGTCTCATAAGGCAAGAGATTGAGAGGTATGGCTGGCCCGTTGGCATGTTATTTGCAGGCCAGTGCAGGGAGCTTGATGTGAGGGTGAGACATTCCCCAACCACAAGGAGAGGACTACACACTGCAGCAGCCCCTGCCAACATACTGACAGTGTGCAGTGGACTAGCCAGCACTCTACAACCATGGTGCAGAGCATACCTCTCAACTGTCCCTGATTTTCAGGGAGGTCCCTGATTTTGACCCAAAATGTTCCTCTGTCCCTCACAAATATGTGTTTTTGTGACAGAACAGTGGGGATTAAAATCACAAAATAATGTCAAACATCAAGGTAACAGATGTGTTCTTCTTCAGAAGATGCATCTTAACACAAATATCCTAATTCTATCAGCTTTCTGAGTGAATAGTACCAGATTTTAAGATGTGTCCTTGAGTTTGAGTCTTTGTCCCTCATTTTTGTAAGTCTTGTCCCTGATTCATGAGGCAAGAGGTTGAAAGGTGTGGTGCAGAGGAACAGGGAAGGGGGCCTCACCTGGACAGAAGAACATGCACAAAACACCGCAGGCTTGCTCGTGATGCAATTGCAGCAAATCGAGAGCAGTTTTTGATGCAATTGCATGAAACCAGTGAAATCTGACTTACTGTAAGTGGCATTACACGCCAGGAGTGCATTGTGTCTGCCGAATGACACGTGCAGACCTACAAGCATACAAAGTGTGAGGAAGCATGATCCAGTCCAGCAGGTGGGTGGGAAACCATAGGACCACAACCAGAGGGCACATAACACCCATACAGGCCAGTTCACCATACTGGAAAGACCAGCATGCCTGGCAGCCAGCCTAGGAGTAAGGGCGTGCCCCAAATGTCTCGGCTGAGGAACAGCTGTGCTGATCAGCTGTGTCATCCAGTGGGGCGCATCATCATGCCCCCAGGGTACAGGATGCACACCAGGAGGAGAGGACAAGGTCTGGATGACCATATCTGAGAAACTGTGCCAGGTGTCAGGGTGCAGGACACCATGCCAGGTTCAAACACAAGATAAATGACCTGGCACTGAGGGACCAGACACACTAAAGCTGCTGCTGACCATGGCCAAAGAGGCAGACATTAAGATGCAGGGCTATCATCACTGTGCACAAGGTAGGTGTTGGTACAGTAGGCCAAACAGCAGCATCACAGGTGTCCAGCCATACTTGCATGCAAGTACTTATGTGTACTTTGTTTCAAGCCCCTGTCCAGATGCACCACAGAACCAGGATGTGGACAGGATGGAGTCAGACATATCGGAGGGAGGCTGCATGTCAGCTGGAGGTGATGGCCATGCTGGACATCAGGGAAGTAAGTGTGAACCACTGTAGAGGCACATAGGACATGCTTGTGTAAGTGTGTGTATAGTACACGTGTCACGTGGGAAAGACCATGTGGGACAGGGCACAATGTTATGTGCCCAAAGGGAGAGCACATGGGTATCCAGGAAAACCAAAGGGTGCCACATGTTGGCATGTGCCCGCACACATGGACCAGGACAAAGAGACATGTACAGCTGGTGCCGTGGCCTGCACATGCTGACAAGCCCATGCACCTTTTATGGCAAGAACTATGTGGACACCCACACAGTGGTACACATTGTCACACAGTCCATAAGATAGTGTCTTTAATGTCATTGTAGTCATGTGTGTGCCATGGATTAAGCACATATGTGCATTGCACACAGACACACAGCACATGAATGCATGGACTGCCTTGACATGAAAATGTGTGTCACATGTCCAATGGCACAACACCGTGTGTGCCTGGTGGGTGGTACCAATGCAGGGTCATGGATCTGTGTACCTGAGTGACAACATTGCAACAACAGCTCCTGTGGCACAGTGTTGTACACAATGGCTATGTGATCTGTAACAGTGGGTGACAAGCAATCACAACAACAAACACAGTGACACATGAGTAGCATGCACAGGGAGTGGCACAGACTGCTGCAGGCCAAGCATTTTGCTGGGGGCTGCAACAGTGTGGCAAGGTGTGAGTCACACACAATGCATCACAACACAATGCAGTAATTGGTGTATGGTGGTGCAACACCAAGGGATGGTAGGACACACACTGCTTAGGGGGATCCTGTAGACATGACCACATGCAAACATGGTCCTGTAGGGAGAACAACACTAATGTGTCATGTGAAGGGATGCAGAGTGTGTGCATGGTGGGGCCTCACCGTATACATGGTGTGGTGGGACATGGCATCTGTACATCCATCATGCCACATACAAGCATGAGGGTGCCTATGCAATTCACATGACACAATGTCCAAATGGCACCAGGGCATGGCCAACAGTGCCCATGCAAACACACATGTACATGACTTCCCCCACGTGGTATGCGGTACTATGTACACCCCAGCACACACACAATACACAGGATGCAGCCCTCAATCCAGCACAATGACTGTCTACTGCTTGGGCAGGGAAAAATGGTGTAAGGGAGTGTTACCACATGGCCAATGCCAGACTAGTGGTTGGTCATAGCACTGTGTGAGACAGCATTGTTACCGTATGCTATGTACTAACACACAACATCCAGCCACAGGGTTGTGGGAACACAGGTGGCCATAGGCTGGCTAACATGTGGCAGTGACTGCAAGTGCCACTGCAGCAAACACATGACACATACAGCATGCATGGGTCACGTCCACAGTTTACTTGGTATGTGTGTATGATACACAGATACGGTGTATTTGGCGACATGATGGTGGCTGAGGGTGTGCGAGGCACAAAGCCCCACTCAACATCCGGGTCAGTCCTGTGTCATTATGCAATGCTGCACCTTGGCTTCAGTGAACATGCTGTGTAGGCCACTGGGTGGCACAACCAATCAACAGGTAGTGTAGCTACACACACACACACACACACACACACACACACACTCACAGTCAGCAGTGCTGCACAGCCACCCCTGCAGACATGGTACATGTCCTTGGGACCAGTGCTACTGTGTGTGTGACACTGTAGCACAGCCTGCTGGAGCATGCATACTATGCATAGTACACACACATTCACAGTGTGGCCAGCCTGCATCAGGCATGTACCACTGTGTGTGGCTACCACATGGCCAGACATGGACATGCTGTGCCATGGAGAGTGACTGTGTCAGCATGGATGCAATGGGCACTGAGTTCAGCCCCTTGTGCCATGCAGGTACAGACATGATTGCAGGGTGGACCTATGCCATGTGCCTCTGTCACCTAATGGGACACATGCCTGTTTCCAAAGGTCATGCAAGATCCAGCAGGCAGCCCACACCTGTACACACACCCAAAAAATGTGCACTAGCACTTGCAATGCGACGCGTGAAGCTGAGGGAAGCACATCTTTTCAAGGAGAGGACACACTGTGGACAGGCACAGGCAGCAGCAAGGGGACAGGGAGAGCAGCAACTCGTGGGCCAGGCCAGCACAGGAACAGTAGTGCATGACAATGGACATGGACAAAACACCAGGAATGGCAGCAACAGTGACAGACAACCTGCTGTGGTGCTGCAAGAGGGAGAACATGGTGATGGCAGGGAGGGAGGAACAGACAGTGGAGGGGTCACGGAGGTGAATGTTCCTGTGGCTGAGGAACAGGAAAGCACCATACAAGAGAGGGAGGCCATGGACCATGGCCAGGATAATAGAGGAGGTGGGGATGGTGTGGATACATTTGCGGCTGCGTACGCCGGACAAGGTGCTAGCCCTGTGGAGTCATGCACTGACATCATCCATGCTGGCCTAAGCAATCTCAGCTGTGACCTGCAGAGGGTGCAGGCCACCATCACCGCATTGATGGATGCAGTAGTGGCCTGGTGCCGCTCATGTGTGCCACCGATGTTGGTTTGTAGTGGATCTACTGTTCACAGGGGTGCCAACCACCCACATATGTAGTACAGGTGTCCAAACATGAATCACTGACATGTATCTGCCAGGCCAAAGTTCACCCCCCCTCCCTGCAGCACCCACAGGTAACTTGCACCCATGCACATATTATGGTGACCCAGCAATGCCTCTGACATGAGGCTGGATTGTAGTGCTGAGTGTTTGTGAGCCATGACAAAGTGTTGTTCTTCAATGTTGTACCTGCTTCTGCAGGATTGTACCCTGTCATGAGGATTGAAGCACGTTGTTGTTGACTGTTTGTTGTTACCATTCATTGTTATAATAAATCTTCCATTTGTTGTTACAGAGCCTGTCTCTTGTTTCATGCATGTGTCCCCTGTGTGCATCCTGGTAGTGATGTTGTGGCCCTCTACACATATGCTCTGTGGCCACATGGCATGGTGCCAGAGACACATGGCACCCCTTAACATCCACCTATATGGTCGGTGTGATGTGTCCACTGTCTGGCAAATACCCCACATCCACATGTTTGGGGTTGGGGGAACAGTACAAACAAGCATGATGGGCCATTATCCATGACACTTGTCCTAGTAATGGTGTCTCCGGGAGGTGAAGAAAAAATGTACAATGTTCATGTCCTTTTTCATGGTGCCATCAGGGAGTTGGGTGGGAGGGCTGCTTTGACAAAATAATGTACATATGTTCAGTGGGACTGTGAACAGGAAACCTATTCTATGGGCATATCACTTGTTGTAATGGCGATGTAAACGTTATTGGTGGTGGTGTACTGGGACACAGAATGTAATGCAAGTGGCCATGACAGGTCCTGGCCCATCCATGGATGCCATATGCTGTGCTGTCCATACCTGTACATTCCAGCAAGTTGGGCATGGCGACACCCTGTCTCATGTACATCCTTGGCACACCTGACCCAATTGTGGTGATGTTGCCATGACAGGCGAGGTGCACACCTGTGGCATTCCTGTGCCCACCTAGCATGCACAAGTGCTTTGTGGCATACTTGCATGTGTCTGTACATCAGAACAGCATCTGTGGACACATGACCACAACACCGGTGCAACATGCTGATCACTATGTCTCTGACTCAACACAGCTGGACTTACCTCATATGTGGGGTTCATGTGATAGTTCTAGGCAGGGGACATTCCCCTTTAGGAGGCAAGACACTCAATCAGTGGATGTACCCATGTGTTTGCTCACCATATATTGTTCTAGCTGTGTTGGCATGTATCCATTGTTACTTCAGCCCATGGGCTCAGGTAGGCTGTGTTGCAGGCCCACTACCTGCTGGACACTGTCTTCACGACTGTGCTGACCCTCCCCAATCTGACACTGCAACAAGGACTGTCCAGCACATATGTGCACTGTACCAGGCATGTGTACCTTCAGGGCTCTGTTTCACGAATGGAAACAATGCACGGTGGCGTCTGCTGTACATGTGTCCAACAGTGTGGGACATTGGGCTGTGTGACAGATGACTGCGCAATTTGTCTGTGAGCTGACAGTGTGAGGTACAGGACATGGCATCATGCACAATGCTATGGCAACAGCAGTCAGCGTTGGTAGACCACACCTGCCATGGCCCTTCACAGTGTCCCACAGGTATATAGTGCATGCAGAGTGGCAGGCTGTCAATAGGACAGGGAATATACAGTATGTGTGTGCAACTATGACTGTTTTATGGCAGCTGTGCCCTACATGAGTTGTATTGTTCATGTCTTGTTTTGACTGCCATGTCTTGCAGCAACAACAGGTGTATGTGTGCACTGTACATTCCTTCTGCCTGGTATCTGGTGCCACTTCATGGTTCGGATGTTGGGTCACATCACGCATGTGTTTTCACACCATGCCATCATGAAACCCACTGTTGCCATGGTCACCTGCAGAAGTGTCCCTGCTTCAAGCCAGTACCTCTGCCCATGGTCACACCACACCCAATACTATAAGACCATCACAGGGCTTGCTCATTCCCCTGCGGTGTGATATGGATGTGCACACTGATGTGTCCTGGTAGGGCAAATGACTTATCTGTGTCTTTCTGCATGCATCCATTGCAGATTGTGTGTGAGGCCCTTTGGCAACATGCATCTTTGCATACTGCTGAACCATCCTACACCTTTCTGGTGATTTGCTTATACAACCATGATGTTTTGCATTATGTGTGTATGTGTGATGTACCCCTATGTGCATGCCCATGAGGCCATGGACACAGACACAACACACCTTGACTCACTTGTGCATGGTTTATTCAGATGTGTGCACCTTCCACAAGTGCAACACACCCAGTTTCACCACACAAACACTACTCACCCATGTGCATTCCTACCCCTCCACATTGCCCCCCAACACTGGCCATGTATCCCCCCCACACACGCACATGTGCGTGCCCCATGGTGTTGCCAGCCAATTGTGTACATGGCTGAACATGACAGTTATGTGTATCACAACACCCTTGCATGTTGCTCCTAGCCTGTGTGTCCCAGTGTGCACCCCTATATGTTCCCTCACACTCCATCCTTCAAACATCCTTGTGGGAGCATATGGGACCTATGCCTTACTACTGTCCTGGCCCCTGCACTGCTATCATCATGCCTGTCTGTTGTTCTGAAGCTATTCTTGCTTGCCATGAGGCCTGCCGTTGGGACTTGCATGGTTCTATCCCCCAGTTGTCCTCCTCTGGAACCAATGTTGTGTGGGCCCGTGCACCCTGCCACCTCTGGGTCATCCCAGCACCATGTGATACAGTATGCACTAACTGTTACAATACCGTGGTCCCCACCAACCAACAAGGGCATTCCTTATGTTGCAGACTACGGTGCTGTGTTGTCATGCACATCCATTGCGGAATCACTGGCCACAGTCCCCCTAACCTCCACTGGCTGGCTGTTTGTGGAGTGTACTCTGTTCCCCCCATATGGCAGCTGCATTTGTGTTGGTGTGGTGGCTACCATACTCCAGCCCACAGTGCTGTTGCATCTCCCCTGCAGTTCGTCCTGAGTTGCTTCACCCGTCACATTCTGGATCTGTGCCTTGGTGGATGCTGCAGACTCAGCGGGGAATGCATTGCCTGCTACCTCCATGTCCACAGCATGTCCACCCTGTATGCCCTGAAACATATCCCACCTCACCATAGCATGTGTTGGTACATAGACTGTGGCCATGCCCACAGGGACACCAGTTCCCACATCCATACAGTGTGCAACACTGTGCACATCAGGGTGTCATACAGCAATGGTGTTAGTGGTGTGTGGCATGTGATGTGCTGTCCTCCCACTTGTCACTGGCATGGTGTCCCATCCAAGTGTGTGCAGCAAGTT
The DNA here is from genome assembly GCA_016271365.2 of Neoceratodus forsteri. Taxonomy (NCBI): domain Eukaryota; kingdom Metazoa; phylum Chordata; order Ceratodontiformes; family Ceratodontidae; genus Neoceratodus; species Neoceratodus forsteri. The sequence goes on from CM057452.1 coordinate 946,143,508, forward strand.
TTGTGGGCCTGTGCCTGGTGCTTCCCAGGTGTGTCTCTGTTCCCATGCTGTGTGGCATTGTGTGTTGGCCAAGGCCATGGCCCACTACACAGGACAAGCCCATTCCACCTAAGGTGCCCTGTGTCTGGCCTGGCATCTGTACCATCTGCATCATGTCCATATCTCTGTGCTGGCATGTGATCCCACATGCCTCAGGCCTTTGTGCAGCACCCATGTTCATGGCTGCACCATGTGCCTTTGTCCCTGCACAGTGATGGCCATGTAACATGTTGCCTACCTCCAGCCAGCCTTCCATGTTGCTCCCTCCTGGGATTCCAGTGTTGCATCCCCCAATGTACTCCACACTACTCGCCATGTCCACCTGCACCTCTGTGTCCTGCCTCCCAGTGTTACCTGCGCACCTCTGGCATTTCTGTGCCCACATAGCATGCACATGTGCTTTGCGGCATACATGCATGTGTCTGTACATCAGAACAGCATCTGTGGACACATGATCACAACACCGGTGCAACACGCTGACCACCATGTCTCTGACTCAACACAGCTGGACTTAGAAACATAGAATCTGATGGCAGAGAGGACCGCTTGGCCCAACCAGTCTGCCCATTTCCCTACCTAATGGATAAGCTGCAGATCCTAGTTAACCAGCAGCCTACTTCTTCCTACCCCCACCCCCTAGAATTGCCTTATGACTGTCCCATGCATGCTTGAATTCCACCACTGTTTTGACTCCACAACCTCCTCCGAAGGCCGTTCCATGCATCCACAACCCTCTGTGAAAAATACTTCCTTAAATTACCTCTGAGCGCCCCCCATCTTCAAATTGTGCCCCTTGTTCTTGCACACCTCTTTTTGAAAGATGCTACCCTCTTGGACTTTGTTGATTCCTTGAGGTACTTGAAAGTTTCTATCGTCTCCCCTCTCCCTCCTTTCCTCGAGGCTATACATATTAAGCTCCTTAAGTCTCTCTTCATATGTCTTCTGATGCAGACCCTGCACCATTTTAGTTGCCCTCCTCTGGACAGCCTTCCATCCTGTCTATGTCTTTATGGAGATTGGGTCTCCAGAACTGCCGCAGTACTCAGATGGGGTCTCATCAGCTGTCTGTACAGAGGGATAATAACTTCCTGTTTTCTACTGGTGATGCTCTCCCTGCATCCCAGTATCCCCCAGCCCTCCTTGCTGCCCTCTCACATTGCTTGCCCACCTTTAGGTCATCTGATATGACTACCCCCAGGTCCTTTCCATTTCTGCTGTTGTTGTATCTCACCCCCATTGTGTACTCTTCCCTGGGTTTTGTTTCCCAGGTGCATTACTCACTTCTTAGCATTGAATCTAAGCTGCCATACATTTGACCATTCCTCTAACCTTGCAAGTCCCTTCTCACCTTTCCACCCCATCTTGTGCATCAACTCTTGCAGATCTTTGTGTCATCTGCAAAGAGACATACTTTCCTTCAGTCCCTCTGCAATGTAAACATAAGACATTGAAGGACCAGTCTATCACCACTGAACCCTGGGTACCCCACTAGTAACCCCCTTTCTTCAGAGTGGATTCCATTTACTATTACTCTCTGTGTCTTATTCTCCAGCCAATTCTTTGCCAGGCTGTCATCTTGGGACCCACTCCCAGGCTGGCTAACTTATATTAATTTTTTGTGTGGGACTGTGTCAAATGCCTTGCTAAAAGTCTAGGTAGGCCATGTCACAGCCCTCCCTGATCTACTACTTCGGTCCACGCAGTCAAAGAAATCTATCAGACTTGTCTGGCATGACCTTCCTGCTGTGAATCCATGCTGCCTTGGGTCCTGTGCCCCTCTGGCCTCTAGATACTCGACAATTCTTTCCTTCAGAAGTGATTCCATCATTTTCCCTACCACTGAGGTAAAACTAACAGGTCTGTAGTTTCCTGCTTCTGCCTTGCTCCCACTTTTGTGAAGAGGAATCACATCTGCCCTCCTCCAGTCCTTGGGTACCACCCCATCCTCCCATGATTTGTTAAAGAGGGTAGTCAGTGGTGTCACTAGTTCTACTCTTAGTTCTTTTAGAATTCTGGGATGAATCCATCAGACCCCATTGCTTTGTCCACCTTCAGTTTTAAGAGTTCTTTCAGAACCCTTTCTTCTGTAAATGGGCTGGTATCAACTTCTGTATCCGGAGTGTTTCTACTGTTTGTTTTAGGTACCTCCCCCTCTTCCTTTGTAAATACTGAGCAAAAATATTTACCTCATATGTGGGGTTCATGTGATAGTTCTAGGCAGGGGACATTCCCTTTAGAGGCAAGACACTCAATCAGTGGATGTACCATGTGTTTGCTCACCATATATTGTTCTAGCTGTCTTGCGGCAGTGATGTCAGTGCATTCTATATGGATGCCTGCTGCTGTGATGCAACTGTGAGGGCCTCCATGGCTTGCTGTGTGCCAGGCCTTATTGGTGGACATGTGCTGCAGGGCCCTATTGATGGACCCTAGACAAATGTGACACCTTCCCCTCCATCCAGGTATGATGACAGACTGTTGCCCAATGCAGGCCCTATATTGCTGTTCTTATGGCTTTCAGTTCCTGGCCCACCTCAACCTATGATTTAAGCATACTGTGGCAGAGGTTGTCAACATCGTCCATCTGCATTGGAGTTTCAGTTTCAGCTGGTTGCTCCCTGACAGCCCCTTCCTCTCCATCTGATGCTGGCTGAGGGGACAATTCCTCTGCGACATTGTCCTGTACACTGTCCACATCGCTATTCCCAGTGGCTTCCTGTAGTGTGTCCCCACCAACATCCAATGTGTCCACAGTGGTGGTTGTTGCTGCTGTCACTGCTTCTGTGTCTTCCTCCCCCTCCTCCTCTGCCACCTCCTCCTCTGCCGCCTCCTCCCCTGGGCTGTCATCATCAGTTGTGTGGGCTTCAGACTGTGGACTGTCAGTGTCATCAGAGCTGCTGGTGGCATCATATGACCCAGTGTCACTCTCCTCATCCATGTCACCTTGCCTATGCTGTACTCTGGATGGTCCTGGCTTCCTATTGGCCTGTACCTGAGAGAGAAAGCTGTGCCACCACTTGTATGTATCAACTTTGGGCACATATGCATTGTTACTATAGTGGCTAAAGGGCCACATGACACGTCCATGACTTTGCTGCCACAAATCCCAGCACCTCTGTCCATTGTACATGTGTCATGTCCACTGCATGCACACTGGACCTTTGCCATGCTGCTGGTGTTGGCAGACATTGTACTGCTGACACAACCAAAAGCAAAAGCAACTCAGCTACTCTTCCAGGATCCAGCAGGATTTCAAAGACCGTTTCATTTGGACACGATAAAGAGAAAAAAGCCTTAATAAATACTTTTTCTAAAAATATGTACACAGAACACTGTGAATATAAACTAGCACCCCCCCCTTCCTCTCACCAACGTTTCATGACTTAACCGTTGCTTTTTCAAGATGTCTGCTGTTGTGTTGAGAGGGGGTGAATATGTGGTCCACACATGTGGTCTCACTGCATGCATCCAGCATGGCTGTTGTGTTGTGCAGTGGCATTCCATCTGCTGTCGCCCTGCAGGTGACATGTGCACATGGGCAGCTCCCTGGGTTGTGTGATGTTATAGTGCACATGTACAGTGCATGGGTGAGAGTTGTGTCATTTGGCTGGGTGCATCAGGGTAGGCATGGGTCTGCCACCATCTCAGGGGTTATGACACACCATGCATCACCTCCTGTCACTTGCCCCTGCCTCAGTTGGGCATCCAACATATCCCTTGCATACTGCCAACATGCTGTCCCATTGCCCTTCTCCATTTCCACACATGCACTGATGGCATGGTTGCCTTCTGGCTGAGACACTATTCAGCAGTCCCCACCACACATCCATCACATGAACCCTCACAGACTGTCAGGGTTGTTGGCCCTATGTTGGCTTGGCAGTGCCCGACCCCTCACCCCGGGCCATAGCCATGTGTCTCACATGCCACACACATATCCATGGTACCACTGCCAACACAGGCCATGCACGTCCCACATGTTCTTGGTGTGGACTGTGTCATGGCACTGCACATCCAGGCCACACTGTTCAGCCTTCATACCACACTAATATGTGTGCCACGGGCTATTGTTCTGTGTCAGCAGCCTACCCATCGTGTGTTGTTCCCTTTTCAGTACAGCTGTCTTGTCCACCACCACAGCATCCCTCAGCCTGCCTTGCAGTGGCAGCCTGATGCAGTATCTATGTGTTTACCACTGTGCATCAGAGATTGGTGGTCAGGCTGTGTGCTCTGCATGCCGCATTTGCACATCAACACAATAACACAGTTGTGTGTCAGGCTCCCTGTTCCACTGTGGCACAGACATGGCACACCTGTGACGTTGCCTGTGTCATATTCACAGCCCACACAGGTGTAGACACCCTGGTGTGCAGGGGTGAAATGGACCTGATCCCACTTTGTATTCTTTACAGCAGCTGACACATTTACGTGTCCCACCCCTCGCATGCCCTTGCCTGCCCCAAGTGCAATGCACATTGTGGGGAATCATTACCCTGCGCATCCCATGTATTGCCTCCACCATTGTGCCATTTCACACCTGCCTGTTCAAGGCATACATGTATAGCCTGGTTTGGTCATGGTGTGGATTTTTCCCATCCATGGCCCACTGTGCATGCTGGTGTGGACATTGGCCCAAGGCCTCTGTAATGTGTGCTGGGGTTGTTCTATGGGTGTCACATGACCATGGTCTGTTGGATCATTGCATGCGGTACTGTGATCAGTGTTAGGCAAACTCTGTGCATGTCCTAGTTTCCATGGGCTGCACCAACAGTCTTGGCTGTGGTGTCATCTGTGTCATGTACACCCTCAAGGTGGTACCTGCTGCACACTGCCAGTCATGCCAGCATGTGCGCATGCAGGTGTTCCATCCTTTGTTCCTGGGTGCTGCAGATGCCTTCAGGGTGACATTGTTCTGTGGGACTGACTCAGCGGCTCGGGAGGGAGGTTACACTGTGCCTTCTCTACTGTCCATCTGCAGTCTGTGTGTGCTCCACAGTGCTGCTATCACCTATCCTTGCAAGAGGCCCACCCACACATTCTGCATGCACATGGCACACATTTGATTCTATCATGTCATGCCTACCTCCTGTATGTCTCCAGCTGGAAGATGTCAAGGTTGCTGTCACCTTCCATACTCCTGCCACTTAAGCTGCTGACTACCCTCTCCTCCTGGCTGGTGGTGTGGCTTGTGTCCTCCAGACCCCTCCTGTTGCCCAGCAGCTCCTTCTGTATGAGCCAGCTTGTCCTTCCCATGGCGTTTCAGATTGTTTCAACACTTTTGGATCTCCCGAACAGTCCTCCTGCTGTGGCTCACAGCATTCACACACCTGGTCACCTCCTCTCAGGTGGCCTTTCTCTTGTCCCTCAGGGCCTTATTTCCTCCTCTGCTGAATAGAAGGTCATGCCTGGTTATGATCTCCTCCACCAGGACATCTGTCTCGTTGTTGGTGAAGTTCATCGTTCGGAGAATTTTTTTTTCTTGGCTTTCTTGTGTTTGAAATGCTTTTGTGACCTTACCTCTGCCACCTGTGGCATGATTCCTGCTAGTGTCATGAATCTGAATCGCCACCCACAATTGCATCATGCCACGGGATGCACACACTATTTATGCGGCAATTCCAGGACATGTGATGCAAGTTGTTGGCTTTGTGGAATGTCATGCATCTGGTATGACACAATTGTGTCAGACGCCAGCGGGCACCTTGATACATCGTACATCAGATGCACCACTGTTCTGGAATCTGGCACAGAATAGCAAGGAGAATAATGTAATGGTTCTGAATACTGAGGGAGCCTGCTCGACACAATAGGTATATTTAAGCATGGGTATACCACCATTTGGAGCAGAATACTCTGGCTCTAAGGGGTATGTGCCAGGGATGAAGGGATACTAAGTAGGGATGGACAAATGGACACCTGGGGTTTTATAAAGGAGAACAGGAAGGGAATCTACACAAGGGATGCAATGAGATACTGGTGACAAAGTGTAACTGGAATTATGAGAAGGGTAAGGAGGGGATGAATCTCTAAGTGAATGAGAAGTGATAGGGCAAGGAAATTCCCCCCATACCTTTCCACCATGGGGTCTACATTGATGGATAAATAACCTCATCTCTGATCCAAACTAGGGTCCTAAGTATAAAGAGCCACTCCAAAAGTAATCCACAAACTTCCCCAATGTGCAGAAGTCAAGTGGTATTAGGAACCTCATGAATCTCAGGAAGTTAGGCCTCCAGATAGCAAGTGGAATTTCAGGTCCCCCAAGCCCTATCTGCCTACTGGTTAACATCCTTTTTGTTTTCATCATTTGGTTGCAGTATACTGCACAAAGGGAAGAAATATGATAGCGCGTATACTCTCCCCAGGGGACTCCCTACTCACTAGCACCAGAAGGAGGAGTGTACCCTATAAACAAGGGGATTCTCCCTCTCTCAGCAGGTGGGTGGTAGATATAATATTTCACTTTAGTTGCTTCTTACAGGATTGCTGGTTTTAGGAATGACTGGACACCATAAGTAACTTCTAACAGCTCTGAGGTTTATTCAACAAAAATACATTAGATAGATCAGCAGGCCTCAGCACAACTACTACTACTACAGTCTGCTCGTGCACTTTCTAAAACCCAGTTTCCACCCCATGCATACCATTAGCCCAAAACTGCAGGGGGATGTGGACTAAACCATTCTACACTGTTACTAGGGTAAGTAACTATATACTACATCTCCCCTTCTAGTAAAAGAAAGCAATTACCTTGATTTCGGTTTGCATATCAATGACAAATAATTACCAAGCACTATTAACATAATGGTTGAGTCTTACTTTGTGATGAGTTAGGGTCTAAAGTCACTGGTACTGAGCTCTGCTGAAATAAGTCATTACCACTGACTTAAGTCATAACAAAATCTCTGAACCTCACAGGAACTTTAAGCAGACGCCCTCTCCTGGTCATTCGAGTAGACTGCACACCGGGTATAGCCTCAGGACTTTCTGGCAAAGTGTCATTAAAAACAACAGATTCCATTTCAGGTTGCTCATACTCTTGACAAGTGTCCTGTTCCTGGCTGTTGTCCCTGGATTCTACTGTTTGTGACAATACGGATTCAGTTGACTCATCTGCCTGTTGCTCTTTAGCCTCCAAAGCAACTGTTCAGTCTCTCCTCAGGTGTCTCCTGTTCCCTGCGGTATCACTGTCCTGCAGGTGTAATCACACTATAGGATCTTGGCTCATCACGGATTCTTTCCACTGTAGCAGGTTGTCACCCACTAGAAGTCTCTATGCATACCCTTTCCCTTCTCTGAATGGAATAAGTGGAGCTGCATTCCTGTCGTAATACTGTTTCTGTCTTTTCTGTAGTCTTTTCAGACATTTTGTGCATCCTTTGGTATTTCAGGTTGCAGTGCTCTTGCACTTGCTGTAATGTTGTCCTCAACATTCTGCCCATTAACAATTGAGAAGGTGTACAGTTCAGTCCTGTGACTGGTGTATTTCTAAGACTGAGCAATGCGAGATGTGGATCGGTCTGACCTTGCATAGACTTCAGAAAGATTATTTTTACTGTCTGGATCATTCTTTCAGCTAAACCATTAGATTGTGGGTATCCTGGGCTGGAATGAGTCATTCTGAACTCCCACAACTTTGCAAATTGCTTCATTTCATGACTTGCAAATGGTACATAATCCGCTACCAGTTCTTTTGGAATTCCATGTCTTGCAAATACAGCTTTCTATTTTGCAATAACTGTAGCTGCTGTCTTGTCAGGCATTCTGAGAACCTCAGGGTATTTTGAAAAATAGTCCACTACTAATAAGTAGGAGTGTCCTCTAAAGTCAAAAATGTCTGCACCAAACTTTACCCATGGCATGTCAGGTATTTCATGTGGACACATTGGCTCTTTATGGTTGCTGGGTAAGAGTTCCTGACAAGGTCCACATGCTTCAACCATCATTTCTACTTCTCAATTCATGCCTGGCCAATACATCACAGCTCTGGCTTGTGCCTTTGACCTTTGTATTCCTTGATGTGCTGCGTGAAGTCTTTGTAGCATATCTGTTCTCAGCTCTTTGGGTATGATGATTCTTTTACCCACCATTATGAGTTCATTTTCTATGTATATATTACATAGATACATAGACAGTGTCGGCAGATAAGGGCCTATGGCCCACCCAGTCTGCCCATTTAAGTTTGTAAGTTCAGTTTATGTTTTCCAGGAAGTCTGTTGCCCCTTACCCCTGACCTCTAGAATTCCTTTATGTCTATCCCATGCATTCTTAAATCCCGTGATTGTTTCAGCCCCCACCACTTCCTCTGGCAGGGTGTTCCAATCGTCCACCACCTGTTCTGTGAAGAAATTCTTCCTCACGTTTCCTCTGAATCGTCCTCCCTCCAAATTCATTCCATGCCCTCTAGTCCTGGAACATCTTTTTCACTTAAAAATAGTGCATTCCTGCACCCTGTTCCTCCCTGTAAGATACTTGTATGTCTCTATCATATCCCCTCTCTCCCTCCTCTCCTCCAGGGAGTACATATTCAGTGCCTTCAACCTGTCCTCATAGGACTTGTGATGCAATCCATGCACCATCTTTGTTGCTCTTCTCTGAACCTTCTCTACCCTGTCTATGTCCTTACGTAGGTAAGGTCTCCAGAACTGCACAGTGTACTCCAGGTGCGGCCTCACTAGTGTCTTGTATAGCGGAATCATGACCTCCCTTTTCCTGCTGGTGATGCCCCTGCCTATGCATCCCAGCATCCTATTTGCTTTACCTGCTGCCTTGTCACACTGTTTCCTGCCTTGAGGTCATCAGAGATGATAACTCAAGATTCCTTTCCTGCTTGGTGCATGCTATATCCTCACCCCCAACTGATATATTGTGCCAGGGTTTTGTGCCCCATATGCATTATCTTGCACTTCCTTGCATTGAATTTCAACTGCCAAACCCTGACCATTCTTCAAGTTCTCTGAGGTCCCTTCTCATTCTGTCTACACCCTCTGGTGTGTTTACTCTGTTACAGAGCTTTGTGTCATCAGCGAACATTGAAATTCTGCCTTCTAGGTCCTGCACAATGTCACTGATAGAAGATATTGAATAGTACCGGTCCCAGCACTGATCCTGTGGTACCCCACTGGTCACTCTTCCCTCTGTGGGTGACAGCCATTTACCACCACCCTCTGTGTCCTGCTGCCCAGCCAGTTACCTACCCACGCACTACTGTCCTGCCCACACCCATATTCCCCAGTTTGTGCAATAGTCTTCTATGTGGCACAGTGTCAAAGGCCTTGCTGAAGTCCAGATAGGCCATGTCCACTGCCCTCCCTGATCCACCTCCCTAGTCACCCAGTCAAAAAATTCAATGAGGTTGGTCTGACATGACCTTCCCCTGGTGAAACCATGCTGCCTTGGGTCCTGTAGTCCATTGACAACCAGATGTTCCACCAATCTCTCCTTCAGTAGTGCTTCCATGATCTTCCCCACTACCGAGGTGAGGCTGACTGGTCTGTAGTTCCCACTTCCTCTTTGTTCCCATTTTGTATAAGGGACTACATCTGCATCCTCCAGTCTTTGGGTACCTCCTGTTTCTAGTGATCGGCTAAACAGGATAGCAAGAGGTTCAGCCACCACCTCTCTTAGTTCTTTAAGGACCCTGGGTGCACCCCATCTGGTCCCATTGCTTTATCAACTCTTATTACTTCCAGTTCCTTCAGGATCCTTTCTTGTGTAAAGGGACTTGTGTCCATTTCTGCACCATTCTCACCCTTGTACTCCATTTCAGACCCATTACCTCTCTTCCTCAGTAAAGACTGAGCAGAAATACCTGTTCAATATGTCAGCTTTACTGTTGTCATCCCCACACAGCCCCATCCTCCCCTAGTCTCACTATCCCTCCTTTGCCTTTCTTTTTTAACTTATGTACCTGTAAAAGGTTTTGTCCCCACTACCCACTGATTTTGCAATGTGTTCTTCTGTCTGAGCTTTGGCTTCCCTTACTGACCTCCCTGCCTCCCTTTGCTTCTCCTGGTACTTCTCCCTATCCCCTTCTGCCTGTGTCTTTTTGTATTGCCTGAATGCAATCCTTTTGGCTTTCACTTTCTTTGCTACCTCTTTGGAAAACCATAATGGTCTCCTCTTCCTTTTCCTCTTGCTAACCTGCTTAATACATAATTCTGTTGCTCTTGTAATCCCCATTTTAAATACTTCCCACTGTTCCTCAACCCCTGATTCCTGCCCCACTCCCCTTAATGCCTCTTTCAAGTATCTCCCCATTTTCTCAAAGTTTGCCCCCCTAAAATCCAGGATACGTGTTTTTGTGTGGTTTGGTTCTGCTCTTTCTGTGATTTCAAACCACAGTGACTGGTGATCACTGTTCCCCAGTTGCTCCCCCACTCTTACCCCCATCACACTGTCCCTGTTTGTGAGCACAAGGTCCAGTATTGCCTTCTGCCGAGTTGGTTCCATGACCAGTTGCTTGAGGAAGGCACCCTGAAGGGAGTCCAGGATAAATCTGCTCCTAGTTGATGCTGCTGCTGGGATGCTCCAGTCCACGTCTGGAATATTGAAGTCTCAACCAGTACTACCTCACCCTTGTCTGCCATCCTCTGGATGGCTAGCATCAGCTCCCTATCTGTTTCTTCCTCCTGGGCTGGTGGTCTATAGACCACACCTGTGCGGATGGCTGGCCCCATTTTTCTTTCCAGCTTAACCAACAGTATCTCTCCCCCATCTTGTTCCTCCTGGATCTCTGTGGCCCTTATGTCATTTTTCACATGCAGTGCCACTCCTCCTCCCTTCCTGCCTGCCCTGTCTCTTCTGAATATGTTGTAGCCAGGTATGGCCAACTCCCAGTCGTGGTTATCATTACACCAGGTTTCAGTGATGGCCACAATGTCCGGGTCTGACTGCACCATGACAGCCTCCAGATCTTCCATCTTGTTGCTAAGGCTCCTGGCATTTGCACACATGACTTTCCATGATTTGACCTCCTAGACTGTTTTGGCGTTCTACTCAGCCCCTTCCTTGGTTGTCCTTTATCCTGGTTCACCTTGCTGTCTGCCCTTCTGCTGAATTTTGCCCCTATTCTGCCTATCCACCTCCTGGGTGCTAATCTCCATCTTTTGCACTTGGCTAACCTCCACATCCTTTCCTTCCATTTCTCTGGGTACCTCTATTTGGTTGTCCCTGTTTGGCAGTGTGGCATATGAGTTCTTAGTGGAATAGGATCTGGGATGTGCCTCTGCCTGACTGGTCTAACCCTCCTGAGCCCACTGTCATCCAAGTACTCCTCGTTCTCTGCATCCTTTGAGGCAGCTGCATTGGACTGAGTGGTCTCTGGATAGGTGATGGTACTCCTGACCCAGTTTACTTCTGCTCTGAGTCTGGCTATCTCATCCCACAGTCCAGAAAGATGCATGCAGATAGGGCAGCACCTCAGTGTCCAGAAGATCTGCCTGAATATGGCTGCCCCACAGCCACTGCATTGCACCACTCCCCACATTATACTGCAATTATACTGCTATTCCACTACTTGTCTGCTACTGAAGCTCTCCTAGTTCCCTTTTTATTAATTTACTGTCCTAAAAATCCTGCCACTGTTCCTCTATAATATTTGAAAATACATACACTTCTATCTCACCTCTTTATCCTTACCATCAAAAGGTAACTACATTCACAATAATCTACCTTCTAATAATACAGATTCTATCACAGAATCAGAGCACAATGCAAAAACATCTGCTACTTAGCAACAACAAACAGGTGACAACAAACCAAGTTGATGTAGCTTTTTAAAATAGAAAAAAATGTAGTCGTTTAAACCAATAGAAATAAGCAGTTCAAAAGTACCTTGAACTACAAGAAAGAACACAGTACCACATCTCTGCCACAATAACTAAACAGTTCTAAAATATTGGAGAAAGAAGAGAAAAATCAGAGACTGAGCAAAAGATACAATGTACTATAAAGTATTAGGCAATAGGTATACTCAGCTGTTTAACAAAGAAAATAAAGTACCTACCAAAACAGACAGGATACCACTAATTGACACTTAGGTTCTCAATATCAGACACCACCAAAGGCACATACAGAAAGGGTTTAAACTATAGTATTAAAATTAACCACATCAGAGTAGAAAGATCACACTAAATAAATGTGTTGATCCTTCTGACTTCCAACAAATATCTACCACACAAATTTTATATCTTCCTGGAGCCTACAGGGTTGTCTTTCACAATCACCTAAATTTACATAAAACAAAACAATTTTTAAACTGAAAATTATATCAAAAAGCACTTAACTTTGGGAGCTCTTCTCAAACACAGCCAGTCATTTCAGTGTTCGTGTCTCATGGGGCAATAGTGCTGAAGTTTGATGCTGGCTTGTTTTCCTGTTAGGCCATCCTTTGAGGTGCATTTCTTTAAGCAACTGTAACTCACTGTCCCTCTGTGTGGCCTGTTTTAGCCCCTCTAACATGCTGTCAGGCAGTGTCTCTGTTGCTTGGATTGAGTATATGACCTTTTCACTACTTAGATCAATGTCTCCCTCTGCTGGTTTTCTTGGTACTGCCCTGGACAGAGTGTCTGCAATCAGAATATCTTTTCCTGGAGTATATATTACCTCTATGTCATATTTCTGTATCTGTAACAGCATCCGCTACAATCTTGCTGGAGCCTTTCCAATTGGTTTGTTCAGTATGGACTGTAGTGGCTTGTGATCTGATTGTATTTTCACTGACCTTCCATAAACATACTGATGAAATTTCTGTAGTGAGAACTCAATCGCTAGCAACTCTTTTTCTGTCTGTGCATAGTTTCTTTCAGCACTGGACAATGACCTAGATGCATAAGCTACTGGTCTGTGTCTTTGTAGTAGATAAGCACACAAACTTTGGGCTGCGTGGAAGAGCTCTGGTCTGCAAGCCGACTTTGAAGCATATACAGGGCTTCTGGAACAACTCAAAAAACACATTCGCCTGGCTAAGCACCTACTCCAGGACCCTTCTAAAGTCCTCTGGAGACAACCCTAAAACTTACTGGGCACAAATCAAGGAAATTCCTGGCCTAATAAGCCCCCAGACTCCTACTGACATGAATATACAGGGCACTCACTGTAATAACCCCTTACCATTGCCAATGCTTTCAATTCCTACTTCTCCTCACCTCCTGCGCCTCTGGCGTAATCCAGGGTGAAAGGTACGCTCCCTCAACCTCAAGCCCGCTCATCCCTTCTTACGCTTTCTCCGACCTCGTACCATGAAGTACGTAAACTTCTTAAATCCATCCCAGCCCGGGGGGCCCTGGCCCTGATGGCATCCATCCGGGCATTCTCCGACAGTTTGCTCCTTGGCTTGCCAAGCCGGTCACCAGACTTTTTAATCTATCTATCAAGACCTCATCCATCCCATCAGCCTGGAAAATGTCCAGAACCATCCCTATTCATAAGACGGGAGACGTCAAACAAATGACCAACTACCACCCCATTTCTCTCCTGCCTGCTCTTAGTAAGGTTCTTGAGAAACTTGTACATCGTCAACTCTCAGACCACATCGGCAAGTTTAATCTCCTCACCCACTGCCAGCATGGGTTTAGGTCTGGTCACAGCACAACCACGGCTCTAACCCAACTTACCAGTGACATAAAAAACAACATGGATATCGGTCTACTCACCGGTGCCGTTTTCATTTACCTGTCCAAAGCTTTTGACATGGTTCATCACCAACTCTTGCTGTCAAAGCTCCAAGCCACGGGTGCCTCCGACCCCACCCTTTCTTGGTTCCAAAGCTACCTAAACAATCGCTCCCAGGCCGTGGCCTTTCATAAGGCTATATCCTCCCCCAGACAGATCACCCGTGGTGTCCCTCAGGGATCCATCCTTGGCCCTCTACTCTTCTCCCTTTACCTAAACGACATTCCCCACTCCTCCTGCCAAAGCCGCATTCTCATGTATACTGATGATCTGGTTCTCTACTCGGGTTCCCACTCGATCGCAAACATCAACCTCTCACCTCAAAGACCTTCCAGGTCCTTCAGCAATGGCTTCAGAACAACCACCAACATCTGAACCTGGATAAAAGCAGCGTACCATGCTGTTCGGCTCTGCAAAAATCCCCATAGCTAAAGCTTCTGATTTGGTGCCGGATGGCTCTTCGGTCTGTCACGTCCTCCTTCAAATACCTTGGTGTCACTCTTGATCCCTCCCTCAACTTTGCTACACACATAAACACAGTCTGCCGTGCCGCCAATATGAAAATTGATGGGGCCTTCCGGGTGCGACACTCCCTCACCCCCTTCCGCTAGAATATCCGTAGCAAGGGGGGTGATTCTCCTGCAGCTCCAATATTGTCTTCCTCTTCTTTACTCAGCTAACCCCAGCATTCTCAGGAGATGGAACACTACTTATAATAATATCTGCAGATTCGCCTTATCCGCCCCATGCCTCACTCATCACTGCCACCTTTACTCTGGGTTAAACTGGCTGCCACCCAAGGAGCTCCGGGCCTTCTCTCTGGGTTGCTTTATTGACTCCCAAACTAGACCCCCTAGACCAGACTCCCTGGCCCTCCTGCTTACCCCTGCATCTCAAATTCGCTCACTTAGATCCTCCTCCTCACCCCTGCTAACATGTAGACCTTGCACCACAAAAATGGGCGAACAGGCTTTCTCATACTTCGCGCCTCGGTTCTGGAACTCTCTCCCACTTCAGGTCAAAACTGCCTCTTCCCACCGGATTTTCAAAAACTCGTTGTTCTCTCACCTCAACACACTTGGTCACTGCCGTTGCTCATAACATTGCCACTGACCACCGGCCGGTGGCCCAGCCCCCCTTCAATTGTTGCAACATTAAAGCTTTGATATGAGTATCCTGGAGTATTAAATTGTTGTCATACCTCTATGTATACTGGGTATATTTTGCCTGCAGCCTATTGTTCACCTTAATGTCATTACGTCATTATGTATCACTTTAACTTGTGGCACTTTTTGTCTTGTACTGACTTGATTGTACCTGAAAATGTTTGGTTCTCATGTAATTTCAATCTTTTTTCTGTACTGTCTGATGTCGTTATGTTACCACTGTACTTTTGTGGCTCCTTTTGTCTTGTACTCTCCCAGGTTGTGCTTGAAAATAGGCAGGATTGTTGCCTAACGACTTACCCGGTTACCAAAAGCAAATAAATAAATAAAACATAGTCCGTCCTTAGATGCATTTGCTTGGATTTCAATGTCCTCTTTTGGATCAAAGAATTTTAATACTGGTGCACAAGAAATAGTCTCTTTCAGCTTTTGTAAGGCTTCTTCCTGTGCTGGCTGCCACTGCCACATGACATCTATTTTGAGTAGCTGCTTTAGTGGTGCAGTGAGGGTTGCTTCATTCGGAATGTACTGTGCCAAGTATCGAGTCATTCCTAACAGCCTCTGTAGTGCTTTTATCTTGGAGGGGCATCTCAGCTATTGCTTCTACTTTGGCTTCATCAGGCTGTAGCCCATTTTCGGTTATGATGTGCCCCATGTATTTTACCTCACTCACCAAATACTGTATTTTGTCACTATTGAACTTTACATTGAGTTCCTGCTCTGTCCATTACTTTTAAAATATTGTCATGCTTTTCCTTGGTAGCTGCCACTATAAGCAAGTCATCAGCTATTACAAAACACCTGGTATGTCCCGAAGTCTTCAGCATTTCTCTGCTGGAATACTTCACCTCAGAACCGTATACCAAAAGGAAGTCGGTGAAACTTGTACCTTCCCATGGATTGTTGAATGTACATATGTCTGCAGATGCGCATCTAATTTGATCTGCCAGTACCCATCTTTTTCATATAGAATTGTAAAAATCTTTTAACTGCAAGCTTACTCTGAATATCTTCCAATGTGGGGATGGAGAAGTGATGTCTTCTGATAGCTTTATTTAAGTCTCTAGGGTCCAAACACACCTGATCTCACCATTTTCTTTTTCAGTAATTACAAGGCTATTTACCCATGTTGTAGGTTTTCTTACCTTGCTAATCACCCCAATTTG
This sequence comes from Neoceratodus forsteri, assembly GCA_016271365.2. NCBI lineage: Eukaryota > Metazoa > Chordata > Ceratodontiformes > Ceratodontidae > Neoceratodus > Neoceratodus forsteri. Next base: position 946,159,553 of record CM057452.1, read on the forward strand.
CTCCAGCTGTTCCAGTGTCTGTTTTAGTCTGTCCATAATTGCATATGGGACTTTCCTGCACCCATGTATCACAGAAGTAACATTTGAGTCAGTATGTATACGGTAAACTCCTGGGAATTCTCCTAGGCCTTCAAACACTGTTTTATATAGTGCAAGAAGTTCCTCTTTTGTGCTTGGTGACTTGGTTTAAGCACCTTTACTTTTAAGAATCAGATCCAGGATGACACACACCTGTTGACCCAGTAGAAGCTCCGATGTATTAGTGACATAAAACTGCAGATTGGCCTCTCTGTCTTGTGTCTTATACTTTAGCGTCACTCCCCTTCAGGACTAATTTGTGCTCCTCCATATGCCATTAGAATAGTACTGGCCGGCTTGATTTGTACCTTGCATGGAAACTGCGCAATCACTTCTTTAGTCAGTATATTGGCTTCAGCTCCAGTGTCCAACTTGAACTTAACTGGCTGTCCCATTATCTTCAAGGTAGTGTACCACCCTTCATCTGGTACTTGTGTTTGCACAATTTCTTGTTTCTTTTTACAGCACCCACAACTAGTGCTTCTATCCCTTTGGTCATTTTCTCATGAGGTTTGTTGGACTTTTGGACCTGCACATTTTTGTATAATGGTTGAGGCCACCACATTTACGGCATTCTTGTCCATATGCTGGACAAACCTTTGCTTATGTCCTTGCCACCTCCCACACGTGTTTGATTTTTGTGCACATGTCTAGTGTGGTAGCTGGCGGTCTGGTTTTCAGCCTGTATTACATCCTGCCTTGAACAATAATTGTTAAATGCTTTCATAACCTCAGCTGCTTTTTTAGCTTATGGGTCAGCATACGTTATATTGAGGGTATAGTACACCTCAAGGGCCTCATCCCCGATCGAGTATAGCAGGACTGCAATTTTCATTTCCTCTGACTTATCATCCAATCCCGTGGCTGTGAAGTACAGACTTAATCTCTGTGCCCACCTTCTCCAGTTTTCTGCAAGATTTCCGGTCAACAATAGTGGTGGAGGTGGCTTAAATTGCTCCATACTGCCAAAAATACTTTGTTATACAGTCTTTTGCTAAGCTTTAGGTACTCACAAATACTGTCTTTTGGTTTCTTTTCTTAGCAGCACAAACTTTTCTTCTTTCTTGCAACTGCAGCACTGCAAGTTCACTTCTGACACCATATAATATTTCACTTTAGTTGCTTCTTACAGGATTGCTGGTTTTAGGAATGACTGGACACCATAAGTAACTTCTAACAGCTCTGAGGTTTATTCAACAAACATACATTAGATAGATCAGCAGGCCTCAGCAGAACTACATACTAGTCTGCTCGTGCACTTCTAAAACCCAGTTTGCCGCACAGACATACCATTAGCCCAGAACTGCAGGGGGATGTGACTAAACAATTCTACACTGTTACTAGGGTAAGTTACCATATACTACAGTAGAAGACTCTGTTATATGACTTTTGATTCAGTTTATGTCAACTTTTTAGGTATGGAAACAATTGTAAGTTTTGGGGAACAGAAAAGCCCTAAGTATACAGATTCTTGTAGTGAGTACAGATTGGTATATGCTAAGAGTTAATTAGGACACAGTTTGTCCCTATGTTCAATACAATTTAATCAAGCTGTAAAGATAAGTGAATGGGTACATACAGTAAATATGGCTTGGCATGGGAAATGGTATGAGATGTGGGGAATCTTGGGCAAGAACTTTTGGTGCAGGCAGGTAGCTAGGGAATCACAATAAGTAATCATAAGGCATAGATTAAAGAATAACAGTGGTTGGAAGGAGTACAAGACACTAGAATTTGACCATGGATAGCACAGCAAAGAGAGTAGCCACCTAATGTAATGTGAGAGGCCTGAATTCACTAATCAAAAGGAAAAAAGTGCTTTCAAGGCTGAAAGTTACAAACACAGGAAGCCTTCCTGCAGGAGACCAAATTAACCAAACCAGAATCCCAAAAGTTAAATAAGGAATGGGTGGGATGGAAGTTTATAGCACATCTGGCAAAGCCAGAGCTGAGGTCTCTATTTTATGGCATAAAAATTTAAAATGGTTACCTATTGAACAAAAAACTGACAAGGGGGGAAGGTAGATAATGGCCAAGATGTCTATCTACCCCAGCCGGTCCAGTCATCCTGGCCAATATTTATGCCCCTTATGAAGGGAAGCAGTACAATTGCCCAACATGCATGTTCCCGATAATTATTTTCCCGTCATCGACTTCCCATCAGGTACAGCTGTCCGACATGAATGTACCTGCCTACAAATATCCCAACATTAACGGAATAATGTCTTCCTTTCAGAGAGTTAAAATAACAAAAAATAACAGAAAGAAAAAGCCCTCTGAATCCACAGATACTCACAAAAAAGCCTGTTCAGCCTCTGCATCAGCTGTCCTCTTGGTCTTGTGCATAGGGTGCCTACCCACACGATCACCCAATTTCAAGTGGCAGCAGAAGGAAGTTAAAACAACAAAATAACACAAATAAAAAAGCCTGCTTAAACCACAGGTACTCACAAAAAGCCTACTGTTCATCATCTCCATCCAGCTAGCTCTCATCTTGGCCTCACACATAGGGTGCACGTCCGCACAGATCACAGATTTAAAGTGGCAGCACATGCCAGAATGTACTGCACAGATCACAGTTAATTATGCGACAAGGATATGTTAATTATTTTGTAATAAAAATAATTGCTCAGATCCAAATGTACTGCAATATAGTACTGCAAGCACCGGATATGTGATGTCATGTGATCACAGTTAATGAATGTATAATAAAGAATAATTGCTCACTGTCAGAATGTACTACAGTGTAGTACTGCAATCAAGTACCATACTGCTGTAGTCAACCTGATAGACAAAAAATAAGTTAATAAGTACCAGCAAACACTGACAGTAGTTTTCTGTCTTGCTCTTTTGTTCTGTCTTACAATGGCAATATCTACAACTGCAGCAGCAATGCACATGTCTGTGAAGCCTTCCTTCCCAGAGAGGATAAAATAAGCTGTATATTGGGAGATAGCTTTATGTCAAGGAACGAAACAGGGTAGGCTTGTTTTATTGGTGCTGTCAACATAGGAAATCAGCTGGTTGTCATGGACATGCATCCACAGTACTAGTAGGTGGCCAGCATCACCTACGTGGTACTACAGAGCACAATCATTCCACAGATGCCAGTGATGCCCCAGTAGCAACAGCTCACCAGATTCCAGGAGTTTTCGAAGAGCTAAAGAGTGACATGCCACCTGAAAGTGCAGGAGTGTTAGAGTGGTTTGAAGAGACTTATGTGCTGGGGAGGGTGCGCAGAGGAATGCGCAACAACACCATAGTCCTAATGCCACCCTTGTACCCCACAGTTTTGGTTGGTACACACTCAGATGCAAACTGGCACATCAAGAACACAAAATTAGGTAGAGGTTTGGCATAGGCGCCTGGGGACATTAGTTGGAACAGCACACGTAGCCATACATCGTTTTGTTGCGGAACTATGTAATGAGCAGCTGGTTACTCACAGTACAGTTGAAAAAATAAATTTAGGGTTGCCCAAGTCACCTTTAAAGAAATGTTATACTAAAAGAGAAGAAAAAGATCAGCAACATTGTGTCAGACATAGAGCATAGACCTGCAAAGGACTTTATTCATGGCATAGCATACAACATGGTGCTTTGACTCATTTTGGATCGCCTTCTATTTGTTTTTAATTACTTTTAATAATGAAGTTGATTTTATACTTTCTGCACCAGTCCTATCAGCTTTTTAAATATGAAACAGTGACTAGGAACTGTCATATTCAACCTGGTGAGCTTTGAACTTTGCACGCAGCCTTCCAAGAAGGAACGTGTGCCCTTGGGTTGAGCATGGAGCCTTGGAGCCTTATGGACATCATAGATAGGAGCCTCAGGCCTTCTCAAAGGGGAGTGGAAGATCGGAGCAGGTATGTGCACAGCTCTTCTGTTTACTGTTTTCATTGTGTTGGCTTTTTAAATGCCTCCAAAAGTCTTTATTTTGATATGCTGCCATTAATGTCAACAGTTTGTGGAGCTTGTCCCAAAACAATAACTACACCGGCTCCTAATGTAATAGTCAGGGAGCACACATTATAATCTTCTTGCCACTAAAGCGGGAGACGGACGGGTCTCCAGGAGAGTTACAGAGAGTTAAAGTCAGGAAATAATCTATCAGCAAAGTGTACTGCACAGGCACATTAGAGTTGGGAAATGGAAGTTGGGAAAATATGCATCAGTAAGATGACAGTCGGGCAATTGTACCAGACCCTAATGAAGACATTCCGGGGTTCTTTAACACTGTGTCTCAAGTGTTAATAGATATGATTTTGGACAGTGCAGCCATTACTTTTTTTGGGGGGGGGAATTTTAACTTGGCAATAGATTACATCATGGATAGATCCAATTCATAAACCAGAGCCCCATGTCAAGTCCTTACAGACCTTGAAGGACTTGTTGGCTTTACACCAACTAGCTGATTGCAGGAGGCTCTCACACCCAGCAGAAAGAGACTTCATATATTTATCAGAAGCTAAGACAATGTCCAGCAGACTAGACTACTGGTTCATCTCCTCAAAACTTATTCTCCGGGTGGAAGAAGTAACAATTGCCCCTCCATCTCTCTGACCATGCCCTCTGGTCATGTCCCTAGGGCTGGGATCTCCAGCCCCTATATCTACATCTTGGTGATTATACCCACTATTGCTCTGAGACAAGGATTTTAGGACAAGGATTTCCTTGGAAACAAAATACTCTTTTGTAATATTTCGCAAGGATCCACACTCCTGGCCATGATATGGGAGGCCTTTAAGTCCACAATCCATGGCAGCAATGTAAGTTATGCATCCCACAGATGTAAGCAGAGGGAGAAAGAGATGGATAGGTTGGAGGGGCACCTCAGTCAAAAGGAGTCATTGTCAGTGTCAGTGGCTCAGTAGGTAGCACACTCGCCTCTGAGGCCGGGAGATCAGAGGGCTGTGGGTTCAGTTCCCACATCTGGCACTTGGGTTAATATCCCAGTACTGACACTGTAGTGCATGAGAGGGTGCCAGGACTCTGAGGTGCCGCTCAGATGAGACGTTAACCGAGGTCCCATCTGCCTGGATTGGTGGTAGTTCAGGTGGATGTTAAAGATCCCATGGCACTTATCAAAAGAGTAGGGAATTTCCCGGTGTCCTGGCCAAATTTCCCTCATTCACTAAAAATACCACCAACAGCTTAATCTGGTTCAAGGTCAGTTGGCATTCATCTGTATCCCCCTCCCCCGGGTCATGCCTGAAAATAGGCAGGATTTGTCTAGTGCACTTACCCGGTCAACAAAAGCTAAATAAATAAATAAATAAAAAGGAGCTCTCTATGAAAAAGACCTTCACAAACTTGGCAATACTGTAAGAACTTACTTTATGATATAATGTCCCTAAGGATCCAACTTAATTATTTAGCTGCTTAAAGGCTGAATTGCAAACCATAGAACTCAGAATAAATACTGGGCATATGGGGAAAAAAAGGGGAAACTCCTGTCATACAGGCTCAGGAAACAGCAAGCCGAAAGGCACATTGCTCAGCTAAAAGATCCTACAAGGAAACTAAATATGTCCCCAGAAGACACCAAACATACAATGGCTGTTTTTTACAAAAGCTTATATAGCTCTCATGTGCTCTGGGATAAACAACAATTCTCGACCTTTATGGCAAGCCTTTAACTCCCCTGATTATCTGACACCCAGAGAATGGCCTTAGAGGCACAAATCACTAGAGAGGAACTGTCCACATCCCTAAGGAGCATGGCCCCACATAAATCACCAGGGAGTGATGGCTTCCCAGCCGATTTTTACCAACTGATACAGGAATCGGTAATCCCTCCGATGTTAGATACAGTATGTTACATGAGGTGAAGGAGAAAGAAGTGTTGCCAGGTACCCTGAGGCAGGCAATTATCACTGTGCTTCCCTAGGAAGGAAGAACCACTCACTCCCAGCCAGCCAAAGGCCTGCAGTATATCCCTCATTAATGCAGATGCCAAAATACTGGCCAAGGCACTTGCATCCTGGTTGGAGAAGGTTCTCCTATACCTGATACACCCCTTGTACATAGGCTTTGTTATAGTTAGGGCCAGGGCGGATCATTTGAGGGCACTGGTTATGCTGATGCAGACTGCAGCAACTCTTCCCACCCCAGTGGCTACCATCACGGTAGACTTTGAAAAAGCATTAAATTCCATAGACTAGGAATACTTGCAGGCAGTACTGCAGCACTGTAACTTTGACAATAACTTTAGAACATGGGTCAAAACTCTATATACAGGCTCTACATCAAGAATCCTGACTAACAGTACCCTCTCTGAGCTGTTTACATTACACCAGGGTACAAGATAGGACTGTCCACTCTCCCCTCTGTTGTTGGTCATATGGTGCATACTGTGTGATCCTCAGCAAGTCACTTAACTTCCTTGTGCTCCCAGGTAACATCTGGAAACAAGCTTTGACTTAGTGTGCTACTCCTGGTTAAACAATGTTCCCTTTTCCTTTCCCCTTTCCCTTGGTACTGGTAATTGAGCCCTTTGCAGCAGCAATAAGAACTCAACCAGGTATTAAGGGTTGCAGGTAGGAGAAAGTTGCTACTATACCAAACTATATGTTGATGACTGCCTGATCGTAACTAGTGATATCTCCTCTGGCATGCCTCAAATTCTAACAATGCTGAAATCCTTTGTGGAAATATCAGAGTTTTATATTAATAGTAACACATCTGTCGTTCTCCCCTTAAATGTTCTTACTACCTCTAATATGAAACACCAATCTGGCCTGGCCTGTGCAGCAAGGGAAAATGAGTATCTGGGAATTGGTATCGCACCTGATGTGCACAACCTGGTTGCCAGAAACTTTACACCCCTGATCAGCAACCTGCAAATAGAGGCAGAAAGGTGGAAACACCTTAACCTTACAATGGCAGGGAAGATAGCAGCAATTAAAATAATGCTAGCCCCTAGGGTATTTCATCTCCTGTCCCACCTCCCAATTGAGATACCCAAGAAATGGTTTCAGAAACTAGATGCCATTATAGGGAATTTCCTCTGGGGTAACTCAACCCCGAAGTATAGTAGAGCCAAACTGAGGGCATCCTGGAATAATGGGGGCTGGTGTCTGCCAAATTTCCAATTTTACGCCCATGTCTTCCTAACTGCTGGAACATGAAGATTATTCCATGAACACAGTCCAAATATGCCGGCTTGTATAGATTTGGAATCTAGGGTGCTACTAAATGTATATACTGCAGCATATTTGGGTCTCTCTCTTCCCAGAAAATTTCAAATCTGGTTAACTGTAAAGGCAGCACATTCAGCCTGGCATAAATTGGGGCAACTAACTAAATCCTGTCTCAGCCCATGAGTTTACACCAATTTTTGGAACAATCCTCAATGGTCCATAAACAAACACCCTTTTCACTGGAAAACCTGGCAGGCTAATCATATACACAAAATTAAAGATGTGTTAACCCTGGACCGGTGGGCTTTGGAATTCTTTCAAACACTGCAAGTGAGATGCAACCTGTCCAGAAATGATTTTTGGAAATATCTTCAACTAAGAAATATATTTAATGATTGGTCTAAAGCAAAATGCCTCTGCTTTACTTATAGAATTAGGGGGACAGTACATAAGATGAAATTACCACGCACCTCATGGGTAAAATCTTCTGTGGACTTAGCAGGCCTCATATATAAAAGGATAAGAAAATAGGCCCAATACCCCTCAATCCTGCCAAAACAAAATGGCAAAGGATGCTAAATCTTACCATACCCGAGGAGGACTGGCGCAAATGCCGGACCTCTGCAATGTAGGCATATGGCAACCCCTGCAGCTTTCTCATATAAAACAAAATATTGCACCTGTGGTACCGTACTTCAGTGCAACTTTAAGCCATGCACTTTCTGCAACAAGATGAGTGTTGGAAATGCGTTTCCTCAGGGGCTGACATGTTCCATATTTTATAGCAATGCGATTACACGCTTCCCTTCTGGAAGAAGGTTGTAACCTGCTGTTCAGAGATCCTACAGTGTAATATTCTGCTATCCCCTGCCATGCTATTACTAGGTATGGTAGAGGATAACTCTCTTTGAAACCCCTCAAAGTGCCTCCAAGGGGCCAAGGCATATTTCTATTTACTTTTTTCAACTATATAGCCCTCCCTCCCTCCTCTGTGTGCTGTCCCACTCTCCACCCTCTGTTGTCGGTGCTTCCATCCTCAATGCCAAAGAATCCTTCCGCTCCCTCCTCTGTGTGCTGTCTCACTCTCCACCCTCTGTTGTCAGTGCCCCTGTCACCAGCCTGTTGTTATATTTTATTTGCAGACATCAGGGTGCTCAATCTCTATGACAGCATTCACCCCCCCCGTCCAGTACTCAGGGACACTGGGTAGTTCACTCCCAGTGTCCCAAAATGGACATTGTTTTGTTAAAAACACCTGTAAAAAAGAAAACCGTCCCCCAGCGTCTTTTTTTTTTCAATAAATGGAAAGAAGAAAATGGTCTCTCGTTGTCTCCCCTGGCCCCCTGCCCCATCCCCGCCTCCTCTCTGCGCACCTACCTCCCGCACTCCTCCCCTTACCCCATACTTACCAACGGAGGTCAGGCACTTTCATCTTCTCTGGACTGGGACATGCCTGCTTGCTTCAAAGCCGCATCGCAAACTGAATAATCAAGGTGCAGCAAGTGCCATATAATATCTGTCAATCTGGTTTTGAACATATGTTATGTCACAGCCGTTTTTCAACATTTTGAACCAAATTTTCAACATGGGCTTTTTGGGACACCACCTCATGAACACTATCACTGTCATCTTATTAATCGGAACCGTAAGGTGAATTCGCGGTTGCTGTATGGAATCACCTTTTAGGACTGAGTAACAAAATGACAGTGCCAGTGTTCATGAGGGGAGGCCCCAAAAAGCTCATGTTGAAAATTTGGTGCTAACATTCTCAAAAATGACCACATTACGAGTGTGCATTGCGCAGTTTCTACGCACACTCATACCTTCACCAGTTTTCAAATATATATATATCTATCTATATATTTGTAAACAATAATACCCAACAGGGTGGGCGGTATTGTGCTATACCAGACTGTCCAGGGGCGTAATGAGGCCTGACGCCGCAGGCGGAGGGCCTTATAGCCCCTGGAAGGTCCAGTACAGCACAATACTGCACACCCTGGAGGGTATTATTGCACTTAGAAAATGGGCAGCGTAAAAAAAATAAGTTTAATAAAAATGTTTAATGACAAATTAGTTTAAAGTACATTTTGTAATAAAATAGTTCCTCCGCCTGCATTAGAATGATTTTTTTTTATTTTTCTTGTCTTTTCAAAGTCCCCCCTCCACACACACACACACACACACACACACACACACACACACACACACACACTGACAAAATATTATTTTGTTGTCTGAAGCCAGTGCTGTTGTGAGTGAGACTAGGTAGTGAGCACTACTGAGAGTGCAATCAGGACTGATGGCTGAGCTATTATTAAACGGAAAGTACTTTACTTTCTATTTATATGTGACACAGTTTGCAAGAATGAAAAATTTTTTTTTTCTTAACAAAACAAACAAGAAAAAAAACAACATGCCTGTCCCTGCTAGAATTGCACAGTAGTCAGGAGGGATGTGATGGTATTGCCACTTGAGCATGAACGGGACATTAGAAGCACACCCCCATTCTGAGCCTGCTGTTAAATCATTCACTCCTGCAGCTCAGTGAACTTGCTGATCACTAAATACGGACAGGCAACAGTGCAGCACATTTATTATTTATTTTATGTAAAGCCGATGACCATGTATGGCAAAATTTAGCTAGCTGCTAAGAAATGGACTGCCCCAGAGGTTAGGAGCAGGAAGACGTATGGTGGGAAAGCCGACAGACGAGCTGTAGAGTGCTGAGGAGGTATGGAACAGTGATAAAGTATGGCACCAGGAACATTTAAAGCTACCTGTAGTCTAGTTTTAGCTTGCTCTGCTCTACATGACAGCTTTTTTTTTGCTTCTGGGTAGTAGAAGTTGCTGAATCATTTAGAAATGTGCGGGTAATATGGAACGGCAGTATGGCACACGACGGGACTCTGCGTGGTTGTCTTGCCCACTGATGGGTGCATGCTGCTGGCTTGTGGGTTACACTTTAGTGGCCGGCTTTCTGGAGGGACAGATACACCTATCTGCCTCAGAAGTTTTTATGGGGGGCGTCACTTTGTGGCATGTTAAACATAAATATTTAAATACTGTAACCTGTCCAATAGAATTCCCAGTATTATTCAGAAGCAATAATTCTGTATTCAACACTATCCTAGGACTTGAAAAGATCATTAACTTAGTTTTTGAGGAATTTAGAACCAATTTATGAAACTCAAACCAATTATGTAATAAAATAAAATCATGTTGTAAAATTTGCTGAATGTCTCAGATATTATTCCCTGAACAAAAGAAAACCACGTTGTCCGCATACAAAATTAATTCAGAATTTACAAAAAAAGAAAATAGAAGGTGTTCGAGAATGGACCCCTGAGGCACGCCACATCTTATTAGAGACTTTGTAGAGAAGGAACTATCTATTAAAGTTTGTTGTTTCTGGTTCTGCAGATAATCTTCGAACCAAGATTTAACTTCTGTTGAAAAATTAACCCTTGATAAAATTTTCAGGAGTTTAGCATGGTCCACCAAATCAAATGTCTTGGTGAGGTCCACAAAGGCTGAGGCAACACACTTACCATCAGCAAGTGCTTTATATACATGCCTAGTGAATCTCATCAAGGCAGTTTCAGTATTATGTCTGGTTCTGTTTTTTTACACTCCATATCTCAGCACCCACACATCCGACTGGAATTAAACTTGCCACATCAAAAAATTTTAGGTCCCTAATGGTGCTTGCAAAATGTCAAGCACATCACTTGAATGGTTATAAAGTTATTAAAGTGCAAAATGTTGAGTTTAACATAGAAGTGAAGGTATTCATACGTGTGTGTGTGTGTGTGTGTGTGTGTGTGTGTGTGTGTGTGTGTGTGTGTATGTGTGTGCCAGAATAAATGCTAATCTATGAAGTGATATGTTTAGCTTTTGTGAATTATATTATCTTTAACTGTTCCTATACTTCATAAATACAAAAATGACTTCAGCAGCTGAAAGTAAAAGTTTTCAATAGAAACATGCAGTTCTGAAAACTGCCAAATAACCCTCTTCTAATTGTACTATACTTCTTTAAGATCACCTTTTTTTGTAGTTTAACTCACTCACTTTCTACTAAGGTGGAACTACTGCTAACCATGAGTGGGTGTGCTGTTAGGTACGATGAAGTCACACTCGCATTTCCTATGGCCACTCACTGGCAAAATGGAATTGCTGTCAGGTCATATCCTCTGAGCTGCAACACTAACACTTATCCTATTTTTTTTTATTTTAGAATCATTTTTGTGGACAGTGGACACCATGATTTGTGTGCCACACTAACACTGCCGGTAGTGGAGAGTCAGCTGGCTGAGTGCTCTTGATGCTGCAGCATTTGTTACATGTAAACAGTCTTCCTGAGCAAGCTGAGCATCTCTCTCTCTCTCTAAAAATAAAACTGCAATACAGTATCAATATTAATACAAAATGAATAATCAAAACAAGCAACTGCTTGAGCATTAGGGGTCGGGGATTTGCACAGTATAGGCAGACTGATTTGGACCAAAAGCACACAGTGGAAAGCAAGGACTAGGAAAACTGACACAGCTTCAAAAAAAATAGTAAGTTAGTACAGTAAGTATTATATGTCTGCAATACTATGCCACAATATTTAAAGATCATATACTAGTTGCTGGATGGGGTTATTAAAAGAATAGGCTTGAAAAGTACGTTTAAAAGGTTATGGCAACTAGTACTTGTATACGCTTAACTTCTTGCAGCTGCTAGAAATGTTTTAAATTAACACTTCAAAAAACATATGTCTGTATAAACAGAACATGACATAGCTTGAATGAAGGTATCGTATTTATGTTCCATCGAGGCCAATGATATTAAGGTATCTTATTCATGGCTTTTCCACTCATGAGATAGCATGATATCATTGGCCACTCATGAAGGTCACTATATCTTCAGTCAGGCCACGTCATATTATGTCCCCTGGCTGAAGGAGTGGACTCCTGCAGCAATTTGTGGAGTCTGTCACAGGCATGATGTTGGAATACCAAAAGTTGTTGGTGTTGGGTGACTTCAATGTTTGGTCCAATAACAAATACCTTTTGCCTAGCCAGCAAAAGTCATCTGATGAATGGAACTGTGGGCCTCACATGTTGTTACCTCTGCAACTCATAGAATCCTGTCATAACTTGGACTTAGTTTTCCCATTGGGGCAGTAACTTATTAACATCTAGGTTGGTCTGGTCAGTTGATTGGACCATCATGCTGTGAGTTTTAGATCAGTGTCCCCTCAAGATATGTTACCCCCTCCCCCATTGAAGTTAAATTGGTACCTAACTTTCAGAAATGTTGGACATTTGTAGGTTCTTGTCAACATTGGGTTGCTCAAGACTGTTACAGATGTGTGCTTATAATACAGCTATTACTGCAGCCCTTGACTCACTCACACCTTTTCGTGCACATTGAAGAATCTCCTGACAGAGCTCCCCCTGGTTTAGTGAGGAGCTTAGATGGTTGAAGGCCAAAGGGTGGAGAATGGAGATTTCTTGGCAGAGAGCAGGCTTTTTGGAGGATAGACTAAACCTGAGAACTTATTATAAGGAGTGTCAGGGGCCAAACAGGCTAGACCATCTCTTCTGCACTATGGACAGGCTGTTACATCCAGTCTGCCTACAGTCTGGAGGAGTACTGTCATATGAGCGATACAAGGAGTTTGAACAGTTTGGTAGGGTAACCACTGTTCATTCCTCAGTCTCTTCATGTGGGCTGTCATGGCCCAGCACAGTACAATACAGTCTGCAACTAACAGAGGCCTTTGATCAGTCTGGAAGGAATTTCACCCTGTGCTAATTGAGGAGGTTCTCTGGGTGATCATGAAGCTGCATCCCACCTTCTGTTCACTGGACCCTGGACTGACCTGGCTTTTGTTAGACTGTGGGGAGTCTGTTGGCTGAGTGATTGCTGACACTGCCCTTTGTTTGCTTGGGAAGGAAGTGTTTCCAATGGCTATGAAAAGGGTTGTTGTGAGACCCCTTCTCAAGAAACTTTGTTTGGACCATGATATCTTGTCAAATTTCAGGCCCATCTCTAACCTTCCCTTTTTGGGAAAGGTTATTGAAAGTGTGGTGGTGACATAGCTGGCGATGCACCTGTAGGCTTTCTCTGTGAGCCATTCCAATCATATTCAGAGGGTGTCACAGCATGGAGACTGTGCTTGCTAGGGAGCAGAATTGTGCTTTTCTTTCTAGTGGTAGAAGGGAGTGTTCCATCTTGGTTCTCCTCAATCTCTCATCAGCATTTGATACTGTAGATCATGAGATTTTGACAGGTGAATTGAGGGACTTAGTAGATTCTGGTGGGGTTGTGTTGAGATGGTTTGAATCCCTCCTCTCAGTAGGGTGCAGCAGGTGGTATCTTGTCTAGCTGCCCTGATCTATGGAGTCCCTCAGGGTTTCATCTTGTCTCCCATGCTTTTGTGGTGTATATGCTGTTGCTGGAAGAAGTGATACAGAGGCACAGTTTGTAGTTTCACTGTTATATGGATGATATACAGCTATATCTATTGTTTGCCCTAGTGAGAAAAATGCAGTAGGTGTGCTTAATGACTGCCTATATGTTATCAATGACTGTGGCCTCCAGCTGGCTCAGGAAAACCTCAGACAAGACTTGAGTACTACTGGTAGACTCAGGTATCTGAAGCGTGGCTAGACTGAGTGGAGGGATGGCTGGAATACATCTCGGACTCACTCAGCTTACAGTCAGAGACACAGTGAAGAATCTGGCATTATTATTGACCACAAGCGGACTATGAAATATTAGATGTCTGCTGTGGTCATTAATGGTTTCTTTCATCTTAGGAACATCACCTGGGTCAAGCCCTTTCTCAGCCCTCATGATATGAAGTCCCTGGTGCATACATTCGTGACTTCAAGACTAGACTATTGTAATGCTTTATATCTCAGGATACCTGGAGGCTTGATGCAGCTGGGGCAGAATGCCATGACTAGCTTGATTGCTAGAGCTTCCCACTACAAGCATATCTCTCTTGCTTTGTGGACATTGCACTGGTTGCCTGTGAGGTGGCACATCTTCTTCAAGATACGTTTGTTAACATACAAAGCCCTACGTGATCTGGGTCCTGGCTGCCTAAAACAGTTTATGTGTCCATATGCTCCTTACTGCCCTCTCCACTCTTCTGAGGTGTGCCTCTGAAAGGTCCCAGATCTTGTCTAAAGCTATCTGGGGACTGTAGTTTTGCAATGGCTGCTGCAGTTTTCTGAAACCAGCTGCCATGAGAGCTTCAGGATGCCTCTCAATTGAAAGTTTTGGTTAGGAATAAAGCGCTATCTCTTCATAAGAGCTTTCCTATTGATTCCTAAAATGTTTCTTATAATGTATTATTTATTAACAGTAATTTATTATAGTTCTGTTATTATTATGTATTACTGTGTAAGGCACCCAGAGCCTGCAGGATTGGATGCCTAAGAAATAAATATCTATACTTTATTAATTGAGTGATTGATTAATTGATTGTTTGATTGATTGATTGATGACAAATGTTTTACCAGGAAAGACATACTGAGCTGGTAACAGCTCTTTTCCGGAGGCATCCCTGGGGAAGGGGAAGAGAGGAGTAGAGATCAGATTCAAAATATAGAGTAAAAATACAAATAATGGAAATCAGTAAATCAAAATTAGGCAAAATGCTTTAAGAATATAACTTGCTCTCTCTTTTGATTGGTGTATCATAAAGTTGTATTAGAAAACTAACCATAGTAATCTTGTACTAACTTTGACACCCCTTACCCCCCAGAGCCCAAGTGGAAATTAACTGTTATCAGCTCAGTATGTCATTCCTGGTAAAACTTCTAAACAAAATAGATCAAGATGATAAATCACACTAATACAGTAGACTATTCTCTACCACAGCTGGATTTTTAGTTTTATGCAGTACAATGCTAGAAATATCAACTTGGTCTGTGGCAGATTGCATCTCTATTGACAGATCAGCATTGTCATTAGAAATATACAATGTGCTTTATTTTGCCTTTTCATGTTAGATTACTCACATCATGCTGAAGACTCCTACTAAAAATTAAAAAGAAAGGCATGAATATCTTTTAAAGATGTGGTCCAGTTCCTGGCCAACAAAACAACAGCTGGAATCTGTAGAATTCAGCAGTATTAAATGCACTCAAAATACAAGAATGTCAAGCTATTACCTTACAGTTCATCTGCCATTGAAACTTATTTAGGAGGGAAAATCATAATGCCAGGCTCATGTCATCATAAAATCATGCCAACAGCAACAGACCATGAAGTCATAAAACTGGGTAGTGTCCATTTTCTTGAATAAATGCAGCTGTAAATTAACTGCAAAGGGCAAAAATCCAGTGTTTTTATACATCAGCTGTCCAGAATTAAAAACAAAATAACAGATCGACTTGAAATTCAGTTTAGTTTGTAATGTGGTGAAACTAACTTTTACTGATGCCATTTGTTTTGCTGGTGATCATGTCCCGCTTAAGTTTGTTTTAAATGAACTCAAAATGAAGATATCCATTGAAAAAATATGTTTTCTTAATCTGTTGCACTGCCACTGAACAAGATGATTCCTGTTATTGTTATGGCATGAGAGATCATATTTTCTTTGTTATGATTTGTTTTTGTGTGTGTAAATGTTGAGACCATGAAAAGTTCTGGATTGACAGCATTGGAAACTATAGCCCTTTGTGTATCAATAAGATCTGCAGCTGGGGAGATCATAGTGCAAACTTCCTCATGCTCCCTGCCAAATATGCCTCAGTCCTATCATGGCGGGACCACCACATAGGTAAGAGAATAGTTTGGACTGCATGCCCATTCATTCATTGGCCTCTCATGTGAGACTGCCATCAAGGGTGCCAATTAGACCAAACTGTGGTGGTGGTTTTGTGTTGTGGACACCTGCCCATTGAGAACTGGACTGAGAAAACCACAACTCATTTCACAAAGGCCACTGAACAGCCCTGAGGTATCACTGGCTTTTAGCCACTAACAAACTGGGCTGGATTTGACCAGTGACCTAGTGCAGAAATGTTCCTTAACTACTAATCCACTGAGCCATCCAGTTTCTAGGGGTCATGTATTTAAAGCACTGGATCCACCTTGCACTCAAATGTATTTTGCAAGGAGTTGTGCTGGCACTCATGTACTCTGGCACAATTCCCGTAGGTAGACACAGGTGTGCCTAAAACAATTATAAATCATGACATCATTCTTCGCCACTCAGGATTATTTATTTCCAAATATTCCAGGTACACTTTTAACCATGTTAGGATGTCACATGTAAACAGTTTTAAAATTCTGAAGTTACAGTATATGTTCAATTAGCACAGTAGACCATTTGCCACACAGGCATGTCTCTAATTTTCTGCAAAGTAAAATATTTTGATTTTGAATTCAATATCCAATTTTTTAAAACAGACATCTTCAATATGATTTATAATATGTTTACATTTACTTATTTATTAATATATTTATTGAAAACATTGGTCAGAAGGGCACACAAAGCTGTACAACCCATTTCATGTGTGTCCTAGAGAAAGGGGACTATGAAATAATAAAATACAAAAGAGGCTAGATTTTCAAAAAGCGAACAATTGCACATGTGCTGAAAAAACAAGTTGCGCAAGGAAGGATTTCACTTTACAACCACAATTTTCTCCATATGCACTTAATTTTCAAAATGTTGCCTTTTTGCTGACTCTTCCACAATTCATGGCAGCTCACATGCATAGTTTTTTGTGCAGCTGTGGAAAGAAGGAAAATGACATCCTTGTACATGTGAAATGCTGAACTAGTATTTGTGGACAAGGGTTAAGTCCATGGGCTATGTCAAATCCTTTGAAATCAAGCCCCAGAAATACAACAAATATTGCAATAACAGCAAAACCATTAAGTATGCAAAACAAATAAAATCAAAACAGTTGATACAGAATAATAAGAACAGCACATCCATGAATCAAACAGACCCCATAAAGGAGATCATTACAGCCAAAGAACCAAATACCATAAAGGGGACCTTTGCAGCAAACATTGATAGCAGAAGCCAAGGAAGTGGACAGTTGTTAAGGCATGGACACCAGTCTAGGGAGCATAAAGGAGCAGACACAGGATGTGGGGTGCAGCCTTATTAACTACCTCTTCAGTGATCAGTGATGAGGTTTGGAGAAAGGTATGGAGTCCCACATGGAGGGGTGCCTCCAAGAGAAAGCTCCTTCCCCTTGTGATGTGGCACACCTGGGTATAAGGACATTACTGTGGTTGGAGTATCCAGGAGAGAGGCTGAAGGTGGGGTGAGTGGTCAGCAGAGAGAAGAGGTATTCAGGGAGGCTTTTAGTTCAGCATTTACTGATCAACAAGGCACAGTGCAAGTGACAGAGGCTTTTAATGGAGGGCCATCCAAAAGCATTGTAAAAGGTATAATGGTGCATGTGAGGTTGGCAGCTGAGGGCAAAGCAGCCCCAAAGATAATGTCACTATAGTCAAAGACAATGAGGATTATTTTCTCAATGATTTCTCATCTGGCTGCATTAAGAAGGACCGCTTTTATTTTCTGAAGGGTACCAAGCTTAGAAGAATCATAGAGGATATAGTGTTAATGTCAGTAGGGCAGTCCAGAGATTGGTCTAGCCACATGCTTAGGTAATTGAAAGAGGCGACATGATTCAGGGTGGAGCCATCACAGATGTTAACTAGAGGGCAGGAGGATAGTGATGCCAACATAGGTCTGGTACCAAATGTCATGGCCACAGTTTTTGTTTTACATCCAGTGTCAGCAGGTTTGATTGCAACCCCCAATAGAATGGTTTCCAAGTTAGCCTGCAAATTAGCTCAAGAAAGGACCACTGACACACAAAACTGTATTGCCCATGTACATATGTATGAGGGATGAGAATCAGTCTGCAGAAGGTCACTTAGGAATATTGGAAAGAGAATGGGGCCATGTGCTGACCCTTGGGGGACCTCCATATCAATCGGGAGTAGGGAGAGGTGAACCCCCACTAACAAGTACAGTTTCTGTACCACCCTATGTTGTCACTGGGAAGTAGTTAATAAATATGGGTAATGTGTTCCTCCACTGGGGTAGTGGTACAGCTCAAAAGCTGTGACCTCAGCATAGATACCAGAAACATGAAACATTCCATCTGCAATAGCTACCTCAGTTTAAGCTGTACCACTATATGGGTAGTAGCATGCATTGAACTCTCAGAAAGATTTGTTTGTATTAATGGCTTTTATTATTTTTATTAAGGATCGTGTGACTCCTAGGCAGATTGGGGCTTCTGGTGACAGAGAGTGCACCTAAATTTAGGAATTGCACCTGCTAAGCTGATGCTTTCAAATGATCTAATCCACTAACTTCCATTCAGTGCCTACAGTGCCTGAATAGAGACCACTGACCATTAGTAGGTTTTATGTTTGTTAGTTCTGATTGCAGGTCTACATAAAATAGTTTTTATGTTGATTGTGCGCATGCGCAAGAAACATATTGCATCAGCTTTCTCCACAAGCAGGTTGTGGAGGCATGGCACTGTTGTGCCCAATGCTCCCACAACCTGAAAAGGCTTGTCCCCTGTTCCCCAATGTCATGGCACACTACTGCTGACACTAGTTCAGCCAGCGTACAACCTTCTAAAAGTAGCCACTGCAATCAGGGGCTGCCTTGTCACTGCAGCGTCAGCCATCCGCTACAGTGAGGGCGACCAGTCGTACAGGGTGGGATGCTGACACCCTGATATTGTTTGTGAACATGGCGGTGGCTTGCTGCCATGTTCACAAACAATATAACCCTCCCCTCACCGTTTACTTGCCGACTCGGTCGGCATTCCTGTAACCCTCCCCGTTTTGTTCCTGCCAGCGGGTGCCCAATCCTCATTAGCATAATAAAACACCCCCATTTTGTTCCTGCTGAAGGGTGCCCAATCCACATCGGCATAATGAAAACACCTCATTTTGTTCCTGCCGACGGGTGCCCAATCCCCGCCGGCATAATGAACCCCCGCTTTGTTCCTGCCAATGTGGTGCCCAATCCCCGTCAGCATAATGAATACCCCCCCTTTTGTTCCTGCCGATGGGGGTGCCCAATCCCCCATCAGCTACTGCTGGCCCCCAAAACAAGGTCTCTGCTGGCATGCTGGGAGCCCACCCCAGCATGCCAGATGTCCCTGTGAAGGGAAAAACTGTCCCGCAACGTCTTTTGGTTTGTTGGTCCCTGAAAAAGGAAACTGTCCCTTGGCGCTCACCCTGCCCCCCAACCCACAACCCGCACCCTGCCTTCCCACACCCCCTTCATCCCATACTTACCTCCGGAGCTTGGCACGACGATCTTCGGTGGACCGGGAACACGTCTGCACTCTTTAAAGCCGACCACGAACTGAGAAAATGCTGGTAAGGTATATAATGTAATAAATAGGGTTTTTTCAACTTTAGTGCATATCTCGGGCATTTTTGGGAATTTTTTCACCAAATTTTCAACATGAGGTGTTTGGGACCCCTCCTCATGAATTCTTGAAATGTCATGGCATTAACTGGCCCTGAAAAGTGGTTTTGCTGTGCGGAATCACCCTTTGTGGCTGACTAATGAAATGACAGTGCCAGTGTTCATGAGGTGGGCTCTCAAAAAGCCTATGTTGCAAATTTAGTGGAAAAATCCAAAAATGACTGTTTTATTAGTGTGCATTGCGCAGTTGCTACATATGCTCTTAACTTCACGAATTTACAATATTTTCATTCCAGTTTTTAACATTGACATTTTGTCACACCTCCTTGTGAGCAGTACAGCTGTCATTGTTCACATCCTGGCCGAAATGTGTTTTCAAGATTTCCAGCGCTGAACAGTGCGGTTCTGTGGGAAATCAGTGTTCAGGACAAGATTAAGAAAATGACAGTGACACTGTTCATGAGTAGAGGTCCTAAAATGCCTATGTTGCACATTTAGTAATGATACTCCATAAATGATGTGTTACGAGTGCATTGCACAGTTGGCACGCACGCTCGTAAGTTCGCGAATTCATAATATTTCACTCCTGATTTTCAACATTGCCATTTTCCCAGACCTACTTATGAACAGTACAGCTGTCATTTTTCCCATCCTGACCGAAATGTGTTTCCGCACTTCCAGCGCAGAATAGAGCGGTCGCTGTGGGAAATCACTGTTCGGGACAGATTAAGAAAATGGCAATGTTCATGCGCAGAGATCCTAAAATGCCTATGTTGAAAATTTGGTGATGATAGCTCATTAATTGACTGTGTTACAAGTGTGCGTTGCGCACTTTCCACGCACCCTTATAATTTCGCAGATTTGTAATATTGTCACAACAGATTTTCAACAGTGCCATTTTTTCACACCTCCTTATAAGCAGTATAGCTGTCATTTTTCACATCCTGACCGAAATGTGTTTTCACTGTTTCGGCGCAGAATAACATGGTCACTGTGGGAAATCAGTGCTCGGGCCAGATTAAGAAAATGACAGGGGCACTGTTCATGAGCAGAGGTCCTAACATCCCTATGCTGAAAATGTGGTGATGAAACTCCATAACATTACTGTGTTACAAGCGTGTGTTGAACTGTTTTCATGCACCCTTGTAACTTCGCAAATTTGTAATACTGTCACACCACATTTTCAACTGTGGCATTTTTTCGTAATTCCTTAAGACCACTACAGCTGTCATTTTTCACATCCTGGCTAAAATATGTTTTTGCACTCCTGCCAGACAGTAGCATAGTCACTCTAGAAAATCAGTGTTTGGGACAGATTAAGATCGACCGAGTGGGGGGGGGGGAGTGACCGAGCTCAACTGAGCTCTGTCGGGACTAGTGTGGATTTCTTTGTGTTCAGACAAAGCCCCCAACACAAGAGCCCAGTACAAAATGGCAGCCTGCAGCACTGGGAGAAACAGAACAAGAAAGCGAGTGAGGGAGGGGGAGTGAGCGAACTCACCAAAGTGCTGTCAGGACTGCTGCAGATTTCTTTGTGGGCAGAAAAAGGCGTCAATACAGGCAGGGGCCCAGTACAAAAGGCCAGCCTGCAGCAGTGGGACAAACAGCACATGAGTGACATAGGGGACTTAATGAGCACAACGGAGCTCTATCAGAACTGCTGGGATTTCTTTGTGGGCAGAAAAAGGCGCCAATGCAGGTGTACAAAAGGGCAGCTTGCAGCGCCAGGACAAACAGAATGAGTGACGAGAGAGGGAGACTGAGCAACCTCAATGGAGCTCTGTCGGGACAGCTGCGGATTTCTTTGTGGACAGACGAAGGTGCCAACGCAGCCAGCAGCCCCATACAAAAGCGCAGTCTGCAGCGCCAAGAGAAACAGAATGAGTGAGTGACAGAGCAGTAGTGAGCAAGCTCAACGGAGCTCTAGAGTGACTGCTGCAGAGTTCTTTGTGGGCAGAAAATGCAGCAACGCAGGCAGGAGCCCAGTACAAAAGCCCAGCTTGCAGAGCCGGCACAAACAGAATGCGAGAGTGACAGAGGGGGAGTGAGCGAGCTCAGTGGAGCTGTGTCGGGACTGCTTCAGATTTCTTTCTGGCCAGAAAAAGCTACCAATGCAGCCAGGAGCCCAGTACAAAAGGGCAGTCTGCAGCACCAGGATACACAGAACAAGCGAGTGAGGGAGGGGGAGTCATTGAGCTCAACGGGGCTCTGTTGGGACTGATGCAGATTTGTTTGTGGGCAGAAAAAGGCATCAATGCATGCAGGGGCCCAGTACAAAAAGGGCAGCCTGCAGTGGCAGGAAAACCAGAATAAGCAAGTGAGTGAGCTCAACAGAGCTATATTGTAACTGCTGCAAATTTCTTTGTGGGCATAAGAAGGCAGCAATGCAGGCAGGAGCCCAGTAGAAAAGGGCAGCCTGCAGCGCCAGCAGAACAGAATGAGCGAGTGAGAGAAGGGGAGTGAACGAGCTCGACGGAGCTTTGTCGGGACTGCTGCAAATTTCTTTATGGGCAGAAAAAGGCGTCAACACAGGCAGGAGCCCAGCACAAAAGGGCAGCCTACAGCGCCAGGAGAAACAGAATGAGCGAGTGAGAGAGGGGGGAGTGAGCAACCGCAATGGAGCTCTGTCGGGACAGCTGTGGATTTCTTCCTCAGTGGAACAAGGCACCAATGCAGGCAGCAGCCCAGTACAAAAGAGCAGCCTGCAGCACTGGGACAAACAGACTAAGCCAGTGACAGAGGGCCCCTGAGCGAGCTCAACAGACCAACGCAATCAACATTCGGCATTAACAAATGCTTGTTTAAGCATGGTGCTGCAGGTGAGCAAGGTTATTTTACTTTTTCTTGGAGGGGGACCTACTGTAGACAGATAGTTAGGTGGAGTGCAATAATTTCTTGATTGTATTAGTGTTTGATTTCCCTCCCACCCTTCTTCTTGCATTTTTCCCATGGGGCTGTCCCTCTCAAATTACAAATGTGCTACTTTATTTGATGGAGTATGCTTTTTTCTAGAGTTGTAGGAAGTGTGTTTTTGTTTCTTCTCTCAGTGCCTCTCCTATTTTTATCTGTGGCATTCAGTCAAAGCTAGCAGGAGCCTGTCACAGCATTGTGACATTTGAAATAACAGCCCTGATCTCCAAAGGCTGCCATCCAGTCCATGATTATCTGTTAGTAGGGAGCAAGCCACAGCATCAGAGGACCAGTGGGATCAAGATTATCGAACCTGTGCAACTGTTACTTTTGCATTCCTTCAGTTCCTGACTTCTGAGTGGGCATGAAATTTCTGCCATTCTACTTTCCACAGCAGTTTAGCTCATGCCAGTTTTCATCCAGCCTTCCTCATCTCTTGTCACAGCACTTCATGCATTGTGAATGTCTCTCTCTCTCCTTTCCAAGGGGGAGAACAAGCACTCAGCAACACCGTAGGCTCCTGTGTAGCTTTCATTCCACTCTCATCTCTGTACTTTGTGTGCTGATAATGGAATGGCTGTCTCAGGGGGCTGCACATGTCAACACTGCAAGCTCACCATGTTGGGATGCATGGAGTGATGTGCACCACCACTGTGAGCCTGCACACTGAGTCACCTGCTTCTTTGGTTCTCCAAAGTGTGGTTCAGAGTGAGAACAGCATGCCCTACCACACCCTGAGATAGTTGTGTTTTAACTAGTGTTCCATAGAATACAGGAGGACTGGAGGAGGATGTCTGTCATTAGTGAAGCAGTATAGATTGAGCTGAGAGCACCAAGCTGGGCACACAGAGACCCATGATCCGGGGTTTGAATCCCACAACTGCCACTTGCATACTGTATGACTGTGAGCAAAAATCACTTAACCTTCCTTGGATCAGTAGCGTGGCACATAGTGGCTCAGCCTACAAAGGTAGTAACTGTAGACACAACCAGAGTGGCTCTGTTTAAGAAGGCTTCAACTGGGTATTTGCCTTTGGTAGGATGCAGGGACTGGAGTCAAATGTTTCTGTTTTCTACACATTTTGCAGAGATAACTATGGTTTAAGTATGCAGTAGGAGAGTTTATTTCTTTGCTTGGTGAGAGTGTATTTATCTGACTGAAAGAGACTGCAGTAGCCAGCCCAGTGGCACTGAGGGTTGAGGCGCTGGATACCACACCTTACACTACTCTGGCAAACCTGGGTTAGGGAACAAGTCTGGAGCATTGAGGGTTGGCAGGGAGGTGGAGGCAGGAAATGGTTTGAGCAGCCGTAAGGCAGCTTTCCCCTCCTTGGTGGGGACCCAGCTGTGCCCACTGCAAGGCTGCCCTCAAGTGGAGGCCCAGAAGTAGTGCAGCTGGGAGTGGCTAGAGTCAGGTGGGTGCTGCAGTTGCTGCATGTGCATGCCTCCACACACGTGCAAGCAATCACGGCAAGGAGCAGAGAGAAAAATGTAAGAAATAGAGCCGACAGGCTCCATGATGGCCCTGCAGCATCACGCTGGCCCCCCGGACTCTAGATGTTGGTCTCTGTGGGGGGGGGGGAGGCAACACCCCTTCACCTCAGCCTTGCCACTGGGGGCAGCAATGGGTCTTGCCAGGATGGTCGGTGTGGAGATGCAGGGTCTTGAGACTAAGTCCCTCCAAATGGGTGCCAGAGCCACTTGCCAGCTCTACCATGTAACACCATCACCAAGTAGGTGGGAGGCAGAGATGGGGTCAAAAAGCTTGATTAAAAAAAAATAAGGGAGATTGCAGTAAATCAGGTAGCTGTTGCAGAGTTACAGCACTTAGCTCCTTGCGCCTTTGTGTTTTTTGACAAGGGAGTTGGTTTGAAAACTGGTTTAGTGGACAATAACAGAGCGAAAAAGAAAGTTGATAAAATACTTGTATATTTGTATAGTCAGACATGCTCATAGCACCATGTTTTATCACAAACTCATTTTTGAGAGATTTAAGACCTGCCACAGGACCATGAGTCCCTTCTCCCATGGTGTCATACCATCTGTCCTTTGAAACATAGTCTGACATGTCTATTTAAGCCATGCCCAGCTGGAGTCTTGAGCTGGGAGGTTGCACCAATGGTCTGGCAATGGTAAAGCTGAGTCACACAAATCCATCATAACCTTTTTTTATGTAAAATATTACATACCGGTGATCTGTAGGCCATATCTGTGTAAGACACCTGAACCTGAAACTGCTACTGGGATGTCCAGCTGCACCAGACTAGAGTGACCCTGCTCACCCAAATAGGCCAGTGAACCCCAAACGCGAAGGTCCAGAGAAGGATGTAGGAGACTTTTGGAGAGAATCTTGATCCAGTGAAAGATAAAGATTAATGGAGAGTGGATGGAGCCCAGAACTGTAATGTCTGATCTCACTTGGATTCCATGTCACTTACCTAGGCTCAGACCCTATTGTCACTAGCTATGAGACACAGTGTGGTGGGATCTGCAGTGTTGAGAAAACTATTGCCTCACTGATCAGGTCTGGTCAGAGATGAGCAGGGGTCAATCGGCAAAATCTGCTACACCAGATCCGGGACTAGATGTCAGCTTTCCTTCTTTTTCAGGGGATAATCCTTGTGTTAAAAAGGTCATTGACATTTTGGCCACACATTAGACTGAGTATACCATCGTGTTTTCTAAAAGGTGTGGTGGTCCAGCACGGAGATCTTATCTATTTCATGGGCGCATCATGTAGAAAAGACTGCACTTCAAATGAAATCAATTTGGGCATTATATATTTTATTCCTAGTGCCATACCCATGGTCAGCCAGAGGGGGGCAGATATCTTATGCAGCCTGGTATTCCCTCCAGTGCTATCTCTGGGGCGCATGCTTTCAGGTAGGATTAGCCAGCTAGGATCCACAGGGAATAGACATTCCTGCAGCTCTTTCTTAGATCCCCCAGTAAAATGACTGGCAATCACAGGCCCACTTAGCTGGTTCGCCAGCTATGGTCATATGCCATAAGTAGTATTACAAGTAGCTACAGGTCTGACTTCCGCAACAACATCTACAGCAGATCTGTTTGGTGTGGGGTTGTTGTCCTGAGGCTGGTTGGAGACAGATGGCAGTGTAGGCAGAAGAAACATTCTTCTAGTCTACAGTTCATGAACACAGCCAATATTTTATCTGGTATAGCACAGCAAAACTGCAGTTTCATTATCTGCTGCACAACATTGTTTATGTAGACAGGCATTATCTGCACAGTTGGGTTCCTTCAGAAGTGGTTGTACAGCTGCTTTATGTAAGGTTTTCCTGTAAACTCTACAGGAGGGTTTATCAGCTTAAACCAGATGGCATAAAGCGATCCATGTGGGGCAATCAAAATTCTGATATGTCTCCTTTCCCATGTAAATGCATGTGTTTGCCATTTTACCGAGAACCTTTGTTTCAGGGAAAGGTGAAATCAATAGTTCTGAGCTTGGTTAGCAATATCAGGCTAGAAGGGCTACCAGTGTTTTCTAGAGGATCAGGCTGGATAAGTTGCCTTGTGCTTCCTTTAAGCACCCAAGAGTGGTGTCACATTTTTGGCTCATCTTCCAGCCTGCAAGCCACTCCATGTATGCTAGAGAATGTTACCTAGTGTATATTTCTCTTTTCTCTACTCAAAGCCAGCATCTTGGTTTAGCCATGGCAGTAAGATAATTAGGATTCTACAAGAGTCTGGCTGCATCAGAGGCAGGCAGTAAGTCAGGTTTCCCTGTTTGCTCTGTCATGTGTTCAGGGCTTAGAAAAGTGAAGAGAGGTCCATGGCCAGGACTTAGTAGTCCTAGAGCTGCTCAACTGGCTAATCAACAGGGACAGTTCGATGACACTATTGAAAATAAGAATCCTTGGGAGTAGTATTGATCCAGGAAGAGTTACCCCCCCCCCGACAGCAACATTTCACCAGCGAGGTCCCCCACAGCGACTACATTGCCAAGCCGCTGTGGTAGACCCACTGCTGTCTGTTGGGGGTCCTGCACCCCCCCAATCAGCTCCGACTGGAGCTGAGAATCTTTAAGTGGGGGGTGCAGGGGGTGCAGCCCCGCACGTGGTGGGTTTGGAGTGAAGCCCCCCCAAAGAAAACAACAAAACACAATGCGAACTGGCAGCCGACTGAAGAATGCGGTCGACCTGCTGGTGTTGCTGACAGGGCGTTCGACAAAATTTTTGTCGGACTCCCATCGTGGATCCATCCAGGAGCACTCAGTATTTGGCATATCAGGCAGCTGGTTTTATTCATTAGACCTTGTTGTTATCCAGGTATGCTGGTTAGGGTACAAAATCCTATTTCAACTGTTACCCTGTTGCATATCTAGGCTCATAACTGTCCAGAGTCTGAGCAGCTCTTGAGGCACCCCCCATACAGGAACACTGTTGCATAACCTTGCGCAGTTGGAGTGCCTCACAACTTCCTGGTCAAGCCTTCCCTTGACTCCAGTTAGGACCAGTTTGATGGTATTGAGCCCAGTTGTGAGTGGAGTGGCACATTTCTGGATCAGGTTCCAGCATTAGGAGACTAAAGTCTTCTGTCACAGTGCCTCCAATATCTAACTGGTCTTGGGGATAAAGGAGCACCTTGTGTTCTTGCCCAGGTTTTAGTTCACAGTTGACATAAGCAATAGGAGTTGCAGAAATAGAGGCCTCTATTTAGAAGTGACTCTGTTATTCCTGTGAGCAAGCTATTGGGGGTGTACAAGCAGCTGGGTAGACAGGTTATCTGACTCCAGAACAATTTGTTCTCTTCTCGAGGAGAACACCTAAAAAAAAAAAAACAGCTTCAGTTGAATTGGTTATAGCCATAGTTGAACTGCTAACTGAACCTCTAGCAGGAGAATGGAATATCTAGACAGATTGTATAGGTCATGAGTATGTACAGCCGGGGATGGGGGGGTGATCCCCCCTCTTGGGAGGTATTTGTCCTGCAGGACAGAAGCTTCACCAGTCACAGGTCACCCTATGTGTCCACAGGAGTTCTCTTGTGCATTGAGGTACTTAATTTTTTTTCCCGGTGACCATGGGTGGAGACAGTGGATGTCCACCCTGGTAGTGAGACTTACTGAAGCATACTGGCCTAGCAATTTTCTCACTGTTGCTCTGTGTCCATAGGATTCAGGGGCAGAAGGAAGTTTCCTTTGATAATCTCAGAGTGGATTGGAAGACTGTGGTCTCCAGTTTTGTCCCAGACAACAATGTACACAGTTGACAGCCTCATTCATTTGAACAGGGGAAGACTCCAAAAGCAGGGGTTCCTGACAAGTAAGGAATCTCTGTGTTGCTCAGTAAAAGATAGTCCTCTCTATGGTATTCACAGTGTGGAACTTTGGCTCTGGGGGTTGAAGACCAGGGTGTTATGAACTTCAAGGCCTCGGGTTTGGATGTTGTTTTTGCATGTGGGTATCGTCCTTATGACTCCCTCATAGTTCCATGGTTCCATAGTGGTTTTACATGGAGTATGAAAGGCCCTAGTTTCCTCCACACTAGGAATTTTCCATATAAAATGAACAGTCAGGGTGATGCCTCCTTCAGACTTTGGTGTTTTTAACAGCCCTCTACTGTCATCCCGGCCCTGAGCAGAGAGAGGAACAAAGACCTCTCTTAGAGTTATATTAACCGAGGAATAATGCCTCTTTAACTGTTGCCATTGGTAGGGAATGGTTTGCTCAGGGCAAAGCATTTTACTTTTCTAGGATGCTCCTAGCATTCTAGACTAAGAGGGATGTCTTGTTGCAGTATCAAGCAATTTTTGTTTTGTAGTCTGCCATTCTTGTGTTTTCAGGGTTCCACAGGGTTTATGCCCTAAATCTTGTTGTCACAACTATTTGGTATTACATTTTGCAACAGTGGTTGTTGGATGAGTCCAGAGACTACATGTCAGGGAATTATATGGTGCAATATTCTCTCCCACCCTACTAAAATGGGTAACTGCTCTTTAGATCCCATATGTATTAACTACTTCCCATTGACAATGTGGCATGATAAAGACAAAAGAAATGTCATCATACATATAGTAATTCCTTTTTTGTTAGCTGCAACTTTGTCAGTGGGGCCTCTCCCTGGAGCTCTCTGCTCTTCTGAAGAATATTGTCTAATATATGTAAGTATAAGAGCTTTGTAGATGTCCATTGTCTTTGTATTGAATGATACCTACTGTGCTGTTTCAGGGCTTCGGAATCATCAACTACAGTATATCTGAACACGTTTGTATGATAACTTATAATTGGTGAAGCAAACTAATAGATTACATGGTGAGACATATAAGGCTATGTTTGTCTGGGAAGCCCACACGGGTATTCGCCAGTTGTCAAGAATATAGTTTGCCTTTCCTTAACTAAGCATGTTTTATCTGTTTAAAAACAAGCTTTCAGGAATGGTAGGGATTGAGATCCAGTGGTGAGCCTAGTGTCTAATGCTGGAGGCCTCAAGTGGCAAATGTGGGATGGAAGTCACATTTGCATCACAGTTAGACTGACACACCAGGATACCAGGAAATTTCCAGGTGGGTACCTCTCTGTTTTGTATCTGGCCACCTTCAAAACTCTGAAAATCTTTGTATTTATCATCTATATTCTAATTAAATGAGGTATTGTGGGCACTGCAAGCAAATCTAAGATGCAAACACAGAGCTAGTGTATCAAACTGAAGTGGAATATTGCTATGATTGTGTCACCCCAGACCCTCCCCTATTGATTTTCAAGGCAGGCCATTGTATCAGTGTTTCAGGTGGGCCCCCTGTACCCCAGTCCAACCCTGATTTGCATATTCAAAATGTGGGTCCTTTTCTATCAGGACAAGGTAGGCTTGAATTTATTTTTCCCTCATTTTTCTTGTATATGTTTATGCAATGGTTCGACTAGGAATGTGGACAGTAATAATGGTTTTGTATCTTGTGCACAGTGTTAACTGAAGTGAACCTATTGCAGATGGAATGTTCCATATTTCTGGGGTCTGTGCTGAGGTCACTGCTTTTGAGCTGCACCACTGCAATGGTAGGGAAGCACATTACCCATACCGTATGTATATACTACTTCCCCATTGACAACATTGAAGAGAACAGAAAAATAAATTATGATAAGTATGGATCTTCTTCCAGAATTCATATTAAACTTACTGTGCGACCTGTCAACAGCTGGTTAACATCTGAGATGTTAAGACTTGGCATAGGAAATCTCTTAATTACTGATAATGGTTGTTAGTTGGTTTCTTCTGACCGCTGAATAAGTTCCTACAATACTTTCGGTTACAGTTGAAGAAAAAGAAACAGCTGGTTATAACTCACTGCAATCATATTCAACGAATAGATTACAAACTGATTGCACAATAAGTTTAATGTGAACTGTTCTGTTTAGACTGTACTCTGTTGGAAAGGTAAGGATAAACCAGCAGATGGCCTGTGCAGACAACCTGGCACTGGACAACTTATTTAGTAGAAAGGGATTGAGACTGTCAAAAGCCTGAGATACAATGATCAACACGATTGTGTAGAGGTCATTCTC
Source organism: Neoceratodus forsteri (assembly GCA_016271365.2). NCBI lineage: Eukaryota > Metazoa > Chordata > Ceratodontiformes > Ceratodontidae > Neoceratodus > Neoceratodus forsteri. The sequence goes on from CM057452.1 coordinate 946,189,649, forward strand.
AATCCCATTAAGGATGTACTCAGTAAACCTTAACAGGGAGGTGATGATGAAGTGATTTGCCCTGAATTCTGACTGGAAAAGACACAGGAAAGCAGAGGAGAGGACAGTTATATGCTAAGAGTGAACAAAAGTCTCTTGCAGTTTTGCAAGGACAAGGAGGAAGGAAATACTTCTGCAGTTGCCAGGAAGGGTTGCAACCCCACCCTTGTGGAGAAGGATGATTCTTGCCACCTTCCAGGCCAGGAGAACTGTGGATGGGGTAAATGACAGATTTAGAATGGAGGAAACTGAAATGGAAGTTGCAGGAGCAGCACAAGAGAGAAGAGACTGGTCCAGACCATATGGGCTATTGCCGTTCATCAGACAGAGACCATGCAAGGCCTTTTGAGTGTCACAATGAGAGATAGGGGAGACAGAAAAAGAGAAAGGAGTATGAGAGGTGGTAAGTAATTTTTAAATGTGGCAATAAATTCTTAGGGAACAGAGATTTGAAAATGACCAACTTGCAGGGAAGAGGTAGATGAGTGGGAATGGGAAGAGTCAGAGCAATTGTGTCACACCTTCCCGAACTTGGGTGGGCAGTTTATGTTTGCTTGCAAGGTGGTTTGAAAATAGCTGAAATTGACAGCTTGGAGCTGCTCAAGGCAAGCATTGCTGAGTTGTTTATAGTGGAGGTCTGTGGGTGAGTTAGAGGCATAATTAGAGGCATGGGCCACATCACGATCCCTGCCCAGTGCAACAAGATCAGTTAAGACTCAAGGAAGATGAATTCCCTTCACTGTAGATCTGCAGAGGGGGCATAATATACCAAGAGGAAATTGCTATGGAAGTAGTCCAGAGTATTATCAACACTAGGGGCTTGTGAGGTTTGGAACCAGTCAAACTGCAGAGATCATCCAGTAAAAGTGGAAATCAAGATCACAAAAGAGTGGTAGAAGATAATTCTGGGAGAAGCTTAGGGCCTATGAATGATCCTCATGCAAACATTTTTATTTATTTAGGTCTTGTTGACTGGGAAATGAGGCTTGCACAATACTGCCTATTTTTAGCCTCATTCAGAGGAGTGGGGGGAATGCAGATGCAAACCAACTGAAACTGAACTAGATTAAGCTGCTGGTAGTAGCAACTATGCTGTATGAATGGGAAGTAAGAATATAGTCAATTACTGAATGGTTTATGGATTTAGGGTTCAGACAGGTGGACTGTTTGGCTTCCTGATTAGTTGGAATACTGTTGGGCTTGTATTTCCACAGACAGTACCTTTGAGGAAGGGCATGTGCAGTTCCTGTGTCTCTGTGGTTCTAAGAGTTTCTCCATAAATTCTTTGTATGCCAAAACTGCTAAGCTCACTACATCTCTGTCACTCAAAGAGCCTCAGAACACAATCATAAACATATGAGACACAGTAACTGTACATATAAACATACAGCTCAACCATCCATTGGTGGATGCTGATTTCCAAGAACTAAGTTGGTTAGACATCATTTAGATGGTTTAGCTTACCTGGTCCCACACTTGCAGATGTGTTTAAAGCTGGCATAAATGGTATTGGTTTACCTGCAGTTTACTCCCAAAAAATGGCAGACAAGATTTAAAGAGGGGATTTTTAAATTGCTCAGCAAAGGAAGATGCAGGAGGCTTCTTAATGTACAAACAAATGTTATAAAAGTGCAAAAAACTATGAAATATGAAAATGATTTGTATATGTATGTGTGTGTATATATATATATATATATATATATATATATATTCATTGAAAAACTTCATTAAATCATCAGTTAGGGTTGATAGCACAGCGACAAAAAAAAGTTTGGAAATGTGATGTTAGGGTTACCACACACACACACACACACACACACACACACACACACACACACATCCACATACCAACAGACGTCAGGGTGTGCCATGTGGTCATCAGACCCAACTCTCACCCCATTCTTGTGTAAACAGGCTGATAAGCTACAGTATAGGAGAATGGAGTGAGAGTTTGGCCTGACAACCCCATGGCACACCCCAATGTCTGTTGGTGTGTGGAGTGTATGGGGGTTGGTGTGTGTGTGGGGGGGGGTAACCTTAACATCACATTTCCAAACTTTTGTTGCTGTGCTGTTAACCCTAACTGATGTATTAATGAAGTTTTTTGCAATGAATTTCCCTTCTTTTTGAGAAAGTGTAATGTAACTAGTAAGTGGTAGGTGGCAGAGGGAGTGTGGGCCCTCTGGGCCCTGTGCCCCCACATACACATAAGTACAGGACCATACAGCAGCTGTATAGTACTGAAAAGAAACCATTGAAACACTATTTTAGCAATATCTCAGTAGTCGTAGCAACTATGAAAAAAATTCCACTGCAGTGGTATTCATGTATTTGAAACTTCCACACAGGCTTAGTTTGCCTACAGGTGAATTAAGCTGTGAAGAATGAAAAATCCATATATCACACCATTTCCGAGATACAGGCATTGAAAGTCACTGTGGGTGCTGCAATGGTAGCCTATGGGAAATTTCTCAACTTCAGAGTGCTGTAACTATGGGCCCATTGAATGCTTGGAGACCAAACCACCAACAACACATCTGTGGGACCATGGCTTGCCACCCTGCATATTTCAGCCCAAAAGCCCCAACCATTTTGATGCTGTGGGGTGGCAAAGAACTGCTGTTTTGGGGTCATGTTCTGTCGCAAATTGTGACAGTTTTGCAAAATTTTACGACAGAATGGGTACGACAGTTTCGTGATTTGCGAAAGTGTCACATCCATTCTGTCACAATTTGCAACACCACAGGTGGGCCGATCACCAAAACGGCATTACTGTTTTTTTTCCCCTCCAAAAAAGATAGTGCTGTGATCCTCAGGGCCCGACTAGGTAAACACAACTGTCAGTGTGTTTACCTAGGGGGTCCCAAATTTAAACAGCAGCCATTTTTCTCTCTCACTAACTGAAAACAAGATCACCACCACACGACAGTAAAAGGGTCATTTGCAACAGAAAAATGTAGTGGGACAGTTTTCTAGAGACACATACTGTATATTTTTTCCCATTGACTATAATGGGAAACTTGTTTTTTAATAACCTTTGAACAATTGAATATTTTTTTCACCAAATCTTTGGAAGGCACATCAGTGATCCAGTCTTTATCTTCTGTGAAGATTTTAGACCAAATGGACAAATTGTGTAGGCTGTAGCCACAAGCAAAGAAACATACAAAAACCCTGTTTTTGTGCTTTCTTTTTTTGGTACCCTGCAGCTCCACAACCACTCATCCGACCACAATGCAACTCACCAGATCCAGAGATCTCTGGTACCAAACCATGCATGCAAAATTATCGGCAAATCCATCATATGGTGACAAAGTTATTAAAGTGCAAACATTTGGGTTTAACATAGAAACAGCCGGGCAATCCTAACTACACTGTAGCTGCACTACCGTGCAGCTATATATATATATATATAGCATGTTATGTTTAAGCAGTAGGGCTAGGTGAAATTTATCTCCGCTGACAAAATTCTGATTTCACTTTTATAACATTTTTCAAAATTTCCCCAAAAAGTCATGAAATTTCACCAAAATAGTGATTTCTGTTATTTGCATATAATTTAAAGTACATCTCTCCAAACTGCATTGAATTTCATGTGATGACTTTACAAAGGTCCATTCAGAAGTGTCTCAAGTTACAAATTTCTGTCTTTAAGGGTGACTGAGTTATAACCCTTGAGACTTCTAAAATTTTTTTAACTACATTTTGCAATTCTTTAAACTGCAGAATTTTAAGCACTATGGCCCACATTTTCAAAGGAGATGTACCACTAATCCTAGAAAATGCACAAAACTGTGATATTCAAAAGGAAGAGATGCATCATGAATCTCCTGATGCACCATCGCACAGAAATAATGTATGCAGCAAAAATAAAGGGGGCATTCCCATGAATATGCTGTGCACCTCTATATTTGGCCACAATGCGCAGTGCATCTTCTGCACATCACAGAAATGAGCTGCCCAAAGTTAGGCATACAAAAAGATAGCCTAAATTGGCCAGCCACGAACAGGCAGGCCACAGAACAGCAGGCAGGCCATCCGGAGACAGCTCTCAGAGATGCACCAGAACATGCTTTGGGCACCCACACACAGCTGTTATGCCAGGATGGACATACTCAGAGCTTCAGGTGCTGTGTCACCACTAGCGCCATCCAGAGAACACCACTACACACCACCCCTGGATGTAGACTCAGCAGCCACATGCCAGTGCCTCAGGTACCTCCGCAGCACACCAGCAGAGCAGACAGCCACAATGTAGAAAATGTACGGGCCTTGGCCTGCACCCCTGTGGGTTTCCGAGGTGCCACTTGGAAGTGGCATGCACCCAGGGTGCCATCTGGGGCAACAGTGCCCAGGTAGTCTGGTGGATGGGTGATAGCCTGGCACAGGCCAGGGACTGATCTGTGGCACACACCCACAGTGGTACACCATAGGTGCACATAAGTGGGTCCCTCCCACTCAGGTACCTAGACACCCTCTGCACTCCACCATGCCTTGCAATCATCACCATGTTCCTCTCATACAGGGGTGCGTGGGACACTGCAGGTGACTGTACACTGTATATGGAGCTGGCATATCACATGTATGTGGTATACTGATCAGACTGTGTCACCCTGTACCCTCCCCAGTTGCATGTCCAGGTGGGCCCCTGTGGCCATTGTCCAGGTGGGCCCCCTGTATACCAATCCAACCTTGGCCATGTTGATGACTTGGGTTCAGAACTGAGCATGGAAAGTCACATAAGGAGGCAGGCCATGGCTGAAACAGCTGCTGATTTGCAGTGTATCTCAGTCATGGAAATTTGGTGACAGGTCCCACCAACACAGTGACCCATGTTGTTGAGCCAGGGAGCTTGCTCCTGCTGTGGGAAAAGCTGTGGCAGTGTGAGACAGACAGATGCACTGCACTATCAGGGGAGGTGGGAGGAAAACAAATATGAGAGAAAAAAACAGAAGTTAACTGAATGACAGCTGGGTTCAGCCAGATCAGGGTATGCCTCTGTGCACAGACTATATCCCTGAAAGATAAGCTGACAACTGGGAGAAAAACAAATATGGGAAAAAAAAAAAAGAGTCTGTTTGTGTTAACTCTCTAATATCTTGCTCAAAGGCTGGCCAGGTTATACACAACAAAGATTCTAAAATAGCATCAGTAAGTAAAGCTAAATTTAATGAGCTTTTGTGAAACTGTGGAATGTTGTGATACTTCTGTCGACACCATGGCCATACATTTTGCCCTCATACACTTCAGCTACCATTGTACAGTAATGGAAAGGCTGGGTAAACTGGTAATAAGGTAGCATTATAGAAGGCTCCATAGTACAAATATAGTAGTGCCAGTGTCAGGTCAGTATCTTGAGTGATGAACCATGAAGAATAGTCAAGGATACCACTGTGCACTAGCCTGTCTTCTTGCAATATGCCAGCAAACAACTAGAGCTTTGTGACTATATAACTTGTGGAAACACATGCACATGCAGCATTGTTTCCATACTGTGCCATCTGCTGACTCTTTAACAACCCTGCAGATAACACTGTATATGTTTACTAATTTGAAAACGGTGGCACCAAGTGACACCAAGCTTTACAACTAGCAGTGACTCAGGCCACTGTGAAGGAAGTATCCTGATATTGTTCGTCGCGACGGAGAATGCTGCTGGGCATCACTGTTGCAGGAGTGTTGCGGGAGGTGACTCAGTCGTGATAATTGTGATAGCAGTGATGATGCTTCACAGATGTATTGCATTTACTGTCTGTACACTGTACTGCTCTGTGATACCTGTTGTGATACTATAAAATGTAATATATACAATGTAATGTATTTGTATATATAACAATAGTATATGGGAAGGGCTTATTGTGACTAGAAAGCCGTGGATTTCAAAATCTTGTTGTAGGACAGTTCAAAGGTAAAAAAAGTTGTTGTACTATTGCTCTGATGTCACATCAATAGTACAACAACTTTTTTGCCTTGCCCTGCCAGCTGATTGGCTCACTGAACAATGCTGTGAGGAAAAAAAATCATACAACATGGTGGCGTGACTTAGCGAGCACTGGTCGGGGAACCCTCCTCGTTTTGACATGGACAGCCTTACAAGGCTCTGTGTCACAATTGTGAATCACAGTCATTTCATTTTTTTATTTATTTTTTAAACTAAATGGGTGACGAGCTAGCGGAATGGGGTAAAGCCAAACTGTGTCAGAGTGGGACAAGCATGAGAGAGCCAGAGCAGGAACAGCAGGACATAACTGAGGTAAAAAAATGAAAAAAAAAAAAAGACAACCCAGGAACCATATACTATATAAACTAGTGGATGGTTAACCATCCACAACTACGGCTTTGTTTTCATTTCAGTTGTTGAAGACATCATGAAGACCTCTCATCAACAACCTCGATGGAAACACGGCCTGGTTGTGGATGGTCACCCATCTACTATTCTATATATTGTACATGGAATTGATGATTGCATTTCTATCTATACACTGTACTGCTCTGTGATACTTGTTCTGCTATGAAATGTAATGCTCTGCTCTGTGATACTTGTTCTGCTATGAAATGTAATGCTCTGCTCTGTGATACTTGTTCTGCTATGAAATGTAATGCTCTGCTCTGTGATACTTGTTGTACTGCTATGAAACATGTGACCCTGGGTTGATCCTGAAAAAGGGACTTTTATTGTCTCAGTGGTCTTACCCGGTTAGCAAAATTCAAATAAATAAATAAGTGCTTTGTGAAAGCTATATTCCACAAGTGGAATTCTGGTGGCATTACTTGTTATGTATCCATGAATCTTTGAGCAAATTTTGCCAATCAGTCATTTCAAAGGCATTCACAATAAATGTTACCATACTAAATGACATTTATCCAGCTTAATTAGATTCCAGGACATATTTACTTTGGTATGCCAAATCTTGAGTGTGGACCTGCAGTAGCAGTTGAGCTGTAAACATCCGAATATTTTGAAAATGTTCACACAATTTAACAAATAATTAAACTGTGAAATGTTGAAATTACAATTTACATGACCAGCTACCTCTCTATTTAGCAGTTTCTAAGACTCATCCAAGATAATATGCATACAAATGTTCAGTTATCTAGTGTCATAGGTGGCCAAACTGAGGTACAGAAATATTTTCAGAAATTTTCACATGAATAATAAATTGCCAGAATTTAAGACCCTTTAAATTCCCTATCTATTTAGGGTCTCTTCCAAACAGTATGCACTCAGATCTCTTGCTACATGATGGACTGAGTTATGACCAATTAATGAATGTTGGGAAATGCTGAAAAATGTTGTTGAAAGTTCACAAACATCATGGAATTTCATGAAATTCCACATAATCGGAATTTGCAAATTTTGCCCTGACCTATTTAGCAACTGATGTGTTGTTAAGTCTTGTCCACCATTTTTGTGAGGAATAAACTGCAGTCACTCAGTGGTGTCCAATTGTTATAGTAAGACACAGTTTTAAAAGCTAGATGCCAGACACAGTAGCTGCAGCTAGACTCAGGTGTATCTGAAAATGTGTTTATGTCCTGGTCTTCAAAACTCAGACCCAGGTATGAAATGGCAGAATTTCCACATTGTTCAACACTGAGTTCCATTTATAGCACATGCAGTACATATGATGATCATGAAAATGTTTCCATTGCTGTGGATTGCTGCAGCAACAAAGCATTCACGGCAGCAGCTGCATTGTTTCAGTGGGAGTTTAATCCAGCTAGCTTGAGGTACTGAAAGCAACTGTAGTAGCTGACAACAAAATTCATCATGTAGTTTTTAATATATTTGTATTTCTGACCTCCTTATATTTTTATGATGTCATTTTTTTTCTTAGTTAGTACTTTTTGTTGATTTACGTCAGTAAGAAACATACAGTTAAGCTTCAGAGCCATAGTCATTATGCTAGACAAGCTTACAAACAGTGAGATATTCTGGACTATGGGCAGTACACAACATATATAATATCTTGCGTGAGAGTGGTACAAACATGGCATAACATTTTTCCTTTATTCCATTGTACATAGGTACCTGAAATTATAGCTGCTTGCAATTATCTGCCATAGGGTAATTCTAAAGGGGTAAGCCTCTGTAGTCCCTTATTTTATCTTAAACATTCTTCACTATGCATAAAAAGGGGCACAAAACTTTAGTATATACAAATTGAGGCAATTTTCTCACTAGGAAAATAACCTGTTCTTACTGATAAGCAAGTTAAATTAAGCAAAACTTTCGCAGGTAGCATATGCTTAATTGTTAAAGAAAGATATGCACAGGAGGTCTAATATTGCATTTAAACCTAGAGTTTAGGATTGCCAATCGCTTGCCTTAATTTAGATAATCACCTAATGGGGGAGATCCTTGGCAGTCAGCCTACCCTGCTCGAGGGGAAAGAAAAGCCATATGGGGCCCCAGCAGAGATGATATTTGGACATTGTGCTATCAGCTATATGGGATAAGTGGTCTAACTTGGCGATGAGGTCCATTGAATTGTATAGTTCCGACATAGATGGGATCTCTATAGATTTCCAATGGCTTAGAATTAGCCATTTAGCCTGAAGGCTATATATTGATAGCCATCAGGTCTGCATCCTGGACAGTTTCAAACCCTGAGGTGTCAGACCCAGGATCCAAAGCATAGGGGACAGACCAATTGTAGCCCCCAGTATTTGTTCAGCAAAGCTGGATACTGCTATCCAAAAGGATAGTAACTTTTGGGCAATGCCATAAGATATGGGCCAAGTCCCCACCTGGGATGTCGCACCTTCAGCATAGGTCAGTGTTTGCCAGACACATACGGTAAAGCATGGTGGGGGTGCGATACCAATGAGAAAGTATTTTATGCTGTATTAGCTGGCTGCGAGCATCCGGAAGATTTTTGTGGGCTTCCCTCTAGCATACCGACCATTGCTCCTCTGATATAGGCTGATTAAGGGCCTTTTCCCATCTAGCCTTGGCTGTATTAGACCCAGAGGGGAGCTGTGACCTAAGGGCCAAGTAAATGCGACTAACTACACCTTCTTCACCAATAGCCAGCTAGACAGGGGGTTGGGTTGTTCGTCATGCCACATGGCGATGTTTGATGTAAGTCTGTACCACACCTGTAATTGCAAATATTGCCAAAAGATTTTGGTCCCCATATGGTACTCAGCATCTAATTCCTTAAAGATTTCATATTTTGTCCACCCTCATCCAGAACCTGAGCTAATTTAAAATCTCCTTATTTACCCAGTCTACCCAGAGAAATGTTTTCCCTCAATCATAAAGGCATTATTAGCCAGATTGGCATTTCTGCCAATGGATAAGATTAGCCTTTATTTTCTTATGGACTGAATGCCATGCCAAGACAGAGGCCAAGATAGTAGGATGGTCCTGCAAAGGCTGGGGTAGAGGGGAGACAAGCAGGTTGCTAAGCTCCTTCACCCAGCCCTTTCCTACTCCATCTCTGCCCACTGTGGCTTATTACCCCTGGTGGGAGAAACCAGACATTGTCTGTGCTGTGAGGTATGTTAATCTGCACCCTTCAATCCAAGGAGGTTCCAACCCCTCGTTTCCAGTGTGTGTGTAATTTGTTTCTGCTATATCTAGGTTTGGCCTTTTCCCACAGGAAACTAGAGAGCATCTTATCTATAGCTGTTTCCCACATTGCCGGGAGCGCCAAAGGGATATGCGATAAAGTATAAAGGAGCTTTGGGGCAACAACCATTTTAATAGCTGATATTTTGCCAGCCAATGTAAGATGTACAGTAGTTTATGTCACCGATCCAATTCAGTTCTAATTTCTGCAATCAGGGGGTTTAAATTTAGCTCCCAGATTTTAGCTAAGTCTGTCTGTAGTCTGATACCCAAATACACTATTGAATGGGCCACCCACTGAAGCCCATACTGATCAACTAAGGGCTTAGTGCATCGAATATTTAGCCCTCTGTTTTGGAACAATTGATTTTTTAGACCTGATAGCTTAGCAAATTCCACCAACAAATTAAGAAGGGGGGGATGGAAGCTGGGGCATCAGCTAGTGGCACCAGCTGGTCATCCACATATAGAAAGGTACAGTATGCCTTTTCACCAATGTGGATACCTTTAATTTCAGAAGAGGATCGAATGACAATTGATAGGGGTTCTAGTGCAAGCATAAAAAGTAAAGGGGAGAGTGAGCACCCCTGCCTAGTTCCCCACCACAGAGAGAAGGGAGCAGACAGTGTGGTGTTTATATGAACCCATGCCATGGGCTGATTATACAGCACAGCAATCCAGGCCCGAAAGTGGGATCCACATCCCGTGGCTTCCAGCACCTGCAGCAAGAAATCCCATTCAAGGGAATCAGGCCTTCTCGAAATCTATTGCCACTGCTGCAGCGGGAGTTGTGCCTGTTTAGGCAAAGATCATAATGTTAATCATAGAATGGATGTGGTCCCTACTGTATCTCCCTGGGACAAATCCCGCCTGGGAGGGATGGACCAGGGAAGTGAGTAAGGGGCTGAGCCCCCTGGCCATAAGTTTCGCAAATATTTTGCTGTTGGAATTTATCAGAGATATTGGCTGATAGAAGGCGTTGTAGGGTCTTTCCCTTTCTTAGGGAAAGTTGTAATGATTGCTTCTCTAAGTCAATTAGGAAAGGAGCCAGAGTTTTTTCGCTGAGTTAAAAAGGGTCGCCAAGAGAGGGGTAATTTGCGGAGCTACCATACTCCAGAACTCAGGGGGAAATCCATCCCTTGGTGCTTTGCCCGCATTTAAGGCCTTTAAGGCTATGGTCACTTCCACAGGAGTGATGGGGGCTTCTAAGGTCTTTGCCTTCTGAGGATAGCCAAGGGATAGAAAGTAGATTGAGGAATTGGCTTATCCTCATAGGATCCATAGTTCTCGAGGATGTATATAGTTCCTTATAGAAATTCGCCATTATGTTATTTAAACATTCTTGAGTCACCTGTATTACTGCACTTGAATCTCTGAGGCCAGTGATATAGCTCTCCGCTCTCTGCTTCCTGTAGTCTACACGCTAGAATTTTCCCCCCTTTCTCACCTCCCGCCCAATACCTATGTTTTGAATGAAGAACAGCCAGCTCTGCCTTCCATCCAAAAGGTTATTAATATCCGAACGAAGACAAATCATTTCCAAATGATAAGGAGAGGGTCTGGAGTCATGTGGGGGGCTTCTTACAAGTGCTCTCCAATACAGCCAGGCATTATTCGAACCTTTTAAGTTGTTGTTCCCTCTGCCATCTACGGGTGGCAGCATAGGCCATAATAACCCCTCTAAGCGTGGCTTTCAGTGCTTCCCACAGACACGCCAGGTCTGTCATCTAAGGGGAATTATCCTGCAAGAACAGTTTAACTTGTGTGGTCACCCAAACAGGAAAATCTGGATCCCGCAATAAGAGACGGTCAAGTTTCCAGGTGCGAGAGAGTCTAATCTCTGAGCCCCACATTAACAGCAAGTGGGACAGGAGCATGATCCGATATCACTATTGGATAGATCTGAATGTCAGATTCTATGCTCCGCTGAAATGAAGAAATTAGCCAATAGTCCAAAATGGGAATAATTTTTGTGAACTGAGAGAAAACGTGTATTCTTTTTTCTTGGGGTAAAGGATTCTCCAAGCATCTTGTAATCCCATATCAGCCATAAACTGCTGCAATGCCCTTCTTACTTTGGGGTGCCTATCTGGGGTATTAGTATTCCTATCAGCACTCAAGTCTAAAGGAACATCAAGATCACCCCCAGTATCACCGGTGTTCGGTCCCCTGCTAAAGAGAAGAGGGACTGCACCATAGCATGAAAGCATTCCGGTAGGTCCTCATTAGGGCCATACAAGTTGGCGACCACCAGGGGCCCTTGTTGTCTAAAAAAAAGAGCCATTATCCAGTGACCAGAGTTGTCCCGCTTAGATTTAGCTAAAGTCCAGTGAAGAGATTTGTGCACCAGAATAGCGACTCCTCTGTTATACGTAGAAGCAGAGGAAGATACAACCAGGCCCACCCATGCCCTTTTAAGGCTACCATTATCTACTTGCCAGAGTTTAGTCTCCTGGAGTAGAGCAACATCCGCTCTCAGACTTTTTAAGTGTCCCAAAACCTGTGAATGCTTTATGGGGGTATTAAGTCCCCTCACATTCCAGGTGATTAAATTTATGTCAGCCATAATCCAATTTTCTTACAAAACCAGTTCTGATGTTGCCAATATGAAATAGACATAAGGCTGAGAGGAGGAAGGTCCCCTTCCAGGACACCATACAGCAGCCGATCAGCTTAAACTCTATCCCTGCAACTTTGTCTGGTAACCTGATACCTTGCAAAAAGTAATATAATAACAATGCATTCTACAAACAAACACAACAACCAAAACCATTTACATCAGGCCTACAGATGGCCAACAGGAAGTCCCATGGAAGCTGGCCAGCAGCATATGCTACAAGGCCGCCATGTGCATCCCTGGGGGGTGTATAATAGAGCGATGCCTCACTCTGCAGTTTAAAGAGAGATCGCTATCTATCAGCTGTAAGGGGAGGAATGGGTTAGAATCGTAGGATCCATCCAAGAGGAGTGTCTGTCGTGTGCCTTACAAGGCTGCCATCAGAGGTACCTTGAAAATATCCCCAAAAAGTAAAGATAACAGAGAAGGGGAGCAAAAGAGGGAAGCTGGGGTGGAGGGAGGATTGCAGGTAAAAGAAAAAAGAGGGAATTTTGGGGAGGGGGCAACTTCTTACTCAGATCAAAGTACCCCATTAGTTTAGGTAAGAGCCATCACTTATCCAAAGTCCTTCATGTAACTGTGTCAGAGTATGTCCTTGAAGATGCTTTATCAGTCTTTGTGTACTCAGGAGATCGATTGTTCCCAGCAACTGCCAAGAGATGCATAGGGCTCGTTCGTGGGCTCAAAGGAGATGCTACAATATCCGCCCAAGATTTATTCTGTCCTGCAATAGTGGCTTTGTTGTTACTTAGCTGCAATGCTGCACCCCCATTGGTGAATTCTTGTGAGCCTGGACTATCTGTTTGGAGCGGAGCATAGGGATTCGGGGTGAAGTAAACTTGCAGGTCCATACCGGGCGAACTCAGGCCTGTGATCAGGTTGGGGCTCATCGAGCTGCCCGTATTCTAGGGTGTTGGCATTTGGAATGTTGGGCTGAGGATGCCACTTCCACAATCTAGGAGGCAGGACAGCCTCAAAATTTTGGACTTGCAAAGTAGTAGGTGTATCTACTGTAGCCTGCAAGGTTCCTTCCATCTCTGTTGATTCCACCATCGTCACAGAGCAAACAAGCCCTTGTGCTCAAATGTCCTCTCGGTGCTGGGCTCTTAGAAAGTCCATCTGATTTCTTCAGGAGATGCAACGTTAACAGTGCTCCATTGTGTAGCACCCTCATGGTGGCTGGATAGTGCAAGGAAAAAGAGTATCCATGCGCATGAAGGATTTTCTTTGCCGAGCCATATTCTCTCTGGCGGTCTGATATTTCTCTGCAGTAGTCCTGAAATACATGTATTCTGTGCCCCTGCAAACATTATATTGCTGATTTCTCTGGCCACTTTCGTGATAGTCTCTTTTTGTCTGAAATCCAGGAATTTAGCCAGCAGCAGCCTAGGCCTTTTGCCTGGTTTGGGAGGTGGGGCTAAGGAATGATGAACTCACTCTACCTGGGGCTTAAAGTCCTCTGGGAGGCCTAGCAGTGTAGGAAGAGTTTGCTGTAAGAAAGAGACCACATTATTCTTCTCAGCCCCCTCGGGAAACTAATGAATCTGAGATTGTTTCGCTGGCTCCTGTTTTCAAGGTCATCGACCTTCTCCTCGAATAAGTGAATCATTTTGCTTGCTCCCACGTTTGCCGATAGGTCATGTGTTGCTGCATCTTGCGATCCCAGTCTCCGCTCGGTATGAAATAGGCAGACTTGATCCCTTTCAGCCTGGGTAGTGAGATTAGCAGCAGTCGTGAGTTGTTCCATCTGTGTCAAAATTTGTGCAAACATCTGCTCTGTACGGGAGCTCTCACCCATCGCAGTGGCATTGCAGGCCATGCCGAGAGTCGGCCCAGTTCTGTGTCAGAGAGGTAATGTTAGTACACTACAGTGAGCCATTTGCAATGATTTCAGTGGTTCTCTACACACCTCTTTGGCACAGCACATTCACCTCTGTTATGCTACTACATATCTGTAGAGATCCTCTGTGCCAGGTTCCATCAGACTGTTTTCCCCTTAGCTGCAGAGCAAAGAGATTAGGCAGCCATCTCGCTCTGGCTCATGATATTTTAATTCACTTACATACACATCTTTCATCACTAGATTTTTTTTATTAAGGACTCAAGCCACTAAATATGGACACCACAAGCATTTTAAAAATCTCTTTTATAGAGTTGCTTTCTGATTGTACAAAACAGGGTCACACTATAGATGCATCAGTATGGTGCTAACACAAGTTTCTGATGGAAAACAGCACAGCACAGTACATATTTTGTTTGAGCATGTTGTCCCATTTCAAGAAAGCAAGAACTTTTAAATGTCTCACAAATTTCTTACAACTCATAAAATGTAAATGGCTTATGGATATTGCCTAAAGATCCAAAATAAAGTTTGTATCAAGTCAAGTCAAGCTAAGTCAAGTCATTTTATTTATAAAGCGCCTTTCGAAATCAAGGCACTGTACAGAAATAAATAGAACAATAAAATCCAAACATAAAAAACGACCAAAACTAAGACAAATAAGCCAGGGTAAAAGATATGTCTTTAAAGCATTTTAAAACTATCAACGGTTGGGCATTCTCTTAACCAGCGAGGTAGAGAATTCCACAGGGTTGAGGACGGTATGGCAAAGGCACGAGATCCCGATAATCAAGACGAATCCCTGGGAATTCTAGCAATCCTCGCTGGTGGAACGAGGGGACGGAGGGGCAATAGGGAATCAGAAGATCTTTCAGGTAACGGGTCCCTGGTCGGTAGGGCTTCAAAGGTTAGTAAACCAATCTTAAAGGTGATCCGCCACCGAACAGGCAGCCAGTGCAGTTCGCGAAGCACAGGCGTAATATGACTGGTTCTAAGAGTCCCAGTCAAAAGCCTGGCTGCAGCGTTCTGCACCAGCTGAAGGTGGCAGATATCAACCCCTGGTAGCCCTAGGTAGAGGGAATTGCAGTAGTCCAGACGGGTAGTGACAAAGGCGTGCACCAAAGTTGGAAGGTCCTCCTGGGGAATCAGATGTTTCACCCAGGCGATATTCCTCAGATGATAGAAAGAGGATTTGACAACAGCTGACACCTGAGATTTTCACCTGACAGACTCGATAGATCCAGCACCGCCATTAGGTCATTGGGGCCAATACCCCTTAAAGGGCGGTATTGGACCATCTCCGTAGGGGCAGACCTATTAGAGGGGGCCCTGAAACTGAACCCTATGGTGTAATGGTCCGACCAACTGACTGGTTCCACCCCCAAGTCAGTGATCTCCATACCCAAGAGAAAGACCAGATCTAATGAATGACCCCCTATATGGGTAGAGGAGGTAACAACCTGTGTCAGGCCCAGTGTATTCATCAACTGGGGAGATTTTGACCAAAATAAGATAGTTCATCATCGACCCAGGCATTGAAGCTACATGGGAGTATTAATCTGGGAAACCTCAACACCAGGTCACAATGAAATCTGCAATCTCCTGTAGGAATTCGCCTCTGTTACCTGGTGGACAGTAAATGAGGAGAATCCCACAGCCTGCACCCTTGCCAGGAATATATTCAAATGATCTGGTGTTCCCCAATGGCACATCCACAAGGCCCAGTTCAGATTTAAACATAATGGCCACACCTCCCCTACTATCCAGCCTTGGACGGTGTATCACTGAGAACCCGGCTGGAGTTGCCAAGGCCAATATAGGGCCAGGATTTTCATCCAGCCAGGTCTCAGTGATACAAGCCAGATCATATGACTCAACAAGATCTGCTTCACATTTCACATTTAATGACCAACAGGAATCAAATAACTTTGAAAATGCAATCCCTGCTTTTAAAAAAATCTTCTTGTTTTGCACACCTTTTTTGGAAGAGTTATAACTGTCCACAAATGACTACTCTAAGTTGTCAGATACTAGCCCATCATCTGTGATTTTAAAATTGCATGCTACAGGCTCAATATTCAAAGGTCTTGGTCACGTATGCGCATTCTGGGATGTGTGCATGCATCATTGCATGTTCAAGTTAAATTACAATATTGAAATGGTTCACATGACGGATAAAAGACTGGTCACCAAGAGCTGTCACATTTTCAATTAAACCTCTCCCCTTTGTGAATACAGCATAATACTTAAAGCAGCAGTACTAGTAAACAAATATATCAATAATTTACTTGGCAGGTAGGACAAACCAAAACATTTGTATATCTCATTTCCTTTTTCCTTTATTTCATTCCTGAGGCATCAGAGAGGATTTCTCAGTTTTAAAATGTATTGCTTCTTTGCCAGGCACATCATCATGAATGTAAGCAGGTTTGAGTGGTGCTGTGCTGTTGGCCATCAGAAACGTGACTGGCAACACCCTGACATATTTGCATTATGAATAAAGTGGGTGCAGTTTAAGAGTGACCTCAGGAGGAGATTTTTAAAAGATACTGGAAGCTGCCATCTCTACTATAGATCCATGCAAATGATACATTTTTTTTGTAATTAAACACTGTCTTAAAAATGGTTGAATGAATTTAAAAAAGCCCAATGAAGAATTTAACATCAGGAATACAATACTGCTAAAAAAAAAGGTAAAATGAAATTTTTTGCCAACTAACAAGTACTGCTTCTTTAAACTATCCACATCCCAGGGTTTCACTATGCTAGTTGTTTTAATTATCAAATACCTTATACATAGTGCTTAGGACCATTTTTCAACATCTTGAAATTTTTGTTGTTGTTAGCTAAACGTGTTTATTCCTGTACCATGTTTACAATCACAACATGGTAAAGATCTAAAAAATAAGTTTATCAAGAAATAAAAATAGTTTAAGTTGAAAAATACCCTGTACACTGCATAGTATATTAACAGTTAAACCTAAAACCCCTGTACCTCATTTTTCAAATATAAATATACATTTTATAAATATAAAAATAATATCCTTTTAAATAAATAACTTTCTTCTACCTGCTGCTCTAATGGTGCACATGGCAATAATTTACATGATATATCAATCCCAGTGCATCTTTTCTCCTTTTCCAGCAGCAGCTTTTGCTTAAATAAAATGGCAACTAAAGCTGATAAAGCATTGACTCTGTCCCAAGAATGTCTTGAAGGGCCATGACAGTGCAAGTATCTTTAGATCACTTTAATGGCACCATTTTGAAATTAGAAATGTGCACTCATCACATTGAGTGCATAAAATCAGCTTGTTGGCATGCACAAATGACCAGAAACATATGGAAAACTTTGGCTCATTTTGTTGTTTTGAATACCGAGCAGCCCACTAAAAAAAGAAAATCATAAAATGTTTTTACCACAAAAATACATAGTATTAATCTTGCTTGATGCAACTGAAACTCTACAGTTTTTGAACACCCTTAAAAAGGGCTTGCACTACAGAGTAGAGGTTAAAGTAACAATCTGTGAATGAGTTTGGTACATCCAGCACACCTGTGTTTTATTCCCACAAGCTCCGCCTGCATACTGTGTGACTCTGTACATGTCACATGACCTCCCTAGTGCTTCCAGGTCACCTCTGAAAACTGGCAGTTGTGCCTAGTGGGCTTTACTTGGTTACCAAATAATTAAAAAAATGGTAGAATTACTGGTAGCCAATAGCTTTGTTGGGAACTAAGCACCTGCATACTTTCTTAGCACTATTAACCTTTTGCAATTCGACTAAATTTTAACTTGCTTTGTAACAAGCACTCCTTTTTTCCTGTCTGTCCCCCAACACTTACTTATTTTAAAGGATCTCATTTCCAAACATTTCTTCAGCCAGAAGGGTAGGCAAGTGACTGCCCATCCAGATAATGCCAATGTTGCATGGTCTTCAGATAAAGTGGCCTTTCCATCTCATTTCCAGGTACCAAGCGTTTCATCTCCACAAGGCACATGCCAGACTCCCTCACCAGTCCCAGGAAAGTAAATCTACAGTAAGTACACACAAAACCTCCAGTCTCCCCCAGGTGGCCATAAAGCATACTTCCACTGCACCATTAGGCAGCAAAATGTTACTTATTTGGTAAGACAGTACTTTTACATTAATCTGATTAAGCATGTGAGCTTCTGCTACTTAGAGCTGTGCTGCAAAAGTCCATGAACACCATAGTAAAATTACTACTTCATAATATCAGCATTCTGAAGTTGTATACAATCACAATCTTGTACCTGCCAAAAAAATACAGAAAACTAAAATTTTAGGTGGCCACTGGTATTCAGATGACAGAGAAAACCACCCTTATGTTATGCAATATACTTCAAAAAGTATTGCTGCTGAGTGCATGCGATAGAAGATAGCAAATGGCATTGCAATATTAACAATGGAAACCCAGTTTTCAAAGCCATACACTGTTTCCTCTAATCCACCATCATACTGTGGCCGGCATCCAAATGCTGGTAGAATCCAAAGCTGTATGCGGAGACAAAAATGAAAGAGAGTATTGGTAAGGATCAGTATTAAATATGCACACAGTAATGACAAAAGAAAAAAAAATGGTAGTTACTGTCATCCTAAAGTATCCTAATGTGATATATAGACACACATACACAAACAGTCACACCCCTATAGTTAGGGTTGAGTAGGCACTTTAATTTTAAACCTCAAATTTTGCACGTTAATAACTTTGCAATTGTTCAACAGATTTACACAAAATTTGGAATGTGTGGTCTGGTCTGGTATGGTAGATCACTATATTTAGAAAGTTGTGTTTCAGTCGGACATACGGTTTCTGTGCAGCAAAACACAAAAAAAATGCACTTTTCTCCAGTTTTGATGTGTTTTTTTGCCCATGGCGCTGAAACCACATAATGTGGTCATTTGGTCAAAAAGTTGGAAAGTAGAAAGAGTTTGGTTCAGGGATCAATCCAGCATTGGTGTGGTAAAAAAAATATTAATCCATTCAAAAGTTATTACATTTTTAATTTTTGAGTTCTGAGCATGCTCCGTTCACTCCAAAATTTATATGTATTTTTTGTGAAAGATAAATGGTCTCACGGTCAAAGATTTTGTCAGCTCGTGAAAGAAAAATCCTAGTATGTCAGAAAAATTCTTTGTTCGCAAGCCTCCATCTTGTTTTCAGTTTTTCAGTCAAACAAAATGTCGTAGCTTTGTCCATGGGTGACTTTGGGGCCAAATGAAGCATGGGTTTTGTTCTGGGTGACCCCCTCTACAAAGCCATGCCTTTGGTTCAGTTAATTTTTGCCAAAAAATAGCTTTTTAAAAATTTCAAATTCTTCTTTTGTGACTCGTTAACAATCCTAGTCTGCTAGCCTACAAAATCCTGGTACATGAGATGATCCTGGTCTGCAAGCCTTGTCCATTAGGGGATGCCCAGATAGCCAGATTTTCATGACCCGATGTCCCTGGGCGAGACCAGATCTCCCAGGGGAAGACCAAATGGCCAGAATGGAGAGACCAAATGTCCCCTTGCAGACTAAAATTTTGCTAGCTCATGGACTAGGATTGATCTGATGGCCCAGGATTTTGCTATCTTATGAATGAAGAATTTTTAAAGGTGTAAAAACTTTAAAATTGCATAACTCATTAACGGTTTGGTCTTTTTACTTAAAATTGACAGGGTGTTGAAGGGATGCCCTATAGGTGTAAATTATGCTGTTTAGGTGCTGGGGAATTAAGTGTTTCTATAAATATGCCATCACAAATTTGAGATTTTCCCCATAGGATTACATTGCGGGGTCTGTCACTCCTCTCGGTGCCTGTAACTCGAAAACAAAGCAAGATACAGAGTTTTTGTTACTGATAGCTTAGATCACTTATAAGTGATCTATGCCATTGGAAAAAGATTTGAAACCATAGAGTAAGCCTGCAGTGGAATTTTTTCGTGGGTGGCATGGTTAATAAGATACTGTCAAATTAGTGTCACAAGGGTTCAAAGAGTGCCTGTACAGTGCTTTTCAGTGCCTGTATCTCATAATCAGTGCAAGCTACAGGTTCAGTCATTGTTGATTTGTGCAGTACTTGCTGTCATGGTTACTACAACACTTTAATTTTTTTACCTGTTACAGTTCCTGAGATATCGGCAAATTAGTGTTACAAGGGTTTCTTGTCCTATAGGGTTGCTGTATGGCTCTGTAGCTATGTGGAACACAGATACATATCATTATGCAGAAATGGGCAACTTGATGGGAGCATTGGGGCACTGTGCTTCCTCCAATACATGTTTTTTACTAGTTATATTGCACTTTTTGAAAAAGTAAGGAAATACATGGCAAAAAAACTGCGTTTAAAGCATCAGTTAGGGTTAAAGCAACAGAAGTGAGGAAATGAAATGTTAGGGTTGAGCACCTAACCCCCCACACACCCCGCACCCCCATCTTCCACAGACTGACAAATGCCGGGGTGTGTCATTGGGCTCATGAAGCCTAACTCTCACCCCATTCTTCTTTACTGTAGCTTGTCAACCTGCTTACACATGGACTGTGGTGAGAGTTTGGCCACACAACCCCAATGGCACACCCCAGCGTCTGTCAGTCTGTGGAGGATGGGGGTGCAGGGTGTGTGGGGGGGGTTAGGGTTCAACCTAACATTTTATTTCCTTACTTTTGTTGCTTTAACCCTAACTGATGCATTAAATACATTTTTGCCATGAATATATATATACATATACATATGTATAGAATATATTCATGACAAAAACTCCATTAATGCATCAGTTAGAATTCATAGCATTGACAAAAGCATGGAAATGGGTGGTGGGGTTAGAACCCTACCACCCACTCCCACACCCCACCCTCCACACACCAACAGACATTGGGGTGTGCATTGGGATCATTGGCTAACTCTCACCCCATTCCATGTGTAAAGTGGGCAGTATAGGAGAATGGGGTGAGAGTTAGGCACGATGACCCCAACACACACCCCAATGCCTGTTGGTGTGTGGAGGGTGAGGATGGGGTGGTAACCCTAACATCACATGTCCATGCTTTTGTCACTGTGCTATGAACCCTAACTGATGCATTAATGGAGTTTTTGCTATGAAGTTCCCTTCTTTTTGGGAAAGTGTAATGTAACTGGTATGTGTTCATGGAAGCACGGGCCCTCTTGGGCCTGCAGTCCCTTCATGTTGCCATTTGTTTCATAATGGTATGTTTATGTGGGAGCAGGGATCCTCTGGGCCCTGTGCTCCCAGTTACATATAACTATGAAGCCATACAGCATAGGGCAAGGAACCCTTGTAACACTAATGTACCAATGTCTCAGCAACCACAGCAGCTACAAGAACATTTAAAGTGTTGTTGTAATCATGGCAGTGAGACCTTAACATGAGATAAGTCAACTAAATCTATGTCTCACATGGTTTACAAGATCTGGGCACTGAACAGTGCTGAAAAGACACCATTGGAACCCTTGAAATACATTTTTGCCAATATCTCTGTAACCGTAGCAAGTAGGAAAAAAATTCTACTGCTGGTGAAATATATGATTTTCAAACTTGCTTCAACAGATTAAATCACCTAAAGGTGATCTAAACTGCAGGTAAAGAAAACTCTGTATCTCACTTCATTTTCGAGATACGGGCACCAAAAGGCATCATGGATGCTGCAATGTTAGCCTATGGGGAAATTTCTCAACTTTGGAATTCTGTAACTTAGGGCCCTTTGAATGTTTTGGCACCAAACCACCAAAAGGTACATCTGTGGGACCAGGGCTTGCCACCATGCAAATTTCAACCCAAAAGCTCCAACCGTTTTGTTGCAGAAGGATGGCAAATCTTTGCAGGTTTTTTGGCAAAGTTCTTTTGCAAATTGTGAAAGTTTCACAAAAAACAGCACGAAACTTTCATATTTGTGAAAGTGTCATGGCAGTTTTTTCATGATTTGTGAAAGTAATGGGGCTCCAAGTTTTAAAACGGCATTTCTGGGGGGGGGGGTTATCCCAAAATAACGATAGGGCTGGCATCCTCAGGACACAACTAGGTAAACCCAACAGTCAGTTTTTACCTAGGTCCCAAATTTAAACAGCAAGCATTTTTCTCTCTTGCTAACTGAAAACAAGATGGCGGCAGCATGAAAGTAAAAGGACTATTTGAGAAACGAAAATTGTACTTAAGACACTTTCGTGAAACATATTTTTCCCCCATTGACTATAATTGGAAATCAGTTTGAATAACTTTTGAATGGTTTAATATTTTTACACCAAATCTTCTAAAGGTACTGTACATTGGTGACCCAGACTGCATCTTCCCTGAAGATTTCAGACCAAACAGACAAATCCTGTGGGCTGTGGGCACGAGCAAAGAAACATACAAAAAGACAGTTTTTTATTTTTATTTTATGGCATTCTGTAGCTCCGCAACTGTACATCTGACCATAACGCAACTTGCCAGATCCAGAGATCTATGGTACCAGACCATGCATGCAAACTTTCAGGCAAATAAATTGTATGGTGGTAAAGTTATTAAGGTGCAAAATTTTGTGGAAATCCAAGATGTGAATTTTTCATTTGTTTCATGTGGCACTTATTTCATGTCAGTTCTGCAAAAAATCTTCTAGTTCTGAATGATTATATACTGTAGAATAAAATGTAAGATACACATTTGAGATCGGATGGGAAGATCATGTAATCCAAGTGATGGGGCATCATGAACATGATGCAGTAATCACACATGTAAATTTTTAAAGAGAAAGAAAGAAAGAAAGAAAGAAAGAAAGAAAGAAAGAAAGAAAGAAAGAAAGAAAGAAAGAAATGAAAATCAACAGAAATTTAAAGGTGTGACACTGTTTGCAGTAAGAATAAGTATATGTCAAGGCTGGGGAATCAGAGAGAGAGGCAAGTCTTTTGAAAATCCATTTTTTTTGCTTAATAGTTTTATAAAGTTGATTTGAATTTGTTGCAAACTGCTACATGTATGTTTTGCCAACTATACCTGCTGTCTTTATGTGAAACATGGATAACTGTTCATGTTAACACTGAGCAAAGGGCCTCATAAAGAAGGCACTTGCATGGAAAGAAATTCTGATAAAATATTATGCTGAGCACTTTTCAAAAGCTTGTATCATATGCTAATGAAAATGTATAAGAAATATTAAAATGCCACTGAAATCTAAATCTAATTGACTGAGACTGAACACAACTACATTGATTTCATAGCCACACAGTCTGTTCACATATATCAAGTTAGCCATTTTACAAACACAATGACCAGCTCCAGGCTGTCCTATATTACAAAGGGGATCAACTTCCAAGGAGTATTATTTAGCATTAGCACACACCCTGTCATGGGTTATTGTTTATTGTACATTCAGTTTAGTCTGTGTTCATTTCCATGTGATTTAAGCAATAAAGATGACCAAAGGGTTATGTTAATAGTGTGTTAATCACCTTCTAGGATTGTACTGTGGCACGAGGTGTAGCCGAGTGCCACATGTCCCAGAGCTGCATGATTAACTGACCACTAACATAATCCTTGGTAGTGCCTTATTGCTATTATAATAAAACATGTTTTTAAACAGTGTTAAACCTTGTTCATCATATGATTAAGCTCTACATGTATGTTAATAAAAGATTAACATAAGGCTGTTAGAATGTTTTCAGCCAATCAGAAAGCTCCATTTCTCAGACCCTTTTTATAATGTTATTTAATTTAGTCTTTATTTATGGGTAGTTTATACAAATAGGGAACAAACATACTGATGCGCACAATGCAGGATTCCACTGGTGGAATTAGTGCAGAATAACCATTCTGCTAGTGGAAATTTCACCAGAATTTTACTGGTTCTTCGTGGAATTATGCCTGCTGTGATCCGTGGAATAATATTCCCTGGAACAGGATTTTTTTATGTGAAAAATCATTCCACAATCATTTCTGGAAAATATTGAGATATGTGGAATAAAATGTCATGGAAATGTTGTGGAAAACTCATTCTGTATCTCTGTACTGCAGAATTCTACCATTACATTCCTGGTGAAATTCAGCAGAGTTTTGAAAATTCCATGAAATTTCATTCCGCTGGAATTTGAAAATACTGCACAGCACCACAATTTCACATACAGTATGTCTGGGATATTTTTTCCTTCACAAGTACTCTAATTAAAAACAGAATAATGTTCTAAAAGGCACACAGCTTAGGACAGGCAGGGAAACTATGTACAAAAAGGCACAGTATGAATGCTGGCCTATACCCCTGTCTACAGGGACACCACCAGAATTGATGGTTTTATAGAGTACATTATGGCAGTGTTCCTTCTGACACTTTTAAGTCACAATTCTGCAAAAAAATGTGATTGATCATTTTTATGACTAACGTTATATGGAAAAACGTGCCATACAGATCTGAAATGGCTTATGAATATTAGGCCTGAAGCACAAATGTAGAGAAGACAGCTTTATACAACCTCTTTATTCACAAATGTTGAAAATCTGTAGTGTAAAAACAGGAATCCACAAAAGGGAGAGGATAACATTAAGCAGAGGTGCACTGTGATAAAGGTGAAGTTATAAAGAATGACTGTCTGAAATTTTATTTTAAGATTAAGGTTTTTCATATTATTGGTGTTGTTCAGAGAAATAAACCAGAACTGTGGTAGAAACTGTCATTTGGTTCCAATTTGTATCCAGGCTCCCAGAATTTGAGGATATTAAATTGTGTATCATCTTAAATCAATCTTTCTGTAACAGTAATAGGTCAAGAAACTTAAAATTATTCAGTGGTTTGTAAGGCACAGATTATGCTGAAAGGGCATGATGCAGGTAGATAATGGTCTTGCAGAGAAAGTGGGAAAGCAGAAGTTGCTGGAGGGAAGGCATAATAAATATTGTTGAGAGATAAGGTGGGGTTAGAAGAAATGTGACAGCACAGCAGAGGCGTCATCAGCAGAGGTGTCATGAATAAAGGAGCAGTAAAATGCACTTAAAGGGGAACTACAGTCAAAATTTACACAGAATGTGCTGTGCAGACTGTTTTGATTTGTAGGTGAAGTCTTAGTGTGTCCTTCCTTTTGTTTGCTGTACAGATAGGAGTTTTTTGTTTTTTTTTTCAAAATCTTCCTGCAAGTTTTATGACCCAAGGGGATCTTGATGTATGCATTTTTTTGTTTCTCTTCATTTTATTCTGTGCCTCCTGTTCCATGTGACAGTGATTTGTTTGTGGCCATTAATTTAGCAAACAACTGGTTTTATATCAAGTTTAAAGTAGAGCTGTGATTTTAAGTAATCCTCCTTATCCAGAAAACACTAATGAAGACTGCATTGACAGATGGCAAACACCTGAGGAATATATGATTAGGCTATTTCTAAGGAAGCAACTACAGTCTTTCTAATTATAGCATTAGTGGCCTGGGGGACTTCTGTTGTTTTTAATGGTGGTGTATACTTGATGAAATGAAAAGCTTTAACTACAAGACATTTACTTCTATTTGGTAGACCTAGATACAAAACTAGAAAACAAAAAGTTTGGATTAGAAAGAGTTGTTTAGTTCAGGCCAGAATATCAGGCACCAACCAGCAGATTGCTACTGCAGTAGCGATCCCTCTTGGAATCAGTGGTCCTGAATGCATCACTGTCACATGGGACAGGAGCATTGTAGGGAAAAGAAAAGCAATAAAATACTCAAACATGTACATTCCCAGGGGAAATAAAACTAGTAGGCAAATTTAGAAAAAAGAAACTCTTAACTGCATACAAAGGGAAGACTTAGCACAGGTTTCGGCACTCACAACCTCAAGAATGGGATGCCACCATAATAATAAAGATTAAAAAATAATTTATTGACAAAGAAAGTCCATCAGCATCCTGCCTGATGCCTTTCAGACACTCCGGTCTTTATTTAGATTCTCAGGATGGCAGAGAAAGGGGAGATACTGTTGATGGGGGACCTGAATATGCCAGTTGTTAACTGGAGCACATCAAACAGCAGAGCCATTCTCGATGCCCTATATGTGACATGCCTCAGACAGCTAGTTTTGGAACCCACCCATGAGGGAGCAATCTTAGACCCCATACTCTCAAATGGGGACAGTGAGAGGATCTCAGATCTAGATGTGGGCAGCCGTCTGGGAACAAGTGACCACCAAACAGTGTGGTTCATGATAAACTCAGCTACAGAGTCAAGCCATACAAAACTGAGGGTACTGGACTTCAGGAGGGCTGACTTTGGCAAGATGGGAGAGTACCTTAGAAAAGCACTCACAAACAGGCAAACAGGTGGAGCAACAATGGGGAAACATCAAAACTGCCATCACAGAGGCAACAAGCCTTTGTGTGAAGCAAATAAACAAATCATAATGAAAGAAAAAGCCACTATGGTTCTCAAAAGAGCTGGCGGGGAAGGTTAGGGGGAAAAAAGATAGCATTTAGGAAGTATAAGGAAACGCAGAAGGAGCAGGACAGAGAACAGTACCAGTTAAGGCAGAAGGAAGCAGGAAGGGAAGTCAGAATAGCAAAGGCCCAAACTGAGGAAAAGATAGCCAACTCAGTTAAGAAGGAGGATAAAACCTTTTATAGGTACATCAGGGAGCGTAGAAAGACAAAGGGAGGGATAGTGAGGCTGAATAGAAAGGACAGTGGGTGGGCAGAGAGGGACAGTGAAAAAACAGGGATACTGAACAAATACTTCTGCTCAGTATTCACAAAATCGATCCCAGTCCTTTCACAGAAGAAAGGGTTCTGAAAGAACTCCTAAAACTGAAGGTGGACAAAACAATGGGCCTCACGGAATTCACCCCAGAATTCTAAAAGAGTTAAGGGGACAATTAGTGACACCACTGACTACCCTTTTTAGCAAATCGTGGGAGATGGTGTGGTACCTGAGAACTGGAGGAAGGCAGATGTGATACCCCTTCACAAAAGTGGGAGCAAGACAGAGGCAGGAAACTACAGATCTGTCAGTTTGACCTCTGTGGTAGGGAAAGTGATGGAATCACTTCTGAAGGAAAGAATTGTTGAGTACCTAGAGGCCAGTGGAGCACAGGAACAAAGGCGGCATGGGTTCACAGCGGAAAGGACATGTCAGATGAATCTAATTGATTTCTTTGACTGGGTGACCAAAGTAGTAGACCAAGGAGGGGCTATGGACATGGCCTACCTAGACTTTAGCAAGGCATTTGACACTGTCCCACACAAAAGATTAATAATCAAATTAATCAGCCTGGGAGTGGATCCCAGGGTAGTAGTCTGGGTAACACATTGGTTGGTCAACAGGACACAGAAGGTAATTGTAAATGGAGTCCACTCGGAAGAAAGAAGGGTTACTAGTGGGGTACCACAGGGTTCAGTACTGGGTCCAGTCCTTTTTAATGTCTTTATAAGTGACATTGCAGAGGGACAAGAAGGAAAAGTATGCCTCTTTGCAGATGACACAAAGATCTGCAACAGGGTTGATACACAAGGAGGCGTGAAAAGGATGAGAAGGGACTTGGTAAAGTTGGAGGCATGGTCAGAAGTATGGCAGCTTGGATTCAATGCAAAGAAGTGCAAAATAATGCACCTGGAAAACAAAAACCAAGGGGAAGATTACACAACGGGAAGGGAGGTAGTAACAACAACAAAAATGGAAAGGGACCTGGGGGTAATCATATCAGATGACCTTAAGGTTAGCAAGCAACATGAGAAGGCAGTAGGGAGGGCTAGGGGGATACTGGGATGTATAGAGAGAGGCATCACCAGCAGAAAACAGGAAGTTGTTGTCCCTCTGCATAGGCAGTTGGTGAGACCCCATCCGGAGTACTGTATCCAGTTCTGGAGACCCCATCTCCGCAAGGACATAGACAGGATGGAGGCAATCCAGAGGAGGGCAACTAAAAAGATGCAGGGTCTGCAAGAGAAGCCATATGAGGAGAGGCTAAAGGAACTTGATAAGTATACCCTTGAGGAAAGGAGGGAGAGGGGGGACATGATAGAAACTTTTAAGTACCTTAGTGGAATCAACAAAGTCCAAGAGGGTAGCATCTTTCAGAAAAAGAGATGTGCAAGAACAAGGGGACACAATTTGAAGATAGAGGGGGAACGGCTCAGGGGCAATGTGAGGAAGTATTTTTTCACAGAGAGGGTGGGGGACACATGGAACAGCTTTCCTGTGGAGGCTGTGGGGTCTAAACCTGTGGGAGAATTCAAGAATGCATGGGACAGACATAAGGCAATTCTAGTGAGGGTAGGAGGAAGTAGGCTGTCGGTGAACTAGGATCTGCAGCTAATCCTGTAGGTAGGAAATGGGCAGACTAGGTGGGCCAAGCGGTCCTTATCTGCCATCAAAGTCTATGTTTCTATGTTGCCAACAAGTAAAGGGCAGTAAAAAACATCAAGAATTTAGGGCAAACTAGAATTTATCCAAAGAAATGGGATAGAGAATAGTATCAACAGGAAAGGGGAGGTGATCAGATCCTAGAAGAAAAGAGATATCGGATGGTGCCCAATGGAAGTGAACAATGCTATGAAAAAAGAGGCTGGGAATTCACAATGTGGAGTTCGGCACCTGAAGGATACAAGCAGTGAAAGGTGTCTATGAAAGAGGCCAGGGCAGACAAAGCATAACATCCAAATGTAGATTTTCCCACCCCTACCAGATCTACTATGCAAACACAACAGGTGTATCTGCCTGACTGTCAAAATAAGAGCTACTATGTTACTTTGTGAACAATTCATGGTGCATTATTAACTTAAACAGCATTTAAAATTTGACTATTATGTTATAACTAGGTATAACTATATAGTCCAGTAATCGCTCCTCTAAGTGATTCATGCAAATCCCTACTATCCACCAAATGCTAACTGCCTGTGCCAGTGGTATACTGATACTGCGGAGATAGTGTGGAAATGTTAAAAAGCTATACTGTCTTCTCTGCAACCCAACTGGGGGGTCTTTAAATAGTGTAATGGACAAAAGAGGCCCCCAGAGGCCTAGAAGCACTCACACTCCCAAAGTCATAGTGTCCCACTAAAAAGTCCTCAAACTCTACTTGCAAAATTAAGCTCTTACCCCACAATTATTTTTGCATCCTACTCACTGCAATATCAATAGCAGCCAACCCCAACCCATTTGCACAGTCCAGCTCCCATAAAATGAATGCCACCCCTGCCACCTTCACCAATTTATTGGTCTCACCCATACTTTCTCCAAGAGCTCAAGCTCTCTCTCCAGCTTTCCCAGCTCATTACTATCATTTAACAGGAGTAGCGCAAATCATGTTAACATGCTGCATCAGATGCAGTCAAGCTGATGTCCTGAGTTGGGGCTGGGTGGCACAGAAGCCCCTACTCCTCCTAGCTTCAACCCAAAACATTGTTTTTCCTTAAACTTGGCACAACATGATAACATAACTCGTGCTTCCCCAGTTAAATTAATCAACTCATCCCGAGGCAACCAATAAAATGACTTGTGCTCCTGCAAAATAAACAAATAGGGATAGATAACATGAGCAGATGGGCTGGTGGTTTTGGTACGATGAGCAGATCGGTAGGGGGCTGGGTCATATTTGGTGGGGGCACCATTGAAGTTTGTTGGAGGAATTATACAGTGAATGGAGTGATGAAAACAGTTGAGCATCAGACAGTGAGTGAAATATCTGTGAATAACCAAAACAATGGACAGTACTACTATACAAAGCAAGAGGAAAAATATTCATATCCCTAGTTATTACATATAAATAAAATATAGGAAACTGCATTGTCACCCTTAATTTAAATCCTGAGAACAAATCTAAAGTAAAAATTCAGAAATGTGTATAATAAAGTAAGTCATCTTAGGGGACTCACAGAAGAACCCGAGCATAAAAGTTTGCTACTGTACATACAGTGGTGCTCAGTGTCATGTTTCTTTTTGTCTAGACAAGTCAGTCAGTACATATATACAAACATATGAACATAAGAAGTAGCCAGCAGAATTAGGACTTCTGGTCTATCTATTCTGCTCATCATACAGAGTTCACAGCTCAGGCTGTTGTCCTTGCTCCTCCCTCCCCAACTATTCCATCCCCTTCCTCCTCCCCTCCCATGACCTTTGTACTCTACTTATATCTATCGCAGCTCCTCTTGAAGCTGGCCACCTTCCTTGCTGAGTTCCCGTCTTCTGGCAGCATGTTCCACTTACTCACCAGTCTTTCTGTGAAGAAATGTCTCCTAACCTCCCTCCTAAACGCCCCCCTCTAGCTTAAGGATGTGGCCCCCTCATAGTTTTGCTGCAGCTTTGCCTGAAGAGACCCTCCTTGTTCACCTTATTGATCCCTTTCAAGTACTTGAAGGTCTCAATCATGTTCCACTCTCCCTCCTGTCCTTCAGGAGTACATGTTCAGGGCCTCAGTCTTTCTTCAAATGATTTACCCTGCTGCCCCAATATTATATCTTCATAGCCCTCCCCTGGATCATCTCCATCAGGTTGATATCTTTTTTAAGGTAGGGGTGACAGAACTGCATCACATACTCCAGATGTGGCCTCATCAGTGACCTGTACAAGGGCAGAATCACCTCCTGTTGCCTATTTTTGATCCCCCTGGCTATGCACCAGAATATCCCATTTGCCTTTGCCACTGCCATATTGCACTGCATAGAGTGCTTCAGGTCACTAGATATCATTAATCCCAGAACCTTTTCCTCCTCTATAGGAGATACCCAGCCTCCTCCCAGGTAGTACTCTGTCCTAGTGGTTTTGAATCCAATGGCACGACCTTGCACTTGTTAGCATTGAAGCCCAGTTGCCAGATCCTGGACCACCTTCCCAGTCTTTTTAGGTCCTCCTTATAAGGACTTGTATACCCTCTGCTAAGTCCACCCTCACACAGAGTTTGGTGTCTTCTATGAGCAGACAGATGTTGCCCTTGATACCATCCCCAATATCATTAATGAAAATACTGAATAGCACCAGCCCCAGCACCAAGCCCTGCGGGACACCACTTGTGACTGCCCTGGTGATAGACAACTCCCCTCCTACCATTACCTTTTAGGACCTGTTCCCTAGCCAGTTTTCCACCTATCAAACCATCTTCTTACTGACTCCAAGGTCTGACAACTTTCTGAACAGCTTCCTGTGGGGTACAGAGTCAAGGCCTTTTGCTGAAATCCAGGAAGAGGATGTCCACTGCTTGGCCCTGTCCACTGTTTTGTTACCCAGTCAAAGTCAATAAGATTGATTTTACAAGACCTACCTCCCATAAATACATGCTGCCTTGCATCATGGAGACCATGTTCATCTAGATGCTCTATAAATCTTTCCTTCAGTATGGTCTCCATAAGCTTGCATACTATCAAAGGGAGACTGACTGGTCTGTAGTTCACCAGGTCATCCCTGGTACTGCTCTTGTGGAGGAGCACTACATGTACAATTCTCCAGTCCCACAGTACCATGCCCGACTCCAGTGAACAACTGAATAGGTCTGCCAGTGGCTCTGCTAGCTCCCCTGCCAGTTCCCTCAGTACCCTGGAGTGCACTCCATCCAGTCCTAGTGATTTGTCTATCCTCAGTTCTAGCAACTCTTTCCCATTCTATTGCCCCTCAGTCCTCCTCCCCCTTTCTGATCTCCTTTTCCCTCCTGTCAGCACCAGGCTGTCTTTCTCCATGGTGAAGGCAGAGCAGAAGTATTAATTTATTTGCTCCACCTTTTCCCTATTTTCCTCCACCCACTCATCTCCTTGTCTTAGTCTAATGACCCATCTTGCATGTCTCTTTTCTTGCTTATGTAGTGAAAGAAAGCCTTCTCCCCCTTCTTAATACCCTCCACTAATTGTAGTTCCTTCTGTGCCTTGGCTGTCTGAACAACTATTCCTGCCTCCCTTGCCAGCCCTATATAGTTTTCCCTGTCCTCCTCTCTCTCTGTCATCTTGAATTTGCAGTAGTCCAGCCTCTTATTTCTCTCTGCCTGGGCTACCTCAGAGCTGTACCAGCTGAGTGTTTTAACCTTTGAGTTCTTCCTCTTGTATCTAACAGACTCCTCCATTGCAGCCATTAAATCTTCCTTAATAACAGCCCATTTTCGGTCCACCTCAACTGTTGCTGCAGTTTTTGCCAGGTGCCTTTTTAATACTTCTCTTATTCTTCTAAAGTCCACCCTCCTAAAGTCCAGGATCTTGGTCTGAGTGGGGACACATTCCCTGCCCATGTCCAGCCAGCACCACACTGGTGATGATCACTTCAACCCAGTGGCTCGCCAACTCTTATATCCTGTACATGCTCTTCATTCACGAGCACCAGGTCAAGGATTGCCTCTTCCTGGGTGGGTTCAGTGATGCCTTGAGTCAGGAACCTTTCTGAATTGCTTTAGAATGTTCTGACTCTGGCACATGTCATGTTCAGTACACTCCAGTCCACCTTGGGCAGGTTGAAATCTCCCACTGTTGTCACTTCACTCTTCTCTATGGCCCTCAGAATTTGCAAACTCAGGTCATTGTCCAATTCTTCATCCTGATTGGGTGGTCTGTACACCATCCCAACCTCACCTTCCTCGCAAAGTGTTCTGTAATTAGACCCACAATGCTTCCACCCTCCCCTCATCTGCCTCCTCCCTTGTACTTATTGTACCTTCCCTAATGAATATTGCCACTCCTCTTCCTTTACCTACCGCTTGGTCCTTCCTATGAAGTTTAGGACCGAACATTGAGAGGTCACAGTCAGGGTTATGTGTGGCCCAAGTCTTAGTTATTGCCGCAATGTCCACTCTTCCCTTTGTAAGAAGTGCTTGCAGGTCATAGATCTTGTTTCAGAGACTGCATAAGTTAAGGGACACCACCCTCCACCTTGAGTTTGAGCCCCCAACATTTCCTCCAATTTCAGCTTCCTCTTTGTCTCCATAGGCTTCTCCTGTC
The DNA here is from genome assembly GCA_016271365.2 of Neoceratodus forsteri. Lineage (NCBI taxonomy): Eukaryota > Metazoa > Chordata > Ceratodontiformes > Ceratodontidae > Neoceratodus > Neoceratodus forsteri. The sequence continues at coordinate 946,222,578 of CM057452.1, forward strand.
CCCCATTTTCAAACATCCCTACTCCACCTTTGCCCTCCTGTCCCACTCTACTGTTGTGGGGGGTGAGGTTCCTTCATTACCACCTCCCAGGGTGTCTGTGCCCTTAGGTCTGCCTGCCCTCCCCTCCGTAGTTTAAATTAAGCTTATGAGAAATGTACCCTCCCAGCTTGTCCCGAATTGCCTTCAAACCCTCCCTGTTGAGGTGTAGTCTGTCCTGTGCATAGAGAGATTTATCTGACCAAGTCTCCCCCCAGTTCCTCCTAAGCAGTCAAACCCCTTCTCTCTACACCAATCCCTCAAGCCATGTGTTGAACTCCTCTATCCTAATTTTCCTTTCTGTGCTAGCTTGTGGCACCAGGATTGCCTCTGAGAATGCCAGTGATCTTGTCACCCCCTGCAGGTCTTCCCCAGCTCCCTGAACCTACATTTCACCTCCCCCTCCTCCCCACTAGGTTGTTGCTGCTTCGATGAATAATTATGCTTAGTTTCCCTCTACTCCTTTTACCACCTCCTCTACCTTTGGACCCACTCTCCCTGCTGCCATTCCAGGCATGCAAACCACTTTTTGTTTTTGCATCCTTGAACCCCCCTTCCTTCCCCAGTGTATGTCCTTAATCATAGAGTCCCCAATGATCATCATCCTATCATTCCCCTCTCCCATTTTCCTCTCATTCCCATCCCCCATTACTGTAGAACCTGTCTTCTTGCTTTCCTTCTCCATGAATTTGGTTAGTGTCCCCTGCCATCTCCATTTTTCCCCCAACTGTGCCTCCGTTCCCCTCCAAGCCCCTCTTTTTCCTCATGACTGTGCTTATCCCCACTACCCCCTCTCTCTCCCCCTCTAAATCAAGCCTTTTTTCTCCCTGTCTCCTTCATGTCCTTTAGACTTGTCTTTTCTCCCTTGACTTCCCTGCATGGTCTCAATCCCCCCCTCCCTTGTCCCTTCTCCATCGTAGTCCAATGCAGACATCTTACCTCACCTCCTGCTTCAACTTTCTAGATAGGTGCCAAATCTGTTTGATAAGGGCATCCCTTCTGAAGTTCTCACTCCTTTACCACTCCTGAGTTCCCAACCATTTCACCAATCATCTGCCATTCTCCTTCCCTTGACAACCTGGCCTTCTGAGGGGGGTTACCCTTGGGTACTGGTTGATGCTGCCTGATCTGTTCCCCTGCATGACACCCCTGCTCCCCTGGACACTTCCCATGTGCCTCCTTCCCCATTGCCCTGCTCCTTCAGTCCACCACCCCATTCTCCTGATCTCCCATTTAAGCTGCCTTCCTTCTACCTTTAGATACTCTAGGCTCCTACACACTGGACAGCCCCCTATGTTCCATATTGTTCCCAGAAAGACTGCTGCCCCACAGTTATTGCAGCACACCACCCTTTTCACTCTATTTGTATGTGTAGTCCCCATTCTCCCCACATACTCTTGGCCCTTTTCTCACTCAGCATCAGATTTCTGTCCTATGCACTTCAAATTATGGATGTCCTCTGCTTTTCCAAATTCCCCTTGAATCACCCTCTCCCACCTGCCACCTTTTCTCCTGCAGGTTAATACAAAATAGGATAACCCTAGATAGGGTTTTGCTGCGATTCCTTTTCCTTCTTTTCTAATTCCCCAGATTCACTCTCTCCCAACCTGTTACCTGTTCTTTTGCAGGTTAATACAAAACAAATTACCTAGATAGGGTTCTGCTGCAATCCACATTCCCCTCTTAGTTGGTATGTAAGTATGCCTCTCTTGAGGTTTTGCTGCTACCCCTATCCTTTGGTAATATTTCACACTCCTCCTCCCGCTTCCTGTTCTCATGCTGAGTAATACAAAATTGATTACCCTTAACAGTTTTTTGCTGCTTACCCCTTACTCTGCTGGATAGTATAAACCAAGGCTACCCTTGGTTAGGGGCTTATTACTATCCCATTTCTCTGTTAGTTAGTGCATAAATAGATTGACCTGTCTGTGGAATTCCTTTATTCCTCCTCACTACCACCACAGTGCACTCACTTTCCTTGACCTGATCAGCATGGCCTACAGATGCCCCAGACATCTCTTTCTCTAGACGCTGCACTCCTGTTTTGTGGCACCCATGCTTCAGGGTTATCCATGTCCTTAGGAACAAGACAGAGATGCTCTAGGCTCCCCTCCATTCCTGTCTTCCACACTCTGGACAGCTCCCTCTGGAGGACATTACCACCTTTAGGTGTCTAGATGATCCAGCTTGACCAACACCTAACTTTCTGGCCATGTGGATGCTTGTCAAAACACTGCACCCCACATTAAGTGCCATGCACAGGAACTGTGACTGTATCCCACCCAGCACACTGCGCTATCTATCCAGAGAATAAGCCTCCTATCTTTGACTATTGTTGACATAGTCTATAGTGCTGCCCCAGGCACTACCCTAGCCAAATTGGATACACTCTTCAGCTCTTTCTGTCACTATGATCTTGACTGTCACCCTCACACTCATCACTGCTCTATTTTCAATCTCTTTCCCTTCCTTCTCTGTACAGGACAGGAGCCATGCACTCTACAAATTTCATGGCAAATTCTAGTTTGGCGCTCTCCCCTCCTACCTCTCTGCCTCTGTCTCCTCTCCCCCCAAACCTACACCCTCAGAAACTCAGATGATCACACCCTAGTGGTCCCTCGAGTCTCCACGACCATTAGCCAAGCAGCGTTCAGCCACCATTTCTCTAAAATCTGGAACTCCCTCCCTCATGTCATTTGGCATGCCCCTTCCCCTTGGACCCTCTCAAACCACCTCAAAGGCCTCACTGCCCCTCCTGCAATTGTTCCTAAATTCCTCACCTCTGCCCAGCCCACAACGGACCTCACCTCTCCAACTTCCTCTCCTATCTCCCATTCTCCCAAGTGATAATCCACAGTTTATGGGCACTTATGATCTATTTAATCAATATTTTAACAGTCTCTGTAATAGCTTCCTTGTACTCCAGGCATTCATGACCTGTACTGTACCTAATATCAATGTATTTGAACTAGATTGCTATGTTTCTATTCTGTAGTTGGACTGTCAACTGTTTTCCTTTTTCTTCAGTTCTCATGACATGTATTGTAACTATTGTCAATGTATATTGCTATTGAATGCTATCTCTGAGTTGTAAATTGATGCCAACATGTAACTGTCATGTAGCTATCAAGCCTCACTTTGTACTTTTCCCCTCTCCCACCAGGGTGCACCAGGAAACAAGCTCTCAGCTCAGTGTACCTTTCCTGGTGACGTTTTTGATAAATAAATACATTTAAAAAATTCATCCACAGGGATACTAAGGACTGTGGGTGTTAAATAAGAACTACAGGAGCCCCATTGGCTTGCTGCATCCTCATGTGTCTGGTCCCCTACAATGGCTTTCGTGCCAAACAAAGAACCCTTCCTCAGTTCTCCCTCTGTAGCATCCCCCTCCTCCCTTCCATGAAACATCCCCACAACAATTACAAAAACATTATTTATTTTAAATCCCCCCTTAAAATGCACTTATCTGGTTGATCTGCCTCTAGAGATCCAGTCCCTCCTCCTTCCACAGTTATCCCTGGTAAGCCAAAACAAGTGAAACTACAACTTTATATATCCAAGAACTACAGGAGCCCTATTCGCTTCCTGCAGCTATGCATCTCTGTCCTCTCCAATGGCATTTGTGCCAAACAGAGAACCCTCCTCAGTCATCCCTCTGTAGTTCCCTTCTCCTCCTCCTCCTCCCTTCTGTGCAATACACTCTCACAACAATTACGCACACTATTGGCCACTATGCATTATTGGGGCAGAGGTATGCGGAAGCAGCACATACCCACCAGCATAGCTGCACACTCACAAACAGGTGAGCACATGCCAGTATTCACAACTGGGACCCACCTGTCCATGGCTCCTCCCCCACAGTGCACAGGACTCTGCAGGGAGGCTGTGGGAGGTGTCACAGACCCAGGCAGGCATCCAATGGGGTGCCTATCCCAAGTCCAACAGTGGATCCCTCGCACAGTGAGGTGCGGGTCCAGGGTAGTGCATGCCTACTGCAGGCACTCGGACCCACATGGCATGGCCTGTCCACTAGCCCAGCCCTTAGCTCACAGCACCATCCCGGCGCACTGCAGGACCCCAGCATTGGGAATCTGCCTCTGGCCCTGCACCCCCGCAATGGCAGCTGTGCCCTGAACATATTGTGGCTGTACCCTTGAGCCCCCATAGGTGGGCTGTGCCACAGTCTATTCATCCTCCCCCATCCAGCAACACCACATCCCAGTACCACCACTCCACTGCAGTGTTGGGCACTCACTGTCCCGGCTGCCTGCCCTTCCTGGCAGCCTCATGGGCAAAGGCAGCATGGAGAACTCTGTACTGGTCCCCAGCATCTGGCAGGTGCTGACAGTGGAGCGCACACAGTAGGTTGGCAGGGTCCCATTGCCATAACCTGCACCCTCTCTGCACCCATGCAGCCTACATTATGTGTATTAGTGAATAGCACATAGTGCTGATATGCCCCTTGCCCACCCCGGTGTGTTGCTGTTCACTCAGCCAGGGGATCAGGCGTGTATCGGTTGCATGCCCCAGTCATGAATGCTGCATAAACACCACTCTGCGGCATTCCAACATAGCTATGCCAACCTGTCCAGTTTATGCGACACCTTTGCATAGTGCATAGGGCCCAATATTTTTTTATTTGTTTTCAATTTTAGTCCCCCCTTAAACTGCACTTATGTGGTTGATCTGCCTCTGGATATCCAGCTACCACTCCTGGTGTGGTTCTCCCTGGTACTTTAAGACATGAACTGGTGAGAATGGACAGAGTCATCACTGCTAATTGTTAAAGTGCTATTTGTTTCCAGTTATTATGTATTCATCACTGAAGGCATCATGACAATAGTATCACAACAGGACTAGAAAAGAAAGAACATGTAAATCAGGACCTTTGCACAACAGACTGAAAAGATAAATTATTCTGATTTTTCAATGTAAATGATCAACAATAACTGGTTTATATTGATAAGGTTTACACAGTCATAAGATGGTTTGTCAATGCCACAGCAGATCCAGAGTTATTCTTTCCCTCTCAATTGCACAATCTGGAGTCTGATGCATTTTATACATCTGAAAATAAGATATTTCTACAGCCCAATGTGGTGTATTTCATCTACTGGTAAGACTGATAAACTGTGATTATGGGCAGACTTCAGTTATTTTTTTATGTGCAGTGTCAGTGGCTCAGTAGGTAGCACACTCGCCTCTGAGGCCGTGAGATCAGAGGGCTGTGGGTTCATTTCCCACATCTGGCACTTGAGTTAATATCCCAGTACTGACACTGTAGTGCAGCATGAGAGGGGTGCTGCATTTCTGAGGTGCCGTCTTTCAGATGAGACGTTAAACCGAGGTCCCATCTGCCTGGATTGGTGGTAGTTCAGGTGGATGTTAAAGATCCCATTGCACTTATCAAAAAGAGTAGAGGAATTTCCCCGGTGTCCTGGCCAAATTTCCCTCATTCACTAAAAATACCACCAACAGCTTAATCTGGTTCAAGGTCAGTTGGCATTCATCTGTATCCCCTTCCCCCAGGTCATGCCTGAAAATAGGCAGGATTTATCTATTGCACTTACCCAGTCAACAAAAACTAAATAAATAAAACATTTTTTGCCATGGCACTGAGGCTAAATCAATTTATTCACACTGAATATATTGTAATTCCCCATCATATAATTAAACTTTATTTGTATCCAGAAGCAAATGATAAGAAACATGTTTGCAATCACCTTACCGATATGTTACATAACAGCAAAGCAGCTGCAATGTTTTTGAGAGTTCTTCTTTTCTTTCCCAATTTTGTTGTTCTCCTAACTGGCAGTACAGTGTCACCAACTGGGAGAGTGGCTGCAGAACCACGTATTGCATTATTGTCCTTTTCCTCATTTGGTAGGTATGTAGACCCATTTGACATGTAAGGTAAATCTTCAGTCTTATTGTCAAAGGTCTCATTGCAAACTCCATATGAAGATGCAATTGAGAGATTCCTGCTGTTTGAGACACTGAATATTCCTTGGTCAATTGAAATGTCATCCTGGGTTTCATGATGCTCACGATGTACAGATTCAATGATAAATATATTCTGGATATAATTTTCGAAAATGGACAACAGAGAATGGGGTAGACTGAGCCATGAGTAAGATGGCAGACTCTCAGCACATATAACAGCTAAGATAGAACTCCATGAAAGAAGCCATGTCCCACAAGAAGAGGCTACTAGAAGATCAGCATCAAGCTTCCTGGTGGGGTTTTTAGAATAATCAAGCGATCGCACATCTATTCTGTAAATCAGCAGACCAACAATTCCAGCAGCACACATCAAAGACATCAGTGTGATACCATATGAATAAATCATGGTTACCGCTAATGATTTTTTGTATGTTGAATGACTGACTTGAATTAGATACACAATAAGAATTCCTATTGTGACTGCCAGAGCAACCAATCCTGTAACTATGCCGATCGCTGTGTCTTGTGGCTTAAATGGATGTTTCTTTTCTTTGTGATGTTCAACAGTCCGTCCAATATTCTTCCACATAACAAAAAGCATTGCAGCTACAAAAATATGATACTCAATATAGAATGGATACAGGTAGTAGGAACCCTTGGCAAACACAGAGCAAGCACTTGTAGTACAATTACAGTATGGCTCCTTTTTATCTAAAATAGAAAAAAAAAGAGAATATATTCACACATTTAAATATCCCTTATGAAAGAATCCAGCAGTGTTTTAGTCTCTTGCCTGGGTATCTAACATGAAATCTCAGAATCAATTTAGATTTAAAAGCAGTCAAAAGCCAAAAAGCAAGCACAGTACCATATCAAATTTTTGATGTATGAGTAGACTGTTCAAGGAATAATGTTCAAAAAGTGGAAAGGAAAGTGCAGTGTAAATGCAGCTTGCTGAAGGAGAGAGCAGCTGGAGGAAAACTAAAGGGTCTAAATTGAAAACCTTTCAGATTTAATTTCTAGTTTATCTACTATTTCAATCACTACCATACTAGAGGGCCCTGCTTTTGCATTCCAACCTTTAATTTACAAGGTACCACTTCTTATTTATGACAGCTTTAGAAGGCTCTAAATGTCAGCTGACATTTTCCAGATTACAGTGAATAATTGCTAATAAAGAAAAAATAAATTTGCAAAAAAAGGCTTACATTCATTAGAATTTGTAGGCATTGAACTCAGTCAGGTTTGATTGGATTGAAGTTGCTGTTTACTGTGCTGTACATGAAGTAAAAGAAGTAGGGGACAATGTAATCAAAGGATAAGGCTATTGTAGTACTGAAGAACCTGTTACCAAGTTAGGGTCCCAGGAAAAGCCAAGATGACTATTAAGCACAACATGATAGAAACATTCATGTACCTTAAGGGCATAAACAAGACGCAGGGTTGAGACATCTTCCAATATAGGAGGAGTATAAGAATGAGGGGGGGATGGTATGAAATTGGAAGATGGTAGGTTAAGGGGTAATGTGAGGAAGTTTTTCTTCATGGAGAGGGTGGCATACACATGGAATGAGCACCCACAGGAGGTGACAGAAGTGAGCATAGTAGAGGGGTTTAAACATGCCTGGGGCAGACATAAGGGAACCTTAGAGGTTTAAAGGAGTGGTGAAAAGCCATTGACCATTTAAGGTCAGAGGCTACAAACAAGTGTAGGGCTTATGGGCAGGCTGGATGGGCTTGTGATCCTCATCTGCCAACAATTTTGGTTTCAATGTTTACTTTTCATTAGTTGTTCTTTCAAGTTGTGTTGTTTGTATCTGATGTTTTTGTAAAATGTGTCACATACTTTGACTTAAGAGACATGACTAAGTAGAAAATGATAAGGTATGCATGACACAACAAAAGGTTGCTAGGTTTGAGAAACTTGGAAAAAGGCAAGAATAAACTAAAGTATGGACTGGCCGGGTAAAGCAAAGGAAAGAAACTCTACTAAATGCATTTATGATTTGTATTCAACACCTCAGTTATAGCAAAATCTTATTTCTACCCAATTTGTTACTGTTTTACAATGTCTGCACCCCTGTAATAGTAAAATGAGTTGCAATAACTCATTCCCAAAATACATTCGTACCAGGACATAGAAAACAGAGTATCAGCATCGACACATACTGCTGAAAAAGATAAATACTACCACAATTATAATAATTTACAGATTTTGAATATGCTGATATAACTGATGTAGAATACCCAGCCTGCTGATGAACTGACTCCCATGTGATAACTATGCAGTAAACACAGGAGTGATACATGTCCTGATATTGTCAACACTGTGGCAGATGTACAACATAGAAACATGGATTGTGTCAGCAGAAAAGGACCACAAGGCATATCCTGTCTGCATTAACCCTACCTACTCTATGTGCTGGCAAGGAGCCCCCTGCTTTACCCATCTTATTTATTTATTTATTTACTTAGTTTTTGTTGACTGGGTAAGTGCACTAGACAAACCCTGCCTATTTTCAGGTATGACCCAGGGCTGGGGATACAGATGAATGCCAACTGACCTTGAACCAGATTAAGCTGTTGGTGGTATTTTTAGTGAATGAGGGAAATTTGGCTAGGACACCAGGGAAATTCCCTTGCTCTTTTCACTAATTGCAATGGGATCTTTAACATCCACCTGAACTACCACCAATCCAGGCAGATGGGACCTCGATTTAACGTCTCATCCAAAAGATGGGTGATTCTTCCTTTTAATGATACCCATGTGCCAATCCCATGCAGGCTTGAATCCCCTACTGCCTGATACCCCACCACCACCCAAGGCAAACCATTCCATCATTCCAACACGCTTTCCAAGAAGAAATAATTCCTCACTTCCCTCTTGAATCTTCCCCCCACTAGCTTCATTGTGTTCCCTCTTACAGTATAACCACATTTGTGCTCAACCTAAAAACTACTTCACACTCCACCCTGTTCTTCCCCAAAGGTATTTAAAGGTTGCAGTCATGTCCCCCTGACTCTCATGATGGAAACATCGATTGTATTGGCAGAAAAAAACTGCAAGGTATGTGTCAGAAAAATGTCTAACTTTGCTGGTGAAGTTAAATTTTGGGGTTAAAGACTAAAGCAACAGTTCATTGAAAAGAAAGAAATGTTCTAAATACTTCATTATTCATAACATTTTAGCCCTGGATGGGGATCCTCTATAATTTTGTTTACAAATCTATTTCTATGAAGGCAGATCTCATTTCATGCTCACCATGTTAGGACTGAAAGAGCCTATGATGTCACAGGGAACATTATGAAAACATATTTAGACACAATTCAACTTGTGATGCAGATATTTCTTGTTTTTTTTTTACCACCCCCTAATGCTTTATTACCAAGGACATTTTCATAAAAATGGGCTTCTTTGCCATTTAGACTTCACAGCCTTTGTGTCTTATCTACTAGTTACATCATAACTCCCTATGTGTGATATAGAGAATAATGGATGGGGAAGGGTTTGATATGATAATTTAATGCACACCTGAGTTATGGGATGCTACATAAACCCCAAGGGCGAAGCCCGAGGGGTTTATCAAAGCATCCCATAACGAGGGTGTGCATTAAATTCTCATATGAAAAACCCTCCCCATCTTTTATTTTTTATCATAACAGACCAGCAATTTTTCTCCAGCAGTTTGTGAGACTGTTTGGCCCCGCCCACATACAGAATGTTGGCCAATGAGGCAGCAGCATAGTTTGACTGGCATGGCTCATGAATGTCATAACGACCAGCTGGTTGTTATGGAAAATATCAACCTGGTCAATACATTGAGAGAAATTGCTGACCAGTTATTATATCACAGTTACTTGCTGCAGAAATTATTATAATGTGACAAGCAAAGGATTACATTGTCAATTGTAGGCAAACAGCAAGTGCAGATAAAGACCAAGCAATAAAAATCCTATTTTCATGAAAATGTCATAGATAATGAAGATATAATATGGGGTTAAGTATGATACAAGCTATAAATCCTAGTTTCATACAAATTTCATAGGGAATGAACATATAATTATGGATCCATTCTGGAGGCCGCATCTCCATGAGGACATAAACAGGGTGGAGGAAGGTCAAAGAATGGCAACAAAGATGGTGCAGGGCCTGCACCAGAAGTCATATAAGGAGAGACTGGGAGACCTCAATTGTATACCCTGGAGGACAGGAGAGACAGTGGAGATATGGTAGAAACCTACAAATATCTAAGAGGCATAAAAAGGGTACCAGATGGTAGCATCTTTCAGAAAAGGAGATGTCCAGAAACAAGGGGGCATGACATGAGGTTGGAATGGGGTAGACTAAGGGGTAGCATGAGGAAATACTTCTTCATGGAAAGGATGGAAGAGACATGGAATAGACTCCCAGAAGTAGTGATGGTGGCAAACACAGTGGAGGAATTCAAACTTGCATGGGACAGGCATAGTGGAACTCCAACAATAGAAATGAGGAATTAAAGCCAGAGATCAAGTCGGGTCTGCGGCTTTTACAGAAGGCAGAGAAAATGGTCAGACTGGATTGGCCAAACGGTCCTTATCTGCTGTTAGTTTCTAGGTTTCTACAGTACAGGGTTCAGTATGATACAAGCTAAATTATGTCAACTGCTTGTTATAATAGATTTTGGGGGGAATTGTTTCTGTAGTGCTGGATGCTGTTTAGGTTTAGTGGCATTAAGTTAGTTCTGATCTCTCCAATGCCTCATAAAGTTGGGAACACTTTCTATTGCATTCTAGTTCACTTCTTCACAAGCACAATGATGTTAAGCAAAATTCTTCCTCTCATAACAGTTTTGGAGCATGAAACAAGGAGGTGGCTCAAACTAAATCCTACTTTGATGGGTAAGGTAGTGGTCATCAGTCACGTTTGTTCTCCCTACATTTTCCTATATCTTCAGTAACCTATCCTTAGCTATCAAAGATAGATATTTTTAATGGTGGAATGAATTTTGGGATAGTTCCTTTGGGTACAAGCTGCCAGATGTAGTATAAATAATCTCCACTTCCAATGGATCAGTGATGGCCTGGGCATGCCATAGCACAAGGGGTAAACCCTTGCATACCAAATGTGTTATGCAATCAGGTGGCACTCCCCATCCTTAGATTTCTCTCTACAGTGGGTGAGCCTGGAGGGGGATGTCTTCCAGAAGCCCTGCCTCAGTGTACTCATTGGAACCTCTCCATGGCCAGGTTATCCTTGAACCCAATAATTTAGGAAATTATATGACTGTGGGATGAATGCAAGGCCTTGACCTTGGCCCCTAAAGGGTATAGAGCCCTTCCAGTCCCACTTACATACATCTGGGAGCACCCAGCCATCCTTATTGGAAATAAGAGCATCTGTTGTACTCTTGCCTAGTACTAACAGGCTGATCTCCTTCCACCAGTTGCAAGCCAAATATGATCTTCCCAGAATGGTGTTCTGGAAGTTCCTACAATTAAGGCTATGGTGCTTTGCACCAGGAAGTCTCCCCACTTCTCAGAATTGGGCCTAGTTTTAACAAATAGCACTGTCCCTGCCTCCATGATTGTCATGGCAGGCAAAGCATACCACAGTCTTAGGGATGGGAGATCAACTCTGATGGTGGGGTGCAGGGTGGCAAGGGGTAAAGAACTAGAAGTGAACATCACTCAGAATAAGTAGGAGGCATGTATCACCACAGCCCATCATGCCTACTGGGACACCAAGAGCAGGCTGTTACAGGCCAAGATCCATCACAGGTGATACAGGACTCCCTGGCTTTATGGAATTTGTGAGCTCTTTCCCACTCAAATTGCTGGAGGTGTACACAACCAGAGACAGGTATGCTGTCCACCTGCACACCTGTCCAAGGTTAGCCCTCTTTTAGAAGAAGGGGATTAAGGACTGTACCATGGTACTGGGGCTAGATATCTTGGCCAGGTCAGAGTTCATACTGGGGACACATTCTGCTTACCTTAGATGCCGCACCCACATTTATAAAAGTCTGTCAGCCACTCTTATGGAAGCCAAGCACCTCATTTTGATAAGGTGGTGTCAGGTGGCTGTTCCCTTGCTGCTAAGCTGGCAAACATCCCTGTCACAGTTGGCCATATCTGAATGGCTCTCCTGCTCAACCACAGGCAAGTTACCAGTGTTCAGTGTGAAATGGGCATCACAGGGTGGGAGAGGACCTTGGATAAATGGCAGAAAGTCCAGATGCCAGCCTGATAAAAAAATGGAGACATAAAATAGAAAATACTGGATTTTTTCTCCACTTGTTTCTTCACCTGCATTCCTGCTTCCAGTGGCACCCCCCAACCCTGTCATTGACCCATCTCATGGACTTACTGGTTAACTACAACTTACGCAGAATCACATCAGTGGGCGACCAGTCACATGGGATTGTGTGGTACCTGTGCAGGATGCTGAGAGAGCCATGGCATTTTCCTCCATTTTCTCCCCAGGGACATTGGCGAGTGGTGTATGCATGCATGTGCATATTGACACGCATGCATGCTGTATCAGTGCACATCCCCCAGGGTCTGCTGGTCCCATCAATACTGCCACCCAACATTTGCTTAGTGGCAGGCAAGCTGCACGACTCAGTGTTCTCCCTCCCTGAGGAGGACACCTGTACTGGGTTGCTCTATCCTCCTTCATCCAGCCAGTCCCCAAGCAACCCTGGTCCATTCTAAAACTTGGGCTACCAGCATGGCTGGAGGTAAGACAACAGCACCTCTGCCCTCCATGCAGCAGGACTGGCAGAAAATACTGGATATTAAGAAAATAAGTGTCAAGTGGCTTGCTCAAGGTCACACTATAAGTAAGGGACTCTGCTGGGATTCAAATGCTGAATTGTGTAATATCCTGATTTCACAACTCTGTGCCTTAACCACTGAACTCAGTGAAAAGGTCAGAGAATTCCACTCCTAATAGCGAAAAGCACTTCTGTATTTCCATGTCTTTCCACCTCAGAAAAGAGTCAACATTTTGTGGGGTCTTCTTCCCCACTTCATCAAGGCCACAAATAGTGGTCTCAGTATTCCATCCTGACAGATTATCTCTCAAGGAATTTTATATTTGGAGATCCTGCTATCTATGTTTCCTGACTGGGCACTGGATATGGTATCCCCAACACAGGCAAATTGAACCACACAAGCCCTTTTTCAAGATGTACATATCAGGCTCTCTAAATATAGAAGTTCCTCTATAAATAATCAGTTTAGATATTATAGTCAGAACACCGTTTGTGGCCTTATGAATTGGGAAAGGATACCCAACCAAACATCGGCTTTGTTCTGAGGTAGAAATTACATGAACATAAAGAATTCCTTTTTCGTGATCAGAAGACAAACTCTCTGGTCTTTCCACTGAGGATATTTTGCTTTGTGAGAACTTTTTCTGACCTACTTCAGCAGTACTCCTCAAGAAGTTTGGGCATCCTAGAACCCCTCCTTTTTGCTCCTCAACCTTTGGCCCTCATTCTGTAGCTTCAAAACCCTTCATATAAGAACCTCATCTTGAAGTTTTTTTTTACAAGTCTGGATGCCTTTTTTCCACACCATACAATTATGCACTTGTCACACCTTTCCAGCAATATATATATTCTATAATAATTGTTAATAGGAATAAGGTTATGTGCAAGAAAACAGCCCAACTTTTCGAGTAAATGACTCACCCACTGTTGCATTCGTAAAGCCAAGATTTGATAGCCTTTTCTTGTATTCCTCCAGCTGATGCTCTGATTCAGATAGTATTCCATTTGCCCACAACAGCAGGTTTGTAAATACAGCATGCATAGATCCAAACCTACAAAAAAAGACACCAGTAAGAACTTTAAATGTAAAAGGGCTTCTGGAAGCACTACAGTAGCACTAAAATAGGGAGCATGGAAGAGTTGACCATGGCTCAGTATGTACTTGCTTATCAGGATCCACACCAATGATCCTGCTAACTACTTTTATAAAAGTCTCTTAGTTATTTTGTCTGCAGCCTTTCCACTTTGAACCTGACCCCATCAGATTACAGATGCTAAACCTGGTCAGCCCTGGTCGGCAGTTAGACAGGAGACTTCACATGAACACCAGGTGCTACAGGAAGTGGTGCTGAACGCTCTGCGAGATGCTCACTTCTATTGATTATGAATAGCCATGACAACCTAACCAGAGGACATACTACAAAGCTGGAGGGGGTAGATTCAGGAGAAATGTATAGAAGTACTTCTTCTCAGAGTGATGGACTCCTGGAACAGCTTTCAAGTATAGGTGGTGGTGGCAAAAACATTGGTGGGGTTCACGAAAGCATCGGATAAGTGCAGGTGAATCATAGTGGGAAGGAAGGGGGGAGAAAGAGCTGTAGATCAGGCATGGTCTGCGGTAATACAGTAAGTAAGGAGAAAATGGCAAACTGGATGAGCCAAGTGGTCCTTATCTTCTGTCAAATTCTATGTTACTATGTTCTATGTTTCTATAGTGTATAGTGGAGTGTTGTTCTGTATAGAATTCCATTCCTTTCAAAATGCTGTTCTACCATAGTTCCAATGTCATGGAATGCTGTTCTACCCAACTGTGGTAGAACAGCATTCTAGAACCTTTAGAGACTGTATGAGTCAGTTTCATTTTGAAAGCAAAAGAACTCACAAAACACATTTTCCACACAGTACTATACACTATAAAAAATACAGGATGAGCAACTCTATGCACAACCAGTGTGTTTTGCCACCTTGGGATTCTGATTCCCATGGACCTCTCGAGCTTCGCTCTCGAGGTCAGAGGGCATCAGAATCCTGCTGTGGCAAAACACACTGGTTCTGCATAGTTGCCCATCCAGTATTCTCTGTGTGTAACCATATGATATACCAGCATGTTTTTTTTTGGGAGGGGGGGCACTGTGTTGTTCTGCAGTGCCATCTTTTAGATGACACATTAATCCAAGGTCCCATCTACCTGTTCTGATGGTAGTTCAGGGAAAACTAATGATCCTATGGCATCAGCTGATTCTACAATACAGTCTGTTGTGAATGTCTATCAGACAGTGACAGGCTGAATTGGTTAGTGGAGGGCTGTGCCGGTCACCATCTTGAATGCCATTAATGGCATTGGTGACCAGTGTGTGGGTGCAGGGAAGAGGGCCCTGAGAAGTTGAATCAGGAGGGGTACAGTTGGCCTTTGTAGGAAGGGGAGCACTGGACTGCCAGGATAGGAAGTACAACTATATCTTAAACAGTTGGGCAATTAGTAGGTGGGGATCTGCTACAGCACAAGAGTGAAACATATTGATATAACATGGACAGGACAAGTGTTCAGGGGCCTGTGTGTGCATGCTAATGAGCCTATAATGGGCATGCTAATGGCCTTTTGGCACCTTGCATGTCCAATTGGCTACTTAACATGTTAGAGTTGAATAGTGCCCACCGCAGCTAAGTGCTATCCCATTTGGGATGTGCTATCACCATTGGGCTCCTGTGGGCCATCTTCACTCTGGGGATATGTCAGCGCAAAACATAGTCAGTATGCACTGTCCTGACATGGCCCCATTTTCAGATAGTGCACTCTGGTCACAGCATGCTAAATGTCTGAGTATTGCCTCAAGCCAAATGTGCGCTAAATGCCATGCAGCACTCCTGTCTGTGTGGCCCACATGACCATCTCTGAACATGGTGGTCCAAGTTTGCTAACTCCTCTTAAATCGAACATCATTATGGTTTTTCAGAACTGTAACAGTATTGATATGTACTGTAGCAATGTGTCTAAACATATAGAAACTATTGACTGGATACAAACATGATGACCAGACTCCAAGCTTTATGTTCTTTTTTAAAGTACAGTAAGCTCTTGTAGCTTTTATTCTGTCCATCCTGTCTAGTAGTAGTGATCCGGATAATAGATTTTTGGGAACTATGTAGTACTTGACAATTTATTGGAATGATGTCCAGGATACCTCAGTAGCCACTGTGAAAAAAACTCTGTTTCTGCTACTGCCAAACCCTGGACCTAAAAGTGTCATATTCTGGGGTGTCCCATCATATTTAACAGATAATGAACCCCTTGTGTAGCTAATTCAATCAATCAAGCAAAGTGTTTATTTAACCAAGTGAACACCGTTGAGCAAAGCTCCTTTTTGAGGTGGACCTGGACATAACTAATTAACCCTAAACAACAAAATATGACCCTGAAATGTTGACCAGGAATTTATAACCCTGATGCGGTTAATCCCTGGATAACCAAGGTATCTGCTAGAGCATGTAGAAAATGACTAAGTGCTATCTAAGCAGCACTGGGAGTAAATTGCATTACAATCAAATAGAAGTCAAACAGAACTAAAAGTAAACATTATGGGAACAGAGCACATGTACCTTTCAAATGTCCTGTGTGAATGGACAACATCCTTTGCATGAAACCAAAGAAAATACAGCTGCAAAGAAAAGACATAAAAAGGTTCACTTAATAATAAAAGAATACTTCAGTCTTTATTGATATAGTATGTTACATCATTAAAGGGACACTGTCAACCTGTTTTTCATCATATTATTTCTAGTTATAACACTACATTTTATGATTGCTTATCTTCTCTAAAATGTATTGATGTTGCTGTTTGTTGTGTCTGTCTCTTTGTTTAGTAGAACTGAAATGCTTGCTAATGTATAGTATATTTATAAACAACCTTGTTTTGTTTACAGTTCTGGATCTGTTTTTACTGCATACTCCCTGAACATTACAATCACACCCAAACATTGTAGTCACTCATGAGGCAGTAGCCTCCTAAACGCCTACTGCATCATGAGTGACGAGACTGTGTTGAGGCTGTTCCCAAGTCCAGGAAAGGTGCAATTGGATCTGATCAAGGAATGTAAACAAGCTGTTGTTTGTGTGGTAACACCAGTATGGTGGGCAGTCTGTTTTTCACTTTTTTAAAAGAAAAAAACAGAATCAAACTACCAGCTACATCAGCAATCTTTACAGAATGCTGGCAATCATAATATGTGTTTTTTAAACTAGGGACACCTTGAGATGTAAGAGGATTGACAGTGTCTCTTTAACCTAAGACAGACCACATGCCATGTTCACCTTTTGTGTGGGCAGACAGAAGCCAAAGGAAATCATGAAATTTGCTCAAGGTCAGTACTGTAGGAAGGGTGGTGCGCCCCCCCCTGGGAGCATGCCTCTGAGGGGTGCAGTTTTCAAACCTGACCGATTCACTTAAATCACTTGCACAGGCTACAGCTGAGTGTGTGCTGAAGCTTTAATTTTTTTTTGTGTGTGTGTAATAATGAAATGCTGACAGTAGGGGCGCATCCACGGAGGACCAGCAAGTGGGGGGTGTCACATGATCCTCGCTGTCTGCAAAGAAAAAAATCATGTGGTGAGGATTTGGTGCCATCATGGTCCCACTATTAAAGGTACGGGTGGACTGGAGCATGTGGTTGTAGTGAGAGAGCAAGCGAGGCAGCACTTAGAGAGACAGGAAAAAAACAAATATTGACAACAGAGTAGAGAGGTTTAGCATGGAGTGGAGGAGGAGGATATAGAGTTAGGCTTAGAGTGAGTCAGTGAGAGGAGGTCAGGAGGATGACGCAAGTTGGAATATTTGAAGTGGAGGTTAAAATTTATGTAAGCAAAACAGCAGTGCCAGCATCATATAATCAATCACTGACACTACTAGACAGCCTGTCGGGGGGGGGTGACAATGATTCTGATTCTGAATGTATTAATTTTGGGGCCGGGGGCCTGGGCTGCCCACATGGCTGCAGTTAGTCAGTCAGTGCCTCAGCCTTAGCGCCTGCTCCCTACTATTTGTTTTTGTAATCATGATGTTTGACTCGGAGTCACAGATGGTTGACTCAGACAGATTTTGCTGCCTGTTTTTTGCTCACTCCTCTCCAGTCTGCCATCTCTGTTAGTCCAGTCCATTCTCTTCACTCAGTTGGAGGAGTACTCTCCGGTGTTGCAGCTTCAATGTGCAGCTCCTGTTTGGTTGGAGCTCAATCCCCTGCCCTTGCCTCAACATAACTTGCTTGCTTCTTTTCTTGCCACCAAGGTGAATTTGCTCCCATCCCTCCCAGGGCAGTCCCTGACTCATGACTCCCTCACAACAAGCTCCTGGGCCACCTGCTAACTGTGGTGGTCATACAAAATCAGCAAATCCCCAACAACTTCTAGCACAAGCATGCACTGTAGGGTGTTCACAGTAATCATCAAATCATTACTGTGTATGACTCCATCTCTGTTTCAGACACTGAACAGCAGACATTAAAATAAAGCCACCAACTACAAGCACAGTTTAGCTGAATGATAATCCTCATACTACTCGTGGCGGAGGGGTGCAATGACCTCGATTACTACAATGCCCGTAGAGTACCACCAAGCTACACATAGGCAATATCACATAAATGCACAGCCCATTTAATTGCATAATTAGCCGCAATCCTGTGGCTATGTGTTTTAAGCGGGTTTCACTGTACAACAAAAAATGTAGTATAAACAAAAATCCAGGGATGCAAAAACAAAAGAAAAACCCCAAATAACACTCCTTCCCCTAAATAGGACACTTATTGCTATTTAGAACAAAAATAGCCCTGCCAAACAAAGTAATAATTTATAAACAGTATGCCACATGTAAATTAAGTGAATGTAAAGTAATCGGCCAGGCATAAAGAGGGCGAGCCAGTAGCCGGTGTGGTGCTGAATGATCACTTAGGGTCTTTTTGTCTAATCTAAGAGACTTTGATTTTGAATCTTAAATTGAAATTAATCAGCAGCATCAGGATAATCCTAATGTTGTTGATTAATTACAAGTTAATAAAGTGCCAAATAAAATTTGATTGCAGAGGAAGAAAACTTACTCAAGTGCAATGGAAGCAAGGCACTCAAACAGCAACCCCATTACTCCTAAAATAGACACTTGTATGGGTGAGAAACTTTCTCATTTCAATGTTATACTTTCTGGAATTCTTTTCCTGATAATTGTGTTACTGTTGTTAAGCAGGAAACTTTAAAAAAAACTTTGTATTGTTATTTACAATCACTTGCTGTATGTAAATGTATTTAGTATTATGTTTACTGTCCAAATATTTTTTGTACTTGTATTGTTTTATATGTTTATATTATTGATGTTTTGCTTCGTTGTTTGAAGCACCAGGTCAATACTGAAAAAGGGCCTTGGCCCAGTTGTCCTACCTGGTAAATAAAGTGAACTGGATTGAATTTGCCCCTTATTTTAACATGGGAGAGCCAGGATGGAATCAGGATGTGTCTTGTGATAGGCTATCACTCAGGCATGAACCCTTTTACCCCTAATTAACATGGGACAGCCAGGATGGAATCAGTATGTGTCTTGTGATAGACTATTAGCCAGTGCTAGGAACTAGCTAGGGCACAAAATATTAGCAAATAAATGTTATGGACGGTTATGGTATGAGTCATGATGGCACGTCAAGCACAAGACATACCAGTGGAACACCACGTTGTTGAGGTAATAAAAATGCCTTTCCCTGGCCTTGAGTCTTTTGTTTAAATGTATAGACATACATTCAAACTTCAAAGGCTTTGAATGTATGTCTACAATTGGAAACAGCTCTTTTTTTTTAACTGTCTTTGTATCTCTCCTTACCATCCCCTCGACCCACTCCTTCAGACCATTGATCGATCTTACAGGTCCCTCCCACAGAATCTGCACCTAGAGTGCCATTCAAACTCCCTTTATACCTCCTACCTTCTCCAATCGTAGGAGTGCCTGCACAATGGGGCCTGTCCTGCGAGGCAGTGATCCTGCGGTGGATCGGCTGTCATCTTGGCCTGAGAGGGGGGTCCATTTTTCTTCCCCCTTTTTAGTCCCTCCTACCCTCTGAGGATGTCAGCATGTAGGACTGACATCCAGTCACACAGCGTGCTGCTGCACATCACCTACAAATGCCCATAATGTCCTCCCCTCCCCGACTCTTATAAAGAGTCACCTATGCACTGGTGCCCATGCCTCCACCAGCACCGGTGTATCAGGTGTGTAAGACACCCCAAGATCCCACCCTTGGAGGAGGAGAGCATCTGTTGGGAAGCTCAATTCTCCATCCCCCCTGACCCTCGGTGACCGGAGTCCATTCCCAAACCCAGGTCACCGGCGTGGTGCAAGGTGTGGCATCCAGCACCTCAACCCTCAGCACCACCGGGCCAGCAGGAGACAGCATTTTTATTAACACAGCAAATTACAGTGTCTGTGTGTATCAGTCAAGCCTGTTCTAGTCTACTGTCCTGTCATGACTCTAAAGGAATTTATTCATTCACAGATTATTTTCCATATTATGTGCCTTATGTCATGTTGTACCCTACCACTCTGTCTGCAAATTATACTGCATGCATGACTGCATCCTTCCCAGCTGAGTGGGGCCCAGTCAGTTGGGAAGGATGGCATGCAGCCATCAGTCATGAAGTATAATTTGCAGACAGTGCCCATGAGGTCATGGGACATGGGGAAAATGAGGACACGTCATGATGAAGTAAAATGTAATTGTACTAGGTACTGTATGGGGTGGCTTATTAAAGAATATTGTCTTTTAAAGAAATAGGTACAGTAGGCTTCTCTGTCAGAGCTGAGCGGACAGGAGACTAATACTGTAACTCTACAAATTGGCTATCACCAGTGGGCCGGCCATCCATCCCAGTCCTAGAGACAGCCAGCCAGTACACTAGTCACTTCAGTCTAGTGTGGTGATGGTGCCACCTGACTCCAGTAATTAAGTTTTCTGACTGTTTATCATCAGCCTAGAGGGTAGCAGCACCAGTTCAGTGGTAGTACTGGCAGTATAGTACACTGTACTTCCTGGGTCAGGTGGGTCCCTCCCAGTTTTGTTTGGGAGGAAGTGAGTCAGCAACTGGAGTCCACTTACTAACTCACCCCCTCCCAAACAAGACCGGGAGGGACCCACCAGACTAAAAAAGTTCAGTGTACCAGTACCAGTACTACTGCTGCCTAGTGCTGCTACCCTACTAGGCTGTTGATAAACAATCAGATAACTTAACTAACTTAAATGCAATCGGCACCACAGCAGGCAAGCCACCATCCCTTTCAAAATGCTGTTTTACCACAGTTCCAAGGTCATGGAATGTGATTCTACCCTACTGTGGTAGAACAGTATTCTAGAATGAGTCAGTTTCATTTTGAAAGCAAAAGAACTCACAAAATTCATGTTTCACACACTACCAGGGTAGAATCACATTCCATGACCTTGGCCTACCTAGACTTTAGCAAGGCATTTGACACAGTCCAGCACAAAAGATTAATAAACAAATTAGCCAGCCTGAGAGTGGGTCCCAGGGTGGTAGCCTGAGTAAAACACTGGCTGGACAACAGGACACAGTGGGTAATAGTAAATGGAGTCTACAGTGAAGAAAAGGGGGTTACTAGTGGGGTACTGCAGGGTTCAGTACTGGGGCCGGTGCTTTTTAATGTCTTTATAAGTGACATTGCAGAGGGACTGGAAGGGGAAGTATGTCTCTTTGCAGATGACACAAAGATCTGCAAAAGGGTTGATACGCAAGATGAGGTGGAAAGGATGAAAAGGGACTTGGCAAGGTTGGAAGAATGGTCAAATGTATGGCAGCTTAGATTCAAGGCAAATAAGTGCAAAGTAATGCACCTGGGAAACAAAAACCCAGGGGAAAAGTACACAATGGGGGGTGAGATACTGACAACAACAAAAATGGAAAGGGACGTGGGGGTAGTCATATCAGACGACCTAAAGGTGGGCCAGCAATGTGAGAAGGCTGGGGGGATATTGGGATGCATAGGGAGAGGCATCACCAGTAGAAAACAGGACGTTGTTGGCCCTCTGTACAGACAGTTGGTAAGACCACAGCTGGAGTACTGTGTACAGTTCTGGAGACCCCATCTCTGCAAAGTCTTAGACAGGGTGGAGGCTGTCCAGAGGAGGGCAACCAAAATGATGCAGGGTCTGCACCAGAAGACATATGAAGAAAGACTAAAGGAGCTTAAGATATATAGCCTCAAGGAAAGGAGGGAGAGGGGGGACATGATAGAAACTTTCAAATACTTCAAGGTCTAAATACTAACAAAGTCCAAGAGGGTGGCATCTTTCAGAAAAAGAGATGTGCAAGAACAAGGGGACACAATTTGAAGATAGAGGGGGGAACAGCTCAGCGGTAATGTGAGGAAGTATTTATTCACAGAGAAGGTTGTAGATGCAAGGAACAGCCTTCCTTGGAGGTTGTGGAGTCAAAAACAGTGAGGGAATTCAAGAATGCATGGGACAGACATAAGGCAATTCTAGTGGGGGGTAGGAGGAAGTAGACTGTTGGTTAACTAGGATCTGCAGCTTATCCATTAGGTAGGGAAATGGGCAGACTAGGTGGGCCAAGCAGTCCTTATCTTCCATCAAATTCTATGTGTTTCTATAAAAATATAGGATGAGCAACTCTATGCAAAACCGGTGTGTTCTGCCATCTCAGGGTTCTGATTCCCATGGACCTGTTGAGCTTCACCCTGAAGGTGAGAGGGAATCAGAACCCCTCTGTGGCAGAACACACTGGTTCTGCATAGTTGCCCATCCAATATTCTCTATATTGCTATTATTTATAAAAAAAAAAAAAGAATGTTAAAACGTAATACTTTTTGCATATTTTCCTCATGTAGAAGAAGATTTTTTAATAAAATAATTATTCCACCAACAGTTAATATGAATATATGAATGTAGCATTCCAGTCATTCAGCAGTGCTGGACAATGGAATTCTGACAGGAAGAAATAAATCCATGTCCCGTCCCACCATTGTGAGTGATTTAGCCAGGGTATACTCCTTTAGTCTCTCCTCATCTACGTATGGGTTATGGTGCAGACCCTAGTGCACCGTTTAGTTGTCCTCCTCTGGACTGCCTCTGGCTCCATCATGTCTATGTCCTTGCAGAGATGGGGTCCCAGAAAATCACACAGTACTCCAGATGGGGTCTCACCAACTGTGTGTACAGAGGGTCAGTGGTAACAACCTCTTGTTTTCTACTAGTGATGCCTCGTTCTATGCGTCCGACTCAAGAATCCCCCAGCCCTCTTTACCGCCTTCTCAAATTGCTTGCCTATGTTTAGGTCATCTGATATGATGACTACTCCCAGGTCCCTTTCCATTATAGTTAGTACCACCACCACCCTCATTGTGTGGTATTTGTCCCCCCTGGGGTTTTCTTTCCTATGTGCATTACTTTGCACTTCTTTGCAGTGACTCTAAAGTACCATACTTCTGACCAGTCCTCCAACCTTGCCAAGTCCTGTTTTATCCTTTTCACAACCCACCACAGAGCATGTAAACCCCTCAGAGCTTATTGGGGCTGCCATGATTTATGTAGCAATTTTTCACAGTATATTTTGAAAATGCATATAGGATGGGTGGTTGATGGCATTGTTGGTCAGCCCCTCATCCACAACAATTACAGCTGCACACTCTGATGCCAGCCAGCCAGAGTCTCCCACATCCCATATTCCATGGGAGCAAAATATTCCTAGAAATCAAGGGTAGGGAGCATATAACAAAAGTATGTTTTTTCTTCAAAAAGAGCCCCCAAACTTACCACAGAGCACGTAAACCCCTCACAGCTTCTGGGAGCCTTGTGGCTCCCAGACCCCCACCTCTTTTCTGGGGGGGCACAAAATCTGTTTCTTGCTCAGGGCACCAAAATGTTTTTCTTGGCACTGCTCATGGTTAAACAGTTAACCAGGGGTTAAGGTAGGGTTCAACACCTATGATTTACTGTTTCACCATTCAGTGCTCCAACCACTCAACTGCTCTGTATCAAACTGTGTTTATTCTTCCGTTAATGAGCAGTATTTCCTTTACCCAAAGAAATGTAAGAACTTTGTAAATATTTACAACATGCAAGACTATAAACTGGCATATGTAAGTTACGTGCATGCTTTTATTTAAGACTTATGTGCAAGTAATATGTAAGGACTGTGAAATTTTCCTTGTATGGAAAATTCATGCAAGAAAAATTCCTTGCCAATATCATGACATGCAAGAATAATTGTATGTGGGATTATGGCACAACAGGATTGGTGGGAGGGTAAATGTGGAGGGGTATTTGAAAGGAGGGTTGAGCAGACTGGATGGACCAGAAAGGTCCCTTTCTGCCATCAAATCTGTATGATTCTATGATTGGTTTTATATCCTAATATAGGGCTAGAACCTATAGCCTACTAAGCCACTAAAACCATGCTCTTCATGAGTATTGCAAAAATATATGAACTTATATGCAAGCAATAATATTGATAAATTCTTACATATTTCTTGTATTTTTAAATGGAAATGATGTCATTCTGTTCCCTTGCGTTTATTAGTTTAATGACACAATTTTATTTTCAATTTGCCCTTCTTTAATAAATTTGAATTCACCCAGAGTATTTGAATCTGCATCTTTTGGTTCACAGTTCATACTGTAACCTGTGAGCATGAGACATTTCTTTTTTTTTAAATGCAACAAGTATGTACACATTCATCAAGCTTATTGCTCATCTATCTATTAATATATTCTTTTTGTAACACACTTGAACCGCACAGAGACAGTGACTCAGCAGGTTGCACACACTCCTGTGTACACAGAAGGTAATGGGTTCTAGCCTTACATCAGGATGTCATCTCAATACTACAAGAAAAAACATGGCTTTTCTTGCATGTCATGGTACTGGCAAGGAATTTTCTCACATGAAGCAAGTAATTTTTTCCTAAATGAATTTTTCATGCAAGGAAAATATCAAAGTCCTTACTTATCCTTGCATATCACTGTTATATAAAAATATGTATGTAGCTTACATATGACAGCATATGCCCTTGCATATTGTACCAGTCAAATACTTACAAAGTTCTTACATTTTTATCGGAAAGGGTTTGCACCATCACCAAATTTAGACCAATCAAAAACTGAAATACTTTGCTGACAAGCAATACCAGAGCAGAGGGGTAATGCAGCATGGACTCAAATGATTCCACACTGCTGAGCTTTCACATACAACACCATTTACAGTTGTGCTGACAAGTCTTTGTTTGCCTTGCCAGTTCCCAGAAAGAGTCTCAATGGCTAAAATGAGGAACTACTGGAAAAAGAAAGGGAAAAGCAGAGATGCAACAGAGAAAATGGAAAATAAAAAGGAAATTCCAGCATTTTAAGTATTAAAAATGAAAAAAAAAAACTAAGATTATTTACAAATGCCAAAGAAATTTAGAAAACAAGCAGCTAAATCTTAAAAACAAAGATGGTGCAGATAAAGTAAGAGTAATGACAAATGAAACTCTAGGTTTCATCTTTTTGAAACACTTCAGAGAGGCAGATCTAGGATTCTTTGAGGGAGGGTCAGGAAATCCCAGCAGCCTTGGAACATAGAAGATTTCATGACATTTTTAATGATATTCACAAGTTATAACATATTGATGTTTATGCTGTCCCCACCAAAAAAATAACAGTATTTTTTAAACATTGCCCCTTTATGTGGCCAGAGGAGCCAGTCTCAATGAGAGCTATGCATAATTTTCTAATTCTCCTTCTGCCAGAATTCTATGGAATTTCAAAAATTCTACCTAATTCTTTTTTGTTTTGTTTTTGTTTTGCACAGTTCAAAAATGTGGGTGAAATAGTCTTTATCGAAGTTCCGTCCACCTAATTCTGCAGAATCCAAAATCTGAAAAGTGTAATGTTAAATGCAAAACTGAATTCCACACCAAGGCTTCATTAATTGTAAACCATGGAATAATATTCCGTGGATTATACAATCCACTAAATACTATTCTACTGTTTATATAGAAATGTTTTTAGGAATTTCACTGAAATGGAAAATAAATTCTGAAATGCATTTCAGAAGCAGAACTGCCAATCTGCACAAATTCTGCGGGGTTGCACAGTTCTGGTCCCAAGATATGAAGCTCTGCATCCACCATTTCTATTCAGGATGATCTATGCATCACAGGAATGCTTATTTTAGCCTTTCAAACTATGCTTTTACTAACATACTAAAATGCCAGCAGAATAGCCCTAACGGTCTTTCATGTCTGCTCGTTTGGTCAGCCCCCACCCTGGAAGCTAACCTTGCTGCCCCCCTCGCCCTCTCTGGTTTCTCTCTTCCCAGTCCCAGATATTCTCGCTGCACAAGACTTTGCTTCCAGAATCTTTCCACTGTACCTGTCCCACCCCCTTTTGAACCCCTCCACCGTCTCTGCCTCCACCAGCCCCCTGGGCAGTGCATTCCATGGCTCCACCACCCTCTCAGTGAAGTAGCACCTCCTCCTTCCTCCCCTGAATCTCCCCCTCCTCCAGCTTCCACCCATGCCCTCTGTTTGCTCCCCCTCTCCTTTCTTCAGAACACCGTGACTGCTCCTCCCCTATTTACCCCCTTCATGTACCGGAAGACCTCTATCATGTCACCCAGGTCCCTTCTCTCTTCCAATGTATACATATTTAGCTCTTCAAGCCTCTCCCCACAGGTCCTGTCCCCCAAGCCCCAGAGCATTTTGGTTGCCCTCCTCTGGACCCTCTCCAGGAGCTCAATGTTCCTCTTTAAGTATGGCCTCCAAAACTGCACACAGTACTCGAGGTGCGGCCTCACCAGGCAGTTATACAGAGGAAGTATCACTTCCCTCCTTCTGGAGGTGATCCTCCTAGCAATGCATCCCAGCATCCTGTTGGCCTTAGCCTTGGCCACTGCCATCCTTCAAGTCTCAGAGTTGTTCATCTTGATATCCACCACCACCCCCAGGTCCCTCTCAGCCATTGAGACTTGTAGCATCCCCCCCCCCAGGGTGTACACTTGACCCGGGTTTCTGGCTCCCAGGTGCAGTACCTTGCATTTTCCTGCACTGAACCTCAGCTTCCACTTTCTAGACCACCTTTCCAGAGCCTCCAGATCCCCCTGTAGGGCCACCCTCCCCTTCTCCCCATCCACCACCACCCCCAGTTTTGAGTCATCCACAAAGAGACTCATCTCACTCCTGATACTCTTCCTTATGTCAGAGATGTAGGCGTTGAACAGGAGGGGCCCAAGGATTGATCCCTGAGGGACCCCACTAATGACCCTCCTTGGGGATGAGACTATCCCACCAACCATGACCCTCTAGGTCCAGTCCTGGAGCCAGTTTCCTATCCATCTGATAATCTGGTTCCCCACCCCCATTTCTCATGGCTTATCCAACAGGCCCCCATGAGGAACAGAGTCAAATGCCTTGCTGAAGTCAATAAAGAGGATGTCCACTGGTCTACCCAGGTCCAAGACACTTGTCACCCAGTCATAGAACTCCACAAAGTTTGTCTGACATGAAATCCCAGGGATGAATCCATGCTACCTATCGTCCAGGCACCCCGACTTTTTCAGGTCCTCACCCTAGCCTCTCTTTGACAATGCCCTCCATCACCTTGCCCACCACTGATGTCAGGCTGACAGTCCTGTAGTTCCCTGCCACCTCCCGTGAGCCCCTACTTGTTGATAGGCAATATATGTGCCACCTTCCAGTCCTGGGGCACCCACTCTGTCCTCAGAGAGATGCTGAAAAGCTCCACCAGGGGTTTTGCCAGGACATCCGCCAGTTTCTTCAGCACTCTGTGATGTAATTTATCTGGCCCCAGTGCTTTCTCTGTTTTAAGGGACCTGAGTGCTTCCTTTACTCTCTCTGCTATGATTTCCACCTCCGCTACCTCTTCCCCCTGCTTTGTCTTCCCCCCTCCTGCCAGTGATGGCCCCCCTCTCCCCAGACCCGTCGATTGGTAAGGGTCTCCCCCTACTCAGATTCACCATCTCCTCCCATGCATGATGCAGCCCGCCCCCATTTTTCTTCATGAAAACTGAAGTGAAGTACTCATTTAGTACCTCCACAGACTCCCCCGAGTCTTGTGCCCATCCCTCCCTTGTTTTAATCCTGCTAATCTGCACCTTCACCCTCCATTTTTCCCCAATGTATCTAAAGAACCCCTTGTTCCCTCTCCAAATTTCCCTGGCCAGGGATCCTTGCCTTAGCCGCCTTCACCACCCTAGTGGCTCTTCGGGCCATCAGCTCATACTCCCCTCGATCCCTTTTACTCCTTGAGTACTTGAAATGCCTATAAGCCACCTTCTTTCCCCTCACCACCTCCTGAACCTCCCTGGTCCACCAGCAGGGTTTACGGGCCACACAGCATTTTTTTCTTACTCTTGTACAGGTGCTGGTAGCATCCTGCACCCCCCTCCTGATGATTTCCCACCTACTGCCAGCGCCCATGTCTGGCCCAATCCCATCCAAATGCTTCTTAAGGATCCTTCCCATTTCCTTGAAGTCCACCCCCTGAAGTCAGTTACCTCCTTCTTTGTGCAGCCTTCTACCCCTCGTAGGTCCAGGCAGAACCAGACCATGACATGGTCACTCCCCGCCAATGGGTCCCTTACCTCCAGGCCCCCAATCTGGTCACTGTCTGCCAGTACCACATCCAGTATCCATGCCTCCCTGGTCGGTTCCCCCACCTGCTGAGTTAGGAATGTGTCCTGAAAGACATCCAACAACCTCTGTTCCCTGGCCTTTGAGGATGTCATAGTCTCCCAGTCCATTCCTGGCATGTTTAAGTCCACCAGCATTACCACCCTTCCCCTGTCCAAACTGCAGTGTCTCCCCATATCTGCCACCAGACTCTCCTCCAGCTCCTCCGCCAGCATGGGTGGTCTATCAACACTTCTATTTTTACTCTCTTGCCCCTCCTTGTTATCAAGGTGACCCAAATTGCCTCCACAGTTCCCTCCACCTCCTCCACTTCTCCTATGCCAATGCAGTTTTTGACTATTATTGCTATCCCTCCTCCCCTTCCCTCTCCCCCCTGTCCTTCCTGAACATGGTGTAACCCTCCAGGTTCAGGTCCTAGTCGTGCCCTGTGGTGGCCCAGGTCTCAGTGACCACTGCCACATCCACCTCTCCTTCAGTTAGCATAGCCTGGAGCTGAGGCATTTTATTGCCCAAGCTCCTGGCATTTAGCAGGACTACCATTCACCCTTTACATATACTTCCATTTCCCCTGCTCACTTTACCATGTGGATTCCGTCTTCCCCCAGTCAGCACCTTACCAGTCGGCCTTTCCTCGCATTCCTCCAGCTCCCCAGGGGGGGTGGAAACAGATTCCCTCCTTTATCAGACCCCCCTCAACAGCCTTTCCTCCCATCCCTCCCCTCTTCATAAGTTTAAACCCCACCTTTCACCAATTGTGGTTTATATTTATGCCATCCATGCACCAAGGCATTGCTTTTGGAATGTGAGGATATGGGTATGGAAAGGGTGTAGAGTATGGACAGTTGAGGATCCCTACACCTGCCATTAGCAGCTATGGGTCTATGATTGTTATTCCAGGGGCCAACACTGGTATCAGCTTTCAGTGGTGCCTGGGTGACAGTACTCAGTGTAGTTCATAGTTCATAGATTGATACAAGTTCAGAAGGCAAAATGCCCAATTATGAACTCGCCACCAGCTAAATTAGCAGTGGAAAGAAATTTTCTTATCACCCATATATTTATCAAGACTTTTCTTAAATTGTTCTATATTTTCACTGTTTATGATGTTAACAGGCAGTGTATTCCATATGGGAGATATTCTCTGTGTAAAAAATCTGAAACATTTGTTAGTTTTGCATAAGGATGATTTCAGTTTCGAATTGTGGGATCTAGTGTAATTATTTACTGAGAGCTTTTCTAATACAATTGTATTTAACAAGTAGTCACTATGGTATGCATTATAAGTATAGAGTAAATCACCTCTTAGTATTCTATACTTCAGAGAGTAAAGCTCTAATGATTTTAATCTAGAACCATAATCTAGTTCAGACATATTATCAATCCTTTTAGTTATTCTACGTGGGACCCTTTCTGTCATATTTAAATAGCAGATAGAAGTTGGAGCACAAAATGAGACACAGTAGTCCAGATGTGGACTAACCAGGCTTGTGTATAGGGGCAAGATGACAGATAGTTCCCTGCTTTTGATATGTCTCAATATACAACTTATAATCTTGTGACATTTTTTAACAGTTTTGTTGGTATGGGTATTCAATTTTAAATTGTCAGTTATTGTTATACCCAAATCTCTTTCCTCTGTTGTGATCATTAATTTAACATTTTGTATTAAATACGAGTGCTTCTTATTGTTGTTCCACATATGCATTACCTTGCACTTTGACAGATTAAATTTTATATTATTGTTTACTGCTCAAGATGTTAATTTATTTAAGTTTTCTTGAAGAGTGTTTGCAGATGCAATTGTGTTCACAATGCAGCCTAATTTGCAATCATCTGCATATTTATTTATCCAGACTTCTTTAGTTGTTTGCATACTTGCTATCAGTATATTAAAAAGTAAAGGCCCAAGGACAGATCCCTGCGGTACTCCACTAGTAACAAGACTCCAGTTGGATTCATGCCAATGTACAACCACCCTTTGATGTCTGTTGTATAACCATGATGATATCCATTTAATTAAGTGCATATCCAGATTTATATTGTGAAGTTGTTCAATCTTTTGGTAAACAGTATCAAATGCTTTTTCAAAATCTAACAATATGATATCTACTGGAAAGCCCTTGTTCAGGGCATCTCTGACTGGCTCGAAGAAACTAATGAAGTTTGTTAGGCATGACCTGCCAGTAGTAAAACCGTGCTGGGAAATGTCTGTACAATCAGTACTTTTAATGTGATTGGAGATTTTAGCATGCATTAACCTTTCAATAATTTTACTGATAAGTGAGGTTAGACTGATAGGCCTATAATTAGATATTAGCTGCTTATTGCCTCCCTTGAGAATAGGGGTTATATTTGCCTCTCTCCAGTACTGAAGAACCTTAGCTTGATTTACAGACATATTAAACAAATAAGTAAAGGGTCCAGTAAATTCTTTTGATACTTCTTTCAAGAACTTAGGGTGAATACAGTCAGGTCCAGGAGATGTATTACATTTAATTTTGTTAATGGCCTCTAAAGTGTCCTGTTCAGAAATGCATAGTTTAATGTTGGATGTTTGTGGTGTATCAAGATGTATAAAGTCTGTGGGATTAAATATGCTTGTAAAATACTGATTAAATTTTGTAGCCATTTCTTTTTCACTAGTAATTAATTTGTCATTTACCTTTAATGGTCTAATTCTCATATGTGTTTGTTTTAATGAACCAATATAATTATAAAACTGTTTCTTATTGTCTTTGACATTTTTAGCTAAGTTTATTTCCAAATTTTGTTTTGCTTTTTTAATTATTTGTTGTTTTTTTTGGTTTGGCAAGTATCTTAAACTTGCACCAATCAGAAGCCTTTTTGGTCTTACTGTATTTGTTATAGGCATGATGCAATCTATAAATGAGACAAAATTATATGAAAGTACACAGCTGGGAGACTCAGAAGGGAGAGGGAATGGCTATGGGGAGGCTAGGATAAAGCCCACCACTTACAGATCACATTCCATACATTTCTTAACATTTTGTAACTTAAATGTTGCACATTGAAATGACATTCAAACTGAGAGGAAATTATGGACACTGTCTCTTATAATGTGCAATACATGATCAAACATATGGAGACTCAAGCTAAGAAACTACATAGAACTACACAGGACCATGAATGGGGCATGCCTTTTCCAGAATTTGCATTATTTAGAAGGGGTAGAGTGAAGGACAAGGGTGGGGGAATGGTGATCTATATAAAAGAAGGTATTGAGATACCAGAATTTAATAACCTAGGAGATTGTAAGGGGTTAGAAAATTGTGGGCACAGAGAGACATTGGCAATGATAAGCAAATCCAAATAGGAGTGATGTACAGACCATCATACCAGGTCTTAGATGTGGACAAGGAACTTGGGGTAGTTTTAAGAAGGGGGACAGAGAGGTACTGGTGGTAGGAGACTTTATATGCCAAATTTGAACTAGAAGGTCCCAGTCTTGGTAAATACAAGAAACCAGCTCCTGGTGGAAACATGGCAGGGAACTTTCCTTACACAACTAGCTTAGGCCCCCACAAGGGGGAGAGCCTTGCTGGACCTGGTACTCACCAACAGTGAGCTGGTCCACAGTGTTGCAGTCTAGAAACCACAGGGGTCAAGTGACCACAGTACTGTGTGGATGGAGATTCATCTAGAAGACAAAGGGAGCAGGCATGTAAGTGTAGGACTATAGAAAAAGTGGATGTTGGTAAGATGTGAGAATTGTTAGCAGACAGTATGAGGGGACTGATGGAGTGGAAGGGGAATTGGAAGTTGTCAAGACAGGTGTTACAGATGTGGTGGCTTGTTGTAGTGGGAGGATGAGCAAGGGGATGGAGTTAGAGAAACATTGTGGTTCAGGTGAAGGATGCAGTAAGAGGGAAAAGAAAAACATTTAGAAAATACAAGAAAAGCCAAAGGGAGGGGAAAAGACAGTCATACTAAAGGGCAACTCAGAAGACCAGCAAAATGGTCAAAAATGCAAAGGCCAAGGCTGAGCTGAGAAAAGTGGAGAAGGTAAATCAAGGAGACAAGGTCTTATTCTGATACATGTAGGAGAAATGCAAAGTTATGGAGAGTAAAGCGAGGCTGAAAAAAGGAAGGGGAAGTGGAAAGGCTGAGATACTCAACCAATACTTCTGTTCAGTTTTCACCAAAGAGAAGGATAGACCACTACCAGATTGTTGAGTGGACATGAAAAGTGGAAATAAGGAGAACGCTGCTGACCCAGTGGCACTGAGGGCTGAGGCACCTGCCTTACTTCATGCCACACTGGCAACCTGGCCTCGGGAGTGAGCCCAGATCACTGTGGTCAGCCGGGGAAGGGGAGTATTGAGCATCTGCAGGATTGCTTTCCCTTCCTTTTCTGAGGGAGTTGATGGTGGATCCTCAGTGTTTAGTGGCTCCCAGTGGTGACTGAGACCACTGCCACTGAAGGACACTCTGGAAGGGGGGAGATGATAGCAGATGTCCTGTGGGTGGGTACAGGAGCATGCCCATTGCACGCTGGATGTCACCGCACATCCTTGCCTCCAGGGGGTCACAAACAAGGAAAAGCTTCCAGGATGATAACAATGGGCCCTGCAGTCAGCCCCCAGCACTCATCACTGGAACCTGCTCAGTCAGTCCTCAGCATAATCCTCCACCTTGCACCAACTGCTGTCTAGATTTCATGGAGCACCTCAGTAAGGAGGTAATGGCCCCACCTCAGGAGAGGTACAAGCCAGGGGATTGGCAGGTTCAGGTGTAAGTGCAGCTCTGGAGGGAGGCCTGATTTGGGAGGGTCTCAGGCCAGGTGGGAGAATGACCAACTGGCAAGGGTTTCATCCGAGAGATATCCTAAGGGGCCGGTGACCACAGAAAACAAGAATAAAAAAAAATAAGGAGAACACTTGCAGAAGCCATTAAATTATGGTGGAGGGGTACTGAAAAGCCTGAAGGTATTAAGTGTAGCCAGAGCAATGGTGTTGGGAAGAATGCACCCAAGGATGCTTAAAAAAAACAGTGGAAGTGACAACAACACCTGTATATAGAAAGTGGAATGGCACTGTGAAAAAAAAGTTGGATAGGGACTGTGGGACTCTGGGATGCATAGGAAAAGGTATTTACAGCAGGAGAAAGGAGGTGGTGTTGCCACTGTATCAGTCACTTATGAGACTCTACTGGAGTATAGTGTCCTGTTCTGCAGGCCTTACGCCTTACCTCAGAAAGGACATAGACAGGGTTGAGGCAGTCCAGAGGAGGGCAACTAAAATGGAGCAGAGGTTGCATCAAAAGACCCATGAGGAGAGACTAAGGGATGTCAACAGGTATACTGTAGAAAAGAGGAGAGTGAAAGGGTATATGATTGTGACCTACAAGTACTTCACAGGGATGAGCAGGATGCAGGAGGCAAATCCTTTAAAATGAAAAGAGTGCTAGGATAAGCGGGTATGCAATGAGGCTGGGGGGTTTAAGGGGGATGTGAGGATGTACAACTTCACTGAAAGAGTAGTGGCACCTGTAAAAGGCTACTGGCAGAAGTGATGGATGCAAAAACAGTAGGTGGCTTCAAACACGTGTGGGATAGACACGGGGGAATATTAATAAATAGGCAGAGAGGATAGAGGGGTGCCATAGACTAGTTAGGGTCTATGGAGATAGACTAGGCAAGGATGATCTGGGCAAACTGGGTGTGAAAGTAGTCTATTTTTGCCAACAAATTCTGTGTTTTTATATACTGTAGTAGGTGGATAGGTGAGTTGAGGAGTCAAGGGATTTCACATAATGACTCCTCAGCTCTTTCACTTCTACTATGCCTCTCCCTCTGAATCATCACTATTTTGTTTTGTACTGTAGCTTCTAGTCTTACCATGCCCATTATCACTTTTTCTCTTAGATCCATCCCCATGCCCTTTCCTCCCATATATAGCCCTATTTCCCCCTTACTTCTCCAGCAACTTTCCTATTTTCTGTTTACAGATAAATCCTGAAGAAGACCTATGGTTGAAAAGTCAGTTCTAACACTATTTTCAATGTGCTTTTAATATTGCATGTTTATTTAGTTTTTGTTGACCAGGAAAGGGGGACTAGACAATACTATCTATTTTCAGTAGCATGCATCATGGGGAGATACATATGCAAACCAACAGAAATTGAACCAGATTCCACAGTTGTCTTTATTTTAGTGAACAAAAATATCCAGGTAACGGTAATGAGGTAATGCTTTTATGAAAGTAAGGCATATCCATCATGCACTCTGGAATGATATATTATTTTACACTACAGATTTATTCACTAAAATTAATAACTGGGAATGATGCAATGTGCCAAGGCTAATTTCCAGGTGTGACCTAGGGGGAGTGGTAGAGGGGGACAAATACATGCAATGGTTAAGTGCAGTCTCTATAAACAAAACAGTGTACAGGCAGGTATGAGATACTGAAGCAAAATGAATGGTAGGGAACAGACAATACTATAATGAAATTAAGGAACAGGCAGTATTTGTAACTCATGGCAGATATACAGTGAATAATGCATTGACAAGGAATTCAGACAGGAAGTACTGGGAGTACAGTATCTATACTATGGATACAGGAGGTGATGCTCTTTTGCCCGTAATGGATCTTCATCATGCACTCAGTAACTATAAATAATTTAAAATACTTGTTTAAAGTTTTTAAATTTTAAAATATGTTTCAATTTAACAATGAAATGCTCCCTCTACTGCACAAAGCAGAAAGCTCCAATTATTTGAGTATAAGTATCTCTTATACTTTCAATGCATCCTTAGGTACAAGACAACACTATGCACAGTTGTACAGTATGATTTATAAAGGTAAATATAAAATGTCCCAGGCATTTCTTTTTCCTTTTTTTTAATCTAAGGTTAAACATAATATGAAAAGTCAGTTAAGATAAGTCCTATGATTCACATTATATCTCTCTAGCTATGATACAGCTGCAAGGCTGTAAGGTTTTTCATTCAAGCAACTGTGACAATCAGAAGAAATAATGTTTTGTAGTAATAAATAATAACAATCTTACCTGCGACAATGTATGCACTGCATGTGCAGCTGGATAAACTCCTTCAGCAGCAGAGAGACATGTTGAGTATCCAGCAAAGTATCCAATTTTAAATGCATCCTGTATCAGTACTAAAACTGCAAATAACGTTAAGGCACCTAATGAAAGAAAACAGTACAGAACAGCAAGTATTAAGACTGACATTTATTCCGCAATCACCCATTTGTATATGTAATCCTCTGCAAAAATGTGCGGCTCTAATGGTAAAACAGTTTTAACAGCATTGACAAAATGTCTCCAAGACATATTATGTACTCTGAATTAACCAGAAGATCATACAAGAGAGTAAAGGTCACACTGCTAGTCTTAGATATCTACAAATTAATTGTGGTAAAGGATGACCAGTGCTCTACCAACCCAACTGGTGTCTCAGGCTCGAGAAGTAAGTTTGGGCCACCAGCCTGCTAAGCGGCACTGCTGGTACTGGTGACATGGGCAAGCACCTAAACTTTTCAGTTTTGAACAATAAGTAAAATGTGAATGAAGATCTTTGAAAGTCATTTTTGACCAGTGTGCTTCTGTTCTTACCATGTGGAAAAAAAAAGGGAAATTATTTAAATATTTATATTTCGCAACCTTCCTAGTAAAATGCAATTACTTTTAGTAATGGTAAAGAATAGGAAAACAGCATTTGTTTAAGAGTTCTTCTCCTAACAACAAGAAAGAAGCCATGCAGCATTATATTTTTAGAGAAACGTATTAAAGACTGTTAACTCAAATACTGTTCTGATAAATTTAAGACACTGCAGTCTCTATGCTAGTTTGAATTTTGCCAGATGTTTTTGGACACAGCTTATAGTTAACAATATGTTGCATGAAATCAGCTGTATGAAAAAGTCCCTTAAAATCCTTAGCCTCTTGTCTGGTATTTATCTCCCACAGGGAATACAGGAAAACTTAGAGGATGAAGGCAATTACTAAGTCATATACAGGGCTTAGATGCTCTCCAGATGTTCTTTTTCTGAACATTTTTAAACAAATCTGAGCCTCAGAAAAAAAAGGTCAGAAGCAGCATGGCTGATTTAAATTCTCAGAAGTTGGGGGGAGGAGTTGTACTTTATACTGAATGAGTACATCCATCCCTATCACCACTATTGGAACTACATTTTGTGAGCTTTAAGAGCAACTGGAGATCAAGGAGTCAGGCATCTTTACACTGAGTATCACCTATTTACAGTCAATGGAAGTATTAAATGAAGTGTGCAGTTCAGATCAGAACTATAGGGTAAGTCTCTGCAGTCCCCTTATATTTCCAGCACTGCCCACCTTATACCCACTTTAGCTCACATTTCTGGAAAGAAAAGGCAGACTAGCCTGCAGAGGATTTGCAGCTAGGAATGTAAAAAGAGTGAGCATCAGAGGAGTGAGAAGAGTAGGAAGAAGGACTAGAAGGGAGAGCAGAAAGGAGTGTTAAGGAGATGAGCCAATCTTTAGCAAATGAGCTGTGAGAGAGGCCATGGCAATCCAGGGAAGGGAGGAAGGGAGTAATCATAATACAGGGAGTAATGTTTGAGAAAATGAGAGGCAGCCATCATAAGGAGCGGCGCGATGGGCTGGATGCACATTGAACAGTTGAGCAGCTATGGGGTAAGTGAGTCTAGGCAAGCAATAAAACTTAAGTGTCATAAGGAGACTGTACATGAGCTTTAACTATCTCTTGTAGGTGGCTGAGCACAAATTTCATGCTGCCACATCAAACTCTAGGCATAGCTTGTTAAAATATTTGAATACATTTTCTTACAGTATTTGGAAAGAAAGGTTAGCCAGTTTACAATCATTAATTTCTGCTTGGAGCCACAGAGCCATATCTGAAGTCTTGAGGCATAATACACTAACTCTCTGTCATTAATGTGTTATGGTTCCTGCCCCCTTACATGTGAAGATAACTTGCATATTTCAAGAAAGATTATTACACATATTTATGTCTGTATATCCATATATATATATATATATATATATATATATATATATATATATATATTTTGCAAAGCTGTGTTAATGTATGATTAGGGTAACTTAACACCACAAAAGTAGGGAAATGTAGTGTTAAGGTTTCCAACCATAATGCTTCACCCCATCCCCCAAGTAGCAAAAGGAAAATAAATAGGGTTTGGAGTCTTCAGAATCTTGGTGAATCAGTGCTGGCAACCAGTGGTGAAACATAATTCTCTGCTTTTGAAAAGCATATCATTATGAGGCAGTGGATGGAGCCATACCTTGTACTTGAGATTGGAGGCTAGGAGCTGAGGAGGTAAGGCTGACAACCTTCAAGGAAGACTCCACCACCTTAATGTTTTTTTTCCTATTGCTTCTTGGAAAGTGGGGGTGTGGAATTAGGGTTGGAAATCCTAATGCCACTTTTCCCTGCTTTTGTGGTGTTAAGTTACCCTAACTGGTGCATTAACACAGTTTTTTTTGCAAAGAATTTCCTTCCTTTTTGAGATACTATAATCATATTTTTATTTGACTATAGGAGCTCAGGGCCCTGTGGGCCCTGCTCTCCCATCCCTCGATAGATATAAACATGTATGTTGCTATGCAAGCACAGGGCCCACCAAAACAGCAAGCAAACTGTCAGCATAGCCTTCTTATTATCCCACCTTATAAAGCCCATACTGAGAATGTTCAAATCCCCACCAAAACATCATTCCACTACATCGAAATGTCATTCTGTGCCACAGGTGTGAAAACACATTTTGGCTAGGATTTAAAAAATGACAGCTGTCACATTCATGATGTGGTATAAAACATTTCCATGTTGAATATTTGGGTTCAGAATATTTAAAATAACCAAAGTTATGAGGGAGCATAATAAAATGTCAATATATGCACATAACATTGCCATTTTTACTTATTTTGACCCCCAACTCTCAACTTAGCTTTCTTATGACCCCACCTCAAGAACAAGGGTGGTGAAAAGTTTTAAATCTTGTCCAAATAGGGATTTCATCAAACAACCAGGAAATTGCCTTTCAAACTGGATTTGCAAAATTATGCCATCATTGTTCATGAGGTGAGGTCCCAAAAAGGCCATGGTGAACATTTTGGCTCCAAATATGCAACAATGGCAAAGTTATGCAATAAAGTTGAACACCCCACTGAAATCCATTGAACCACACTTACCTTAGTTTCTCACATTGCAGTCAGGAGTTTCAGCAGCAGTACGTGTCTTCTATTGGAGAGTGGATCTTCACCCTGTGACCTGTTCAGGTGAGTGAGGATGTGTGGAGGTGTACTGCAGGTGTGATGTAGTGAGTGTTCACTGGGAGATGGGGGTGGGAGGTCAGATCAAAGAAGGACTGTTTTCCTTTTTGCAGGTTTTCAGAAAAAAACATTGAGGAAAGGTTTTCTTTATTTCAGATAGGGATGATGATCTGAGGGTGGAGCATGCCACTAGACACCAGGAAAAGACAGAAAAATTATGGGGATAGTGATCAGAGAGTGCAGGATTCCACTAGACACCAAGGAAAGCTAAATTAATTATGAGAATAATGATTGGAGGGTGGAGTGCCATTAAGTACCAGAGAAAGCTAAATTAATTATGGGGGTGGCAATCAGAGCATGGGGGGTGACATTAGACACCAGGGAAGCACAATAAAATAATGGGGATGATAATCAGAGGGTAGGACTGCCACTAGACACCAGAGAAAGACAAAAGATTAACAAGGACAGTGATCAGATGGTGGGGTATGCCACTAGGCACCAAGGTAGGATAAATTAATTATGGGGCAGTGATCTGATGGTAGGGGGTGCCACTAGACACCAGGGAATCCTAAATTAAATATGAGAATGGTTTTCAGAGGGTGGAGGGGCACTGCTAGACACAAGAGAAAGCTAAATTAATTATGGGGATGGTGGTGATCAGAGGGTGGGGGGGTGTCCACTAGACACCAGGGAAAAGGTAGCTAACTGCTTTCACTGCAGCCTGCAGCACAAGTTCCAGCAGTGTCTAGAGTCAAGAAAGTTCCCCTTTTCTCATAGACAAAATGTGAGTGAATGGCACCTTTTGCTAAGCTGGGCACCTTGGATTTTCAGTGCCCTGAAAAGGTTTCTCTGGCAACTTTAGAAAAATAATTACCAGAATCTAGCTAAATGTTAGGTTCAGGTGTTTGTTTTTTAAAAAAAATACATAAATTGATTGTACTTTTACTGTTTGTTAAAGTAAACAGTAAAAAGAAAATGGTGTCTGTCTGGACTATTTTTTTCCCCACGATGAGCAAATCATGCAAATAACCACTCGTGATATGTTTTTTTACCTTGCACGATCAGTATTTCTCTGTACACGAACAGTAAATCACTACCTGTTAACACTTGCAAACATCTGTTTTTTTATTGATTGAACTTGAAAGTTATCCCAAAAATCATTATAATTCCGAAACTGTACACTACTTTTTCACCAAACCATCCAAAGGCACACTCCTGGCACAGACCCCATCACTCCTAAAAATTTAATGAAGAAATTCCATACTGTCTAGGCTGTAGTTGAGAGCAAAAAATAACCAATGTTAAGTATAGGGTAGATTTTTTTCACTTTTTTGGTGCTCTGTATCTCAGAAACAGTACAAGATGCCAACACAAAATTGTTCACATCTGACACCACATGCCAAATATTATGCTAATTAGTCAAATGATGGCAAAGTTATTAAGGTGCAAAAAATTGGGTTTAACATTGGACTGTCGATGTAACCCTAGCTATAGGGGCACTACTGTGCCCCTATGATACACACACACACACATACATATATATATATATATATAAAACACTGGCACAGTAGCACCAGTATATTAGGGTTGAGTGCAAACTTCTATGTTAAACCCCAAATTTTGAACCTTTGGAACCACATAACAGATTTGCACAGATTTGACATGCATAATCCCCAGGGGTAGGTCCCTTGCCATGCAGAATGTGGTGCAGATCTGTTGTGTGGTTTGTGAGATGGAAACTGTCAACAAATCCTAAATTTACAATTTTTTTTCATGTTTTTGTCCACCTGTATCTCAGAAATGCCTTTATGTTGTGGTCTGAAAGTTTCAGGGTAGAAAGCCTTTAGGTCACAGACGTACCTTTTGAAGGTTTGGTAAAAAAAAATATAAGCCTGTTTTAAAGTTATTACATTTTTAATTTCCCATTATTTCCTAAGGGAGAATTTACATGTGTAATGAAAATACTTTTCATGCACTGTCATCCAGTAATGCATACTTTGCACCTTAATAACTTTGCAACCCTTCAACGGATTTGCATGATATTTGGCAAGCATAATCTCTATGGGAAGTTTTCCTGATGTACCAAACTTTGTGTGAATCAGTTTTGTGATTTCTAAGATACAGAGCATCAAACAACCATAAATTTACCAGTTTATTTTTAACATTTCTTTGTCCAACTGTATCTCAACAATGGCTTTAGGTAGTGGTCTGAAATTTTCAGGGTATAAAGTCCTTGCCTTGCAGATTTGCCCTTTGAAGGTTTGGTGAACAAATATTAATCCTTTCAATAGTTATTAAACTTTTAATTCCCCATATTTTCCTATGGGAACATTTATATGTCTGGCAGGAACATTGTAATTTGCACAAGTTATATAACTTGTACAAGATACTGTCAGGCACTAAAGTTGTAATTTGCACAAGTTACATAACTTTTGCAAGATACTATTGTATTTTGCACAAATTGCATACTTCACACAAAATACAGCAGTATTTTGTGTAAGTTATGTCATTTGCACGAATAGGAGTGCAGGGTCTGAATTGCCCTGTGCTCCCACCATAACATAAGGATGCTGTTATACTGTCTCAATGAAGAGATGGGAGTGCAGGGTACAAAGGACCCTGTGGTCCCACCATAACATAAGGATAATGTTATGCTGACTAAATGGAGAGATTGTAGTGCAAGATCCAAAGAACCTGGTATCCCATGGTAAAATATGGATACTGTTATAGTGTCTCAAGGACACTAATGTACTATCTCAGTGGAGGGTTGGGAGTGCAGGGTCACCCCATTTCAACAGTTAATAAGATGAGATGGGTACAGAATAAAACAATGGGGTGAGCATTAGGGTTTGTAACCCCAAGGCACACCCCTCACACCTGTTCCTGCATGCAGGGTGGAGGTGGGCCTTAGTGTCAGAAGCCAAGGGTGAGGGTGGAGTGTTCAGGTTGGAAACTGAGGGTGGGGGAAGGGTCTTATGCTTGGGAACCCTAAGATCACATTTCTCTTCTTTTTACACTTCAACCCCTAATGGTGCATTAACAAAGTGTTTTGCAATGAATATATATATATATATATATATATATATATATATATATATATATATATATATACACATATAATATATGTGTATGTATACATGTATTCATTGCAAAACACTTTGTTAATGCATCATTAGGGCTGAACCATTAAAGGTAAGAAATGTAACCTTAGTGTTCCCAAGCACAAATCACACAAGTGATTCAAATGGAATTAAACACATCAACAGACCAACTCCATGAAATTATGCATGCAAACCTTCATGCACATATGTTTTAGGGCTCCAGAGTTATTAAAGCACAAATTATGCAAAACTGGAAGACTTAGTAAAATAGAAAAGTATATGTCAGTTTAATAATGTCCGAGACACAGTATCTCACAAAATCTCATAAGAGGATCACCTGAGATTTATTACATCAACAGATATACTGTCTGAGACTATGCATGAAAAATGTCATGCACATCTGTTTAAGGATTATAAAGTTATCAAGGTGCACATATGTGACACTGGAAGACTCAGCAAAAATGGGAATAAAACATGGCATGTAGGTTAAAGGATGTTTGAGACACAGTGTCTCAGACAAAATGCAATGCATTCAAACATCATTTACCACATCAAAAGACCTACCTTTAGAGCATATACATGCCAAGTTTCATGTAAATCCATTGAAGGGTTGCAAAGTTATTAAGGTGCAATGTATGCAAAACTGGATGACAGTGTGTGAAAAGTACTGTCACTTTAACATCTATTTTTTTCCCATAGGAAATAATGAGAAATTAACAATTTAATAACTTTTTAATTGATTAATATTTTTTTCACCAAACCATCAAAATGCATATCTGTGAGTCAGAGGCTTTCTACCCTGAATATTTCAGCCCAGAAACTAAAGCCGTTTTTGAGATACAGGTGGACAAAAAAAGTGCTAAAAAGTGCCAAACTTTCATTTTCAACACTCCGTATCTCTGAAACTGCTAAAGCTATTCAGACAACATTTGCCACATGCAAACACCTACGCAAGGTGATTATGCATGCCAAATGTCATGGAAATCACTTCCACCATTACAAAGTGAAGGTCCAAAAATTGCCCTTTAACATTAAACACGCTCATCAACCCTAATATACTGGCGATAATATATGTATATTCTTTGCAAAAAACTTCATTAATGCACCAGTTACAGTTCAAGTTAATACTGCAAAAGTAGGGAAACGTTGTGTTAGGGTTTCCAACTCTAACTCCCAACTCCCACCACCAAAGCAGCAAAAGGAAAAAAAAAACATTATGGCATTGGGTCTCTGCAGTCTTGATAAATCAGTAGTGGGGTCTTCCTTGTGGTTGTCAATCCTAATGTTCATCCCCCTCACAGCTCATAGCCTCCTGTCGGAAGCATAAGGTACACCTCCAAGTCAGTGCCTCATATTGATACACTCTTGAAAAGTAGAATAATATGTCTCACCACATGTTGCCAATACAATAAGTTGTAGCTTTCTTCATACTGTGC
Source organism: Neoceratodus forsteri (assembly GCA_016271365.2). NCBI lineage: Eukaryota > Metazoa > Chordata > Ceratodontiformes > Ceratodontidae > Neoceratodus > Neoceratodus forsteri. The sequence continues at coordinate 946,265,816 of CM057452.1, forward strand.
CCTGTGGGCCCTGTGTGAAGAACAGAGATCAGATCTCACCATGTTTGCTCAGAGAACAGGTTGGTCATTAGGGTTTTCTACCCCAAGCAAGATCCCACCACTGATTCGCCAAGACTCCAGAGGCCCCAAACCCTAATGTTTTTTACCTTTTGCTACTTAGGGGTGGAATGGGGAGTTAAGGTTGGAAACTCTAGCACAACATTTCCCTACTTTTGTGGCATTAAACTGAACCCTAACTGGTGTGTTAACAAAGGTTTTTTGCAAAGAATTTCTGTTGTTTTTGAGATAGTAGAATTATATCCTTATTGAAGGGACCTGCATGAAGATGTGCAGGGCCCAAGGGAAGAATGGGAAGACTCTGTTCACCTATGGAAATGCAGGGTTCTTGTATGTCCTGCTGTTGTTCCATGCAGCAATGGCTGCCAAGAATTCATGGGGCTGTCAGCTTGGCTGCAGAAGCACAGGGCTGCATGTTCTCAATGTTCCTATGTTGTTGCAGATACAGAAGCACAAGGGAAAGAATCCATCTGTGAGCAGTGCATAGGGCCCTCTGCCACCCACAGATGCAGATGTGCAGGGCCCTATGCCAAGGGAAGAGTTGTCTTCACTTTATGTACAATCAAATGTCATAGCAAGAAACCAATTTAAGTCATACAACCAAAAATTATGATGTGCAATCAAATTTTATGTCAAGCATATTTCATGTCAAGAAACCAATTTTCTGCTGTGAAGCAAAAAATCATGGTGTGCAATCGAATTTCAACCTGTGAAACTGATTTTCTGCTACAAAACAAAAAATTCTGATCTACAATCATATTTCATGCTGAGAAACATATTTTCTGCTGTGAAATGAAAAATCAGGGTGCACAATCATGTTTCATGCTGAGAAACCAATTTTCTGCTGAGAAACAAAAAAGTCATAATGTGCAATTACATTTCATGCTAAGACACCCACTTTCTGCTGCAGAATGAAAAATTATAGTGCAGAATCAAATTTCATGCGAGAAACCAATTTTCTGTTGCAAAACTTAAAATGATGCTAGGCAATCAAAGTGTATTTCCAACAGACTTTTTTTGAATCACAATTAGAAAATAGTTTCACAAGTCAAATTTAGTTTCGCACCACCTTAAAGGTATGCCATAAAAAAAGAGCCACAATTCAAAAGATGGGAAAGATGTTAATATGGCCAGGAGAAATACGTAAAAGATATTTATAATCATGATTGACTAAAACACACCTCAGAATCTGAACCAGCATGTTCTAATGAGGTAGATTCATTTTTACAGCTGTTGTAGTAAAAGTATGAATTATCAATTTGTTAGTGAGATGAGAAACAAGATGGCAGCTGTCACAAAACAAAACAAAAATGTGGCGTCCTGAGCACATCTCACAAAATTAAAAATGGCCCTGTGACTCCAAATGTTTGGTGTGGTATCAGAACATTCCCCCACCCCAAAAAAAAACTGCTGAGCATGCTCAGAACAGAAAAACACAAAACTTTAAATCCTTATACCCTGTAACTCTGGAACCATTTAATATTTTTTTCACAAAACTTTCAAAGGCACTACATTGCCACAGCATGCTTCTAACCTTAAAGTTTTGTGAAAAACATCCATTCTGTGTAGGCTGTAGACGAGAGCAAAAAAAAATCCCATGTTAAGTACAGGAAAAAAATTAGACAGCTACAGGAAACTGACATATGCAGATTTCAAAACTGTACAAGCTGCCATCATGAAACTTTCTACAAATCTAGATCTTGACTACTAGACAACATATGCAAAGTTTCAGCTAACTGCATTAAAGACTGCCAAAGCCATTAAGGTGCAAAGTTAGGAATTTAACATTGAACACCCTATTCAACCCTAACTGTAGAAGCCTCTGCCTGGTGCCAAACATTATAGAGAAAAGACATTAAAGAAGAACATCACTGAGACAGAAATCAAGATGAGAAAAAAATAGAGTCTAACAATAAGAGAGAAAGACAAGAAAAGAGTTTAAGATATTTTTGTAAACAAAGAGGGGTGAAGAAAGGCTAATAAAACAGGAAGGAGAACTAATTAGGGTGTGTAAAAGAAGAAGGATCAGTGAGGAGGACTGGAGAAGAAAAAAGCATGATTTATGAACTATTTTTAAGGCCCAGATGGAAGTGCACCCACATTGCCATAACAGAGCTCATTTATCCCCTCAAGAAGTACTAAACCTGTTGGTTTTTGAGCAGTTTCTTTAGAATTTCTTCGATGGAAGAAAGTCTATGGCAAAGGTCACCCAACTCTGTTAACAGTTGTGCCAGCTCCCCTCTGGTATTTTTCTTGGCATTGTCAGTGCCACTGCTGGTGCTGCCCTATGCTACTTCCCCTTGTTATGACTGCTGTTTCTGGGTCCACATGACTGTCATGGACATGATCTAACTGTACACTGCCCCATCAGTGGCACAAAAGGATCTCTGCCAGTCTACCAGCACCACCACCACTACCACTCACCATCTCCTGCTTTCTGGCCTCCCACTAGCTCAAGCAATAGATTTTCACATGGGTATGTTGCCCACCAGGGCCTAGATGACAGACCTCATTGCCATGACTGGTAAGTATGTTGCAGAGATTGCATTTGACAACACTGCGATCACTGGGATCCATGGTAAAGAAAAACATACACAAGGGAAATCTGGACTGCTTCCTTGAATGAAACACAGAGGAGCTGAAAGATGAGAAACTGGCATGTGGCTCCTCAGGAGGATCAACTGGTGGCAGTGGCGGTACCATGGGTGGCACAGGGGGGTTCAGACTGCTGCTGCACTGGAGGCAGCTACTTTAGGTCTGGTAGAGTTGGTGATTGCTGCTGCATTAGGTGTTGGCATTGTGGTGTTGTGGTGGGAGGCGCTGGAGTGCCCCTGCTGCTGCCCATACCTCCTGCACCCAGACCAGGCACTGTCCGGCACAGGTGTATGGCTCAATCACAAGTCTGAACATAACCTGTCCTAAACTCCATCACAATATAAATGAAAGAGAGAGGGGAAATAGAGATTTATAACTACAGGTTATAAACTAAAGAAATGTAGACAAATATAGAAAAAACAAAACATAAGTTAATTCTAAGAACACAAAACATTGGGTTAAAAAAGACTAAAAAAGCTGTTAAAATAATATAAAAAATAATATAAATTGTTTATATCAAACAAATTGCTTAGAAGGTTTATCAGGCTTCTATCTCCTTGACTGATTAACAAAAGTACAATTTACATTAAATTGCTTTGCCAATGAGTTGCTTTAGCTGATTTAGTTGCATAAGTGTTGCTGAAGTCAGTACAAATCCTTGTTCAAACAGTTTCTTAAGAGTTACAACTCAGTTTTGCATTGCATTGTGACTGGCTTCAAGTGCATTCCCACTGAGTTGCAAAGACATTTTACAATCATTGCTCTTGAATTAGTAAAGTGTTGAAAAAACAGTGCAATATGAGTTGCTTGTGCATTGCCACTTCACCAGCTGTAAAATACAATGCTAAACCAACTCATGGATGGGACAGTTTAATGCGACTTGTACTGTAGCACTTAAAAACCCAAAGTGAAGCAGACTCACTGTATATAGAGAGGAACCATGTAGCCTGCCAAAGTTCTTCCACGTGACCTTGAGACACTTGTTTACCAGTAGCCTCATTTTGACAAATCTTGGCACAAATGTACCACACATGTGAAGTTGCAGGTGAAAGTGGCAGGCAGAATTGTAAAAGATGGATTTGCTACTAAATAGCAAAATTTACAAATCGAATCATGATGGTAAAGTTGGCTAATTTGCTTTAAATTTGTTGGCAAATTATAACTTCACAACATCTCTAGTCATGACTGATCCTTGTTAATTAGCAAGTGTTAACCTATGATCATCAAGGGAGATCATGATCTAGATCATGATTTAATCATCAAACATGTAATTTTCAAATCAAAAACTGATGCTAATCAATTATTTTTGTAATCTTAAATCAGCAAGATGATTTTTGATGACCTGTGGATGATCAAGTGATGTTCACTGAAGATTAGATTAATTATGCATTGTAAGATTGCAAGTCACATGAGTAATACTTAACAAAATGTTATTTGTCCCTAATATGAAAATATGAATGTCAGATATCAGCAATGGCAAATTAGTTATAAGGTTTTAATCCTTTTTTTATAAAATATGCTTCATTGATGTTAAATTTTAATCCATTTACTTTTCATCCATTTAGGAAGAGTACATGCAATGTTAGGCATAGTATACATTTGCATTACTGATTTGCATGTTTCAAAAGCACAGTTTATAAACCAAAACCATGGTAATTTCTATTTTTAAAATCATTTTGCATTGACAGTATTAGGTTGCAGACCACTAAGAAAAGTTTTTGAGCACAAACGAGGTACTTTTAGGAACTCACCACAACAAAAAGGAACCACTGAATGCAGCTATATAAACCAATTTGCTGCTTTATAACACATATAATGGACAGCATTGTTTTTGTATAAAAGAAGTATCATAACTGATGAGTCCAATAAAAATGCCTAAATGAAAAACAAGATAAATTCCAAACAGATAGAAAAAACATAAATTATTTTTTTAATGTATTCAGTAATATTGACCATGTACAAGTATGAAAATTCCATGATGATATGAGATTATCATTAATCACAATCACCATTTCCATAACATGTTTTTTTTTTTTTTTATTGGTGGCCATTTAACATTCATTTCTAATAAGTAAGGTTAAGAGGAGGAAGAGGCCACTGTGGTTCTCAAAGGAGGTGGCCTAAGTCGTAAAGGGAACAAAACAGCTTACATGAAATACAAGGAGGCCCAAATTTAGGCAGATAGGGACATATATCCAGTAAAACAAAGAATAAAGGGGTACAAGAAGGAGGGTAAGGGTAGCAAAGGCTCAAACTGAGGAAAGGATCACCCAGCAGGTCAAAAATGATTATTAAACGTTCTACAGGTATGTAAGTGAAAATAAGGGGTGGTACAGTGAAGATCAGGAGATGGGGAGGGGGATGTACAGAGAAAGGCCAAGAAAAAGCTAACATTTTAAACAAATTCTTCTGCTCAGTCTTCGCATTGGAAGGGGGGGCCATCATGCATTAACAGACACTGGTGGGAATGGACACCAGTCCATTTATGGAAGAGAGAATTTGCTGGCAGTTGGTAGCCCTTAAGGAAAACATGGTGATGGGGCCAGATGGAATTCACCCAAGGGTGATTAAGAAACTGAGTACAGTGCTAGCCACTCTTCTAGAAATGCTATTTACCATCTCATTGGAGATGGGGTGATTCTATAGGAATGAATAAGGGCCAATGTGGTCCCTCTGCACAATTGCAGCAGCAGGGAGGAGGCCAGCAATTACAGAGCAGTCAGTCTTGCTTCAGTCGTGGGGAAGTAAGGGAGTCACCACCGAAAAGAGAGACAGATGGAGTACCTGGAGACACAGAGGCTGCAGCATGGTTTCAGAGATTTGACTAGGTAACTAGGGAGGTGGATCAGGGGAGGTGTGTGGATGTGGTCTATCTGGACTTCAGTAAGGCCTTTGACACTATTCCACACAGGAGGCTGATAAAGAAACTTAGTAGCCTGTGGGTGGGAGAAAAGGTAGTATGCTGGGTATCAAACTAGTTGAAAGATAGGAGGCAGAGTGTGCTGGTAAATGACAGTCACTTGGAGGATGGGAGAGTGACCAGTGGAGTACCACAAGGATTGTTTACTGGGCCCTGTCCTCTTCAACATCTTCATAGGTGATATTGATGAGGAACTGAAGGGGAAGGTGTGTCTTTTTGCAGGTGACACAAATATCTGCAGCAGGGTGGACACCCATGAGGGAGCTGATAGAATACCCAGAGATCTGAGGAAACTAGAGGAGTGTCTAGGGAGTGGCAGCTAGGTTTCTATGCCAAAAAGTGCAAAGTCATGTAGCTAGAGCAGGGAAATCTGGGGACTGTATACAAGATTTAAGGAATATGTGTGTAGGAGTCACACTTTTCATTTCATTTCTACTATTCAATTTTCAAAATTGCCTCACAGTGGCTTATTAACTGCATGGAGAGAAAGAAATAGGAAGGAATTTGAGTCTTGAGAGACTGGCTAGTTGCTGTTTCTCAACACCAGGAAAGGAATGTGCGTGTTTCAAGGGAAAACTCAGGAAGCTTAATGACTTGGGGCTCCTATGGCTCAAGTGGTTAAAAGCATGCCACAGAATAGCAAGGTCCCCTGGGTTCAAATCCCAGTAGGAGTCACACTTTTCCTTTCATGTCTGCAATTGGATTTATATTTACCAAGCATGAAAGGGACCTTGGAGTGATCATATCTGATGATATCAAGGTGGAAGGGCAATGTGTCAGTGCAGCAGGCAAGGCAAGCAGGATGCTGGATTGCTTAGGGAGGGAATCTCTTGCAGAAGAAGGCAGGTGGCATCGCCCCTGTATCACTCACTCACTTATGAAACCCCACCTGGAGTACTGTGTCCAGTTCTGGAGGCCCAACTCCTCAAAGACATTGACAGGGTGGAAGGTAGTTCAGAGGAGGGCTTGAAAATGGTAGAAGGGTTGTACGAGAAACCATATGTGGAGAGACTGCTAGAGCTCAACATGTACTCCCTAGAGGAGAGCAAGAGAGGACATGACTGAGACCTATAAGTACCTCATGGGGGTGAACAAGGTCCAGGAAAGGAATCTCTTTAATAGGAGGAGTATCAGATCATGGGTCATGCTATGAAGCTGGGGGGGTGGATTTAAGAGAGAGATGTGAGAAAATACTTCTTCACATAATGAGTGGTGGATGCCTGGAATAGCCTGTAAGAGGAGGTGGTGGTGAAGATAGTAGGGAGTGTCAAGCATGCAGGGGAAAGGCACATGGATATAATGAACAGAGGTAAGGGAGGGACTCCTGTGACCAGACAGAGTCTGGAGTGTAGTGTTAGGTAGGGAAAACAGGGCAGGACAGATGGGCCTAGCAGTCTGTTTCTACCGACACATTCTTTGTTTCTATGTAATCATTGTTAGTCATGATCACAGTGATGGCTGTTGAAGCTTGAACATGATCTTTGAACATGAATGATAATGATCATTCATGATATATCACTATTAAATCATTATCTTTTCAGCTGGGATACAAGCCATATTGGTCCAATTTGGATATTTCAAACAGTGCGTTATGGTTTTAAGAGCTGAACATCAAGTAAAGTCAGTACAAGTGGATGTAATAAAGTACTTTTATTTCCTGATTCAAGCTATTCTACTCCCATGGGTGAGACAGAAAAGTTTTGATGGTGACAAAGGCTGACAGAGCTAATCGCCTCCATGAGCACTATTTTCCAGAAAAACTGAAGAGTTCAGAATGATGGGCAAACATTTATCTTTAGCAGCCCTAAAGACCTGAACCACCTTGTGGACAAGATAAGCATGAAACACACAAACATAGAAACATAGAATTTGACAGCAGATAAGGACCGCTTGGCCCACCTAGTCGGCCCATTTTCCTACCTAACAGATAAGCTGCAGATCCTAGTTAACCAACAGCTTACTTCCTCCTACCCCCCACTAGGACTGCCTTATGTCTGTCCTATGCATTCTTGAATTCCACCACTGTTCTTGACTCCACGACCTCCTCAGGGAGGCTGTTCCATACATCCACAACCCTCTCTGTAGAAAAATACTTCCTCACATTACCTCTGAGCGTCCACCTCTATCTTCAAATTGTGCCCTTGTTCTTGCACATCTCTTTTTCTGAAAGGTGCAATTCCTCTTGGACTTTGTTGATTCTTGAGGTACTTGAAAGTTTCTATCATGACCCCTCTCCCCTTCTTTCCTCAAGGGTATACATATTAAGCTCCTTTAGTCTTTCTTCATATGTCTTCTGGTGCAGACCCTGCACCATTGTGGTTGCCCTCCTCTGGACAGCCTCCACTCTGTCTATGTCTTTGCGGAGATGGGGTCTCTAGAACTGCACACAGTACTCCAGATGGGGTTTCACCAACTGTCTGTACAGAGGGATAACAACTTCCTGTTTTCTACTATTGATGTCTCTTCCTATGCATCCCAGTATCCCCCCAGCCTTCCTTACTGCCTTCTCACATATAGAAACTGGAGGCTGCACAGGAGAAATCGGATAGTTGCTCAGAGAATGCAAACAGAGACAGGAGGGGTTTCATGAATATTGCCCTATGATTATGCAGTCATCTATTCCAAAAACCCTGGCCTTGACAGCCTTACCACTGCTCTGCAAAGTAATTTTAGGTTACTAGAAAACTGATTCTGTAACAACAGACTGGTCATCAATTACAAAAATCAAAGACCATGCTTGTCTCTAGCCTCCCACAGAAGATAAATGTTCCACCTTTTGTCAGCTGAAATGATCAAGGACATAACCTGAACAGGTAGAGACCTTCAAATACTTTGGAATAACCCTGGATGACAACCTTATCTTTTGCACCGCAAGTTGACAGTCTGGTGAAACATAGAAACATAGAATTTGACGGCAGATAAGGACCGCTTGGCCCACCCAGTCTGCCCATTTCCCTACCTACTGGATAAGCTGCAGATCCTAGTTAACCAGCAGCCTACTTCTTCCTACCCCCATCCCCCAGAACTGCCTTATGACTATCCCATGCATGCTTGAATTCCACCACTGATTTTGACTCCACAACCTCCTCCGGAAGGCCGTTCCATGCATCCACAACCCTCTCTGTAAAAAATACTCCTTAAATTACCTCTGAGCTGCCCCCTCTATCTTCAAATTGTGCCCTCTTGTTCTTGCACCTCTTTTTTTGAAAGATGCTACCCTCTTGGACTTTGTTGATTCCCTTGAGGGTACTTGAACGTTTCTATCATGTCCCCTCTCCTTCTTTCCTCGGGGCTATACATATTAAGCTCCTTAAGTCTCTCTTCATATGTCTTCCGGTGCAGACCCTGCACCATTTTAGTTGCCCTCCTCTGGACAGCTTCCATCCTGTCTATGTCTTTGCGGAGATTGGGTCTCCAGAACTGCACACAGTACTCCAGATGGGGTCTCACCAGCTGTCTGTACAGAGGGATAATAACTTCCTGTTTTCTACTGGTGATGCCTCTCCCTATGCATCCCAGTATCCCCCCAGCCCTCCTTGCTGCCCTCTCACATTGCTTGCCCGTCTTTAGGTCATCTGATATGACTACCCCCAGGTCCCTTTCCATTTTTGTTGTTGTTAGTATCTCACCCCCCATTGTGTACTCTTCCCCTGGGTTTTTGTTTCCCAGGTGCATTACCTTGCACTTCTTAGCATTGAATCTAAGCTGCCATACATTTGACCATTCCTCTAACCTTGCCAAATCCCTTCTCATCCTTTCCACCCCACCCTGTGCATCAACTCTATTTGCAGATCTTAGTGTCATCTGCAAAGAGACATATTTTCCTTCCAGTCCTTCTGCAATGTCACTATAAAGACATTGAAGAGGACAACCTAATACTGAACCCCTCATGGTACCCCACTAGTAACCCTCCTTTCTTCTGAGGGACTCCACTACTATTACTCTCTGTGTCCTATTCTCCAGCCAGTTCTTTACCCAGGCTGTCATCTTGGGACCCATTCCCAGGCTGGCTAACTTGTATATTAATCTTTTGTGTGGGACTGTGTCAAATGCCTTGCTAAAGTCTAGGTAGGCCATGTCCACAGCCCCTCCCTGATCTACTACTTTGGTCACCCAGTCAAAGAAATCTATCAGATTCGTCTGGCATGACCTTCCACTGTGAATCCATGCTGCCTAGGGTCCTGTGCCCCTCTGGCCTCTAGATACTCGACAATTCTTTCCTTCAGAAGTGATTCCATCATTTTCCCTATCACTGAGGTTAAACTAACAGGTCTATAGTTTCCTGCTTCTGCCTTGCTCCCACTTTTGTGAAAGGGAATCACATCTGCCCTCCTCCAGTCCTCGGGTACCACCCCATCCTCCCATGATTTGTTAAAAAGGGTAGTCAGTGGTGTCACTAGTTCTACCCTTAGTTCTTTTAGAATTCTGGGATGAATCCCATCAGGCCCCATTGCTTTGTCCACCTTCAGTTTTAAGAGTTCTTTCAGAACCCTTTGTTCTGTAAATAGGCCGGTATCAACTTCTGTATCTAGAGTGTTACTACTGTTTGTTTTATGTACCTCCCCCTCTTCCTTTGTAAATACTGAGCAAAAATATTTGTTTAGTATCTCTGCCTTTTCACAGTCTCCCTCTGCCCACCTCCCTCCCTTTATTAAGCTCACTATCCCTCCCTTGGTCTTTCCTTGGCTCCTGATGTACCTATAAAGGTTTTATCCCCCTTCTTAACTGAGTTGGCTATCTTTTCCTCAGTTTGGGCCTTTGCTGTTCTGACTGCCTTCCCAGCCTCCTTTGCTTTTACTGATACAGTTCTCTGTCCTGCTCCTTCGCGATTCCTTGTACTTCCTGAATGCTTTCTTTTTCTCTTGAACCTTCACTGCCACTTCCTTTGAGAACCATAGTGGTTTCTTACATCGTCTTGTTTTGTTTATTTGCTTCACACAAAGGCTCGTTACCTCTGTGATGGCAGTTTTTATTATTCCCCATTGTTCTTCCACCCCTCCTTCCTGCCCATTTGCTAGTGCGCTCCTTAGGCACTCACCCATTTTGGCAAAGTCAGCCCTCCTAAAGTCCAGTACTTTAGTCTTTGTATGGCTTGACTCTATTGCTGTGTTTATTGTGAACCATACTGTTCGATGGTCGCTAGTTCCCAGATGGCTACCCACTTCTACATCTGTAATCCTCTCACCATCTCCATTTGAGAGAATCAAGTCTAATATTGCTCCCTCTCCGAGTGGGCTCCAGTACTAGTTGTTCAGGCATGCCCCTGTGGGCATCTAGAATAACCCACTCTTCAAGTGGCAGCTGCAACTGCACTCCAGTTAACATCTGGCATATTCAGATCACCCATCAGCAATATCTCCCTTTTTCTGCCATTCTAAGTATACTTTCTATCATTTCCCTGTCCATTTACTCCCCTGAGAAGGTCTGTCTCTAACCCTATGCGTATTGGTGCCATTGCCTGTCTCCAAATTTACCCACAGTGCTTCTTCTCCTCCCTGTGTACCTTTTTGTTCTGTTGCTTTATTCCTTCCCTTATGTAAAGAACTACTCTCCTCCTCTTTTACCCTCCCTGTCCCTCCTGTACACAGTGTATCCTGGTATGTTTATGTCCCAGTCATGGTTTTGTGTGTACCATGTTTCTGTGACTGCCACGATATCCAGATGTTCTTCCTCCATCAAGGCCACTAATTCAGGAAGCTTGTTACCCAGACTACGGCATTAGTACTCATTGCTCTCCATTTTTGATGGCTTTACCTTCCAGTGCAGCATTCCCCACTGACCGTTCTACCTCTGTCTTTTTCTCATTTAGTACCCTGTTTTGTAGGGAGAGGCTGGGATTTTCCTGCTGCTTGTCAGTGCCTCCCTTTGACTAGTTTAAAAGCTTGCCAATGAAGCATTTAAACCGATTGCTCAAAGACTTGTTCCTTCCTGGACAGATGCAGACCATCCTGCCAGTATAGGCTGGTGTCCCTCCAGGTGGAACCCAGTCCCCAATGAAGCCAAATCCTGTGCTCCGCACCATTTTTCAACCATTCATTAAAATGCATGGTGCCAATTACCCTCGCATCCCCATACTTTTGACAGGCAGCACCTCTGAGAAGGATACTGTGTGTGCTACTGCGTCTTAGGGTCCCTCCCAACTCTGCAATGTCCTCCTGCACTGCTCTAATCTCATGATGAGCCAAGTCATTTGTCCCTAGGTGGACAATTCGTCCAGCTCGGATCCCTTGCAGCTGTTCTCGTGATCCTGAGGATCGCTTCCTGTCCTCCAAGCCATGGCACCAGGCAGGCACCTTACCTCATTTTCTCATCTCCCCCAGTTCTATACCCCTAATAATTGAGTCCCCACCAGGAGCTGCTTCCTTTCCCTTTGGTGTCCTCTGCCTCCTTTCTGTGGGCCTCCTTGTGACAGTTATCATCAGTCTTCTCTGCAGGTACACCCATGGGGAGCTATGCTCCCCAGAAGGGTGTATGGATTGTGGAGGAACAATTGACTGGGTGTGCCTCTGTTCCACCCTCCTCACCCTCCCTGAGCCCACTGTGGTCCAACTGCTGTGCTTTCTCGCAACCTCTGAGGTAGTGGTGGTGGCGCTAGTGCTCCTGGATGGGGAGGTTCCCTTTCTACTGTCCAGTGTGGCCTGGGGAAGGTTTCCTTACTACTGTCCAGTGTGGCCTGAAGGACGGGCAACTTCCTCCCTCAGGGCAGATAGTTGTCTGCAAATAGGGCAGCATCTCAGCCTCCAGAAAGACTCCTGAAGACTGCTGCCCCACAGCCATTACATTGCACTACCCTCTACACATGTTTATCTAGTTTTTTTTTATTGTATTTGTATGTGTGCAGTGCAGGATTTGATTATATAGAAATATATATATATATATTATACAACGTGTATGCTTATATTATCAGTGCAGTGTGCTAGAGAGGATATGACAGTGAAATGCACCTTGCACTCGAGGAAATGATGTCAGAACCTCAGGTATAAAGGAATTATGTCCAGGGGTTGGCCTAAACTGTGTCCTCACAAAACAATCGACTAAAAGCTCTAACCCACCACTGCGATGAGTGCCTTCCTGTCAGCAAGATACCCTACACAACAATTTGACAGAGAAAGTACCCTGCTAATCAAACAGAGAAAATCCAGACATCCAAGAGAGAGAGAGATTAGTTACAGATAATTCGTCCAAAATAGTATATCCACGCAGCTTCTCAGTTGTTCCCAGCACCTGTACACAACCTGGAAGACGATGGACTTCTGGCTCATACAGGAGCACACCACTAGTCTATAGTAATTGAATAATGCTGACAAATGGTCTAGCTAGACAAATGGCTATGATGCTGAGCTCTGACTTGTGAAGACAATTACCCCACCTCAGGCTATGTTTGGCATCCAGTTTCAACCTGCAGCTTTTGCTATTTTGAATCACAGAGCCACCAAAAGTTGCAAAATATATTGATGCAGATTCACACAGAATTCTAGTAATCAGTCCAGTTAGCCACAAAGGAAAATCAAATATGCAGAAGATAAGCAGTTTTAAAACCCCCTTTCTGAATTAAAAACTAAAATACCAAGCTCTGCCACTTTAAAAGTGAGGAAAACTTCTCTCAGATGTAAGCAAGAGAGAGAGAGTTTAGTTACAGATAATTCGTCCAAAATAGTGTATTCCACGCTAGCTTCTCAGTTATTCCCAGCACTCCTGTACACAACCTGGAAGAGATGGACTTCTGGCTCATACAGGAGCACACCACTAGTTATAGTAATTGAATAATGCTGACAAGTGGTCTAGCTTAGACAAATGGCTATGATGCTGAGCTCTGACTTGTGAAGACAATTACCCCACCTCAGGCTATGTTTGGCATCCAGTTTCAACCTGCAGCTTTTGCTATTTTGAATCACAGAGCCCCACCAAAAGTTGCAAAAGATATTGATGCAGATTCACACAGAATTCCAGTAATCAGTCCAGTTAGCCACAAAGGAAAATCAAATATGCAGAAGATAAGCAGTTTTAAAAAACCCCTTTCTGAATTAAAAACTAAAATACCAAGCTCTGCCACTTTAAAAGTGAGGAAAACTTCTCTCAGATGTAAGCAAGAGAGAGAGTTTAGTTACAGATAATTCGTCCAAAATAGTATATTCCACGCAGCTTCTCAGTTGTTCCCAGCACTCCTGTACACAACCTGGAAGACGATGGACTTCTGGCTCACACAGGAGCACACCACTAGTTTATAGTAATTGAATAATGCTGATAAATGGTCTAGCTAGACAAATGGCTATGATGCTGAGCTCTGACTTGTGAAGACAATTACCCCCACCTCAGGCTATGTTTGGCATCCAGTTTCAACCTGCAGCTTTTGCTATTTTGAATCACAGAGCCCCACCAAAAGTTGCAAAATATATTGATGCAGATTCACACAGAATTCTAGTAATCAGTCCAGTTAGCCACAAAGGAAAATCAAATATGCAGAAGATAAGCAGTTTTAAAAACCCCCTTTCTGAATTAAAAACTAAAATACCAAGCTCTGCCACTTTAAAAGTGAGGAAAACTTCTCTCAGATGTAAGCAAGAGAGAGAGAGAGAGTTTAGTTACAGATAATTCGTCCAAAATAGTATATTCCACGCAGCTTCTCAGTTGTTCCCAGCACTCCTGTACACAACCTGGAAGACGATGGACTTCAGTTGGTGGCCTTAGTTAACAGAAGATTGGGTGCCTTGTACCATAAAAGGAATAATCTGACTGATGATGCTAGATGCCTTATTATGGCCAGCTTCATTCTTTCACTTTTAGATGATGGGCTCCCTGTCTACATAGCTACCTGCTAAACAGAGTAAAACTGATCTATAATAAGGTGTGCCACTTTGTACTTGGTGCAGAAACCAAACTCATAGTTGAACCCTTTATGCACTCACTAACTGTTTACCCTTACCCAGCATAATAAAGCTCCAGATCTGTTGGCTAGCAAAAAAAGTGTTCTTTGGCCTAGCACCCTTTGCTTTAACAAATAATGGTATCACAACAAGATAGTGACTTTTAAACAGCAACTGCAAAACTGGCACAGGAAAATGGCCAGTGCCATGTCAGCGACCGGAGGTTTTTGCCCTCCCTGAGTTGCTTCCCCCCTAGAGTTAGTATATTTATTGAGGAAGTGTGGGGGGCAAAGCCACCCCCCACAAGGGGAAGTGCGGGGGTCAAAGCCCCCTGCAAAAACAGTGATCACTGTGAGTGGTCTCGCTGTGATGTGTGTCCCATTTTCAGTTGTTGATGTTTAAAAGTTGGTATCTTGATGTGGAACCACTAATAATATAACAGGGGGTAGGTGCCATTAATGTAAAATATACTAAGAGAGATTTAACAGTAGGCCCATAACCCTGTAGGAGTAATATAACACACACATGACTACTACAGTAGTTTAATTTTGGATCTAGCCCATTTGACATAATGGTTACCAAAGGGAAAGTTGAAAATTATATCTTAAGCTAATGGAGCTCCCTCAAACATCCAGGTACCCTCCAGTGCTGAACCATAAGGGAATCTACTAAGTATTCTGTTTTTAACCTCTAAATGTAGTGGCTAGTCCTCTGGTGCAGTGGTAATCCTACTGCCTGCAATGTTGATAACTTGGGTTTGGGAACAAGCCTGGAGCATCAGAGGGCTGGCTAGGGGGAGGTAGGATGAGCATCCTATGGACTACTCTCATCTGCTGGGGGAAGGTTGCAGCCACCCAGTGCTTGATTGTTAACCAGTGGAGGCTAGGAGTACACCAGCCAGGACCACATGGCAAGGAAAGGAGATGATGACAGACATCTGTAAGGCATGTGTGGGAGTACACATGCCCATGAGCTGACATCACTGCATGCCCATGTTTCCAGGGAATGCTAAAAGGAAAAGCCTTTTGTTGCAGAAGTAGAGTGATGCTCCCTTCTCCCTCCCAAATGATACCACAGCATAAGTCTGTGCTGGGTTCTAAGGTTTATCTTGGTCTTTCCCCTAGGACAGCCTCACCATAGGAAATAAGCTGTGGGCTTCCCAGTCAGGGCAGCTGGAGGGGATGCCAGATGTGTGGGTCAAAGGGGACTAATATGGGGCATATCCCCACCTGAACCTGGGTGAATAAGCATAATTGAAAAAAAAACCTTTACCTGTATAATATTATGTTATCTTGGCACTATAAAATATTTTAAAAGTTTTTCAACAGTTTGAGCCCTGCCCCTTCTCAAAAGCACACACAAAAAAAGAAAACATTTTCATATTTAAATGCCATAGACTTCCAGTAGAAATGGTTTTGGTTTGGGTTGTACACCTCCCCATCAATTAGAATCAAAAAACCAATAAACCAATACAAGTGCATTTTTTTCATTTCAATGCAGCTCTCAAAAACATTATTTCAATACAGAGACGCACAGTATTGACTTACATACAACTGATTGTTTCTAGAGCTTTAAATCATCAACTTAAGCTTCAAATACACTTTAACAAAACAGTGCAAGATAGACTTTTAAAACTGAGAACAGATGGCCTATATTTTCAATTACCTCAGTGCGGATGGGGGGCTTTACAGCATGTGTTTGCCACATTTGAGCAAATGGTGCCAAAAAGCTGGACAGCCAAAGAAGTAGCTTAATTTCTGGACACAGTTTCTATTTTCTATGACACTAAAAATGATACATACTGTACCTCTAAAAAAATATTATGTGCCTTACATTTTCATGCAAATTGCCTCAAATCCCAGAAACTGCCACGTGTGTTAAAATGTTTGAAAATAACATTTGAACATGTTTACGCTTCTCAGAGAATGAATGCACAAGCCAAAACTGGGAACTGTACCTGGAATCCCTGCCTTGAAAATCAGCCCCTTATCTTCTGACTTAGTTGAACTAATGTGTTTTACCACAAAATATAATTTGACTGAACAAAGCTGCTAACCTCTAGAAACCAACTTCAAAAGTTACAGCAGAATTGAAGGATGGCACACACAAGACAGCTAATGAGAGTCATGTCTGTTTCACTTGGTCAGAGGTACATCATTTGTATGTCAAATGACAGACTGCTGCTTCACAAGTAGAAACCAAAGCAACCATCAACAAGTCTTAACTACTTAGCAAGCTTAACTCCTATATTACTGGAAATGTTTAAAATCTCTAATAAAATTGAAACCAAGTCATGTTTTACAGTAGCTATCTAAGTGTCTTATATCAAACTGCTAGACAACAGCCATGAACGCATAAAATAATGCCATCTTGGGGCTGGGAAATTGGAAGGTTACAGCCTGTAGTTCAATGGGGCCGAGCAACTGGCCACACCCCCATTCAGCCTATTCAGGGCTGCTCTCCTCGTTCCACACACAAGTATCTTTTCTTCTGTCTTCTTACTTTATGCCTGCTGTGGCCTTGCTCCTCCTCCTCCCTCCCCCGGTTTATTTGTGCTCTGGACTCTGCTCGGTTTCTGCTAGATGTGTTCCTGTGGTTCTCCTACTTTGGTTATTATTTATTTTGCTTCTGGCTGCTGTGTGCTGTTTTTCTGTTCTACTGTGTTTATGCTTTGGTTTTGTGTATTCTTTTTTTTTGGGGGGGGAGCTTTCTAGTTGCCCTTTATGTGTGCTGTGTTTCTCCTTTGCTGTGCTCTGGCTCCCTGTCCTCCTCAGCTACAGTACCTGGCATCCTCAGTTTCCTGCATTTGTTGTATGTTTCAGCTCCCATTCCAGGCCTCTGCTGCTGTTTCCACTTAATTGCCATCACCTGGTCTAAGCTCTTGCTCTCAGCTAGCTGCAGGGTGTGGCAGCAGGCACTGCTGCGTTTCTGCTGCAGCTCCAGGTAATTTGTGCTGGTTTTGCTCCTTCCTTTTCTATGGGGATTTCTCATTACAGTCTTCATTATGTTTAAAAAATATTCTACCCGTCCACTGCATTTACTCAGCCTGCAGTTGCATTTCTTATTATTTGTGCAGACAAACTTATTTCAATTTTCTTGGCTATTCAGTGCTACTAGCTATGCAACAGAATCTCACCCGATTCTCCAGCTCTTCAACGTTGCTCTCCCTTTGTGTACAGCGCTTTTTGGGTTCTTAATATGCTCAAACACATGCCAACCCAGCTACAGCTACAGACATTCATCAATTTCATTTCATCTACTACAGTAGTTTAATTCAGCTGCCGTTACCTATTTTATCCTACTGGTTTAATTAGCAGTTTGGCGTCATGCTGCCTCACTGTGTCTTCTCCATTTTTCTCAAGGTGGTGAACTGTGTCGTTGCAGTGGGCATTGTGGCTCCAGGCAGTGGGAGTAGCTTTCAACTTCTTATATGTTTTATTAGTCACTGGCTCACCCTGGCCTTCTATTACTGCTCCACACAACCTTTATTGCATTTTGCAACCAGTTATTGCAGGCAACTCTCTACCTTAGGGCAGCTGACTCTGCCCAGCCTTCAGCCATCTTTTCCCTGCTATTCTGCACCTGATTTACACAGTCATCCCAGCCTTCCTGTCCCTTGCAGTCCTCTCAGCCTTCCTGTCCCTTGCAATACCAGTATCGCTCATATACCAGCCATCATGGCACTAACATGATCAGCTTGCAAGTCCATTCACTCTAGGACTCTCCCCTTTCAATACTGGTATCCCCTTCCAAGTCTGAGAGCATATCATGTTTACTTGCTTTGAACCATACCTTCTACAGTACTGGTTTTACAGCCTCCTCCTACCAAACCAACTTCACAGCCTCCTCCTCTCCAACCATCAGCCCTGGGCTTTGTTCAGCCTCACCGTTCTCTTACTCATAATATACAATCCAATCCGCTCCCAAATTTGACTTTCTAATGGACTTGATCAGCATGCATTCCTGTGGTTGACAGCTGCTATTTGCCTTACCTAGACCCACAAGATGATCTATATTGCTCAGCCTGCCCTATGTACAGGTCTCATCCTGTCAAAATCCATGATAGGGTCCACAGTGCTCAGTCTGACCTACATAAAGGTTTCCCCATGTCTGCTATCATCCATTACAACCCCACATACAGGTCCCATACTTCTTACCATGTGCAGGTCGTATGCTCATTACAACTCACTTTTCCACATTTTGGAGACATGCCAACCCTATCCATTACTCCATGACTCAGGGCTAGCTCCTTGTCCGATGGTCTCTCTCTGCACCCGAAGTCCACATTCTGAGCATACAAAGCTTGGGGTGAGGTCCTTCTCACCTGGTGCATAGTTTGGGATGTCCTCACTCCAGGTAGGCCTTCAGTCATCAACTGTACCAACAGCACTTCTCGATGTACAGTAGCATTTAAGACTTCATTGGAAAAGGGGTGGGTCTCTAATGGAAAGGGCCCCTTTAGCTGCCTGAGCGGGTTCAGAGGCACCCTTTCAATCTATTCTCCCTACAACCACCTCTGGTTTGCCTGGTTTGTTCTTAAATCAGTAGGCCAGCTGAGCACTTCGGCTATCGTTACTCTCCTCCTCCTGCCTTGGTTGCCCTTTGTTTTAGAATTAGCTCGCACACTTCTACGGTGTTCCTGTTAAAGGGACAGAGTGAGAGTATTCCCTGAAATTGCAATTCTCCTGGATTGGTCTACTAAATTGCAATAGCAGAGCTGTCACTACGCAAAACTGCCCCAAGGCCAGGAGGGAAGGAGATCTAGGCCTTGGATCCCCAGAAGTTTCCTCCTCAAAGAGGGGTTACCTCTCCTCCGTGCCAATGGTCAAAATACCAGTTAGGCACAGTTGTAGTCTTTAGGTCACTCAGTTAGGTTCCCACTCTTGGATGGAGTTGGGTGGCTGCCCTGTATGTGTCTCTTCTCACCCTTTGGATGTTCTCTCCCTTATTAGGAAGCCAGACCTCCACGCCTTACAGTCAGACCTCTGAGTGGGTGACTATTCACCTGTTGTTTCCTGCCTACTTTACTCAAACAATGCAACCAACTGGCTCATGCTACCAACTGAACCAACTGACCTACATACAGGTCTTCAACCTCGATAAGTGTTCACTACCTTGCATGCTTTGCTCAGCACTCATTTTGGGCATCTTCCTAAGGTGTCTTTAGCCAAAGGAATCACTTCTGTGTCACCTCAAGGTGTGGAACCCTTCCCAAGGGTTCCTTGCCTTCATACCCCTACAGGGTGGCATATCCCATGGATAGAGAGAGGTGAACAGCCAAAGTTTAACTACATTACACAAGCATGAAATCAGCTGCACAGGCACATTGAATTGGAAGGTTCTAGCCTGTAGTTCATGGGGGCGGTGCAACTGGCCACACCCCTGTTCAGCCTATTCAGGGCTGCAGTCCTCATTCCACACACAAGTATTTTTCTTTGCCCCTAAATCCACCCCTCCTCCTCTGGCAGCATGCCTCTCTCTCCCGTGAGCTTCTTCCTAAGGTACCTTTAGCCAAGGGAATCACTCCAACAGCACCTCAAGGGGTGGAACCTCCCCTAGGATTTCTTGCCTTCGTACCTCTACATGTTGGTATATCCCACAGACAGACTGGTGAACAGCCAAAGTTTATCTACATGAGCATGAAACCAGTTACACAGGCACATTGAACTAAAGAATTAAGGGATCCTGTCATAGTTCATGAGCTTGTTAGCCAGCTAAGATTGCATTATTTCAGGTACAATATATTTTTCTATCAATGGGGCACAGTATTGCCTATATAGATAGGGTTGAATAGCCTGTTTATTAATTTTATTTATTTAGTTTTTGTTAACCGGGTTAGGTGCACTAGCCAAAGTTGACTATTTTCAGGCACAACCCGGGAGAATACATACATAAAATGAGATGAGATTATACAATACAGAGTATATAGTACAGGTACATAGTGTATAGTACAGGTAGGTTACAATACAGATCAAGTCAGACAGTACTTGAGATAATACGTATAGCTATGCAGAGATGACAAAAGTGACATTAGTACATGCAAATAACTGAAACTGGGCTAAGTGGCAGCTATAAAGACATTTTATAGCAAAGCTTGTTTAGAAGTGCAGCAGTGTCTTGGGCGAAATAGGGTGGTTAGCTGTGAGGCATTAAGTGGGATCAAAGCATGTGCAGGGGTCCCAGGACAGGTGGCAATATAGTTCTTTTTTGAAGATTGGCTGGGAGTTAACCTGCCTCAGGGCAGGAGGGAGGGAGTTCCAGATGGCTGGGGTGGTGCAGTGAAATGCTCTAGAGCCTTTTGAAGTAAGACACCTGGGTATGGTGAGTAGAAATTTGTTTGCTGAGCTTAGTCCGTGGGCAGGTGTCTGTGGTACAAGTAGAGCTGCAAGGTAAGAGGGGGTTTGGTTATGGATTACAGAGTCTGTGAGGGTCCCTAGGGACTATAGTTGGTAGGCAGTTGGGAAGAGCCAGCCTAGGTCGCTATACAGTGTGCAGTAGTGCTTGAGGCAATGGGAAGAGGAGGCATACCGACATATATTGTTATATGCGACATCCCATTTATGGAAAGCAGTCTTATGGGCATTAGCAAAAGTGGAGACACCATATGTCAGCACTGGAAGCAGAATACCCTTGGCAATTGCCAATTTGGCAGATGGTGTTAGCAGGTGACAAGTCTTATAGGCGATTCCAAGTTTGGCATTTGTTGCTTTACAGGTTGACTGGATGTGCAGACTGAAATCAAGGGATTTATCAAGGAGGACTCCCAGGTATTTGAAGAATGTGACACAGTCGATGAGAGACCCCCCAGAGTCATGGTCTAGGAGGGGTTCCTTACAGGCCCTGAGTTTGGGGGCAGTGCCAAATAGCACGGCTTGAGTCTTTTTTGTGTTGAGGATGAGCTTATTAGCATTTAGCCATGTTTACACATTCCTGAAATCCGAGGAGAGGTTTTTGTTGATGTTAACTTTGTCAGCACTGTAGTAGAGGACAAGATCATCAGCGTATAAGACAGCTGATCAGGAGACTATGGCATAATCTATGTTGTTGATGTATAGCAAGAAAAGAAGGGGTCCCAGGATGGAGCCCTGGGGTACTCCGATGTTAGTGCTGGTCACATCCGAGAGAGCGGAGTTGAATTTAACAAGTTGTAATCTATTTGATAGGTAGTTGTTAAACCAGTCAACTACTGAGGATGAGAAGTTAAGTCAATGCAGGGTTGAGAGAAGCAGGGGATGATCAACAAGATCGAAAGCTTTGGTAAGATGGATAAATACTGCTCCAGTGAGTAGGCCTTTGTCCATGTTGCAGAGTACATCGGTGGAGAATTTGAGAAGAGCGGTTGAGGTACTGTGCCCTTTTCTGAAACCATGCTGAGTATCTGAGAGAAGGTTGTTCTTTGTGAGATAGTCAATGGTTTGGGTTGCAACAAGCTTCTCCAGTAGCTTGCTTAGCACAGAGAGGATGGCTATGGGCCTGTAGTTGTTGATATCCTTTGGGTCTCCTTTTTTAAGGATAGGCATAACTCAGGCAATCTTCCAAACATCTGGGACAATGCCAAGAGACAGAGACAGAGTGAAAATCTTGGCCAGTGGCGAGGCAATCAATGGTGCTGCTAGCTTCAAGAGTCATGGCTCCAGTGAATCTGAGCCGGGGCTAGTGTTGTCTGATATGCTTTGCAATAGCCTTTGGACCTTGGATCTAGATATAGCTTTAAAGTGGAAAGGGAGGGTAGTAGTTAGTTGGCAGTGGTCAGCACCAGATGCAGATCTCTGGGGTGTGCAGTAAGGCTGAGATGCTGTGGGAGGTGAAGCAAAGGATGAGGCGTACTGAGACAGGTCCATGAATAATCTGTTAAAGGCATTCGCTATAGTGTTCGAGTCATTGCAATGTACACCATTTAGGATCATATCCCCTGGAGTCGATGACTTGGTAGCCCCAAGAAAGGTCTTGATGTGTGTCCAGAATTTTCTAGGGTCACCAGCAGAGTTTGTGAGCAGTTCCTTGCAGTAGATGCTCTTTGCTGTTCTGATGTCTTCCAAAAAAGTTGATTTATGATGAGAATGCATATACCTAGTGGTGATGTTTTGTAGTTTCTTAGTCCAGGAAATGTTCATAGATGTTATGTCCAAGAATGGTCTGGTTCTTCCAAGAAGAAACACATGAAAATCCACAAAAACTAACCCTCAAATTTTGCACATTAGTATCTTTTGTTCTCTTTGAATGAGCTGAAATTGTGTATATGTTGTCTAGGAGATAAGGTCTTGATGTGTGGACATTTTTGTGATGGTGTTTTCTGAGATCTGCATGTGTAATTTTTGGAAAAAAAAAGCAACTTTTGTTCCTATACTTAACGTTGTTTTTTTTGCTCTCGTCTATAGCCTACATGGAAAAAACATTTTGCCCCAAACTTGCAGAGCACATGTGTTATGTCCCAAGGTAGTGTCTTTGACAGGTCTGAGGAAGAAATATTAAATGGTTCCAGCATTATTAGGCTTTAAATTTTAATGTTTTCCAATCTGCACATGCGCAGTAGGGTTTTCGAGATAATGTTCTGTGGCAAAAGTAGAACATTGATGCCATCAATGCTGGTTTTTGGCTTCCTCACCACCGAAGTGTCATGGCACCAAACATTTTTTTGTGCCGTGTCAACTGCCATCTTGTGGATCTTTTCCACAAACCAGTAAACAGGCTAAATACACAAAAGTGCTGGGATTTTAATAAACAAACATCAGCATCTACTGTAGCTAAACGGGACCCATTTAGCTAGAGTCTGATGTTTGTTTTTTAACATTGTGCCCACTAATATGTTTTCTGGGCCCCCAAAATCCTGGGTGCCCAGCTAAGCGAGAGGAGCACTCCTACAATGTTCTCTGTATGAGAACACTGGGAATTTCTTGGCTTTTGCAGCTGCAGCTGAAGTTGTGCTGCTGGCTGCAGTGTTAACTGTGAGCCGCCCTTTTCCCTGATGTCTAGTGGCACCACCCACCTGCTGATCGTGGTTCACTTAACAAAATAAACTATATTCCCTGGTGTCTCATGGCACCCCAACCCTCCAATCATTGTCCTCTAATGTTTATTTTAGTCCCCCCCCATGCCACAGCCCATTGTTTATATTGATAGTGCCGACATCGGAGTCCCATTCCCCATGTCAGCATTCAAGCCCCCCCACCAGCGTTGGACACCGGGAAACCCACCCCCAGTGTCCCTAAATATTTGTTTAGTAGTATGATAGAAGGCATCCTTGGGATGGCAGAGAAAGGGGAGATATTGCTGATGGGAGACCTGAATAAGCCAGATGTTAACTGGAGCACCTTTGCTGCAGCCACATCCAAGAGCAGGGCCATTCTCAATGCCTACAGGGGGCATGCTTCAGACAGTTTATTTTGGAACCCACTCAGGAGGGAGCAATCTTAGACCTGGTACTCTCAAATGGGGATGGAGAGAGGATCTCTGATCTTGAAGTGGGTAGCCATCTGGGAACACGTGACCATCGAACAGTGTGGTTCACAATAAACTTAGCTGTAGAGTCAAGCCACACAAAAGTGAAGGTACTGGATTTTGACAAAATAGGAGAGTGCATCAGAAAAGCACTAGCAAACAGGCAAGAAGGTAGGGTGAAGCAACAATGGGGAAACATCAAACTGCCATCACAGAGGCAACAAGCCTTTGTGTGAAGCAAATAAATCAAAATGAAAGAAAAAAAACACTATGGTTCTGAAAAGAAGTGGCAGGGAAGGTAAGGGAGAAAAAGCATTCAGGAAGTATAGGGAAACACAGAAGGAGCAGGACAGAGAACTGTACCAGTTAAAGCAGAAGGAAGTGGGGAAGGCAGTCAGAATAGCAAAGGCCCAAACCAAGGAAAAGATAGCCAACTCAGTTAAGAAGGGGGGATAAAACCTTTCATAGGTGCATTAGGGAGCAAAGAAAGATGAAGGCAGGGATACTGAGGCTGAATAAAGAGGAAGATGGTTGGGCAGAGAGTGACAGTGAAAAAGCAGGGATACTGAATGAATATTTCTGCTCAGTATTCACAATGGAAAAGCAGGGAGAGATACCTCATACAGTCAATAGAAGCACTCTGGATAGGGGGTTGATATTAGTCCTTTCACAGAAGAAGGGGTTCTGAAAGAACTCTTAAAACTGAAGGTGGATAAAACAATGGGGCCTGATGGAATTCACCCCAGAATTCTAAAAGAACTAAGGGAAGAACTAGTAACACCACTGACTACCCTTTTTAATAAATCATGGGTGGATGGTGTGGTACCTGAGGACTAGAGAAGGGTGGATGTGATTTCCCCTTTACAAAAGTGGGAGCAAGACAGAGGCAGGAAACTATAGACCTGTCAGTTTGACCTCAGTGGTAGGGAAAATTATGGAATCACTTCTGAAGGAAAGAATTGTTGAGTACCTAGAGGCCAGTGGGGCACAGGACACAAGGCAGCATGGATTCACAGCAGGAAGGTCATGTCAAACAAATCTAATTGATTTCTTTGACTGGGTGACCAAAGTAGTAGGCCAGGGAGGGGCTGTGGACATGGCCTACCTAGACTTTAGCAAGGCATTTGACACAGTCCCACACAAAAGATTAAAAAACAAATTAGCCAGCCTGGGAGTGGGTCCCAGGGTGGTAGCCTGGGTAAAACACTGGCTGGACAACAGGACGCAGTGGGTAGTAGTAAATGGAGTCTGCAGTGAAGAAAGGAGGGTTACTAGTGGGGTACCACAGGGTTCAGTACTGGGTCTGGTCCTTTTTAATGTCTTTATAAGTGACATTGCAGAGGGACTGGAAGAAAAAGTATGTCTCTTTTAGATGAAGCAAAGATCTGCAACAGGATTAATACACAAGGTGGGGTGGAAAGGATAAAAAAGGGACTTGGCAAGGTTGGAGGAATGGTCAAATGTATGGCAGCTTAGATTCGATGTGAAGAAGTGCAAAGTAATGCACCTGGGAAACGAAAACCCAGGGCAAGAGTTCACAATGGGGGTGAGATACTGACAACAGCAAAAATGGAAAGGGACCTGGGGGTAGTCATATCAAATGACCTGAAGGTGGGACAGCAATGTGAGAAGGCAGTAAGGAGGGCTGGGAGGATACTGGGATGCATAGGGAGCGGCATCACCAGTCAAAAACAGGAAGTTGTTAGCCTCTGTACAGACAGTTGGTAAGACCACATCTGGAGTACTATGTACAGTTCTGGAGACCCCATCTCCACAAAGACAGAGACAAGGTGGAGGCTGTCCAGAGTAGGGCAAGCAAAATGGTGCAGGGTCTGCACCAGAAGACATATGAAGAAAGACTAAAGGAACTTAATATGTATAGCCTCGAGGAAAGGAGGGAGAGGGGGGACATGACAGAAACTTTCAAATATCTCAAGGGACTCAACAAAGTCCAAGAGAGTAGCATCTTTCAGAAAAAGAGATGTGCAGAAACAAGGGGGAACAATTTGAAGATAGAGGGGGACAGCTCAGAGGTAATGTGAGGAAGTATTTCTTCACAGAGAGGGTTGTAGATGCATGGAGCAGCCTTCCTGAGGAGGTCATAGAGTCAAAAACAGTGGGGGAATTCAAGAATGCGTGGGACAGGCATACAGCAATTCTAGTGGGGGGTAGGAGAAAGTAGGCTGTTGGTTAACTAGGCTGTGCAGCTTATCCATTAGGTAGAGAAATGGGAAGACTAGGTGGGCTAAGAGGTCCTTATCTGTTGTCAAATTCTATGTTTCTATCCTGTAAAACCAAAACAGTCCCCTGATGTCTTTTTTTAAAAACCTGCAAAAAACAGTCCCTCGTCATCTCGCGTACCCTTCCCCATCCCAACCCTCCCACTGAGCACCCTCCACCCCACCCCTCCCTTCCCCTATACTTACCATCAGAGATTGTACACTGTCATCTTCTGTGGACTGAGACACATCTGCATTCTTCAAAGCTGAACCATGTACTGAGGAAACAAGGAAAGGACGTATAATGTATTTGAATGGTGTTTTGAACATAGCCATTTTTCGCACCACCTCATGAACAGTACAGCTTTCATTTGTCACATCCTGTCCAAAAGACGTTTTCACACATGTGGTGTGGATGGCCTTTTGGCACAGATCTGAAAATGTTCACCTATGGGGTTTAAGAGGTGAAGTCATAAGAAGACTATGTTAAAAATGTGCGGTCAAAATATGAAAAAATGCCAAAGTTATGGTCATTCATTACAATTTTGCTATGCCTGCTCATAACTTTGGAAATTTTAAACATTCCGAGCCCAGAGTTTCAACATAGCCTTCTTATTACTCTCACCTCAAGTTTATTTTATTTATTTTTTTAATTATTTATCAAGTTTCGGATTAAAAATACCTTTGAGCCAAGGCTCTTTTACAAAGGTTCCACGTCAGAGAAATACAAATTATGGGGAACATCAAGACAGACATTACAACAATGTGGACATTGCAAACAGAGTACAGATTAATACAATTCAAGGGTAGTATTGTAAGTAAGGCAGCCAGCGGCATTTGTCAGAGAAAATAGACAATAGATAAGAAGTGCCAGAGTCACAGGGAGAGGGAAGGGGGGGAGAAGGAATGTAGGTAGGATAGTTAGAGGGCGAAAAGTGCAACACTGAGTATACCAAGATGTGAGGGTAGAATCCAGTGAGATAGGAAGGGGGGACCACTAGAGCAGGCAGGGAAGTGGAGAAACAAGGTTAAGTTGGGCAGTCACAGGAGCTGTTGGTAGTGAGATAGTCCTGGAGCCTAGTTTTAAACATACCAATTGTTAGGGCAGAGGAGATGGTGGGGCTGAGGCCACTGAACCAGAGTGGCGCTCGATAAGCAAAAGAGCATTGTCCCTGTGAAGTGTGACAGTGGGGAACTTTCAGTAGCTGTAGGGTGGATCTCCGAAGGCACCATTTGTTAATTCGGTGTTGTAACAGAGTTGAGCCCCAGGGGGTGCAAGACTAAGGTAGATTTTTTTCACCATGGAGCAGGTGAGAAACTTTATGTGGTTTGATAGTTGGAGCCAGTCAGTCTGGGTGTATAGGTCACATGTGTGGGTGAGGCGGTGAGCACCAGTGATGAGCCAACATGCCTTATTTAAGGCAGCTGAGAGGCGTCTAAGGGTTGTGGTTGTGGCCGAGCCATAAGTAGATGAGACCATAGTCAATTACAGATTACAGAGCTCAGGACTGCAACCTTCAAAGCTTCTGGCATGAGGTGTTGTCTATGTTTGTAGAGGAGACGAAGCAATGTATTAGCAACTCTAGCTACATTATCTACGTGAGGTCCATAGGAGAGATTAGGATCAAGCTGTATCCCTAAGTATTTGAAGGACCCCACCTGATCTAGAGTGTTCCCCTGGGTGGTGGAGGTGGAGATAGCCAAGTGGTGTAGCTTGTGTGGGTTATGAGAGCTGCAGAAGAGCATAGATTTGGTTTTCTTGTCATTGAGGACCAGTTTATGATTACAAAACCATGTCTCTACAGAACTGAAACCAAGTTGAAGGTTGTGTTGAAGAATTGCAGGATCTTTGTGAGTGGAGAATACAACAGCATCGTCAGCATACAGTATGATCTGCTCAGAGCAGTGGTAAGGAGGGGAGTTTAAGAAAAGACTAAAAAGGAGGGGGCCCAGTATGGATCCCTGTGGGACACCCGAGCGAACAGGCAGGGTGTCAAAAAGAGCGTCTGCAATTTTTACTCTCTGCGACCAATTTTCTAAGTAGCTTTTAAACCAGAGAGAAGAGTCAGGTGATAGCCCAGCATTCAGTAGTTGGTCAATTAGTAGTCCATGGTGTACTGTATCGAAGGCCTTGGAGAGGTCAATGAAAACGTCCCGTGAGAAGGCCGTTGTCAAGGGATTTGTGCAAAGCTCCAGTGAACTCAAGAAGGGCTGTGGCGGTGCTGTGACCTTTCCGGAAACCGTGTTGTTGTGGACAAGGTATATTGTATTTATCCAAGTGGTCGGTAAGTTGATCAGCCACGATGCACTCGAGTGCCTTAGAGAGTGGGGCCAGTATGCAGATAGGGTGATAATTTGAGTGATTCGTCTTATCCCCACTTTTATGAATGGGTGTCATGGTGGCTGTTTTCCATAAATCTGGGAATTTTCCACAGCTGAGAGAGAGGTTTAGAATTTTTGTTAATGGATGAATTACCTCATCGAGGGTGAGCAACAGAAGCTTAAGGTCCAGGGTGTCGCTACTAGATCTAGATTTAGAGATAGCTGCAGTAACATAACGGCAAGCTTCATTCAGCCTTACCTCCCTGAAGTAGAAGAGGGGATGGTTAGACTGAGGGGCTGAGGTATTTGGGGAGTAGGTCCTGTTTTTGAAAAAGTCATGGAGTAGGACAGCACTAAGGTCTGAAAAAGCCATGTTAAAGATGTTTGCGATCACCTTGGGGTCGAGGGTTGAGGATCCATCAACCATTAACATGGCTGGATAGGTTTTTGGCTGCTTCCCTGTGACATCCTTGATATTGTCCCAGAAAGCACGACCATTTCCCCATGTATTGGTGAGAGCGTCTTTGTAATAGGTGGTTTTCATTAGCCGGATGGCTTTTGTGCAGGCATTTCATGCTTGTCTGTAATTTTGGATGCCCAGTTGTTTGCCAGTGGCCCTGGCAACTGCCCAGAGGTGGTCCCTCAGCTGTGAGAGAAGAGCCGCAGTGAGCCATGGGTTAGAGAGATATTTTGTTTTGCGCCTTTTAGCAGGGACAAAGAGGTCACAGGCTTTGTTGAATATTGAGATGAAGTGATCAAGAGCCAAGTTAACATCTGTTGCTTCACAGATGGGTAGCCAGTCTTGTAGAAGCAGGTATTGTTTGAGATGTGGAAGTTTTCCATGAGGAAGGACTCTGCTAGAGATAATTTTGGGAGGGGGCTTAAGGAATTTGTTAGACCATGCACACATGACTGGGAAGTGGTCACTGAGATAGTCTGAGTGAACAGTCGTACGAGAAATCCTTGTGGGGTGAGTGGTGAGGACCCAATCCAAGAGGGTACTGGTGCCAGTCTTGTAGTTAATCCTAGTAGGGGAGTTTACCATTTGCATGAGGCTAGCAGCTGAGATGGAGTCTTTATAGGCACTGGCGCTTGATGTTAACCAGTTTTGTTGAAATCCCCTAGTAGAATAAGTTCAGCTTCAGGAGAATGAGAGTTGGTAAAGTTTAGGACATCGTTGAAGCCATGTTTAGGGTCCCTGGGTGGGATGTATACAGAGACAATAGTCAGGGCTTTATGGTTGGGACCTATGACAATTTTTATTGGCAGAATCTGGGCCGAGGCAGAAAGTGATGGCGTTGCTACAGGGTGCCATGACAGGGAGTCTTTGATATAGATTGCGCAACCACTGCCTTTTTTGGATATCCGGTCTAGCCTGTGGACATTGTAGCCCGGTATTGTTACTGCTGAGTCAGGAACTTTAGGCGTCAGCCAAGTTTCCACCACTGCAAGGATGTCAGGGTTGTGTTGGCATATGAAGGCTTGGAATACATCCAGCTTTGGTAGAAGAATGCAGATATTAATGGTTGCAAGGATAAGGGCACCTGGAGTTTGTGTGTGGCCTGAGCTTCTAGAGCCAGGATTGGGATGGATGCTGCCTGAGATGAGAAGGAGGAGGAGTAGGAGTTTTAAGGAGCAGAGTCGCAGCTCTTTGAGGGATAGTTTTGATTGTTGTTTCCAGGAGTAGAGTTGCAAGGTTCCAGGTGGTATCCCATATGGACTGCAAGGTGGTACAGTGTAGAGAGGTGGCCACACTTGTTGAGAGTAGTGGTTGGGGTAAGTAACCAGGAATATCCAAACGGTGCACCAAGCACAAGTCTCGAGTGGAAGTGGAGAGTTCCCTTGGAGTAGCAGTGGAAACCAGAGTAGAGGGTGGCAGGGGCAGGGTGGGGGTGGCTAGGACCAGGGAGAGAGAAGAGGGGGGGACAGGCCAAGGAGGAGGAGGAGGAGGAGAGGCGAGAGAAAGGCAGAGAGAACCCACATGGTTTGTATACTAGATAGAGATAGAGATATAGAGACAGAGATAGAGATAGAGATATAGCCCTCTAGTGGTGAGAGGATATAATCTGCTAATGGAAAAGTCAACAAAAAAAAAATGTATATCAGAGCTGTCATTTTTCAAATCCTGCCCAAAATGTGTTTTCACACCTGTTGCACAGAATGGTGTTGCAGTTACACAGAATTATATTTTGGCAGTGATTTGACAATTTCATGTACTGGGAACATGAGATGGGGTAATACAATGGCTATGCTGATAATTTGGTCACTGTATTCCTATAAATGGAAGCACAGGCCCTAGAGGGCCCTGTGCTTTCATAGCTACATACATATACACATCTACAGAGGGATAGGAGCATAGAGCAGTGTGCTCCCACAGACACATAAGGATACGATTATACTGTCTCAAAAAGTAAGGAAATGAATTGCAAAAGAC
Organism: Neoceratodus forsteri; assembly: GCA_016271365.2. NCBI lineage: Eukaryota > Metazoa > Chordata > Ceratodontiformes > Ceratodontidae > Neoceratodus > Neoceratodus forsteri. The sequence continues at coordinate 946,296,665 of CM057452.1, forward strand.
TGTGTTAATACTCTAGTTAGGATTACAATCACAAAAGTAGGGGAATGTTGTGTTATGGTTTTTTAAACCTAACACCCCACCCCACACCGTACCCGCCAACATGTGTTGTGGATGTGCCTTGGGACTGTCAGCCCTAGCATGCACCCCATTCTTCTATACTATACCTATCTCATCTTATTTACTTATGGAATGGGGTGAGCTTTATGGCTGAAAACCCCAAGGCACATCTCCAATGCATGTTGGTGTGTGCAGCATGGGGGTGGAGTGTTAGGTTTGGAAACCTTAATGCCATATTACCCTACTTTTGCTACTGTATCACTAACTAGAGCCTTAATGTAGTTTTTTTTTTTGCAATTTATGTATATTATAGACAGACAGGTAGGCAGACAGACATATAGACATATATAGATGTGTGTGTGTGTGTGTGTGTGTGTGTATGCATTTACAATCCTCTTTCTTGCTCTCTATATACAAATCCTTCCTGATGCAGGATTAAAAAACTCATAAGTCAGGATGGTGCTGCATAAATTAAAGGGCTTGGCACAGTGGGACTGATTCAGAAATGTATTTTATGGTGCAGAGGCCTTCACTCATCCACAGGCAAGGAATAACTTCCTACTGAAGACAACCCCAACCTGAGCCATTGATCTTTAAGGGCAGTCTGATCAGGGTCCACCCAGGTGGGGGGCATGGCTAAACTCTGTGGCCATACACAGCAATATATGAGCAGTGTGTAGGTTTCCAGAAGGGCATCCAGATAACACAAGGGGACCATTACTATATATCTTGTATCCCCAGGAGTTGGATTAGCAACCTCCAAACACTGTGGTTCCCAAACAGCCCTTGCCAGCACTCCAATATGACATGAAAGGCTTGGAAGCAGGTCAGCAAACATTTTATAAAAAAAAATCTTATTCCAACATTCCCTGTTGACATGGATCAGGGAATTAACTATCTAGCCAACCTGAGCTTCCTATTGACTTCCTGATGAAGCCCCTTTAAAGGATGAAGTGCTAAGTTTGTTGTTTTTTGTGTTTTGTTTTTCTTGTGGCCAAGCTGCCTTAATAAACCTGTACTAAGGAAGTTATAAATTTCTTTGCATTTCGTTTGTGTCCTGCATTGTTAGTCACTCCAGGGTCAGTACCACGGTACCTTTTTGGCATAGGATAACGTGTGTTTTATTACTCAGCTTCCTACTGAGAGTTTAGTATCTCACCCAGCTGCCAACCACAGAATGCCCACTATCTCCACATGATGCTCTGTGCACGTGGACTGTGGAGGCTATGGCTTAGGATCCCTCAAGTAAGGCTATTAACATGCAGTTGCACATATACTGAGCTTACTGTGGGTGGCTAGGCAATAATGTGTGCCAAGTATACAGTATGTAAAATATGTGTACCTGTCATGCACAGCTGCACACCCGTTGATACATACATACTGGCCGGCATTCACTCCCTGCTACATCTTGCACCCCCTGTGCCTGGCACTCTGCACCTTAATGAATGACATGGAGTGCAGGCACCCCCCCCCCCACCAACTGTGCATGGTATGTGTCTGTGTGGGCAGCTAGGGGATTGAGTGTGCAAGGGGCTCATGCACCTCTCATGACTGCCACCATGAGTCAGCTGGACCCCACTGCATGGCATTCTCACTTAGGCAAGCTTATGCCCAGCACATCCACAGCCATAGGATTCATGCATAGAGCCTGTGGCTTGGGCCCCAAGTCTAAATTTTTGTTGCTGATTGCATTTTCTGCTCTTCTGAGGAAATATTTATTTATTTAGCTGTGAAGTAGCACATTACCAGAACCCGTTATGAAACATACCTCCCTGCCTATGATATTTTGTTAACTGTGTCTTTTTCTCTATCTCATATCTTCCTCCTGTCCTCCATTTTACGAAGTTCTTCTTCCTTCCTATTAGACATATCTTACAGTTTTTCTCTCTCTTTCATGTTTTGCTCATCTTCCACTAGTTCCCATCCTAGTTAGCATGTCTGATTTAAAATTCAATAGAAAACTGAGATCACAAATAAAGTCATCAGATTTATTGGTTACTATTTGATTAGCACACCATAATCTCAATGGTTGTACTGTGTCTCAAATGCATCTGTGCATGGGGATGCACCCATCCTTTTCGCAACACCCTCCATGAGTGCCCCACAGTATGTTTAGTAGACTCCTGATCCCCAGTAGTATAACAATATACAAATGCAGCATTTGAGAACCCCATGACCTAGACTGACAAAGAAACTTGCAGAAACATAGAAACATAGACTTTGACGGCAGATAAGGACCGCTTGGCCCATCTAGTCTGCCCATTTTCCTACCTACAGGATAGGCCGCAGATCCTAGTTAACCAACAGCCTATTTCTTCCTACCCCCCCCAAGAATTGCTTTATGTCTGTCCCATGCATTCTTGAATTCTCCCACAATTTTAGACCCCACAACCTCATCCTTTCCATGCCTCCTTGTGTATCAACCCTGTTGCAGATCTTTGTGTCATCTGCAAAGAGGCATACTTTTCCTCCCAGTCCCTCTGCAATGTCACTTACGAAGACATTAAAAAGGACTGGACCCTATACTGAACCCTGCGGTACCCCACTAGTAACCCCTCTTTCTTCAGAGTGGACTCCATTTACAATTACCTTTTGTGTCCTGTTGTCCAGCCAATGTTTTACCCAGGCTACCACCCTGGGACCCACTCCCAGGCTGGTTAATTTGACTATTAATCTTTTGTGTGGGACTGTGTCAAATGCCTTGCTAAAGTCTAGGTAGGCCATGTCCACAGCCCCTCCCTGGTCTACTACTTTGGTCACCCAGTCAAAGAAATCAATTAGATTTGTCTGACATGACCTTCCCCTGTGAACCCATGCTGCCTTGGGTCCTGTGCCCCACTGGCCTCTAGGTACTCAACTATTCTTTCCTTCAGAAGTGGCTCCATCACTTTCCCTACCACAGAGGTCAAACTGACAGGTCTGTAGTTTCCTGCCTCTGTCTTGGTCCCACTTTTTTGAAGGGGAATCACATCCACCTTCCTCCAGTCCTCGGGTACCACACCATCCTCCCACAATTTATTAAAAAGAGTAGCCAGTGGTTTCACTAGTTCCCCCCTTAATTCTTTTAGAATTCTGGGGCAGATTCCATCAGGCCCCATTGCTTTGTCTACCTTCAGTTTTAGGAGTTCTTGCAGAACCCTTTTCTGTGAAAGGACTGGGATCGACCCCCCTATCAAGAGTGCTTCTGTTAATTGGATTAGGCACTTCCCCTTCCTCTTTTGTGAATACTAATTCACAAAAGTACAAGAAAAGTACAGTATATGGAGTTAGAGAAAAACAAGCATTTGTCAATGCCGAATGTCTGCTTGCTGGCATTGGCATTGGTAGTTTAGAAGTTACAGAGCTGCATAATAGGAATGGCAGTGAAGTATTGAACTGAAGCCAACCCCACCACTACCCTGCAGAGAGTGACAGGCATTGGGGTCTGCCTTTGGATTGTCAGGCATAACGGCCATGCCATTTCACCACACCCTACCCTGCAGACACTGACAAGTGTCACGATGTGCCTTGGGGTCTTTGGCCCTTATGTGCACCCCATTCCATCAGGAAATACGGTGAGATGGGTGCGGTATAGGAGAATGGGGTGAACTTTGGGGCTGAAGAGTCCAAGGCATACCTCGATGCCTCTCACTGGCTGCAGGGTGTGGAATGGTATGAGCATTACAGGCAAGATCCTAAGTCACACCCCTGATGCCTGTCATTCTCTACAGGGTGAGGCGTTATGGTTGGAAACCTAACACCTCAGGCATTCGTTGGTATTTTCCTCCAAATTTTCAACATGTTTTTTGGACCCCCACCTCATGAACAGTGGCAATATCAGTTTGTTAGCTGAAAGCCGCTTATGCACGCGACTTCTGACATTTAGCACGCGGAGTGTAAAACACATTCGAACAGGATGTAAAAATGACAGCTGTACTGTTCATGGGAGGTGTAAATAGCAATGTTGCAAATCTGCAGTAAAATATTAAAAAATTTGTGGTGAAGTCCCAAGCGTGCATAGAAACTGTGCAACGCACACCATAATGTAATTAGTTTTGGGATTTTTTACAGCAGATTGTCAACACAGGCATTTTGGGACCTCCGATCATGAACAGTGCCACTGTGATTTTCTTTATCTGTCCTGAACAATGATTTCCCACAGCGACCATGCATCTCTGCGCTGAAAGTGTGAAAACACATTTTGGCCATGTTGTGAAAAATGACAGCTGTACTGTTCATAGGAAGTGTGGAAAAATGCCACTGGTGAAAATCTGGACTGAAAATATTACAAAGTCATGAACTTACAGTGCGTGGAAACTACGCAATGCTCACTCGTAACGCAGTCATTTTATGGACATTTGTCACCAAATTTTCAACACAGGCATTTTAAGACCTCTGCTCATGAACAGTGTAACTGTGATTTTCTTAATCTGTCCCAAACATTGCTTTCACACACCGACTGCACCATTGTGCACTACATGTGCAGAAACACATTTTGGGCTACATGTGAAAAATGGCAGCTGTACCATTCATAAGCAAGTGTAATAAAATGGCAATGTGGAAAATCTGGAGTGAAAATATAGAAAATTCACAGACTTACGAGCGTGCGTAGGAACTGTGCAATGCGCGCTCGTAAAACAGTCATTTTTAGGAATTTTTTCACCAAATTTTCCACATAGCCATTTTAAGACCTCTGCTCATGAACAGTATCACTGTGATTTTCTTAATGTTTCCCATACATTGATTTCACACTCCGACTGCGCCATTGTGCCCTACATGGGCGGAAATACGTTTTGGGCAAGATGTGAAAAATGACAGCTGTACTGCTCATAAGGATGTGTGGTAAAATGGCAGTGTTGAAAATCTGAAGTGAAAATATTGAAAATTATGAAACTTATGAGCGTCGTAGAGACGCTCGCATAGCGTGCACTCATAAAACAGTCATTTTAGGAATTTTTTCCACCAGATTTTCAACATAGGCTTTGAGAGCCACCTTATGAACAGTGGCAGTGTTGTTTCATTACACTGTCCCGAAGGTGATTTCACGCAGTGACTGTGAAATCAGCCTTCGGGCCCGATTAACGCCATGACAGTGACAGCATTCATGAGAAGGGGTCCCAAAAACTCCATGTTGAAAATTTGGTGCAAAAATTCCAAAAAATGCCTGAGATATGCAGCAAAGTTAAAAAAAAACCCTATCTATCCTATTATACAGCTTACCAGCTTTTCCTCAGTTCGCGATCAGCTTGAAGAGTGCAGAGCGTGTTCCTAGTCCACGAAGATCGTCACGCTGGAGGCGGAGATAGTATCGGGTGAGGGGTGGGGAGGCAGGGTGCGCAGTGGGTGGGCACAGGTGGGGGCAGAGACAGTGAGGGACCGTTTTTGAGTTTCAGGTTGTTTTGTTTTTTTTTTTTAATGATGACGGCGCGGGATATTTGCCACGCTGGGGTGGGCTTCCAGCATGGCAGAAGGACATCTGGTTGGGGGAAGTGGAGCCGATGGGGGATTGGGCACCCCCGTCGGTGATAGTATCTGTTGCCACGCTGGGGTGGGCTCCCAGCCTGGCACCCTGTACTCTCGAGGGGGGGGGACCAGTGGAACCGACAGGGGATTGGGCACCCCCGTTGGCTATACGACGTGTAGCCATGTTGGGGTGGGCACCCAGCGTGGCGTATGGAACTCTGTTTTGGGGAGGCACAGCACAGCCGACGGGGGATTGGGCACTCCCCTGTCAGCTATACAGTGTGTGCGTGGGGGGGAGCACGCAGCATGCATGCATGCGTGTGTGTGTGTGTGTGTGTGTAGGGGGAGCGTGCATGAACAGGCGATATCTTATTGCTGCTCACTGAAGCGTAGCTCCCCCTTTCAACTGTACTCCACTGCATTTTGGACTGCTGTCATAGACAGCTCCAGCAGGCATTGGAGAACTGTGGCTGCGCCTGCAAACACACTGACTGAATTGGAAGAGGGCTGCCACACCTCCGAAAACTTGGATGATGGCACTATGTTTCTTGCATATGCGTGCAAGCAAACATAAAAATGGGGAGAAAAACTAAAGACTAGAGAAGGGCACCCTACAACTCACAACTATGCTGCTCAGCAAATGGCCCCAGCCTTAACATTTCTTCTGAGGGAAACATTCTCACAAAACAACATCATTACACATCTGATAAGTTTTCAGTTCAACTATTAAGAGATTAAAAGCCCTGTAAATATTTAAGTTTCATAAAGCTGTAAGGTGCTCCAAGGCTCTAGTTCTCTTTTCAACTCACACCCCCTGCTCTGATGTTGCAAGTTTTATTGTGTGATATTTATTGCTGGGGTGGGGTTTCCTACATGTGGAGGGGGGGCACATACTGCCTAAATATTGCCATTGTTCATGTGCTATTCCACTTGCTCTCTCCCTCTCCCTCCCTCTCTCACTCTCTCACCCTCATTCTTTTATTCTGACTCAATTGCAGGGTGTGTAACAGTATATTGAGTAATGATGACAGATTAGGTAGTTTCCCAAACACACCACTTGATGTCAGCACTTTTCAACACTTGTTTTATTAAAGAATGCAGCTATACTTGTCGAAACCCCTTTACAGATGGACAAGAAAGTTACCCGTCAAATACAAGAATCCCTATTCTTTTTCTTTCTTTTTTTTGCAGGGCTCTTTAATAGATTGAATGGAACTGTTTCTTTTTTCTGTCATCATATTTTCTAAACTTCTGTGGTGCATTTCTTATTGCATCACGGTATGAAGTAACATGATGCCACAGGTGTGAATAGTGCTTTTGCAGACATATCAGTTTGTCTTTGCTATTTGTGCTGCACTGCTCAACAAGTAGGGGCAATGGGCAGAGGCTTTATAAAGTGTGTGTTTGTTTTTGTTACATAGAAATATGTTTTCATAACTGGGAGACATTTTTGATTTCTTCCTCATTAATTCATCTGGGATTCACATCAAATAAATAGCAGGTTGGCCCAATGAGATATGACGTCTCACTTTCATGGGGTACTCCATGTACAGCATTGTGGGAAAAGTGCTTAGTTATTAGTGCAGTACAATAGGATACTTTGGTGGTAGTCCCAAAATGATATGTAAAAACAGTATAAGTTACTTGCAGGACAGGAGAGAGAATGGCAATAGTCAAGCACAATTACTCATAATGTACTGAGGTAGGGCATGATAGCAACTAATCTTGAGGGTCTCCCCTTTATAAACACAGGCACTTCAGAGAGCTAAAAGGGAGGGTGGGTGCTAGTACAGGTTTTATATAAATCAGTAAATATGGGGAGTGTAAAACACAAGGTGGGAGGGCAGCTATGTGGACCTTTGAGTTGCTCAATTAACAATCTCCAGAACTCAAAGAAGTAAAGGGTTTGTTGAACGGGGCTGTTAGGCTGTTTTTTCCATCATCACTAATACTGCATGAGCAAAAAAAGTAAGTAGCACTTAAATGACAAGTATTCCTCTTAAAGAAATGAGAAAAGTCAAACAAAATACCACATCCAGTTAAAAGGTCCAGCCAACCCCATGACACTAAATGTTAACCAGTTCATATAGTATAGCACTTGTGGCCTCATTCCTAGCACCATAGTGGAGCATGAGGGGATGCTGCACTCCTTAGTCTTTCTGATGAGATATTAAAACAAAGTCCTGTCTGTCTATTACGGTGGTGGTTCAGGTGGACGTTAAAGATCCCATGGTACTTTTCAAAAAGAGTAGCGGGTGTCCTGGTTACATTTTGCTCATTTACTCAAAATACCACCAACAGCTTGATCTGCTTCAATTTCAGTTAGTTTCCATCTGTAACCCCCCCCTCCCCACCCCTCAGATGAGGCTGAAAATATGCAGAACTGCCTAGGCCTCCTTTCTCAGTCAACAAAAATGAAATAAATAATTTCCCACTCACATTTTTGCTCTTCTGGCCATTTGTGCAGCCAATGTTGGTTGAGTACCTAGGAGCCCAGTCACATAATTTTTCAAAACAAATCACCTCAAATTGCTCTTGTAGGTCGGAAATGCATTTTTTACATAGGCTGAGACATATATAATGCATACTAAGTACAAGGGGCCTGATTCTGAAAGAACCCTTGGAACGACACAAGGTGCGATGCTCCAGGGATGCAGAAAACCACGGGTGTGCCAGGGACCCTGTGCCAGATTCTGCAAAAATCAGGGTCCCAGCACCAAAATCCCTGGGTTTGCTGCAGGTGTACAATAGCCCCACACCATTGGAACAGCTGGGGCTAATTCAGCAAGGATCGGGCTCCCCCCTATTGGTACAACACAAGAAGGACCATCATTGGTGGTGCTGGGGGTGTATCCACTTGCAGGAAGGAATAAGGGTGGCAGGAGGGGCAAGGGGGCATAGGGTGAGTTGGAGAGACAGCCAGGAAGTAAGGGATTGCTTTAGCACCTGGAGGGGTGCATATGCCTCTGTATATATCAGAGGCGCCTGCTCAAATGACAAGCAATCACCACCTCCTCCTCTGTCTCCCATCTTACCCTATGCCCACCATGCCCCTCCTGCCCCTGACCCCACATGTAGCTCTCCTCCCTCCAACTTGCCACAGTGTCACACACTGATGCAAGGGACTTAGACTACTTCCTGGCTGGTCTAAGTTGAGCCCCTTGCTATGGTCATAGTGTGGCTTTTAGAATCCCCAATAAAGGGGATGTTGCAGCCCCTCTGTGGCGCAAGCCCCTTTGTGACCTTGCATACCTTGATGTAGGTGGTAAGGGTGGTGTGGTGCCTGTTTGCTACAGTGGCTTCGCATTCTGACACAGACCGTGTTTCGGAACTGAGTTTGCTGCAATTTATGATTCAAGGTACAAATTGTGTCATTGCTGTTTGACGCAAGCACCTTGTGTCAGTCTAGGTACTTTTGGAATTGGGCCCAATGTGTCCTTTTGTATAGTAGCTGAGCTCTATAATACTTTCAACTTTTCTCCAGCTATTCTGTTTTTGTTTCATCCAGGTAACTTTTCCAACTTTCCTTTGTAGCTCTGGACATCCTCCAGCCTATGCAATACTTTATTTTATGTAACATCTTTCATAATACCTATATGCCTAAAGACTGTGGTTGCATCACTGCTAGTGGTTGTATGCTGCTCTGTGGTCTCCTACTATATTTAAACAAAGTAACTGATTTTAAATATTAACAGACATGTTCTTTTGCTAATAGACTTTCAACCCCTTACTTTTTCCCTTTTACATATCAGACTCTCCTTAGGCTTGTTCCCTGGCTTTTCGACCCAGTTCTCTCTCCCCGCCCATACCTCTCAACCTTTTGTCATGAAAATGAGGGACAAAGACATTCAAAATGAGGGATAATGTGGGACACTGGCCCTCAAAATGTGGACTTATTCAAACTACTGTATGAAAATGCAAGCTCACGACACTGAAGATGCCAGTACTTTCATTAGTTCTAAGTTTAATGTTGCATTGTAACATAAAATATTAGGAATGTCTGCCTTATTGTCTGAGTTAGCTATATTTTCTTTATGTGGGCAGCACATTTCTAATGAGGGATGGATGTGGGACAGAGCACTTCTAAGGAGTAAAACGAGGAACATTTTTCATCACGTATGTATTTACATTTTGTTGACTGGGTAAGGAAGGCTACAAAATACTGCCTATTTTTGGCCTAGTCACAGGGAGTTGGGTAATTCAGCTGCAAACCAACAGAAATTGAACCAGATTAAGCTGCTGGTGGGATTTTTAGTGAATGGGTGAAATGTAACCATGGTACCAAGGGCATTCCCTTACTCTTTTTAAGAAGTGCCATGGGGTCTTTGACATTCACATGAACAACAATCAGAAAAGGCAGACTGAACCTTGGTTTAACATCTCATTTGAATGATGGCACACCCGGACAGTACAGCACCCCCTTAGTACTGCTTTTGGGTGACAGCATTTTATGGTATGAACCCAATCCCAGTGCAGGACTAGAACCCACAAGCTTGTGACCCAGAGGCAGATATGCTTGCAACTGTGCTATGCTGACACCATAACAAGGGACAGTTGGCAGGTATGTCCACTCTCCGAGTCCTCACCCACTTTATACTGTACTAATTCTGTGCACACCCAACCCTAGCTTTTTGTTCAGATGCACTTCTCCTATACTACATTCTGCCTCTTCTCCCAACTGCTGCTTCACTGCGCCTCTTGACACAGTTTTTCATTCAGTAGCAAGCTAATGATCAGCTTTATGTACATACCAGCTGTGGAAACGTGACAACAGCAACAGAAAACATTTCTTTTAGGAGAGTAGTCAAACATAGTTGTGTGCTGAGGATCTGTTTCATTCAACTACACCTGCCATTCTGCCTGAAAATAATGGCATGGAAGCAATAATGCAAAGCATCTTTAATCTGGTTGCACCGTAAAACGAGTGACCGCACCAGGATGGGGTGCTTGAATAAAATTCAAACATCCAACACAGAAAATCCAGACCTCACCACTTGTCAGAAAAGACGCTGCTCCAAAAAAATATAGAAACCATTGTGCCAATTTTATTTGAGGTGCCAGATAAAAAATAAACCTTGACGTGTTTCAGACTTCTTCTTTATCAGAAGATGTCTTGCAAAGGACAAATCTGAAACACATCAAGGCATGTTTTTTTATCTGACACCTCAGCTAGAATTGGCACAGTGGTTTCTATATTATTTTGGAGCAACATCTTTTCTGATAGGTGGTGAGTGTTGGATTTTCTGTGTTGGAAATTTTTATGTTTGCTTGCATGCATGTGCAAGAAACTTAGTGCCATCATCCAAGTTTTTGAAGGTGTGGCACTCTGTCTTCCAATTCAGTCAGTGTGTTTGCAAGCACGGCCACAGTTCACCAATGAATGCTGCAGCTGTCTATGACAGCAGCTGAAAATGCAGTGCTGTACAGTTGAAAGGCAGAGCTCCACTTCAGTGATCAGCAATGATATGCTGATTAGCATACTGCGTGCTCATGTATTCCTGCCCTCACCCCACACACTCGCATATTGCATGCTAATGCTCCCCCCCAAGCACACACTGTATGACCGACGGGGGTGCCCAATCCTCCGTCGGCTCTGCTGCACTCACCCCCCAACAAATTACCAGGTGCCATGCTGGGAGCCCACCCCAGCATGGCAACAGTCCGTATGGCTGACAGGGGTGCCCAATCCCCCGTCGGCTCCACTGCCCCCCAAACAGTCTTCCAGCTGCCATGCTGGGAGCTCACCCCAGCGTGGCACAAGTCCCGCATCATCTACAAAAAAAAAAGTAACCTGCAAGAGAAAACGTTTCTCACTGACTGTCCTGACCACCTCCCCACCCGCACCCACCCTCTGCACCCTGCCTCTCCACACCCCACCTCACCCCATTCTTAGCTCCAGAGTTTAGTGTGATGATCTTCGGTGGACCCGGAACACGTCTGCACTCTTCAAAGCTGACCGCGAACTGAGGAAATGCCGGTAAGCTATATAATGGAATAACTAGGGTTTTTCCAACTTTGATGCATATCTCGGGCATTTTTGGGATTTTTTTCACCAAATTTTCAGCATAGGGTTTTTGGGACCCCACCTCATGAATTCTGTCACTGTCATTTTGTTAATCAGCCCCGAAAGGTGATTTCGTGGTCACTGCACTGAACCACGTTTCTGGACCGATTTTTGAAATGACAGTGTAACAGTTCATGAGGGAAGCCCCCAAAAACCCTATGTTGAAAATTTGGTGAAAAAATTCCCCAAAATGACTGTTTTATGAGCATGCATTGTGCTGTTCCTACGCATGATCGTAAGTTTGTGAATTTTCAATATTTTCACTCCAGATTTTCAACATTGCCATTTTACCACACCTCCTTATGAGCAGTACAGCTGTTATTTTTCACATCCTGCCCAAAATGTGTTTCCATGCATGTAGCACACAATGGCACAGTCAGTGTGCAAAATCAATGTTTGGGACAGATGAATAAAATAACAGTGACACTGTTCATGAGCAGAGGTGTTAAAGTGGCTATGTTAAAAATTTGGTGAAAAAAGTCCATAAAATGACTGTGTTACATGCAACCATTGCGCAGTTTCCACGCACCCTCGTAAGTTCATGCATTTCTAGTATTTCCAGTCCAGATTTTCACCACTGGCAGTTTTCCACACTTCCTTATGAACAGTACAACTGTCATTTTTCACACCATGGCCGAAATGTGTTTTTGCACTTCCAGCGCAGAAATGCGTGGTCACTGTGGGAAATCACTGTTCGGGACAGATTAAGAAAATCAGTGACACCGTTCATGAGCAGAGGTTCCAAAATGCCTGTGTTGACAATCTACTGTAAAACATCCCAAAACTAATTGCATTACGGGTGTGCATTGCGCAGTTTCTACGCACGCTCTTGACTTCACCATTTTTTTTTTTATATTTTCACTGCAGATTTTCAACATTGCCAATTTTTGCACCCCCCCCCCATGAACAGTACAGCTGTCATTTTTCACATCCTGTTCGAAATGTGTTTTCACACCTGTGGTGCCAAATGGCATAGTCGCTGTGCAAATCAGCTTTCGGCTAATGAACTGATATTGCCACTGTTCATAAGGTGGAGTCACAAAAACCCATGTTGAAAATTTGGAGAGAAAATGCCAATGAACACCTGAGGCATTAGGGTTTCCAACCATAACGCCCCATCCAGTAAAGATTGACAGGCATCAGGGGTGTGACTTGGGATTCTCGCCTGTAATGCTCAAACCATTCCACACGCTGCAGCCAGTGAGAGGCATTGAGGTGTGCCTTGGACTCTTTGGCCCCAAGGTTTACCCCATTCTCCTATACAGCACCCACCTCACCATATTTCCTGGTGGAATGAGGTGAGCATAAGGGCCAAAGACCCCAAGGCACACTGTGACACTTGTCGGTGTCTGCAGGGTAGGATGTGGTGAAATGGCATGGCCGTTATGCCTGACAACCCAAAGGCACACCCCAATGCCTGTCAGTCTCTGCAGGGTGGTGGTGGGGTTGGCTTCAGTTAAATACTTCACTGCCATTCCTATTATGCAGCTCTCTAACTCTTACACTACCAATGCCAATGCCAGCAAGCAAACATTCGGCATTGACAAATGCTTGTTAATCTAGTTCCAAATGTCAGTTGATACTGTCACTGATTACAGCATAGTTTGATCTCAGATGTTAGTCATTACAGAACCTCAAGAAGAATATCAAATGAAACATAAAATAAGAGGGGCTAGGAAGTGGCTGAAACAAAAGAGTTGCAGTCACTGGAAATTTACTCTATTTTGCTAAACATTGGTGAAGCTATTTCACAACTTTGTGCTTCCCACCTTCTCTGCTTAGTGAATCAGACAAAGCAACACTATATGGAAAGGTGTTTACAGTCAGGAAGTACTCTAATTAAAAAATATGAATACGTCAGTTTCTTTCTCACCATAATTATTCAACAAACTGTGAAAGCTTGACAGCATGTGAGAATCACTGAAGCATAGTACACTATTTGTATACAAGTATATTACTTTTTTCTCCCTGTTGCTGGCCAGCCCCCTCCTGCCCCCTGCAGTTTCCCCAACCACATCAGCCACTGTCTCTGGTACTTACCATAAGGATCTACCTCTTCCCCCACAGCTTCCCCTGTGGCAGGGCCATCGGGGGATTCCCAAGCCCCCTCTGGATGTCATGTTGGGTGTAGTGGTCCTGTGCCCATTAGATGATGTGGGGTGTGCAAGGAGTTGCAGGACTTCGTCCTGCTGCTGGCATTTTTTCCAGTGTTCTGTTTCCCCAACTCACAGATGCCCAGTGGAAGTGATGGCTTGACATCATATGCACATCCTTGCACATGCTGACATCTTCCATCGGGAGCATCCCCCACCCAGAACTGCTGCTCCTCACCATACCACTACCTAGGGTCACCTAGGTGGTAGTGTTGCACTGGAGCAGGCTGCCTTCCCTCCCGAGAGGACAGCATCCTCTGGAACACTCGATCATCCTCCCGTAGCCAACCCCTGAGCAGCCCAGATTCATTCCTGAACCCAGGTTGCAGGTTTGGCAGTAGGTGAGGCATGAATGTCTCAGCCCTCCATGCCACTAAGCTGGCAAGTGTATTGCTATCTTAAAAATGCAGTCTTAATGTACTGTATCACAATCCCTAGCACAAAAGTAAAAAGCATTGCTGGGTAATAAAAATAAGACTTTTTTTAAATACTGAATATACTATTTGAAAATGGTCATAATGAATTTTTTTGATTTTCCACTTTAGCCAATACTATTTAAGGAAGGTTATTGATCTGAAACACTACTTACATTTTAACCACCATGCTCCAGCGTAGGCATCCTTCTTCATGGACACTTTTCTTTCTCTGTGTTTTCTGATGACATACCAAATCATCCAGATCAGCTGCACCCCCATTAAAGTAATGAGATAAGCCAACAGGTGTTTTGTTGTTATTCCACCCATACCTGTGACCAGCAGTATCATCAGCAAGAGTCCAACCAAAAACACATTGATTCCATACTGCCCACTTAGGATTTCTCCATTCTTCTGAGGAAACATGCTTGTGTAATTGATGTGTAGCTTCTCTGGCTTGTTGCATTCTGTGTCCTGAGCACTGGAGTCTACGCAGTAGGTTCTCTGACACATGTCTGGTGTATGACCTAAAACCATCACAGCTAACCTCTGTTCAAGGATGGTGCTGAAAGCTTTCTGAAACAGAGAATGTTATTTGGATGGTATGTGGTTAGAATGAGTAACAGCAAGCAATATAATATGCCTAACATTTTTGCTCAACAAATATACTTCTCCGCCAGGTTCATGGCATGTACTTAAGTTCCAGATCTTATGCAATGCACCTTACAGACTTAGAACCAGTGAAAAGTCACTTCATATTTCAACCCAAGAAAAAGAGAATTTCATCCATTTAACATTTCATACTGAGATGGCCTCATTAAGTGTAACACCTACAGTAGTTTATAAGAGCATCCCAAGAAATGGACATCAGCAAAGTACTTTACATGTACTTGTACTTTACATTGCAGTAAGTATCAAGAACATCATCTTAACCACAAAATAAATAGAGTACTTCCATTTAGACATTATAAACAGACAATGCAGAATAAGCAGTGTTTACCTAATTTGGGAACTAGAGACAGAATCAAGTAGCTCTGAATGCAAATGAAGGGCAACCCTATTGCAGATCGAGTAAAATTAAAGTGACATAAAACAAGGCACTTCACAGCTTACTGGAAATGGGTGCATGTCAGGAACTAAACTGTGTGTAAAATAACACTTGCCAGTAAAGCTTCCAAATTACAGACCAAATCAATTAATCAAATCAGTTAATTAGGCTGCAGATATAGTATGCCACCTTTTCCAGTTGCCCCTCTGTTAAAAAAGCAATCAATGTTCCCATCTAAAACCATCAAAATATAATTGTCAAATGCAAACTGTGCTGCTGAGTCACATCCTATCCCAAATAAACATTACTGACAAATCTCTCTGCCACTGCTTAGTAAACAGTACTCTGTTTTTTTTAAATAATGATGACAAGTGAGCACAAAATCCTATTTCTTTAAATTATTAGCACACTTGATGTTCTTCCCTCACAATTATTTATTCTTTTAGTATTTATTGTATGAAGGTTTTACTGTTCACATGATAAATGCAAAGGTTGTTCACCAGAACAAACAGATGCAGTAGAAACAGACTTTGTGAAAAATATATTATCATTATTGTGGTACAAAACATAATTTGCATGTTGTATACTTCACATCATTTGCTATACCTAATCTGCAAATGATAAACAAATCCTTGATTCTGACTATTTCAAATAACTTACCAAGACTCTCAGAAAGAACCGTGCTACATGTTAATCCTTTTCACTGCAGCGTAAATCTAAATAACATATAGAGCATGCCTTCAAACCTTTCAGAGATATCCTGCAAGACTATGGATGTAAAAAGGTTCAAAATACAAAACCCATGCCTGTCTTACCCAATATATTGAGACCAGTGGAGGACTTTGCCAAGTGATTCTTACCTAAAGTAAACGTCTCTGTAACTGCTGAAACACACCCTACACTGATCCTTTTATATACCTGGACTCTGTGGCTTTCTTAAATGGATAGAATTTCACTCCAACACACTTGTAATTTTAGTTGCACAAATCCTTCCCACCTCAGATAACCCTGTCTGTTTTTTTTTATTATGAACAACACAGGCACCCTTCAAATTCTTTTTAACATACAGTATTACACACATACTTACATACATATATCTACCCACATACGGTATACTGTATACTACTACTACTTGTTTTTTTTTTATCATTTAACATTTTTATGTGCCTTGCCACCGGCCCCTATCCGATTGAGCCCCCCCAGTCCCGTCCCCCGGAATTACCGGGATTTACCTTACATCCAGTCTGGAAGCAGTGCCTGTGGGGAGTTGATCTTCACCCCGCTGCCAGTGTGTTATCTCCTCCATTTTCTCTCAGGGGCCCCAAGAGTAGGCATGCATGCACCTTACGGCCCTGGTAACGACCCCTATCCCCCACCCCATTAGCCTAATGTCTGGCAGGGTCTGGACTGTGCTGCCCCTGGCCTTCACTAGGGATGCAGCGAATTTAAATTCCACTGGCAAAGTGCCGGTGAAGTGGCCAAATTCGCCTGGTGGAGCAATTCACAAAATATTTCCGCCTAAGGCAGAATTTTGCCTAGGCGAAATTTTCCCTTCTATGGTGACATTTCACCTTCTGTGGGCAAAATTCCACCTTCTGCAGGTGAAATTTGACCACGGAACACTGAATTTTGCCATGCCAGGTGGATGTTCACTGTGGAAGGTGAAATTTTGTCATTATGCAGGGGGAAATTTTGCCACTCCACCAGGCAAAATTTCACATTTCACTCCATGAAATGGGTGGAATTTTACAGATACTCATAAAGTGAATTTAAACACTTTGCCCATCCTAGCCTCCACCAGGAGGCAGCCATTAACCAAGGGCTGCCACCACACCTCCCCAGAGAGGAAAGTTGCCTGCTGGCAGCTCTATCCAGCTCTGCCCTCCCCCCTGCTGCTGATCTCCAAACCCAGGTTGCCAGTGTGCTGTGAGCTGAGGCATCCAGCATCTCAGCTCTCAGCACCACTGGGCCAGCTATATACTGCTACTTCAAATCACAGAGCACTATGACTATATAATAGACCTCTAGATGATGGACATTTATTAATCTTATTATTAGATACTTCTTAAACATATCGGGCCCTATGCACAAATGGGTGGAGTGGCTACACGCTGTATATCTTGGGCGTGTAGCCACTCCACATCAATTGTGCCCCCCCACATGGGATGCACTGCCATGGGTATGCAGCTGCTATGCACCTAATCCCTCAGCTGTGCAGATCACAACATACTGGGGCCGGTGAGGGCATGCCAGCCCTATGTGCTATGCACCAAGGTGCATAGTGCTGGCCACAGGGGTGCGTAGGAGGGCACAGGGTATGCCAGGAAGAACCCTAACATAAGTGCCCTCCACATCCTGCAACACGCAGTCTGGCACTGGCAGCTGATGTGAACCTCTCCCCTTCCCCCCCCACACACACACACCCAGAGACCCGCCCCGGAACTGGCGGGACATTGTGGACCCCACAGGATCATAACCCTGGCCCTGCACTGTATGCTAAATCCCACCACACAGTTTGACACCCCATCCCCTACTGTGTGCTGTGACACCCCCCAACAAAGCTGTGCCCCCCACCTCATAGGCATTGGCACCACCCACTGCCCCACTGACATGGGGTTCCCCATCCTGGTGTGCTGTATGTCCCCCTCAACCCTGTTCCAGTGCATTGCTCTGTGATGCTTCATGGGTGGGCCAGCAGCATTACCCTCTGCACACCTCCACAGCCACCAGCCATCGGATATCCATGGAGCACGCTGCCAATGCACACCCAACCATGCAGGGGATCTACTAAGCTGCCTGCCAGATCCATGACCCCACCCACCAGTGGCACCATGGAGTTCTGCATGCCGGGGGGGGGGCAGGGCTGCAGATAGGTGGCTGGCGGTTGTGCATGCCGCTGGTGTGCACCTGTCCACAGGTGCAGAGCTCCATGGGCTGGATATGTACCTCAGGCACATACTTCCCACCCATTAGTGCACTGGGACCATTATTAGGCAATAGTCACAGCTCTGACACCCTATAACTACTAAAAAGATACATTTTAAAACAAACAAAACCATAATCACGTTAGTTTCACAGATACAGTAACTACAAGCACAGCATAGTTAGCCTCTAGTTAAAGAATTCTGGAGCCTGCAACTTTGCTTTTATGTCCCCCACCCTGTGGAATTCTTTGCCTTGCCAGATTAGAGAGTGCCTGACTGTCAAAAGCTTTAAATCAGCCTTAAAATCCCATTTTTTTAAATTAGCATATTCTGAACATAGCTACTGTTAGAGTAACCTTAGTTACTCTATTGCCTTTAATTTAATCTTTTTGATGTACTGTTGCTATGTACCTCATTTTTATTCTGTTTTGTATGCTTCCATTGATCTGTAAAGTGCTGTGGTCTTTTTGGAACAGCGTTTTTAAATAAAGTTGACTTGATTTGACTTGACTAATATTTTTGCAGTTAAAATAAATCCATTTCATCTCATGTGTTCCACAAGAAAAAAAAAACAATCACAGAAACTATAAAACAAATATACTGCAAATAATGTGGATGACTATATCTACTAAAATGTATAAAATGTCATGCTGCCATGGTTTTAGTCTATTATTTCTTTAGACTCAGACATGATAATTACTTTAAATTCATATTTTTATTTTAACTTTTTTATTATACTATGTGTCTCTATATTGTATGCAACAAGCCCCATGTCCTCTTACAGTAGCCAAGAATGATCAGTAGGGGGCACTGTGCTGTTAAAGATGCTGTTATACAGACCATATTCACAGATGACAGGATTTGTCAGACTTTGTTGTGACCTGTTCACAACAAATTTATATTTCTCGAATTAGAATATCAAATTTCAACTTTAGAAAAGTGAGACATCCAAAGAAATTGTGTTATGCTGTAGATCATAATGTTCTACTCTTAAGATCAGAGCAAAGTTACAAGACATTAATTAACACTTAAGGTCAGATTAGGATATAGCCTTGGTATGACTTTTAATGCAGAATTTCACAACAGTAACATTTAAGATAGCTTTTTTAGTAATTAGCATTAACAAAACTATAAGAATACCAATCTATCCTGACAATGTATTCTATTTTTATTGCAATATAAGGGCTGTGAAGTTTTCAAAAGCTCTTGTTCCCTTGCCATGAGATGAAGTAGGATCTGTGGTAATACTACTGTCAGGGAAAAACAGGAAGACTAGGTGGGCCAAGCAGTCCTTATTTGTTGGTAAATTCTGTTTCTATATTTCAGGTGCACCCTGATAAGTCTATGTATGTTCAGTCAGTACTATACTGTGAATTATCATACACTTGTGTTTTCCTCACCTAGACATAGTCACAACACAACTATAATATAGAATATATGATACTGTATTAGTAAAATATATATACATAATAGATCATAAAATGGTCTCTATGACCTTTGGCACCAGAAAGAGGTTGGCTAGATTTCCCCCTCTCCTCCTGTATCCTTGATTGTGATTCAGCTCAATATGTCTCCTCCTTCAAATACCTTGGCTTTGTTTGACCTGTCACCTTGACTTCTCTCTCTGCATGTGGACACCATCCATTAGAAACTGTACCACAAACTTTGGGCTTTTCATAGGAATAAAGCAAGCATGCTGTTTTCTGCAGGAAGATAAATCTTCTTGAAATGTATCTTCCTAGTTTTTTACTACGGTGACATCGCCTAGAGTGTTGCTCCCAAGTCCATTCTGGCCAGGCTTGACCCTCTCTTTCACATGACCTTTTATCCCCAGTACAATAGTTCATAGGGGAAGAAATGGTGGACACAGGTGGGCATTCAATCAGATGCCCGTCCTTGTTCAAGAGTGGATCCCCTGCTCCACATGGAGCAGGGGATCCACTCTTGAACATGAAGCAGGGAACTATAGGACACTGCCCATCCCAAGATTTTAAAATTAAAAGGGCAATCACCCCTAAAGGCTGCCCCAGCCTTCTCTGCCTGACCAGAGGGCTGGGGCAGTATGCTGGGTGGGTTCAGTCCTACAGTAGTGGGTGGGTGCTCATTGTGTGGGCAGGGTGCATAGTGGCTATGGCAGGGTGCATGCTTGCACAGCCTGCATCCCACTCATACAGCACTCAGTGTATTAGTGAATGGCATGGAGTGTGGTACATCTCCTGGAGACTCCATCAGATTGTCTGCATGAGTGGCTATGTGAACAGCTGGGGATCAAGTGCAGAATGGTTGTGCCTCCCTTTATGCATGCTGTGGTGGTCCATGGGACCCCCTGATGCACAGCTGTCTGTTGTAGGGAAGACTACATGCTGTGGATATGTGGTACATAGGCTTTCCACACTACTGTGTATAAGACTCAATATGTGTATAGTTTCCACACTAAAGAGAAAACACAAGAAGGACATTTTCAGTACTTGCTGGAGCAACCACCTTTATTGCAGTTCCACAGAAATTACACATCTAAGAATAGAAACAGGTTTACAACTGATAATGCACAAAATATTGCAAGAGCGAAAATATGTATGTCACCGAATACATAGCTACTATAAATTCAAACTGCAAATAAAAGTTTTCCTGTTAACATGAATTGTGCTCTCTCATTTGTCTCATGCCTCATCGCCACTCTCTCTTTCTCTCTCTCTCTCTCTCCCCTCACTCCCTCCCACCCCCTTTTCTCCATCAATCTCCACTTTCATGATACCACCCTCCCCACTTGGTCTCTCCCTCCTTCCTTCTCTCCTCCTTCCTCCCTCTCTCAACTATCCCCTCTCTCTAATCACCTCTCCCACCTTACCACACACACTCTGACATGCACTATTCCCAGCTCCTCAGCTCCAAAGCTGTAATGCAATGTGACAGTGCTCCTCCTGGGCTGATCAATCCCCACGTTCCATTCAATAACCACTATCTCCCTATCCTGCATTTTCCTTTCTCTCATATACTCCCTTATGCCAAACAACACTTATTATTAAACCCTTAATGAAACTCATAAGAAACGTTACTTCCTTTACTGATAATTCAACTATGTCTGTATTTGTACTGTGAATTCAATTATGTACTATTTCAACTATGTCTGTATTTGTACTGTTTATCAGACATGGACCCAGTGTAAAAGAATTCTTACTCACAGGTTGTTTCCAAATTCTAATAAATAAATAAATAAAAGAAGGATATGTGAAAATGTACAGTATCTGGTAACTTACATCTGGGGAAACTAATCTGCATCATTAAAGTTCTTGCAGGATCACAATGCAGCAATGCACCCTGTCTTACAGTTTAGAGCCTTGTCTCCCATACAAAAGTACAAGTCTTGCTAAAACATGAAACAGATTTCATCTTACCAAAATTATAGGATGGCTGTATGCACCTCTAGTAAGGATGCTTCCTCTGTATGTACAGAGTATGCACATCATTTCAGATAAAATATCATATTCAAATGGAAAGCCAAAGCAATTTATTTTTATGTTGCTCATTCTTCAAGAAGCTAAGCACTGTACAGATAATGTAGCACCAGTAAAAATATTTAGCAATGAAACTCGGCACAACACATTCAACAAAACCATTACAAATAATTAAAAGACAAATTAAAAAGGAAGATTTTCATTCCAGGTTTAAAATGCTCCAGAGATGACACTGCCCATAAGGATGCTGCAGACGGGTTCCAGGGTGTTGGTGCCATCACCAACACACACACACACACACACACACACACACACATATTCTCTGTTGGACTCATGGAACAAAGACAGAAGTTTGGTGCATAGGGTACTAGGAGGTTGTAGAGGTAATGGAGATCAGGATGTTTGAAGAGACGCTGACACCTTGGGGGGGAGGCATTGGTGGTGTTTGTTGACTTCTCAAAGGCTTCTGACCTTAGGGGTCCTCCACGTTTGGTTCCCATACCCAAGGGCTCTGCTTGTAGCAGGCAGGTAACTCGGTCTTCCTCGGGTTCTCATCCTATTTGGGCAGTGTTAAGCAATGCCAGGTCTATTAAGAACAAGACCGCAGTAATAGCAGACCTTGTTGGATCATCAGACCTGGCGTGTATCACCAAGACCTGGTTGAATGAAAATGCTGGTCCATTGCTGGTATCAGCAATTCCAGCGGGGTACTCGGTGATACACTGCCCGAGGATGGATCGTAGGGGCGGGGGTGTTGCCATCTGTTTTAGATCTGATCTGGGCATAGTGGAAGTGCCAGTGGGAACTATCAACTCCTTTGAATGTATCATGGGAGAAGGTGTGGGGTGCAGGATAATTCTCATCTACCATCCATCAGGAGATGGGAATGTTTTCCTGTGGGAAGTTGCAGACTTCATTGTCGACCTGACATCGGGATCTCCCAGATGGTTGGTTCTGGGGGATTTCAATGCCTGGGTCGATGATGAACTTTCGTGGTTTGGTCAGGACTTCCTCCAGTTAATTATTTAGCTGGGCTTTGCACAGGTTATTTCCTCCACGACCCATATTGGTGGTTATTCATTGGACTTGCTGTTTCTCCTGGGTAAGGAGATATCCAATTTGGTGGTGGAACCAGTTGAATGGTCTAACCATCTCTCCATTGGGTTCAGTTTTGAGGCCTCCCCTAGTAGGCCAGCCTCTATGGAGATGGTCCGGTACCACCCTTTGAGGGGTGTTTCACCAGATGGCCTGATTGCGGTGCTAGACCTATCGGGTTTACTGAGTGAATGCATGGATCCAGGGGATCTGGTACTTGCTTATAATAAGGCAGTGGTTGGGGCCCTGGATTCCATTGTTCCTGTTCATGTTCACCCCCTCACTCTTCACCCCAAGTCCCCTTGGTTTGATGAGGCTTTGAGGGAGATGAGGAGAGTGGGACAAAGTCTGGAGAGGCGCTGGCTGAAATCCAGTCTGGAGTGAGACAGACTTAGTTTAATGGACCATCATGTGGTCTGTCAATCAGCAATTACCCGTAAGAAGGTAGCATTCCTGTCTAGGGAGATTGCTGCTGAAAAGAATCGACCGGCTCAGTTCTTCCAGACTGTGGACAGATTGTGCAATCCAACCTGTCTTCAGTCTGGAAGTGCTTTATCTCGAGAACGATGTGAGGAGTTTGCTCGATTCTTTTCAGATAAGGTTGATGCAATCAAGTCGATTATCCACTTGCCCCTCCCTAATGGGGGCTGCAATGGTCGGCAGGAGATGGCAGATGCCCAGTTTTTGTGGTGTGACTTCCGCCTCCCCATGATCAGCGACACTGTGATAATCATTCAGTCTTTGCGTCCCACCAACCGTAGTTTGGATCCTGGCCCTACACGTTTCTTAGTGGGCTGTGAGGATAAAATTGCCTGGTCCTTGCCAAGATAGTCTGGATATCCTTGGAGAAGGGGATCTTTCCTGATCCTCTAAAGGAGGCCGTGGTTTGGCTCCTTCTTAAAAAAATCTTCCTTGGACCCAGACTGTCCGGCTAACTACAGACCTATCTCTAAGCTGCCCTTTGTGGATAAGGTTATTGAGAAAGTGGTTGCATCACAGCTGGATGGTCATTTGACCAGTTACAATATCTATGATTTTCTCCAGTCCAGATTTAGAAAGAGACATAGTACCGAGACAGCTCTTGTCCAGGTACTTAATGACCTCCTAACTATCAAGAGAGATCGAAGGACCTGTTTTATCTTGGTCCTTCTTGATCTCTCTGCAGCATTTAACACCGTAGACCATGAGGTGCTATTGGGGCACCTGCGGTTCATCTGCAGACTGTCTGGTACGGTCCTCAGATGGTTTTGATCTTTCCTCGAGAGTAGGACCCAGAGGGTGGTGTCTGGGATATTTTCCTCAGCATCACTCCCCCTATCCTGTGGGGTGCCACAGGGTTCCATTCTGGCACCCATGTTGTTTGCGGTGCATATGCTGCCATTGGGAGTGATTATTAGGCAGTATGGCTTGAGTTTTCACTGCTATGCAGATGACATTCTGCTATACATGTCCTTTGTGCCCGGCCAGGACGCTGCCATTTCAGTCTTTAATGACTGTCTCACCGAAATCCAGGAATGGATGAATGGAAGTAGGCTGCAGTTAAACCTAGAAAAGACTGAGGTGTTGGTTGTGGACCCAGGTTGTTGGGTGGCGGGTTTGTTGGCTGGATCACCTTCAGGCTTGTGGCTTAGAGGTGTACAGCTAACTACCTCAGACATGGTGCAGAACCTGGGCGTTATGTTTGGTGGCTGTTTGACACTTAAATCACAGGTGTCGGCAGTTGTCAAAACCTCTTTTTACCATCTGAAGAATATCGCCCAGATGAAACACCTTGTTCCCTCCGACAATCTTCCAACTTTAATCCACGCCTTCATTACCTCTCACCTTGACTATTGCAACTCCCTTTATCTTGGGTTACCAGGTGTTGATATTCGCCACCTGCAGCTCGTTGACTGGCTCCTCCAGGTCCAGTCATATAATGCCTGTGCTTCATGGACTGTACTGGCTGCCATTATGGTGGTGGATCACCTTCAAGGTCAGTTTGCTGACCTATAAGGCCCTACATGATCAGGGACCTGGTTACCTGCAAGATCTCCTTCATCCCTACTGTTCCTTCCGCTCTCTCTGATCCACTGATGAGGGATTGCTAGAGATTCCCAGGGTTTGTTTGAAGAAATCTGGGGCCAGGTCTTTTAGTTTTGTGGCCCCAACCCTGTGGAGTTCTCTACCTCTTCAAGTTCGAGATAGCCTGACTGTCCAAAGTTTTAAAACAGCATTAAAGACTTTTCTTTTTAATATGGCATACACTGATTATTAGTGCAGTAGCCATGGGGTTTTATATGTTTATTTTAGCTTTATAAATTGTTTTAATGAATTTTGTACAAGTGCCTTGGTTTTGAAAGGCACTTTTTATAAATAAAGCTGCTGATGATGATGATTGATGACGTCGCACATCATACTCTACAACTTCATGAAATGTCATCTATAGGAGTGGCATCAGAGCCTTTGAGATGGTTCAGGGATTACTTGGTAGGGAGATTACAAGTTGTTTTACTGATAAACATCGAGGAGAGGGGGCAAAACAGAGAGGGAAGAACTTGGTGGAGGGTAATGTCTGTTAATGTGAGGAGCATGGGCAATAAAGTGGTGGACTTGGATGCCACGATACCAGATGAGGGTCTGGACCTGGTGGCCATTATGGAGACCCAATGGTTAGGGCTCCAGTACTGGGAGGTGGTTATCCCAGGGTATAATCTTTTTCAGAGGGACAGATCAGGTAGGAAGAGGGGGGGGAGGAGTTGCACTTTACATGAAGAATGATACACAAGTGACAGAAAGAACAAGGAGAAGAGAAGTCCCTGTGGGTCATACTGGAAAGGCTGTCAGGAGCAGTATTACATATTGGTGTGATCTACAGGCCTCCTGCGTAGGAAGCAGACAGTGACTTACTGCAAACAGTGCAAAGGATGGCACTGCAAGGGGGATCTTATTGCTGAAAGGGGACTTTAATCTCTCCGATGTAGACTGGAGGATCACAGCAGCATCATCAGCAAGATGTAGGGAGTTTCTGGACTCCCTACAGGGAGTGTTGCTTCAGCAGCTGGTTCTGGAAACTACTCAGGGGTGATACTGGACTTAGTGATGATGAATGGGGGGAGTGCAGCTGAGGTTTCAGTAGCAAATGGTTTGGTGTCCAGCAACCACCAAGCTGTAAGGTTCGAGATGAGGACAGGGACAGAAGTGAGTCACACTATCACAAGGGTACTGGACTTCAGGTGTGTGGACTTCAACAAAATGAAAGAGATCTACAGTGAGGTTATGGAGAGCAAGGAGGAAATAGAGGACATGGAGGAGCAGTGGGGTGCAATTAACGGGAGTATCTTGAGGACCTCAGATCATCAATCAAAACATTTTTTCTCCACATTCTTCCAGTAGATTAGAGCCCTTACCACATAGTTAACAGAGAATTTGTACACGCATATAATCACAATATAAATCAGCTAATCTAACAGTAATATAAAAATTCAATACAGCAGATTCAAATTAATTTTCATCAGGGAATGCCAGGCCAAACAGATAGGTCTTCAGTTCTACTTTAAAGCTATCAGTGGTCTGGCACTCTCTAATCCAACAAGGTAGAGTGTCCACAGGGTTGGGGCCACAAAAAACAAAGTATGTGCCTGAGAAGTCATTAAACTGAGCCTGGGAACCTCTAACAATCCCTTGTTGGTGGAGCAAAGTCGGCAGAGGGGACAGTAGGGGCATAGAAGATCTTGCAAGTAGCCAGGTCCCTGTCCATGTAGAGCCTTGTAGATCAACAGTCCAACCTTGAAGGTGATTCGCCAATGTACCAACAGCCAGTGCAGATAGTGGAGCACAGGTGTGACATGGTATGATCTTGGTAAGCCAGTAAACAACCTGGCTGCCACATTCTGCACTAGCTGCAATTGGGAAATATCAACCCCCAGGAACCCTAGGTACAGGGTGTTGCAGTAATCAAGGTGCAAGGTTACAAAGGTGTGGACCACAGTTGGTAAATCTCCAGGCCAAATCAGGTGCTTGATCTGAGCAACAATTCTCAGATGATAAAACAAGGGCTTAACAATGGCCGACACTTGAGATTTTAGCATCAAGCCACTGTCAAACAAAAGCCCAGATTTCATGTCTGATTTGAAGTCAGCGGCTGGGCATCTCTGAGCCAAAGCCCAGATGATTGTTCAGCCTGCAACCCCATGCCTTAGCAACCTGGCTCAACTACCAACACCTCAGTCTTATCTGGATTCAACCTCAGCCAGTTGGCACACATCCCGCCCTCGATCTTGAAGAGGCAGTTGTTAAAGACTGAGACTGCACCACCCTGTTTGGGCACAAAGGACATGTAGAGCCAAGTATTATCTGCATAGCAGTGAAAACTCAGCCCATACCACCTTATAATGTGCCCCAACAGCAGCATGTACACTGAGAACAACACTGGGGATAAGATGGAGCCCTGTGGAACCCCACATGACAGGAGAAGAGGCACTGAAGAATAAATCCCCAACACCACTCTGCATTCTGCCAGTGAGGAATGAGTTAAACCAACTGAGGACTGTACCAGACAGTCTGCAAAGAATCTGCAGGTGCTCTAACAGCATCCCATGGTCCACAGTGTCAAATGCCACAAAGAAATCAAGGAGAACTAAGATAGAATGAATCCATCAATCCCTCACCATCAGGAGATCATTAAGTATCCAAACAAGGGTGATCTCGGTATTATACCTCTTCCTGAAACCAGATTGGAGAGGATCAGAAACATCATAAGTTGTTAGATGGTCCTCCATTTGTACAGCCACCACCTTCTCAATAACCTTGCCTACAAAAGGCAGGTTAGAGATGGGTCTGTAGTTTGCCAGGCAGTCAGGATCTAGAGAAGGTTTCTTCAGGAAAGGTACTACTACCACTTCCTTAAGGGGGTCAGGGAAAACCCCTGTCTCTAATGAGCATTAGACTATCCAAGCAAGGACCAGACTGATGACATCAACACACCTCACAAGGAGGCACATTGGACTCAGATTCAAACTACAGCAGGTCGGCCACAGTCCCTGGATGACCAGTACTATGTCCACAATTGCCAACAGGACGAAGTCAGACCAGACAGGCCTGGCTCTTGCAACCTCCTGATCATCACTGCAAGAACCATTGGAGGGTGCTGAATGGATCTCTGACCCGATAGTGGCAATCTTATCAGCAAACAATTGAACAAACTCATCACACTTAATTTGTGAAAAGGCTCTTCAAGACTGAAGGCAGGTTAGATTGCATTACTTGTTAACAGTTCTGAAGAGCTGAGCTCATTGTATAAGGAAGGTCAGCAAAAGCAAAAGAAGAAGGAGGCCACACTGGGTCTCCAGGGAAGTGGGACAGGCAGAGAGAGAAAAGAAACAAGCACTCAGGAGGAATAAAAGAACATGGAGGGAGGGGGATAGAGAGGTATACAGGAAAAAACTGAGGGTGGCAGGGTAGATAATTAGGAAGGCTAAGGCAGATACAGAGGAGAGGATAGCCAAAGAAGTCCAGAGGGGGGATACAACTTTCTATAGGTATGTCAGCAAAAAAAGGAAATCCAAGCAGGGGATAGTGAGACTTTCAGGGGAGTTGGGTGTTCCAGTTGAGTGTGTTGTCCAGAAGGTGGACTTGCTGAACAGGTACTTCTGTTCAGTATTCATGGTAAAAAGAGAGGATAGGGGACCAGAGTTGTGAGAGATGGGCACATAGGGCAGGGGGGTGGACTCTAGCCTGTCCAAAAAAGTCTGGGCACTGGAGGAATTGTGCAAGATGAGGGTAGGCAAGACAATGGGTCCAGACGCCCTACATCCTAGAGTGCTCTGGGAGCTTAGGGAGGAACTGGCAGCACCATTAACTAAACTGTTTGATATATCACAAGACATGGAAGGGTTTCAGAAGACTGGTAAAAGGCGGATGTGATGCCGCTCCACAAGAGCAGCAGCAGGGAGGCGGCAGGCAATTATCATCTTGTCAGCCTTACCTCAGTGGTGGGCAAGATTATGGAGTCACTCCTGAAGGAAAGAATTGTAGATTACCTTACAGCCAGTGGTTTCCAAGATGACAGATAACATGGGTTCACAGAAGGGAGGTCATGCCAGACAAACTTGATTGAGTTTTTCCACTGGGTGATGAGGGTGGCTGATTAGGGATGAGCAGTGGACGTGGCCTATCTGGATTTCAGCAAGGCCTTTGACATCATCCCTCACAGGAGGCTGGTGAACAGGCTGGTAAGTTTAGAGGTGGGCCAAAAATAACTAAATGGGTGGCTAGCTGACTTAGCAACAGATGTCAGAGGGTGGTAGTAAATGGGATGCACTCCAGGGAGGAAAGGGTGACAAGTGAGGTGCCCCAGGGGGCAGTATTGGGGCCTGTCCTCTTTATCATGTACATCAATGATATTGTGGAAAGACTAAATGGGAAGGTGTGCCTATTTGTGGATGATACAAAGATTTGCAATAGGATGGCACACCAGTGGGGATGGAAACAATGAGGGGGACCTGAGAAAACTGGAGAGGTGGTCATAAATTTGGCAATTAAGATTTAATGCAAGAAGTGCTGAATAATGCACATTGGGCACAGAAACCCCAGGCCATGTACACACTAGGGGGAGAAGAAATTATGGTAATGGAACAGGAGTGGGATCTGGGGATTATCATTTCAGATGACTTAAAGATGGCAAACCAGTGCAATAAAGCATTATGTAAGACACGCAAGACTACATGCATAGGGAGGGGTATAATAAGAAGGAGGAGGGAGGTGTTAATGCCCCTCTACAAGTCCATGGTGAGACCCCACCTTGAATATGGAGTCCAGTTCTGAAGATCTCACCTACACAAAAATATAGATAGGGTGGAGATAGTCCAGAGGAGGGCAACCTAAATGGTGCATAGCATGCAACAGAAGCCCTTTGAGGAGAGGATGAAGGATTTTGATCTGTATCCCATGAAAATTAGGAAGGAGAGGGGGGACACAATTGAAACATTTAAATATGTGAATGGGATTAACCAGGTGATGGAAGGGAGCATCTTTCAAAGGAAAACAGGTCTGAAAATTAGAGGCACAATTTGAAGTTGGAAATAGGAAAGCTCAGAGGGAATAGGAGGGGGTACTACTTTGATGGAGAGGGTAGTGGCCCCCTGGAACAGACTACTGGCTGAGGTGGTGGGGGCCAAAATGGTAGATGAGTTTAAGAGATCATGGGATAAACACATGGAAATAACCAAAAGAGGGAGGGTGAGGAACCTGGAAGAAGAAGAACAGGGACTGGAGTCTACATTTGGGGGGGGGGAGTCAAGGGATGGTACAAAGGGTTAGGTCTAAGGTTACCTATGGGATGGGTTTAATCGGCAGAATGGATGGGACTAGAGGTCCTTTTCTGCCATCAGATTTCTATGCTTCTATGTTTCTAAATAAGAGCTTACTTACAAGAGAGGTTCAAGAGAGGTTCTGCAAGGGTCCATCTTGGGAGCAATGATGTTTCTAATACGTATCTAACCATGACAATATATAATTCATAAATTAGGTTATACCCAGATGACACCATCCTTGCTGCATTAGCAAAAAATAGAAGTGTAATGGAATGAAAGTTACAGGAAGATTTATTCAGCTTGGAAGACTGATTTAAGAAATCTGGACTGGTTATTATCCAAAAGAAAGCCCAGTCTATGTTGTTTTCTACACTTCACAATAGGAAGAATAGGGATGATGGGCTGAATATCAGATTAATAACAGAAGAACAAAATTAATTTGTGCATGAATACAAATATTTATGGGTTTTAGTGAACAGTTCATTAAAATTTTATGAACATACAGTACATAATGTAATTCTGTGAAAAACGTAAACTGTAGACTCGGGGTACTTAGCAGAAATGTATATGCTCTAACTACAAAGGCAAGGATTAATACTGCAACTCAGCTAATCCTACCCATCATAGAATATAGAGGTTTAGTATATCGGAACACCGTTAAATATTCTTTTGCTTTATTAGATGTTCTTTAATTATGTTGGCCACATTTGCTTTAAATAGTCTGCCAAAAACCATCATTGTCACTTACGTGAAAAGCTGACCTTGGACTATCTATCAGTAAGAAGAGCTAAATTAAAGACAGTTATGATATTCAAAATAAGTAATCAATCAATCAAAAACTTTATTTTGCCAGGCGGAACATCATTGAGACAAGCTCATTTACAAGATGGACCTGATGGATAAGATAACATAGTATCAGGAGCAGCATTCAAGTGCGTTGATAGTAAGTCCAAAAGGCATCAATTGAGAGATCTTATTAATAGGGGGCCTTATCATACCCAAAATTCAAACTAATTTTGGTCTGCTTACTTTTGGTTACTTAGTTCCTAAAACGCGGAAACAGGTATCACAAGATATTTGGGGCCAGATATTCAAAGCTTTGCACCTGGCACAAATCCGTAGTACTGGAATAGCACTAGATTTGCACCAGGCTGCAATATTCGAAACCCCCATTAGCGCCAGCACTGTGTGGTAGCGCTGAGGCTAAAAGATAATAGTATGCAGGGGTGGGGTTAGGGGAGCACCCGGGAATGCCGGCAGCGTGGCATATTCAAAGGTATAGCGCTACGCTACAGACATTAGTGCAACCTGTAGTGTAGCACTAATTACCACTGACAAAAAGCCAGCAGTAATGCAGCAGTGCCCCCCACACACACACATTGTGAACCCCCATAGCTGTGATATGACATTAATCTCCCTGGTAGTCCAGTGGTCCCCCTGCCCCCAGCACAACTCCTGACCCCCATCCCATGATGTAATAGTAGTTGTCCCTGGTAGTCCAGTGGTCCCCTACCCCCCAGCATGACTCCAACTCCCACAGCATCAGTGAAACCTTATTTTCCTGGTAGTCAGAGTTCCCCACCCCCCAGCATGACTCCTGACCCCGGGGCTATGGTGAAATACTTATTTTCCTGGTAGTCCGAAGTAACCCCACCCCAGCATGACCCCAACACCCTGAGCTGTGGTGACATACTTATTTTCCCTGGTAGTCCAGTGGTCCTCCAACCCCCAGCATGACTCCCAATGCCCGTTCCACAATCGCTGGCTCTGTGGAGTTTCCTTGGGATGAATGGAGGCATCACTGTTGGGTGGGGGGAACCACTAGACTACCAGGAAAATACATTTGTATTGTGGAACGGGGGTCAGGAGTCATGCTGGGGGGGGGAACCAGTGGACTACCAGGAAAAATAAGTATTTCACCATGGCTCTGGGAGTTGGGAGTCGTGCTGGGGATGGGGGACCACTGGACTACCAGGGTAATTAATTATTTGATATGGTTATGGGGTGTCGGGAGTCAGTGCTGGGGTGGGGGGGTCACTGGACTACCAGGGAAACTCAATAATTTCACCACAGCTCCAGGTGTCAGGAGTCATGCTGGAGGTGCGGAGACCACTAGACTACCAGGAAAAATTAATAATTTCACCACAGCTCTGGGTGTCGGGAGTCATACTGGGGGGTTGGGGGGACCTCTGGACTACCAGGGTAATTATTTCACCATGGTTCTGGGGGTTGGAAGACATGCTGGGAGGTGGGGGGACCAGTGGACTACCAGGGTTAATTAATTAGTACATTGTGGGATGGGGCTCGGGTGTAGTTTTGGGGGGAACCATACCTGCAATTGTCCCTGACTTTTAGGGACATCCCTGATTTTGCCTCACAATTTTCCCCTGTCTCTCATGGGTGTTTTGTGTTTATGACTGAACAGTGGAGATTGTCAGCATAGATTCATGTCATACATTAAAGCTACAGACCTTATATTCATCAGACGATACATTGTACACTAATCCCCTTATTCTGTCAGCTTTCTGAGTGAATCTTACCAATTTGTGAGATGTGTCCCTGATTTGGGGTCTTTGTCCCTGTTTCATAATGCCCTGTCCCTGACTCAGGAGGCAAGGGGCTGAGAGGTCTATATGCACCGACTGTGTTCCTGCTGCCTCCAGCCTGTACTTCCATTCTGACCAACAGCGATGCAGTGGGCATGACTTTGCCTGCAGCGTCCAGCCTGTACTTCCATTCTGACCAAAAGGGAGCTTTGTGCTCCATGCAATAGCACTGGGCAAACTGCATGGTAATGTTTGCTAAGCAACAGTTAATAAGATGCAAATGTACCTGTCTGAACACAGATTACCGAAGTAAGCTCATCTGCATGGGAGCTTTGAATATAGCTCCCATTTGCCCCGGGCTAACCAGTTTGCACCAGGTTAATGTGTTAGCACTGTGCAATCAGGTTAGCACTGGACAAATCACACTGCAGCATAGCACAGTTCTGCAGTGTGTGGCTTACATTGTTGTTTGCAGAAGATGTCAGACATCTCTGTGCAGTCACACACAATGTTCTCCACCTGCAACACTGGCTTGCTCCAGGGTCTAATGAGCTGCAGTAGCAGTGTGCACTTCCCTGTTGTTATATTCAGTGCTGTCTTATTCCTGGGCTATTTTTGCCCTGCACTCTTGGCCCTGTTTGTCCGGCCCCCCCCCCCAGCATGACTCCTGACCCCGGGGCTATGGTGAAATACTTATTTTCCCTGGTAGTCCAGTAGTCCCTCCCACCCCCAGCATGACTCCCAACACCCTAAGCTGTGGTGATATACTTATTTTCCCTGGTAGTCCAGTGGTCCTCCAACTTCCAGCATGACTCCCGATGCCCGTTCCACAATCGCTGGCTCTGTGGAGTTTTCTTGGGATGAATGGAGGCATCACTGCTGGGTGGGGGGACCACTAGACTACTAGGGAAATACATTTGTATTGTGGAATGGGGGTTGGGAGTCATGCTGGGGGAGTGGGGGAACCAGTGGACTACCAGGGAAATAAGTATTTCATCATGGCTCTGGGAGTCGGGAGTCATGCTGAGGGGTGGGGACCACTGGACTATCAGGGTAATTAATTATTTCGATGTGGCTACGGGGGTCGGGAGTCATGCTGGGGTGGGGGACCACTGGACTACCAGGGAAAATCAATAATTTCACCACAGCTCCAGGTGTCAGGAATCATGCTGGGGAGTGCGGAGACCACTAGACTACCAGGAAAAATTAATAATTTTACCACAGCTCTCGGTGTCAGGAGTCGTACTGGGGGGGTGGGGGGACCACTGGACTACCAGGGTAATTAATTATTTCACCACGGTTCTGGGGGTTGGGAGTCATGCTGGGAGGTGGGGGGTCCAGTGGACTACCAGGGTTAATTAATTATTACATTGTGGGATGGGGTTCGGGTGTAGTTTTTGGGGGGGACCATACCTGCAATTGTCCCTGACTTTTAGGGACGTCCCTGATTTTGCCTCACAATTTTCCTCTGTCCCTCATGGGTGTTTTGTGTTTATGACTGAACAGTGGAGATTGTCAGCATAGATTCATGTCATGCTGTACATTAAAGCTACAGACCTTATATTCATCAGACGATACATTGTACACTAATGTCCTTATTCTGTCAGCTTTCTGGGTGAATCTTAACAATTTGTGAGATGTGTTCCTGAGTTGGGGTCTTTGTCCCTGTTTTGTTATGCCCTGTCCCTGATTCAGGAGGCAAGGGACTGAGAGGTCTGTATGCACTGACTGTGTTCCTGCTGCCTCCAGCCTGTACTTCCATTCCGACCAAAAGGGGGAGCTTTGTGCTCCATGCAGTAGCACTGGGCAAACTGCATGGTAATGTATGCTAAGCAACAATTAATGAGATGCAAATGTACCTGTTTGCCCACAGGTTACCGAAGTAAGCTCATCTGCATGGGAGCTTTGAATATAGCTCCCGTTTGCCCCGGGCTAACCAGTTTGCACCAGGCTAATGTGTTAGCACTGTGCAGTCAGGTTAGCCCTGGATAAATCACACTGCAGCATAGCATAGTTCTGCAACGTGTGGCTTACATTGTTGTTTGCAGTAGATGTCAGACATCTCTGTGCAGTCACACACAATGTTCTCCACCTGCAACACTGGCTTTCTCCAGGGTCTAGTGAGCTGCAGTAGCAGTGTGCACTTCCCTGTTGTTATATTCAGTGCTGTCTTATTCCTGGGCTATTTTTGCCCTGCACTCTTGGCTCTGTTTGCCCGTCTTCCTTTGCTTGCTATATTCAGCTGGTTTTGTACTGGGCTATTCCTTTTGAATACAGCTTGCTTTTTGCTCCAGGCTAAGTTTGCCAATGCTAATTTAGCCCTGGGTCAAAGTTTTGAATATCTGGCTCTTGGAATTTAATAAACATTTTTAAACAGAAAATGAATGAGAATATATGACATGAATGTGATCGTTTTTAAATGATTGTGTAATGAGTGGAGTTGATTTACAGTATATCACCTGACTGACTTACTGAGAAGTCTTGGAAAGGTTTATGTGCTACATTATATTGTGTGTTATACTTTTTTATTAAGTAATAATGTGAATACTACCACAGGACAACATTGTAAATAGGGTGTCTGGGCCCTAAGTGTTTAATCCTGTTCAAAAATAATCATATTTACTACTATGGCATATTTAGATGAATTTCACCTTATAATTTGCATATTCTCCATATATAGCATCACATTGTCTCCCTAACACTGTAGGTTGAAATGAAACTGGGATTACTGTACATTAACTGTCATTATCACTGGCTGCTTGTGAATACCTGATGAGGAGTGCTGTTTTCTGATAATACTAAACTTTTTATTAACAAGGGAGAGGTGTGACCCTTTTCATTAGCTGTGTTCTTATTTGGCTATCGGTGGTTTCTCATGAGTTGAACTACAGTACATAAATTTAAGATAAAATTAAGCTTGAGAGCTGTTTTGCATAAGAAGCAGAGAGAAAACAGCCTATCTTTAGCTCCCTAGAGTCAGGGTTTTAAGAACAAATTACATACCATACTAATATTGTTTCTTCCAAGGGATCCCTTACTATGCTTACTATTGTAATCAGCCGGCAGGTCTGAGCTGGCCTGAAACTTAGAATGTTATGCTAATTTGAGAATCTTAGCATGAAAATCAAAACTCTGATGTGTGCCCATGCTAACCCCAACATTCTAATGACAGATGTATTTCTTCAACTAGGGTAAGTAGTGAGCCCTAAACTAGTTAAACCTATACAAAAATAGAAAACCAAAAATTTACAGTCCCTGCTGGGACAAAGAAAATAGCAGACTAAAAATTATACCAAAAACACACACAATTTGATTGTTGACAATGGCCAAAGAATACTCAAGTGAAGTAAAGACAAAAATAATCCTGATTCTTGTAGAATCTTTTCTAGGTTCTGGAAGCCCTTACAAAAAAAAATATATGAAATGTTTTCATGCTGCACACATAAAACTACCCATGTGATATGCATACTGCAAGTATGATTTAAATGTTAAATTGGGACTGATTGTATGCATATGGAATGCATGCAGCAAGCAAGTGTGGGAAGCATGATTTTTATGTTAAATTGGAAAAGACTGCATGCATGTGGCATGCATGCAAAAAGCAAGTGGTCAGTGATAACTGCACACGTAAAAGTCAAGTGACTTGCTCAGGATCACACCATACACAAATGGGGGTTGATGAGATTAAAACCCATGTATTCATGCCTCCAAGTCTCCTGCCTTGTAGTTCAGTGCCTTTAACCACTAAGCCATACTGCCTGCTCACACATGGCCCACTTGTACTTTAATACATATCTGAATACATTTCCATGCATGTGGCATGCTTGTAGACACTGTTACACTTTTCAGTTTTTTTCTCTTTCTCATCTCAGTTTCACAGTTGAACTGTAGCACACATACCAATGGAAACACATGTGGTTCTTTCTGCCCCCAATACACACACCTACCCACAACATCACTTAATTACTTCTATCTGGCCTATACGCCTACTATTTTCTCTCCAGAGTTTTGAATGCTTCAACACAAACAGACATTAAGGTGCAAATACAAAAGTAGCAATAACGTGACACACACCCACATGGCCAGTCCCCCTCCCCCCCACACACACACTGTAGTAGGTACAGCAATGCTGCTACAGACAATCCACCAAGTACAGATATTAGTACTAGTTTATTACTTGAGTACCAGACAGCCAGAAACAGGAGGCTTTAAGAAATTATGTCCATGGGTCAGAGTGCTGTGGCATACCCTCTTGAAATGAATGACTGGAGTTATTTTTATTATTGGAGAATAATGAAGGCCACTG
Organism: Neoceratodus forsteri; assembly: GCA_016271365.2. Lineage (NCBI taxonomy): Eukaryota > Metazoa > Chordata > Ceratodontiformes > Ceratodontidae > Neoceratodus > Neoceratodus forsteri. The sequence continues at coordinate 946,333,460 of CM057452.1, forward strand.
TTTTACTAACAAGGTCAAGTGATGGCCTTCATTAATCTCCAACTCTCCATTAATAATGTATAAAATAGTAATAAAAAACACCCCCATTCATTTCAATGGTGCACACCCCTGCAGTCTCCTTTGCCCTTTGACATAATGTGCCAGAGCATGGAGATGTGGAGGTCAGCTTCACTGGAAGGGGGGAGGCATAAGCCTGACTTGACTATAGTGGGGCTCCAATAGTCTGTGCACACCATACCATTCAACTGTCAGTGAATGCAAGGGACAGCTCTAGAATGTCTGTAACTAAAAGGTAAAACTTATTTGTTTTGACTGAAAAGTGATATGCAAATCAGGAAAAATTCAAATGTATAAGATTCATCTGCATATACCTAGAGTAGTACATCAGATTTGGGCTTAAACCCACTCAGTTACTAACCATTTTTTTTTTCCTGGCTGAAGTTCTGCCCCCCCCCCATAGAACTTTGTCCTGATTTTTCAACTTGACTCCATTCTATTCAATATCCATCCCCTAAAGGTGAAGAAACTTGAAAAATACATCAATATTTCAGTCCTTCCTCTTTCCCCAATCCCCCTGTAAAAAAAATATTTACTTTTACTTGCCTGGCTATATGGCCAGAACCTGCAGCCTGGCACAGTGTGCCACCAGCCCAGTTTTCAGTCTGCTCCCCCTCTCTCTCTCCTTCCACCAGAAACTGGATGCTAGAACCGACCATCACAGGTCCCCATCATGGTATGCGACCAAGTTACCTCACCAACCAAACCCACCCAACCTGGGTTGATTGCTTCTTGCTTGGATGTTGCTGTTACTGCTGCCGCACTGCACTGATCAAGGTCTATGAAGGCCACCCACACTGCTGTCGCCACTGCTGCTAAGCCTAGCTTGCTGCCATGGTGGTGGGTGCTGTTGTTTTTGTTTTGCAAGGCAAGCCTAGTAGAGTAAGTAGGTAGCCTAGTCTTGAGTTAGCTTCTAGCTCACCCTCTGCCCCTTCAGCTACTGGGGAGATAGAGACTCACTAAGATTAGTCCAGCAAAAATATGCTGCTACAACACTGCTATTGAGAGTTCAATGCTCACCAACTCCTCCAAGTTGTAGTGTGCAGTCTGTCTACTCTGTGGTGGGAAAGACAGTGTCACACTTATAACACTCATGTGCTCTTTCTTGGCTGGAGCTCATCCACATCACATGTGATAGTGCCACCACTAATAGATGGAGAGAGAGTGGACAACACAATGCAGACACAGTCAAATCTGGACAGTACCTGCAGCATGAGCACACACAGGCTAGGTGGGCACTTATTGTGCAAAAGATGAAATCCAAATTTAATACTATTATTGTCACACCATAAGAACAACCTAGGTACAAATATGGGAGGGGGTCAACTGGCCCCCTCTGCCCTACCTAAATGGCACCCTGCTTTATGGAAGAAATGTATTCTTAGGTGCTTATGCAATGGTTTCCACTGTGTTCTGAAGTACTTTATCTCCATGTTTCATGATGTGTCTTGATCATTATGTAGGTGAGTGTCCCCCATTGTCCCTCATTTTGAGTGTCCATGTCCATCATTTCAGTGATAACATGTGAGATATGGTGCATGCTTCCAAAACCCTACTCAGTACAAAGAGTGGTGATCATGGCCACAGTGTATATGCTCAATACAGAATGACAAAGGGAAAGTAAGTGAGCCGAAACAGTCATGGAGAAATACATTTGTAGCACTAATTATGCATAAGGGATTTGCATGGTCCAAAACAGAAAGGATAGGCTTCACATCACAGAGGCTCCTCTTCACACATCTAGAATTGGAAATGTTGGCAGGCTATATCCTAGGTATTTAATGCAGTAAGCAAACAATACTCAATAAAATTAATGGCAATTTAATTACAAAAATCAAGACATTAAACAACTTGCAAAAGGATCAGAATTAATGAGTTTACCTAATTTTTATGGGAATTCAAATAAAAATGTATTTTAATGTCTCTAATTGCAAGCAGTATTATATGAAATAGAAACTGATGTGTTTTTTAGATGAGATTTGCACAGCTTAGCTGCTGCATGCATGGCAAGCCTGCAAAATGTGAACCTGATGTGATGTTCAAATGATGTTCACACAAGCTTAACTGCTGCACTCATGTCAAGCATACAGCATGCAAACCTGATGTAAGCCAATCCCTTTTCATGAGCTGTCAAAATCCCTTTTCATGAGGGGATGACCAGATGGCCTTACCTCGCAAAAAGGGACTGACTTGCAAAACGAGATGTGGACAGCTCACAAAAAGGGATCAGCTTGTGAAAAGGGATTTTGACAGCTCATGAAAAGGGATTACATATTATTATCCCTTTTTGCGAGCTGTCATGAATCATATCTGGAATGTGTAGTACAGTATGGGCTGCATGCCCAATGGCTCATGCTGTGAACCAATGGGCGTGCAGCCCTACCGAGCTGTCAGTCGGCCCACCGGCTGACCGGGGAGGGGGTGGTGGCTCAGTGGGCGGTGGGGAGGGAGGGTACCACTAGACCACTAGGGATATTGGTCCTTTCTTTGCGTACAGATGCCAGCAATCAGGCAGAAAGCGGTCCACTGGACCACCAGGGATATTGGAATAGTTTAATAATACAGATGCCTGCAATTGGGCAGAAAGCGGTCCACTGGACCACCAGGGATATAGGACAAAGTAATTTTTTATAAATGCTCACGATTGGGCATGGGGAGGCACCGCCAGGTGCAGCCAGAACTCAGGTGGCCACCCACAGGTGGCAGCTGCCATGTTGCGCCCTGCAATATGACAGCTCACCTGTGGGTGGCCATCAGTTGTTCCTTTTTTTTTTGGCTTAACTTTGTGCTGACACAGGTAGGGGTTGCGCATGCATGGCTCTGCACATCCCAGACTGAATATCAGGCTATGCAGGTTATGCATGGGCACGCCTCCCCCCCCACCTGTGCCTGCATACATTACTGATGTGCTCTGGCGCATCGGGATTTGTGCCACGCACTTTTCCCTTTTGAATATCACGCCAGGGCACATCAGTGGGTTGCACATGGTGCAACACTGTTGTGCCATGTTCAACCCTTTTGAATATCTGGCCCATTATATTTTATACACTAGTCTACTAGTACACTGCTGTACATTTCTGTGCACCCACAATTTGACATTTTAGTATAAAGTATAAAGTCCTAGGCCTGATGCATTGTATCATATTTGATATGTTATTTCCTCTTTTCTTCCTGAATGTATCATATCATGAATGTATTTAAATCTTACATTCTGAATGTATAATATCATGGACATATTATATCTTACCTCCTTGTCTGTGCTACTGCACCCGGGTCATGACTGAAAAAGGCACTTGCTGCCAGTGCACTCACCTGGCCATCAAAGTTTAATAAATAAATAAATACATACATAAATGAAATAAAATCATGTCATCTTTCACTGGAATGATATAATTGCCAGATTACTCACCCACATTCCCTACCAACTTGTGTGATGTACTAGCAAATAAGCAGTACAAATCTTTATTTTGACAGGATTAAAACTTTAGGATATAGTCCCTATTTTCAAAGTTGTCCTGTGTACATTAAAGTTTTCCACATAGAAGTTACATAGATTTTTCACACACGAATACACGGGTATTTCAATAGCTGAGTGAAAAACATTACAGTATGGAAGTTGTGACATTTCATTTTTACATCAAGAGATTCAAAACCCAAAAACTGAATCAGTCAGGGTTTCAGTCTTTAAACAAGTCTGCCTGAATAGCTCACCTTTTTGATTGTTTTGTTGTACAGTAATTAGTAGTTTGTGAGTTAGCAAAGAAGGTATTGAATTTAGTGCATTTTTTAATTTCATTTCATTTATTTGATAACCGGGTAAAAAAAGCAACTGGGCCATGTGGCCCTTTTACAGGCTTGACCTTGTGAGGATCAAAGGACTCTCAAAACATCAATATATGAAAATTTAAATTGACAAGACTAAAAGCCAAAAATATTTATACAATGCAAAAACATTGCGTAAAAACAAGACATAAAATATACAAGATAGACTTAACAAGAATTACATTAATAAAGTTGTGTGCAAATACATACAGGCTTGGAATAAAACATGTTATTTAAAGAAATCTTTAACTGCCATGGATTTTGAGCATTTTGCAACACAACAGGCAAATCATTCCATATTTTTATTGCACTTTGTTTAAAAGATTTTTGATATTTGGTGGTTTTACAGATGAAAACTGCCAAAAGAACAGAATTCTGAGAGCACGGTGTTTTTGTAACTGTTCTCTATTGAAAAAAAATTGTACAGAGGATGAAATTCTGTACAGTAAATTGCCTTGTGTACAAAACAAGACATCTGCAGAATATTCCTGTTTTTCAGGGATGATCACCTCAGCCAGTTATACAGATTGCCGTGGTGTCCTCTGGAATTTTCCCTAAAGGCAAATCTACATATTGAATTGTACAACATATTTTTCTGTTGCCTAATTCTCTCTGTGACATCTCCTCAAACTAAACTGCCACAGTCCAAAATTGGTATTAAGCTAGCCATAGCTATGGTCCTTCTTTCCTCATTGGTTAGATAGTCCCGAACAGCGTAAAGGGCTTCAATTTTTCTGTGCAGTTGTTTAGTTACACTATCAATATGGGACTGAAAACACATAAGGCTGTCCATAATTGCACCTAAATATCTAAACTCTGAAACCACCTCAATTTTGACATCATCATTTTTCTTTATAATAAAAGGTTCCAGTAACGTTCTCAATTTTTGAGAGGAGCAAAATAACATCCCCTTAGTTTTCTTTTTAACACAAGGCAGTTACTTTTTAACCACCATGTCAATTTATTATACTCACTACCTAGAGTTCGTTGAGCCATGTTGGTGTTGTTATCTGAGTCGTACAACACTGCATCATCAACATATAAAACAATAGATGAATCTGAGCAAATGGATGGCAACTCATTTATATAAATTGAGAACAACAATGGTCTTAAAACTGAATCCTGGGGTATACCATACTCCACATTTCTTAAATCAGACATTGTTCTATTAATACAAACTTGCTGAGTTCTCCCAGTTAAATAACTGTGGAACTAGTGCACCACAGGGTTTCTAAAATCCAAGTCTCTAAGTTTAACCTCCATTAAGGGTGGTCCAGGAAATCAAAAGCCTTGGTCAAGTCCATGAACGCTGCTCCAACATATTTACTCTCTCCCATTCTAGCTTGCAGATCATTCATGAACCTGACCAAGGCCGACGTCACACCACACACCTCCCGAAATCCATGCTGTGTTGAGGTCAAGAGGCCATATTTATTTATATGTTCCAATATTTGTTCATGCAACAATCTTTCCTGTGTCTTGCCAACCAAAGATAGTAGTGAAATAGGTTGATAATTGACTGGTAAGTTTGCTTGACCTCCTTTAAAAATAGGTGAGACTATAGCATTCTTCCTCATATTTGTAACCGTACTTGTGACACTAGGCCCAAGTCTTAGTTTGGGACATAGGTTCAAATCCAAATCCAAAAGCCAAATTTGCTGAGACATTAGACAAAAATAATTTTTATCTGAAATCCTGAGAGTCAAATAAGCATAAATATCTACTTCAAGTGCAACTATCAACATATTTCTGATCTATAGCTCATTTAAAAGTATGTAAATTTGTTGAACATCTTATTTTCAGAGGCAGTTCATTCCATAATACTGGAACCCAGTACGTAGTGGACATTTTTCTATAGTTAAGTATAAATTTTGGAACACACAGACCTTTGTTCTTAACATCTCTCAATTGATATGTGTGCACTGGTGCTGAAAGATAGCTTGTCCTTGTACACTGGAATGATATGATTTAACATTTTAAAAGACGTTATAGCTCCTACTTCATACCTGCATAGTTGTAGTGAATCCCGATTAACTTTGGTAAACATTCTACAGTGAAGGGTGTCATATGGGCACCTTAGTAACAAATCTCACTACTTTGTTATAGGTAGCATGCAGTTTTTCTAAGAAGTTCTTGTTTGAATGTTGGTAAATCACAGTTCTGTACTCTAAGACAAGTAGAAGGAGTTGTATAAATTAAAATGTGCATGCAGGAAAGTGGTTGCTCAATGGAAATGGCAGTGTGTTAAGTAATGTAAGAAACCAGACCAAGAAATCCCACACTTATCAAATACTCCACAAATCAGATAAGACTCAGACCAGGGAAGAAAGTTGAAAAAAGTTTTATTACTTGCAAATTTGGAAAAGTGCTAATAGTGCTGGGCATATTGCCAAAACAGAAGCAAACTCCCCACAGTGGTCACAGATAACCAACCAATGGCATGTCATGCCCAAATGGCACTACTGTATTTCAAGCATAACGAAACTGTTATCAGGTGTTGCTTAAATACATCTCTGAGGATGACATCATTATTATACCCTTAGTACTTCATGTTAAAGTGACCCCCATATAAATTACTACTACAGTGTAGATGTAAAAATAGTAAAAACTGAGTTTAAAAGTTCAAGCCTGTATGAGTCTCTTTTTGATTTAAAAAGTCCTTCTGCCAGAAATGATGAGCTCAAAGTCAGATGGCTTCAGTGGTGAGATTCAAACTTGTGCTCTAAAGCAGTTCAAGATTCTCTTCTTTCCCAAGATGTTCCCTGACATGGTAGTTCACAACAGCCAAGGATAGGTTTGCACACAGTTAGATTTCTGATTTTCTAGATAAATGGATAGATAGGACAGATAATGATTAAACATGGAAAAAGTTAACAGCAGCACAATGTTCCCCAGTTCTGTGATTATAGAGGTGCCGGCAGATCCATAATGCACCAATGATCTACTTGCATCTCTACATAGAGTGTACCCACTAAAATAGAGGCATTTTAACAAAAGCTCTAATAAGAAATATTAGGGGTCACTGTCTGAGGGGATTGGGGAAGAAAAACAGACACTAAACCCAGCACACCCTCCAACCGAACTTGAGACATATTGTACATACAGTATTACTATACTACAAAAAAGAGGGAAATTACCCTGGGACACTGTCAAGAGTTATATCACAGAGATAAAATTATTAAAAAGCTGAAATTTCCCATTAGTCATCAAGCAATGGTTCAACCAGGCTTCCTACGGTATACATCCAAAATGTCTCTCTTTTAAGTAAAGCTGCATCCAAATTTCCTCCTCTTGGATCAAATGAAACAGTTCCAATTCCAAAAAGAGAACAGCCCCTCATACCATGGCCTTGAGTAAATTTAATATGGGCTGCTACAATATTTTGCACATTCTCCTGTTCTATGTCTCTAATATGTTTGCCTATTTCTGCTTTAATGGGCATATAGTTTTCCCAACATAGAGTCCTGCATATATGTTCTATCCTATAATAATAATAATAAAACTTTATTTATTAAGCACCTTTCAAATATCAAGGCGCTGTACACGCTTAACAACAATCCCAAATAATAAAGTTAAAATAAACATTAAAATCATAATAACACCATATCAGTTCATAAAAATGCTTGTCTCCACAGAAAATTCTTAAATTCCCGCTTAAAGCCTCCCACGGTCATACATTGTTGAAGCTGATGAGGCAGAGAGTTCCAGAGGGTTGGGACCATAAGCATAAAAGCTTGGGCCCCAGAAGATTTCAAAATAACCCTTGGAACCTCCAGCAACCCCTTGCCAGACAAGCAGAGCTGTTGCATAGGGTTGTAAGGAATCAGAAGCTCTTTCAAGTATTCAGGACCAAGTCAGTGTAGGGCTTTGTAGGCCAATAGACCTACCTTAAAGGTGATCCACCACTGAATCGGCAGCCAGTGCAGATTGCACAATACAGGGGTAATATGTGACCTTCTGGATATCCCTGTCAACAATCACGCTGCAGCATCTTGCACTAGCTGCAAGCAGTGGATATCAACCTCAGGAAGCCCTAAGTACAAGGAGTTGCAGTAGGCAAGGCGGGAGGTCATGAAGGCATGGACCAACACCAGCAAATCACTGGATGGAACAAGGTGTTTCACCCTGGCAATGTTCCTAATACGGTAAAAGCCTAACTTGACAACTACCAGCACCTGATGAGGAAGGGTCAGCCCTTCATCAAGTATCACTCCCAGGTTATGCACCCATTCTGAGGTAAGGGTCTGATTGCCTCCCAGAAATAAACCAGAGGGCAGATCAGTCCTCAACCCCTCAATCCTGTGACCCGGTTCCACTACCATAACCTCAGTCTTTCCTGTGTTCAGCTTTAACAAGTTCAAGTTCATCCAGTCATGGATTTCGGTGAGGCAGTTATTAAATACTGAGAAAGAACTAACCTAGTCGGGAGCAAAAGACAGGTAGAGCTGGTTATCATCAGTATAGCAGTGAAATCTCAGCCCATACCATCTTACAATGTCTCCGAGGGGTAGCATGTACATTGCAAACAACATGGGGGACAGCACTGAGCCCTGGGGAACCCCACAAGACAGGGAGAAAGGGTAGGAGGTAAAAATCCCCAACACAACTCTCTGCATTCTACCAGATAGGAATGATGTAAACCATCTGAGCACTGTACTTGACAAGCCACAGATGGACCCCAGGCACTCGAGCAAAACCCCATGGTCTACAGTGTCAAAAGCTGAAGAGAGATCAAGTAGTACCAGAATAGAACAGTTTCTCCAATCTCTTGCCATAAGGAGATCATTGAGCAACCGAACCAGAGCAGTCTCAGTACTTTGCCTCTTATGAAAACCCAACTGGAGAGGTTCATAGATACTATGGATGGTCAAATGGTTCTCCAGCTGGGTTGCCACTACTTTCTCTATAACCTTGCCTATAAAGGGAAGGTTAAAAATTGATCTGTAGTTAGCAAAAATATCTGGGTCCAATGAAGCTTTCTTCAGAAGGGGAGTCACCACCACCTCCTTCAGGGAGCTTGAAAACACCCGATTCCAAGGAGCACCAGATAATTTGAGCCAGAAATGGGCCAATGATCTTAAAACAACCCAAAATCAGGGAAGCTTGACCCAGATCTAAACTACAGCATGTAGGGTGCATCCCCTGGACAATCCACATAATATCCTTAAACTCCAGCAGGTCCAAGGTACTCCAGGAGACACGAGGTATCGTGACTGAACACCGACCAATGGCGTCTCCCATAGAACGAGTCAAGTGGATCTTTGATCTGATGTCGGTTACCTTATTCACAAAGAATAGAGCAATCTCATCACACTCTTTTTGTGAAAAAGCTCGACGGAGCTGCAGACAGGTTGGGCTGTACAACCTGTCCACAGTTTGGAAGAGTTGAGCTGGTCGATTCTGAATGACAGCAATCTCCCTGGACAGGAACTCTGCCTTCTTACGGAAGATTACTGATTGGTAGAGCTGGTAGTGCTCACCAAACTAATGCAGTCAACCTCCAGAGCAGATTTTCACCAATGACGTTCTAACCTTTGTCCCACATGCTGCAACTCCCTCAAGGACCCATCAAACCAAGGGGCCTGAGGGCGGAGTGGGGGGGATGAACACAGACCAGGGCTATCAAGTCTGGAGCCAAGGAAATTACCTGATTATAGGCCAGAACCATCGACTCCGGACTTGAGCTGGTAACAGGAAACTCTGAGTGGTCAAACACCGCCATCAGGTCTTCAGGGCACACGTCCCTAAAGGGCAGTAACTAACCATCTCCACAGGGGCAGACCTATGAAGGGGAGCACAAAAGTTGAACCTCATGGTGCAATGATCAGACCAACTGACAGGTTCCACCCCCAAATCAGAGGCCTCAATCCCCAGGAGGAAAACCAGATCCAGAGAGTGACCATGATTATGGGTAGCTGAAGAAACAATCAGTGTGAAGCCCAGTGATGTCATCAGCTGGAGGAAGTGCTGACCAAAAGGCGAGAGTTCATCACTGACACAGGCATTGAAGTCACCCAGGACCATCAGTCGGCGGCGAAGTCTGCCACTTCCTTCAGGAATCGCTTTTCGTCCCCAGGTGGACGATAGACGAGAGCTATCTTGCAGCTCACACCAGCTACCACAGTACACTCAAAGAATTTGGCTTCCTCTACTGCTACACCAGTGAGGTCCAACCCAGTCTTGAAACACACCGCTACCCCCCTGCAGTCCAATCTTGGGTGGTGTATCACTGAGTACCTGGCTGGAAATGCTGCCTCCAAAATGGGGCCAGCATTTTCATCCAGCCAGGTCTTGGTGATGCAAGCCAGATCAGCTGTTCCAATAAAGTCAGCAATAACAGCAGACTTGTTCTTAACAGATCTGGCATTGCATATCACCACCCGGGTTGGATGGGGTTCCTGGGCCGTCCTGTCCACTTGCCCATCAAAAAAGATGGTGCCCTTGGGTATGGGGACTAGACATGGATTACCACATTCCAGGCTCCATTTTGCTCCAGGCATCTTCTGGACCTCACCAACCCTATATGAGAGGACTGCTGCTTCGCCCTCCAATGTCCAAGCCCCCCTGCCACACCCCATCCCTCCCACGTGTAATACCAAGCACCCAGCAGCACTGGTAGCTAGAAAATGGCAGAGGGGGGAAGAACGGGTGGAGGGCATGGAGAGAGGAGGATGAATAACGCACGACAGGGGGTGTTAACAGGCACATATCACAAGCAAACTACTACAACACCACAATATGGTTTTTCTTACTTATAAGTAACTATCCTGAATCCCAATATACTCAGTAGGACGTTAAGCTAAAAACTCACCCAAATCACACCTTTCTCACTTATAGAAATTTTAAAAAACCTAACTCAAAATAAAACAAACATCAAACACAGATAAAAAAAACTTCCCCACCCCAAAAACCCTCTCATGGCTCTGAGGAGGAGAAAGTTATATTAAACAAACATAAACATAATATTTATAAAATAAGACAAAAAATAAAATCAAAAAATATATATAAACGAAAATAAATAGTCCCAGTCCTGATGGTCCTCCCACTACCAGTAGGACTGTAATAGAACTCAAAAACAAAAGTATAGGCAATTTTTCATCCAGTTTTTTGGCACTCTCACTGCCAGAGGTATTGAAAAGAAAGTTAGACAAAATCCAAATGCAGAAAAGGTTGAGGTACTCTCACTGCCCAAACACACTCTCCATCAAAAATGAAACTAAAAGATCCAGCGAAAGTCAAAGGTCACTCCAACTATCCAAGAGAGAGTTTATGGCTGCTCCATCTTACTCCAAAAGTCATACAGTAAATCCAAAGCTGATACACACAGTCTCAATACGATATAATGGAAAAGAGCAAGGGACCCTAAGCAAAGCCAGGAGTGTGCATATACCAAAACAAAGAGTAAAGCCCCCCCCCCATCCCCAGCCTACCTAATCAGGCTCTTCATACGACGCCCAAGAACCACAGCTACAAACACCCCAATGCCAGACCAACAGGACCGACACCAGGATCACTTAGGAGCCCCCCACAAAATGTCTCTGGCTCCCCAGAGACAAATGAGGTGATTCCTGCTTGATCCCGGGTAGCATGACCAAGAATCACCCAGGCACAACGGGGGGATACAGGCCTCCCTCACCCAGCACAACACACTGGCCCCGCTACCCCAAGCTCAATACAAGTTCCAATTTAGTCCCAGTAAAGGTACTGTAATAGCAATCAGGCCAAAATGACTTGAATCCAAAAAGAAGAAAGCTGCCAATATTAAAGAGACAGATCCCACCACTCACAGTGCTCTAGAATGATGATGATGATGCCAGTTCTTTCAGTCATGCGCTGCTTCTTACAATCTAGCGTATCCAGGGATCCAACATCGGGAAACAGCAAAAAAACACTAAGCCAATACCCAAGAGGCACTAATCCAGGCAGTGGGGCACCAAAAAAAACCCTGTCTCACAGCCCACACCAGGACATGAAAATGCGAGGAGACAAGTCAGGGCCAACCCGAAACTGAAACTGAGCTGCAGACCAGGCACAAGACACCGGCAAAACACTGGAAAATGACTGAGAAATGATCAGTAGCAACAAACTAACTAAAAAGAGAGGCAAAAAGCATTCACAACCTCTAAAAAGGCGAACATAAAAATGATAAAAACGGTAAAAAATGGTAAAACAGGTAGGTTCAGGATAAGTTCACACAGGCTGGTCCAGCATGACTGCCATATTGAAACAGGTGATATGTTATCTCTATACACTATGGCCACTGTATCACAAGTAATTAGCTATCTTATTCAGAACTCTCTCTCCGTGTGGTCTTACTTGTAAAGGTTTTAGCTTTTTTCATATGTCTACAATACTTGACAGGTCACAGATAAAATTATCAATAGCAGGGGATCCCAACCAGGTATCAGATTATTTTTTTCAAAACTGGCTGTAGTGACTAGGATATCGCCCTGATTTTTAGATTTTTCTGTAAACTACCATAAGAGGATCCTGTGTATGTTTGTGAAGGATTGAGTTATCCTGGATAATATGCCAGTTTTCTATGTATCATCCCCAATTTCCTTCAATTGTGGAGAATATGTACTAATGGACTGTTATGCCATTCCTCAGTACCTCCTTGTACTATCTACATGTTTCTCTTTTACTGCTGTAACTGCAAATTTGTATATCATGAGCCATCTATTTTACTGCTGCAACATCTAATTTTGTGCCCATGTGCCATCTAGATGGCCTGGGTCATGCAGGGAAAAAGGTCACTGGGACCAGCGTACTTGCCCGGTTATCATATAAATAAATGAAAAAACACTGCAATAAAAATAATTAACTTTACTCTGTTCTAACTCTGTGTCCCTATCATTCTCCCTGGGTACCAATATGTCTCTTCTGTTAAAACCTCTTGCCATTCTTTGGCTTGTTCAACATGTTCACCTTTGTAACCCCCCTCTTTGAATCTCACTGTCATTTCTTCAGCCCTCCTGTCAAAAATAGCAATGTCACTACAATTACAACACACCTGAAGAAACTGACCCCTCTGGATATGTTTTATAAGTTGGGCTGGGTGGCAGCTAGATGCCTGAGAAAGTTTGTATCCATGCTCTTCCTGTACAGATCAGTCACCATATTCCCAAACAATCCCCATGCTGACAGTTACTTAAGCAATAAGGCATGAAGGGGTGTGTTTACAATACAGCCAGGGGCATAGTAAGGCACAAGGCCAAATGCCAAGTGATTTCAGCCACTGGACGTGCTTTTAAATAAGTTTTACACACATCCCTGAGTGCCTTATTGCGCTTATAAAATTGGCTTCTTATTTTACTTTTTACTACTGGGAAATGCATGTTTATATATAGAAACAATAGATTTACTTGTGTGCATTTATGATAAAATAGACAGTCCTTCCACCCACTGCAAGTAATGCCATTGATGATGTCACTGTATTATTGCCTACTTTCTTCTTCCTGTTTTTTTTTCTCTATTTTTCCCCCACATTCAAGATATGGAATGTTTGTCATGGAATGTTTAGTATGGAATACATGGATTCAAAATTCTGCTCAGTTCCACTGGCAGAATGTTTCTCTCCTAACACACTGTGCACACATACAACAAAGGCTTTTGTTATAGCCACAGACTCAATTATCTCACTGTCAGGGCAAGAAAAAGTGAATTCCCTGAGGAGCAGATAAAGATAGAAGGGGGATTTTTCACTGTCAGCAAAGAAACAGTTGTAATGAAAAGTATAAACAATACTTATTGATTCTAATTTATTTATGTATCTAATGAGAGTGTGATATCAGGGAACATCATTTAATTAATTTGTTTTACTTTTTATTTAAGGTAGTTTTAGTTGTAGGGCCCAGCTGAAGGTTTTTTTTTACAGTGTAAAGGTAGCAGCCATGTTTGTGGTGGAAGATCATTTCTGACTGCAGGGGGCTAACTGAAATGCTTGTGTTCCAAATGCCTATTGATCTGGGTTCTAGACTCTTCACTGGTGAGCAGTTCTTTTTTAACCATGTCTAAACCATATTTTACAGATAAATAAGAGCCAATCAGATTATTGGATTTTGCCCTGCCATTTTATAAATTCAAGTAATCAATGGAAACGTTGTCATCTTTTACCATGAATCATAGATTAGGATTAGATTTACATAAATAATAGGTAAATTCCTCTAGTTATGTATCTGTACTTGTCCAGGTCAATAACAAATCATTGATAAAATGACAATACAAGTTAATATATTGAAAGTAAAGATTCAAGTCTTGATCTTGTACAATAGTTCTTTCCCATAGCTCCATATGTAAGTTGCGTAAGTAGGGGCTAGGGAAGCCCCCCATTGCTTTATCCTGAAGTTTTAAAATGTGTTTATTTACCCAAAAATATGAAGTCATTAAATTTTAACACATATTCACAACTTCGCACCAGAATATCAATAAACTCAGTCCCATACTCCCCTGTTTGTTCAAGATAACACTGTATCGTGTGCAGGCCACCCTGATGTAGAATATTAGTATAAAGAGATTCCACATCAAGGGTGACTGGGAGTGCATTACCTGGACAAATCAGCTTGTCCAATGTTTACAAAAAATCAGGAGAATCAAAAATAAATGATGGAAGTTTGGACACTAAGGGTTTAAGGAAAGAATGAGTACGCTTGGACAAAGACTGAGTAAGCCCACCAGTGCTTGACACAATTGGGCGAGCTGGTGGGTCATTTAGCCTTTTATGGATTTTAGGTAGAATATAAATTGTGGCAAACATTGGTTGTTCCACTGTCATGAATTTCCTTACTTTCATGCTAATAACACCAACATCACATGACTCCTTTGAAAAGCTGCCAATTTTGAAATCCTTAATAAGATCACTTTTTAATGCTTTGAATACCTGGCTATCATTCAAGTAATGAAATATCTCTTTTTCATATTTTATAGTATCCATAACTACAACCTCACCCCCTTTATCTGCTGGTTTGATCATAATTAGGGGTTGTCACAATGATCTTTAATGGCATTTCTTCACAGCTACTGTTTACAAAGTTACCACTAGTGTTGTTTAATAATAGATTTTGTATCTTTCTCTTTCACATTGTTCTTCAAACATCCTCAGAGCTGGAGCAGCAGAAGGGGGGAGTTGATTTACTTTTAAAAGAGTGCTAGTTAGCGTTAGCTACATATTTGTACTCAAACCACTTTCTTAAAATAATAAAACTTGTATAGATCTACTAGAAAATTAAATAGATTAGCATTTGCAGTAGGAATACATGAAAGTCCTTGTGAGAGCATAGTAAGTTCAGTTTGAGTCAAAGTGTGGCTAGACAATTTTATTACATTTAGTAGTACCTGTTTCTGTTCTGCCTGTTGGGTTGATAATTGTTCTGTCTCCAAACCCCTTGTAATTGCTGTGGTTTCTGTTCTCTGGTTCTTGGTCTGGTATCCTTCTCTCTTCCCATATCATCCCAGTCTGGTCCTCTTTTTCCCGGTCTTGTTAGAACATGATTCTCGGCTCCTCCTGGGTGTGCTCCTCTCTGGGCTTTCCACTAAAAAAACATTGATCCAGTGCTATTCAGGCCTGTTTCTGACACAGTCTGAAACTGCATATTACTAGAGGCATTGTATTTATTTATTTTTTATTTATTTAGTTTTTGTTTACCAGGTAGGTGCAGTTGCCATAACCATGACTATTTTTAGGCACAACCTGGGAGGATACAGAACAATACAACAACAAAACATAACAATTTACAAAAATATCTTTGGAGATAATTTCAACATTGAAACAAAGTAGGACTATGCATCAAGACATTATATCAGCAAATCATACATGGGTTTGCATTAAAGTAAAAAAACAATAGAGATGCAAGAGGGAAAGAAGCAATGCTGAAGGGTGGTTAAACAGTACAGAACATGGAAAAATTGAGAGAAAAGAGAAGGAGATTAAATGAGATGGAAACAGAAACTGAGTGTAAGTGCAGGACAGTGCTGGTGTTGGGGGAAGGAGCTAATGGGGTTTGAAACAGGAGCATTTGTTTGTTGAGATAAGGTACTTGCGTAGCTCTATCTTAAAGGCATTGTGAGAGGGAACAAGGTGTACAGTTAGTGGGAGGGAGTTCCACTATTGAGGAGCTAGAATGGCAAAGGCACTTGCCCCCCTTGGAAGAACTATACCTAGGGATACAGACAAGGTCCTTGTCCACAGAGCGCAACCCATAGTGAGAGGGCTGTTTGAGAAAGTACTCAGCAAGGGACTTAGGAGTTTGAGATCTGATGATACTATTGATGATAGAGCCTAGAGAGTAGAGCCTTGTCTCTTTTGGTGGCAGCCAGCTCAGGTCCGAGTATAGGAGACAGTGGTGTTTAAGTCGGTGGGCAGAGGAAGTGTAGCGGCAGATGCTGTTGTAGGTGACGTCCCACTTGTGTAGACTAGATTTAGATGTAGCAGTATAGGTGGCAACACCATAGATAAGTGAGGGCAGGAGAATACCATGAGCTATGGCTAGCCTGGTGGAAGGGGTTAGCACATAGATGGTGCGATAGGCAATACCCAGCTTAGTGTTCACAGTCTTGCATGCATTTTGCATATGGAGATCAAAGCTTAGTGATTGGTCGAGGGTAACACCAAGGTATTTAAAAGAGGTAACAGATCCAATAGTGGATCCATCCAAGGCCAAGACTTTGAGATTGCTTAGGGGGAGTTTGATTTTTGAGTTAGTACCAAAAAGCATAATCTTGGTCTTGGACTCATTCAA
Source organism: Neoceratodus forsteri (assembly GCA_016271365.2). Lineage (NCBI taxonomy): Eukaryota > Metazoa > Chordata > Ceratodontiformes > Ceratodontidae > Neoceratodus > Neoceratodus forsteri. The sequence continues at coordinate 946,350,076 of CM057452.1, forward strand.
GACCAGCTTGTGGTTAGCTAACCATGATTGTGTAAGTTGAAAGTCAGCTGAGAGCATGTGGTGTAAAGAACTATATCATCTGCAGATAGTAGGGAGGAAGACTCAGTTAGGTGTGAGGTGACGTCATTTATAAAAATGGAGAAGAGGAGAGTGCCAAGGATGGACCCTTGGGGCACTCCAATATTCAGTCCAGCCTTACCTGAGAAGATGGAATTGTATTTGACCATTTGAGTCCTATTTGATCGATAGCTATCAAACCACTTTACAACATTAGGTGCAAAGCTCAGTGAATGCAGGGTAGCAAGGAGAATAGAGTGGTCAACCAGGTCAAAGGCTTTCCTCGTGTTGATGAAAACTGACTCTGCGAGAAGGTCAGCATCCATAGCAGATACGATATTGGATGTAAATTTGAGGAGAGCTGTAGTTGTGCTGTGTCCCTTATGGAATCCATGCTGTGCAGCCGCTAGAAGGCTGCACAGCATGGATTCCAATTGATAAGATTGACTTAGATGGTTGTTTCTTTTTGTCAAACCAATCAAAATTTCTATTGTTTTCATAATTGTTTTTATCTCTAAGAAACTTTTTTTTCTTTTGTTGCTTCTACCTTTTTGTCCTGATGTTTAATTGGTGTCACAAGGTTAGTTATATAAGTACTGAATTTGTGGTCGTTAGAGAAACCACAGATCTTTTTCTTGTCCATAAAACACTCTATTTTGGACAAATGCCAGCTGTTTTAAAATACAGGGTTCCCAAGTTACCCGATCTACACTTATTTATTTATTTTATTATACTTTCTTTGACTGGGTGACCAAAGTAGTAGACCAGGGAGGGGATGTGGATGTGGTCTACCTAGACTTTAGCAAGGCATTTGATACAGTCCCACACAAAAGACTAATAAATAAGTTAGCCAGCCTGTGAGTGGGTCCCAGGGTGGTAAACTGGGTAAAAAATTGGCTGGACAACTGGATGCAGACAGTAATAATAAACGGAGTCCACTCCAAGGAAAGGGGATTACTAGTCTGGTACTGCAGGGTTCAGTACTGGGACCAGTCCTCTTTAATATCTTTATAGGTGACATTGCAGAGGGGCTGGAAGGAAAAATATGCCTCTTTGCAGATGACACAAAGATCTGCAACAGGGTTGATACACAAGGGGGATGGAAAGGATGAGAAATGACTTGGCAAGGTTGGAGGGATGGTCAAAAGTATGGCAGCTTAGGTTCAATTCAAAGAAGTGCAAAGTAAGTCACCTGGGAAACACAAACCCAGGGGAAGAGTACACAGTGGGTGGGGAGGTACTAACAACAACAAAAAATGAAACAGGACCTGGTGTAGTCATATCAGATGACCTAAAGGTAGGCAATCAATGTGAGAAGGCAGTAAGAGGGCTGGATGGATACTGGGATGCGTAGGGAGAGGCATCACTAGCAGAAAACAGGAAGCTTTCCAGCTAGTCTTCTTTCTCCCCTTCCTTATAAACACTCTAGATGGCAACATGCTGGACTTGCCATCAAAAGTAGTTGTTTATAAGAGTTTAACTTTAGTTTACATGTCTGCTTGTTTTAATCTCGTTTTTGAGAGTTTTCTTTGTTGGAGCCTTGTTTATGAGCTTACTTTTACCCGTTGCAGCTCACAATCTCTTACGGCACATTTGTTTGTTGCACTCTCGGATCACTGGTTAATGCCGGCTTCAGTTTTCCTTGAGCAATCGTTAATGGGTGATCTCCCACATACGATGGTTTCCAGTAGATGACATTTGCAGGATTAGCTGTTGTATTGGCTATTCAAGGTGTTTTCATCCGAGGTGTTTCCATGACTTATCCTGTGTTTGCTGGATACAGTGTGGCAAGATTCTGAGGAGTGTGGGATCTCAGATCTTGGACTTTTGATTAGAATTTTTGATTTTGAAAGTGAATTATTTGTAATGTGGAGCATATGGTTGCTGTGACTGCATTATGAGCCACTAACTAGGATTTTGTCAGTTGTTCAAACGGTGGTTTCTGTCCCGAAGAAGGTTCCATTTTTGGCGGCTGATAGTTTCTGAGGTGCCTGGTGGGAGTGGGCCTCTAGCTCAGGTGCTTTCCACTGGGGTGGCCTGGAAATGCTGACCGGAGGGTTGGCCAAATTCTGGGTTAATCCAGTGGTCGCAGAGGACACCTGACCTTCCATGACTTAATTGGGGAGATTGTCCGAGTTTTGGGGGTTCGGTTCACTGGTTGTTCCTTGGAGTCATCTGCCTATTGCTTTTCTGGAGCTGATTATCTTAGGACTGTGTGAAAAATTACAGCTCTGCAATTACAAGATGTTTAGAACCTGGTCAGTGTTTCCAGCAAGAGTCGGTTATAATCAAGGCCCCTACTTTTCTGTGGCACACTAGGAACAAGTTCTGCGGCAAGGTTTCAATTTGCCGCAGAACTTCTGAGGCATTGGTTTGTAATTTCTGCAGCAGTTCTGGGGCACTTACAAACTACCACATCACAGTGTCAGCTTGTTATCCTGACTTCACATCCATGGCGATGGTTATAGCAATCAGGATGGGTGAAAGCACAGTAACACTAATTCAAAAAATAACAGACTTACAGAAATACTTTTATATCTAAAAACCAAAAAAAGATATCTATCCCCTAAGGTTCTAGCCTATTGCATAAATTAAATGAGCAAAGGAGACCTTATGTGAGAAATAAGGTATCTCTATACTCATGCTATCTATACCAATCATGAGGTGCTTACTGTGTATCACGTATATATTTATATGCGCTGTCTACACCACTCAAGAGGTCCCTACTGTGTATCACATATATTTATATGCAGTCTGTAACATATTAACATACATACATACAAATTGTGTGTGTGTGTGTGGGTGTGTATGTATGTATACATACAGTACATGCACTATATATATATATATATATATATATATATAGTGAGAGATGCTATATATATATATATATATATATATATATATAAAATGGTTCATGCCTTTGTAACGTCACGCCTTGATTACTGTAATGCCCTTTACCTAGGGATTCTGGGGCTTGATATCCGCCACTTGAAGCTGGTACAGAATGCAGCATCTAGGCTGCTGACTGGGCTGCCTCATAGTTGCCATGTCATGCCGGTACTGCGCGATCTGCACTGGCTAACTATTCAGTGGTGGATCACCTTTAAGGTCAGTTTAAGGCCCTACACAGACAGGGATTGAGTTATCTATAAGATCTTCTTCATCCCTATTGCCCCTCCAGGCAGCTTCACTCTGACAACGAGGGATTGCTAGAGATTCCCAGGGTCCGTTTAAAGTCATCCAGGGCCTGAGCATTTGAATTTGCAGCCCCATCCTTGTGGAATTCTCTACCTCATTGGATATGACAGTGCCTGATGGTGGAGAGCTTCAAATCTGCCTTGAAAATGTATTTACTTGCTTTGGCATTTTCTGATTTTATATAAGCTGCTGCAATTGTTTTATATGTGAATTTGTTTTACTGCTTTCGTACTAGCGCTATGGTCCTTTGGGGAATAAAGCTATTTTATAAATAAAGTTTTGATTGATTGATTGATAAATATATATTTTTTATTTCCATGAAATTGTATCCTCATTCATACAGGTCCCTTTTGAAATGGAATAAACAGAAGAGAAGAGATATTGCAAAACTAATTTTTCATGCCAACCTGCTTCCCCTGCACACTACGCAACACCATCAGGCCATGACATGCATGTGAACCCATTGCAAGATAAAGCTCTCCAGCCTATCACAATGTGTCCCCCATGTGACAGAACATTACACCATACCTTCCTAAGCTCAGAGCAGTGATGTGTTCCCCCAATCTTTGTGTTGCCAAGCCAGCTCCCAGAGCTCACCTTTGAACCTCAGTTGCCGGCACGGAAACACAACATGCTACCCTCTGGCCCAACAGCTGGCCCTGCATGCAACATTTCTCCATAACGTTTAGGTGATTCTATCACCCAATGGCAATATGTAATCAATAACCCTGGCAAAAATGTGTAGACAGCAATTGTTTATTTAACAGGTCTATTCTTTCAGCAGGTCTGCACAGTATTATATTCCACGTTTCTGTGCATAATTACTTTATTTTTCTTAAAAGTAACAGGTTAATTCATTTTACCAATTATTAATTTCAGATAGCTTCTCTATACCTTAAAGGCACAAATAAGCTTGTACAAAGTAAGGTGTGGACTTAACAGGTCTGTGCTATTGCCAAGATTTTGTTTAAGTTGGTCCTAGTACAATAACACAAGACTGAAAATTGTATTAGGCTGTAGTGCAGGTTGAACGAATATCATCGTGCCTGATATGCTGTGAGACCACCTCTGGCAGTGAGAGCTATGGTAGATAAGTGGCTATTTATTTCTGTGGTGGAATGCAGCCATTTTACTTGCTAATGTATGATGTTATAGCACTGATAACATTCCATTCTGAGCATAGAGGGGTTTGGGATATAAAAAGAGGGGAAGGGAACCAAGTTCTATGGATAAACGTAATTATTAATAAAGAATCACCAATGACAGTGAATTCTGCAGCACTGCAAAAGTTCTGCAGTATGTTGCAAGTTCTGCACAAATTTCTGCGGCCGCAGAATTCTAGGGGCCTTGGTTATAATGCCTGGGATCATAGGATTGCTGAAAGTAGTTTTTGCTGACTTATTTTGATTTCTTAACAGAGGCAGTGAAAGGGCTTCGGTACTACTAGGTATAAGTGCAACAGTGAGAGTGCTGCTTTTTCTTGACTGTCTGTTGGGAGAAGGGGGTGGTGAGAGCCCTCCTTTCTTCTGCAAACTGTCTGGAGATTGCAGTCAACAATCCTTGGATGTGATCTGAAAGTTTCTGACTTTTATAACTTTAATTGGGGCAATAATGTGAGATAGTAATTTGGACTTTTATTTCATGTTTGAGTCTTTTAGCCCTGAAACAAATTGGAAAATAGTTTTTATCTGTTATTGCACATTTTTGGTGTAGTGCTACAGTGGTAGTAAGAGTACCACAAATACTAGACAGTAAGGGTGGTGGTGAGAGCCCATCCCTGAGCAAAACATTTTGAACAGTTATTTATGCAAGAACTGTTTGTGTATATTAGGACTCCCACTAGTATCTATTGATTTCTTTTTTAGCTGTATTGAGGTTTAATTTGTGGGTGTATGTAGGAGTGGTTAAATTGTGGATGTGAGTGTGTGGTGAGTGATTGGGTCATTCTATGTTTGGGGGGATTTTTTTTAAGGTTTTATTGGGTGGGTTATGTTTAAGGAGGGCTGTGTTTATTTTTGGTGTATAGTGGGCAGCTGGAATGTGTTGGGGATTGGGGTCCATAAGATGCAGCTACTCGGGGGATGGCCTCTGGGCCCTTCATCCCTTTGAGCTCCCTGCACTCTCAGTAGAGATTTATCAGACATGCAGAGTGCTGGGAATAGCTTGGGGGGGGAAGCTGGGGGGTGGTTCTCGGGGGGCTGCAGGGGTGTCCGGGATCTGGGTGGTGAGGCCAAGGAGACACCCTGGGGTGAAATGGGATCTAGAAAGGGGTTTGCCCCTGCCTGGTTCCCATACCCAAGGGCTCTGCAAATGTTTGTGGGCAGATGACGGCTCCAGCCCCTACACCTCCTCCAACTAGGGCTGTGTTGTGTAATGCCAGGTCGATCAGGAATAAGACTGCTATAATAGTGGATGCAATATCCTTGGTTAACATAGCTTGTATAATGGAGACCTGGCTAGACCAATATGCCACCCCTATATTGGAGGCGGTGGTGCCGGCTTAGTACTCCATGATATACAGCCCAAGGTTGTATTGCTGGGCCAGGGGGGTGTCTATTTGATTTAAGTCTGACCAGAAACTCACAGTACTCCCTGTTGATCAAAACAAGACCTTTGAGTGTGTGGCTTCCCGATGAGGTGGGGTTGTGGGCTTTGGGGTCCTCATGATTTATCATCCCCCTGATTTAGTGAGGGAATTTATACAGGAGATCAAGGGGCTAGTTGCCAGTCTGGTGTTGGAGTCCCCTAGGTGGTTAATCCTGAGGGACTTCAATGCCTGGGTTGACGATGGGCCTCCAGGGTTAGGCTATGATCTCCTGCAGAGCATGGGGGCCCTGGGCCTGGTACAAAATATGTCATCTCCCACTCACTTGGGTGGCCACACACTGGATTTGGTCTTTTCTTTAAATCTTGAAATAAGTAATCTCAGGGTTGATCCGGTAAGTTGGTCAGATCATGGTGTCAAGGGTTTCTCGTTGGCAGCCCCTCCCACTTTGAAGGTCCTGCCCACATGGATATGGTCCAGTACTGCCCTTTGGGAGGTGTTTCCTCCTTAGGACTGGCAATGGTCCTGGACCTATTGAGTGTGAGGGGGGCTTGTGAAGTGGAGACGGAGGAGGAAGTGATGGCCTATAATAAGGCTGTCTCCTCTGCCTTTGACTCCATCACCCCCGTTCTTGTCTGCCCTTTGTCCACACACTGCAGACCCTTGTGGTTTGATGAAGAACTGCATGGTTTAAAGACAAAAGGGTGGAGGTTAGAGAGGTGCTAAAGGAGATCTCGACTGGAGGGGGACAGATTGGCCCTGAAGTCACATTATGCGGACTATCAGGAAGCAATCTCTCTCTGAACAAGGCAGAATTTCTGTCAAGAAAGATTGCTGCAGTGAGGAATAGACCAGCTCAGCTATTCCACATGGTGGACAGGTTGTTACATTCTGACAGTCTACGTGTGGGGGTAGTGGGTTCAGCTGTTAGGTGTGAGGAGCTGGCTCTGTACTTCAATGACAAGCTGTCCTCCATCAGGGCTGAGGTCTCCTTGAACGTCTTTCAAAAGGGTGTTGGTGGTCTATCTGAGAGGTGTAGAGACACTCCTCCTGTCTGGGAGGAGTTTGAGCTGGTTGGGGTAGAGGTGATGATGGGAATACTCTCTAAGCTTTGACCTACCCACTGTGATCTTGACCCAGGACCGACCCTGCTTTTAGTCGGATGTTTGGACCTGTTGGAACCTGTGGTTGCTGAGATTGTCTGATGTTCCTTGAAAAGTGGGATCTTTCCACAAGCTTTGGAAAAGGCCGTGGTTAGACCTCTGTTGAAAAAGCCTTCTCTGGACCTGGACTGTCTCGGCATCTACAGGCCAGTATCGAATCTCCCATTTTTAGGGAAGGTTATTGTAAAAGTGGTGGCCATTCAGCTTGAGAAACACCTCACCTCTTCCTCTACCTGTGAGCCATTCCAGTCTGGTTTCTGGATGAGGCATAGCATGGAGACCACCCTGGTAAGGGTACTGAATGACCTACTGATGGCAAGGGATAGAAGAGATTGTACCATCTTAATCCTCCTAGACCTCTCTGCAGCTTTTGATGTCATGGACCATGAGGTGCTACTTGACTGCTTGCGATTTTGGTGTGGCCTGTTTGGCAAGGTCATCTGCTGGTTCAGGTCATATCTAACCGGTGGAGTGCAATTGGTAAAAATGGGGCTTGCCTCATCTGCTCTGAAGCTTCTGTGCTGTGGAGTTCTGCAAGGTTCAGTCTTGTCACTCTTGTTGTTCACGGTATACATGCTGCCATTGGGGGACATTATCAGGTGATACAGACTGGGTTTTCACTCTTATGTAGATGATATCCAGTTGTATATGTCCTGTGCACCCGAGAACCAGGTTTTCATTTCCATGTTTAACAACTGACTCGAGGAGATCCAGTCATGGATGGCTCAAAACCGGCTCAAACTAAACCCAGACAAGATTAAGGTGCTGGTGGTGGATCCGGGTTGCTGGGGGGAAGGGCATGGGGATACTCTCCGACCTGTTGTTTTGGGGTGTTCCACTTGTCCTCTCCAGACAGGTGAGGGATTTGGGTGTGATTCTGGATGATTGACTGACCATGGATGCCCAGGTTCCGGCCGTCGTCAGGAGCGTTTTTTTTATCACCTATGGAATATCACCCGAATTCAATCCCTGATTCCCCCTAATGACTTGCCCACACTAGTACATGCCTTTGTCACCTCCAGATTGGACTACTGGAATGCCCTTTACCTAAGGTTATCTGAAGGCAACCTCCAACACTGCAACTGGTGCAGACTACAGCAGCAAGATTATTGACGGGAGGTCACGTGATGGCATCTAGCTAGGCAGCAGCTGGGATTCTGAGCTCTCCCCTCTAGCCACCTTTCCTGGCTGTTTTTGGAGTTATCTGGGCATTTAAGCATACAATTTGTGCCTGAGGCGCTTGATTAACTTGCCTACTACCAAAAAACGACTTCTGCTTTGGAAACGACTACCTATTTTAATGGGATGGAGGTGGATGGAAAACAGGCCTCCGTCAAGCACACGCCTCCTGCATCCCATGAGAAGGCAGCAAAAAAACAACGTAATCAGGGTGCTGTAAAGCCTGAATGAAGTGGGGATAGAGTGCAACTGGCTACTCCCCTGACGGAGGATAGGTTTCTTCAGGAGCTCACCCCACTGAAAGATATTATGAAAGAGCTAGCTGGTGAACTTAAGTCCCTGCGTAGTGAGCTGTCTTCTGTCTCTACTAGAGTTTCGGATGTGGAGGTCAGAATCTTCTCGTCGGAGCAATGGAGGTCGGAAACTGAAATTGAGGTTGCAGAGCTTAAGCAGCAGATCAGAAAATTGCAAGCTAAAACCGAGGATCTGGAGGGGCGTAATCGCCAGAACAATTTACTAATTCTGGGCCTACCCAAGATGGAAGAGGGCCCGGACTTAATGGCCTTTCTGCAGAGGTTTCTGAACAAGGTTGTAGGCCCATCCCCTATCAGCCCCTCTTACCACTTGGAACGGGCCCATCGCTCTCTAAGGCCCAGGCCTCCGTCTGGATCCCCTCCGTGACCCATCATCATCAAGTTTTTAAGCTATCTTGAGAGACAGCATGTTTATGCTAAATCGCGTGAGCTAAAAGAAGTCTTATGGGGCTCGTCTAGAATTCAGATTATGCAGGATTTGCCTAAAGAGACCAGAAAAAAAAGGGCAGCTTATCATCCTGTTGTGCAGAAATTAATAGCAGCATTTATTCCCTTCAGGATGATTTACCCAGCGATTCTGAAGGTTACTGTGGGAGGTTTGACAACCAACTTTAACTCTCCTGATGCGGCCCTTAAGGAACTGGCTATCAAGCTACCTGATCTGTTCAAGGCGGCGGGCTGAAGGACTCCTTACCTGTTATTTTAATATGACAATGTGGTGATCTCGAGGGGTCACGATCTATTTTTGGATTATATTCATCTCAGTGTTATGTTATAGTAGCCTAATCCCTTTGATATGCTAGCTGGTTGGGGGTGCCTGTTGGCTTTGTTCCCTTTTTTTCCTGCTCTCTCGTTATTTCTGACTGCTCTCTCTGCTTCCTTTACTCTCTCGCTTTTTCTCTCTTTCTTACCTGGGTTGCTTGTGTCAACGTGTGTTGCGGAGGGTTGGTCTGGTGGGTGGTGGGGATCCTCCTCGTTGTGCTCGTCCATGTTTGCCCACGATGGAACTTTTTTCTACTGCTGCTGTTTCCCCGGGGTGACTTCCTGGCGGGCGGACCGTTCTGGTCCCTCCAGTTTATCGGTCCCTCCAGAAACAGCGGCCCCAGAGTAAGGCTTCCATGGATACAGCGCTCTCTTTCCTTTCTGGGTTTCAGGAATTCTTTACGGGCTGTCTGGATATCGGGTAGGTGATCTACTCAGTTATACTCTCTCTTGGGTTGAGGCATGGGTGGGCTCTCATGCCAGAGTGGTGGTGGAGGAGTTCTCTCTATTGTTGGGGCGATCTTTTTTGCTTGTGCCTTCCTCTCTAATCGGGTTTCCTTTTACTGTCCCTTCCCTTTGCTTGTGCACCTCCTGGAATATTGGTGGCTGGGGGAAGCTCAGGTCTAGGTGTTCGCCGCTGGATGTGGAATCATGAGCCAGATGATGGGGGTCGGTTAACTTCTCTGGCGGTGGGGCTGATAGTGAGCATTATGTTGGGGCTTTGGTTTTTTGCTTTCACTGGATCATATTTGAGGGGTTCTTCTCACTGGTACTTGTACTTAACGCTGGGGATTTGGAGGTTCGCAATGGGGGTCGGGTGGTTCGAGCTCTCAGGCCTTGGCTTGGTTTATGGTTTTCTCCTGCTTGGGCCTCTCATTGTATATAGTTATTTTTGGGTTTTTGAGGGGCTTTGGATGCTGGGGGGGAACAGGTCTGATGCTTGATAGTTTATGGTGGGTTTTTGGAGATGGGGTGGGGGCTCTTTTCTTACTGATTAGGTTGTTTTGGGCTTTTCAGAATCTGTTCTCTGCTGGATGTGTGGGTGGAATGGGATTGATGAGTGTTATCCTTTATGCTTTGTATGGCCTTCGGCCAACTATGGTAGGCTGCTGTATTAGGGGAAATACTGTTGATAGATTTGATCAGAGGGTATTTTGGGGTGCCGGATATCTGGGGGTTAATCGTGTTTTGCTGGGGACTTACAGACGGGATGGCCTAATCTGCCAGCATAGGTCTTGGTTCGGTTCTGGTGGGTTAGACAGACGGGATCTTTCCTGTTGGGACTTAGGCCAGAGTTGCTTTGGGGTACACTATGTCCCTGGCCTTCACAATGTGGGTGCGCCTTTCCTTTTTCCATTTTTCAGAATTTGTCTGGATGCTTGGTTGTATCATGTTGTATTTAAAATGGCTATGAACACAGTTAAAATAGCCTCTTGAATGTTACGAGGACTTAGGGATCGGGTCAAGCGATTGCAAAGCCTTTAATCATTGCTCATTACTCCAAATTGATATCCTTTTTCACAAGAGACACATTTAAGCCATGATGACACCAGGCTGCTATCTCGCTCTGGTTTTTCTCAATCCTACCTTAGGAAATTATTGTTTTAGCAAAGGGTTGCGTTCTTATTAAAAAGCATGTGTTGTTTACTAAAGAGATGATTGTTTCAGACTCAGAAGGAGGTTTATTCTGGTCAAGGGTACTCTAAATGGTGGTAATGTAGTTTTAGGTTCCATATATGGTCCGGTGGGTGGAATCCGGATTTTTATGTCCCTTGCTGATAAATTGTCCAACTTCCTCCTGCCCAGTTTATATTGGGTGGTGACTGAATGTGCCCTTTTCATCTACTCTGGATAGGGATCCTCAGGATAAGCGTCTCCCTTCTCCGGCTCAGCGTGCTTTTCAAGACCTGAGGTCGTTGGCGGGCTTATGTGATCCTTGGCGGCTTGCTAACCCTTCATGTCGTGCCTTCTCCTTTCACTCTCAATCGCATGGTACCAAATCGAGGCTGGATATGGTTTTAGTTATCTCTCCTTTCTCTCGAGTATCTCTCTGTCTGGCATTGAGCCAATTATTTTGTCGGATCATGCCATAGTCTGGATCAGACTTTCTTTAGACCCAGATTTTTCCCGTGACTCGGTGTGGCGTTGAACACTCAAATGCTGAAAGACCAACAAAATGTTTTGGATATTAGCTCTTTAATCTCCCTTTTCTAGCAGATAATATGAATTCTACCCAAGAATCGATATGGTTTGGGGTGCTCTGAAGTGCTATCTCAGGGGCGAACTTATTAAAATGGCTTCCCTTAGGAAGAGGATGTGGCTCACTAGTTCCTTGGCTTTGATGAATAAACTTAGGGAGCTAGAGACTACATTTTCCCTAACCTCCTCTTTAAGGGATCTTAAGGATCTTTTATCAGTTAAAAATGAATATATGGATCTTTTGAAGGAGAAAACAGAATACTGCTTGATAAAAACTCAAGCTAAGTATCTTGATCTTGGCGAAAAATCCGGGAAACTTCTGGCCCTATGCTTGCATGCGTTGGAAAGCTCTAGGATCATTCCCTCTCTGTCTTCTCCATCCGGTGAAGTTGTCTCTTCTCCCAGAGGTATTGCACATATTTTCAAAGAGTACTATTTGGACCTTTATAGTAAATCTCCTGTGTCTTACCCCATCTCAGACGTTAATGCGTATTTGAGGGAGATAGATATCCCTTGTCTATCAGAGGCTCAGCAAGCTAGTTTACTGGCCCCTATTTCAGCTGAAGAGATAGAGAGAACCATTGCCTCTTTGGCTCCGGATAGGGCGCTGGGCCCCAAAGTTTTCCTTGCAAACTTCTGTAAGGTCTTTGCCAAGGACTTGGTACCTATTCTTCTTAAGCTATATGACTATCTATAGATTTCCCCTGAGATAGATCCTGCACTGTTTGAGGCTATCATTGTTTTAATTCCCTTAGCCGATAAGGTTCTTACAGATCCGGCTAATTATAGACCCATTTCTCCCCAAAATTATGACATGAAAATTCTTGCCAAAATATTAGCCGAGAGAATTAAGAAGGTCTGGTCTGGGCTGCTGAGCCCTGAGCAGGTTGGCTTTTGTACCAGGCAGGTCGGGGTTGACCATTTGAGGACTCTGTCACACATCTCTCAGCATGCTCAATCAGTCTCATATCCGTTGCTCTGGTTTCTCTTGATGCTGAAAAGGCCTTTGACCGGTCGATTGGTCTTTCCTTTGGTCAGTAATGAGAGAATGGGTTTTCCGCCTCCTTTTCTGACTAGAATCTGACGTTTTATAGTTGGCCTTCTGCTAAAATTTGCTGTAATGGGGTTCTTTCTTCTCCTTTTCGTTTATTTGCCGGCACCAGGCAGGGATGCCCCCTCTCCCCTTTGTTATTTAATTTATATCTGGAACCATTGCTGATTAGACTTAAATCGTCCCCTCAGATCAGAGGTGTTAGGTTGCAGCAACGAGAACTGGTTCTCTCTGCATATGCAGATGATGTCTTGTTGCATTTATTAGATCCTGCAGCATCTTGAAGGCTGCAATTGATATTATTGTGCAGTTTGGTGATTTTTCCTGTATAAGTTGAATATCTCTATGTGAAATTTTTCCATTAAACATGTATACTAGTAAGCAGGAGTTTTCTTCTTTGGGAATGAGATGGACGTCTAGATCTATTAAATACTTAGGGATCCACTTCTCCACCGATCTTTCCCTCTTGAAGAAGTTAAATTTGGATAGAGTTAGGTACTCGGTCAGTCAGGATCTGCAGCGATGGTCAGCCCTTCCTATTTCACTTTGGGGTCGAATAAACATTATTAAAATGAATGTTCTTCCTAGGATTTTTTATCCGTTGAATTTGGTTAATCTCTGGCTTCCTCTCTCCTATTTTCAACAACTTCACGCGTTGTTCTCTAGTTTCATTTGGCGGGGGAAAGGGGTATAGGTGCTCTGTATGCTGTTGTCGCCTCCCCAGGAGAAAGGCGGTCTTCGGTTGCCCAATCTCCTGTTGTATTACTGGCTGCCTACCTTTCTAAGTTAGGGAGATGGTTTTCATAGACTCAGAGTTATCTTGTCCAACTTGGCTCCAACTTGAACGGCTCTTTTCTTCTCTCTGAGGTAAGTTGTTAGATAGAGAAGATTACTTTATGCTACTTCCAAAGGCTCTCTCACAGTTGGTGTCTGATAGTACGGTGATGGTTGCCTTTTAAATCACTGGCTAATGTCTAAAGTTTTTCCATATTTCTGGTGCTTTGGATTTGGGACAACCGGTGGTTCTTAACCCTAATATTAGGTTGGGCAGCTCTTGGATCATGCCGGAATGGCTCCCACAAATTAGGGAGGCCAGAGTTGAGCATTTGTTCAGCCAAGACTCGCTTCTCTCCTCGGGTGATATTCTGGGGAAATTTGGTATACCTAGTAGAGGGGTTTTCAAGGTTTACCAGCTGAGGCACTTAATCAGTAGTAAATTTGGTACTATTTTTAGGGACTCGGTTGCTTATCCTTTCCTTTCTGACATTATTAATCTTGCCTCCCAATCTCATTCTATTTCGTTGATTTATTCTTATCTTCTGAATTATAATTCTCAAGAGAACGTGGAAGGTCCGAAGGTTTGGACACACCTTCTCCCCGACGTTTCCCCGGTCTGGTCTGGTATATGGAAGGATCTGCATCGATACCATACCCAGGACAGGTTAATGTTAACACAATATTATATTGTGAATAACCTGTACTATACTCCTGTTAAACTCTCTCAGCTTAAGAAGGTCTCTCATTCGATGTGTTTTAGGTGCCTACAGGAGAAGGTAATTTAATTCATGTCTTCTGGGACTGTCCTAAAGTTGCTCTGCTGTGGTCTCTGGTCTGGGAGAATCTCGATCCTCTTCTGGGTCTGACCGGTTTTTGTCCTGAGATATGTATTTTGGGTGAATTTTCCAATATAGATAGCTGAGCCGTATATCATATGGCTTTTGGTGTCCATGGCGGTTAAGAAGCTGGTCCTAAGACATTGGACTGATCATCTAGTTCTATCCTTTGCCGATTGGTTGAAGGAGGTGGTATCGTATCTTCAGTCAGAGAGTTTGATTGCCAGTTTTAAAGGCCGTATGGACCTGTTTCGCAAGAGATGGGGTAAACTCCAGGCCTTGTGTCTGCTTTAATAGTACAATTCTGTGACCCGATTCCTCTAGTTCATTTTTATATGTTAAGTCAATTGTTAAACTTTGATTCCTAGGCTATCATGCTTTTTATGATACCAATGTCTTGATATGTTATTACAGTATGTTGTCTTATCCAGACTTAATCTTATTCTTGATGGCGCATCTTAGAGGGGTGGGAGGGGGTGGGCTGGATGGATGGGATATCAACTGTTGAATAATGTGTGGCTTATCTGTCTTTGGGTGGTTGGGATGGGAGAGGGTGGGTCTGGGGTCTGGGGTGGGTTGGTGGGTGGCTTTTCTGGGTGGGGTGGGTAGTGGGGTTTTTTTTTTTGGTTGTACCACTTACTTTATTGTTTCTTGTGTACTTTTTGGATTGTTTTGTTTGGTTGATGTTTAATTTGTTGTTAAAACCAAATAAACTTATATTTAAAAAAAAAAAAAAAGATTATTGACGGGAGCAAGAAGATTGGATCATATTACTCCTGTTCTCCGTGAACTGCACTGGCTGCAGGTCAGGTGGAGAATTATCTTTAAAGTAGGGCTTTTGACCTACAAAACCCTACATGAGGGGGAGCCTGCCTATCTGCAAGATCTTCTTGTCCCCTACCACCCCTCCTGGGCACTTTGTTCTGCTGGGGGAGCCCTCCTTGAGGTTCCAAGTGTTGGGCTGCAGCGCTATGGAGACAGGGCATTTTTGGTTGCCGTGCCCACTTTATGGAACTCTTTACCCGAATTTACCCTTGGTGGAAGCCTTTAAGAAGGGCCTCTAAACATACTTATTCTGGCTGGCCCTTTATGACTAATTATTAAATGGAATTGTTGGAATTGAAATATAATTTTAGCTGTTTTTTAATTTGTTTATTTATTGTTGTCTGTACAGTGCTCAGAGTCTGTGGAAATGAAAGCTTAATAAATAATTTATCTATCTATCTATCTATCTATCTATCTATCTATCTATCTATCTAAGTTGTTATCCCTCTGTACAGACAGTTGGTGAGACTCCATCTGGAGTACCGCATGCAGTTCTGGAGACCGCATCTCCGCAAGGACATAGACAGGATGGAAGCAGTCCAGAGGAGGGCAACTAAACTGGTGCAGGGTCTGCACCAGAAGCCATATGAAGAGAGACTAAAGAAGCTTATTATGTGTACCCTAGAGGAAAAGTGGGAGAGTGGGGACATGATAGAAACATTCAAGTACATTCAGCAGGGTGCAGCAACCCCAATTGTTTGGGCAGGGAGCAGCAGTGTGCAGTAGTCCTGATTCTTTAGGCAGGGGATGGAGGCAGCAGGGTGCACAGTCCATGACTGTGTGGGAGAAGATAGTGGGCAGCAAGGTGCAGCAGCCTCGATTGTGGAGCAGAAGGCAAGGGGCTTGTGGGGCAGGGGACTGGTGGCAGTAGACTTCAGCTGCCTCAACTGTGGGGCAGAGACACAGTGCATCAGGATGCCACATAGTGATTTTAGCTGTACATGTACATGATGTATTTTCACACAGAAACCACAGGTGCTTGAAATACTGTAGCAGAGTGTGACAAGCATATGTTAGTCAATCTGACATGGAAAAAAAATGTTCTTACATGATTGTATTTATGAAGGCTACATCAAAGACAAACTGTTTCTGTGAAGGAACAACATTTAGATTTATTTTATATTCATTAAACAGCCCTGTGTTATATACTTAGAAAAAAAGTGAGGTTTGATTAGAAAGAACAGAGCTGTGATACAGGCAAGCTGATTTCTCACAGAAAAAGATTTCCACTACTTCAATTCGGCATTGGAACTGAAATGATCAGCTTTGTAAAGGAAGAGAATGATATATTTTAAGCTGACCTATCTAAACACAAACCAGAGACTGGGTTTGTAGGGAACTTGGAGAGCTCAGCAAACCATACACTCTACAGAGTGCTGCTTTGATTGGGAATGTGAAACAGCAAGCTACTCCAAAATGATGTCATCACACTCTAAGTCTGACTGAGAGAACAGAAATAACTCCACTGTTTTCAGCCACTGTAGAGCAAATTAACAAATGCTGATTTAAAGAAAACCACAAAACCAAACTGCATGAAATTTTCAGGAAACACTAATCATGACACGAGGACTTGAATTTCAGCTTTTAAAGCTTTTATTAAAAATATGCAAAAACCATTGCACATGATCTTTAAGAGGGAGATTTGGGTCAAATTAGTAGGGAGATTGACCAGCTAGTAGGGAGATTTAGTAATGTCATGAGTTTGTCCTCAAATGGCATCAAAAAGAAGAAAAAAAAGCATTTAAAAACATTTAATATATCTTATTTTGTCAAGAATAAGCACTAAAAAGAATCAACAATTAGTTATACAAAGTTATCAGATACATTGTTCATCACTAATTTACTTTTTATGTATCTTTATCTGCCAAAAAAATATGAATAGATATTTAACAAAATTTTACTTAAGCAGGAGATTTTGTTTCCTGGGAGGGAGTGCTGGAGTTTAGTTAAAAAAAAACAGGAGTCTCCTGGCAAAATCAGGGGATATCAAATGTATGCTATCTAGCTAGCTGTCTTTCTGCCTATCTATCTAACATAGAACCATAGACTTTGACAGCAGATAAGGACCACTTGGCCCACCCAGTCTGCCCATTTCCCTACCTATTGGATAAGCTGCAGATTCTAGTTAACCAACAGCCCACTTCCTGCAACCCCCCACTATAATTGCCTTATGTCTGTCCCATGCATGTTTGAATTCCCCCACTGTTTTAGACCCCACAACCTCTCCAGGAAGGCGGTTCCATGCATCCACTACTCTCTCCGTGAAAAAGAATTTCCTCACATTACCCCTGAGCCGTCCCCCCTCTAACTTTGAATTGTGCCCCCTTGTTCTTACACATCTCTTTTTCTGAAAGATGCTGCCCTCTTGGACTTTGTTGATTCTCTTGAGGTACTTAAAAGTTTCTATCATGTCCCCCCGTCCCTCCTTTCATCAAGGGTATACATATTAAGCTCTCTCAGTCTCTCTTCACATAGTTTCTGATCTATCTATCTATCTATCTATCTATCTATCTATCTATCTATCTATCGATCTATCTACCAATCTGATATTACACATAAGGGAAATGCAAACCCTCAGGACATACTGTGTGTCAATGTGTTCTGATCCTAAGAGATGCTCCTGAAGTATATTGGGGCAGTGTCAGCAAGTGGAGGTAATGTGAGCCAGTGGTTATATGGAGTATGCATGCAGATCAGCAGTCCATTTTATTCAGTTCAAATCCCACCACAGGTGTTGACTGGCATTTTACCTTAAACAAGTCACGTGATCTACTTGTGCTTTAGACTTCCAGGTACATAAATAGGCTGAACTACTGTAGGACCTTTCTTAAACGTGATTTACAGCTCAGCCTTGCAATTAAATGTGTGGCATATATGTACACACACACACACATATATATATCTATATATATATATATATATATATATATACACTGTATATACACACATACATATACACTGCCAACTGAAGCTCACATGTTTACCGTTGACTGTAAACTTTATCATAAACTGATGTGTTTAAATACAGACAGGTGAAAGGAGATGTTGGATTTCTGAATTTTCTCCCTCTATAAGTTCTTATTCTATTTTCTGTTTCCATCACTATATTTCATTTTACTTATAGCGTTCTTTATTTTGAGTCTTGGGTCTATTGGAAAAAAATGGTTTCAGCAGTACTTAGGGAAACTATAAACAAACAAAATGCACATTCTCAGATCTGTTTATTATGCTGCTTTATAGCCCTATATGCTGATGACCTGGTCCTCCTAGCTAGCTCAGGTGATGTCCATGCCATAAATCACAACCTACAAGCTGACTTCAATAAATGGCAACATTGGCTCCTGACAAATAAGCTTGTGCTGAACTTAAAGAAAACTCACATAGTGCTCTTCGGCTCCTCTGCCAAACTCAAACAGTGCCCTGTCCCATTCAATGTCTTAAGTCTTGATGGTGTCCCAGTTGGCACTACTTGTTCCTTTAGATACCCGATAGTTACTCTTGACCCCCAGTTAGACCTGTCTCTATACATTCAAGATGCCTGCAGGGCAACAAATATCAAGTTTGGACTTGCATACCAGGCTTGTGGGCCCCTTACTGCTGCTGTACAGCTTGCCCTTACTAAAGGTTTATTCCTTCCCTCTCTCAGCTATGGGCTGACAGCCTTTACCTTCGTCACAAAAACTAGCCTTGCTAAATGGGACGTGGCCTATAATTATATTTGCTGCTTTGCCCTTGCCCTCCCTCGACTTTCCCATCACTGTGATTTATACAATCAACTACACTGGTTGTCCCCGGGTAATTATTGCTCATTTGTCTTGGACTGCTTCACAGATAAAATTGTCCGCAATGCCATCCCACCTACCCTGTTCAAACTCCTTTGGCCGGCTCTACCATCATACCAGCTATGGTCTACTGACTTGCACCCCTCATTGCCCCAAACACTAGTAGTAAGGGGAATTATCTACCCTGCATGCACTTCACCTCAGCACTTACCATCCTCAAAATGGGACAAATTGTGCTTGTATTATTTACACGAAATGTAACTATTGTTTGCTTGTTCTCACCCTTGATGTATATGCTTATCTGTTAATTCTGTACCTGTTTATTTGCATCACCCTGCTCACTGTTTGTATTTTACAGTGTTGTAATTCCCTAGCACTGTTTTGTAAACCATGCTCTTGTAATCTCCCAGGTCGTACCTGAAAATAGGCATTCTATGTCTAGTGTGCTTACCTGGTAAACAAAAGCTGATAAATAAAAAATAATACTTTCATTCCATTTTACCAAATGCAAGACTGAAATGGCAGGTGTGTTGCTGATTATTATTTTTTTAATAGCATATTAATGTATTTCATGACCAAGAACAGCAAATACAATATAAGCATCTCTAAATTAGGCACTTCAGTGGCCCTTAAGACATTTTTTCTTGCAGAGTTTTCATGCTTCTCTCTTTTTTATTTTGGTCTGTTGGATGTTACTCTGAGCAAGGATGAAAGTAAAGCAGCGTATGACTTAACCTCGATGTCCATAGCAGGCTAGCAGACAGTTTTTTGGTAAAGTCTGGGATCTCTACCTGACATCATGAATGCATCCACCGTGCTGTTCCAGAAGCACTGCTCAGGCTGCTACCATGCGTTCATGTCACAGTTTTTAAAACTGAAAAACAATAGTTTTACAAATCAAAACACGAAGCTACATACACTGGAATGCAAGCAATGGGCAGTAGGACACAAATATGAGGTACAGTAAATATACGATGTCAGCAGCTTTTTAAATGTTACAATACAGAGCTTTTTACTTTTTAGAGAATATCCACAGTGAGTAGTACCGGTTTTAACATAGCGCTTTGACAGCGCTAGCACTGACATCCCCTACAGCGACAGCTACCATGCCGACTGTTGGCATTGTAGCTTTGTGGATGTTGGTGCATTCCATCAGGGGCTGAGCCCTCCCCATTGGGGTTTCTGCCTCCCCCCAGTCTCTAGGATTCTAACCTGAGTCGGAGTTGGACCGGGGTGAAACACCCAGCGAGGCAGTCTCGGTCACTGCACAGACCATCACAGCGATGTGTGGGTTTTGCCCAATTCCTGTCACTGTGATGATCTTCGCGGTCTCGGAGTCACTGCAGTGATGGTACACCAGTAGTACCACAGACATGTTTTTGACAACATTCAACAAGATATGACTACTGACAGGCTCTTTGCTCATGTTCCATTGCGCAGGATTTGATTTGTAGTTATAGAGGACAGGACTCTACACAGTTGTCCTATTTGCATTGTAGGGGTGCAATAGAATCAGACATAAGACACAACCTGCACAATGTTGTTGTTTTGTTGTTGAGTGTCACAAAGGGGTTAGTAATCAGAAGGGATACAAGGTATGCCACAAAATTCTGTCAGTTTATTCTTGTTGAAAAGACTATTACCCACTAATACCCACAGATATGAAAAAAAAACACAATATTTCTTTGTTCTACTATATTTTACATTGAGACTGGAAATGGGGGCCTGTGTGGGCGAGGACAAGGACAAGCTGTGGTTGCAATCACCCACATGTGCTTAAGTGTTTTTTTTTTTTTTTATGTTTTAGTGCATCATCATCACACATACACACAGATGTGTATTATATACAAACAGGCATAGTTCTGCCATGACCACCACCATTGAAGGTTGCTTCTTTCCCTCAAGTGCTGCTAGGGACAACTGATCCCCCTTCCCTCATGCTCACATATGCAGGAGAATGGCAGAAGCACCTTCAGAACACATTTTGATGCATTTTCTCTGCTAGGCATATTTTAACTAGCTCCGAGGATCACATTTCCACCACTGAGTGGCTTGGTCTATCTGCACAGTATACAGGGTGTGTACCATAGTGTTGTTCTACTGGCCATCCTGCACATATTTCCTCCTCTTGTCATGCATCCATGTCTGTGCCTCCACTGTGTGTGGTCTTTCAGACCTATGAGCAGCTACAGCTCCTAGTGCTGCTGGTTGGGTAACATGCGGTGTCCAATGTGCCACTGTCCTTAGACCTCCTGTCCCTATTGCTGCAGGATGCACATGTGGCTGTGGTGTCTTCAGTAGCAGTGGATGCCTGAATAGAATAACAGCTGGTGGCTCAGGTAATGTGACTGTTGGAGACCTGGGTCTGCAGGGCACTGGTGGATTGGATAATGCAAGTGCTGGGGGCCTTGCTTGTGGGACTGCTGGAGGACTGGGTTGTGGGAGTGCTGGAGTCCTGGGTTGTGCGAGCACTTGAGGTCTTTATCTGGGGAGTGCTGGAGACCTGAGTCTGGGGAGTGCTGGAGGCCTGTACTGTGGAAATGCTGGAGGCCCGGGTTGTGGGGTACTGGAGGCCTGGGTTGTGGGAACACAGGAGGCCTGGGCTTTTGGAGCACTGGAGGCCTGGGTTGGGGGAGCTCTAGAGGCCTGGGTTGCAGGAACAATGGAGGCCTAGGTTGTGGGGGCACTGGAGCCTTGGTTGTGGGGGCACTGGAGGTCTGAGTTGTTGGGAGCACTGAAGCCTTGGGTCATGCTGAAGGTCTGTTTTAATTGTGTTCTCTGGGCCTGAGTCAAGGAAGCACTGGGGGACTGGTGCATTGAATGCAATTGAATGGTTGTATGGATCTACCGTAGTGCTGGCTGCTGGTGTTACTCTATCCATGGCTGTCCTGGCCACTGTATCCATGCCTACTGGAGCCACTGTTTCCATGCCTGCTGCAGCTGCTGTATCCACTTCTGGCCACTGCATCCCTGGCTATTTAGGCCACTGTATCAGTGGCCACTTTGGCCATTGTATCCATAGTCACTGGGGCCACTAGATCCATGGCCAATCTTGCCACTGTATTCATGGTTACTGGATCCACTGTAGTCCTGGTCAATGTGGCAGTGTAGGAGTGTGTATTGTGTCCACTATATGTCTGAGTGCTGTGTACACTGTACTACAAACATTGTAGCTGTGGTCAGTGTAGTACTGTGTGATCAGTCCACTGGTAGATTGTTTTTGTTTTTTTGTGGGCTAGTAACCAACTTAGGGCAGGTTAATTTCCCTTGGGGTGTGATACAGATGAGGCACACTGAAGAGTCCTGGGTAGCATGAAACATGTGTTCATTTCTTCTGTTTGCACCCTTTGCAAATTGTGTGAGAGGCCCTTTGGCACCATGCATTCCTGCTTAAAGCTGAACCAGCCTAAAATTTCATGGTGATTTGCATATACATCCCATGATGCATTGCATTAGAGGGTATGTGTAATTTTGTATTTCTTTGAAATTTGGCTTTTATGCCATGCCTTTTGGAGTAACCCTTGCCTCAGTGCTTTACACTGAGGTTCTTTGTCTTTTAGATTTTTTTTTCTGTTTTATTGGGACTCACCATGACCTAAACCCATATGACCAACTTAGGGCAGGTTCATTTCCCCTGGGGTGTGATACAGGTGAGGCACACTGAGTAAGACAAAACATGTGTCCGTGTCTTCTGTTTGCATCCTTTGCAGATTATGCGAGAGGCCCATTCATACCATGCATTCCTGCATAATGCTGAACCAGCCTAAAATGTCATGGTGATTTGCATATACATCCCATGATGCTTTGCATTAAAGGTATGTATAATTGTGTATTTCCCTGGTCCACTGGTATCCTGGATGCTGTGCACATTATGGGCATGGGTGATGGGACTTGTGGCACTGATATTTTGTCTGTAGTACATTTCCAGTGCAATGGTATGCAGTATCACAGCATCTGAGGTGGCGCATGTGGCTGTTCCTGGTTTAGGGCCTATTTTACTCTAGCACTGTTGACATCCACTCCAGTAACTCCATCTGTTTCTGTTTGTATGCAGATATGGCAGGCAGTATGGCAGTAATGTCTCTATGGCAGTACTGGCTATTCCTGACCCTAGTCTGTATGACCTCCTGTAGCCCATCTTCCATGTGACCATGGTGTGCCACGGTGGCAACGCTATGCTCATCCATGCCCCCCACATTTCCCTTATTTCCCTAAATAATGCTTTCTCTTCATTGACTGCCTAATGTGCAGGATTGACTTAGGTGGTCTTCTTCCATAGGGTCTGTGGCCTTCTCCTCTGCTCTTGTGGCATCTCATTCTGATGTTTGGATGCTATTTTGCTGAGGTACTGGGAAATGTTGTCCTGTATGGATCCTGTCTCTCTTGTGTCCATGTCTGTCCACTCACTAGCCTCCTGTGTACCAACTGTGCTGCCATCACAACATAGAAATATAGAAACATAGAATTTGATGGCAGATAAGGACTACTTGGCCCAGCTAGTCTGCCCATGTTCTATTCCTGTTTCATGTACCGCAGATCCTAATTGATATGTGACTTAGCCTTTCTTTCCTATTGTTAGAGTTCCTTTATGTCTGTCCCATACATTGTTAAATTTCTCAACCATTTTTGCCCCTACAGCCTCTGCTGGGAGGCTGTTCCATGGATTCATCACAATTTCCATGAAAAAAACACTTTCTCACGTTATCCCTAAGTCTACCATCTCTGTCTTCATATCATGGCCCCTTGTTCATGAACATCTTTTTATGTTTGCTTGCACGCATGTGCAAGAAACATAGTGCCATCATCCGAGTTTTTGTAGGTGTGACATCCTATCTTCCAATTCAGTCAGTGTGTTTGCAGGCACGGCCACAGTTCACCAATGAATGCTACAGCTGTCTCTGACAGCAGTTGAAAATGCAGTGGAGTACAGTTGAAAGGGAGAGACCGCTTCAGTGAGCAGTGATAAGATAGTGTTGATTAGCATATTGCCAGCAATCCTGCTTGTATATGTCTCTGCTTTCTCTTTCTGGAACAAAAAATCAGTTTGAAGTGAACTTTTCCTAAGACTATCTTTCCAGGAGGAGGCAAGTGACTAAAATGACATCCTTGGAATGTTTCCAAAAAAAGATCTAATTGCCATCCTTGGAATGTTGAGTCAGAGTTCAGGGTAGGAGCGGCATTGACAAAAGCAGGAAAACAGAACCCCAAAGAGACTGAAAAAGTAGACGCAGTTTTCGTCTGTTGGCACACCTGATCAGTATTGTAATGATATTCCCCAACCCTCTGAGTGTCTCTGAATAGCGCTCCCCCCACCCGCCGCACACAGTGTGGCTAACGGGGGTGCCAAAATCCCCCTGTTGGCTCTGCGGTCCCCCTCCAGAGTTCTAGGTGCCACGCTGGGAGCCCACCCCAGCATGGCATAAGTGAGAATGGCAACAGGGGTACCCAATTCCCCATCGGCTCAATTAAACCCCCCTAAAAGAAAAAGAATTCCAGTTGCCATGCTGGGAGCCCATCCCGGCGTGACACACGTCTGTATGGCCGATGGGGGTACCCAATCCCCCATCGGCTCCACTGACCCCTCCCAAAAAATCTTCCAGCTGCCACGCTGGGAGACCACCCCAGCATGGCACAAGTCCCACGTCATCTTCCTAAAAAGAAAACAAACACCTAAAAGGAAAAAAAAGGTCCCTCGTTGATTGTCTTAACCCCCAACCCGCGCCCACCCTCTGCGCATCCACCTCCACACACCCCCACCTCACCCCATACTTACCTCCAGAGGGTGGCACGATGATCTTCGGTGGACCAGGAACATGCTGCATTCTTCAAAGCCGACCACGAACTGAAGAAATGCCGGTAAGCTGTATAATGGAATAAATAGTTTTTTTTCAACTTTGATGCATATCTCAGGCATTTTGGGAATTTTGGCACCAAATTTTCAACATGGGGTTTTTGGGACCCCTCCTCATGAATTCTGGCACTGTCATGGCGTTAATCAGCCCTGAAAGATGATTTTGCTGTCACTGCGCGGAACCACCTTTCGGGACCGATTTACGAAACGACAGTGTCACAGTTCATGAGGTAGGCCCACAAAAACCCTATGTTGAAAATCTGGTGAAAAAATGCCCCAAAATGACTGTATATAAGTGTGTGTTGTGCAATTCCTATGCACGCTCTAAGTTCTCAAATTTTTAATATTTTCACTCCAGATTGTCAACATTGCCATTTTACCAAGCCTCCTTGTGAGCAATACAGCTGTCATTTTTCACATCTCACCCAAAATGTGTTTCCGCGCATGTAGCACACAATGGCTCGGTCGGTGTGTGAAATCAATGTTCGGGACAGATTAAGAAAATCACTGACACTGTTCATGAGCAGAGGTCTTAAAATGGCTATATTAAAAATTTGGTGACAAACGGACATAAAATGATTGTGTTACGAGCGAGCATTGCACAGTTTCCATGCACCCTTGTAAGTTCATGAATTTATAATATTTTCAGTCCAGATTTTCACCACTGGCATTTTTCCACACTTCCTTATGAACAGTACAGCTGTCATTTTTCACACCATGGCTGAAATGTGTTTTCGCACTTCCAGCGCAGAAATGCGTGGTCGCTGTGGGAAATCACTGTTCGGGACAGATTAAGAAAATCACAGCGACACTGTTCATGATCGGAGGTCCCAAAGTGCCTGTGTTGACAATCTGCTGCAAAAAATCCCTAAACTAATTACATTACGGGTGTGCATTGCACAGTTTCTACGCACGCTCATGACTTCACCAGTTTTTTTTTTATATTTTCACTGCAGATTTTCAACATTGCCATTTTACACCTCCCCATGAACAGTACAGCTGCCATTTTTCACATCATGGTGCCAAATGGCGTAGTCGCTGTGCAAAATCAGCTTCCGGCTAACAAACTAATATTGCCACTGTTCATGAGGTGGGGGTCACAAAAAAACCATCTTGAAAATTTGGAGTGAAGATACCAACGAATGCCTGAGGCATTAGGGTTTCCGACCATAACGCCCCACCCTGTAGAGACTGACAGGCATCAGGGGTGTGACTTGGGATTGTCGCCTGTAATGCTCATACCATTCCACCCCCACGCACACCCTGCAGCCAGTGAGAGGCATCGAGGTGTGCCTTGGACTCTTCAGCCCCAAAGTTTACCCCATTCTTCTATACAGCACCCATGTCACCATATTTCCTGATGAAATGGGGGTGAACATAAGGGCAAAAGACCCCAAGGCACACCATGACACTTGGTGTCTGCAGGATAGGGTATGGTGAAATGGCATGGCCGTTATGCCCGATGACCCAAAGGCACACCCCAATGCCTGTCAGTATCTGCAGGGTGGTGGTGGGGTTGGCTTCAGTTCAATACTTCACTGTCATTCCTATTATGCAGCTCTGTAATTCCTACACTACCAATGCCAATGCCAGTAAGGAAACATTCGGCATTGACAAATGCTTGTTTTACCATCTTGTACCTTATTTACGCACTTGAGGTATTTGAAAGTCTTTATCATACCCCTCTCTCTCCTCTCCTCCAGGGAACACATATGAACATAAGAAGCAGGCCAGCAGAAACAGGCCTCGCGGTCTATCAAGTCTGCTCATATGTGCAGCTAGTACCCTTATATTGCAGCTGCCCTAATCCCTCGTTCACCTCCTGGAATTGCTCAGTGTCATTTACCCAGCCCCCCCTCCTTGCCCTGTCCCATGCCTTTTTGAAACTCCCCACTGTCCTGCATGTCACCACCTCTTCTGGCAGAGTTTTCCATTTTGACACCACCCTCTCAGTGAAATAATGCCTCCTCATCTCTCTCCTGAACCTACCTCCCTCCAATCTTAGACCGTGCCCACTCATGTCCCTTCCCTTGCTCAGCTTAAACAGACCCTCTGTACCTGATTTGTTGATCCCCCTCAAGTATTTGAAAGTTTCAATCATGTCCCCCCAATACCTTCTCTCCTACAGGGTGAACAAATTCAAGTGACTCAGTTTTTGTTCGTAGGTTCTGCCTTTCATCCCTTGTCTCATTTTTGTCACTCTACACTGCACTACCTTGAGCAGCTTGATATCTTTCCTCAGGCATGGACGCCACTATTGCATGTAGTACTCCAACTGCGGCCTGACCAAGGACCTGTACAAGGGCAGGATCACCTCCTTGTGTCTGGATGAGAATCCCCATGCAATGCACCCCATCTTCCTATTGGCCCTAGCTGCAGCCCTCCTGCATTGAGCAGAGTTGTTCATGCTCCCCATTACTATGACCCCCAGATCCTTCTCCTCCTCAGTAATCCCTAACTGAACCCCACCCAACCAATATTCCCTCCTTGGGTTCCTCACCCCAAAGTGCATAACGTTGCACTTCTTTGCATTAAAACCTAATTGCCACCTCGCTAACCACTGCTCAAGTCTGGTTAGGTCACCCTGTAGCTTCTGTCACCCCTCTATGTCATCCACAACAGCTCCCATCTTGGTGTCATCCACGAACAGACTGATCCTGCTCCCAACCCTGTGTACAATATCCGATATGAACAGTCCAAACAACACTAGCCCCAGGACAGAGTCCTGTGGCACACCGCTGGTTACTGGTTTGGGAGATGAGAGTTCCCCCCACAACCACTCATTGCTGTCTATCTCCAAGACAATTCCTGACCCAACTAGCCATATTAGCTCCCACCCCTATGTGTTTCAGTGTTGCCCCCAGTTGCCCATGAGGGAACGAATCAAAGACCTTGCTAAAATCCGAATATAGGACATCCACTGCATGGCCCTTGTCCAACTCCCTTTTCACCCAGTCATAGTATTCTATTAGGTTGGTTTGGCATGATCTTCCTGAGATGAACCCATGTTGCTGCCCATCCTGGAGATCATTGACCTCCAGAAAGGTTACCAGTCTCTCCTTCAAGATTGCTTCCATGAGTTTACTCACTATGGAAGTAAGACTGGCAGGTCTGCAGTCACTCGGCTTGTCCTTTGGGCTGCTCTTGTGGATAGGCACCCATGAACCAATCTCCAGTTCTGTGGCATGCACACTGTGTCCAGGGAGGTGTTGAACAGGTCAGTCAGTGGCCCGGCCAACACCTCCACCATCTCCCTCAACACCCTAGGGTGAACACCATCAGGTCCTGGTACCTTATCCACCCTAAGTGCCTTCAGATCTTCTAATACCCTACTTTCTAGAATAAAAACATATCAATTTTATTTATATGGCACCTTTCAAATTATCAAGGTGCCTCACAGAACAATTAAAACAGCTGTAGTGTAGATCACATACATTATAAATAGTATAAAATGGGGGAAAAAAACAGCATTCCAGTTATTCCCCCAAATGCCTGGATCCATAAAAAGGTTTTTAAGGCCTTTTTTTAAACCCTCCATAGTCGTGCACTCACATAACTGATGGGGAAAAGAATTCCAAAGGGTAGGGGCCATGTGCATAAATGCACGAGCCCCAGAAGATTTTAAACAAACCTTTGGAATCTCTAGCAACCCCTCATCAGTCAAGCAGAGCAATCACCCAGAGCAGTAATGGACCAGGAGCTCTTTCAGGCAGATTGGACCCTGTCCATGTAGGGCTTTGTAAGTCAGAAGACTGACTTTGAAGGTGATTCACCACTGTACTGGCAGCCAGTGCAGTTCACGCAGCACCAGAGAAATATGACAGGACCAAGAGGTTCCTGTCAATAACTGGGCTGCTGCGTTCTGCACCAGCTGCAAACGGCGAATATCCACCCCTGGAATCCCTAAGTATGGGGCATTGCAGTAATCCAAGCATGAGGACACAAAGGCATGGACCAACATAGTAAGGTCACTGGATGGAACAAGATGCTTGACTCTGGAGATGTTCCTCAGGTGGTAGAAAGAGGATTTGACGATGGCTGACACCTGCGAGTGCAGTGCCAGTCCCTCATTGGGGGCAATCCAGGCAACCATTCTCGAGGCAACAAAGTCATACATGAGAATTATTGCAAAACACAACAGGTACAAGAGTCCAGTAAGGTTCAGGTTAGAGTAGCAGTGAGGGCCAGGATAAAGACTTTCATCAGATACAAGGAAAAGTCGGGGGGAGGAAAAATGGGAAGAGTACCAAATAAAAACTAGGAAAGCAAAGACGACAGTCACAGAAGCAAAGGTAGACACGGAATTGCAAATTGTGGAGGGGGTCAAGGGCGGGGAAAAACAATTCTTCATCTATATTAAGGAAACATGGATGCAGGGAAGGGGTATTGTTAGGCTACAAGAGAGGGTGAGGGTACTAATGAACAAAAAGAAGAAGGCTGTTGGTTAACTAGGATCTGCAGCTTATCCAATAGGGAGGAACATGGGCAGACTAGGTGGGCCAAGTGGTCCTTATTTTCTGTCAAAGTCTATGTTTCTATGTTTCTAAAAGCAACCAGCCTTAATAATTACATCTGCTCTGTCTTCACAAGGCAAAACAGTTGGCCTCTTTCTAAAAGTGGTATCAAGGCAGCTGGCAGGAGCATTCCTGAAATGAGGCAGGCAGTATTTACCAGAGAAAGAGTCCAGAATGGGGCTTGAAGTAATAAAGGTAGATCAAACCCCAGGGATGGATGGGGTGTGCCCAAAAGTGCTCAAGGAATTAGCTTTGGAACTGGTTGAATCCCAAGAAGGACTTTTTAATAGCTCAGTTCAGAATGGAGTGCAGTATTTTTGAAACACTGGAGGGTAGTGGACGTAGTCCCACTATATAGGAAGGGGAACAAGGAAAAACCCTTTTACCTTTGTAGTGGGTAAACTGATGGAGTCACTGATCAAAGAGGACCTTGAGGACTACCTTGACAGCAATGGTCTTCAGGATAGGAAACAGCATGGGTTTGTGGCAGGAAAGCCTTGTCAGACCAACCTGATGGTTTTCTTTGACTGAGTAACAAAGGTAGTAGATTAGGTCCATGATGTGGATTTACTGAACTTTAAATTTCAGCAAGGCTTTCAACTCAGTGCCACATAGTGACTGTGGTCATTGATGCTACCAAAGGGGAAAGAAGGGTGGGAAGTGTGTGTTGGGAGAAGTGGGGACAGTAAACATCTGTTTACTTACTATATTACTAATTTCAGAGAGGTAGGAAAAGTTATTGAAATTATTTCATCAGAAAAGTTATATTAAAAACTATTCCACTAGTATTATTTCTATATTATTTCAATTTGTATAAATAATTTCCATTGTTTTTTGTTTGTTTCACCTATCTACAAGGATGTGTGTTGGATTTTTTTATGTTTGCTTGCGGGCATGCTCAAGAAACATTATGCAGCAGCTTATGAGCGAAGCAGGTTGTTGAGGTGCGGCACTGTGGCAGCCAACGGCGGCACTGCATTTGGGGGTTTGACACTGGTGGACCAATGTAGGCACACTGTGCAGATGACATTGGTTTCCAAAAGTGCCACCAAGTTGAAACAATTTTGCAGCTGCAATGAGGGACCGCCTCATCATTGCAGCATCAGCTATTCCGCTGCAATGAGGGAGCAACCAGTCATTACAGGGCGGTACCTTGACTAGTGTAACATCTTTTGTAAACATGGTGGCGGTTTGCCGCCGCCTCACACCCCCATGAAAGCCAACGAGGGTGGCCAATCTCCCTATCGGCATGCCCCGATCCACTTCATTTGCAGACATGGGAGTCCACTCCCTGTCGGCATAATGCAACCCCCTCTCCCATTTGTTGTATGCCGAGGGGGTGCACATCCCCCGGAATCATGCCCCCAAACAGTTGTTCTTTGCCGATGGGGAGCCAATGCCTGTCAGCTTAAGTCCCCCACCCCAAAAGGCAGGTGGCACACTGGGAGCCCACCCCAGTGTGCTGAAAGCAAGCCTGAAAAAAAAAACCTTCCCGAGATGTCTTTTTGGTTTTTTTTCTCCCTGAAATTCCCACATTGATCGCTATCCCCTGCCCCAACCTGCACCCATCCACAGCACACCCTACCTCCCCACACCCCCCTCACCCCATACTTAACTCCAGAGCCTGGCACGACGATCTTCGGTGGACAGGGAACACGTCTGCACTCTTCAAAACCGACCATGAACCGAAGAAATGCCGGTAAGCTGTATAATGGCATAAATAGGTTTGTTTCAACTTTGGTGCATACCTCAGGCATTTTTGGGAATTTTGGTGCAAAGTTTTCAACATGGGGTTATTGGGACCGCTCCTCATTAATTCATCCACCATCATGGCGTTATTCAATCCCGAAAGGTGATTTCGCGGTCACTGCGTGGAATCACCTTTCAGGACTGATTAATGAAGTGACAGTGCCAGTGTTCATGAGGTGGGCTCTCAAAAGGCCAATGTTGTAAATTTGGTGAAAAAAATCCAAAAAATGACTGTTTTACGAGCGTGCATTGTGCAGATTCCACGCATGCTTGTAACTTCGCAAATTTGTAATATTTTCACTCCAGATTTTCAACATTGGCATTTTTCCACACCTCCTTATGAACAGTGCAGCTTTCATTTTTCATATCCTGACTGACATGTGTTTTCACAAGTCTGGTGCAGAATAGCTCGGTCGCTGTGGGAAATCAATGTTCGGGACAGATTAGGAAAATCATAGTGACACTGTTCATGAGCAGAGGTCACAAAATGCCTATGTTGAAAATTTGGTGAAAAAATTCCACTAAATGACTGAGCTATGTGCATGCATTGTGTAGTTTCCACGCAAGCCCAGAGGTTCGAGCATTTTTAATATTTTCACTACAGATTTTCAACATTGCCATCTCTTCACATCTCCCTATGAATGGTACATTTGTCATTCTTCACATCCTGCCCGATCTGTATTTTCATACATCTGGCACAGAATGGCATGGTCTCTGTGGGAACTCAAAGTTCGGGACACATTAACAAAATCACAGTGCCACTGATCATAAGAAGAGGTCCCAAATGCTTTCATGAAGAGGGGGTCACAAAAAGGCCATGTTGAAAATTTGTAGTGCAAATACCAACAAACGCCTGGGGCATTAGGATTTCTAACCATGCTGTCCCACCCTGTACAGACTGACAGGAATCAGAGGTGTGCCTTTGGATTGCCGACTGTAATACTCATGCCATTCCACCCCCACCCCACCACCCTGCAGCCAGTGACAGGCATTGAGGTGTGCCTTGGACTCTTCGGCCCCGGAGTTCACCCCATTCTCCTATACTGCACCCATTTCAGTTAATGTCCTTATAGAATGGGGTGATTGTAAAGCCGAACACCCCAAGGCAAACCTCAACACGTGTCAGTGACTGCAGGATAGGGTGAAGTGAAATGGCATGAACGTTATGGGTGATGACCCAAACACATACCCCAATGTCTGTCTGTCTCTGCAGGGTAGAGGTGGGGTTGGCATGAAGTTCAATACTTCACTGCCATTCCTATTCTACCTCTCTCTAACTCCTGCATTTCCAGTGCTAATACCAGCAAGCAAACATTCGGCACTGACAAATGCTTGTTTTTAATTTCTGCCTAGTTTTTTTTTTCCTAATTGTCAGTGGCTAAACTAAAACTTCTCTACCTCACATTAGAAGCTGTCTTATCCCCTCTCACAAATGTTTTTAACCTCTCTCTCTCTCTCAGACAGTTACCTCAGCCCTGGAAATCTGCTATTGTAGTGCCTGTGCACACATGTGGAGACTGTACCCAACATTCCAGTTACCACCCCATCTCAATCCTCCCCCCACTTTCTAAAGCCCTTGAATGAATAGTTGCTGACCAGCTGTCAGATTACTTGAACAAATATAACATCCAGTGCTCACAGCAACATGGCTTTAGAAAAGCGCATAGTATGACTACTGCCCTACTTGAATTTACAACTCACATTCATAAGGCATTGGATTCCAGGCAGTTACTAGGTGTGGTGTATGTGGATCTGACCAACGAGTTTGATACCGTCAATCATCAACTCCTTTTGTACTCTCTCTGTGCCCTAGGTATATCTGCTGAGATTACCGGCTGGTTTGAAAGTTACCTACTAGGCAGGCAACAATGAGTTAAGATTGGGGACTCTCGATCTGACTGCCTCCCTGTGCACTCTTGGGTACCCCAAGGATCCATCCTTGGCCCACTTCTCTTTAGCCTCTTTATAAACAATCTTCTGGCAGCATGCAATACCAATATGATCCTATATGTGGATGGTGCCATCCTCTTTTCCACACACGCTGACCCTGACCACCCATCCTCAGACCTGCAATTAAATTTTAACCTTGTTGAAAAGTGGTTTGATCAACATAAACTGCTGACGAACTACAAAAAAACCAAGTCCATGCAGTTTGCCAACACCTACAGCAAATACAAAATGGCTAACTTAACTATCCTGAATAAGCAACACTACCCACTTGATCAAGTCCAGGAGTTCAAATACCGAGGTATTACTCTGGACAGTCCACTCTCCTATGCTGCTCAAGTTAAACTAATATCTAGAACAATTATTGCTAGAACAGGTACCCTCTATCACCACAGCCACTGTCTCACCCACAAGGCTATGTGCATAGCTGTAACCAGATCAGTCCTTTTGATAATTGATTATTGCCTGATCTTCTATTGGGCTGCCACTGACACCACTTTAAACAGAATCAGAACAGCTCTGAATAAGTGCTGTCATCTTGTGACAGGCGCTGGTAAAAGAACTCACTCCTGCAAGCTCTATAAACAATCATTCTGGCTCCACCCATAAGGAAGGATTGCCTACTAGGCATGCCTCTTGGCCAAGAAAATCTGCCTCGGCCTTACCCCACCTGCAAATCGTGGCCTTATGTCACCCACCACATCCACATGTTACACTCGCAGTACTGATAACTCCTCTTTCTAGGTTCCCTTTTGTCGTACCACCCAAGCTCAATGCTCCTTCTTTGCTAGGGCCCTTTCCCTCATGAATGGTCTCCCTTCTGAGGTCTTGGAAGAGATTAATCTTGGCCCTTACAAACACAACCTGCGCCAGCACCTCTCTAGTCTCAGCAATTGTGACTGTCCTATCTAGGTCACCTCTGCTTACTTCCCTTTTCCACTCCCCCTGCTCTCCCTACTCTTTTTTAACCCCTTCCAGCCTTGTTCTCCCCCTCTTCCCCTTTTCTTACAATCCCTCCACCCTTTCCCACCTCCCCTGTTATTTACCTCCCCTATTCTGTGCATTCACTTCATTTCAATCACCCCTTCTCCTCATTTACCTCCTTCATTTTACCCACCCAATATCCTTACCTTTCCTTGCTCTGTTCATTTCTTCTGTTTCCCCCTAATACCCATCCTTTTCTCACCCCCTTTCATTTTACCCAATTCTCCCCACTCTTTATCTGTCTGCTGTCCCACCAGCACTTATTACCACAATCGGAACTTTACAACAAAGTCACTTCCTTGACTGCCTCTCTCTAATTTGTGCCCTCCCCCATGCCCCGACACTCTCTTGTTAACTGCTGTTTTCAATCATTTGCCAACATTTTAATGCCTCATATACAATTGTATAACTAGTATTTCCTGTTATTTTTCTCATTTCACTTGTATTGTTCATTTTGTATCTGATGTGGAACCTTAGTAAACGAACCTCTGGTTCAAAGGTACTTTGTAATCCTAGATCTTAATAAATAAATAAAATAAGTAAATAAATGAGTAGCTTTCCCTGGTATCTAGTGGCACCTACTGCCCTCTGATTACCCACCACTGTAAGAATAAAGAATTCCCTGGTTTCCAGTGGCACCACTGTCCTCTGATTGCCCACCACTGTAAGACAAAAATAATTCCTTGGTGTCCAGTGGTACCCCCCCCCCCTCTGATCCCCATTCCCATAGTTCAATGATTATTCTCTGGAATCTAGTCCCCCCACAGTGCCCAAACTGAGCAACACCATCCTGCTATCCCTCTCACCTCTGTTGCTGCTGGTGCAATGCAGATCTGATACAGCAACTGGCACAGCCTTCCCCTCACCACCTCAGCCAACTGCCATATGGACTGACAGGGAGCACACATACTGTGTACTGTAAAGGAAAATGTACAATACAGTACTTATGCTCCTTTTAGAGTATACAGGATGTGCACTCCCTGTCAGTCCATATAGCAGTTGGCCAAGGTGGTGAAAGGAGGGCTATACCAGTTGTAGTATTGGAGCTGTGCAACATCATCAGTGATGGAGGAAAGGGGGTGGCAAGGTGGGTTGCTTGATGTGGGTGATATGGGGGCTGCTAGATGCCAAACAAAATTATTAAATTACAGGGATGGGACTGGAGGACAGGGAGTGCCATTTGACAACTGGGAACACTTAATGAATTATGGAGATGGCGATCAGAGGGCGGGGTGCCTAGAACAACAAAGAATCACTGTTGAATTATGGGAATGGGGATCAGTGTGTGGGGGTGCTACTAGACACCAGGGAGTTCTTTTTTTCTTACAGCAACAGGTGATCAGAGGGTGGAAGTGCCACTGGACACCAGGGAATTCTATTTTCTTAGAGTAGCAGATAGTCAGAGGGTGGAGGCTGCCACTGGACACCAAGGAATTGTTTTATATTACAGCAGCAGATGATTGAAGGGTGAAGACACCACTGGACACCAGAGAAGTCAGTGTTTCAATGGGCTGGGGTGGACATCTTCAGTCCCTTTGCTCTGCACCAGGGTCTTAAATCGGGGTTTGCAAAGGTGGTAGCTTGTGCCCGGTCAGATGACATTTACTGCCTGTGCAAACCTCTCAATATCCCGCTGTGCCCATATGCAGGGGTGGACCCCCTAATTTACATGGGTGCAGCAGTAAATTGGCACTTGGACACTAACAGGTTTTGCCTGAGCTGTGGAGTATCTGAATATAGACCCCACTTACAAATCAGGGACAAACCCTGGTTAGAGTGGGCAAACACCCCTTAAGCACCTGGGCTAAGTTTTGAATATCTGGCCGCAGATGTCCAGCATCATTTGCTGAGAAAGATGTGTCTCTTATACCTAAGCCAATAAAGGAGAGCAAAAACATCATGAATTATCATTTGACCATAATACTTAACTGTGATTACAAGTTAATCATAAACATCTTAAATAAAAGATTGCAGAAAACAAGTGATAAGTTTATTTCAACTGAACAAAGTGGCTTTATCCCAAGTAGAACAATGCAATCAGGTATTCATAAATTACAATTCATACTACAGTATACAGAGCACATGGAAAAAGGAGGCAGTATAGCGCAGTGGTCTAAGGCTCTGAGCTGCAAATCTGGTGACATCCAGCAGACCAGACCTGGGTTTGAATCCCACAGCTTCCACTTGCATGCGGTGTGACCCTGAGCAAGTCACTTAACCTCCTTGTGCTCCCAGGTCACTCCTGTAAAAAAGCTTTCAGCTTAGTGTGCTATACCTGGTTAAATAACTAAAAAAATAAAATAAAAAATTAACTGGTGCTCTGACTTCCTTATATCCCATCATAAGGGTGACTGAAAGTGAGTGATTTGAATATGTGCAACTTACTTTCAGCTCCTGTCATGTGGGCTGCCTTGCAAGGGTAGTGACAATTATGTGGGCTACTCTGCAAGAGTAGCAATGGTTAGGAACAGGGCTACAGGAAGAAGGGAAGGGGGCAGAAAGAGGAGGGGGTATGTATGGTGTAGTACGGGTCGGAGGCTGCCGAGCTGGTGTGCTGGTGAGGTGGCTGGAAGGTGGTGGGAGGGTGCAGGGTCTGGGACTGGAGAAGGCTAGAAATATTTGTGGGGGTGGGTTCTGTACTTTGTTGGGATTTTTTGCCCCAGGATTTCACCTCTTCCTGACATCCTCCGGAGTTAGTAATATATATTTAGGGGTGTGGGGGTGCAGCTACCACAGAACAACCTTTTGGTTGTTGCCCATTTTCATTGCTGCAATTGTACATCACCTTTTAATTTCCCAGTGATGTTCAGGTTCAAGTTTATTGCAGGAAAATACTCCATTGAGCAAGCTCATGCACAAGGAGGTCCTGGTACACATACATATACATAAGGACAATACATACAAGTATCATTTCAATAAGAATATAAGTCAAGTACTTACAGCATACAGTGAAAGTCACAGAGGAACCATTTAAGACAGAAATAAGGACTAACATTAACAACATGATCAGCTAAACAAATTCATTCAAATAGTTTAGTAGTTACTTGTCTTATGTACAATGGTCATAGGTAAGGCCTAATTATAAACGGTATGAAATATCGGGTACTAACCTGTGGGTGAGGGAGGCATTAGTAGTAGCTACAGGAATCTTTTAATTTGGCTAAGGATAAAGTTTTGAAGAGATTAAGTGATACGGTGCTGGTTAGCTTTAAGTGTAGATTGGAATTGGTTCCATATGGTAGGGAGGGAGTATGAGATGGCTCGGTGACCAAATTTAGTACGAGTTAGTGGGATGTCAAGTAGGATAAAATTTGATTTCCTGAGAGAATAAGCACTGCAGGAGATGTGGATAAGAGATGTTATGTAACTAGGCAATTTGTGAAGAAGTATCTTAAGGGTCCAGAACCCGGCATGAAGCAAGCGTCTAGTGGCAGGTGATGTCCAGCCAACAGTTGAATACAGGTCGGAATGGTGGGTTCTGAAGGGGGGAGCTGGTGACGAATCGCAGAGCAAGATGATAAAGGATGTCCAGTTTCTTTAGGCTAGAAGTTGCTGCGGAGGCATAAAGGAAATCACCATAATCTAGTAGGGGAAGAAATGTGGCCAATACAAGCCTGGTACAAGTATCAAAAGGGAAGAGGGATCTGTTTCTAAAGAAGAACCCTAGCCATATTTTTAGCCTCCTGGATAAGTCCTCGATGTGGTCATTGAAGGAGAGCTTATTATCAATCCAGAAGCCGAGGTATTTGAATTTAGTAACCACTTCTAGTGGTTCGCCTAGTGAGGTGACTATAAAATTCTTTGGGTTTGAGGGGTGCGTGCTGATGGTAGGGCTACTAGAGAAGACCATCGCCTTGGTTTTCTTGGCATTTAGAAGGAGCTTTGCTTTGATAAGATTAATTTCAAGTTGAGCAAAGTCAGCTTGCAGAACATCCCTAACTTCCAATATAGTAGTACAAGAGGTGTATAACACAGTGTCATTAGCAAGGAAGTGAAGAGTTGATTTTGTTATAAGTGAGTCAAGGTCATTGATACATATAGAGAAAAGTATCGGTCCTAAGATAGAGCCTTGGGGGACTCCCCTAGCAATTGGAAGGGGGGGCCGAGAGGAGACCATCTGCTTTGATTTTCTGTATCCTACCAGAAAGGTAACTGGTGAACCATTTCACTGTAGGTGGATTAGCACCTAGCTTAGTGAGGCACTGAATTAGGAGGAGATGGTCAACGGTGTCAAATGCTTTACTCAGGTCAAGGAACACTGCACAGGTGGTCTTCTTGGAATCTACTGCAGAAATCCAGTCATTAGTAACCTTAGCCAATGCAGTGACAGTGCTATGATTGGACCTGAACCTGGATTGGGCAGGGTTTAGCACAGAGTGGGATTCGATGTGTTGTTTTAATTGATTATGGACTAGCTTCTCAAGAATTTAAGACAGGATAGGCAAGATGGAGATAGCCTATAGTTGTTTAGATCACAAGGATCTCCCGATTTTAAAGAGGGAGAATGTGGGCTGCTTTCCAACAAGATGGGACAGAGGCAGATGTAATGGATAAATTAAAGATATGCAGGATAGGGGCGGAAAGGTGAACAGCACCTAGTTTAAGGAAATATGGTTCAAGACCATCATCGCCAGCACTCTTTCTAGTATCTAGGTTAAGGAGAGCATCTTCACCTTCTGTACACTAGCCATAATGGCAAATGCTATTCCGTGATTGCTATTATGACATAAAACCCTGCAAGGCTTTTGACAGTCTAGAATGGGAATTTATGTTTTCAGTTGAATAGGCATGGGGAATTCCAGACAGCTTTATAACCACACCTAAGTCTCCTTACAATAACCCAGAATCTAGGCTAACCATTAACTTAAACAAAACAAAGGATTTATTTTTATATAGATGTGTACTGCAAGGTTGCCCTCTATCTCCAACACTTTTTTATTTTAAATTTAGATTTTTTTTAATGGCTATTGGGGAAATGAAAAAAGGAATCCAGGTAAAAGACTATAATTTTAAATGTAACACTTATGCGGACAACCTATTAATTATACTATAAGATATGGATGTTTTAATCCATGAAATTAATCTTTTTTTTCCAAGTTATCATGGTATACTGTAAATTATGGTAACTTGGAAATGCTTATCATAATTGAAGACAAAAGCCCTAATAGATAGTCTATCTAAATTAAACACTATAATTAAAATTGAATATATGGATTATCTTTGATTAAGAATAACTAAAACAGTTTTACAAATATTTCTCTATAACCACTTGAAGATTCTTGATAAAAGACAGGATCATTTATGGTCAAAAATAACTTTATCATTAGGGGTCAAGATTCAAGTATTAAAACTGGTGGCTATTCCAATGATTTTTTATGCCATATAGACTGCTGTTTGTGATGTACCAAACTGCTGGTTTATAAAAGTACATAAAATGTTTCAGTCCTTTATATGGACACCCCCCCCACCCACCAAAAAAAAGACTAGTTTGGAAAAAGTTCTGTTTGCCAAAAGGTAAGAAGGTCTGGCATACCTGGGAACTAAATCTTGTTGCCTAACATATATGGTTAAACTTG
This sequence comes from Neoceratodus forsteri, assembly GCA_016271365.2. Classification (NCBI taxonomy): domain Eukaryota; kingdom Metazoa; phylum Chordata; order Ceratodontiformes; family Ceratodontidae; genus Neoceratodus; species Neoceratodus forsteri. Next base: position 946,389,388 of record CM057452.1, read on the forward strand.
CTATAGTGTGTGGGAGAACATTATTGCGGGCAAAATTCCATCAGAAGCATACACTTTTGTACCATCAATGTGATGTCACCTTGCAGTTGCACCATCTTAAGTATGTCACATCAATGGTACAACAGCAGGGAATGGGTCTGGGAATGCACCGAACATAAATGCTGCACTTCAGGGAAACGGGCATTTTGTTTTGCCGAGGAAACAAAGTAAGCATCGATAGTCTAATGAACATAAAGTAAGAGAATATGTTGGGTTTACCTTTAGTGGTGGGCAACAGAAGTACTTCAGAACTTGATTAAAAAAAACATAGAAACATAGAATCCAACGGCAGACAAGGACTGCCTGGCCCACCCAGTCTGCTCATTTTCCTACCTAACAGATAAGCTGTAGATCCTAGTTAACCAACAGCTTACTTCCTCCTACCCCCCACTAGGACTGCCTTATGTTCGTCCCATGCATTCTTGAATTCCCCCACTGTTCTTGACACCACGACCTCTTCAGGGAGGCTGTTCCATGCATCCACAACCTTCTCCGTGAAAAAATACTTCCTCACATTACCTCTGAGTCATCCCCCTCTATCTTCAAATTGTGCCCTCTTGTTGTTGCACATCTTTTTTTCTGAAAGATGCTACCCTCTTGGACTTTGTTGATTCCCTTGAGGTACTTGAAAGTTTCTATCATGTCCCTCTATCCCTTCTTTCCTCAAGGGTATACATATTAAGCCCTTTAGTCTTTCTTCGTATGTCTTCTGGTGCAGACCCTGCACCATTTTGGTGCCCTCCTCTGGACAGCCTCCACTTTGTCTATGTCTTTATGGAGATGGGGTCTCCAGAACTGCACACAGTACTCAGATGGGTCTCACCAACAGTCTGTACAGAGGGATAACAACTTCTTGTTTTCTACTATTGATGCCTCTCCCTATGCATCCCAGTATCCCCCCAGCTTTCCTTACTGCCTTCTCACATTGCTTGCCCAACTTTAGGTCATCTGATATAATTAGCCCCAGGTCCCTTTCCATTTTTACTGTTGTCAGTATTTCATCCCCCATTGTGTACTCTTCCCCTCGGTTTTTGTTTCCCAGGTGCATTACCTTGCACTTCTTTGCACTGAATCTGAGCTACCATACATTTGACCATTCCTCCAACCTTGACAAGTCCCTTCTCATCCTTTCCACTCCATCTTGTGTATCAACCCTGTTGCAGATCTTTGTGTTGTCTGCAAAGAGACATACTTTTCCTTCCAGTTCCTCTGCAATGTCACTTATAAAAACATTAAAAAGGACCGGTCCCAATACTGAACCCTGTGGTACCCCACTAGTAACCCTCCTTTCTTCACTGTGGACTCTATTTACTACTACCCTTTGCATCCTGTTGTCCAGCCAATTTTTTATCCAGGCTACCACCTTGGGACCCACTCCAATGCTGGCTAACTTGTGTATTAATCTTTTGTGTGGGACTGTATCAAATGCCTTGCTAAAGTCTAGGTAGGCCATGTCCACAGCACCTCCCTGGTCTACTACTTTGGTCACCCAGTCAAATAAATTGATTAGATTTGTCTGGCACAACCTTCCCATCGTGAATCCATGCTGCCTTGGGTCCTGCGCCCCACTGGCCTCTAGGTACTCAACAATTCTTTCCTTCAGAAGTGATTCCATCATTTTCCCTACCACTGAGGTCAAACTAACTGGTCTGTAGTTTCCTGCCTCTGTCCTGCTCCCACTTTTGTGAAGAGGAATCACATCCACCCTCCTTCAGTCCTCAGGTACCACCCCATCCTCCCATGATTTGTCAAAGAGAGTAGTCAGCGGTGTCACTAGTTCTACCCTTAGTTCTTTTAGAATTCTTGGGTGAATACTGTTTTCTGTGTCTGCCCTTCTGCACAGCTGACGTGTTTTGGGGCTGACTGTTTTCAGAGCACAAGTCACCAGGCTGTTTTGGGGCTGGGGAGGTTTACCTGTGTCTGACTTGGATGTTTAGATTTTTCTCTGTTTGATTAGCAGGGTATTTTCTCTGGCAAATTGTCTTGTATGGCATCTTGCTGACAGAAAGGCACTCATCGCAGCAGTAGGTCAGAGCTTTTAGCTGATTGTTTCGTGACGGCACAGTTTAAGCCCAAACCCTTCCCACCCCTCAACCCACCCACCCTTGGAAATAGTTCATTTATACCTGGGGTTCTGACATCATTTCCTCAAGAGGGCAAGGTGCATATCACTGTCATATCCTCTCTAGCACACTGCACTGACAATATAAACATACACATTATATAAATACATATATTTCTATATAACACACCAATCACACACACCCACAAAAAAAAAACTAAACAAGGTAGACAGTTATTTGGGGAGTAGTACAGTGTAATGGCTGTGGGGCAGCAGTCTTCTGGGAGTCTTTCTGGAGGCTGAGATGCTGCCCTGTTTTCAGACAACTATCTGCCCTGAGGGAGGAAGTTGCCCATCTTCAGGCCGCACTGAACAGTAGCAAGGGAACCTCCCCCATCCAGGGAGCACCAGAGACACCACCACTACCTCAGAGGTTGTGAAGAAAGCACATCAGTTGGACCACAGTGGGCTCAGGGAGGGTAAGGGTGGTGGAACAGAGGCACACCCAGTCAGTTGTTCCACTCCACAATCCATACGGATGCACCCGCAGAGAAGACTAAGGAGGGTGCAGACAACTGTCACAAGGGAGGCCCTCAGGAAGGAGGCAGAGGGCACCACAGGGAAAGGAAGCAGATCCTGGTGGGGGGCTCAATTATTAGGGGGATAGAACTGGGGGGAGCAGGGAAAACTGAAGTAAGGTTCCTGTCTGGTGCCATGACTTGGAGGAACAGGAAGCGCATCCTTAGGATCACGAGAACAGTTGCACAGGAGTCTGAGCTGGACGTCATTGTCCACCTAGGGACAAATGACTTGGCTCATCATGAGATTAGAGCAGTGCAGAAGGACTTTGTAGAGTTGGGGAGGGGCTTAAGACAAGTAGCACACACAGTATCCTTCTCAGAGGTGCTGCCTATCAATGGCATGGGTGAGGCGAGGGTACTTTGCACCATGCAGTTTAACAAATGGTTGAAAAAATGGTATGTAGCACAGGGGGTTGGCTTCATTGGGAACTGGGGTTCCACCTGGAGGGACACCGGCCTATACTGGCAGGATGGTCTGCATCTGTCCAGGAAGGGAACAAGTCTTTTGGGCAATTGGTTTAAATGCTTCATTGGCAAGCTTTTAAACTAGTCAAGGAGGGAGGCACTGATGAGCAGCAGGAAAATCCCAGCCTCCCCCTACAAAACAGGGTACTAAATGAGAAAAAGACCAAGGTAGAAAGGTCAGTGGGGGATGCTGCCACAGAAGGTAAAGCCATCAAAAAATGGAGAGCAATGAGTACCAATGCCCGTAGTCTGGGTAACAAGCTTCCTGAATTAGTGGCCTTGATGGAGGAGGAACATCTGGATATTGTGGCAGTCACAGAAATATGGTACACACAGAACCATTACTGGGATGTAAACATACCTGGATACACTATCTACAGGAGGGACAGGGAGGGCAAGAGAGGAGGAGGAGGAGGAGTAGCTCTCTACATAAGAGAAGGAATCAAAGCAACAGAACAAAAGGGTAAACAGGGAGGAGAAGAAGCACTGTGGGTCAATTTGGAGGCAGGCAATGGCACCACAATCCGCACAGGGGTTGTATACAGACCCCCTCTCAGGGGGAGGAAATGGACAAGGAAATGATAGAAAGTATACTTAGAAAGGCAGATAAAGGGGAGATATTGCTGATGGGTGATCTGAATATGCCCGATGTTAACTGGAGTGCAGTTGCAGCAGCCACTTCTAAGAGTGGGGTTATTCTAGATGCCCTACAGGGGCATGCCTAGACAACTAGTATTGGAACCCACTCGAGAGGAGCAATCTTAGACCTAGTCCTCTCAAATGGAGATGGAGAGAGGATCACAGATGTAAGTGGGTAGCCATCTGGGAACTAGCAACCATCGAACAGTATGGTTCACAATAAACACAGCAATAGAGCCAAGCCATACAAAGTCAAAAGTACTGGACTTCAGGAGGGCTGACTTTGCCAAAATGGGTGAGTGCCTAAGGAATGCACTAGCAAATGGGCAGGAAGGAGGGGTGGAAGAACAATGGGGAATAATAAAAACTGCCATCACAGAGGTAACAAGCCTTTGTGTGAAGCAAATAAACAAAACAAAATGATATAAGAAACCACTATGGTTCTCAAAGGAGGTGGCAGTGAAGGTTCAAGAGAAAAAGAAAGCATTCAGAAAGTACAAGGAATCACAGAAGGAGCAGGACAGAGAATTGTATCAGTTAAAGCAAAAGGAAGCTGGGAAGGCAGTCAGAACAGCAAAGGCCCAAACTGAGGAAAAGATAGCCAACTCAGTTAAGAAGGGGGATGAAACCTTTTTTAGGTACATCAGGGCACGAAGGAAGACTAAGGGAGGGATAGTAAGGCTTAATAAAGGGGAGGGCTGGGCAGAGGGTGACTGTGAAAAGGCAGAGATATTAAACAAATATTTTTGCTCAGTATTTACAAATGAAGAAGGGGAGGTACCTAAAACAAACAATAGAAACACTCTGGATACAGAAGTTGATAACAGCCCATTTACAGAAGAAAGGGTTCTGAAAGAACTCTAAAACTGAAGGTGGACAAAGCAATGGGGCCTGATGGGATTCATCCCAGAATTCTAAAAGAACTAAGGGTAGAACTAGTGACACCACTGACTACCATCTTTAACAAATCATGGGAGGATGGGGTGGTACCTGAGGACTGGAGGAGGGCCAATGTGATTCTCCTTCACAAAAGTGGGAGCAGGGTAGAAGTGGGAAACTACAGACCAGTTAGTTTAACCTCAGTGAAAGGGAAAATGATGGAATCACTTCTGAAGGAAAGAACTGTCGAGTACCTAGAGGCCAAAGGGGCACAGGACCCAAGGCAGCATGGATTCACAGCAGGAAGGTTATGCCAGATGAATCTAATAGATTTATTTGACTGGGTGACCAAAGTAGTAGATCAGGGAGGGGCTGTGGACATGGCCTACCTAGACTTTAGCAAGGCATTTGACTCAGTCCCACACAAAAGATTAATATACAAGTTAGCCAGCCTGGGAGTGGGTCCCAAGATGATGGCCTGGGTAAAGAATTGGCTGGAGAATAGGACACAGAGGGTAATAGTAAATGGAGTCCACTCTGAAGAAAGGGGGCTTGCTAGTGGGGTGCCGCAGGGTTCAGTATTAGGACCGGTCCTCTTCAATGTCTTTGTAAGCAACATTGCAGAGGGACAGGAAGGAAAAGTATGTCACTTTGCAGATGACACAAAGATCTGCAACAGAGTTGATGCACAAGGCGGGGTGGAAAGGATGAGAAGAGACTTGGTAAGGTTAGAGGAATGGTCAAATGATGGCAGCTTAGATTTAATGCTAAGAAGTGCAAGGCAATGCACCTGGGAAACAAAAACCCAGGGTGAAGAGTACACAATGGGGGGTGAGATACTAACAACAACAAAAATGGAAAGGGACCTGGGGGTAGTCATATCAGATGACTTAAAGGTGGGCAAGCAATGTGAGAGGGCAGTAAGGAGGGCTGGGGGACACTGGGATGCATAGGGAGAGGCATCCCCAGTAGAAAACAGGAAGTTGTTATCCCTCTGTACAGACAGCTGGTGAGACCCCATCTGGAGTACTGTGTGCAGTTCTGGAGACCCAATCTCCACAAGGATATAGACAAGATGGAAGCAGTCCAGAGGAGGACAACTAAAATGGTGCAGGGTCTGCACCGGAAGACATATGAAGAGAGACTAAAGGAGCTTAATATGTATAGCCTCGAGGAAAGGAGGGAGAGGGGGGACATGATAGAAACGTTCAAGTACCTCAAGGGAATCAACAAAGTCCAAGAGGGTAGCATCTTTCAAAAAAAGAGGTGTGCAAGAACAAGGGGGCACAATTTGAAGATAGAGGGGGGCGGCTCAGAGGTAATGTAAGGAAGTATTTTTTCATAGAGAGGGTTGTGGATGCATGGAACGGCCTTCCAGAGGAGGTTGTGGAGTCAAAAACAGTGATTGAATTCAAGCATGCATGGGACTGCCACAAGGCAATTCTAGGGGGTGGGGGTAGAAAGAAGTAGGCTGCTGGTTAACTAGGATCTGCAGCTTATCCATTAGGTAGGGAAATGGGCAGACTGGGTGGGCCAAGCGGCCCTTATCTGCCATCAAATTCTATGTTTCTATGTTAAATTCTATGAATCCCATCAGGCCCCATTGCTTTGTCCACCTTCAATTTTATTAGTTCTTTCAGAACCCTTTCTTCTGTAAATGGACTGGTATCGACCCCCATCTTCAGAGTGTTTCTCTTGTTTGGTTTAGGTACCTCCCCCTCCTCTTCCTTTGTGAATACTGAGCAGAAATATTCATTCAGTATCCCTGCTTTTTCACTGTCACCCTCTTCCCACATTCCTTCCCCTTTATTAAGCCTCAGTATTCCTCTTTTGGTCTTTCTTCACTCCCTAATGTACCTGTAAAAGGTCTTATCCCCCTTCTTAACAGAGTTGGCTATCCTTTCCTCAGTTTGGGCCTTTGCTATTCTGACTGCCTTCCCAGCCTCTTTCTGCTTTAACTGATAAAGTTCTCTGTCCTGCTCCTTCTGTGTTTCCTTATATTTCCTGAATGCTATCCTTTTCTCCTTAACCTTCCCTGCCACCTCTTTTGAGAACCATAGCAGTTTTTTCCTTTGTTGTGTTTTGTTGATTTGATTTACAGAAAGGCTTGTTGCCTCTATGATGGCTGTTTTGATTACTCCCCATTATTCCTCCACCCCTCCTTCTTGCCTGTTTGCTAGTGCTTTTCTGAGGCACTCTCTCATTTTCCCAAAGTCAGCCCTCCTAAAGTCCAATACTTTTGCTTTTGTATAGCTTGATTGTATGGCTGTGTTTATCGTGAACCACACTGTTTGGTGGTCGCTTGTTTCCAGATGGCTATCCACTTCTAAATCTGAGATTCTTTCTCCGTCCCCATTTGAGAGTACCAGATCTAAGATTGCTCCCTCCCGAGTGGGTTCCAATACTAGCTGTCTGAGGCATGCCCTTTGTAGGGCATCAAGAATGATCCTGCTCTTGGATGTGCCTGCAGAAAAGGTGCTCCAGTTAACCTCTGGCATATTCAGGTCCCCCAACAACAACATCTCACCTTTTTCTGCCATTCTAAGGATGCCTTCTATCATTTTCTTGTCCATTCCTTCCCCCTGAGATGGGGGTCTGTATACAACCCCATGCGGATGGTGGTGCCATTTCCTGTCCCTAGGGTGACCCAGAGTGCCTCATCTGCTCCCTGTTTACTCTTTAGTTCTGTTGCTTTGATCCCTTCCTTTACATAGAGAGCTACTCCTCCTCCTCTTTTACCCTCCTTGTCCCACCTGTAGATTGTGTATCCTGGTATGTTGACATCCCAGTCATGGTTCTCTGTGTACCATGTTTCTGTGACTGCCACAATATCCAGGCAACCCTCTTCCATCAAGGCCACTAGTTCAGGGAGCTTGTTACACAGACTATGGGCATTGGTACTCATCACCCTCCACTTTTTGATGGCCTTACCCCTTTTAGACCCATTCCTGTCCTTACTGCTTTTGCCTTTTTTTACATTTACCTCTGTCCTGCTCCCTAATGACTTCTCTACCTTGGTGTTTACCTCACTAATTACCATGGTTTGTGTTAGGAGGCTGGGATTTCCCTGCTTCTTTTCAGTGCCTTCCCCTTTGGCTAGTTTAAATGCTTGCCAATGAAGCATTTAAACCTCTCACCTAGGATCCTGGTTCCTCCCTGGACAGATGCAGACCATCATGCAAGTATAGGTCTGCATCCCTCCAGGTGGCTCCCCAGTCCCCAGTGAAGCCAAAACCCTGAGCTCCACACCAGTTTTTCAACCATTCATTGAATTCCCTGGTGAGGAGTACCCTAGCATCACCCTTGCCATAGACAGGCAGCACCTCCGAGAAGGTTACTGTATGCACTACTTGTCTAAGGCCCCTCCCCAACTCTACAAACTCCTCTTTCACTGCTCTGATCCCATTCCTAGACAGGTCATTTGTCCCTAGGTGGACAATGACATCCAGCTCCCTCCCTCGTGCAGCTGCTCCATGATCCTGAGGATTCGGTTCCTGTCCCTCCAAGCCGTGATGCCAGGCAGGCACCTTACCTCCCTCTCCCCTTCCTCCCCAATTTCTACCCTCTATTGATTAAGTCCCCCACCAGGAGTTGTTTCCTTCCCCTGTGGGGTCCAATGCCACCCTCCTGTGGGTCTCCTTTGTGAAGGTTCCCAGCATCCTCCTTGGTCTCCACTGCAGGTGCCTCCACAGAGGAACCACTATCCATCAGAAGAGGGTATGAATTGTGGAGAGGTACAGCTGGTGGGATGAAACTCTGTTTCACCACGCTCTCCCTCCCTGAGCCCACCCTGGTCCAGTCTCTCCTCTTTCTTGGCAACCTCTGAGGTAGTGGCATTGACCCTGTTGGTCCCTGGGTGGGGGAGGAGATGTCACAAATCCTAGCCAGGTCAGCCTGGAGACTGGAAATCTCATCCCTCAGACCAGAGAGGTGCCTGCAAATAGGGCAGCATCACAGCCTCCAGAATGTCTTCCAGAACACTGCCACTCCACAGCCATTGCACTGCACCACTCCTATCATGTCTTATTTTGTGTCCCCTCTCCTGTTTCTCTGTATGCTTACTCTCTTCTCTCCTTACAGCTCTCACCCTTCCTGTTCTGGGACAGCAACTTCCTATATTCTTCAGTAGCTTCCTTCTTCCTTGCTCAGAGTCAGACCACCAGCAGCTAGGGGGGAGAGAGAGATACTTTTTCTAAAATAGTTTGTCATATTGAGGGACCTGGAAAAGAGTGAGGATTGTTCCTGGGTTGGCGGTGGGTGGAGGGAGTCATGTAAAGACGGAAATTGCATTGCACTGGCCAAAGAAGTGTTCTGCTGTTGATTTACTGGTGCCCATACACTACACAAGACAATGAATGGGCATCAGTAAACAACAACACTTTCTTCACTTCTTGAGGTTGTCTGACAACCATAAACCTCTCGAGCTTCACTCTTGAGGTTTACATGGTTGTCATGACAACCTCTAAAAGTGAACAACAGTATTGTTGTTCACTGTTGCCCATCCATTATCCTCTGTTTAGTGTGGTCTAAGGTTATGATTTCCTCCAACAATATAGTTTGGTTAGAAGATTACATTTATGATCTTGATGCCAAAGAAAAACTTTCAATAGAATATACGTGGTCAGTGCTAACAGGATACACCAGAACAAAAAATAGAATAAAAAAGACAATAGCAAAGTGCATTATGAGATTCCAGCAGAAAACCAGAAATAAACTATGCTTTAGTAGATAACATATCATTCTGAATCTCCTCTTATGAAGAATTAAAAATAAAACTTTTCACTTTAAAACTTGGTCAGCTGCTGGCATAAATTGTTGGGTGAATTTGATGCAAAACAATAAACTACTGAGCTGCAAATAATGCAAAAGTTGATACAGACTGGCCCACAGCAACTTTAGTTTCAACAGTAAACATTATGTTCAAACTATGGGTACAGCAATGGGCATCAGGATGGCTCCACAACATGCCATTCTTTTCATGGCCAATTTGGAAGAGGATTTCCTGAAATAGTGTAAAATCAAACCACTCGCATACAGCCTTCTGATATATTGATTATATATTTATAATCTTGAGAATAGGTACTCACACACTTAAAGAATTTAATCAGCAATTTAACATCCTCAACCTATCCATTAAACTTTCCCTGGAGTACTCTGACATTAGCATTGATTTTCTTGGCACCCCAGTGACCATCAAAGAAAGAACCTTATAGATATGTATCTGCAGGAAACCAGCATACAGACAGATACCTACAGAAAAATAGCAATCAGCATAGGCACACTACAAAATTTGTAAGGTACAGTCAAGTGCTTCAATACTACCAGATCTATTTGAGTGAGGAGGACAGGGATAAACACCTTGTCACACTTAAAAAAAATACTGAACAGGGAAACTTCTCTGGAGAAATTGGAAGAGTTGTGTAACATGTCATGCTTATGCCAAGAGAACAACTACAGTACTACAATATAAACAAAAGAACACCACCAACCAGACACCCTTGGTTGTTACATATAACCTTGATCTGGATACTCTAAAAAAAAAAGTAGTAATTGTATATTTTTTCCTTAGGCACACAATCCCACAGGCCCTGGGTGCCTTACATACCAGAAAAATACACAGAATAGCAGCAATATAATAAATGCAATAAATAATACTGTAAACCTGGTACTGTAATATTTAAGGGGAAAAAAATCTTGCTATGTTCGCGTTCCAGTTACAAGCGCAAACATTCTTTTGCTGCATAAACCAATTGACACATATATTACTGAAGACTGAATTTTATTTAGACACAAATAAGAAATAAAATAATAAAAATTCTGTTTTGAGGAAGTTGCGTTGCTTTCTTTCTTGTCATGCACAGTATTCCCTCCCACATACAGCAAGCAGAGCCTGCAAATGAGAAAAAAAATCACAACTAAGAAACTGCAAAAGGCATGAAAAACAAGACAGCAAGTGAGTACCAGTAGCTTACTTTTAAAAACTATTGCTTAGCTTCTAATGGCTACCTGCTAAGTCACTCACCATGCTTCTAGTACATTGTTTAAATCAGCAAAGCAAAGTAAAGCAAAGTAAACTGCAGCAAGCGCTTGTAATATGCAGACCGGAACCAACACCAGCATCACTACCTCTGAACTGACAGTGGGTTTTAAAAGTAATGCAGTCTGATTCAACTGGTAATCCAGTACATGCGAGTGGCTGCTAATTGACAGCTGACAAAATGAAACATAGTGGTACAATTGTAATTTTAAGTGACTGCTGATTAACAGGCACTTGTAACAGGGTTACTGAAGGTCACTCAGTGTACAATGCACAAACACACTTTTACATTTTTAAGTTCTGACAGCGTTGACTGTGAAATTTGCTTTACATTACAATTACCAGTGTTACAGTACCATTTACATAAGAACAAGTTGTAAAAAAATAGTGTAAGCTGTTATGGAAAATTAAAAAGTTAATGCTTTAACTCTCGCTTGACACTATCAACTGAGGGGGTCTCCTGCAGCTCTCGTGGCAGCTGTTTTCAGAAAACTGGATCAGCTACAGCAATGACATCAACTTCAGACAACACTAGGCAAGATCTGGGGACCATCATGAGGCCCACCTCTGAAGCACGAAGAGAGTGGTCAATAGCATATGAATACAGGAGCTTTTAGGTAGCCAGGACCCAGATTGTGCAGGTCTTTGTATGTTAACAAACCTATCTTACAGGAGATGTGCAATCTCAGTGGCAGCCAGTGCAATATCTGCAGAGCCAGAGATATGTGCTCAGAGCAAGAAACTCCATCAGTCAATCTAGCCATGGCATTCTGCACCAGGTGTCAGTAGTGCATCAACCCTTCAGATAGCTCAAGACAAAGGTCATTACAATAGTCCAGCCTAGATGTCACAAAGGCATATGCCAGAGATTTCAGGTTCTGCGGACTCAGAAAGGGCTTTATCAAGGCAATGTTCATAAGATAAAAGGAATCACTACATACCACAGCAGCCACCTGATGTTCCATAGTCAGTTTGTGATCTATAATGATGCCTAGATTCATCACCCTATTTCAGGCTATAAGCTGAGTAGACCCAATATGTAAATCAGCACCCTAACCAAGCCAACCACCCTTCAGATACCCGAGTCCACCAGTATCACTTACTAACATACTAACATACTAATTGCCAGCAGATTAGGCCTTACGGTCTATCGAGTCTGCTCAAACCTCAGATCCCTAGTTGGGTGCCGAGGCCTTCCCCCCCTTGTGTTCCAGAAACCCCTATCACCCATCCCCACCCCGGCAAGGCCATCATCTGATACATCCACTTTCTGTGTCTGTCCCACCTTCTCTTGAAGCCCTCCACTGTGGATCTCTGAACCAGCGTGCCAGGCAGTGCATTCCAAGGGTCCACCACCCTCTCAGTGAAAAACCTCCTCCTCTTTTCCCCCTCACCCTTCCACCTTCCAACTTCAAACCATGCCCTCTGGTGATACCTCTCTACTTTAGTCTAAAGATCCCCTCCATGTTTACCCTATTTATTCCCTTGAGGTACTTGATGACCTCAATCACGTCTGCCCCTGTCTCTCCTCTCCTCCAATGAAAACAGGCAGAGCTCCTCAAGTCTGTCCTCATACGTTAAATCCCCTAGTCCTTGTATCATCTTAGTTGCCCTCCTCTGTACCCTCTCCAGAAGCTGTATGTCCCTCTTCTAGTGTGGTCTCCAGCACTATACACAGTACTCAAGGTGTGGTCCAACCAGTCCACTGCACAGCGGCAGAATCACTTCCCTGCTCCTAGAGGTGATCCCCCTAACAATGCATCCCAGCATCCTGTTTGCCTTGCTAGCCGCTCTCCTGCACTGTTCAGAATTATTCATACATTCATCCACCATGGCCCCTAGGTCTTTTTCCCCTATTGAGGTCTCCAGCACCTCCCCTCCCAGGGTGTACCTGTGTTTAGGGTTTCCCCGCCCAAGATGTAACACCTTGCACTTGGTGATATTGAAATTTAATTTCCATGTGTAAGCCCAGCTTTCCAGGATGTCCAGGTCCCCTTGCAGGGCCAACCTCCCCTCTTCCCCCTGAACTACTGCTCCCATCTTGGAGTCATCAGCAAAGAGACTCATTTCACACCCTATACTCTCCCTGATGTTCAATTTGTATGCATTAAAAAGGATCAGACCCAGGACCGAGCCCTGCGGTACCCCACTACCAACCTCTCTAGGATTCAAGAGCTCCCCACTGACCACTACTCTCTGGGTGCATCCAGCTAGCCAGTTTTCAATCCATCTGACCATCAAAGGGTCTACTCCCAACCCCATCAGTTTCTCCACCAGCCCATTGTGGGGGACAGAGTCAAACGCCTTGCTGAAGTCCAAGAATAATACATTCACAGGCTTTCCCCTGTCCCGTTCTGATGTTACCCATTCATAGAACTCCACAAGATTGGTTTGACATGATCTACCTGGCACAAACCCAGTCTTGTCTGGATTCAGCCTGAGCCAGCTAGAGGCCATCCAGTCATTGATCATGAATAGGCAGTCACTGAGCATTCCCACTGCATTTTTCTCACCAGCAGCAAATAATAGGCACAGCTGAGTATCATTTGCATAACAGTGAGGCTGCAGACTGTACATTTGAATAAGTTCTCCCAGTGGCAGCATATACACAGTAAATAACATGGGAGACAGAACTGAACCTGGGGGACTCCACAGGTGATGGCAGCTAGCTGAGAAAGAAAATTCCTCCATGCAACCTACTGCACCCTACTGGAAAGGAAGGACTCAAACAACTTCTACACAACCTTGCCAAGCCCCACCAAGTCCCTTGGATGATCTATTAAAATCCCATAATCTACAGTGCTGAGAGGTTGAGGAGAACTAAGATGGAACATTCCCCTCTATATCTAGCAAGAAGAAAATCATCCTCCATTCACATTAGCTGTCTCTGTGCTGTTACATCCTCTGAATCATCAAATAATTACAAAATATCTACAGAAACCAACAGTTATTGAGTATGTACTTGATGGCTCACCAGAAATGAATAGATATATTAGGGAAGGAAACAACGTGGACAAAGAATAAATGGGGGTGTTATGTTAGATAATTTAGAAAGTAAATCAGATAGTGAGGAGGAAGAATCTGATGTAACAGAAGGTGTCCACTTGGAATATAGAGACAAAGAATGGATATGAGGTATTATCACATTGTCCACGAGAATGCAGTAGAAATAATTCTACTATTATAATGTCGGATTTAGAGGAGGGTAATATCATCAAGCCACAATTAATACATGGAAATGGGATTAACATAATATAGCAGGGTTAAATAATAAATTAGATGATAAGGTGTGGCTGAATACACTCGGGGCATGTGATTTGATTTTGTTACAAGAAACATGACTGGGTAACAATAATAATGTGGGGATACCTGGTTATTGCCAATTTGTGGGCCCAGGGGAAAAAAATGAGACTACTAAAGTATGGAAAAAAGGTGGCTTGATGATTTTAATTGACTCAAGAAATAAATGGTTTAAAACAGATATACATAGTATAGATCAATATTTGATGGTGTTGGAATTATTTATATCACAGAATAAATCTGTTCTCTTAATAAATGTATATTTTCCACCAAGCTTAAAAATAGAAGAATTCGCTAATAATATGTATAAGCTCTCTCAATTGCTTGATGACTTACTCTGTAAAGAGGTAATAAAACATGTAATAATTATGGGGGATTGGAATGCACATCTAAGGCCTCTAAATGAGAAAGATCATCTTTTTAATCTGTCAAATCGCTTCCTTTATCAGAATATTCCATTGAGAAGATCTAGAGAAAGGAGATGGGATAAGAAAGGCTTAATTTTAATGAGATTTATAATAGAACAGAATTTGAGTATTTTAAATGGTAGGGCAATTGGGGATAGTGAGGGTAACTATACTTTTCCATTAAAAAAAAGTGGTTCAGTTTTAGATATTGCTTTGGTAAACGTAAATTTATATAATCAGGTTTTTGCTTTTCAAGTGTAATTGGATAGCACTTCAGATCACTTTCCTATTTCACTAAGTGTGAATCTATCAAAAGAGGTGAAAATTCATAGAAACGGAGTAGAAGAGTCTATTTTAGATAATCATATGGGTATTTGCCCATTGAAAATAAAATGGAATCCATTACTGGAGAAAAGAATGGACTCAATATTTATGAATCAGGATGTGATCTGTAGGAGTTTAGAATACTTAAATGCTAATGAGAATGAAGTTTTAGATTATTATGAAAAACTAATCTATTTTATGAAAATCAAGATACAAGAGAAAAATAATAGAAAAATAGGTAAAAGTGGAATGGTTAAAGCTTCCTGGTATGATGCTGAATGTACAGCTTATAAAAAACTTTTAAATAATGTGATACGGTTACAGAGAAAAAATGTTGATCTAAATTTGAATAATGCCTTGAGATTTATTAAGAATGATTATAAAGCACTTATTAGAAAGAAAAAATCTTCACAAGAGAGAATGCTATGGGTGGAATTACAGGATGCAGTAAGAAAAAAAATTAGGAATTCTGGAATTTAATAATAGCTGCAGAGAATAAGTACAATATGAATACTGAGGGTGCTAGTTTGGCAAAAGATTGAATATCACACTATGGAAAATTATATACTGAAAAGATAGTAGTAGAGGATAGTTATGGACATAGTAATATATTAAATACAAAGGAGAAATCATATCATATAACAAAAGAACAAATCAAGCAAGCAATTTTAGCTCAAAGAAAGAATAAAGGTCCTGGAATAGATGGGATGCCTGTGGAATTGTTCCAATATCATGTGATTTGGTGGTGTGATATTTTATATAATCTTTTTCTGCATGTTATTAATACAGAAGAAGTAATTCTGAATTGCTGGAAAATTACTGAGGTGGTACCAATCTTTAAAAAAGGTGATAGAGGACTTTCTGAAAATTATAGGCCTATTACACTCCAGATTATATCTGCTAAAATTTTCATGCACATCTTATTACAAGAATTAGAGTTATGGGTATCAGAAAATCATATTTTATCCGACAAACAATTTGGCTTTAAAACTAACTATTAAACCATAGATTGTATATATATCATTGACCACTTGATTAGAAAAGCTCGAATTAATAGAAAACCACTTTTTTTAGCATTCTTAGATCTACATTCAGCATTTGATAGGGTTAATAGAGGAATTTTGTGGAACTTATTGGTGGATAAGGGAATTAATGTGAAGTTGCTTAAACATATTCAGTGTATGCATACTGACACATTTATCTGTATTAGATATTCTTAAGATGGGAAGTTAACTGGACCTATAGCTTCAAACTGTGGTGTTAAACACGGATGTTTAATGTCTCCATTATTGTTTAACATCTACATTAATGAGTTAATAATCAATTTAGATAAAGTAAATACGGATCCTCCAAAGTTAGGAAATGTAAATGTAAATGTTATTTTGTATGCAGATGACATTGTTGTTTTGTCCAACACAATGAGTGGTTTACAAAAAGCCTTGGATTGGATTGTAGGCTCTCTCAAAAAATTATGATTAACGATTAATATGAATAAAACAAATATTATGACTATTGATAAGCCTAGAACCTTAAATTATAAATGGAAGATCCCAGGATGCTTGGTAGAGGAGGTTAATCAATATACTTATTTGGGTTTGACTTTACATAATAAAAGGATTTGGAATTTACATACAGAAGAAATAAAGACGAGGGGGAGACAATTAGTTTTAGTAATAAATAAATTTGCAAAACAATTTATTGATAATTCCTTTAAATCATTATTGATAGTATATACAATGAAAGTTGATGTTACTCTGTTATAGGAGTCTGAGGTTTGGTGGTGTAAAGTTAATATAGATCTTTTGGAACCTATTAAAAATCTCTATTTGAGATTAGCCTTAAATCCACCACAGTTTATTCATGCAGATCTTCTGAGGGCAGAAACAGGAGAATTATCCTTAGGAGCTAGAGCTGTGATTGGACAGATCAGATATCTGATTAGAGTTTATGAGCTAAGTATACAAACTTCCTTTATGAATCACTGTTGGAATGACTTTATAGAATATGAATTAAATGAAAAAATGAGGTTTAAATCATGGACATGGTTAAAAGATTTAGATACAGTAGTTAGAAATGTGGGTCTACAATCAGTTATGAATTTGGCCGAATGTCAAAGTCTAAAATTAATAAAGATAAAATTTATAGAGCGAATAACTGATATAGCAAAACAGAGTGATACGGAAAGAATGGCTTTAACAAATAATACAAAGTCACACATGCCCCCACAATGCAAAGCATCATGGGCTGCATACGCAAATCACCACAGAATGTTATGCTGGTCCAACTTTAAGCAGAATTGCATGGTGCCAAAAGGCCTCTCACACAGTTTGCAAAGGGTGCTAACAGAAGACATAGACACGTGTTTCGTCCTACCAGGACTCATCAGTATGCCTCGTCTGTTTGACACCCCAGTGGAATGGACCAGCTACCCCTAAGGCAGTGTGCCTGGGATATATTGTGGTGAACCCATTAAAATAAAAAACTATTTAAAAGACAAAGAACCTCTGTGCATAAACACTGAGGCAAGGGTTACCCCAAAGGGCATTTGGCTGGGAAGCCAAGTTTCAAGAAAATACAAAGTCACACATGCCCCCACAATGCAAAGCATCATGGGCTGCATACGCAAATCACCACAGAATGTTATGCTGGTCCAACTTTAAGCAGAATTGCATGGTGCCAAAAGGCCTCTCACACAGTTTGCAAAGGGTGCTAACAGAAGACATAGACACGTGTTTCGTCCTACCAGGACTCATCAGTATGCCTCGTCTGTTTGACACCCCAGTGGAATGGACCAGCTACCCCTAAGGCAGTGTGCCTGGGATATATTGTGGTGAACCCATTAAAATAAAAACTATTTAAAGACAAAGAACCTCTGTGCATAAACACTGAGGCAAGGGTTACCCAAAGGGCATTTGGCTGGGAAGCCAAGTTTCAAGAAAATACAAAGTCACACATGCCCCACAATGCAAAGCATCATGGGCTGCATACATAAATCACCACAGAATGTTATGCTGGTCCAACTTTAAGCAGAATTGCATGGTGCCAAAGGTCTCTCACACAGTTTGCAAAGGTGCTAACAGAAGACATAGACACGTGTTTCGTCCTACCAGGACTCATCAGTATGCCTCGTCTGTTTGACACCCCAGTGGAATGGACCAGCTACCCCTAAGGCAGTGTGCCTGGGATATATTGTGGTGAACCCATTAAAATAAAAACTATTTAAAGACAAAGAACCTCTGTGCATAAACACTGAGGCAAGGGTTACCCAAAGGGCATTTGGCTGGGAAGCCAAGTTTCAAGAAAATACAAGTCACACATGCCCCCACAATGCAAAGCATCATGGGCTGCATCATAAATCACCACAGAATGTTATGCTGGTCCAACTTTAAGCAGAATTTCATGGTGCCTCTCATACAGTTTGCAAAGGGTGCTAACAGAAGACATAGAGATGCACGTGTTTCTGTCCCAACAGGACTCATCAGGCATGCCTCGCCTGTTTGACACCAGTGGAATGGACCACGTACGGCAGTGTGCCTGGGATATATTGTGGTGAACCCATTAAAATAAAACTATTTAAAGACAAAGAACCTCTGTGCATAAACACTGAGGCAAGGGTTACCCTAAAGGGCATTTGGCTGGGAAGCCAAGTTTCAAGAAAATACAAAGTCACCCAGCCAAATGCCCTTTGGGGTAACCCTTGCCTCAGTGTTTATGCACAGAGGTTCTTTGTCTTTTAAATAGTTTTTTTATTTTAATGGGTTCACCACAATATATCCCAGGCACACTGCCTTAGGGGTAGCTGGTCCATTCCACTGGGGTGTCAAACAGACGAGGCATACTGATGAGTCCTGGTAGGACGAAACACGTGTCTATGTCTTCTGTTAGCACCCTTTGCAAACTGTGTGAGAGGCCTTTTGGCACCATGCACCCTGCTTAAAGTTGGACCAGCATAACATTCTGTGGTGATTTATGATGCAGCCCATGATGCTTGCATTGTGGGGGATGTGTGACTTTGTATTTTCTTGAAACTTGGCTTCCCAGCCAAATGCCCTTTGGTAACCCTTGCCTCAGTGTTTATGCACAGAGGTTCTTTGTCTTTTAAATAGTTTTTATTTTAATGGGTTCACCACAATATATCCCAGGCACACTGCCTTAGGGGTAGCTGGTCCATTCCACTGGGGTGTCAAACAGACGAGGCATACTGATGAGTCCTGGTAGGACGTAAACACGTGTCTATGTCTTCTGTTAGCACCCTTTGCAAACTGTGTGAGAGGCCTTTGGCACCATGCAATTCTGCTTAAAGTTGGACCAGCATAACATTCTGTGGTGATTTGCGTATGCAGCCCATGATGCTTTGCATTGTGGAGGCATGTGTGACTTTGTATTTTCTTGAAACTTGGCTTCCCAGCCAAATGCCCTTTGGGGTAACCCTTGCCTCAGTGTTTATGCACAGAGGTTCTTTGTCTTTTAACAAATAATGTTTTAACGTATAAAAGATTAAAAATAGTGCATGAAAATGAATAATATTTAGAAGCATGTGAAAGTAAACTGCATTACAAAGTTATTTAAAATTTATGGTTGGATGTAAATTATGGATTTTTGACATTTCTTCTCAACAGAATGTTGCACTAGACTGGGGTGCTTCTAGACAATGACCAAACAGTATTTCAAAAGTCCAGCACTCACCACCACAGTAGAAACACACTGCTCGCTGCTTTCGTGCAATATTTTTATTCCATCAACATGCCAAAAAAAACGCATACCTTGACTAGTTTCAGATCAAGTCCTTCTTCAAAAGGTATGCTACATCTTTACAATGATTTCCTTTTATAGGCACCATAAAATGACATCATCACCCAGCGTCACATAAAATCACCACTTGGAGTGAAACAATCACCTCATAAATTAGCTCATATATACATCACAATATGCATTTACATCATAAATACATATAGACAGACAATATCTATAGAGTGAACATATTCACCAATATCTTAAATTAATATATTACATATTCTGTTCCTACAATGGAAATAAATAGGTTCATTACCAATGTCTATGTATCATATATTTATACAAATGAACACTCTCCTATTGCAAGCTTCTCATTTGATGTGCATGACTATATATATGTATCAAATTATTTTTGTATCATTTAAATTTTCAAAATTTCACCATCCCTTATTATCACATAATTATATGAAACATGAAACAACTTTTTTCTGAAAAAACTTTATAGTTTCAAATATATAAAAAAAATATTTAATTTTTATAAAATAGTGTTCCCTATTATACACACATATTCATTGTTAATTCCACAAATCTCTTACCAAATATAGCTATATTTCAAAATACAATCACAATATAGAATTTATTATTGCTATATAAGGTCCCTTTATAAGGATTGTATTTTTCTCCTATCCATATTTTATATAAGTTATTAAGCTAATATTGTCATTCAGTCCTGGTGGCCTACATGCCCCTAACGTATATATCCAGAAATCTTCATGTCTCAAAATCAAATTTCTATAATCATCACCCCTTTTATCTGGTACAACTTTTTCAATGGCCTGAAAATTTTATCTATGCTCTCCCCTTGTAGAGTTACGAATATGTGCACCTGTCGCATATGTCATGTCACCACTTTTTATAGCACGACAATGTTTCCCTACACAAATTTTAAAATGTCTTTCAGTTTTACCTATATAAAAGGCACCACAAATGCAGTTTGCCATGTATATTACCCCTACAGTGTCACATTTCATTAGATCGTGAATAGTGAATTTTTTATTATTATTACAACTATAAAATTATTTTCCTGGCAAGATAACTGTGCAGTAAACACATCTCTTACATGGAAAGCATCCATTGGATCCTTTATTCAGCCACGTATCTTTTTTAGGTTTATCCAATCTACTATGGACCAAAAGATCTTTAAGTGTGTTAGCCCAACTATAAGATAGATGAGGTAACTGTGTAGAAATATCTCTTAAGCCCTTGTCACCCCAGTACATACCAGTTGTTACGTATAATATCACCTACCATATATGCATGGACTGAATAGTCCAAAACTAAATTTAAAGTGTTGGTATCTTGTTTCCTCACAGGTCCCTTTCTCATTACGTCACATCTCGGCAAAGCACTAATCATTTTATTCATTTCTTCTACTTTATCACATCTGTAATGTCTATTTATAAATCTATTTTCTAGATCCTTAGCTGCTGTTACATATTTCATATATGTACTGCAATTTCGTTTCAACCTTAGAAATTGTCCCTTTGGAATGTTATTTATAACATGTCTGGGATGACAACTAGAAGATAATAACAGGGTATTTTGCACATCAAATGAGAAGATTGTAATAGGAGAGAGTTCATTTGTATAAATATATGATATATAGAGATTGGTAATGAACCTATTTATTTCCATTATAGGAATAGGATATGTAATATATTAATTTAAGATATTGGTGAATATGTTCACTCCATAGATAGTGTCTGTCTATATGTATTTATGATGTAAATGTGTATTGTGATGTATATATGAGCTAATTTATGAGGTGATTGTTTCATTCCAAGTGGTGATTTTATGTGACACTGGGTGATGATGTCATTTTATGGTGCCTATAAAAGGCAATCATTGTAAAGATGTAGCATACCTTTTGAAGAAGGACTTGATCCGAAACTAGTCAAGGTGTGTGGTTTTTTTGGCACATTGATGAAATAAAAATATTGCATGAAAGCAGCGAGCAGCATGTTTCTACTGTGGTGGTGAGTGCTGGACCTTTGAAATACTGGATTTTTGACATGTTTATTGAAATGGCATTGTTTTAAATCAGAATTACGTTGTAAAGAAGGATGCTTAGGAATTTGGAAATGATATAAGGAAGTTTTGGCTTGGGAAATATTTACAAAATATAAATTAATTCACCAATCAGGAAAAATTTAACTTCTTTCTTAATACAAAAAAATAAAACTTTATTACATTGTATTGCAAGATATAGTATTGAAGTATATAGATTTCTAAAGATGGGATGAGGTTTTTTTTTAATTCTTTTGTACAAATATTTATGTGTGATGCTTTCTTGTAATACACATTTTTTCAATAAAAGAAACTTGAAACTTGAACTCTGAATCCAGACTGAAACAGGCTCATAAAGAAAGCCTCTAGGTTCATCTCCAGCTGCATTACCACCACTCTCTCAATAACACTTACCCAAAAAGGGATGGTTAGAGATGGGCCTGTAATTTGCCAAGATATCCAGATCCAAAGAAGGTTTCAGTAGAAGGAGTCTCATAGCAGGCCTTTTCAAGGCTGCTGAAAACACACCCTCCTCAAGAGAATACCGGTCAATCTCAGCAAACTCTGGACCAATGGACACCTGGCAGTCCAACAGCTTCAAGATCTCCCAGAAAATCAACACAGCTTACAGAGAGTGAAACTCCTCCCAGAAAGACTGACAGCATCTCTAAGCAGCAAACTGTACCATGCTAGGCTATGACAGGCCTCTTGAAGAGACAGAGCAATGAATAGAGGATACCTGAGCAAGGAAAAACTGGCCAAACTCCTCACATCACTCATCAATAATCCTCCAAACTATAGGCAGGCTACATGTAACCGCCTGTCGACAGTGCAGAAGAGTTGTGCTGGCCTGTCATCCCTTGCAGCAATCACCCATGACAGAAACTCTTCCTTTCTCAGAGTGATTGTCCCCGATACTCCTTATAGTGAGTTACAGTGAGTTCTCGGAGTTAGTCTATCCTCCAATGAACCTGGTCTCCGCTAAGAATGGTCCAGTTTCTGCCCTTTGGTCTTCAACCACCTGAACTTGCAATTAAACTGGGGGAGCTCTGTTTGGAGAGTCTAGGGCATACACAAAATGGTGCAAGCGGCTCAAAAGCTGTGGTGATTGTCATGTTATAAGCTTTCACCACACTCTCGGACCCATTAGCACAGACCTGCAGTAGGCTCAAGCAACTAAGTACTGACAGGAACCTATAAGAGTCCACATCTCTTAAAGATGGGTACTGAACTAACTCTGTGGGGGTTAAGATGTCTTTGGGGGGCCAGGATCAGAAAACTCACAGCGTGATTGTCCGATCAACAAAATGGCCTAACTTCAACATTAAAAAGGTCCATCCCTAGTGGAAAAACCAGGTCCAACTTGTGGCCAAATTGATGGTTAGCAGAGATAACAACCTGTGTGAAGCTCAACAGTTCCATCTGTCGAAGGATTTACTGAGCAGCCAAAAGAGAGTCATCATCATCAGCCCAAATACTGAAGTCACCCCGCACCAGCCACCTTGGGTACTCCAACATTGGGCTGGTGACAAACTTCCCGGATTCCTGCAAGAATCCACTCTCACAACTAGGGAGATGGTAACTAAGAAGAAAACTGCCATTCTACACCTGCATCACCATGAACAGTCACACATTCGAGTTACTTGGTTTGCCCCACTGGGTAGGCCGCAAGTTTCAGGCCAGATCGAAAAGAGATGGCCATCCCCTCTTGTGCTCCTTCATAGGATAGTGCATCACTATATAACCCCACAGAATGGCTGCTTCCAGCATAGGGCAAGAATTTCTGCCAGGTCTCAATGATGCACACCAGGTCCACCAAGAAATCCACAAAAAAATCTGTTATTATTGAGATCTAATTCCTGATGGACCTGGCATTACACAGAATTGCCTGCAGGGGAGGATCTGGGATGGTGGGCTTAGCTTTCATATCCAATGACATTTCAGGAGCCCTCGGGATAGGAACCAGGCAGGGAGCATCCCTGTCCAGGTTCCATTTCTACCCCTAGTAGCGCTCATCTTACTCCTGATCCTGCCTCTCTGTCTCCCACTCCAGCAGCAAAACTCCTTCAGTGACCTTGCCTTCTTTCTACTTCCCACTCTGATGGAGCACCACTGAGGGACCGGGGGGGCAGCTGAATGGGTAGAGTCGATGAAGTTGCTCTGAAGAATAGGAGACAGGGGTCTTTCTGGCTCCCTCAAAACACATCCTAACTGCTAAAATCCTCTAAAAATCAACACCAGAAATAACCCCCAATAAAGCAGTTTCCCCAAAACCCAGCACCTCCAAACCAACTTTCCACCCCCTGAGTCAAATCTCTCATAACCCAAGCACACACCAATCACTCACCTAATCACCCCAATTATATCAGACTCACCAAATAATAAACACAGTATCTAAAAACTGTTAAACTATTTTTCAACACCCCTGCAGACCTAGTAGATTGAAGCTGCCAGAATGTTACTAAACCTAAGTTCAAAAAGTCCCATAGGAATGTAACTTCGGAATCCAAATTCTCTTTGGCTCCTCACCACCCACAATTCAACAATTACATCAGGAAAGCTGTCTTTGGCCCAGCTCTTCTATGAAAAACAAGCCCCAACAAGGTCCTTGCTCTCAGCAGGACCACATAGCATGGGGTATTTTGGAGTTCACTGCCCTTTGTCCATGAACACTCTCATTGTTTTCAACCCTGCCAGCTAGTCCAACTCACCAACTAGACCTTCAGGGTAAGATCTACCAGGACAGTTAAGTCCAGGCAAACAGTGGAATAGTCAGAAACAAAATAGCTTCCCTAAGGTGCAGCCTACCAGAATACTGACTGACGTAGTTCATAAGCTTATAGCTGAAGTCCAGGCAATTAAGTCCACAGTGTTTACCAGCCAACAAAATTATAATCAACAATGATCTTCATACCACAAAGGACAAAAACTCATGGTCAGTGGAAGTGGAAGTTCCATATTCATAGATTACAAAGCTGGTTCCCGATGGACTCCAGAGAGACAAAGGGCAAATAGACAAAATGCTCAACAGCCTATCAATCAGACTCTGGACACAAACACTATAGGCAGTCCTGATTCCACAGCTATAGAACAGTATGAGCATCTCAACACCAACAAATAATACAGGCTACCAGGGCATGTGTTAATAGTTAAGAATTAAAAGGATCCCTTGGCAGGAAAGCAGACAAATAAAATACACACACTCTACATGGCAATAATGCAAAGAAGTGCATCTCCCGCACAGCTCCCAGTGGCATTCCAAAACTGCCACACAAACCACAACATTCACAGAGAGCTCTAACCAAGAATACAGCTCTAACAGAAGCTGTGACAGTTAAAGCTGGCTGTCAGGTCAGCAGTGAGGCAACAGAATGGAGGATGCCTCAAGGCAATGGACCACACAAGCAGTATACCAAATTACAGGTACTGTTTGGGGCATATTACAGTCACACTATACAAATGAGGGGGTGATAACTAATAAACAAACTAGCTACCTCGCTGAAATGCCCTAACTGAACTAAACTACTGCTCTACTACAAACTGCAAGGTAACACTAGCTAAATTCAAACATTTTAACTCAGGACCCTCAATGGCCAATACACCTTCTGCTCACCATCTTGAAAGGCCACTATATGAAGTAAAGAGAGTAATCATATGCCTCTTTCTATTAAGGACCTACAACCAATATTTAGTGAGGATGACACCTTGAATTGTAGTTTCAAAGAACCACCTTTACTGTCTTTCAAACAACCACCTAACTTATCCAACCTGATTGTAAGAAGCAGATTTATATGTGACCAAAACAACAGAACACTAGGAGGAACTAAACCATTCAATAACCCTAAATGTAAAACATGTGAGCACATCTCCACTTCACACTTTATCAACACCCTTCCCCCACCAAAAAATCAAGTAATTCAAGATACAGGGGAGTTGTACATGTGGATCCCAGAATGCTGTCTATTACATCCAGTGCAAGAAGTGTCCACATACAGGCTATGTAGGGAAAACCAGACAACCCCTTCAAACCCAAATAAACTCACATCAATATTTACAGTAAAAATAACAATAAATGGAATAGGTTGGATTATGACTAAAAAAAATACTTTTTTAAAGATCTCTGCCAAAAGAAAGCTAAAGGGACTGGATTTTTTGCTTGGCTATTAAGATGTTTACAATCAATTGGAACACACCAAACAGACATGGTAGAGTGATAATTATAAAAATTGAACTAACACAAAATGGTCTGACATATTAGCATCCACAATTTTTTAAGACAGCCAGAAACAAATCCATACAATTTAAAATGATCAATCATGCATATTTCTCACCAAAATAAAAATCTTCAAAATGGGCCTGCACATGAATGCAACATGCTAGCACTGTGATTTGCCTGATGCAAGTCTATATCATGTTATATGGTTATGCCAATCATATAAACAAACTCCGGCCAGAGCTGATAGGGCTTGTGAAGCTCTACCAAGTGGCGAAAGTTACGCATGTGCGTAGAAATTATTCAATGCACAGGTATAACTTGACCATATGTTGGAGGTGCTGCACCAAATTTTCAACATGGCCTTTTTTGGACCCCTTTTCATGAACAGCACCAGTGTAATTTTTTTCAATTGCCCCATAAGGTGACTGCGCAGCCCAAACACGCTATTCTGCGCCACAGGTGCGAAAACATATTTTGGGCAGGTTGTGGAAAATGACAGCTGTACTGTTGTGAAGGAGGTGTACAAAAATGGCAATGTTAAAAACATGAAGTGACAATACTAAAAATTAGTGACGTTAGGAACGTTCCTAGAAAGTGTGCAATGCACGCTCATAACACAGTCATTGTTTGGAATTTTTTGACCAAATTTTCAACATGAAGAGTGCCAGTGTCATTTTTTTCAATTGTCCCGAAAAGTGATTGCACAGGGCAAACACCCTATTCTGCGCCACACATGTGAGAACACATTTTGGGCAGGTTGTGGAAAATGAAAGTTATACTGTTGTGAAGGAGATATGCAAAAATGGTAATGTTAGAAATGTGGAGTGAAAATATTACAGATTAGTGACGTTATGAGCGTGTGTACAAAGTGCACAATGCACGTTTGTAATGCAGTCATTTTTTGGAATTTTTTCACCAAATTTGCAACATGGGCTTTGTGTGACCCCACCTCATGAACAGTGGCACTGTCATTTTGTGAAGTCCTGAAAGGTGATTCCACACAGTGACTGTGAAATCACCTTTAGGGACTGAGTAACAAAATGACAGTGACAGTTTTCATGAGGGTGGGTCCCAAGAATCCCATGTTGAAAATATGGGGCACAAATTCCCAAAAATGGCTGAGATATGAGCATAAGTTGAAAATCCCATTGAATAGCTGTATAGCACATTTACCTTTAATTCTTCCAGTCTTGGTTGGGCTTTGAAGAGTGCAGATGTGTTCCCGGTCAAGAGAAGATGACAGTGCCGACCTCCAGAGGTAAGTAAGGGGTAAGGGGGGTGTGGGGAGGTGGGTGCTCAGTGGGAGGGTGAGGAGGGTGGAGGGGGGACTGCAGCAACAATGAGGGACTGTTTTTAGTTTCACAGGGAAAACAACCAGACAACAAGGGACCGTTTTCTAATTTTCAGCAAAAACACAAAAGCAAAACACATTTTGGTACACTGGGGTGGGCTCCCAGTATGCCACATGGAATGAGGACATGGGGATTGGGCACCCCATGTCTGGCATGAGTTGGACCGGGGGGGCACCGGGGGAAACAAACATGATGAGGGACCATTATCTAATTTACAGAAGAAAAACAAAATCTGCATACTGGGGTGGCCTCCCAGTGTGCTACAAGGTCTCTGGCATGAGTCGGGGGGGTACAGCAAATACTAAATGGCATTTTGCCATTTGGAACATGGCACCACCTGCAGAACTGTGCATGTGCACTGCTCTGTACATGCGTGAGTGGTGCAGTTCATGCATCAGAATCCGAAAATAACAGCCAAAATAGTGTGGCTGTTATTACATAGGCTGATCGTGGTCGAGGGCTTTAAGCTCCATTGGGCTTTCAGAAGGATATTTCCAAAAGTCCAACAGAAGGGGTTCTGAGATCGGTCATTTTCAGAGCTACAGAGCTCTGGCAAAATGGCTGTAGGCTCCGCCAACAGCCCTAAAATGGTGGTTAACTACAACACAAATGGTAAACAAAATGATGACCAGTGAAGTAACACCGTCTGTGGAAGTATGTATATTCAAATATTTTACAGGACTAAATATTAATAAACATGTGGAGAAGATTCTAACAGTGAGATATATGACCACTAAGAGGATGTTGTTGACAATTTTCAAGTTTAGACAAGCTGACAGTCTATTCCCCCTGCTTCACTGGAAATTTTCTTTATTGGATATCTTGTATTTTGAAGATTTAATTACTAATGCACCAGCCTATTAAAGCTTATTTCTTTCCATTATTACTAGTTGGGAAAGAGTAGAATTTAACACTTGCATAAAACACAATTGAATATAAGGTTACTTATGCTCTACCTTTTCAGTGATGACATGTAAAATCTGATATTTGGATGAACAAGGTTTATATCATAGACATCAGAAAATGTTTAAATGTTCCTTTTTATCTAGTGGTGATTTAATATAGTAGTTCTGCTATTCATTGAGCATATGTTTACTGTTTAGATGTGTTTATTTTATGACATTTATTACTTCTTTTTTCCTTCCAGTAATGTATGAATTTTGTGTTATAAGATTAATGAAATATTATATTTAAAAAAATTACTGAAAGCTACTTGCTTGCAAAAATGTGCCTGGGTGAAAGCAAAAGCAGCAAGAAAGGAAGCAAAGGGTCGGCTAAGCGGGATAAAACCCCAAAAGGACAGTTTGTCCCAGGACAGACAGGGAATTCCAGGCAGACTAGATGGACCTTAAGTCTTTTGCTGCTGTCATTGTCTATGTCACTGTGTTTCTATTGTGTGAACAAAATACATTTTGTCAAACTACTAATTTTATGATGTGGACAAAATGTTTTCTGTCAAAGTCATAACTGTTCTGTGAACAAAATCATAATGTTACAAACAGTATCACTGACTGACTGAACTGTAAATGACAAACATTGTTTTCATACATGTATCCTTATTATTAAAGAAAATAGTTTGAGATTACATTTTATGTTGAAGAATTTGGGATCTGCAGATAACCACCATGATTTCTATTGGTAACTGGATCCCCTCTTAGATGTTCTTCAGCTGTTCCAATATTTCCATCTAGCAAATCTCTGTCCCCTCTTGCTGAAGGGCACCCATCTTGTTCATATACTGTGAGCCCCCCTTGCTCACAAAGGCCCTTTAGACATACCTCTCAATTGTACCACATTATGAGGAACGTTCCTCATTTTACTTCCCAAAAGCTCCCTGTTCCACATTGTGAGGACTTGTTCCACATTCAAAGTCAACATTTTAAAGCAAAAATCCATAGCAAATGATGCAAAAAATATATTATTCAATTCATAACAGACTTTCTGAACATAAATGCAACATGTTAACAGTGTTTTGAACTTCTTAGGTAAAGATTTGATTAAGTGTTCCACATTTTGCCCGTTTGTTCCACATTTTGACAGGCAATGTTCCACATTTGGGGGACAAAAGGCTGAGAGGTATGCCTTTAGATTATTAGAACCCTAAATCCCTCTGTCCAGCACTATTGCCAACATCACACATTCAGGCCTACAATCTCTAATTGCCTCTCTGGTCTTGCACATGATACTCATCCTTATGCTTTTCCAGAAGTTTATCCACCCAACCTGTGAGCTCCCCCACCCTTGCACATAGAAGGATACAGACCTGATGGTCCCAAAGACTCCAGATGCACATCTTGCCATTTCAAATTATAAACCTCATAAAATAGTCAGCATGCAAAAGAGTTTTGTGCCTGCAGGTGCTCATCTCATGTATTATGTTTACATGTGCTCTGATCAACTACCAGGTGACAAAAGAGCCTCAACTGGATTGTAATGCAGTTGTGATTACATGCAGCAGTATTTAATACTTACTGAGTCTATTGCCTGTTTACATGCACCATATGGCTCGATTACTGGGGTTTCAATTACTCAGTAATTAAGTTTATACCTATACCTGCTGTGCACATGTCACTAATCAAAATAGTTTTGAATGTTTTTACATGCAGAAATCAACCAAGGTGTTTGTAATCAATTTACTTAAATCAGTGCACTTCAGTAGGATTGGGAGTTGATACAGCAGTTCGTGTTCTTCTGGTATATATGCAGGTATAACTCGATTACAGAGAAATTGACACCCCTTTAATTGACATAAGTGCTTGCATGTAAATGGGGCATCTGTGAATGACTGCTAGTGTAAACAGAACTCTGCTTCTCTGGAAACACACTCTTATTACCTTTGTCCTCTGGTGTAAATTGAAATTTTCTGTTATGGAAAGAAACATCTTTACACTTTAAAAAGCAGATTTTAGCACCAAAAGGTAAATATTTCCTTCAAATGGGAAATAAATAATAGGAATAAAAACCTCAGTGTTAGTCCTTCTGATAATTATCTGTGCCTCAGGCACATTAGCATTCTGACAGGCAATTATTTCCCAGAAAAGGACCTCAGTCTCAGTCTCTGTTGCTTAACTATAGCTGTGTTTACACGGCTGCAGCACTTCCTATTTTCCACCACTCCTTTTGTGCTGCACAGATGCTCCTGGAACAGGGCTGGGGTTTACACTGCCGGACTCTTGCTGCACTGTCAATCATGCCATGGAGGAGGGTGGGCATTCTGGAAGCCAGAATTTGTTGTCAGGGAGACAGGCTTCAAAGCGGATAGAGCACGTTAGTGAGTTTACAAAGCAGCTTAATGCGCTCAATCTGATTGAGGTACCCACTCCTGCATCGGCTCAAAAAATGGATCCAGAGTGCTCTTAATGCACTCCAGTAGGTGTTTACACTGCAATCTTTGCAGCGCATCAACTGGTGCACATGGGTTGATGTGCTGCAAAGACGGCACTGTAAATGGGGCTCATATGGGTCTTCAGAGGAGCTGACTTTGATAAGATGGCCAACAGAGTTAAGCTAGCCCTGGCAAAAAGAAATACAGGTGAGGGGGGTACAGGCAAAGTGGGCAAGCATTAAAGATGCGATACTTGAAGCAGCATCCCATTGTGTTAGTGAGAAAAAGAAGTGCAAAAGAAGAAGAAACCACTTTGGTTCTCAAACACAGTAGCAGAAAGGTCAGAACCAAAAGGCTGGCATTCAGGAAATATAAGGGAATGCAGAAGGATGAGGATAGGGAGGCATACCAAACTTTCCTAAAAGAAGCAGGGAAGGCAGTAAGGCAGGCAAAGGCCCAAACTGAGGAAACACTAGCATGAACAGTAAAAGAAGGTGACAAGATTTTTTATAGATACATTAGTGAAAGGAGAAAGTCTAGAGGGGTATTGCTCAGATCAGAGGGCACATGAGGAGGAGGACCATGTAAAAGCATCTATCCTAAATAGATACTTCAGCTCAGTATTTACTGAAGAGAAGGTAGGGCAGGGCCCACAACTCTGCACCATGGACACGGGGAGGTGTGCTCTAGTCCCTTCACAAAAGAAAGGGTCCTACAAGAGCTTGATAAGCTCAGGGTGGACAAGGCAATGGGACCTGATGGCATACATCCCAGGGTACTAAAGGAGCTAAGGGTGGAACTAGCAGAGCCATTATCAGAACTGTTTAGTGAGTCTCAGAGCACAGAAGAGGTCCCAAAAGACTGGAGAAGGGCTCAAGTGATCCCGCTCCGAAACAGTGGTAGCAGGGAGGAGGCAGGGAACTACAGACCAGTCAGTCTTACCTCAGTAGTGGGCAAGATTATGGAGACACTCCTTAAGGAAAGGATAGTACAACACCTGGAATCCATAGAAGCATTGGATCCAAGACAGCATGGGTTTACAAAGGGAAGGTCCTGTCGAACTAATCTCATAGATTTTTTTGACTGTGTAACCAGAGTGGTGGACCAAGGGGGAGCAGGTGATGTTGCCTGTCTTGACTTCAGCAAAGCTTTCGATACTGTTCCACATAGAAGATTAATTAATAAGCTGGGTAGGGTTGGGGTGGGTCAGACATTGGTCAACCTGTGGCAAACTGGTTGATGGGCAGAAAACAGAGAGTGGTGGTAAACGGTATGCAGTCAGAAGAGATGCAAGTCACAAGTGGGGTACCTCAGGGATCAGTCCTGGGGCCAGTCCTCTTCAATATCTACATCAGTGACATTGCAGATGGACTGGAGGGTAAGGTTTGTCTGTTTGCAGATGACGCCAAGATCTGCAACAGAGTATATGATCCAGATGGTGTGGGCAGAATGAGATGAGATCTGGATAAACTAGCAAAATGGTCAGAAGAGTGGCAACTGGGGTTTAATGCAAAGAAGTGCAAGATCATGCACATACGGAAGAGAAACCCTGAAGCCACCTATAGGCTGGGAGGGGAGTTGCTGGCAGTCACAAGGAAAGAAAGAGACTTGGGCGTCATCATCACCGATTACCTGAAATCATCCAAGCAGACCTCTAAAGCAGTAGGTAAGGCTAGAGGGATGTTGGGGTGTATTAGTAGGGGTATCACAAGTCGGAAGAGGGAGGTAATAATCCCTCTTTACAAGACACTGGTTAGGCCCCATCTGGAGTACTGCATGCAGTACTGGAGGCCACACCTTCACAAGGACAGTAACCAAATTGAGGCAGTCCAGAGAAGGACAACCAAAATGGTGCAGGGACTGAATCAGAAAATGTATGAGGACAGATTATCTGAACTCAATATGTATATCCTAGAGCAAAGGATGGAGAAAGGTGATATGATTGAAACATTCAAACACCTTAAGGGCATTAACAAGGTGAAAGAGTCTAACATGTTTCAATATAAGAAAAATAGCAGGACAAGAGGACACAGCATGAGATTAGAGGGAGGCCGATTAAGGGGTAATGTGAGGAAGTTCTTTTTCACAGAAAGCGTGGTGGTTGCATGGAATGGCCGACCTCAGGAAGTGGTGGATATGAATACGGTGCAGGGCTTCAAACAGGCATGGGACAGGCATAAGGGAGCAATACAGATGAGTATAAATAGATAGGCCATTGACAGAGCAAAGGCCTATGGCACATTCATAAGGTAGAAAAAGAAATGGGCAGACTGGATGGGCCTTGCAGTCCTTATCTGCCATCAACTTCTATGTTTCTGTTTCTATGATACATTGTAACAGACTACCCCACTGCTTTCAGACATGTCTCTGCACTTATGATGTGTCATCCTCCACTGCCATTGGTGAATCTTTGGTGTCTTACATCTCCGCCACCCCTTCCACTTTCTTTGTTTATTCACTGTAGGTTCCAGCAGGGGAAAACCTGTCAGTGCAGCTCAGTGGGAATGTCTCTTCTACTTGATTGTTACAGTTCCTTCATATTTTCTTCTTTGCCTATTCTATCTTGATTTGATCAGTCCTCCCACCACTGTCCCACACTTTGGTTCTGCCTTTCTTCTGTTCTCACGTGCTGCAAGTCATGCCTTGAGACACTGAACCTTTATTCACTTTCACAACCAATTTGCTTGTGATGCAGATGCACTCCCTCATGATGATGTAGGTTATGCTAGAGTAAATACTTCTGGCGACAATCCCAGTACAGCGAAATCCCTGCCTTTCCAGTTTCTGCCATAATCCTTTTGCTTGTTCTACGCAAATTCAGTTGCCCTGCCCTTGATTCCCTCATTTCTTCTTTTCAATCACTCTTTGTCTCAGATGACATTCTTTCATAGGCCATGAGGCTCCACAACTTGTGAACCCAGCCCTGCTTCTCTAAATCTAGAAGGCCAGTACTTACTCTTTCTTTTGTTACCATCAAAATTCCATATTTTACCATTGGCTTTTTACTTGCCCATATAAATTGGTATCTCCTATGTTTAGATAAACTTTTGAGAAAAATATGTCATTAGTATCTTGAAAAACTTTTTAAAACAAAGCTTCATCAACTCAGATAGATTGGCATAGTTTTCCTCAGTACTGTATGTCATGACATGCCTCTGCCTCTAGCCTTGGGACTCTAACAATGACCATGAACTGTACATATATAAAAATGGCTTATCAACTGCCACATATTCTAGGGTGCAATTTCACTTGCCACTAACATAAGGAGTCCCATAACAGCCTTCAGTGATCGCATTTAAAGGTGAAAAGAAACAGTGTTTTATACGTCTAGATACCCTCTTGTACTTTGTGTCTATCCAATTTTCTGATGTGTGTGACCCTTTTTAAATGAATAATCTAATTTTGTAGAGTTTTAACTACCAAGAATTCCATCTCTCTTCAGCAGTTGTTCTCTCTTTTCATACTGCCTGAGCATTCTGTTGCATCAATAACTCAATTCCTGACCATTCAGGTGAATAGCAAGGAATGGTGTTATTAATGTCACAGAATGTCTTAGAAATATGAAAATAATAAGCAGTATCAGCTGAAGGAAGTGGAACTCTATGTAGCTCTGATTCCACAATGAAGCTTGATTTGTTATTTATAAAAAATTGGTCAAAGCATATCAGAATATATAACTAGCATAGGAAGGAAGATGAAAGGGTGGTTAACTAAGTAAAAATCATTTCCTATCTCCTTTAAAATAAAATAAAATGCAGCTTCCTTTTCTCATTGAAAGTGTCACTACTGCTACTCATCCCCTTCTCCTTGCTCTGGCATCCTCACCTTCAAACAGTTAACTGTAAACCAATGGTGTGCATGTGCAATGCATCCTGGCAATGCACATTCTAACAATAATTAATCAGAGAGTAGAAAACACAGAACTAGCCAATCACAGTGATGTACACATGCATTGTTGTGATTGGCTAACAACCGAATGTAACGCTCAGCACCAAGCCTGCAGCTACTATAAAAGAAACTGAAACTACTGTCTGTAAAGGCATTTAAGCAATCATGAATTACTACACATTTTTCTTATCCCAAAACTAATGTCTGTAAAAACAGAACATGGCATTTTCTTTCAAGGCCAATGATATTAAGAATTACGGTAAAACAAAAAACTGTGATAAAGTCCATTAGGGTTGCTAATGTTTTCTTACAAAAAAAACATACCCACACATGTTGGTTAGAGCTACAGGTATGGTGTCAATATCGTGTCACAATTTATAAAATGCAGTAATATACTGTATATACCAATATCTAAACATTTATATAAACTGTGAGAATACTATGTCCTGTGTTTGGACTGTTTATAAAGTTATGGTAATTTTGGAAGATATAGTCCTATAAATATATTAATTAACAATATAGAACTTGTAGTATAAATATATTTATGCAATAGGGGTGGACATATATTCAGTGTGATAAATGCATTTATCTGAATCACTGTATGTATAAATAAATTTATACATACAGTGACCATTTATACACACAGTTACTATGTCACAAACCTCTTTAGAATTCATTTAGATTGTTCAGCCTCAGAAGCTATACTAACCATATTCAAATGGGAATAACTTTCAAATGAAAAAAGACAGCATGGTACTGTGAGCACGAAAATTGTTCAGCACAAAATTATCTACAAAATGAGTGGTGATTCATGTATAGATACCTTACAGATTTTTTACAATTAGCAAAAAAGCAGAAGAAAATTAAATTTTTTGTTCAATTTTTTTGACAAACAAATATGAATAACTTTAAAACAAAAAATGATAGCATGGTACTGTGAGCATGAAAAATGTTCAGCACAAAAATATCTACAAAATGAGTGGCATTTCATTTATAGATACCTTTTAGTTGTTTTTATAATTAGCAAAAAACAGCATAAAATTCTATTTTCTTTTCCCTTTTTTGACAAACAAATGTGAATAACTTTAAAATGAAAAAGGTAGCATAGTACTGTGAGCATGACGTTTGTTCAGCAAGAAGCTTTCTACAAACTAAGTGGTGTTCCATTTAATGGCAACCACTATGCTAGGCAGACATACTCTAGGAAGGTTAACCTAAAAACTCCCAGAAATTATCATTTAAAATAAAGATAAACAGTCAAAACCTAATGTTCCTGCACTGATAGAAAGCATCCCTATTGCATAAATGAAATATACAATGGTGAGCTGTCAGATAAATGATTTACCTACACTTGTGCGGTTTGACCTCAGACACCTCACTCGTGGCCTATGCCAGTCGTGAGGTTACTCAAGGTCAAACAGCACTTGTTTAGATAAATCATTTATTTGACAGTTCACCACTGTATATCCCATATATATATGTGTGTGTGTATGTGTGTCTGTCTGTGTGTGTGTGTGTGTGTGTGTGTGTGTGTGTATATATATTTATACAATGGGGGTGAGACATAGTCCAGTGAAATAAACCATGTTATTTTCACTGCAGTGAAATAAATCCTGATGATGTCAGCAGAGTTAAAATAAATACTGTTTATTACACCCCTAAACCTACGCAAAGCCACACTAAACCCATGCTAACCCTGCACAAATTGTACATTTTGCAACAGTGAGGCCCCATTGTATAATAGATACATGATGGTAATATCGTGAATATGAAAATATTATCCTGCCTGCGGAGCACTGTATATTCCACCATGCCTTCGCACCGTGAAATATCCAGGCTCACTCTGCAGGAGTGAAAATATTTTCCATATTCCACTCGCGCTCATCATGTATCCCCTATAAAAAATTCATATCTATATATATATATATATATATATATATATTTATATGTGTGTATATATATATATATAAAACATAGCACTCATGGGTGGCTTGAGTTTATATGTATTGCATGACTTTGATTAATGGGGGATGGTGATTAAGGTTGCTATTGAACAATTTCAAACAGCACTGGGTAGGAACACCTCTGACAACAATAGCACGGTCAAGAACTGTGAGGTAAAAATTCCATTACTTTTGTTCTGTTTCCCACATTCCCCTACTTGAAGATTCTCTCTCGGGGGGGGGGACAGCGGATCTTGGGGTAAGATAAAATTTGTGGGGCTATTGAATATTGTTTCCATGGCCCCTTGTAAAAAAAGTCAAAATCCCGATACACAAAAATATTTGGAGTCCAGGATTACAGCAGTAATGTGACTGTTTTCCCTTTCAGCACCTGAACACAAGCATGCAGTGGCAGAAGCAGTGGTGTCTGCCATGGGGGCATGCCCAGACCTTTTGTTGATGGGGAGACACCCATACCATACACCATCCCTGGCAGCACCTGGTGCCACTGTGTGCGACAGTGGCACGGTGTAGGGGGATAGTGGTGGTGGTACTGCCGCAGGGGTGCTGCCCAGCACACAGTGGCTGGAGGGGTGGCAGCAGCAGATGACTGGGGACACTGGGGGGCCAGGTGCAGCGTCCGCCACCGGTGCACCAGTCAGTGAGCAGCCCCAAGGTAGACCACTCAGTACAGTGCCCACCTGATTGGGGGACTGGACAGTCAGTCACATGCCACCGGTGGGTCGGCACAATGCCTATGCGCCCCCGGGTGCCGACCCCTTGCATGAGCACATCTGATTGCTGTGGGCCTCTGTGGAACAACAGGTTCTGCTTATGGCTGGGGTACATGCACTCCATGCAGAGGTGCCCCAGGCAGCTGAGCAGTGCGAAAAGGGCTTCATGCAGGTCCAGGAGGCCATTGATCGACTGTGGGAGGACACGACCATGGCCCTGGATCACCATGCCACTGCGGTCATGGTCACCCTAGACCCACTGGCCACCATGGGGCACAGCTGGCTGCTGCAGACCTTGCATTGTCCACCCCACGTTCACAGTGTCATGCGACCCCCTTGGTGTTGATGTCAGGATCCACTGTTGGCATTCCAGGCATACCCAGAGCAGGCCTGTTTGGGAGGCTGCAGACCCCTGCGAGGACACGGTCGCATTCCCTCATTAACACCCCTGCAGGACTGTCGCAGACACCCCCTGTGGCCATCACACAGCCTGGATCTGCTGGGCAGCCTCGGTGGGACTGTCCACATGTCCACGTTGGCTGTGTGACCACGCAGCAGACCTGATGTGCCTGTCTCCCTGTCCGCTGTCTGCGGCTGCGGCCCTGTGTGCACATGGGGGTTGTGTGTGTGTGCATGCCATGGATGTGGCATCTGTGGACTGTGCCACACTGTCTGTGCATGCAGCTGTCTGGCCACTGTCCTGTGTGGCGTATGCATGATGATGCCAACACAGCACTGGATGAACCTGTGCACCGGTTCTCTGAATATGATCCATGCCTGGTACTAGTGACCAGGTGCGTGCCTGCGGGCACTAGTGTGTGTGTGGGGGGGTGTGGATGGGTGGGTGTGGGGTGTGCTGTGCTGTTCTGCGTGTTGATGCATGTGGCCGTGTGGTCCAGCTCAATGCCACCCTGCCCCCGCCCAGCTGTTCAGGCTGCAGTGCACTCCCACACTTGCCTGTGTGCCATGCCACTGTGGCTATCCTGTACTTGAGTATTTGTCCACCTACCTGCATGCACCATAGTGTTCCTCTGCTATTGTGGCCCTGTACTGGCATGGCACCCTAGTCAGCTGGGGATCCCTCCACCCAGCAGGGCTGCCCACCACCATACGGACCGTCAGCTGCATTGTCCCCACTGCTGTTCCCCTCTTTGACCTCAACAGCTATCCCACAGTCAGTGGCCATGTTGTGCAGAATACAGCAGGCCAGGAATAGGCCACAAGCCTTTGTGGAGCTGTACTGTAGGGCACCACCAGACCTGTCCAGGCAATGGGATTGTGCCTTCAGCAGCCCAAAGACACGCTCAATGATGTTCTGCATGCTGGCGTGTGCCTTATTGTACTGCTCCTCTGCAGGAGATGACGGGCACTGTGGAACTACTACATGTTTGCTGTGTGCTCTACCTGTGTGCTGGGGAAGTGGATGTATTCCGCAGCATGTGGCAGCAGGGGGTTGAGGAACTGTGTGAGGAGCCATGATGTGGCTGACTGGGTTATGCCTGTGGTGTCCCCTGTTGGTCTCTGGACAGTGCCCGTGGCGAGCAGGCACATGACAAGCTGTAACCTTCATCTCCACCTTCAAAGCGTGGCTCTGTCTAGTGGGTGCCTGCATCTCCTCACTGCAGAGCTCACAGAGCTGCCTCAGAATCACCCAGTTCAGGCGATACCAGCCCACAATCTCTGTATCTGTGTAGTTTTTAAAGGTGGTGCAGGTACGGTACCACCTGTTCCGGGCGTACCGCCGATGGGCCCTTCCACAGCCGTGCCGCCCTGCCTCCTGCCTCCCCGCACCCCTTATTATGGCCTCCATCTGAAATATGGCACTGGCCATGGCCTCTGTTGTCCTGTCCCCCCGTGCCTCTGACTCCAATGGCCCTCCTGGCTGTGTGCGGCTGTGCAGACCGCTCAGTGGGGCCCATGTCTGTGTGCCCTGCCCCCAGCTGGCTGCCTGTTGCCTGTGGCCTCTGACTCCCACCCCTGTGGGTTCCTGTGTTGCCCCTCTCGGGCCTGGTGCCTCTGTGTTGTGCTCAGGCACACTCATACATACCGTCACCTCCCTGCCTGTCACACTCACACACACTTATTGTCTCACACACAGCCACTCCCTCTCTGTCTCTGTGTCTGTGTCCCTCTCCTAGTCTCCTAGACTGTTGTTTGCTGGCCTGTCTGTCTCCCTCTGTCCTGCTCCCCTCTGGTGCAAGTGCCCTTTTCCTACTTGCTCCCTGTATTTATAGGCTCAAGTGTGCTCCGCACAACAGCCATTTGCTCCATGCTTGCGACGTCCACCTGCTGTTGAATATCACACTGTGCCGCATATTCATGGCTATGCCCCCTGCACTTGCACATGCATACATTCCCATTGCACACTGGCACACTGCCACTTGCGCTGTGCAGTTGCTGCAGCTGACTATCGCTCTCTGGCACATTCCCACAGTTGTGTATGCGCAACCCAGTTGCACAATGTGCAACCACTTTGAATATCCCACCCACTATGTGCAAACATGTATAGACTGCCCCACCATCTCTATCAGAGTGTACGTCATTCTAGTTGTAGCTATCCCTTCTCCATCTTTCACCTCTTCCTGCATAAAGCTCTCATTCTCTGCCTCATTGTTCCTCCTTGCTCCTGCTCTCCATTTCTGCTGTCTTCAGACCTGTATGTCCACCTCAGTCAGACCATTCTTCCTCATTCTGTCTCTCCACTGATGACATCAAAGTATGAAGTATGGCTACCATTCTTATAGGCGTACAGCACATTTAACTGATGTTACCAGCCTCAGGTAGTGATAACAGATGTTGCAACTTCATGGCTATATATAAGGTGAATGGGATAGTGGTATCTCATTCATGCTTTGGAAGCCATGGATTATGTTCAGGCACAGAAGGGGAAACAGAAGCCGTGCTTTGAAAATTACCTTTACACAAAGGAGAAGGATGGGGCTGCAGAAAAAATAATATGGTGCTGTGAACAGCGCACCTGCAGAGCACAGATGCACACTGTTGGTGATACTATTGCACAAGCACCTACTGACCATAATCATGCTCTACAATATGGTTGCATTGAGGTCATTAAAGCACAGAGTACCATGAAGTGTAGAGTATGTGAGTCTGAGGAATGTACGAGAAATGTTGTCCACCAAGCATTACAAGATGTGCATGTTGGTCTGTTTGCCCACACAGGAAACCCTTAGGTGTGATGTGTGTAGACATAGACAGAATTGTGGCCCTAGTGACAATGACATTACACTGTATGCATAGACTGTGAATGAGGAGCAATTTACATGCATGCAAGAGGAGGATTTGATAATATTTGCTAGCAACTCAGATCTACTGGTGCTAAGTGAGCAACCACACTGGTTCTGTGATGGGACCTTCAGTGTGGCACCAAGACAGGATGACCAAATGTACACTGTACATGCCCTAGTACAGAGTGTAAACAGACCTTATGTTTATGCACTGCTACCAGGAAGAAGTGAGGAGGTGTACAGAAAATTATTTGCACACCTCATAAACCTTCTTCGTGATAAGATGAGTCCTGTAAGTGTAATGACAGACTTTGAAATCACAGCAATTAATGTCCTCCGACAGATGTTCCCAACAGCAGAACTGACAGGCTGCAGTTTCCACCTTGGGCAGGCCATGTGGCACTGTGTGCAGCATGAGGGGCTGCAATAATGTTATGTACAGGATGAACACTTTGCCCACATAGTGCGTTGCTTATTGGGGTTGGCATTTGTGCCACAAGAAAGTGTGGAACATTACATTGAAACACAAAAAGATGATGAAGACTTTGCTGACCTTGAATGTTTGCTTGACTACTTCAAGGATAACTACATAGGTCAATTGTCCAGAAATTGCAAAAGTAGGTGGCAGGCACAATTTAAGATAAGTTTTTGGAACCAACATGCCTGAGTGCTGAATGATCTGCCAAGAAGCAATAATGCAATTGAGACATGGCATCAGGCATGTTCCAGAACTGTGTGTATAAGCCATCCTACCTGTGCGAAGCTGGCATTCAAGCTGGGACAGGAACAGCATGTTGTGGTGATGCAGAGGCAACAGATGCAGCTGGGGCAGCAGCCACCCTGAAAAAACAACAAATACTCTAGAGTCAACATAGTGTTCAAGTCAATATGTCAGGAGGCCTCCAAAGCAATATTTACTTAATATAGCTGGAGTGATAGAAATTAATGTGGCCTAAATCTGTTTAGGTGTAATGTATTATGACTGTGGTTTTAGCAATACCTTTTTATCTCACTTTTAAAAAACTTTTAAGCACATTTAACACACCTTTTTAGCAAACTTTTAAAAAAAAGTTTTATGCACATTTACTGCACATTTAATGCACCTTAAATTTAGATGCTTTTATAGTCTGCATTGTTGTTTTAAAATAAATAATATAAGTCTCAATAAATGATTCGTAAAGGCTATCAAAGCTATAAAGGCTCAGTCTATGTCTTGTCAAACCATTGGTAAACACAAGTTGTCGATGCACATATAGGATGTTTTTTTTGGGGGGGAGGTATTCAACACAGCACTTTTCCAACTTAGAGTCTTACCAATGCAGACACAGCAATAAACGTAGATACAAAGTGGGTTAGAGACACAGCACACATGCACACAAACACACATACACACACACATATAGGCAGTGTCTGCACAGCCGACCTGGAAGACAGCAGGAACAGAGAGCGGGAACAAGGAGGAACAAGGTAGCACAGAATGAGAGCTATGTGGAGGAAGCGGTCAAAAACTGAAAACTAGAATGAGGTACACTCTGATCGAGGTGGTGGGACTTCTCAAACCACTAAATGCAATGTTTTGTGGGGTGGGGAGGCATTGGAGTAGACAGGAAGGGGTGATAATGTGGTAGCCATTTGTCTGGATACTAAAATCTTACACTAATAATGGTCCGATGTTGCAACATACTTGCAACGAATAATGTAACTATATTTTGTCCCCACAGCATAATGACCACAATGAAATAGCCACAATATTATGTCCAGGGGTGAAAGGTCTGTACATAAATTTAAACAATTGTAAAATATTGTGTTTTCCTGTAGGAGGCAAAATCCCAAACAAATAATCAAGAAACAATAACACAAACAACTATAGTGGTCTGTTAAATTCATGTTTGACCCCACAGAAGTAACAAACAAAAAGTCAGGAAAATGCCAATCTGTCATTTGTGGCAAATGCTAGAATTCCAGATTTAACAAATGTTTAATATTAAACCAAATCATATAAAAACAACTTTTGATAATTTATTTCAAACATAAAAAATCTAACATTAGATGAACAGTTAATTCAAGACATCTGTATATAATATTAAACGTAATGAAAAATATACAAATCTATAAATATACATGTTCACATAATAACATATTTACCTATACACAAATCTGAGAGCCACATTAAAAATAATTGAAATTATATTAGTTCAAAATGTCTATTGCATTTAATTACTAACTAAGCCAAACTTACTTTCAGTTTACAAACTTTTAAAAGGCTTCATTTATGCACATCAAATAGTAAAATCAAAAAACATTTTCTATAAATATACATATAGTGAACAGCAGAGCATTGTTCTATGTAGAATTCCATCCTTTTCAAAATGCTGTTGTACCACAGCTCAAAGGTCACGGAATGTGGTTGTACCCTTCTGTGGTACATTCTGAAACCTCTAGAGACTGTACAAGTCAGCTTCATTCTGAAAGTGAAAGAACCACCACATGCACATTTCACATAATACTATACACTATAAAAAATACGGGATGAGCAACTTCATGCAAAACCAATGTGTTCTGCCACCTCAGGGTTCTGATTCACATGGACCTCTCGAGCTTCGCTCTCATGGTCAAAGGGAATCCAAACCCCTCAGTGGTTGTGTATAGTTGCCCATCCAGTATTCTTTATATTATACATTACCAAATGTGTCTCTAATATGCATAACTATTATTTAAACAATGTACAAGAAACCAATAACACAAATTAAAACCTACATTTTTTAGTATAGACAATGTTCAAAGTAATGTAGTTTAAATACAAGTCTAGCACACCTTGGGTAAAGCTTACTTGAACTGTATAAGAAACTACACATCTATATGAAGATATCAACTGGGAAACCCTAATCTATTTTAAATAAAGCATTAAATGAAAACAAAACTATGTTTATATGTTCCTATCACATGTAAATTGTATGTGTTTAAGCCCTATTTACAAAATATATACAACTTTTTACATACAAACATATGAAATTGCCATCAGATACAGGTGCTTGGGTGTGTAGCACTTCAATCCATTAGATTGCAGCTGCCCCCTCCCTCATATGCCCTCCCCCACATCTCCCGCCCCTTCCAGGTTTGTACCCTCCCTTGAATCTGTCCCACCCCTCTTGAAGCCCCCAACATTCTGCAGCAATATGACTTCCTCTGGCAGAGTGTTCCACCCTGCCACCACCCTTTCTGTGAAATAGTGCCTCCTCAGTTCCTTCTTGAACCTGCCCCCTTCCAACTTTATAGCATGTCCCTTGGTTTCCCTTCTGCCCTTCAGATTGAACATACACCTGGTGTCTACTCTGTTCAAACCCTTCATGTAACTGAAGGTCTCAATCATATCTCCTCTCTCCCTTCTTTCCTCCAGGGTATACATATTGATCTCTCTCAGTCTCTTCTCATATGGTCTGTCCCCCAACCCCAGGATCATTTTTGCTGCCCTGCGCTGTACTCCCTCCAGTAGTTTGATGTCCCCTTTCAAGTAGGTGCGCCAGAATTGCACACAGTACTCTAGGTGCGGTCTTACCAGGCACCTGTACAGGGGCAAGATGACCACCTCACTCCTAGAAGTAATCCCCCTTGCTATGCAACTTAGCATCCTGTTTGCCTTTGCTACTGCCTTCCTGCACTGAGCAGAGTGGTTCATCTCCCTGGTTACCAGCACTCCCAGATCCTTCTCCTCCTTGGATTTTGTTAACGGGACACCCTCCAGCCAGTAATTGTGTCCTGGGTTCTTGCCTCCTATATGCATCACTTTGCACTTCTTGGCATTGAAACCAAGCTGCCAAATGTGAGACCATTCCTCCAGTTTTGTCAAATCCTCCTGAATTACTTTTGCTCCCTCCCTCCCATCTATCTCGCACAAATCTTTGTGTCATCTGCGAAGAGACTGATTTTGCTCTTAATCCTTACTGCAATGTCGGATATGAAAATGTTAAACAGAACTGGTCCCAGCACTGAGCCCTGTGGTACACCACTTGTTACTGCCCTGGGTTCAGATGCCCCCCCCCACTACTACCTTCTGCTGTCTACCCTGCAGTCAGTTCTCAACCAATCTGACCAGTTTTCTCCCTGCTCCCAGACTCTTCAACTTGCAGATCAGCCTACCATGTGGCACTGAGTCAAAGGCCTTGCTGAAATCCAGGTAGAGGATATCCACTTCATGTCCCCTGTCCAGTGCCCTTGTAACCCAGTCATAAAAATCAACCAAGTTCATTTGGCAGGATCTGCCCAAGACAAACCCATGCTGCCTGCTGCCCTGGAGATTGTTATCCTCAAGAAATTGTACCAGTCCTATAAAAGACAAAATTTCTTTTCAATAAGAACCCCGAGACTATGGA
The DNA here is from genome assembly GCA_016271365.2 of Neoceratodus forsteri. NCBI lineage: Eukaryota > Metazoa > Chordata > Ceratodontiformes > Ceratodontidae > Neoceratodus > Neoceratodus forsteri. Next base: position 946,433,995 of record CM057452.1, read on the forward strand.
ACACACTTCCCCAGGATATTGTAGACGCTCCTTCCTTTATCACCTTTAAACTTAAACTGGACAAATGGTTAACTAGATAGGAACCATTAATAATGATCCACATATGTGGAGGACAATATCTATTGGCTTCTGCCTTCTTTTGTCCCTCTAACCAAGTAACCAAGTCTTTCTTTGAGGATTGTCTCTATCAGTTTTCCTACAATTGCGGTAAGGTTCACCGGTCTGTAGTTCCCCAGTTCATCCTTGGGCCCACTCTTATGGACAGGTACCACATGTGCTTCCTTCCAGTCTCTGGGCATGCACCCCGAGTTCATAGAGGTATTGAACAGGTCCGCCAATGGCCCTGCCAGGATCTCTGCCAACTCTCTCAGCACCCTGGGGTGGACTCTGTCTGGGCCAGGTGCCTTGTCCACCTTCAGGGACTTAAAGCCCTCCCTCACCCTTTCCACCATGATCTCATCATCCATGGTTGCATCTCCCCCACCCTCTCCCACCTCACCCTTCCTCTCAGGTATGGGCCCATCCCTCTCCTTGGTGAAGGCTGAACAGAAATATTCATTAAGTACCTCTGCCTGCTCAGCCCCCTTTTCTACCACCCACTTCCCCTCCTGATCCTAACAATTTGATCCTTGCTCTTCCTCTTCTCTCTGATAGATCTGAAGAAATCCTTTTCTCCTTTTTTTACCCCCTGCACCAACCTCTGTTCCCCAGCCACTTTTCCAGCCTTACCCTCTGCTCACTTCTCTGGATTTCTTCACATACACATATTCTTCTCTGTCTTCTGCCCTGTTGGATCTCTTGTAGGTCCAAAATGCATTCCTCTTTTCCCTCACCTTCTCCACAATCTCTCTACTCATCCAACTTGGTTTCTTTGTCTTGGCTTTCTTGCTATGTCTCTTGACACAAGTTTTAGTAGCTTCAGCTAGTCCTGCCTTGATGACTTCCCATTTTTGTTCTGTGTCCATTTCTGGGCAGATGCTTGCAATATGACTTTCTAGTATGTGTCACATTCTACCAAACGCTGCCCTTTTGAAGTCCAGGACCCTAGTTTTTAGGGCTGTGGGCGGAGCCTACAGCCCTATTAGGATTGGATCGTAGCTCTAAAAATGGCCAATCGTGGAACCTTCCATTGGACATTTGGAAGTATCCTTCTGAATATCCAATGGAGCTTGAAACCCTCCTCCATGATTGGCCACTACAGAGTAACAGCAGCACAATTTTGGCTGTTACTTCTGCATTCCATTGCATGAACTGCATATGCAGTTCTACTGCTGCTGTCATGTTAAGAATGGCAAAATGCCATGCAGCACAATTGCACATGTGGGAGTGCTGTGCATGCACAGTTGCTTTGCCGCTGCCAGCTCTGGCAACAAAGAAAACCATCCTACAGCCTCCCACTGTTGCTGTCCTCCCCACTCCCTCTATTCCTCTACATGCCAACATAGGGGTCCCCAATCCCCGTGTCAGCATTATATGGCCCCCAACTCATGGTGCACACTGGGAGCCCACCCCAGTGTACCCAAATATTTTTCCCCACTGACATCAGGGTTCCCAGTCCCCGTGTCAGCATTATGTGCACCACACCCTCCCCACTGATGTGGCACACTGGAAGCCCACCCCAGTGTGCCTAATTGTTTCTTCTCTTCCCCCCACCCCCATCGGGGTGCCCAATCCCATGTCAGCATCATGTACCCACCTCCCCACTCATGTGGCACACTGGGAGCCCACCCCAATGTGCCCAAATGTTTCTTTTGTTTTGTTTTCCTGTAAATAAAGAAAATCTTCCATATGTGTTTTTTTTCTGTAAAAAAGAAAACGGTCTCTTGTCATCTCTCCTGTTCTTCTCCCCAACCCCACCACTCCCATTGAGCACTCCGTCCTGCATCCCCACCCCATACTTATCTGCGGAGGTTTGTACCATCTTCTTCTCTGGACTGGGACATGTCTGCACTCTTCAAAGTTGAACTGCAAACTGAAGAATCAAAGTTAAGCGTGCTATAATTGCATTCAATGGGGCTTTCAACTTATGCTGATAAATCAACCATTTTTTTGAATTTTGGCCCCAAATTTTCAACATGGGGTTCTTGGGACCCTACCTCATGGAAACTGTCACTGTCATTTTCTTATTCAGTCCCAAAATGTGATTTTGCAGTCAATGTGTGGAATCACCTTACGGGATGGATTCACGAAATGATAGTGCCACTGTTCATGAGGTGGGGTCCCAAAACTGCCATGTTTCAAATTTGGTGAAAAAATTCCAAAAAATTATTGCATTATGAGCGTGGGTTGCACAGTTTCTATGCATGCTCCTAACTTTGCCAGTTTTAATATTTCACTCACATTTTCAACATTGCCATTTTGCACCTCACTTCAAAGCAGTATAGCTGTCATTTTTCCACATCCTGCCCAAAATGTGTTTTCGCACCTGTGGCACACAATAGCACGTTCGCTCTACGAAATCACCTTTTGGGACAAAGTGAACAAAATGACACTGGCACTCTTCATGCATAGGGCTCCCAAAAAGGCCATGTTGAAAATTTAGTGCAACACCTCCAAACAATGGCCAAGTTACACCTGGGCATTGAATAATTTTTATGCACATGTGTTACTTTGGCAGTTTGGTAGCTCTTCACAGCCCTATCGGCTCTGGCTACAGCTTGTTGTAGTGGTTACTTCCCTACCCATATTGATTGAGTATTCTTTCTATGTACAGGACTGGAATCTTACTACTTTATACTTTACTCTCTTATTAATACTGGTCTGGAATTTTATCACCCTATCCTTTACACTCGTTTTAATTCTAAAATCAGAATGTAGGCATTTTTCAAATTCCATAGCAGTCACTGTTTCAACATTAAAACACAATCATTACACTCAGTTGAACCTTGTGCTTTATTCAGCCATCCCTTACAGAAATAATTATATGAAATGTTTTCATGCTGCACACATAAAACTACCCAGGTGATATGCATGCTGCAAGCATGATTTAAATGTTAAATTGGAACCAATTTCATACATGTGGCATACATACAGCAAGCAAATGTGGAAAGCATACTTTTCATGTTAAATTGAAACAGACTTCAGGCATGTGGCATGCATGCAAAAAGGAAGTGGTCACTGATAACTGCACACATAAAAGTTAAGTGACTTGCTTAGGTTCAAACCATATACAAGTAGGGGATGATGAGATTCAAACCCAAGTCTTCAGGGGTCCAAGTCTCCTGGTTTGCAATTCAGTGCCTTTAACCACTAAGCTATACTGCCTGTATGCATATGGCTTACTTGAACTTCAATACAAATCTACATACATCTGCACACATGCAGCATGCTCACAGCCACTGTTATACTTTTTAGTTTTCTTGTCCCACCTCATCTCAGCTGCACAGCTGAACTGTAGCACACATACTGTACCAATGGAAACACATGTGGTTCTTCCCACTCCCAATACACACACTAACACACAAAACTACTTAATTACGTCTGTCTGGCCTGTACTCCTGCTATTTGCTCTCCATAGTTTTGAATGCTTCCACAGAAACAGACTTTAAGAAGCAAATACAAAAGTAGCAATAACTCAACACCCACCCACATGGCCAGTCCTCCCCCCCACATGCACACACACTGTAGTGGGTGAGGCCATGCTGCTAAAGGCAACCCACCAAGTATGGATATAAGTCAAGAGTCTTTTACCTGACTACTGGGGAACCAGAAGCAGGAGTCTCTAAGAGATAATGTCCATGGGTTCTGGAGCATAACCCCTTGAAATGAATGGAGTTATTTTTTATTACTGTTTTATACATTATGATGGTGAGTAGGAGAATAATAAAGGCCACTATTCTACAAACAAGGCCCTTGTTAGTCTAGCAGTGGCCTTCATTAATCTCCAACGCTCCATCAATAATGTATAAAATTGTAATAAAAAATACCCCCATTCATTTCAATGGTGCAAACCCCTGCAGTCTCCCTTGTCTTATGTCATAATGTTCCTGAGCATGGGGATGTGGAGGTCAGATACACTGGGGGTGGGCATAAGCTTGACTATAGTGGGGCTCCAATAGTCTGGGCATACCATACCACTTAACTGTCCCTGAATGCAAGAGACAACTCTCATTTTACCCCTGAAAACTGCTCTGCTCTTCATCCATTCCTCATGGAAACATGCTGCTCACACAGAGGATATCAAGTAAATTTAGACTTTATGGCAGGGATGCTATTTCAGATTTCAGCGGGGGGGGGGAGACAACAACCAGTGGAGAGCAGGTGCTAGTTAGCACCTAGGTGGCAAGCTCTAGAAAGTCTGGAATATCTCTAAAAGGTAAAACTTATTTGTTGTGACTGAAAGTGATATGCAAATTAGGAAAAATTCAAATGTATAAGATCCATCTGTCTATACCCCAGAGTAGTGCATCGTATTTAGGCTTAAACCCACCCAGTTACTAATAAAAAATTTTCCTAGCTGAAGTTCTGAACCTCCCCCCCCCAAAAAAGAAGTCCCAATTTCTCTCCTCAACTCCTTTCCATTCAATACACATCCCGTATGGATCATGAAGCTCCCCAAAGGCACAGCAACATGAAAAACACATCAATATTTCAGTCCTTCCTCCTTCCCCAATCCTCCCTGTAAAAAAAAAAAAAAGATTCACTTTTACTTACCCAGCCATCTGGCCAGAACCTGTGGCCTGGCCCCATGTGCCACCAGCCCAGTTTTCAGTCCACTTCTCTTGTGTCCTTCTGACAGAAGCTGGATGCTAAAACTGACCATCCCAGGTCCCCAACCTGGTCTGCGACCAAGACACCTCACCAATCAAAACCACCCAAGCTGTGTTGCTTGCTTCTTGCTTGGCTGATGCCATGGCTGCTGCCACACTGCACTGATCAAGGCCTATGAAGGCCACCCACACTGCTGCCACTACTGCTGCTAGGCCTAGCTTGTTGCCATATGGGAGCCTGTGCTGTTTTTTTTTGATAGCCTAGTACAGTAAGTAGGTAGCCTAGTCTTGAGGTAGGTTCTAGCTCACCCTCTGCCCCTTCAGCCACCAGGGGAGACAGAGACTCACTAAGAGTAGACCAACAAAAATAAGCTGCCACAACACTACTACTGAGAGTTCAGTGCTCACCGACTCTTCCAAGCTGTAGTGTGCAGTCTGTCTAGTCTGTGGCAGGAAGACAGTGTCACATTCACATGACTCATGTGCTCTTGCTGGCTGGAGCTCCTCCACATCACATGTATTGGCGCTGCCACTAATAGGTGGAGAGAGTGGACAACACAATACTGACACATTTAAGTCAGCAGTGCACCTGCAGCATGAGCACACAGGACGGGGCAGCACTTATTGTGCAAAAGATTAAATCCAAATTTAATGCCATTATTGGCACACCATAAGAACAACCTAGGCACAAATGCGGGGGGTGGCGCAACTGCCCCCCTCTGCCCTACCTAAATGGCACCCCTGCTTTATGGTAGAAATTCATTCTCAGGTGCTAACATCTGTACAAGTAAAAGCAATGGTTTCCACTGTGTTCTGAGGTATTGTATCTCCATGTTTCAGGATGCGTCCTGATCATCATGAGGGTTAGTGTCCCTCTTTGTCCCTCATTTTGAGTGTTCATGTTCCTCATTTCAGTGACAAAAGGTGAGGTATGATGCATGTTTCCAAGACCCTTCTCAGCACAAAGGATGTTGAGCAAGGCCATAGTGTATATGCTCCATACAGAATGGCAAAGGGAAAGTATTGTAAGTGAGTCAAAACAGTCATGGAGAAAAACATTTGTAGCACTACATATGCATAAGTGGATTTGCATGGCCCAAAATAAAAAGGTCAGGCTTCACAACACAGAAGCCCCTCTTCACACATCTGGAATGGAGGATGTTGACTGACCATATCCTAGACATTTAGTGCAGTAAGCAAACAATACATTATAAATTAATGGCAATTTAAAGACAAAAATCAAAAGCCATTAAACAATTTGCAAAAGGATCAGAATTAATGAGTTTGCCTAATTTTAATGGGAAAACAATCAAAAATGTAGTTTAATGGCTATAATTGCTAGCAGTAGTATGAGAAATAGAAACTGATGTGTTTTTAGATGAGATTTGCACCAGCTTAGTTACTGCACACATGGCAAGCGTGCAACATGTGAACCTGGTGTGATTTTTAAAGGATGTCCACACCATCTTAACTTCTGCACTCGTGTCAAGCGTGCAACATACAGACCTCATGTGATTTTTAGAAGATATTCACACCAGTTTTAACTGCTGCACACATGTCAAACTTGCATCATGCAAACCTGATTTGCTTTTTAGACCTGGTTCGCTTATGTTCACTTTGTATGTGTGAACCATATGAAACATTACACAATTAAGCATGTGGCATGCATTCTGCATGTAGACAGCACACTTACAGTTCTGTAAGGGATACTATATAATGACCAGAATTACTGACTGGGCTGGGGTGAAAGATTACTGCATGATTTGAAATTTAAAATCAGAAAAATAGACATCACCAGACGAGAATTTTGAAAGGCCTGTATCTATTTTCTTACCATGAGAATCAAAACAGTGGAGCATAAAGACAAATTACTTAGAGGGGGTCAGTGCACAAAAATGGGTTACCTATAGTTTACTTATAATGTCCCCAAGACAGTGCATAAACCATAATGCTGTGAAAACCATAATAAGATGTAGTGCTATAGTATTTAAAACTATACAGTATAAGCAGATACAAAAATTATTAAGGATGTCATTGCTCACTCCTTTATGTTAAATTTCCACATGCTTACGTGCAATTGCCATTAAGAACTTGTGCTTGCCCTGTGACATTTTAACCCATGACTTCATAAAGTAGGCTATTTTTGGTTTTGAGAACTGCATCCTCTCAAATGAGATATGCCCATGCAAATCACACTCTTGTTGCGTTGTGTGCGCTATTTGTTTGTTTCTATAGCATCTCCCTTCCCCCTAAATCACCCGGAAAAAATGCAGTCTTGGATGTAACTTGTTAAGTCCATTATAGTTACGTACAGACATTCTGACAAAGAAGACCTTTAATTTATATTTAGGCCCAATTTTCTGCATTGTTTCCCTGCATTGAGGAGGCTTTTAGCCCTCTGACCCGCTCCTCTGTTTTTTCCTTTTTTTTCAATTTCGCCATCTACAGGTTCACATCAACATTCCCAGATGTTCATGTTGAGAGGCTGCGGGAATGTGGAGATGCATGAGAACCTAAGACACCCAGTGACGTGGCATCAGAGTGCGTTGGGCATCGGGGGGATTTAAAATCTGCAGCCCAAAGGAGATTTGCCCCTTTCTACCTGCAGTAATCCAGGAGAAACATTGTCTTGTCCTCGCAGCATTACGTGTCAAGACAGTCAAGGATCTTCAACCAGCCAAGGATCTTCAATCATCCTATCCAGGTAAGTGCTGAGATGATCCAGCTTCAGGGCACCCAGCAAACATGCTGTCTAAATAGTTGTATTCTCCGATGATGAGCACGGCTGTTTTTTTGTGGGATCTTCCTTCGGTTTTTGTTCCAATCTGACTTTGGCAGCTTTTCCCGGATTGCACTGGCCGACCACCACGATGTGGAGTGTTTATTTAAAGTCTGTCAAAACATTGTTTTTTTGGCTAGGTAAAAGAGAAATGGATCATAAGCTGCTAAAACTGGCCAGTTTGTTTGATTGCACTCTTGTAGTGTTGCAGCTCATGCCCAAAGTCAATGATATATTTTGTAAATTAGGGGGACTGTGTATGTACTGAAAGTGGTGCAAACTATGTTGTGCTTTTGGAGTTATAGTTCCCAACTGGATGATGGGTGTGGGGCTTGGTAGCAAAATCATAACTGTTTTAATCTGTTGTTTGGTTTATTTTTTTGAAATGCTGCTTCCAGATAAAAACTCCCCCCATGTGATGTTTTCTGATGTTTGCTTTATGGTGTTTTGTTTTTAATTCAAATACTGGTTGGTGTTTGCTTGGGGGTATGTTTGAACCGATCGAATGTAGGATTTTAAGCCAAATATTTGCTTGGTGTTTCTTTGGGGGGTAATGCCGAGATGGTATGGGCCTTTATCTGGAAGCCTGCTGTGGTGTGTAGGCATCGAGTAGATCCAACTGATCCCTCAAGGTCTACACACCACAGCAGGCTCCCAGATAAAGGCCCACACCATTAATATTTTCTGATGTTTGCTTTTGTGTAGGGCTCCCTCATGTCATGAAATCCACCAGTGCTCTTGCTGTGTTTGAACTGGTCGAATGTGGGATTTTTAGAAAAATGCTGCTGGTGTTTGTTTGGGGGGGTAATATGGCATGGGCCTTTATCTGGAAGCCTGTTGTGATGTGTATGCCATGAGTGGATCATTAGGAGCCCAATAAGTGAAACATTCACTTTTGGGTTCCAAATGGTCAGCTCGAGGCCTACACACCACAGCAGGATTGCAGATAAAGGCCCATGCCATGCGGACCGATGTTTTCTGAAGTTTGGTTGGGTTGGGGGTGGAGGCCCCTCAAGGGGGTTTTGTTAGTGTGAAATCAACAAGCTAATCATACATTATCTATCTTTTTCATATTGTTTACATACCCATACTGTACAAGGCCTGTTTACTAATCCAAGTGTTGTCTGATTGTGGTGTTCTTTGCAGTCTGGTGGCTGCGCACCTCCAGTTTGTTTGCAGGCAGGTAGATGCACACCTTCATTTTGTTTGCAGGCAGGTGGATGCAGGCCTCCATTTTGCTTACAGGCTGGTGGATGCGGGACTCCATTTTGTTTGCAGGCAGGTGAATGCGGGAATCCATTTTGTTTGCAGGCAGGTGGATGTGGGCCTCCATTTTGTTTGCAGGCAGGTGGATGCAGGTCTCCATTTTGTTTGCAGGCAGGTGGATGTGCACCACTATTTTGTTTGCAGGCAGGTGGATGCGGGCCTCTGTTTTGTTTGCAGGCAGGTGGCTGTGGGCCTCCATTTTGTTTGCAGACTGGTGGATGCGGGTCTCCATTTTGTTTGCAGACAGGTGGATGTGGGCCTCCATTTTGTTTGCAGGAAGGTGGATGTGGGCCTCCATTTTGTTTGCAGGCAGGTTTGATGCAGGTCTCCATTTTGTTTACAGGCAGGTGGATTTGGGCCTCCATTTTGTTTGCAGGCAGGTGGATGCAGGCCTCCATTTTGTTTGCAGGCAGGTGGATGCGGGTCTCTATATTGTTTGCAGGCAGATGGATGCGGGTCTCCATTTTGTTTGCTGGCAGGTGGATGTGGGCCTCCATTTTGTTTGCAGGCAGGTGGATGTGGGCCTCCATTTTGTTTGCAGGCAGGTGGATGCGTGCCTCCATTTTGTTTGCAGGCAGGTGGATGCGTGCCTCCATTTTGTTTGAAGGCAGGTGGATGCACGCCTCCATTTTGTTTGCTGGCAGATGGATGCGGGCCTCCATTTTGTTTGCAGGCTGGTGGCTGCACGCCTCCATTTCATTGTTTGACTTTTGTCCTGTGAAGCACGTCGAAGGATGCTGGGCATCTCATCTTGTCCTTTTGTTCGTGTAACCCACTTCATGGATCATGTCTTTGGCACTGTGCCTCCATTTCATTGTTTGACTTTTGTTCTGTGGAGCATGTCGTGCATCTCATCTTGTCCTTTTGCTCGTGTAAACCACTTCATGGATTATGTCTTTGGCACTGCTCCATTAACCTGTTCTTGCATCTTATGGTTTGTCGATTCCAGAATTTACCACTTCTCGCTTTGTATATTTTTGCCAGTGTGGCATTAACTACATCTTGAATGGCATTTCTATTCCAAAATGTCAATTCCATTAACAGCAGCAGCATCTTTTTTTAAATCTTCTTCTTCTGTTCCTACAGACTTTCTGAAAACTCTTAAGAATGGAATCAAGAAGATGACCATGTTTATTTGCTGCATCAGTGCTCACTGAGGTATCGCATAATACTGCTACTGCTTAATCAAGCAAGGAAAGAAACCGGCTTTACAGAGCAAACAAAAAGAAGGATGAAGGCCGCTATCAAGCATATTTGGAAAAAAATGCAACACGTGCCAAGAAAAATAGAGACAACATGACTGAGGATCAGTGTAGCCATTATAATGACATGGCAAAGGAGAGAATGAGAAGGTACAGAGAAGCACAGAAACAAAAGACCCAATCAACTGTAGAATAAAGTAGTAGGCCGACAAAACGAACACATCCTAATGATCAGAACGCATTGCCACAGAGGAAATACTGGAGGGAGAAAAAAAGACAACAGCGAGCCAACATGACAAGTCAGAAAAGAAGAATAATAAATGAGAAGCAAGGCACAAAGTACCATGAAAAAATATCTGCCACCTCTGCCTCACCATTGCCCACCAATGCCTCACCAATGCCCACTGCCACCTCATCAGTGACCACCACTACAGACACCCTACCAGTGGCCACTGACAACTCACTGGTGGCCACCACCACCACACCACCCTCAGCGATGATCCTGCCAGGAAAAGAGTCATTCACGGCACCAGTGGTACCGTATAATGCCACTCTAAGAAAATCAGTGCAAAGAGCAAGAAAGGCATTGCCAAAATCACCCACTAAATTTGCAATAACATTGGAGCGGATATTGGCATCTTGCTCACCATTCAAGAAAGCAGCCCTGGCCAAGCATGGTGTGCTTTCAAGAACACAACTGGAAGATAAATTTGTCAGTTGTATCTCAGTAGTTGTCCCAGCTTGGAGTCACGTGATGCAGCCAAACTGAATAGGATGTGCTCTGTTAGAGCTCCACTCACCCGACTAGCTATTCCAACCAATTTTGCTAATCCTTCCTTCTAACAGCTAACCAACAGGGTCCAATAACTTGTGGAATCCTATCCAGTCCCACAGCAGAAGGATTCTGGAGAAAAATGGAGGCAGAGATGCGACAGGTGGCGCCTCGGCATACACCGCCTGTCACACCAGAAAAACAGCCAAAAAAGCCAAGGGCGAATCCTACGACTACAGACTGCTCACAGTCAACTCCAGCCTCTCCTCTGGCAGCAATAAACTTGACATCCCTTACCTTGGAGAGATTTATTTCAGAGTTCTAACCATTTAAGGTCGAGATTCGATCTCTTGTTTCTGAGGTGAAGGTAATTTCTGAGGAATTAGAAGATATTACCAGGCGCACTTCGGACAATGAGGCCAGCATTATCTCCCTGGAGAAGCAGACGGACAGAATGGATGCACTCATAACCACAAATCGCCAGACCATCCAAAAATTAGAGATTTCAAAATCGAAGACTAAGAAGGGAGAAGCCGTCGCAATGACGTTGTAATAATTGGAATACCTGAAAGAGAGAAGGGGACAGAAACGCTTTCATTTATGCAAAAGCTACTGACAAAAATTGCTGGGCCTTCCCCCTTCGGCCCGAATTACATCCTGGAGAGAGCACACTGCACCCTTAGACCTATGCCTCCACCTAATGCCCAACCTAGACCATTAATATGCCGTTTCCTCAACTTACAAGAAAAACAGCATATTTTATAAAAACTGAGGGACATACAAGATGTTCTTTGGGAAGAGCAAAAGATCAGGGTGACACAAGATCTTCCTGCAATAGTCCGACAACGTAGGAAACTATTTCACCCAATAGTTTCCAAGTGTATAGCTGAGAGCATAAAGTTTTGTATGGTTTACCCTGCCAAGTTTCAAGTACAACTGGATGGATCTTGGTCCTCATTTGAGGAAACAGACCCTGCGATGGATTACCTCAAACTGAAGTGTCCTGCATTATTTACCGATCATTGAGAAGCCTTCTGGTATTTGCAGGTATTAATCACTGATGACGTATACAAATTATCAATCTGCCATTTATGGTTTTTCTCCTCCTGTTTCAGCCAACAGAAGGACTTAACTGAAATGTGTACTAGTGTTCATGGCGCTAAGCAGTAGCGTACCCCTTTTTCTTCTCACATTTGCTGGCTTGATACATGGATCAACATCTCCTAGAAGGGGGCAATGCTGCAGTTTAACTGGGTACTGATCCCTTTTCTCCCCATCTTGGCCTGCCTTCATAAAGTCTGAGGGACAATGAGACCTGTTATCTACTTTGCTTGGGGCTTATTCAATCTGTGGCCAGGGACAAAACCCCATCTGGAACTTTAAAATTAGCAAGCTTCCATGCTAATTCATGTTAACATCAGGATGCACGAGCTGCACCTACCCGCACGGGCCTTGCTTTGATCCGAAAGACTGGAGACATTAAAATTGGAAACCCACAATTAGGGAGAATACCGCCTCACTGATTTTTGTGCAGCACTAGGATTTCCCCTGAATGGAGACATTGAACCCCTGCTGTTTTGTTCGAGGGGAATTTAGAAATTCTTGCCTCCCCCATTTTTTCCTTTTTTTCCCCTGTACCTTTCTTTACAAGGTCTTCCATGCACTGGTGAATGGGGGCTCCTGTACATGTTAGCAGGATTCTATCACAAAAATGTATATGCTGTTTTACCTTGCATTAGTGAATTAAGAGTTAGAAAATTAGTTTTATAACCTAATTTTGTTATAATTGAAGCAGGTTTAGTTGCAGTTGGGTGAATGGAGAGGAGGGAGGGCCTTCAGTATGCTGTCCACCATGGACCAGCGTGATGGGGGAGTGGGTTGTTCTTATTGTTGCAACATAGGGATTGGAAAACATGTCAGAAAACAGAATGCAACTGCCATCATTTCTTTCTTGAACCTTTTGTTTATTGGGATGGAGGGAAACGGGAGGGTAATAGAGGATAATAATGGGAATTTTGGGGGGGTAAATATATTAGGGACTTCTCTCTTGAAAGCTTTTTATTTGTGGGGGGGAAGGTGCCAACTTAAAAAACAACTAAGGCAAGCTAGCTGGCTAAGCATAATAACTAGAAGTACAAGAATGTTTATGTACACAACACCTCAGGAGTATGGTGCAGCAGTTTAAGTTTTGTACATGGAATGTAAAAGGTGCAAGACACCCACTTAAATGGATGTGCCTGCTCAAACATTTAAATATTTTACATTGTGATGTGATCCTATTGCAAGAAACCCATCTCCTACAAATGGAGGAGACCCTTCTGAGGAGACAGCAGGTGGGGCAGGTCTTTGCCGCAGATAACTCCCGTAACAGTAAAGGGGTAGCTATCCTCTTTACCAGGGCTATCCCCTTTATATGTGAACAATGCATCAGAGATAAAGAAGGTAGCTATGTACTGGTTACAGGCAAAGTACAGTCATTTAATATTCTACTGAGCAGCATATACAGTCCCAACACAGACTCCCCTCCTTTTTCATGGAGCTCCTTGCTACTCTAATGCCCTTCACACGTATCCCAATGTTCCTAGGAGGGGATTGAAACATCATGGTAGTAGAAAGATTGGACTTGGTCGCTGTGACAGAAACGTGGTTCACGGAAAACCACGGATGGGACATGGCTAAACCTGGATACAATCTGTTCAGAAAGGATAGGCAGGGGCAAAGAGGGGTGAGGAGTAGCCATTTACATTCGAGAAGACATAAAAGCCACAGAGGAGCAGAGTCACCCAGGGAACACCGAGTCACTGTGGCTTACTATAGATACAGGAAATGGAAAAACCTTCAGGATTAGTGTCATTTACAGCCCTCCAAATCAAGAAGGACAGAAAGGGGACCAAGACTTGATAGAAGAAATACACAAAATGACTCAGAGAGGAGAGGTGATACTGGTGGGGGACTTCAACCTTCCAGATATAGACTGGATTACACTAACGGCAGCAACAAGAAAAAGCAGGGATTCCTTATTGGCACGACAGGGAGCAGGACTAAGTCAACTGATCAAAACACCAAGAGGAGATGCCATACTTAACCTGGTCCTCACAAACACTAACAGGGTCAAGGAACTTGATGTGGGATGCCATATAGGTAACAATGACCATTGTATGGTTAGCTTCAAGGTGAACATAACTGAGGACACGTGCCACTCAAAAATAAAAGAGGTAGATTTTAAAAAGGCGGGCTTCAACCAAATGAGGACCCATATAAGAAATGTCTTAATTGATCTACAAGTGGACGAGGTCAGTGTCATGTGGGGGAAAATTAAGAAAGCGATCCAGTCAGTCATTGACTAATGTGCTAGAAGGGTTACCAAAGCAAAAAGAAAACAAAACCCCTTATAGTTTCAAAGGAAGTGACTAAAATATTAAAAGAAAAACAGAAGGCATTCAAGCTATACAAGGGAACAAATATGGAGGAGGATTGGGTGTCGTACAAGGAGAAATGAAAGAATCCAGCAAAAAAAATAAGGCAAGCAAAAGCACAGACAGAAGCAAGTATAGTAGAGAGGGCAAAGAGAGGAGACAGATCCTTCTTTAGATACATCCGGGAAAGAAGGAAGGAAGGTAAAAGGGAGTATAGTCACGATTACAATTCAGGAAGAGAAAACAACAGAAGACAACCCAGAAAAAGCAGAAATCCTGAACAAGTACTTCTGCTCTGTATTTACAGAGGAGGACCCAGGCGATGGCCCAGAAATGCCAAAATGCAACACCCCTGGACAAAGGGTTGATACTAGCCCCTTCACAGAGACCAAAGTAATGGAGGCACTAAATAAACTGCACGTTGCCAAGGCCATGGGACCAGATGAAATGCACCCCAGGATCTTAAAAGAATTGAGATTAGAGTTGGCTGCCCCACTTGCTGAACTATTCACCAAATCCCTAAAGAGTGGGGAGGTACCCAAAGATTGGAAAAGGGCAATCGTGGTCCGCTCCACAAATCGGGCAGCAGGGAGGACTCTGGAAATTACAGGCAGGTAAGCCTTACATCCATAGTGGGGAAGTTAATGGAGACACTACTCAAACAGAGGATCATGACATTCCTGGAGGCTAGTGGTCATCAGGACCCCAAGCAGCACAGTTTCACAGCGGGTAGGTCATGCCAGACAAACCTGATTGAGTTTTTGACTGTGTTACAAAGGTTATAGACTTAGACTTTAGCAAGGCATTCGACTCGGTTCCACACAGATGGCTGGTAAAGAAGCTAGATGACACGGGTTGGATCAGAAGTAGTTAGATGGGTTAAAAACTGGTTACAGGGCAGAACCCAGAAAGTACAGGTAAATAGAGCACTGTCATCAGAAGGTAGAGTAACAAGCAGTGTGCCCCAAGGTTAAGTACTGGGGCCCCTGCTCTTCAATATTTTTGTATCAGACATAGCTAACAGACTACAGGGGAAGATGTGTCTGTTCTCAGACAACATCAAAATATGCAACAGGGTCAACATCCATCAGGGAGTGGACAAGATGGAAGCTGACCTCAAGAAACTAGAAGAAAGGTCTGGAGCATGGCAGTTGAGATTCAACGACAAAAAGTGCAAAGTCATGCACATAGGAAAAAGAAATCTAAATAAGGCATATTACCTTGGAGGGGAAAGATTAGTTGCCTCCACCCAAGTGCACGATTTTGGAATCATTATCTCAAACAACTTGAAGGTAGGTAAACAGTGTGAGAAGGCAGCATTAAAGGCCAGCGGTATGCTGGGATGCATTGGGAGGGGAATCACAAGCAGGAAGAGAGAAGTGATCCTGCACTTTACAAATCACTAGTTAGGCCTCACTTAGAGTACAGCATCGGGCTCTGGAGGCCCCACCTCAAAAAGGATCTTGACTGAGTGGAGATGGTGCAGAGAAGGGCAACAAAAATGATTCAGGGACTGCACGAGATGTCCTACGGGGATAGACTGAAAGAACTGAACATGTATTCCCTAGAACAGAGAAGAGAGAGGAGTGACATGATCAAAACATTTAAGTACCTAAAAAGCATAAACCAGGTGCAGATAGATAATCTCTTCCAATTTAAGAAGGGCAGCAGAACCAGGGGACATGATCTAAGGCTGCAAGGAGGGCAGTTCTCCACCAACACTAGGAAGTGTTTCTTCACAGAAAGAGTGATGGATGTCTGGAACAGCCTCCCTGCAGAAGTGGTGGGGGCAAGCACAGTGGTAGATTTCAAGAATGCTTGGGACAGATACAAGGGAGCCCTCAACCCAAGGGCATTTAGAAGTCTAGGCTAAGCAGGCGTTTTTGTCTCAACCAATATCAGAGGATGAAATCCAGATGGCCATCTCGAACTTGTCCCCGGATAAGGCTCCAGGGCCTGACGGTTTTTCGGCTAACTTCTACAAAACTTTTGTTGCAGAATTGGTTCCCTTTCTTCACCATTTTTACATCTACATTTTTGATTTGGGTATTTCTGGAAGCGTTGATAATTATTTTGCTTAAGCCTGGTAGAATCCTCGATCAGGTTTCCAATTATAGGCCCATTTCACTAATAAACTGTGATATTAAGATTTTCACTAAAATTCTTGTCCATAGGGTCAACCAAGTTTGGACTGGGCTTATTAGTCAGGAGCAAGTGGGGGTTGTCTCCGCCAGGTCTTCTGTGGATAATCTCCAGAAGCTGGCCCACGTTTTCTCTGTGGCCAGGGATTCTGTCACTCCTATGGTGTCGGTCTCCCTGGGTGCAGAAAAAGCTTTCAATAGGGTTGGTTGGGATTTTCTGATATTGACACATGAAAAATTTGGCTTTCCGGAGAATTTTCTCTTGTGGATCAGGATAACTGTACTACTCCCCAATGACTAGGATTTACTGCAACAGGGTGTTTTCCATTCCCTTTGCTTTATTTTATGGCACTTGTCAGGGCTGCCCCCTCTCCCCTTTTCTTTTCAATTTGTATATTGAAGCCCTCATATTTCAGTTAAAGTCCTGCCCTGATCTGATTGGTATTTCTGTGGGCCCCCATAGTTTGAAACTATCCATGTATGCAGATGACATTCTGCTGCATATCGCTCATCCAGTAACCTCCCTGCCAGCTGCATTGCACCTTATAGATGACTTTGGTCAGTTATCCAATTATAAGCTTAATCTTACCAAAACAGGTTATGCTTCTTACACCAATGGTGGTCAAAGAGGACATTCTCTTGCTAGAAATGAACTGGTCCCCTTATTCCATTAAATATCTCAGCTTGCACCTTTCAAAGGTTGCCACTTTAATGCACAAGCTCAACTTGGATGATTTAGTGGTTATAACTCCAACAGGACCTTCAACAATGGCAGGCACTTCCTTTGTCCTTGTTGGGATGTGTTAAAATTATTAAGATTAATGACTTCCCCCATATTTTCATCCCATTAACATGTTAAATCTCGGGCTCCCTTTGGCCTGGTTTCAACGAATCCATCATATGATTACTGAATGTATTTGGGTTAGGAAAGTCCCGAGGCACACTTATAAGAAGCTCACCACTCCCAAACAATTGGGTGGCCTCAAACTCCCTCATTTTCTTGTTTACTATTTTGCTAGCCATCTTAACAAGATGTTTTGATGGCTCTCTTCCCCACCCCAAGGCTCCACCTCTTCCTACACACCTATATGGGTGGATTTGGAACTGGATGCCCTTAGTAATTTTGGGTTGTCAGTTTCATCTTTGTTTTTTACTCCTCTGAAATCTCTCCTTTCAGATTTGCATACTACTGTTATGGGAACCTCACTGAGAGTACATTCCCAATTTTGGGCCCTTTTGAAACATCCCATTGCCAAGGCTATCTCTCAGCCTATACTCCGTAACTGTAATTTTCAGATCGGTGAGCACATTCTTACTTTGAATTGGTTCCCTCAATTGGCTAATGTACGGGTTTGTGATTTATTGTCAGGAGGGATTTTATGGTCAACCACAGCATTAATTGATTTTTTTAGTTACAGGTTCGACATGCATTTAAAGTTTTCCAGCTCCATCATGTTTTGCTGCAATGGTTTGGACCAGGCAGCTGGACCATGGATTTCTCAGAGTTCCTAACTGACATCACTAATTTGGTTTTAAAACTGCATGCAGTGTCTGCTTTGTATTCACTACTTTTTGCAAACCTTTTTCCAAACATAGATGTCTCTTCATTCTCCTGGGATGCCGAGTTTCCCCTATCCCCGCCACAATGGCAAGCTATTTGGATTGATCTTTACTGGTATGTTTCCCAGGACAGATATAGGCTTACTCATTTTAATATTTTGAATAACTTTTATTACACCCCTAAAAAACTAGCTAAGATGAGTAGGTTACCCTCTTCTGTATGCACAAGATGCCGACAGGAGGAGGGTTCTGCCTTGCACATTTTTTGGTACTGTTCTAAGATTACTCCTCTATGGAAGCTTATTGAAGCTAGGGCGGACCTGCTTTGGGGATTACAGGGCTTATTTTAGCCTAAGATTTGTATTTTAGGGGACTATAGTTCTGTTTCAGTTAGCAAATGAAAAGTTTGCATGGCTCTAATTTCTCTTTCCTTGAAAAAAGTGGTCCTGCGGCACTGGCTCGATTAGGTTTCTATCTCGTACCAGGAATGGCTCCAGGAATTGTTATTTAATCTTAGGGTGGAACGGATGATTGAAAACTTGAGACATAGACTTCCCCTTTTTTGATAAAAGATGGGTTAAGCTTTATACTCTGTATACAATTTAAAGTCTTCACGTTATAAGGTGGAGTCATACACTATGTATGGTATCATTTACCTGGCTTCTATTTGGCTTGTATGATAAGGGTTTCTCCCTTTCCACCATGTCATTATTTAGATCTTGTTATGAGGAGGCTCCACTGGAGAGGGGGGTGCAGGGTGGGGAGGGTGTAGTTGTTGATGGGGGGACATATCATGGTTGTATGGTTTATTGTGCTGTTCTGCTCTGTTATATAATTTTAATGAAGTTTATTTAATTAAAAAAAAAGGATAGGCTAAAAGACAATGGGTAGACTAGATGGACCTGGTGATCTCCTTCTGCCATCAACTTCTATGTTTCTATGTTTCTATGACAAGGCCAGAAGTGACACAGAAGACAGGCAACAGTCAGGAAAGGAAAAAAACAAACAAACAGGGTCAGGCAAGCACTCAGACATAAACTGCAGACAAAGAAGGCGCAGCTTTCATGTACAAAGGTGTCAGTACCACTCGATTAAAAGAATATCTATACCTGCCATCCAGCACAGAATGGCTTGCAGCAGAGATGGAAAGAAAATGGTACAAGTCCCATGCAGAAAAGGGAGAAAACAGCAAAGCACAGTCCAGAATCCACGGTGGAAGAAGGTGGAGCCAGGGAAGGCAGGCCATGTGGAAAGGCTCACAGAGTGCAATAGTGTGCTGGGGAGGGACCCAGCACATGCCAATTCCCCCACCAAACCCCTGCAAGTCCGTACAATCCCTGAAAACATGGCAGGGGAAATGCAGCAGTGGTCCAAGCAGAAAACCCTACAGCACAGGGGAAGAGCCCAACTCAAACCAGGGAATGGGGAAGGCATAAATGGTGAAAACAGGCACGCCCAGAGGAAGCAGGTGCAGGAGATGCACAGGTAGCAAGGAAGTGGGAGAAAGAAACAGGCAGGGGAATGGACAGACACTCAAAAGTGCTGATGGGGAAGGAGTGGTGGCCTCCGAATGGAGGAAATGGGAAAAAAGTGAAGTGCACCACTGACAGGAGAAGCTGCGAAGCTGGGAGCGGAGCCAAAACAAGGTACGGGGAAGGGAGAGGGAAACAGCAGGGAAGTGTGGGGAATGGGAGGAGGAGACAGAGAATGGGCGGACAAGGAACAGTGGGGGCATCTAGACAAGTAGAATGGAAACAAAGGAGCAGGAAGGAGCCACAGGGTCAAAAACAAGCAGGGAGCAGGAGAAAAAGGTAAAAAAAGGAGGCTTAGCCACACGAGCCACAGAGGGACCCAGCATTTGCGAAGGGGGAGGGTTTCACAGCGCTCTAAATGGGGAACTGCCATGGGAGACTGGCCTTTATTAGGGATGTGGGAGGAGCTATTCCTATGAATGCCAGATAAGGCAGTTTATGTGTTATTTCTCATATAGCAGTTAAATGAGTGCAGACTGTCACTCACATTTCACCAGCACACAGTACACAACCGTGAAGAGTGCCATGTTGTCCCTCTGGGTTCATGCAGTGCTTCTAAGCATCACTGTCTTGTGCGGGCAGTCCCTCACCTTTCACCTGCATGCAGTACTCCATAGTGATGGGTGCCATGTCACACCACTGTGTTCATGCAGTGCTTCTAAGCATCACTCTAGAGTATTGACAGTCCCTCACCTTTCACCAGCATGCAATACTCAACAGAGATGGGTGCCATGTTACCCTACTGTGTTCATACAGTGCCTCTGAGGATCGCTCTCCAGTGCAGGCAGTCCCTTACCTTTCACCAGCAGGTAGTACACAACAGGGATGGGTGTCATGACTCCCCACTGTGTTTATGCAGTGCTTTTGAGCATTGCTCCTCAGTGCAGGCAATCCCTCACCTTTCACCAGCATGCAGTTGTCCACCATGATGGGTGTAATGTCACCACACTGTGTTCATGGAGTGCTTCTAAGCTTCACTTTACAGTGTAGGCAGTCCCTCACCTTTTAAAAGCACACAGCTGTTGTGGGTGCCATGTCAGTCCACTGTGTTCACACAGTGCTTCTGAGCATCGTTCCCCAGTGTATGCAATCCCTTACCTTTCACCAGCATGAAGTATGCAACAGGGATGGGTGCTGTGACTCCCCACTGTGTTCAAGCAGTACTTCTGAACATCACTCCTCAGTGTAGGCAGTGCCTGACCTTTCACCAGCATACAGTACACAACTGTGATGGGTGCCATGTTGCACCACTGTGTCCATGCAGTGCTTCTAAGCATCACTACACAGTGCATGCAGTCCCCTCACCTTTACCCAGCATACAATACACCACTGTGATGGGTGCCATGTCACTGCGCTGTGTCCATGCAGTGCTTCTAAGCGTCACTACACAGTGCATGCAGTCCCCTCACCTTTACCCAGCATACAATACACCACTGTGATGGGTGCCATGTCCCTGCGCTGTGTTCATGCAGCGCTTTTGAGCATTGCTGTTTGGTGCAGGCAGTACCTCACCTTTCACCAGCAAGCAGTACTCCACCGTGATGTGTGCCATGTCACCCCACTTTGTTCATGCAGTGCTTCTTAGCATCACTCTACAGTGTAGGCAATCCCTTGCCTTTCACCAGCATGCAGTACACAGCTGTAATGGGTGCCATCTTGGCCCACTGTGTTCAGCAGTGCTTCGAAGCATCGCTACCCTGTGCAGGCAGTCCCTTACTTTTCACCAGAAACACAGAAACATAGAAGTTGATGGCAGATAAGGACCGAAAGGCCCATCCAGTCTGCCCATTTCTTTTTCTACCTTATAAATGTGCCATCGGCCTTTGCTCTGTCAGTGGCCTATTTATTCATAGTCATTTGTATTGCTCCCTTATGCCTATCCCATGCCCGTTTGAAGCCCTGCACTGTATTCATAGCCACCACTTCTTGTGGTAAGCCATTCCATGCATCCACCACCCTTTCTGTGAAAAATAATTTCCTCACATTCCCCCTTAATCTGCCCCCTCTAATCTCATGCTGTGTCCTCTTGTCCTGCTATTTTTCTTATATTTAAACATGTTAGACTCTTTCACCTTGTTAATGCCCTTAAAGTGTTTGAATGCCTCGATCATATCACCTCTCTCCCTCCTTTGCTCAAGGGTATACATATTGACCTCTGTTAATCTGTCCTCATATGTCTTCCGATGCAGTCCCTGCACCATTTTGGTTGCCCTTCTCTGGACTGCCTCAATTTGGTTAATGTCCTTGTGAAGATGTGTCCTCCAGTACTGCCGCAGTACTCAGATAGGAGCCTAACCAGTGTCTTGTAAGAGGTTATTACCTCCCTCTTACGACTTGTGATACCCTACTAATACACCCTAACACCCCCTAGCCTTACCTACTGCTTTAGAGGTCTGTTTGGATGATTTCAGGTCATCAGTGATGATGATGCCCAAGTCTCTTTCTTCCTTTGTGACTGCTAGCAACTTCCCTCCCAGCCTATAGGTGGCTTCATGGTTTCTCTTCCCTATGTGCATGATTTTGCACTTCTTTGCATTAAATCCCAGTTGCCACTCTTCTGACCATTTTGCTAGTTTATCCAGATCTCTTCTCATTCTGCCCACCCCATCTGGATCATCTACTCTGCTGCAGATCTTGGTGTCATCTGCAAACAGACACGCCTTACCCTCTAGTCCATCTGCAAGGTCACTAATGAAGATGTTGAAGAGACTGGCCCCAGGACTGATCCTAGGTACCCCACTTGTGACTTGCATCTCTTCTGACTGTATACCATTTACCACCACTCTCTGTTTTCTGCCCGTCAACCAGTTTGCCACCCAGTTGACCAACTTCTGACCCACCCGAGCCTACCCAGCTTATTTATCAATCTTCTATGTGGAACAGTGTCAAAAGCTTTGCTGAAGTCAAGGTAGGCGACATCAACTGCTCCCCCTTGGTCCACCACTCTGGTTACCCAATCAAAGAAATCTATGAAATTAGTTTGACAGGACCTTCCTTTTGTAAACCCATGCTGTCTTAGATCCTGTGCCCCTATGGATTCCAGGTGTTGCACTATCCTTTCCTTAAGGAGTGCCTCCATAATCTTGCCCACTACTGAGGTAAGACTGACTGGTCTGTAGTTCCCTGCCTCCTCCCTGCTACCACTCTTGTGGAGCGGGATCACATGAGCCCTTCTCCAGTCTTCTGGGACCTCTCCTGTGCTCAGAGACTCACTAAACAGTTCTGCTAATGGCTCTGCTAGTTCCACCTTTAGCTCCTTAAGTACCCTGGGATGTATGCCATCAGGTCCCATTGCCTTATCCACCCTGAGCTTAGCAAGCTCTTGTGGGACCCTTTCTTTTGTGAGAGGGTAGTGCTCACCTCCCTCCCCTGTGTCCATGATGCTGAGGTGTGGGCCCTGCCTACCTTCTCTTCAGTAAATACTGAGCAAAGTATCTATTTAGGATAGATGCCTTTACAGGGTCCTCCTCCTCACATGCTCCCTTTTCTCCATTAAGCTTAGCAATCCTCTGGACTTTCTCCTTTCACTAATGTATCTATAGAAAGTCTTGTCACCTTCTTTTACTGTTTGTGCTAGTGTTTCCTCAGTTTGGGACTTTGCCTGCCTTACTGCCTTCCCTGCTTCCCTTAGGGCAGTTTGGTATGCCTCCCTATCTTCATCCCGCTGTGTTCCCTTATATTTCCTGAAGGCCAGCCTTTTGGCTCTGACCTTTTCTGCTACTGTATTTGAGAACCAAAGTGGTTTCCTTCTTCTTTTGCACTTCCTTTTCTGTCTAACACAATGGGATGTTGCTTCAAGTATTGCATCTTTAATGCTTGCCACTTTGCCTGTACCCCTCACCTGTGTTTCTTTTTGCCAGGGCTAGCTTAACTCTGTTGGCCATCTTATCAAAGTCAGCTCCTCTGAAGTCCCATATTTTTGCCTTGGAATGGGATGATTTAGATGTAGTAGCCAAATTGAACCATACCATGTGATGGTCACTGGCCCCCAGGTGACCTTCTACTTGGAGATCTGTGATCCCTTCCTTGTTAGTCAGTACTAGATCTAGGATAGCCCTGTCTCTTGTGGGTTGCTGTACCAGTTGTTTGAGGCCCTCCCCCTGCAGGGCATCCACTATGTGTCTAGTTCTGGCAGATGTTCCTGCTGGTATTGACCGATCTGTATCCGGCATGTTGAAGTCTCCCATTATCAGAACCTCCCCTTTAGCTGTCATGTTTTGTATATCTTCTAACAGTAATGTGTCTGTGTCCTCCTCCTGGTATGGGGGCCTGTAGACAACCCCAGTTCTTATGGCTGTCCCTTTTCCTGTTTCCAGGGTGACCCACAGTTCTTCTGGTTCCTTATGTGTATTCTGAATTTCTGTAGCTTTGATATTTTCATTGACATACAGGGCCCTCCTCCCCTCTTTTGCACCTCGGTCTCTTCTAGACAATACATAGCCAGGTACTGAAGTCTCCCAAGTGTGGTTACTGGTAAACCACGTCTCACTAATTGCTACTATGTCCAGTTTAACCTCTGACATTATTGCCTGCAGGTCTGGGATCTTATTTCCCAGGCTGTGAGCATTGAGTACATGATTTTCCATTGGCCAGATTTTGGTGTGTTAGTTGTTGAGTGAGGGTTTGGCATTACCCCTGTGCATCGTATGGAGACAAACCTTTTTCTTACCTGGTGATGCAAAATGAACTGCAAACATGCTGAATCCCTGTTTGACCACTAGCTGTGGGGGGAGGGGTGTTCTTCCCATTTGACGTATGGGGTGCTGCACCCCTCTCCCAATTTGCTAGTTTAAATATTCTGCAAAGATGTCAACCTTCTGCCCCAGTACACTGACTCCCTCCTTAGTCAGATGCAGTCCATCAAATTTAAAGAACTTTCGCTCCCAGAGCTGTTGCCAGTTCCCTACAAATCTGTGTCCTTTTTCCGGGCACCAGCCCTTGAGCCACGTGTTTAGCTCCCCTATCGCCCCTTCTCTGACCTTCCGTCCATCTGCTCCCCTCTCCCAGACTGGCAGGATGTCAGAGAAGGAGATGCCGGATGAAATAGATGATAGTTTGTCACCCAGCCTGGTCAGGTGTTCCTTGGTCTCCACAACTGACCAGCTGGTGAGATCATTAGTCCCTATGTGTACTAGGACATCAATGTTTTCTCCTGCTTTGTGAACAATTTTAGCAATGCGGTCAGTGTCTCTCCATGCTGATGTACCTGGGAGACATCTGACCATTACCCCTGGCTGGAGATGGGTATCAACTCCCCGAATCATGGAGTCTACCCCTGCCGAAAAAGAAGAACCATGGAGTCTCCTATGATCAGAAGTTTTTTGGATTTCCTTTTTGATTTTTTTGTTTTGGTTCCTGATTTGGGTGAGTTTTGTTGTGCTAGCTCCTGTGCTGCAGTGTTCTGCTCTGCAGTGTCTTCTGCCTCTTTGTTTGATTTCAGAGATAGAGGCAGATACCTGTTTGTAGTGTTTATATGGTTTTTGGAGGTAATATGTAATATGCCGAAAAAGAAGAACCACGGATGAAAGAACAAGGAGGTAAGAGCAGAAACAATCAGTCAACAACAAATGCAGTAACCCTGAAAGCTTATCCTAATGTTAGATAAAACTGTAAAACCTGTAAAGCACCACCTGTAATAATTTCAGAGAAGATATACCCTGTAAGAAACATTTTGCTACAGAAAAAAATAAAGCAGTAACAGAAGATATACCTTGTAACAGACAATTTGAATCAGAAGATTACAGCAGTAATCTGTAAGCACACACCTGTAGGCACACCTTGTAATAATGCAGAAGAAGGTATACCAGCAACAACAATTTGAATCAGAGAAAAATAAAGCAATGAAATGTTAGCAACAAACAGTAGCAATCCCTGTGAGTAAAAAATAAAAACAACACCACACAGTAAATCTGTTTAGCCAAAATAAGTCTTAATCCTTTTCCCTTGCTCTGGTAAGTTTCTCTACTCTGCCTTTCAAGCAGTCTTAGAAGGAAAGAGCTCAGGTGAAGCTAGGTGCCTTGGCCAGCAAACCAAGTCTTCTACCTTCCCAGCATGCAGTATGTAACAGGGATGGGTGCCATGACACCCCACTGTGCTCAAGCAGTGCTTTTGAGCATTGTTCCTCAGTGCAGGCAGTCCCTGACCTTTCACCAGCACGCAGTACACAACTGTGATGGGTGCCATGTCCATGCAGTGCTTCTGAGCATCAGTCCACAGTGCGGGCAGTTCCTCACCTTTAACCAGCATGCGGTACATCACCGTGATGGGTGCAATGTCACCACACTGCATTCATGTAGTGCTTCTCAGCAACATTCTACAGTGAAGGCAGTCGCTCACCTTTCACCAGCACGTAGTATGCCACCATGATAGGTGTGATGTCACCCCACTGTGTTCATGCAGTGCTTATGAGCATCACTCCTTAGAGCAGGCAGTCCTTCACCTGTCACAAGCACACAGTACAGCAGCATGATGGCTGCCATGTTGCCCCACTGTATTAATTAAGTGCTTCTGAGCATTGCTCCTCAGTGCAGGCAGTCCCTGACCTTTCACCTGCACATAGTACACAGCTGTGATGGGTACCACGTTGCACCACTGTATCCAAGCAGTGCTTCTGAGCATTGCTACACAGT